>OX465579.1:51125965-53745965 GCA_950022655.1 Alentia gelatinosa | reverse complement strand
CCATTTCGAAGGGGAAAGTATAACCTCTTGAATGCTCTTTACTCTTGTCTCTGTGTATGCTTAGTATTCATACTTCCATATAGAGATCTACTAGCATGCCTTATACTGTTCCCCATCGTCATCTATAGGATTTTAGAATCCTCATGGGAGGAGAAGGGGTTATCAGACCTCCTGCTACCTGTCCGCACATGCGCACCAGAGTTAAGTTATTCCAGAGGGTAGAGTGTGGTGTGGGGGCTGGGAATGTGGGAAGGTGGGGGGGGGGGGGGTTGTAGGGGGTTGTGGCGAGATAAAAACGGCCTTGTGGTTGGCTGAAAGGACGGGACTACCATCATGTTGATCTAGACGGCACAGTAGCACAAGCCATGGTAAATTTGTCTAGGCAGACACAAGGGATTTCCCATCGACAGGGAGCCAAACATGCAGCCTCCCAGCCACATCATGGGCCTCTACTCAGGGGAGAGCCCATTACATGTAGTTACGTGTATAACCTCACTCAGGTGTCAACCAGAAGCTAACCCTCACAGAATCTTTGCCTGTTCAATGTAATTGTATGCGAGCACTGAATCCAGTTTATAATGTACACATCATTATCAATAAGGGCGATGATTGTTGATTGTTGATACCGCCGAAAAAAGTAATGAAAGCCGGACAAGGGCCATAAAATCAACGTCGGCCGTCACATCTGAAATGTTCATGATGTACGACGAATTCGTCGCAAAGGCATGGTGTATTTCCTATAGAATTTGTGTAAAAAGCCTCTCTCCTCTACTAGCCCAGTTATCCCCTACCAATAGTACATGGGTCTACTGCAGTATAAATTTGATAAAGGCCCCGCTCCACTGCTGCGACGGGATCTTCACTTACATTTTTTTTATTACCATCCATGCCCCATTGACGGCACATTTAAATGACCTAATTGCGATGGAATCATCACACTCAATCGCAAGAAAACTCGAATCGTCTTGTATCGTCGCAACGCTTGTCGTGCCACCTGCAAAAAAAAGATTTCGGAAATTGAGACGCTTCTGACAGCTTCTTGCATTTTCAAGTTGTTAATAATCAATTTGATTTCCACCATATGTGATGTATGTTTCTTCTTTGTGGAAACCGGAGAAATCGGGTGACTGATATTTATGATACATCTGTTCCTTGTTGTTTTGGCATGTAATATTAACTTCGTTCTTCGAACTCGGTTGATATATCTAAAGAACAAATCCATTCAGCCACACTTGCTATATCTCCCTATATTACTATCTACATGTAATAAGGAAATGATTCAAACCAATTGATGAACAACAGGATGGACGCTTAGCAACACCAGTTTGTAACCGCCTAAAGTGAAAGTCAATCTTCATCGTCAAGGTCCCTGATGGTGCTGTCTACTTTATCTTAGCCTGGTATAAACGTCCATAGGTTTAACATTAAGAACTCGTTCACAACAGGCTTGCGAGAACGGTAACTCATACTCAACGGGTGATACACAGATACATATTTTCAGTTTAAGAAAAATCTGAAAGATATTTGTGCTTGGTCTGAGTCCCTGTTCACCATCTCGTTTGGAGTGCTTCAGAATATTCACTCGGCTATTGCCTCGTTCATATTATTGCGCACTCCAAACTCGATGGCGAACGAGGACATAGACCAAGCACTTATCAATTCCCTTCTTAATACATTCAGTTTGTAAGTGATGTAATAAGGGTTAATCTCAACCACTACAACTCCAAGATGCAATGTGACATACCTTTTTTTTTTTTTAATCTTTTTTTTATCAATAGTAAGTAAAGAATAGCTCTGTCGAATTCCTATTCAACAATTTTAATTACGAGGATCATGATTTTATTAATTGCTAATAATTTACCTCGTAAGGGGTGGTCTTCGTACAGTGCGAGCTGTGTAAAAGACATTGGTCACAAATCTGGTGTGGATGTTACATGAATATATTGACATAAAGTGAATTTGACAGGAAATGATTAGCTGTTAGTCAATGCAAATCATATATAAATCCTACTTTCCGAGTAGTTTCGACTGTGGGTCCAGTTTAGAAATAATGAAGATGTAATGTTTTGGAGGGATATGGGTGAAGGTTTTGTCTGGAATGTTCCCTATTATTTACCCGAAAGCTAAGACTAGAGATCGTCGAGTGTTGCAATTGCTTTCTTAAAGTTATATTTGCTGGGGGATTTCCGTATATCCGGTCTATGCCGGACAAAGAGAGTCACTTGTGTGAAATATGTGTAGCAATACGTGTAACCCAGCACTTTGGCTTAATCTTTACCGTGATTGACTTAAAGTTGATTTGAACTCTATTTGTTATGATCAAGGACGTCTATTATCACAGTGTGCTACCACAATGTGACTTCCTTAGTCGGTTGTAAAGACGTGCGATCGGCCTAACCCACGCAAAATCTTTTTTTACCACATGTGACTTCATTAGTCGTTGAGTTTTAACCTCTCAGACTGTAATAATGACTTTAAGAAAATTGTAACAAAGACCTTTTTCAGCTCCGTGTATTGTTGGACCCATCGCTGGAGCATCATGTAATAAAATATACTGGAAGTCCTTCGAGAATTTCCTCTCTGATACCACTGTTAGATGTTCTATTTAGTATTGGTTGGTGGTTCCAGCTTGTCAGAGGCAAGTACTTACTTCTGTGTCAGATGTACACTTGGCGTAAACCATGAGGCTATTACCGGGCTTCATTAGTGTTTACTCTCATAGATTTATACTTATATAACATAACGACTGTTTTTAACGCAACATCTTAACGGCACAAGATATATACATGGTACCTTGTAAGTGACCAAGGAATACAATTAAAGTAATGCAAATTCGATGATTCAAACACATCTCGACAAATACATTTCTGCCATCTACTGCAAAAAAGTATTACGTTCCCTCAATATCCCACCTGAAGGTCTTATCTAGTCCAACTCATTTCCCAATTCACGACCCCGACAACCAATGCCTCTCCTGTCGTCCCCGCCCTACCTCCTGTAACCCTCTACCCCGTCTGTTGCCATCATCCCTGAGCCGCATTAATCTTTTGGGCTGACCCATCCCTTTTGATATTGCCTGTGGTTGGACTGCGGCGGCCCCCATACCAACTATATTTGTGCCGTGATCGAATCACAAGCAAACCGGACCCCTGCAGGGAAATCGGGAGAAAAATACTGTCTCTGTTTTCGGCGGGCGGCGGTGGCTGGCGGATGGCGGGCGGTGGGAGGCGCTCTGGAGCCAAGACCCGCGCCGGGCGCCGATTTTACACGGCCCGTGACTCCGTGCGACTCGCTGATCGCGGAGAAAAGTGGAACTCCCCGCGCCGGCGGCGGGCGGTGCGGACACTGCTACGCGACACTAAGTTTTCTTTTCCGCCTCATTAGAACTTCGCGGCACATCATGTCAGCGAGGAAATAGAAGGCTTCTCATGGGGAGCGGCCGCCGGGGCGCGCCGCAGAATAGCCGGGTCGGGGCCCTGGGCGCAGAGTGGACCCCAATTTGCTGCGGGTCCTTTGCCCCAACAAGAGACACTGTATGTACATTGTTGGACGCGGACACAAAAAGTGGCCGGTAATCAGTAGTGTTTTGGTCAGGTGGATGCTTGGTCTTTTTGTGCTTGTCTGACCGTGGACCTAGAATCAACTTCATCTACAAGTGTGATTCAGAAAAGGGTTTTCCGCACCATGAGGCCTCGATGGCATGCCCTGTGCCCAACACAGAGGGGCTATTTAGAAAATAACCCAAAAGAAAGTTACTAGAAAAAGACAGTGGGTGAAAGATGTGTGTAAAAAAACTGTGTCCACTCACGCACTGCTTCACCCATGAGGCGAATCTGATATTCTGTGCATTACTTGGAGGAATATACAATATTTAAGACTCAGACTCAATCGTGAGATGCTATTTTCGAACGCATTTTTACGACCGTGCTAGATCTATAACATCTACATGTTACAGGTTATTTCATTATGCTACATCACAAGTCTGATTATCCATTTCAGACGCTTAATACATTACAAGAGGGTTGTACCGTCTGCACATATATACGATAAACAACGATTGGGAGTATTCTGTACTTCAGTTAAATCTGCAAGAGGTTTTGCCGTTAATGCAGCTACAAATAAACATAATCTCATTGTGTATCAAGAATGACCAAGTAATTATGTTGGAGACATAAGGGATATGTGTGTTTAGATGAGGGGACGTCAGCAGGAGCACGCGTGAGCTGCACATAGACAGTACCAGTCCCAGGGGTGTCTCATGCCCCCTCCCTCACTCGTCTATAAGTTAAACATGGCAGATAAGGGTAATGGAGACATCTGTGAGGTTGAGGAAAATTTCAACTTCACAGCTTTGGCCAAAACAACAGGCCTTTTGTGAAAGACAACTTAAGTGCTGACCAGTGATGACTATGAGGCCCTCATGAAAATGATGAAACAAAACGTGAAGGAGTTGTTAATTTTACTGAGGCAGGCACGTTGGTTGCGACAGGGGCTTGCCAAGCTAGGAAACACCAATTTTGGTGAACAGAGCGAGGAAAAGTCGGTGAAGCAGAAGAACGGGCAAATTGAGAAAATTACATGCAGGATGCAGCATCATGATAGGAAAAAATAGTTTAAAAACTCAGGATTTCCTAGGAGAAGAGGTTTTAGTAGCTCAGAACGATTACCGGTTGGGGACAAGGTGTCATCTATTGATGCACTATCTCTGGCAGTAAAACGCATCCACAAGCAACGCAGCAAACAGCAGCATCACAGTGGTAGCAACACAACCAAACCGAGGAGACATCAGAGAGTAGGACAGGCGAGTTGCCTTATGAGAAGAGATGTAGGTACAGCCATAAATCAACGTAGGAGGAAGTTGATACCACCTGTGGTAAACTTTCAACATCTGACAAGACACAGCTTACATCAGCATCTGAATATGAATACTTCAAATTGTTCTGAAATATGAGGATAGAGTAGTCATAAACTTTTCAAATCTGCGTATTCACCAACCCGAAATTCTCGGAACAACGAATGTCCATCAAGTATATCATATGGACTGGTTTACATGTTTGGGGGGTTCTTTTGACATTCGGTCTGGCCAAGCACTATTGTTTTACCTTGAAAGGTTGTTGTCTGACATGATATGGGCACCAGTGCAATTCTTGTTGAAAATAATCATGATGCACAATGCTCCTTCACTCAAAAATATTAGCGACCATCGAATACTTTGTTCTACTAACACTATGCATGCACACTAGGGTAGAGTTATGCCATTTTCCGTCCACTTTCCTTGCAGAAATGATAAAAGAATGCCGACGAAAGTGACAGTGAATGGCATTGCGCATATATAGTAGCACAATGAAGGTAAGCATTACACCCGGTTATCATTACATATACATGTATATAGTCATCAAAACACACCTGAAAACACATTGCAAAGCTCTCAACTAGTTCTTGCCATCAGTTGCATGCAGAGTGAATTGTTATCATTGGCAATGTCGATGTTCATGTGGTCCTATCAGCGTAGCAGCATGCCATTTCGACGTTTATGCAATGTCATAGCTTGTCTCTGTAGGGCCTGTAAGCCACTCGTTGATGAGATGGGACCATAATGGCGATCTATGGAATCACTGAAGATGATTGGTCGCATGATGGTGAAACACCTTGGAACACGAACAAAATGTAGAACAGTGATAGTTGGTGGATGAGCGTAGTTGACCTCAGGGTTATAGGTAAGAAATAAGATGTGTGGTGAGTGATAATCGACCATCAGAGGTGTGAGGAAAGCATCAATGGGGTGAGAGCACATACCCGAGAAGGAATATTGTACAATATCGTGGGTCATTAGGATGAAGTGGGCGTAGTTTCCCTTCAGACTGGTCGACCATCATTCTACCCCTCCTCCACCCGGGCAGCCACAGACTGGCAGATCAGGTGTCCGGCGTATTGTGGCGCATTCTGTGCCGCAGTATCCAACATGTTTGCCGCTTGTCGCTAATCGCTGCCTGTTTCATTTAGCGACAGGTACCAGCGAATGAAAAGCAACACTGCGGGCAATAATAGAGAATGTGTTATTGGGCACTGCGGGTGTGCCGCAGCTGGCCGGGCTGGGGTTGCTGCCGAAGAGGTGTCCTTTTGTCCACATTGTCCTACCCCGACCCCCCACCGGTCTAACGCCCCCTACCTGTCTGCCTTATCTCACCCGGCATCATCCCTCTCACAAATCATAGGTCACACACAACTCAGGTTTCCTTCAAGACTATGAAGGTGAGATGAAGGGAAAAAAGACAGAGGGGGGAGGCCCTCAAGGTGAAGTACATTTACATATTGAATCAAAACAGCTCAAAACAGTTCCGCTCTCTAATGCATTGTCATTCTGACAACGTTTTAAGAATACCATATGGTGCGGCAGTACAAACAGGTTGTTCAAATCCCTTGAAATATTACAACTTCTCGGCGGGTAGAAGTTAATGGCACGTCTGACATTTAACAGTAAGTGATTGGAAAATGAGACACAGCCTCATTTGATAATACGGTAATTGTTGTCGGACCAAGATAGAGGGAGTATATTTACAATTCTAATGATTTCCTGGAATCATTGGAGGAAGCAACTTCCTGACATTACTGAGACTACAGAAGTATCCCACTGTGAATGGATTCCGGTTGCCATGTAGTGCATCCATGAGTGGTTCAGTTGGGGTTGAGGAGGGGGTCGGCCATTATCGCAGTAATCAAATTTACCATGGCCATACCGGAGGTCAGTACCTGTTTAAATGGCACCCTGCTGATATCCATAGCCTGCAACAAAGCGAGCTGTAAACGGAGAGATTGCCCAACATGATGATGACAGTTACCTGGGTCTGGACAGCCTCACATGGCCGGCGTGTGAGCGACCCACTGGGCGCTTCCACAATGCCCGCTCCTGTGTCACGTCTCAAGTGACCGCAGAGATCGGTGTAGAGACCATGTTATTTCCCACAGCGCCCATGGGAACGGCCGCCAGATACATGCATGTAGAGTTTAAAAGGAGACTTCGCCAACAGAGAACCTGCTTGGCCTCCCGGGGAGGTTTGGCCGGCGCCTTGTGTCGGAGTCGCCCATGTGACACTGCTAGGGAAAAACTGTAGAAAATAAGTATATATATATATATATATATATATATATATATATATATATATATATATATAACGTCAGCACATGTGGTGGATGGCGAGGGTTGTCTACAACAGATCTGGGTATGAATTATTTGAATTAAAACTATGGTTATAGTGTATCAATATTACCAAATTGAAAGAAGTACCTGAAAATGCTGCAGAGACCCTACAGACGGTATATAGCTGCATGTTCATTGAAAATATGCTACAGACATGGAGCTGGTATCCTTTATATACATCCGATAAAAGCAATCGTTTATTTTTTTAACCAAGCAAAACTGATCGGGGCGACTCCTTCAGTCACTCTGTGGACTCTGGCCAATAAAGGTCCAGCGACGTATTCTTCAAAGCTGGGGAGTTAGACGGGCATGTTGGATTTATTTGCCATAGATCTCTAAACCAGCATAAACAGATCTAGATAAATGAAGGTAGTGTATTGTATTCCGTAAAATCACCCTCCATACACCGACGAACACGGTGTAGACCTTTTGCTTTCTCCTAAAACCCCATTTCCATTGGCCGTCATCGATCTACGTACTTCATCTAGGGCTCAGAGGAGTGGACAATTAGAACTGCTGACGCAAAATGGGAATTGGCTTTTAGAAGAACTCAAAAGATCTACACCGTTTTCATCGGACAATGGAAACGGGCCTATACATAGCACTTTCACCGATTTAAAGCTACCGACATGCAGTTGTTGGCCACCACCGATCGACTTTTAGGAGAACTTAATTAATCGGTTACCAAATGGCTTTAACCTTGCAAGCAGCAGAAATGATCCAGGAGAGTGCGGCCTGTTATATACCATACATTGCCAATTAAGAAGACTATAGGGGGTGGCACATGTTTGGAATCGACACCCGATGGCGGCACCCATAGAAGATCGGCTATGTTTCACATGCGTAGACGTGCATAATTTGGCAAGGTTGGCAACCATTACACAATGGCTACCGAAGTCAAATTCGCAAAGTACCTAAAGAACTGTATTTACCCAAATATACACTCTACCTGTAACTGAATCTGAAAAGTAAGTGACAAACACGGGCTGTCAATGTTGTGTCCTCCACGCACAATCCTAGGGATGTTAGGAATTTATAGCACTGAGACTCTTGGTCGTGATTACATGCATATTAAAAATTTCTCTCTTATTATTGGTCGTGTACACACGCGCTAAGTAATGAAAGAAAACCATGCATTAGCCTTAACCTACTGAATGCTCCAATGTTTATGTCTCCTTTATTTTCAATATAGACTGATGCAAAGAACCAATCTGACTATTGAGGGATATAAGGTAATGGAATCTTTCTTATTCTTAAAACCCACTTGATTGATGTACTTTCTTTTCAGGTTAACACCTGTAATTGTACTTACAAATATTAGTCGTGAGTTCACACATTCTAACTTGTCTTACAACACTCTACTAGCACCAGATATATTGACTAATTAATAGTCGTGCGTTCACGCGAAGATGTTATACGAACTTGATACTTATAAACTCAGACCGAAGAAAATATATATAGACACTGTAAATATAATAGCAACCGCTATACCCATGGCCCAAGCAGTACCTGTAAGGAGGGCTTTCCTTTTGTATATGTATTATATCTTTATACTGTATATCTATTCATCTAATGATATTATTTTCACGACAGACGTTGACAGGACAGATGCATGCAGACGGGGCCAGACGGGTGACTCGGGAATAAAGTGGGATAACACCATCAAAAATTTGAAATGACGGAACCAATCAGACATGAAAAGGGTCTAGGTAAGGGTCTCTATATAGCTCACCTAAACGTCCAAAGCCTCTTCAATAAGCATGACCTCCTCAAATACTATACCAAAACAGATGACTTTGACATTCTAACATTCTCTGAGTCATGGCTGAGTAACAACTTCCCAACTGCAATGATAGATATTCCTGGGTACAATTGTTTAAGACTTGACAGAAACTGGATCGATGACAAAACAGGCGAGATCAAAAAACGGGGGGGCGTAGGACTATACTTCAAGGACAAATTGAACATCTCTGTCGAAGAGACATCCCCATTTAACTGTAGTTCTAAAGACATAGAATGTCTATGGGTAAAGCTCGACCTACCTAACCAAAAAAACCTCATTATCGGAACAATTTACAAACCCAGAGGAGCCTCTGTACCAACTTTTACCCAAACACTTATCGATTACACATCGTCAATACAGAGTCAGTATAAGGCCGACCTTCTGATACTAGGTGACTTTAACATCAATTACATGGCCCCGAACTCCCCAGAGTACAAACACCTAAAAAGTCTAGAACAGATTTGTAACCTAAACCAACTAATCACTGAACCCACACGAATCAATAATCTAATTGACTTAGCATTTTCCAATAGTGACAAAATATTACACTCAGGGGTAGGAAACCAAAGCATAAGCGATCATCATCTAATATACGTCCACATTAAGAAACCAAAAGAAAGATCCGAAAAAATCCAAACGTAAGGCAGGTCGTATAAAAGGTACTCAAAACAAGATTTTACCAATCACTTGCATAATTATGACTGGGACAAACTCTATAGAACTGAGGATCCTAATGTTGCCTGGGACGAAATGGAAAACGCTATCTATAACTACCTAGACACATATTGTCCAATAAAACCTATGAAACTTACAGAAAAGGGAACGCCCTGGCTGACTGATGACCTTATCTCCATGATTCGAGACAAGGACAAAGCACTAAAAAAAGCAAAAAAAACTAAATTACCAGAGGATTGGCACCTTGCTCGTAGACTCCGCAATGATACCAAATCGCACATCCGGAGAGCAAAGTCAGCATTTATACAGGGTAATATGGACAACCAATCTAACAAATTCTGGGAAATCCTAAGTGAAATTCTGCCAAATAAAACAGGTAACTCACTCATTAACTTGAATGACCAAATAACAAACGAGCCCATACCACCAGAGTTACTTCCGGACTACATAAATAACTACTTCGCTGACATAGGGCCTACCCTCGCTAGTAATTTCAACGAAGACTGGGAATTCTATGGAACAACAGCAACTGACACTGAACTGGACTTACAATGGACTGACACAGACAGTGTGATAAAACATGTCAACGACATTAACATTCACAAATCTTCAGCAATTAAAAACCTACCAAGCAGAATATTAAAGGACTGCTTCCAAGCAGTCCCAGATAAACTAACACACATATTTAACTGCTCAATAACTACAACTATTTTTCCAACAAAATGGAAGGCAGCCCAAATCGTCCCTCTCAAAAAAACAGGAAATAAACAACAAGTAACTAACTTAAGACCAGTGTCCCTCCTCCCGCTACCCGGGAAACTACTCGAGAAGATCATACATGCACAAGTCTCTGACTATGCTGAAACAAACTGTATCTTAGATCCTAACCAAGGGGGCTTCAGGAAAGGGCAGTCAACTATCTCAACAGTCAGCTCGTTCACAGATGATATATTGTTAGGTATGAACAACAGACTTTCAACCATGGCTACCTTTATCGACTTGTCGAAAGCCTTCGACACTGTCTCCCACACAATACTAATTAAGAAATGTTTATCCTACGGATTTAACCTTCATTCAAGGCAGTGGTTATCCAGCTATTTGTCTGAGAGACATCACTACACACGGGTAAACGGTCACCTATCCAAAAACAGAACTATGAAATGTGGTGTGCCCCAAGGTTCAATCTTGGGGCCACTACTATTTCTACTATACATAAACGATTTGAATGGCATCCTATCCAAGACAAAAAACAAACTGTACGCAGACGACACCGTATTGTACGCCACCGAAATAAACACCATCGCATCAGCAGACTTGATACAACAAGACTTAAATAAACTAGCTATTTGGGCCAACAAAAACCAACTAACAATTAACACGAAAAAGACAAAAACTATGATTTTCTCCCATAGAAATTTGAAAAGACAAGACCGAATCCCTCCGAAGCTAGTACTAAACGAGAAGACAATCGACTATGTGAAACAATTTGATTACCTGGGGATTAGGTTAGACCCCAACTCTCTCCTTTGAACCACACAAGAAAGAGATGGCTCGTAAACTCAGTCATAAGATCTACATTTTCGCAAAAATAAGACAATATTTAAATAAGAAACAGGCCATCACTCTGTACAAGACAAAAATCCTGCCTTATGCCGAATACGGGAACTCATTAATAGAAGGGAGCAACCAAAAATCTCTAAACAAACTCCAAATGCTACAGAACAAAGCTTTAAGGATAGCAATTCGAGCTGAACACCGAACACATGTCACAACTTTACATAGGGAAGCCAAACTCAATTTTCTTAGTGAACGAAGATTGTCAACAATCAGGAAAGCTGCATTCCACAGAGCGAAAATAGATAGTTACATAACTCAACCACGAAGAAACACGAGACAATTTCAAGCCCCGGTTCTCAACACCTACACCATACCACTAAATCTGTTCAAACGAAGCATATTATATAAATGTCCCCAATACTGGAACTGCCTTCCACCCGAATACAGACTAATACCTACCTACACCCAATTCAAATGGAAAGAGAAAGAAATACTCATAAATAGCCGTCAAAACTATCTATAGTAAAGTGATCATGTAAAACTCTGGGTTATCCCATCCCAGAACCGAGTTATGACTGTGGCCGATACATGTATGTATATGTTATTTGTTAATAGTCTCTTTATTGTATGAATTGTAAATTATTATACTACCTTTTACATGCAAACTGTTATAAATTACACCAAACTATTGTATTAAGCATCCAAACTAAATAAACTTGGCTCACCCACATGTATGTATAAACTGCAATCTACCTCAATTGCATGTAAATCACCAAGCAATGATCTGAATGTGCACTCTGTATTATATTTTTCCCTTTTGGGATATGAGTTTGCTTAGTAAGCATGGTTATACAGCCCATAAAATGGGGTATAAGCCCATAAGCTGGTATCGACAGAAAACAGGCATAATTTTGCCTTGTCTTTATACAGGATAAATAAACTGATCTAAAAAAAAAACAAAAAAACTGTCTAATACTGTGTCTACAATAATAATATACCTTTATCCTACCCCTAATAAAAAACTCCATAGGCTTAACATGGGATTTCTTTATGTCATGGGTGTGACATAAATTGTTGTTTATGTCACTACTTTCTAATACTGAAAAAATGTGGAAACGGGGTAGGATAAAATCTAGACGCCACTCGTTTGAGTTTGAGTTCATTTATCTCACACATTTTGTTGGCTTCGTAATGTCACTCTTCTTAGACTCGTGAAATTACGGAGCCAACAAAATGCGTGAAAAAAATAAACTAAGACTCAAACTCATGACGTCTCTTCATAATATGTTTGTATTGAGTGATAATACTCGTTGTTTTATAAACTACAAAATAGCTCAATAGAGTGATATGAGAATAAGCATTATTTTATGGCTTCATTTATGAGATCATAACTTCAAGGGACAATGATATCGAAGAGCCCATATAAAGGCAGACGCATTTCGTGTGAATGATGCTTATGGCCAGGATTTCGCAAACTGAACACTAAGTTACTAGCTGAAGACGGACTACATAGGACTTGGACTAGTTTTTTTTGTTTTGTTTTTTTAAAATTTTAATTTGTGTCTTTTAACTGCAGGGGCTTCAGCTTCCGCCGGTATGATTGCCCTCACAGTTTCTCAATACATTCAGTCACAATATGTTTGAACAAACACAAAAGAAAGTAATTCAGTTACACATGAAAACTATACTCAGTAAAAACCAAGTCATCGTGACATTAATGAAACTTATAATAAACAACTAGAAAGTAAATAGTTCATTGACAGTACCTTAACTGTCAGTCCTTGTTACTATAGTTTAAATAGTCCATAGGTAACTTCACCTATATTCAGCGATAGAGTCCTTATACTTATAAGGTTCTAAGTCACATGTAGAATACTCAAAGGTCTTGAGTTGCAGTCAAGTGTCATTGGGCATTATTTACCATTATCTTAGACTCTAGTTACAGTAGAAAATTTACGGGTTAAAACAGTAAAAGAAAATCGGATTACAGAACCCTAGTCAGGGTGAAAAACGGCTCAGATACTGCATTCCAGTCTACTCAGAGCATCATTTTTAACTTTTCCTTTAAATAGTGTTGAGTCCTCAATCTGTCTAACTGTAGGTCTTAATCTATTCCATAATAACGAACCTCTGTAGACTGCACTCATTTTATATCTTTCGATATTCGGTCTTACAACATTAAACAATATACTTTCCGATGCTCTCGTTTGTCTCTTACTAATTTTAACTAGGTTTGTATCATTCTTCCTTCTGAACATATAGTTTAGCAAATGGCAGTCCCCTTTTTCATTCAAACATATTATCTTTGACTTCTTCTGAAGATCCAAAATATTGGTATTTGTATTCGCTTTATACACAATTCTTAATGCTCTATTCTGTAACATTTGTAGCTGATACAACTTTCTAATACTTGAGTTACCTATAAAAATATCACCAAAGTCAAAATATGGTATCACCATGGTTTTAAACAGAAGCAATGCCACATGCACATCAATAAATCTACATATCTTAGCTAGTAAATAAATTTTGTGCGATGCCATTTTGATACTGTTGTCAATATGCTTATTAAAGTTTAGTTGTGTATCCAACGTAATGCCTAAGTATTTATAGATGTATACTCTATCAATAATCAGATCAGCCATCTTTATTTGTACATATTCAAGATTTTTTGTCCTTTGGTGGGTTCCAAAAATCATATATTTTGTCTTGCCTTTGTTGATTGTCAATTTGTTCTTCTGGCACCATACATCAATATTGTTTAAGTCTACCTGCATGTCATTAACCAGTGTATCTCCTTGTGAGTACAGGACTGTGTCATCAGCATACAAACGAATATGTGTTTTTTCAGCTACTTTTACCATATCATTCACGTACATAAGAAAGAAAAAGGGCCCAAAAAATAGAGCCTTGAGGCACTCCACATACTATTGGTCTAGATTCCGATGTTTTCCCATTTACAAACGTTTTTTGGGCTCTCTCATTAAGGTAATTTTCTATCCAAGATATAAGTGGTCCCCCAATCCCTAGTAATTTTAATTTTTTAACAAGTATAATATGGTCGACCGTGTCAAAAGCTTTTGACAGATCAATAAAAGTAGCTATTGTAATATCCCCTCTATTCATTCCCAAGTAGATATCTTCACTTAGCCTCACAGTTGTATCAGTAGTGGAGTGCCTCAATCTAAAGCCGCCTTGAAGTTCAGTTAGTAGATTATGAGTTTCACAGAAATCGGAAAGGCGGTTATGTACAACTCTCTCAATTATTTTGCTCATGACTAGAAGGAGGGAGACCGGTCTTAAATTTGAGACTGATCGCCCTCCCTTCTGCTTAACTAAAGGTATCACAGTAGCCTGTTTCCAACACTAAGGTATTTTACAGGTAATGAAGGATAGGTTAATCAGATGAGTAACATGCTCAGGTACGGCTAGCATTGCCATTTTCGTATATCTCGATGATATAGCTGTTATCCCAGAGGCTTTCCATATATCAAGATTTCGAATGATCTTAACGATTTCTTCAACATTAGTCTCAATCTTGTCAATATTTTCAGTTGGTAAGGCTCCATAATATTCCCAGGGACTATTCAATTTCGATGACAGGTTTGGTCCAATATCCGTGAAATAGGCATTTATCTGGTCAGGTAATTCATCTTCATCTATATCATTATTAGTTAAATCATCTTTAATCGTAATTTTTTCATTTGTCTTATTATCAGGTAATAGGGAATGCACATGTTTCCAGAAATTCTTACCATCCCCTTTGGATCTTTCCAGATTATCCTTGATAAATTCCTTTTTTACATTTTTGATTGTTTTTTTACATGCATTTCTTAAGTATCTCGCTCTTATCCAATCTGCTCTACAATCTGTTCTTTTTGCTTTTTTTAACGCCTGGTCCTTATCTTTAATTAATTCAAGTACCTCGTTAGTGACCCATGGTTCCTTTGGATTTTTTATTTTAAAAAGCTTAATGGGGCATTGACCATCAAGGCAATTTTTGAAAATGTCGTACATATCTTCCCAAGCTAAATCAACATCATTTCTATTCCAAAAATTTTCCCAATTAGAGTCTATTATATTTTTTTCAAAAAGCTGCCTATCAAAGTTTCTATAGGATCTCCCCTCAAATTCCACTTTCACATATACCTTTGGCATTTTGCCTTCGATTAAAAAAATTGGACAATGATCACTAACACCCGCTAAAAAAGTTCCTTCCTGTTTTCGATTGGGCAGGTTGGTTATTATCCAGTCTATACATGTTTTGGTATTCTCGTTGCTTCTAGTAGGCACTTGCATGATTTGAAGCAGTCCATGAGTTTTGAGCCATGTTTTGATTTCTTTCACTAAATCATTGCCTCTGTCTAACCAATTAATATTAAAATCTCCCAGCAATAGTATTTCTTTCTTACTTAAATCGAATCTAGTTAACATTTCTTTTAACCTAGTAAACATATCTGAGCCTTTTCCATCATGCGGCTTATATATAGCAGCAATATAAAGTGTTTTCCTATTAGGTCTTGCCAACCGAATCCATTTGGATTCTATTGTTATATCTGAAAAATTTAAATCTTCATCATCAATGATTTCATAATCCAGTCCTATCCTAACATAAATGGCTACACCACCCCCTATCTTGATGGACTCAGCGCCTTCCTCTTTCCAACCTCTATCCCTTCTTAGGATTTCATACCCATTTATTTTGACCATCTCATCAGGTATCATAGGTGTAAGCCATGTTTCCGATATACACAAGATATCAAATACCCCAATTCATTACCCCTTAATCCCGCAACACAAGAGTAGAAAGCAGAGTTTGGGCAAATAAAATTTATTTTAATTTTATGAGCGAGAATAGAAGATATTAATACGTGATAGTAATATATTAATTGTACACGCAATAAGTCAATTTTACTCAACAGGCTACAAGTATTTACATGCCCTATCTTTAACCCCCTGCAGTTCTGTATTTCCGTTATGTCAACCATTAAACACAAAATTATCTCTTTGACACTCTACATCATAAAAAATGAACCAGTAAATGCAGTGTTTGCTCATCCCTGGACGGGTGGCCATGTAGCTAGGCCTCGGTGAGTTCACCATGACGCTCATTTCAACGATAATCATCAAGTCAAAACGCACTAACTCAGAAAGAAATATTTGATAATCCAAAACTTAAGTACTATGCAGGTTGTCTGCTACCAGGACTTCCCGACAAATTCATTTCATAACATCAAGTGATGTAACATATTCATAGTATAAATGTATATATGAACATTTATACCTACCTTAGCCGTTACTAAGGTGTGTGTACTCATACATGGAGGTATTAGCAGTATGCATGTATCCATATAAAGAATAGTCCATATTACATTTCAATCTATTTTTGCAGACCACACTAAAAGAAAAGAAAGAAAACGAAATTCCCATTTAAATCCCCTTTTATTTCCCTCCCCTTGACATTGCAAAATAATAATAGCTACCGGGTCTGGCTTGGGCCTGTGGGTCAATTAGCAGAGACGCTGTCTGGTCGTTGATACCGGACAGCGCACAGGGCTTTGGTCTTATGTTTGTTTATCTACCAACAAGTGATAACCGCTAAAGGAGGATCAGGGATTTGGAACAAAGTATCTGGTGCTAATGGATGTGACTAAAATAGTTGGCACTATTTGTGAGGTCCAAAAGGGGTGCAATACAGACGGTTGAGAGGTGTGTGTTACGTAGGTCTACTGTATTTGATACAGAGAAGTAGCAGAATTGCAGGTATATCTCTGAGTAGCTTCTGTGGAGTTTTACATATATATAGATGTTTCACTTTATACTTATAAGCGAAACTACAAAAGAATGTCAAATTGCAAATATGCTTAGAGCGGAGATTTTCACATACATATGCATATGTAATTATTTGTGCCATGTACAAAACCGGAAACAGAAACCCAAGCCATGAAACGACAAAATACTGTGTCTCTGTTCACTTTCTCTAGAATTTTGCGTAAACATGTATTATCATTGTGCCATGTATAAAACAGAAAAAGAACCCCACACCATAAATACACTTACAGTGCTTGTGTTTATTCACTTTCGGTGGAGATTTACGTTCGGCTGGTCCGCGTGTATGGTTTCAGGGCGGGTGAGGAGCAGGGTAGATGTGTACAGGGGAAGTGTTTAACACATAATGAATGCTAGGTTTGTATTGACACGTGTCATGGCTTTGGTCCTATTAGGATCCCCTTGGAGTATTCACCCCCACTGCCGATCCACCATCAACACCCTCGGTCTCTATTTGTGATCAGCCAGATTTTTGTGACAGAGCAATCGCTCGTCTATTTGATTTAGATGGGGGATTGAGAGCCTTCAAAATGATGACTCGGCTGCCGGCTGGGACCTGATGGATGCAGGGAGCTGTGACGATAAAGACAGGGGGCAGAGTTCATGGTCGCTTCTTCTCTTTTTTATGTGGGCATGCAGGGCGGGAGGGCTTAGGAAGTCCGACTGCTAATATGTACTCTCCACTGGTAGCTGTTCCTGGCCCAATGTATTCATCCCTCAAGGCCAAGGCTGCAACTGGATTGTCTTCTCCTACCATGCTCTGCACACGTTCCTGCTGTGCCTCCCCTTTTATCGCTCAATTCGGGTGAACCTCATCTGGGTTTAATGAAGCTGCAGGCAACGGTGCGCCAGTTCGCACCGATATTTGATATCTCACATTATCTGTCATTTTGCATTGTTGGCCCATGTTGATTTCTGCACCATTTCGTGGATGTCACTCACGTGGGAGTGCCAACAAGCCATCTGCCAGCCCCACCTGACGGCCATTAAAATTTGAAATAAGGACCCGACCACACAGCACAGCAGGAATCAGAACAGAGAAAGTGAGAACAACTCACACAATGCCTGTGGAGAGGCATGGTTCAAAAAATAGTAATTACATTGACTGTTACCGCAAAATCACCTGGACCAGCTTGAGGAAATGGACAATGTCTTGGATAGTTGATGATGATTGATTACGGAAAAGAAAGCTAAGATGAAGTTAAAGATAAACACGAGGAAAGAGGAGGAGGAGAAAGTGGAGACATAGACGTAAAGAATAATGCTTGGGAATGGGAAGAAGATATAAAAAAACAAGAATGAGAGAAGGCGGAGTATTCATCGGCTGTTTCTGTTTCACACAGTGCAATATCTGAAACAGTGTAAGAACAAAATGAATAATAAGAATATCGTATTCTATGGTTTTCTGTCTTTGTGTACTGGATCAGATCAGAACGAGAGAACATATCCATCCATGATTTTTTTCAAGCAGTCTTTATTTCGCCGATAAGTACAATCACACATTTTAGTTTGAATGTGTACATTGAATGTGGTAATATTGTCAACACGGTATTTTATAGAACTTGCATTCATATTGCTGCATGGTACCTTAGATCACCTCCTTGATTGTAGTGTTCAGTTTGTATTGATTTGCAACGATAGAGACCATCTTCCTAAGTCATGGAAGAATGTGGGAGTAGAACACAAATAGAAAAGAAAGAAAAAACATAAACGAGAAAAGAGAGAAATTATACCATTTCCCTTAGGTGCCAAATATTGTTGTACATAACGATTCATCTGAAAGAGGACATTTTGAAATCGTCGTTCAGCTGTTATTGTTGCGGTATAGTGAATTCATGTTTATCCATGTATGTTTTGTTCGGTTGAAGTACTGCCTCTAGGGGTCATCCATAATACCGGGGACTCACCAAGCGAGTCAAGGCAGCGATCTCTGGAATCGCCAACACAAATTGGCGTGTAAATCATTTCATAGGAATATCTCCTGCCTATAACTTAGCATCTTCGAAGCAATAATCAGGTGAAATATGAAATAATAGCTCACATATAGGCCATTTTGTGTTGGCGATTACGGAACTCGCTGCGTTTCTCGCTTGGTGTGTCTCCGGCTTTAACTACGTACGCGGTGAAGGGGGATTGCGTACACTCCTTCTCTAATCTAATGCATACAAGATGGGGTGATCAAATTTTCAGATATTTTCCATATGTACTTTTTGGATGACCCCTTTTCATGTGGATTCTGTTTCCGGTAGTTCTTTCAAGATAGTGAAAACCATTTGTCGTAAGAATAAGTTAATCAAAGAACCACTTCGACAGACCAAAGTAAGTATCGATGCTTGAGCCTGGGAAACAGGGTTAGGAGAGAAAGGCACCTGTGGTGTGCCAACAACGAGACGAGGGAGTTATCTTATAACGATGGAAGTGCTTTGTGAAGACCCACTTGATCTTTGATCAGGGCAGATTTGTGATGGACCGAGGACGGTGGGGGCGGTGTCGAGATGACGGTCAGTTCCCACGAAGAGAACCAACTGGGCATGTCTCCTGCATTGGACAGTAATAAGCTTCGACACTCTAAATAGGGTATTGAAATAATATGACACGTTTTTCAGCTAGCACAGTCATTTCCGGCACTCTCTGGCAGGTGTAATTATTGCTGATCTGGATACAACTGGATATGGGGACTGTGGGGCGTATTGCCGGCGTTGTCGCTTCCCTCACTCCTATTGTACGTGTTTGGGGTTCGTGTGGCTGGGGTGGGGGAGTTGGGGGGGGGGGGGGAGAGTGGGGAAGGGGTTGTCAGTTAGAACCCTGCAATCCGACCCGGCAGCATGTGGTTGTTGGCAGGTGAACAATCCGTGCTCCGTCCTTCTCATGCGCCAGGCCGTATTGACCAGTGGTCAGGCGGGGGCGTGGTCAGTGGTCAACGCACGGACAACAATCATGACGACCGACACCCGTGCTGTATGAGTCTGGGCGATCCGCCTTGGCTACCTGTGGCGACTGATACTCTAACCCTGACCGCCCACAGCCTGGCCACACCCTTACCTGACACCTGGGCCACCGGGACTCCAGTAACTGCTGCTAATTCCACTGGTCACACACACCTCCACGCCCAGCTAGATCCGTTAGTCTCCAGACCCACTTGACACCTCCTTTATCGCTCATCTCTGGGGTCCCTTCCAGTCAATGGCGCACTGACCACCGGTCATTCTGCGCTGCCCAGTGGTCAGTCTTTCCTTATCTGCAGCAGGTCGTGTGTCCAGCTCAAACCAGCTGCTTTACACCGGCCACCGCCACATTTACTAATCACCTTTCACTAGCCACTTTGTCCAAGCCTGGCGTGATTGCTTTTTCATCCTCCACGCTATTTCTGTAGCACATCTTTATATTTCACCACAAAGGAGAGGTTTTTCTCCACCACACTGACGATGCCTATATCCGCGTCTGCCGTTACGTTTTCTCAGGATTTGGGTTGTTTCATACCTAAGCGATATTCCAAGTGATATCACTGCGCTCTAAGTTAATGTCATTGAGATCCCCGTATTTTACACATCATTTCTTCCGTTAGTGGGGAGACTGCTATATTCAGGTAGAAAGCTTTCTGATCGAAACCCCCTTTTATCTCTTTTTTCAAACGTTCAAACTTGGTACGAATTTTCGGATATAATGAACGAGGAAGATAGAGTATCTGTTTAAAACTCACTCTGCCCAAGGATTTTGAAAGAATACGGCACTTCACTGCAGCTTAGAAAATCAACGTGAGAATGTATAGAACGTTTAGAACAGAACACCATACCTTAAAATCAATTTAAATATTGTGAAATTGAGTTTCGATTATGTAACTTGACTGTTTTGATATCTCAATTGTTATCCAGACATATCAAAACTCAATCAAAACAAAAAGTATTGCACTTTCCATTTTAATATATTCACAAAGACGCAATGCACACCCTGTATATCTCATGGTTGCTTTAAACAGTATTTCAAATCGATCGTATCACTTTTATTGACATGAAATTGTATCGGTCGCATCACAACAAGGCAAGAGGGTATTGATATACGAACCTATTACGTTATACTCAAAGATATCTCACCATTCCAAATATCCCTCAAATTTACACGATATCTTTATTCTAAGGGAAAGGATCAGATTACTTTATAGGATATTGCGAAATCTGTTAGGAATTGTGATATTTATATTTTTACTGCATCCATTATCTAGTACGGTGACTAACCAGGCATCTTGATGTATGTGTCCCATAACGAATTATTTTTACCTGACATAAATGTGTTATCAATCTAAAGAAAATCATTTGGAATATCATCTGAAAGTTGCCTGTATATGATATTGGCCGACCTCTTGGTAGTTGACCGTCTCCCAATTTGCAATGCTCTTCACAATTATGTACATATGTAATTTCACTATGAACATTTTTTTCATTTTATCACGTGGTTGGCACGTTGTTGACAGTTACAGGACATTGCCATAAAACATCTACGTTGAGATATTACATGTTGCCCAATCATGAACAGGGAAAAGCTAGCCGACAT
This sequence comes from Alentia gelatinosa, assembly GCA_950022655.1. Classification (NCBI taxonomy): domain Eukaryota; kingdom Metazoa; phylum Annelida; class Polychaeta; order Phyllodocida; family Polynoidae; genus Alentia; species Alentia gelatinosa. The sequence goes on along the minus strand of OX465579.1, from coordinate 53,724,378 downwards.
GTGTATCAGGTTTATATTTTGTATCCTAAATAAATGTAATGAATAGTACAAATGCTGTAAGAGGTGGCATTCAGGTTCGTGGGAATGGGCTCTTATGAGTCGGGCTGCTCACTTCAAAGAGAACTACGGTCGTTTTACCACCGCTAAAAGGCCAACATGAAATGCGAAGAGAACAGTTACTCCTCCATCCAAGATGAAATATGTCCCCCACAACAGCAGGTTTGTATGGAGGGCACAGCAGCGAATCAGCTGTCATTTGAACTTGGGGGAAAACTTGACATTTGTGCTCCGGGCCGTAAAAATGGCGCGGTCTTTGACACGATTCCGCCGCAAAGAGCATCGATAGAGCCAAGCAGTTGGCCAGGCACCGCGCCGCTATCACAGTCACAAAGAGACAGACATCATCAAAGTGTGGCCATGAAGAACTTGTAAGGTTATAGACAATGAAGAGTACCAGTGTATAAAACAGCCTCGTCCCGCCTTACCCAACCCTCCCACTCCTATTCCCCTCATCCCCCAACATGTGAAGGCATTTTTTACGTCTGTTGCTTAGTATGAAGCCCGCCAAAGGAACATTCCATTTCTGACGTTGAATGCCGGTAAAGCTGCCAGATGACCAGCATATATTTCATTGTCGTCTGTCCTCAGCATTCAGACGCCTTTGGTAGCTGTGTACGAGGGGAGGGCAGCAGTAGGTATGCCGCATCGTGTTTGCTGGCTCACTGTCTGTCACTTTGTCTCTTCCTGTGTTTTATGGCCGAGAAGAACCCAAGTTTGGCAACTTTCATCTTTTAGACACGGAAGTAAACCCATGCCAAGCCCACGGTATCGGCATATATTCTCCTGTTGTTCTCTATACTTTGAGAAGAAACTTTAATTTAGTTTTCCTGCTTGAACAAACAGGGAATATATTGACTGCGACGGATGCAATAAGTGTCCTGAACTCTTTTTTGGCATTCATAGGTTGTACTCGCACCAACCCCATGATGGACCTTTTTAATCGCAGTGCATCGTAGTCTATCGTATAGGCCACATCAGGAAAATTTCTGATCTTTCCGACGCGATGTCATATTTCATCGGATCCTCTACGGTATACGCTCCTGATGCCAAAATCACCTATAAAGTTGACGTTTGAATGTCATAGACACCCTACGATGCCGGGTATTATTTTCATAAGCGCGCCGGCAAGCATCGCAGGGCATGTCGTAGGAACCTCACTATGAGGTAGTGTACACCCAATACGATTATGTTCCCGAAGCGCTACGATAGCACCTTCCGCTTCAAAAATCAAAATCGGGGCGGAATTATGGAGCTCATCGCGGCCTATGACACGGTCTACGATGCACACTGACACACGCCGATACAAAGGCCCACATCGTAGGGTGTCTACGAAATTAGAGCATGTTATATTTCCTAGCACGCGGATGAATTTCTGAAATGGTACCCCAGTCACCCCCTTTCGGTCTTGTGTGCAATATAACAAAGAAGGACCATGCGTAAAATTTCCAAAATTGTTCAACCCCCTCCCCCTACTGATTAAGGATCAGTGTCTTAAATCGATGATTTTCAAGTTTAACTTAGAACCGAGTTTTTAGTGTCTGATACATAAACGTACCCTTTAGAAATCAGTCCCAACCATGCGTCAATTCCCTAATTATGATAAATTACATCTTCAAATACAAAAAGTTCTGCGATACTGCGCTAGTTGCATCGAGTGGTAGGTCGGGACCATGATCACGTTTTAGGGGGGGGGTGTCCACCAAGCTCCCGATACGAACCGACGCGCCCCGATATTGCCCTTCCGATACAAAATCCATATCGTAGCAAAATCGTAGAGCTTATCGGGGCAGTTGGTCAGGTTTCTACGATAACGCTACCGACGCGGCCCGACGCGCTACGACGCGAACCGTCGCGAGCCGATAAAAAAACATATCGTAGAGGGTGTACGACAATCGATCATGTATCGATTGTCGTAGCGCGTTGGGCCGCGTCGGTGCGCGTCGGTATGTATAGATGACACTTTAGACGGGAAATCATATGAATTAATCGATGGAAAATTATGAAATTTTCAGAATACCTAGAATATATGATGCTCATGCGGTTCAGCAAAAATGGTGAAAGTTGATGGTAGATAAGGCCTGGCGTCCACCTACTACGATAGAAATTTAGACCCACCGATTTGGCACCGATACAAAAAGCAAATATCGGAGACATATCGGGAACGTCCAAAATCGTAGACATATGTCTAGACATGCCAGTCCACCATGCATTGTATGGGGTTTTTACCGGTGTCTAATCGCAGAAACATGGTCAACTGCCCCGATATAAGGTGACCTTCCAACGCGATTTAGATTTTGTATCGGGAGGTGCATCGTAGACCATATCGGTGCCATATCGTAGTAGGTGGACGCCGGGCCTTAGGGTCTTAAATCGATCAATTTATACTTTAATTGGGAATTTATTTTTTCATTAAATATTATTAGGCAATATCATATAAACTATTGTTTTGTATTTACAGGTATATTAACCATAAATATGCATTATTTCTGGAATTATAAAGGAAATGTTGTTAATCACGCTGGTTGCGTCGTGAGCTATATCGCGGTGTATCGGGACCATGGTACCTTTTTCATGCACCCTCCCAACACGTTACGACGCGTTCCGACGCGGCCCGACGCGAACCGACGGGCTATGATATGCCTCCTGACGCGAGCTACGATTTGGTCATTTGGTATCGGCTCGCGTCGGCTCGGGTCGGCGTTGGTGGGTGCGGGGTCTTATTCACGCCAAAGGCGTTATGACGCACGCTGCCGAGAAACATTTCTATCACGCATATCTTCTCCCTTCTGCAAAACGGAATGAGGCAAAAAGATGAAAATATATTATAGAACGGTTTCCCATTGGACTTATTTCTACGGACTTCGCCTATGGAGGCTGCTCCCTGCCAATGTATTACGAATAGTATTGACCAGATTGGTCTACTTATTATTCTTCAATCCATTTGGTATCGCTGTTCTCAATTTATCAATTATCTTACTTAATCAATACCGCATTAAACATTTAATACAAATGACAACTGTGCAATTACAAACCAGTTCAGATGGTAACTATGCAGTGTCCCTAAGGTAACGCGCCATGAACGCTGAGTGAGTTCTGGGACGCCAAGACCAAGACGAGCTAATATCCGGTCCCCTGCTGGCATGGTGATGGGGCAAATAGGACAAGGCTGGTAAAATCTTAATGTAGCAATGGCACCAGGAATATTTCAGTTTCAGGCCGAGTAACCTATCATATGGAGTAAAGTGAAAGTAAGTTAGGTAAATGATGGCGAAAAGAGATATTTCTATGAATAGTCCTACACGTAAATGGCAATATAATACTAAGCGAAACTTCTATTTCCGCGTGTTCCCATTTCTAGGAACTTGAGGGCTTGTATGTCTGGTTTTTTTTCATACAAGCATGCAAATGTCTAGTTATTTAGATAACCGCGAAGTCCTACTCATCACTACTGAATACTTCCCGCCTAATAGCATGCATAAGCAATAGGGAGCCAAAGTGAACCCACTGAAACCACAGATACCCGTTCACAAAACACCATTTCCGGATATAGGCACTCAGTACTTTGACTATATAGGTTCGAGATTATGTGCGTCATTCCGCAATCTTTTAGATCCATATTTTTGATACACTTTACAATCGTCAGCTTAGCTTCAAGACAGAGTTAGTCAGTGACGATTGCAGTAAATACACTTCAATAAGAGCAAACGAGACCAAAAACAAAATTCTAGCCTCAAACCCCCATAGCTTTAGCACTAAGCCTCGATCTTACTGGCCTCCGGAAATGGTGGTTAGAGCACGGGTATCTGCCGTTTTAGCTGGTTCACTTTGGCTCCCCATGCGATTTAAGCCTGATTGCCTCTGACGATAAATACATCAATTATAAATAATGGTTTATAGGAGATTACAATGTTGGCTTTCATAGAGACCGTAGAGTGGCGCTTGTATATAATGTTCTTACAAACGGTCAAATGCATATTGAACTGAGGGAAGGGGTGGGTTATTAATATTTACAAGCAATCATCCGCTCGTATATGGTATAAGAAAGGGGCTAAAAATCTGTTTTTAAATAGTAAGATAGCTAGGGGATACGACTACCTTGATATGTCAAAAAAATAGCTAAAGAATGGAAAAGTGAACGTGACTGGGACCTATCATAGAGCACCACCAATTATCATTGTCCAATCAAAGAATCATGGTCATCTGGTTGTCAAGCATCTTGGTTGAACGATAAGATATCCAATTATACCGAAGAGCTATCGACTTATGGCAAAGCTTGTGTTAAAAAGATAAACCCATTGCAGTCTTCTTGTAGCTGAGAGAGAAACAATTGACGATATGATAGAGACAAACAGGAACAATCAGGTAATGTCCTGGAGGGAGACGTTTATCCCAATATCCAGTTTCTCAGAGACCTGCTTCTATCATTTGTTCCAGAAAGCAACCATCTTTTTTATTTGCAGTGCTCTGATGTCACATCAATACCACAATCGAGTGGGTGTTTTTTTGCAAGACCCTGCAAGCTGGTGCCTTTCTCTGGAGTACCTAACATGTCGAAGTTAATCGAAGTAATGCTTCGCTACATGGGCTGTCTGATGAAGTTAGAATTTATCAAAGTAAAAGGTATCAATTATGCAGTGTTGAGATACGTCAATGATTAATACCCTGCAAGAAAGCAGGGCAATATCATAGCTCGCTGTTACATCGACCTGAAAGGACTATTTGACAGCGTCCACTGCGGTTCGTTACTTCATAAATTGGTATCACGAGGCTTACATTATTATCATTTCTGCTAGCTAATTTCATATCTAGAAGATAGAAAATAATAATTACAATCGGTACATTGGAACTCTCACAGATTACCTGATGTATGCTGACCATATTGCCCTCAAGTGTTGTGATACATATCTTAATAGAGTATTGTGGAATTACTATCCGCAGTAGACTATTTGGTGATATAGACAAAGAGTAAGTTATTGACAATAAATACGAAAAAGATGAATGTATTGGGGTATGCTCCAGAAAATAAAATAAAATGCCTCCGCTGGGAGCTTCTAATGGTCTAACTGAGCTAGATGAAGTATCAACATACTGTTACTTTGAAACACGGATCGACTCCTCTCTAAACTTTGAGCGAAACTCGAAGAAGGTAATAAAGAAGGTAAGCAACAAACTATATGAGTTCCAAATGTTAAGTCTATGGAAATAAATACCAGGGGTGAAATAAAAGATAATAACGCATCCCGCTATCATCATGTATCTATCATCTGTACAACTGCCCGTCTTGTAGTACAAATATACAGCGTACATATATACACACTATCAACTTGTTTCAGTTACAAGCAGCTGTATGCTCAAGGGATATTTCAAAGGACAGTTCCAAAACTTATTTCAAGCAGATATATTGGTACTATCTGCAGTACAGTAATAGTTGATCTAAGTAATCATTGGCACCCCTTTATTGGGAATGTCAGAAACTACCAAAAAGTTTGTGATCCAATTACGGATACCTCGCAATTACATGTATATGGTGTACGACGCCATGTAAAAAGTGTATTTAGTAATGTCCCCCATATTGTTGTGGTATCGCTGTAGGAGTCCTGTGTCTTACTGGTGGGATTGGTTGTAATCGTGTATCGCATGTATAAATCTTTTCACCATCAATAAACCATTTTATAAAATTGATAGCAATATGACCTACTTATAATTATTTTGCAGTCATTATACAGTAAAACCCTGCTTGTGGGATGCCCCGCTCAGAGGGACACTTTGACCCGGAATAGAATTCTCTTTCAATGTTTATTTCACCTAGCTCAGTGGGTCATCCCGCCGCATGGAAGACCTTTGTTTGGTACGGACAGTGTCAAAACGGGTTCTACTATTTCTACATTTATTCTATGCAAGATTTTATCAATTTCATTTCACATTACAGGTACTTCCGGTTGTGGATAAAACAGGTAGGTTACAGGGCATTTTCATAGACGCCGTGAGAGGATCAGTGGAAATGTTATACATCAGAGGCAATTGTGTGTTGTGCCCCTCAGAAATCTGTACTCTAACGAAATCTAACTACTCATGCTAATACATACCCCCCTCCCCCCCCCCCCCCCCCCCCACACACACACACTCACAAACACCGCGCCAATATATCTGCCTTCCGTGAAAGGGTAATATTAGAACAACAAAAAGAAGTTGAAGTCAGGGGTTGTTGAACCAAAGTTTCGGCCAAAGGTATCATCAATTTGAATTGAACTGGTTAAATATAAACAGACGTACCACTATCATTTGGCAAGGCCAGGAGAGCGATTTCAGAATCGGGTCAGCCATTCAATTCTAAAAAAACTTCATGCAGGAGATTCAAAAGACTTTTGGACACTTATATCTAATGTGAGAGTGAAATGGGGGCCTACCCACAGGAGGGCCTGTCGTGCAAAATAAAAATTTATATCAGTTTTATTCTTTATATCAGGCGATCTATGTGAAACTCTATCACTGGCAGTGTTTTCTATTGACGGCGGCTCGGGGTAAAGCGGTCACCCCACCTCGCCTCACCACAGCGGCCGACAGTCCCACAGACCCCAGTATCGCGGTGCGCTGTGGTTTTGTCATACCCACTGCACAATTTTGACAAGTTGCATTGTGACCTTTGGAAAGCAGACTGAGAGACATGGGGACACCGAGGGTTTGTAGGATAAAGCATGTCATCTAACCTCCTGCTGAACAAATTTCCACGGCAGTGCCCCTGTCGACTGTGTATGTATACATAGGGTTGTAGCGTGAGAACTGACGTGCGATACTCTATAACAACTGGGAATTATAAGTTTATACATTCCCCTTGCTGCTGAAGTTCCCTACATCCTTTGTTTGAATTCGTCTAAGAGTAGGGTATAGGTATCTTAACTGTTTTTGATATATTGGACATGATGTCATCGTCTTTATTAAGAGGTTTTTTAAACATGAAATAACGTGATATTTCCGTATTGCTGGAGATGAATTAGCCTCTTTTACATACATATTACATTTAGCGTACGGAAGTCGTAAGCATTATATGCAGGTATTACTGTTTTCTTCATACATACATGTAATTACTGATTAGACCACCCTCCAGGGGGCTCTCCGGTCCATACTGTTGTTTCTCTACAGTTCATAAGGGTGCTACCTTTGGGGTTTTATATATAGGCATATATCTGTCTTAGTCAATAAACTTGTCTTGCCGACCACCGTTTAAATCAATATCGGTTTTCCATTAACGTATCTGTAATGTGAATTTAACTATGGTTGAGGCACGTTGGCCACCTACCAGATTATAGGCCCGTTGGGCTGGTGTGATTTAGGGCCAATCCACTTTCAACTCGTTATAATCATGTACACCGTGTATGTATTATTACTGTATTCACCGAACCTATTTCAGATACATTTACCTAGACGACCTCATATGTTATGCATGTACTTATTTATGTATCTATTTAACCCTTTCTTGCATCAGCTAGTGTGAGATTTTTTTTCACATCACAAGTCTATAGAAGGTAGCTAAAAATAATATGCAATATAATTCCGTCCACACAGTAGTTGGCCAATCTGTTGGTGGTAGCTGGAGGCGTGGGTGGCTCTCAGCACGAGACTTGAGTGTATTAGTGCGCCTCTCCATTGGTCGGTGAGACGGCCTGTAAGGATAGCTGTCAGTGGCTGCGTCAAATCTCCACAAGTCGGTGGAGACCGAACTCCGAAGGGCGCAACAGGGGGCCTTCACCCCGTCTCTCCTCAGCCTGATGCCCACACAAAGCGCAAGAAGCTCTCCACTTGGTAACAAAAAAGCACAACTTGTCGCCGATTGAAAGCCAAATCTTTGCCCATTCAAGGCCATGGAGGTTTGATTTAACGGTAACTATTGCCGCCCTGACTGCTACAGTGACGGGTGGAACGGTGCTGTCAGTTGTGATCGGCTATCTGTTATGGAACACGGCCCGGTGAAAGGCATTCGTCCGCCTGCTTCCGCCCTCCCAGTGTGCACTCCTTCTGTTCTATGTCAATACACGTGTCAACACCGGGGAGGAAAAGATGCTGGGTATTTAATTAAGTGAGCTGCCGTCAGTAAATAGAGAGGGCCCCCGCCGTGAGTGCGGCTCTAGTTCACCCTCATTCCATACAGGAGTCTGGGGTGATGTCCACCTCCTGCCGGGGTGTGGGCAAATCTGTAAAATTTCCCTTTCAAGTGGCCTAGGATCGGATATGAGGTTTTCACTTATTTTGATAATAAAATTTCCCTTTCGGGTGGCTTAGGATCGGATATGAGGGTTTCACTTATTTTGATAATAGCATTAGGGCTGAAAGATCAGCTTGACATAATTCAATTGTGGTGCATAGCAAATCTGATGTAGGCCTACTTTGTCCACTTCAGATCTACATGCAGCGAATGGGTGTTAATATATATCTGGTTTCAGATTTTTTCAGTGATATTATGTATAGCAATTCTATTAATTATTTTTGGTTTAAACTTCGAGAAATTTGTCGAATGATGATCTTCGATAAACATGCTTCATCTGTGATTGAAATGTAAACATTGCTAAGATAAAACCAGTAACATAAAATGTAATATAAAATGTGTTTTTATTACCCTCATTGCGATGATTTCATCGCACTCAATCGCAAATAAAGTACAGGGCATGCCCCACTGCTACGATGAAATCGTCGCAGCGTTAGTGGCGCCACCTTTAGGAAAAATGGGTCAGCCAAACTGCCAAATCTACAAGTATACGATAGCTATATGGTATATATGTGGGGAGGGGGTGGGGGAGGGGATGGAATGACCTTTTTACTTTTGTGAGGAGTACATGATCGCACAACCTCATACATGTGTTATGATCTAAAAATACCAGTGCATGTATTTCTGTTTTCCACTTATGTTATACATATTTCTCAACTCAACTGTCAGATATAGGCCTAACTGTAGACATTCACATAAAAACTTACAATTAACATGTGATTCACTATACATCAGTTCTCTAATAGTATTCTTACATGTACTCGAGGGATATTGAATATATATATATATATTATATATGATAAAGGAAATTTGAAAAAAAGGATTAAAACAGGTGTGTCACATTCTTCTAGTCAGGTGTTCTAAAATATATGAAATACTTCATATTTGACCGACGGATCCGTCATAATTCATGAACATTTCAAGATGTGCGATGGGATGGTGCCCTCTCGTGGTAGATGTCATAAGTTCAGTGCTCTCAGAAGCACAGCAATATAACGCTAATATAACACTTTTAAACTGCTTTTACATGTGTAATAGCTGTTGTATTTGTGTGAACGTGTTATTGTGTTTTTATCTTTTTTGTTAATGACAACAGTTTTATTCATTTTGTAATTGTATCTGTTTGATTGTTTTTTGTGTTTGATTATATTTGCGATAAACACTGTCATTTATAATGTAATCTCCATACTGTATGAAACCGTATGAGTTAAAATAAAATTGAATTGAATTGAAAGTTCCCCTAAATGTTCCCAGTTCTCATTGGTAGAGTGATGTGATCACTCCGAGAAGGCTCCAGTCTGATTTGTCGAGTTTATTAATACTCTTCAAACATACCTGATGTTTTGCTGTGGCGGGCCCTTCCCTAGTCTAAGGGGTGGGCAGTGTTGTCATTCAAACGTGTATCCAGCTGTGTGAGACTGGCCATTTATGCTCTAGGTCTTTTTAAATTGAGTGAAAAAAGGTATTCACTAAATTTAAAGGGAACAATGATGACTTGTGATTCCAGTTCTTAAATATGGAACCTCTTCAGGCGCATTGAATATAGAGCACACCTACTACATGTATTCATTTTTAGGAGTTGGGGATGTGTCAGACAGCGTACATCCCTTCTTTGATCCAATAAAAAACTGAACTGAAGTTTAGTTTAGTTCTTTGGTCTGTGCGGGTCACATTTTGTTCAGATATATTGCCTACATACTTTATGAATGACCCTCCAGTGAATAGGGTATGGTTTTACTGGAGTGGCTTCCTATGTCCTGTGCCTATCTGTGTCCTATGGTGACACCTCCATCTACACCCCCTCACACACACACACACACACACACACACACACACACACACACACACACACACACACCTACACACACACACACACACACACACACACTTCAGGCCTTGACCCCTGGGCCTGTCAGGAGATGTGGACGTCAACATATTGAATAGAAGTTTGATTTCATAATCAAAGACTTGAATAAGTTGTTTTTACTAATATTGATGTGCGATGGCACAAATTGAATAAGCGAAAATAATTGCACAAAACCGCTTTTATGTAATTGTAATTATAACAGCTTAACATTGTTAAATCTATGATATGACATGGGAGCAGCATACTCAGGACCAGTTTATGCTATGGTCTCATTGAAATGCACCTGAAATTACAGGTTCTCTTTCCAACGCTCCTATTTTCGATCATCAGGTTACTCCTGAAATACTCCTATAACCCCACCTTTATATAATATTGTATTTGATGAGGTCGGCACCTGATGCCTCTGAGTGAGTGGAAGGTAACGCGTGCCCTTTTTATCCTTGTGGCGCTACCTGGTGTATTTCCTATGAACTATTCTTGTGGTCTATCAAAAATAAAATTTTCGGCACTAGATCTTGTGAGCTGGTGAGAATACTTTATCAACCATTTTATTTTGGGGTTTTTTTCACCTCAAATATTTCGATGTGCAGAGCACCCACTATTGTTTCGCCGCGTAGATAATAGGCATAATTACTATCTATTTCCACAGGTTCAAAAAAGTTTATTGCAAACTCTCCTTCAGTTACTTAAGTGTTTAGAATGTATGGTAATGATGGTGTTAATGGTAGACAAATTGTATGAGTGAAACTGGTGCCCTGTTTAATTATTTAGGTGTTGAGACAACAGGTGATCAGAAGTTGAATGATACAATTCTTGTACCGGTACACGTGTGAATTGTGGAGTTCACTTCTACCTGTACCTGTTGCTCTCATATCTCAAAATTTGGCTAGAATCTCGCATGTATGTAAATTAGGTAGTCAGTATAACATAAGGTCAGTCAGTTGGCTGCCTGAATATGTGGAGTTATATAGGAGTAAGTAGATTACGGAATATCATTGATCATTAATTGAAAAACCTAATAACTAAATTGTTCAAACTTATGTACCTCTGCGTTACATTTATATGTATTCCCTTGCCCTGCCCCAGTCGGTGACGTATTCCAAAGTTAATGCATCCAATGGAGCAAGATCTGGGCATGTCATTGCATACTATTTATCCATCGTATTCAAAGTCCCTATTGAAAATGTATGGAGACTCAATACCCATTGTTTAAAAACCGTCAGATACCATCACCATTGTAAACGGATTCAAGCCCATTGTATACAGCCTTAAAGCCATTGTGCTTTAGACCAAAAGCATAGTCCCTATTGATATATAAATTAATATGGCATTTCCTTGGCTTGATTTATTGTGATTGGAGAAGATGGATAATAAATACAACAAACGATGGTATTGTGAAGAGGCGGCTCTATAAACCACTCACGGTTAACGCCGTCCAATACTTTCGCTAACGCTTATGTATCACTACGCGGCAACCGCTCGTGGGTTACGGGCGCCTGTCCACAAAGCCATCGATTGTCTATTCAGTATACAGCAGTCTCCATGTCCTATCTCTAAATTGCATTATTGATTATTATAATGTAATTAGGAAACGGTGATTCGATAGGTGCAACGTGCACTTGTCGTAACATGTATACCATGATTACATCGAAACAGATGAGGCATCCACAGATAATATTTCAGTGATTTAGATCTCTTCATAATTGATAATGGTCAGGAGGAAACCCATAGCTCTTATATTGAATCATTTGTCAGTTTGAGGGAAAGGTCGACGGTTGTTGAGCTTTCTGTTTTCGACTGGACTTTTTTTTAAGTGATAGGCAAATACGTACCTGGCTGACCCCATAGCCTTTGATGTAAGAAGCATATAGAAAAGTGACTTTTATGTCGTAAATTGACCTTGACCAAACTTTTAGAATACATGTTTCATAGTTTTCTCTATATGAATGTATGCAATAAACAGGTGAGTATCACATTATTGGTCTCATCAGAACTGAAGTTATTTATTTTAGTAATTTGGCATCTATTCTACGATATACTTCGTTTAGTCATTGGAGACCAAAGTAAAGTTACCCCTACACCATAAATCAATGAATCTTTTATGAATCGTCTATATAAGGTGTTGACACGCATTGCGGGACTAGTCATGCAAGCGCGTCTCATAGTAACGGGCAATCAATGCATGGATCGATGTTACAGGAATTAGGTCAGTAGTTCATTCAACCAGAACCACAGGAGCTGGTACCCTTCTACGACCAATCAAACCTAAGTCCGGGATAGACACGGGTTAGCAACTTGCTTCTTTGAGTCCTGTCTCCATATTCTTATCTTATATCTTGATTGTTTCACAGGACCAGATGAGTTTCAGGTAGGTAGACACAATTTCTAACTGCAATATCCTGCTGAATGCGATTGGATCAGGTGATGCATAGATTAAGTACATGTATTGGTGTCAGGGGAGTTAAATCTGAAAGCGAGTCATTATAATATAGATATCCACGTATTCTGTGTATACATTTATACCATTATGCATGTCCCTGTACAACTACACACACAAATACATTAAAGATACATGTTCAGAATTTTACAACTGTTGGTGCTAGATACGTAGAATCACTTGAATTTTAGAGTAAGAAAATCGCGTCTATTATCTATCAAAATACACGTTTCAAAATTCATGAAATAATTCATGTGTCCCTTCAAATCATAGGAGAACTGTAGGCGGGTGGGGAATGTAATCCACGTTTTTCAAAGTGAGAGGCCAGAGACTATATTTTCTCGCTGTGTAGTAGGAGGATACAATCATGTGGGCACTGATAAACATCATGGATCAAAGCTACTCAGGAACATATATGGCCAGTTTTGTTTAGCACATATCTCTTGGGCAGCACCGTTCATCATGCTGTGCATGAATATATATATTGGTGCTGTATTTTCAGCTCCTTAGTTATTCAACAACAATTTCTTCTCTGCAACATAATACAGGCATGGCGTCATGTGAACAGATTTCCATAGACTTCACCATTCCCTTCGGCTACAGCGACGTGGTGTTTATCATTGAGGAGAAGAGAGTGCATGCAAACCGCGCGATTCTGTCCATGTCGTCAAATGTCTTCGCAGATATGCTGCAGGAAGAAAATGAAGAGATAGAGATTGACACCGCCGAGTACGAGGCGTTCCTAGAACTCATGCGGATCGTTCACCCACCACCTAAAGAAATAGATGGTAGGTTAATACAAGTATCTACCTTCATATAACTGCACATGCCATACATAGTCGGGAAACACACACGCCTCCATATCCATTTGCATGATACAATGTGTAGTATTCCTACTGTACACTAGGCGGCGCCACCGTTACCGCACTACGTGAGAGACGTTTATGAGCGATAATAGACTTCTTCTATGAAAGCAATGCTACTGAGTTCAGTCTTATGTCCATAGCCTAAATCACACCATTTAAAGATATTACATTGGCGACTGAGGCTGTTAATCTATGCAGGTATATTTTCCTGACTTCAAGGAACCCATTGGTGGTGAGTGGAACTGGCTGGACATAAAATTTGGCAGATTTTGATGACTTTGATGTGGGTGTGTATTGGCACTGTACTGAGTCACAGTGAATGTAACTATAGTGTGTGCACTTTTGAAGACACTAGGCCCACAGCATCATTCTGTACTACTGATGAACTTTTGTACTGTGAACAACCTGTTTTAAAAGCACTGCACTGTACTAAATTTTGATCAAAATGGCTACACCTTGTAATATTGGGCCTTATATCAAAGAAAGGGAGACTTTCAAGGCATATTGTGAAAGGTTGGAGGCATATTTTGATGGAGAGGATTTAGTTACTGTAGAACTTGTCGGTGATGATGCAGTGAAAGTAGCACAGGAAGCGAAAAATGCAATTATCACTAGAAAAAGAAGGGGCATTTTTCTGTCACAAATTGGAGCGGAATGTTATACAATGCTTGCTAACCTTATTTCTCCCAAAGTCCCACGTGAAACTAAATTAGAGGATTTAGTGAAGAAGTTAGAGGAACATTTCAACCCAACACCTCTTGAAATAGCTGAGTCATTTTATTTTGGTACTAGGAACAGAAAGGAGGGTGAGTCAGTGAATGACTACATTTTGGCTCTCAAAGAATTGGCAATTCACTGTAATTTTGGTGATAATCTCAACCGTTCTTTACGAGACCGTTTTGTCTGCGGACTAAATATACAACCTATCCAAGATAAACTGTTGAACACAGAAGGCCTAGACTTTAAGAAAGCTTGTACTATTGCCCAGCAAATGGAGCAATCTCATAAAAAATCCAAGGATTTTAAGTCTAGCTTATCTGCTAGTGCTGCTAGTTCTGATGTAAATAAGGTTTACAAATCTAAGCAGTTTAGCAAGAATACCAAGAAAGTAAAATGTTTTAGGTGTTTTGGCAATCATAGTCCAGATGACTGTAAGTTCAAAGATGCGACATGTTACAAATGCCAACATAAGGGACATTTGGCTAATTCATGCAAGTCCAAATCCTCTAAGAAAGGGAGTAAGGGAAAAGTTCATTCTATGGACAAGCAACCAGGTTCTAGTGATGATAGTGAGGATGACCTGGGCATTCACAACTTGTTTTCCACTAACTCTGATAACTCTAAGAAAAAGTACACAGTTGATGTTGTAGTTAACAACCGAGTTATTCAAATGCAAGTGGATACCGCTGCAGATTACACAGTTATGGGTTGCGACAAATTTCGGAAATTCTTTCGCGGTAAGAAACTAAAAAAATCTGATGTTAAGCTACGTGTGTATTCTGGTGCTCACATACATGTCTGTGGGGAATTGCTATGTGATGTGGAATATAAGGGTCAAAAGAAGGAACTACCGATCCTAGTTGTGAACTGTGTGAATCGACCAATTCTGTTTGGCCGAAACTGGATCGAAGCAATCAAATTGGATTGGAATGACATTTTTGGAATTGAGAGTAAGGAAAAGACACTCAACGATATTCTCGGTGAACACGAGGATATTTTCCATGATAGCTACGAGGGCATTTCAAGATTCAAGGTGCATATCAAGGTCAAAGACAATGTCACACCTCATTTTGCCAAAGCAAGACCAGTGCCTTACTCCTTATATGATCAGGTCAATGCAGAACTTGATAAACTTGAAAAGAACAAGGTTATAACACCCATGAAACCTGAGGACACTGAATGGGCCTCGCCCATTGTTATTGTACCTAAAACCGATGGTAGTGTCAGAATATGTGGCGACTATAAGGTACATGTGAATGAATGTATTGAAGATGAAAAATATGCTTTACCTACTGTTCAAGATCTAATGTCTTCTCTTACAGGTGGTGAAATCTTTACTAAACTTGACTTGTCGCATGCATATGCTCAACTTGATCTAGATGATGAGAGTAGAAAATTGATGTCTATTAATACTCATCGGGGTGTCTATGGTTATACTAAGTTAGCATATGGTGCTAAGCCTGCTTCTAAGATTTTTCAATCCACCATGGACAGGATCTTACATGGTATTGATGGTGTTATTTGTTTTCAGGATGATATATTGATCCGTGCAAAAGATGAAAAAGAGCATCTTGAACTTGTAGAGAAAGTTCTGAATAGACTAGCCAAGTACAATGTAAAACTCAAAAGAGAAAAATGTGAGTTCTTGAAAGAAAGTGTTGATTACTTGGGTTATCGTATTGATGCTAATGGTGTACATCCATTACAGGACAAGGTCACAGCTATCAAAGAAGCTCCCGCTCCAACAAATATAAGTGAATTAAAATCGTTCTTGGGTATGGTACAGTATTATTCTAAGTTCATTCCACAGATGTCTACTATTGTTGCACCATTGAACAGATTACTTTGTAATGAAGTCAAATGGAGCTGGGGTAAGTCTGAGCAAGAATCGTTTGATTTGTTGAAATCAAAATTGAGTAGCGATGCATTACTTGCACATTATGATGTGAAGAAACCGCTCAAATTGGCTTGCGATGCATCTAGTTATGGTGTTGGTGCAGTGATAAGTCATATTTATGAGGATGGTACTGAGCGACCTATTGCATACGCATCTCGTACTCTAACTTCATCCGAACGTAATTATGCTCAAATAGAGAAGGAAGCCTTATCTATTATGTTTGGTGTTAAGAAATTTCACCAATATTTGTATGGTAGAAAATTCACTCTGGAAACTGACCATAAGCCACTTTTGACAATTTTAGGTCCCAAAAATGCTATACCAACTTTAGCAGCTGCCCGTATGCAGCGTTGGGCAATAGTTTTGTCTGCATATGATTATGATATCAAATATCGTAGATCATGTGACCATTCTAATGCAGATTGTTTGTCAAGGTTACCACATGAAAATTCGAAGGTGGGTAGAGAAAGTAAGATATACAGTATAAATTTTGTCGATACTCTTCCTGTAAAGGCTGATATTATAGCGAAAGAAACCAAAACCGATTCAATACTGAAGATTGTTTATGATTATGCTGCAAATGGTTGGCCTGAAAATATCAATCGAGAAGAGTTGAAACCGTACTTCATACGAAGATCCGAAATATCCATTGAAAACGGATGTCTATTGTGGGGAATTCGTGTAATAATTCCAACTAGTTTGTGTACAGGTATAATGGATGAATTGCATACAGAGCATCCTGGTATTTGTGCTATGAAGCGTATAGCGAGGTCACATGTTTGGTGGACTGGTATTGATAAGGATCTAGAAAATGCTGTGTACCGCTGTAGTATTTGTCAGGATAGCCGTGCTCTTCCTGCAACCTCTCCATTGTATTCATGGAAATGGCCCAGGCGTCCATTTCAAAGAATTCATATTGACTTTTTTGAGAAGGAAAATATGTATTTTCTTATTATGATTGATGCACATTCCAAGTGGATTGAAGTTGTTCCTATGCGAAGCACAACTGCTGAAAGAACTATTGACGAATTAAGATTGATATTTGCTAGACATGGTTTACCCGAAGAATTAGTGTCGGACAACGGTCCTCAATTTGTCTCATCAATGTTTTCTACATTTTGTGATAAAAATTGTATAAAGCATACTCTCTCTCCACCATATCATGCAGCGACGAACGGAGCTGCAGAGAGATCTGTAAGACTGATAAAAGAGATGTTGAACAAACATATTCTTGAGAATCAAAAGTTGTCATTAAAACATCGACTAGCAAATATTCTGTTCAAATACTGCTACTGATAAGACTCCGTCTGAATTGTTGTATAAGCGTCAGTTACGAACAAGGTTAAGTTTAGTGAAACCGAATCTAGCTGAACATGTTGAAAAGAAACAAGAGCAACAGAAGTTATATCATGGTAGAATCAGAGAAAGGCATTTCGATGTAGGAGATAAAGTTCGTATCAAATACAATACAAAAGGTCTCAAGAAAGGTTCAGATCGTTGGGTTAGAGGTAAGATTGTGAAAGTATGTGGTCCGCGTAATTATGTTGCACAAATCGGACAGGCTACTCGTTTTGTGCATATTGATCATATATTGGCTGATCATGTTCAAGATAATATTCCAGAATATGATCCATCTGAGTTTGTATCTACTAGTATAGATGTAACAACTACTGATACACTGCCTGTTATGGACAATGATAAAGGTATAATTGAACCACCTGAGCCTGTTGAAGATGTACCTGAGTCACCCAATGTCTGTCTACAAACTCCCATTCATGCAGAAACTCCAATACCGAGGTCTCCACCTCCTCATATTGAATCACCTGGAATGGCAACTCCACCTCCACGTAGAAGTTCAAGGGTTAAGAAACCAATTGTCAAAATGGATTTGTAAATTGGTAAATGTCATACACATTTATTTGTGTATTTGTGTATTTGTGTTACATTATTGTATTATGTACTTGGTAGCTTAAGGAGGGAGGAATGTAGTATTCCTACTGTACACTAGGCGGCACCACCGTTACCGCACTACGTGAGAGACGTTTATGAGCGATAATAGACTTCTTCTATGAAAGCAATGCTACTGAGTTCAGTCTTATGTCCATAGCCTAAATCACACCATTTAAAGATATTACACAATGTACAGATCTACACAAATTTGTAAATGCATATATATGTACCCTGCATAGATATAGGCTATACAGTCATAAGAAGCATACATGTGGGTTCCTATTCTCACACACTTTCGACATGCATGTTCCAGCCTGTACCGTTTTCCATATATGGAATTGCAATTTGTCGTTAGTCTAGTTAGGGGCCGTCCATAAATTATGTCACGCTTTTTTAGGGCATTTTTAAGACACCCCCCCCCCCCCCCCCACCCCCTGTCACACTTTGTCACACATTTCGTACCACCCCCCAAAATATTATGACACACTTTCCGAAACACCCCACACACACACACCAATTCTGTCTTATGTAGCATAACATAACATTTATTACATCTTTGACTAAGCTACTGTAATACACCATAAATTTAGAGGGAGATTTTACATGAGACAAAACTCCCAATTCCTATATGTGTGAATAGAGTTATGGTAGAAATCATCATCACTTAGGGAAAGGCCTTCTTTTTCATGGGAGATGACCACTGAAGAATTGAGAGTGTGAAACTGCAGTCTGCCACTGATTAAATGTATCCAGATACATTTAATTGGCGAGATAAAATATCATCTGGTGGTGCCACATTGCTAAATGTTACAGAAAGAATTTTTTTTTAAATCCAGATCAAAAGGTAACATTCACCCGCAGTGCGTGGCTTTCCATGTAGCCAGTTGTTAGAAAGTTTGTTTCTTCCAGGTTAGAGCATGATGGATAATATCACTGCATTCTAGTTTTGTTGACATGATCTGCTTTACTAGTTTTATGGCAACATCCTTAGGGATCAAATATCTGTTATAAGTGTGACATAATTTATGGACAGCCCCTTAGACCCGGTGTCCACCTAATATGATATGGCTCCAATATGGTTTATGATGTACACTCTGATAAAAAATCAAAATCACGTCGGAAGGTCACCTAATATCGGGGCAGTTGAGCACGTTTCTGCGTTTAGACACCGATAAAACCCCATACAATGCATGGTGAATTGCCAAGTCTAGCCATATGTCTACAATTTTGCACCTTCCCGATATGTCTCCGATATTTACTTTTAGTATCTAGGATCCAAACACATCAAGCACCAGTGGGTCAATGAGGTATTTTGGTCTTGAGTGATTGGTCATGGTCAGCTGGGCATGCCTCTAAGAGACTGTGACACTGGCTCCCTGCTCATAGATAGTGAAGGGATAGTTTGTAGGCAGTACCCTGAAAGTCTATATGGACCCTCAAACCTCTAGATGGTGTATATCGTGCGGCCAAGCACGCTCTAATAAAAGAAACGAACTTGGATTTATCCCAATTTCCTAGGCTGCCATTTAATTATATAATTCATTTAGGCCTACATGTAGTTTTAATGTTATCGTCCAAAGGTAATAGCCTTTAATCTGCAATGTAGAATAATGAATTCATGATCTTTGCGTTCGCGGGAGCGTGCAGGCGAGGGACGGTCCCGCACTGCGTCCATATCCATCAATTTTCTAATCCAAAACGTTAAGCTTTGAGGCTACATTGTTGGATACCTAGAAGTAATACTGTAGATTTGTTGTTATCGTCCTAGTGCGACAAAAATAATTGTTCTCTTTCAGTGTGTCTGAAGAATCAGTTTGGTATTTCGTAGCTCCAATAGAAGTATCTGTAATATATATACGTTTTGTTGTTCTAGCCAACTAACTTATAGCTCTCTTGATATAAGTGTTATCGCCCGAATGCAGGTGTTATCGCCCGAATGCAAATGAAGAATACCATTCCGACCAATGTCTAATAATACACAGTTGTAAGTCCTACATGCTACTTTCCTTGTAGTATGAGTTGAATTGCATAATTAAAGTGATTTTTTTTAAATACTTCTTTATTGACGCAATGAGGATTCATGTACAGAGTACAGGATTTTCATGTGAATATTATGAGAATTGAATCAAACACTAGCATTCCTCAGGATTTGGCAACAACAAAAATATAGACAGTAAGTTTTCAATCGGTGCATGGAGAAAGGAAAGGGATTCTCAATCTGATCAGTCATTATATTTTAGTCCAATATGCATGCTTTCATTATGGAATGGAGTTAAACCTTTATAGCGGATAGAAATACTTATTTGTGAAGTGGACAAGTTAAAGCTGTCGGACGATAACAGACGTAGTTTTTTTTCCAGATTAGTGTAATAAAGACATATATTGTGTGTGGTAATTTTTTTAAAGAAGATATGGTGATACTAATTTTTAGCCCCCAAATTCACGTATGTATAATTACCCTTGTATATATATAAATATATATTATATATATATATATATATATATATATATATATATATATATATATATATATATATTATATATATATATAAACAAATTAATGAAGGTAAATAAAGATAAGGCTTCATGTCATGAATGTGCATAGTCGACTTTGGTGCTAACATCCTACCAAGACCAAGGGCGTACTCAGGATTTTGTTTCGGGGGGGGGGGGGGAGGGCACGCCTCTGAATATTGGGGTGGGGTTGGGGGTACACACTTGAGGGAAACATGTAAGGTAGTCCCAGGTGTGCCCCCCCCCCCCCCACCCCCTCTAAAAAGAAAGGTTCCTCTACATGCCATTGTTACCATATGTAAGTCATTCAACAAAGCAGCTATGTCCCTGAAGAAGAGCCCTTGCAATCTTTGAAGCCTCAGATGTGTGGCCCCCTACTTGGAATTAAATTCTGGATATAGCTTGTATAACTTTTAACATACCAGAGCACCAAGGGGCTTCACCCCCCCCCCCCCCTTCCTCCCTAGATCCCTAAAGAGGCTCTTTGCCCTGACCCATTGCAATCTCCTGAAGTCTCAAATCCGTAACCATCCTGGTCCTTGAGACAAAATCCTAAAGACAACTTATATAATGTATAAAAGCCAAGTGCTTCCGCAGGCTTTGCCCCCTGGACCTCCAGGGGTAGGTGGGGCTTTGCCACCGTACTCCCACTGTTCTTCCCAGGTAGTCTCAGAAACAAAATTCTGAGAACAGCTAGTATAATGAATGAAACACAAGTGTTTCCAGGGGTTCTGAACCTTGGACCTCCCAGATGGGTTTTTGCAAAGTTTGGACCCTTGGCAATCTTCCCATGTTATTTCAGGTATGTAAAGACCCTTCCCCTAACTAGAATTGGTAAAATGTGAGTACTTCCAGGCGCTTTGCCCCCTGGACCCCCAAGATTATCTTTTCTGTTGGACCCTTGAATATTTTCCTAGATAGCCTTAGGTGTGTGACCCCCCCCCCCCCCCCCCCCCTTCACTGAAATCAAATCCTGGGGCTTCATCAGTGCACCATAATGAGGAGTTATGCCAAAGTCATGGATATAGATTGTATAAATAAAATCTGAAACCAAAGTGCTTCCAGGAGTTTTGCCCCCTGGACCTCTAAGGTGTATGGCTCCTCCACTCCATAACACAACCCTAAGATGTATAATTTATAAAAATCCAAATTCTTCCGGAAGCTTTGCACCCAGACCTCCCTCCCAACTGGTGCTTTGCCACTGGACCCCTGACAATCTCCCCAGGTAGTCTCCGGTTTGTAAATCTCCCAAAGACACAGCCCTGGGTATAGTTTTTATAAGTGTAATATCCAAGTATTCCCAGGGGGCTTCACCCCCTTGACCCCCATGAGGGTTTTACTGCTGGACCTGTGGTACCTGGTCTTAGGTATGTATCTCCTCCTTCCTGAGACAAAAACCTGGGGGGGGGGGGACAGTTTGTGTAATCTATGAAATCCAAATGTTTCCGGGGGCTTTCATTAGGGGCTTTCCTAAGCCTCTGGCAATATTCCCCTGGACCACCATGAGGGGCCTTGCTGCTAGGCCTATGACAATATTCCCTGAAAGCCTAACATATGTAACCCCCTCCCTGAAATAGAATCCTGGGGACAGCCTGTAGAATGCTTATGATACAGGGTCTTCTAGGGGCTTTACCCCCTGGACCCCCAGGAGGGGGTTTGCTGCTAGAACCCTAGTAATGTAACCAGATACCCTAAGATGTGTAACCCCAATCCCTGAAACAAAGCCCTGGATACAGATTGCATATAATCCAAGTTCTTTCAAGGGCATTGTCCCCTGGACCCCCAGAAGGGGCTTTTCTGCTATAGAACCTGGAAATATTCACAGATAACATAAGATTTGTACCCCCCCCCCCCCCCCTCCATCAAAGAAGGTTTTACATCCAGACCCCTGCAAATAGCCTAAGATGAGTAACCTCTATCCTTAAAAAGAAAACATGGGTATAGGTTGTATAATCCATGAAATCCAAGTTCTTCTGAGGGGCTTTGTCCCATGGACCCCCCCCCCCCCCCCCCCCAGGTCACATTCCCCCTGAAACAGAATCCTGGATACAGCTTATTAAATCTTTAAAATCTAAGTGCGTCCGGCTTTGCCCCGGTACCCCACAGGAGGGTCTTCTGAGCTGTTTCAAAACGTGGGTTAAGTCTATGGTTTTGAAACAGCTCTGGGCTGGTCCCTTGTCAAACTTCAGAGGTGGAGACACAGCTATGGGCCGGTGGTCAGCGGCACCGGCCGTAAAGGTGTTATGACGTGTCATGAGCTGTTCCACCGAGCAGATTATTGCTCCCGATTTGAGATTTAGTCCAGCAACTGACGCCGTCGACCAACAGGCGACCACAAGGTGCTTGGATGGGGCTAGTACCAGGTTGGTGGAATAGCCGCTTAACCTAGACAAAGTGTCTGACCGTGTGCCCCTAAACTGGCCGCCAGAGCTACACTATATCGTAGCTCAGCGCAGACAGAGGTTGGTTGCCAATCTAGTGTGCCCCATGCTAAGTAACGGTGTGGCGGAAATAACTGGCGGTGCAAGGTGAGAAAACAGCAGGCCTAGGTGGCGCCACTGCTGCTATGCCAGCAGATACACCAGGAGGCACCCCAGGACGAGTGTAATAGCTCCTGTAGCTTGTAGTGCGGCTGACTTTCACCAGACGGCGTGTGCCCTGTGCGCCTCAAGTGGTCGTGAAAGAGACTATACGTCCTGTTGACGGCAGGGCCAGGGCTCTCAGGCACTTTCATACACTAGCCACCAGAGCTAAACTACTTTAGTCGTGACAGAGTGGATACAGAGGTGGAGGCCAATCTCACTCTTACGCTAGAATCACGGTCTTTCGCTAGGGGAGAAGGCGAAATGCTCATAGCAACGACATTAAGGACCAGTCTATCAGCCTCTCAAACCCTGAAGGCGCATGGTTCGTGACCGAACTATTAAAGAGTAGGCACATGTTCTCAAATCATGGTCTGTTGTATGTATCTTTTTTCCCCCTTTTTTTCTTAAATCTAATATTTTTGCAAAACCAATAACATCAGTATTTTTTTTATTTCAGTTATTGGGATTGATTTTAGTACTACTGGATTTTTATATAGGATAAATATACAAATCAATGATACCCTAAACCCCAGTGTATGGAACACATCGCGTAAGCGGCCACCTCCACTCAGAAAGAAAGGTAGTCTCTCACGTTTTATGATGTCCGTCAGTGAAAGACATGGTGCTTACTATTCGCTCTAAAAGTCTGATATTTTTCTGTCAAGGTATGATGGTCGGGCGGGCCTCTAACCACTGACCTCACGTTATCATCGTATGATCAGAATATTTCCGTAATTAAGAATGATTCTTATTATTCATATGTTTTGTAATTATATGCAATGAATGTGTGTGATTTGATGTGTCGGCAGGCAGTAACGTGCGTCTGGTGCTGCCATTGGCCCACGCCTACGACATGCAGTACGTCGTGTGCCAGTGTGAGCGCTACCTGGAGGCTGAGGAACCCTGCGTATCCAACCTACTCCTGGCCGAGACATACAACCTGGAGAGGCTAGCCAAGAAGGTGGAGCGGTGGGCTGTGGGCATCCCCCTGTCAGAGATCCGGAAAGAGC
The DNA here is from genome assembly GCA_950022655.1 of Alentia gelatinosa. Taxonomy (NCBI): domain Eukaryota; kingdom Metazoa; phylum Annelida; class Polychaeta; order Phyllodocida; family Polynoidae; genus Alentia; species Alentia gelatinosa. The sequence continues at coordinate 53,700,212 of OX465579.1, read as the reverse complement.
CAGGATTCTGTGAACTCAAACGAACGTCTCTAACTGAAATCTTGGAACAGAAGGTCGATTTAGGAAAGCAATAAAACTGGCAGATACTCCAACATGTACTTATATATACATACTTGTATTAATGAGGATGGTATACCATGGTAATAGGCAAAAGATAAAACGAGCAGATAATACTATTTGGGAAAATCTGGAAATTCATTTGAAAAGACATAGCACTCAGAATTGATAAGACTTGTATATAATCCCAATGGGAGACCACTGTTCCTTTTATTAGACAGTACCAAGAGACAAATTGCATCGAGAGCCACTCACACTTTATATAATGCCTTTCTATTTGTTTGAGGAAGAGGATTATAGTAAAACTGGATGAGTTTTAATCTTGGCCACTGTATGCCACGACTGGAGTTTGGCATAGTGATTTAATGAGGCGAAGCATCCCACTCTAGGAGTGGGATGCGGTGGCCAAGGTTAAAACGAATCAGGTTTCGATTTTATCCTACCCCGTCTCCTCGATTTTGGATTATTACGTGATAACAATTCTGTATGCCACTAGTGGCATATAAAACTCCATATGCCAGTCAGCGTGGCATATTAAAACACAATGTCAAGGCTATGGGATTTTATATTAGGGGTAGGATAACGTGTGATACTGATTTGGTACTGATCTTCTTGTTTGGAGATATGATCCATTTTAGATAATAGGAACAATTATCAAAATCGGTTCCGACTACTCATTATTACAGTCTTTTACAGTCTTTATACAGAGTAGAATGACAAAAGAGGACATCCCAAGACACAGACAGGTTGATTACAAGGCCCGAGAAAGGTCATAGAAAAGACGATATTTGTTGCTTATGCTAACATGCAGGGTTATCCAGAGCGGGCCTAGATGAACTATCGATCAGAAGATCATACTAATTCGATTTGATATTGTTTTCACGATATATTATCTTGAAATTTCTCCGATTTCGAAAAGTGGTGAGGTTTTTTTTGATAGGTAACATATATGTGGAGTTTTTTTTCAATCTGGAGGGCCTTCTTGAATTCAAACTCCATTGATATAAAGGTAACTGATTGCTATGAAAAAGACGTTGTCTATATCTAAAACATTAATGCTAGTCGTTATGGTTGTTGGTATGTGCAACAGTTGAAGGACAAGGGTCCCCAAACACAATCTTGGATACATCTAGATGGGTTTTCCAGTCCACGATCTGAAGAAACCATTTAGAGATCATATTCCAGAATTATTTAACCTTAGGACAATACAAAAAAATTAAGACTGATAATTAAAGAGAACATACATATGACAGTCAAAGAAGGAGGCATTCTGATATCAACATTGTATTTAAAAATTTCTATATGGAACTGTCTTGCATTAGATATACAACATACAGGTGTACAAACGCAATTAAAAAACGTTGTTTTAAAGGAAAATCCATGAGATTGTACGTGAATTATAAGAGTATTGATCACCACAAGATACTCAAACCGGCAGATAGACTATATTTATTATATCATGCATTATGTATATACATGTACATCTGACATAAAGCAATGTAGAAGTGTAAACAATTTGGAAACAAGAATGTAATGATAAATAATCCTAGTATATAATTTCTGAGTCTGAATCAGTACTAAAAGAAGACTATTGTTCACATCTTGCAACCATACAAATTATGTAAATAGAGTAAGGGCAAACCATTATGTAGTATTGTTCAATATAACATGATAACTCTTTGCATGGAAGTCTTATACGTATCTATCGAATGTCATAAAGATCTTAAAAGAATGTAGGCTACACCGTATGTCATATATAAAGTTAATGTTGCAATACACATGTGTATATATTTATTAGGAAAATCAATTTTGCGGATTATTTATAAGGTAATTCTTTATATATTATGTATTTCTTTCTAGTCAGACCTGTTCAGGCCTGTTTACTGTTTTTGATTTTTACCAATGTAATTTGTCATCAAATTCCATAGGGTTTTGAAATTGGGATAGTTCACTCTACTATATTGGGAATAATTGGTTGGCTGAAAAATAGTTTTCAATGATTTTTTTAGCGAGATTTTGCCCCTTTTTTGTCCTGCAAAATCCGACTTATAAAAAACCATTTTCTCTTGATTTCACGTGTCTCATCAAAAATGGACCCCTTGAACATATTACCAGTGGAAGTTTGAATTTCAATTTATTTTCTCTAAAAACCTCCCCTCCCCCCCCCCCCCCAACCCAAAAAGGTCACACTGAAATTATCAAACATCGATTAAGAAAATATTATTTTGTATACTTAATATTACTGCTCATCATCAATAGCTCAATGAACTCTATTTTCAACAATTTCGCCCGATTCTATCCACGAAGAATGCATCTCTTTTTTATTTCAGGATCCAGGAATTGTCTCGAAATTTATTTTATTTTCTGTGAAATCCAGATGACCATGCAATCTTATATTGCTCCTTTGTGCAGAACAGCAATACTGCCACCGGAGCGCAATTTCTACAACACCTCGGTCGCCGGAAACATCCAGTACCACCGTGCCCCGGGAATAGAAACAGTACAGACACTAATACAGGTGTTGCCATTCAGCGCCGCCTAACGGCCCACTGGCTAGGTACACGGCCGCTCGGACAAACACGGGCGAGTCCGGCAGTATTCATATAGAGACACACAGCAATCACACCTTAAGTGTAAACAGTGGTAGTGATTACAGGAGTGTTGTTTTTGGACAGATTGGACTGCTAGAACAATTAAAGGCATTGTATCAACGAGTCTGCACTATCAAAACTTTATAGCTGATAATTGTTTTGGTTTTAATTTGGAGAAAGATAAGCACATGATAGCTAGGCCTGCCAATGTATTAATCTATATTCAATTTCGGTGCTCCTTTGTTATCTATGCTATATCTAAAATATTATTGGGGCAATACGCATGTATGACATACAAGATTTGAGCTGGAATACCATAGAATAAGATGCAATCATTATTATTTCTCTGGAAATAAAGTAGACGGGTATTATGAACATATTATGCTAATACACTCAGTGTTCCAGTGCTAAAGAATAGGTTGCCAGGTGAATGTTTGGCTTCAGCTGTGACATAATAAAGCAGATAAGGTACGACACCAGCCAGTGGAAAAAGGCCTATTACCTACCACATAGAATGTGTCAATTCTGTCGGATCCGCTTGGAGTATCTCCCGCTCATAGAGACGGGGTGAACCAGACCTAGGCCTGGAGACTGGAGGGCCATGAGAGTGGGATTCTCGTGTAGTGATAAACTCAAACCTACTATCCTTTTTGTATTTCCATAAACCCTCTAATGAAAAATTGCTATACAACACTAGTATAATATAATACTATATAAGTATAACAAAGGTAAATTGAACAAAGGATATAGGGAAACTTTTTTGATTGTACACTTGTTTTTTATTAGAAAGAATACAGGACATACGTAAATGTGATGGTCAGGTAGTTAAAAACAGCCCGTGTAAGGTTGAGATTTGTCCACTCTATTGGTTCTAATACAAAAATCACCGTAAAAAGTGGTTCTGTAATGACCTGAAAATTAAACCAATAAAGAAATGTAACCAAAAAATGCGAGTCTACAGGGGGAGGGGGGTAACCAAGGGAGGGGGAACAGGGGGCACATAATTTTTAGCTATAAAATATTGGTGTGTAAGGATGAAGGTAGTTCTGGACGGGCAGAGCCAGGTTGGTGAATAGGCAGGTTGGTGGTTGGGCAGATACCAGACCTCACATTAATATCCTGGGACCAAACTGAATTTCAGCACAAATGCTCCCAATTGCCTTTCCTTTCCGTGCACGCCCACTTTCCTTTCTTCTTTGATTATTTTTCAAACATACACTGCATCTACCGAAGTTCTCTGTTGGCAAACAATGGCCCTATGGTGAAAACTAGCAGCTAATGATATTTACATTTACAATAGATGAGCGCAGTACTTCTAAAGTACATATGACAACCACTTCGATAATACAATTATTTACATGATATGATTACCTTAATTTGACTACCTCGCTTAATGAACACTTTTCTCAAGAAGTCAAATTTCTTCTCACTAAGGCCAAAAAAAAAAGTTGTGTTTCTGGTTACCTGACCAAAAAACCTAGGTAGGGAGGGGGGGATTTTTCTCTTCTAAATATCATGTAATACTTATGTAGTGGCAGGGTGTCGGGAACAGCCAAAGCTTATCCCGAGGACCACCACAGCTTTGGTCCAGAATGCCATTCCAGTGCTGGTCCAACTCGCAAACCCGCAGCTGTGTTTTACCACAGCCACCCAGCACCGTCTCTGCCCGGGATCATACAGGGGAAATTTGGTGAGTCTCATGGTCCCTGCTGATACCCGGGATCCCGGAATCTGTCTGAAGGGAGGCCCTGAAGGTCAACCCCCTCCTTCCGTCATCCAGGACTCTCTGAACTAGGCCCATAGGGAACCCAAAGGTCTACCCTGGCAGGGAGCAGAGACAGAGCCCTGGTGAAGGACTACAGGTAGTCCCTCCACCTCAATGTGCCCAACTAATCTTCAACAGGCTTTATATACACCTGTGGAGTCTCACTGGGCATGTGCAGAACTCTGCTGGGTCCCCACCAGTAGTCCTGTGTAAGTCTGATACCCAGCTGACCAGTTGGCTTTGCTGGGACCTTCCTTACCCATGCAGAACCAATAAATATACCAGATACCAGCCAGGTGGCAAGATACCCATTTAGACTGGTTCCAACACTGTGGCAAAAATAGCAAGTGGCTTCTGACCTCACAGGTGGCAGGTAGCAGGCCACACAGACCCACCACTCTACACCCACTGCATGTTGCTGCTAGCTAGACACAGAACGGCTTAGTAGATGACGTCTGGTCTCCTACACAGCCCCCCCCCCCCCCCCTTAGTCAACACATACATCTTTAGACGTCTTCGGCTCACCAACCACTAGGGGACCAGTTACCCGGCTTGCAGTTCAAAGTCCTAAAGATCCTCCTTGTCCCCATCTAGAAATTGAATCAGTTAACACATGAGGAACCCATTCAGTTAAGTTGGTACATCCGAGCCACCAGGTCCAAGGTGGACTAGCTGGGACAGTAACAGGGTGGACGAGTTGGTCCCCTCAAGTCTCAGGTTTTCGGTCTGTCCCTACATCGGCTGTTGGTTCAGCTAGACCTCCTAATAGCTTTACCCAAAGCTGTTGTAGTCCTTGATTCATCAAAACTGGATCCAGCACCAACCTTCAACCACTGTGGAAACATACTACCAATGGACCACCTTTCTGGCTTCCATAATGTCAGCCAAAGTTGGTGGACCCCTTTCTACTCTTTCGGGAGTGCTTTCCTGGAGAATCCAGGATTGCTGAGTCATCAGACCCTTCCTCTCTGAGCGAGTAGCTATCCAGCCCAATGAGAAGTCATTGTATGGATCCGTAGATACCTTAGCCGAAGTCTCAGTATCCAACGGGCCTGGGGGAGTCTCCAGCGGAGTCTCCCTGCCCCAGGAAGGGAGCCGAAGCTACTCTTCTCCAAAACCAAAGACAAGTATCAGCCTGATGACAACGAGGTCATACTCCTGATCCACTGGGGTATCAGCCAAAGCCGATACCCGGGCAGGCCTGGGAAACATTCCCAGGCATTACGGGGATCCCTTAGAGCAACGTCTGGGTATGCGTCACATATACACGGAACCCGAGTCCTGTATCCCGGTGGAACAGCTAAAGCCATGACACCAAGGGGGCATCATACACATCAGTCCTACGATACTGAGTTCTGGAACAGGCATCCTAGTCATGGCACCAATGTGGTGGTCGCCGGCTCTAGTAGCGTTGCAGGTTTACCTACAGAAAGTCTGTTCCCTGCAATATCCCACCCTATGCACAATTATGTAGGTCAGTTCGGTTTTCAGAAAGTATGAGCAAACCTAGTCACACAAAACACAACTCCACAACTTGAATAAACAACAGGTTGTTTATTATTACTTTCCTGGAGTGATCCCAATAAGATCACTCCCAAAGTACAGTACCCTGACACTGTGTGCCAGGTAACCCTGGAGAGGCTAATCTTGGAACCGAGGTTCCAGATGCGCCTAACCACCAGGAGGGTTCAGAGAACGCATGAGAGATGTGCGAGGACAGGCTGTCGACCCACTGCGAACCCGTCATATATATACGCTGAGTTACGTAACGAGTAAGATCATCATATTTTTGTATTTGGAACAGGTACCAGTGTTGGATATTTTACTTGTCCATCCTTCTGTTATAATCTTGCTGGTATCACTCCTCTCAAATTCCCCATGTCAATTCTCTGAGATTGGGTCAAGACAGTCTCTTTCACCTCATCTATACTTTCATTGGATGTTGATTCAAGAAGGAAATGCTCAAATTAATTTTTCAGTTTCTTCCTTGTTAACCATGGAGTGCATTTATTCCTCTTTGAGATCAGGTACACTTTGAATGAGCTTTAGGATACCTGTCATCGAGTTGCACCTTTTCAGTGTAACATCTGTGTCAGAGCTTGCAAGGTCCTCTGGCAACATCTTTCAAGAAGGGGGAGGTTTAGATTTGACATGACCCTTTCTGCTTGATTATATGAGTTCTATACTGGTGCATATTCTGATCCTATGTGTAGGTCTATGTCATGCGTCTTAACAATGTAGATCATTAATACTTAATGATCCATCACCTCAATAGAGAGATTTACACCTCAAAAACCCCAAGTATTTTAATCATGCTTTCATGATCTGAGGCTACAGACAAGGAGCATGACGGCACTAGCAATTTCCTAACACTCCAGTGGAAGCTGCCATTTCTGGCTCTCCAGTGTTTGTTGACACAAAAAGACAGCATATAATCTTCAGATTTAGCACAGATTACCCACATGTATTCTAGTTTGTGACTTAAACAGCAACTTAGAATTATCATCTCTTTAAAATTGTGAGAAAATTAGTAGTTTTCTGTGAAAACATTCTTTATGAATTTTTTATAGTCCATATTTTGCTGTATGTTTGTCCTTATGTATTTTTTGTGTATTTTCCGTCGGAAATTGCGCATCGTTAACTCTGTAGAGCCAAAAAGAATTCTAGGTAGGGTAAGGTTTTGCTAGGTGTGTGTGTGTGGGGGGGGGGGGGGGGGGTTAACCAGAAACACGACTTTTTTGGGGGGCCTAATGCAACCATGACAATTTGATGGTTTGACTAAATGATAGGTGATAATATGTTTTTATCAAGAATTTAATCTTTATTCTGGATGATAATGTAGGCTCAGTATTTAGTGCCTATTTTTGCATTGCTACAGTCTGAGGTTTATACAAGCAGTGCTATTCTCTGCATTTGAATATCAAATACAGAACGATCCGATGGTAAGAGTTGACAACATCACATCGGTGATTCAAAGTTTCTCGGTTGTGTCACCGAGTTATTTCTAGGTAGAAATTCTGCGGTCGATTATAGTAGTGATCACCAGTAACAAATGTCCGAATATCCACAACTATCCAGATTTGTCTAGGGGTGACAACACAGTAGGATACACCATGACTTTTCAACAAAGACAATCGTATTGTCTGAGTAGGGGTTCAAATTCAGATAAAGAATTACGAGTCTTGAACTCATCGAAGTTCCATTTTACAATCCAAGATAATTCAATCTGTTGAATGTAAGTCGTGTTCACAAAAAATAATGAAGTATGCTTTCAAAGTTTTCTAATTCTAAAAAAAAAAATTATCATTTGTTTTATTTCATTAAAATGAAATTATTAGATTTTGCTACATTCCAAATAATTTCTGTTTCAAGTAAGTCATTGACAACAAAGACCTAGTCATCTACAAATCTTTGATAATGAAAATGTGGAAATAGATTACATAATCATTTTGAAACTGATAAGTATGAATTGTTCTAGCAGCATTTATTTACTATAAATAGGTTGCAATTAGTGTAGAGTAGGATTTTTACATAGCAATGTAGTCACATGACAACTAATTATGAAATAAAACTATGTCTTAGTACTAAACTCCACGGATCTGGATCCTAAATATTTGAGATGCTTTATTGGTCAAATCTAATAACCATTATGTGCATCATCATACCACTTCTTTAGCAGTGTGCTCAAAATGTCAGTAGAAGAGGCCAGCGAGTGTTGTGGGGGTGGGGGTCAGGGTGGCAGGGGTAGGGTTTGGTCTGTGGTCAGTAATGACATTGGTAACTGGACCGATGGCACCACGGACCGATGGCACCTGGGCCCTGTTTTTCAGTCACGACAATCGTTATGGGCGACGTGTTTTTGCCGTCAGTGTTCGATAGACACGACACTTTAGTGAATTGGCGATATGTCGTGAGTCTAAGAGGCGTAGGGCAGCCAAACGTGTTTTTCAGTCACGACAATCGTGGGGTCACGTGATTGAAAATGTCGCCCAAACTGTCGTCCGTTCATGACACCTATGGACATGTCGTACAGCCTTCTGACAGCGTGACAGACAGTTGACAATGGCTGCACTCCTACGTCCTCAAAGGAAAAAGAAGGTGTATCGTCTCCGGAAAAACCCTATTGACGAATTAGATGACAATATGTTCATGAGACGTTATCGTGTGTCTAAACAAATAGCTAGAGAACTATCAGAGACCTATCGGCGTTCTGGATTTTGTGGAAATTCTGGCAATACACAGAGGGGTCAAGGCATTTCTGCAGAAGAGAGGGTGAGTATATAAAATATAAAACAATTAATACTCTATTGGTGTGATAAACAATTTGATAACCTGTACAACTTTTATTTATGTACCCTTACACACTGTGAACCCTCTGCTTATTCAATAACATGCCAAATAGACTTAGTATAGTATCATATAAAATAATTTTTTGAATATTAATAAATAATAAAATTCTGTTTTGCAGATGTGTTTGGCACTGAGATATTTCGCGACAGGAGCGAATTTCAGTCTAGTCGGGGACTACCAAGGCGTGGTAAAAAGCACTGTAAGTAAGTGCCTACATGAAGTTCTTGACTTCTTCGATGATGTGATCCACAATTACATTGGCTTTCCACAAACCCAACAAGAACTTCAAGATGCCTCCAGCATATTTTTTCAAAAATATGGCGGAAAACCTTTATGCCTTGCTTGCGTGGATGGCACGCATATCCCTATACTGGCCCCCAGAACCAACGAAGTAGACTTTGTGAACAGAAAGGGCTTTCATAGTCTTAATACTATGGTAAATTTAATTTTTTTATTAATTAATTGATATTAATATTTGAAAGTATTTGAGTCACATTGAGACATAAGTAACTATAATAAATGCAAAATGATTATATGTCTATACAACTTGTATGTCAATAGACCAATGGTATCTCTGTACCTTTTATAGGTAAAATTACTAATTGTAATTAATAATATAAAAATTTTCAGGTTATATTTGAAATACTTAATTTTTATTAAAATAATTTCATATATTTTCATATTAATATAAATTTATCAATATTTGGTTTTAACAGATCATTTGTGGAGGTGATAGGAAAGTTTATCACGTGGATCCATCATTCCCTGGCGCTGTGCACGACAGCTTTATCCTGCAACAGTCCGATATATGGATAGATGCAGTCGATGGAGATCTTGGGGAATATTTCATGCTTGGGGATTCCGGGTAAGTAATACATGCTACTGATTGAATAAATAATATACTTTTCCATATTTCCTATCATATTAGTGTATTTTTAATAACTATTAAAATAAATCTCCCTGCATTTTTCAAATGACATGTTTAATATGTTCTTAGTTTATAAAATTTTATTTTCAGTTACCCCCTCACCCCCTTTCTTTTCACACCTATTCTCAACCCTAGAACAGAGGATGAAGAGAAGTACAATCGATGGCACATGCAAGCACGTGTCGTGGTTGAGCAAACTATTGGCATGATAAAGCAGCGTTTTAGGTAAGTAATATAACCTAGGATATTCTATCATTACTCTAACTATGATATAAAAAATCCTTAGTTTCAATACACTTCATTTACATATAAAAATGGTTCCAGACGTATCTACACTTACATAGTTATAAGGTTAGCTGCCTATAAGCAATAGATGTATATATGGTTCTATACATATCTACACTTAAATAATAAAAAATGTTGCTAGCTTTTACCGCAATATATATATATTTATATATATGGTTCCAGACGTATCTAGACTTACATAGTGGAAATAGAAAATGGATTTTACCCGAATGCCTATATATATATGCTTCCAGACGTATCTACACTTACATAGTTAAAATTGAAAAAGGATTTTACCAGAATTCCCATACATATATATGGTTCTAGACGTATCGACACTTACATAGTTGATATTTTCTATGGATTTTACCCGAATGCCTATAAATATTTTATTCCAGACGTATCTACACCTACAGTTGAACCCCGCGTAACCGGACACCATCTGTTCAGGGCCAAAGTGTCCGCTTAGGCGGGGTGTCCGATTAGGCGAGGTTAATATAAACATCTAATAGAGGGAACCGTTCCAAGTACATAGTGAATGTTTTGTTCTATAACATAAATTAATTATTATGATATTTATAATTAACAAAGACCGGGCTGCAGATAAAATGTATTTATTGCACATGGTATTGATAAAACATTGCATGGTAAAAGCAGATAAACACATTTCAGGTAAAACGATAAAACGATAAGAGAGATAAACGATTATACATTATGAGCCCTATGGCGATAGGTAAAAATAGAAAAAAGGTGTGGGTGGGTGGGTAATGAAAAAATTCCCGTGCATCGACAGTGAATGCAATATCAGGAATGACGCTAGTAGAGGCGTCAGGTGGTCATGTGACCAGAGAGATAATTAACATAAATGTTCGATCAACCACCGCAGTGTTACCTGTTACAAGAATATGTTCGATTAGATTTGACAAAGAAAGGCAGCCCGGCAGTAAATTATATGTAATTTACAATTACTGCACAATTAACAAAGACCGGGCTGCAGATAAAATGTATTTATTGCACATGGTATTGATAAAACATTGCATGGTAAAAGCAGATAAACACATTTCAGGTAAAACGATAAAACGATAAGAGAGATAAACGATTATACATTATGAGCCAAAGAGGAGGCTAGGGCAGTAGAAGTTTGGGGGGGAACCGGCTTGGGTACATATGCTCGGAAGCCCCCGACCGAGGTCCAGGCCCCATGGGCCATTATTTTGTCCTCGGGGACGCCCGAAAGCGCTGCTTGTTGGGCACCCATCCTCCTGAGGGCGTGGAGGGTAAAGGAATGCCATTGTGGGTATCCTGTCGCCCGGAGGGCTGAACGCACAACCGGAAGTATGGTGTCAGGTCGTAGAGGGGCGCCGCACCTAGAGATGAAGGCCGCGGCTGAAGGAAGCGCCGGGACGGAGTCACGGTATCTCTCCCATGCCCCGACCGGGCAGAAAATGCCGTTGGTGCGCGTAACGGGGATTGAGAAATAGCTCGCCGGTCCAGCCGAGGTCTTTGTGGAGCGAACCGTTATGTTTAGGCCTTCGTCCGAGACGAAGATGTCCCTGCGACGCAGGGTATGAAGGGAGGCCCCGACAGGGCCTGTCGTGAGGAGGTTTGACTGACGTAACAGCGTCGTGTAGCCGAGGAGGAGTAGGGACCGGGCCGCCAGCTGGACCGGGCCGGGGGCATCCAGCGCCATAAGCACGACTTTGAAGATATCCAGCGGGACCGGGGCGGCCGGAGACGCCTGGTGCGAGGATAAGCGCTGGGCGCCCTTGATGGCGCGAGTAACGAGGATGGAATCGCAGACTCCGGTCGCGCTACCACTTGCCCGTAAAAAGGTCCGCGCCCCGGAAAAATAATTCCGGACAGACGCCGGGCTTTTGAAGCTGTTCGCCAAAAACTGTATAAAGAGGGCGAGTTGAGTCGGGGATGGGTCGAGGTGGTTGAAACTGTGTGCCATCATAAACGAGACGTATGCCTGCATCTGGCGATGTAGGTTCTGTGCGGTGCCGATGGATGCTGCTGCCGTCCACGAATTCCGGAGGGACGAAATGAGGCGGGGGCTTGCGTTATCTGGAACACAGAAAAAAGAAAACTACGTTGGAGACAACACATATGATAGCGGTGCTGGATCTCGACGGGACAAATTTCGATCCTTAACTAATTCCAGGGCGAGTTTAGCCTTATCCTGGTCGAAACTCGCGCGGGAGAGGGCGTCTGCGAGAACGAGTTGGTCCCCCGGCTTATGGACTACGCGAACTACCACATCGTGTAGGGCCTCGATTAACGCGATCTCTCGCGCGCAGGCGGCCAGAACAGGGTCTCGAGTCCTTCCGGAGTTCAAAGCGTACATTGCCGCTGAATTGTCCGTAGTGACTTGGATGATATGGCCTCGCGTTCCGGGTGGTCTCAGCGACTTGACCGAGAGGAGGCAGTTGATTGCCTCGATCTGGCTGATATGATACGCCTCTCGATACGCCTCTGGGAGGGGAATACTATAATAAGTTTTTGCTGTCTCGCAGAAAGCGCCGAGGCCCCTCGGACAAGCATCGCATTCGATCTCGACCGAGGGCCGGTCTTTGATGATCAGCTTTTTTCCGTTTGAGTTCTTCGCGAAGTCGGCAAACCAGACCAGGTCTTTCTTGCACTCGATGTCCAGCTCGACCGGCACGTCATCCTGTGATTTTCGCAGTGTATCCAACAACCGGGACATATATCGTCGCGCCGGAGGAATGCACTGGGATATGTGGTTTAGTTTGCCGCAGATCGACTGTAACTGCTGCTTGGTGGCATGAGTTCTCGTCTCCCAAGCCCGACACTCGTCTATGACGGCTTGGAGCTTGGTCTTGGGGATGGTGATTTGCATATCGATGGTGTCGATTGTAAAACCCAACCAATCGATATGAGTTGTGGGAAAGACAGATTTTTCCGGAGCCAATTCCGCCCCCAGCCGCTGGCATATCTCCTCAAAGCCGGCAAAAGACCGGACAGCGGTAGAAAAATCTGAATCAACGGATACGAAATCATCTACATACGCCAACACTTGAGCGCCACACTTCCGGTTCATTACCCAGCATAAAGCGTTAGAAACTCTCTGCTGAGCTCCCCCGGAAAAACGACAGCCAAATGAAGGGCAGATGTCCACGTAGTATTTCCCGTGTTGTTGGAGTCCGAGGAGGGGGTAATCTAGCGGATCAATCCGGAGCTGGCGGTATGCCCTCCGGAGATCAGCCTTCCAGATGAGAGCGCCACGTCCGGCGCGTAGCACGAGCGTAGCGAGGTCCGCGATGGTAGGGAGGGTATATTGGCTCTCATGTCCTTGGAAGTAGTTCTTAGCGATCCCGTCGTTAACGCTAGCGCCTTTGGGGAAACTGAGATCCATTATTACCCGTCTCTCCATCGGGTCCCCCGGCTTAGGGCGAGTCAACAGAGGACTCACCTGAGTCCAAGGTGAAAACGGAGGGGAGTCGAACGGTCCAAGCATGGCGCCTAGCCGTTTTTCTTTCGCTAAGAACGAATCCACTGCCGCTGGAAAAGCGATAGCAGACGCGTGGTTCTTGTAAGTAGGCACTGGAGGTCTGTCGGCTGAATACGAGCTAGGCCAGCCAAAGCGAAGGTGGTCAACTATGCCTCGGTCGTGATATCCGGTCAAAGCATCACTCCAGGCGTCACAGTTCATGTTTGAGGGAATCGGTATCCGGGCCCCCAAGTAGTTTGGAAGTCCGGAGCGGCGTACCTCCCGATAAATACTCATATGATCCGGGGCGTTCCGGGCGGCGGCTGCTGAGGGGTGTGGCCAGGCCCTAAGCACCAATTCCCTATACTTCTTAGGGCTGATTGGGACGGCCCGGGCGCCCCCAGCAGCCGGTCCGGTTACGCGAGAGTCCGTCTGGTCGTTCATTTCGACTGAGACGTGAGTGATGGTTCTCCGTGGGGTACTTGCAGCAATTGGTGAAAGTTCTGTATCACGAATCAATGGCTCCACGGTCCCCTCCAGGTCGTTGGGGGCGAGAGCGGGGGTGTGGTAGGCACCTTCAGAACATTCTGTTGTTATGAGAACATTTGAGAAAACATGGACCGGGGGTATCGGTGCACCGACCGCCTCTCCAGGGTCGGGGTATTCCTCCCGTAAGGAGCCGATACCATTGTCCAGCCTAGGCACAATTCCCTCCAGCCGTCGGTCTGAGGGTGCGTCCCGTGTGGGGCGGCACGGCGTGGAGGGGCCAGCTGGACCGGCCACGGTCGTGAGAACATGAGGAACAACGCGATCACAAATGTCAGGAACATGAGAAACAGCATGGTCAACATCATCAGGTACAATAGAACAAACACGTGAAAAAGAATAAGAAACATCGCGATCATTTTCAGGTTCAAACATATGTCCCAAAGATACACTGCCATAGTCAGTAAGATGTAGAACGCGTGCCGGGGTGCGACCACGTGTAGGTTTGTTTTTGTTATGGTGGTCGCCCACCACGTGACCAGTCTGCACGTGACTCGCACTGTTTATGTTTGTAGAGAGCACATGGCGTTGGCCGGCACGGGAACAGAACCGTGTACACACATCAGGGCGGCGGTTGAAACATACATGTGCATTGTCCGCGTCGCGTGAAAGCGCGCCCGACCTGGTGGAGTTATAAAATACACGGGTTCTGTACCTTTTTGTATTCCGGTTCTTTACTTCCCAAACCCCGGAGCAGCGGGGGCCTTTTGTCCGGACCGGCAGTTGATTTGCGGGTGCGGGAACGTTGCCGCCTTGTTATGGAGACATGATACGCATATGTGCAGCTTCCGTATGCCTCCCTGCACGTGATGTGTAGCTTCCGGGCATTCGTCTCGCTGGTACGGCTGACATGGCGGCCCGGGGCGGGCCCTAGCCACGTGATGCGGTAAGTCCATGGCGGTTTGCCCCGGTCTGGCTGCTTCCTTTGTTTTTGGGGCTGTCATCGCTTGGCCGCCCGGCACGTGAGCCAGCCGTGTTTGCAGTCGGTCAATTTCATAGGAATTTAACCACGTGATTCTCCCGTTTGCGACCCTGTCGCATACCTCCTCGGAGAAACAACGGACATTGGCCCACGGGAAATCCCTGGCGTCGTCCAAGATGGCCTCCAGGTGAGCCCCCATGGCCTCCCGAGTCTCCTCGTCCGGGGCAATCTTCGCTAATTGCAGGAAACCATAGGCGTACTCCGGGATGGTTAGATCGTCCACTCCCGTCTTAGTTCTCTTAGGGCCCCTAAATATAAAATGGTGGGGCATCGTGCAGTTACCTTTGATGTCCGGTTGAAGAGCGGCCCGGACAGCCTGGGCCACCCGGTCCGCGGCATCCCCCTGTAGATCCAGGTCCGATATCCTCTCTGGGAGCACTGGCGTCGGTAGGCGGGCAGGGTGGTGGGGGTGGTTGTACAGGCCCGAGCGGTGCTCGTGGTCACGGCTGGACGAGCGGCGTGCGTCGTTTCCCGCGTGCCGGTCGGGCTGCCCTGGCGCCTTGTTAGAAGCGTCATGGGTATTAGAATTCCGGACAAGCTGCGATAACATCGATGTAATGCTTTCCAGCCTGCCGTCGATCGCGTCAACCCTTCCGGCAACATCTTGAATTTCTGCCGCATTTCTTCTTGCCAATGGTCCGGAGCTTGAGGAGGACGCCGGCGACCCAGGGACGCCATCGTGGTCGCCATCTTGGTCTGACATGTTTGCCGGGTTCTCCTGGTTCTTTTTCCGGGTTTGACTCCGTTTCTTCGGCGAAGTAACCTGCTTCCGTCTGGGCATCTTGTGCTCGTTAAAAGGTAGTAGTAGAAATGTTTGTAAAAACCGAAAACGGTAGTAAAAATTTGAGCGGAGCAGTAATGAAAAAATTCCCGTGCATCGACAGTGAATGCAATATCAGGAATGACGCTAGTAGAGGCGTCAGGTGGTCATGTGACCAGAGAGATAATTAACATAAATGTTCGATCAACCACCGCAGTGTTACCTGTTACAAGAATATGTTCGATTAGATTTGACAAAGAAAGGCAGCCCGGCAGTAAATTATATGTAATTTACAATTACTGCACAATTTCCAGATGCCTTGACAGACATGGAGGATATCTATACCATAGTCCTCTTGACTGCACACGCATTGTAAGTGTGTGTGTTGCTCTCCACAACATGTGCCTTACGGAAGGCATACCTGTCCCCCCCCCTGATGATGATGATGAGGTTCCACTAATGCCAGCTCAAAGGGTTCCACCTGCAAATGCAGCAGGTGCTCCGAAACCACAACCTAACTTACACAAAGAGGGTGTTGCACGAAGAAGACGCTACATCCAAATTCACTTCACTTAATTTGGCTTCTCCCTTATGTGTGCAAATCTATCTAGGTTCACCTAATAAAGTTTATCTTACTTTTATATACATTGTTTTATACCTTTATATATAAAATTTTTTTATTAATAGGCAATATCTAAATATTTATTTATTTTAACTGTTGATATAAAATAAATTTGGGGGAGTATCATCCCCTACGAAATTCTTCATTGGTTACAATGATTCTAATAATAGTGAACAGACTTTTTCCGAAAAAAAGAAACAGAAGACATAATGAAAGTAAACTTAAATACAAATGTTATTTATTCAAAAAATCATTGCAATAAAGGTTTCCAAGTCAATGTCAACTATATAGCGTATCGCTGTTTCTGAAGACGTTGTCTGGTTGATAATCTTATTTCTAAATCACCTCCTTTTCGCTTCAAATACAGACAGGATGGCAATGCAAGAAAGGTATCCAAGTCAATGGAAACTATATATCGTATCGCTGTTTCGGAAGACGTTGTCTGGTTGATTTTCTTATTTCTATATCACCTCCTTTTCGCTTCAATGTACGACAGGATGGCATTGTATCTGTAAAAGAAATATCTTATTTAAATAAACATGATTATGTTTACACACATATAAAACCGTATGAATATAATGGTCCGTCCTTTAATGATGTCACGCTTTATAATTTCCTTTTTTTTTTAGCTCCTAAGATATCTTAGTTTTGAAACTAATGTAGCCATTTTTCTCTTTTTTTGGACTATCTATTCTGACAAAAGGACTATTAAGGTATTTATGTAATACATTTATTATTATTAAATACGAATTTATTAATACAAATTAATGCTACACAAACCTTTACTATTTGGTACTACCTCGGTGCTTTGACTTTCAAGCTCCATTTCTTTGGGAACTATCTGGTTTGACTTGATACCCTGCATTTCGTTAGTCAATTCATCTATTTGCTTTTGCATGGCTTGTTTCTCCTGTAAGGTTACAGTTTCTGTGGGAACGATCTGCTTAGACTGGATACACTGTATTTCCTTTGTCAAATCATCTATTTGCTTTTGCATGGCTTGTTTCTCCTGTAAGGTTACAGTTTCTGTGGGAACGATCTGCTTAGACTGGATACACTGTATTTCCTTTGTCAAATCATCTATTTGCTTGTGCATGGCTTGTTTCTCCTGTAAGGTTACAGTTTCTGTGGGAACGATCTGCTTAGACTGGATACACTGCATTTCCTTTGTCAAATCATCAATTTGCTTTTGCATGGCTTGTTTCTCCTTTAAGGTTATTTTTTTTTGTGGAACGTTCTGCTTGGACTTAATACACTGCATTTCTTTTGTCAATTCTTCTATTTGCTTTAGCATTGCTTGTTTCTCCTGAAGGGTTATAGTTTCTTTGGGTACGTTCTGCTTGGACTTGATAGACTGTATTTCCTTTGTCATTTCATCTATTTGCTTTTGCATGGCTTGTTTCTCCTGTAAGGTTACAGTTTCTTTGGGAACGATCTGCTTAGACTGGATACACTGTATTTCCTTTGTCATTTCATCAATTTGTTTTTGCATGGCTTGTTTCTCCTGTAAGGTTACAGTTTCTTTGGGAACGATCTGCTTTGACTGGATACACTGCATTTCCTTTGCCAAATCATCTATTTTCTTTTGCATTCTTTCCATTTGCGTACAAATCTCGAAAAATGATGGCATTGTTGTTGAAAGTGATACTTTCTCTAGAGTGGAAGATAAGTTTGATATCTCATTTGATAAGACAGTGATGGTATTATCTTTCAGCTTCTCTCCATCAGTGTGTGGTGCAGCCTGTTGGTTATTTGTGGGCTGTCCTGATATTTCCCTCCACTGCATTTGTGAGTCATCTGAAAGGGCTAAAAATGTATAATATGTCAATAAAAAATTAAGTATATACAATAATACAATAAACACAATATTCTATTTCTTTTCAAGCATATCCAATATAATATATAAATATTAGGCATAATGCGTCGGTAGCCATGGTAAAGCCTGGAGGCATAATGCGGCAGTCAAAGGGTATAAATATTGTAAAATTTCCTTATATTTTATAGGAATTCCTTACCTGTTATTTTAATGATGGGATTGTTGTGTGTAGCAACCACATTTACTGGAGTACCACGAGTGAAATTAGGATTCACGACTTCTTGAAGACTAATTTCTTCATCACCAGGGACAAAGTCAAATGTCAGCTGCGGCAAGAAGGAACTTGCATCCGAACTTGCGTTCATCACAGAGGGCAAGCTTTCATCTAGACAACCTACAAAATTAACAGTTGCACTCAATTAAATGACTGTTTATTATAAATATTTATAATCTAAACAAACAGTAACAAAGGTAGTATTTAACATTTATAGAAACCTTTCATTCTATATCAATTATAGTATGAATTATAATTTTTCACTTACTACTTATCGTTGTGCAGTATAAGTGATCATTGTTGGTCTGTGTCAATGGGTCACCCTCAATGTTTGGGGTTAATGGTATGATTTGTGGGCATTTTACTGGCACATCTGTGGAATATAAAAATTAATTATGATTAATATATAATGATAATGGATAAGACAATTATGATGTAAGGTAAAACTATTGAAATTTCCTATTATTTAGTTTATATAAACATATCAATGTCATTTCTAGGCCAAAATAAATTACAATATGTTAATCTAAAAGCAAACAAATAGATTAATTATAACAAGATGAATATTCATATTAACATCTTACTTTTTCTAACTTCTGGAGTAGTAATCTTGGTAGTGGATGTAGAGCTCCTGGTCATTTTCTTATTCTGTCTCTGTAGTTCTGATATTTTAAGACTTTCTTCTTCTTCTTCCTGGGCCTCTTTTAACTTGTGTGAAAGGTTTGTCTGTGATGTACAGGTTGCATTTGCATACCGTAATGGCACAGGGCGCACCTGTGTGTACGGTTGGTTAAAGATAGGAAAAGAAGATACAGAAGAATCAGAAGATACAGGAGACGAAATTATATTGCAGGAAGACATATCAGAATTTATAGGAGAAGAATGAGAAGGAATTTGAGAATTGGGTAAGATAGAATGAGATCTGCTTGATATTTCTGAAATGGTGTCAGAACTGCTTTCCGAACCTATATTGACAGGTTCTACTTTTTTGGTATGTCCGACTGGTCGTGCACCTGGAATACCTAAAAAAATTATAAATCATAATAAAAGTTTGAATTTAAATCGATGTTGTATAATAATATAAATATGCATTGGACAGGAATAACTATGGTAAAATAGCCATCTTAAACTAGGAATTTATAAATAATCTATTTTCAGTTGATTTAAGCACAAAAGGGTAAAGAAAAACAATACATGTAACTAAAACTTTTATAATATTACGTATTTGCGTGTGGTGGTTAATGGGTTCATGAACTAACCTGTTATAGTCTGTTCGGAACTATATCTTAGGGCAAGTTCATCAAGTGCTGTAGGCCTAAGACGAAATGGCAAAGCCCCATTTCCTGTCTGCTTCAAATGGTTGTTGCGTTTACGAGCCTACAGAAAATATATGACATATTAGTGTATCATTCAAATAAATGATAAAAATATATACAAAATCTGATATAAAAAATAAATAAATAGATGCGTCTGGACCTACATAGGGTGGTATACACCGGTAGAAAGGTATCGCCCCCTGACGGCAAATAGAATCATATGAACCATAGCTGCCACCTGGCGTTTAACATCTAAACTACAGAGTATATGACGTCATTTTTGCCACCACGACTAGGAACAACATCGCTAACGGTAAGATGACAATATATGTGATATTGAACGTTACATTATGATATATTTGTATCAATTCATAATTTTATACAGTGCTTTAGGCCTATACACCTTATATATGGACTTACTTTATATGAAATAGACGTATTACCGCTAAATGGTTCGACCGACAATGACGTTATTCGATTTTGACACGGCTACCGGGTTTTCGATATACACAATAGAATCTATTTGTTTGGATCCATACACATCTACACATGTACGTATATAGAGTAAATCTGAAACATATTGTTATATTTTGTAATCCCATCAAGTTGCAATGTATTAGTAATTCATATTATTTATTAAAGACATGCCTTACAAGAACCTTACACCAGATGAGGTAAGGAAGAGGAAAGCAGCAAGTGCCCGAAAATGCTATGCACTAAAAAAGAAAAACAAGGATTTTCAGGCTAAAAGAAAAATGTATAGAGCAGTAAGTATAACATATAATTATAAAAGAAAAAGAAAAAATCTGAATATAAGAGTGAATTACTTAAATTATTCAAATAAAATGACCAAATACTATTAAATAATACAGGTTTATATGCATATACGTAACTCACCACTTGCATATTAACATTACAGCTAATAAATCGTTTATTCTATGAGAAATAATAAATAATATATACAATCTATATTTTCACAGAAATATGCCAACAAGAGGAAATGTGTGTCAGACCTAACAGAGGCAGAATTACAGGAACGGCGCACCCAGAAGAAAATGTGGGCACGGAAGAAGAGGGCAGAGAAAAAGCAGAAAAAACAAGGTACATATAGAGAGATTGAATAGTTATTATCGAACATTTAATAATCAAGCATAAAACATGGCATTGTAGATATAGATAAAACAAACAAATTTTGTTCATGATTATAAATTAGAACTTACTAATCATTAAAATCGTATTAATTAAGCAGGAGAACCGGAGGCTGGACCTTCCATAGAGATGCCAGAGATCGAAGTTTCGAAACCCATCTCCATCAATCCAGTTGAACAGCAGCCTGATGTCCCCAATGTGCCCTCCATGATTGAAGGTGAAGTGCCTCAAATGCCCTCCACAAGTAAGGGCAAAGGAAAAGGAAAAGGAAAGGGAAAAAAATCCAAGTCTTTGTTGGAAGACCCCGTCGCCACTCGGTAATTATATATAAAATTTTGCCTAATATCTTTAAAAAAATCGAAGCTATATTTATCCATTTATTATACAGTTTTAACAAGGCATATTGATATGATCGAAGACAAATATTATATTTTTCAGAACACGTTCCAAGACTGGTGGTAGGTCAAGTACGACCGTAGAAAAACATGGAGAGGAACTAGGCAGCCAAGACAGAGAAATGAGCCCTAGAACAGAATTTGCTTTTGCTTTGGGTCTCCAAAGAGTGTAAAAATTGCTATATATTGATAAATATATTCCTATTTTTATAACATATGCCACTCATTGTATTTAAGATTCATCTAATATATCATTAATAAATATGTATTTCACCTGCTATACTGTGAGTCAATGTCAATATTTTATGATGAATACAAATTTTATTAGTCTTGATTCTAATAATTTTGTAAGTGCACAAACCGGAACATTGGTGCTATATATATAAATGTTATTGGTATGTTAAAATAACACTTAACAAATTACATTATTTAATTTTTTATTATCCATTACATGTAAATATGAAACTTACACGCCCACGGGCCTCAGAGACAAAGCAGGATAATTTTCTTTTACAGTCTGCTTCACTACGCGAAAGAAAGGCCACCAATTTTACACGTTCTGAAAAAAATATTTTAATTCCATTATCAAATTGTTATAAAATCCACCTTGTTAAAATATATATAATTTTTTTAATGTGTATATGTATATGAAATGTATATTATATAAATAACGTTATAATTAGTCAATGCTTTATTATTAAATGCAATTGTAATGTTTGTACCATGAATACGGGTCCACGCTTGAGCCTTCTCCCTACGACTTCCACCTACCCCACTATGGGAGCTCTTTAATATATGTTTTTCATCATTTGCCCCTGAGAGGAGGGCGTGAGTTTCCTCGTTAGTCCAACAAGGCCGCCTTGCTAAGTCATCCACCTCCTTGTTCTGTTGCACTGCATCCATCTTCGTCCATGAATAGATAACCTAAAAGAAAAAACAACATGTAATGCAATGTAAACATGACGGGCGATAATAGGATATATTACAAGTATACTCCACCTATAGACCCCATTTCACTACATAAACCATTTTAACATTTGTCTATAATTGGCCCATAGTATATATCTTATTCAAATCGTATTTCAACCTTTAAATAATCTTTTTCAATACTTATATTAACTATATATGAACTGTGCCTGTCTGTTTACCTTCACTCGAATGAACCACCGTGTTTGAGCGATAATCTGTGTATTTAACCACTTCCTGTGTTGTAGCTGGTTCCTTTACGTAGGTGCGGTATAGAACCCACGACAGTTCTATACTAGTCTTAGCGGACGACAGTTTTAGCGTTTCACCTGGACTGATGGCACCCATGCCTGGACTGATGGCATGCACTACTTGCCTAGACTGATGGCACCACCACAAGTTTTACCTGGACATGAGAACTACTTGATATATATAATATTAATATGCAATAGTCATGTAATAACAATGTTTCCAGTTTAGTTTTCAGGTGTTTTGGTATCGCGGGTGGCCGGCCGGTACCTCGGCTGCCAGCGCTGAGGGGGCCGGAATTCCGTCGGTGGTTCCTGACTGTAGATCGGTGATGGGAAATTATTGGCCGATTTCCTGTCACATATCCACAGTCACATACCCCATCTGACTTATGGCACTGCTGACCCAAAATCAGTCAATGGAAATGACCCAGCTCGTGAAATGACCCATGACTTTTTCTGCTTAGATTTGGCAATGTGGCAACACCCACCACTGAGTGAAAGCTTGGTTACAGAATGAAATCTACAACCCTCACCAATTTTTCTTTACCTACGCATAGTCAGTGGCACCACCGACAGACTTTCTCTGTAACTAAAAAAATCTACACCCTTTTCATTGGCCAATGGAAACAGGCCTTAAGAATCAAGGTAATCTGGAGTGTTGTCCCCACACCACTCATGCATATTTGAAGTGACAGCTTACATAGGGTTAAATGGCTTTTTGTACCGAAATAACTGTCATTAAAACAGGGTGCCCACTTACATGGGGTGGCCACTTCCACAGGGTTATGATAAACATCTAATACAGAGACAATTACACACAACTTACAATGAGAGTGCAAGATATGATCTAAATAATTCGTCTGAAGTCCATTTTATGATACTTCAAAAGTCTGGATCAATATAATGAATATTTTGTCCCCAAAAAGGCTATAAGATAAAATTTCTATTTTAGGTCAGTAGTGGGGTAGGGGTATGGTCAGACTAGGATACTGGGCACCTTACCATTTTATCAGGCCTTTATATTGGGTACATGGATAGTGAAGGGTTAGTTTCTATACAGTAAGCTGAAAGTAAGTGTGAGCATTTCAACCTCTAAGTGATGTATATGAGCACATTTTCCGAGCTCAATTAATTTCTCCTAGCGGCTGTCGACAAGACTACTATAATTTAAACCTAAAGATCATGAAGTCTGAGTGTTCATTATAAGCAGGCCCCTAGCCAGGGCGCTTGATGTAGGGTACGGTATGTGGTCCCAAGGGCCCATTTGGTCTTAGTCCTATAGTGATATCAATCTTTATTGCCTATGTGTTAAAGATTCATTAAGAAATCATAAAATAAGGATAACCCCATATTGCAATACAAATATTAAAACCATTACAAAATACAAGTCTGACCCATGTCTGAAGGCCCAGCTCCACTAGAGAGACGGAATCTTACGCTATCTGAATACACTTATTATCTACGATATATTTTGTATCATATCATGGTCTCAAAGTACTTACCACTAACATTGACATGATTGTGATTAATCATGAAGTCATATCCATACTGTTACTGGCATACATCAACAATGGGAAGGAAGACTATGACTCTAATTTCTGAAGGTCAACCCTTCCAAAATGCCACGGATAATCCTGCCTACAAGCCTGAGAGTGCTTCCTATAATCAATAATTACATAACTTCAAAAGATATATAAGAATGTAATCCAGTTATTCCCTAGTTTACAATTTCACTGAACAAAGAATATACATACATGTACCGGTATTGCGGAGAAGATATAGACGGCTTGTAATCTATTTCAGAAAGTGTGCTTACTTTATAAATAGATGGCCCCCGATCAATTCCATGTGAAGTATATATATATATATATATATATATATATATATATATATATATATATATATATATATATATATATATATATATATATATATATATATATATATATATATATATATATATATATATATATATATATATATATATATATAATCATAATTAACCCTTTAGTCATGTAATTTTGAAAATTACCATACATTATAAATACCAGTCTCTGGTTATCCATTTTATTTTCACATAAATTCAGTTTTCCTGCAATGATTGCCTGGACCTTTAAACTTTAATAGTGTAAAACATATAGATCTAGGCCTATTTTTTAAAGTCAGCCAAGTGATAGTGTACCAGGTAACAAGAATCATATTGACGGCTGAGAACTTTTTTATCGTTTGTTATTGTGCCTGTTGTGAATATCTGGCTTTGACTGAATGATCTCAAGAATAAGGCCGTAATACAAATCAAAGATTACAGCGCAGTTGAACATGATCTTGTCCGTAAACCGACGTCCCACCAATGTAAACATGAAGCACGTGCATTTGTTTATATCTTAAAACTAGGTCACTTGTCACCTTTGACCTAGTACGCAAATTCGTTTCTATTGGGTCAACATATGAAATTTTCTAGGGATACCATGTAAACATGATATGGTACATGGGATCTCGTCGATTGCAACTCTATATTAAATCGATAAGTAGTATTTAAAGAGAAAAACAATACTTTACGACATCAAATAAACCGGAAGTATATCCCAGTTTGGTGCATGCGTCAAGCGATTTCCTTTCGACAATGGCTGACAGAAATCATATACTCGCTGATTTTCAGGTAAACTGTCTTTGAATATCATAAATGTACATCTCGAACTGCTAATCATCAATTTATTTATTCACTTCAAACATGTAGAACCGCCCTAAAACAAATTGGATGCAGTCATAGCCAAGTGTATCCAAGTAGAACGACTTTCATAAGCGTGGGTTGCTAGTCATGTCGCAAATGCTGGCTGTCCGAGACACAATCATAATGGTGGTGATTCAGCAGACATTGTATGAACGTCGTTTGACAGTTCATGTCAACAAGTTTCATGCCCATTCTAATCTGGACGCCATGTTAGGATATTAAGGAAGTTAGAATGGAACCCTTAGAATGTATCCCGTCGTAATTCATAGAAAAGTGAATGTACGGTAATTGTGCAAAAGTTGTACTTTTCAAAGTAAACCTTCTTGCCAATATTGCAATAATGAATACAACTACTAACTCATGAACTAGAGATCTAGATCTAGATCTAGACTGGCTGAAACGGATCGCTCAAACTATAGTACGAGATCTAATTCTAGTATTAGTATTAAATGGGAGCGGATATTTTTGACTTTTCACTGAAAACACTTTCCGAGAACCTTTAATAAAAGTATTGGAGTTCAGATAGAGACGGTCATCAGCGACTACGTTTTCAGTTTTATGCTGTGAAATCCCATATAAATTATGAACCTTATTTCGTAAGTCAGATGACACAACAGAAAGTTGCAAGTCCAAGCTCAGTCGATAGTTTATCAAATGAATTATGAGCTGGGTAAAGATGACGGGTTTAGTTATATATCACTATCAGTATTATTCTAGCCAATCTAGGGATAAAATGGTAGCAGAGGATAAAAGCGAAATGGATTAGGAAGAGAATTGATAATTTTGGAGAAATGTTTTATTAATTGAAAGACTGAGCAGTCTATTTGAGCTATTTGTATTTCATATGATTAATTATTGCCGGGACCCTTAAGTCTCTCAATCATATCCAAATGTTTTATATATACATAACAAGAATATCCGTTTTGAGTCTATTACTACACGAGAATCCCACTCTCGTGGCCCTTCAGTCTCCAGGCTTAGGTCTGGTTCACTCTGTCTCTATGTGCGGGAGAAACTCCGAGCGGATCCGACCAGAATCATAGATTTTTTTAGACATTTTAGGTAATCATCATATTCTATATTCAAATATTAAACCAGTTCTAACTCTTTGCAGGCATGTACAGATATAAGTGACATAGAACAATGTATCGCCATATTGGAACAGAGCAACTGGAATTTGATGGTAAGCTATCTGCCTTTTTCTATGTAGTGACCTGTTGAGTCCCTGGTCCATTTTTATGAACTCCTTTATGGACATATTTCTACTACTAAAACTGGTTCAATCATATTATGCCTGAATTAAAATGGAATAGATATACAGAAGTCACGAGTATTGAACAAGCAGATGGATTATATACATATAAGATTATGACTTATCTAGGTAGATTATATATTTACAGAGATATTCAAGAATTTGTTAAAATTGGGGGGGGGGGGGGGGGGGTTGTGAATTTGGGTGGAATGGACTTACTAAAACTGATGTTTACTAAATACTGATTTATCGTGAGCACTGGTGTAACATTTACCAATACAATTTTTGTTATGGGCAGAAGGTTTTATGGTGGTACAATGCCTTACAGTTTTAGTATTTAATATTTTGGCATGAATTTAAAAACAAATAGTGAATTCAGTTGGAGGGGGGGGGGGGAGACTTTTGTAGTCACAGGACCGTTTTAAAGAATCCTTTGTGGACATACTTCTACCCTTTAAACTGGTTGAATCATAATACTATATGTCTCATTTGAAAGAGAATTCAGCATATTTAGACACAAAAAGGTCAGAATGGTTCATAACTATGTACTAGTAATCAGACAAGAACCAGCCAAATGATATTGGTTTGTAAAATAATTTCCAATATCAATTAATACTTTGGCTTGACCTACTTTATTGGTATACATAGAAAGAGTGTTTTGTCCCCCATTTTGAGGCACATTGCTAGGGAGCTTGCAGATCGGGCTCAGTTCCTGTGTGGACTGATCCATGAAGGTGTCACCATCATGCAACCTTTCATACCTAGTTAGGTAAGCTGAAGACCTTGCAGTGTAAATACACTAATAAAAAAAAAATATAAAAAAAAATTGTTGATTGCCAATTGAAATCGCCTACAGGTAGATATTCAAAATATAATCTGGATTTTTTAAAAGGTTCGTATGTAATTGCACTCCATCCATATAGCGTAAATACATAATATTACCATGATTTCGATCTGAGTGGCCGTATTCTCCGCGTATTTGACGCGAAGTAAAACTCCGAGCGTTAGCGAGGATTATTACATAGTGTCAACTACAAGGAGAATACGGCCGTACAGATCTAAATCATGGTAATGTTGTATTTATTACTCACCTTTCGAGTAATTATTAGGACAAAATCTTGTAAATTTGATGCAAGCGCCGTGCATTGTTTTTATAAATTAGTTCCTAAAATGCCCGTCAGGTGGCCGAAAAAGCCGTATTCTCGGGAGATTCCGGAGGTCCATATTCTACTCAGTAGCGATCTGTAGGCTCCATAGGCTTAGTATGGAGACTCCGTATTCGGTGGGTAATAATATCTTTGTTACAACATATCACTTTTGAGAAAGTTAGTCATATAATGTTCGGGTTGCAACAATTAGTTTACCTCTTCAAAATCTTTGTAAGCTAAGTCTACAATAACATAACCAGCATCTCTATAAACTGGGAGAATAACAGCAACAGTAGTGAGGAGAAGTATTTAACCTCATAGTTATGGCCATACCCCTATCCATATAACACAAGAGACTCGTCAAATCGTTCACTGTGCTCTACTCCGTTCTTGTCACCACAACAGGAGGCGGTTCAGTCAGCCATGTCTGGTCTGGACTCTCCGTCGCCCTCCATGCCCCCGCCTGGAGGTTTTGACATGCCGCCGTCGTACCCACAAGCTGCCACAGTCGACTGCAGTTTCGGCAACAGTTCCAGTTCCGCAAATTCCCCGTCGGATGTCGGAGACTCGTTCGCCAGTCCGTTCATGCTCACCGGCTCCGGGTTAAGCACCTCATCGGGGATGGAAGCTGCTGTGCCTGAGGCATCAGCTTCTACCAGTAGCGGGTCTCAACAACCCATGGCCAGGATGCTGCTGTTTAATATTGAATATCGGGATAATAGTGTCCAGCTTTTCATGCCTGACACAGAAACTGTTGGTAGGTATTACCATCGAAGTTTAGATATCGGATGGGTTATGTAAAGAAGATAATCGACTTTAGGGACCCTATGTACTTCTTTCCTTTTCCTAGGTTGTAGTTTAACGTGGGAGGCGCTTATATGGTATAATACTTCTGTAATTACCTATGTAGACATGCACTTCCATTAGTGTTACGTATTTTAGTATGACACGTGTATTCCATTTACATTCAATGAGACATTTCTAACTTGGAATCCTGATGGGAAATCCATGTATGACATAGAACTCCGATTATAATGAATTATACCTGTAGATAACTTGGTCAAGGATTTGCCCTGCTTTACTGCTTTGCGATCCTCATTGCATGAGGTTTGATCACAATGGCACCAATCCAAACACCCTCTTGCCATATTTTGGAATAAAAGGAATAATTTATTTTTCACAGGTCGCCTCAAAGAGATGATTCAGGCTCAGCTAGATGTGCCAGCCAACAAACAAGTACTCCGTGGTTGGTTAAATACTAAGAACGATGCCAGTATTGAAGATTCGGTCAGTATCATCTGTGAATACTTCTGTAGCGGGCGTAAGACGTTTCTAGCTTGATGGGGTTCCGAACCCCATCAAGCTAGAAATTTAAGGATTATATTTGTATATGTAGAGTAAACATGTGAGATGGTATGTTATTTTATTCAGCTTTAGATGCATATGTTTGAACTTTCCTAACCGATATTTTGTATTTTGCTAAGTAGACGTACTACAATTCGTGTGCGCGTATGTAATATGTTCTGTTCTTTCTCTCTCTTTAAGGACACACTTCGTGATCTTAAATTACGCAAAGAAAACACCCTCTTCCTCTTGACGCCCGACCATCATCCACCGGCCGCCGCTGCTGCTGTACAATCCAATAACGGTGAAAGGTAAGCCTTCGGCACGTTCGGCTTGTCATAACGGAGAAGTAGCATACTGTACAATTGCTATTTTGTCATCTAGGTGCTAGCTAATCGAATTTACTTAGGATGCGATAGTTTAATTCTACGTCTTCGTTTTGGAGAGACTAATGCTTTAAGATACCTACATGTATTTGTTTGTCATAGGTTCAATGCTGGCTTACAATAGTCACAAACCGATCTGCTGGTCCGGTAGAAACAAACCAATAAGGTAGCACTTTAACCGCTGGATATAATCTATAAGATTTTATCTCAGTAGTGGCCTGAGTGTTACAGCCGGTAACCGCCACATTCATTTCAGAAAATGTGTCAATTCAATTAACACATCATCGATCTTTTTTGCTTTCAGTTCAAATCTCTTGGAAAGACTTTCACAGACGTTCACGTTGAATATTCATTTCAAAGAAGGAGACCGACGTTACAATCTGAACTTTCCAGGAAGTAGAACGGTACAAGAGGTATGTATTCTTTGTTGGGCGTGTCACTTCTATTAACTCACCACTGCTCCCTATATCGTAAATATAGCCAACACAGTAACCATGTCGGAGATCTCTGTATGGAGTACGTTGGCCTCCCCACCCCCACCCCCACCCCCAAATTGCTACATGTACGTTATACAGTACTCTCGACATTGCAACCATACACTGTTCATACAGAACATGTTGACATAAGTCATTCTGATTTGACAATAGATTTCCTAGCTTTTAGCTAGCAAGGAATAACCAGAAGTGAGACTCTGTCAATACGAATAGCGGCTGAACATCGGTTTGTAAGTTCACACTCATAGTTTTCATATTCCTGGAACTTTATGGCACCTAAATATGGATTGACAATGTTATATGATATGGATACGATGTCGAAAATCAAGAAGTCAGTAATTATATAGAACGTCCTGACCATGCTGTACAAGCCACAAAACGAGATGATAATTTACGGTTCGTATGGAACGAGGCCTTTACACTGAGTTCCGTACAAACCGTAAAATCTTATATACCCATTTCCGAACAATCTATAGTTACATACCGCTGCTAGGGGTACAGCTCTATGGAGTTATGTATTGAGGCTGACGTTTTCGTACCAGACTGACGTTTACATACCAGGTTGACCGTGTGATTTTTATAGACGAGACGATTGACTAACGCACTGTATTAACGATGACCATGCCCCTTATTCACTAGTTCAAAGCAAACATGATTTTCTACGAATAAGAGAGGAATATGATTATCATTGTGATTGCAATCGCCACGATTGTGAAGCCTGCAAAATGTAAACATCTTATATCAATGCCGCTATGACGTCACCGCGACGTTATCGCATAGCAACTCTCGTCATTTCTAGGAAACTGGCGGGAAAACGGCGGGATGAAACCATATCAGTTGTAGCTTCTCGATAAGGTGGCTATGGTTTCTTGGATTATCGTAGGTAAAGGAATTTCCATTTTTATCGATATTTAGAGGTATATAGGAATAGGAAAACCGAGCTCCGGTGAAAGAAAGTCGAAGTTACTTGGTAAGACTCGGAAAAATACTGGCCATGGCCATAAGGCCTTCGGCAGTAATTTTTCCGAGCCTTACCTCGCAAATTTGACTTTCTCTCACCGGAACATAGTTCCCCTCTATTATTATCGAGTTTTGTGGCTTGTACAAGCATGGTAGGTCGTTCTATATTTACTATATAACGGAAATTTAAACAAACACGTAATTTGATATAGCCTAACAACTGATACTTTAGTCCACGTGTACCGGATGTTGTTCCGTATTTTGCCATACGGAACACTGTTCCATACGGTATTTTTACGTTGTATGGCGAACGGAGCGTATTTACAGTATATACGGCATGGGTATATCGTAAAACACAAGTTCCATACGAGTAGACTTCATGCCACAACTGTTCGACTGTTGACAAAGAATAGAAATACATACCACCTCCATTATATTAATGGATACTATACAAATCTACCCCTAGTACCAGGAGTGTAAGTTTTCCGACAAATGACGGAATTCCGACATTTTGTATACACCGGCAACACTGACATAGATTCACAGCCATCCTGTTCCAATATAACGTTATGAATTATTCTTTTTATAAGCGTGTTTGAATTTTCGATTTTTCCTCAGTCCCGACTTTCATCCCTGTAGGAGGAGCTGTCGAAGTAAATCAATCTAGATCTTTGCTTGAATTATGAATTATTCTAGTATAATATAAGTAATCTCGTTGTTGGATGATAAAGGCATATAATTAGTATCCGTTATTAACTTGAGTGGTATAACCTCCAAATTTGATATTCCTTCGGTCAGACTATTGGTTGAGTTTACTCTCTGTCCGGGAAGGCAAATCAAACAAAAATGAACATTTAAATGATGATTCTGCAGCATTGTGTTACAGGGATACCAGTTTCTAGTTATTTCAACTTTTGATTTATTCAATCATTTAATGAAATTAATTTGTCATATTTTCCCGCCATTCTCAAGATCTCACTTGTATCCCTGAATCAATATCCACTTCATGTTAAACTTGATATCCCAGTTGTTGTTTTTTTTAGGTTTGTGTTGCGCATATAGAACCATTACACTAATAATTCCTATGATTTTTTTTTCAGGTTAAGGGGGACGTATATGCACTGATCGATGTGCCTGTCCGTCACCAGGTCTGGGGCGGATGGCCGGAGGCAGCAACGGACGAAGCGGTAAGACATCTTAGTACAATGAAAATATTCATGAAAGTATAAGTCTATGAGGCTAGAATATTAATTCTTATATCAAAAAAGATATGATAATACTCAAAGTCACCCGTGTAAAATACCAATTCCCATTATTATTATTATTGAACTATTATACAGAAGAATACGGGTGTGGTTGTTGTTTAGGATTGGATACACGTGGTTATGTACCGGGTACTAGTAAATGTTTTGGGAGGTGGAAGTGTACTCTCGATCCTGAAGTTAAAAAAGGAAGCTGGGGTCCTCCATTCCGGCTGATGTGAAAGAATATCCTGCATAGATGAATATTTATTTATGATATATTAAATACCCTGTGCTTTACTGAATTTGATTATTCTCATGTTGCCTAGATGACGTTGGCAGGCTGCGGTGTAGGGTGGCCCTGTCATGAGCTAGAGGTCAGCAGAATGATGGCGACAGCAGATCCCGTTCCCAGGGCCCCGCGCCAGGTATACTCTTAAATTTATCTGGATAGGGTAAATTCAATACAGGAAAATGTTCTGTAAATGCCCTGTCAGTTTAAAAATATTTTATGTGCATTTCCAGCATATTTTCTCGTTAGACTAAGTTTAGTGAAAAAGAAAAACACCTTTATGGTTAGCAATGAGATAAATATGTTCCGGAAGATGCAAAGTTTACGGGCTCACATCATCATAAATGTTCTTTATATGGGACATGGCCTGTTTTATACTTGCTTTTATCCGTGGTGGTACCTTGAATGAAGGAGCATTTCATTCCAAACCGTCGCTGTAACCAAGGTGTGCTCTGAATAATGACATCGCTGTAACTACCGCAGTGATCTTGGCTAGGTTTATTCAATAACAAAACTAGTGCCATTATTCACCAAACATTAGTTAATCATAGAAATGAACACCCTGACGAGTCTATATACATTAGTAGTAGAAAACCTCATAAATGTTATAAGGTTTTTAGTAAATGAATGAATTTTTGGAAACTGGTACTTTTTTGTATGGAATTATAATGTACATGTATGCATGGTTGTCGTGGCTATACTATTATGTCTTGTTAGTTGATGGACACTTGGTTTGCTTTTAGCCTTCTAGACAAGTAGAGGAGGCTCGCCATTGTGAATCGGAAGTAAGCCTGACCAACTTACTTGTGTGCATTCCCCTGCTTTCAATAACATGTAATATATTACCTACTGATCGTTTTTCCGTCTTGTTCTCCTTGACAAAAGGGTTTTAGAGATAGTGGTCTTGGCTTTTCCTGTTTCAAAATTATGGCTGTTTAAACCTTTGCTTTGTGGTAAATTAGGCTCAAAATAGATATCGGGGATATATCTCTTTATTTGTTTCTGTTTCTTTGGAAGTCATCACTAAACCTAAAGTGTATTTACCTGAACGCTCATGTTAGTGTACACTCTCCACGCAGAGATTCTGCGCTCTACTTCCTGCGGCCGCTTGTATCTCTGCACCGACCTGCCTGTTTGGGACAGATTCTGTCCCATCCGCCAGATTTTCAAATATCCTAAATATGTCATGGTTTGGGCAGTATTTTGTATTCTACTTGTAGATAGAGATACACATATTTATATGGTTAATGATTCACACTCATTTCTGTTATTTGTTATTTCAAACCAGACACAGTCTCTGGGATAACTTTCTTCAGTGGAAAGCACCTCATGTGTTGCAGGGTTTGGTTTTGTCAACAAGGCATATGTGCCCACTCGAAGGGGCAGTCTAATCAACCTTGGATTCACATTATAAAGTGGTTTAAAGCTGAAAAAGAAACAGTTTTAATGTCTGTATAGCTCATTTAACAATTCCCATATTTCACAACTAATAATATATGAGTTGTTTAAGTTTCATAACTTTTGACAGTTACACTGTTTTGAATCTGAAATCTTAGCTGGTTCCCCGTGTCCTTTGTGGATACCCAGGGAACCAGCGTTGCCTCGAGGCAGAGATTAGCAAGCGATAGTGCCGCGAAAGATCTGCTGGGAGAGTGGTTAGTGTAAGGCGATGAATCATGTTTTCCATGAGAGATCCATATATCGGTTGTGAATGCATATGATTCTTTCGCTTAGCTTGTGTTACTGAAGTGTTTGAGGCACCCTCCAACAGTGTTCAACCCACCTAGAATATGTCCAGCATACAGTAGAACAATAAAGAAATCACGATGCCTTTTAAAGAGTTTATGATATAGAACTAAACTTTAATTTTCTTCAACCATCTAATTGTTTTCGTATACTTATCCAAAGCTATGTCACTTGCAAAACAGAAAAGTATTACAGAGATAAATGTGTGCCATGTGTGTGGTAAACATTCATTGTAAACACTCGCATAATTCTACATCACTATATGTGTTATGTAGATTTTCGACTTGTCTACAATCGTTGAGACTCTTACCTCAATCTTTTCAGGACGGGATGGAAGTGGATGCGAGTGATGATGACTTTGAAGACGCTCACGACAACTTTAACGACGACGATGACGATATTTTTGAAGTTGGCTCCGTGCGGAGACCAGAGCCACTCAGTAAGTAATTTTATATTCATTGACGTTAAAGAGCGGCATAGCTTTCGCTAGGTTATTGCACTACCATTTCCAGTATCAGGCAGGGCTAGCAGATTTCAGCCTTTTACCCATGACAAGGCAGTGTCCTAAACCTTTCCAACGAATTTAGAAAAAATATATAATCAAGACAGATTTTTACAGATGAAATAACCATTCTTATCCAAATATTCCAGGAACGCTCATGTCCCCTTAAATTTCCATAACTTCGCATAGACTGTATTGTTGAGTCTCTATAGAGACCCGCTCTGTTCAACCTAACCTTTCCACTGAGAGGTTGAGAATGTGCACATCTCAGAAATCCATTCTTTGAACTGAATTTTTCCAGCCATGCGAATGGCCAGAATGGAGAAAATCGATGTTGACTAGTTCCCCATCTTTGACTCGGAAATGACTGGAGAATTAGCGTGCCAGTACGATCTAGGCTTGTTCCCTAGTCATGTGCTAGGTGGATCAGCGAATTTCAACTTTTTTGTCCTACTCCTCCTGTAAACCCTGATCAGGCTTCGGCAGAGCTATTTTATAGAACATCTTGTCATAGTCCATACATTTCCTCTAAACCAGTGCTCGTATGTCATAACATTATTTATTTATCTAATCGAGCTTATAAATCTACACTGGTGAAACGTTCTCCTTCTAAGTTTACCTACTGGTACTAAACCAGAAACGAGTATATAATCTACCCAGTGTATTGGATATTTTTAAACAAATGACCAGTCTCTCGAGGCAGGTAACTTGAAGGGACTAGCTCTGACAAACCATATAGTCCTATGCATATACAGTAGAACCCCGCCTAACGAACACCCCCGCGTAAGGCACCCCGCGTAAGCGGGCACCCCACGTAAGCGGACACCCCCAGTAAGCGGACACCCCCAGTAAGCGGACACCCCCAGTAAGCGGACACCCCACGTAACCGGGCACCTTTGCTCGGAACGGAAATTTTCCCCTCTATTAGATGTTTGATTTAACTCCGCGTAAGCGGACAGTTATTTCGGTCCGAAAAGACCTAAAACCCCGTGTAAGCAGGCACTTCTTATGGCCGCCCTACCAAAAATAGATAAGGCTTTGTTTTTTTATGAGTGTGTGGGAGTGTATGGATAGAAAATACATTTATAATTCCAAGTTTGATAACTTCGCAACCCTCTGTCTCCCCTACATATCGGTATATGACACTTAAATATTGGCCAGGAGGAAACTTGAAAACCCCGCGTACGCGGACACCCCGCGTAAGCGGACACTTTGGCCCGGGACGGAAGGTGTCCTCTTATGAGGGGTTTTACTGTACTTCCAACTAAATCAAGAGTTTGAAACATTCCAATTAATCCTGCATTTATGTTTCAGTGCCGGAAAATGCACGTGACCAGACTGAAGCATTGGAACGATTTACAGCAGAGTTTGCTCTTAGGTCGGTTCAATTTCCTACCCCAGGCTAGATAGTGACTTTTATTTGAAAGTCTTTACAATGTATTAGTTTGAACACGGACTTGGATGAAAGCTCCGTGGTTTGCAGTCGCATCAGATCATTGTTTCGCTCTGAAATATATACATAAACAAAAATTCAAGAATAGTAAATTACCCACAGTGGCTGGCTACGAGAACTTCATTACTTCATGTTACTAATTTATGAATCAATTCTTTCTACTTCCTTCAGGTATGGAGAATGCCATCCAGTTTTCTACATAGGCTCGTTAGAAAACGCTTTACAAGAAGCCTTGCTATGCAAGGCGAAAGATGTAAGTTGGTCTAACTACTGAATATAGCTTTGGCTATACAAATATGTAGATATAGGGGAATGTATAAAACTTTGTGTTGAATGGTATTTACCACTAATTAGATCAAACTATTCCCTTTCTTGTATGTGCTAACTCCGAGTCCTATCTCAGTCGGGCTGAGAATGGCAATTTGAAGAGAAAAAACCCCAGTAAAATCGGTGGGGAAGGGGAACCGGTGCCCCAGGGGCAGTGTGTTTTTCCTATAGCCTTTTGAAGGCATAAATTGTGAGTGTTAATCTCATGCATTTTTATGGTGAAATCCCCACTCTCACCGGGTGGACACTGATCTCAAAAATTGTCTTGGTGGTCCGGAAAAAATGCGGGATCTTACTAGTTGGACAATGTTTTATAATAAAGACATGGTCAGCTCTGCTGGGGTCATCTGGTGATGATCGTTATTTATGAACTGATTTATGAAACTTTTGAGTCACACCACCTTGTATCATATGAAAGCAGACAATTTTTGCTAAAGTTGCTCCTGTTTTTATTTCATTACAGAGGAAGCTTTTGGCTATATACCTCCACCACGACACCAGTATTCTCGCTAATGTGTTTTGTTCACAAGTGTTATGTGCTGAAGGTGTGGTAAACTACCTAGGCAACAACTTCATTACGTGGGCCTGGGACCTCACGTCAGAGGCCAACAAAGCCAGGTATGTGTATGATTATGTGTTAATTCAATCATTACTTTTGGGATGATATTAGGCTTTAGGCAAGACCACCAATTAGTTCTCTTTTTTAATATAAGTGGTGAAACGGAGCTTCATGTCAGTTGTAGCACGGGCTATTTATACATAGAATCGACTCTCTATAATTGTAGGGAAATGAATGCTGCAGAGTGGTGTAATGTCTAGTCGACCTCCTTAGGTCAGCGGAGGTCGTTTTAGAAAGAACCTGAAAGGGGAGTCTCCAGACTTCTCTTCCTAATTTATCCAACCTTGCTGTGAATCAATTATGTTTCCATATCGTAATTGCATATATATATGTAAGAGATCTAGAAATTATATATATGATAGTTGATCACATTTAGGCCTTTGATTATGTTATCCTTGTTTGTTTGATAGGCTACTTACCATGTGCACTCAGCACTTCGGCAGTGTAGCTGCCAACACGGTACGAAACTTCAAACCAGATGAGCTGCCACTTCTCCTCATCATCTCTAGAGCAAGGTCCATAAACGAAGTAGTGAACGTTATACGAGGTGAGCCTTTTTTTTGTGCATTTATAAGAGGAACAAAGGTTCTTTGTTCACACCTTTATTATGAAATACCAGAGCATCTGAATAGGGTTTAGCACACGGTTACCTATGGTTGTTGTCCAATACATATTTCCAGCATATTGATCTATTTATCGTTCAAGTATTTTGAGTTTACATCCACAAATATCCTTTACCATGATGTTGATATTTATTCAAAGACAAATTGAACAAACTGGACGTTAAACTAATACAAATACTACTTTAGCATGAATATATCTTTAAATAATAGTTCTTGACAAATTTCATTCTGATATAATAATATAATGTATTATTAGCAGGTGGACGCTTGGTCTTTAGGTTATGGCTATAGCCTACTGAAGTACACATGCTTGTAAAGTCACTAGATGACCGGACCACATTTTTGCTTTTTATAGCTAACTAAGTACAGATAAGAATATGATTTCTGTTTTGGAAAGAAGGTTTTCTGGTGGTACAATGCCTTACAGTTTTAATATTTAGTATTTTGGCATGGATTTAAAATTAAAGGGAATTCAGTTTGGGGGGGGGGGGACCTTTGTAGTCACAGGTCCATTTTTAAGAACTCCTTTATGGACATATTTCTACCCCTTAAAACTGGTTGAATCAGAATATGATATGCCTCATTTGAAAGAGAATAAAAAACAGTAGGTGCTAGGAAGTGGAATTTTCTAAGTAGATTCTATACTTACAGAGATATTCAAGTATTTGTTGAAAGTGGGGGGATTTTCAGTGAAATGGGCATGCTCAAACAGATGTTTACTCAATATTGATTTACAGTTAGCATTGGTGTAACATTTACCATCTCCATAAGTGGCACTGACAGTTGCTTACTCTAGGAAGTGTCATTATTTAGCTGAAATGTATATTTGATGTGCTATTCATGTATTTTTGCCAAATCTCATTATAGGAAGGGGGGGAGACATCAGGTGTATGAGAGGATGGTTTATTCAGCATATTTACACATAAACAGAAGTCCATGAACTACTGTGTTCACAGAGGAATAGGCCTTTAAATAGCCAATCAATGCAGGTCCTTCCATATTCATGGACTCCCTCCCTCCCTCCCTCCCTCCCTCCCTCCCTCCCTCCCTCCCTCCCTCCCTCCCTCTCTACCTACCTACCTACCTACCTACCTACCTACCTACCTACCTACCTACCTACCTACCTACCTACCTACCTACCTACCTACCTACCTACCTACCTACCTAGATTTACTGCTATAACAAAGACCATCCTTCTCATACCATGTCTATGTGGTGTGGAAAGTAAAAGAACTCTCAACTCGGTAAATGTGTAGGGGTGAGATTTCTACCTGAATTCATCACATAGATTCGATCACCACCCTAGTGGCGTAAAAGAACCTTGAGAAAGTCTGGAAAGGACCTATAATGGTTGACTGGACGTAAAATCAAACCAAACAAACAAAACAAACTTAGAGCCAGTGGTTTTACCACCCTATGGCTTAGTGGAAGCAAGCCTGCAAAATGTAAACAAAGCATCTAAAAGTAAACAAACAGCGAAGGAAACCTTGTCTAAGCGTACAACTAATACAATTCATCTTGCTTTTAAAACTTATTTTATATCTTTACTGTTTCTTGATACATTGATGTTTTTCTTTCTATCAAAAAAAACCCAATACGACCCCGCTGTATTTTGCGACAAATACAATATTAGCAATATACTCGGGAGTACCTTGTACTATTCTATCGACCAGTGGCGCCACCACAGGCAGGTATGGAACTACGACCTATTCTCAGTCTGTATATATATATACACATATATATATAAATATATATATACACACACACATATATATACATATAAGTATATTTGAAGGATGGAGCGTATGGCATAGTTCGCTTCATCCGTCGTGTGCCCAAATGGGTCTAGAAACGGCTGCTACGGCTTAATTATTGACATTATTGTAATTATATCAAGTATTATAGACATGGCAATAGAGCCTCTGTGTCAAGCCGATGCTACCTTGTTAATGACAGTTTCCTGTCAGTTTAAACCAAGTTACTATAGCATCTCCAGGTCAACCATTGTTCTGGTACGACAACATTAGATCCAACCATGGGAACGGATCATAGATCCTATCCACATTCTCCAAACTCATGTTTGGTTTGAGGAGAGGGAACCCAATGAAAAATCCATTAGTTTAAGCCTGTAAAAAGATTACAGGGGGGTTGGAGAGACAAGGTTTCATCCGATTCGGACTCTTCAGGCATCTTAGAGTTTGGCTAGGGCAAGGCGTGGGACTTTGTCACGTTTTTAGAACCCTGAAAAGAGTTTCAGGGTCCACACCAGTTCAGTAAAGTGAACAGGCTGAAAGACACTATTATTAACAGTCTTTAAAAGGGGAGTGTCAAGACTATCACCCCTACATACTGGGAGAAAGTATCCTTACCCTATGATTCATAGGTGTTGGGAGTTTTTCTGAAAAAGCGTCAGCAATCCGGTAATAAATAAAAAAAAAATTTAGACGAGGCAATTGGATTGAGACGGTAGCAAGTACTGTGGGGGTGGGTGGCTTTCTAATAGTTTGGTGCATCTATCAGGTTGAGCTCATACGGAATCTGGGTTCGTAGGCGGAACATCCAGTTCTTCTCTATGCGATTGCGCAGCGATAGAGCTGTCTCCGAGTCCGGAGAGCAGTGTATGAAGTCCACAATGTGAATCTGAACATCCGATAAAAAAAAAATAAAAAAATTGTAATTATTTTCAAGGTATATAATAAAAAGAAAACTGTATACCTGTGTTTGACTTATTTTTGTGGCTTGTACAAGACCTCGGTTATAATGGCCGG
Organism: Alentia gelatinosa; assembly: GCA_950022655.1. Classification (NCBI taxonomy): domain Eukaryota; kingdom Metazoa; phylum Annelida; class Polychaeta; order Phyllodocida; family Polynoidae; genus Alentia; species Alentia gelatinosa. Next base: position 53,659,822 of record OX465579.1, on the reverse strand, counting down.
GGACAGGGGTTCAGTAAAATAATAATTCGGCCACAGGAATACAGTTTTCTCATAATACGTTTGTAAGCAGTACAGTACAAGAGCTATGACTTCGTGAAACTCTGAGCAAAGGTGAAAGAATTATTGACTTGATACGATGTATGGTGGCGAAAGCAAACACAGTTGAATACGTAAGCGTTTGCTGTGGAAGCCTTTGTACGGTATCTATTTTTGTATATCTGTAATCCATTTTCTTTACAGCAAATATCACAGTAGATGAATTGATGACGCATCTCATACAGGCTGTAGAAATTTTCCGAGAGCAGCAACTAGGAGAAATAACCGAAGAGGTAATTTACAGTTTACTGGATTGTACCTTAGAAAATACCTGTGCAAAGTGTGGTATTATCAAACCATGTGTATTACAGATTTAAAACCCCCTTGCAAGATAGTTCGTTCCATTTTGAAGGAGGAGTATTGCATGGATCCATATAGAACCTAGTGATTAATGAATGCAATCGGCAGATTTTCATTTCACACACGGAGGCAGTCCCCGGTTTAGAATATTTAAAGAAATATTTCCGTTTGTTGTTCGCTACATGAATCAATTTGTAATATATGAAGACAAGGTTAGTGTGATTGAATGGAATCTGTTCCTTGTTGTTTTGGTCAGAAATATTCACCGAAATCGAAGAACAAGGTGACTATATCCAAGGAAGAGATGTAATTCAGTTACACTCATAATGTCTCCTTTATTATATACTCGGAAATAATACGCCATTTTATAACTCACTAAATAGCAGGATGACAGTGGTCACCTGGTACGGAGGGACGTAATGGATATTATTTCGTCACTCAGGAATGAACAGAATTTGGCCAATAAATTCTAAAAGCAAGACATTCGCCGATAGGTGTATAATAATGTATAAAACTGGATGTTCCAGTTATTAGCGGGTGGACGATTGGTCTTTAGGTTCTGGCTATAGCCTACTGTAGTACACCAGCTTTTTCTAGGTGACCTGACCACATTTCTGCTTTTTATAGCTAACTAAGTACAGATAGGAATATGATTTTTGTTTTGGACAGAAGGTTTTATGGGCATACAATATCTTAGTTTTGGTTCTTAGTATGTTGACATGAATTTTTTGGGAAAAGATATTTCAGTTGGGGGGGGGGGGGACTTTGAGTCACAGGTCCATCTTTAAGAACTCCCTTATGGACATATTTTTACCCCTTAAACTGGTTTAATCATAATATAATATGCCTCATTTTAAATAGAATAAAACAGTAGGTGCACAGGAAGTGGAATTTCTAGGTAAATTCTATACCGGTATTTACAAAGATATTCAAGCACTTGTTAAAAGTTGGGGGGGGGGGGGGGGCTGGGGTGAAATGGGCAATCTAAAATAGATGTTTACTAAATATTGATTTACATTAAGCATAAGTGTTACATTTGCCATTTTCATAAGTGGCACTAACAATTGCTTACATCCTAGGATTTGTCATTAGTTTGTTGAAATGTATATTTAATGTGCTATTCATGTATTTTTGCCAAATCTCATAATGGGAGGGGGGAGGCAGAAGGTGTATGAGAGGATAGTTTATTCAGCATATGTACACACAAACAGAAGTCAAAATGGTTCATAACTTTGTTCTTGGAAGCAGTCGAGACTTAGTCAAATGAAATTGGTTTGTACGATTATTTGCAATATCATTTTTCACCAGATATTGGCTTGATCTACTTGAGTTTTGTCTTCCATTTTGGAGCACATCGCCAGGCTTTAAAAGGCCAAGTGTTCTATTTGGAAATGGACACTTAGCTCTTGTTAAATACCATATGAAGCCCCTGTTCCCATTACATATCTATGTTAATGTTTCGTTCCACCCTATTAGAATGAGCGGGAAGAACGGGAAAAGATGAAGAGAGATCAGGAATTGGCCTATGAAGCATCACTTGCCGTGGACAGAGCAAAGGTAATAATGGCACTACGTTTTGATGGTTATATCTCGTATTGATACTATATGCATTTTTGAACATACTATTTTAAATGTCATATCCTCTGTACTCTTAGGTTTAACAGGAAGATTCTGGCATCGCATAAACTACTCATACACCCTATTTTTGACTATTTACAATACATTGATTCATAACTGTTCCGATGAATTACTTCATAAATTAACACCAGGGATCATCTACAGACATCCGCACATGTGAATACAATTGTTGCCATTCAATGCCACCTGACGGTGAAATCCTTAATTAGGCCGGTGCTGGGACACATATGGCTGAGTCTGCCCATATGCGTATAGAGATATAGAGTGTTCACAGCTAGAGTGAGAATGGTGGGTGTGATTGCAGGAGAGTTATGTTTTGACATTAAATTGTTTGAACAAAGTAGGGTGTTGTATCAACAAGTCTGGGCTGTCTAAACTGTATAGTTGATAATCATCTTGGTTTTAACTTGGAAAAAGATAAGCATGATATAGCTAGGTCTGCCAATGTATTAGTAGGTATGCAGTTTCGGTGTCCCTGTGTTATCTAAGGTATATCTAAAGTACCATTTAGGTGATAAGCATGTATGACACATCAAATTAAAGCTGGAATACCATAGAATATGATGCAACCGTTGTTAATTCTATGGAGATAATGTACATGGGTATTATAAACGTTATACTGTTATACACTCAGCAATCCAGTGCTAAAGTATACATTGCCAGGTGAATGTTTGGCTTCAGCCATAGCGTAACTACGCAGATAAGGTGCGACACTGGCCAGTGGAAAAAGGCCTATTGGTAACTTTGTGCAGCAGTTAAGTTTGGATGGTTTCTGCCTTTTCAATTCTATTTAATTCCAGACTAGTTTGGTATTTTACTCTTATCTCATTGTATGATCAGGCTGAGTCCCGGAGGTTAGAAGAAGAGGAACGCCGCCGTGTGGAAATAGAGGAGGAGACGAAACGACAAAAAGAAGAGCAGGCAAGGCAAGAAGAAGAACAAGAAAAAGAAGTGAGTGTCACATACAGAAGATCCGTATAATTAAAACTTTCTCTTTTCCCAGCCATTTCAAGTAAATTACTTCGTAAAAACACCTTGGGTGGGCCGACTTATATCTCTTACGACCGAAACTGACTCAGATCCCTTCCCTAAACCAGAGCATACCTGTACGGAATGAATATGTTCTGCTTAATTCTGGTAAATTGTTTTTCCTGTAAAAAGGAAGAGCAAAAATCCCATTTAGATTGTATTATACAATAAAACGCCGCAGAGCGGGGTACCCTTCCTTCTTGGGTCCTTAACTGGGTAGCTTTGCATTGGTTACACTGCAATGAAAGAAATCAATTTAAAGCAAATACGATTTATTTCGTTAGAGTTTCAAACTAAATGAATATAGCACATTAGAGAAGTAGTCACATGTTATCCTTCTATGAACCCAATAAGTCCAAGAACTGCTAAGCAAAAAGAAATGTATATGTGCCTGACTAGCGCCGTCATACCAGGTGGTCCAAAGTATCCTGATCCCCACCACCATCCCCGCCTCGTTAAACGGGTAGGGTACACTGCAACCAAGGGCTTACTATAACCTAGTCCTCTTTATAAGTTAAAGTATTAAAGGGACTTTCAGTTATGATTCCCCTTTCCCACGCAGGCAATCCGACAATCTATAGAAGACCAATTACCGAATGAACCTCCGGACAGCTGCACTGACCCAATCACACGCATACGGATCCGGACTCCAGACGGCCAGACGCTGACCAGACGCTTTCTTGCTGTCAACACACTCCAGGTGCTCCTCAATTACGTCACGTCATGCGGCTACCACGCCACCGACTACAAAGTGCTGACCACCTACCCACGCCGTGACGTAAGAATGCTCACTCGCTACCTCAGTGAAAAGCTTCATTAGTCCAGGGATGTAATTATTCTTATAAATTACGGATATCCGATAGTTCAACATTTCTATTGATAATGATCAATCCTTCGTGATATCTACAAGTTGGGCATCGGGCCGAAGCCTGATTGAACTTCTTACAGCACTAGTCCAACAACATGTTTTGACATTTTGATTTTCGGAAAGCAAGTGTCACCTTAACCAATCTTCATAGATACATCCAACAGTCCTCGGCTCGTTCGGCCTTTCTTCCCAACCACCACTTGCATCCCCTGTTTGTTTTTTTCCAAAATATTCATTATCAACTAGGCACCGATGTAGTTGATTCTTTATGAAACGTTAGTTTCAGTTTTAGCCTGAGTGTGTCATCATCGGGGATGCCAGGCTCATATTATCTATAGTAGCAAAGAGCTAAACTACCAAGAAGCGCAACTCTATGGGACTTCGGTTATAGGACTGGACGGTGGCACCTTACAGTGGTTGACCTGTATGAACTTAAATTTCAGGGTGCTTAAGAACATCGGAAATTGAGAATATGCTCAATATTAAAGGTATTGCTAAAGTTGTAATGTTAAATCTTTTGAAATCAATATAACACATATAACCTACAGTATGTGAAAGAAATGAAGCATATTGCTATATCTTTTACAGTCATGAACGGCACATTGTAGAATTCCACAATACATGTAACTTCTAAGCTGGTTTAGAACCCGAATAATTCACAGACAAAATCGCCACAATAAAGTATACTTAAGTGTCAATATGTCCATTATCAATTGTGTAGCAAGTCGACCTACACAATTGTAAATACAATAGATTCTGCTACGAGATTATTTCACTGCCGTGGGTTTGTTTGTTTGTTTGTTTTGGTAGTTTAACGTCCAATATTTTCAATTAGACTTACTTTGGGTTTGATCGAATCTATGAGATGAATGTAGGAGAAATCCCACCCCTACACATTTACCGAGGTAAGAGTTCTTTTACTTCCCACACCACATAGACATGGTATGAGAAGGATTGGCCTTTGATATAGCAGTAAATCTACCACTGCTGGGGGGTGAAGGAGAAAAGTGGCTGCAGTGGGACCCGAATCAACAAAGTCCTGTGCTCTTTACCACTGAGCTATCTCCCCACCCACCCCGGTCGCTTTAGTTATGCTTGCGTGCAAGCATATCCGGTCTGCACCACGAGGAGGCGAGGCGACCAAGAGGGTGAACAGATTGATAATTGCTATCCACCCCAGCAGACCTGTGCCGTGGGTACTCAGGCCGCCACAGCAAATGCTTGCTACACGTTTTGTCATTCAAGCTTGGTTGGTTGGTTGGATGGTTTGATTTAACGTCCAGTAAACCATTGCAGGTTCTCACCAGACAGTGTCACGTCATAACATGGGAGTTGCGCTTCTTGGGTTATAGTTCTTTGATAGTAGGCAGGTCATCTCTGACAGATTCATGAATAATCCGTTGATTCTTTATTGTACCTAATCAAATATCACCAATCTGGTTTGCAGCTGACACAGAGTGACGCGAGTCAGACGCTAGAAGCCCTTAAGATGTGTCCGCAGGATACAGTGACATTAGAAGCAAAGGATTCTGAGTGACACTAACGTCAATTTAAATAGAATAGAAACTGCCGAAAATGGACATCACATGTGAATAAGGCTGTAGCGATTGCCAAAGACGATATTACCGAAGAAGGGGCCTGTGTGTCGGGGACAGGAAGGCCACACATAGGTTTACATACCCTTATTGTGGGTCTCGCCACAGCAGGGACATGCAGTTCTTTTATTTATGTAAAATATGATGTGTACAAAGGAAGTAAATAGATTGTTTTGAAACTAACGTTTTAAGAGATATGGAAGTAAAAGAACTTATAAAATTAACTATGTGCATAATTATTGAAATTTAAATTTGTTATTGTTGGCTTGATTGTAACACGTGAAAACATTCATTGCTGGATGTTGCGAATGTGGAAATAAAAGATATATTAAGTGCAAACAGGACAAGTGTCTTTTTGAAGTAGTAAATATGATTAACCATATCACAAACCAGATTTATCAGCAATTCGTAGACAATTTATTACGAATTCTTAAATGTAACCCTTTAAATAATTTATATAAGTAAAACATTTGTAGATTTTCATAATTATCATTATGTTGATCTACACAGTTGTGTAGATTTTGAACTCGTACATAACCACGTGGCTGTAGACTCCTAGTTCTGAATTGTGGCCATCTGCCGCCGGGTGACAATGGACCACTGAACGTCTATCACTTGTAGAATGTCCAATTGAAAGTCCTACTACACAGTTTGTGCCATATCTCGGTAAAGAGCCCCCAGCGCCTGCTTAAACTGGTCAAGTTCAGCTTCTTTGTGTGATATTCGGTCCAATACTGTAAAAAGATCCTGTAATTTACCCTGCATGATTTGACTTTCCCGTTCGTAGATTTCAAACATCGCTTGTTCCAGATCACTACAGGTCTTCTGGACCTAAAGAAATAAAGCAAAGAAAATGTAATGATAGAGTAGAGCTGAAGAACATGCGCAACTGCATCTAAACTATACGTCTTAATAATGTATAAGGTAATCCTAAAATGCTATTGAGATATATAACTTTACCATGGATTTTTATTTGACTGAACACCTAAACTAGATTGGATGTTCCAAGAACTTTATTTGACTGAACACCTAAACTAGATTGGATGTTTAAAGACATACTGGAGTGCGAAAACCAAATGCAAAATTGGAACTTTATTGAAAGACTTCCGATTACTGGTGATCTGCAAAGTTAGAATTGTGGTGGAGTAAATACCCTACCCCACTATAGCCACTGCCACCACTGTTTAACTAATCCTTTCACAGTGCCCTCTCCACAGATAATTGTACCTTCTAGATGCCTTGAAATTGTGAATTGTCTTGAGAATTTTTGAACAATTTGTGAAAGTCATGATATCTCCACCGCACCCTTTTGACTTCTAACTATATTATATCGGATTAACTAAACCATAGCTGAAACTCTTATCCACTTTTTATCCCAGTCAGCCAAGCTAGTTAGTATAGCTGGAGGGTAGGAGTTTTCAGGGCGGGCAGAACGTGCACCCCCTCGCCCCCCTACACAAACTTCACTGAGTTCTATCCATTTACATATCGAGATATCTGATCCACCGCCCCGCCAATCACTATTATTTGAGCTACGAATTATAGTACAAATTATTCTGATATTGCCATTTTACACAAACAAGTCGTTCACTCACAAATTGGCGGTCATATTCATACTAACTTACTTCTCCACGCACTTATCTAGCAACCTGCCTTCAGGAAGGATGGAATACACATCGTTGTTGGCCATGGGATGGGGCTGGAGTGTGTGTGTGTGTGTGTGTGGGGGGGGGGGTTTAACCACTTTATTGGTGTAAATGGGGCTTTACTTATACTATCTTTGTTCTACACAAGAAAAGGGGCTTTTTATGAGATGTAAAAGTTAAAAACTGCCATATCTGCATTGAAATTACTGACTGATGATATACATTGTCATATAGGGTAAAGAAAGCGTAAGATGTTAGTGAGCCAATAATATGTGTGTTATGTCTCAAAGCTTGCCAGTTCTCTCCTTTATTAATAGTTTTGACTTTCCTTATAAAAGAATCATATTCTTTCCATAACAATAAAACCAATATTCGACATGTTATCCTTCCCTCTATCAATTTTACAACTTACGTGTTTTTCCAAAACTTCCTTAAAATCAGCTAGTAGCTGTGTGTCCTGGACCCTTTTGGCATTGATTTCTTCAATCAGCTGTTGAGCCTCTTTGCCCAGCGCTTCGCGCATTGAAGTAACATCAGCAGCACTATAATTCTTCGGAACTGTTTCAATTGCGGTGGCATGTATCACATTGTTGCTTGCTGAATCTCGAGAAACGGACGCTTCCTCTTCCGGTCCTCTATACGAAAAATCAGTGGGGATAAAAAGTGATTTATTACATATAAGATGCCTATGATAGTTTTTGGTATGCATAAAAGAGCGGTGTTTAGGATATGTGCATCGATGTCACCCCCTCCTTGAATGTACAGTTTATAGCTATCGCATTATATAGGTCAGTGTCCTTGTTCCATGACATTGTTTTACCCAGTTGACTAGTTTAAATGGTGGAGTTTAATTTGGTTTGTTTGGTCACCCTAGCAAGCTTGTGTGGGTGAAAACATTATGTTTTCATTCGGTGGTTGGCTGCTGCCGTGACCGCTACTCTAGTGAGTTGAGATCAGATGATGAGACTATGTGAGGTGAGAGCTAGGAGTCCAGGTAATGCCCGGCTAAACATAGATGTGTGGGGTAGAGAATTGTTTCAAAAAGTTTTCCGTGGTTTGGAGGGCGCGTAAGACACGTTCTCTGTTTCAGAAAAATAAATTTGACATGGCGTTGTGACATCCTTTAGCCATATGGTTGTCCATTGTGTTCAATCCCCATGGGGACTGGCTCCTGAGTTGGTGTATCCAATTGAACTCTATCTTGTTCCGAAGGACCATCACTCTTTTGCTTTTGGGGTGGCTGAATATAAAGTCCAATTTATGGTACTTTACATCATCTGTACCATTGTGATTATACTCATTGAAGTGTATTGGTACTTCATTTTGGTTGTTTGCCTTTCTAATGTTGTGCAAATGCTCGTACATGCGTTCCCTGATCTTCCTTTTGGTCTGTCCAACATATTGTATATTGCATTTTTTGCATTCGATGCAGTATATTACGTTGGAGCTGTTGCAAGTCACATTTGTTTTGGTGTTGAACTTGCGTTTGGTAGTGTTTGAGAGGATGCTCCCACTCTTGTCTATTTTGGTGCAGTAGTCCCAGTTTTTCCGATTGCACTGGTTGCGACTATTTTTTCCATTTTTTCTCTCTTCTGCTGACTTCTCCTCTTGTTCGAGAGGATGGTAATCAGTTTTGGCTCTGACCAGGTGATCTTTGAGGTTTTTGGTCCATTTGTAGCCCCTTAGGCGCTAGGTCCACCAAGAACTGCAGAGGCGACGTCCAGCCGGCTTTGGACGACGGCCATTTCTGCTGCATTCTCCGTGCTGGTCCACCAAAATAGTTATTTCCAGCCGGCCGACGTCCACATGCCATACACACGGCGCTCGTGGGGACGGGCCAGCCGAGTTCTCCATTGATCCGATAGGCGGCGCGCGCATTTAATGTAGTAATCGAGTTCCCCGATAGGCGGCGCCGCGTGCGGCGTTACACTTTGATGCTCTGAACCCGCGAAAGCCGCATATCGAGCAGAGTAGTGTGTCGGCTTGCCGGAATTTGTACGGGAACGGTCAGAAAACATCAAATAACCACGGAAATACATGTTAAATCGAACAATGAAGGTAAGTAAAGATAAGGATCAATGTTATGAATGTGTATGCAGGGATGAAAGTCGGCACTGATGAAACCCCCCCCCCCCTGGTGCCATCAAACAAAATTTCGGCACTTGACGGAACTCTGACGGCAGTGTCAACGGCCCTTGCCGCGTTTAACTGCCGCCAAAGTACTGACTGTGCCGGTTTCCCCGGGGCGTGCGCCAATGCTAATGGCCCATGCAGGTTTATAAATTTTTGGAATTTAGTTTTATTTTATGATTTTCATACTTTGTTAATGTTAATATTTCAAGATGCAGAAATTTCTAATTTCCGTCAATTGTCGGCGGACTTGCATCCCTTTGTATGGCATGCTTTAGTGCTAGAATTCTGCCAAAAATACCAAAAGTGTTGATGTCCATTCGCGGCTTCGGGTATCACCGGTGCCGGCCGTGGCATGTTGGCGGCGATCCCTCGCCGCGGGGCCCGGCAAAGCTTGCGGGCGGGTGTCGTACTCTTCAAATGCATCGACGGCGGCCAGTAAACATCGGCCGACTGGCCGCCTTTAAAAAATCTAATGAATCAGTTTTGCGTCGGCTGGAGTCGGCTAGGGAGTTTCCAGCTGACTCCACACGGCTATAGATTTTAATATTCGGTGGATCAGCAGAACAGTGACATTTAGGCGAGGCGATGACTGGACGACGCCCGGACGGCTACGGATGTCAGGGATATGGGAGAGGTGACTACGACCGACGAGAGGCGAATGAGGCCGGCCCTAGCCGAGTTTGCATTATTTGCTGATCCACCAAGGCGATTGTCCCAACCGGCTTGAACCGATGAGAGGCGGGAGCGGCCGACGTCCACATTCCATCCGCATGAACATCGTCCGGCCCTAACTTTCACTTGGTGGATCTAGGCCTTTACTAGTTTGCTTCGGTACAATTCCTTTGTATTATTGAACCGGCCTAGTATGTCCCAGTTCTTGCTCACTTCCTCCCCCAGTTTGTTGTTTCCAGGGCGGTAGGTGGAGATCAGGAAGGTTTTGTCGTTCTCCTTCGTTTCTCCTACTGGGTTGGCTCTGGGTTTCAGAATCTCCATTCTTTCCTTGGCGTTGACTGTCGCCTTGCATTTCAGGATACTTTCCATAGGGTAGCTCTTGGACTTAAACTCCGCGAACTTGCTAGTAGCGTGTTTTTCGTAGTCCATTTCTCTACCGCAGATCCTCTTGTGTCTCAATAACTGTGAGTATGGGAGACTTCGTTTGGTTGCGGGTGGGTGTGCCGAATCATATCTGAGATATGTGTTGGCATCAGTCAGCTTGCAGTACAGATCTGTGTACAGTTTACCTTTGACCGTGGTGTCCAAGAAGTTTATCTCTTCACTGGACTGTTCATTGGTGAACTTGATGGAGTGATGTGCCTCGTTGAGATACTCTATCCATTTTTTCAGTTCATTTTAGCCATGTTCCCAAATGTAGAACACATCATTAATGTATCTCCACCACACTGTTGGCTGTAGATGGTGTTTGGGGAGTATAGTTTCTTCAATGTGTTCCATGAACAGGTTGGTGTACGATGGGGCCAGTCTCCGTTTTTCTGAAACAGAGAATGTGTCTTACACGCCCTCCAAACCATGGAAAACTTTTTGAAACAAGGAATTATATTATATTCAAATTTCAAATATACTTAACATTACAAGGTGTAAATTTTGTCATTGCAGCAGACGATCTTTGGTTTTAAACTTTTACATCTTAAGATATATGGGTGTGGTGTTTAGGACCATGATAGGCTATTTTTCAATAAAACCATCCAAGTAGTAATCTTTGATACTTTTGTTCTGATATATGTGTTGCCTCAGCCGCGTTTTCTGTGTCAGAGACGTCAACTTCATTTTGTACCGATTCGCTTGAAATCCTGATGTTATCATTAAGTCCAACAGTTGGCTTGTTCTTTTCTAGATCGTCCATCATTCTGAGAACAAAGTACATGAATATAAGTATACATTTATGTGTATATGTTATATTTTTTTATCAGTAACGCAAAGGGAAAGAGAGCCAGTCTATTCGAAACTGTGCCTTTTTATCAACTAGGAACAAATGCTATATAGTGTAGCAGAAAAGCGCCGAGTCCACCACCGGTGGGTGGGACAGGTCCATCGCCGGTGGGTGGGACAGGTCCACCGCCAGGCCTGGCCTACCCTCCTTACAGGAGGGTAGGCCAGGCCTACAGAATGCGTTAGTACTGATTGTATCAGTAGGCTCTTTGAATAAATATTACTGTACACTGTATCTGGTCACATTGGTGGCAGCGGTGGGATTTATCTCCCGTTTTTTACAGTCGCAGAATGGCAAGAAGTAGGCCGGAATTAATGTGAGGGAGACTCAGTGGAAAAATTATCCGAGAGTTGTGTTCAGTGGAGAGCAGCATCTGTAAAGGAGAACCATCTCCAGGTCATGGAACCGAGGTAGGAGACCGGGAAGGGCGCTGCCGGTACTCGCAGATGTCACGGCTGTCAATACAGGACACTGTCGTTTGGGATACCGAGTCAGGGAGGACGAGGTCGTCAGGAATTCATAGACCGCATTAGTGTGACGTCACGGCAAGCCTTGCTGCTGCTGGAACACGTGGGCATCACGGTCAATATGGGACACTGTGCGGGACCTCCTGTGGACCCTGTGGCAGAGCTGTAGACGGTGGGGGTCCCCTCGGTGGACCACCGGCGGTGGGGGTCCCCTCGGTGCACTGGCATGCAGGGCACTGGCATGCAGGGCACTGGCATGCAGGGCACTGGCCCACAGGGCACAGAAGGAGATCGAGGACTAGCGACCGGGTGGCGGAGCGGCGACCGGGTGGCGGAGCGGCGACCGGGTGGCGGAGCGGCGACCGGGTGGCGGAGCGGCGACCGGGTGGCGGAGCGGCGACCGGGTGGCGGAGCGGCGACCGGGTGGCGGAGCGGCGACCGGGTGGCGGAGCGGCGACCGGGTGGCGGAGCGGCGACCGGGTGGCGGAGCGGCGACCGGCTGAGGGAGCGGCGAATAGCAGGGAACTCGGTACGCCGACCCCTGAATTTATTACATAACAATATTAACAATAGTCGTAATTATAAAAAAAAATATATATATCAGGAATTGGTACAAACGAGACATGTATGGAGTTGGAAGTGAAGTAACAGTGTGTCCCTCTGGTGATACACTGGGGAAGCGATCGAGCTGGGTGGAAGCGATACAGCTGCCACCTAGTGAGTCACAATGAATATAACCCCTTAAACAGAGTTTAAGACTCTCTTATTCAATGAATTCCTATCAAATGACTGGCGAATAGCAGGGAACTCGGTACGCTGACCCCCAAGTCCCAAGTTAACAAAGGTCCTCAAAGGCCCGAGAGATGCTGGGGTCTTTTGCCAATTTGTTCTCCTGAGTGTCTGATAGGTATAGCAGGACGGACCATGATCTCCAATCACCGATGCGTTTTATGTCTTGGAGGGGCACTCCAATGGATGCCAAGAAAGTGGCACCACCTCGACGTAAGCTGTGCGGAGAGTATCGGCCTACCAAGCCAATGGCTCAGCAAAGTTGCTTGAGTCTTGAAGCAAATACCACATAACTATAAGGCTTTATTTTGCCCGGTCTTGAAGCTGGATCGGGAAATAAAGGATCTGTGTCACACAGGGAAAATCGCTCGATTGTCCTCTCCATCCACTGAATCGGACACAGAGGTGTGTCTGATCGTACCAAAGGAAGAATTAGGGATCATTCCTTAAACTATATAGTCTTTGACGAATCTGTGGATACTAATACTCCAAAATCCGTAAACTCTATGGATCTTCTTTCCAGCATGTGAGGAGAGTTTGTCACGTGCGATTTTCGTAACAAGGCTCTGAAGCATAACATGGTTGAAGCCCACAATACTAAGTCTGTAGATTTAGACAAGTCCAATAACCGGAAGATTTTTAACAGATCTCCTGGAAGAATCGTTTCAGCGGGATTGGAATGATTTCCTAATATCCTCTTGATACCAACTAAAGTCATTGTTATCGTGAAACTGGACGTGAGGAACGTCAAAAAACTGATGCAAGGCCAAAACTGAGCTCAAGTAGTTAATAATAGACACATACTTGAGCGATTTAGCGAGGTAAGTCAAATACAAACAAACTGTTTCTGTAGTGGCAGGAAGCGGGGTGAAACTGTACAACTCGCAGAAGCATAAAAATCGCTTCCACTGCGATTTCCTTGTGTTCCAGGTGTTAGAAGACCATCCCTGTATCTGATACTCCTCACACTTGGTCTTGAGGTCGTCCAGGGAGCTGGGAGCTGTTTCACTAGAAGCTGCAAGTGTCGCTCTGTGTAATAGTGGCACCACAGCGACAGTGTGCGTTTCATCAGGAGGTGCACTCAAGCGTGAACGGCACTCAGGAAAGGAGTGACACCAACAGTGGCAGTGACCATTTCATCAGGAGAATTGGTGTTGCTGTTAGTGTCACTGTGGAGCCTCTGTAAGCGACAGGGTCTACCCTGTCGTTTGTTACGTGCAAAGAATACTCTCACCCACTTCCCGTGAGAATTTAGCAATGAAATTTATACACGAGTAAGGTATACATATATCCTATAATCGTACCAAATATGAAGAAAATCCGCCAAGCGGTTCCGAAGTTATCGGTCTTTGAATTTCGTCATAGCAATCGTCTGCTCTGGTGGTCAGTGTATTTTTCGCTAATTTATGCAGCGACCTTGACATTGACTGCGTATCGGGAGGTGGGAGGGTGACTGACCACCAGAACAGATGATTGCTATGATGAAATTGAAACGCCGATAACTTCGAAACGCGTCGACCGATTTTCTCCATATTTGGTACGATTATAGGTTATATATATGCCTTACTCGTGTAAAAATTTCATTGCTTAGTTCCTACGGGAAGGGGTGAAATTCCACGTCATCGCGGCCCGTTGACGAATAGATTCGAATGTCAAACGCGAGTGCATAGCGACAGCTGTGCCAACAGTGACAGCTAGTCCCACCTCAACAGCGACAGCACTGATGAAACGCAAATTTGGGCTTGCCACTGTTGGTGCCACTGTTGGTGCTACTGTTGTGGTCTCACCTCTCACTTTCACTCCACTACTAGTGAAACAGCTCCCTGTTTCACTAGTAGTGGAGTGAAAGTGAGAGGTGAGACCGCAACAGTGGCACCAACAGTGGCACCAACAGTGGCAAGCCCAAATTTGCGTTTCATCAGTGCTCTCGCTGTTGAGGTGGGACTAGCTGTCACTGTTGGCACAGCTGTTGCTATGCACACGCGTTTGACGTTCGAATCTATTCGTCAACGGGCCACGATGACGTGGAATTTCACCCCTTCCCATATGAACTAAGCAATGACATTTTTACACGAGTAAGGCATATATATAACCTATAATTGTACCAAATATGACGAAAATCGGACAAAGCGTTCCGAAGTTATCGGCGTTTCAATTTCATCATAGCAATCATCTGCTCTGGTGGTCAGTCACCCTCCCACCTCCCGATACGCAGTTAATGTCAAGGTCGCTGCATAAATTAGCGAAAAATACACTGGCCACCAGAGCAGACGATTGCTATGACGAAATTCAAAGACCGCTAACTTCGGAACCGCTTGGCGGATTTTCTTCATATTTGGTACGATTATAGGATATATGTATACCTTACTCGTGTATAAATTTCATTGCTTAATTCTCACGGGAAGTGGGTGAGAATATTCTATGCACGTAACAAACGACAGGGTAGACCCTGTCGCTTACAGAGGCTCCACAGTGACACTAACAGCGACACCAATTCTCCTGATGAAATGGTCACTGCCACTGTTGGTGTCGCTCCTTTCCCGAGTGCCGTTCACGCTTGAGTGCACCTCCTGATGAAACGCACACTGTCGCTGTGGTGCCACTATTACACAGAGTGACACTTGCAGCTTCTAGTGAAACAGCTCCCAGCTCTCCTGAAAGGACAACATAATTGCCTAGGGTCAATAATGTTATCCAAAATCGCGTGAAACTTTCTGTCCGATATTCTTGAAAGAGCATCTGCAAAGATATTGTCAGCTGACGATATGTAGTGTGATCTGATACGGATATTATTAAGCGATACAATCCAGAATATTTCACGTATCCAGCACATTGCTGACTGGCTACTGCTCCGACCTGTATTAACTGAGAATACATGGACAATTTTATTCATGAATAAGTGCACCCAGCAATTTATAGATTTCAAAACTGGCCAAAGTTCCATGACATTTCTATTTCTATCGTAGTCCTCGAAGATAGGTCCAGTCTCGGAGTGGGAACAATTCGAAATCGCGCCCGACCAAGTGCCGAAACTGTGTATACTGAAACATTGTCATACTCCGTATCGGGAATGACTGATCTGCCATTAAAAACCGATACAAAGCAATCCCACCAGTGTAGGTCTGCTCGGACCTCATCAGTCAATTTCACTCTGCGACTACCTTTTAGCGATTTATGGCGATCGTATAACCGACGCATGAAAGTGCGTCCACCAGAAACAACAGTAGCACAAATGGGTGAGGTAGCCCACCAAACTTTCGAATTTCTTGTACGATAACCAAGTCTTCCCTAGTGTTTCTGATACAGCTGTCCTTGCTTGTATCACTTTCTCCATGGGTAAGGATAGTTCCATAGCACAAAAATCTATGTCGATTCCCAGGAATTTCACTTTTTGGGATGGTGTAGAAGTTTTCTTGTGGTTCACCACAAAACCACAGGTCTCCAATAGCGATATCAACGCCGATTGGTAAGAAACACAACTTTCGAGGGTATCGCTACAGATAAAAAAGTCATCAAGATAATTGATACACGAACCTATCCCTCTGTGACTCAAAATCCTTACAAAAAAGTCTGATAGGGAGTTGAAAATGAATGGACTTGATTTCCCACCGAAGCATAGGCGATTATCAACAAAGAGCTGATCATCTGTATCGTTCACGGACCATCTGAATCCTTGAAATCACCTCTGTTGTGGACTTATGTGTACAGTGCGATATGCCGCTTTTATATCGGTCCCTGCACCAAATTCGTATTTGTCATGACTTTAGTGGCATCGTCGATACTAATATGAGAAAATTTCGGTGCCGAAATGTTCATGTGAGTGTTGATGCTATGGCCTATAGGTCGGCGACAGTCCGTAATAGGCCTTAATCCACCGTCTTTTTTCTCTATAGCACCTAACGAATGTACACACTGAGGAATACAATTGACTTTCGATACCTTGCCCGAGCACAATTCCTCTTTTATAGTACTACTCATTTCTGTACTGTATGGTTCTTTCTGAATAGAACAGTAGTTAATACAATCATAACTATTCTTGAAACCATGGTCTACGATAGTGAAACCTCTGCATACTCCTGTTAGGCAATACAAATCATCCTGAGAAAATACATCCATCTCATTTACCAGATGAGCCCATACACACGGCTTTAGTTGTATTGGTACAGAATTAATGTAGGAGGAACAATTACAGTCATTTTTACAACATTCAGATACGGGAATGTGAGTGTCACGGTCTACTACAATACAAAAACAGTACAAGTCAATACAGTCTTTAGCACAATCCGGATCGGAGCAGTTATACTCTAAGTAAACTGTATCAGTTTCAAACTGAAAATCGCTCCAGTCTGGATAGATGATAGTGTATACATTATCGTTGCCATTTTTACCCACAGTACAACATGATGATGTCTGACCCCCTACATGGGAATGATAACTATCATTGGGAATACCACTACAATTAGGTTCACTACTTGTTAAGGAAACAACATCATTTTCAACAATAGTGTCGTTATTTCCTGAAATACCTGTAACATGTAAGTCAGCAGCATTATTTAAGTCATCCTTGTTATCACACAAAGGAGTACAAAAATCGCACACAACTGTATCAGTTAGGTTTACACTACCAATGGATTTATCATTTACCGACCAGTTGTTGGCTTCGAGAGATACACAATCAGGGATCGGTTCACACTTGTGAATCCGATCGTGGGCCCTGTTTTTTAGTCACAACATTCGTAACTTACGACACGTATTTGCTGTCAGTGTACTATAGAGATACGATCTTAGAGGAGCTACGACACTTAGTGGGAATACGAGACTCAGGGAGGTAAAAGATGTGTTATAGTCACGACAGTCGGTGGCCAATGGAGCGGAAACAGGGGCCATAAGTGTCGTATGTCTAAGACCACTCTGGACATGTCGTACCAAACGCGGAACCTCACTTCCAGTAGGAATTAAGCAAAGAAATTTTAACACGAGTAAGGTAAATATATCACCTATTATCGTACCAAATATGAAGAAAATCGGCCGCACCGTTTTTTGTTTTGTTTTGTTTTGAAACTTTTTATTGGTTCTCTCTTATTTGACATTCATTTCTTTTGTCATACAGTTATAACAGTACACAGGAGCCAATAATAGGATACCCGTCAGCGTTATATATAATAAGTGCTGGTTTTCTTCAGGCTTCCTTCTATTACACATCTTAACTATAGCAACTACTTTCTCCTTATATGTTACTTTCACTATGCGTTATGTAGTATCAACTGAGATAACTCCAAAATATGTCGTTCAGTGGTTTTTGGACCTGTAACATTTTCTTATTAATTAATAATAGTTAGAAATTTTCCTTTCTGTTTGCATTACGCAGGTATACTTTCAAGCATAGTTTTTTTTGTTAAGTTCTTAAATTGGGCATAGGTGGGTGTATTTCGTAACAAGGCAGATAATGAGTTCCATAGTTTCCCCCCACTGTATTCCACACTCTTCTGGTATAGTACACAATTTGGCTGGGACATTTTGAGTATAGGCGCATCAAACTGTCTTGTATTGACATTTCTATGATCTCGGTACTTATCCATATGAGACCAATTGTACATAGCATTCAACAAGTGCGATTTCCTTCTATCACAGAGAAACGGTACATTTGCTCGTTGATGGAGCTCACTTACATTGGTTCTCGGTTTAACTCTTAATACAATGCGTAAACATTGGTTTTGTAATACTTGAAGTCTGTGCTGGAGAGATAATTGGATTTCTGTAAACATAATATCACCATAATCGAAATACGGAATTACAAATGATTTGAAAATTTTTATCATTGCAGTTTGATTGAGAAAAGGCCGCATTTTAGCAAGCTGATAGGTTCTAAAAGTCACTTTTTTTAAATTTCTCCGATGTGTTTTTTAAAAGATAAATTTGTATCTAGACAAAAGTCTAGGTATTTATAGTTATTGACGTTTTGTAAGTAAATATCGTTTAATTTTAAGTCAATCCGGCCTATTCTTTTACAGTGAAAGGGTGATCCAAAGACCATAGTTTTGGTCTTTTTTGCGTTTACAGTTAATTTGTTTTGTTCGCACCAGACTTCGATTAAATAAAGTGTTTCTTGCAACTTGTTTTCAATTACATCTTTTTCAGTGCCATGTACATAAACTATAGTGTCATCCGGATACAATTTTGTGTGACAGTTGTTTCCCAAAAAAGTTACCAAATCGTTCACATACAGCAAAAACAAAGTAGGCCCCAGGTTTGACCCTTCGGGGACACCGCAGACCACTCCATCCTCACCCGACAAACATCCATTAACTTTAGTCTTTTGGGTTCTATTTTCTAAATAATTTAAAAAAAATTTATAATTATATATATTGAGCAATTCCCTGGAGGGATGAATTCCGTCCAGGTTCAACAGTTTATATGAGTGCTTTATCTTATTACGCTTGTAGTGATGCACTCTTCTTTGTATCCAGGGAGTGGATAGCGCAGGTTGCATTTTAACATTCAACTCGAGTATTTTGATATTAACAGATACAATAGTTGTGTCCACAATCCATTGTTTGTGTTTAAGGTTCGTTCTCGTAGCTCTTGTTATGTCCGTTCCAATCATTGGGCACACTATTACTCTAGATTCTTTGTTGTTATTACTTATCCACCTGATTCCTTCCTCTAAGTAGGCACTTAGGTACGCAGTGAGTTCATTGGGGTCAGTCCAAATGTGATATTGCGACCTCGTTTCGCTGTGACGTTGCAAGCACCTCCCATTATATAGTATATATCAGTAGAATTTTGTGACACATACCAGTCGGTTATAACTATGAGGTCTTGTATAGTTCTTCCTCTGAAGCAATGCACTATGATATCAATTGATCCATCATTAACTAAGTTCAATGCTTCCTGTAGATTCGCTCCTCTGGAATCACAAACCAAAACGTGTCTTCCATTCATCCCTCAATGGCTGTCAGATTTCGATTGTGAGGTTACTGTTTTTCCTCCTCCTCCTCTTCAACTACCGGTTCAGGTTCTTCCTCTGCTTTTACTGGCTCTTCTTCCATGGACTGCTCTCCTACACTCTCGTTTTCCTGTTGGTCACTCTCTCTGTTCTTGATCACTCCTCTTACTTTCTGTAGAAGCTGGCCTAGCCTGTTTTGCCCAGTAATGTTACCCTGTCGGATTTGGTTTACCTCACTCAGTAGTCGACCGCACCCCCACAGGCCGTCACGCGTGGCCTCATATAGGTACATGTTGTTAGTGTCCATGAGTGCGTCCTTGAGTGTGCTATTTTGGGTAAACTTAGCTAAGAGTAATTCCTCCATAACTGCTTCCTTGTCGCTTTCCCAATCAGCTGATTTCTTTACCTTCCTTGCAATACCGATAATTTCGTATACGTCGTCTGCTGCTTGTATGTGCATTGCTGCTTTTGTGTCTTTACAGGCGACCGCCATTACGGTTTGATAAGCTCGCTCTAGGGAGTCGTACACGATTTCTCTGTATTCAATATCACAGGGGTATAAGTTCGAGAATTTGGCGTGATGCCCCTGAAAGGCTAGTCCGTCAGGGGTTGTCTGTTGTTTCGCATCTTCTATGCTTATACCAGGGTGTGCCTTATTTAGCATCTCAAGCTGGTTGTATGTGTATACCTTATCTTCAACTTTCAACGACATCCCTTTCACCATTGCATTGAGTTTTTTTGTACGAGCCAAAGCCCCCACCGCTCTCAGGGTTTTGGTTTTCTGAAGATCATCACAGGATAACTTGTCATGAACAGAAATCTTCTCCCATGACTGGTTGCCCTTTAACTTATGCAGATTACGGTATATCAGCGATTTCAGTGACACGAGTGCAAGTACTATTACAATATCTCTTGGTCTATTGTTGGGGGTGTAACGACCCCGCCTGTACAGGTTCTCAATTGGCACTTCATTTGGGTTTAGGCCGAGGTCATTCCATAGCTGTACCACCACGTCTCTTAGTTTCTCTTCTTTTGCTTCTGGCCTACCAGAGATCACCAGGATCTTTTTCCTTTTTTCAGTATCAATCCAATCCAGCCTGTCTTCCGTTTTGAGTGTTTTCAGATGTGTTTTTAGTGTGTCTCTTTTTAACTCATTCACCTGTGCACTGGCGCGATTTGCGTAAGCTTGTAAATCAGATATCTCAACCTCGGTTTTAGCAAGTCTACCTGCTGCCATGTCCAGAATAGATGCGGTCTTTTTACCGTTTCCTTCGGCGTTACTCATACGTTGTTCAAGTTCAGAAATAAGACCTAATTGCCTATCCGAAATATTTTCTTGTATTTGGATACGTTGCTCAAGTTCATTTATCTTCTCAATCATATTATTTGCCGAGGCTGAGGGTTTCAACGTTGGTAGAAATCTCTTTGTTACCTTCGGTGGGACTACGTCGGTGGCCCCGTCCGCCATGTCTGCTTCACTGGCTTTGCCGGCACGCTGCTTGCGTGTTGTGTCTCTGGTTTCTCTGGTCTCTTTCGTTGGTTTGTTATCAGCCATAACTTCTGTAGGGGATGACAACCACTTAGTGGGGCTTCCGTCTGCTTTTGGTATTAGTTCATTCAGTATAACTCGTATAAATCCTGCATATCACGCTGCCGGGTTCACACAGCACCTCACCACGCTGACCTTATTACACCTCTCCGTTATGAAGACATCGGCGTTTGAATTTCGTCATAGCAATCGTCTGCTCTGGAGGCCAGTGTACTTTCCCCACGACTGCGTTTACTTCACTCTCCCAGCAGAGATTCCGCGCGCTATACCGCTAAAGATCTGCGAGGAGAGTGCATGTACGATATCCGATCGATAGCCCGATGTTTAAAATTGAAACACCGATATCTTCGGAACGGTGGGTCCGTTTTTCTTCATATTTGGTACGATTATAGGATATATGTATCCCTTACTTGTGTTAAAATTTCATCGCTTAATTCGCATGGGAAGCACAGGAAATCCACAGTGACTTATTATAGAACATAAGACAGTTCTATACTTGTCGTAACTTCAGACGAATTTCCCCAAGATCCCTTGATTCGACTTACGACCATGTCTATAGTACACCCGCCATCTTGTGTCTTGAAAAAACACGTAAATCTTGATCCGATCTCAGGCGATCATAGACTTGCGATGTCGTGACTGAAAAACAGGGCCCTGGGCCCTGTTTTTTAGGGCGAGAGGTGAGACCGCAACAGCGGCTCCAACAGTGGCACCAACAGTGTCAATCCCAAATTTGCGTTTCATCAGTGGTCTCGCTGTTGAGGTGAGACCAACTCTCACTGTTGGCACAGGTCTCGCTATGCACACGCGTTTGACATTCAAATTTATTCGTCGACTGGCCGCGATGACGTGGAATTTCACCCCTTTCCATAGGAATTAAGCAATGAAATTTGTACACGAGTAAGGTATATATATAACCTATAATTGTACCGTTCCGAAGTTATCGGCGTTTGAATTTTGTCATAGCAAATACTGCACTTCCCGCCGGCCTCCGGGGGGAGACAAAAAGAACCGCCGAAACCCCGCCGCACTACGGAGGGAGTGAAAAAGAACAACGACTAACGCAATCGCACGGAGAGACAACAAAATTCAATCGCCGATAACTTCGGAACGGTTTGGCTGATTTCCTTCATATTTTATACGATTATAGGTTATATGTATACCTTACTTGTGTAAAAATTTCATTGCTTAATTCTCATGGGAAGTGGGTGAGATTATTCTATACGCGTAACAAATGAGAGGGTAGACCCTCTCGCTTACAGCAGCTCCACAGTGGCACTAACAGCGAGACCCAATTTACTAGTGAAACGGTCACTGCCCCTGTTGGTGCCGCTTGTGTCCCAGGTGCTGTTCACGCTTGACTGCACCTTCTAATGAAACGCAAACTGCCGCTTTGCTGCCACTGTTACAAACAGCGAGACTTGTAGCTCCTAGTGAAACAGCCCCCTGGGAGCTGTTTCACTAGTAAAGGGGTCAAAGCGAGAGGTAGGACTGCAACAGTGGCAACAACAGCGGCACCAACAGTGTCAACCCCAAATTTGTGTTTCATCAGTGCTCTCGCTGTTGAGGTGGGACTAACTCTCACTGTTGGCACAGCTCTCGCTATGCACAGGCGTATGACGTTCGAATTTATCCGTCGATGGGCCGGAATGACGTGGAATTTCACCACTTCCCATGGGAATTAAGCAATGAAACTTTAACACAAGTAAGGTATACATATTACCTATAGTCGTACCAAATATCAAGAATATCAGCCACGCCGTTCCGAAGTTATCGGCGGTTGAATTTTGTCATAGCAAATACGAGCACTTCCCGTCGGCCTCCTGGGGGAGACAGAAAGAAGAGCCAAAACTCCGCCGCACTACGGAGGGAGTGAAAAAGAATAGCGACCTAAGCAAACGCACAGAGGGAGTGAAAAATTTGAACGCCCATATCTTCGAAACGCTACGTCCGATCTTTTTCATATTTGGAACGATTATAGTTTATAAGTATCCCTTACTCATGTTAAAATTTCATCACATAATTCCTACGGGGAGTGGGAGAGAATATTCTATACATGTAACAAACGAGAGGGTAGACCCTCTCGCTTACTGCAGCTCCACAGTGGCACTAACAGCAAGACTCTCTGCACTGATGAAACGGGTTCTGCCACTGTTGGTGCCGCTTCTGTCCCAAGTGCCGCTCACGCTTGAGTGCACCTACTGATGAAACGCAAACTGCCGCTTTACTGCCACTGTTACAAACAGCGAGACTTGTAGCTCCTAGTGAAACAGCCCCCTGGTCTTTTTCTTTATGCGTCGGTGGTGGTGTTTAGTTGATCCTGAATCGTCCGAGTCCGACGAGCTTGTTGATGATGTAGAAATATCGGAAAGTGAATCCGATGCAGATGACGATGTTTCATCCTCCGTTGTACTGATCGCTGTAGTTTTTTTCTTGGACATCTTCTCGATCGCAGATCTGATATTGCCCGTAGAAATTGACCGCTGCTCCTCACTGGGTCGATCAGCTGATCTTTGTTGTTGGTCGTCACGCCTGGTCGCGCCGCCTTGCTCTACCATCACGCCTCGGGTCTTCGGTCGCGCACCACTGCCTTGTATCGTCAATCTGCCCAACCTTTGTACCAGAAAATTAAGCGAACTTTCAATACCTTCTAAACGTGTGCCAACTGCGGTAAATTCCGATCTACATTGTTGGCGGACTTCGTTAGCGTCACATTCCCCGTCAAGGTCCTTCCAAAGGTCCGATGCCTTGTCCTTGTCCATTGACACCCGGTCCCCACCGTCTGCCATGATTGGTGATTTTGTTTCAGGAAAATCAATGAGTTTTGCTCGTATTTCCGGCCCCGGACACTTTCTACCACTCGGCTTGAAGTGCGAAAACTACACTTATCGCAGAACCTTTGACGAAAGGCCATCCCCACCAGGATGGAAGCCGATAAAAAAATATATATATATCAGGAATTGGTACAGACGAGACATGTATGGAGTTGGAAGTGAAGTAACAGTGTGTCCCTCTGGTGATACACTGGGGAAGCGATCGAGCTGGGTGGAAGCGAAACAGCTGCCACCTAGTGAGTCACAATGAATATAACCCCTTAAACGGAGTTTAAGACTCATTATCAATTTTGTCGGCTATGAATATTTCATGAGTATCTCAGCTCTAAGAATCCCAAAATAAAGAAAGCTACTTGGTCTGAGAGCGAGAATTTGTGGACACGACCAGGGTTTAACATAACCAACCTCTAAGTTGGAACACATTGTAAACAGAGGTGGCGGCCAATCTAAGTTGGTCTCTTGTACTTACACCCGATTTCCCTGTGACCCCTCACCCAATCGCAGGAATGATGGCTAGGGCCTTTAAGTACAAGTTACCAAAGAACAAGTCAAAGTTCTGTCAAAATTATTTCCATCCCACCAAGACTTGAGAATTTTTTTTGGTTTATTCCTTCCTATATATATATATATTTGAAATTTGTATCTCATACCTTGTGGGGTATTGTTGATGTTCAAATGTATGTAGACGTGTAAACAGCTCAAGCAACTGCTGGTATGTGACTAGGTTCGATGCGTTCCTTGTTGCGGACGCTCTTGCAGTGAAAATTTTGTCCGATCTGCACACTTCCCACACCCCTGTGGTGCCAAAATTGGTTACCCTGCCATAAGTGGTAATTATCGCCCACTAGTATCTTGTGCGCATGCGTGAACATGCGCAATCTTGATGTCCACGATTGGAGAGTGAAAATTTGCCGAAATTAAGCATATTACGACATATCACGCCAATGTAATTCTCATGTCTAAATTCTATTATCCGCTCTGATTATCTGCTAGAGGGCTCGGTGGAATCACTCTCCTAGCAGATATCCTACGCTTTACTTCCTGCGGCCGCTTGTCAAGCATCAGTGCCGCGAAAGATCTGGGAGGAGAGTGCTAGTGGGCGATAATTACCACTTATGGCAGGGTAACCAATTTTGGCACCACACCCCCACCAGGGACGCGGAATATGCACCCAAGGAAGATCTTTTGAAACATATTGTTGATGTTCATTTCGTACAAGAAAAACTTTTGAGACTTGAGAAAATACCGAGTTGTCTTTTTAAAGTATACTAGCGACTTCGTCGAGTCCGAGTCCTAAAAATATTTGAAAAATAGAGATGTAAGACTGCCGGGTGCGGGGATCAAACCCCAGACACTCACGTTCTCAAACTGACGCTCTGATGACCGCTCCACACTGACACTTGCTCTTGTAGGGCCAAATACTTAGTGTGGTGGTGGTGGGTCGGCGGAGGGGTATCAGGGGAGTTTTAAAAGGGCTACCAGTTAGAGGTGAAAAATTTGAACAATGATTTTCCTGACTGCCGGGTTCGAAGCCCTATCACCCGCATACCCAGCCTGACACTCTGCTGACTGCTCCACAGAGCCAGATGCCCAGAAGAGGACAAACACTTGGTGGTTGGTGGGAGAACCAGCAGAGTTTCGAAAGGGGTACCAGCGAAATCTTGCGATCTCATTGGTTTCTCACGAGAGAAATAGATCAGAAAACTACAATTCTAAACTTTGATTTCGGCATGGCTCGAAATGAATCAGAAGAGAAAACGTATGTCTGTGTATAGAAATACAAAAAAGAGTAGCAGCCTAAAGTCTTTCACTGCACGAGAATCTCACTCTCGTGGCCCTTCAATCTCCAGGCCCAGGTCGGGTTTACTATGTCTCTATGTACGGGAGCAACTTCAAGCGGATTCGACGAAATTCTACCGTTTTAGATATAGTAGGTAATAAACCAAGTATATCAATAAAAAATCTTTGCACCTTAAGAGGAGTTTTTAGCGATTAAAGATAGATAACACTGCAGCTACAGTTGTACCACCCTGGTGAAGAAAACGGGAACAATAGCGATGCATAGAGTAATAAGCCAACATCCCCATGTTTCCAACCTAGGTCATTCAAGTCCGTGGTTTAGCGGTCAATTTATTACTGTTCCGAAACGCGATTTATTTTTAGGTACGTTTTTTAGCTGCTGTCGCTCTGATGCTCTAGACTATGCTAGAACTAGATCTAGGTATGTATCTATTATTATCAAGTCTGTATATCTACCTAAAATCTACATCCTAAACAATTATGATAAGACTAAGAGAACTAGAGTACTAGATCTAGATCTCGATCTAGTACTAGTACTACTACTAGTACTAGTAGTAGAGTCTTCGCTGGTTCTTCTTTTAAGTATATGATTATGATATACAGTGCAATAGCATTTTAAATACCGTCAACATTAACAAATAAAGTAACACTGCTTTGTCACAAAATGATACAAAAGTATTTAGTTTAGTTTACTGGATGAATTTGCTGATGAATTCACACACTTCCTTCACTCAAGTCAAGAGTGTAATTTAAGAGGGTACGTCATTTTGTCGTCTGCTTTCCTACTTTTCTTTTATCAATGTTTTTATGACAACCATTCGAGTCCCCCTGTGCAAGTTGAATATTATGTTACCTATTAACCAATGAACTACTATAAAGAAACAGTAAAACTTACCTTGAGAATTTTTGGAAGTGTGATACTGAGACAGTGAGAGGCAGTGATTACCACAAAGACATTCCCAACTTTTTGCGATTAGAAGGGATATACTACTTATTCTAGAGGGTATAAGTTAGTAGAGAGAGAAGAAGACAGTTTCTTTAACTCTCTGTATATCATTCTGTCGTCCATAGCCTAAGCATATCCCAAACTGGTAAAAATACTACTATTATAGTTTGACGTAGATATTTAGTTGGATATGTGCTTTACTCCAGCCATTCAATAAATAACAAATATTGCCACCCCTATCTATACAGAAAATTAGACTCGCCCATTTCTGGAATTTCCATCGACACTCTCCAAGCACTTCTTCTGTGAACGCGGTCTATTAGAATGACCGAGTAAACGCTTGCAGAGT
Source organism: Alentia gelatinosa (assembly GCA_950022655.1). NCBI lineage: Eukaryota > Metazoa > Annelida > Polychaeta > Phyllodocida > Polynoidae > Alentia > Alentia gelatinosa. Next base: position 53,632,889 of record OX465579.1, on the reverse strand, counting down.
CACTTATACAGGAAGCTCGGGAAGCCTCGTTCCGATAAAGCTCTTGAAGTTGAGGGGAAGACACTAGAAACTTAAGCCATCTCGCTCTTTATTTCATTTTGGATGATTATAATGTCACAGAATAGCATTCCAGAGATACCACATTAAGCACTGATATACGAAGCTGCTACCATGGCCGGTGTTGTTCTGGAAACGGTGAGCAACCGGAAATTAATCGCCCTGGGATTGGTGATTCTCGTCCTCCAAGTTGTGTTTTTCCTGATCGGCGGAATTATCGGTAAGATTTTAGTTCTCTGTTTTGGGATAAGTGTGCATTATAGTAAGAGCTACTTGCCCTGCATGCCATAGTATTGACAGGTAAGGGTGGGTTATGCAATATTACATGATTAAGAATGATATGAACACCCTGACCTAGACATAGTTTGTCACCGGCCTTGGTCATCTGGGCCCGGTCTTATCCACCTCCCGGTATCGGGCATGCATTGCATGCTGCGCCGTCTAAAATAGGCACTGCTGACGGTCTCTGCAACGGGGACGATCTGGTGTCACACCGTCATTGTGTCTAGAGTGTATGCCCAGACCTTCAACTTATATGCCAGGTTTCATGAGGTTTTCACATGTTGTCAAAGCCAGCTGTCAAGATGTCAGACGACGGTGTTAAAGTGTGTTCCCACAAGAAGATAAAACTTTTGCATATTAAATTAAACTTTAAAGAGGTCTGGAATTGAATCAAGGACCATAGAGTAAGTGTTCCGTCGTACTCGTAGGCAGACAAGCATAAAATGAACTAATGAACATGTAAACGCAGTTATTGAATGTCCATAGTGATACCATTGACGGAGCAAGTCGCGATTCGGTAGCATGTGCGATGCTTAATAAGACTATTAAGAGGTCAGTCGTCGACTATAACTATAAGCTCTATAGTGTCGTGATATGTCGTACCTCCGATGTCGTCGACTCGAATCCATCTATTACCACTACTGGAAAACCCAAAACCAAAAAAAGAATAACAAAGTTAGCAGACGACAGAAACTGGAAGGAAAAAACAGAAGAACTACTAAAAAAATTGGCAATTAACTCAGAAGAATCAACCAGAATGACCAAGAAACAATGGGCGAACCTAACCAAGAAATCCACCGACCAGAAATGGATAAAAACCATAAAATCAAACAAGGAGACCCTAGCAAAAACCAAATACCTCATGCACAGATCAGACAGGGAAGGAACCCACAGACCAGATTATCTAAGCAAACTAACCAAAAAACAGGCTAGCCAAATATTCAAACTCCGCAATAGGATGTACCAAACCAAGGAAAATTACAAATCAATGTTCCAATCACAAGAATGCAGGCGGTGTGGCCTAACAAAAGAAACAACCCACCATATACTCAACCAATGCTAAGCAGTACACCAAACAAATGAAACAAAAATATGTATCAACCAAGTCTTTACAGACGACATCCAAGCACTCAAACAAATAGCCTCAAGAACCCACCAAATAGAGGAAAAACTAAAAACACAAATCGAAAACCAAATCAAGAACCCAACCAACAAGAACACAAAAACCAAAACTCAAAAACCCCACCAAACCCAACTAGCACAGCTCGCAAACGTAAACACAGTTTGCTTGTGCGGCCCGGAACACCGGGAAAGTGCACAAGTGAGCGAGTAGTTTCACTCTCAAGTAAGTAAGTAACGTAGCGCGCAATGTCCTGTGTGTGTTTTGATGCTGCACCACCACGACGAAACATCAAGACACATCGTGGTAAATGTGCAAGCGATTATTCAAAACCTAGCAAGATTTAGCAAGACAACAAAATCATGATTAATCTCGCTCTTGTGTGTTGGTGGAATCAGCACTTAAGTCTTAACCACAAAGTTCTAGGAATCTGTCATGTCGCCCAGTGGGAAGGCAAAAATGCAAAATCGACGGCGACTGTTGCCCCGCCCTCCACGTTGCGACTTGCGTGCATGAGTCGTCGACTCGAATCCATCTGTTACCAATGTACGCAGTTCGTCATAAACATCTGAAACAGCCTTCTTTCACGACGAGGAGGAACTGCACTGAGATACATAGTCACTGACAATGTGCCATGAGTTTTGGTTGCGGAGTAATCTCATGAGGCAAAGCCGAGTGAGATTATGTATTATGTTCATGTTTTATCTCAACCCTACCACTGCAGTGTAACATGACCATGGATGTGAAAAATTTAAATGAAGGTCTAGCGCCCTTATTCACAACTTTCTTCATGTGAATCCACAATGATAAGGCATCAGCACACACAAAAAATTACATTTAATTAACATTGTCCGACAAACTAGTAATTATCGATCCCTGTCGTCCTTGGGCACTCAGTAGTGCCCAAGGCTCGTTAGAACATCAATTCCCCTTCATACTTCTACCAAGGTAAGTGATCGGGTAATTACCTATTAAAAAATTCAGGACCCCAGTGATACACGTCTTGGCTATAATCTATGCAAATTTCGTCGTTTTCTATAAGGTAGATATGGGAGAGCTCACTTTTAACCCTCACACCTATTTAGGTAAGGAGCATTTTGTCACCATATGAAAGGGTCTGAGATTGAATAGAACAAATTCGTAAGATGTATGTCAAGATTATGCAAACATGGTTATGTCATTTATAGACTCATAAACTACACTACAGTGACGTTTTGGTTATAATAGTCACAATACAAATTTTGCGCAAACAACATATCCTTGGAATCAACTATTCTCATGGTTCGAATCTAAAATATGAAGGAATATGAGTCCGTTTTAAACAAATGGATGTCCTATTGATTTTACCGACTGGATTGTCCGACAGACAACCGAAACCCATTCGAAATGCCTCCCCAGCTGAGTGTTGTATGCTATCTACCATCTCTTGTCGCGCCTGCCCTATTCCCCCGATACCCACCATCACTACCACCCAAGGGAGACTTGATTCTCGCCTGGTATCCCCACTACGCTGCGTTAATGGCGAGATTCACTTGTGATATTCGCAGAATGATGTTCAGTATCGATCCTTATTTGCGCGGAGTCCGCTACATGTAGCCAAGCGATACTGAAGGACAGGTCAATGGTCACGGGTATGGTTCAAGTTAGCCACGATGACCGGTCAGGCAGTAAATTAAACAGATGGCTCAGTTCACCCGCCGGTTAGCCGTCTATGAATGACAATTCCAGGTCATTTGAGTATATTATTGGGTTAGGATTTTGGCATTAATGCTATAGCGACTATCATCATTTAGTAACCAATGCAAGAACAATGGGGAATCACTACGACAACCAAGTATGTTTTACGTTTCTTAAAACTTAAGGTATTTGGTCGTAGAATATAGGTCATCCAATCGTTTTATTTTGGTTTTGCCTTGTTTTGTTTAAAGTTGAAATTAAAGGTACATATCATATTACACTGGATATTTCACAATCACTTTGCCAGCAAAAATACATAGTGCCATGTGACATTTCACCAATTTCTCTGAAATCATATGTATTTTTGTAATGTGTGCTTCTAAATACATGTGCATGTAAAGGATGTAATTGATCAGTCTGTAATTATTCGGTCGGAAATGTACGACACTGTGCAATCGCTACTCCATGTTTCAAATACACGCTGCAGATTTCGAAGAATACATCCCCTTTCGAAATAATTGTGTTTTCGTAAAGCCGTCGGGGAATTCTAATTGTGGACAAGAGCTAGGTCATAAAACCAATCTCTGCACATCAGCTATATGACTTAAGTGTGCCGTTTGTTTTCGCACGAGGATTTGAATAAGTGGATGGATGTCTGAGGTTAGACAAAGGGCTTTTATATCCCCCGCTTGGCAGCAAAAACACAAAGGCTTGCCAATTTACTCGTCCCACTTGTAGCTGTGGTGTGAACACTAGATATAGAATAGACACCCCCTTATCCATACTCGCCAGTATAGCCCCTACCATTGGCTATCCTTATAATCTAGGAGAGAGAAAACTGCGTATTTCATGGCGGAAGGACGTAAAATATATTTTTTCAAAGTCTTCTTTGGTGCTTTGGGATATAAGGTCCGACAAGGGTTAAACAGGGATGCAAGTTTTCAGACAAACAACGGAATTCCGACATTTCATATTCATCGGCAACACTTAAATATATTTCGATTGGTAACCATTCTGTTACAAAATAATGTTACAAATGATTCTCTTCTTATAAGTGTTTGAAATTTCCGATTTTTTATTAGTTCCGACTCTCATCTCTGGTTACATGTATGGCCTCAAAAGCCTGACTTTGCAATGATAGTTGCCGTTAAAGAAGGGCCTGCCGTAAAAGCGTCCCAGATGCATGCGGGTTAAAATGTAAAGCTGTTAATGTATTGTCCCGGCATCAGTCGCTCGAATGGCGTGTGTTTCGGTCAGCTTTTGTGCGATACCTTCTGACTTTGAATGCGCGCTACTAAACAGTCCACGTGAAAGTCCACCCTCTGCGCATTAAAGCCCCGGGCCCGAACACGACCGGCTCAAAAGCCACACACAGATCCAGACTCTATAGACGATCCCTTCTGCAGCTGCCTCCCCTGGCGGGCGGGCAGGGTATGTGGCGCCGGCAGGAGTTAATGTAATGCGGTCGTCCTTTCTGGCGGGCCGTCGGCGGCTTGCCGCCGGCACATCCATCACCACCGCGCCGGAAACGTCGGTGGTGCCTCTTACTACAAAGCAGGCCAATCAATACGTCTTCCTTGACTTGTAACCTTGTAACTGTAAACTGAATATGTACATACAGCAATAGACAGGCAGGTATAACAGGCATAGTAGTCTGGTATCTATGAATATGCATGTGTGTGTCTGTATTATGTAGGGGTGAGGGTTCTACCTAAATTCATTTCATAGATTTGATCACCACCCTTGTGGTGTAAAAGAACCTTGAGAAAGTCTGGTGAGAACCTGCAATGGTTAACTGGACGTTATCGTTATCTCGGAAGTGTTACAGATGAGAAAGCATGTACACTTAGTAAAATGGATAGCAGTCATTGAACAGAATTCCTGTCATCAGTTTAGAATTCCATAGTAATCTCCACAAGCAGTGGAAGTCGATCTTCTCAAATGAATTACCAGAAACTGGCTCATGCTGTATCAGTCCCACCGAATCAAATGATTATACGGAAAACATTTGGGAGAGGTATAAAATAATATGTATAGTATTACAAATGGCTGAGTTATCATATATTTCCTTCGCAAATCAATGTACATATACCTATTGTAAAGCATGATGACCTGACAATCATGAATATCTAACAGGTGCGTGAGCCCAGCTGCAGCGTTATAGTATGTGCTCTCGGTCCAGTCAGATTAATTTTATCGTAGGCTTGCTCGAGTCTTCTTTTCTAGCCATTTCCAGAACAGAAGTAAAGTTAACAGTTTCTCTCCTGTACACTTCAGTGTCAGGAGTCCTGGTAAAGGCATACGGGGGGTCGATCCAAGGTTTAAGGCTATTTTACATTTCTTATCGCTTTTATGCTTGTCCCTATGCATTTAATTGATCCTGGTAAATGGCCTCGTAAAGGCCCCTTCAGCGACTTTAGGGTCATTTCCCCTATTCTCAGAGAAGACATCTTTCCATTTTTCCATGGAAATGCACTTTTTCATTTCTAGTATACATTTAAGATTCCCCGTTCTTGTTAGATAGTAGTAATTGAACCTCATTCACGCCAACAGAACAATGATTTGAACCATCTTCAACCCCCCCCCCCCCCCCCCCCCCCCAGCGCCATGCTGTGGCTGGCACCAACGTGTTTTCTTTGTTTTCCCAGTCATTCTGAGGAATCGTTGGGAAAATAAGTTATGAAGCTTACCTGTTTCGAACATTGCAGATCTTGCCAAACGAATTATCCGGAGACTGCAGAAAAAGTTAGTATCAAAAAAGATGTTATTGTAGGGGTCAGGGCAGTCGAGCAGCGTTGTTTCACTTTAGAACTAGGTGGCGTGAGTGCCGATCCCTGCTGTGCGGTATGGTCGGCGGACCCGCAGTATGCAAATGCTACGGGTTCACCCGCATTACGTAACTCGGCCACTATATAAGGTCGAGTCCACAGCAGGTTGACAGGACTTCTCACGGTGCCTCTTTACGGAGTGAACGTCTGGAGCCTCACGAGTTGGTTAGGTTGTGTTGAAACACCTTTCAACGTTGAAGAGACCAGTATCTCTTCCCGCGCTAGTTGGTGCCCCGCAGCACCAACGGATTGTGTATTACTTCCAGTAATAAAGGAACGGTAAACTGAAACTGTCCGGAGTCTGGTTTTCTATTCGCGGTTAAGCAGTAGTTGGTAGATCTCGTATCTCCCTCCCTTCTCCAGTGGGTAAAGCCGAACCCACCTGTATTGGCATGGTAAGTACAGGGTAGCGACTAGTCTCGGAACCTCTGGTCGACTGACGATCGCGGAGAGTGGTAATACACTTTCAGCGACTAGAGGGTAACCGCTACATTATCAAACTCATTAGAGAAATGTATATTGATAAATCATCGGCCATAGAGCACCTTTCAAGCAAAATACTAAAGAAATAGCTTCTCGGTACTTAGTGGACAACTTTCTCAAATCATTCAATTAACAATAGACACGGGTACCTACCCAAATACATCGAATATAGGGACAGTGACACCATTACCGAAAAAGAAACATAGCCCTAACGTCTCAGACTCCAGACCAATTTCGAAACGACCATTACCTGGAAAACTGCTAGAGAAATTAGTACATAAACACATTTTTGAACATTTCACAGAAAACAATCTACTAAATAAACACCACGTTGAACTTCTACCATAACCAACTTCGACAATAACAACTTTCAGAATTCACAGATGATATATTTGAAGGCATAAATAATCAGCAACTAATGTTAGCCACATTCATCGATTACGCTACAGCATTCGAGACAATTGACTTAAAGATTGTGAAACATATGGACTACACATATCAACATGTAAATGGCTAAACGATTACTTATCAAATCGTAAGCAATACACGGAAATAAATAATAGATCATCTCAAACGAACAGAATTACACAAGGAGAACCTCGATGGTCAAACTAATGTTAGGCACTCCCCTGGCCGATCCTTGAAAATGAAAACCCCCCGCCCTGGCAAATACCCCTAAAATACCCCCCACCCTCCGGAGAACCAGAATGAAGCACCTCCCGAATGCCCTAATATAAATCACCGCCCCCTTCCAGATTTTTAGTACGTGTATATTTAATTGGGTATCAGTCGACAGTTAACAAAATGAGAACACCCAGCACCGCGATATCGAACGAGAATTCATTACATGATGCCAGGTTATTTGATTGATCACTTGATTGATAATAAAGCTCATAGCAGTCGCCAACTATTAACTGGATTGATATGTGAATAGATAGGAAAACAGCACTGTAGATAATATGCAGATTTATGACCACAGTAGATCAGATTCGTTAATCAAATGTGGTTAATACAACAACAGGATGAATTTAATGTTTACTCTGAGGATTACTTTTGGTGTGTCTCTGTTGAAGCAGGTCATAGTAACCACGGCTTCCTCTATGGCACCTGAGTTTAGTGAACAGGAGGTTTTCAAGCGGGGCAAAATAAACCTCTGTCGTACTGATGCATAGGCTTTTGTTAGAGATATGACGAGCTGAGGCTTGTAGATTCCCTCCAAACCATGATGCAGAACATAGATTCTTGGTATGTTATAAATCATTTATATTAAGAATTATTTGGAGTTGGAAATAGTTGTATTCATGGAAAGTTGATGGGGAGTACACAGGATAAGAATATAAACACGTGTATGCTGTAGGCGTATACAGAATGCTTAATATTTTAAGTGAAATTAGAAGACGCGTGCCTTCCCAAATGTTGACGCACACCATCGCCTTCTGGGCTGTATACAATGCTCTAGCCGTAATGTGGTACTGAAAAAGGATTGCGGTGAGTCGTGGTCATAGTCAGATGGTTTTGTGCGTTCACCGACAACGTCAACTTCCTGGTATAATCTCTGGTACGCTCTAATATAAGTCTGTACTTTCTTTGTGAAGTAGAGTGACACTAATGGCTTTTGTAAAAATTCACCGTGGTGGAGTAGGGGTAGGAGAGTAGTGCACTTACCTTCACTAAGTTGTCTAAGATGGCTCGTTAATTATAGAGCAAAAATCATGGCTGGCTAGGTCTTGGTTTGACTCAAAAGTAATGAAAAGAAATCATGTATTTGTGCTATATGAGCGTGTCAAAGGTTTGTACCTGTTGGCCGAGCCGTCTTAGGCAATCTGAAGATGTTCACTATTATTTAGATATTAAGGATACCTGGTTGGTACCAGATAGAACAGTGCATGGCCGTATTCGTATCTAAATTTAGACATACAGGATAACATTTATCCGTGGTGTACTTGTTTATAACCATACTCACGTCAGTGGATGATAGACACCTTAGTGACAGACTTCTAAATCTTTCTTTTAAAAAAGTTGGCGATATGACACTGACACTAGCCTTTGATGCATTGATGTTTCAGTACGTACCTACTAATAATTTGAACATCGCGTACATGATATCAAAGGCAATACCTGATGCCATTACCAACTCATGTGATTTTCTCTGTGCTCAATGTAACATTATTTGTAACCCTACGTTCTCTTTCGTTGTGTTGTGATTCAGAAACGGTTTTGTATTTGCAGCCCCTGCTCCATCAAACGTGCAGAGCATCACAGGTATGCTATGTCTGGACCCACACAACCAGCCTAAGAACACCTGGTTCACGTCGCGGGGGCCTGGAAAATGCACCCTTCGTGCCTCAAGTATCGAAGACCCCACCATCGACAAACATAAAATCACGGCCAACCAAGTGGTATTCACCTTCCAGTTCCCTCTCCCCAGAGGCAACATGGAACTGGAGATGTCACGCTGGTTTCAGAATATGATCTCAGTGCTGCACCCCGATGTGGCATACAAGAAGGGTGCTACGAGTAAGTGGTCGCCTCTTATCACTTGGAATGATGTTAACTTCTTTTTCTTTATCTCGATGTAGGAAATTATGAGCTAAGAACTATGTACAAGTAGGAAACCGACAAAGGGTCAGAAAAACTCAGCTAGTCTGAGAGACGTCTTTTTCTAAATAATAAAAAAAAAGATGTTTCAGTTGATGACATGATTCCCGGATGTCTCGGCCCCTGTGGCATCTCGGACCCCCTACGGTACCTCGGACCCCTCGGCACCTCGGCCCCCCGCTTTCACAGTTTTCACGCCTTCATGCGCGAAAACGGTGAATGTCTTCTAACGTCATTACTTACCCAAAATACGGATTCCCAGCTTTGCTGTATTATAATATTATTTGTCTATTATCCACAATGTAGAATCTTACAAAACAAAAGCATATATTATTAAACATGTGTGATAACCCTATCCCAAACCTTAACCCTAACCTTAACCCTATCCCTAATCTTATCCCAAACCTTAACCCTATCCCTAACCCTAATCCTAACCCTATCCCAAACCTTAACGCTAACCCTAACCCTATCTCTAACCCTAACCCTAACCCTATCCCGACCCCTTTCCCTAACATTAACCCTATCGTTAACCCGCGAAAGCGGGAGTGTGAAACGCGGCCGCGAGATGACCGCATAAAAAGGGGTCCGAGATGCCGATGGGGCCGAGATGACCGTGTACCGATGACATTAGGTGCCTATCAAGCATTATGAGTAAAACTATAGAAAATCTTCAATGGAAGAATCGGAATCTAAATCAATATATTTTTAGAAGGAACCATGCTATAATGAGATTCTGCCCCAGTTGATATACAATGTCCTGTAGTGAAAGGCCTAAATGGCCAAAATTCAGAGATGCCCTGATAGGCTAAATATTATAGAGTGCGCTCGTGTATAAGCCCAACGTAACGTTTCGCGACATAGTAGCTTATCATGGAAATAAATATCATCTGAAACCCAAATAAAGGTTAGTAACATCATATACTTTAAGTCAAATATCACCTACCAAAGTAAGTCTAATTTAACTTTTAAATCATCAAGTGTGTTTTTTGTTTTTGAGGGAAGAATTGACAAATATGCCACTTGTTAAGGTTTCTCAGGAATCTCAAGAGATTAGTACACAACCTGAACTTGTGGCACATCTTTTATTTCTATCATTGTTTGTGAATTTCTTTAATGTTATATAGGTCAAGTGAAACTTCCGATGTTTATTTATAGCAATGGATCCACTCTTGACGATGGACGTCAGGTTAGGAGGTCGCGATAACGACACTCAGGACTGGATAGAGGTCATTCGCTCTACTGAGGTGCGCCAACTGCATTGTGAACCTCAAGGGGTGAGTGTTCCCTACACTTAATTCCGCACCGAATCTCGGGGAGATTACAGACACAGCACACCCGAATTTCTTGCAGAATCTTCTATGAGATTATTGGACACGGGGGAAATTATTGGATATAGGGCAAAATGGGTAAGGCACCTACGTTTCAAGTACATGAGTCCCTCCGTGTGAATCCCGTTTTAGAGGAAAGCAAATCTCAGGGATGCAAGTGCAATTTGTATGAGGAGGTGTATGTACAGCTTACATTGCACAGCATGCCAACTTTGTGCATTGAAAAGAAGCCAAAGGAACCTTAACCTGAAAAAGTCATTTTAGTGGTGAGAAATATCCCTAGCAATCTGTATATATGGAGTGTAGACTGTAGTATGTTTCTTTATGACACCACTGACAAATTGAATAGATACAAACCGTCCCTGTTACCCTAGGGCACTCAGTAGTGTCCCTAGGCTCGCAAGAACCTTAATTCTCCTTCATACTTTTTACCAAAGGTAAGTAATCGGATAATTACCTATCACATAATAAATATTGAGTAGGTACTTCAGAGTAGCAGTTCTTGTTTTTTTGTTTTTTTTAATACTTTATTCATCCGGAATAACATTTCTGTGGCTAGCCTTTTGATTATGGATCCAAGTTTGGCATCATCGTCATACATTTGTACTAATTTTGAAAGGGCTTTAATCTATATCAAATGACATTTATAAATAGATTATTTCAACAAAAATTAGCAGCAGTAAGGAGGGCATGATTAGAATATATTAAAAAGCACGCTACATAGCATAACGAGTTTTTTCCTTGGAGAAAATTACAACGCCTACATAAGAGTTCAGAAACTTACGTTTGAAGTCTTGGGCTGAGTTTTGGTTCTGTACACTACCGGGTCTTCTTAAAATGGCATTACATATGCATGTCGCTGAGGATAGATTCTTATCGTTATTATCACTTTATTATGATGTAATAGTTTTTACGCTTTTATTCAGAATGCAACATATAGGATAGAGGTAAGGGTTTTACAGTTAACGTTATTAGTGTTCGTTTATCGTTCTTTTATAGGATCCGTATTGGTTCAAGAATTAAGAGGTTTACCTCTATACACACAGTTACCCGTTTTATGTCCCTATTTGATACAGTTTAACGAAACATTTTGTAGTTTGACATATTTACTTTGGCTAATCACATTGCCGAAAAAACGTCCTCGAATGACTTTTTGATGTATACCGAAAGTGCGCATATAGTTATAATTGCCATTTTATCTATATACATTTTAATTACCGCAAGTTGAGCTAATTGACAAAAATCATCTCAATTTTAACCGCTAGGCGCGAGGAAATGAGAATGAAACGGAAACCACCGAACAGGTATATGAAATAAAACTACCAACTGGTAGTAATTAAGAGTCGATTAGACTGCTTTTGTGTTCTGCACTCGTTGCCCACCGTTACATAGTTTATGTTACATCACTGGCCAATTATGTGAACGTTCTTGATAGTGTTAGCATGAGGATTGTTGTCCATTTCTAAGAATCGCCATTAGTATCTAGTCACACATCTCCCTGTCACCCTGTTTTTTTCTCAACTACATGTACGTCTTGTGTCATGGTTCTGGACGTTTAATGTTTTTCCATGGCCTTTAGTGGCCACGCTCAACCCCCAGGGCAGAACCCCTCCAGAGGATTCGAGAAGATTTGATCCAATACTTCTTATGTCACAAAAGTTTTTATACCCAAACCATACTGTATAACGTTTGTTTTATTTTATGGTTAACTTTCGTTTAATAGATCAGGGAGTGTCACAGTCGTAGTAGGCCTTGCCCATGCCAGTCACAGCAATTCCTCAGCTCACCCTAATAGTTGAACACCAGCAATCGTTTGATTGAAAAAAAGAAAAGATTTTTAAGCCATTTAGTTGTGCATATATTATTTACATATATATGTACACTCTATAGATATATTAAAGGTAGGCTATGCCAGAATAGCTATTGTAACATAATTAGCAGGTGGACGGTTGGTCTTTAGGTTATGGCTATAGCCTACTGTAGTACACATGCTTGTAGTGTCACTTATTAGCAGGTGGACGGTTGGTCTATAGGTTATGGCTATAGCCTACTGTAGTACAACTGCTTGTAAAGTCACTAAGTGACCTGACCACATTTTTGCCTTTTATAGCTAACTAAGTACAGATAGGAATATGATTTCTGTTTTGGACAGAAGGTTTTATGGTGGTTCAATGCCATACAGTTTTGATATTTAGTAATTTGGTAGGGATTTTAAAATAATAGTGAATTCAGTTTGGGGTGGACATTTGTAGTCACAGGTCCATTTTTTAAGAACTCCTTTATTATTTCGGTTTGACCTATAGGTCAAGACCGAAATATATTAGGGGAGACAGGGTACGTTTTTTGCGGCTTATATTATAATACATTACAGTAATATATTCAGGAATCCTGAATAATTAGACCCTGGATACCCTGGATACCCTGTGGTGAACTGGTCAGATGTGGTCCGCACCCGGCGAAAGTAGTGTATTTTTATATATTGCGCAGGCACCCGTTACAGTTCAATGAATACCTACTAGCGGGTGGGGCCTGCTCTGGTCAGAGTTGGTCCGCATGCGGCGACAGTAGTGTATTTTTATATATTGCGCAGGCACCCGTTACGGTTCAATGAATACCTACTAGCGGGTGGGGCCCGCTCTGGTCAGATGTGGTCCGCACAGGGCGACAGTAGTGTATTTTTATATATTGCGCAAGCACCAGTTACTGTTCAATGAATACCTACTAGCGGGTGGGGCTCGCACAGGTCAGATGTGGTCCACACCCGGCGACAGTAGTGTATTTTTATATATTGCAACAGGCTTCCCCCTCCCTCCCTCCCTCCCTCCCTCCCTCCCTCCCTCCCTCCCTCCCTCCCTCCCTCCCTCCCTCCCTCCCTCCCTCCCTCCCTCCCTCCCTCCCTCCCTCCCTCCCTCCCTCCCTCCCTCCCTCCCTCCCTCCCTCCCTCCCTCCCTCCCTCCCTCCCTCCCTCCCTCCCTGTATACATTACTTGTTGAAACCGAAATCATGGCAATGCCATGCCTACTTTTAATCCTTGTGCATATATGTCTACCCCTTAAACTGGTTCAATCATAATATAAAATGCCTCATTTGAAAGAGAAATAAAAAAACCAGTAGGTACTAGGTAGTGGAATTTTCTAAGTAGATTCTATATTTGTTGAGATATTCAAGTATTTGTTGAGAGTGGGGCGGGGGGGGGGGGGGGTTATGGTGAAATGGGCATACTCAAACAGATGTTTACTCAATATTGATTTATAGTGAGGATTAGTGTAACATTTACCATCTCCATAAGTAGCACTGACAGTAGCTTACACCCTAGGAAGGGTCATTATTTAGGTAAAATACATATTTGATGTGCTATTCATATATTTTTTCTAAATCTCATAATGTGAGGGGGGAGGCAGCAGGTGTATGAGTGGATGGTTTATTCAGGATATTTACACACAAATAGAAGTCAAAATGGTTCATAACTTTATTCTAGGAATTAGTCAAGACCCAGTCAAATGATATTGGTTTGTAAACTTATCTGCAATATCATTTACCACCAGATATTGGCTTGACCTACGTTATTGGTGTACATAAGAATAGAGTTTTCCCTCCCAGTTTGGGCCACATGGTCAGAGGGAAGGTCTGTGTGCACTCATCCATGAAGATGAAACTGAAAAACGTTTCAGGACGATGTATCCAGGTCATTCTTGATTGCCAATTGAAATCTCCTACAGTTAGCTAAATATATATGTGTGCATTGATCCATGAACTACTGAGTTCACTGAGTTGTAGGGCTTTAAATATCCAATCAATACAGGCCCTTCCCTATACATGGATGCCCTGGATGCCCTGTATTTAGTTTTAAAGGCGTTCACCTGCTCATTTGGTCTTTAAAGGCCAATATTTCTATTTGATAATGCACATTTAGCTCTTGTCTATGGATGATTATGAGTTTGGGGTGTGCAGTATTATTGATATTTATCGAATCTTGTGGTAGTTTGCAGTCACTGATTTGGTAATAGCTGTTTATTAGCAGGTGGACAGTTGGTCTTTAGGTTATGGCTATAGCCTACTGTAGTACACATTCTTGTAAAGTCACTAGGCAACCTGACCACATTTGTGCTTTTCATAGCTCACTAAGTAGAGATAGGAATATGATTTCTGTTTTGGACAGAAGGTTTTATGGTGGTACAATGCCTTACAGTTTTAGTATTTAGTATTTTGACATGGATTTTCAGAAAAAAGATATTTCAATTGGGGGGGGGGGGGGGGGACTTTATGAGTCACAGCTCCGTTTTTAAGAACTCCTTTATGGACATATTCTACCTGTAGAACTGGTTCAATCATCTGAAAGAGAATAAAAAAAACAGTAGGTGCTAGGTAGTGGAATTTTCTAGGTAGATTCTATATTTGCTGAGATATTCCATTATTTGTTAAAAGTGGGAGGGATTTTGGGTTAAATTGGCATACTCAAACAGATGTTTACTCAATATTGATTTATAGTGAGCATAAGTGTAACATTTACCATCTCCATAAGTGGCACTGACAGTTGTTTACACCCTAGGAAGCGTCATTATTTAGGTAAAATACATATTTGATGTGCTATTCATGTATTTTTTCTAAATCTCATAATGTGGGGGGGGGGGGGCAGCAGGTGTATGAGAGGATGGTTTATTCAGGATATTTACACACAAATAGAAGTCAAAATGGTTCATAACTGTATTCTAGGGATCAGTCAAGACCCAGTCAAACGATATTGGATTGTAAATTTTATTAGCAATATCATTTACCACCAGATATTGGCTTGACCTACTTTATTGGTGTACATAGGAATAGAGTTTTCCCTCCAAGTTTGAGCCACATGGTCAGAGCAGAGGAGGTGTGAAGCGTAGCGCCCCCTATTGTTTCGGCATGGTCTCAAATGACAGCTGAATGCGGATTCCTATGCTAAAATAGGCTAACTGGTAACAGCTATTACATACAAACTATTAGAGCACTATCCAAAATATTTTCAGATATTGATAGAGTGAAATCTAATGTACTCCAAACCACAATAGAGCTCAATAGAGCTCCACGTTTTGTGCCTGTTTTGTGTCGTGGAATACAACCTTTTTTTCCACAAATTCCAATGTTCAACCTACGACAGGAAACCTTAGCCATAGCACAGGTATATGACATGTGTATCACTAAATAGGCCCATGTCTTAGGTTTCTAACAATGTTTTGTTTATCAAAATCGGCCTATTATTCATGACACAAGAGCTATTTGCATTTTGCATGTTTTGGTGTGGGCTCTTCTCAGAGCTCCTTCCCTCTTGCTGGCATGTTCGAAAGTGGCACTGTGAGGCAGCCGCGATCATATATATGACCCAAGTCACTATAGGGGGCGCTGCGCTTCACACCTCCTCTGTGGTCAGAGGAAAGGTCTGTGTGCACTCATCCATGAAGGTGAAACTGAAAAATGTTTCCTTTTTACTCAAGGCATTGTTGATTGCCAATTGAAATCCCCTACAGTTAGCTTAATATATGTGTATATTGATCCATGAACTACTGAGTTCACAGAGTAGTAGGGCTTTAAATATCCAATCAATGTGGCAGATTATAGTTGGTTGAGGCACTTTATGATTTTCTATAATTATCTTATGGGAGATTATAGTAGGTCTCGTGTTTATGTGTTAGTTTGTGCTGTGTATTGGCGTTTCTAGGTTCAGAAATATATTGTAGTATAGAGTAATTTATGTCTGTATATTGTAGTTAATGGTAAATTAATTCTTCATGGCAGTTTATCGTTGTTCATATTGTGTTTCTTATTCATGGTATTTTATAGCACGTTACCTGCATGTTTGGAAGCCATATCAATCATTTTACATTATACATCCATCAGTTTGAAATGATAAATACCGTACACTTACTGCTATATCAAAGACCAATCCTTTCATATCATGTCTGTACTGAGTGTATGAACGTAATACATTCATAACACCAGTGGACATTATTTCCGTAAAAAAACAACAGCAATTGCATCGTATTGTATTGTATTTCAGCTACAATTTGGTGCGTCAGACATGTGTATCACCTCAGTAATACTTTAGAAATACCTTAAATAACACAGGTACACCGAAACTGGATACAAAATAATACATTGGCATCTTTTTCCATGTTAAAACCAAGACAATTATCAAATAGGAAGTTTGTACTGCTCTAGATTGTCCCAGAAGTATAATACGTCAAATAACAATATTCCTGCAATCACACCCACCTTTCACACCTTAGGTGTGGTTACTGTGTGTTCCCCATAGGCATGAGGCTGGACTCTGCCGGGTTTGTCTGGGCGAACGCCCAAGTGAAGAAGTCACTGTAAGGTGGCGTTGAACGGACATACATGTATTGGGTTTTTGGTTATGCAGTCATGGTGTGTACAGGCTACTCTGTGGCAGAGATAAGGCGGACCTACGGCATCAGTTCATCTAATCGTCAAATTTACTGTGTATTTATCATGTACAGCCACAGAAACTATGATTCCGGATATTACTGATACTTAGAATTGTGAGATTATCAGCTTATCACAAGACAGAGAATAAACTATGACAATGGCCTATATTTCTATATATTAATCCAAGCCAATTTGTACTCCGAACATAGTTCCAAGACGGCGATTCCATGAAGTGCGATCTGCTGTCGTTCTTTGAGCTTGGAAGTTGTCACTACAAAAAGTATCTGCTGAACATTCGCATCCCCGTACACGATAAGACGGGTATGAATGTGGGCATTGGGTCCCTGAAGGAGCTAACACTGGTGGTATGTATTGGCTTTACAATGTTTTATCTTGACTCTCAGCTGGTATCTTGATTATCGGTTGGAGGTATTGAAAAATGTCATTTCTCTATATTCAATAAACTCAATTTATTCAGAGATCTCTGACCACATAATTGTTGGACCATTAATGGTGTATCGGTCTGTAAAATTGCCTGGACTAGACTTATTACATGAATGATTCTACTGTTTTCACTATCGCAGTTTATAAGGATGGTTAGAGTAAATTGTTAACTTGGCGATGCAAATTGAAGTAACCACATGGCCGTAGAAAAAAGTCAACTTTATGACCATAGATGGTAGGAATCATAAGTGGCAGTGAAGTACTCCTGATACAGGGCGCCAGAGAAAACTCATATTAAGGACTGCATATGGAGACTATTTATGTTCTTTTCATTTATTGATGAAGTAGTGAAATGAGCAACGGAATTACCCAGCAAGCTCGGATGGAATTCATTCCTATATTACATGGTTCTGATTAAGATTTTGCAGGATTATGATGTTTACGAATATTTTTCAGGAAATCCACCAAAATGGGGGTTTTACTAAGGTGTGGTTCTGGATGAAGACAGCTGTCTTCCCGTTACTCTTCTTCACCATCTGCTGGTTCTGGAACCGCATTGCCAGCCTCGAGCGTCCACCCATGTTGCTAGAAAAGTACGTTATTTCTCACGTTAACAAAAATATCCTAGTTTGTTTGAAAATGCCCTTTGAATATTGGCCGGTAAGAGATCTGCAGATCTGAACGATTCAATGATTTTCTACCATAATCTTTGTCCTGAATTGTAAAAAGATTAACAACCGAAAGATTCCATCCAAACAACATGATAGCATGAGAGACCATGGTTTGTAATAATCTGAATGCCTGTAGCTGTCTCGTAACATATACACAAGAGAGCAATTAAGTCCACCTACTGGTACCTCAGGAAT
Organism: Alentia gelatinosa; assembly: GCA_950022655.1. NCBI lineage: Eukaryota > Metazoa > Annelida > Polychaeta > Phyllodocida > Polynoidae > Alentia > Alentia gelatinosa. Next base: position 53,614,789 of record OX465579.1, on the reverse strand, counting down.
TTTTCGTATCTGAATTCGCTGCTCCTGACAAATGTTTTCCGAATTGAGCTAGATTTGGAAAAGTCGTTAACGCTCTAAGATTCAAGTTCAAACTGAAACCAACAAAATGACATTTAAAATTAAGATTGAAAAAGGCACATTCCCGTATTAAATTTTCTATAGAGCTTTGTATCATGGCTGTATTTCCCTGCTCTGTAAACCATTACAGTCTGGTCTTACCATCTTCTCTCTTGTATTTTGCAGGACACTTTTTGCTTTAGGACTTGTACTGAGCTTCATGAACAGTAAGATGACTCTTCACATTAACACATATCAAATATTTATCCATGGAATTGGGATACTTCTTTAAAGGTCATTTTTCATTGGCCATTTGCCATTCCAGTTCACCTGCAGTCAGGAGCTACCGATCAATTTCATGAAATAATGCAAGCACGCTTTAATTTCATCGGTAAAGCTCAAGGTTTCAGCCTGAAAATTCCATCATTATAGATATGTGAAATGTGGTTAAAAACAAGGCATCCACTGCACTGTCGCCGATTATTTGATACTGAAGTGCAGTCGATGGTGCAGTGCAGTCGGTGGTGCCACCGACAGGCAGGAGAACTCAATTAATCACTGCCATTTTCGATGGGCAATTGGAAAAAAGCCTTATTACAGACTGTTTTTTTGACTTACGAGATTCGTTATATTTGTGATAAAGTGATATGATACAACTCTATAAAGGTAAATTTGGAATTAATAAAATTTGTACTCAGCAAATCACTATTTAATGATTACAAAGTCTTCCAACTGCTGCCGATGGCGAACGTTTTGTTTTATTATAGCATATGAATAATTCACCATAGTTTGTGGTCTGCCGGACCAATTCTGTAATGGAAGACCGCCAAATATGGTGAATATATGCTATAATCAAAAGAAATATATCTATATACATATAGGTATAGAATAAAAGAGTTTAAGTGTGTGGAATATCAAGGAGAGGATTTGACCAACGAGATGTTATGTGCTTGTTGTTTAGTGCCGATCGAGTGGCTGACGCTGAGATTCGACATGCCATACATGCTACTACTGGGCGACATCCGTCAGGGACTGTTCTATGCCATGTTGCTTTGTTTCTGGATTATCTTCACCGGCGAACATATGATGGTGAGTTTTCTTTCTTTTGTTTTGCGAGATTGACTTATTTATCTTCCAGTCATAGGTAGGATCGGTGGGTAATATTCTCAGGTTTACAGTCACCTGAGGTGACCAATCTATATAGTAGAAAATACACCATTTTGAAATTAATATGAAGTCCTTTCATACCGGAAAGTGATGTGTTGTACTAGTAGACCCTCTAATACCACAGCCTCGAGGCTCAGCCGTGCCGCTGTGTTTCCTGCTTGCCTGTCATCCTAATCTCATAGATTCACCCTCGCTGTGATATAACCCTGGCTGTTACCAGCATGAACCCTGATCTCAATAGTTTCGGATGATGTAAGTGTTCACTATGTTTAATTTTGAATTGACAGGATCAGATTGAACGGAACCGCCTAGTGATGTACTGGAAACATCTGAGTGCCGTAATATTTGGGTGCATTTGTCTCTTCGTCTTTGAGATGTGTGAAAGGTATGTATTGCTTTTATGGGAGAGTATAGGTCGGTCCCCCAAGTTAATCAGTATTTGCTGAACTTTTCTGTATCTTATCCCCTACTTATGATAGGATATTAATTACTTCACTGACTTGATACCTGGAGAAATATGTACTGCACATTGATTTCCAAAATCCCATTTTATGTATTCTCTAGAATTCTCACGATATTGAAGATATTTAATACTTTTATGAAAGATTGCCAGCCCCATACAAACATTTGAATACATTTTTTGTAGATTTAACATGCACGCAGCAAAATGTCTCTATTTTTCCAGGGGTGTGCAGCTTACCAACCCTTTCTACAGCATCTGGGTAACAGAAACAGGCACTAAGCTGGCAGTATCCTTTTCCCCATGAACCCAACTTCAGAGACTCGTAATATAGTCTCTCGAATGTTCTCTCAATATTCTCCTGTCGGCTGAACCAGGCCATATCCCAAGTGGACCCAGCTGAACCTTAGCAGCACCACGTCACCGACAGGCCACTGAAAGGTTCCATCAGGCCTCCAGAATGGGTCAACTTTTTAATTTACAGAAAGCAATTGATTCTAATTATCAACTCTTTTTTTACTCTTTAATAACCTTTTTTATCCCAAGAGGGAAAAAAAATACCCTGAAGTCTGATTAAGGAATTTGATATCAAGTGACTGATAGATTTAAGTTATACATTGAATCAAAGGTATCTGATGAAGCTACAGATGTCTGTTACATTTTCAACTATTTAAAGATATCTAAGATGCCTGTTACATCTCTTGGTCAAATATGGTCGTTCAATCCTTTGTCAGTATTTTCAAATCAAACATCATTTTGGTTAATGGCACAAGGGTAGTATGTTTTGATGGTGTGTGAAGGCATTTAAAGACAGACTTACAGTACCGAGAAGCAGGTTTCCCAATGTAGAGAGTAAGAGCAGAGTTCGATTTGGAGTCCACACCCCATATAGTAACCTCAAGAAAGCCTTTCATGCCAAAAACAGCATCTTCGCCGCTGAGGCCAATGCAATATTGCAATATCCAAGGAGCACGTTCATATTAATTGGCAGAAACTCTGGAACTGCTTCAGAGACAATAAACTACGATCGCTACTAGCCAGACTTTCAGGAAATACAACCTGACAAAAACTGCACAGGTGCATCCACCCGCTAATTTGTCCCTTAAAGGCCAACAATTCTATTTTGATGCACACTTTAGCTCTTGTTTTTACAATTAGATTTTATAAAGGAGCTTGTGAGATCTTCTATATATTGTTACATCAATCAGTTCTTGATATAAGCTCCTTTTTTATTGGATGTCCATTCTATCAAAAAGACAACCTTTTAAAGGGACCTTTTTTTTTAGCCTCACTCGCTTTGAGGCCTGTGTCTAGTTATTTTTCATTTCCGATTTTTTTAACCATAACGTGCAACCATTGTAACAAGGTGTAGTTGGCCTTAACTACGGACAGCTCGGCTTCATCATCCTGGCGGGTATCGCTGCCTGTCTCTACTTCCTCTTCCTGTGCTACATGATCTTCCGCGTGTTCCGCAACATCTCTGCCAAGAGGTCTGCTCTGCCCTCCATGAACAAAGCTCGCAGGAAATATTACACGGTAAGGTTTTATACAAGAGAAAAGTAGAGGCACAGTACGACCTATGCCTCTATATATGAACTAATTGCCGCTCTACTATATCGAATAGAACGTCAATCCCTGGCGAAGGCGTCGTTTAGACAAACTAGTAGCATTTAGGATGAACTAATTCACGAGATGTTTGAAAGTTTTTACACAGCAAAGTCGAAATGCAAAGGTTTTTGCATCGAGCAGTTTTCGTATTTTCCCCAGCGTTTATATTGAATGGGTTTGATTAACAGGATTTTAAAGATGTATTACCCAAGAAAATTGAAAATACCAATACTATAATCTAGGTGTTGTTGGTTTGTGATTTCCCACGTCAAGTGTTATCTGATCATCTCTTTTCAATTTTCATGGAAATTGCTAAATCCGATGATTTATGAAAGTATTCATGCATGCGGTAAAATGTACGGTTATGTGCACTTTCTTGTCATTTGCCTTTTTATTTTATTTTTTCTATTTTTTTTTAGCATTATGAACCTTTTTTTTAACCAACTCATACATTGGGAACACATTTTATTTCCAATCATATTTCAATCAGATACCTGGTGTCCTAGACTCCTCTGGCTGAAATACAAAAATCAACTATTACTAGTTGGTTACCGCACCTCCAGAGTGGCTAGCTTTTCTAGCCTCACTTGGTTTTGCAGCCTGAAGATTCTCATAGATGAAACCGCTGTAACTTAGATATTCAAAAAATTTTGAAATATATTTACAAGGCCACAGATAAAGTTGTTGACATTGTTGTGAACCCACGTTCGATGCCTTGGTGACAACATAAACAACAGATCGCCAGTCAGATGGCGTGAAGCGTTGTGATTGGCCAAAAGGGGTCATTTGGTACCAAACTATAAATAGAACCGCTGGACTGACAGCGATTCATATCGCGGTTGCTGCCTTCCAGTTCAGATCTAGCTCGAGCCTTGTCCGATAAATAATTCATTTGCCTTTTTATGTGGATTGGTTATACCTGTAATTGAATGTTAATATACTCTCTTCGTCTGACAGGGACTGATCTATCGCTTCAAGTTCCTTATGATGGTGACACTAGTGGCCTCAGCCGCCACAACCATCTTTTTCATTATCTCTCAAGTGTCAGAGGGCAACTGGAAATGGGCTGATGAGATAGAACATAGTCTCGAATACACCTCTGCCTTTTTCACAGGTAGGTGTGATACATCCTATATATTTATTTTGAGTGTTTAATTTAGACTGGAATCTAACATAATTTCCATCTTCCAACGACTCCAGTTAAAACTGAAGTGCATTGCCAAGCAAATAGGCTTACAATGGCAGGTCTTATAATAAAAATCAGATATACACAACAAGTTTGTACTGAGTTCTTCTGGGCACCAGTGTTGCAGCCGAGTCCTCGTTTCCTGCTACATTGCTCATGTATCGGACAATAAAGAATAATGCATCTAAGATTGCTATCAAAGTATTTCAATGATTTGTATGGGGTCATTATTTAAAAACAATACAAATAAGTGAATTTTGTGGTTTCTTGGCAGAGGTAATTCGTTTCTGTAGGAAAGAATACAAATTGTTCTTGTAGACAGGATTGTAAAACGCCAGTGGTTTGCGCCAGTTTTGTCAAGTGTATGAAGATTCTAATTGCTCCACGTGTACAAAGTAGAATTTGAGATTGTAAATCCATCATAATGAAGACCATACCAAGCAAGCCCTGCATGTATATTTGATCTGCCGCTCAATATTTGATACAATACAGTAGATGTTCTAATTTACGAACCCCGTGCCTGATATTTGTTTATAATGTTGGTATACCGTGTAACGAGTGTGTGGTTTCTGCAGGTGTGTATGGGATGTGGAATCTGTACGTCGGAGCTCTCCTTGTCCTGTACGCGCCGTCGCACAAGCAGGTGGCCGTGCTGGAGACCACAGGTAAAATAAAATCACTGTTTTTCAGTGGTATTTCCTGAAGGGAAACCATCCTTTGAATACATCTTTAACTTACATATATAATGTACCAACATCGAGTTCTCAAACATGTCAGAATTTGCACTGACATAGTTCTAGACCGAATCGCTATATTCACGAAAAAGTCTTTATCTAACATATTGCACTTCAATATTGTAACATCTATAATAACCATACCACAGTCGTGCAGCATACAGGACGAGATGGGATTGGAAGTTATTTGCGGAACGAAGCTCTGAGACTTGAGTGTCCACAAATAATGTCAATCTCATTGCGTCACTCTTTTCATTTCTTCTTGTTCTTTCACTCCTTCCCTCGTTCCTTCACTCCTTCCCTCGTTCCCTCCTTCCTTCCTTACATCACTTATCCCTACTTTCGTTCATTGCTTCACTCTTTCCTTCGCTCCGCTGACCCAGCCAAATCTGACCTAACCAGTCAGACCAATCCCGACCAGTCAAGCCTGATACAACCTGACTGGTCCTACCCAATCAGTCCAACCAAGCTAGTCTGACCTGCCCCCAAACAAACTGATCAAACCCAACCACCCCAACTGGTTCGACCAGCCCAGCTAGTTCAGTTCATCTCGTTTCAGCCTGACCGCCCCAGTCTGCCAAGTCAGGTCCAGCCTTGTCTCAACTTGTCTGCCCCAAACTGGTCCAATCAGGCCTGCCCAACCAGTCAAATCCCATTGACCTGGTCTGACCTGACCGGCCCAACAGACCTGGTCAGCCCTGCCCAACCAGTTTCATTTCCTGGCTGCCCATTTGGGTATTGGTGTTGAATCAGGTTCTGAAGTCGATTCTCTAGAACATTGCTCTCAGCTAGGGCCAATGGTTCACTCGGAATAGGTGAAATTCCGGATCTTCTGGGACCATGATCGGTACTTGTACCTATATCTGTATCTGTAGTAATTACCCGTGTAGTATCTGTATTTGTAAATATAGTAACTGTAATAACTGTAGCTGCCAATATTTGAAATATAGTTATTAGCAGGTGGACGGTTGGTCTTTAGGTTATGGCTATAGCCTACTGTAGTACACATGCTTGTAAAGTCATTAGCTGACCTGACCATATTTTTGCTTTTTATAGCTCACTAAGTACAGATAGGAATATGATTTCTGTTTTGGAAAGAAGGTTTTATGGTGGTACAATGCCTTACAGTTTTAATATTTAGTATTTTGGCATGGATTTAAAAATAAAAGGGAATTCAGTCCCTCCCTCCCTCCCTCCCTCCCTCCCTCCCTCCCTCCCTCCCTCCCTCCCTCCCTCCCTCCCTCCCTCCCTCCCTCCCTCCCTCCCTCCCTCCCTCCCTCCCTCCCTACCTACCTACCTACCTACCTACCTACCTACCTACCTACCTACCTACCTACCTACCTACCTACCTACCCGGAAGAACGGCCACACACCGAATTTGGCATTACCCTTCTAAAATTTAAACCAAAAAAATATTTTTAAAATTCTCTCCCTTGGGCCCCCAACAGTTCACTTCCCCCGAACCCTGCTGAGGGCTTATGAGGCCTCTCAAATCTCTGTGACCGCTTATGCGCTCATACGGAGTGCCCGTTAGGCGGGGTTCTACTGTATACAGTGTGTTGGCTAATGACCTTGTGCACTATTGCTTTGCAGACGAGAGCAACGAAGAGGAGGTGGAGTTTACCAATATCCCATCGGAGGCGTCCGTACTAACTGCTTTTGCTAAAAAGGCAGCGGCTGATTAAAGCGAAGGTGTGCTTGTGAGGGACGCTTCAGAGACTATGCCCTAGAGGGATACGCCCAAGTCATGAGTATCCTGTGCCACATTGGATTTACATTATTTATATCTCCAAGCAGTTCTACTCCATAATGGTCTAGTGTAAGACATTCCTTATACATGGTTCTAAAGAGATGGCTTTTTGGTATTACAGAAGGAGTGTCCCAGGGTAAGGTAGCTATCAAGTTCTTTGTGCCATATCGTCCGTATGATGATTCACAAAGAAAGAATGAGACGTCGTCATCAGGAAAAATACAGAAAAAGTTGTCCTGGAAGAGAAGCAGTAAGCTCAATTCGGTCCAAGCTGTTAAAGGATTGATAAAGGCAATGATGCATTGTGAGAGGAGGCTGGTAGATGTTGCTACGGCTGACCCAAAATAGGTGTAACCGAAACTCAAATTCTGGAAAGAAAGCTACAGCTCTTCATCTGTCAGGTAAGCTGAAGTTGTCTTGAGCAACTGTTGTGTTTGTGGTGATTAACATAATGGGCACATTCACTCCAATAGAGGAGCACTTTCAGGAAAGATAGTACTAGGAAGTGGCAGAGACAGGATAAACTATGGTATTATTGGTCAGAGTCATAGTAAATTATGCTCAATAGGTATACCATGCAAAGGCAAATAACATAATAAGGAGCCGGAGCTCATTCTCCACTATGAACCCACCGATATGGGCGGGTCTTCAATTAAATACCGAGTGTTACATTAGGACATGGATATTATAACTAAGTGCCATATCCAGTGATTTTACTCGGGACTACTAACGGCGGCTGGTAAGATATTTAAGTCGTCAGAATAAGGTCACGTCGAGCGTCCGCATGTGGTAAGAATCTCAACAGACTTTGTAGATTGTGTCTAATGGTATATTTAGAATCAGCTTATATAACACGTTAACGGTAGGAATTTGTAGTTGTCAAATCATTGTTTAACTCAGTAGTTATTAGGTGTTTACATATATATTTTGACAAGAAAAACGAAATTATAGATATTACAGACTTGTAAACTAATCACTGAAACAATGATAGACTTATCTTCATAAATAAGCCGGTCTTATATGATGTAGTATGATATATCCATATAATCCAGAAACTTGACAATTAAAGTGCAAATAAACATGTATAGATGCAGCCTGATGATACATCTTTGAAATAATAAATGTTTCATGAAAAGCTATTGGGTTGAGGAAACCCACACATACCTTTCTAGTGTTGCATAAAGTATTGCGAGGAGTAATTATCCTAGACATAAAGTGTATTTTCAAAGTTCCATACTATGTAATACCTCAAACAAATCATCACTCGAATTTAACAGGTACGTTCAATATACCTAGAGTAAGTATGACTATAGACTATTGTTTTAAGAAGTAACTTAATGTTTATACATTGAATTCTTAAAGAACCTAAGCGTTCACGGTCTCTATATTTAGCGTATACTTTTCATATGCTAAATGTGGACAATGCTAATATTTCTGTATGTAATATTGTCCCGTAATATGCTGGCATTTTTTGCAGAAACAGCTTCCTTTATTGCTGAATAGTTTTTGTAGGATAGTAAATTTACTTTTTATATTTGTGTATATTCTCATATAAATAACAAAGTTCAAGAGAAACATAATAAAAGTACAACTGCTTCAGCTAATGTGTTATTCACTTTCGTTGTTAATGGACCATTCCATTATGGCCAGTACTGTCAATGCACGATTATAGGGTAACACAGAATGAGGACTCCCAGATACTGTTGTAAACGTCTATAATACCTTATTCACAGAGCCTACGAATAACTCTAACGCAGCGTGTACAATCTTCAGAGTAGTGTTTATCGACCTCGCCTTTAAAGCTGGTCCACCAAGAATTACCTCGACCCAGCGCCACCCATATTTATACTAGATTGTGACGCCATCAGTAGTCCTCCTCCTCCGGCAGCGTCCCCTCACCAGAGGACCGATGAGAGCGGAGGATAATTTAGAGAGGAGGGAAGCAGAGGCACGTTCCATCGGGGGCCGACCCGGCATACTCTGAGCCCACCGGGGTGTTCACACGGGGGTTTCTCCTTCATCCCTGTTCTCTACCCCGGCCCATCCTTTCCACTGCAGTATATCAACTTTAAAGGCAACGGAAAGGTAGTTCTTTCACAAGTAATCTCCAGAATTTGCAATTTTCCGGTTATTTCAGTTTTTATTGTACTGGATAACATTTCATCAGATTGGAGTGCCCGTTTTCTGGAGATTACAGCTTTTCTCTAAAATCTGAATACATTGATTTATTCTTTAGGCCATGACGCTATGTACGATTATGGAACATGGACATACTTTTATCTGGGCCAGGAACCATCTATATCACTTTCCAAGTATATATTCTACACCTTAAGCCTATGAGACACCGAAATTTGTTCCCGATTCATCCTGACCATCGGCGCGGTGAGAGTCGGGAATAAAACTTTGGTGTCTTATACTTATAAGACACTGACATGTAGACTCTTCCTGACAACACCTCCTCATTTTATAACCTCGTAAATTACCTGGGATAAGATCTAAGAGGGCCGCCGGGAGCCGAGCCGGGATGAGCCACGGGCCACTGGTGTGGAATCATAGAAAAAAAAAAGATTTAATTAATTCAAAGTTGAATAACTTCGGATCCAATTAAGATATCGGGAAACGTTTTTCAGAACTATAATCGCCTCTGTTTCACCTACAAATCAATATAAGGGACTTCTAAATCAGACTAGGGGATAGGTAGGATCGCTAGTCAAACGGCCAACTCAGAATCGGTAGCAATCGGTGAAAGTGCGTACATCAAAAACTTAAGGTCGGGGAGAGTCGGTCATATCTGACATGGTAGTAATGCCCGACCCGTCGGGAAAAGCAATAAAATCAGGTCGGTGAAGTGCGTACATCAACTTGATTGATGCAGATTGTCACAGACGCGACGGTCCGTCGGGCAAAGGTGGAATCGGGCACAGCAGTCGGGTCGGTGTCTTATAGGCTTTACTTTCTGCCCTGCTTGTATCTCTACAACGACCTGAATTTTCCGGGTAAAATCTGCCCCATGCGCCAGTTTTTTAAATATCCTAAATTCTGAGCCCTTTGGGGAATTTTTTGTGTCATACTTGTAAAAAGAGATGTACCTGTTTGTATGGTAGATGACATACTCATTTCTGTTATGTGTGATATCAAAACAGCAATAGACTGAACCATTTTCTTCAGTGGAAAGCACCTCATGTGTTGTAGGCTTTTGTTTGTCAACATGATACATGTGCTCATTCGAAGGGGTATTCTGATCAACTGTGGATTCACATTATGCAGTGGCTCAAACTGAAAAAGAAACGGTTTTATTCTGTGAAGCTCATTTAACAATTGTGAAGTGTTCTGCACTGTGATGGATTGAGCAACCACACACCAGATGGGGCAGAATACTGGAGAACTCGACCCGTAAAAAACTCGACCCGCAACGAACTCGGACCCGTTTTTTCGGCACTGAACTCGAGTATTTTACATAGTTCTCTCAGTGGGCAGTGGCTTCCAAAAGGGACAAATCATAAGGAAATAAATGAAACATGCTTCATTGGAAAATTTCAAGGAAAATCTCGATGAAAAGTCAGCGACAAACTCTCTCAGCAGGGGGGGAAAGGGGGGGAAAATTGGATGGTACAATGGTACCATGCACACCTTAAGATTTTGTACCTGAAAAATATCGCAAGGGGAGTTTTTGCGCCGACTTTTCTCCTATAAACGGAAAAAGTCGCAAAGTGTGCACTATCCTTTAACCCTAACCCATTCCCTAATCCTTATCCCTAACCCCAACTCTATCCCTAACCCTATCCTTAACCCTAACCCTAACCCTATCCCTATCCCTAACCCTAACCCTAACAGAGTCACTGTCCCAAGGAACTGGTCCTTCCACTTTTTCATTATTTAAAACTGGCTCTAAATCATGGGTTGAGTTCTCCAAAAACGGGTAGAGTTCTCTTTTCTAATTTACGGGTCGAGTTCTCCAAAACGGGTCGAGTTCGTTTCGGGTCGAGTTCTTAAGTAACCAGGGGGCCTGGTGATCAAGTGGCGCCCCTGGTGCCTTAGAGTACAGCTACATCACCTACAGCAATGCCAGCAGAAGCTCATTTAACAATTCCTTTATTTCCCAACTCATAATGTAGGAGTTGTTTGAGTTTCATAACTTTTGACAGTTATCCTTTTTTGAATCTGAAATATAGTTTATCTATGTTATGTCACTGGGTTGAGGCAGAGATTAGTAAGCGCTAGTGGCATGAAAGATCTGCTGGGAGAGTGAATCTATATTCTCAGGCAACATATCGATGCAGAATTGGCCAGTGTGGCAGTGCACCGCCTTAAATCTGAAATACGGGAACTAATCTTAATAATTCCAAAAAATATAACGCTGCCCTCTCACTGTGTGAGAGGGCGCAGTGAGAGGGCGGCTGATTGTAAAGCACTTGCCACAGACCGCTCATGCCGTCCCCATGTCACCGTCTGCGCTGTGTGGGGGTATATGGCCAGATGTCATGGATCTTCGTCAAATGACCAATATTGCTTCTCCATTTCATGAGACAATAAATTTAATAGAGATCTATGATTTTATTGTGTATTCTGGTCGGGCCTGGTTAGACCTTGAAGGGGAACCATAGTTTTGCCTATGTGGGATCATTTATAAATAAGGGAGCTAGGAGGCCCAAACTACCCAAAAGAGGGGGTTTTTTTTCATGATAGAATGAATGTACCATAGTTGCAACTGTCAGCATTAGTGGAAAAATAAAATAAGGTTGACAATTATTATTCTTAATTGGGTCCCCATAGGTTAAGGAAGTTATTCAGACCATTTATAATTTTTTGGGCAGGATAGTATACTCTCTGCAAGGCCAAAGGTACATGTGTAGTTTTAGTGTGGAAACGATTGACTCCCAAAAGAATGAACCCTCCCAATATCTAAATACAGCATAGACAGGAATGAAATTTTTTTTTTGGTAAGCCTTAACATGTACCTATTTATATATTAAAAAAAGAATTTCTAACTATCTTGTGATAGCATTGGGAGCCCATTTACTTGGATTGTGTAGTTTTTGTGTGGAAACGATTGACTCCCACCCTACAGTGATAGCTAACATGTATTTAATATTTTACTCTTGTCCATTTCATATAAATAGCCCCTAATATCAAGGTAACTTTACATGGTACCAGCTTTCTTGTACTCCTTCCCTGTACATAGTTATGAACTCATATCTGGGAATGTGGAAACGATTGACTCCCTGTGGAAACAATTGACTCCCTAGCTGATATTTCCTATAAAGCTTATATCTCTTATGTTAGACCAAAAGACTATTTTGTATCATAATTCTAAACATGTTTCTATCTTAAAAGAATGGGGAGGGGGCTTGTAACAGTGTGAATGCAGTGTACAGAAAAAGGGAGTCAATCGTTTCCACACTGTATATAGCAACCTAACTTTGGCCCAGTAGTGTATATTTACTTTGGGTATTTAACCTACCCTCATATATCCAACATGCACTACTCACAAATAAAAGGTTTTGAACATACTCCTATCTTTACTTTTCACCCCTGTCCTTCTCCATTTGGCGACGATCCGTGACATTTGGCCATATATAGGAGCCAAACTCAGGGGCATGGTGGTCAGTCCACAGGGTGAGAGCTACAGGTGAAGTATGGAAGGTAGATCTTATAGTACATGAATCCCAACAGAGTGCAGTTATCATATGCAGTATTTTGAATAGTTTTCCATATATATATATATATATATATATATATATTTATCCTGTATCACCTGTACATAGATATTTGAGATATACAGCCATACAGATAGACAGACTATATATATATACAGACACACACTGACATACACATACCAGGCCTGCCACTGGCCTCATATTTCCCCATATTTTTTAGCTTGCCCTATATTTACCTATATTTTTGCAATTTTGCCCTATATGCCCCATATTTTTTGTTTTGTTAAATTATCATGTGGTTTAGAAATCTTGCATTACAATTTTTACAATACACTCCTATCCATCGCTTCAGGGCAAATAATAATCCTGACACTAAATAAAAATTTTCTGACTGACATTGCAGACTTAACTACTGTTATACCTATCTAAAAATGTATAAACATAGACAGGATTTTGTTATATATATATATATACATTTTTTTTTTTTTGGGGGGGGGACATCTCTGAAGATTGACAAGCCCCAGACCCACTTGGATTTCATAGATTATAAGCTTTATCCAGGACTAACTTTCAGGGGGAATGTTGCCAGGGATCCAGCAGCAAAGATCCTCCTGGGGGTCCAGGGGACAAAGCCCCTGAAAGAATTAGAATTTTATAGATTATACAAGCTGTACCCAGGTTTTTGCTTTAATGCAAGAGGTTAGGCCTACACATCTTAGGCTATCTGGGGATATTGCCAGGTCTAGCAGCAAAGCCCCTTCTGGGTGTCCAGGGGGCAAAGCCTCTGGAAACATTTTGATTTTATAGATCATACAAGCAGTTCCCAGGATTTTTTTTTGGAGGGGGGGTTATCTGTGAATATTTTCAGGAGTCTAGCTGCAAAGCCCCTTCTGGGGGGGGTCCACAGGGCAAAGCCCCCAGAAGAACTTGAATAATATACATTATATGGTCTGTATCCAGGGATAGGGGCTACACATCTTAAGTTATCTGGGAATATTGCCAGGGGTCTATCAGCAAAGCCCCTCCTGGGTATGCAGGGGATGGAAACATTTGGATTTTATAGATTATACAAGCTGTCCCCAGGATTTAGTTTCAGGGATTTGGGTTACACATCTTAAGACTATCTGTGAATATTGCCAGGTAGCAAAGCCACTCCTGTGGGTCCAGGGGGTGAAAGTCCTAGAATAACATTTCATAGATTATACAAGCTGTCCCCTGGGTTTTGCTTCAGGGAGGGGGAGATATGTACCTGACACTACCTGGGAAGATTGCCAGGGGTCTAGTGGTATAGCCCCTCCTGAGGGCACTTGGTAGTCCCTGAGAGCACTTGGACATTAAAGATTACGCAAGCTGTATCCAGGGATTTATTTCCTGGGCCCTGTTTTTTAGTCACGATATCGTGGATCCACGATGGCCTAAGATCGTAGCTTGAGGCCAAGACATTATTTGGTGATACAAAATGGCCGCCGTGCTATAGACGGTGTCGTAGCCTGCTGCCTATGATCGGAGCTCAAAGTGTCGGAGCTTACGACAAGTATAGAATTGTCTTAGGTTCTATCAAACTTTGTGTGAGAACGGAACGCGCAACGGGGCTTCCCGTAGGAATTAAGCGATGAAATTTTAACACGAGTAAGGGATACATATAAACTATAATCATTTAAAATATGAAGGAGATCGGACATAGCGTTCCGAAGTTATCGGCGTTTGAATTTCGTCATAGCAATCGTCTGCTCTGGTGGTCAGTCACCCTCCCACCTCCCGTTACGCAGTCAATGTCAAGGTCGCTGCATAAATTAGCGGAGATGGGGGAAAAATACACTGGCCACCAGAGCAGATGATTGCTATGATGAAATTCAAACGCTGATAACTTCAGAACGAAGAGGACGATCTTCTTCATATTTGGTATGATTATAGGTTATATGTATACCTTACTCGTGTTAGAATTTCATCGCTTAATTCCAACTGGAAGTGAAGTTGCTCATTCGGTACGACATGTCCAGAATGGTCTTAGACATACGACACTTATGTCACCTGTTTCCGCTCCATTGGCCATCGATTGTCGTGACTATAGCACACCTTTTAGCTCTCTAGATGTCGTGGCCACCACATATTTGTCATAGGTTCTAAGATCGTGGCTCTATAGCACACTGACGCCTAGAAGATGTCGCCAATAACGATTGTTGTGACTAAAAAACAAGGCCCTGGAGTGGAGTTACATCCCTTATGTTATCTGAGAATATTACCAGGGGTCCAGCAGTAGAGCCCTCATGAGGGTCAAGGGGTGCAAAGCCCCTGGGATCATAAATCTGTATTCTATACTTAATTCAGAGATGGCACTTTTCCTATTTTCCAAGGAAATCCTTGTATTCAATTTCAGTTCATGAAATTCATTTTTCTTGTGTAAAAGAAAGAGGGAAATAAATTTGGTCTCATTCACACCAATAAACAGTGGTGCAAACCTCCCAAAAACCCCAGCCCTATTTCTCAGTCAATAATGATGTATTTTCCATATTTTCTCTGAGGCATTAAATTTCTCATGAAAATGATATTCTCTATTCTTTTTCATGACCCCAACTGACATCCCTGACTTAGGGAGCATTCATTATTTATGGCAGGGGGGTGTGGGTTTTGCTCAGTGAATCCTCCAAAATAAATCCCCCCCCCCCCCCACGAAAATACCTCCAAATGAAAATGCCCCCCCCCCCTTCGGAAATACCTCAAAATAAAATGCCCCCCACCCTCGGAAATACCCTAAAATAAAATGCCCCCCCTCCTCAGAAATACCTCAAAATAACCCCCCCCCCTCCAAGACAAATACCCAGGTATACACCCCCCCCCCTTCCCTAGGCAATATCCTTAAATCACTTCTTTCTCATATATACATGTATATGTATACATATAATGTAATGTTAGGTAAATAAAGCCAGGTGAATTATATATAATAATAGTATATAATCAAATCCTCTAATATGCAGCTATTCGGCCCTTGAGAAATGCGGACTGTTAATGATGGTTTAAGAGCAATGACTGCAAACTGGCGTATCATAGTTAAAGGGTTAGATATCCACCATCTAGGAAGTGAACCAATAGCCTGTCAGGACATGCTGGCGCGGGAGCTTATGTACCTGCTGCTCTAAGACCTATCTTAAGAGGTGTTCTATTGAGACAGTGGAGGCACCAAAAAGACAACTTTTATGTGCTAAGCTACATTCCACGGCTATCACCTGACATTGACCATTGAACTGAGTATAGATACTAATACAGTGGAGCTGCACCGCATAGAGTCATCGAGCAATCTCCTAACAGCAGTATTGCCTTTGATAGTCTTAGCATATTCATGCACAGCCTACAAACTCTAAAATCATTGCAGTTTTCTTGTGTGGAAAATAGTCCTGGCTTGTTTTGATATGTTTGACGTTTTTAAAAGATTGCGAATACTAGACGTCTTGCATGGCAGATTACAAGAAGTCTTAGTATGATGAGCTCCCACTCTACAGACATGGCACTGCCAGGTGTTACAGTACCTTACTTATTATCTTCTCTGCAACAATCACCAGGGCTTATATATATATATATATATATATATATATATATATATAAATTTCTTAATTCTGCTACAAGAGATCAGACACTATTGGTCTCTGTATAGATTATCCAAAATGTGGGTGAATCACAAAAACGTAAATCATTGAAATTGAAATGCCCCACCCAGGCAAATACCGCAAAATGAACCCCCCCCCCCCCCCCCTGGCAAATACCTCCAAATAAAATGCCCCCCCCCCCCCCCCCAGGTAAATACCCTCATATAATTTGCCCCCCCCCCCCCCCCTCCAATAGCTCATCCCCGAATGAACGGTCCCTTATAAGAGCTGAACCCTAGATTACGTTTTGGGGAAAGAAATTTACACACCTGAGACTACCTTGGAAGATTGTCAGGGGTCCAGTGGCAAAACCCTGGAAGCACTTTAATTCTATACATTACACAAGCTGTTCCTAGGAACGGAAGCTTTTATTTTGTTTATTATAACCCCACTTAAGGGGATATATGCACCCTGCCCCCCCCCCCCCCCCGGCCCCTGAGCACGCCCCTGATTGTTACAATACTCTGGTTTAAAAGAACTATAATTTCAGTATCAGCCCCATATTTGCCCTATATTAGTCCTATATTTTCACTTTCCCTGCCCTATATTGAGCCCTATATTCCATCAAAAGGGCAGTGGCAGGCCTGACATACACACAGATACATGCGCTGACACAATGAGATGCACAGACGAAGATATGCAGATACACATACAGATATATAGAGACACCTGATACACAGAGTTACATAGATACCTTCCCTAACTCCAACCAACGAGTATAGAGAAAGAGAGGCACAGCTCTGGAGGCCCTGTTGGGGGTGGATGTCACCAGCTTATTTTCGGTTTGTCACACTCAGTGGGTGGTCACTACCCACTTCTGGTGACCACATGTAATTAGGGTCAGGGGAGGTGGCTAGGATAAGACAAGGAAACTCTTTGAAGATTATATGAAACCAGACATGTATGTTTTAACAAGAAGGTCTGGGGGCTGGAATTCATTCCTGCATTCATATGAAAATAGATATGTAATCTTAATTCTTCATGTCAATTTTATGGTTGTGTCATATGCAGAACAATTAGTAGTTTAAAGAAAGTTCCTTGAAAAAGTGGAAAATATTCAGGATTTTTCTGACATAAATGAAGTATCACTTCCAAAGATTTAAGAAGTTTTCAAAATACAAAAAAAAACAACCTACAGCTGGCTGATTCCCCCTTTTTTAAACTAGTTCATGGGGTCCTATGGGGTTCCTGAAAATGTGACTTTTAGGAGTACCCTCCATGGTGATAGCATTGTGACCAAAAGGGGTGCCGTTCAATAGGGAGTGCTTATAAGCAGGCGGCCCTCGTGCAGTTTTGTCTGTAGTGGTGAGGGTGGTGGGGGTACTAATTGCTGATAACGCAGAGAGAAACACTCAGATGTCCAGCCACCCTGAGCTGAGCCTCTCTTTTTCTATACTCGTTGCTCCAACAAATATCATGTTTATAAATAACCTTTACAGGGCCAGTACAACCTTGACCATCATGTCATGGCTCACTGCCCTGCTAACTTTCTATCACCTGGCCTTGCAAATTCATTACAAAACGTGCAAAATACAGTAAGATTGTCCTGTGTAAATAGAGATACACAGATACAGGTATACAGATATATACATAGATATTGAGCATATATTGTTTTAGTTACCATATTTTCTTGTTGTGGTCATTGCTCTGTCTATACTGCTTGTCATTGGCAGTAATCACGGCTGTGTGTGCACTGCTGAGTGTCAGATATGACTGACTGCCCTCAACTCTCTAGGTGTCAGTTTTATAGCTCCAGTCTGACAATCAGCGCAGATAGCGATGCCCTAACACTACTCCCATGCTTTAGTGTTTGGAGCAGAGCTCCTATAGACGGCCATTGCCTCAAAGTTGCCCAGGGTACATACATGTACACAATGCCTGACTGCCCCACACTACTCCCAGCGAATAAATGCCCTTGGTAGCCCTGCTCTGCACATGCTCAATGGTGTGTGGCTTACTCTTTTGAATTGATTACCAGAGCTTAATTGGTTTATATAAGCTTTAAGGTATCGCATAGGTATGGTAGGGCCTCACCTTTTAATCTCAAAGTACAGGCGATTTGTCTCCAGACTATATATGTTTATAAAGACAGGTTTTTATTAGGTGGATATTAGCAGTCAAGACCAGAAGAGAGTTGTATTAAAATGTTTTATTCATCAGATTATAAGAAAAAATCATACACAATAGTGTTCAATACATTAAAATAAATATATGTACATTTTTCTCAATTGATTTTCATACTATTCTACATTATTGTGGATAATCTACTTTACAAGCCTTTTTGCTGGTTTATTAGCACTTCAACCACATGTTGATTCCTATTATTTGTTGATTGTTGAAATACAGCAGGTAATGGCTATTTCTCTGTGTGGATATCTTTAGGTTGGTGGGAAGAGGATAATATTCCATAGCCCGTCTTGCATACAAAATCTATCATCCTTTAGACTTTTTTTTAAATCGGCAAACTAATCACCACCATCCACAGCTGAAATAAATAACAAAGTTGTATTACCACAACTGTATGTATATATGACACTTTTCTAAAGGAGCGTTACTTTGGTCACAATGCTTCACAAAAATTCAGTAATGCGGTCACAAGAGGTATATAATATCAAGAGATGCATATCTATTTAGGTCATCTTTCTTTGTAGTTTCAAATGCAATTTTCATATTTGAGAAGTCAGTTTTAAAACACTTCTCTTCAGGAGTCTTCCATTATGACATTCTTCGCTGAGTGTCGGTAGATAACTACTTTGTTTCGTTCGATCATGCAACACGATTGTTAGGATGTTTCCAATTGCCATGAAATAGAAAAAAAAGACTTACTTCCAGGGATATTGACTTTGTTTGAAACGAGAACGTCAGCTTGGACGGCAGACATGGTGGTGTAGAGAGACTCGGGATTAGACTAAAAAGTAACACAAGCAATGTCAGCATTAACACGGATAATTACCAACATAGTTCAGGCAGTACAATGGGTCTCCAATTACAACAGTTTGAACTCTGGATGACATGACCGTCAATATTGTAAAAGGAGTTAGAGCTTCACGTGGCTCAACTGCACGATGGCAGATATAAGTATGTTCTAAATTTGCGTATCGTTTGATGCAGCACCATTAAGAGATGGCAGCTTTCCTCTTTTTTTTTCATGGAAATCTACTTTTTTATTTTCAGTATATAAAATCTTTTTCCTTCTCTAAAACAAGGATGATACTAACCGTGCTCGTTAAGGCCAAAGAAAAATTGGTTTGAACCTCCCCACAGCTGTTGAGCCATATGCCGTGGCAGACACCGATATATTTTCCACGGTTTCTCTGTCCCCCGGCAACATGTCCTAACAATTGTAATGCTTTAAAAAGGCCCAAGTTTGAGTTTATGGAAGGAGTAAAGAAAGATACTAACCATAAATTGCTCATAGAGTGCGTCGCCCATTGCCTCTCTTACGTGCTCGTCCACGATCGGGTAATTACGACAAAGGTACTTAAAAAGAAATGAACGATTATTAATGAGAGAACCCATGTCTAACTGTAGGACGCACCTCGTTAGTATACACCATTGCAAAGTAGTTAATGTGTAAAAATTAACATCTGGTTACAGATCAAAGAGTAAACACTTGAACACTATGCATTCCCTATGGTAACTCCATTAATATTTATGGAGTGTTTACTAGTACTTTTAATCCCAAATTCGTCATATACCCACCTCCAGAGAGATACTGGCCTGGCGCTGGCTGTCGGCATACTCTTGGTTACCCATAGCGTACATCAGATTGTGGACCACGCGCATTTGGATAAGCTTGTCAGCAAGGTCGTTGGACTCTCGACATAACACTCTAGAAGAAGGAGAACAAGGAATAAAATATAACCCATACACCTTGCATCTCTGCGTTTTAGTATATGACTAGCGACTTCGTCGAGTCCGAGTACGAAAAATATAGAAAAGTGAAATAATGAACTACCGATAGCGGGGTTCGAACGCCCGGAGGCCCTACCGACTGCTCCACAATGACAGTTCCAAGGATTGGGCCAAATACTTAAGCGGTTGGTGGGTGGGGGGAATCAGCGGAGTTTTGAAAGGGCTACCAGCGAAAGTTGAAATCTCATTGGTTTCTCATGAGAAAAATAGATCAGAAAACTACAATACTAAACTTTGATTTTGGCATGGTGTGAAATGAATCATAAGAGAAGAAGTTTGTCTGAGTATAGAAATACAAAAAAGAAGACCAGGTTCGAGTTTTTCACTGTACGAGAATCTCACTCTCGTGGGCCCTCATTCTCCACGCCCAGGTTTGGTTCACTATGTCTCTATGTATGGGAGCAACTTCAGGCGGATTCGACGGAATTCTACCGTTTTAAATATAGTAGGTAACTAAGCCATTTGGCAGGGCAAATACTGAAGACCCATAACTTTCAACCCACCCATTTTGCTCTCTTCTGAAATCATCTCCCTGTGTATTAAAGAGGTTATGATTACTACAATAATGTTCTTACAATGACGTTTGAAATTTTAAAAGAAATACCACGCTGGTTACAGCACTTCCATGTTGAAACAAATGTACCAGACGGCATTAATTGCCCAAGGAAAATGCGTATTTCGTTTTATGATTACGAGCATGAGTTTACGCGCGCCGCATTATAGCTTGCTATTTTACTAAAGATGAGTGTATCTAAGACTTGTTGACATATTTACCCGATGCATTTAGCTGCAGCTCCTTGCTGAACAAACACGGGCAGTGGTGCTGCCATCTTTGATACATTTGGATCTGAAATATAATTATATATTAGCATAAAGAGAATCATTAACAATTTTCTCCCAGTTTCTTTTTTGTTGTTTTTTACAGGTGATAACTTATTGTTACTTTATTTTATCCTACCCCGTTTCCATATTTTTTCAGTATCAGGAAGTAGTGACATAAACAACACTTTATGTCACACCCGTGACATAAACAAATCCCATGCTAATCCTATGGCGTTTATTATCAGGGGTAGGATAATAACTTATTGTTACTGGTTGCCAGGTACTGACATTGAGTGCTGGCCATGGGTTCTGGTGCACCGACCATGAATTTCAGTACTTCAGCCGGCTCCACTGGGCCAGTATGCCAGTCGGCATTAAATTTATGAGCGCCTGTCTACACAAAATTGTATAGTACCACCTGCAAAGTACCACTGGCGAAAGCAGATTCATTAGGTTTTACCCGCTGGACTTTAATGCTCCATGGCTTGGGTACGGAAACTGCATTGACTGCTCCCTACGTGCACTCCAACGGATGCGGTAGCGCCAACAGGTATGCCCATGAGCCATAAACCTGTGATCCCAAGCCAAAACCACAGACAGTTTCCAGAGTTTAGGCAGCATTTTAGCACCAGTGTAATATACACATTCATAACATCAACGTTCATCTTTATTTACCTTCATTAATTGGTTAACTGCAGTGTTCAGCAAAAAAAATTACTAGCTGTCATCGTTCCATACAAATAACCATGATACCATAGGTTGATCGAGCACTGCAGTGTGGCGCAGTGCTTGGCACACCCCCTATCAAATGAACAGGGAACTTGAGTAGCATGGAAATGCAGACAACGTCCACTAGATCACAAATCAGTGCCATCACTTGGTTGGTGTATTGGCCCCGTGTGGTTGCCGGCCGGATAGAAAAACGTGTGTTGATGGAAGAGCTACCCAGTGGAACAGGCCCTAAAGTAAGTTCATATTATATCTTATATCATAGATTATGAGTACATAGAGACAACGTATCTGAATATCTGGATTAAAATGACTAAATATCCAGTTGATTGAAATCAGCCAATATAGATATTAGTCAAAATGCATCTCGAGGTGTATTTTTTAGATGCTCCCACTACACCCCTCCGATCCTCAGCAAACTTCGCTACCTGATATTGTTTTCTTACCATCTAGTATCTCTGGTCGCTTAAGGAGGTCCTCTTTGGCAGGGCGCAGCAGCTTGACGAGACCCCACAACAATCCCTCCTGCACCTCATATTCCATAAGAAGTTTTATCAACTCGATGGCTGCAGAAAGTGGATAACAATCTTCAATAAATTCAACTGATGCCATTGAAAGGATTGCATTTTGCATCATTACAAAATATCGAAATGAGACAATATTCTGCCTCGACATGTGATTTCTTTTATTTTGATAAATGGGAAATGGGTACCAACGTGTGAAACAGTATGCTTATAAATGGTATAACAATGCTTAGTGATCATTATTTGGTGTTACATGATACAAGATTTTGTTTTATTTAACGATGAGGGATGTTAGTTGGGGTCATGAAAAAGACAGAGGAGATATTTTCATGTGGCATTTACTGCTTAAGAGAAACTGAGAAAACATGGAAAACATATTGTTACTGGTCATGGAATGGGGCTGGGGTGTGTGACGAGGTTTGAACCACTGTTTATCGGTGTGAATGAGGCCCAATTTATATTCTCTTTATATTCCACATGGATAGGTTTTCCGTAAAAAATAGGAAAACTGCCATCTCTTAACGATTAGATTATATAACATTGTAGAAATTAATCCAACTTCATATTGAATTCTTATCTTTTAGATAAGCAGCAAAACTCAGAGTACTCTTAATTTTTGTGCATCTCAAAAAAGTACTTGGATCCAACACACGCCTCGCTAAATATTCTCACCTTCATATTGGACTTCAAGATGTAAAGTCTTCAGCAAATTCAAGAGCGGTTCCACTATGACAGGGTTAGCTTGCTTGGCAATCGGCTGGAAAAACATGAAAGGATACAAGGAACTGTTTCTGTAATGTTTCTGCTTAAAACCTGTGATACTGGTCAAAGAGTTTAGGTGCTCAAAGGTTGTGTTCTGTCCAATTTTACAATGGTCGGTTGAAACAAAAGAATCTATGAAAATTGACATAAATTGTGTCAATTGCTGTCGTCAATTAGTCAGTAGAAAGACGCCAACTGCAACAAAAATGATGCCGTTAAAGATTACTATGTCAGAGGATACACTTAACTACATATGAAACCTTAAGGTGCAGAAAGGGAATTATATGCTATTAACAATACAGGTTCTTCATACTTAGTATGTTTCCTTGGGAGCTGTTTTTAGATAATGTTTTTATAGTTACATGACGATACTATCCTAACTAAACAAGAATGTGTGCACTTATAGAGTGTTACTCCCTGAAATTATTGTAACATTGAATTAAATCAGTGTTGTAAGCTTATTAGGTTTTGATATTATGTCTACATTGTAAACTGACTCATCGTAAAACATTATAGACATTGTAATAGGATCAATCTCTTGATTCTTTTAAACTTAAATACGGATTAACTTGTGTGGTTATGTTACTCGAAACTCACTTAAATGAGCCTATTCGAACTTGCGGTCTGAATGATGCTGGCATTGTTGGTGCTAACTTGTATACTTTTTGAATTCTACACTTGCATAGTAATTATAAGTGGCATTTTCCTTTGTCTCGTTGCAATTAGCAAATGATATGAATCTTTATTAGGAAAGTGGTCAGAGTGGGCTTGTTAGTTTTCTCTTTAAAATCAACATAAACCGTAAGTGGATATTTAGATTACACAACTTAAGAGAAGTAAATGTAAGTTGTGTTATACCTCGAACAGATATAGTGCATAGTCATTCACGATAAGAACAAAAGAGATATAGGAAAAACGACATATGATATAGGCTATCCTGTAGCTTGGGACCTCCTGCTGGATAAACACAGCTATGTGTAGTACTATGTCATGTCCAGGGGTCTAAAATGGAAATATGTGATTTCTACAAAACCGTGTACTACATGGACTAACTACTAGTTGTTGTCATAAAAGCACGCGTTCAATGGTCTACCAGAAACAAAAAAAGACAAGATAAATTTCTAAATCTTTTTATATGAAGAAACATGTCCTCAACAGTCATAATCAACACGTCATGTATTTGTATACGCTGCTAAACATGTTTACGACTTACTATGAATAACACTCAAACTTATAATACGCCATTCACCACACGTTCAAACCCAGACTTTACTCACCGACATATTTTTCTGAATGATTCAAATGCAAACATTATTCATGATATCCAATATTGTGAGGTAAATTGGTTTCGATGGACCTGGATGACATAACCTATGATATCCCTTTAAGACCCTATTAAAGAAGTAGAGTATAAAATCTATTTGCAAATGATCTCTACAATCCTTTCTATCAGTTACTGCAAATTAACAGAACATGTCAGCCAAACATGTCAGTTTAAAACGAAATCATTTTAAGGCTGCCGATCCTGCCAGGGTTTACAAGGTAAATAACAACATTTCTTTCAGAATTTACACCTATGCGTACGCACACCTTTGCACTTTTCGTTGATGACATCATGCAAATGTACAGTGCTCTTTTTAATTTTCTTATTCATTACAATCGCTGGAAAATATGATGAATATATAAATATGAATTACACCCATCCAAATCATTCGGCCAAGATGTAGATTACAGAATGGCTAAGCCTTCAGATGCAAACATACCTGGACAACTCGGAGGGTCTGTGCTGCCATCTGTTGTGCCTTCGGTGAACTACAGGGTAGGAGTGCTATGAGTCCCTTGTAAACTTGCATCTCAAACTTAGGATTTCCCTGGGCGAGAAGCTGCAATAGATGGCGTGAACATTCTTGGGTTTCTTCTGCACGAGATTTCGCCAGACATTCAGCAATGGCCCGAATACCTTGAAATTAAAGATAAAACTTGAAACTTAATCAAATTCAGCGAAATTTTGTGGTTGTGATTTGATACAACGCCATACAAATTGTATCCTTAGTAGATGATAATTAAACTCATTAACTACAAATACCGTGTCGGTTTTTGTGATTTTTCATTTTAATCAATCAAAATAAGTTCTTTATTTATTGAACTACTTTTGTCTAACAAATATGGCAGTGTTAATTGAACGGGTATTGTCATAAACATAATACATTTGTTACGATTATTTTTTATCTGTAAGAAAAAATATAAAAATACGTGTAATACCAATCTTTCCCAACAATTACCAACATATAGGCACTTCCATTGTGTCAGGATGTAAATACCACAATAAAGTACGCTTAGTACCCTTGTGAATTTCCCCAACTTACCATAGCTTTCACAAATTAATTCTTTGTGCTTTCGACCGGCCTCAGCAATACATGTAAGTAGTCTCAGGGACTCAGTCTTATCGATCTCTTTAGCCTGCTTCAGACCTAGGATTTCCAAGGCTGTGAGAACTCCCCCAACTTCAAGGAACTCAGACATGAACTTGTGCCTAAAAATAAATACATGATTAGATCATTAGATTAAGAGTGATGCTATGGATCGACCGATGCTATATTCATTATTTGGTTATATTTTCCTATATTTAAGTTCGAATAGTCTCATATTTTAAAGCTTACTGGCTTATTTGATTTTCTGATACCGTAAAGTATAAATATAATGCAAATAGTAGAGGATATCGTTGAAAATGTCCTTTTTTCTACAAAGATTTTGACCGACTTTAGACTTTAGTCTTTGATGTTGTGACTAATGATGTATAATTAACGAACTCCCTGCATTGGTTTATCATATGTCGAATGTAGACTTTATAGGTTTAACATGTTCAGTATTTTTGTGGTTTCCTTATTTCTAAAACCAAAATATGTAACTTCATACCCACTAGAAGCCGATAGGAAAATCTGGAGAGCCCTAAGTTGTTCTGTGAGACAGGTACCAATCATATATCTGTATATATAATTAAGGATAACCCCCCTCGGAAAACCTTTGCCTTATGATGAGAACATAATTGATGATGACATTAAGATATGATATCAATCGCGACAAGCTCTATTAGTTATTTTAAGACAACACAATACACGTACATGACAAAATCTCTCAAAGAACATACAATCTATTTGAAATAGTCTACAGCAGTGCTCATAACCAGATAAAGGATACGTGAGACGAAACCAAGCCGTGAGCCGGGTCAGGAAGAGACTAGCAGCTTGGGCGAATTCAGCTTCAAGTTCTGGTCCAGTTTTATTCATATTCTGTAGAATGAAATCTTGCAAAATATGCCTGCGTATTGATTTTGATCCTTTATCCCATTCGTGCAGGAGGACCATCACGGTTGAAGTCTGTGTCTGCTGCTTTGCAGACCCCATTATTACCCTCCAGTGTGGTCCTAAACCTGAAAAGGAAAAAACAAATCCTTTGGTAACAATGTTCAGCAGATAGTGTAGTGGTGATAATGATCCTTATCATTAGAATGAGGCCATATTATCTAATAATGTCAAATTTATGAACTGATCACTGCACCTTGATTTATATTCTAACAATGACCTGATAGTCAGTTTAATTACTATTTAAAATAAAATATCTATCAGTGTCTACAACAATCAAATGACACAGGGACAACAACGACTCATAATATTGATACAGCGATTCAAAGCAAAACCAAACTATTCCAGACGGTACTTGGACCATACGATTGGAAGCCTTTACGCTTGGGACGATAAGCTTCGTGAATTGGACGATACGATTTGTTTTTGGTAGTTGGCGCCGTGGCCGCCTCGGAAGATACGCTTTGTTTTCGAATATCGGTGGTTCGGAGTGGCCAATCTTCTTCATATTTGAAATGTTTATAGGTTACATATTCCCCTACCTTATGTTAAAGTTTCATGTCTTAATTCTTATGAGAAGTGGGTGAAATCACCCAGAAAATGACAGGACCGCACATGAGTGATAATAGGTGCACATAGCGATCGGAAAAAATGTCACACGCATAACGGCAAATTTACATAAGTTCCCTTTAGAGAATCAAACTATAAACCTACCCATTGTTTCATGAATGTATTTTGACATCTATTAGTCTTTAACGGGTGTTTCTAAACCAATTATTCACAGAGTTATCACCTGAAATGTACAGAGTGGCTTTAGACTTGTGCTGTCCAAGTTGTACAACACTGACACACACAGTCGAATAGATCGACGGGCCGTACCATACACAGAATTTTCTGCACTTCCCATAGGAATTAAGTTATTACCAAAATAAAAAATGGCATGTCGCTGAAGTTAAGAAAAATCGTATGGTCCGTCGCTCACGCGCGGAAAAGCGAGGCGTGCCGGCTCCGAAGCTTATCGTCCAGCATTCTTCCAGACCCTATATCTAGGTCCAGTAAATATACACCCAATTATTTGAGAGTGACTAGATCTACTAATGGTAGTAAAACTTCTACTGGACAAAGAATCCTTACTTTATAACTGTATTTAGAGGTAGTTTTCCAATGGAACTTCACTTTATCATCTGTCTCATCCCTTCTTAAGACTTAACAACAACATGGCTGGACTTATTGGATTCCTTCACGCTGGCACCGAAACTACATATGATCATGTTACAGGCAAATCTAAGACACCCCGCTTGGTCGCCAGCACGCTTGAAAACACTACGGTTTGTGAGTTGAATGCCCCGCTTCGCTTTCACAAGAGGGCCTCATAAGATAGCACAGTGGCTGCTTTGGATACTGCGCGTCGTGTTTATGATGACAATTATACTGGCGGGTAGGAACATGATCTATTAACTTCCACCTTGTTAGCTACATGACAGTTATTAATTGAAGTTTCTACATTAATTCTTGACAGAGTTCTGACATTAAACTGAAGGGGCCTTGCGACAAAGCGTAGTATATATCCGTCGGTCACCGCCTTAACCGAAGCGTGCTGACAGCGAAGCATGGTGTCCAAATACCCTCCAGCTCAAGATCTATACACCACATGTTGTTATAGAGGACAGCTGCTCACCCCTCAACCCCTCAACGTGCATGACAGACAGAGGAGAGAAGGGTACTTTGCTGGGAAAAGTATTCACCCCTGATCTCCATTCAGGAGTGAACAGCTGTTCTATATTATTAGGCACAATGCAGTTAGGGAACCAGCGAGAAAAACTGAACTAAATGGCTGGATCCGAAAACCAGCAAAGCTCCAGCGGGAAACTACGTCTAAATACACAATTGTAAACTAAGATACGGTTATTTTGAAGGTTGGCAAAGACAAATGGGAACATATTTGTTGATTCATTTTTGTTTTCATACATGTCAGATGGCGGCCAGTGAGAAATGACGACCCGGTGGAGGGCAAAGTAACCCGGCCCTGTTTGGGACAGGGCTGGGTACACTGGCTAGTAGTAGTACTTTGCCAAACAATGACAGTGGTATTCATTCTTCCAAACCCTTATACAAACCCTTATGCAACAAATGTGCAGACAACCTGGTGAAGACTATCTGACCTACAGCCCAAAATTCGCATTTACCACGTAAGTCTTTAGACTTTAGTCCGCCAGTTTTGAGCTCTTGAGCGACCATAAACTTAAAGTTGATAAACACCTGAAGATAAACAAAGTTAGCCTGACTCTCTCAAAAGACATGTATGAAGACAAGTGTACTATTTTGAATGTCAAATTTAGGCAATGTATCCTTACCCTATACTTGCGGTTATTTATGCTATCTTTGAATGCAGGGGTAAAAAATCCAGAAAAATCTTTACGGCGGTAGACCTACGGACACCAGCCCGGACACCACATCGCGGACATGTTTAGGCGTCAGTGGTTTCCACCACAACGCGAACCGAAACGAGAAGACATAGGAGCTGCGATTGGATGTACTACCGGAAGTTCATCTTGGGACAACCAATGAAATCAACCAATGCAAAATACCCTAAAGAGTCTTTAGTTTCCAAGATGGCTGAGAAGGAGGTCTCAGAAGAGCTGGATTATCATATAAGTTTTCCATCTCCCATCCCCGATGAGGTTTCTGGCGATGAAAACGAAGATTTCTATAATCCAAACAACTTTCAAAGGGAACCTGTTGTGATACTTTTAGGATGGATGGGCTGTCAAGACAAATATTTGGCAAAGTACAGTGCGATCTACGAGCAACGAAAGTAAGGCATCAAGCAAACTGTCATTATTGTTACCGTAGCCGAGGACGAGTTCCCAGAAATCGTCTGTTCTACATTAAAAATAATGCCTGTCAACAAGTCAGACTCTTCGGATTAGCCGAGATCATGTTCAGTAAATGTGTTCCCGGCTTTCTAATCCATTTGATTTTGAGTAGATATATTACTTCATTGCTAAGTTGCCCGTTGTTAACAATGATAATTATACATTACTATTTACACTGACAGTGTGAACTTGGGGCAATCTAGATTAAAGCATTTACCCTGTCCATATTGTATCATGTATGCACGGGCTTGGATGACCTGGGTTGGCAAATTGGAACTGCCGGCCCATCTCCACGCCATTGTTCTCGACTCGAGTTCTCATTTTCGCCACCAAGGTGGCAGCACAGTAGTTGCAAGTTCTTTTCTAATTCTATCTTTAACCAATAAAACACCTAGACACGTGCACTAATTGTATGGCCATAACTTGTCTATACTTGAAAAAGACAATTAAAGGTTTCTCAAGTCATAGTTGAAAACCAATCACTTTGGAGTTTGGTAGAATTTTTGCTGTTCTTTGGTGATCATTTCAAATACTCTATTTTGAGGGCTGCTCTCTGCGCTGTTCCATGTAGGTCTCAACCTGGGGAAGACCAACAAATAGATTATTGAGGCTCCGTGAGCCGTCAATATTTTCATAAATTTGTGTTTTCACCGGTGACCAGTGAACTGAGTGATTTGTGAGGGGCGCTATCAGCTAAAGTCACTCAAACTGCCAATTGTTTGGAAACCCTCAGAAGGGATAGGGCCATAATTCCTTTTTCATCTCATCACATGTTATTGGCCTTATACATATTCTTCAGGTAACTGTTGTCTTATCAATGTTCATTTCTTCAAAATTTGTACTTTAATTGTTACTGGCACAACTACCCTGGCCATCGCTAATACAAACATCCTTTGGATTTAAAGACCCCCCCCCCCCCCCCCCCCCCCCCCGATGGTCTTATTAGACTATGAGGCGAACTGAAATTTTTAAAATTTGTATTCATGAATATTTTTTCGTGATTATTTGTTTTGAGGAATTATGTCACAAGTGTGAGAGGCTGGATAGTTCGGGCACACGTCGCTAGTCGGGTATTCGGTGTTGGTGTCCTCTGCGAGAGGGTGTAACAGGTCAGGGAGCGAGAGTGGTTCTCACAAAGCAGTTGACCACAAGAGAATTATTAAGCCTTATTAAGCTCCAATTCCAGCTGGATTATCATGTTACATCTCGAAATTACTCTCCCTAAGTTGAAAATAGAAAAAGGAAAGGAATACAAAAAAAGATACTCTCAAGTTTCTAAATTCAGTAAATTCTATTTTGATTCTGTTTCTCTATTTCTTTTTGCCATGGTTTTGCGTTTGCTGTGTCTGGGTGGCTTGTCTCCGTGACATGCCCTATGGCATGTCTATGGTAGCATATCCCTATGGCATAACAGATAATGCATGGCACCGAATGATTTCATTTCAGTGAGTCTATAAATAAATTCCCTCATGACATGAGTGTATAGGCAGCAAGCTGCAATCAGCAGCAATGTGTACCTTAAATATCATTTTTATCATTTGCAGATGTATCACAATAAGGTATACGTTGTCAATGGATAAAATATTCTACAATAAAGATTTAGTGCGTCCAGTTGCCATCAAGATTCTAGAGATGATTGAGGACTTGAGTTTAGAAGAGAGTCCCATCATATTCCATGTTATGAGTAATGCCGGATGCATCCTATATCGTCACATCACAGCTGAAGTTCAAAGCAATATGCGTTTTTCCACACTGAAGATCCGTGGATGTGTCTTTGATAGCTGCCCTTCAAAACCCAAGCTCTCAACAGCAGTGAAAGCATTCCACCAGTCGCTAGAATTAAATATCGTGGCCGTCTACTTTATGACGTTGCTGTTTGCCCTCACCGTGTATGGCAAGGCCGTCCTGTCCATATTGCTCTCTATCTTCGGGTTAAGATTAGAGGCTGATGACGATTTCTACGCCGCGCTAGAGCGAGATCCAGCACAATGGCCGCAACTTTATTTGTACTCTCAATCGGACGACCTCGTCCCCTATAAGGACATAGACCATATGATTGAAGCCCGCAGGAAATCTGACGTGCTCGTGCTGTCTACATGTTGGGAAGACTCCGACCACGTGGCCCATCTACGCAGACATAGGGAAACCTACATCAAACAGTGCTATGACTTTTTAGATATATGCGTGGCGGCAGATGAGGAGGATATCAATTAAGTTCTTGCACATTATGACTGCCCAGAATGCTGAATGTAATGAGGTTGGATTAAGATTTGTTTGTACAGTTCGCTATTTATAATATTGACCACGATCTACGAGTCTTACACTTAGATGTATATATTTCTATTGTAATCCCTGCAAACATTACGAAATATCCACAGTAACCCCTACTTGTGAATTACGGTAATATGTTGTGTCTGTTCATAGGCTTGAACTCCAAGTAGAATTTCTTCATATGTTACATTTATAGTTGTTTGTATTTCAATTTATCTAAATTCAAATTCACAGAGGATGGTAATAATATTTTTACGACAAACTGACTTAGTCATAATCAATAGCTTAGATTTGTTGAAACTTTGCATCAACAAGTGTGAAAAGTGTTACCGAATACCATATCAAATCATCATAGATTGCAACCCGTTTCTTGTTTATCAATCCAGAATCGGATAATGATTTTATCTTTGCATACTTTTAATGAATTGTATCGTACTGAAGAAGTGAACATGATTAAATTGCTGGGAACCTATCATAAATAATGTATTGTATTGCTAAAGCTGCATGTTATATGTTGGACCACTATCCATTCATTTTCCTTTAAGTAATAGCTCCCTGTGAAATACGAATCCCCCAAGAGTATAGTCATAGATCTGGAAGGAAAACACGTTTCTTGTTTTCAGGAGTTAAAATAACTATGACCTAGAAATATGTATGATTCGCACTAATGACAGGGATGCCCCTTTTCAATTTTTCCATTGAATTTCAGGTTTTCATTTTCTGAATATAAAATCATTTTTCCTTATGTAATTTGGGATGCCAACTGCTAAATTACCCAATCCAGCCACAGCCCATGATTGACCCATGTGAAAACGTGAGCTTTCTCCTGATCCTTTGATACCCCACTTTAATGTGTCTGTAATATGTAAACCCTGTATTCCAAGGAACATTATTTGACTTTTTTCTTATCCCAATTGGCATCCCTGTAATGAGAAGTTCTCTAGAATTTAAATTTCAAATCAGGGTGGTAAAGGACATTTATTTTGTTCATGAATACCCATCTCCTCAAGGGCTCCGTAATACTACATAATACTCTGCTTGAATGTTAGGCTTCAGCATTAAACGTGTGTAACGGCAATTTATTTAAATGAATTTCCATCCAAAATAAGTCCTGTCAGTCACAGATTAATCTAATAAAACCGCATTGAACAAAAATGAAAATTGTTTTTTTTTTAAATGTGTCTTAGATAGGACTGCAAACACACCTAATCATCACTTATAAAGAGTCTCTATGTAAATAATTGTAGAGATAAACCGTTTTCGTTCAAGGGATTAGTGGTAGTTACAGTATATTTTATTCTTATCTGGGCAAAGTATGGATACAGAAATAGCGACTGGAGAGGTCCCAGATGATCTTGGGCGGCGGGGTACAAAAATTGAGACTTCGAATGGCTGATAACCAAAAGAACTTAATGGAATAGCTTTTGCATGGTTCTGCACAGTGCCACCCGTTGCTCCCTTGCAGCTGTATGCTCGTCACTTTTCACCTGTGGCTATTGTGGTGGGCACGCAGGTCGGGGGAGGGACATGTTCAAGGGGAACCGGTGCCACCGACTGAGGATGGCCAGAGAGGGCCGTTACAACGGATTGACCTCTGGCATCCAGTCCCACCGGAGTGCAGTCCCCCACCTTAGAAATCCCACACACTGCAGTTCCTCAACTTTATGTCCCCTGCTTTAGATGAAGCAGGTGATCGGAGGGGGGGGGGGGGGGGGGGGGGTTCAGTAGTGGCAATCGCTAGCGGAGATCAGCTAAGAGGTGACGTCACACGCCTCCCTCCAAGTCGGGTATTTAAGAGCGCGCCGCTGTGGTCGGAATCATTTTCTGGTTATTACAGCCTTCCGACTAAGAGTTATTCTTCTTGTTGTTATCACTTTCACGGGCCTTGGGCAGGCAACTATAGCCCAATTGTAATAAACACGACCATTGTTTATAATATGCAAAAGAGTGGTGCAGCGCTCGCTGTTGTAAATTATTTCTCACGATTAGAATAACCACAAGAAAATCCTGAAATTTAGAGTAAAGGCACATCATAAATAGATAATCCTTTGCTGTAAATACTATCTAATTTGAAAAGGTTTTAACATGAACCACATACCTCTATGACGAGTCTGACCCTGTCATTAATCAGGGATGCAAGTTCGCCGACAATTGACGGAAATCAGAAATTTCTGCATCTTGAAATATGATCATTAACAAAGTATAGAAATCATAAAATAAAACTAAATTCCAAGAAGTTACAGATAATTCGGGCAGCAGGCTCTCACAAACGGCGAATAAACCTCCATAGGCCGTTAGATTTGTCAGTACTTTGGCGGCAGTTAAACACACCAAGGGCCGTTGACACTGCCGTCAGAGTTCCGAAAATTGCCGAAATTTTGTTTGACGGCACGGGCGCCCCCCCCCCCCCCCCCCCGAATACGCCCCAGTTTTTTGGGGTTTTTTTCCCCCGACTTTTTCATCAGTCCTGACTTTCATCCCTGATTAATAGCGACCGTTTTGGCGACCATTTCGGCAACAATTATCAACAATAATTATGTCTATGGAACACCTGAAGGGCTCCAAAAAGTATTTGTTGGGCATAACTATAGCCAATAGTACAATTATTTCAATATAGAATGTGATCGCCTTAAAGCAGTAGGTATAAACAATTATCACAACTGAATCAGGACATATTGAGATATATCTCAATCATGGCTGATGTGTTGACTCGCTAGGTTGGGATGAATCGTGTGCAAATATCTGGTTGAATCATGGCATTGGAATAGCCTCCTTTGAACAATAATACACGCTACTTACACAGGGATAAGTGCACAACCAGATCTTACAAGATTTATCCCAGTTCATCAAGATGCAGGAAAGTGCTACAAGACAGCCCGACCTTGCGAGACAAAAAAAAACATTGTGCTGGTGGAATCAGCCCTTAAAATATCTTCCTGGATCGGCCAGTGTGCCCTAGGACGGGGTTCTTCTGTATGTCCAGGATTTTGGTGCTGGCTTATAGGTTATAAATATATCTTTGCTGTTTTTTTGACGATTTGTGTTTTACTCAACCACCAGGATATGTTAAAGTCTATTTCTAGCTCCAGCTGTGTTATTGTGTTTTCCTAGTATCCTCCTTTCATAAATTTTACCTAGGCGTGATATGGGACTTATATATGAATAACCACTAAATATGGTATGCTGTGAAGACATTAGTACAATTTTATTCTGAAGTGAAAATAGCTGAATTGCAAAACATGCAATGGAAGCTCAGACAACCGACTAGAAATTAGGCAATGTGCTACCTATGGCATTCTGCAGGCTTTGGGAGCAAGAAGACGAAATTGATAGAGCAACTATTTTATTTTTGTCTTCCTCACTCTCTTAGGCTAATTTAATTTATCTTTTCAAGGTTAACCTTTTGCATAGACGTTGCTTCACTGTATAGCAGACCACAACTAAGTACAATATATACACGCTACAATACTTTTTCTTATCACAGTATATCAAGATATTACAATCCAGGTAATACTTTTAAAAGATCCATCGCGAGGGATGCTATCACAGTTGAATCAACCAGCCAGCATTGAGATTATACACTGTACTCTTGGTTTAGATATCCAACATTCTATAGCGGCGCCACCTGGGTAATCTTTAAATATTTTCAGTTCAAACCTGTTATTCTAATGCCAGTTAAGTAGAAATATAACACTTGATATAGGAAATGTTCTGAAATATTTGGTTCATTCAAAAAGAAGGAAAGTATCTTATAGTTTTAGAACTTAATTATGTAGTATTACACATTTACTATATTCTGTGAAAGTTTGAAGAAATTACATCTGTTTATCTAGGTGATATCGAAATATTTTGAGTCGTATATGAAAATATAGGAAAGTATCATGATACCAATCTCCAGATCAAAATCTAGCGAGCGATCCATTTTTAAGTCATGTATATGATATACATCATTTTGAGATCATATTCAACTTCTAGTAAAATAGCATGGGTTTTACATTTTAGGGTGAAATGTATGATATACCTTTGAATAAAGAAAATGAGATTAGGTCCCCAATACTCCTATCAAACCATGAGATTTATCTTCAAACCATGCCATTAGTCATCAGTTTAATAGGTAACACAAGGGCCACAACTATTAGATATTTTTCTATGATTAAATTTGATACTTATCAATAGTTTTTTTACTTATATTATAAATATGTGATCGTTTACACTGATGATATTAGAAATATCATATTCTGTGATATTACGATGTTTCAATGCTATAATTTGCAGATAAGTGCGAATGGTATCAAGCTATAACCTTAAGCGAAACTTTGATATCGCTGTAAAACATCGATACAACGAGCACTACTTACAACAAAGTTATTTAGTCCTCATTTTCCGACATAGATCCAATTAGAAAGCTTTCTTGCATATATACAAAGAGGTAAAACTAACATAAACATAATCATATTCAGGTAATGATGAAGTTGACAAATTGGTGATTCCCAGACATCTGACACCACCATATGCTTCTGATAACTATGAAAACCACCGAAGGACTAGTTTAGATATTTTTTCTGTAGTGGGGAGCATCCATACGTTCTTTTTCGAAACTATCATAGAAGCATATGAACACGGCATCAGCAGTTTGCCTATAAGAGCAACCTGATAGGAATATACACATATGTTCACGTATTTCCAAACAACTGTAGCGAATTGTGTTTTTTTGTCATAAATGAGGATGGTATCAGAACATTGTTACCTTCAACACGCGTGATCATGTGTAAAGAGAAGGCTCTATCAAATTAAATACTTAGTTAGCAATAGGATAATTTTCTAGTCTCAAGAGCTTACTAATTATATCACTGTTTGGTAGATGGTAAATCTATAACGTGTATATATAAACTTTACAGTCGAAGACCTGAGCTTTACCATATATTATATTACATATTATCTAACCCCGGTATTTTTCTCTACAGACGTTAACGTTAGGAACTCATACTCCACATCCGTGAAGGTATTGCACCCTTTACTCAATGGCTAATTTTCTGAGTTATTTCATTAAAAAATGATGTTATACGGGGTGAGATAAAATCAGAAATCCACTCGATGAAAATAACGTGGTCCGCACTTCACCTCGTTTGACCACTATGTAATTCATTCAGCTTCGCCTCGTGAATTACTCCACAGTCAAATTCGGTGGAGTACGGCCCAAGTTATTTTCATCTCACGAGATTCCTTCAAACAACATATTTGTGTATCTTTGTGATGGAAACTGTAATGATAATATCCAATCTTGTGATACATCAATACTTCCATAACAAAAACATGCTTTTTCCATTTGACGTTTTTAGTTTTTTTCTTGCACCTAAACCTCAATTTGCCTTTTCCAATACATGTATAAATGAGGTTTCCCTAAATAACTCTAAACACATGGGTGCGCATGTACTCCAACAGCTAGCTTGATAAGGAATATTTCTCTTAAATGCATCTATACCTATAACTAAATCAGGTATATTATAGCTCTCCATAACCATCCATTTATA
This sequence comes from Alentia gelatinosa, assembly GCA_950022655.1. NCBI lineage: Eukaryota > Metazoa > Annelida > Polychaeta > Phyllodocida > Polynoidae > Alentia > Alentia gelatinosa. The sequence goes on along the minus strand of OX465579.1, from coordinate 53,577,737 downwards.
ATGTGCAAAGCCAATTTTTACCATTCTTTTGACATTTTATGATTTCAATCGAAGGTCCTGATAACAATTTACATTTAATGTGAGTCACTCAACGGTTGTTCTATTCAAATTATATTGTTACTTCTGACGTTTCTCATCACTCTACTGCCCTCTCACAAGTGAGGAGTGGAAGTAGCTACTTTGGACGATCCTCTGCAGACAATCCACTAAATGATACCTGACTTAATTCCTAGCACCGTATTAACATCCCACCTGAGGGAATTCTAGATTAGTACGCCTGTTTGAAGTAAACTGTAAAATAAACATATTCCTAATGGGCAGATAAACATTATCCTGAATCTTTCTTTAAATCCACAATGCTCAAAACAGATTAGACTAACTTTAAATATCTGCAAGAGATTAGGCTTAATGGCATGATGGATAAGTATATCAGGGATGCCAGTGAATCCTCTAAGAGAAGTAAGGAAACCTCAATGCCTTGTTTATCATACATATACGCTGATCTCCACTATAACTACCTGCATGCGGAGCGCTACGTTGGATTTGTAGGGTTCTAGCTGAAAACCAGTGCCGGCAGACCTATTCTGCAGAATGCTAGGTAGAGGTCTTTGAGGAACTGAGTGAAACGAAGACTTAATGTACCTATATGTACATTGGACATATGTAAGAATATATAGATTATATTTTCTGCAGCGAAAAAAATATATAAATCGAAATAACCTGAAACTGGCATCCCTGGAATATAGGCTTCACGCAACCTGCCAGTCCATGTCAACTGCATTGATCGATGATTATACCTAAGCTTAATACGATAATCATATCCCAATTTTTACCTTAACAGCAGTATTCATGCGTTTAGGAGAGTACGATAGTTATGTGTGTATATGTGTGTGTGTATATTATATATATATATATATATATATATATATATATATATATATATATATATATATATATATATATATATATATATATATATATATGTCTATTGATGCAATGACAACATATTTCCTTATGGAAGGGATAAACCCAATGAAAATTACTGGACAGTGTCGGACCGAAACCTGAATCACAGACAAGTCCCTACTCATATCTACTACATCCTGAGGACTATATTGTAAACAACGTAATAAAGGTATTCAATAATCGCCTATTAACGAACTGGCCTATTTATAAGAGACATCATTCATCGTCCTCCTTTGCTGCAGTCTGTTGTGCAGTGGTCTGGGCTAAGAGCGGACCGATACGACAATTTCTCGGGCTAATGTCAGAGGTTTGGCGGTGCTGGTATGAAATACGAGGCAGAGTTCCTGCACTGTGTGCTTTGAAATGCTCAGCTTCCCTCTCAAGAGTTCGGTTTTTAGCTGAGTTTGATGTAATGGTAGTCTTAGTGACGGTTGATGTGATGGACTGCGGCTTGAAATTCACATGGCGTAAACCTGTGAAGAGTGGTTTCCTCACTACGGGCGAGGGAGGTGGCTTCTGCCCTGCACCTCCACGGGTGTTCCTGAAGTATCTAGTAGGACTTTTAGCATAGCGGACGGGTGGCTTCTCATTGACTTTACTGCTATATGTAGGGAGCTTGTGAGTTCTTTGGAACAAAGACGTTTGTGGCTGGGTCTGGTTGGTGAGATTATACTGCATCTTTAAGCGGACTATTTCACGTGAAAAGGTCATTGACCTGTTATCAGTCGCTGCTGTGCTCTGTCTCCGGAGAGAAGAGCTGGCAGAACTGGACCGAGATCGAGGTATAGGTTTAATGTCAGCCCTCTGATCCTCATCAGAGTGTGTACCTGAGTTACCACTATGTACGGTTTGCCCACTTTCACCGTTAGCCAACCAGTCCTTGATCATAACTTCTCTCTGGGCCTCATCTGGCGCTGCTGCTAGCTCAGCCTCAGAGGCAGAAGTGAGTTGCGTGCAGTCAGGAGCACGCGGACTCGCGAACACAAACCCTTGATTCATTTTAGTACAGTCTGCCTCCAATGTCTTCTTCGTACTCGATGTGTCTGGCATGGTGAAAAATCCCTTCAAGTCTTCGTCAGTGGAGGATGGCTTTTCCTGTGTTTGCCCGAATATTGGAGTGAGAACCCGGTTCGAGTTGGTATCCCTCGGTGACACACTCTCACTCAGCTGCAAAGGCAAGTTCTTGTTTTCAAGGTCCTTGGCTGCCTCTCCAAGCAATCTCTTAACACCTTCAAAAGAGTGTCTCAGCACAGGTCCCCTGCCCATGTGTTGCGCATGACTATTTTCAGGTTTCTTTTCACTTTCTGCTGACCGAACACCCTTTTCATTGTGTCCATCATCTGTTTCCTCAACCCTTCTCCCTCCTCCTGCTCCTCCTCCCCCTTCCTTTGGGTCACTTCCATGCTCTGGCTCTGACCCAGGTGGCGCGCCCTCCCGTGGAGGGAGTAATCGTGCTGCTTCGGTACCGGACGATGACTTTCCCCCCGTACACCGGCTTTCACCAGCGTGCTGCTCCCCAGCCCTGAAACCAGCTCCTGGCCCGCCTCTAGACTGGCGGAGCTGGGCTGGGTTGAAACAGGAGTTTGGTCCGGCAATGACCCTCTCTCGGCCTTTCTCAGTGGTGACCCCTTGTGTTGAGGGCGCTGTGGGTGCTGCTTTGGGGATGCTTTTCCCTTCGACCTCTTTGCTTTTTTGAACTTCCTGTGGCGGCGTTTTGATGGCGGGCTCTGCTTTACTGAGGGACTGGAGGTGGGAGACTGGTCGCGTGTTGCTTGCGTTGGAAGGCTTCTCGATGTGTGCGTTCGAGTTGACTGAACAAACTTCTCTTGACATGGAGATACTAGAGGACGGGTCTTTGCTGGTAGTGGAGGAAGATTCAGCGAGTGAGCGCTAGAAAAGTCAAAGTTACATAATGTTTATTAATTTAGAGTGTCACAAAGTGCGTTGTCGTCCTTACCCTAATCAGCTCTGTAAAACGACCTACACAGAAATGCATAATCTTTTTTAATATGTTAATGATGTATACATACCCATCTTTTTTTATTGATATCATATTTCTGTTCCGACAAAGGAACGTGACAGATAAGTTTTCATATACATCTGACTAATTACGGAAATAGAATACATATATCATTGGAAATCAACACAAATGTATTATCGCTTAAAAGATTTAGGGGCAGTGCAGACCATGATTTAAATTTGATACTTTATTTTACGTTAGATCTACCACATTGACGTTGAGAATACTGGTGAAGAGATATTTATCTACTCGTTTAGTCCATTTGACAACTTAACAATTAGTTACAGATGTGCAATGTATGATTATCATCTTCATGCATAAATAGCGGTAAAAGGTATGTACATTTGGTAGAAATTGTGCAGTACCTAAGGATGATCGAACTACTCACACTAAATACCATGTATATACTATGCCCAGCACCTAGAAGAAAGAATTCTATTCCACTACAAGTATTGTGAACTTACTTGCTGGGTGATCCTTCCTAATAAAATATATTTTAATACTCAGCTGTGAAGTGAGTAGCACGTGTGTTTTGGACATGTTAATCAAAACTAATGAGAGACTTACTATGAATCAAAAGCCCAGAACCGATTTTAAAAACAGATGACTACAACCGTAATATTTACAGGTAAATCTTTGGTAGCTGAATACATATGTAAATATTTCAATGCATTTGCCAAACTATTTCACATCTTATATCGTGTTGAGATACCAAGTATAATGCACCATAATCATTTACTTGAATATATGACCACATATCCCAAAGATCAGTAATGTAAGACAGTTTATCAGCCTTAGGGGTTTCAAAGGACACCCTCTGATGTCATTATATGACCTTAAAGACGCCGGCATAGAAAATGACAATTTAAACTAAAAAATATAGATTGTCCTCAATGCCTGATACTACATAAATAGAATTTATTTAGGCTTTTTTCAATTTTGGACTAGCTACAAAAAGATATCTAGCATATATCTTTCGTTGTAAATATTATTACACCTTTCCCTATAAAAAAATATATAGATACGTCTTTCAGATTTTCAACCTAATGGTTTTGAAGGAAAGAAATGTAATCATGATAACTACGCTAAAATCACCCAAATACCATGTAAGTGGAATCGCGTGTTGGAAATGTTAGAACGGAAGTCTTGATTAAGCATGTGTGCTAATTATGTAACCAAATATCATAAAATTGGAATAACTACTGAATAATTCATAATCTCCACAGACAAGAAAGTGTTCGTACTTTATAGTGATTTTCACATTCTTCTATCAGCAGTTCCAGTTCCTTCTTCCAGCCAAGTTGCATAACAAAGCCTCGAATCTTTTCGACAATATCCCCTAGAGAAATAGATCACAATGCCATAACGTATATGTCAGTACATATATATCATCTTTATCAATTCCTGTGTATTGGTGAGACACTCCTACATATGATTTTTAGAGGCTAAGTGCAGCAACAATCATACACAGTTATGAAGGGTTTTATGGATGGGCTACCTTAGATAATCATACCGAGCAATCCTAGGATTATAACACATCAATCTTAGCTAACACGCATGGAACCTGCTGTTATCTAATAAGATATTCATGATACAGGAACATAGTTATGACTTATTCAGGTTTCTGATAATCACCCATCATGCTCTGCCTGGAATGGATTTTCCGTTCGAGGTGTACATATTTGTAGATATCGAAACAAAACAGTACTAATACATATATTCGTGTGCCAGATCCGTGATTGAAGGATATTAATAAATGTGGCTGAAGTAATAGAATAAATCAATTCTTGGTGATGGGAAAATGATAACATCTAGGTATCACGTGATGTAGAAATAACATTGTTAGGACCCACGGGCGAAAATGCCGAACACAAGTTGGCACCATACATGCTTGACATAGATCTAGAAAAATAATTATCAGGGGAATATATAGAGGCCCCAATAAAAAAGGATTTTTTTAAAACTAAATATTTGGGCAGTTGGGAAACAACTGATATTCAAAAGGGAAACCAAAATTAAAGAAACGTAAAGGTAATTTATGAATAAAAATAAAATTATAGTACTGAGACTATCCAAGATATATAAAAAAAGACAGAAGACTATTACCAAAATGTCCATAAATCTATGTTTTAAAGGGCAGAAATGTTCATGAATGCTGTGACGTGACTGAAAATGTTGCTAATTTTATTTAGAATATAAAATGGTCTAATGTTTAAGATCCTTCGACACCATGTACTATGTAAACACAAAACGTGAAACAGTATTTCTAAGTGAATACATAAAGACCTGTGTACTGATCATGCAATGTTTGAATTTAGTGTTCATATATTGATAGGACATAAACACAGATTACCTGTTGACCGACAGTATTGAATACTGTAGTCTGTTGAGGGAAAGATACGGGTCTTTATATTGCATATTGATAAACATCACTTTATCAAGTTATTCAAGAACTATACATTTATTATAAACAATATTTTTTTACATACCACTACATCACACGTACTTCAGAATTTCTACATATGATTTACTGAGCAGTTCCCTATTAGATAATACTACCAATGATATCATGTAGCCCACTGTCATAACATATTGACATAGACCATTAGGCATCTTAAATGAAACCTAGACCCGTAGTAAATGAACAACAATTTGAAAGGGGAATACATCCACATAAAGTGAAAAAGGGGTACTGGTTCGAGGTCATATGCTTTGCCTAGAAAAGTATACACATGTACTATGTAAAGTGACACTATTGTCCTTCCACTGTATTGCATCAAATGAATCACCCTGAATTTCAAGAAATTTAGCTTAAGAGGTTAGCCAAACATATGTCACAAAGACATATATAATGACAGACAGAATCTGTAGGAGGATCAACAATAGTTTCACTTTAATGACAGCTAATGATAATTATAAATCACGGAATATCATTATCCTGTGGCCAAGTATGTAACTACTGTGAATATAATACGAATCGCAACACTTTGACAAAGACTAAATAGCCTAAGTGATTCGTGGCAACGCAAATACATTAAGCTTTAACAATGGACATGACTATATATTGTTACCTAAATTATGCAGGTATCTGAGGCTGAAATCTAATATGGAAATGCAGTTAATTTGTCAGTCTAGAATTGATAAAACTTTTCTACCATCAAAGAGACATTTTTACTATAAGAGAGTAAGCTTGATGAATGTAAAGGCACAGCAAATGTATCTTTACACGAAGGAATGATCCCCTGTAAAAGTATTTATGTCATGGAATACTAACATTTTGATGAAATGCTTTCCAAAAATAGGTTCAATTCATTTGCCGTAAATATACATACCTTCAACAACGATATCGTTCATCCGCCTCTTTTTCTCGAATGGACCAACAGCTTCACGGTTGAACAAAACCCTAGGTACATACATTCTCACAGAGTCAACGATACCAGCAAATGGTTCCACCTGCAAGATGTGATACCGAGAAATGAATAAGGAACCTATAAATGATTAGAAGATGCAGCTAAATTAGAACTCTATAACACAAGATTTCGGTGTCAAGATGTTATTAAATGTCTTTATGAAACAGTTACAAACTCTTTTTTATAGACTGCAGCTAAGGACATAGTAAATTGCTAATTCAGTTACAATGTAATTTATCTACGAATAAGATTTTTCAGATAAATGGCTGGTCCAAGCAATACAAACAATACTTTAATGCAAAAGGCGATATATTCTCAGTAGGAGTACTCAATATCTATCCCCATGAATCAAATTAATATTCAGAAAACATATTCCATTGATTTGACGAATAAGACTTTCTATAGAATTCAATATCCCTCGTACGTTTTATATCTTTTCATAATATATCATGAGGGTAACGCTAAATGGTTCTAGTGACACGCCATACCTCTAAAGATGTACCCATAACGAGCAACAGGTCAGCTTGGGGGAAATCTCGAAGATAGTAATAAAACCGACGGGGGAGGTCTTCTCCAAAGAACACGATATCAGGCTTCACTGTTCCCTGGGAAGAATAGCCAACAAGGTGTTACATTCACCATTTTAATATGATTCTACATCTAACAAGGAGAGTGGTTGCTTCCCTTAAGGACATTTTTAATTTAGAGAAAAAGATGTGGTTGGAGGTCCGGCGCCAACGGCAAGCTGCTTGCTCCCTCAACAAAAAGATGTGGTCTTTCCTTTGTAGTGAGATTGACCACCCTATATAACAGCAGTTATGAAAACGATAAAACTCAGGTATCAGGCATGGGTTAAATACTCGCACCGACCAAACCACTACAAGATATACCACACAGATTATCAGTCTCGACAATTAAGATCCAACAACAATGAAACGACATATGTCTACTACAGATGTCACTTTACGAAATTGCAGTAAGTCTATTCTAAACCACTTTAATAAAGCCCAAGCTAAGTAGTTCAATTCTACCTTCTGAAAACTGTTGAGATATACTTACAAAGCAGCCGGTTTTCTTGCATCGTGGAATCTTATTTCCAAATATAGCACCCTACAATGATGAATAGTACAGACATTAGCCTAAAGATATTGTAGTGATTGCAGGATTTGGCCTGGAACAACCCAGGAGTGAGGGCACCAGGGCTCTCGCGTGGATCATACGAGAGCTGAGTGCTATGTAATGAGCCTCACTTGCTCCAGTCGGGGACTTTTGCGTCCAGCTCTAGTAGCGCGGACGACCTGACTAGCCCAGTTGAACCTCTGCTATACCCTTCTCTTATATACAGTAGTAGTTAGCTATTATAAGGACACTGACGCTCCAGGGGTTACACATTGAGATTATATGTGCTTCATTGAATACAGAACTATTAATACTTGTACACCTGAATTACTTGTGTCTTCATTGATGTTCGCTACAATATATATGGATATATGGTGAAATTTCAAATCCCTGAAATTGTCAACAAATGCCGCCAAAATTTTGACCAGTGAATTTTCTATTTTTTTGGTATAAGATATTTTTTGGTTACCCACTGACAACTGAGGAAACAGCTGAAATCAAAATCCATTCCTCTAAAGAAGGATTACCTCTAAAGCGTGAATACCTAATTAAACTGGAATAAATTTATCTCAATAGAAGAAATATGCCTGTGAATAGTAATTTTTTTTTATTTCTTTGTATATTAAATATTTCTCCTTTGGTGGCTTATAGAAAATGATAAGTTAAGTTGGGGATGGAAGGTGGGTCCCTGTTACCCTAGGACACTTCAAAAGTGTTCCCAGGCTTCGCAAGAACCTTAATTCTCCTTCACACTTTTACCAAGGTAAGTATTCGGATAATTACCTATTCCTACTCGCAGTAGGAACTACTTTCTTCATAGTCCTGGGGCAGCAGGGAGATTTTTAAAGCCAAGAGATAAATATTTTCCTTATTATATTCAAGTATTTATAAAAGTTTTCTTTTCATTATTTCGTTTTTTATGCAATGAAGACTCTAACAGTAAATTTGTTTCATCATTTTTATTCAAAATATCTTTAGGTAAGTACAAATAATAGTGTGATTGTAAGCTGTTAGCACATTCCTAATACATTAGGGTAGCTTTTCAATATCACGTTATCACTTCTTAAAAAAATAAGTGAAAAAACAGGTTAAATGCGATTAAATATATCTTAATATTATCACAATTTAGCACCCATAACCTATGTTTTTTGTTCATTTGGAACTAAAAGACATATCATGAAGTTGTTTTAAAAGCGTTTGTTATAGAATAATCGCTTTTTATATAGCAAATGTTCATACGTTATCTTCCAAAATCGCATCTGCGACTGTGGTTGATTTAGGTATTTCTATCGCTTTACGGTAGTGTTTTGCCATGGTTTGTTCGTTTTTCCATGTGCCATAACTCAAAAGGTTATTTGTGTCAACACCTAACCGTGCCCCTGCTGAAGTGCCTGCACCTCTGGTAGAATGGTGGTATACTTTTGCATGTCAATGCCTGACAGTTTCAACACTTGCCTTACATAGCGTGACACTGTATCGCGGTGGATAGGTGCGTATAGCTTTCTGTAGGAGAGAATGAGTTTCTGCGATTTTCTAATATCGCCAGTTCTTTTTACATAGTGTTTTACAGTCCGTACAATACACAAACGGGTCTAGTGTGATAGTTTGCAGTGGTGTCCCCGTCTTAGCCGTCTTTATCAAGACATTAAGACGAATCGTACTTGGTTCTGATCCCTGTAGGTGGGTTCGTCTAGCGACAATGCAAGAATAGCCTGGCCTCTTTGTCCCGAAATCAAAAGAAATAAGACAACAATTTTTATTGTTAGGTACTCTAATGATAAATCTTTGTTTTGGCCCCAAGTTTTGAACAGTTTTAGTACTATCCCCACATCCAAAAATTCTGAGTATTTGAGATGTGGGGGATTTCTGAGGTAGGCGGCTTTAACCGCTCTACTAACCCAGAGAGGGTCAACGACATGTGTACAGAGTCAATATTGAATCCTAAAAACAGGAGTTTTTGAGATGGTTGGAATACCGATTTTTCTGGATGTATTACAAAACCAAGGCTATCTAAAGTTTTAGCTAGCTGTTTTACTGCTACAGAACATTTCTCAGGTGTTTCGGCCATAACAAAGGAATCGTTTATGTAGACGAAGCACTGGACTCCCTTTTTTTTCATTTCTCCAAAAACAGGCGTCAGGATTTTCGTGAAAATTCTTGGGGCGCAAGCAAGTCCGTTTGGTAAAGCAGTGAATTGAAATAATTGATTTTTCCAGAAAAACCTGAGGTAGTTGCTGTGAACAGTGCATATACTAATGGAGTAGTATGCGTCTTTCAAATCTACTGAAGCCATAAAATGGCCCCTTTGTGTCATTTCTATGGCGGTATTCAATGAGGACATCTTAAAATGTTGGTATTCTATGAGCTTATTAAGTTCAGTTAAGTCTAAGATAATCCTTACTTTACCATGAGGCTTAAGTCTGGTAAATATATTTGATACCCATTGATCAGATGACGGCTCTGCTTTTTCAATAACATCTTAATTTCTCAAGCATCTTTGATAATTCAACTTCAACCTTAGGCTTATCTTCCGAAGATAGTCTATATGGTTTCAGAATTCTTTTTTGCACGGGTTTTGGCAAGAAAGGTATTTTTACTCCTTTTACCATATTACATACCCACATATCTTTAGTCAATTTCTTTCAATTACCTAAAGAATCTTTCGTTTAACCTGCCTCGAAGGTATCAGGGGAATTTTTCAAATCACAATCATTTGAGAAATCATCAAAACCAACCTTACTTATTTCTTCTTTGGTTGGTTCTGTTGTTGCTGTGGTTTCTGGTGTCTGTAGCCGTAGCCGTAGTTGTTTGGGCCGTTTGGGTACCACGGCCTCACATTGTTGAATTGCTGACCGCAGTTGTACTGTGGTCTCGGGCCCTGGTAACGCTGCTGGCGAAACCCTAACCCGTGAGGTTGGAATCGTCGGGTTTGTTTTGCTGGGGATTGTCTCTTTGTTTTCCGGTTTTGTGAGGATTTTCTTGAATAATTTTCCTCCTTTGTCGACCTCTTTCAGGGATTCTTGAGCTGCATCTCTGAAGAGGAACTGATTGTCGATTTTAGAGTTAATAATCGTGTCTGCATACTCCTTTGTGAGTTTCCCTCTAAATTCTTCTCTCCTTCTTCACACCATAGCAGTGTTGGCGTAGAAGGCTAAGCGCATCGGATCAACACTTCCAGATGCTGCTTTGTTTAGCTAGGCATATCCTCACCACGTGTGAATGCGAGCTGTATCATCGAGCTTAGAGCTGTGAAAGCGGCCATCATGGCCTGGCTTGCAAAAAACATTTGCTGGTTTTTTTTCCTTGATAAAGTTATCGATTTCTTTGTTGCTTCTGAGAGTATCCTTCATGAGTGTGACTTTCATGTTTTTTAGGTTGTCTGGTGGTGGATATTTATCTATCAGCGTTTTCCCTTGTTTCATGTCTGTGGTCTTATCAAGAAACGAATCAAAAACCCCAGCTAATTCCGCATTAAGGGGGGCGAAGCCGGAATTTTGTGGACTTCTTCATGGGCGGTTAGTGCAGCCGCCATGATGGTTCCTTGTTTTGCTTTCGCAAACGGTTTCGGTTGAACCTCTTTTTCTTTCTCCGGGTTATCCATATCCGGTTTATTCTTAACAACTGAAGAGTTATCATCTGCAATGTTCAATTGAGCATCGTCCTTATCCGAACAAAGGGAAAAGTTAAAGATCGTTTGATTGTAAATGGTTGTGATGCTGTTGGGCTGTCTGGAAAGTCCAGATTTTCAGATCAAAACCCCCTTGGTAGAGAGGGGACACCATTAGCGTCGCATCTTGTGCAATCATTTCATTCCCTAGCGAAATTGCTCCGGAATTGGGGGAAGTACTACTTGAAGTAATAGACGTCTTTTTACGTTTTCGTTCTAAGCATCTCTTCTTGATTAGAATTGACTCTTCTTCATCAAGTGGGTCGTCTGAGTCCGATACTGGATGCAGTGCTCTGCGCTACTTCTTTGTTTGTTTTGAGGAGGCAGCCATCTTGGAAGGCTCCTTCTGTGCCATGTAAAATCGTCTTCATTTTGGCTTAAGATCTTTTCCAGAATTTCTGATTGCTCTTGTAATGTCATAGGTGCCGTCATGTTGATGGCAAACAATCAATAAGTTTAAATTCACTCTTGTTAAGGAGTACTTGTAATGAGAGTAAGTGTGCGTATATCCTCCGTAACGGCCAGAGCCCGGAGTCCCGGAGTCTGAACTGCAAAACAAAGAAAACCTATAAGTTTTAGGAAATAAGTTACTTAAAGTTCCCCACGGGGTAAAGTAATGAATTGCAGTTAACATCCGATTAAAGAATTAAATAAAATCCGCCAAAAGCGGTAGTAAAATGGTATTTACCTTCTCTGTCGCTCAAACACGTCCGTATTCCTTCGCTATATGCGCAGGACTGATTACTACGCAGTTTAGATCTCTGCTGCCCTAGGACACTCTCCTCGCAGATATCCTGCGCTCTACTTCCTCTGGCTGCTTGTTTCTCTGCATCGACCTGCCTGTTTGGGACAGAATCTGTCCTATCCGCCAGCTTTTTCGAATATCCTAAATCCTGAAAGCTTTGGGGAGTATTTTGTGTTATATTTATCTATAGAGATACACATATTGATATGGTAAAGGATATACACTAATTTCTGTTATTTGTTATTTCAAACCAGACGCAGACTCTGGGATTACTTTCTTTAGTGGAAAACACCTCATATGTTATTGGGTTTTGTTTTGTAAACATGACGCATGTGTTCACTTGAAGGGGCAGTCTAATCAACTGTGGATTCACATGATAAAGTGGTTTAGAGCTGAAAACAAAACAGCTGGATTGTCTATGAAGTTCATTTAACAATTCCCACATTTCACAACTCATAATATATGAGTTAATGGAGTTTCAAAACCTTTGACAGTTGCCTTGTTTTGAATCTGAAATTTTAGCTGGTTTCACTGTCCTTATTTAGATACCAGGGAACCAGCGTTGGGTTGAGGCAGAGATTAGCAAGCGCTAGTGCCGCAAAATATCTGGGAGGAAAGTGGCCCTAGGACTACGAAGAAAGTAGTTCCTACGGCGAGTAAGAACCAGTGACGGCCCATAAAACATAATAAAATGGCTTTTGTCGGCACCTGCAAACGTTGCCTACACGGCCACCGTGGAATGTCTGCCTTTGAGCTTCCTTCTGGATTTGTACACTAGCTTGCTGAAGCTTTATCAATTTTTCATGATTCTCAAAATAGTACTTACCTTCACTTCATTCTCGGGATATGCTTGCTTGCAGTGTATACACGAGGCCGACACAAAAGATCCATGGGCTTCTACCAGTTTGGCTGGGGGAATTCCTGCTACTGTATATTTTTTTTGAAATTGATAAAATCATGAAGGTTAAACGACAAATTGGGAAAAGAACAACGCGTCATACCAGCTAAAGAAATATTGTTAATATTAGACCTCGATCACATAAGGACTATTCCAGCGCCGAGAACGGCCATCTTCCGTTTTAGTATTGATAAACTCTGGTCAAATTTCACAATAGATTTCTAAAATGCTACTGTATAGTCCATGAATTTTCGAAACAACATGTTCTAAGTGTACATTATGAATTACTATTAATTGAAGCTATAGGTGGCGCCACTACTGTAAGTATGTTAGCCCCAATATGCACAATGTCATAGGTTAAATTAATTCTCTTGTATTTCTGAAATGACCATGAAAAACAATAGAATCAATGTTCAACATAAAAATATCTTGAACTCATGCCTAGGTGGCGCGCCATATAAAGATCATAAATGTCTTTTGTGAAAATCCCTCCTGGATTACCAATTAAATGCAACAAGTATATATGTATATATCCGAAATAAAACAATTTGTGTCACAAGGTATCAATAACGATATTCTGAGATTAAAGTATTTCTATTACGGTCCTCTTAACAGTTTGAAATCTACAATATGTGGAGTACATCTGTATTTTCTGATTTTTCTTTCTGATTAAGCAGATGGTGGGTGTATTTAGCCTCATTAAATGATATGTAAGTATAGATTGTTTCACACTTTCATGGCTACTGCTCTACCGAGAAGTGGTGAAAGCTATTAGCTAGGTACAAGGTGGAAATAGAGCAACATCAATAATACAGGTACATCCCTTATATTTGAAGTTAACTATAATAATATCATATTACTCACATCTTTCTAAGCCGTCTATATTTTGTGTGTACACCCGAAGTAGAATTCCCTTTTCGTAGAGGAGCCTTAGGAAATAGTGAACGTAATTTGGACGGTATTTCCCACTTGGGTAGAGTTCCTTGGCTAGGGCGTAGAAAGGCTTAGGATTCCGAGCAAAGTAATCAATGTCAAAAACAGCTTGTGGATAAGGAATACGGTACTGGCGTAGGTTGTCGTAAAGACCAGTTCCTGGTGACCTGCGCAAAATGATCAAAAATAGATAATATTTAATGTTTACATAAAATAATATGACTATGTTAGGATTATGAAGCGTGAAAGAGTCTTGAATTAGTTTTCGAAGTTAAACTAGTCATATATCTATGCGGACATCCCCTCTGAATAACCCTTCAATCTGCTACGTTGGCTCTAATATATCAAACAACACAAAATCAGGTCAAACAAGGCATGAACGGTGGGATAATTTAGGAAAAATAAGTAACACTGTTCTTCGTGTATCCAGATTAAATGGCAATTAAGATTGTACCTTATATACTCTTTAACAACAACTGTCAGTATGTCATATGTCATAAAATACGTTGTTAAATAACTCACCAACCGATCGATCAGGGAATTTAATTTAAAAATTTACTACACTTAAAATACAGTGGTATTATTCTTTTTTATTCTCACCACTTCAGTGCAATGCATTCTGAAGTGCGGTATACCTTACGTAGTTAAAATTAACGACAGTGAAGTACCAACCTGAAATCGGGAATCCCACTGGCTGTACTAATGCCAGCTCCAGCCATTACCACGACATTTTTGAAATGTTTGTTGGCAATCTGACGCGCTATCTCTTCAATACTTTTACTTCCGCGACCTGCACTATTGAAACGTCGACTGAAAACATGAACAAAATCCATGAGTCTTTAAATATGCACTGTTCACTTCAGAAAGTCTAGCTAAATGAACTGGCTTGTACTCCACTTCATTGATTTTCAAATAACTGCCAGTAATTCAATATAAACAGATTTGCATAACATGAAGCGTTAAGTAGAGGCTATCCCATTCTATCCTGCATATTTGAAATAACCTCGACTAGATAAGGATGCAAATTATTCGACTCTCCAGTTGCACCTCCTTTCTAGGAGTATCGTCCAAGGTATGACATAAGACATGCCATGCTGAAAGACAGGTCATACGCCCTAAGTCCAAGGATTGTACATTGATAAAATGAATTCACTAGGCATAGATAAAATATATATATCCTAAGTTGTGATAAAAAGGTAATAGATATTAAAAGAACTGCGATTTGTAGAAGTACAAAATTTAGACCTCTACTATTTGCCCAATGATACTCGACATTCCAGCAACTGGAGCCTATGCAGGCTTTTGCCTGGTGTCTAATTGTCTAGACACAAGTCTACCCGCCTTACATACACACCATAAACAAGCAATCAAGAGAGCCTGGAGTATTGTTCGCACACTGTCCAGTCAGATTTGATAAGGTGTCCCCTCAACCAGGATTAACAAGCATCCCTTACTGAAACATGAGCTAAATGTGCATTATCAAATAGAAATATTGGCCTTTAAAGACCAAATGAGCAGGTGGACGCCTTTAAAACTAAATACAGTGCAAAGGTCTGCCAGTAATTAATAACTATGATAACAAGGAAGCCCCCTGGAGGGAGGGAGGGAGGGAGGGAGGGAGGGAGGGAGGGAGGGAGGGAGGGAGGGAGGGAGGGAGGGAGGGAGGGAGGGAGGGAGGGAGGGAGGGAGGGAGGGAGGGAGGGAGGGAGGGAGGGAGGGAGGGAGGGAGGGAGGGAGGGAGGGAGGGAGGGAGGGAGGGAGGGAGGGAGGGAGGGAGGGAGGGAGGGAGGGAGGGAGGGAGGGAGGGAATCCATGAATAGGGTAGGACCTTCATTGATTGGCTATTCAAAGGCCTATTCCTCTGTGAACATAGTACTTCATGGATCAGTGCACACACATTTTTAGCTACATGTAGGGGATTGTATTGGCAATCCCCTACAATACCTACAAACAAAACGAATTGCCTCATGGATGAGTGCACACAGACCTGTCTGCATGCTGCCTGCCCATGTGGTCCAAGAAAAACCTTGTTCTTATATACACCAATAAAGTAGGTCAAGCCAATATCTGGTGGTAAATGACATTACAAATGATTTTACAAAACAATATCATTTGACTGGGTCTTGACTCATCCCTAAAACAAAGTTATGAACCATTTTGACTTCTGTTTGTGTGTAAATATGATGAATGAAATATCTTCTCATACACCTTCTGCCTCCCCCCCCCCCCCCCCCCCCCCCCATTATGAGATTTGGCAAAAATACATGAATAGCACAACAAATATACATTTCACCTTGATAATGACACTTTCTAGGGTGTAAGCAACTGTCAGAGCTACATATGGAGATGGTAAATGTTACACTAATGCTGAATGTAAATCAATATTGAGTAAACATGTGTTTGGGTATGCACATTTCACCATAACCCCCCCCCCCCCCCCCACTCTCAACAAATACCTGAATATCTTAGTAAATATAGTATCTACCTGGAAAATTCCACTTCCTAGCACCTACTGTTTTTTATTCTCTTTCTAATGAGGCATATTATATTATGATTGAACTAGTTTTACAGGTCGAAATATGTCCATAAACGAGTTCTTATAAATGGATCTGTGACTCAAAAGGTCCCCCCCAAACTTAAATCTCTTATTTCTAAAAATCCATGACAAAATACTAAATACTAAAACTGTAATATATTGTATGGTCTTAAAACATTCTGTCCAAAACAGAAAACATATTCCTATCTCTACTTAGTGAGCTATAAAAAGCAAAAATGTGGTCAGGTCACTTAGTGACTTTACAAGCAGTTGTACTACAGTAGGCTATAGCCATAACCTAAAGACCAAGCGTCCACCTGCTAATAACTGTCTCCTTAAGGGGAGTGCCCTCTTAAGCGGGGTGCCCCCGCAGGGTGCCCCCCTTAAACAGGGTGTTCCCTTAATCAGGGTTAATAGAGGGAAAAATTTCCGTTCCAAGCCAATTGTCCCTCTAAGCCGGGTGTCCCCTTAAAGGACAAGATCCACCAAGAACTGCAGAGGCGACGTCCAGCCGGCTTTGGCAGCGGCCATATGTGCTATAATCGCCTAGGCCGGCTGTCCGGCCATCTCAAATTCTCCGTGCTAGTCCACCAAACAGTTAATTCCAGTCGGCCGCCGTCCACACGGCGCTCGCGGGGACGGGCCAGTCGCGTTCTCCATTGATTCGAAAGCCGCGTATCGAGCGAAGCGGTGTGCCGGCGTGTCGGGATTTGTACGGGAACGGTCAGAAAACATCAAATAACCGCAGAAATACACGTTAAATCGAACATTAAAGGTAAATAAAGATAAGGATCGATGTTATGAATGTGTATTGCACGCTTTAGTGCTAGAATTTTACCGAAAATACAAAAAGTATCAGTGTCCGTTCGCGGCTTCGGGTATCACCGTGTCGGCCGCGCCATGTTGGCAGCGATCCCTCGCCGCGACTCCCGGCAGAGCCCGCGGGCGGTGTCGTTCTCTTCAAATAAATCAGTTTTGCGTCGGCTAGCGTCGGCTAGGGAGTTTCTAGCAGACTCCAAACGGCTGGGTCAGTGGACCAGCAAATAATTTTCATTTTGGGCCGGCCGGCCAGAGGCGACGCCCGGCCGGCTCCCACACGGGGCCACACGGCTACGGAAGACGGTGATATGGGAGAGGCGACTAGGTCCGGCCCCAGCCGATTTGACATTATTTGCTGATCCACTAAGGCGATTATTTCAACCAGCTTGAGCCGATCAGGGGCGGGAGCAGCCATCGGCCGGCCCTAATTTCGCTTGGTGGATCTTGTCCTTAAGCAAGGTGCCACTTTAAGCAGAGTGTCTCCTTAAGGGCCTCTTCCTCCAGTAGATAAGACATATCAAGATCTGTCATGATTTGGTTGTCTTGATAAGTCTTGCTAGATTTTGAGAAATCGCTTGCAATTTTGCAGCAAAACATCGGTGCGGTTAAGCACCTTTGCAATTCCTGTTGTAATAGATTGTGGTATGCCACAGTATGTCGGCCAGTAGATCATGAGGGATTGTGAGGCATTGTGCTGGTGCAGCACCAAGTATGCATACTGTAACGATCGTGTGTACAGAATGACAAGGACGAGTAGATTTCACTGCGATAGCGTTGATGAACCTTTATTATAACTTTGGAGCTACAGCCAAGGCCGCTCGAAGCCTTTAATCCTTTGATGAGTATTGCTCAGAGTCTAGCAGGTGACTGCCGAAGCCGCAGACGGCTTCTGTTTATATACGGAATCGGGTGACGTCATCTCTCGCAACCTCTCGTCCCCCGGGAGAGACCTCCATACGGAGACTCCCCCGGAGCTCCCCCGGAGCTCTCCCGGAGACTCCCCCGGAGCTCCCCTGGAACTCACTCAAACCCGCAAGAGACGACGCCCCCCGACCGCTACACTCTTCCCTCCTTAAATTCAGCCGCAGCTTCTATTACTGGCACACGGCGCCCCAGAGGAGGGCCAAGTTTACGAAGAGGGAATAAACACTACTGAAAAGGACAAGTTGTTCTTGAATTACTGAAATCTCTTAAACAAGAAACGCTTTAACGGTTACTAAAACTTCTGAGGGGGCCCCTGGTCAGCCACGCCCTTCTCCCAATCTTCCTGGACGCCGAACATCGTTGACGAACAAGGTTCTTCCCCACCGTCGATGAACAAGGCCACCTGTGACGCACGGGTCCGGCACCTGGTGCTCGCCTGCTCCGGCACCTGGTGCTCGCCTGCTCCGGCACCTGGTGCTCGCCTGCTCCGGCACCTGGTGCTCGCCTGCTCCGGCACCTGGTGCTCGCCTGCTCCGGCACCTGGTGCTCGCCTGCTCCGGCACCTGGTGCTCGCCTGCTCCGGCACCTGGTGCTCGCCTGCTCCGGCACCTGGTGCTCGCCTGCTCCGGCACCTGGTGCTCGCCTGCTCCGGCACCTGGTGCTCGCCTGCTCCGGCACCTGGTGCTCGCCTGCTCCGGCACCTGGTGCTCGCCTGCTCCGGCACCTGGTGCTCGCCTGCTCCGGCACCTGGTGCTCGCCTGCTCCGGCACCTGGTGCTCGCCTGCTCCGGCACCTGGTGCTCGCCTGCTCCGGCACCTGGTGCTCGCCTGCTCCGGCACCTGGTGCTCGCCTGCTCCGGCACCTGGTGCTCGCCTGCTCCGGCACCTGGTGCTCGCCTGCTCCGGCACCTGGTGCTCGCCTGCTCCGGCACCTGCGGTCGTTCCCCGCACCTGCAGTCGTTCCCCGCACCTGCGGTCGTTCCCCGCACCGGTGGTCGGTCCAACCAGTCTCCTGCATGCCAGTGCATTGCACATCTGTGCCATGCGCCTCTGTGCCCTGCGCCTTTGTGCTTTGTGCCCTGTGCCTTTGTGCCCTGCGCCTTTGTGCCCTGTGCCTTTGTGCCCTGCGCCTTTGTGCCCTGTGCCTTTGTGCCCTGTGCCTTTGTGCCCTGCGCCTTTGTGCCCTGTGCCTTTGTGCCCTGCGCCTTTGTGACCTGCACTCCCTGCGCCCTGCACTCCCTGCACCCTGCACTCCCTGCGCCCTGCACTCCCTGCACCCTGCACTCCCTGCACCCTGCACTCCCTGCGCCCTGCACTCCCTGCACCCTGCACTCCCTGCGCCCTGCACGCCAGTGTCCTGCACTCCAGTGTCCTGCACTCCAGTGTCCTGCACTCCAGTGTCCTGCACTCCAGTGTCCTGCACTCCAGTGCCCTGCACTCCAGTGCCCTGCACTCCAGTGTCCTGCACTCCAGTGTCCTGCACTCCAGTGTCCTGCACTCAGAGGTAGGCTGCACTTTCCCCGTCCTTCCGGGGGCTCGTCCTCACCCCGTTCTCCCAGGGACTCATCCTCACCCAGATCTTCGGGGGACCCGTCTTCACCAAGATCCGCCAGGGGCTCGTCCTCACCCCGATCTCCCGGGTGCTCGTCCTCTCTCTGGGGGCCGTCCTCTCTCCGGGGGCCGTCCTCTCTCCGGGGGCCGTCCTCTCTCCGGGGGCCGCCCTCTCTCCGGGGGCCGCCCTCTCCCCGGGGGCCGCCCTCTCCACGCTTCCAGGGGAGACCACGCTTCCGGGGGCTCCCCACCCCGATCTTCCGGGGGCTCGTCCCCACCCCGATCTCCCGGGGGCTCGTCCTCACCCGGATCTTCCGGGGGCTCGTCCCCACCCGATCTCCCGGGGGCCCGGTCCTATCCCCGAACTTCTGGGGGCCGCCCGCTCCTCGGGGGCAGCCCTGATCACTCCCTGTGCCCTGCACTCCGGGGGAGGCCACACTTCCGGGGGAGGGCCGCACTTCCGGGGGGCCGCACCTCCGGGGGAGGCCGCACTTCCGGGGGGCCGCACCTCCGGGGGAGGCCGCACTCCCGGGGGAGGGCCGCACTTCCGGGGGGCCGCACCTCCGGGGGAGGCCGCACTTCCGGGGGGCTGCACCTCCGGGGGAGGCCGCACTTCCGGGGGAGGGCCGCACTTCCGGGGGGCCGCACCTCCGGGGGAGGGCCGCCTTCCGGGGGGCCGCACCTCCGGGGGAGGCCGCACTTCCGGGGGGCCGCACCTCCGGGGGAGGCCGCACTCCCGGGGGAGACCCAGACTGGCCCAATGCCTAGTCCAATGCCCCATACACCCTTCATGCTGTGTCCTGGTCGGTACTTCCCTGCAGGGTAGTCCCCTCCAGGGCAGCCCCCTGCAGGGCACTCTCCCCGGTGTCCCAGGGTGATGCACTCTCTCTGGTCTCCCCCTCTCCCCCACTCTCCGCGGCACTCCCCGGTCTCCCGAGGGACAGCTCTCTTCCCTTCCAGCACTTCCAGGGGGCGGCACCTCCCGGGGGGGGGGGGGGGGGGGGGGGGGGGGCACCCCTCCGGGGGAGGCGCCGCACTCTCCTCGGGGGCTGCACCCTCCTCCGGGGCTGCACTCTGCCAGGGGGCTGCACCCTCCTCGGGGGCTGCACCCTCCTCGGGGGCTGCACCCTCTTTGGGGCTGCACCCCCCCTCGGGGGCTGCACCCTCCTCGGGGGCTGCACCCTGCCAGGGGGCTGCACCCTCTCGGGCGCCGCACTCTTTCCAGACTCCCGGATCCCGCACTCTCCCCGGTGGCCGTCCTCTACCCGGTCTCCTGGCAGTGCCGCACTCTTCCCGGGTCTCCCGGGGGCCGCACCTTCCCCTGTGTATAGCCGTCTCTGCGGAAAACAGACGCCCCCGCGGAGAGCACTCCCCGGTCTCCCGATTGGCCGCACTCTCCCCGGGCGCCACACTCACCTGCGAGTGCCGGTAGCGGCGAGATCTGCCGCGACGTCACCCAAATGCGGACTATGAATTCATTGTATCAGAGAGATAGCTTTCCCTGTTTCATTCTTCATTTTTTTTTTTTTTTTTTTTTTTTCACTGAGACTTCACTGGGCCTTCCTCGCATCCATTTCTGATATCCTTCTTGTCATTCTGTGATCGTAAAAACCGGGAATAAATCCCACCGCTGCCACCAATGTAACGATCGTGTGTACAGAATGACAAGGACGAGTAGATTTCACTGCGATAGCGTTGATGAACCTTTATTATAACTTTGGAGCTACAGCCAAGGCCGCTCGAAGCCTTTAATCCTTTGATGAGTATTGCTCAGAGTCTAGCAGGTGACTGCCGAAGCCGCAGACGGCTTCTGTTTATATACGGAATCGGGTGACGTCATCTCTCGCAACCTCTCGTCCCCCGGGAGAGACCTCCATACGGAGACTCCCCCGGAGCTCCCCCGGAGCTCTCCCGGAGACTCCCCCGGAGCTCCCCTGGAACTCACTCAAACCCGCAAGAGACGACGCCCCCCGACCGCTACACTTACATTATCTCAAAAAGAGCGCCACATGTCTGTTGCTTATCATAGTGTACAAACCCACTGGCCTGGTCTGCACTGGTAGCCTCCAGCCATTAACTGGCCAGTAGCTGGCGGGACCTAATGTATTAGGTTTGGGCATGTACCTGCTCCACCACGCCAGTCTCTATACTTGAGCTACACAGGTGCCACCGCAGAGCACACTTTTCATATCATAATGCCAGCGCAGTGGATCTTGCACTCAATACAACCAACAACCTTCTGTAATCAATTACATATATAATTTCAATTACATATATAAATAAGAAGGAAAATAGAGTGGATGGCAGTAATACTTTTTATTTAGTTTCTGAACAAGACAAGGCTATGCATACGACCTAAAGACAAAAATTGGTTTCTGAACATTGCCCTAATACATTGTTCCCTTTGCCTGACCGCTTACTTCACCTCCCTTTACACTTTTTGCAGTTTTCAGGCTAAATATTTCCTTTCGGTTATGACCAGTACACAATACCCAGTATTTACAAGTACAGGTACTCACCCACCCCCACCACTGCTGCTTGACGTACTTGAACGACTGCTCGCACTACCACTGCGGATTGAAAGGTTCCTGATGCTGCTTGTGAGTGAGGTATCCGAACGTGACTTGTACACACTGTTGGCTGTCGATGTCTGGTTAACTTTAAGTGTCCTTGTATATATAGGTTTGTTGGTCTGGTGTGCACTTGTTGATTTCGCCCTCGGCACAGAGGGCACTGACAAAAGTAAAATTACAAATGAGTTGGCTTTTGTCACCAGACATGCTGATAATTACAATACAATCTAACATATCAACTTTGGGTTGTTAAATTGGTTTGTGGTCCATCTTCCCCACCTATGGTTATACAAACTCCTATATTATTGTATCAAAAGAATATATCTAGATATATAATTCAATAACCCAGACTAGCTGCTAAATATTCAGTGCATTGATATCGCATCGACTGACAAAATGTATTGTTGCACGTGACCAATTGCTAATGTTGTCATACAATAAAGCTCAATACCTTATAATACTGCGTTTAACTTAAGTGTATTTTAATAATAGTAAACACCTTTCGCAAATCAGCTTTGAGCTTTTACTCTGCTGTAATATGTAAAACATAAACAAAAGGTAAAGCCACGTGTTTAGTACAGCACCAAAGTTATTCTATGCCTAGGCTAGGTAATACCTCAGGGATTAAAAAATGCTTATTTATTTCTCTGTCCACATACTAGCAATGCATAGTGAATTAGTAAATGTGGCAGTGTCATGATATGTGATAACGATATCCATACAGCCTGACCTCAGGAGGTGGTGTGAGAATGAGATTGGGATCTAGATCTAGATGGGTTGCGTTTGTTTCAATAGGCCTTTTTCCACAGGCCGGTGTCACACGCTATCTGGCTGGTTACGCAATGCCTGCAGCCAAACAAGCCCCTGGTAAGGTATTCACTAACATTTGATCACTCAGTATATGAGCGTAATACGTTTATAATACCCGTGTATATCATTTGCAGAGAAACATCAGTGATTTCATCATATTCTATGGTATTCCAGCTCCAATTTGATGCATCATACATGTATATCATCTCAATGATACTTTAGATATTATAGAGGAAATGAGGATCGAGGGTTTCTGATTTATCTCACCCTTAATATTGACTAATGGACTAACATTTGTGACATTATCCCGCATTGGATATTTTTCCTAAATATCTAAAGGGTGTTAGATACGAGTTCCCAATGTTAAGTCTATGGAGAAAAAATATCTGGGGTGAGATAAAGCTTAGATAACACTGGTATATGCAAATTGCATACACAATAATACATTGGCATGCCTAGCTATAATATCCTTATCTTTTTCCAAGTTAAAACCAAGATAGTTATAAACTATAAAGTTTAGAATACTCAGTCTCGTTGATACAATACCCTAGCTTGTTCCAGCAATTTAATCTGTCAAAAAACAACACTCCTGCAATCACACCCACCGTTCACACTTTAGGTGTGATTGCTGTATGTCTCTATATGCATTCCGCCAGACTCGCGGTGTTTGTCCGAGCGGCCGCGTAACGAGACAGTGGGCCGTTAGGCGGCGCTGAACGGCAACACCTGTATTATCAATAGTCCTTCTCTATCAAATCTAGATCTAGTCCGATACTATAGAGGAAACCCATGAAAGTTTAGGGTCTGAGCTCGTATCCCATCGAGTTTGAATCACGTAGTAATTCACAAGGCGAAGCCGCGTGAATTGCTATGTGATTCAAATGAGATGGGATCGAGCTCTGACCCTAAACTTGAATGGGTTTCTGAATTTATCTCACCCTTAATATTGACTAATGGGCTAACATTTGTGACATTATCCCCCATTGGATATTTTTCCTAAATATCTAATGGGTGTTAGGCCACTCAAAAAAAAAAAATTGTTTCTCATCACCAAGCCATGAAAAATATGACGAGGGCGCTTTTTTTTTTTTTTTTTTTTTTTTTTTTTTTTTTTTTTGCGGGGTCAGAGATGACTTTTGAAGTGTAATAATATGGACTTCAGACACTTAACCCTTCAAGAGCCACACATAATTCACCATGTACCCATACAACAGCAGGCACCAGACCCAATTGTGGCCTTTGTATGGCCGTCTTTTGTAGTCAATATTATTAAGAGAAATTTAAAATTTCCACTTAATCTGTATTTTGTATTAGATCTTTCCGATATTTCAAAGACATACTGGCGACATTAAGCATAATATCTCATATAATTTTAATGATTCTGCAATAATTTTTCAAAAAGTTACAAAGGAACAAAGACAGAGTGGTTTATTAATTCCATATTTGAATGCCATATGGCATTGTCCGGCCCTGGCCAGGGGAATGGCCAGGCTTTCGACAAGGGCTAAAGGCGGGCGTCCACCAACCACGAGAAGGCTACGACAATGGCATTCCGACAAGGTCCACGACAGGCCTACGATTGGTGGACTTGGCGTAGCCTTGTTGTGGTTGGTGGACCCCAGTTCCCGACAAGAGTCTACGACAAGGCCATGACAGGCTGCGACTGGGAAGCTTGTCGGGGGCCTTCCGACAATGCTACGACAAAATCCTTTGTCGTGGAGTGTCATGGCGTGTCAGGAGCGTGTGGGGTGTCCCAGGAGCGGGGTTTTACTCTAAAGGGGGCGTCCACCAACCACGA
Source organism: Alentia gelatinosa (assembly GCA_950022655.1). Taxonomy (NCBI): domain Eukaryota; kingdom Metazoa; phylum Annelida; class Polychaeta; order Phyllodocida; family Polynoidae; genus Alentia; species Alentia gelatinosa. Next base: position 53,552,969 of record OX465579.1, on the reverse strand, counting down.
CAAGACTACAAGTGCCGACATGAAAGTTCCAATCGCAGCCTTGTCGTGAGAAGAGCAGTGTTGGGACAGCATGGCGGGCGTGTCATAGACGTTGCTGGTTGCCGTAAAAAAGGCGCCCATGGTTCCGACACACTACAACAGTGATATCGAGGAATCCACAACACTCCACGACAAAGGTCCAGTCGTGGCATAAATCGAACATGTTCGATATTGTCGTAGCCTTGTCGGAAGGCCCCCAACAAGCTTCATGTCGCAGCCTGTCATGGCCTTGTTGTAGCCTCTTGTCGGGAACTGGGGTCCACCAACACAGCAGTGTCATGGCGTGTCGGGAGCGTGTGGGGTGTCCCAGGAGTGGGGTGTTACTCTAAAGGGGGGGCGTCCACCAACCACGACAAGGCTACGACAAGTGCCGACATGAAAGTTCCAATCGTAGCCTTATCGCAGCCTTGTCGTGAGAAGAGCAGGGTCGGGACAGCAGTGTCGTGGCATGTCATAGACGTTGCTGGTTGCCATAAAAAAAGGCACCCGTGGTTCCGACACACTATGACAGTGATATCGAGGAATCTACAACACTACACGACAAAGGTCTAGTCGTAGCAAAAATCGAACATGTTCCATATTGTCGTAGCCTTGTCGGAAGGCCCTCGACAAGCTTCATGTCGCAGCCTGTCGTGGCCTTGTTGTAGCCTCTTTTCAGGAACTGGGGTGCACCAACCACGACAAGGCTACGACAAGGCTTCCAATCGTAGAGCTGTCGTGGACCTTGTCGGAAAGCCATTATCGTAGCCTTGTCGTGGTTGGGGGATGTCCCCCTTAATTGGTTACATGACACCACTTGATGCATCACTTTTGCCAACCATATAACCACATTGAATGCATTCCTTACATCAGGAGCTTTAATTTGATACCAAATACTCATATTTTTCATGATTTCTATCAAATTTTCATCTCATCTATGAAAAAAAAAAAAAAAAAAATCTTCTAAAAACGTTTTTGCTGACGCGCGCGGTGATGAGAAACAAGTTTTTTTTTTTAAGTGGCCTTAGATACGAGTTTCCAATGCTAAGTCTTTGGAGAAAAAATATCTGGGGTGAGATAATGGCGATTGGCTCTCTGTCTGTGTCTAGCGCAGTAGCGGTGCGGTCTATTACTTAGTATTAGATTATGGCCTTATTTAATTATGGGTTCCATTAATTTTAAATCATGAGGATATGTAGAAGGTTACAAAATAATAATGGTAATAAGGCATCTGACATTCGGGTATGCCATACCTTAATGCAAGGGTAAGACTATTCCTAGTACTACTACTAGTAGTAGGAGTTCTTATGGCGGCACTCTATGGAGCAAGGCATAAACTGAGCGTAACAAGACAGTGCACACACTACGACACAGCGCACTTACCTTTTGGCGGCTTCATTATTGTTGTAGCCATGTCAGAGGCCACCATTGTTGCTGTGTACCTCAAAATACTTGCATTCTGCTAATACTGACTCCTTGACATTCCACTGCCATCCTTACCATACTGTCCTGATAATACTGGTACGGATGAAATTAAATAGATAATTGTATTCTAAGTCATAACTCTAGTGACTGATATTACCGGAAATAACACAGGCGGTACCTAATAATGCCTCCTTTGTGAAGAGTTCTCTGTTGCCATGGTGTAGTGACGCCAGTCCCATAACGTAAACAATCGCACGTGGAAGAAAGGACCCAAAATAATAAATTTGCTTACGACAACTAAAGAGAAACACCTTTTAAGACATACACATATATACTTTTGCTGGAGCATGAGAAAACAATGTAGACAAAGTTGATAATATCTCGGCAAATAGATGTGGAATTAACTATATCAGTATATGGGAAAGCTTGGTAGCATCTAGCCAGTATACCCGGCCCTGTCCCCAAACATGGAGATCAGAGGTGAACACTTTACCTAGGTAGCATCATACTGATTCATAGAGCTGTAACTTGCTCTATGCCACATGGTACATTGGTAGCATGTTTTCTTTAGTCAGATGTGGTGCGACTCTGTTCGTAGTCGGCCGCCCTCACTATCTATTAGTTGTTTTTTTATCCCGTACAAATCCCGACAAGGCACCCGCCCGCGAGCTCTGCCGGACCCGCGGCGAGGGAACGCCGCCAACATTGAGCGACCAACACCGGCGATACGGTGCCCGAAGTCGCGAACGGACATCGAAAATGCCGACACTTTCGGCAGAATTCTAGCACCATAGTCCATAGCGTGCCATACACATTCATAACATCAATCATTATCTTTAAATACTTTCATTGTTCGATTTAACGTGTAATTCCGCGGTTATTTGACGAGCTATCGACGCTCCCGTACATTTCACAGACTACGCGGTAAAACGGTTTTTGGTGGGAAAAAAGGAGACCACGGAACCGACACGGGCTACGACAGGGGCCACGACAGAATACAGTTTTCCTCAATTATTTCAAAAATGATGACAGTGACCTACGACTTTTAAACCCTAAACAGTGGAAGCAGGCCGTAGATAAGAGAATAGGGTGGCGGCGATGTGTGCCACACCCGGCCGTCGCCGACCGCGGCGCCGTGAAGTGGCCAAACGGGTGACCTACATCTAGACACACTGCACCGCTCCAGTTTATCGCAACGCAAAACCTGTAGGACTACCAGAGAAGGAAAGTATTGTATAGAGTGATAGTACGTTTATAGACGAGGGTCTATGTGACTCCCTACAAGCCGAAGTCCAACCAATTAAGTTGAGGATGACTACAATGCTGGGTAAAGAAATCCATTGTCAGAGAGCAACAGGCTTGCAGGTTAGAGCCCTATCGTCTGATGACTGGGTCACACTTCCACCAGCCTGCACCAGAAACGTAATTCCCTTTTTTTTAAATTTAATTTTTTTATTTAATTTCTTTATTGGGTCAATAAGTACGGTAATACAAATGTTTCACCAGTTCACTTGCTTTGGCATTTAAACCCAACAAAGTGGCAGAAGGTCTCAGCCTGATTATGAGGCTGGTTTTAATGGCCAAGCCATAAAATTCCGATCGAACTTAGATATTTGACATCATGTTTTTTGCAGAAAAAGAAAAAGAAAAGTCAACCAGAAAAACAATGTATATATTAGCATACATGAAAAACAACAGCAGATAAGAGAATATGACTTTCCATATATGAGAATCTCAGATGATACAGAATGAGGTTGCTGAAGTTAGACTAGTCTTGCCAAATTTTGGCTCTCATATTTGCCTTAGTGAGGGCCTTGAACATGACAAAAGTTTCAGTGTTTCTAAGCATGGGCGTCAGAGCGTTCCATTTCTTACCACTATGATAAGTAACAGATCTCGTATACGCTGCACCATTTGGTCGATCAACATGAATTACCGGTGCATCAAAAAGTCTGGTGTTTCTAGGAATTAGGGGTACATGCTGTGATAATCTTGATCTTTTGTACATGTAGTTCAAGAGATGAGCCTCTCTCCTATCCTTAAGTAGTGGCACCTCAGCTAGTCTATGCAAATTTCTTATGGAGATGTATGGGTTCGCTCTTAGGCAGATCTGTAAGGCACAATTTTGTCAAATCTGAAGAGAATCTCTGTATTTTGCGGGTGCATTATCATAAAGTACATCCCCATAGTCAAAATATGGCAAGATGGCAGTGGTATAGATGAAAAGAGCAGCTTTTTTAGTTAGATAATTTCTCATCTTAGAAAGTTGATACAATCTAAAAGATATGTTTCTTCGCAATGTAGCAAATTGATGTCTAAAGTCCAAGTTCCTGTCAAGGGTAAAACCTAGATATTTGTATGAGTGTACTTGTGCTATTTCTTTATTGTTAATAAAAAGTTTATCTTCGTTTTCCATCTTTACCCTTTTCTTTGCCGTAAAACACATATGTTTCGTCTTACCTATGTTTATGCTAAGTTTGTTTTGCGTGCACCAGGTAAAAAACATATCCACATCACCCTGGGTCTCCTTGTACAACAATTTTTCGTTATTACCATGTCTGTATATCACCATATCATCAGCAAAGAGAATCACCTTATTATTTTTCATAACTTTTAACAGATCATTAAGATATAAGAGGAACAATAAAGGCCCAAGTATTGATCCTTGTGGCACACCATGTTTGATGTCTTTCGTTACAGATACCAGGTTGTTCACTTTAACTCTTTGTTTTCTTAAACTCAGATAATTTTCAAACCAATGGGGACAGCTACTGGCAATCCCATACAAGGCCAGTTTTTTTAGGAGAATTTCGTGATTTACAGTATCGAACGCCTTCCGTAAATCCACAAACAGCTAAAGTACTCTTGCCTACATTTTTGTGAGATAAAACACTATCTGTGAATTTTGATATTGCATCTATTGTAGACATAGCTTTCCTAAAACCAAATTGACTGTCAGTCAGGATTTTGTTGACATTAATATATTCTATCAGATGACTATACATAATTTTTTCCATGAGTTTATGGGGAATTGGTAGAAGCGAAATAGGCCTCAGGTTATTAGCCTGATAAGGATCACCTCCCTTCGGAATTGGTACCACCGTAGCAATTTTCTATACCTCCGGAATAAGGTCTGTGGCAAAAATACAATCATACAACTCCACATATATGTAAGGAATGGCTCTTACTGAGTCAACAAACACTCTGGATGAAATGTCATGCAACATGGACTGCTTATTTGCGCTAACTTTCCTAACAACCTTTATAATTTCTTATTAGAATCAAAGAGAGTCTCAACACATTCATTATAGGGCCTCCATGGCATATACATGTCAGCTGCTAGATTTGTGCCTATATTAGTAAAATAATCATTGATGTGGTCTGGGACTTCAGTACTATCTATTTGTTTCCCTTGATCATTTTTAATTCTAATATGATCTTCTTTTTTTTTTTTTTTTTTTATTCAGGAAAAAAAGTAGACGATACAGTTCACCTTAGATAGGCGTTTTTAAATGTATGTCTATACGAGCAGACAACAATATGAGCGCTCTCCAAAAAAGAGTGCTATGGACCTTGGTCAAGGTCAATGTTTATCATTTGATTATTCGTTCTAGAATAGTGTTTATCACAGAGCAAGACATTACAGTACAATACAGGACATACAGAACAATACAGTTCGCTATGTACAAAATATACAAGACGGATACAAGGACAAAAAGAAAAGAAAAAGAGATAGTGGTGGTGGTTGGCAGTAGAAATGTTCCAATAACTTATAACCAAAAATCTGGATGTTCGTCCAAAAAGACTTTTATATGCTGTTTATAGTTACTTATCGCAATTTCCGATTGAACTTCGGTTGGTAGCTTTTCCCATATTTTTATTCCTAGATATAGTGGTGAATTTTGATATTTCATTGTTCTAGGTCTATCTAATTTTATATTTATTTTACGGTCTTTACGTGTTATGTGCTGTTCTTTTGATATTATGTGCTCAGGGTCATGTGACCACCAGTACATCATCATCATCAATTGTATTAACCTGCGATATTTTAGTGGTTTTATGCTGCAACTAGTGAACATTTCAGCTACAGGGTATTCAATGGCTCTTCTTATCCCCAGGGCTGTACACATGCAGTTATTAAATGCCACTCTCAATCTATCAATATTCCTATCTGACATTCCAATATATATATATCCCACATACTCAATCTTAGGTAATATCATCTGCTTTAGAATTTTTACACATGTTTGTTTTGGGATGCAATATCGCAGTAGTCTTAGTTTATTGTGTTTTTGTCTTAAGTCATATACTATTTTTTCCGTTTGTTGTTTAAAGGTCAGTTTGGAATCCATGATAATGCCTAGGTAGGTAACACTGTTTACCTCCTTCAGTTCTTCATTTTTAATATGACAGGCTGGTATTTCACCTATTACTGTGCCCTTACCGAACCATATTTGGTATGATTTCTTGGTGTTGACCAGCATTTTATGGGTGTCACACCATGCGGATATGCTGTCAAGATTCTTCTGCATTTGTATTCTGGCTGATAATGGGGTATTTGAGGTAATAACTATTGCCAGGTCATTGGCATACATTATTGCGGTACCATGGGTAATTACTCGGAAGATGCTATTAATAAAAATTATAAATAAAACCGGACCCAGTACCGATCCCTGTGGTACTCCACAGTCTACCTTTCTTTTTGCTGAATGAGTTTTTTGTAGCTTTATACGTTGGTTTCGGTCCCTTAAATACGATCTCATCAGATCTATGGTATCATTATCGAAACCCAGTTTGCTCAATGTTACGAATAGTATCTGATGCGAGACACTATCAAACGCCTTTCGAAGGTCTATCAGTGTGCATAGGTTGTATTGATTTCTGTTCATACCCTGATGCAGAATGTGTGTCATTCGGAAGATGGCTTGGCCAGTACTTCTATTCGGCATAAATCCGTATTGATTTTTGTTTATTATGTTATTTTGTATTAGGTACTTCATGATCTGTGATTGTAAGACCTTTTCGATGATTTTTGAAACAGTTGGTATTACGGTTATGGGCCTCCAATTGGTATAATTTGATAGATCTCCGGCCTTAGGGATCGGGGTTATCACCCCTTCTTTTAGTGTCTCTGGGTAGGTTCTAGTTGTTATAGTGTAATTTATTAGGTCCCGAACAATAGATGGATTTATTAACATTATTTCCTTTAGTTGTCCCGATTTTAAATGTGGGATTCCAGTTGACTTATCAGTCTCAAGCGTCATAATTACGTCCATAACTTCCTTATTGCTTACCTTTGTAACTTCTGTTTCATTACTTTCTAGATATTGCATAGTCTGGGCTTTCTCTAGTTCATCTATATCAACCGGACCTAAATTTCTTAGTATATTTTCTCCAATTTCCGAGAAATAGTTGTTCATGTTATTACTTATTCTCAGGTCATCCTCACCAGGTTTACCACATCATCATCCTGCCAATCCTCTGTTCCTGGTAGTATTTTCTGGATCGTGTACCAAATATTTTTATTATCATTTTTATGTTTCTCTAGTTCAGATAGGGTATAGTTTTGCCTAGCTAGTCGTATCATCTTTGTGGAGTCATTTCGAGCCCTTCTTGCCCTAACCCAATCTTCACGATCACCCGTTTTCTTGGCTCTAGCGAGTAGGATATTTTTATCTCTGATGTTTTCTAGAATGTTAGCATTAATCTAGGGTTCTTTTGATCCTCTAACTTTAAAGAGACGGAGCTTACAATTCAGATCCAGATAAGAGATTATAGCCTGACTTATATGATTCCACTTAACAGTGCTATCTTCTCAATTTCTGAATTCAGTCCAGTCGTAATTTTGTAAGAAAACCTTGAGTCTTAAATATGAATAATTTCTATAGGAACGTCCTTTAAGGTGAGTAGCCTTTGTTTTCACTTTTGGCGACTTTTTAACCACAAAAACTATCTGGTGATCACTCAACGCATTCTGGAGTACACCACTCAATGCAACATCATTCACAGAGGAATAAATTAGGTAAATAGCAGACCCCCGATCTGAGTACCTTGTCACATCCTTAAGGAGTTGTTTAAGGCCAAGCTGTTGCATCTCAGTAATTAGCATAATCACCTCAGGTTTCTGGCTCTCAAGAACATTTATATTACAATCACCCATCAAGAAGATGTCTTGAATGTTATCGTCCCTGAGAGTAGAGACAGCATCAACCTTTAGACAGATCACACATTCCAACTTGTGAAACAGCCAAGAACTGGGAACACCTTCGATGTATCACTAAGGAAATACCGCCACTGCTTGACTGTGACATTGGACTCCTCATTGGCTATAATTGCCCACAGGCTCTGGTCCCAAGAAAGGTTGTCACAGGAAAGAATAACGAACCCTACGGGGTTAAGACAGACCTTGGTTGGAGCATCGCTGGTAATACATCTCAGAGTCATTCATCTACATTTTCCAATGGACTCTGCCACAGAATTACAGTCAAGGAGCTACCACCAATAACGCTGAGAGATGCTATAAAGGCCCTAGAGCAAGACTTCCAAGACAGTAAGGTCGAAGAGATGAGCATCTCGCAGGATGATATCTTGTTTCTAAACAAGATGGACAATGGCATAGACACAAATGACAAAGGCTATTATGAGATGACACTCCCATTCAAAATCCGTCCCAATCTCCCAGATAATAGGAAAACGGCCCTTTGAAATGTCTTAAATGGTAGCTACAAAAGGATGATCATTACAAAAACCACTACCACCAATTCATGAATAGTCTGTTTGAGGCAGGGCATGCTGAGATAGTTACAGAAGACCCAACACCTGGTGAGACATGGTACATTCCCCATCATGGCGTCTACCACCCGACTAAACCTGATAAGCTGAGAGTAGTATTTGACTGCTCAGCAAGACATGATGGCACTTCATTGAATGATCACCTGCTCACCAGCCCAGACCTCACTAATCGCTTGGTGGGAGTACTTCTACGATTCCGGTCACACCCCACAGCTGTTATGTGTGACATCGTAAGGATGTTCTATCAGTTTTACGTGGACCAGCCTGACCGAGACTTCCTTCGATTCTTCTGGTGGAAGGATAACAACCTGAATACCGACCCAATAGAGTGTCGCATGACAGTACATCTGTTTGGAGCTGCATCCTCCCCTGGATGTGCCAATTATGGCCTGAAAAGCCTGGTTAAAGATTATGGGGTGTACTACCCCTTAGCAGCAGACTTCGCAAGGAGAAACTTTTATGTCGATGACGGCATCACCAGTGTGCCCACTGACGATGATGCCAAACGACTGGTAAAGGAAACAATGGAACTTTGTGCCAAAGGCAATCTGCGCCTTCACAAGTTTCTTTCCAATAGCAAGAATGTAATGGAGACCATTGATCCCGAAAGACGAGGGACGGATACCAGTGAACTTGACTTTGACAAAGGTCACTCAACCTCAGAAAGAGCACTTGGTTTGCTCAAAAAGTATATGTAAGGGTCGTTAAGTTCACAGGACATAGCTATCATAAACACACTTTCCACCAGTTGTAGAAGTACCTCGAAGCTGCTGACTGGGGCCAATATAATTTATTAAAGTATATCGGTATGTGAAACATAGAGATTCTTTCCCTTGGCCTAACTGACCAAGCTGGCTGGGTAACATGCTGACAGAGGTGACCCCTTGGTTACAATCAACAGGGACGCCCCCACATGGTAAACACAGAGCCAGCATATATAATCCTGATCTTGATGTATTCTGATCAGTCTGGTCAGCGCAGCACACTGCAATAACACCAGCAATAAAGCTTGTAACGGGACAAAGCCTTGGAGTCATCTCCAACGTCACTTTTGCCAATACACATCTAATACTCTCAACAAGCAACACTATGATTCTAGATTGAGTATTGGTACTAATGATGCTGTGTTTAAATTGTCAAATGAATTGTATTCTGCTAGGTATTTTCAAATTACTGCTTCGTGTTTCATAGATTTCTGTAAAGTTTTCGACAGTGTTTCCAATACTTTATAGGGGGGTACCCACTGCTTACAACACACTCTGACAAGGCTTACAACACACTCTGACACAGAAAATCTGTGTCATAAGGGCTCTGTGAGAGTGTATAAGAGCGTGTTGTAAGGGTTGGCAGGAAAAAGAAAGTTTACTATGGTACAAGCACACTCCGACACCAGCTAGGACAAAGCCATTTGGACTGTTTTGTTTTCATCATGGATCTCAAGGAATAAGTAGTTTTGTGGGCACTGCTACATACATATACTAAAGCAAAGTGGCCAAAGATGATCAGTGACTTGAGAAAACCTGTAAATGCCGCCCCAGATGCTAGGTGAACAAGTGGTGATTGGAGCGAACAGACTAGTAGAACCAGAACACCTTCTACAAACTACAACGGCACATACGATCTGTAAGAGACGGTTAGGAAGAGACAATTAAAATTATGCATCCCACCCACATTCCTTTGACATGGTAAAGGTATGGAACTATGGACAAATGTGTATATTTTTTTCACTTTGCGCAGGTTGACCCCAGCGAGTTTTTCCAGATGTTACGCATGTCGCTACGCCTTTTTGATGCCATCATGGGGGGGGGGGGGGGGGAGGGAGGGGGAGGGGCTCAGCCCCACATCGCCCACTAAGATATTAACTTCAGAAAAGCTATCACCGTGGAGGGTAACCATAACACTTAACTTCCTTGCCTCAGTTTAAAAAAATATTTGTATTTGTTTCTTTTTTCATAATTAAATGTAGTGAATTCTTACGGGGGCAGAGAGAAATCGATTTTTCTGTGTCTGTTCGTAATGATATTTTTAAAATTTATTATGTTAAACTGTAATTAATGTTGCTCAGCTTATAATATCATTTCATTGTCATATTGGATAGTGTGTAAAATAAAACTCTTAATTCCTTACTTTTTTTCAGGGGCTTCTATCAGGACTCTCCAGCATGCTTTCTCTATCGGGCTGAACAGTCTTAGGGGTATAGTACAAGAGACGTCATAAGCAAGATAAAAAGTGTTCCATGGGAAATACCTGAAGGTCAGTACAATGAACGTAGTTGGTGCTGTCGTCAGCTATGAAAAACAGTCACTTTTTAGGCATCACCACCTGATTGAGTAAAAATCTGGTAAAGTATTATACAAATTAAAGAAATTCAGTTTACAAAAATTGCATTCTCACAGGGGATATGTAGTGTGTGATTATGTGAAATATGGGAACTAAGGCAGGATGATGTTGGATTATTATGGCAGCATTTATTCCTATGTCTTCATGGTACCAAGGCTATGGACAGAGAGAGAGAAGTATGTCACAATCCCCTGTTCCTAGAAATACCACATAGAGGTCATACATGAGTAGTTGTCAGAGTTGCTCACAGATGGCAGCAGCTTACAGTAAGTGTGTCATGTTAACAGTAACACACATATAGAGACCAAACGTTAGACATTAGATGCAATAGTATACAAGGATACTACAGGATACATTTTGTGTTGCAGCGTGTGTCTGGTTTTATGTGATAGAAATCTATGAATTCACAATCTAATCATAGGGAAAAAGTTGCCAGGTCTACCAAAAACTGTACTAGTGTGTCCGGCCATATCTGTATTAAAAGTTTTAATTAATGACTTTCAACTTGTTCAATCAAACTCCACAAAGCCGTACAGAGTGGGCCGGCAGCGCAAAACCCTTCGAGCAGAGGTGGCAGTATTTAGCATGTATTGGGTCAGTGGATGGTAAACATGTTTGAATAATGAAACTTCCAGGGGCAGGTTCTCTATACTATAACTTTCAGATTTCACAGCATGGTGATGTTAGTTATTGCCAATTCCAACTTTGAGATCCTGTATATCAGTGTCGGAGAAGAAGGAAGTTTGTCGGACGGTGGCATATGGAAAGACTGCGGATTATACAAGCACCTACAGGATAACAAAGATAAGTTGTCCAAGGGAAAGGTTGTGAATGGCTGTGAAATAAAGGTACACTTCATTGGTGATGACGCCTTTGCCATGTCACCATGCATGATGAAACAATTCAGCCAGGGACTCCTGAGCAACAATGAGGAAATCTTCAACTATAGTCTAAATTAGGCACCTTGTATTGTGGAGAATGTTTTTGGGATCCTAGAAGCAGAGTTCCACATCATCCACACATGTATGACAGGATCTTTCTGACATATAAATTACTTTGTCTTGGCATGTGCAGTCCTCCACAACATGTTGGAGGCCAATACTGGTAGAAACTACATCCCAGCTGGTGCGGTCGACCAAGAAGGTGTTAAAGGTGAAATCATTGAAGGTGACAGGAGGCAAGCCCCAGACCTGCTGCGGAAACTACAGCGTTGAAGCCAAGGAACAGCGCTTCTGACAACTTACTTCTGTTCAATGGAGGGGGGGGGGGGGGGGGAGGGCTGTGTCATGGCAACCTGACCGCACCAAGCGTTTGATGGCTCCTTAACTGGAAAATAAGCAAGGCACAATAGTGGATTAAAAAAACCTGCTTCCTGTAGCACTGAAGCTGTGTTAAGAGATATGTTTAAATATGGGTAATAAAGATTTTTGTTGTTGCTTTTCAACATAGCCTTCCTTTATTTAGTAACATAATAATCAGAAAGTGACCTTAAGACTCTATCAGATTGCAAGGTTTTATGCACCATCACCACTATAATCACCAAGCCTAGGGCCTTGCAAACTAGAGCCAAGAAAAAGCAGGCTATAAGCTAAAAATAGTTTTGCAAACCCATGCATATCCTGTTGGCCCTGAAAAGCAAAGCTTACATGCTCCACTACCACTGTGAATAGTAATTGCACTCACTTTCAAAATATCTGCCTTACCTGGCCGTTTCTGTGAACATAGAGTTGCGATTGACTTTGATAGTTTGCATTACATACCCCTGAGGTAGGTAAACTAATCACCAGAACTTTATGGTTACAAATACTTCAATGCAAACTGGTAACTATAGAAAGAACAATGGAACTCAGCTGATTACCTAACAAGTCTGTGTTGTGACAGAACTGAACTGCTCTGTGAGTACACAGTATGAATGAAATTTGAAACCGCTTGATTAATCACATTCGACAAGAGACACCCATTTGTGCAACATCTGCAGTGTGTAAAACTGTTAAGTACTACACATTTTAGCTACAGGCATCTAATAAGATGCCTACAGCTGCTGCAGTTTCGATGGCGACAGATTCATAGCCTCCTGCAACACAAAGTGATTAAGATTGCACATAACGTTGCTGAGTGTCTCAAGCTGGTGTGTGTGTGGTGCCGGTCTCATGTTATAAAGTACATAATCTGTGTCTGGGACAGATTGAAGCACATATGGCTGGACGGTATTATCGTAAAACCGGATGAGTTTTAATCTGGGCCCCCGTATGCGACGACTGGAGTTTGGCGTAGTGATATCACTCGGCTCCTCCTCGTGATATCCGGAGCCAAAACTCCAGGAGTCGCATACGGGAGCCCAGATTAAAACGAATAAGGTTTTGATTTTATCCTACCCCCTGTGAACGATATTTACACAAATAAAACACACAAAAAACTATCTGAAGTCTTCCATATAGCTCTCCTTGCTGCTCTGAAGGCGCTTGGAACTACTTTCAGCTGCTGATCTCTGATTGGTCCATTTTTTGTACGCTCCTAGGAGCGATTTTTTATCCGTATGCGACATACGGGCGCATACGGAAAGTCAATGTTAAGCCTATGGGATTTTATATTAGGGGTAGGATAAACCTTGCTGCATAAGCCGATGAGACCGCTGGGTTTGCACATGACACCGTAGGTGTCTACATTGGCACCAAGTTGATCCTCCTTGTATCGGCAGCACTCACCAGATCATAGAGTCCATCGGCCGTAATATGTCCTATAAGATACAAGTAGTGCAAGTTCTTAGGGTTGTGCTATAAAGTGTGCAGATTTATGAGAATGTGCACAATCAAACCTTTTTCCCCCACTAATGGACTGTCAGAACACTATGAGCAAATCACTATGACAGATAAAAAATTGTATCATTGTTTGTAGGTGTTTGAGTCAACAGTTTACATCGATGCCTGAGTAACATCTCATCACGGACCTGTTTCAGTAGTTTCGTGATATTAGGCCTAGACAGACATCAACAGCGGCACCAACAATGCAAGCAACAGCGGAAAAAAATTTGTCAGCTTTCAAAACGCATGTCACAATTGATGTCAAATATCTGTGGATCAGAGTAGCCAATTTTCTTCATATTTGGAACGATTATAGATTATATGTATCCCTTGCTCGTGGTAAAGTTTCAGTGCTTAATTCCTAAGGTAAGTGAAATTGTCTTATACTTTTGAAACCGGGCACACCGTGTTTGGGGTCTGTCTTGTCCTAAGTGCCGCAACTTGTGTTGATCTGTCCGTATGATGTCACAGACGCCATCTAGACATGTCACGAAACTACTGAAACAGGTCCCTGTTTTTATTTCGCATATTACTGCATCGACTGTCTGCTGGACTGTGCCCCTGTCCTCTTCCTTTAATATCAGGAGATGGGTTCCCAAGTAGGTCACACCACATTTGCAGATGTGTTTTGGCAGGTTGTGGTTTATCCAGAGCTCTCTTTACACTCGTGGACAGATCATGCAGAATTGCCACAGGTTCCGATGCTTCACTTGTTTTCTTTATGATTGTCTTCATGCTTGATGTCACTGGCTGTTGCTCTTACTCTTTGTAAAATTGACGCTGCTACAAAAAAAGGGGAAAAAAGAACCTGACAGTAATAAAGTAAACTATGCGTTGACCATTTATCAAATTAGACCCTAAAGTCTATAAGACACCGAAATTTGTTCCCGATTCATCCTGACCATCGGCTCGGTGAGAGTCGGGAATATAATTTCGGTGTCTTATACCTATAAAACACCGACATCTACACTGTTCCCGATCACAGTTCCCTCTTTTATAACCTCGTAAATTACCCGGGATGAGATCAAAGAGAGCCGCCGGGAGCCGAGCCGGGGTGAGCCACGGGCCGCTGGTGTGGAATCATAGAAATTAATTCAAAGTTTAATAACTTCGGATCCAATTGAGATATCGGGAAATGGTTTTCAGATTTATCATTGCCTCTCTCTACCCTACAAATTGGTGTAAGGCACTTGTAAATCGGACTGAGTAATAGGTAGTATTGCTATCTGAATGGCCTGCTCAGAATCGGGAACGATCGGTGAATCTGCGTACACCGAAATCTTAAAGCCCATAAGACAGCGACAATTTCCACAGTTTGTCCCCGATCCGATCACCGATTATAATCGGGAACAAGAATGTCGCTGTCTTATACCCTTTGCCGATCACACATCTCCACTTTATGACCTTGTACATGACCTTTATGACCCTATTTAGATCAAAGAGAGCCACCGGGAGCCGAGCCAGGGTGAGCCACGGGCCGCTGGTGTTGATTCATAGAAAATAATTCAAAGTTTCATAACTTTCGATCCAATTAAGATATTCGGAAACTGTTTTCAGATTCATTGTCACCTCTGTCTCCCCTACAAATCGGTATAAGGCACTTGTAAATCGGACTAGGGGATAGGTAGCAACGATGTTCAAATGGCCTTCTCAGAATCGGGAACAGTCGGTGAAGTGCGTACAGCGACACGATTATGGTCGGGCAGAGTCGGTCATTAACCCCACGCTAGTAATGCCCGACCCGATTAAAATCAGGTCTGTGAAGTGCGTACAGCGACCCGATTCTGACCGACCCGACGGATTCGTCGGGCAAAGGTGTGATCGGGCACAATGGTCGGGTCGCTGTCTTATAGGCTTTAGGTTGGGGAGAGTTGGTCATATCTGACATGGTAGTAATGCCTGACCCGTTGGGAAAAGCAATAAAATCGGGTCAGTGAAGTGCGTACATCGACCCGATTGATGCAGACTGTCAGAGACCCGACGGATCTGGCGGGCAAAGGTAGAATCGAGCACAGCGGTCGAAAATGGGGTTTGAACGGCACACCCTGTATTTCAGCAAATTTGAGTTTCCGACAGATTTGTTTTGAGTTACAATTAGGTAAATATGTTAATATAGCATTTTGAGAATTTTAAAGCATTTATATAAGTCCCACATTGTTGTGTTGTACAGAACAAAGATCATGGAGGAGGTTTATACCCTGGGCCTTTTTAACTTTGATAAAACAAATAAATTAGTTACAGGAGGTATAGCGATTCATACAAGGGCCCTATGAAAAGATTTTGGGCCGCTCTATACCATGGAACAGCTAACTACAAATCTGTGAATTGTGACATAAGTCCCACTATGATGAATTGGGTCACATATGTATTAGAGTGGTGTGAAATACCCTAACTAAGCAAATTATTGAACTTAATCCTGTAAGACAAACATACATCGAAATAACCAGTAAATGAATTGAATCAAAAATTTTCGCACGAGTTATAGGCCCACATTTCGAAAATGGCCTGAGGTTCACAAAGATAACAGTTTCTGGTAGAATGACACATTTAGACATGTTCAAACGCGTGTTCTACTGGATATTTCTCCCCTTGCATAAGTCAATGGAAAAATCATATCAAAGAGCATTCCGTCTTGGTCACTCATGTCGAGAGATGTTTAGTCTGCACCAGTGTAAATATTTCATTTTAGCAAACTTTCTCATTTCATGGCTCTGCTTCTTATCCTCACGAGGGGGCAATATTACTAGCGTATTGGATCAAGCGAGGACTGAACGTGCAGCATCCACCATAGATTTGGTCCTTCCATTCCACGTTCCTCTAGCGAGCAGTAATACGTACTATTGGTCGCCGAATTACCACTTTCCGGAAAACAAGGTGCCAGTGATGCACAACCGACGTCACTCACCGCCGTTCCAGCGTCTCTAGCTCTACCAGACGACATTTTTCACGGTGCGCCTTTTTCTTGCCCTAACGCAACTCCTCACGAAAGGGCGTCGTTCTAGGCTTGAGGGATGAAAGAATGCTATTTACAACACAGCCACAACCATTTCCTGGATTGAAGAAACTAAGCTCAGTTTTGAACGATATTCTTGTTTGATCAGTCCAAATTAGGCTGAATCTTTAAAATTCACAATTACTCAGTTCAGTGAATCGACATGACCTAATTCCACTCACATAAAACAAGTGCTTCCCCTTTCTGAATGAATATGGATAATGGCAAATTACCAATATTAAATATTGATTTCACCTAATGCAAGTTATTGTATTCCAACTACGTCGACCAATTATCAGCTTCATAGGAGTTCGGCATTGGCGAAAATTTCAAAATTTCA
Source organism: Alentia gelatinosa (assembly GCA_950022655.1). Classification (NCBI taxonomy): domain Eukaryota; kingdom Metazoa; phylum Annelida; class Polychaeta; order Phyllodocida; family Polynoidae; genus Alentia; species Alentia gelatinosa. The sequence continues at coordinate 53,536,261 of OX465579.1, read as the reverse complement.
AAAATAAGACATTCGTTAGACAACTGATGAGATTCAATTAGATTTCAATTGTGTTCCACAACTTTTAAACATTTTGATTAGAAAGGAAAGTCAATTACTCAATGACAAAGAAGTATAATACGAGACAAGAAAGCAATGCAGCAGAACGTGAACATGGGCCACAGACTTTAAAAAAAAGTTTTAAAGTCTTTATTACAATTTCTCACCGAAGGGAGTTCTTCCAATTGTACATCAATGAGTCCATAGGTTTTAGAACACAACATGGATGAAGAAAGATGAAATTGTATACATGCAAGAATTCCGAGTGTATTTTGATTTCAGTAGCAAGCTACCTAACGGCGATCCGACTACTGGTCACAATCACACAGTTTCCCTTATGTTCTCTGATACTTGAGTTTTCATTGGCAACTTTTCCCACAATTTGACACCTCTATAGTATGGCTCTTTTTCAAATTTACCTTTTATCTTAAATCTTTTCATGTTTTGACTTCTAGTGCTTACAGTACTAGTTACCAATAAGTTCCCATTTTTAGATAATTTGTACATTTTCTTTAACAACTGTTTATTCCTCCGTACATCTAGATACTCAATCTCACATTTTTCATGAAGAGTTGATATCAGCATCCTCCCTACCCATCCTCCGATTACTATTCTTAAAGCCCTGTTCTGTGCTAGCTGTAGCATCATAAACTCCTTTTTATTCCCCCCGTCCAAAACGAATCCACAGTACTCTTATATCGGCCTTATCATTACACAATATATCTTCTTTGCTACATCCATATTAATGGAAGACCTTATTTTTCTCAATTTGAACAACTTATTATTGACCTCCTTTAGTATCTTATGTATGTGCAAAGCGAAGGTCAGGCCCTCATCTAGTATTAAGCCTAAGTATTTATATGAAGATTTCATACAAAGTAATTTTTCTTGACACCGTATGTCGAGCTTTGGTACAAATTTCTGTTTAGTTGGGGGAATAAACCAGCAAGTTATTGTTTTTTCTAAATTTAAATTAAGGCCGTTTATGTTGTTTCAGTAGGCGGATTTTTGAATATTTTCGTCTAGTATGTTTTTGGTAATATCATGGTCAACACTACAACTATAAATAACTATGTTATTGGCATATTGTATATATATTTTACTCCATTTAAGCTATTGCACATATCGTTTGCAAAAATTATAAATAACAGTGGCCCCAAGACGGAACCTTGGGGCACCCCTGTGTCCACATTAGCTACGTCAGAAATTAATCCATTCACCATAACCTTTTGCTTTCGTTTTGCTAAATAATTTTTTAACCAGTTAATGAGATTATTCGGGAGGTGCGCAAGGCATTCAAGTTTTGCCAGCAACAAACTATGGGGTACAGAATCGAATGCCTTTCGGACATCGAAAAAGCATGCAGCTACAACTTCTCCCTCGTCCCTTTTTATAGTATAAGTCCTGCAATAATGTAGAAACTGCATCTCCAATTCCCATTCCTAGTCAAAAGCCATATTGAAACGGAGTTAAAAAAAATTGTTCCACTAGATAAGAGTAGATTAAACGATGTACAATTTTTTCTTGTATTTTCGATGGGGTAGGCTGAATGGATATGGGCCTCCAATTCGAGATGTTATTTCGGTTACCTCCTTTAGGTATGGGCGTGATGATTCTTTCTTTCCATTTACTCGGTAAAGAGCCGACAGTAAAGGATGTATATAATATATGTACAAACTCATTAATTAGGATTAACAAAGCATGCTTAATTACGGTGCCCGAAATATTTTTAATACCCGATGACTTGTGTTCAGATAATTCCAATATTAATTTGCGTACATTCTCCGCAGTAGTGATAAGGAATATATTTTCTTCGTTCTTAGGATGATTCTCTAGAGTGCTAATTAAATCCATGTATCCATCTATGTCACATTTGTTGAGCAACTCATTTCCTATTTCCGAAAAGAATTTATTTGTATAGTCTGCTCTATGTTCTAGAGGTACCTGTTTGCTTGTTGTCGCATCGGTTATTATACAGGTCTCGTTTGTATTCCCTCCATCCGTCATCACTTTAATTTGACGCCAAAAGTCCCGCGGTTTGTGTTGTGTTTGTTCCATGTTCACATGATGTGCTCTCGCTCATCCAGTTTAGAAAAAATTTGATCTGTAACCCAATTTTCAAGTTTCTTCTTAAATTTCATGTCTTTAAGCGGACAGTGTTTATCTAGATACATCTCAAGATGCTTCATAATTAACTCCCATTGTGCATTCAGGGTGTTACTATTCCATAAGTCACTCCAATCGATACTAAATAGATGTTCCTTCATTAAGTCATAGCTATATTTTTTGTAACACCGACCATTAAACTTAACACTAGATTTCTTCTCTTTTTTCTTGTTCCTTGTAAAATATATATATATATATATATATATATATATATATATATATATATATAAGAAGATGGTCACTGAAAAGCTTATTACTGACCCCCCAATTTATTACATAGTTTGAGACGGAGTAAAAGTGATCTATCAGGGTACCACCACTACCAGACGGACGTGTTACTGTGTCTATGTATGGTTTAAATGATTGAGTCTACCAAAATTCACTAGTTTTTTTTTTACATTTAAGTCATCCCTATCATTTAAATTACAATTAAAATCACCACCTAACCAAGTTTCATATCTCTTCAGTGCGTCATTGTCTAAGATTGATTGCAGAGACAACAGAAATTTATCCATAGTTCCTCCATGAGGTTTATAGCAGAATATAATTTTCATGTACTTATTACAGGGTTTTTCTGTTATCAGAGTCAGGATTTATATATCCGTATTACAAAAAGAAAATCTGTCAACCTTTTGGGTGTACATGGAGAAGCGATTTGCAACATAACATGCCACCCCTCCCCCAATTTTCCAGTCTCTGTCAGACCTAAATATACGTTTACTGTCCATTGAGACCATATTATCAGTATAGGATTCTGTTTGCCATGTTTCAGTGACGCCCATGTAATCATAATCTGCAAGTGTCAGTCTTGTTTGATCAATAATAGGAAACAAACTATGAGCATTCAAATGACATAACTGTACTCCTTTCATGATGGGATGATGTGCAGGTGCAGTAAGGTGTTGTATTTAGAACACTAACTGCGTGGGATAATCCCAAGCAATTGCGTGTGTGTAAGCCAAAATCCTGTCTGTTTTGGTCTTACTTTATGAGAGGGTGAGAAGTTTAGGCAGAAAGTGTCGAAATGGGGTGAAAGAAAATACAATAAGTGTGTGAAAGAGAAAGGGAATAGCAATGGTTGCAAACTGCAGGTACAAAGACGTGTGTGCGCTTAAAGTAGCTGAAGGGCCAATACCTTTTTATTTGTTTGTCTTTACTAAGAATTTGTTATACCTGGGATACCAAGGGTGATAGTTATGTTATGATAAATCATTTAAGAGAGTAAATAATTTCAGATACTCATAATTGGTAAATTACTTCAGGCTCTGTCAGTACATTTATGTGCATTAATCATACATGGACAATCAGCTTATTTACACCTGCAAGAGCATTTACATGCTAGTAACTGCAACACAGCTTGTGGTGCAGGGGAACCTTGCATCCAAATTCCCAGTTTCCATTATCCAGCCACCTTCTGTTGGATTTGGTAGATGTGGATCACGGTCGAGACACTGTCTTCTTTGAGCATGCATTCATAAAGACCAATGCATACTTAGTGACTTTTGCATAGCACAAGGAAACGGTTGCCATAAAACTCCCCTTCACCATATCCATCGTTGCAATATTGTACCTCGACCAAAGGGCCAAAGTCGCAACAAAAAGTCTCTAAGTGTGCCTTAATATGCCTTGCTATATGAGGCCCCTCTCCTGCTGTGGGGGCTGAAGTCCAAAGTACATTTTACATAACTTTTCCTCCTCCTATGCTGTGCTGAGCAGCGCTCCCTTGTGATATTCTTCATCCAATATCACAGGCATATTGCAAGGAAATATATTAGGGGACAGGTCTAATAGGGCGATTGTAACTTATTCATTATTTGATCATGTGATATAACACATGATCTTTAATTTCATTTTATCATCATTTTAGAATATTAAATGCAATTTGTCATTCCTCCATTCTGTAAAAGTCTCAACTTTATGGATCCATTATTTCTTAAAATATCACATATCAAATACTGGAAATTCTATTTCAAACTGACAACTGCAGTCACTGCAGTACTCAGGTGGCTTTTGCAGAACCTCCTGCATCGCTCGACTTGAATTTTTTTAGAGAAGTTTATTGATCATATTTATAGTACATCTAGATTGAGTTTTGAAATAATATAATAGTTCAATACAGTAGATGTTAATTATTTGAAAATTCTAGTGATTGTTGTTTTACTGTTGTTGTTTTTTTGTTTCTTTACTTATATCCTACCTTCTTCAGCATTTCAAGACAATTAAAATGATACCAATATTACCAGGTTCTGATATGGTAGAACGCTAAAAACATGATTTTCTGATATCTGTCTTAATAGTCCATTATCCCAGGAAATATCTATTTTTGAAATATCATATCTTTCCGAAATATCTATCAAATATTATTTCATTGTATATATCTTTGATATCTAATGCCTATACATAAACATTAGATATCAAAGATATATGATTTGTTGTTCGATATCAATGTTTTCATGCAGAACAGAACGAAACATGAGTAGCCATTTTCTGACAAACACATGAAATTAAGCCTCTTTCTTTAAAATATGATCCGGAAATATTTATCACAGTCTGGCAATAAAGATATCATATCAATCGTCATGAAATACAGAAGAAGATAGGATGTTTATTTCTATAGGTCATCGCGATAGATTTTTCATTAAATCACTGTGAAAACAGGAAGGTAAAATATTTTAGTGTTTTTTACATAAACAATTCCGATGTTCAATCTATGACAGGAAATCTTATCCATGATACAGATATATCATACATATACGAGTAGATAGGCCCAAGTCTCAGCTTTCTAACAATTTTTTTAATTATAAAATTTGGCCGTTTATTTGTGACAGAAGAGTGATTTATATTTTTATTATTATAGTATTAGGCGCTTGCTGCAGTGTGGTTGCTACATGCCAGAGCCTATCGCCTCATTCTGGTGTAACCTACATGTCGGCCATTACAAGATGGCGCCAGTGTGAAGGGGGTATGTACCTTACTCCAGTGTACTCGTCATTTTCGTACTACAATGAATTGACTAAAGGCTAGAGGGGTCACGTATAGGCTTCCAGTCTACTGTAAAAACATTATCCCTTCATTAACTACATGCCAATCACTGTGATACTGGCAAAGTAATAGGGTGCCAGTGTCTCAGTGTATTAGTATTGTCCCAACTGACCTTGAATAATCACCCGAGACCAAAATATCTGATTGACCTACTGGTGCTTGATATATTTGGATCCTAGACTAGGCAGTTGAAAAAATGGCAAGTCGACTGGGTGCAAGTGGGTTACAGGAAACGATCCATATACTGAATGTAACCCAAACCTTTCTATTGTTATTAATCTATAATAGCACGCTCATTCATCAATGATGAACATACTATTTGCACCTAGTTCTAGGTAACAAGTAGGTATGCGCAGAAACCAGTATGCTGAGAAATCTAGGCAATCCCAGCTAGTTCCTTGTTCAAGCTGAGAGACATACTGAGTAGGTGACAACCATATGTAGAGGTCAGGGTAGTTGAGCAGCGTTGTTTCACTTTACGCTAGATGGCGCGAGTGCCGATCCCTGCTGTGCGTTAAAGCCGGCAGACCCGTGTATGCAAATACTATGGGGTCGCCCGCATTACGTAACTCAGTCAGTATATAAGACTGACAGGACTTCACGCGGTGCCTCTCAATCGAGTGAACGCCTGTAGCCTCATACGTTGGTAAGGTTGTTTCGGAACCTTTCAACGGTGAAGAGACCAGAATTTCTTCCCGCATTAGTTGGTGCCCCGTAGCACTAACATACTGTAACCTTTATATAGAATAAAAGCCTGTGTATTGAAATAGTCAAGAGTCTGGTTTTGTGTCCACCGGTAGTGATAGGTTGGAGATCCCGCATCTCCCTGCCCTTTCCAGTGGTTCATTCCGAACCCACCCTTGCTGGAGCGGTAAGCATGGGGTAGCGACTTTAGTCTCAAGCCATTGGTTGACTGACTTTCAGCGACCAGTGGTACGCTACAGTTATAATAGGTCTATTTATTTCTATAACACATATTTTCTGTTCATTCATACAGTATGTATATATTGTAGTATTTGTGCAACGTGGAGAAAGTTTCTTAGAGGAAACAATTATTTTACCAAGAGGTCTGGGTTTTCATTCATCACAGGGTAGTGTCTATAGAACATTATAGACAATTTATATTCAAAGTGAGAGATCATTCCATTGGGTGATGATCCTATATCACTAAGCTCAGCATGTCAACCTCAACAACTAACAAAGTACAAGATAGCGAAATATTATAACACAAAAACAGAAAAGGATTTATCACTTCCTTATATTTCCATAGATTTTGAAGAATATGATAATTCCTAGACGAATTGTTAGACCATAAATGCACGATATTCATTGCTCTCGTCCAGGGAGCTGTTTCAAAACCATAGACTTAACCCACGTTTTGAAACAGCTCAGTCTATTACATGTGAGAAACCAATACGAACACTTCGTATATATATTCCGTGCCTCATCATCTCAAGAATCAGAAATACTGAATGAACGTAGGGTTATGGTACAATGATTGGTTTCTTGCTATGAAATAGGCACATGCCTAAAACGTTTTCCATAAAGACACAACTGTCAATGTGAATGGTCGCCGCCACGAATCCCACGGCTCCAGTCCCTATCTCCCAATCTACATTCACCCTCAGTTAGTTATTCCCTTATCCACTCTTTCCAGCCCACAGACCGACTGGGTGTGTTTCCTTTCACTTTCAGTTCATGTTAGGCTAAGATCTCAGAAGGTTTCCAAATACTTTACATATACAACTGGAGACAAGGCTGCAAACACCGATATTGTGAGTCTCTTTGTCCCTGCCTTGATCTCCCATCCAGATCCCTCTTATATCTCCACTCTTTTCTTTCCTGTCTCCTCCCCCCTTCATTTTCCTTCTCTTCTCTTCCTTCTCCGCAATGTCATCGCCACCGAGCCTATCTGATCCAATGACGCCGGATGTATGTAGCGCCGCCACGCGGCTTGTTGATCCGCCGGTCACGTGGCCTCTATCTGGCCAATCAGAATCGCCCTTTCCCAGGAGACATCCCCGGAAGTGGAGATCGTCAAAAGGAGGTAGGCGCTGGCCTCGTCCTGCCCGTTTGTTGCGTCTCCAGGGGGAGACTGGTCAGCCATGCCCCCGCCAGGGGAGGGAGGCAGACGTCGGTGTGGCCATTAGTTATTAAGCAAGGGGTTGGAGCAGAGTGGGCATAGGATGTAGGTGATAAATGATAATCATCAAGTATCCGCAGCAGTTTCCACTGCATTCCACACCCCATTTATAGATGATTTTACTTCATGTATAAAGAATGCAATGCATTCTACACATAGAATGCTTGTTAAAGATATCGAACGTGATATTGTAATTGGGCATACTTGCCATTTTCTGTGTGGAAGAAACTAAACGCATTAGGAAGACCAATGGACCTATCTATTTGCGTCCTATAGGGAGGTCAATCCATAAGGGTAGGGCATTTTGGGTGTTTCTTTAGTTTTTCACTGACAGGAATGTAACCGATTATCATAAAAGATAATAAGATATGTTATTCACAGCTCTAATACATGGTTACTTCTTTGAACACGGGTTTATATGGAATGTATATTAGATCCACTGTGCGGGTAGAATGATACCAAAAGTACATTTTCCATGTGAGCAACAATCAGATGCACATTATTTGCTCTGATCTCCTGAAGATGGTGATATTTGATTACCTCGAAGGTCACATATAGTTATCTTAACAACAAGATAGTACGATGGAATTTCTGTCAGAAGGGAAAGTAACCGTTCGTGATGATCATGTAAGAGTAGGGTTTGTTGCTTTATTGTGTGAGATAAATGGCAGAACGACAATTGAACAGCTGGACATTTTGAATATGCGCAGAATGGAGCAGGTTTTATACTCGTTGCGGGAGACAGCAGGCTACCAATCGATCTGCGGGCTGCCACTCTACCCCTACATAAATAACTGACCATAATGACCAGTCCTATAGGTCTGCCGAATGCTCGCCGACTAACGTCTAGGCTTCAGTTGCTTGGTCTGAAGACAGAAGGGAAAAAAGATAGTGAGACTTGCTTTACAGACTATATCCCAGGGTACTTGGCAGCTGCTGCTACATTTTGATATGCAGAATTCCACTCTCCATTACATATCCTTTTGCTTTATCGATTGCCATCAGTGACACTATATTTATTCCCTTTCGGTGCAATGAAACCAACTGGGACATAGAATGACAATTTGAAGACTTTTCAACTTGCTCTCTGTGGCATGTTTTCTCGATTATTCACTTGTGTTACAAAGATACGAACATGAGGAGAGTCCTCTAGTTGCTGTAGCATGTTATACAATGCATTCAAATGCTTGACCTTTTCAGCCTATTGAGGCAGAAAGCTATGGAAATCCTGATTTGATATCATATTGATCGGAGGGATTACTATGGATGTCGTCATAATGTGTTGCAGAAATCACAATGCATTTTCCTATACCATGTACTCTTAGGATAATACCATAGATACTCTTATTTTTCTATACACTGATCATTGCTATAGAACATGATTTCATTAGAAATGCTCTTTCAGGAGTTTATCAGAAAGACATTGCATTATTCGTATAATCGGTTTTACCACAGGATTACAAGTGTTTATCTGATGATGAAGTTCCATAAAATGATTTCCTTCACTGAACCTATAAGCCAGAAGTGGCCAGTTCGGCCACCAGTGTCCGCAGGATTGTAGGACTGACCCTCAAGTATTATGGGATCAATTTAAGCTTTACGCTTGTGCTTCGCGCTGGCACCGGAGCCAATATGGAACCACAAGTTCCTGAAGATTTAAGTGAATTATTTAAGAATCTGAAAATCTCAGGGCATTACTGCCATCGCCTGCAGAGCGAGTGATTTGATTTCGTTCCATCATTTTTCACGGTGCAGTTGATTATATTTTCTCTGTTTTTTGCTTGAACATCTCTTGCGATATTAGCAGATAAACACCGGGGTGCTCTGTCTGGATGCCGGCATTCCGATGCCTGTGCTTTGCCGTATTCGATCTTGCCACTATGTAATACACAAAAATATGACACCTCAGCCTGCAACTTTCGTCGATATAAAAATATCGTAAACCTTATCAATGTGCCCAGAACTCGGCGGAAATGTAAAAAGAAGGGAGGCGTAGTACATGATATGAAGGAACCAAATTCAATCCTGCCTCCTGATTCGGTTTTCTCCCGGATGGTAGAGTCCAGAGGTGGCAGTGCGTTCAGGGGTCAGAGGTCGGCCAATGTCATTGTAACTCCTCAATGTCCACACTGCGCGCCCATCAGCCGCTTATTGGGCCTGGTCTGAGCGGCTTGCTGCTAATACTCACTGCGAGACTGAAAGGCGTCTAGAAGACCACATATAGTCTGCACCAGGCACTCAGGCTTTACTATGTATGTCACCACAAATTATTAAGATGGGTGTTATATATTATAGTAATTTATGAATATATTGTTGCCAAACAAGCACATCAATCATGGAAACAATGTAATTATTAGAACAAGATGAATTATGAATGGAACTACAAACAACACTCACCATGTATTATAGCCATGGTAACCGGAAACAACACTTTTTCCAGATGGAGTCCACCTCTAAAATTGATCTCTACCATTGAATGTGCTAAATATCATACATTCAAGCATCAATGAACGTTTTTAATGAAGAAATCAAATAGTCTACTAGACCATTAGAAGGAATCCCTCGTTCAGATGGATCTGTTTATAGGTAACCTTATCTCCATTTCATTTAGGATTAATACCTCTCCTTTGAAATAGAGTAGGTATGTTTCACATATATACATGTAACACGATCCTGTCACATCCTATCTAACCAAACAGTGTGTATGACCTATCTCCTGTAAAATCGGGTTGGCCTTGAAATTACTTCTACTTGACCTTGACCCGTCCCTGTCTACTCCTCAAGGCGTGATCAGAATTAGTCGAGCATCTCTTGGAAAGGCCAACGTCTCCCTGCAGTGTGGGACAATGTGTTGAGGTCTCCTCATTAATTCAGTCTACGCTCTGGTCGACCGGAGACCGATCAGCCCACAGAGGCCACCACCTGTCGTGTGAGCATCCAACTTCCCCGGATTACCCACTCAGGGAATCACTCATTTCCTCACTGCTCACACGAGCAGTGAGCAGATAGCACGGCAACGGAATCGACAGGACAACTGTGCCTACAGACCATGATTGGTCTATTGCGAGAAATTCATCAGTTTGTGATTGATGTGGTAGAGGAAGAATACTATGTGGTGAAGAGAAGTACTTGTCAATAGATGTAAACGGTTAGCGCCCGAAATATCGATAGGTATAGCTGAAATGAGACAAATGAGTTTTTTCAATTTACTTGTACATGTATTTACCAAATGCCGAAAATAATGGACTTGATGGACCGCAAGAATGTCCCGGTCGTATATAGATTGCCAGGGAAGACTCTCCTTCTATTATGATTTAGTCGTACAATTTCTCATTGGTTCATTTTTCAGTAGTCACCCAACTGACGACTAATTCATGTCACTTAATCAAGACCATATTTTTATGGAACGATGCTATCATAATGGTATGAATTCTAAGCAATATGTCAGTTTTGAAAATTTTCACACACAGCATTCGATCAAATGTATGGCCTATTGGCTACGTCTCACCTCTCACATTGGTTTCTCCTATAGACTTCCACCAGACAAGTAACATATTCCATACCTGGCATCCCTTTGATGCAGCCAGAGCTTGGCGTAGCATTGCAAAGCACGCCCGATCTCGTGGGCGGGGGTATTCCACCACGCAGATACTTGCCGATCCGAGAACGAGTCAGTTGAACGGGATTCTACTGTATGTGTATGTGTTACGCTAGTTCCAGTTTACAAAAAGGGTCAAAATGATTAAATATAGTACCTAATATAGTTTACCACAAATGTACTTTCTTAAAGAAGTCTCCTCTTAACTACCACTGTGTTACATACTTGCATCACACGACCATCTCACCTCAGTGTGTGACATGCTACGTACAATGCGTTGAACAGCACACTCTGGCTTCAAACTTTGTATATATTTCGTTTAACTATACCCTGGTGTTCCTACCCGACACGAACTGCCATATGACGAATCTAAAGCACATACTTATATAGAATGTCCTGACCATGCTGTACAAGCTGCAAAACGAGATGATAATTTACGATTCGTACGGAACGAGGCGTTTTGGTCTGAAAAACCTAAGTGCTTGGTATGTATAAGAAACCTTTGAAAGGCCATACGGCCATGATGAATTAGAGACGCACAAATGCTTATTAGACCCAGCAAGGAGGTATGGCGTTGGCGAAAGTGTAGGCATATGACTCTAGACTGACTCAACCAAGTCACTCAATATTAGCACCATCCCCCCTCCACACACACACACACACACACTTCTTCATCCACTATAACACTCAGACCCATATATAACTTGATTTAAGAAACATTTTGATGTATGAGGATACTAATTTTTATAGCAGCAATTAGTTTCATTAAGTAGCCAGTTTCCATTTATTCATACATATAAATTTCAATATCTTGATTGATATTCCTGTTGATGATAATTGAGAACAGCTATTGAATCCATTCTATAGGTTTATTGAAACATTCTTGAACCTTGACTCTTGATCAATTACAAATGGCTCAAACACATAATTTCTTATGATATTCTCTATCTTTTTTTGATGAAGGAATTTAGGTGTACCACGCTCTTCCATTATAAATGGAAATGGCATTAGATCCTAGTTTTGAAATAGGACTGAAATAGACGTTTTGAAAAACAACACTATGCCATCTTACTTACAATGCAAAGACAACGTCAACGGTGAGCCTGCTTCCATTTACAAGAATGTAACATTCCGTAAACTGCAAATTTGATGTAAGATATGAGAAGTTGTCGAGAATTACTTGGGTCGTCACGTGAGTTCAGAGCACCAATAACGTGCAGGAAGCCAGCAATCATTCCGGTGTGTGAAGGTGTCGGCCAGGGCAGCGGTATTGACAATGGTTGAAGGCACTTATCTACCTTGTTCCAAGCGCTCCCTCTGCAGTGCCGTACTCTGATGACCCAGGGGTTGCCGAGAACACAGTTATCCAGGCAGGTAAAAGCACAATGTGCCAATTGGGGTACTTTACCGCCTTCCCTTGGGTGCAGTTGATGCGCCCCTCCAATGAATATTGTGTTTAGCACCCAGCAGGTTGTCCCTTTCAAGATACATTATCTTCTCTATATTACAGTGTTGTATTCCAATGATAATCAGCTCAATACTGTCTGATTGACTTCTGGTAGATATAACATCTCTCTAGACTACGATGTCCTAGGACCTATTTTCTGCACCTGTGATGTATGCTTCTGTTAAGAGCATTCTGATTATATACTGCAGACTGCTACTTTATTGTTATTTTAATAAATGGAAGCAATATGGATCTGAACGAGGATAGAAGTCCATGACCATGACGGTTATGGACATGGAATTCTGGATCTGGATGTAATGTAGTTTGTCCATCAACTATGTAATTATATAGTATTACATACCCTTTGGGGCATCTCCTGTGCCGCCTGTTCCTATCCATGTCGTATTTATAGCCATATGTCACACTGTGACGTACGGGGTTTCAGCCATTCAATCGCCATCACTAGTTATCATGTGATTTCTTTTTTACTTTATCAATACATAAGCATATTTCTTTTGAAGTGTTTGTCATTTGTTGGCTAACGTTTTCAATTTTGACTTGTGCCTGGTCTAGCATACCACGGATCCCATTCAACTTGTCATGGTTGTGACTGAATTTTTCATTGAGGGTCTTGGTTAACTGCCCTAGTTCTCTGGCTAATAGGTCAGCTATGCCACTCAGTTTGCTCTCTGATGGCCCCTTAGCGCTTGATGCACTCATGTTTGTTTGGCTTGAGGGTACTTCATTTGGAGTACTATTAGTGCTCTTGATAGTCCTCTTACTAACATATTTGTCATCTCTTTTCCCTCCACTTCTAAGAGTTCTTTTGACATCTTCAGATGGGGTATCTTCTGGAACATCCATATATTCTGCACTTTTATCATGGTCCATTGAGATAATTTCTTCAGGTTGATTCTTAGTTAATATGTGATTTCTGTTGATTTCCTACACCGCACTGCACACACATTCACACGTCACCCAGCCTTGAAAGTTCTATTTAAAGGATCCAAGTCGGTAGTGGGGCAGGGACATGGTCAGACTGGGATACTGGACCCCTGCTCATTTACCCAGGCCTTTATAGTTGGGACATTGATAGCGAACTGTTAGATTCTCTGCAGTAAGCTGAAAGCCTGTGTGAGCATTCTAACCTCTCTAGATGACGTATATGAGCGCGATTTCCTGCGCTCAATAATACATATATTGACCCTAAATACAGATAATTGAGAGTTTATGAAATACATATATTTGTCATTTTGAAATGGGGGTGATAACCACATATATTTCTACGCTACATACATTCTATTGAGGGTTATTAGAGCGTGCTTGCACGCCTATATATGCATCATCTATAGGCCAACAGGTTAGAGTGGTCACATATATGTACACTTTCAGCGTGCTGCCAGAAAAGTATCCCTTCACTATCTGCATGCTATTCACTGTAATAGTGTGAAAAGAGCAGGGTGCCAGTGTCTCAGGGTCTTAGAGGCATGCTCAGCTGACCATGACCAATCACTTGAGACCGAAATACCTCATTGACCTATTGGTGCTTGATATTTTTTGGATCCTAGACTCATGTAGTTGCAGAAATAACAGGTTGACTGGGTTCCATTAGCTTACAGAAAACTATCCATAGACTGAATGTAACTCAAACCGTTTAATTGTTATTCATGTATAATTGCACACTCATTCATCTATGATGAACATTCCATTTGCTCCTAGTATAGACTTTGAGCTGCTACAAGCATTAACCCTTCACCATCTACTGGCCAACTCTGTGGTGTCAATAGCATGAAGAGGGCCAGTGTCTCAGTGTCTTTGAGGAGTGCCCAGCCAACCATAACCAATCAATACAGACCAAAGTGCCTCTTAGGTGCTTGACATATATTGACCCTGCAAAAGTAGGTGTGCATTTGTGTGTTTGTCTGGTTACTAAAGGGGGACTTCCACCAAACAACCGCTTTTTTGAGGCAAACAGACATTCCAGCCGACCTTTCAACAGATCTTAGTTGAAACGTCTGACCAAATTGCCTCAAAATGTGTCGCTGCTCCACCAAAAAAACCCGCCAGACGCTTGTATGGCGTGTGGTCGCCATACGAGCGTCTGATATGTGCTTCCACCGAACAGATGTTTCAGACGATGGCCCCAAGTGCCAGCAGATCCTCAAGCCGACACCCCACCAGATGCCTCAGAGAGACCAGCGGTGTGCGGACAGTGGGGCCGCGTCGTGGATGTTGGCCACACTTCACATGTTAATATTGAGCTCTCCACTAAGCCGATAGGCGGCGCAGGGTGCGGCGATACACCACAAGCTCTAAACCTGCGAAAGTCGCGTATCAAGCAGAGCGGTGTGTCCCCTTGTCAGGATTTGTATGGGAACAGTCAGAGAATGTCAAATAACTGCAGAATTACACATTAAATCGAACAATTAAGGTAAATAAAGATAAGGATTGATGTTATGAATGTATATGGCACACTATGGTGCTAGAATTCTGCTGAAAATACGGAAAGTGTCAGAATTTTCTATGTCCGTTCACGGCTTCGGCTATCGCCGGTGTGTGCCACGCAATGTTGACGGCGTTCCCTCGCCGCAGGCCCCAGCAGAGCTCGCAGGTGTGTGTCGTACTCTTGAAATGCATCGGCATCCCAATTCCAGCAGACACAATGCCAATAAATCAGTTATTCGGCCGGCGCTATCTTGTGGAGGGTTGTTGGAGCATAGGCTGGGAAACATCCAGTTCGTGTGAGCACATGTCAATTGGCAGATGGCCAGAGGCCCCAGCAGATGCTCAGCAACTGTGAGGCGACGTTCCAACGACCCCCAATATCGTTCAACAGATGTCATAACTTAGAATAGATATCTGCTGGAACATCTGGCAGGAGTACCTACGCCTGCTGAAATGTCTGGTGTGTGATTCCACCAACCCTACAGATGGTTCAAATAGACCAAATCTGCCAGCAACCTCCATATGGGCGCTGTACCATGTTTTCGTCTGGTTGATGGAAGATGCCCTTAAGAGCATGATCCAACAAATCAACGCTCAGAGACTCCAGCTGACAATATTCGGCTAGGCTGGCCATCCGCCTGTCCCAGATTCTCTAAATTCTTGGTGCTGGTCCACTGAAATCGTTATTTCTAGCCACGCCGACGTCCACGTGCCATACACACGGCCCTGGAGGGGGGGTGGGTTGGGGGGGTTGGGGGGAGCCTAGCGAGCAAGTCCACCGAGTGCCGCGGTCGGTTATGCTGCTGGCGTCTGGTGGACATTGGCTGGACTAATGCGCCTGCCGAGTTCTCCATTGACCCAATAGGTGGCGCGCCGAATGCGCCATGATACACTACTGCGCTCTGAACCCGCGAAAGCCGCGTATCAAGCGGACCAGTGCACGCCGCCATGTTGGATTTTGTACGGGAATGTCGAGAGATCGTCAAATTTCCGTGAAATACTGTGGTTGATTGAAGAAATAAGGTAAATAAAGATAAGACTCAATGTTATGAAATGTTATGAAAGCTCACGGCATCATCATCGGCCAATTGGCCACCTTCAAAAAATCAAATGAATCAGTTTTGCGTCGGCTAGGGATTTTCCAGCCGACTCCACATGGCTATAGACATTAGGTTGGGCCAATGCTAAAACTGTGAGGCGACATTCCAACGACCCCCAATATCGTTCAACAGATGTCATAACTTAGAATAGACATCTGCTGGAACATCTGGCAGGAGTGCAGACTCCTGCTGAAATGTCTGGTGTGTGATTCCACCAACCCTACAGATGGTTCAAATAGACCAAATCTGCCAGCAACCTCCATATGGGCGCTGTACCATGTTTTCGTCTGGTTGATGGAAGATGCCCTTAAGAGCATGATCCAACAAACCAACGCTCAGAGACTCCAGCTGACAATATTCGGCTAGGCTGGCCATCCACCTGTCCCAGATTCTCTAAATTCTTGGTGCTGGTCCACTGAAATCGTTATTTCTAGCCACGCCGATGTCCACGTGCCATACACACGGCCCTGGAGGGGGGGGTGGGTTGGGGGGGTTGGGGGGAGCCTAGCGAGCAAGTCCACCGAGTGCCGCGGTCGGTTATGCTGCTGGCGTCTGGTGGACATTGGCTGGACTAATGCGCCTGCCGAGTTCTCCATTGACCCAATAGGTGGCGCGCCGAATGCGCCATGATACACTACTGCGCTCTGAACCCGCGAAAGCCGCGTATCAAGCGGACCAGTGCACGCCGCCATGTTGGATTTTGTACGGGAATGTCGAGAGATCGTCAAATTTCCGTGAAATACTGTGGTTGATTGAAGAAATAAGGTAAATAAAGATAAGACTCAATGTTATGAAATGTTATGAAAGCTCACGGCATCATCATCGGCCAATTGGCCACCTTCAAAAAATCAAATGAATCAGTTTTGCGTCGGCTAGGGATTTTCCAGCCGACTCCACATGGCTATAGACATTAGGTTGGGCCAATGCTAAAAAATTGATGATCTTCTGGCCAGAATGTTTGATGGATCAGTAGAACAGTGACATTTAGAGCCGGATGGCCAGAGGCAACGACCGGACAACAACTGGATGGCTGCTGGCGACAGGGTTTTCAATGGGTGGGTCCTGCCAATTCCAGCCGATTCTGGCCTTACTTGCTGATCCACCAAGCCAATTGTCCCAGCCGATCAGAGCCGATAAGAGCAATTTGGGAGGCTGACGTCCACAATTCCTCCACATGGTCATCGTCCGGCCCTAACTAACTCTTGGTGGATCAACCGCTTTAAGTGCGTAACAAGAAATGCCCCACTGACTGAATATAACCAAAACCTTTTAACTGTTTCCACCAAAATGCCTTCATCCTTTTTTTTTCTATTTTCTTTTTTTATCCTGTAAAGAAAATCAGTCAAGACGTCCGGTATGAGCGACCTTTACAGCAATATTCGAGGTAGATCATTTACAAATCTGAGCAGATACTTGTGTTGTCTTCACATAGACAAATTTAAGGCAAGATCAGATAATATTACATTCACATATCTTTGTTGAATAACAGCTCCTTTTGTCAATAGCAGAAATATTGATCTATTACAAACTTCAATAAACAAAGTTTTTTATATTGACAATACACTTTTGGTAAGATACTCTTGTGGGAAACAAAAAATAAAAAAATCATATAGGAAGCAACCAACACGAACCAATAGTAGACATACTCAAACTTATCACTTATATATGAATCTATAACCCTTGTTCAGGAAAAGGCAGTCATTGAGGAAAAGGGAAAATGACTTCTAAATCTAATGTAGCAACTGGGTAATGGCATTTTTCTTCAGTTTTAATTTAAAATTTGAATATTCCTCTATATGTCTCAGGTCAGGTGAAAGTTTATTCCATAATAATGCCCCTCTGTGCAAAACACTTTTCATATAAATTCCCAAGCGAGGTCTTGCAATACAAAAAGTTGTTGCTTCGTTTTGGCGTGTATTTCTGTTTTCTAAAACAATTAAATTTTCATCAAATTTTTGCTTGAAAATGTAACTGAGCAAATGAATGTCTCATCTTTTTTTCAAGGAAAGGCATTTTAGTTTTCCTATGGACCCATAATTTGCTTGTAAAATTTGATACCTTACATACAATTCTAAGTGCTCTCGTTTGCATAGTCTGCAATTTGTTTAAAAGAGCAACTAAAGAATTACCATAAAAACATCGCCGTAGTCCATGTAGGGCATGATCATTGACTTAACAATACAAAGGGACGTATGAAAATCTAGATACTCACGAATCTTAGAAAGAAGATAAATCTTGTGAGATCCTATTTGAATACATTGGTCTAAGTGTTTTACAAATGATAGTGTTGGATCCAGGGTTATGCCTAGATATTTATAAAAATAAACTCTTTCAAGTAGATTGAGATTGATAAAAATGTAGCAATTTTCAATTTTGTTCAGTTTCGATCTGGTGCCAAATACCATAACTTTAGATTTACTAGAGTTAATGGTGAGTTTATTTTGTTTGCACCATGAGTCAACAATGTTTATTGTTCATTTCAGTTTGCAGATTCTCCACAAACAGAACATGGAGATACACATTTCTAGCCCCTAAGGCATGAGTTAAGTCATCAATATAAATCAAAAAGAAAAAAGGCCCCAAAATTGAGCCCTGGGGCACTCCACATACTATATTTCCTAGTTTTGAATTTAGCCCATTTACCTCTGTATATTGCGTTCTCTCCCGTAAATAATTTTGAATCTAATTAATAATATTTCCCTTAATTTTTGATAAAAAAATGTTATGAGTATTTCGTGGTTAACAGTATCGAAAGCTTTAGATTGGTCAATAAAGTTGCCAAAGTTAATCTATGATTATTTATTACCTTAAGTATATTTTTGATTAGTTTAGTAGTTGTGTCAATTGTGGAGTGCCCAGGGCGAAAACCTCCCTGAAAAGCTGATAAAAGACAATATTCTTCCACGTAGGAGTTCAACCGAGAGTACACAATTTTTTCTATAACCTCTAGATTTGGGAGTATAGATATAGGACGTAGATTTGAAACAGTTCTTAAAATTTCTATTTTTAACAAGCGGAACTACTCTAGCTTTTTTCCTGTCTTCCTTTCGCCATTCAGTCTGACATCGTGTCATGACACCGACGATGTGAGGGATACTCCACCAGAGAAGCAGTTACCTACCTGCAGGTGGGCAACCTGAATGGAAACAGTCCACAACTTGTCATCAACTACCCTATTCCACTGGCCTGTTGCCTGCTTTGTACATTCAGGGGGCCTCCCAGCATATGCCCAGTATCCTACCCACTGCTGTTTCCCGCTGGGCAAATGAGTGTGAATTTGGAATTAGCTCCAGTCTAGCTGAACTAGTCACCGATTGGCTAGTGGTAGGAATTTTCTTGTTGGTGTTACTTTATACAGTACAGATTCAAACCCGGGACATACCACACAAATACGCATGTGCAAGCTGTCGGAAGAATAAACATCTCTAATCATCGAAAGCAAACTCACAATCTGTGCTCTACTAATATATCCTATATATACTATTCTTCAGAAGATAATGATAACACATCATAATTGAAATTTAATGGACAGTGACAGTGAATAGTGTGTATGTTTATAGCAGACTGAAGCTGAAGACAAAAGCCTGACAAATTTTTACTAAAATAGGGTTTGTTAGGTAGGTGCATTCAACACTACCCGCTATACTCAATGACAGCTGAGATGGTATTGGCGATGTAATGGAAGCATACCTGTGCAGCCGTGAAAGCCTGCGGTGGCTGGCCAACATCGGCCATTGATGGCACGAGCGACTCGCGATCTGCCCCACTAAGTAGCTACTGGGCCGATGTACCTATGCACACCAAGTGACAGAAAAAAAGACGCCGTCTGGTTGACTGAAATGGTCTGCCCGGTTCCAGGTTCAGTGATACCATTTGTTCCTAGTGAAGATCTGAATGGAGGTATGAACCACCTTCTATCCTCTAGATTTTCTACTTGTGATGTTGAGTTTCACTTAGAATTTCATGTGGGTTTTTTCAATACAGGAAAATGCTATGAGTACATAGTTGTACTGACTTCACAATGTCAATCCTGAAAATGAAATATATCAACCATATTCTTTCTACATGTATGTACATGAGCCGCTCTCAACAGGCTTATGAACGTTCTCACAGTCGTTGAACGCCCTTTGGTGACCATCATTCGCTATACACATCATAGTTTACTTGACCAATGTGTCTCCAAACCTCTCCTGACAAGTAATCTACACGTGTACCATCAACTACGTCAGACGACACGAAGAAAATACACCAAAATAGATTGAGGTTGAGTTTGAGGGTAAAACTATTAAATTCTAAATCATTTCCTTATTGCCAGAGACATATAAAAACCGACGACGTAAAGTGACACTAAATCCCATCTTTACGTCGCCACAGTTTTCTCATCAACTTTACCAGAAAAAATGTACATAACGTGTAGGAAAAGATTCACAGCGTTTTTCTAAATATTTATCATTTTTTTCATAGCTTCTGTCATTGCTAAAGGCGGCTACATAAAGATAAGCATGTTTTAGCCATACAGGCTTTCTATGATATAAGCGTATATGGAGTCCATAGTTCTTTTTTATGATTTTCCCCCATACCATACATCATCAGGGGTAACAATGCATACCAAGAAACCAGTGGTTAACCAATTTTTCTTTATTCAATGTGATAGAGACAAATGGCGAAGTAAAGATGAGGCAGATTTTAGCCAAGATAAAAGTGCATATAAATAATTTTTAAAAGCGTTTTTTTTTCAAAATTTACACTTGGAACATATTGTTTGCAAAAAAGCAGGTTGTTTTAGATCAATTTTGGAGGCACAAATGTGTTTTTTATACATAATTATACCCAGGTAAAACTACATATGGCGTTGTAGCTCTCAGTGAGATCTATAAGATGAAAAAAGAAACGAGTGACTTTCTCCAAAATTGAAAGAGTTATAACATGGTGAACCTGAAAACAGGGGTTCCTCCCGTTTCGTAAGAATGGGTCATATCTATATATATATATATATATATATATATATATATATATATATATATATATATATATATATATATATATATATATATATATATAATATTAGTACAACAATAACCATTAAGTAATAAGATAATTAATGTGATAGAATAATTGAGATGAAAGCGTGTATGGCGGAAAATATCAAATACAGGGTTTATTCAAGATTGTAAACATTGGGACAAATCCCAGTCCTACACATCAAGAAATACATGTCCAAGATTAGAATAATTTGTTATATATCGAAGTAAGTTTAGAAATCGACTACTCGGGTGAGTGCGGGGGCGGAGGGCCACCTAGCGTGGGCCCTGTCCTCTGCCTCTCTCTGCCCGCCACTCTCCCCACCTTATTTCAAGCCAACCCTCCTGAGTTACGCAGCGCCCCTCCTTCTCAATGATAATGGAACCCTCCCCATTCACGTGATGCGGGGGTGGGATGTCGTCTGATCCAGTGGACTACTATCTAAAAAATGGCCCTGCTCCGCTGGGGGAGCTTAGGGGTTAGCTAATCATCTCAGGTCCCCAGAATGCTGTACAAAATACCATCAACCGTTCAATAAAAGCTTTAATAAACACATCAACACAAGTTACTCATCATTCACTTCGCAAGTTAAACTTTTCACTATTTTAGCTTATGACCTACCAGAGGTGGCCCCTTAGGGGTGGCCCACTGGGATTTTCTTTACATACTCTGGTGACTGCTTAGAGGGGTCTACCAGGGCTATCTTCTTGTCTTGTCTGTAGGCAACTTACTCTGGTGGCCACTTAGAGGGGTCTACTAGAGATTGCTTTCTCTTGGTCATGGCGGCAGTTGCGTCATATGGTGTCAACAGCTCCTCTTCCCCAGTCCCTAGCTGGTCAGGCAGCCCATGGAATCCAGCCTCCCTGGCCCGTCTCTCAGTCATCCTCTGGGGGGATCTGCAACGGAACAGAAACTACATCAGTACTGTAGTTAATTCCCAGTTTCCATCACATCGTCTTTCCCTCTTTGACTATCGTGTTTCCATATATCTCCCCCCTCCTCCGCTTTACCTCTTATCCCCGACTGAGCGAACCTGCCCCTGCCATCCATACATCACTCTGTAACATCCAGTGGGAAAAACACCGTAGCCCCAAGAGTACTAACCAGGAAGTATAGTCTCTCCACCCCTCTTTCCACATTCACTCCTTATTACTTCCGCTAGTGATACGCTGCACCCTGTCCTCCAGCATCTCCGTGGTAACTTGCGGGGCTCTACTTCAACCAGGCCAACACCACAATCCTCGCCGTTACCCCCGTACTATACTAGCGTAAAGAGGGTAGGTACTCACCCTGCAAGTGGGACTTTTGAACACGACCTCCATGTCCCCATGCCTCGTCGGCCCACACCCCATGCTGATGTCTGGCGGCTCCGCCAGGTGGGTATTCAATTCATCCCTCGCTTCTCTGTTGGCCAGGGGAACCAACCTCACATGGCTCACACCGTCCCAGCCCTGGGTCACTGCGCGTACAGTTTCGTAGGGGAGCGAGGCGAGCATGGTCAGGAGCACCGCGCGGATGATTTGTTGGCGTCGCTTCGGTGTGGATGGAGGGGGGACCTGTTGTGCCCCACCGCCCCCGACGGGACCTCCGCTGGTGACTGGTAGCCCTCGTTGGATGCAGTGGAGGACTGACCTGAGGATGACGGTGTTCCCCGCGCTTCTCCACTGACTTTCTCCACCTCCACAGCCCTTGGCTGCTCAACCGCTCTGGCTGTTCCTCGCTGACCACCGTGGCCAGGAGTCCCTCCACCGTCCTGATCGCCCTCTCGACCAGGCCGTCGCTCTGCGGTCGGAATGTGCAGGGCCTCGTCTGCTTGATGCCCATCAGAGCTGTGATGCTCCGGAAAAGGGCTGACTGAAAGTTACCACCCTGATCCAAGTGTAGGACGGCCTGGGGCCCCAATCGACAGACTAAGGTGTCTACGAAAGCCTGCACCACCGTCGTGGCCTCCTGGTCCAGTATCGCCACCCCTTCCGCCCATTTGGTGAAATAGTCAACAGCCACCCAGATGTACTTGTTCCCGCGTGGAGTGCGGGGGAGCGGGCCCATTATATCCAGCGCAGCTCTCTCCAGGGGAACTCCTGTACCCAGGTGGCCCATCGGCTCCCGTTTAGGCGGAGGTGGGGGTTTCCTCCTTTTACAGGCAACACACCCTGCGCAAAACCTGGTGACATCCCGGTGGAAGTTGGGCCAGTAGTACCGCTCTTGGCACCTGCGGAGGGTTCTGTCCAGCCCTAAGAGGCCCATAAGGGGGGAGCCATGTAGGTCTCTCAGGACACCGCTGCGGCGGCACACGGGGACCACCAGCTGGAATGTTTTGTTTCTGCCTGGCACTTACCACCACCGACCTAGGAGGCCCCCTAGTAACACCAGCCTTTTGTGTTGGGTACTATCGGCTGGGGCAGAGGTCTCTGCAGAGGTGGGGGTGGGGCGACTGGTGCCGCTTGAGTACCCCTCTGCGCCCTCTCCGCCTCCACCAAGCAAGACCTCTTTAAATGGCCCTGCTCCCCGCAGGTGAAGCACTTGCGCATATCCCTGCCCACTGTGGTGGCAGGCTTATTCAGCTGGTCTTCTCTCTGGTCACGATCAGTTCGCAAGTAAGCCTCTGCCTCCAGGGCCGTCAAAACGGCCTCTTCCATGGAGTGTGGCTTCGACTGGAAAATCCAGTGACACAGGGCAGGCTCTTTGAGGCCTTCTATGAACCGATCCCTGCACAGGGAGTCCACAGTGGACGAATCAGCCTCTGGGTAGGCTAATCGGGTGAGGCACCAGGTTTCCTCCCCGTAACCCTGGAGCCCCTCATCCTCCTCCCTTTCACTGTTCCTGAGCCTTGAAGGTCTCGCATTGGTTGCGAGGTTGGAAGCGCCTAAACAATGCCTCCCGGAGGGCCAGATACCCTCCCACCTTACCCAGGTCCACCCCAGAAAGTACTCTGTATGCTAACCCGGTGAGACACACGCTCAGAAAGGTCCCCGCCTGAAAAATAGTGGGTTCCATGCAGCAACCCCTAGTTGTATTATAAAAGTGAAATACCGTATGGGGAATCTAAAAGATCCCACTGCCGCCACCAATGTAACGGTAATTCACAACACAACTTGGATATACTGTTAGGCTACGGTCCGTTATTTATTACTGATTACGCGCCAAGGTTACAGCAGGTATTGTCTCGCCACGGGTCGTGTGTTACTATCAAGCCCTGACTCGATAGTGGGCATCCATCTTCTTTTGGGTGTAAGAGCTCTGATCTTGAAGGCTGTATGCTCCAGAGTGTCCCTAGCACTGGCTACGCTCTATATTCATAGGCTACCTGTGACGTCAGAGTCCCCACTCCAGCGTCCCCCACATTCCAGTGTGGTGTACTGCGGTGGTGGTATACTGTGGCGGCGGTGTACTGCGGCGGCGGTGTACTGCGGCGGCGGTGTACTGCGGCGGCGGTGTACTGCGGCGGCGGTGTACTGCGGCGGCGGTGTACTGCAGCAGCTGTACTACTGCGGTGGGGCTGTACTGCGGCGGGGCTGTACTGCGGCGGGGCTGTACTGCGGCGGGGGTGTACTGCGGCGGGGGTGTACTGCGGCGGGGGTGGACTGCGGCGGGGGTGGACTGCGGCGGGGGTGGACTGCGGCGGGGGTGGACTGCGGCGGGGGTGGACTGCGGCGGCGGTGTACTGCGGCGGCGGTGTACTGCGGCGGCGGTGTACTGCGGCGGCAGTGTACTGCAGTGATGGTGTACTGCGGTGGTGTTGGAAGAGGCCCCCAGAGAGTAAGCCTACTCTCTGCTGAGTTCTCTTCGCCCCAGCCGTTACGCCTCGCGGTAGAGTGCGGGGGCAGAGGGGCACCTAGTGTTGGCCCTGTCCTCTCTCTGCCTGCCACAGTGTATATATATATATATATATATATATATATATATATATATATATATATATATATATACACTTGGGCACATGTAGGTAATTATCTCTACCAGATACATGTCCCCACATTTCCATTCTAACATAAAAATGGCAGCGGCCGGGGTCCATCCTGGAATCCCCTATAGTCCTCACACTCAATGCCAGACTTCCTAACGGCAGCCCATGGCGCTGCTTCCTGGAGGTGAGAGTTGTCTTCTTTGCATAATTTGATACATACGACGAAGGCCAAGCAATAAGCGCACCTCTCCTCTGGTCTCCAAGGGCAGGCTGCGTTACCATATCACGGTGGGCCAAAGTTATAATTCCTCTTTAGGAAAACATTAGGTTACTGCAAACTGCAAAATCGATCATGCTCTCTCAGTTTGGTTTTCCTTTAGTTTTCACCCCATTTGAAAATGGGCAGAGACTTTGTATAAACTTATAAAGGTGATGTGACGGTAGCAGAAACATTTTGGGTCATGAGACCAAAATTCAGGTTTTAGAAAAACATTCGAAACAGCAATAGTTACTTCTTTAGGAAGCAAAAATACCAACAGTTTATATCAGATTCAGTTTGTCATTTTTACAATTAAACCCATTTAAGAGAGGTTAGGTTTGATAATCACGCATGTAAAATCACTTCAGGGTTAGTCCTCCACAATCTATTTTAATTCTGATTTTGCTTGAAAGCGACAATAGTTTAGCAAAAGACATATACACCCATGCCGCACGTTCCATCCACATACGTTTGGAGCAAACTGTCTGCAAACGCAGGGTGTCCTCTCCAAGCGGGGGTTTGTCATTGGTTATAGAGTATATTATACCAGGCCTGTGAAACTCAATGCACTCGTATTGTCTTATATATCGGCGTTTGTGTGGTTATGCTAAGTGTATACAGTGTCTGGTTGTTGAGACACCAGTCTACCCGCCACACACGCCATAAAAAACACTTCAGATACTCCGTCTTGTCTCACACTGGCGCACTACATGTGATAGGGTGTCCCTCTTGTGTTAGGGGATAGCTCTGTATGCAGGTTCTATCAGCTCTGTATGCATGTTCTATTATTTGAGGGCATTGCGGCGAACATATTCTCTTACTGTATTTCTCTTGCGGCATGTCCTTTTTAACCTAAATGGAGATGCTAACTCCTCATCTTGATTTTCAAAATAGGCGTATTCCAAAAGATCTTCGCTTCAGGGATGTAAATTATAAAAGATAAAGAAGGGTGGTTTGTATATAATTCATTAATGATTGATGTATGGGATACGGAGTTTTACAGGATATCCCCTAATGCAATTTCTTCCCAACTTTACATTCTACCGCGATATCACCCATAATCATGAAATCTCCGTCCTTCAGCCAAAGGTATGTATGCCGATATCCGGGTATTTGTTGATTCACACACTTTTCCCCGCACCTCCACATCACGCGGTTGATTGAATTTGTTGGAAATTGACACTTTTGACCGGAATTACAATTTAGCTGGGAATGATAAGTGCACTAAATCATTCCCAACAAGACTAGTCATTTTTGCTGGGGATAGATACTTTTTGCAAGGGGCAGGCTTTTTTAAGAATTGACTGCACAAATTTCCATATTTCTTTTCTTTTCACGACTTCTATGTTGGGAAACGTGATATTGAACCAGGGAGCTCTTTCTAAAGTCGGCCGGGTGCTAAACGAGAGTACTCGCCACCAAAGAGAGAGCTAACAATGGCACTTGAAGTGTCGCTGTCAAGGTGGAGGTGCCGCTCGCTATTGGGTATTGGTAGCGGTTTTGCTGCCGCTTTGATTCAAAGTGCCGCTCGCTGTTGCGGCCTCTCGCTTTGAAATGCGACATGCCGCTGGCGAGACTTCACTCGACTTTTGAAACAGCTCCCAGTTTAGTTAATCACTACTGCAGTATTGCTGACTCCAACGTTTATATTATAGCTGTAATATACTAGGTTAGTTACCGATAAGTACTGGAATACAACGAATTCATTTAAAATCCTTTTAACAGAGAACATCGTGACTCCATCTATGTAGCACTGCCCTTGCTGATAAACACGATACAGATAAAACGTTGTACAATGGAAAAGGTTACCTCCACTAAGGTATTCTGATATGAAATATGGGATTAGGGGAGGAAGAAAAACACATGGGATGTTCTCATTGGAGTAATAACACGCGGCCACTGGTCTTAATGATATTGGACAAAGCCTCGGGCTGGACGCAGCATCCTGATCATATGGGTGTAGGTCGACACAAACAGGGCATTCTCAGCCGGTATTAGTAGTCCATAGTGTGTGGACGTGGTCTAGGGACGTTTTAGCATGGTGCATTGAGTGGCTCGGAGGGTTCTACGAGGCCATGCGGATACCTACCTCATTTCATTCGCCATAGGATTAGCCCAAACCATTCCCACGGGATGCTGGAACCGCAACCTCAATTACTTTAGCTGTTTTAATCAATATTGGATTGTTGTTCACATGAGCCTATTTCCATGCTGATAGAACGATTGAAGGTCGGCCAGCAACACGTTCCGCAGTCCCTTTGGTGTTAAGATCCCGTGTCTACGTAGAAGGCATTTTAGTCGATAACAGTTGAATACCCGGAAAAACAGTGAGGTTATTTATGGAGCTCAGAGACACTACATGCCCGACATAATTCCTTCAGAATTTTAGATTCACATGATTCACATGAAAAGAAAAGGGATATGTTGACATTTTTTGGACCCAGTGCTCACAATCTTGTTCCTGAAAGATTTCTGTTGAGAGACGACAGGCTACAGCTGAAATACACATCGATACTAACATCAAGAATAACTTCTATAATAGGATTCCAATTCAAGAGACTACCCAAGGGAATGGGGTATAAGATCGATGTATGAATTACATCAAGGTAGATAAGATCGTCTAGACTTTTCCGAATCTGGAATGACATTGAGATGTCATTTCTGAACACTTTAATTAGCAGTGATTGATGGACGGTAGTACGCTAAAGCGACTCCAATAAGTGGCCAACAGAGACTAACTGTGTGATACATTTATTGTATGATACGTTTTTATACTTAACATTATGACTTGTTTTTGCTGTTTTTTTCAAAATTTTCTTTATTGACGCCAATACATACGTTGGAATAGTACAATAACAGCTGAAGTCCAGCGCATCAAACAAAGTGGCCGATTGCATCAGCCTTAAGATTTAAAGGGTATATGTGATCAAACGTCATAACAAAATACAATTTAGTTACATTTAGCAATGTGATACAGTTTCACACTGATTCACCAGATTGCATATACGGTTAGGCAAGATTAACTTTTGATTTTACATTAGTACCTGATAGAGATCTTCAGTCCGAAAATTTAAGAAACTAGATTGACATGGCTCAAAATAACAGTCTTCTTTCCAGAAGCTGAGGGATTTTTTTCGTTCATACAAAATTTCGATATACCCTTAAATTCTTTATATGTAGGAATGTTCTTAGTAGTTGGAGACAACTGATTCCACGCTCTTCCACCATGATACAGTACAGAGTACATAAAAGAAGTATTATTTGGTCTTGGCATCAACAACAACGGAGCATCAAAGTTACGTGTACGCCCAGGAGTATTATCACGGTATTCAATTTGTTGAGCTCTCTTATACATAAAACAGCGTAAGTGATGATTTCTTCGATATTCAAGTTTACTGATAGTCCAGTTGTAAACGTGCCATCCTACAGATACAAAATATACAATACATGAGCCTAAGTTTACCGAGTTCTCCAGATATACCTCACGTTTAGTCTAGACACGATCTCCTGGCGAAGACTTACCCCGACGATGCTCCATTGGACCCTACACAATACCCGCTTCGAATTAATGTCTAGAACATTTAGCTTCGAATTAATGTCTAAAATATTCAGATTACTTTAGCAAGCAAGGTTAAATCTACCGTAATCCATTGGAAAAGGCAGCTTTGAATACTAGTCTATGAAAGATCAGGTAATGTGGATAAAACTGGGGACACACAAAGCGAGAAACGCAACTCCTAAGCATAAACCAGACCATGGACCACAAGTGTAAACTTTGTATGGATATATATATATATATATATATATATATATATATATATATATATATATATATATATATATATATATATATATATATATATATATAGTTTATAAAAGGAGACCCCTTGAGTCACACTGTAGGTGTCTGGGTCAAGTAACATCGCCTCCCCACACCAGTGGTCGCCCACCTCCGTGGTGGTCATTTGCCTCCAAAGGTGCCTCTTGGAGAAGACGTAAGCTCGGGAAACACTACGAAGTATTATTCAAAACATGAAGCCAACCACCAATACCAACTATACACCAACTTAGCATACCAACCAATTGTCCCTCGCCTAAGCGTTACGTAAGTTTCGGCTAGTTGTTACGGGTTTTTTTCTTCTTAAAAGTAATCTTTGAATCATCTAAAGACAAGTACTAGTTCAAGTTATCATAGGCCACTACTGTTAATTTATACGTTCGGACACGGTTGGTCGCTCTTGAGCTGAACGTATCGATGCTTAGTGGTACATGTCTTGCCATGGCGTTGCCTTGCTGAACCGAGCCATTGCTACATATTCTGTAGTGTTTATTGACATAAAGTATTCGCCTATTGGCGATCTTCCATACGATGGTCAATGGACATTAACAAAGTGACAGGGCAATACTGAGACATCACAGTCAATCAAACAGACAAATTATACAAGTTTCATCAAATCAAGCTAAACTATAAATTATAGACCATAGATGATCTTTTTTTAATCATCATTTCTTTATTAGGTCCAAGTAGTAAACACAAATGTCGCTTTATCATCCGGGTTTCTTCAGTAAAGTTCAATATTGTGCCCAATAAAGGGGTAGTTGCCTCAATTGCAATGCAATTGATTTTCATGGCTTTGCCAAACAGTTTCTTCAAGTCATATTGAAAAATAGACGTTATATTCCAGAAAATACGTGTACATCTCACCATATCCACACATAAGCCAGATGTCCTATTCGAAGTTACTTAACATTTAAGTTTTCAAAAATAAATTCTATGGCGCTCAATATCAAGGGTTATAAATAAACTTTTAAATTTCAATTATTTGGACATCTATAAATGGAGTATCAGCTAATTTATCTAACATTTTCCTTTTCTCAACGACTTAAACATTTTATATGTTTTGGTATTCCTAACAATCATTGGTTGCTAGTTCCATGACTTACTTCCCATAAAATGTAACGATTTCATATATGCGGTACAGTCTGGTTTGTTATAATTAAGTACAGGAGCATTATACATTCTAGTCGGAAGCGGGTTCTGATTAACATAATCATTTTTCTACTTCGCTTATACATGTAATTTAAAACGTGTCTCTCTCTCCTGTCAGATAATAAGGATGTATTTGCCAACTTATATAAATTTATAACTGGGATCAAAATAGGCATTTTCAAACATAGGCGTAGTGCTTTATTTTGAATTTTTTGTAGTTTGTCTAAATATTTTGAATATCCAGAATTGTATAAAACATCACCGTAATCAATATAAGGGAGTATTGCGGTTTTGTAGATTTTCAGATCATATTATATTCATAAGTTCATTGTAAGTTAATATTTGTATATCAATGTATGGTTGTTTGGATGGCTATGCTTGTAAGTGTGTATTACTGTCTGTTAGGTAGATCTGTATAAAATCCGGATTAAACATTTATGTTATCAGATCTCCATGCGTTACCCAGGGCTATGTTGATCACGCATGCGCCTAAGGGAATCCTAAAAATGGACGGTGCCTTTGACGACCTCAATGAATATAGCGTTATCATTATGTAACTTCATAAGATCTGACAGTGGTTACGTGGACAGTGTCTTCACTACATATCCAGTTCAGGTCGATATCAATTAAGCATGATGTAAGGTCCTTGAATCTCTTGAGGGTATTTCTGTTTCAGGGAAATCCTTCTTAAATCTGTAGTGGTAATGTATAGTAATTAATTTACCATAAGCCTCAGCTCTCTTTCACATTAGTCGTCATGACTACACCATGTGCCTACTGAGGAGACCAAAGCAGAGCGGATATATTAAGTCGGCATAGTATGAAGTCGTGATAAGATACATCGAAATTAAAACTTTCGTAATCATTCATATAAATAACGGGCATTATTGCTGAAATGATTGCATATGTGGCATACGGAAACTGGTTCACTGTCTTCGTACGTCAAAAATAAGCGGTAAAATTATTGATCAAATATTTCCCGATGCTGTAGGAAAAGGGATATATCTGAGCAATAATTTTACCAAGTATTTTGACGTACGAAGACATTCAGCCTGTTTTCGTATTATCATATACTTAAAGAGTCTACCACACGTAGAATAAAAAAAAACAGATTTCAGGTGGCAGAATTCAACGGCCACCAAAGGCGAATGTTGCTTACGCTTGTCAACGCCTCATTCCATGCAATGCCATAACAGGCCTCTCATTCAAAGGACTGGTCAACCGTGGTATGAGACTTTCAGCCATGTGAAATGCATCAGACTATGATTTATTATGAGATACGAATACACGTTTATATTCCGTATGTTTCAAACCTACATTATCCACCCCTTGCAATCGCAAAATAAACACTTCTTAACTTTATCAGAGGGGTATCTACATAGCTGACTGCACTAGTGAATCAAAAGGTGTCCTGTTCAGGGTGAAGTATTGATTAGAAAGATCTATAGCAATAGATTGATTCACATGGCATTCCAATTTGTGTATAGAATACTGAAGCCAAGCCATATTCAACAAAAAGCTTGTTCTATTTAACACGCTTTCTTACCCAATACGCTGTTCACCCATTGTAGCACCAGAGAATACGCTGTTCACCCATTGTAGCACCAGAGACAAATCGCAGAAAGGCCAAATTAGCATGGTGTAGCTGTCTGTAGAAGTTCATTAACATAGAGATAGCGTGTGGCGCCCTCCTCCAACCCCTGTGATCCTGGGGTCTGAGGGCTCTCTAGCCGGGTTCAGAGTGGGCCCATCCTATCCCAGGTATGGACGCACTCGAGGATGGATAACCGGAACAGGGTGAAAATACATAACGGCGTACGATGATGATCGGTTGGTCGAGGATTGGGACTGGGATTTGGAGTTTATTACTATGCGCACATGCATGGGGTAGCAGGAATAGAAAGGACCATGAGAAGAAGGGAGATGTGACAAGCTTTTTAGGCGATTGCAATATTCGAACATTGTTTCAGAATAAACAGTGGCTGAACGTCAGTAAGGAGAGATCTACATAACATATTATGTTTATGTAGGCATGCTTTCGTTCAATAATCGAATTTTTGTGTTATTTCACACAGCATTCGACATAATAATTCACACATTATATTGATGTCAACTTGGATACAGACAAGTATATCCACTACTGATTATGCCATGTCTCTCGCTTCGAACAGAGAACTAAAATGAAGGGATCTACAAGGTCATTAAAGTAGCTTGGTCTCTACTCTCTTTCACACGATACTATGGCTTGAGTGGTGCAGTCTAATGCCATTCGAGTTTCAGTTATAGACGTGTTCACATAAACGCTAGATGGGATCATACTCAGCACTGCAAGCATTGCCTATGAAATACTTTGCAAAACAAGAGACATGATAGGATTTTGTGAAATACGATACTTGTAAAAAGGTTAATATTTCAGTACCTGTCACTTTATGTAAGACGGAGAGATGTATTGATTGAAGCTCTCGAGACAGCGCATTCTATTACAGGGCACCATGGGAACATAGGCAGAGGAAATAGGAAGGAGTGTGGATTATTATAGAGCGGAGCGTCTACAGAGGGGAAGTTAGGTAATATGCCTGTGCATTAACCCTCTCGACGCTGATAACATATTATCACAAATTTAAAAAGTTCTTGTTTCAGCAAAATGTATCAGGGGTCAATTTATATGTGCGATATCTTATTATCATTTCTATTTGATGTTTGATGGGTTGTGATTATTTCATGGACTATTTACACTACGTTTCGAGGTGCGGTGTACCCTAATGACACTGGGAGACGACAGAAAAATGTCCATTATCAATGGAGCTGCAATTCCTGGTGACATCTTGACATAATTCTATTTTGAAAAAGAATCATGTCTTGGGTCCTTGGGTCATCTTGACATAACTCCTTCTTGTCTTATCTTTCTCGTTTTATCATATTATACACATGTACCAAGGGTATACAAGATTTTGCTTTTTAGGCCACACATGAAACTACAAATGTGTCTAGGAAGATCGCCGAAGGCCCACAGGCTGTGCATAACCCCCTCACTAAGTAGAACCCCACGTACGCAGGCAATCTCCGTTCCGATCAAAAAGTCCGCTTACATGGGATGCCAGCTTACGCTGTATGTTCGCTTACACGGGCTAAAATGAATATCTATCATAGGGAACCGTTCCGCGCAAAAGCGTCCGTTAATGCGCGGTACCGCTTGCGCGGGGTGTCCGTTAGGCGGAGTTCTAATAGGCTTTGATAGTGTCAATTCTTCCTGAAAATGAACCACTGCTGTACAATGTACATCATCATAACTCTTTAAGTATAAAGGTAGAAACTAACTTAGCTTAAACTAAGACTACGTTTACAAAATTCTCAGCCCCTTCTCGGTAAAAGGACGTGTGACCGTACCCCACTCGATACATCTCTGTTGTATATGTATACAGATATTATTCTGGAATCCTTTGTTGTGTGAGGTTATATAATGGACGTGAGCCTCGCTTTCAGCGTTGCCCACATATCATTATGAGGTTCAAAAGCTGTCATGATGTCCCACAGCATTCTTAAACTAAAAAAAATACCTAAGGGACGGAAACATAAAACTGCATGCGATTAAAATGGGAAGGTTCTACACTCATATTATATTCAGACTTATACTTAGACTGTTTTTCATATTCTGATAATAAATGTCTTCAGATGATTGAATTTAAAAACATATTTCAATACGAGTAAAAACTACATGTATTTCCCTCCATTTTGGACAATAATCACTTGCTCACCTTCCAATGTTCTAGGAGTATCCTCTAGAGGTGGGTAATACAGATGTATATGGAGAAACATTGGGGGGATACATGTAGCAATAAGGAGATTGTTGGTTTGTAATAGTTTTAGGCTAGCAGCTGCCCGCCTCACCCAAGGACCACCCACAACCTCTCTCCAGTGTTTCCTCATCTTTTCCCCATCGCCGCTCCCCTATACCTTTGTAGCGCTGACATCCATTCCACCCTCTCACAGACTCACACAGGGGCGGCACCGGAGAGAAGAAGGATAGAGGGCTTCCTTCACCCGCCTCGCTTCTTTGACATAGGAATAAGTGGCCAGGTGAGCCGTACGTGAGCAGCCCGTTCTGTCCGCCCGAGCAGACTGACCCGCTCGGTGGTCGCCGCTCAAAGCGAGTACTAACCTCACCTCTCAGATCTAAAAATGGATCCGATCTGCATCAATAGACCGGATGAATGCGTCCCAAGCACCGAAACTGAAGTCCTGTGTGTGGCGCCTGCTGCTGGTTCCGCGTTATGACGTCACCCTAGCGTCCTCACTGGCGTCCCGACAGGTGTCGTGAGTGTCCCCCAGCATTCCCTGATCAGCTGCTCTGGAGTGACTGACCGTTTGGTCCGGGATTGGTCCCTGTGTTCGCGCCATCTGGTCATCGCTAGTAGTCGGCGTGAATGGACAACGGCTCTGGATGCACCAGGGAAGGGTGGGCCAATATACATGCATATAGCATCCTAGTTCACTCTCTCCAACTCCGCTAGCTTCCTAAGTAGAATAGCAAGTAGGATGTGACTCACTCCGACTGGAGGTGTAGAAACGGCGGAACTACCACGCTGCCTCCTCCCGCTATACCAAACGGCAGCCACTGCCTCAGACATGAGACTCGCTGGAGGAAGGAACTGATAGCGGCTGGAGTGTGGCGCAGGGCCCCGGAGGAGGTCCCGGTGACGGCAACACTTAAACAAGGCCTTCCGGAGGAGGAGCGGAGTCCTCCAGGGTGGAATGCTGGGATCCCGCAGCCCGCTGCAAGCCAACAGACGGTAGGACACGTATTATCCGTATATTGTTATTATAAGTTCTGTTGGTTCCATTACATATGTATTCTTTTGTCAGTATGCCTTCGGCACTTGGTGCAAATATATCTTAACGCTCTACCCAACAACCATAGTAAATAGATCAAACCAAGACTCATATACATAAGGCCAGACAGCCATGGTCTCCTATACAATACTGATGGCCGCATTAGAAGGTAGACTGCATTGAAGGGGGGGGGGGGGGGTACTATGCATTATCATTATTTTCAAATATTGATCTTCCTGATATTCATGAAATGATTTCCTAGATGGACTCATTCCTATGAATAGGCAGGAAATAAAGAACAACAAAAATAACTAATATTTATATCAAAGATATTTATGGGCTTTTGCACAGAAAATAACTACCTAATGTGCTGACAGGTAGTTAATGGGTTAGAGTAATGGTGAGAGTAGTAAAATAAAGCTAATTCATTATGGGTTTAGCCATACATATACGATATGTCTTGGAATTTTACTCTCAAGAGAGTAATCCTTTCCATTTACCTATTTAGAAAAGCCCTTGTTATCGGTAATGTGTACAGTCCCATCGTTTACATTCCACAAAAAAGAGGCACTATGGGATCCATGTATATTTCAGAAGTATATAGTCAATAGCACACTTTGCGATTATGATTACATTTATATCTTAGATTTTAAAATCTTTCGAACCTGTGATTAATTACAAAGATGTACTAGATAAATGTCCCTGGATAGCCGATCTATTTTCCTACACAAACTGAGAAAGAAATGATAAAAAGTCAATAGTAGATCACCCGAGTTCAAGTTCGACTGGCACTCATGCACCCACTACACTGGGTCGATCTCTCGTGCCTAACCCTGATAATCAAGTTGGCAGTACGTGGTTCCTAATCTTGAGGAGGGAGTGATATTAACTGGTAATCCCCGCTAACACGCCGAGGTCGATGTATTAATCTCTCCCCCCCCCCCCCCCCCACCATCGCATGTGCATGTCACCTTACTCTTGACTTACAAAGTGCATCACTTTGATGAATCAAGGTGTTCTGAAAAACATTACCTTTTGTATAGAAAGTGAATAATGCATATTTCGAAACACTGATAAAAAAGAATGATAATTCCTTATCTCTATTAAACAACAATATTTATATGAATGCTGAACACTATTATTAACAAATGAATTATTATTTCTCTTTATTATATCAATTCGCAGGGTAAGATGGTGTTTTTGGAAGTCTTTGTGGATACCGGGAAGAAGTACTCAAAACCGTCTTCCTAAATATTCGGGTTATCCAGAAATTACGCACGTCTTCCATTTGTATCGTTAACTCAATGCTATTTCAGCCTGCCCGAAACCACTACTATAGTTTTCACTACTGGATCCTTCACATGGATATATTATAATGTTTTTTGTGAATAGTATAGTGCTAAATATAGAGTCACCAAGACTAATACATGCACTGGTAGTGACAGTGCACTGTAAATGATAGGCCGGGTACTGAAACGAGGGAAAATGTCGGCTATTCCAATTTGAAGAGAACAGATGGCTAAGTGCTCTTTTCTACTAATCTCAATGTAAAAAGCTGCCTTGACAAATCCATCTGCAGATTCATTATCTTCATAGTGTGCTGCTGGTACATCTTTGCATACTTGTTTTAGTCCTCTACACCTCCCCCAACCCCACCCCCCTTAATGACAAATCATATTTACCACTAACAATTTGACGATGACGTCTCGAAATTATCCCCAATGATTTGCAGTAGTTGACTTTTTTTCTAAGACCACTTTCCCTCCTACCTACTCCTACCCCGCCCACTACCGTTCCGGAGCAGTTACGTTGACCCCCATCCCTCCCCTCCACTCCGCCATTAATGGCAGGTAGGTTTGGATTAATCCCAGCCTTTCATTTCCGCACACGTGATTGCGGTCACATGACCTGGAGATGCGAGACATCGGGCGGAAGATATTTGGTCGTCCATCATACGTTCCTATCTAGGCAAGAGGGAAAAGAATGTTACCAGTCAGGAGGTTAGCATAGATTTAGTACAAAGCTGGAGTTAGGGGCAGGATCACGGGGTGTAGTTATGCTGGCCTAATCACACATCGAATAATCACTTTCTCTCTCTGTCCCTGCCTCTGCCTCCTTCTTTCTCTTCGCCTCTCTATCTCTGTCTCACTGACTTTATCTCTACGAGTATCATAGTCTGTTCTCCATGGTCTCTATCCTGTGTGTCGTTGATTCTTTTAGTGTGTTCAGGGGAGAAATAGATACAGAAAGTAACTTGTTTTGAGCGCTACGTGATATTCCCTCGGCAGTTGCCTCGTTCATATCTATCACCTCCAACTTGCATACAACTTGCAACTATAAGAAATGTATCTATGGAAGTGTAATAATGACAGTGTCATGTGGCAGTATTTTGCTGTTTCTAGTTGTATATAACTTCATGAAGACGAAATAATGCATATAAATATACAACTGCTTGTCCTGTTCGTCTGTATTTTGTTGGATTAAAAACTGATTAATAAAAAGATATATCACTCCGCATCAAACCTGTGGAGAACGACGACTTTGACCAAAACTTGTTGGTTTCTTCTTTAGTACCTGCGTCACTCTTTCCATCTCTAAATTTATATCTGTGCCTGTCTCTTCTTTTCTCTCTCTCAACTACAGGAATGATAAATTCATGCCGCGATATTGCTTGGCCTGGTCTCCTGCAGGAAATTGCTTAGGCTATTTCCAGGCATGCCCAGCCTCACTTATGACAATGATAAGGAGGTTAATAGCGAAGACAGTATTCTACAGACTGGTCTTGTCGACTGTATAAAGAGTCTCCACTCTATGGAGTGCTTTCAAAGGGAAATCTCCCACCGTTTAAAAGACTCTCATTTCTTTTACTAAGAGGTCAAATAGGAGCTGAGGGATATTATATGGATATTATCGAATGCATTGATTGTGTAGCAAAGACATTATTCCTTTTAATATAAGTTGATAGTTCTAAAAAGTAAATTCTCTTAAATTCTATTGCAGTCACTTTTTAGTAATTGGGTAGGATAGGGCAAGACGCTCATGTAGGTCAAAAGGCCCACCTTAAGTATAGCAACATAAACGTCACTTCTGGCCCTATATTACGTTTGAAAGTGATGAATACAGAGACATTAACGTGTGTATATTCTAAGAACACCAAGAGTGCAACGTGGCACCCTACATAGCATAAGTAATATTTTAGCCCCACTTCTTATAAGCAGAGCAGTGATGTATTTAGTGCTGCATATATTGAAAAATATGAAATGTGAAGTAATTGAGCTGATTGTTAACTTAAGACTGCCTACAAACCATGCATAACATTGGTGTGAGGCATTCATCTACTATCATGTGACACTGTCATGACTTTTAAAATGTGTCATAGTGGGGCAAGATACCCACCTTGAGAAGAAGCAAAATACCCCTCATGGTGGACGTTTTTGCCCCCCCCCCCCCCCCCCAATCTCCAACCCCCAAAAAAGAAACCCCAAACCAACCAAGCCTGCTTTACTTCAGCTGCTGTTGTTGGCCAAATCAATGTTCCGGAGCATCCTGTTGTTGGCCAAGACCATGCTCATCAACCCCTAGACTTAACCAAGTCTTTGATTATGAACATTCGAAAAGAGATGAGTCTCCTTTGCAATATTGTTATTGTGTATCTTGGGAAAGAGAGTGGCACTTCTTGTAAGTAGAATGCCTTAGAAATATGGGTTATCTACCTATGGTCACTTGTTGAATGCAAAATACCACTGTAGGGATTGGGGAAGAGCAAGAAAATGAGACCAAATAGGTCTGAGGCTCATGCTGTTTTTCATTACCTTAAACTTTGCTTGTAGATATCGATTTCTATTTGAAAAATGAGATAAGTTGGTAGACACAGGACACAGGTGTGGGTATGTCCATGGCCAAGAATTTTGTGGGTTAACAGAGTGAATCAATGACAGGGGAGGTAGTAACAGACAAAGAGTGTGAAGGATTTGATTGTATGATACCCTATCATCAACTTTTATACACCATTGAATATTTTCTTATTTGTATTGATATGCTAAAATATATCTATTTAATTATACTGTACTCTTGGTCTTGTGACAGCCCTGCTAATGCGATCATTTTAGCCCAGTCCCTCAAGTGGTCGCAATATGGGAGTCTATTGTACATACATCCTTATTGGACACCCTCATAGACAGTGTATATGACATCTGTGATTTGTATTTATGCATGCATAATGGCTGTATTTGCGCATCTAGTGTAGACATTGCACCAACATAATAGATAAAGAATAAAAGGCTTCCCCAAAGTCATCATTCATACATGATCAGCGTCAACTAACTCCTTACACCAACACTGATATGGCTACCCATACCTTGCTGTAATGCAGACTGATGTCATAAGAACTGAGACAGCAATGAAGAATTTTACAAGAAAAAAGATAGGCTTCCCCATGTTATTGGCCAATCCTCTGCTGTTCATTAGCCCTATGTTGTTGGGCAAGCCCCTGAAGTTTGCTTCCTAAGGACAAGGCTAGGTAATGAGAGGTTCGAACTGAGTGTTACAGATATCACCTTGATATAATCTATACATGTACAACCTGTATTTGCATCCACATAATGTTTACTAACCTGTAACTTATTCATCAAAAAATGCCCAAATTTGATTAATATCCAATGTGTAATTAATAAAAATGATACTGAGAGGTATCATGTGCCAATAGTGTTGTGATGCATCCAAGCATCATGATCCATAAAAGATAAAATATGGTTGCCAAAATATAATTTTGGGAAAGACTATTTGACTCCCTTCCCCTGTGACATGTTTTGTTATGCAATCCTTGACCCCCCCTATAATTGACATATAGCAGAGATGACCCTGCCCCCCTTTAACCCCATGTCTTAAACCAGTAATATTTTCCATGCAACATGGTTGGAAGCATATCTACTGCATGCATATGCATTGGTTTGCTTCCCTCTAGTCACAGCTTTAGACAGTCACAGGTCTTCTAGTCACAGGGGTTATGGTTCACACATATAAGTGTAATTGCTTGTAACTTGTAGTATCGTAGGTAACCCAGGTTGCAAGCAATCAAGTTTGCCAAGTCTCAAGCTAGGTACTGCTGGTCACAAGGCTGGTAACACTAGTTGCAAACCATCTAGTCGCACAGTGTGAATGGGTCATTACCTCTGTCCCTTTTTTGCCAAACATGAGGTTATGCACTGCAAGACCATTCCCCTACCCTGTATCATGCTTGGTCATGTAAATTGGAAGGTCCTTCGACTTTATGACATTATGTATGGACAGTCCCTATGGGCACTTGATATAAGGAATTGTTAGCAGGGGCAAAACGCCCCTCTGGGCATTTTGCCCCAGTGAGGTAAAAGTCTGACGATAACATGAATCTGAGCAGGGAAATTGGGTGTGATGATTAAGTACTATAGTTTATTATTCATAGTATACAATGACCCCATCATATACAAATGTATGGGGACTCATTAAACCTCGACAAATTATATAAAACCTGTCAGATACCATAACTGTGGTATATGGATTCAAATTTGTGGTATACGGCCTCAAAGCTATGATATACGGGCCGCTTTGGGCTATAGAGTTAAGAAATACATGTAGTCCCTTTTTATTATACCCTTTAATAGGGCAATAACTGGGTTTGATTTATTCAAAAAGATGGATGATAATGATAAATCCAAGACACGATGCTTATGTGGACAGGTGGCTCTGTGAACCACTCTGTGATACATTCTCTAGTGCGCGTGTGTTGCTACGCGTCAACCTCTCGTGGTTTATGGCCACCCGTCGACAAAACCGGGTCGAGGAGTGATGACGTCATAAGGCACAGTGGCCAGGATTTCAAAAGGTGGACAAGACATTAGCATGGAGATTCAAACAGTCTTAACTGGATTTGCAAATCATTCTAATACAGTTGTATTGTGATGCTAATTAATGTCATAAAATAAAGGGGGAAATAAATTCAGAACCGCCCTCGGATCATAAAATACACCAGACTCCACTCGTTTGGATAGGCCGTAATCGTCGATGATCATTGTGGCCCATCCAAACTCGTGGGATATCACACTCACTTCTATATCAGTGACATGGAATTGGAGTTTATTGAGATAGCATACAAATAAGCAATCTTTATCAATGTGCGTGGGGAAAGTACATACATTACGTATCCCTCATATTACACATTTCTGAAGCCACTGTATGCATAATGGATATGCACGCCTAATTTGCCATAAATGTTATTCATTAGAATTATATCCATGTTTGATATATAGATTCCATGACTTACTAATGCAGTCTTCAT
The DNA here is from genome assembly GCA_950022655.1 of Alentia gelatinosa. Taxonomy (NCBI): domain Eukaryota; kingdom Metazoa; phylum Annelida; class Polychaeta; order Phyllodocida; family Polynoidae; genus Alentia; species Alentia gelatinosa. Next base: position 53,494,960 of record OX465579.1, on the reverse strand, counting down.
GAATTTATACAATGCACATTGTATCTTTCTTGCAACGGAACACATATTTAACTCATCAAGGACGGAGACAGACCGTGCTAGTGACAGATAATGCGTTGAGGCCGATAGTGCCTGGAACGGCCGATATTCATCATTTTTAATAAAGAAATAATGTATTGATATACATAGGACTTTCAGAGAATATAGGTTTAATATGATATCTAACATATCATGTCAAAGCAAATGATAATATCAAGGATGACTTGTCGTACCTCGTGAAGAAACAATGTTCAGACGGAAATCAACCCGTCCTGTAGCATTGTGCTCTGATACTGTGATCGGTCCCTGCACAGGCAGCTCTACCACAGCTGCCCGCCCTTTAATAAGTTTCTGTCTAGACATTGACGATAATGATGTTGAGACAGTTGTTTTTATAGAACCCCTATTTTTTCATACGCACAAATAGCTCTAATCAGCTCATGGAGTCCGTGTTGGATTAGGATATCATGATTATTGGGATTTTCTAAACTTCCAATTTCTGTTCCCGCAGTCTAAATTGTTAAAGGTGTCCCATATCTACTATGATGAATCTACCCTGATGAGCCTACTCTTTGCTGTAAATTGTAAACAATATATCATCAAGAAATCATGGTTAATGCAGACATCTGTACATTCTTTGTACTTTCATATACTACTTACACACGTGGCCGAATTAAAGAGGTTTTTCATCGTAACCCGACCAATCAATCAATGAATCCAATTGACTCTACATTTTCCATCTAGTTTTTACGATACATCTCTCTGAATTAAAATGTGCATGACTCATCCACTATAATTAAGTACAAATTTGTATTTGTAGTATTGATTCAATTGGATGACAAATTGAATAAAGAATGAAGATAGGTAGACCTCCTTCCTGCCCTGGTAGTCCTCTTCACTGGTCATAGCCTCGAACACAGCTGTTGTCAAGTCACTCCATATTACCCAGAAACCACGACCCTTTGCAAGGCTTCCCATCGTTGCAGATTCCAGATTCCTCAGTGAGTTAGGTTCCTAACGTATGACAAGTGCCCCCCAAGTGTCCGCCCTCCTACCGGCATTGATTTGCTCTCAGAGCTCTCCCCTGCTCTCCAACCACATCCTTTCTCTACAAGACTTTTCTCCTACATCTCGGACCTCGACGGAGGATCTGCTTGGAGTGTCAAGCTAGCGGCAGACCATAGCACCGCCAGTTAGCGGCCTCCGGTCTCTGGATGGGGCCGTTCGTCTTGTTACGCGAGGGAAAAAAAGTACCCCTTATCGCGACTTGCGGAACTTGAGCAGCGAATCACTTCTTCATTATAGGACAAACGTGAGTGAGCCTCAGTGGCTTTTGTTTGAGTTAGGAGTCCACCCTGTGACTAATCTTTTAAAGGGAGAATAACCATAAATTTCCTTAAAAAAACATGCTCATGCGAATACCCTTGTATATTGTTCGGCACGGAACTATACACATCATAGGCCCGTAGTTTCCGGCATCACACGAAGATGTGTACTCTCTATCTCATCTCTATCGTTCTCTGTCTATGTTATTGCATAGGCAATTTCGCAGTCCTTGTTTTGGAAATAGTTATCTGTAGCGTCGCATAACAATCAATTAAGCGTAAACACCTTACCTTATCTCTAGCACCACGCATTTTCACCAGAAACCATGGCAAGGAAGGATCCCGTTTAGTTCTGTCAAGATTTAGAATCCCAAATGTATTACCTGTTTCTCCAATTGATCTGTTGTCATGTCTCTCTTTTTTCCTTATCGTATGGCTTTCATTGTGCATTCTTGGGGGTAGTTAGCTGAAGGAGCCACACATGTAGTCAGTCTATGGATAGGGGACCTATCTTTTACAACCTCAGATACCCTGGCGAAAAGTTCATCATGTTGCAGGACAAATGCAATAGATTGCCTTAGCCTTATAAAGTGTTGAACATATCTGTGCAAATATTAGTAGTGTTATACATGTACATGTTTATGTATATGTCCTTTAGTACAAACATGAGGCGCTGGAGGCTATTGTTTTTAGGGAGGTCTGTTCTATATAGTTAATGGAAAAATTGATTATGTTCAATGTATCTCTCACGAAGAATGATTCAATGCAATATTTCAATGTATGACAATCAATTTGTTGTTATTGGAATATGAGTTTTAAACCTTGTTCTCAATATTCTCCCATCAAGGTGTCCATTAATTTGCTGTTGTCTTTTTCTTTTAGTAAATAACAGATAAACCCTGTCTCCTGATGAGAACTTGGATACAAAAGAGCAAGAAGAAAATCGAAAGTACAATATAAATGCCTTTACTGTCAATTTTTATCCATTTTTAGTGGTCCTTCCGGAGGATATGGCGCCACGCCCTACCCGACTAGCCCGGCGCCAGGTGGCACTGCGTACCACCAAGGTGTTCCCGGGGGCTACCAGGGGGCACCACCGCCGACGGGGCTGTCGCTGGGTGGCGTTGCAATGGTTCCTGGAGGGCTATCTACTGGAGGCATGACATCATATCCTTGCTCGCCGACGTCACCCTCCCCTCACATCGGACCGTATCCTCCTGGCGTCCAACCGGGTAGGCGGGACTTGTCTATTCATCACAGATGTAGGCGACTATTCGGATGTCCTGTGGGTTGCATTGTCTTTGGTGTCTTCCTAATCAATAACAATTTGAATTGATTTTGGAGTATGCGGTTGTAAAGATGGAAGGCATATAATTTCTGATATATAAAATTAGCTGAAGATCGATAGAATTTGCGATGGGTGCACAAAAATACTATCATTTGGAGAGGTTTTTGTTGAAGGTGCTGTGGCGGGCGAGTTGCCTGGTGGCGACCTTGATGGCGAGCGGTTGAGCTGACAGCGTGTGGGGGCAAGGGGAGGGGGCGGTGGCGGGCAAGTCGGGGCCTGGCGGCAGGCTGGCGGGCTGTGGTTGGGCAGTTTGGTAGGCTGGTCGCAGGCTAGCGGCAAGCTGGCGGTAGGCTGGCGGGCTGTGGGTGGGCAGTTTGGTAGTTTGGTGGTGGATTGGTGGCGGGCTGGCGGCAGGCTGAAGGGCTGTGGGTGGGCTGGTGGCAGGCTGGCGGCAGGCTGGCGGCAGGCTGGCAGGCTGTGGGTGGGCATTTGGGTAGGCTAGTCACGGGTTGGTGGCTGTGGGTGAGCAGTTGGGCTGATGGTGGGCTGGCAGCAGGCTGGTGGGCTGTGGGTGGGCATTTGGGTAGGCTGGTAGCAGGCTGGTCACGGGCTGGTCACGGGCTGGTCGGAGGTTGGCGGCAGGCTGGCGGGTTGTGGGTGGGTAGTTGGGTAGGCTGGTGGGGGTTGGTGGCAGGATCGCGGCAGGCTGGTCGGCTATGGGTGGGCAGCACATACATGGTGGTGAGAGGGCGGACCGTGAGTGGTTTAGGGAGGGGGCGGGCTATGGACAGGCTGTTGGCCTATAGGAAAGCTGGAGAGTAGACTTACACGGGGATTTGTAGGCTGGTAGCGTGCTTCTGTTGGGTAGGCAAACAGACTGATGGCGGGCGGGTATAGAGCCGGCTGTAGCCGGACAGGGGGTTGACCAGCTGTGGGTGCACAGACTCCCTGGATGGCAGTGGTCATATTTAGGTGGTGGCGGGCCTGTGGGTGGCGGAGTGGGTAGTGGGCGGCGTGGTCGCCTATTGGTCTTCGGGGGCAATAGCCAATTGCGCGTTAGTGCAGCCAACCTCCACCAGACGGTAGCAGCAAACCCGCTGCTTGTGTATTGCCACGCCGGGACTGCTCGCTTGTTGGGCGCCCGCCGGGCAGTGTTTGTGCGCGTGTTGGCTTTCGGCGGGTGGATTTGGTGGAACAGCTCAGAGAATTTATAGAATTAGGGCTGGCCGGCTCCGGCGGCAAACGTCGGCTGGAGGGTAAAAATAACGCCTGCAGAACGCCTGTTTGGTGGAATAGCCTCTTAAAGCTGTTAGTATCAGACAGTCGCTTCGCTTATGGAATATATATTATTTCATATAAAAAATATAATTACTATTTCATGCTTGAGATTTTGGTTTTATGATTATTGCATAACTACAAATTGACCCTCATTTAAGAATTCATAAGAATACAAGACACGGTACACAAAAAGAGCTCTATGATGACACAAATCCCATATCCCAGAAAAAAATTAAGAAATAGACACCAAAGTGTGGTTTTGTCGGAAAACTCATTACTAGGCCTAACCTCATAGGTCCATGTTAGCGATTTCACTATAATACTTGTATCAAAGTCCTATCAGTTATTCAGCTGTTACAATATGTACATGTAGGGTGTATGGATGGGGTTTGAATACAAGTTAAATATCCAAGATATGCAGAAGTTATACGTCATTTCAGCTGCAACGTCGCCGCCTGGTGTAGACTCCCCAACCTACACGGGCCCCGTCAGCACAGACTACGTCAAGGACGATCCGAACGCCAAGGGCGTCAGCCCCACAGCGCCACCTATAGAGAAGATGGATCGTATAATTGGCTACGAGAATGTCACCTTCAGTGGAGGTCAGAACACGACTTATTAATGAATGTGCAACATGTGTACCAATGACAACTGTTGGGGAGAATATTAATCACCATATAATTATTATTTCAACAGCCTGTACACCAGGAAGGAATTTCGATTAAAATTTATGTTCATTGGTTTATATCGCTAGCCGATAAAATGGCCAATGTCAATACTGTACATTTAATATAATCAAATGAAAAAAACCGCGATTTCCAATGTGGTATTAAAATGAGCAATTTGCCTGTTCTCCTAGCAATGCTCACCCCGCCATCTGACGATGATGCTACAAAGCAGCCATCGACGTCAGAGAGAGGGCATCTCAATAAGTAGGTTATCCCTAATTTGTTTGAGAACCTTTCAAGACATGCCAACAGGTTTTCTTCGGTATCTAACTAATCTCTAACGTTTTGGTTCAAGCCACTTACCTATCCATAGACAAGTCGATCAGACATCATTTTTACTTCTGAAATCTGGCTTGATAACTTATTTAATTATTAATAACCAGCCAAGAATACATTAAAAGAACGACTATTATTAGACTGATCTTTGAGTAAATGCATTAAAAGATATATGGTAATTAAGATTGATGATGGATGGCATAAGTCTGAGATATGTCATATCTACATGTATAACATTTCAAAAGCTCTCTGTCTCTGTCTGTCTGTCTGTCTGTCTGTCTGTCTGTCTGTCTGTCTCTCTCTCTCTCTCTCTCTCTCTCTCTCTCTCTCTCTCTCTCTCTTCTCCTATCTTCTAAATTACTTACCTTGTTTATACTGTGATAGATAGACCCCTTAATATCATAATAAAAACGTCTAATGGGTGATTTCATGTTTGCTAAAGTTTACCGAGAGGTTATAACACACGTAGCTATTAAATCAGTTTACGTTCAGGTGATACAGGTGATTGTTGTTTATGGCCTTCCCGGAGGTAGCCTGTCATGGTAAGTGACAAGAATCTCTATTAGCCCCCTAACCTTTGTAGTAGTTGACTACCTGAGTGCACAGTGTATAGGATTCGTTTGCATGTGATATAACAAAATAACTTAATTCACACAGCAAGAAAATCGTCTTAAACCTTCATTTTCTCCGCAATAAATAATTGAATGTGCTTGAAGGCCTTCTATCAATCGAAAAGAAAATGCTGATGATGGCCAAATGAAAGCTATTTTCAGCAGTCAACTGGGTCAGAAATGAATGGAGGTGAAAGAGAAGAAAAGAATAGAGTATCGATGGTAACAGGTTAACGTTCTGGCACGCACAGGTGGTCATTTGTGAAAGGGCATGGGTTATTGTCCCCAAGAAGATTTCCAAGATGCTATACACGTTGTCATGAACAACACATATATATCCCTGGCAAATAACGCCGTACGCATAGATGCGCCCAACTTTACTTAAGTCCCGGCTCCACTGGAGAGACAGAAGCGCCGCATGTGTTTTTTATGGGCACATAAACAAAGGTTGACCATGTTTTAGTACTCTAACTGCGATGGATTCGTTGCACTCAACCTCCAGTGAATTACAGGGTATGCCATACTGGTGCAACGGAATCATCGCAGTGGCATACCCCTATACCCTATATATATATATATATATATATATATATATATATATATATATATATATATATATATATATATATATATACCAGTGGTATATATGTACCTAGCGTAAAACTATTAGATACGATTTATATGCACAAAGATATGCATGGGTAATTACATATAGGTAGGTAAAAAGAAAAAAATAACATATAGGTAGGTAAAAAGAAAAAAAATAGACACCCGCTTACACCTACAGCCACAACCTCCCGTTTTCTGCTACAGCTTTCTGCTACAGCTTGTTCTGCTATCACACCTACTGAAACCTGGTGCTGTCATACCGGTTTGTGCTAAACTTGTTTTGATACATCTTCTTTATTTGGGACCGTAAAAGAACACAAGAGTCATATATGTTCATAGTTCCTTAGGGCACATACAGTGAGCCCAATAAAGGAGCAAAACCCTCAATTGACTGAGCAATTTTCATGGCAAGAATCCCATAGTAAAAGTTACGATTTGCCTTAATCAAGCAAAAATACCTATTGCAGAATGTGAGCAATAAACAGATGCTAGCATATTTCATCCATACAATAATATAAGCGCAAAGAAGTAACATGCTGATAGAGCTATATATCCAACTACCAGTGGTATAGACTCCCTTACTTTAATCATTTCACAAAACACAGAAAATACACCCCCCCCCCCCAGCCCCCGCCCCCCAACACACACACATAACTGTAATAATGAGGTATTTACATTTATTTAACCCCTGGTACAAGCCTGGTATCACCCTGGTAAAGCGACAACACTACACCATGGCAGTGATGCGAGATGGCGTCATGCGATTAACTAATCAGCGGTCAGGACTTCAGAGAGCAGACAATATATATCAGCATGGAGATTGAAATGTTCCTAACTGAATTTGCAAAGTAATTTGAATTATTCCGATACTGTGATGCTATTCTAATGTTAGAGAAAGGGGTCACATAAGTCCAGAACTGAATTGTAAAATAAACAATACTATACTTGTTTGGATGCGCCGTAATCATTACTTAGCTTCACCTCGATGTTGATTGTAGCACTTCCCAACTTGTGGGTTATTGTTTAGTTACACGGTTCTCGATCCAGTTCTACAATAGGTATTGGAGTTATATATGTTAATGTTTGATGTTTTCTTACACCCCCCATACACACAAACATGTGTTCCTCAGCAATAAGTACAAAGCCATGTTAGCATTTTCAAATGAATGGAAGTGAATACCTTTATTATAACATCAAATGGTGTTAAGTGAACGAGTTCAAGATGTTAGCATTTTCAAATAAATGGAAGTAAATACCTTTGCAGTATGCAATAGGTTTCGTCTGTAGAAAAAGACATGTATATAGGATAATCTATAGAGACAATGATTTCAAATGGATATCCTAGGTCATGCTGTAAGCTATTACCAAAGTGCTACAGTACACTGTTAAAAATTTCCTGTGAAATTTACGGTATTTCCCTGGCAACCGAGGTGCCAGGGAAATACCGTAAATTGTACGGGTGACCGTAATATAATTCTGACCGTACATTTTAACTGTCCTAAACTGTATTTTGCTAGTGGTTTAAACCTGTAATATATTTCAGACCATAAATTTTCACTGTAATAAACCGTATTTTGAAAACAGTCCAAACCTGTAAACGCTGGTGCAAAGCAGTATGAAATATACTACATGCACAGATCTGTTACATGTAGACGACCATCCATAAAGTATGTACACAGAGTTTCTGAATTTTTTAACCCCCACCCTCCTCCCAATATTGTATGCAATATCCATATGTACAGTTATATATTGTAAACTGACTGCAGATTGGGTGAATTACAGTCCTGAATATGGTTACAGTTGAATATCGCTTTTTATACCAAATATACGGTATGGAACTGTGAATAAGATCACAGTGATATACCGTCTACGTTTACGGTAGTATCCCGTATATCTTACTGAAATTTGTTTTACATTGTATGCCTTTCTGGGTTGTTTAATTCAATCTTGAACTTATACACTTAACACCATTTGATGTTATAGTAAACTGTATTGAGAGATAAGGTTTTACTGCACAGAGATATTTTTACAGTGTACACGTAATATCGGAGGACCAGGCGAGGGAGGCACTGCTCAACTACGTAGGAGAAAAATGCTGTTACGGGAAACGAGCAGCTCGTGACATGCTCTTCAGAGGCCTGGAATCCACCTCTGCCTTCCACGTGAGTCTCAACACACTTCAAACAGTTATCAATATACGCAGAGATATGTTTTTGTCTGGAGTCTCCTTGATAAGTGGCGAATACATGGTGACGTTTTTAGGTGGGTTTTTTTAAAAATTCTGCTACGATATATTGTTACTATGCAGTGCGTGTCATGGCCATGTAAAAATTAGGGTGTAATTCAACAATCTTGATTTCGAATATTACTCTTGTGATAAATTTCCATTTTTGAAACTAATATTCTTGGAACACGAATTTATGGCGCAAATTTTATGGCGTGAGATTATGTGGGCGTGATGAAAGTAGGTGTTGGCATTTATTTCAATAAATTTATCATTAAATTGTTTGACTAAGTGACAGAACATCCTTTGTTTCTCCCTTAAGGTGGTGTTCTGTTCTTGCACTTTGAATCTAGTTCGCTCTCCAGGAATTCGCTAATGTTATCATGTTGAATAATTCAATATAAATGTCGATTAATAAATATTGGCAGTTTTGTATAAATTGTCAAAGTTTGTCAACGATTAGATATTTACACAAAATGCCACCATTAGAACATTAAGGATTTTCACTTTATTGCATGACATGTTTTACATCAATTCTGTTTGACTATGCCCATGTCTAATAGAACATAGTGGACAGTAAACTACCCGAACAAACAAACAAATAAGACTATTAGCCCCAATGACCCATGACATGTCTTCCCTTTTCCTTATTTCACTCTGTAGGTGTCAATGTTATAGCACTTATGCATTATTGTTGTTACTGCTCTAAATTGTCCACCAAAAATAGCAAATAGAAAGAGTTATCCGCAGGTAATCGGCCCAATGTTTAGCTATAGCATTCACACTATCGCTCCGGCCACATGCCGCGTTGTCACGAGCTTGGGGCCGGGTTCCAGTGTCAGTCTACATGTTGTGTATCACTTGAAGACGAGCCGATTGTGATGATTTGATTGTCACGTGATATGACAAGTGACCCTTAATATATATTTTTTTTATTTCACCTAAACAAATCGTAAATGTGATTTAACTCCTATATTCTGTGAAAGTGGTATACTTATTGGTCTATTTTTCCTATTGCATTATATAAAACAATTATTTTGCAAATATTGGAAAATGATGCCTCACGACATCATTTGGTCTCTTATGGGAATGCCTCCAGACATAACTCAGTCTAATAGGGTTAAGGGAAGATACACACGTACCTCATGATATTACTTTCTACTCTGCTCCACACATCCACGCGAGTCACTAAACATTTTTAATATTGGCTTTGACCTAAAGGAGACCCGAACGGTCAAGTCTGGATGAGCAGCACTCGGCAGTGCTAAGTGGACCGATGAGCAATATAAAGGATCACGAGTTCTCATAAGGCACTACGCGGCGGCCACTTGGTGCCACATCTGGGACGTACTGATTGCTGCTAGTTCCCGCCGGCCTGAGATTGATCAATCCTTATGGTTGAAAGCCTGCCAGTTATTGGCTAATAAGGAAATAATTGCGGTTAATGGCAAGTCATGGAGGACATTTGAGAAACTCTCCAGTCTAGAGTCGGAGCAGCTGCAGAAACTTTTTTCTCTTTGAAGGAGGAAGTTGTAATTACGAAGCATGTATAATGATGTGCAAAACTGTCGTCGTTAATCCGTGAATACATCTCCGCGTAAGGGCCACCGGCCGTTCTAACCAGATGTGTCCGTTAACTCGGGTGTCCCTTACATGGGATTTTCAACTTTTCAATTCGTTATTGTATTTCAATTGAAAGATTCACATAACCAACAAACGCCAGCTTGAAATTTCAGTCTGTAGATATGTTTTATTTTACTTTCTTTACTACATTAAGTTTGTAAGTTTATAACGACACAGTGTTTCGGCCTATAGGTTTGTGGCCTTCATCAAGTGTATTTAAAATTATTACATCTGTTCTGAAGTATTAAAATTGAGCAAAATTTGAGTGATGTTGCTATGGCAACGTGAGCTTCTGCTTGATAGTCTTCTGCTTGTCTTCTTGGTCTATTACTTGAGTGTATAGTTTTTAACGCTTAATAGATAGAGAGTTACTTTTTTTACATGAGAATAGATACAGAGCATGGTGTTCTGCACGATTTAGACTTAGCTTTTTTTTAATAATTTAAAATATGATACTGCTTCCATCGGAATCAAATTAGATCAGGGTTCTTGGGGTGTATCCTCATCGCCTTGGTTTGGTGTGTCCTCGGTATTATATTGTATTTCCTATCTGTATTAAAGAAACAAACAACTATAATATTATAGAGGCTTATTTAGGCAATAATTGCTGTTGAGATAATGCTTTCACACCTCGCCCAAACCCGCCCAAGTCCGCTCCCGCCTGCTCCACCCGCCCCCTAGCGCCCGCCATCTCCGCCCGCCTCCGCCCGCCTCCGCATAGTCTGCTAGGCACATATATAAACTCCATTAACCCTTTAAGGGCGGATGATGCTTTAAAGCATCACCCGGCTGGGGGGCGGATGATGCCTTAAAGCATCACCCGGCCGGGGGCGGATGATGCCTTAAGGCATCATTTGCTGGGTATCTATGAAATTATGTATTTTTGCTTTTGAAAAGGAATATTTTATCAATTAACTTGAAATTTACACTGAATGTAGGTATAACTTCATATTTTAGAATTCTAAATATTGGAAATAGAAATATTAAGGATAACAAATTTCATCATGTGATAAACCTTCGAATTTTAAGTTCAGAGAAAAATGCCCCCGTCCCCTAGAACTGTACATAGTCACTAGTAGCCGTCCCCATGTGTGTAGTTCTGCCATAGGCGGCCGTCCTTAAAGGGTTAACACATGATTGAGATATTCCGGAAGGTTGTACGGTTTCATGGGGTGTCCATTATGGGGTAGGGGCAGGGGGGGTTACTGTAGATTATCTAACATTACATTTTGAAGTATCTAAGACTTTAACTTTAATTGTTTTATAATACTTTCCCGTTACAAAGTCGTCGATTCACAGCCTGCTGGCCTGGTGTTCGTACTCATTCATAGGGGCACATTGCGGCCGAACATTAATTAGTCTGTACCCCTATCAGCAGGTAGTATTTTATAGACATTTTGCCACAGGTATATGATGATACACTATTAAAGTGCTCCAACGTATGGTATTCTTGATTTAGATTAAGTGATACTGGAACTATATGGGCTATATGCTTTTGTAAAAGTCGGGCGATGCTTTCTTCTAGTGATATTATCTAGGCATATGATGTCCCACTAGAAAATCTAGAAATAAACTAGTTTGCAATGACTGAGGCTATGGGATTAATCGTCATTAGTCGTTGCAATCACATTGAAACCTATGCTTTGCACAATTGTTATTCAAGGTATAGGTTAATCTCAATGAACTAAAACCAGGAATTGGGCTAATGAGACGGAGTGCCATATATTTTGATTAACTATATGATAGGTCATGAATACTAATAGACCTGTCGTTCCAGGATACTGTCATAATTAGAATACTTATCAATGTAGATGACGTTAGGAAATGAAGATATCGATTTTCTCATTATTTGATCTACTTATCCAAATGGTTAATGACAAGCGGCTGTCACTTAATGAATCGCTTGTCTGTGGCCATAGGTCAGACTTCCAGCTTTGATTTATAGGAAACTCTCTAGGTTACTGAGGACTTGTCTCCTAATTGCCACATGTTGAGACGCCTTCATCTCAATACAGAACCCAGAACCCATGCATTCAGGATTAAATCAAAAACTGCTCAGAGATCCAAGCAGCGACTGACACCCAAATACCCTTTTCTTCCAGTAAAATATATCATTTCGGGCTGTATTTATCATAATGTGTATATATAGTTATAAATGGAGATTATATACATAAATATATATATATATATATATATATATATATATATATATATATATATATATATACATTTATGTATATATATATATAAATGTATATATATATACATACATTTGTATATATATATATACATAAATGTGTATATATATATATATATATATATATATATATATATTTCATATATAAGATATATACGTGTGTGTGTGTGTATATATATATATATAGATATAGATATATATATATATATATATATATATATATATATATAGATATAGATATATATAGATATATGATTGCTGATTGTGTTTTAGTGTATTTGTCTCTCAAATTATTGGAAAATGTTTGAATAAAACTAGTTGGTATTGTTTCTGATCTGTCTACAGTATACTCTCGAGACATATGGAGAGTCTCGGATGACATCATGGCAGTACGAACCATACCGAGGTAATGTCTTTCCAGACCAATGGAAACTTCCATGAATTACTCTATTGAAACTGGAATCTAGTTTATGTTACTTGTCATTCATTACAATGGGGAATAAGATATATGCATATTTTCAAAATATATTTGATAAGTGAATTACCTTTTGATTAATAAATTTGGCTTCAGGAAAGAAAAATGCATGTAGCTTTAGATAAATGATACTGTAAAATTTACAGGGCAGCCTCTGGACACTCCTTTGAATGGACCTGCTCCAGGCCCATGGCAAATCACTATAAACTGCCCAGAGAAATTCAGTAAGGCTACACGTAAGATGGAGGTACCCCACACAGCTTCTGTTAAGGTGAATTCTGCTACACATGTATTGCGTTTTCAGAATTTCTACAAGTGCTTGATTATCATACGTATCCAAACACTTTACTCTTCTCCTTTTCGATATTCTTGTTGTACTCAATTGGAAAAGAGTGTAGCTATTGTATATCTTTTCTGTTAAGAAGTCTTGGAATGATATCGCACTAATGTCACTTTAATTGAATATGATAATTGTAATAGTGGTATCTGGGTAATGTATAATCATAGTAGTTATAAATAGAAATATTTCTTATATGATTACGTAGACTTTCATACTTTAAGGTCTTGTGACCGCAATACAAAATTCAACATTATCAAGGCTATGACCACTGGAGCCATTTAAGAAGATATTCATGTATAAGTAGAACATTTTCAAATCTATTACAGACGGGATTCTCAGAGTTAAGGTGCTGCATCGCTTTAGAGAGTGATTATTTCTGATAGTAGTTGCCCATTTACTGGTTCTTATCTGCAGCAATTGTCTTTTCCTCTCAGCAATGCCACACATGTGCGGGCCGTGGGAGGATGAGGTGCCACCGATGCGTCGGCAGGGGTCAGGTATGTTGTCCTCCTATAATTAGATGTATTCTAGTCCGTCATTGTGATTGTACAAGCATCTGGAGGCAATTCGAACGAATTCTCAGTTATAATGTCCTGGTACCAGAGACCTGCCGAACCAGAAGCACATCCATCCACATTTGGAAGTAAAGGGATGTATCCTCTAATTGCCTGTAACATAAGGCTAAAAGAAGTGGGATCATTAATTTCAAGTGTTCACAAGGGATCCTCTTACAGTATTTTAGGCTATTTGATAATATATGACTCAAAGGATGTTGCCGTTGTAATAATTGGTTGATTCAGTAATTTTTAAGGAATATTGCGGAAAAATATGAAGTGAATGCAGGCGATATGTGAGTACATCTTCAGGTTAGTTCAGGGAATTCGGGTCACTTTTCAGGTAATTTGTAGTTCGTGCACCGGCACGGGAGGCGTGACCAGTATCGGCTATAACCACCATGGAGGAGGGCATGGGCTCAGTAATGACCTTGATGATGATGGTTATGGTAGCCCCCACCACGGCCACCTCCACGGCAGCCACCACCATGCAAGCCACCATCACAGAGGCCACTACCATGGTGGTCAATTTGAACATTGCACCTGGTGCAACGGCACAGGGCGGAATCGGTGAGATGATACGTAGGATTCAATTATTAAAAATCATTACAGTATTTTCATGACATATATGGAATGATAAAGATCATGGGCAAACCAAATTGAAATTAAAATAGAATTAACAATGCAATTCATCATGATAGTATTGGATTTCACCATCATTGCCTTGTCTTTTTAGATGTATCTGCGGGAAAAGGTCCCGAGAATAGATTTCTATCAACTGAAACCCTCTTCATATAAAGAATCTTTTCTGTATAGTAATGTACAAGGTCAATTTGTGCCATTGGAGACTTGTCTATATTGACTAGATTGCAGGTGACTACAGTGTAAAGAACTGCCATACATTTGAAAAGAATGTCCATATATGTATATAGATCCATTATATTGTCCATATATGATAAAACAGTTTTTCAGTTGATCGTCTACTTGCTACTTGATAGATTACATTTCTTATGTATCAGACTATAACCTGTGTTTGTTTTCAATCATTCAAAATCATATGCTAGCATAATAGTATCTATAGGATATTTGTCAATATCGTTGTTTTCTATGACAGTGTTGGAAGGATACTCTTCCATTAAAACAAGAAACAAGCATGTAACTTACATGGGTGTGCTTGAATTTAGAAGTAGGGGCCATCTATAAAGTTCGTTCGCAGTAAGGGAGGTGGGGGGGGGGGGGGGGGGTAGACCAAATGCATACAAAAGCGTACATGGGGAGGGGGTTGAAGGCTGGATTTTCCATCAGCATGCATACGCAATTTCAATGAAAATGTCCTGTATGAGTATATGTTTACGTGCCTGTGCAGGTGTGTGTGTTTAAATATACCAGCAGTGTTGTTTGGTGGGCAGCCAGCGAGATGGGAAGGTTGATGGGGGGGGGGGGCAGGTTGTTAAGTAGGTTCATGGATAGGCATATTGGATTGGCATATTGTCTGTAGTTAGGTAGGAACTAGCAGCAGGGTGGTGGGTAGGCAGATTGGTGAATAGGTCGGTTGATAGGTGGGCAGGTTGGTATGTATATCGGACTGGGGATAGGGAGGTTGGTAGAGAAGGTTGTGCACAGGCCAAAATCCATGATGCCCATGAAAAACACCGCCAGGGCCAAATACCATCAAGCTCCTGGAGAAAACTATCACCAAGGCCAAAAACCATTAATGCCCATGGAGAAAACCGTTACCCGGGCCAAGATCTATGATGCCCATGGAGAAAACTGTTACCGAGGCCGAACACTATGATGCCTGTGGAGAAAACCATTACCCAGGACAAATACCATGATGGCCATGGAGAAAACTGTCACCAAGGCCAAAAACTACGATGCCCATTGAGAAAACCATCACCCATAAACCATACTGCCCATCTATACTAGATCACAAAACCCTAACCCTGTCCCTATCCCTAACCCTAATAACAAACTTATCTCTATCCCTTACCTAGACCTAGACCTCCACCATGCTAGCCCTGAACCATATTGCCCTTTCACCATACTGCCGCCCCTGAATCATATTGCCTCTCACCATTTTGGCTCTCATCTTCCTGTCCCTCAAAGAAACTGTCTGTCAACCTTACTGCTCCTCCACAAAACTGCCCCTGAGTCAAACTGCATCAAACCATACTGCCCCTCACTATACTGTCCCAAAACTGTTCTGCCCCTGGACCATACTGTCCCATAACCTTACTGTCGTTCAACCTGTCGTTGTTCAACCTGTCACCCTACTGTCATTTAACCCTACTGACCCTCACCAAAAACGCTCCTGAACCATATTGCTCCTGAATCATATTGGGCAGTATAGTGGGAGGGCAGTATAGTGGAGGGGCAGTATGGTGGAGGGACAGTATTGTTGAAGGGCAGTATTGTGGAGGGCCAGACACATGCACCCATTCGAAACTGCCATTTTTTTAAGAAACCAAAAGTTTTTTGGAAAATCCAAAATGTACACCCTGTACCCTAGATTTCTGCATTGGGGAAACTTGTCAGAGCCTGAGGAAAAGGTTTAAAGCACATCTGTTTCAGGTACATTATGCCTGTATGTAGATCCTGCTTCAGAAAATGGGGGGAGGGGGTGGTAGTGGTTCCAGAAAATGTACATACGAAATAAGGAGGAAAATATGTGTTCATACTTTAAGGATGGCCCCGAATGAACCTGTCGAATGCTGAATCTTATTATAGGTGCATGACTTGTCACGGCCATGGGGAGTTGTCCTGTAAAACTTGCCAGGAAGCTGCTAATTTGAAGTGCTACATAGAACTGAAGGTCCAATGGTAAGGGTCCGAGTAATTCTCTTCTGTACAATATCATTCAGCCTCCAGTAGAGGAACTGATGTTTCTTTCCTTTTGTTTGTTTCATTGATGATCTGAAGACCTGTTTGCCTGCAAAGATAACCTATAAGTACACCAAATATATAAAATAGTCAAGCTGTCTCATAATTAATGTTTTAAACTATTTGCAAGAGAAAAATATCTTCATCATATATATAATTGGTGGCCTTCTGTCATTATGGTATCAAACATTCCCTCTTTTTGTTAATGCTATTTTGCAGGATAAATCACTTTGAAGATTTCCTAGTCGAGAAGACAGCAGCCATTCCAAATAAAAAACTTAGAACTGTCACAGGTCAAACAGCATTTGAAGAGGAAAATCCGCGGGTGAGGTTCTCAGAATCTGAATGTTCCCTTGAACCTAATACAAAACTGCTATTAATTTCAGGAAATAAATGCAGCAGATTAATGATAGATATATGAGGTATTTCCGCTAACATTTCCAGAATCATTTCCGCTTTCATTAAGCTATTTACATCAGCAGGGATTTACTCCTGTGTCATTTTATTTACTGAAAGGCAGTGGTTGATCTGGGTATTCCTGGGGGTCTTTCAGTCATCACAGTCGCAAGCTGAGATCCGCTGAGATGTGCGAGCGATTGTGAGTCCGTTTGGACGATCAATTGTGGGAAGTGTTTTTCAGACATGGTCTCAGCGCGCCTGAGTGATCGCCATTAAAACGATCACAACCTGACCCAAAGCCCAAACAGCAGTATAAACATTTATTTTTCAAACACTAAATCGCATTCAAATTGAACAATATTTGTAGCGAGTACTTCTTTTTGTATTCCATATCCTTATTCAAAATTCGTTGCACTCTCCAAACAGAGATTATGTAGCTCAGTATAAGACAAGTAGCACAACACATCTGCAGGAGAGTGTAGTTGCATGAACAATGAACGGAGGCCTGAAAATAATGAACGAACGAGACATCTGAATAGCGAAAGGTGGTATGAAACGCAGATTTAATGGGCACGTTGTTCGTCTCGCTATCCCAGCCACTATTATAAGGGTCCGCTAGCTAAAACCTTCCGCAACTTATGAAACAGGACCCTGGTCTCAGGTTGAGACCATTTGGGAGATCTTTTCACTTCTGATCACTTGAGATCCTGGGCGATTGTCACAACTGAAAAACCCAAAAATCACCCGAAGCGGTCGCATCTCAGCATCTCAGCCCCTGGCTGAGATCCCCTAAGATCGTCACAACTGAAAAACACTTTGCCCTTCAAACGGTCTCAAATTGTGATTGTCGCGACTGAAAAATTGTCAACCTGCTGTATTATAAATTGTGTGTGAGTGGGGGGGGGGGGGTTGCTGTTGTTTCATCATAATTTCAGGGATATTGTAAATCCCAAAGTCATGTCCCTCCTAGCATATTCATTACAACTACCTAGAGGCATGTGTCAACCTAGCTCCAGTCCCTGTCACCTATGCCTACTCACCTGTGCCTACTCCTGCACCTACTCCACCTCTCTTCACCTGGATATAGGCGAACATTTGATTTATGGGGTTGTCAGGCGTTAGGAGAAGTCCAAATGTTTCAAAGTAATTTATTGTCTTAATAATTTCCATAATCAAAGACTTAAGCAAGTCCAGTGTCAACCTTGGAGTTATTCCAACTCAGAGTAACAGTAACCATTGGAGCTTTCTAACTTCTGGGTTTTGTTTATAATATTCCCAGAACTCTGAATTAAGTATCACAACAGCTTAGGAGACTCTTCGGCAATAATTGGAATTTCAGATAGTTGGTTCATCTAAGGATCTATTCTCCAGGTATGGCCAATTAATCACTTCCCGGATCAGGCGATTAACCAGGCTTCATCTAACCTGGTCAGACGGCATGCCTCGGCCTTCCCGAACGAGAGGATTCTGCTACAGGTAACACGCCATCATTTGTGACCTTCTGACCTCATCTGCCAAATCATCGGACTACATGGATATATGTTAATTCTATACTATTTTGAATTTTCCTGAAAAGGATTTCATAACATCGCGTGCCCTTTAGAGTAGTAGAACAGAAACAAACCGATTATTAAACCAAATCAACGATCTATAGTTTTATCATCATTAAAGTCTTTAACATCATTTTTGTGTCCCGTATCCTATCGATGTTTATCGATATTGATACTTACTTTCAGGCTTGCTTTTTGTTTTATTGAGCATGGTCGGTCGAGTTGGTTTGCAAGGGTGAAATTGAATAAAGCAGACCGTTAGCAGAATTATTGTTATAGCTACAATGACTTTCCCATATTTTGCAGCGTCATCGGGTTCGGATCATACCAGTGACAACGGTTACATATGAGTGGAAGCAGAAAACCTCCAACTTTTTTGTTTTTGGGTTTGAGCACAAAGTATACGCTCCTGATTACCCTCAAAAATATTGCTGCGGATGCACCGTCATGTAGGGCTTCATCGATGGTATCACCCACTACAGAGCTTCTATGAGTATAACTTTTGCGAATGTCCATGAAATTAACCCTAGTCCGAGAATACTTTAGAGACAAGTTTTGCCTCTGTGTAGCTGTGTTCACGCCACTATGTAATACGCTTTAATCTGACGTGAGAGACATCTGTTTCCATCAGGGTGGTGCCAAAAAGGATGAATACTTTAGTGGATTTCTAGGACAAATTAAAGATAGATTTGGGTTAAATCACCTAAAAAAAACTAGTAAATCAGTCACAACTCTGAAACCAATTTTGATCTCTCCAGCTAAGCCATTTTCGGGTTGTCTGGACCGGCCATGGTGCAAGCATGAAAACATAGATGGGTATAAGAATGAGGGGTTATTTCACATCCTACCTTACATATTCACCCCTAAAATTGGGAGTGTATATAATCAGAAAAAAATATCCTTGGTATCGTTTTATTACATTTTAGATGTGGATTTTGCTAATGATCGCCCCGACAGAATATACCGAATTGCCATATCTAATAAAGATTTGTTTGATACGACCTGTATATTACGCAATGGAATAAAGACATAAAGAGTAACACATGTTTTTACATCTTTTTTTATATAGAAGGAAATTAGCTTCTGAAGGAATAAGGCGTTTGTGAATGAATATATGGTATAGTACTCCATGTGCGTATATATACATGTATATATGCCAACAATGTAATAATGGGGGGGGGGGGGGGGGGGACGTGCGTTGTGGCTACAGCAATCATAGTCAGGAAAGCAATGATAAGGGTTGATAAGGGTACACATATATTTGCTTCATGAGTAATAGCAGATTCATACAATATTGGTGAGAACCAAAAATGCTTATCTTACTCCCATAATTTGCAAGCCTCTAGACAATGAAATGACTGGAAATATATATACAGAAATCCTATAACAATGTAGTTTCCAATCACAATACGGTCAGGTTAAGTACATGAGAATAGCATGTCCCCTACTGTTCACGTCACCTTGAATCAAATTAACCACGGCAATGAGATTAAATTGAATTCTTCTCACAGTTAATTCATTATTCACAACACTGAATTCGATTTGCTTCCTTTTGAAACCTTACCAATCCCGATAACGACGTTGTATTACGTCGATGATTTCTATCTCATTTTTAAAATGATGTACTATTTTGGCTTTGGAAAATTTTCTACTGATTTTCAAGTAATATACCTCTTGAAATTGATAACCACTGTCACCTCACGAATATTTATGAACTCTTTGAAAAATTCCTAAAATGTATTCTTAAATCGATTTGGAAAATAAATAAGAGTGAGAAGTAATACTTGACATTAGTAATATGCTTATAATATGTGTCTGTAAAACAATTGCTGTCAGTAGATTCAGTATATGAACAATACTTTTAGTACACAACGAACAACATCAATGATGTAATGGCTAGAAGAACATTGTAACAGAGAGATAGCAGATTTTGGAATGGTATAGCAAGAACGTCATGACTAAATATTCCAAAAACCAAATCTTGCTGATATGCTTCAGAATATAAATCTCAGGGAGAAATTGATATACAATACCCTCCTGTTGCGCAGAAACTAATTTGTCTACCTTACTTTTCATCTGTAAAGTAAATGTGCGACTAGATACCTCCAACAAGTTATTGATACAAGTACCAGGCGAAAAAACATGTGAACCTGCCAGCTGTAAGGAGTAGACAAATTTATGAAGTCTTACTTGGTAGGGTGACAATGGTTCCTAGATCAAGATTTAACTGGACACGTATCTTCCCGGAGTTGAACCCAGATTCTTCGGACTGGGACAGGATTTGTTCCTTACCTTTCTGGTTAACAAGGGACCCGAAAGCCCAATCCTTACAATATAGAGTGATAAATGCTACAATTACATGCAATAAATATCTAGCAAAGAAAGCAATTGTTGACTCCCCAGAGTGCATTTCTTTTTGTGCAAAACAGGATACCATACTACAATACAAAATTGGCAAATTGTGTTCTCCTGTATGCTAAGATGTATATTCACAGATAATGCCTATTCCATGACAATGGCCAAGATCTGTTGGCCTTTCTTGTAGAACTAAAAAGCAAGATGTTGCTGGAAAAATGGTTGTGCCATTATGAAAATAAGTCTTCAAATTTTGAATTTCTGAGGATCTAGGAAGAAAAATTGTAGTCAAAGATAAAGGTCCTTGAGTAACTGCCCAACCCATCGCATTTTAGTTAATGTATTGTACTGTTCTGTGATATATTATTTGTCCTGTGATGTTACTTGGTTTCCTTTTATTGCTTTTCTTCAATACCATTCCATGTAATATCTTATTCAAAGTGATAATCGAAGACTCTTATTGAAAAGAACGCATTAATGTTATTTTTGTGGCAATCAGGCATAACTGAATTAACTTGGCTACCTAGTTGGGCCAAAAGGAAGAAAGGCCTTCCTTCACGATAGATTTTTATAACAAAAAATAAAATAAATTGGGCAAAAAGTATTGACCATCTACCAAGGTATTCTCTGATAATGAAGTTAACGAATATTGTCAATGAGTACTGTTCTTGTTTACCTGTCTGGATGTGATTGTAAACCCGATTGAGGAATACGAATTTGTTCAAAAAGAAGAAAAAAAGTAATGTAAATGCGCAATGATGTGCATGATGACTGAAAGCTAAGGATAGAAGTCTTTGCTTTTTTCTATTGAATCAAATACAAGCAGTATTTTTTCCTATATAAAGAAGAAATATCTTTAAATACTTAATGAACCCATCCCCCTAAATTAACTATTCTATATACCTGTCGCACCTCTGTGCGTTGGAAGGAATATAACTTACACACAGTAGCAAGGCGATTGGGCATAAAGGTAAATTGGCTTCGAGGTTATGACTAGACACGCTGTCCGGGCAATACGAAAAATCTGTTACAAACAGTAACAAGCAGGTCCATCCACTGGGTCAAGGCAACCACTTATTTAACCTGACCAGAGCTAATTTTGTGTAGCTCTTTGTGGTGGTCGCCACCTGGCTAGCAGGTAGGAAGACCCCTTTCCGGAATGCTAGTTCCCGGCGGGACTCCACCCTACGGACAACTATGTAGGTTGGTTCAGTTTTCGGTAGGTTTGCACGAACTTACTAACACAAAACACAACTCACACATTTAATAAACAGGAATGTTTATTAACACAACTTCCCGGAAAGATCTGGAAGATCTTTCCCACAAGTACAGTACCCCAGCACAATGTGCCGGGTAACGCTGGAGAGGCTAATCTGAAAGACTCGCCTAACCACCAGGAAGGCTACGAGAACCTGCCTGCAAAATGAGGGTCCAAGAGTCTGCTCTCAGGGAGAGCCGGCGAGGACAGCCTGTCGACCTACTGCGAACGCTGAGTATATATACCCAGTGTTACGTAATCCCGGCCTCCGCCGCGCCACTCTCGTGTGCGGCGTTGCCCGGAACCACTACACAGTAAGGATTGACTCTCCACGCCATTTTCGGTAGAATGTCCGAACACTGCTGGATTCCTGCCCCACTACACTTTATCATCCATCGTATACAAAGCCCCCATCGAAAATGTATGGGGACTCAGTAAACCACTACCCATTGTATAAAACCTGTCAGATACCATAACTGTGGTATACGGATTCAAACCTGCAGTGTGCGGCCTCAAAACCATGGTAAATAGGGAAAATACAGTAAAACACCACTTAAGGGGACACCTTCTGTTCTGGGCTAAGTGTCCCCTTAAGCAGGGTGTCCCTTTGAGCGGGGTTTTCAGTTTACCAATGGTTACATAATAGAGTATACCTATATAAACGAAGGAAAGACCGGTTATTAGATAAAAGGTTTATTAAATAACACATTCTAAGCAGGTAAATGGAAAATAGATAACAAATAGAATTCTAATAATATACACAAATATATAAAATAAGAAGATAAATAATACATGTATTTACAGCATCCAATACCATCGTTTTAGTTCATATAATACTTCCTTGCCCTCTCCAAAGCACCTTCACAGCCTCCAGCCTGCGCTGCGCCGCACACTGAAACTCAAAGGTGCTAAAACTCACTAACTGTGGCCTGCCCAGGAATTTTTATGGTTTTTGCCTGCTCGGTCCCAAATACCCTGTCCACTTTAATAGGCCCCACCGCATCGAGTTGAGACCGTCATATCTCGACTTGGTCACGTCAGGGTATGGTCGGCACGCCGCTGTGGCTCCATTGTAAGTCCACTTACGTTTAAACCCTGACAGGTTGCCGACCCTTTTAAGTCGACCTAAGACCCCTTAGGACATTCATAATTCAGGTCCTATTCACTTAAGACTAGTTAAGTTCACTTTTAATGGAAAGGTCAAGTTAAGGTGACTTAAGACCAGTTAAGGAGGAACGTGGTGCTTTGCTCCCCATTCCTCCATGCGGCCTACCCGACAGCTTCCTCCATATATAAAAAGGAGCTCTGCCAGGCTTTCTCAGTGTGTTCCAGTGCCTTTGTGAGGCAACATCTCACCTGCCCTTCACCTGCTCTTCACCATGGTACCACACTGGTCTGGTGCAGGGACTTCATGGTCTTCTCCTTTTCTTCTTCAGAGAAGTTGGTGTAGAAGCATGGAAGTCTCTTCTTCCCAGCAAGTTCATGCTTCATGACAGGGATGGAACTCTTCTTTTTGCCATCTCCGTACATATCCTGTTCTTGGTGGCTTCATCCCTGCACCCTGACGGCATTGTGAAGATGGAATTATCCAGGAACTCTCTTGCAAGCTCCTACTCCTCTTTGGAGGCCATCTTCTACTCTTCTTCAGAGAAGGTAGTATAGAAGGATGGAAGTCTCTTCCTCCTGGCAAGTTTGTGCTTCATGACGGGGATGGACCTATAAGGGATAACAATGAGAGTCAACTTCAGTTCAGAAATTTATTAGCAAAAGACATTGTATCATAAGCATCAGCGATTACCGTCAGGATGAGTGTCTTAAATACAAATAAATAATAACCAAATGTTATCACCATGTAATAGTCGTAAATAGTTTCAAGACATTATTATTTTGCAGTCCATTCATCTTTGGCATCACTCCCCATTTTTGTTTGGGGGTGTGGGGCTCGGGTTACCGATGGAATCAAATAGTGATGCCAACAATTGTGATCCAACCAGCTGGGAGAATGATATATCATCCGCCGATGATCGCCTCTGCATGGATGTGGACAGTTGCTGGTCGTTGGAGGAAGACTGTTGCCGGGTAGATGCTGGTGTGGACGGCAGGCAGGATGGGGGAGGAGTTGGTTGCAGTGGACAGGCAATGTTGATAGTCGGGAATTGTTGCTGCACCCAACGCCTGTCTTGGGATTGCCACACCCCAGGCGGGGAGGTTACGTTAGCAGGCCACTGTGATGGAGGTGGCTGCTACAGATGTGTTGATTGCTGCTGCAATACCCCAATGAACTGCCCTGCTTGGCATGGTTCCACATCATCTACCACTCTTGGAGGCCTCACTGCTGCCAACTCACAGTAATTTTTTGCCTGACATTCCTGGAGAACAGTGATGATACGCCACTCCGCCTCAAACTGGGGGTGTTCTTGTAGTTTGTTCATTACATTTTCTATGTACACTGCCAAGCCTTAAACCACCGGCTTGGGCTTCACAACTTCCTTGAGCACTGACTGGAGCCTCCCCCCCTCCAGCCCTGTAGCAGATGGCATAACTGGTGGAGAAGTGATTGTCGGAAAGTTGTCTTCCGAAGGTACCATGCCTCAGTTGCCGTGAGTGTTCCTGAACCCTGGCCGGACTCGGTCACTATATTACTGAGTTTGCCAAGCTTTGTCCAAATACTATCATACCAGGTCTTCAGTTCTTGTGGCGTGCGACCCATAAGCTGTGCCTTCTCCATCCACAGGCAGTCTTTAAGGGAGGCGTCGCGATATCCAACCAAACATTTGGAATATAGTTCAGGATGCTGCTGGAGATACTCGATGATAGCTTCTTTTTCATCTTCATCAAAGTTTATGTTACCCTTTGGTTCTTGGTGGTGACGTGCATGTTGTTGGGTGAGTGCCTAGTCTGCCTCATTGGCCTCAGATTACTCTGGCTCTGCAGGCGGTGCTGATTCCTGGTCTTCTGATTCACAATCATGCAGGGACGCTGTGAACTCAAAAGCAGCATCAGTCAATAGTGTACCTGGTCGCCCATCTGGAACGTCTGACGCATCAGCAGGCGAATCCTGCATTTCAGCAGTAGCAGTAGTTCTTCTATGAGCAGTAGGATCCCTTCTACACTTCTGCTTCATAGGGGGCGTTTTCTTGGATGAGGTAGAGAGTGATGAGATGTGTAGTTGATGGCTGCTCGAAGTGGAATGAACACCTCTATGCCATGCCATCTTATATCTACCAAACGCGGACACAAGTCAACAGGAATGAGTCTTAAGTGGACGTAGCGGGCCTTAGGCGGACGTGAACATAAGGTGAAAGTCACCTCAAGTCGACTTGAGTCGTCGGGATCCTGTCGACTTGAGTTGAGTTAAGCCAAACCACGACGGTCATAAACCACAGGGGGTTGCCAGGACTGCCATGGCAGATTTTTTGACAGTCAGAAGTTTGTCCTGGCAATGCCCCGCCAGCCCAGTAGACTTCGCATTGTGGACTAGTTAAGACCAAATCCGACATACAAGTCGAGATACGTCGACAGAAATTAGTGGTTGTGGAGACTGCCAGGGTGATGGTGTAAACCTAACATTAGGTGTGAAACTCACCCCATTTCATTCTTGACTCGGTTACTGTGTTAATTTTGTCATTTTCTTTTGTAATATCTAAAAATAGAAATTGACAAAACGGTTTCAGCACTAGAGTAACAGTGTGATTGCAAATGAAAAAGATGAATTAGTGATTCATGTAAAACAAGAAACGACAATAAAATATGTTTTAAGAAAAAATTCAAACATGCATTCGAATTACCACCAATCTTTACCTGGATTATACCAACTAGTCTTTTTTAGTGTAATAAACATAGATTAAGTAGAAATTCATATGAAGTTGGGAGAGGTTGCCCGCAGACAGTCTATGAAAATCATGAAGCATGCTTTCATTAAGGGTGCGTCATACTCCTCCGAACCTTACAGCGGAATTTACTCAATATATATTAAGTGTTCAAAACTTGGCCATGAGTGTATTCGTCGGCAGCTATCGCGTGAATGAGCTCGATGTCTGTTATCAGCTATGTCATCGCTCTAATAATGTCTGTGTGAGGCCATGAGTGTTGTGTATATGTCTGCTTTATTCACTAGGTGGCAGTAGTGTAGTAGTTACAGATAGGCGGCAGCACAGTAGTATAGATGTCAAGACTGGCTAATACTACATCTCCCCTTTTAGGTTAGAGTTCTTTTTACGAGTATTTATCAGTAGGTTGAGCTATAGTATCAATAGTGATGGTAATGTAATTATTTCGAGTGTTCAGAGTCAATTGCTTGATGTTATGATTACTCTTGTGATATTTACTTTTGTTGGTTAAAGTTATGCATTTCAGTTCATGTTAATGTTCAAAGTCCATTATTATCTCAATGTCTTCGGGTAGCAGGCGTGGTATATCCTAACTCTATAAACACTTCAAAGTCCGTCATTGGATAGACTGTTCCTCAGGACTGGGTGAGGGGGTTATTCTGCCCTTTATAGATTTAGCCTATCAACCGGTCTGATTGGTCTACCATATCTGGTAGTAGCACTTCCTTTGGCAGTGGGCTGCATTGCTGGAGTGTTCGGCTGTGAGCACTCCTGTGTTACTGGTGGTGTAGCAGGCTCTGCTGGGGTGCTTTCCTCATTGCTGCCTGTGTGGATTAAGGCAGCACGATTTCGACATATGGAGGATCCGGTCTCTGTCCTGATCCGGTATGATCTGGGACTCATCAACCTGTTTTCAATTGATCCAAATTGTTCTTGGTCTCGAACCCATACTTTATCACCAGGATTCAGCACAGGTAGGGTGACAGTGCAATGTCGGTTGTTGTAATTGTGCCGCATCTTCACTTTGTTTTCCTTTTCTTTTCTTTGTACTTCTGCATTCCTACCTTGGCAATCTTGTGGTGTTGATTTGACTTTTTTGGGCAGTGATGGTAAAGTAGATCCTAAGTCCCTATTCATGAGCAGTTGGCTTGGTGAGAAGCCATTTGCAGGTGGCGTTGTTCTGTATGCTAGAAATCCCAAGTGGGATCAGTGTTTTTACGCAAGATGTTTTTAGCGGTTTGGACTGCCCGTTCTGCCTCCCCATTCGATTGGGGGTACTTTGGTGAAGATGTCACATGTGTGAATTTCCAATCCCTTGCAAACCTCCAGAACTGTTCCGATGCGAATTGTGGCCCATTGTCCGACATAACCAAGTCTGGGATGCCATGGATGCTGAATATTGACTTCAGGGCCTCAATTGTGTGTTCCGAGGTTGTTTGTTGAAGCCTTCTAGCTTCAATCCATCTGGAATAGTATTCTACTACTACAATGTACACTTTCTTGTCTAGTTCAAACAGGTCTGTTCCTACCCGTTCCCATGCATGGTCTGGGAACGTTGAAGGCAACAGTGGTTCCTTCCTTTTGGCCCGGTGTACTGCACATGTAGCACACCTGTTTACCATGTCTTCAACTTGTTTGCTGATCAGTGGCCACCAAACACTTCCTATGGCACGTGCTCTGCATTTGGTTATTCCAAGGTGACCTTGGTGAATCTGATCAAGGACCTCGAGTTGTAGTGTTAGCGGGATCACAAAATGGGTTTGTCAGGTGTTGTCAAAGTGTGGGTATGACAACAACAGTGGTTTCATCCTAGGGAATCCTCAGGCTGCACTGATGTTGGTAAATTAAAAAGATGGGTTCATCTAAATAATCTAAAATCCAAAAAAGCGGCCCTGTGAACATGTTGTGACAGGTAATAAACTTGACTTGCATTACTGTGTTGGAATGGGGTAAGACAGGTTTATTTCTTTGTGAAAGACAGGGGTCTTCACTTTATTAATGTTTACAAACACAGGGTGGTTGTAGACACTTGTAAATATTGATATGATTGATATATATCAAATGGTTTTCATGTGATCTTGGCAGACTCATGAACAGATGACATGAAAAAATGCTACTTGATCATAATGTGGATTAAAAAAAAATTGATGTGGCTAGAACAATCAAATAGTCGGAAAATCCTTTTTGAATTTAATGGTGATTGGGGTCCATCACATTCAGCCCTAGTGGGGCATGCTGTGGAGTTGTTGAATCCAATTGAACTCCAGGAGATCTCGTAAGTATTTTGCCCTCTCGCTGTTTGGGTGGGTAAAGACAAAATCCAAGATGTGGATGGTTACATCGTCGAGGAAGAGGTTAGACCGAGAAAGCCTGGGTTGTATTAGGATATTAGGCGTCTCCGAGTCCTTGTTTGACTTGGGGTTAGCAAGGTGAGCCTTTTTAAAGCGAGTGCTTTGGCAAAAAAAATTCAATATATATTACGAATTTGGTTTATTCTACATCAGTCCCAGTGAAATTTTCAGCATACAATACGATTATTTCATCTCACAATGAAGTATACTGAACTACGATCCTTGAGCAAAGTTAATGACGTTTTATTAGAAGTCTCAGTATACATGTATTGAATTTAGGAACATGCGTTTTCAAAGCATTATAAATTTCACATCTAAACTATATTCATCGAAGCTAATTATTTGCGATGTGAATTAATATCCTCCTGATCTTTGTGTGGTCAATACCTTCAGGAAAAACAGCGCCTTGGTTTGATGGATCATGTGAATCAATCAAACTCAAATAGACATCAGTAAGCAGAGCCGCCATCTCTCGGATCTTGGGGTCTTTAATCATTTCCACCCACTGTTTCAGAATGTACAGGGCTTGCGACTGATGCACAACACCCGAAATGGCAGCAACAATTAGACTCTAGTACAGTCCGTTGTCGCCAGGGCCAGGGCACACAGGCTCAAACTGAGACTGTTTTGCGCTGCCATTTTAAGGTGAGAATTCCTACCTTCTTCCCAACATGCACCTGGAAAATGGCGGATCGCTGGTTCTAACCTTGTGTGTATTGCGATCCAGTAACCAGCAATATGATACAGTATCCCTCTTGTCAAACTGATCCTATAAATAGAACAGCCAACCCTGCAATTCCTCTCACTAAAGGTGACTGGCCAGTCAGAGCCATGCTCTGTTAGACCTTTACGTACCGTAACCCGAAGGTGGCGTGGTGCGTGAACGGACTAAGCAACAATATGTCTGAGACCCCAGGGTCAGTTTTGTCTTTAGCACTAGTATGAGTCAGTGACATCAACCTGCTCCTCATCCTGAGGGAGTTCACACTGCAAATTATCATATGAGCTTAAATCAGAGTCTGACTGACAATCAGTCTTAAATGAGTGCTTTGCTTGTGCCGCTAGCAAGGGCCGCATGGTAGCTTGCTTCTTCTCCATGTCATTGAGAAAAGCTGACATAAGCTCTTGGAATTTGTCCATTTGTGCCAGACTTTAATAGACCTTGGACAGTCGGATCAGGGGGCTGTTTCACTAGGAGCTATAAGTCTCGCTGTTGGCAACAGTGGCAGCAAAACGGCAGTTTGCGTTTCATTAGAAGGTGCAGTCAAGCGTGAACGGCGCATGGGACATGAGCTGCACCATCAGTGGCAGAACCCGTTTCATCAGTCAAGTGGCTCTCGCTTTTAGTGCCACTGTGGAGCTGCTGTAAGTGAGAGGGTCGACCCTCTCGCTAGTTACGTATATAGAATATTCTCACCCACTTCCTGTGAGAATTAAGCAATGAAATTTTTACACCAGTAAGGTGTACATATATAACCCATAATCGTACCAAATATTGGCCAGTGTCTCCGGGGGGGAGACAGAAAGAACAGCTGAAACCCCGCCGCACTCCGGAGGGAGTGAAAAAGAACAGCGACCAACGCAAAAGCACGGAGGGAGTAAAACATTCAAACACCGACATCTTCAGAATGGCATGGCCGTTCTTCTTCATATTTGGTACGATTATAGGTTATATGTACCCCTTACTCACTTAATTCCAATGGGAAGGGGTGAAATTCCACGTCATACCGGCCCGTTGACAAATAAATTTGAATGTCAAATGTGTGTGCATAGCGAGAGCTGTGCCAACAGTGAGAGCTAGTCCCACCTCAACAAGACCACTGATGAAACGCGAATTTGGGCTTGCCACTGTTGGTGGCACTGTTGGTGGCACTGTTCCAGTCCTACCTCTCGCTTTGACCCCCCTACTAGTGAAACCGCCCCCTGGTTGGTTAGAAACCCCTCCAGACATCTCCTCTATATCTGCAGTTGATTTGGGTTTGTTAACCCTGGTCTTAGACTTATTTTTGACCTTATCCTATTGCTTGTCCGCCATGTTGGCGAGCCACTTAATCTAATTTGCTCAGGCCGAATCAAAACTTAGTAAATGCTAGCACAAACCCAGTGTGAAAAGATTTTGAAAGACACTCAGATTGCAGAAAGAGTGTAATGCTTTTAGGGGAGACAAAGAACTTGTTCTCAAAACAAGACTGAAATGAGTAACTGCCGAGTGGTTTTACCACAAGTAAGCCACTGCTAGTACCTGCTGGTGCCACATCTCTGTTGGCTTATGACCGACCAGTAGCAAGAAGTAGACTTGTGTGATTTAACAAGAGCTAAATGTGCATTTCCAAATAGAATCATTGGCCTATAAAAGGCCAAATAAGCAGGTGAACGCATTTAAATCTCACTACAAGTAGCTTAACACATGTTTAAAATTGTTGACTGAAAATATTTTATCTTAATTCTAACTGAGGGAGGGAGGGAGGGAGGGAGGGAGGGAGGGAGGGGGGGAAGGGAGGAGAAGGGAGGGTAGGGAGGGAGGGAGGGGAGGGGAGGGGAAGGTAGGGTAGGGAGGGAGGGAGTCCATGAATAGGGAAGGACCTGCATTGATTGGCTATCTAAAGCCCTACTCCTCTGTGAACTCAGTAGTTCATGGATCAGTGCACACATATATTTAGCTACCTGTAGGGGATTCAATTGGCATTCACTATTGCCATACCTATATATATATATTGTTTTGCTTCATGGTGATCCTTCATGGACGAGTGCACACAAACCTGTCTGCATGCTCCCTAGCAACGTGGGGGACACAACTTTGTTTCTATGTACACAAATAAAGTAGGTCAAGCCAATATCTGGTGGTAAATGACATGACAAATGATTTTACAAAACAATATCATTTGACTAGGTCTTGACTGATTCGTACAACAAAGTTAAGAACCATTTTGACTTCTGTTTATGTGTAAATATGCTGAATAAACCATCCTCTCATACACCTCATGCCTCCCCCCCCCCTCCTATTATGAGATTTTGCAAAAATATATGAATAGCACATCAAATATACATTTCACCTAAATAATGACACTTGCTAGAGTGTAAGCAACTGTCAGTGCCACTTATGGAGATGGTAAATGTTACACCAATGTTCACTGTAAATCAATATTGAGTAAACATCTGTTTGAGGTTGCCCATTTCACTGACCCCCCCCCCCCCCCCCCACTTTCAACAAATATTTGAATATCTCTGTAAGTATAAAATTCCACTTCCTAGCACCTACTGTTTTCTATTCTCTTTCAAATGAGGCATATCATATTCTGATTCAACCAGTTTAAGAGGTAGAAATATGTCCATAAAGGAGTTCTTAAAAATGGACCTGTGACTACAAAGCCCCCCCCCCCCCACCCCCCCCACTGAATTCCCTTAATTCCATGCCAAAATACTAAATATTAAAACTGTAAGGCATTGTACCATCATAAAACCTTTCCAAAACAGAAATAACATTCCTATCTGTACTTAGTTAGCTATAAAAAGCAAAAATTTGGTCAGGTCATCTAGTGACTATACAAGCATGTGTACTACAGTAGGCTATAGCCATAACCTTAAGACCAACTGGCCACCTGCTAATTAGATTCTGGCTGAAACACCAGAATCCTTGTTACTAGGTGGCCAACCCAGCCGACTGGAGTGCCACCATACTGCAAAGCGTGAAATCACAGATAACCAGTTAGCAGTGAAGCCAGTCTAAAGCTCAGAAGGAAATTGATAGAAATTCATTTTATGAGACCACCTACACCAATCATGTTGATTTTATAGATCTCTAGCAACATAGAGAAAGACAAAACGGTTTGCTGCCAAACTGTATATATGCTCCGAAATAGACAAAGACCTCTTCTGCGTTTTCCTGGTAGTTATTTAAGAGAGTGTCCTGCGATTAGTACAAACCTGTATCCCGCATCTAAACAAAATGAGAGAAGATAAATAAACGGTACTGTCATGTGGTAGTAGGATTGAAAATCATGAAATCATTAGTAGTTACACAGTCTGAATTATCAATATCGTAACAATAATAAAAAACTTCTTTGGTGACCACCAACTTGGACCACTTTATTTGAAAGTTGTCAATTTGAAGTTATACTCTTTGACAATATAATCACAATACACTACTTGTATCATCTTTTGGTGGAGACATTTGCATAAATGTTAATCAATTGAAATTGGTATTAAAGACGATTACGAATCTATCTATCTGCCTCAAGTTGTACCCTTCAGACCATTTTACAACAAGCCTAAAGCAACATGCACTTCAGTTTGCTTTTTATTTTATATTAAAAAACTCACTCACAAAAGGTAATTTTTTATACTACCATATATTTTGTGCTAATTCAATTATGGTGATAACATAACCTTTTATAATTGGAAATACTCACTTTGATATCAAATTCAATCAATACTTAATCAAAATACATTGTACTTTATAGATTAAAGAAATGCCAGATGATCTAATTGTCATAATCACGATGTTGTCTAATAACACAAACGAGGCGGAAATTCATCTTCGATGAACAACTGGTTTCTTATGCCACTCAACCCAAGGCAAAAATATTTATTACATATTCTCTATATTTGATTTGCTATTTTGTGGCCGGATTGTTTGACTTTTACAGACGGACATCGTATAGATTCAGGAGTAGATCCCTGTACAAAGCTCTTTGAAACAGACTGTAATGACTTAACTCCCGTTAGTGTCAGCTGCACATAGGTTTCCCGCCCCGCCCTGACATGTAAAACAAATAGCCCAAGCACAAAGTATTAGCTGCCACCTGCGACCACCTTAGTCAGACTACCCGGCACAGGCATTGGGTGCACCCTTTGCATAACTTTTCACCGTCCCTATGTTGTTTTCTTTATAATCAAGATCCTCACCAGTCTCTGAGATGGGATGAAAATTAATGACGCGTAGCGGGTAAAATGTGCAAAGGTGTAGGATCCAAATTCAGTTTTCCACAGGGGTGACTTTTTTTCTCATCGCCTCTAAACCATTGATGGTAGAGAAACCTCACTGCTGATACATGGTTGAGAACACTCAAAGAAAACTGCATAGAGTCGGTGAGAAGTTATGAGGAGTGATATATGATCAGAAAGGAGCTTGCTGTAGAGTGTGGTATATAACACCTAGGCTGTATCCATTTCAAACAAACACCACATACACAGGTTATAATGTACAGAGATGCCAGTGAGGTCTTAAAAAACTCGGAACACCATGAGCACTACCAGAAGGCTCCACCCTCTCAATCTGCAGCAGAGAATCTATAAGGAGAGTTTCAGCTCTTTCGGGCCGTTGTGGAGCCCTATGGGAGTTTCAATTTATAATCCAGTAGATTTACAACAACAAAAAATACCGGCAACCGCATGCCTCTCAAGCACAGATATGGGCTGGTGTATGGAGCTCTGGGCATCTAACTGTCCAGAGCTAGGGTCGGGAACAGGGTCTGACTCAGTATAATCGGTTCTGAAGATTGTATCCATCATAACATTTACATGAATAAACGGGTGTTTTCAGATTTCAGAAAATGAAGTTTGAACACGTAAAATAACCTTAACAATGGCATCCCTGTAGTTAGAAAACAGAGACAGTTAACGTGTTTGGACACGATTAAACAAAATAAGCTTGGTTTTATGTACACGGATTGTTATTAATTGTCATCTGACGACTCCTTCCCTACAGTGTAATAGCACCTTCAATTTAAAGCAGTCCTTTACACATCTGAGAACGTAAGTTAATGTCTCTCACATCAGATACAATTTAAAATATATATCTCCCGCCATGTATGGCTTCGAAGTAACCAACAAGGTAATATCGGCTTTGACATTCCCTATGCAACATATTTGAAATATTTCATGTACATAAAAATACATCAATGTCTTAAGCTCCAATGTGTCCCTAAAGGTGAAATTATTGAGGTAATGCAAGTGGTAACAGAAACATAAAAATACAATATACGGATATCTACTTTATCGCCATTGTTTTGGTGATGGTTGAATATATTCAAGGTGGAGAGATGGCGTTCTCTTAACCTGTTTCAGGAACAGATAACAATCAAGCAGCTGCCTTTGTTTTCTACATGACTGGTTTAGTTTGGTGTCTATATCATCTATATGTTTCTAATTGAATACAGGATTCTATATATAATGCCATTTGTTTAATATACATGTATATACATTTATTA
This sequence comes from Alentia gelatinosa, assembly GCA_950022655.1. NCBI lineage: Eukaryota > Metazoa > Annelida > Polychaeta > Phyllodocida > Polynoidae > Alentia > Alentia gelatinosa. The sequence goes on along the minus strand of OX465579.1, from coordinate 53,460,582 downwards.
CAAACATAAACCAAGTATTTCAGGGTTTCCTTTATCTTCTACCTTGAACATATCCAATACAATCGGCCTTCTCAGTGAAATATGATATCTGAAACCTACCTTAAACGTGGCTTATCACCTCTTTCTTACTAGACAAACACCGCTTCTAGTACATGGCGAATTATTTTCTTTACATACACTGGCAAGAATGTCCCCACGGTTCTGCTCCTCGTAATTTCAACACATTTGAGCCACTAGTATCAATTGAACACTATCATTGTCATTTTAACCAAGCCATATGGGTAGAGAGCAAAACATCAAGTATCTACAAAATATGCAGAGGAGGATGTCCTATTCAGTTAATTTTATAAGGAGCCATGGATCAGATGGACGCTACACAAGTGATATTGGTGCATCCGTGTTTTAATGGCTTATCTGCAGACTCATTAGGCCATCACTACAGTCCCGCTTTATACTTTACTTTTCGAACGGATACATTTAATGGAAAGGAAATTACATAACTGGAGGTAGCAAAACGAATAACAAAAACAATAACATCTGCAGGTTCAAATTTCAAATATAGATGAGACAAAAGTGTCCTATTTTTCGACATTTTGCAGGTTTCAATGCGATGAATCTAATGCAGGCACGATAGCCTGGAACTTCCTGTTGGAAGACTCAAGTATGGCAAATCCATGATATTCATAACTATCATATTGACAAGCTAATGACTACAATCAATAAAGTAAATATAACGTAAGTCATACAGCATGGTCACAATCAACTAATCATGTCTCTTGCTAAGAAGACCAGTCGTCAAAAAATATATGTTAAAAGCAAGGAATACATGATTTATAATTGATACTAAAACGAAAACGATCCTGCAAATTTGTAATCAAACCAGGGCTCTCATCATACAAAATTACACGAACAGTAAGTGATATAGATTTCTGCAGATTGAAGAGTGTAGAAGAGAAAACACTGTAAGTCTTATCATCATGACCACCACACCTACGTATCTACGACCACGTAACCAGATTTGTTAAGCACCTTTCGTCCACCATCGGAGGGCAACAAAAAGCAGGTCTCATCCGTATCCTCAGCAGCCAGGTCAGTCTGGGCGTCAGGTGCATTGTGTAAGGACGTGGATTCTGACGGGGCTTCGACGAGGCTGACAGCAGCTGGCTGTACATATGACCCCGTGTTTGCCACATCATTATGGTTGGCGTCACTGTTTCGGCTCATGAGTCCTTTCGGAGCAACATACGCCTGGTCAGCGTTGCACTCCGACTCCACAGAGGCCTGAGGGACAGATGGCGAGTCCCTATCTGTGTCTGACACTGGCCCATTACTGACGAGAGCTGGCAACGCTGGCCCGCCTTGAGTACCATCTGCTGAGACGAGGGGTGTTGATACCGCTAACGGTGGAGAGGTACCATCAGTTTTTACATAGTCTGAGTCAGGTGCCGGATGGGCCTGACTACTAGAAGGCACGGATACCCCTGTATGGGGGTCTTGTGGTGCACCAATCGTTCCCCATGTATCTAAGTCCTCAGGTGATACATATCCATTCGGATTACTGTTTGGAGGCCCCGCAGGACCCACTGACTGCTCAGGACTTGCGACATAGCCTGATACTGCTTCCCTGTCTATTTGAACTGCGTCAGGAACTGCTTGTTTGGCCACTTCTGGGCTTGTGACATATCCAAGAGGAACCCCTTGTTTGGCTGCCTCAGGCCCTGGGACATATCCAAGAGGTGCCTCTTTATTGGCTACTTGAGGCCCTGTGACATATCCGAGAGGTGCCCCTTGATTAGTTGCTTGAGGCCCTGTGACATATCCGAGAGGTGCCCCTTGATTAGCTACTTGAGGCCCTGTGACATATCCGACAGGTGCCTCTTGATTGGCTACTTGAGGCCCTGTGACGTATCCAAGAGGTGCCTCTTGATTGGCTACTTGAGGCCCTGTGACATATCCAAGAGGTGCTTCTTGATTGGCTACTTGAGGCCCTGTGACATATCCAAGCGGTGCTTCTTGATTAGCTACTTGAGGCCCTGTGACATATCCGAGAGGTGCCCCTTGATTAGTTGCTTGAGGCCCTGTGACATATCCGAGAGATGACCCTTGATTGGCGGCCCCAGGCCCTGTGACATATCCAAGAGGTGCCCCTTGATTGGCTACTTGAGGCCCTGTGACATATCCAAGAGGCGCCCTTTGATTGGCTGCTTGAGGCCCTGTGACATATCCAAGAGGCGCCCCTTGATTGGCTACCTCAGACCCTGTAACATATCCATGAGGTGCCCCCTGATTTTGTGGAGCTGTGATATAATCTGCCTGACTCTGGATCTCAGGTGTGATGTAATTAAGAACAGAACTACCTTCCTTTGCTTTAGTGTAGTCAGATATGGGACTTGAATTAACAGAATTATCTTTATAATCGTCTACTGTCTGTGAATTATCTCCAACCATAACGTAGCTGGGAATAGACCCACTTGCCACGGAAGAGTCATACTGACGTGGCAAGCTTGGTAATGAGCCAGGGGATGCACTAAATGGTAATCCTTTTCTGGGAGGCAATTTGGGTTTGATCCCATTGAAAGGGGTCCCCTGATTTCCTATGCTACCAGAATGTGTATCAGGAAGCACTCGGGCATAGCTACCCATTGGTTCAGATGCCTGTCTGCTTCGCGATGTACCGTTGGGAACCAGAGCATTTCTGCCGCCGTAGAAGACCTCATCGGACCCCCCGGAGTTTGAGCGGCGGACAGGATGATGAATGTGGTCCTGAGTCATACTGCCCCTACCACTGTCAGCTGTGCTCTCCTGGCTATGCTGCTTGGCCAACTGTAAACCGAAACAATTCAACACGAGCATGAATGACTGACAAGATAACACGGCAACAAAATACAATTGGCGACATGAAATAAAAGACATTTCAAACGTAATTATATACATCAATTCATATATACCTTCAATATGGTTAGATTCCGATCTAAGATTTGTTTCAGTTTTTGCTGCTCTCATATTCAAGCAAAGTGATTAAGGCTGGATTATTTCTCTTACAGGTTTATTAAGTAAGATTGGAGAATAAACGTTATTTAAATAGCTTTTTAATTGGAAACATTGACTGAAGCATTACAGGTAATTGGAATTGCAAAAGTAAATCTTTTACATTGCACCAAAGCGAATGGTTTTAAGACAAAGGAGGCTTCAACATATTAATTAATTCTAGTATATATTCTCTTTTTGAAATTTTCAGTCTATATTTTCTAACGATACATACACCAGGCGATGAAAAGTCTTCGACGTTGAGGTTAAAATAGTTTTGATCGATAAGCTCTCTGTTGCTCGATACGCTGAACTGAGTGGACTGGAAATACAAATTATTTGCAAATCAAACCTGACTCATTATTATATTATTTAGCTCCTCAATACAGCAATATTATAAGAGTGCGATAAGCGTGTCACAAAACCAATTTATGCATATTTTGGTGATTAGTGTTAGAAATTAGGAACACAGAGGATTTGATAGGATTTGAATATTTATATATCCACTAATGTCAGTTATCCTCAAATTTCATTATGAATCCCAATGAGAAGAGAATTGTTTGTATTTGGTAATATTTCTAGATATAAATTATTTAAGTGTTCATCTTCGTTTATTGCATACTTACATAGGAAGTGCGAGGTAATTCTACATTTATACCCCGCTGGAATTTACTGTAGAGTTTGTGGCAGTGCCTGGAAATTGAGAAATACCATCAGTCTGAATCAGTTTGATCATTCATAACATATACAAGTAGATGTAGAACAAGCTATGGAGTCATTCATTTTGCTATGGCTTTAGACATGATATTCATTTCGACAACATTTTGGGGGTTTAATGTATTTCTTTTATGTAATCTATTTTCTATTTCTTGAGGATTCCATGTGGTAGAAGAACTACTATCATCTCCTTTATACAGTAGACATTGTAGGACTACGGCAGTGGCGGTAGTATAATGATATATGAATTATATATTATTACATCATACGTGTATATTATTAATATATTGAGATTTGAAGGAAAATATCCCAACTAACTCGGTGATGGGCTAGGCCTGGTAAGTAAATACAGAGGCTTTTGTAAGACATATTGTACCGACATGTTTCGGGCCTTTAAGCCCTTCATCAGGGGGTGTTAATATATTGAGGAATTATGGTCATTTTGAATGAGAACGTTGAAATTTCGGTTGCCAGAAATTCATCTGAAAAATTGTGTCCCTACACATGTTGAAACTAGGAAAAGCAGAACTATGCATGTTCAGTTCCAACTCGGCTGAACGCTTTCTGTCGGACGATTCTGTTTGCTTCACTAAGTCTTCGTGGTTTGTAAGCTAATAACATACCAAATAAACAAGTCTTGCTCACCTTCCAAACCGGATAATTCCGAATACAACCACTGCGAAGACCAGGAGTCCGCCAAGTGTGAATCCTATGATGCGCCATTTAGTCCACCCTGCAAAAACGGAGGAGACACATCGAGAACGGCACAGCAGATGCATTAAAATCCATTAATATATCTTACACAATAACAACTTAGATGGTGAAAGGCTCCTGCACTAAGGTATTCATTCTCCTTGCTTATTTCTGACTCTTAAGAAATAGGACTGTCCCTCAAATGGTAAAGGTCTCGGAAATGATTCAACAAAAAAACATAGCCACTTGATGGGCAAGCGATGCATTCCCTTTATCAATCTAAAATCTGATTAGAGCATATAATCAAAATTACGTCCTTATAAAAGATTTAATGCATTATCCGAATTTCTCCTATTTTTATTCTAGGGTGATTTTTCAAATTGACTTTCTGGTGTTTGATCAATATCTAGACTAATTACACCGGGGCGAAACAACCACAAACCAACTACTTACATGCAGCAGGCACAACGGCGCACACCATATTCCCTTTCCACTGAGATGGTCCTTTGCCGGTCACGCTCTTGATGGTCACACAGTAGTTGGAATGTGGAGTGAGACCGGTGAGGACGAACTCGGTGTTGGGTGCCTTCACGTAGACCACATGTTGCTGACTAGGGTCTTCTGGGCACGTATCTGTCTCTGTTTCACAGTACCACAGCTCATACGCATAGACAAAGCCACGATGTGTGTTGCACGACGGAGGCTTCCACTCCAGGGACAGCGAGCCGGGCTTCGACTCAACCGCCTTGGATAGCATGAACCCAGGCGGAGGAGATGAATCTACAACCAGAGACGTAATGTAGTCAATCTTTATTATTAATGATAATCTGTACATGGTACCATGGGGCGCAATATACATGAATCCAATGCAAGAAATATGTGGGCGCCTCAAGCGACAAATTACCCATAGGTGCCATCTAACGAAACCAAAGGTTTTACAAGCCTTCAATTGGTTACAATAACCGTTACACAAAAATTCCCCGAAGAATACTTTAATAAATGATTACCTGCGTCTTGAAATACAAAAAGGATAGGGACTATCCATAAAGTATGTACGCAGAATTTCAAAAAAATTCGGACTCCCACCCCAACTCCCGATTTTGTACGCAGTAGAACAAAGAAGGGGCATAAGATATTAGGTCAATGGCAAAAGTCAAGGCAAGTACAGGCATTCGCTAACTAGTTAAGTCTCTTCCAAAAGGGAGGGCTGCACTGACTGACAGGTCCTACTTGGAACAGATGCTTACGTTTCACGTTTGAACTGAGAATTCTTAATGATATTGCTGGGAAGTTTAACACAATTGAAACTGTTTACAATATGACAGTTGATCATGAAGGCAATATGACCATAGACCAAGATAGCGTTAGTGGTTGAAGTATTTCAACGCCTTCATACAGAGATGCCGAAAAGGACTTAGCTGATACTCACACGCGTCGTTCCGGTGGGTGCAGGTGCTGATCACCATGCCGCTACTGAGCTGGCCCTCCTCTCGCGACACGGCGAATTCATACTTGATCAAGTCTTTCCCTTGAAAGACTTCTGCGCTGAGAGGCAGGGTCACCTGGTGTTTGTCTGCGGGCAGGGTCTGCCAATTCACAAAGCTATCATCCGCGTCAAAGCGAGACGGCGTCCAGTAGAATGTATACCCAGAGGTCGCCGTGTCACTGGGCTCCTGGTTCCACGTGACAACCACCTCTTTTCGAGGTTCTGAGGCTATTACTGTCAGGTTGGATGGTCCATGTATACCTTCAAAGAAAAATAGCCATTTAAAAAATCTGTGATGGGATTGGCATTAGGAAAAGAAAGACAACGGGAAAATCGACTGGGAGGGGGGGGGGGGTGGAAGTAGGGGAACTGGGGGGAGGGGTTCCTAATTCTAAAGACGTAAATCAACCCCTTCTTTACCGTAAATCTTTCTTGTGGGATTTACACCGATCCCAAAAATGGCCCTGGTGGACGGAAAAAGCCAGATAACCACTGTTTGGCTGAACGATTCTCATGCCTATATAAATTCTGTTTATTATACATTTCATTTGAATTTTTTTTTTTTAACATTCAAGTCTAAAATCAATTTACAAGAATCTGCTCGGAGAAATGAACTTAATTGAACTCACAGTAGAGTAGAGTGTGGCTTAAAAGTATGGCTCCTTTGTGATATTGTAAATTTGAATCGTACATTATATCTAACCAGGGCCACAAATCTTGTAAAAAAAACCAAAAAAACTTCATTACTGTGCTATGAGACACTGATATCTTGTGTATTTTGTGATGGAAAAGGCAACAGGTCCAGCGAAACAATGTATAATTAAAACCGGTGATTAGTGTGCTGAACGAGTCACTAGATGCACTTACTGCTGCTGGCAGGCACGACCCTGACGGGCGCTGGTGGCGTTGGACACATGCCGTTCAGGTTAGCGGAGGCGATGGTCACCTCCATGTGGCAGTTCTTCGAGACTTCTATCACCACGTGATTCGCCACTTTTTTCTGAGAGGAGCACATAATATCACACCCCGCCAACTGCGTCACGTTCACCTCGTAATGGAAGTCAGGACCGTGCTGGTACCTCTTAACAACGGGCTGAAATTGCGAAAGTCACTGATATGTAAAGTATGTACCTGAATTCACACAGTGGTATTCCGCGTTACCGAAAGTATTTAAAGCTAGATGGTGTGGTGGATGAGTACAACAATGATGCATATAATGTGAGTCAAGAGAGGGGCAATTAAGTGCGTTATTGGGTTGATTTACAATGTCCGCTGCTGCCCCGTGCATAAGCTAGTCGCCATGCATGAATATCATAAACAAGGAGACCTCAAAGGAAGAATAGATTTAAGGAATGTTTTTTCACAATATTTTCTATAACGAATTGCGATATATGGGCCCAAAGGTGTCTAGGTTGCCAGCAGGTCAATCTTTCTAATCTCTGGTGCGAAATTATGCGTGTATGTTTGGTAGTCTAAAGTTTCTCTGGCCTACTTGGCGTTTTCCGTTTTATGCGGCTATTCCACCAAAAAGGCCCTCAGCAGACGGGTTTTTGCCCTCCAGCCGGCGTTTGCCGCCGGGGCCGCCCGTCCGGCCACCCCTAAACCCCTAAATTCTCCGAGCTGTTCCACCAAAGTCACCCCGAGGCTACCAACAGGGGTACACAAGGCGCCCGGCGGGCGTCCCATAGAGCCAGCCGGACCTGGCCAGTGATACACTCGCAGCGGGTTTGCTATTGCCATCTGGTGGAAATCGCGGCATTAATGTGCAAGGCCACGGCTTTCTATTGATCCGATAGGCGGTGCGGCAAGCGGCGATACACTACGACACTCGGAAGCCGCGAAAGCCACGTATCGAGCAGAGCAGTGTGTCGTCGTGTTGGGATTAGTGCGGGAACACTTTATAGCTCGTCAATTTTGCACTGGATTCTGCTTTAAACCGAACACTGAAGGTAAATAAAGATAAGGCTTGATGTTATGAATGTGTATATTTGACTCTGGTGCTTATATTCTGCCCAAACTGCCGCAACTCTCCGAAATTTCGGTGTCAGCATATCGGGATACCGTCCGCGGGCCAGCCAGCTCAATATTGACGGTGTATATCATAGTATATGTGGGCGAGCGGTCAACGCGCACCCGGGGAACAGCTCTCGGCGTCACTCTCAATGTTGCTCTTGGCACGCCGGCCGGCCTCCCGGGGGCTTAAAATCAAATGAATCAGTTTTCCTCTGGCAGGGCTTTGCGGGGGATGTTGCGCTCATAATGCCCGGCCGGCCTTCTCTGTGGTCATCACTATATTTTGGTGGAACACCTCCAAAATGGGCTATTGCACAGGAGTATTGTCCCCGGCCAGCGACCACCAACAGGTCAGCCGATATGGCACGGCCACAGGGTTTTGCAGACATTGGGAGAGGCCGGCGGCCGTGAGGGGCCTATGAGCTGTCATGAGCTATTCCACCAAGCAGATTATCGCCATCGGCGGGAGGTTTGGGCCGGCTATTGCCGCCAAACACCAATAGGCCACCACAAGGCGCCCGGCCGGGCCCTGCACTGCGTTGGTGGAATAGCCGCATAATTCTGTTCTGTTCAGAGCTTCTTTCTCTGATCAGGGGTTCCTCTGTTCTGATCTGAGCTTCTCTGTTCTGCACACTCTAATCTGCTACTCGGTCCTGCTCGGGGCCTATCTAATCTGCTCAGAGTTGTTCTGACTGCTTGCAGCATCTCTATGCTGCTTAGATTTTTATTTTCTGATTGTACTTCCTCTGCTCAGCTTGTATGTTTTCTGATCTATTCGGAGCTGCTCTACGTTGGTTTGAGCTGATCTGATTTGCTCTGGTCTGCTCATTAATACTCGACCTCTATTAGTTCGCAGGACATTATAAATTCATTTCAATTTGTATATGCTTTTCATCTATCACTGAGACCTGACAACATAACATAACATTCGTAAACGAAATGTACACTTACCTTCCAGTAGACTGTGACTTCAACGCACTGACTGCCCCCGTTATCGGAGACAGAGTATCCGCCATCCTTTACTTCTGGGTTTCTAGCTGGCACTGCAAAATAATCATCTTACCATGATATCATCTTGGCTACTACCGCAACTATCATTACTCTAGTCATCCACCATCACTTTATCTATTGCTGATTGTCTTTTTATAGAGACAACACCTATTATCGTTTTTTCTTGGACAATCACCGCGAAAGTAATATGATTTAGCGGTTGGATATCTCCAAATCAATAATCATGCTACAATCATATATTTCTTACATTGTACACAACTTGTTTCTCTAAACATCGCTAGCCATGAGCTGTCCTCGATTTTTGTTCTGTTTCGACGATAAAGCCAAGACAGCACTTCCATGTTATTTCCCTCGCTGATACACCAATATAGGCTCAATATTCTATACATATTTTCAGTAATCCCATTGCTTGTTTTACTACCCCTAACACTGAATGCTGTTTGATAAAATTCAATATTTCGATATCTATATCATGATTAACAGTCTTTTCAGGACAAGTTTAATACAAATCATATATCGCACCCGATTCAGGAAAGGGTAACCGTAACAGCGTTCTTGGTGTGTCCCATCATAGCGAAAGCTAAATATTAATTGACTTACCATAAGACAACGTAGTGAAAGTTGTTTCCACAGGTATACTCCAGTACCCATGCTGTCTTGTTTTGGCATCAATGATGAAACTGTATGTGTGATAAGGCGTTAAACCGTCCAGTCGCAGATGGGTCGTATTAATTAGTTTGGTCTGTAAGTCAACCACAAAGCATTTCTCTGAAATTCTACATACTACAAACAGAGTATTAACAAAATAGAATGAATATAGTTACTTCGCATTATAGGGGTCTAAAACCTTCCGTTAGGGTATTTTACTTCGCCGCGCTGACGCCAGCTGGCACCACCAGACTGCGAGATGTATCCCAAATACCTGCGTCACCTATTGGTAACTAAATACACATGGTTCATAGTGCAAAGCACAATCTCATTCGTCCGTAGTTCATACATTGTAGACCCTTCCTCCTCTCTTTCTGATTATTGTCATGCAATAGAAACTAGATTTCACTCTGCTAAAAGAACAAGAGCTAAGAGTGCATTATCAAATAGAAATATTGGCCTTTAAAGACCAAATGAGCAAGTGGACGCCTTTAAAACTCAATACAGAGGGAGGGAGGGAGGGAGGGAGGGAGGGAGGGAGGGAGGGAGGGAGGGAGGGAGGGAGGGAGGGAGGGAGGGAGGGAGGGAGGGAGGGAGGGAGGGAGGGAGGGAGGGAGGGAGGGAGGGAGGGAGGGAGGGAGGGAGGGAGGGAGGGAGGGAGGAAGGGAGGGACAGGCCCTGCATTGATTGGATATTTAAAGCCCTACTACTCTGTGAACTCAGCAGTTCATGGGTCAATGCACACTTATATATAGCTACCTGTAGGGGATTCAATTGCCAATCAAGAATGACCTGAGTAAATCGGAAACATTATTTCAGTTTCACCTTCATGGATGAGTGCACACAGACCTTCCCTCTGACCATGTGGCTCAAACTGGGGGGAAAACCTCTATTCCTATGTACACCAATAAAGTAGGTCAAGCCAATATCTGGTGGTAAATGACATTACAAATGATTTTACAAAACAATATCATTTGACTGGGTCTTGACTCATTCCTAAAACAAAGTTATGAACCATTTTGACTTCTGTTTGTGTGTAAATATGATGAATAAAATATCTTCTCATACACCTTCTGCCTCCCCCCTCCCATTGTGAGATTTGGCAAAAATACATGAATAGCACATCAAATATACATTTCACCTTAATAATGACACTTTCTAGGGTGTAAGCAACTGTCAGTGCCACATATGGAGATGGTAAATGTTACACTAATGCTAAATGTAAATCAATATTGAGTAAACATGTGTTTGAGTATGCCAATTTCACTGAAAATCCCCCCCACTTTTAACAAATACTTGAATATCTCAGTAAATATAGAATCCACTTAGAATATTCCACTTCCTAGCACCTACTGTTTTTTATTCTCTTTCAAATGAGGCATATTATATTATGATTGAACCAGTTTAAGGGGTAGAAATATGTGCATAAAGCAGTTCTTAAAAATGGACCTGTGACTACAGAAGTCCCCCCCAAACTGAATTCACTATTTTTTTTAAATCCATACCAAAATACTAAATATCAAAACTGTATGGCATTGTACCACCATAAAACCTTCTGTCCAAAACAGAAATTATATTCCTATCTGTACTTAGTTAGCTATAAAAGGCAAAAATGTGGTCAGGTCATTTAGTGACTCTACAAGCAGTTGTACTACAGTAGGCTATAGCCAAAACCTAAAGACCAACCGTCCACCTGCTAATAATTAAGTACACCAACACATATCTAGATATACCAGAGGGTCGGCTGTCATATATTCCACATAGAGAAATATACCATGTATGGATTACACTTGAGGGTGTGTTGGTTGGGTGGGTTGATTCACAAGTCTCACAAATATGCTCACAAATAGAGACCATTAGCAACCGATAGAGGAGTTTGCCCTGCCTTTATATAAAAGTGTAAAACAGGCTGTGGCCAAATGAGATCAACTCGACACAACAACATTTTGCAGCAAATTGCGTTATGTAGCACTTCTTTTCTAACAAAAAGATGAGACTGGGCAATCACTTGCTAGATTTAGGGAACGTACTTACTACGTCAATTTATCTTATGCCATCAGAACGAGTCCCAAGGGTAGTTTATATGTTTGCCTATGATAGCGTTGCAATTCAAATTGATATTTCGAGTCCGTTCTGTGTTAGGATTCGTAGTGTTAAATTGTGAGACCAAAAGCTACTACGCGATGCTAAGAACTATGGATTCTTGCGCAGCTCCGTTTATACACATTACCAGGCCGTATCTCCAGCACGTGAGTACCCAGCCTGCAGTCGCCGCTTCCCCATCCCGTGACGATCACTATAGCGCCATTCATCAGTAGGGATATATAACTCTATCTCCGATAGAAAGTATTCATCAACAACCATGTCAGCTATGAGGTTTGAAAGCGGGCGAAGATTTAAGTTTAATTGATATATACAATTTGTTTGTAAAAGATTTCGCTCTCGTTACCCTTCGGGTGCAGTGAGGAAGATTTTTTCATTTTAATTCATATATACACCAACTATATGATGGTTTTACTAGACTAGGCCCGTCTGTTCACCGCTAGCACTACCGTGTGACTGTCGAATTTCATGAAAAGTCGGCTACGTTGTCAAATTCGAACGAAAACCTAAAAAGAGATATCAGGCCAACTATATAAACAGCATGGGTATTAAACATTGTCTATTTCTTTCATAGGTCGTTACATACGTACCACATTCTCATAACTGTAGGCTGATTCCGAGAAGGTAATCCTATACACAACGTCCCAACCTGGACTCACAGGGTCCCACTCTAGCATAACAGAGCTAGCGTTGAGATGTCGCACGGAAACCTTCACCTGATCCACTTGAACTGTATATCAAAGGGAGTAGCTCAGTTATATGTCAAAGAACTGCGGTAACACATTATAACATGACAGCCATAAACTGTAGGGATAAATCTAAATGAAGAAAAAGAAAGAAATCCGGTGAAATAATTTCCCCGATTCAATCATGTCGATACTAAAAAAATCAATATAGTATGATAATAATGTTTAATGACAAATGTAACCAAAAACCTTCAATTATTCTATAAAAGAAATAATCTATTCTATAGTTTCTAGCAGCCATCCTTCAAAGTTAACTGAGACAAAAATGGTATAAAGGTATTCAATTATCTGATACCACCGAGACCACTGTGTTTCCAGGAGGCTTATTAATACATTGAATATCACTTTCCAACTTTCCAGTCTGTGTGCCAAAAGTAAAATGCATCATAAAATGGTTTGCACCAATGTGCATAAATCAAACCCACCGAATTTGAATAAAATGCAAAAAAAAATTGTTGGCATGAATTATAAATCTAAGATGATAAGTTTTGAAGTTTGATTTTCATTTGTTAAGATTTAGGTTTCTTTAAAAAAAGAAGAAGAAAGAAGCCACATTGTATACGCTATAAAGGTTTGGTAGTCAGTGTATACTTCTTGACTGATGGCAGTACTCACGTTGCTCAGCCAGTTTGATGGTGTACGCGCCGGACACATTGTCGTGCTCATATCTGGTCTCTATACGTATGCGGTACACGGCATTGTGCACATCGGTGACGACCGGCCACACACATTGCCCGTCATCTTGAGAACAATTTTGCCACGTTTCACCGGGAATATCGCTGTAACACGAACAAGGTTGAGCATTATTTTTCTGTTGCCTCAAATGATCTTGGGCTACCACAAAACCACGACTCTACCTCAACGTAGACGGAAGGATCTATCATACATCATTGTTTGCTTCAGAGATGAAAACTTGAACTGAGTTGATAAAGGTTCTCAATCGTCGCCGTTACAAAAACATCAATTTGTAAATCCATGTGTGTCTAACAATACTGGAGAGGAATTATATTTTAATATATATATATATATATATTTAGGATAGGGCACAGGACAAGCAGAAAAAATAAACGCGAACTATGAACACAGGCTACCTCTATAACACTGAACCTGTTGGCCTCGTCAATATCCTAAGGAATATGTATTGCTCTTCATTAGAATAAGATAAGCCATTTTCTCTCAAGGGCGGACTCTCTGTAGCTTATATTCCGTCTTTAATCTAACTGTTTACTCACATTCGTTTCCAGGTTATCTTGTCGGTAACTTTGAGCTGAATCTTCTCTGTCTGCTGAAGAGCGGTGGGAGACCACTTACACCGCATTATTGACTTATGTACAACACATTTCGTGATTCGCGGAACAACTGGTTGAACTGAAATTAGAAAAAGACAGAATCATAACAACATGGTAGTTTGACCTATCATAGGCTCAGTTCCAAAAAGGTTGTTCTTATTATTATTATGACCATCGTTATTATAATCATTCAACTAAGGATAAAGTATGTTCACCATAGATACACAGGCATTTTTTCATGCATTATCCAACACATATCATCATGAAACATCACGAAATTTGATATGATTGCGCATATAAACAATTATATGAAATTGAGTGATGTTTAGATTTTATCCTACCCTGTTACATGTTTTAACTTCATATGTCACCAGTGGCATATAAATATTTTATGCCATAACCGTGGCATACAGTCACACCATGTTAAGTCTATGGAGGGGTAGGATAAATAGCTAAATTTAGACGACACATATACAAGACGAAAATAGATATAGCTACATACAACAACCGATATGTACCGGACACTACAAGTAAGGTTGATATAGGATACGAAGATCTTTCAAATTTACTCCTTGGGATGAAACACCATTGAGTTTTTAGCAAAAGCATTAAACTTATTTTACGATCGACCAGATTTGCTTAGGTTTGATAAAGTAATCAAAACTGTTATCCACATTTCATGAAACTCAGATACAACATCAGGGTGGCGCAGCTATTATTATCAGCATGTAGATTATCAGACTACTTACTTTTAACGGTGAGGATTTGCATGCCTATCAATTCTGTTTTATTAAGTTTGCAGGTCATAAATTTCTGATTGAGTTCCGTGGTTATGTTGGGATATCGAAGCTGCATAGTGACATCGTCGACAACATGGTAGTACTTCCTATCCACGGGTTGATTGGCGATGAAAAACCAAACATCGTTCGGTGTGTATTCCGGTTTGTGGGCGACCGTGCAGTTGACAACGAGCGTGTGCCCCGGGGCGACGACTGGATCGTTCGGCGACATGTCTGTTAACATTAACCACCAGTTATAAAGGCAGAGAAGGAGGTTCTATACCGACGACAATCAAAGGAAAACAAAGAATGGTATAAGGAGCTGCCAGCTATGCGTGGTATTGCCTACATTGTCACATAACCTTATTCGTAGTTATTTATGTAATGTAGTTTATCCAATTTTAACATGGTTTTTTAAAATTTCTTATATTCCAGATCTTTGGGTATAGTTTTATGACAGAATTGGCATATCTTTATCATTGTTTATAGAACAAACCGAAAACGATATATCTTATCAAGTAAACTGCATGAGCATGCTATGATACGGATCTAGATAAACGACTACCTACTTCATCATAAGCCAGCATAATTCTGGAGAATCACTGGGTGTACGATCATGTGACAAAGACGCCGGAATTACTTAGGAATAGGTGACGTTTGACTCGAAGCCTTAGTTTGACAAGAAATGTTTATTTTATTTATTTTCTAAAAATATTTTGTTTAATGAATATTCTCAAAATTTATATCATTCGTCTGATTAGTAACATCCCATTATTTGGCAATAAAGAGGGTCTCGGTCAGTCAAATACAGTTGGCTGGTTCCAATCAGAAGCTTTACACAATTACATCAGCAAGAAGAGTGGTAGGGTACTAAAGGCATACCATCTCACCTTATGGATTACTTTCATTGTATCAGTGACACTTTCATAGCAGGCAACAAATTCAGTATACACCAATTTAAAGTTATTGAGTCAGCAATTTCCAGTAACAGTTAAATAACAGCGCAAAAGACCCCAACCCAAATTTCTTTAAAATCAGTATGTAATTCTATGGATATAGTGGCAGTATAACATTTAACATTGTTTGCTTTGTTAACCTTTTAAACTCTTTTAGAGTTTCCGTTTTCTGCGCTATGGCTGGAAGAGCATTCCAACCAGTTCCACAGATATATTCAGGACTATGCATGTATACCTGTGTGTTTGGTCTGACCATCCTTGGATAGGCCAATATTTAATTGATTTACATTTGATGGATTTGTGCTCTGCGATAAGCCAGATTTAACACATGGGCACGTCTGCGGCTTTCTAAAAAAAGGCATTCGGGTATGTACTAAGTTATTACCAGACCTTAAAGATATTTTCTGCGTTATTCTCAAGCATCGATTTTGGAGAACCTGGATTTTATTAAGTAAACATGTAAAAGCATAAAGCCTATAAGACACCGAAATTTGTTCCCGATTCATCCCGACCATCGGCTCGGTGAGAGTCGGGAATAAAATTTCGGTGTCTTATACCTATAAGACATCGACATGATGACTGTTTCCGATCACACTTCCCTCTTTTATAACCTCGTAAATTACCCGGGATAAGATCAAAAAGAGCCGCCAGGAGCCGAGCCGGGGTGAGCCACGGGCCGCTGGTGTGGAATCATAGAAATTAATTCAAAGTTTAATAACTTCGGATCCAATTAAGATATCGGGAAAGGGTTTTCAGATTTATAATCGCCTCTGTCTTCCCTACAAATGGGTATAAGGAACTTCTAAATTGGACTAAGGGATAGGTTGCATCGCTATTCAAATATCCAACTCAGAATCGGTAACAATCGGTGAAAGTTCGTTAACCGAAATCTTAAGGTCGAGGAGTCGGTCATATCTGACATGGTAGTAATGCCCGACGCGTCGGGAAAAGCAATAAAATCGGGTCGGTGAAGTGCGTACATCGACCCGATTGATGCAGATTGTCACAGACCCGACGGATCCGTCGGGGAAAGGTAGAATCGGGCATAGTTCTCCGTAATCCATATAAGGATTTCTTATATACCCATGCAGTATATTTGATAATTACATACTGCTGCTCCCTATGCAGTATAAATTGTATACTGAACCCTGTGCAGTACACTGTTATACTGCACACGTTGAAACATCAGCAGTGTGTGGGCTTTCATGCTGACATGTCTTCTAGGCCAATACATGGTAAGATTTAATCGATTCTGGGTACATACCAAATATAGAACGACCTACCATGCTTGTACATGCTACAAAACTCGATGGGAATTGAGTTATTTACGGAACTCGGCCTGGGGCCTTGTTCCGTATATAACAACAATTCCCCATCTCGTTTTGTAGCATGTACAGCATGGTCAGGTCGTTCTATATAATTATAGTGGCTTTATAAATTTTCAAAGCAACATTGTTAGATATAAAAGGTCGCATCTGTTGCAGTATCTAACAATGTAAAAGGTCGCATCTGTTGCAGTATCTAACAATGTAAAAGGTCGCATCTGTTGCAGTATCTAACAATGTAAAAGGTCGCATCTGTTGCAGTTGATACATTCTGTGATTAACTTTTCTTTGCATCTCTTTAATGTAAGTATCAAATGTCAGTGTTTGATCTAAAGTAACTCCAAGATATTTGTAGTTAATGACTGATTTCAGGGTTACATTATTTAAAGTTGAGGTTAACAACAGTGTCTGTCTATTCAGTCTGATATGGGTACCAAAATTTAGAATTTTTGTTTTTTCGGAGTTAATTGATAATTTGTTAATGTCATACCATAGTGATAACTTATCTAAACCATTTTGTAATCTTGATGAACATGGGATCCATCAAAACTGTATCAAGTGACCTTAGGGAATAGCTAAGTTTTTAAACTGTGGTTGTTTTGGCTTGCTTGGTTAAATTAGGGCTTCTCTATCTATTTTGAAATAACTTGGTCATTCAAAAGCGGAATGAGTCTACAGTATAGTAGATAAGGGTACTGTCGAAATTCAAAGGGGGACTTTGGACTCATTAAATCTGGCCTTGTAAAAATCTGTTTAATGAAAAAGGACCTTATTTTATCGTCGGAGGCAATCATAAACAAAGAGGAAAATGCTTACATGTGTATGCCGTCGCACACATGAAGGTGCTAAGGAGAACGATTAAGATTGGGTACAGTCTCATCGCGCCGACTGCCCGATTGGCGCGCCCTCTTCAGGAATAACTGTGTGCTAACATCTGCAAAATAAGAAAAACCTTGGTAAGTGACATAATAGTTAAAATAGATAAAGATATACCCACACACAAAAACCTGCTAATTACCATAGTATTGCACTGTGACCAGGCATTTAATACGGTGTTGTAGACAGGGCCTAAAAAAAAGCCTAATAATAAAGACTAAAATATTATGAGAGTGCGAATTAAGTCTCTGCGAACAACTATCAACACAACAACAGACCATACAACCTTCTAAATTGTATGCTTTACTACAGAACTCCTGGTTCTGCCGATTCCTTCGTCGAATATCCCCAAAGATACCGTTTTGGTATACACTCGTTATATCATCAATTATTTGAAATTATGCTACACACACAATTACAACAATCACTTGATTACTTCCGGAGATGTATATTTCTTTGCCTTTTTTTTCAGAAAATAGCTGAACTAAAAGAAATGCTCCGTCGCTATTGATAGTGGTGTTTATTTATGGCGAGAACATTTTTTTGTTTTATGTTTATTCTTAACAGGCATTTATATTTGACCTCCTACTAGAGTGTGTCCAGGAGTGCCCTACTGTGTCAGCCTTCGCCCTATGATCAACCTCCCAAGACTTCCCCATGACGGTACCAGTTAGAGGAATGCCAGTGGGGAACGGTCCCACTACACACTAACAGCTGCCTGGAGGAAAACACCACCATCATCGATGATAGTAAAAACAAACACACCTCTCTATACCCCCCCCCCCCCGGCCGCAAATACACCTCGCACTATCCTAACTTACACACGTTTAACACACAGTGCATATAATCCTGAAAATACCCGTACCAATACAGTGTTCACTTAAATCAAGTTAGGAGTGGATACAATAGAATATGGAATGGCCGCCAGTCAGAAACATGGTCGATGTCACCTTCACTCTTCATGTTATCTCATATTAGAGGTACACGATTAAAATAACTGTCTTTATTGTGATAAATATGAGACAATTATCAGTTCTTCATTAGTGTTCACTGCTCGATACGGTGATATACTAACGACAGTTTTACACAGATCTTAAAAGCAGAGGAATGCAAGTCACAGCTAATAAATTATCGAAAATAGAATCTAAAGGTCAAAGTGAGTATCGTAACTGATTAACAAGACCGCTACAAGCTGTGGTGTGTGCATAGATCAGTTATGGAGACTCTTTTGCTTCCGAAAACAAAAAGAGTAAGTTGGTATATTCTAGACAGCCTGTTAGATGCCTAGAATTTCGATTATCATAAATGTATATCTTAAACTTCGAATAAAAGTAATTTACAGGAATAATTGCACCCTGTGTACAGGTTCATGTTTTAATGTCATATATATGTACATATGAAATATGTAAGGCTGCTTGATTGATATGCACGCGTCTGTAGGTCTAAGTAGAATACTTGTTCTTTATCCATGTACACATCGTTTGCAGTTTTTCATTTGAGGTACCTACGCATTCGCTGATGATATATACTTATTATCCCTCGTATATTAAGTCCCCATTGAAATTGTATTGGATCTCAGTAAAGAACTACCCATTGTTTAAAAACTGTCAGATACCATAAACATGGTATACGAATTCAAGTTATGGTAGACGACTTCAAAACCATTGTATACGGCAAAAAGTCCATTTGTGCTATAGAGCAAGTGAAATAATCCCTATTGATATAACCTTTGATATGGTAATTCCAAGGTTTAATATATATTGGAGCAGATGGATCAACAGACGATGGTTCTGTAAACCATTCGAGGTCGGTATTACTACGCGGCAACCTCTAGTGGTTTACTTCCGCCTGTTTACGAAACCATCCATTATTGTCTATTTAATTTACAGATGGCTCCTGTTGCATCAGGAAGTCCTGCCATGCTGCTGATTTGTCGCATACAGTTGCTAAAAAGATCTAAACAAACCACAAACTCGGCAACGGAATGAGTCTGGGGAAAGATGTCATATTCATAGCTGACAACCATCATGCACTGCATCTTTCTCTTGCATAGATAAAGTCTACAGATTAGGATCAGTTCACTCCATGCCCATTCGGTTTGTGTGGACTTCACCGTGACACATACATGTTGAAATGAATTCGAAACGGATTTATGGAAGATAATTGATTCAAAAGGTTGTATATTCCACCCTCTACACTTTAAAAAAATAATTAACTCGCACGTTTGTTAAGCCTGCCTGAAACACCTTTTATCCCAGGTCTTGAAATGACAGAATAAGCAACCGTAATGAAGTTTTTACATGGTAAAGTATATCATACAATACAAAGGTCACACTAGATTTGCTGTACACCACCACCACCCCCGGGGGAAAAAACCAACAAAAAACCCCAACAAAACAACTCCTCTGTAAGTCGGTGATAACAAGTATAATTCACCTTCGTGCTGTATAATAATGCATAATCATTAATATCTATTTCACAGATCATTGTACCTGCTGTTTAATACGACATGCCTGACTCCCAAATATTACACGTTTCTCCTTAATAGGGAACACTTTGCTCATCTGTTCCGGATATCAGTCTTGAGACATCTACCTCCTGCTGCTCAGGCCTGCAGTCAGAGAATGCACAGTTACCTCCACATATACATATACTCTAGTATGTCGCATGTTATCAACTTCTAGTAATTAATTAAAACTCAGTACGCCTTCACTGTGATAAGAATATCCACCGGTTCCCAGTTAGTTATTGTTTGTGGTGACCCTTGATACTAATCATTCTGTAGTGTTCGAGGATTCCGACTAAAGTATGTTTTGATGTTCACATCAGAGGGCGATCCCGATTAACTGTCCGAGGTCTGGCGGCAGGTTAGAGACTCCCTTTCCTAATTCTCCTTAACACGGTCTCCTTAAAAAATTATGCAAAGTTCAATAACTTAGGATGTTCGGGAACATTTTACAGATCTAATCTCGCCTTTGTATTATCATCACTAGAACATGTGATACTAATGGAGTAGCAGTAGTAGGTAATCAATCCATAAAATCACAATGTACTGTAACATACGTGAGATCAGCTTGGCCCAACTTCTTCAGTCGACATGTTCTGACTGGAGAACACACCAAGATCTTCCTCTGTCATTTCTTGTAACTAATTGGCCAGGTTCCGTGGCCCTCATATGACCAGTCAAAGGTCATGGTAGATTTCGGGAGCATGTATATGCTTACAAGGAGAAAGATAAATAATTTGACGGCAATATTACCATGGCAAATAGACCTTTGTCATGTAGTTACTGCGGGTCGTAGGTGCAAGTCATGCCTATATAATGGGTCATACTGGTAATGTGCGTGTGTGGGACTGCCATCATGGGCCCAGCCCAAGCCTCCCACCTCTTCAAGGAATATTTAACCATAACTGCCCGCATTACACTGTGTAAGTCACTCCCACGATTTATATGATACATAGCAAATACTTTTATCTAAAGACACCCCAGTTATATCGAAGGTTGATGTGAGGGGTAAAAAGCGATGGCCCAACATATTGAATGGTCTGACAAAACTATTGTGTCACTGTACGTAGATGTACCTAACCCCCCCCCCCCCCTAAAACTTGAAAGACAAACTGTTTTTTCGTTTACGGAGGTATATTCCATGAATGTAATGACAATAAAAATTGGTAACTTTACAAAATAAGCCTCTAACGATAAGAGAGGCTAGATCAACACTACAGATGGGGAGGGGGGGGGGGCTTATTTGGGCCTGATAACAAGAATGGATAAGACTCACACTTGCGCGTCAGGTGACAGCGGCAAACTAGACCAACAACACTGACTTCTCTTGATGACAGGTAATTTTGAGCCCTTTTTGAGGCTGTTACTTTCCTAGAAAAACAGAGTAAATGGCGAGAAACGAGAGATATGGGTATTTATTGTTCACTGATCACTGTCCCCCGGACCTCGTCGCCACGCCCTGCAACGCCTCCCAGTGGACTGGACACAGCTGCCAGAACGAGGCAACACCATGCCGGCCTCAAGTGTTGCTCACCGTCACTAGAGGGCAGAGTAAACGCGCTGCACCCAGCAAACACGGCTCTCGTATTGACCGTCCTTCAGTCCCGCTGACAGCCATGATTGAGAGCTCCACGCCACAATTGCATGCGTTCTGACGTCATTTCCGGTGGAGAGAGGAACGCAGCCTCGCTTTCACTGGTGGCACTAAAGAGCCAAAGATGTGTGCATCTCGGGAAAGGCAAGAGAAAGGAGTGTTCCCAATTTTGCATGTTGGGATAACATTAATGGCGCTGTACCTTGTTGCATTTCTAAATAGCATACAGTCGCCATTATATAACATGGATATGGTACAGTGTGACCGAAAACGTTTTCCTCATTTGAGCCTTTTTTGAGTATGTATTTATATATGACTGGTAAGCATGAATTATTGACCTTTCCGCAGAGCACGGATCGTATACAGGAAACTCATATGACAGAATGGGTTTCATAAAAAATGTATGTAGGGTGGTTCAGATCATGTGATCAACAAAGCTACTTCTGCTAGGGGATTCTCAGAGACTAACACAATACTGATGATTCAATATGCTAAAATCTGCTGGGTCTCATTTTACAAATGTGCTAGGCTTATAAGGACGAATAAAAACTACCAGTGAACAAAATAAAGTGCGCAAGAAAAAGGTTGAAATAAATCGATGATAAACAGACTTCACAAATCACTTGCGTGGTAACCTACCAAAGCAACTTTAATTCAGTATACAACGTTGATTTTCTATAAATGTTGGGTGAAAAACACATAGTTTAACGACATGGAGTTTTCGGAAAGTGAAAAGTACATAACCCGGGGTTATTTTTGGAAACCAAAGAAATAATGAAGATCGAGTCCAGGCTTCTGTGTACAATTTGCCCTTAGGAGGGATTGGCAAAGTTGGGGAGTGTCGAATGGAAAGACAGGGACAACCAAACGTAATCAGAGAGATTGGGTTGGTTTTGAATGTCCCCTCCCCTGTGCCGAAAGCAATTTCCTAATCACCAGCTCCCTGGGCGTGCTGTGCGTCAATATAACAGATGCCACTAGTCATGTTCCTCAATATTATTCACATAATATTACCAACAAAGGTTGCCCCCTTTGTGGTGACCTTCATAGGGTAATCGTCGGTTGGAAATAAAGGAAATACGTTACAAAATACTGTGACCTCGCTATTCAAGTTAGATTAATTCAAATAGTATTACACAACAAGAATCTATCCCTCTAAGAGTACAATATGTATACCGTCCCTACCCCTTCCTCCAACCCTCGTCTCTTTACCAAAAACAGACTCATGTATATCCTTACCCTAAATACCCGCCAATGTGTTTCGTTATAGGGCATGCGTGAGGCAAGCGGACGCTCAGCCCAGCTGGAAAGGTGAGGGTTGAACTGAAAATGTCAGCTGCGGTGACAATGTCTTCAATCACGTCACGGTGCGGGCTCACTTACCACTGTACTTTGGACACCGGCCCTGGCCTACCAGCATTGCCACAAGCCAAGTTACAATCTGTACAGCCCCAAGACAAGCTTATCATTCTGGGAAGTTTGCCCACACAGTGCTAGTCATACCAGGTCATGGTCCTCCTAAATTCTTTCTGTTTTTCAGTTAATCTTTTTATAGCATAAGTCGCCTCGTGTTTACTGTTTTCTTTCTTTTTCTGTTGTTGTTTCTGCCCAAAGTGATAATAATAATCTACTTGTTTAAATTGGTTGCATATTTTCATGCGATCGAATATCAATGTACTTCATAAAGTGTGTGAAAGGCAATTTAGAATCAATTACATATCTAACGTGTTGTTCATCCAAATCTGGAAACAAGGAAGTATTGTCGTACTTTCTATATTGCCAAACATCACAAATATTGTTGACTGAGAACAAGCGGTATATCCATTGTTTATGGAAAAACGTGGTATTCCAAGTGACACCACGAGGACCAGTCAGTTTACTATCTACCTATACTATCAAGAAACGTCACAAAATTTCATATGATCTTTTAAATGGTGTGAGTTGTCTTTGCGGAATGATTTCACGAATTGGAGCTGAGTGATATCTGTAGCAGAAGACAACAAATGTCATTTAAACAATCATATGTGACGTTCAGATTTTAACCTACCCTGTCACATGTTTTTCATATGATTTTTCACTTAAAATTCTGCATTGGCTGGGCATAGGGCTACAGCCTAAAGAGCACCTGTTCTAGCAGGTGTCTATAGGAGAGTGTTTTACCATACTCCTTATAACTATGATACCAATAGGTATATATTGGGTCACTATAAGTATAAGCGGCGTATATTGTTTTATCACTTACGGAATGAGTAATCAATTTGAAATGTTAACATAATTAAGCACCCGTGCGTCACTGCTGGATGACTCAAGAACTATATGTGAGTGCATATGAACATTGGCGTTTTGTAAACGTTTGCCACTAGGCTTACTGTAACTATAATATAATAATATAATTAGAGATGTTCCAATCAGGGAATTACGTCTTCTCTATATTCTGGGTTTTTCCCGTTGTATTTTAGTGCAACGTAAGTACGGGGGCATAATTGGACTAATTGTTCTATAAAGGTTGAGAGGTACATGTACATGTATATTAGTTTCTGTTGCTGTTGATATGCAAGTGGGACACAGTAAAAACACACGGCAAGACGTGTTATAAAGATAAACGCAGTATAGATGAAAAGTTATAAATAGAATATAGATGAAATATATCTAGAGTACATGTGTATTCTAAAAGTAGGTATTTAGGTCTTTTTTATGTTTCATATCAGGACCGCCTCACATACATGTTTGAACTATTTACGCAACAAATATAAGATGGCCATTGACGCCGTACTGTGTCTTATAAAGGTTCTCTGTGCTATGTTTAGGGCTCTGTAACGGACGTGTAATTAAGGAAGCAACACAAAGTTAGGTGCAGGAGTCCTCGCCCAGCGTAGATCATCTCACGGAAGGTTCTTGTCGGATCTCTAACAGAGAGCCCGATCGACTCCACACCACAACATCCTATATGGACAGGACACCCTGGCTGGGTCTAACGCACTACATTCCTTCATCAAATCAGTTCTTATTCCCACCACCCAGGGAACCACACAACAGTCCTCAGATCGGGGGAGTGTGGGGCCTCACGAGTATAGGTTTATAGTATGAAGTCAGTTGTCACCCCCCCCCCCCCCCCCGCCTCCCTATCCTCCAATACCGCCCCTCCCCCATAATAGTACCCACATAAATTGGTCCTCCTGAATAGCGCACCCTGTGTAGCTGCCCATGCCTCCTTTCCCCACTACCTCCTTTCCCAAATCTCTCCGGATCTCCCGTGCCCGTCGGCGGTCCTGGCATTGCGTTCGTAAACCTGGTAACGCCACTACCGACCTCCTGCTACCCTTTCTCTCACCCTCACCCTGGAGGAGGTAGGCGCTGGCGGACATGGGGGGTGAAGTAGGCCGGGGAAGGTGAGGTCGGCCTCCACCCGGTGAAGGTGTACGCGACGGTCGATAGCTGCTGCGCCAGGGCTTCATTGCCACCACGGCGGTCAATATCCAGGGGACAAATCCTGTTCCGTTTGACAGACCAGTGAGGGGGGAGGCTACCAGAAAATCCCTGGGTAAGGCCAGTAGCAGTGGCCGCGCGGAGTGGGAGGGGGTCGGTTTGGGGTGGCACGGTGGGACACTGTGTGGGGAGGTAAACACTTCCTATCATAGAAGCTAGTGATTGCCATCCAATTCAATAATATTGTTGAAAACGACAAAAAAAGAATATCAGGATTATTAGCATGTTAGCCGGGAACAAAGTTCGAAACCATCCGGGTTATAACGGGACTCGGAAAAATGAAATCTCGGTGCCTGCACAACCTCTGTACTGAGCGGCTCTTCAATAATTCAAAGGGAAAAACATTTGTATCTCAGGGTCAGCCTGGTAATACTTTCAACGATTTCGAGACCATTATCTTAAGCGCGTCAACACAATATGTTCCATAATTGGAACCCGTGCGTTCAGCTGATCACCCAATCAGTAAGCACGATGGAATGAAAAACACCCGTGCTAATATCCTGTTGTTCCTGATATCACGTGTACTCAATAGACAATAATGACTTGCACAAAAAGCAGAATTTCAAACACAGCTGATTACTGCCCTCCCTTTGTTATCCTGCCAATTGAAATGAAAGCATGTTAACGACCTTGTGGTGGACTGGCGCGCTGTGCTGGCCAGCTGGGCGGAACCGCAGCACATACCGCTGCCTCGATCCGTCATAAATACCGATTCCCAGTCATACGAAACTGTATCCGTGTATAATCCATGCCAGTTCCCGATCCTGTCATGCGAACCAGGACCCACGATGAATATACATATTCATGTAAGAACCAATGGTTTTGTGTATGGACAGCCGTATACACTGAGGAGTTGAGGTGTAGTTATATGTTTTATTACCCAGCTCAATGGATAAAAATGTTTAAATTAATCCAAGAATCGCCACATCAATCTTGGTTCGTTGTCATCAAGTGCATTTCATGCTATAGGGGGCGCGCCTGTCTGGCCGACTTTATATCGCTGCCATGCATAGGTTACGCGCTACATTTAGAAACACAGGGACTGGATATTTGTCTTCACAGGGCATTTCCTATACACCATAACTAATTATCCGTATAACATCGGTGTGATTCTTGTCTATCATATGAGTTTTAAGATATTGATATATCATAATAAGTAGTGGTCACGTGTTTTCAATGTAGTAATATATATAATTTTATAAATACAAAGGTCTATGTATTACAGCATTCGACATTCAGCCTGATATATACTGTTTTAGTTATTAACTATAAGTAGCATTATAGCAACAACTTGTATGATCATTTCATTCAAGTTATTGTAGAGGGGGCGGCTGTAGGTTCATGGAGGGGGTGCGGGATTTACAGAAGGAAGAGGGTGGTGTCTATCATGGAGACCCACGAGCCAACGCCATTCATAGAAAGCGATACTGGGATCAATAGTTGTGTGCACATCCTTCTGGCTCGAGTAATTCATATATCTGTTTATATGTCCTCGTATATACTAATTAGCCATGCACAACTTTTAAAGACTGTTTCCTTACACTAATTAACGGACGAGCTAGTTAACAAGCTGTTTGCACACGATGGGATTCCAATTACCAATGTTATCACACTGCAAAAAAATATCTTTGAATTGGTTAAACCAACTTGAATCCATTCGCATAATATGTAATTCTCCTTCATACTTCTACCAAGGTAAGTACTCGGATAATTACCTATATTTAGATGACTGTGCTGTGACATTACCAGCGGCTACCTTTTTTGTGTTTATATCAATACAGCCGGACTTTGATGTCCATATTAAGTTTACGTGAAATTTTCTATACGTTATAACCCTGGGTTTAAGTATTATTTCCAGTTCCACTGCCGCTTTCTTTAAGTGTGGTAATTGGATAGATTACTAGTAATGGATGAGATGTATGGTAGCATACCTTTAACCTTATGGTATCAGTCCGTTCAGTGTCGGTTTTGTGGTCGTTGTAACGGAATTACCTTAGTGAAGGCGCTCATAGGGAATAGTTGTAATACCGAGCCTGTGCAGTACCGTCTTACTGCTGTCTTCAAGTAGACAGGTTTCCTAAGGACCGTGCATTTAGAAATCGAAAAAAATAAAGACAAGACTAATTTCTGGTTTTCGTACTAGGTTAATTAATGACGTGGCAATGGGGGTCAATGAGTGTAATCTGTCGTCACTACGATGGGGTCTATGGTTAGGACGCCAATAATGGACTAGTCATTATGATATATATTAGCATTCCGATTATACAAGGATGCGCAATTCTCTATGTACATATGTGTTATAATCAACCGGTGAGAACATGTTCAAGGGTATGAGTTCGTATGAAGTCTACCGTCTATATGATAAAGGGAATGTTAGGCTTATTGGAACGTGCTCCTATGCAAATATGCGAACAGAATTTATTTTGAGACACTGGGGGCAGATAAGAAAAGATGAGATAAAAAAGGTATCTTAGAATAGTCTTTGGAGCCTCAGTGTAACAACACAGAAACATATGTCGTAGGCATAAGGCCTTTTGATGATACGATAAACTTAAAGGTCTTAGAAGATGTGTGTGGGGGGGGGGGGGGGGGGGATGTTTATTTTGAAAATATCGTCCATATCGTCCCGGACCGATGCCAAACTCGTTTTCCATGCACAATTTTTTCTAACAGTGAATTCTATAGGTATAGTGTGTGACACATATGTACTAAATTTCATAAGATAATCAAATCGCTGGCGAGAAACATTTTACCATTCGAACTGATATATAGGGGGCTGCACCACTCGATCTGCTTGTCTCAAGACATACCACCGCATTGGAAATGTACTATATATATAGGAAATAGATCAATTGTGCGACATTCTGTATGGACGATACTGCTGATGCCCACGACTAGTTTTATGCTACCCTAGGATGTTGTTTATCTTCATTATAGTTTATCGTCCAGCCTCACGTAAAATACAAAATCATTCAACAGCCCCCTGGTCAGAGTGAATCAACTGTCAGATTATCAAGGAACTATGATACGCTCTGGGCCCTATATAGGACTGTGGTCAAAGACGGTCAATCGCTTTCCCTGTGGCCCTAAGTGAAATGATATCATGTTTTGGAATTCTTGAACTAGTATCAAAAGCACACTGACGATTAGCTATGGTATATGGTAAAACGCTACAAATAAGGATTATTAGCCCTTTGTTTACTGTGGCGCAGAACTTATATTTAGAGGATAGCCCGACGAACCGATATATATCAGTCATTTCAAAAGCGTGGATGTATTTCTACTTGCATTTATCGTGCATACATATCTATTTTATGGGATTCATGCACATGTATTTCGAATTTTCCTGGTTAAACAAAGAACAGATTGTTTCTGTGTGAAAAGGAAGCCTATGGTGGTGTCCTATCACATATATCTCTTCTTAACCTAAGGCATTCATACAATGACGATTTCTGAACAATTCGGAGGCGCTCCACAGCGCAAGCCATATTTTGCCTATTCAATGAAATTGTTGTGCTGCTGAATTATAAACATGTTGCTTTAGTCACCTTTATTGATTTTAGCAAACCTTTCGTTTATGTAAACCATCATGTCTTATTAAATAAACTAAATGACACTAATTTTATACTAATTATAGAAAATTCTTTGACCAACAGTAAATTTAAAACAAACTTTAAAGATGCAGTATCAGCTGAAGAACGTGTAAATTGTGGAGTGCCACAAGGCTCAGTGATTGGCCCATTGTTATTCATAATTTTTATTAATGCCATTATATGTAATCTGACTAATGTTAAATCTATTATCTTCACAGATGATATTGTTTCAATCTCTGAAGTAAAGACCCAAGATGAGGCTCAGTATCTATACCAGCAAGTCATAAGAGATAGGGCCTTGAGCAACAAGTTTTGTCTCCCTACTATATCCTCTGACTATCGGTTCAGTACGCGCGTGCGCCTGTTATTCGTGTTGGTAATCAATGTTTATGTTACATTAGATCACTGCTGCTTCATACCCCCCCCCCCCCCCGTACATGCCCCGTAGACAGGACTTCCTGCCCCAGCTGACCGGGACTGCGAGACGTCCAGCGGGCTCGTCACGGCAGGTTCCCTCACTGTTAGTCTGATTAAACTGACCACGAGCACAACCCACCTGCTGACCGGGTGGCCCGGCTATTCCCCAGGCCGCGTCGGCCGCGCCGTCCCGTCGCCGGCAGATGCACGGCTCTGCTGTCGGGAACAGAGTCGCGCAGTCCTCTTCAGTGAGAGCGGCCGTCTGGTACGGCGTCACAAACTCCCCACCTGTGAATCACGTCCTCCGGCCTGCCAGTTAACACGGCGATAGGCTAGATCACGGAGAGGGAGGCGGGCAACCCCAAGAACCGCGGTAACGAATACTGCCACCAGGGGCAGGCAGGCAGCCCGCGACCAGGCGGAGGGCGCGCTGTGGAGAGAGCCGCGTACCACGACCGAGCCGGCGGTGGTGCCGGTGGCGGGGTACGTAGCATGGCACGGGACGGGGATTTGCGGTGGGAGTAACGTAGATAGGTAGGTAGAGGGGCGGGTGGTCGGCAAAAGGGAAGGAGCAGTGGGGCGGGGCAGGGCCTGGAACGACACCAAGTGGCGGGCAATGGGAGAGCGCTCGGTCGTATCGAAAAGAACAGTCACTGGCCAATCTATCAGCAGGTATCGATCGGGGCTCACTGCCCGGCAACAACAGCCAAGCGCCAGCAGTGCAGCCTTCATCCAGCGTGTCATAATTTACCAATCTTTCTTTTTTTTTCTCTCTTGTTGTGATCATTTATAACCCCCGCCCCTCAACTCGCCTGTCCGACCATGCGACTGTCACATCGGCGGCTGGTAATGTCCCCGCGCTCGGCTCCAAACAAACAGCGGATCTATTATGGCCATATAGGCCTACACGTGTGGCTGCATCTGCCCGCCATCCATTAACCTGGTCCATTACTTTAATAGGATAGACAATGTCTCTGCATATATGTTTGATTCCCCCTGACTCATGCCATTTCTAGTATAGGTTTTCTACAAATACATGCACGTTCTCTTTATACCGCACCAAAACTATGCCATTTCAGACAGACCGGACATTGTGGTCAATAGAAACGCTTATCTTCATAAACGGTGACTGGACGAAATAAGTGCTGATCGAGCGACTATGATGATCAGTTTTGACTTTGTCATGACAACTGACTCAAGTGACGTGTTTAATGAACCGTTGACGTAAACCAGTCCCGTGGGTGTCGGGTGGAAGTCCATAGTGAAAAGGTTGGCAACCATCCCTCTTCTTCCTCACCGGATCCATTGCTGCGAGCAATCTCCAAGTACAGGCGAGACAGGGGGCGGTGATGGGTGGCGAGGATGTGGGAGCGGGCGCAGGCAGCTCTAGTGGTACAGGTGCTGATGATGGCTGTTTGTGGTGGGCGTGGAGAGAGAGAGCGAGGTTGAGTTTAGTTCCGGGTTCTCTCCCTCTATTTTCTATTCCTCTCTGTCACTTTGGATCATACCCAACCAACTGGTGATCCACTAGACTAGTAGAGCCCCATAGTTGTACCCCCCTACCCCATTCTGGTAACCCACAATTGTTGGGCACCAACATTATTTGATTTCGTCACCCAACCCATCACCATGCATTTGGTATTATACAACGGAAGTGCTGCCATTGTGCAAGAGCTTGTTATTTCATTATGGTTCTCATCTATTGTGCAAATAATCTAGTCATTCTGTGGTATACAGATGTAAAATGTATGTGTATCATGTACACACCTGTACTCCGAAAAACATATTAGAACATTCTGACATGCAAAGCTATCAAATCCAGTGTAGTTCCACTTCGAAACAATATTTAGTATTACATATTTAAAGGGGGTAAAACAGGGTGATGTTAGGGGTGCAAAACACGACATTGGTGGGTAAGCCCGTTCAAACTCACACTTACACCACTTGCCCTGTCGCCGTTCGCCTCCCCACAGTGTTACAGATACGGACAAATCGAATTACGTCCTCACCGAGTGGCACTATGGGCCGAAGCAAAAAAAACTCTAATGTATTTACATTTACGTAAATCACGCTAAAAGCCCGTGGCGGCCGCCGCCCGCCCACCCAGCCGTGTCCCGCCGATATGGACCGTATCAAAGCACGGCCCCTAATGGAAGCAGCACTGATTAAGCTACGCAGAACAGGCGATTCGGGCTAGCTAACTTCATGCAGACTGAGCTCAGCATTTCTTCTGGAGTATTTTACTCAATGGATAACTGACTACTTTGGTTTTGGTGAAAGCAGGAATTGCACCATGTAACTGTCAACGTGATGCCACTCAAACAGAGTGTTCCGCCAAACTAAGCGTTATTTCGACGCTAGGCTAGTCCTTCAGCCGAGCTCCTGGCCAGCGCCTGCTCTCAGACTGGCCGAAAATGGCTCCTTTTGACTGTACTCTTCTATCAACCAACCTATTCTAGCCAGCCGATGACCACACAGCACCGATATACCTAGAGCAGGTGCCGCAGGAGCAGTGAGCGGTCTGTGGAGCCATCTGGTGGATGTTGAACCTACCGGCTTTTCAATATACCATTGATTACTGAGGTTAACTGAACAATGAAGGTAAATAAAGATACATGTTGATGTTATGAATGTGTATAGTACACTCCGGTGTTAAAGTCTGCCCAAACTACTGAAACTGTTGGAATTTTCAGTCTCTACTCTTGGGTTTGTGGTTCCCAGGTATTGCCCGGGATCTCTGACCAAGTCCATTGTGGTGGAGTCAGGGAAGCAGTCGACGTGGAATCCATACTCTCATCAAACCTACTAGCTGGCCATGGCTCAGAGCCAGCAAAAACTAATAAATCACCAAATAAAGCACCAAATATTATTAATTGAGCAGGCCAGTGGTTTGACGCCCCAGTCGACACTCTACAACCTGCGGCTGATGCTCCAAAACCAGTGGCATGCACTCCTCAGCCAGCAGCAGAAGACTAGCAGTTGAAGGCCTAAACATCTGCCTAGATGTTCCATAAGCCAGTTCATCGCCTATGACAGGCCAGATACTACAGTATTTAACGCTAGTCGGTGTTAATTTATTGTGTACTTCTCTACAGGTTGATCTGCATATATATATATATATACACATATGAAAATGGATCAAAAGTTATTGCCTCTTGCACCAGTTGCTACGGTAATAACTCATTTGTAAGCAAAATATGTCCGAATAAGTAGCAGGTCCATCATAAATACCCCTGGCGTTAACTGCTTGAAGCATTAGTAGGCAACAGTATACATTATACCTGTCGTGCTCCCACGCCCTTCCAGCCTGCCAGACAGCCAGCTGGCCGACACTATAATTTCCTCTGCTATATTTCGTTCTTCTATCTGATATTCGTTGGCGGAACATGGTTCTCCCATCCCCACCGACAACCTCGTTTGTAGTAATTAGTTCTACAGTTGAAAGAAAATAACTGGTCGATCATCTGTCCCCTTTGATCAACGTTGCCTTGTTTCTCTGAAGAGGCATCGACCAGTGAAGTAACGTACAATGTACGGTAAAGGACACGGGGCATGGGAGAGTGACCCATAGCTCCGTGTTCTGGGAGGGCACGCCCCGTTGTCAGAAGACTCACATTGGTCAGCCACCAAGGCTTAACAATGACATACCACTGGCCACCTGTTGTTAAATTGTATTTATTTGGCAGACAGTCACGGAAACCAGTGTTTCCTATAAATAGGCTCCAAGCACTACCCGGTGCAAGTCTCTGCTGCTGGAAATGGGGGAATTATTTATAGTGCTGGATGTATAACTGGATGAGGCGCCAATATAAATGGGAATAAGGAAACCCTGGAAAGCAGAAACAAATTCCCGATAGAAACATCATACATTTTCACACTGGACTAGATAAAGGTCAGCAGTGTTTCTTTCCCTGATATAAAATTTGATTACTCATCATACTCAAACTAATACAATTGTGATAAACGGAAAGGAAGTAAACTACTCAGTGTTTTCATTAATGCATCTCGAATCCGGCGACATCAATCAAAAGCATGCCAGTGTTGGAAACTCCTACTCATGTTAGATAGCAGGAAAAAGTAAACTCTAGATCACTATACAATCTTTTGTTACCAATAATGACATAAAATACTATATAGATAGCTTACCTCTCGTGTGAAAAGGGTTCTTGTGAAATCTGAGACACATCTTAGAAATAGCAACGAGAAAAGGAATAGCAACCATTCTACCGCCTAGCTTCAAGAGTAAACACTAACGACATCCCATAATTTATCAGACCGTTTCATTCTTTATAAGTTTGTATTAGAAGCCTTGATGTTTATCAACTATAGTGGATTCATCTTTTTCTCCATTAGTTGTTTAAGATAAACAGAATAAAAATTATATAAAACATGAATTAGTCTTATACAAATTGACATCAAAAGCATGAGAGGAAGGACTTTGAATGGAACATGAAGAGGTCATATATCAACCTCTTCTTAAAACAGGACTGTAGGACACACAGGAATCAATTTACAACCCTCTTCACCAGACGAAGAGGCTATCAGTGGGGTCAGCTAAACAAGTCGAAGGGCGTCATTGGCATCAGGGAAATTACCCAAGTGACTGATGACTTCTGAGAAATCAAGAGCAGCTGCTGGTGGGGGAGACGAAGTGAAGGCAAAATGGTCAACAAGATTACATGGCGATCGCTAGAATTGTATCCCGATACACTTCTGAGTGCTAGAACAAGGGGTAGAGGGAGTAAGCCTGGGGTTACAGGAGATCCCATGTAGTTGAGAGCAATAGGGACCATGTGGATGCTCTACAGGGGAAGGAGGGGGAAATGACACGGGACTAATGAAGCTGCAACAAGTTTATTACAGATTTACCAAGGAAGGGATGATGCAGAACTTGCAGGTACACTGGGAAGTAAACAAACTAAGGGTGATAGTAATGCGTAAGACATGAGACAGCGGTAAAGTCAGCGGGGTAGAGATACATGATAAATACAAGGAGATGGGGTTAGAATAAAAGTAACAAAGAGGGTAGAGTAGGGAAGTTGTAAGTGCGTGTTGTAACATGATGAGACAGATTCGAAGGTGAAGATAAAGAGCATGGACAAAATGAGAAGGGTGGTGAGAGGAGAGGACACAGTCGGTTTGAGATAACAGGGAGTAACTAGAGGTACGAACACCAGGGAATATGATCGATGTATAAGGTTCACTGAAATGAAACAAAAAGGTGATTAGTTTAAAAAAAACTATAACTATTCCGTACATACTAAGCCGTACATACGGAATTCTACTCTTTAGCTGAGCCGTAATATCTAAAAATAATAATTTTAAAAAATACATTCTCACCTATTCAATAATCTAGCTTAGCTACATGCATTCGTTCCCTATATTCTAGATGAATGCAGTAAATTAGGGACATTTCTCAACGTCCTATTAAGGCCGGAGGACGAGTATAACTTTGGATTTGTTATTGAGCGTACTGATGGGTAACCGGACCTCATCTGTAAATTGGAAATACATACAGACAAAAGCTACCACTACAGTTACCATATCAATTCTGGGCACGCATACGGGCCGCAAAGGTACGGCTGACAAAGTGGTCTTCTGTGGGCGGGGTGCCACACGAGGGGACTGTCTGTCAACGGGCTGAGCCGCCGCCCCTACGCCGCCAGTGAACATGAGCTGCTCGGCCTTCCCACTCCGCCTGGCACTCCCTGGCTACTGTATGTTCTCCGTCAGTCTCCCGACTCCTCACCCCTTAGCACCATTTTCTGCCGATCTAAATACACCAAAGGTCCGTGACTGTCCTTCCCCTAACTGCCTCTCTCTCTGAGAAACAGTCTTCTTGTTACGTTCCAATTTCTGTATTTGGGAAACTTTTCCCAATGACTTATCGTTTAACTAGCACCCTTAAAACCCATCATCTATTAACCCATCACCCGACTGCTGCTTGACATACCAGCCTATCCTCTGACAACCAATCCTCTCCATTCCTGCTCATAAATTGGCCCCAGGAATGTATGCACTGGTTAGAAAACATTGGAAATAAAACATACCCCATAAAAAAGTGGTAGGAAGAAAATGTTCTAATATGTGGGACGTGTTTAGATTTAGTCAAAACAGTTAAGGAGACTCACCCGCATTCCCAAAATGAAAAGGTCGGCACCTTTCGACGACTTGTCGGAACTATTCGGCGGTCTGTCAGTGATCGATGTCGCCGGAGTTCAATCAGAGTTTGGCTGGGTAGGACCGACTTGTAGATACTGCGGAAATTTTATCATTATGAAAGAGGGCCTTGAAATTTCGGATACCCGTAATTCATCGGAATACTTGCCTCCCTCTTCAATATCAATATAACTGCTCTTCGAAAGACCGCCGACCTCGATTATATCCTCTTCTGATAACCAGTCCACCCTTTCTTCATCCACAGCCTGGCATTTGATAGACCTACTTAAGTATCCCTTGATTAACCCTATCCTCATAGCCCATCGTGCATCTCCATTAGCAGTCACGGATGTCTCAGCCCTGATTGTTTTTGCCCTATACCGTTTACCCTTCCTGATTATCCCTAAACTGTCCGTTCTTCCTGACCACTCTTCTATTGACTATGGTGCCATCCATTCAGTTCGTCCAGTCCGGCTGTCTACCTTCTTACCAACCAACCCTTTAACTCTCCCGCCACTGGATCTCTCCGAGACATCTATTCCTTTTGGATCCCTTATGGGTCTGACGGCACTATGACAAAACCCCCTCACTTGATGCCTCTCATTAATATGATGTCGTAGCTGTGAGTCTCCTCTGCTGCATCCCTACTTAATCTAACCCTGCATGCACCAACTTGATATCACCAGACCGATTCATATCTATAAAGTTGATTTTTTTTAAACTAAAACAGGTTTGAAGAATTTAAAGAAAGATAACACTGGTTTCCCAGCGTTTTTCATCGAATCGTATAACATATGAACGATGCACCAATATGCATAACATACTTCCTTGGTTCATATGGTTTGTATATTCTCATTACTGGAAGGTTTTTGCCCTGAGCAGTACCTCACTCAGCAAACAAGACGTTCATTACGGGGCCATGATGAAATGCCTAATCTGGAGGCAGGTGTGGCTCCTGTCTCTGTAATATATTAAATCAGCTCTCGTCCGGTGCGACTCCGCCTTGAAGCATGGCCTCCTGCAAGGAGGGCCTAACAACCAACAAGCCACGCTGAGCAATATAGCCGTAACTCTGAATTATAGGGCTTATAGGCTTGAGCAGCTCCATGAGCAGACCCTCTTCTAAAAATAGCCATTGGCGCTAGCTGAAGGTACTTGGTCGCTGGCCGGCGGACTCAGTGGAGGGTATGGAAACCAGCACTGATGCCTATGGCCCTGGTCTTTGACATAGCACGATGGAGGTACATTGTGGCAGGCTCTTCTGTGCAGGCCATTGGATGGACTGCTAGCAGTAAGAAAAGGACCGGGTCAGGACAGGGCATTGCCATGACTTGCACGTCTACGGATGGCCCCCAGAAGGTCTGCTAGTGGTGATAGCCCGCCGCCAGACTAGGACTCTCAATGCATTCCAACACTCTAGCAAGGCCATTAGTCTCAGCCCTGCAGTAGGCGTTCTGAGACCTTACAGTGCATACGTATGCAATCAGGACTTTCTACTCAACCAGCATTCTCCTTCTCTTTCTCTTTCGTCTTGGCGGCCCCGATCTGGGTTCGGTCTACGTGGAAGCCTCTCGCCAGAAAATGGCTGCGGATATGCGCCGCTAGACTCCTTGGTGGTATTTCTGCACCACACATAAGGCAATGTATGACTGATATGAGCTGCCAAGAAAAAACTAGCTCTAATTTCCTACTCTGTTAATTGCTTCATTATCTATGCCAAAGCTGTGTCCTAAATTCGTAGAATTCCACCAACATGTCCTCAATTAATATCAGCCTTTCGTCACTTGGCTCTCTCCCAAGGATTTCAATATGCAGTCGTTTTTATGGAGAAAATAACAGTAATAATTTCATGTTTTGTCTATTATGGATGCTATCATAAATGCGTAAGGATACAATATTGGGATCAAAAACATTTTGAAAACAAGGTAAAAGGGTCAAAGATATCATACACGCCTAATTAGTTACAGGGTACAAAGTAATAGAAAATGAAACCAGTAAATCCACATTAATTTGATTGTTTTATATCCCCTATACACCAGAGCAAACAAAATAGATACAACACACAGAAAGGACTGACTGTAAAAGAATTCTACTATCCAAATGCTTCCTGAATCCTATTCACTTTAATAGACATGACGGGAACTAATAGATCATCTACTTAAAAGACCTATCCTTTTTAATGAAAAAAACAAAGATCAGTCATAACTACAGGTCGGACTTGTCGCCAGGCCGTCAGCTCAAACGTAGATAAAATGTGTATACCAGACAGACGATTATGATGTACATGTATATCAAATCACGTTGTAGGTTACTAGAATCAAAACAACCTGGATAATTATAGTGTACACCAAGAGACCCAGTCTATGTTTATGTGCTTTATATGTCGAGCTTGAGGTATCATTCCAAATATTTTTATCTTTACACTGATGCATACATGCATAATGGTTAGAGAAACAAGCTACTAGGTTAGGAATTACTGATTTATATCAATTAGAGGGCCAATGTAGAACGAATTAAATATATACGCACTGTTGTGATCATTCACAGGAAACGACCGTTACAAAATCTTTCAGTTTAGGTTTCAAGCTTTTGTGTTATTCTTGTCAGTCATACAGGCAAACATTATATGTAAACCATAGTCTGACCAATTGCAATCAAGACCAGGTGTTATCAAAATCATGATTTCCTAAGATATCTCTGAGATATGTGTAAAAGAAAACTCAAGTGTTTCAGTGTCGATGCTGTCTCTGATCACCAACAGACTAAGGACTAAGGCGAGTGTCAACATTCATGGGTGATTTAAGTTACGGTGACGTTCAGAAGGTGATATCTGTATGACGTACGACTGAGATTTCTTTATGTTACATTTTTCAACTGGTCCCCTTCCTGCATGGAAGTTACTACTGAGACGGTAATCCTATGTTTAGACCAGGTCCTCTCCACCTCTGCTTCGCAGTGGCTGGGAGCTTTGCAGATGACAACAGTCAATC
This sequence comes from Alentia gelatinosa, assembly GCA_950022655.1. NCBI lineage: Eukaryota > Metazoa > Annelida > Polychaeta > Phyllodocida > Polynoidae > Alentia > Alentia gelatinosa. The sequence goes on along the minus strand of OX465579.1, from coordinate 53,422,168 downwards.
AGCACACACTGAGGGAATACATAAGTGGTTGTGCAAATGATAAACAGGTTATATCATAAAAAACAGGACATATTTAAAACATTTTAGTTCCTATCATTACCTTTTGGTGACCGCTGTATTTTTCTTTATCCCCAGAAGAGGAATTAAAGTTCCTCAGTGTGCTAGCTGATAACAAGCTTATTTATGCCTCATAGCATTCCAGATATTAAAAATCAGAAATAATTGAGAAATCGCACTCCTCTAGATTCGTCCTGAGAAGTCCTCAGGGCAGTTACTGACGGGACAAAGGGCGTTGGGTCATGAGGTTTTGGATTCTACCACTCACATGGTATGGATTAGGAATTGTGTGTTATTTGATACGCTCTCCTGAATGAAACCAAACTACATGCATCTGAAATTATCCCTACTGAGTCTTATATTCACAACTAACATGTGTAATACTGTATGAAATGGCAAAAGTTAACATGTCAAGCCTCCAATCGAATCCGAAGGAGGGCGACACCGTACGTTTTCTGATGGCAATCCAACTTGCGAATTCGAGATCTCCAAGCGCATATCTAGATCCACACGCACACTGCTTTATAATACAGAGAGAAGTTTAGGAGATGGAGAGGAGAAAGGGTTGACTTGCTCACGTCTTTGATCATTAACATTCAATATATGATAGAACTAATCAGGATGAAATGCATTATAATATGTACCCTTTCCCTGACAGGTCCAGGAATCACGACGAAGAGGGGTGGGGTAGGTGGAGGGGTATGCATAACACAGATACAGGGACTGAGGCCAGTCTAAATGGAGGGGTGAGGCCCGTGCCGGAACATGTTGGCATGAGGGGATTCCCCCGTGCTAGCCGATCGGCCCTTGACGACTAGTGTCTCATGTCTGCCCCACATTCACATTGACACCGAGAACTACAGCGTGCCTTGTTTAAATCGGGTCAGGGGACCCATTTGTCAATACAACCCTGTAATGTACATATTTGTGGAATGGACACAGCTACATAAATCAAGATCCAACCACAATAATAACATGCTCCCTCCAGTATGAGCACAATTTTATAACATTTGCCCTGTTATATTAGAATCGATATATAGTTGATTATTAGATTCTTTTTATATAAATTGTCCAATCAAAAAGCAGCTTTTACTTTGCCTCTCTAAGCACCGAGTTACAACAGACGATATCCATTGGAGCTGCTGCTGGTACCCAGCAGGATAAGAAGCCAGCGTATCAGGAGGTGATCCTTCTCCTCTAAAAAACATGCAGTTTTTGGATGCGTGCCAAGTCTAACCCTGACACATCTCAACAGTCTCAAACACATGCCATCCCTTCAGCCTCGAAGCCTCCCACCAGCTAGGGATCCAAGGCGTTCTTATGACAGAAAACAAGTCCCTGCTCCCGGGGTGCCCTATGGTGGTGATGACAGGGTATGATTACGAGAAAAACAGCGGTCCGGAGAAGGCGATGGGTCTGTAGCTAGGTCTACTATTCGGGGGGAAAGTTTGAAGTCAGCACTACACGTGAGGGCATACCGAAGTGTCACTTGTTATTTGGTATTTGTCTAACGCCGAGGTGAGAACCAACTCGCCAATGCTGCTCCAACTCTCTCCATGATAGAAGGAGTTCGGGTGAAGAATGGCGTTTGTCGACGTCATGCCGCAGGCGTCACCATGGGAACATGACGTCAGAGATAACGGGGCTGCCCCCCCCCCCCAACACACACACACACGCACAGCCCGCTGGCAGTTAGAGCCTGGACACGTTTCCAAGTCTAAAAGCGGTTCTTATTTCTGATAATCTATGACTAACTTCCCTTGGTCGGAACAACTAGTATCTATACTCGTTGGTCGGAACGACTCTGGCGGGAAACTCGGAGTCCTATGCAGTATCTTTGTATTACCCTGCAGGGTAGATGTCACAAGCTGTGGAGGGGAGTTCCCCGATCCTACTTGGGGCCAGGGGGTCGCGGATAGTTAGCTTTTAGTTTCGACCTCTCTGCTACCTCACATGCCCCTATACCTTTTATGATTGGCTGATCATGATGGATGTACTTTGTAACGAATACAATGATGTGAGGGGATTTAGTAAGAGAAATGAGTCATTCCTCCTTCACACCACAGAGTTTTGATCAGGGGTATGCACCATCAGATTATCTGTCTTTATGCATCTGTATAGAATGTCAGAATATCGTAAGTTTGCAATAGGAGGAGCAAATGCTGGGGAACTCAAAGGTTGATAGGATTCAAAATAGGGCATTCCGGGCGGTTCAAGGGTACTGTCAACAATATCTGTCAGTTGTGTCGTTACAACAAAATTGTGGAGGTGTCGAGACACTTGACCATAGAAGCAAACGCCAACTACTGAAAGTTATGTTCAAGATGTCCAAAATCCCAAGTTATCTAGACAACAATATGGCGAACGAGGAGTGACAACTGTATTAGATTCCTCCAGTATAGACACAAGGATTATAAGTTGGCATGGCATTGCCATGATTTCGGTTTCAACAAATAATGTATACATATTTTAAGAAATAAAAAAGATTATTAAACAGGCCCCTGATGCCATCCAACGAGTCTGGTCAGATGTGGTCCGCACCCGGGTCAGTAGTCTATTTTTATATATTGCAACAGGCTTCCACCTCTCTCCCTCCCTCCCTCCCTGGCGGGTAGGTATTCATTGAACCGCAACGGGTGTGCTTGTGACCTATTTGACCTAGGCCCTGTTTCATAAGCAGCGCTTGTAATAATGTAATAAGCTTCTTCACTTAACAAATGATGTATTTAATCTATGAAATGCCATCTCGTTTGGAGGCATGGTTAGTGTTCCTGAATGAATGAATGTATAACATTGAATGCAATTAAAGACTTATAAAAAAAAAAAATATATAAAAAAAACCGCTTATGAAACAGGGCCCTGATTCCATCCAACGCGTCTGGTATCGGCGCCCACGGGATCCACCCGCTAGGGAGGGAGGGAGGGAGGGAGGGAGGGAGGTGGAAGCCTGTTGCAATATATATAAATACACTGAACTGCAACGGGTGCCTATACAATATATAAAAATACACTGCTGTCGCTGCCCGCGCCCGGTATCGGCGGTATCGAAGCTGTAATTATTCAGAATACATTACTGTAATGTATTATAATGTAAGCCGCAAAAACTGTTCCCCATCTACCCTAATATATTTCGGTCTTGACCTACAGGTCAAACCGAAATAATAATACCATCAAGTATGAAAAGTCGCCTGTCTATAGAGGTAAGATATGGGATGCGCTTGATGGCCGACTCAGAAGATTCCTTCGATGGGTCACTTTAGGAGGGCTGTCTCTATTTTGATGTGAATTGAAGCCTGTCATGATGTGCTGTTAAAGTTACATCTCATCTCAATGACTTGATAGACCATTAGTAATCTATCATGTACTGGAAGTGACTGGTTTACAATCACAGCATTTCACTGCAGATATCTGTGTCGTTACATAAACCGTATCCCCAGCAGCAAAACATATCCTAACACTCGATGTTCAATTTCTCTGTCGTGTATAAAGTGCAATGCAACTTGTGGTGAACGGTGAATATACAATTTTACAGTCAAAACATTACTTATACCTGTATCCAGACTGTGCTTTAAATTAAGGTGCCGTGAACGTGTTTCGTAACTGAAAGCGTGTCAGCCGGGATGCAAGCCATGTGTGTAAAAACAATCGGAAATAGAGTTTAGATGGAAGAATGACTGGAGAGTGTCGGGACTGAGTAGCAAACCATGCTAAGAGCTGTGGGGAATGTGTGTATAGATTACTCAAGGAAACTTACAGTTTTTCTGAAAATACCAAAATAAAGTCGGCACCTTTGGGTGCGACAGGAGAACAGCCAGAGAAAGGACCGGGTACGGCCCAGATATGACTCTTTGTGGAATTTCTTTATAATCACACATGCAAATATAAAGATTTTGGATATCAGTTAGTCATTTGAATAATTGCATCGTGTCTGCATATTTTAGCCTTCAGACATTATACACAATATAAGCACTAAACTAGGTTTAATGACGAGTATCTCCATATGAAATCTGACAATATTGATTGAGACTGGTTCAGCAATTTTTGCCTGTTAAATACTCATGTCTCCTTATGTACCTAACACAAAGGGGGCCTCAATAAGCTCTACGAACACCTGAAAAAAAACCAGCATGAACCATGTATGTGGCTATGCGTGCCAAATATGGGGACACAATAGTACAGTCACCCTGAATACGCACTTATACCCACAGGGCGTGTGAATCTTTGAAGCTGAGGTCGGCAGAGGTTGGTGATGGCTCTATTGGTCAATGTTGGCGGATAGCCAGCTACGTGGTTCGGGCACGGAGTCTCTTAACTTCACGCGTTGATTATCTTCAACAGACCATGTTGAGGTTAGGCCGCCATCAACTTGAATTCTAATATAGGCAAGGGAAGTCACAGAGATTAGGCTGTGATGGAGTAGAACATGCTGTGATTTTAGTACATAGTATGTATATATATATATATATATATATATATATATATATATATATATATATATATATATATATATATATATATATATATATATATATATATTGTTAAAACCTCAAGACTAAACGGATTTTAATGATAAGAATTCTGATAAATGAATATGGCTAGTGAATCTTGTGTGATAGGAATGAATGAATCCAACCAGTGGTGACCCCAAACAATATATAAAATGTGCGTTTCGGAGTTGACCGTGGCTAGCCCCAACTTCAACTTCGACAAAGTCCACTGAAACCTCTGACCATACCATGACCCCGGCCACCTCCTCTATTCACACACATGTCCCAAAATGTTCACGACACACCAGCGATCCTAGCATAGTTCTCTCAAAGCTATTTCTGAGCCATTCCGCCCATCCCATCCCTCTCTCTATCTTGTACGCAATAGAACAAAGATGGACACAAAATTTCCAAAATATTTGACAACCCCCGCCCCTCAGTGCGTACATACTTTGTGGATGGCCCTTACAACACAACCTCTCTAGCCGTATTACATTATAATTTTCTTTTCATAATAAAAGAATTAAACAGCACAATTTGTCTGGGGTGAAATGGCTGGAGATAATGGAGCCATACATTACTATGGCGCTCAATATAAATTATACAACGTTTGACGATACAATAACCCTACGCTGGGTCCGGCTTGTACCGCCACAGTATGGGGCGTTACCGAAAAGTTGACTGGTTCCAGCCTTGGTCTTTGATTCTATGCCCATTTATCAGGCGGCCGATGGGAGAAGGTAGCAAAGTGCAGTATGACACAGGAGAAGACAAGGTATGTGTTTTTGAGAGATGAATTAAGAACACATGGTTCATGTCACGGCATACTGGTTTCACAAGTACACGTATATTCAGAATAAAGTAACCTTTTAAAAAGTTTAAAGATAATCACGAATGCTATCCACTGGCCTAAGGCGGGCTTATTACCCTAGCAGTCCCTGTGACATGTTTACTCCTCCATCCTCTAAATTAATCATGCTGGAGTGAGGAGGGGCGGGAGAGCTCGTGCATGTATAGTTCCAAAGGGTACTTGCGGCCAACGTGTTTATCACGTTAGGACGGCAGACCACGGAACAACGACACAGGACTGATCCACTCATCTAAGGCCCGGCCCCACTACAGCAGCTGGTTGTAACTCGATCGTTGGGTGTTTTACTGTCCCAACTGTGATGGAACAAAACTTCGTTGGTTAGCCAAAGTAATGCAACTTTATTGTTACTATGCTAGTGGTGCCACCTATAAGTTATTTTCCACTGGCAGACTATTCGCCACCGATCTGCAGTCGGAAACCACCGATCCATAATTTTGGACATTGTCTGATGGTGAAGGGATGTCTAAGGGTGAAGGGTGAGGTTGATGGGGAAGATGGTCTTAGGTTGAGGTTACCAAGGTGTCTGAGTTTGATGGGGAGGCTGAAGGTAAGGGTGTGTGAGGGTAAGGGGAAAATGCCAATTCCTTTGAGTATTCCAAACTTGATTTAATCCTCGAGGGTGTATGCTTTTACTAGGTTCTCTTTTATCAACAGCTTTTGCACGCTCATCAGTTTTATCAATGACAACAACAAAAAGTGCAACCAACGATGACATGGATACTATAACAACTACAACGACAAACAACACAAGCCAGCATTTGGGTCAACAATAGCGCAGTGGGAATAACGCCTGGGGGCTCTTGGTGATGACAACAAGGGTTGCCGCTAGGAGGCCACACTGCACTCAGTCCCGCCCCCTGGTGGAAATCGGGTGGCCGTTTGATGTTGACATTTTAACCCGCGACATGGATACGGCGATCGTCACGCGCGCTATTTCTGCTCTGCTTTTTCCCAGTATGGTTTCCAGTTTTCCAAGCATTGTTTTCGAGAAATGATCGCAGTCCTGGTGAGAGATCGGGTATCAAAGAAAGGCACGTAGACACTGCTGAGGCCGCGATTTTGGCCTTCACTGGTATCTTTATCTCTGTACAATGTATCTACAAATAGCTATGATAAGACCAGGCTGCTCAGTAAAAACTGTAAATTGTCAGTTTTAAGATACTCCTCCAGAAAGTTCGAATAACCACTACACATAATACAAATACATTTAGAATTATTTATTATCATTTTAGCGAATGTCTGCCACAGGCTTAACACAAAGAGCTGCCTTATATTACCGATGTGGGCTTAAATGTAGACAAGAATACCTACATATTGTATATGTAATTATACAGAATGACCTCACCATGCGGTAAAAGCCACAAAACGTGATGGCGATTGCCGTTTCGTACGAGTTCTGGTAGGTTATGGTAGGTTGTCGTAGTACGTTGTTCTATATTTATTATACACACGAAATCAATAAAATATTATACGGAAACAGGGTTGCTGTATCTGTATGTGACCTTGTTCGTTGTCTTTTTGTGGGGTTTTACTGCAGGATGGCGACTGACAACTGAGGGTTTTAAGCAGTAAATACTTGATAAAAATCAACCGATGACATAGGCAAAGGTTCATCTGATCGTCAATTTTACCAAGTATTTATCACGTACGGATACCGTATTACCGTAATTTGGTCTAACAGCTAATGTTTCAGTCGACGCGTACAGAACAGTATTCCGTATTTTGCCATACGAAACATTGATCCGTACAGTATTTTTACGTTATGTGGCGAAACAATGCGTATTTACGTTATGGGTATATAATAAATTACGATATACCTACTGCCGTATGTCACGAATTTACTACCCGCTAATATTTATACAGTAAGAATAACTTACTGCATACCTGTCATTCACCGTTGGCTTACAGTGTAAACAAATTGATTTCTAGTGACTCCAAACAAATTGACCGCCGTTTGCCATTTCAAAATTATAAAATTCGGTTTAAACCCTTTGTTTTAATCACGGGTACCATATCGGAAGATTCCTCTACATGAAATTGATGAATATAGTTTTCTAATATTACGTTTCCCCATTTCCAAAGCCCCATCATGTGTTTGATTCCAAGTACTTATATAGAACGTCCTGACCATGCTGTACAAGTCACAGTACGAGATGGTAATTCACGGTTTGTACGGAACGAGGCATTTATGCCGAGTTCCGTACAAACTGTAAATTATCATCGAGTTCTGTGACCTGTACAAGCATGGTTGGACGTTATATATTTACTATATACCCAAAATTAAAAAAAAAAAAAGTTAAACTTTTAACAACCAATATGTTAATAAACGTGTTTGGCAAGGTATTCCGTATTTTAGTGTACGGTATTTTTAAGTTAGATGGCGAAACGGTGCGTATTAACAGTATATACGGCATGGATATATGATAAAGTAGAACCCTGCCTAACGGACACCCCATGTAAGCGGACAGTTTTGCTCGGAACAGAAATTTTTCCCTATATTAGATGTTTAATTTAACCCAGTGTGGGTTGGGTGTCAATTTAGCAAACAGAGCATGTACATCTGTACATTTTTACAGATATTTATCAACTTATTCATTAATTCAACTTATTCTAGATTCTATAGGCAATTCATCACTATATAACCAGCATAAACCTCAAAACCCCGCGTAAGCGGACACTTGGGCCCGGAATGGAGGGGGCCCGCTTACGCGGGGTTTTACTGTACCACGTTGGAAACCAACCTAACAATTGTATTGAGTAAGTGGAATCACGTGAGAATTATTTTATCCTCACCCTTGCCCAATGGATCACTTTCCAAATTATGACTATGGGATAGTCCAGTGGATCCTGACTCAGCAGCTTCTTTCACATATGTCAATCTATGACATAGAGAAACTGCACTTCTAGCAAACATATTTCGTATATGTATGAAATGTATACATGTATACGAGTTTATTGTCCAGACCTTTTCGATATAATAAACATGTCTAGAGAAACTGCGTTACTTCCGAGTCCCTGAACTAATAGTGGACCAAAGTGCAAGCGTGATATATATATATATATATATATCTGTATGTCTGTATATCATGTGAGGTCTCTTAACACCAACATTATACTTTAAAAACGCAATGTCCGAACCCTATTAATCTTTTAACTCTGCCATTCCCTCTTTGATCTCCACTCCAGCAGTATACGATGCATGTGAAAAGAGAACGCCTGGTATTTAGAAACAATCTGATTGAATTGGTAAACTCAGGTTGAGGCATTTGGCTGAGAGGGAGCCAAATATCGCACTTGCGCATTTTAATTTAAGGGCTAGGATTCACCAAATTATCCCTCATATATAGCCACAGCATTAGGTTTATACAGGAGGTATTGAAACCCACTGAAACTAATGAAAACTGCATTTTCGTACATGAAGCATTGGCCCATTTGATGAAAAACTTTAGAGATTGAGCCAAAGCAGATAGAGAAAAGGGAACTTGAAAAATCATCTTTTTATCAGGCACAAAACTGTGAAACTCTCAAAGGTCTGACACTAAAAAAACCTTGATCTCACTATCAGAAACTCTGCAGGAGTAATGACTACCATGAATTTATTAGGAATATCTAGGACTTAATTACATCTAACCAATAAGAACATCATTTCAAGGATTGTTATAACAACAAAATGAAGAAGGCTGTGAACGACCCCATATAACCCAATACACAATCGAGAAATGTGAAACCTTCACATCTGAGGCAAATTTGTTCAATGAATTAAAATTTTAAAGATCTGTTTCATCTATGACAAAGATCAAATATTTCACAGCAGTTTTAAATATTTTTCTACATTTCCGACATAAAAGATCAGGTAGTATAACAGGGCCATTGTACACATACCGTTTACAGACTGTATACGCGATTGTAACGACACCCTAGTATATCCATACTAAGAACACACCCTCCGCCACATGCACGCAATGTTTTGTTGTTAAGATAAAGCGCCTCTGTGGTTTGGGCACAAACCCAACACAGCTGAGTAGCAAACGACAAATCGGTGCCTACCGGAAGCATGACAGCACAGAGGATGACGTCACACGGCGGACCAACCTGGGCTTAAGCTTCTTGTCTGGTCTCACATCTGAAATCCATGAATCAAAGAGAAAAGGAAAGGCGTTACACTCGACTTACAAACGACAAATATCCCAAGTCACATCATCGTTTTTATCAAAAGTTGACAGACGCGTTCTTTCACATTGTATACACTAACTCAGAACACCACTGGGGTATTTTTCTCATGGAATACACACAGCGCGTTTCTAACGCGTTGCTATGTCTATTCATGTAAAAACTGTAATAATACAGAATGAATAAAGTCTAATAAAAAAATATGGGCGCAAGAAATTAAGATATATATATGGGCGATATTCAGAATTTGGCGACAATTTAATAAAGATTTCCATTTTTATTTTATGATTGTCTGCAATTTACAGTAAACCAACTCTGTTTCATTACTGAACTAGTTTTTTCAATAAGATAATATGAGTAGGATAGGACCAAATCTGTCCAAATGTGAAATTCAACTAAAATCCCCCTACACACTATGGAGTTATACTGCTAAATAATGTACACGGAGGAAGATTCTGCCTCCGTGTACACACTTCTGCCTCCGTTTACATAGATTTATTTCTGTTCATAGCATAAATGGGTCTGTAGAATTAAAGGGAGACCATAGATATGATGGAGCAGCACAAAAGCATTGTACCTGATGAATAAATCTATGAAAAAAAAGGAAAGATTTTGGGGGGTCAAAAATTAACGAGAAAAACAAAAGACAACTTGCTAGAAAGTGTCATTCTAGGTTTAAAATTGTTTTGAAATGATATATAAATAAACTGCACACGTAATGCCTAATCTTTTCTGGCAGAAATAATGTACAGATAACCATTTAAGAAGGGAACAGATCAAGTGTAAATATTTTGTTTCTGCCTCCATGTACACTTCTGGCTCCATGTACAACGTTTCAATATTTTATAGCTCTCCACTGAATAGTACCAGATTCTTGAAATTAACCACAGGTGTTTCGAACATGTTCATCAACATGTACATCTTTTCCTTTTTTTACGGCACTTCCAAAACTTGGAGTATTCGTGGATGTTTTACCTATGTACACCAAGGATATATTTCTATATGCAATAAAATAATCGTTAGGTTATTATAATGTCCTCCTACAAGATAGATAGTACCTAGATTGATATAAATAGTTCGATGATGCACGAACTGGGAAATGATATAAGCATAAACATATATGTACTTCAACACTTAATACTATAAGAGGAACTCATTGCATAGAATTAAAACGGTGGCAACTTCCGAGAGAAGTAGGAAGTGTTAGATAGTTAGGATTTAGAGAGATAGGAATAGTTATTTCCAGGAGTGAAAAGGGAGAAAAAAGGAGCGTTTCACGAGATCACAAAGAATATGATTATTGTTAATGTGAAGGATGACTGAGGTGATGAATGCCCTAGCCAATACGACTCAGTCAGTACGAAAAGACTTGTATGAACATAAGAAGGTGAATATACACTGATCTAATACCAAATAAAAAAACCGTTGGGTTTCTGTCGGCCAATGGAAATGCAACAGTAGCATGAACCCTCTGTGCTCTAACAGGATATACTTCGCGGCCTATCTGAGCGGGGTTTGTACGGCCTGGTGCCCAGTGATAACGTTAACGCACTCTGCGACTGTTAAAGATATATTACCTCACCAACACGCAGACATCTTGAGAGGTGGTAGCAAAGTCCAACTGAATACGGGAAGCTTCTCTGGCTTTTCAGTCTAGCATAATTTACTTTTACTCCAGAAGGAAACAATAAAAGGAAATTATGATCACGGAATTAGTCGCAATTTGTGTTCACGGAGAAACATTAAAAAGTGACCAATACAAAGATGAATCAAAATAAGTAAATTCTTTGAAATCCATCATTTATTTGATATGAAATTATGCTTACTGTCTCGTATGATCACAATATTTGTTCTTTTTTTTTGTATAGGCTTAATTTCTAACTGAATCAAAGCGGAAGAACTTGGGATTCCTGACCAAGATGTGTCCCGATACTAAATAGATACCAAGTACAATATTTATGTAACGTTCACGAATGGAGATTAAATTATGACCCCAGCATTGACCTTGGAGCTGACTCCGGAGCTGACCTTAGAGTTGACAATAGAACTAACCCTGAAGCTGACCCAGGAGCTGACCCCAGAGTTATTCCTAGTGCTGACCACGGTGGAGCTGGCCCTAGCATGACTGCCGCCTGGACCGTGGGTTGCCTGACGTGGGACCATAAAAAAACCCGACTGCTCCCCGAGGCTCGAGATGTTATCGTAGTTCTCACTGAACTCTACATATTACTGTAATCGTCAGGGGCACGGTATCCACGACCTATCATGCTGCCTGCTACATTCGCAGAATTGATATCAATCTATATATGCAACAGACGGACAAAAGATGACCATATATTTAAACACTAGAACATGAGATTCTGTGTTTCGTATAATAGCAGCTTTTTTGCAATTTGAATAGGAAATTAAAGACAGGCATGAGTGCCCATATTTATTCATCACTTGTTTATCTTAGGCTCTCAAACCGTATAGGCATACAACACCCTATAATGAAATAGTGAAATTGACCCCCGTATAAAAAAGAAACTGAAATCTAGAGAAGCTCTAGAATTTCAATCAACTACTGCAATGTAAAGGACGTTCACCTTTAGTTGATCCATGCCGTTTTAAGCGATTTTATATTTGGAAACGCTGAATATAACTATTCTCTAAATTTACAGTAACCCCATTCTTTCTAGAGATATCCCATCGATTTGGTATCCAATGGTAAGATGCTGCAGCACATACCTGCCAGTATCTTGCGAGGCAACTTTCCCTGGGTGACATGTCAATACTGACGCAAGAAATACCAGCTCATTGAATATCTCAGCAAACAATGCGAACGGCGCACTAATGCTGTGCCCTTTAGCTGACCTTTGACCTCTGCAGCACTCATCCACCACCTAAACACTTATTAACCAAGGGTATACACAAGTGTTGCTTATTTGTTGTGACAGGGCCCCCTGAACATCTGACTTGGATAAGCGGTGCTACTTGGGAATGTCTTGGTTGCATGTCCACCTAACACGCATACTCACAGGACCTTTAAATGTTGGGGGAGTCGAGGTCTGAGGCAGGACCTAGGTACTAACAGGTGACCTACTCTGACCATGTGTTTGCTTTGTCCATGCCAGGGTAGCTCAGCTATTACTGACATTACGAAATGAGATGACATGGAAGTAGTGTGCTGCAGTAAAACGTATGGAAATTACACCCTGGAACAATTGTCTGAGTCCTCAGTTTCAGGAAAAAGTATGTGCCAGAAATTTAGAAATTTGAAACAATCTTAAGTAATTTTGGCTACTAGCCTGTTGAGCAGCTACTGCTATAATGGGCAGCTGACAATGGGCAGCTCTCTTTTATATGGCATGCGACTTTATAAGACCTAAATCAAGAGAGAACTATTTTATGAAGTTAGAAATGAACCAATGTTTACCCGTTCACGATATGTAACGCATCTTAATGGAATCCGGAACTATCAAAACATATCTCTTACAACAAAAAATACTAAAATCACCTCTTCCACATGGCCTTCCAAGGATCGCTAACGTAGCCAAGAGGTACAGCATGATAAACTGAAGACTTCATCCCTCTGATAAGTACCTATCTGTTAACTAATTATGCAGGTCAATGCCAGATCAAGGTTACGATTTATTAATAAGAGAAAGAATCAAGAAACCCACAAACTCTCAATGAAGTACAACAGACACACTTAATGACAGTTCAGTACGCCCACTTCGAGCTTTTGTATTATCATAATGAGCCAACGTTTCGGATGGTTAATCCTTCATCAGGGCAGACATACAGCAACAATGACATGGAGCAAGCACACAGAGCCTTTTATACTCTGAGAGAGCTTCAACGAACTCTTCAATGAACAATATAGTTGGGGCTTCGCCGAAGCAGGAGCCAAATATGGTCAAATTCAAACAAGTGTCACAGACACTGATAATAGAAATAGAGAAACATGCTTCAAATAACCCAATAAGAATAACATCAACAATGTGGGTGATAAATACAATACATACAATGGCAGCTCCTATCCAATAGTGATCAGGGAGGCAAAATTTTGTTTAGGTATTACAAATACATATATGTAAGTCCCTTCCGTCATCTCACCCATTAGTCATTTAGACCAAACAAGTCCTCGATTTATTAATAACTACGACCAACTGATAATATCATTAAATGACTGCCTCTTACATGCTCTGTTTCGTCCTAATCGTCTCTGTATAATTGACCTTAGAGAAACAAGCGGCTGGGGATGTGTACATAAATTTGTTATGTGACGTCGCTCAGATTTGTTAAGTGAACATGGACCAAGGGCCCTGACATAAATCTTTGATATGTACATAGACTTGTGAAATGTACACATACTTGTGAATCATAAGTTCGGCATATCCCCACAGTCGTGTCAATACGCGTTTACTTGTAAATGACTACATATCGGCACGAAGGTAATGTACCTTCCTGAGTTGGTTGTATAAATATATTCATTGTATAAATATTAATTATAGTCCATGTCTATCATTATTCTCACTAGAAAAACGAAGAAGATATGATTTGAAATGTTCATTTAGAAAAAGTAATGGTTTACTTAGAGAAAATTATATCAGTTTTGTATTTGGACCGAGATTAACACAACTAAATGAACCGTTCGGTTACACCCTGACATGCGCATTATTCCTGGGTGGTCAGCGGGGTCGGTCAGCGGACCGCCCATAATCCCCTGCTGGCCTGCAAGAGGATGGTGTGCGGATGGCATGTGCTACAGTCTCACGAGGTACTATAGAGGAAACCTATGGAAGTTTAGGGTCAGAGCTCGTTTGAATTGTTTGTTTATGGTCAGAGCTCGTTTAAATCGCGTAGTAATGTACAAGGCAAAGCTGCGTAAATTACTACGAGATTCAAATCTCACCCTTCACATTGACTCATGAATTAACATTTGCGACATAATCCCCCACTGGATATTTTTGCTAAATATCTCATGGCATTGGATAGAGTTACCAATGTTAAGTCTATGGAGAAAAAAATATCAGGGGTGAGATAAGGTTCAATATGCGTTATGGAATACAGTTCAGATCCGTACTCATCTGAACCTGCGATAACAGATAAACCACCACGTGTACATGTATTCAATTTGACTACTACTGAGTTAGGTGTAGATGTGTTTGGTCACGTTATTTGTTGAATCACGAGGAACAGTTCACAAGAAGATGTAATTTAGGACGTGATGAAACACCATGTCTTCCATATCTAACGTGTAGGACACCCCTTTTGCACATACCTCAAGTAATCTCAATTACAGAATGGTTGAGCTCCAGTAATTAAGTTTAGCTACGCGTGCAAAGTATTCAGAAGCAAATGATCTAATGAACAGGACAGTTATCTTGGGATGGGGGGGGAGCTTTATTGAACTTAAAACTTTCTTTTCACATGCGATCTACACTTTCACCGCTGTTGTGGTATGTACGGTAATCTGAAGATATTTTCAATTGACCCTTCCAGAGCACTGCGGACCTATGTATCATGACCACGATGAGGTCGAAATGATTTATCTTGACCTCCATACTAAGTTGACACTGCTGTCACACAGATCAAAATGTACTCTGGCTGCTACATCAAAACAAGGCGCATCATGGTCGATTACAAAATACTAGGACTCACGACTAAAGCTTGATAAGCAGTAATTGGCTTTTGAAGTGAATTAATCGGTCCCATTTTCCCCTCCTGTTTTTCGGTTGTTACTCTAGTTTTTGGCTAGTACCAATGGAATGTGAACGGTTGCATTTGTTGCCTATGCTATTTGACAAGATAATAGAAGTAAATATTTTTTATAAGCTGTGTCCAATGGAAATGCACTGGATGGTATAGAAAGCAGACCTTATTAATGACCTGCTTTGTAAAATAGATAAATCTTAATTTAATGACTATTGGCTGTTATTAATAATCGCTGTCTACGTAAAGAGGTTGAGGTTTAGATTGTATGATATGACACAACTAAAAATCCTTTCCTTCATTAGTTACACTCGATGACCTAACTGAGCAATGCCACCTACATCTAAAGCATTCTATCAAACACGAGTTATCCCAATCTGATTCATCATTGTTACCATGCCACTTTACATTGTTAGCACAGATTGTAAGGTATTTCAGAAATTACAAATAGACAATGTACAAAAGAGTTGAAGTTCCTTCCGTCTTTTGATATCTTAATCTTTTTTATGTGATTTTTAGAACATGGGTAAAGCAACTTTTCAATCTGCCCCAGAAACAGTGACACGCCGCCTCTGCCCGACCACACCTTTGTCCGACGGATCTGTCGGGTCGGTCAGAGTGGGTGAACTTTATGTTGCTGTACTCACTTTACAGACTGTTCCTAATTCTGAGCAGGCCGTTTAAAAATAGCAATGGAACATATCCCCACATCCTATATACAAGTACTATATACCGATTTGTAGGAGAGACAGAGGTGTGATCAATCTGAAAAATGTTTTGCGATATCTTAATAGAACCGAAGTTATTAATCTTTAAATCAGTTTCTATGTATCCACCATCTGGCTCTTGGCCCAGACCAGGCATGACTCCTTGATCTCAAAAGGTGTGACCGGTAAGATCCGTTTTGTCTGTGTATGAGGGTATAAGACATATTATCATCGACAGGATCGGTGAAAACTGGTGGTAGGTGTCGATGTCTTATAGACTTTATAAATATTGGTGGTCTGAAGAAATACAACCAACTTGTGCCATAGTTATCATAACTTAATTAAGTATTTATGAGCTGATGAACCAATAACCATTGCAAGGTATAAGGAATCGCCAACGGACAAAAGTTTCTCAAAATCTGACAGAAGTCCTTCTGTGTGCACGAGACATTCGAGTTGAGACGACGTACACTACCAGTCTAACTGACAATCTAACTGGCCTACATTATGTGTACCTCGGTTTATGAGGTGGTGTTGTAGTAATGGTGCAGATCCAAAACTGAGACTTTGGAATGAAAAGGTGATACTTGCTCGATCATTTCCACCCAAAAAGGTGAGAAGTCATCATCAACTGACAGGTTTCATTACAATCCCACAGCTCTCCACAACCAACGCAATTTCAAAAGAGCTCACAAGAGTAATCAAAAGGTGACTGGGACATCCAAGAGCTGTTCAGAGTAAATCACTAGGAACTTGTGGACATGGGTCATCGAGAGCTACCGAATACATTCCATAATCTGACAGAACTTTGTCATCATAAGTGAAATAGTCAATATTATGTTAGGTTTTGTTAGAAGCCGATATGAATATACGAGATTCATTGTCATGATGAAAGATGTTTTCATAGCGGTTCCAAGTAGAGAACAATTGCAGATCTTAAAGAACAATTCAGTTTCAGTGTGACTGCGCAAAATTGGTAAATCCTCAGGAGAAGTGGTAGTAGGAATGAGCATGGAATTGCCCTTTCCCAATTGTATCTTTTTAATACATAAGTTACCATTGAGAACGCCAAGCGGTGCATTATTTAGTACAGGATCTTGGTCAAACACCACTCAATCTAGCTTTCCGTCTCTGCATTTCAATGCACTCACGCCTAGAGTATGAATGGTGGGTATAATCGCAAGGCGTGAATGGTGAGTGTGATCGCAAGGCCTTTTTTGCAAGATATGACTGCAGGGAAAAGTTGAGTGTTTTAATATCGAATATCGGAAAAAAGAAATTTATGTCGAATCGACTGTGTTGTTGATTAAGTGTCTTGGTTCCAGATAGACTAAGGTAAGTACAATGCACATGTATATGTTGGCCATGCCTGCCAATGTGTTATTTTGTAGCCATTTGTGGTATCCCTGTGTTATCTAAATCATAACTGAAGTAATGTAACCCACTAAATTGCAGCTGGAATAATAGTTCCATCTCGTTTGAATCGCTATGTAATCCACGCGGCTTTGCCTTGTGAACTACTACACTATTCAAACTCGATGGGATACGAGTTCTGACTGTATACTTTCATACGATTCCTCTACAATATATATTCTTTTATTAATAACATCTCAGCATCATATGCTATATGTGATGAAACCCAACACCATTAGACAACACCTGAGTTCACTTTACTCTTCTTTCTATTTATCTGTAGTACTGTTTTTATTTTCCCTTTATTTAACACTGTTTATGATGAAAAGACATGAACCACTCACTGGGGAATATAATGGAATTTGTTAGTTGTACCAACGAGTATAGTCTATACTCGTTAGTTGTACCAAAATCCACTGGTACTGGTTTGAGACTGTTTCGGAGCGTATCTTATCAAGATCGATTTTCTTTCTTATCAGCTTTCCTCTTCTAGCTCCCGCTATGATACATGTATCCCTCATCCGCCGACCCAGTCTTGGCGGCTAGACTGTCCTCCTTACAAGACTGGTCTAGAGCTCTAATCTGCCCTCTCTTTCCTGCCTATATCTCACCGGCCGCTTGTTTCCCATGCATACCAAGCATAGGTCGGGCGGACGGCAGTAGTAACCTCTAAACCTCTCCCGCTCCCACCTCTCCAGGGTGTCTTGCGGCAGCCTTGGAGGAGAGTGACGGCGAGTGGTGGCCCTGTGCCTACCGTGCCCACAGCTCCAGGGCCAGTGTCCATGACAGAGTGCGTCAACACTGGCCTCCAGTCTCACTGTTTGCCCACCGTTGATCGTATACTATTTGACATTGCCAAATGGCCTGGCCCATTTTTTTCTCCCTTACTCTCCGATGAGATCTCCCCCAGATGCCGCTGTCCCAGTTTAGGACCACGTACTAACAACACGGCGGGACAGAGAGCAGCAGCGACCTAAGCTAGGTTGAAGCTCCTCAAGAAGTTTGCCAGTCTACCACTGTTTTTTTCCTTTAAAGAATGTGGTCATTTTCAGAAGCTAGTACAGTGATAATAAATACAGGAACATTTTAAAGAGGAAAAACAAGACCAAGGCAAGTATGTTTTGCAAAATCAAACATGTATATAGAATATCTAAGGGTTGACCGTGTAGAGTGCAGCGAGGATGAAGAAGAAAAAATGACAATGATTGTAAATACTCCACTGGGACACGCACGCACCCTGAACGAAAGCTGACCGCATTAGGCAAACAGAAAAGACACCATCCTCACCAATCGTCAAACAGAAACTACTCATTCTGAAAAGATTCTTTTATGGCTGTTTCCGTTCTAATTTTTTGAATATTATTTACCCTACCCCCTGCTCCTGCTCCCTTTCAGTCACTTCCCTCAACTCATTCTACGTGTTGTCTAAACACAATCCCTCAGTATGTACCCCATTCTTACTAACATTGTTAATTATCCCCCAGCAAGGAAGAAGGAATTCCCACATCAAACACGGGGAGACACGCCGAGAGGTGAGCACTTTTTATCGGACAATGGGAGCATTAATGCCAAACAGCGAGGATGTGTTCGGGATTACGCCAAACGCCAATTGTGTCAGTATCTTGTGTGATATAAGCACAAAGTGTTTGTCCAACCACGATATACCTCATTAGCTACCTCTACCTGAAAAAAGACCAGATAAAGATATAGCTCATCCTTCAATTTTTGCAGCATACGTTCAATTTTATAATTCTATATGGACGAAACAGAACACAGTTAACTGGAACCGTTGCCAGAACAGAGCAGTATAACATACTGATATATGAATGCTCTAGCAAATCGTAGAAACACCGTAAATGTCTATTTATAAATCAAACACTGGTTTGGGGTGAAGTCATTGTCAAAGCCAAATTTACTGCTAGTAGTTGTGTCCCTGCACAAATACATGTTGAAGTATCACATAGACAAGAAAAGTCACAAATTACCAAATTGGACTCCAACACAAAAACTCTAAATGTTAGAACAGTGTTATATTCAGTTGAACGTGGATTCGAGAACTTTATACGAAATGTACTGAGCTAAATGCCCTCTATGAGCCCCACCTTTGTATAACTGTGATAGATTAGTCGGTCTACAGACGGCCCATGACTTATTTTGCTAGTTACACTGGATGTTCATTTCATTCATGTTAACCTCAACCATGTACAGGCAGATTCTAATATTGATGCCTCCAGTACTGCGAGATCGTTGTATGTATCATTGACATCTAAGCACTGCTTACGCTAAACATCCCAATATGAATTGAGCTGCACACGACCACAGATTGTAACGGTCTATTGTAATCATAAACAATTGGAAAATGGGAAATCTTTTAGGATTATAATCACGCTAGGGGATGCAAGCGAGGTCGTGGGGGTACGTAAATAAAACGGAATGTAATGATAAGCTTCATAAATACGCGCGCACACATACACACACTAACTAATCATTTTCTAAACACACGAAAAACTGGATAACTGGCATCCATGTCAAGTAAAATCTGTCTGCGTGGGGCAAGTGCACATGGCGGCGTCCTTCCTATCCCTCACCCACTCCTCGCACACCACCTGGCAGCGGGCCATGAACATCACCTCCAGGTTTATCCTGGTACCCTGCCACCTCCCACGGAACTTCCGTCGTCGCAGTAGACGAGGTAGTAGGCTATGCAGGGTCCTTATCATATCATCATTATGTATCGAGGCCGGTGGCATCTACATAGATAAGCTGAACACTCTTCCAATGCTATTGTAGGTATTAGACACTTGTGCCCTCAGAGTGCTAACCGATAACGTCTCGACAGGAACCCAATCGTGTAAATCACAATTCTGGCAGGTTCGATGGGGGACATATTAAAACAAGAAAACAAGATGGGTGTTATCAATACAAACTCTGTCTGGGGAAAGGTCACCTCCAGTCCCCAAGTATTACTGAGGTATTTTAACCTATATACCATGGACTTAGCTTATCCAAACATCTGTGAAGCTTTGAATTCGGGGAGACTGACCACAAAGATTACTCTACAATGGAACAAATTACTTCGAATCATCCAAGTGAGACCCTTCTATAAGGCATATAGTTTCGCTAGTTGCATGATTGTCGGGGCCCATATTATCATTTTTCCTACTAGAGCGGTTGCACTTTTAATTTCCAGTTAAAATATTTAAAAAAATGTTTAAAAAAGATCCAGATCGCTTAATCCATTGCATTTTCTATCTTGGCCTACAAGTTATTTTAAATGCTATTTAGGGTGGTTTAGACGAGGCAAAGACTTCAAACGGTCAGGAAAGGCAAAGCCTATAGAAAATGATGCCTCAAGGCATCAGCCGGCCAACATCGGGTGATGCCTCAAGGAGCCAATGAGATTCGTTAAGGCTCTATCAAGTTCTAAAATCACAGCTTTGGAATTGTTTCAAAATACCGTCAAAGCTTTTGGTGAAACTGACATGTTTGTTGAAAATATCTGGTTTTCTCATTATGTCATGATAGAAACGTTAATAACCAGCAGGCTTTGTCATAAAGGATAAAGTTCTGTAGTTAGATTTTAAAAAGCCAGCATGAAACCTATAATCGACATTAGGTACGACTCTTGATATACTGGCTAAGTATCATGAATATAACACCTCATATTTTGGAAATATGAACTATGCCTGTAATGCCTGTATCACCTGTAACATGTGAAAATAAACGTAGCAAACCCATTTTTTTTCCAAATTTACTGTTAGATCTATTCACAATAACATTCACAGTGCTAATAAGGTATTCCATACTTATTTCTACTGCTTTTCGATCAGGCAGACAAGTCTATCGTGTTCGCTATATCTTTTATGGGTCTTGGCTTAGCATTGTGGGGTTCATTTTTTAATGCTTGGTCCTAATTTGGACTGGAACCCTAATCATAGATACCCGAAGAAACTTTTTATTTATTATGATAAACGAGAATAAAACATCCTAGCTATGATTACTGGAACATGTCCTGTTGCCAGCAACCTAGCGGGCTGGACATCGCTTAAGGGATAAACAGCCGAGACGTGTGGATGTGCTTTGGGTTTGAGGAGCATAGAAATGCTGTAACGCCCCAGGAAAGTACATGGTTTACCGCGCCCACTACACCATCTGACCTCTGCTCAACATCCCCCCCCCCCTCCCTCACACCGCGACGTAGAAAACCGGTGATTAAGTCTTTATAATTGTAATCGATGTGGATTTTTTAATGAGGGAATAACAGATATTATGCCCTTATAAGGAAATACCGAGGCGGTGATCTCGACAAGTCTCTCCTAGATAACAAGGGCCAGTATCTATGTAAGTGATAAGTGAAGTGGTCTGCACTTGGGTACGTGGTATCAGGATTTGTGGTATTTCATACTGTAGTAATACTAGTTTTAAAATGCATCGATTTACCCTAAACAGCTCAGGCTAGTTTTGGATATTGAGTTTGGGATTTACCCCTAATTCTCCGAGGCTAACATCTTTCGGTTTCAGAATGAAATACTGGACGTTGGATGTTTTCATGTTTTTCCAAGATGACCTCCATAAGCTTTATAAATACATATAGATTGCGGAGGAGGCGATAATTATGTGGGAGTTACGACGTATATTGCTATATATTGGAATGCCCCAGCCCCACCAATCTGGATTTGATAGGTCTACTTTTGTTTCATGGTCTAAAAGACGTTTGTCGGGTCGCCACTTGTCTTGCGACATATACTCACAACTGCGTATGGAGTCTGGTCTCGTCTTGATCGGTCTAAACAAGGCTATCCCAAGCATCGTCAACTCATGAAGTCCAAGAGGACCAGGTAGTAGTGCAAAGCTATTAAACTCGTAACATCCCTCATATGTCGTACGGATAACCATAAGCAGGAGGAAGTGGTGGTCCAAGGTACGCACAACCAAACATAGATGAAGTGGTTTGTCTCTGTAGTCATCTGTTCAGTAGATATTCCCACTTCTGGTTCAAAGGGTTTTACAATCAAGGCAGAATCATCAAGGTTGTGTTATGTTTTGCGTAAAAGCCCTAGACAGTAAACCATTCATGATTCCAACACTGTGTCCAAAGGGTATTGCCCAGCATGAGGCCATGCCGTGGAACCCCCCTGAGGATCTCTTCTGTAATTACTCTTGCAGGTTTCCCTTTCCCAGCCTCTGGCCAGTAGAGACATAACTCTTATTTCCTATATATTTCCTTAAAGATAACGAAACATTGCTGGTTATTGCGTGTAACATGAAAGAAGAAATTTCAAACAGACAGGGCATAGAAGACGAGGAGGGCCCGGTCTATGGACCCCGTCACCGTGAGAGTACCCGGCACTCCCACACACAGCCGATGATTAATCGTCTGTTGTCACGACGGCGGGCAGGCGGCAAAAGACCGTCCAATACTTACATTCCAAACGACACAAACTGCCTACCCTCACTGTGTAATCACAGGCTATATCGCAGCTGAACACCATTAGGATTATTTTCTACTCCCAGTTATGTACATGTACATTCGTCTACACCGGACATGTGTACATGTATGTATATCTTAAACCGGCAATTTCTTTTCTATGACTGCAATCGACATAGTGACCGCTATCTATAAACAGACCACCACCCGCAGGTCTTAATCTTATCTTATCTAAACGGATTAAATCGATGAAGCTTTATTGTGGAAATCACAGACACTTTGGAAATCTTTGCTTGCTGTTCCAGCCCATTTAATCTTAATGACGCATATGGTATAAACAGTTCCGACTCCCCTCGTTGTAGGTAATAACTATTCCAGTTCTCTGTAGACATGGGTCATATCATATCAAAGATATGAACCACATAGGGATGCCCTTGATCGATCTCTAAGAAGATATAGTACATCATAAACATATCCGCGTTGAGCGCGTCTATTACCATTTGGTATAGTATTACTCACCTTGAGATTCAATACATTTCCGCAATATCAATATCTGTTTGATGAACATAAAAGGGCCTTGCCCTACTGTTACAAATTACAGTTGTATTTGCTATTATACATATGATAACCACATAAGCACGTAAAAGATATTTTACATCGTGTAATAACATTGTATGTATACCAGGTACTGGGATGCCAGCGAGGTTGATAGTATCCACACATTATTCCCCCCTCTCTTGCAAAAAAGTCCTTGTACCTTACTGTTCATCAGAGTTAGTTCTGGGGCAGTGCTACTGGCTCCAGCATTTTCCGGCTGTCTGTACGCGAGAGTGTATGGTAGCAGCTGATTACGCATACAAACCGGAGGCTGTGGAGCCTGAACCACACAGAGAGACGGGGTGCAAGAAGTTGTAGCCTTCATACAGACCAGCAGGCCTGGTACAGCAGGGGCGATCGCCTCAATGTTCCTGAGCATTACTGCCGAGTTCCGACTGTATGTACAAAGGACTACATCTCATTTACAAAAGTACACCAATTGTTTTCTCAAATGAGGAAGAAAGAAAACCTGAAATAATAGGAAATTTGGCCTTCCTATATGCAACTTAGTCCTTAAGACTAATTGGTTAGTTTTTTTAAATTGGTTTATGGGGTATGAATTGTCCCTCTTAGATGCGTTGACTAGCATGACTTTTTCTAGAGTCTTTTAACATGTGTATTTCCACTTTCTTCCAAACCATACTGAATGGAGGCAAATTCATACGAACGAGGAAAGCTTTCTGAGATGATAGATTGAACAGGCCATGAAATGAAGCTACAATCAATTGGAACATTATTAATAGGGAATGAAAATTGCGGTTTTCCTGACTCGTGGCGTGATAAAGGATGAACATATCTGTGGTCATACATCTGGTTGGTTAAGTTGTTTGCTTTGGGTCCATTTGTTTCTATCGAGTTCCCTCAATTGTCAGTTGGACTGGATACCACTTTCTGGTACCCAATTGAATAAACTTTCTGTCTAAGGTGTTATCAGTCAAGCTTTCTTTATTTCCGAAGCTTTTACAATCATTTCCATTTGTCCAGTATTTTACATGCCTTATATCAACTTGTTCCATAGTCCATCATGCTGACATTCATATTTTGAATACACTTATTATCGTTATAAACATAAAACATGCAAATATACTTGCCCCGATTTAAACACCTTCCAGACCACACCCAGTGGGGTAAGGCCAGCTTTTCCTACCCGTACGGTCAAAAGAGCGTGGGAAAGCTACTGTTGATCTTGGCAATTGGACGTGTCATTCTGAAGCATACTAATGCTATATGTTTGTATATTTATCTTAATATTAGGGGGGGGGGGGAAGAGAAATGTACATATAATTATGTATAATCAAAGATAGGAGAAGGTTTATCATATACTCGTTGGTATAAATTTGCGGTAGTAAATCTAGTCCTAAGCCTATTCTGAGAGGTGGTATAAAGTGGCGCGGCGCCGACACTGGCTACCTGATATCAAGGATATAGTGCGACTAGCAAGAGATATGATATGACTAGACATTTACGCTGGTTTGTTTTCTCAGCATCGTTTTGTCTAGGCTGCAACATGAAGCCGCAAGTCGCCACACCCTCTGACTTCATAAGTAGTTCATATAACGCTCCCATAAATTGATTGGTAATACAAATACTTGATTGGAATGGTTTTCAAATCATTAAGCCTCGAAGTACCCATTGGTTTTCTAAAAATGTGAAGATATTAGATTTGAAAAAAGATAGTAAGTCTTTTTTTTTCTTATTACACGAGGCTATTACACAATAGGTAAGTTAGCAATCGCTTCAAGATGGGTTTGTTACACACACACACACCTACACACCCGAACCCACACATGTATATGACCCGTTCACACCCTTTTTACATTTACATTTTACACACCTTTATTAATTATTATCTCACAGGGTCTAGGATTATCAGCCAAAATTGGCTGCATGTTATCTCATACAGACCACTCACAAGAGTCATTTGAATTTGAATACCTCTTAGATTAGTCTTCACGTGGCCGAATCGTTTAGACTGTGTGAAACATTAATTTTATTGATACCTATTGTCCCAAATTTAACTGATCTCGTAAATATAGGTATCTTTATCTATGAAGCAAGAAATCATTTGATTTCTTTGATGTCCATCTGAGAAAATAGAAAATGTATGGGCTAAGTAGCTAATTTAGCATATTTCTTATGAGGGTTTCTGTTAACTATTATAACGTTAAGGGAAATACAGAGACCTCAAGATTACTGCTTCATGGCATGATCGGCTATCACCCATTTCTATATAGGCAACTTTCAATTATATCAACTGGAAATAATACTTTATAATTTTCATTACATAACAGGGACACGCCAGTTCTTCCCAATTCTTCCCGATGCCCGACGGGTCCGTTGGACGGTCAGAATTAGTGAACTTTATGTCGTTTTATGCACTCCCTGACCTAATCATAATCACGCCGGGCATTACAAGCATGGGGGTAATGACTGACTCTGCCCGACCTTAAGATTGTCGCTGAAAGCACTTTACCGAATGTTCCGATTCTGAGTCGGCGGTTTAGATGAGCTTAAAGCATGCATTTCATTTGTGATATGCATACGGCCCATAGCCTGAGTTATCTATTTCACAACTTACTGTTTCCAAACAATTATCATCCCCCTAGTTAGCGATAAAATCGACGTCACTAGAAGCTACCTGCATGTTGTGTCTTTTATTCGCGAGGCTTGACAACTGATTAAATTGGCTCTGCTCTAACTGTTAGTACTGTAGGCGACATTGAGTCCCAAAATGATACTATTTATATGGAGCAAGCTAATTTCCACAACCCTGGCATTGACTGAACGAGTCTATAGTTACTGGAAGGGCACGGACAGGTAACCAGCACATGTTGGTCTATGTCTCAATGCATGGGGGACCCTCTCATCCCCCTTTCTCCCACACACGACCCTGCTCCAACCTAGCGTGCCCCTGTCCAAAGAGCATTGAAGCATGAATCCCCAGAATTAGTTCACCCGCTACCATGCCCAAGCAACACGTGTCTCTAGATCACCATCACCTGGCATCCTAAAACACCACCTGCTAGTGTGCAGGGAAATTGCCTGGCAGTACCTGCTCACGGTGTCCCCCGCCTTCATTGTGTTACAAGACTTGTAAAGTAGCACACCGTTCCTGACTATAGCCGGCGCCCGTTGGGTGTGAGAGATGTGCTTTTCCTGTGAAGATCATCCATAACGGCGATTATTATAAAAAGACAATATATGGGAACGCACTGAAGTAGGTTGATGAACGAACAATGATATTTCTGGCTGGTCCGTAAAACATAAGATAACTAGATGACACTACGAGAAATATGCTAATTAATACAGGTGTTACCGTTCAGCACCGCCTAACGGCTCACTGTCTAAGGGACAGACCCTAACCTATCCCTCACCTTTAGAAATACCATACTCCTCTTATCAGAGTGATAAATTGAATTACCAAAACATCGAAACACCGATCCAAATAAATACAGGTTTCCATTAATCAGATAATTAACAACCCTTGCACCGTACTGGATGTCACATTCAAATGCATGGAACTGAAAACGACACGATAACAAACATACAGACTTCTCTGCACCTGCATTTGTCTAGAAAAGCAGACTGCGTGTTGGTTAGAACTGGAAGCGGGTGGTTCCCATTCCACATGATATACGGGTACTATGTAATGAGAGGCGGTCATTTATAGTACCCAGAGGCACCACGGTGAACCGCAGGCTTGGAACCAACATAAAATCTGTACGTCAGTCCCGCTGTTATTATCAGTAGAGGCTGAGCAGATACTCTATTCCAAAAAGCCGTGATATTTAAAAGATCAGCAGATATTTATCGTGCCAATTTGATATATGGAAAATAAACGATGATATTGTGGACAGGCGGTCGTAAACCACGAGAGGTTGATGTGTGGTAATACAGCGAGTGTATTACGACGGCAACCTCGAGTGGTTTACAAAGCCGCCTGTCCACAAAACAATCGTTTGTTGTATTTAATATCCATCTTCTCCAATAGAATAAACCCGGGAATTACCGTATTAAAGTCTATATATCTCTAGGGACTATGTTCTTGCTCTATATCACAATCGGACTATTTTCCCGTATGCCATGGCTTTGAGGCCGTTTACCACGGTTTTGAATCCGTATACCGTACCACAGTTATGGTGTCTGACAGGTTTTATATAATTTTTGTAATGGCAGGCTAGACGTAAATAAACAAACATGAGGCCTTCACATATTAAACCCGTGTGACTTCAGCGTACAATGTCTGCTATAATAGTATTTGGGAAGCAAATGAATTTTACCGTACAGAGCATATATTACTCTACGTACGATTCTGGAACAATTTGTCTTGCCGCTAACGATGTGTTATTTGGACAAAGTGATCGAAACCATGAACAGGCACTAACCGTAATTGAAATCATGTGTGTAATGACGATGATTTTTGTGCCCGATCACACCTTTGCCCGACGAATCCATCGGGTCGGTCAAAATCGGGTCGCTGTACGCACTTCACAGACCTGATTTTAATCGGGTCGGGCATTACTAGCGTGGGGGTAATGACCGACTCTGCCCGACCTTAATTGTGTCGCTGTACGCACTTCACCGACTGTTCCCGATTCTGAGTAGGCCATTTGAATAGCGATGCTACCTATCCCCTAGTCCGATTTAAAATTGCCTTATATCGATTTGTAGGGGAGAGAGAGGCGATGATGAATCTGAAAACCGATTTCCAATATCTTAATCGGATCAAAAGTTATTAAAATTTGAATTATTTTCTATGAATCCACACCAGCGGCCTGTGGCTCACCCCGGCTCTGCTCCCGGCGGCTCTCTTTGATCTCAATCGGGTCGCTGTACAAGGTCATAAAGTCGAGGGGTATGATCGGCAAGCGTCATTGAGGTTATAAGACAGCGACAGTCTTGTTCCCGATTACAATCGGTGATCGGATTGGTGAGAATCTGTGGAAAATGTCGCTGTCTTATGGGCTTAACATGGTAGTAATGCCCGACGCGTCGGGGAAAGCAATAAAATCGGGTCGGTAAGAGTGCGTACATCGACCCGATTGACGCAGATTCTCACCGACCCGACGGATCCGTCGGGCAAAGTTAGAATCGGGCACAGCCGTCGGGTCGGTGTCTTATAGGCTTAAAACATCGACATGAACTTCGCCGATTCATCCCTGCCATCGGCTCGGTGAGAATGGGTGACATATGTCGATATCTTATGGACTTTAGACTTTACAGGTAACTTACAAATACAGCTCTTTATTTCAAAAAAGGTCGTCAGCATCGCGCATTGATTGTGCGATTTCGTCGTGATATTTAACCAGTAGTTGATACGGCATAACCTCATCAACCCAACCACTGAATGTAGAAAATATTTATCAGGATACAAGTCTGACGCCACGGAGCTTCCGTTCAACCATGGTGGCATGATCTGGCTAGAGTTTACATCGGCAATGCTGATGTTATCCCTTCTTTCTAGTCAAGTGAGTTGTAGTTATGAGAATTATTTGGCAGTGTACATTGTCTGGATCATTTAATATTCCTTGTAGCTTCGTCATTTAGGGATAAGCCTCCAGAAGGATTTAGAAAACATAACAGACAATAGTATCTTGCACTACCTTGGGTCCCACCACGTGTATCCGATAATATTGACTTCTAGTTTCCAGGTAGGGCTCCTTACAATGACTCTACAGAAATTAAATACCTTGTCCTTATCCTACGTGAGATTCAAGATACAGCAGTCTGTGTAATAAACACTAACTGAATGCCGCTAAACACAGAAGGTTGATCATTACAAGCAAATGAAACTTTCCCTGGAGACTGTACAACAACAATATATTTTAAACAAATATAACTTCTTACATCAGGATGAAAATCTGATCTACAAACCACCTACAATATTCTATGTGTATTTAATGGCTCACTTAGTACTCAATCTAATTCCAATGACTCAATTAGTACCCCAGTATAACAATTAGTAACATAGTATCCTTGAGAAAGATTAGGTAACAGTCGAAACGACACATGTACAATCTGTAATGAATGCCAAAATTATTAATGCCAAAAGAGGTTGTACCATATTTCACGTATTGCCCTTAGAGGTACAATGTATTTTCAAAGTTCAAGGTGTATATTCAGGCGTTGTAGAGGTCAGGTGTGCAGGTATTGTGTCTATGTAGGAAAGTTGAGTATGCAAGTTCAAGGTAGATGATGGCAGATATGTTTCGAAAAAGGTTTCTGACTTGATGGACGAGCACTCCAGACAACTGGAAACAACATCAGACTTGCAGACTTGTCCAGATAAAATTCGACTACACTGAACAGTGTATAATGATACATACTTATATACAACGTCCTAACCATGCTGTACAAGTAAACGCCTCGTTCCGTTCAAACCGTAAATTGTCATCGAGTTCTGTGACTTGTACAAGCATGGTTGGACGTTATATATTTACTATATACCCGAAATTAAAAAAAAAAACATCATCAATTTCGTTTGGCTTTTAAACCAATATCTAATAAACGTGTATGGAAAGGTGTTCCGTATTTTAGTGTACATGGCAAAACGGTGCGTATTTACAGTATATACGGCATGGGTATATAGTAAATTCCAGACAGTGCTTGGTTTGTGCAGATATACTAGCTTTTGTTTACAGTTGGCTTGACCATCCGTGTATTAAAGGTTGAGTTTGTTAAGTTTGGCCTGCATTTGTTGCGGTGTGCTGGATGAGCACATGGGAATTACTTAAATAATTTATTACTAACAAATGCGCAAAGGCATGGCGGGGTTGTATTCTCACTGTAGTGTACAAATTATTGACAGTAGTAGATCCGATGTTCTCGGGGGTAGCGGTACCTGGGTAAATGCGATACTGTATACATAATATATAGAAAGTACTCCGTACCTGTGCGACAGATTCGTCGCAATTCACAAACATGATGTGCGATGCGACGGATCCGTCGAATCGCACACCATCGCTCACCCGCGAAACCCAGCCCCACTAGAGCGATTAAATGCGATATGACGGACTGCGACCATTATTACCCCCTGCCAGTGTTTATCGACTTGGGACCATTGCGTCGCATCAATTGGGCCTGGTCTATACTGAAACACTTCCGACTACCTTACTTGAGTAGCTCGAGACACTCAAATTGCTTATCTGACAGACATATTCTTAGCAAGCATAAGATAAGGAAAATACAATTCTTTGCCTACGAAAAGTAATCCTGACAGTATCAGTGTATGTTCAAGCACCCTTACATTCAAAGATTCTAATGAATAGTTTGCAAAAAGTTTGAGCAACTTTGGGGCCCCCTTATACAAACTATATCACAAAATCAGAACCATGGCAGTCACACGGAAAACAGAAGTAGGAATGTACGAAAAAAATCTCTATTGCCATTTGTTTAAGGAAGTATTGACTACAATTTGGCAGGGTTGTACCAGTATATTTACTGGACAGACTCTTGTCGAACAAAATGGTCGAGTGGGGCGTAACCTAGATGTACTACTCACTGAGAAGCTCAAAACATCAAAGAGGAGGCTTTTGTGACTGGTCGACACTTATCAACGGCAATAAGACGAAACTACTACAGTCCGTGAATATGTTCGGGGTTACTTTCCTCTAACCTGGAGCGGAATTGGATGCCTTGAACCTTTTATCATTTGAGCCCCCTGACAGCGCGAAAATGTGGACACCTTGAGTCCACTCGCTGGACGCCTTGAGCGGGCCCACCCTGTAGAACCCTTGATCTTCCAGCTATTTTATTTTAGTTCCAACGGGCGGATTAGAAAAGTTTTGGGTCAGGATTAGGGTTGTGTACTATACATACTGTAGGTAGTAAAAGTTTAAGCGCACTTTTCAAAGTTGTCACACCTAGAGCGTCAAGACTCCAAAAGGGATAGGGTCATGGCATCCACAGCGGTGGGCTCAAGGCGTCTATAAACCTTCTGCAGTATATTTTTACGGAGTTCCTTTGGGGAACCATAAAGGGAATTGGACGCCTTGAGTCTTTTACCGTTTGTGCCTCCTGTCAGCGCGAAAACGTGGACGCCTTGGGCCCACCCCGTGGACGCCTTGAGCCTACCCCTATTTTAGTTCCAACTGGCGGATTAGGGTTAGATTATAGGGTTAGGGTTGTGAATATATGACTATAAAGTATAATCCATTTCAAGTGCACCTTTCAAAGTATTTACACTTAAAGGCTCAAGTCTCAAGGCCACCAAGAGGGGGTAGGCTCAAGGCATCCATAGGGTGGACTCAGGGCGTCCATAGAAAGGCTCAAGGCGTCCAGGGCTCAAATCGTCCTGGGCTCAAGGTGTTTATAAACCAGTTTAAGTAAGTTTTTCCACCTCAAGGCCGCCTAAAGGGGTAGGCTCAAGGTGGCCAAAGGGTAGGCTCAAGACATCCACAAAAAGACTCAAGGCGTCCATGGCTCAAATATCAGAGTGTGTGCTGAACAATTACTAGCTAAACACTATCAGTATCAATGATAAAAACAGCATTCGACCACGTGATTCGATATATTAGAAGATTCAGACTATTAGTGTTATAAAGACAAGGGTTATGTATCCTAAATATCAAACTGAAGCGTAGCAAGGTTTGAGCAGTCAAGGTTTGGCCGAAACCCCCACCCCACAAACTCACACAAAGTTCGTTCAATCAATGTTGGGGTGTGGGGAGCGGTCGCCTCGGCCACGGCCGAAAAAAAACTAAAACTGACAACAAAGTTACCCTCAATGTTGATCTCATATCGAACTCATATTCACAGACATGTCACAATCGCAAAATTGTCAGATTGGTCCTTCCAGGTGAACTGACCTTTCTCCGTTATCTATGCTAAGTCAAAACTTAATACTGTTCAGTGGTACCCACATTCCCGTATAGCAAGCGAGAGGTTCCAAGCGAGACCACCGTGTTCAGTTGGTTTGCGTGTGGTGTTACTGTGACCCTAGGGATCCAAATCTTAGTGACGTGGATTAAATGCCTTTATGAGACCCTTTAAGGTTAACAGTTGTGTACTTACCTTGTAGAAACATCACATGTCCGTACCATAACGCGGAGATACGTCTAAAGATGCATCCGAGTTGTTGATAAACTTACAAACTTCCTATATCGTACGAGATTTCCAAGAAACACCCATTCAGATGATTCAGCTCGCACTAATGCCATGCCATCTGGCGGAAATTTTAATGCTACCAGCTGTCTTTTCATTGGTTTATTTTCAGCACACTGCAACGCTTGTATCTAATGGGGTTTAACTATGGAGGCGATGGATGCAGTGTATGGAAGTAGTTTCTTTCACTGTCACTTGGAGGCGCGCAAGGCAGACTTACATTCGTTAGCTGGTTTCCAGTAATCGCACGTCTATGAAAGAAGCCCCAAGGGAATCAGCGCAATATCCGATGTTCTCCGGAAGTTCACACTACTCCGAATATTCTAGGATTGTTTTTGTTGTGTGATTCGGAAAACAAGACGAAAACAGAAGTAAAATAATATTTTTATTGAAGGAACTTTAAAAGATGTATAGTTTCGAAGGACAGTACAAGCGTAGGCCTGTCCAAGATCTGTCTGGAGCAAGTAAAAAGGTATGTTTTCAACTTTTATTTCGATAGAAACTGGCTCGCATATCTTGTTAACCAACTGCACTATCAGAGATTTGCGTCGTCACGATCTCTCCCAGCTCCTATCACAGGTTACGGAGCACCAATACACTATAGATTATAAGACATCAATATCTATATCAACAATTTTTACCAGGCTAAATCAGTATATATCGGTGAAGTTCTAGATTACATCCAATTTGTTCAGCCACCCGATTGAGATCTAGATAGGGGGCAAGGAGTGCCGCCGTAGGCCGGGCCTAGTCCGAGAGGCTCTGACTGTGAAGCTGTGCAGACAGTCAGAAAGCAGTCCCATAGAGTTCTATGTTAACAAGTCGACCAAAAATGTACATCTCAGCTCAGCAGCCGCTTCCCTTCTAAATATAGGTTGAATCTTTCTGATTTTGTAATAGATAGTTTCCTGAGGCAAAATGCAGCAAAATGACAGTAATTTCCTACCTTTGCCTTAGTTCTAAGTAATAGAACAGCCAGTGTTTGTAAAATCCATGTCAATGCATTCTGCAGGCGCCAAAAATAACAAAAAAACTGGTTTCAAAACTGCAGGTAATTCTTCACAGGGTATTGCCAGGAACCAGCTTATCAAATATGGCCGACATGAGGTGGAAGTGTTGAAATGTGGTTTAAGAAGTTGTACAAAAAGGCTCTCAAAAGTAACACAAAGGAACAAAACAGAAGTTTTATCATCAAAAAGGAATTATTATGCATCTCTGAAGGTAAGGGAGCATAAACATGCACTGACATTGGCAGGATTACAGAGAACCAAGGACCTGATATTTTGTACTATGGGAATAAGCGGTTGTGCTCTCTGACTGTCCGCTAGGCAGTCAGAGTTTCTCGGACTAGCCGGGCCCTGCCTGGCTGAGCCCCGTGCCAGGTGTTAGACCTTTCCAGACAAGAAAGCAAAGTTTAAACTTCCGTACAAATTCAGATATTGAGAAACATCTGTAATCGCCTTCATCTTCCCTATAGATCGGAGTATAATACATACATCGACAATAGTAGGTAGATCACATGAACAATTTAAAATGTTCCATTTACATAGTTGCGCCATTAAAATGACGCAGTTCAGTGACAGAATTTTAATGCTTTTTAAATCACAACTATAGCTGTATTAGTTCAAAAGTTATTCAAGATTTAAGGCTTGAGAAGCGGGGGTCGATGTTTGTCTTCACATTTGGAGGATTTGCTGTGAGTGTGACCACCTTTACCCCTCCTAGTGGCTAGTCAGTGTATGGAATCTTTGATTTGTAATAACGTTGGAATGAAAAAAGATATTAAAATGAAATAAAAAGGTATGTGCGACCCCTGCAATGCTCCATTATTTATCTGCTAACCATGACCCTGACTTCACATAATTAATTGACCTAGATTTTCTAATGTAATTGACTTAATTAAGATTTAATAGGAATTTTACACAATGCCTTGCATTACCTACTATATCTAACAAATAATTCTGGTCTGATCCTCTTGGAGTTTCTCCCGCACATAGACCCTATTGAGGTATCCCAGAATTCAGTCTGTTTACAAGTCCCGGTGTGCGCTGGTTACCGACGTTGTATGGTGATAGACTTGAACCGTAACCCGAAATTATTGCAGTTTATCGGTTTTTATAAATCTTCAAATGGGAAATCCGATATCAGAAATGAAAATTTCAGCTATTTCTACATATAAATCCGGAATAATATTCAGGTTCTTCAAATATAAATGGGAAAACTATGGTTCATGTTGTCGTGGTGAGACCAGCCAGTGGCGAGCGGAACTTGTATTTACCCTGGGCGATAATAGGGAGACTAGTAACCTCTGGAGGGCATATATAGACAGAGTGAACCAGGCCTAAGCCTGGAGACTGAAGGGCCTCAAGAGTGAGATTCTTGTGTAGTCAAACCTGCTGCTTTTTTGTATTTCTCTACTTAAATGATTTATTTCTTGCCATACTGAAAACATAATTTATAACTGTAGTTCTCTTATCTCCTTTCCATGAAAGAAAGCAAGGAGATCTCACCCTCTCGCTTGTATCAATCCAAACAGTTCTCAATTAAGATTGAGGTCTCAAGTGAGCTATGTGACCCATCCTAATTTTTCAACAGCTGTAGCTTGGGTTCTACAAGGCCCTTACTCATAAACCACACATCATTGGACAGATAATTGTATGAATATCTTATTGTTTCTATTCCTATTCTTATTATCTCAAGGTCTTACCTTAAATTGAAGCTGTGAAGATGAAGTCAAAGTTCTCAACTTAACTAAAACATCTAGAAGGCACCAAAAATCTTACCAACAGTTCCAAAATGTAAATTGGGTTCTAATTTAAGTCATATGTCAAGTTAAACCAATTACAACGCATATATAACAAATATAATAGAAAAACCACTTCCCTGCTCCCTGTGCAGAACTGGGTCACACAGAATGAGCAAAAACTGTGCACCAAACGACTGCAGCACCGCAAGCGGATGGTAACCATACTAACAATAGTAAAGAGCTCTTCCACCAAACAGGTATTGGCCCCAGCCACGGGCCTTATGGGGGTCACTGGCAGTTTTTGCATATTTTTTGTGACAACCTGCATGGTGGAAGAGCATGGAAGGTGCCCCCAGCAGTGCTAGGTCTTGGCTTGCAGCACCAGGTCCTCAATTATTGTAGAATGTAGTGCAGTCGTTGGTGGCCTGAGGAGCACTAGCTTGCCCTATTAGGCCCTCTTCACACTGGCGCCATCTTGTAATGGCCACCTATGTAAGTCAATCGAAAACAAGACGAGCGCTCTTCACTCAGTCCTGAATATTGATGAAATATACTTGTGTTTCTCTAACTTGAAAGATAAATCACTCTCACGTCTTAACTAATCGGCCGATTTGTATAAACAATACATTGTTAGAAAGCTGAAACTTGGGCCTATCTGCTGGTATATATATAATATACCTGTGTTATGGCTAACATTTCCTGTCATAGATTGAATATTGGAATTATTTTAGGTAAAAAATACGAAAACATGTAACCTTCCTGTTTTCAGAGATTTATTGAAAAATCTATCGCGATGACCTACAGAAATAACTATCCTATCTTATTAGGTATTTCATGACAATTAATATAATACCTATATTGCCAGGCTGTGATAAATATTTCCTGAGATAATGGAGCATTATCACAGATGACAAGGAGTCAAAAAGAGTACTAGAAGAAATTTGATTTTCTGATGTTATTGCATTTTAGATACGTACTTTGATGCAAAGTTGTTAAAGGTTGCTATAGTTAACAAGTGCAATATTTATTCCCCTGTATATCTTATTTTTTAATTCTGCTACTGTAACAGGTTTATTATTGTTACCTACTATATTTAAAACGGTAGAATTCCGTCGAATCCGCTTGAAGTTGCTCCCGTACATAGAGACATAGTGAACCCGACCTAGGCCTGGAGATTGAATGCCCACGAGAGTGAGATTCTCGTGCAGTACTAAACTGTAAACTGCTACTCTTTTTTGTATTTCAACACTGAGACATACGTTTTCTCTCATGATTCATTTTGAGCAATGCCAAAATTAAAGTTTAGTATTGTCGTTTTCTGATCTACTTTTCTCGTGAGAAACCAATGAGATCGCAAGATTTCGCTGGTACCCCTTTCGAAACTCCGCTGATTCCCCCCACCCACCAACAGGCTAAGTATTTGGAGCACCTATCTTTGTGGAGCAGTCGGCAGAGCATTCGGCTGTGAATGCGAATGTCGGGAGTTCGAATCCCGCTATTGGCAGTCAGATAAATCATTTTTCTATATTTTTCAGACTCGACGAAGTCGCTAGTATCAGACTTAAAACATTATAAAATATTGTGATAAATTCCCAAATTTCCTGACAATTGACTGATGCATTATTAGTCTATTACCTCAGGAAATATCTATCACAACCTGGTAATATTGGTATCATTTTAATCGTCTTGAAATGCCTAGGAAGGTAGGATGCTTATTTCTATAGGTCATCGCGATAGATTTTTCATTAAATCACTGTGAAAGCAGGAAGGTAACATGTTTGTGGGTTTATTTTACCTAAACAATTCCGAAGTTCAAGCTATGACAGGAAATCATAGCCATAACACAGGTATATCATAAATATACCAACAGATAGGCTTAAGTCCCAGCTTTCTAAAAATGTTTTAATTGTAAAATTCGGCCGTTTCTTTATGACAGAAAAGCTATTTACATTTTCGTTATTATAGTGGTATTAGGCACATGCTGCAGTGTTGGCTTCACTCTCACAGTGCTCGCCTCGTTTTGGAGTGCGGAAATTTCGCTGGTACACAGCTGGTAGTTGAACAAGTATATAGAACCAGCAAAACTCGTTATCACAGCGATCACAGCGCCACGCTTATGTGCAAGAGGGGAGCGGCGCCAACGTCAGGCCACATAGTAATGGGTACGTCCGGCACATAAACGAACACTGCGCTACTCAGGTTTATCACGCCATTGAAACCAATGTTAAACACACGGTACATCTCTGGTAATATCTCAGTAAATATACAATGTAGAAAATCAAACAAAAAATGGCATGAAGCTGAGTAGTAGGGGAAGAGGGTAGGCGGGTTCCTTTTCATCAATTTGCTATGCAAAGAATTTTTATTTGGTGTTTTCTCCAACAAACTGCCGAAATTGCAGAGGGCAGGCTGCATAAATGTCAAAATAAAAACTTGCTCAAAAGTAAATAAATTTATAGATGCAAGCATTCATTCTTCTATCATACAAAGTTTGTTGGTATATCTTGTTAAAAACACATCAAACTACCTTTAACTACTCTTATTAATCATGTACAGTGAGTTCAAACATCGATTTACATTATATTGGTTGAGCGAAAATACCAGAAAGCTAGGGTCCCCGAGAATGACAAAACCCTTTGCCAGCTACAGCCTTGGTTTGGTTTGAACATTCCGCTCCCAAGGATTCCCCAAAACCTTGCTCCTCCACCAAGCTGATTTGCAGACCGGCATGGAATTTATGAGATAATGTCTACACTAAATCTTTCAGGGCTGCCAGCAGAGGACTGCTGTGAAACGCTGATTTATTAGGTTTTGCCAGCTGGAATACACAGCCAGACAGTAGGTTTGATGAGAGTATGGCATCTGCATTTAAAGCTCTCTACCTATACCTCAAATGACACACTCAACATGAACAGGCAATAACCAGGAACCACACACCTGTGAGCAGAGATCAATCATTCAGATCAGAAGTTTTACACCAGGGTGTGCTATAAGCATTCATAACATAAACGCTTATCTTTATTTCCCTTTGTTATTCCTTTACCTGCAGTATTCAGTGGAAAATTGAATAGCTCTCATTGATACATACAAATCCCCACATGGTGGCACACTGCATCGCTCAATCCTCAAGTTTTGTGCAGACTGAGCTGCGCAGCGTCCGGAGACGAGTTTGCTGCACCCCCTTTCGAATGAACGGGGAACTTGGCTAACACATAATTGCAAGTAACATCCACCAGACAGTAGTAGCAGCATTTTTACGGCTGAGGCCAATGCTATATTGCATGCCTTGACTTAGATGAAAATGTCACAACACAATAAATTTATAGTCTTCTCAGACTACAAACCATTGGACAGCATGATCCAAAGAATGCTGTCATCAGAGACATCAAACTCTCATACACAGAACTAAAGAGAGAACATGGCAAAGAGGTGGCCATGTGTTGGCTGCCAACTCATATCGGAATCGATGGAAATGAAGCTGCAGACCAAGCAGCCAAAAATGGATTGAGCAGAGAAGTTGGACCCCACACAGTTCCGCATACAGACCTGAAACCAATGGCCAAGCAACACATTCATAAAGCTAAGCAGAAACTCTGGAACTGTACCAGAGACAACAAACTACGAGAAATTGTAGTGGCTACTAGCCAAAACTTTAAGAAAGACAACCTGACACAATCCGAACAGGTGAAACTGACCCGTCTGCGGACTGGTCACACCAAACTGACACATGGGCACCTCCTAAGAGGTGAAGTAGCACCTATGTGCCAGACATGCAACACTCCGCTGAGTGTAAAACATCTTATGCTACACTGTCAGGCCACCAAAGAGAACAGAAATTCCTGAAGAATGTGAGAACATTGCGCAGTGTTTTCCATAACACTGGGAAGAAAGAAATTCTTGATTTCCTCAGGGAATGTAAGACTTTCGAAAAGATATGATTGAGAAAAGCAAGATGCCTGGATCAACCAGACAGCATACCTTGTTAATCCAACAGGATATGCAAATTTGAGCAAAGTGAACCAAAGTAAGTCTAATTGAATAAATTGAATGTTAAACTACCCAAACAAACAAACAAACTACGCTAGTGCCAGTCAACTGCCCGCCTTGGTGGAAGCACTCGCTAAGTGCCAGCCGGGCATCGTGTGGCCCCATGTGGTATTCGGTTGGCTAGATTAAGGTGGTTGGTTGAAGAGCTTGCAAAATTTGTACATTTCCAGCTGGCCGGTTGTCCAGCACCAGCGGGCTAGCGGGCCTGGCCAGCGGGCCTGCCAGGCGTGCCAGGCCTGCCCACCTGTTGAAGGGCTAGTTTGTGGAACAGCCCCTTAAAGTCTGGCACACTGAAGGAATGTGGGCACTCTGCTCAGTTGCCAGCATGCTTCAGTTTTAGACCCAAGTTTTAGCACTTTAGTTTGATTGTTACAAGGACATAAACATGGCATAAAAACGAAGCGTCATGTACAAGGTGACCATTGTGAAAACGAAGTGTAGCACCCAAATTAGAAAGGGTAGAGTCCCAAATGTGCTGGCAATGAAGCGTAGTGTCTTGGAAACGCGCAGAATAGGTCATTACCCCAATGATAGAAAAAACCGCCTGACAAAGCACAGATTACTGGAGAACTCGACCTAAAATGAACTTGACCCTTAACGAATCCGTTCATGGCAAAGCGTCTCTATTCTCTGGTCTGGCTGGACACTTCTGGTTCACCCTCCCAATTATGCAAATTCCCTGACAAGATCAGTCCACCATCTTGCCGGTGACAACAAAGTGCTGTCAGAGTGTAAAATTGTGAAAAACTATGTTAATTGACTTTCATATGTGTCATCGCTACATATAAAAGTTTAAATACGACTATTTATATCATCAGACATTATTCAAACATTCCAGCTCGAACGAAATCGTTTGTATTGACGTTTTTTTGACATCCTGTTTATCAACTTTCTTAGCCACATTCCCTGTGTGGAGTTGGCGGTAAAAAAATTTTACCGCCAACTCCACATAGGGAATTTGGCTAAGGAAGTTAATAAACTTTCATGCCCGATGGTTGGTATCCTCTAACCCAACCTCATTGTACTAGCCTGAGACCGCACTAGTTTGCACCATCCATGAAATTTTTATATCCGCATAAAATGGTTGTTATCAACCAAAACACACTGACAGCTGTAAGCCTGACGAGAATTCAGTATAGATTCAAAATACTGATACATACAGGGATGCCAGTTTGTAGGATTTTGCCTACATGTAGGATTTTCATTTTAGTCTCAAAGATTGTATGTTTTGAGAACAATATCGACTCCAGGTTCCCTAAAATCTAGATCTTATATAAACTAGTTCTGTAATCCTTCAAATTCTGAATTCAGCTACCCAGAGCACACTCAGTTAGAGGGCCTATGGATCCCAGTGCTCCAACCTACAGCTGTAGGATGGTAGGATTCCTGTCAGAAATGCTCCTACAGACAAGGGCAAACTTGAATACTAACTTGGCTTAAAATGTGTCATGTGAGAATAGAGTTATTAAAGCATTACCAAGTCTAAAAGAAAATACCAGAGGAATGCATAATGAACTTGTAAAGATATTCTGCAGAATATAGAACTGATAGTGTGTAGTAATCTTTCTTAAATGATTTTCTTTGAAGAGTACCCCATCTAATTCAGAACTACACATATACCCATTCTCATAGCAGATATCTAGCTATCCTATACTGCCAATCCATGCCCAAGGATCTGCTAGGAGAGTGAAGGGGATTCCCCATACACCATGTGCATTTTAGGTGATACATAGACTGGCCTCAGTCCCCATGTAGGAAGTTTTCTTGACTCCCACTGGCATCCCTGTACATATAATTTAAAAAAAGGCTACTGGAGAATTCAACTCGTAACAAACTCGACCCGTGGTTAACAGGAAAACTTGACCCCTTTTGAAGAACTGAACCGACAAAGTCGACCCGTTTACTCATAGGTCTAAACCTGCGAATTTGTCATGCCCCAGTTTAAAAAGAGAAGACAGGTTAGGGTAGGGTAAAAGATAAGCGTAAGGGTAAGATTTAGGATTATCTTTTGGGGTTTTTTTTCAACCCCTAGAACTCCAAATTTGAAGTAAAGCTAACTGCCAGAAGATATCAATCGAGTCAAGTTGGGCACGGGCCGAGTTCTTAATGGGTTGAGTTTGTAAAGGACCAAGAAAATCCCGGATCGAGTTCGTTTCGGGTCGAGTTCTCTAACATTAATGGAACGACCCTCAGAGAATCGGGAAATGAACGGGTGGACCAGCAGCACTGCACCGATAACTTTTCTTTTTTTTGTTTAAACATTTTTCTTTTCATTCTGTTATTAAAAGATCTTCCATGAAATATATATGTACACACATGAACTTCACAGGAAAACAATTTGAAAAAAACTAAAGTTGAGTAGGTTGAGAATGATGGAGTTGGCATTAGTCGGCAGAGCTGCTAGGATGATAGCCGTTGCCTGCATGGCCTCAAAAGAGCTCTGCACAGTCGTCAGTCCGGCCATTTAGTAGCATTTAACTAGGAAGTCTGGACACTCCTCCATGTAACCTCGATGGAATAGGTATTGCGCTATGAATGTTATGCACTCCATCATGGTTTAACACGGCTGACGCCTCAGACAATATACTATGGTCACTCTTGCACTCTGCGACTGACCGACAACTATACTCGTTGCTGTGACACAGTCGAGTGTCTGACACGTGCCACCCGACAGGATTCAGATTGTCGCACTGCCGAGTTGGCTCGTCCAGGTATGAGTAGTTAACAACCATATTCCTTAGCATGTTTAAGAGTCTTTATATGAATAGCAGCCTGGATACATATCTGTATTGTTATTGCAGTTTTAATTACATATAATCAGAGATAATTATCATTTTCCCATTACAGGAACAAAGAAATGTGTTAATTCAAAGGACACATGAAGAGCGACAACGACGTCAGGTAAAGCTAGATTTACTGTGGCATAGCTTATCCTATTGTAAGCATTATATTGTCCGAGAATAAATGATTATATACTTCACAGGTAACCTTAAGTTAGATTAGGGAGATTGTAAAAAATAGTTGCTTGAATCATACAAACCAAATAATACTGATTATCGGGAGTAGTTAGTTTAATTGAAAATGAATCTCTTTTGAGTGATAAAACGCATGTATTATACAAGGTATTTCATACCTTTCATATTTATGCTGATCCTGCCTTGAGTAACCATTTCAGGTTGATTCAGTTGCCGCAGGCAACGCATTTAATAGTCTTAATTTGAATCAACCCCCCCTCAAGGTAATGAAATATGAAACGTCAAATAATGCCGTTGTATGTCAGGTACATTTAAATATGATAGCATTTATATTTACTTTTTCCTTACGGATTGCGGTTTACTTATACCTAGATCTCTTTTCTTCAGGAACAACGGAAAAAAATCCAGAGTGCTACATTAATCCAGTCGGTATACAGAGGCTACAGAGTGAGACAAAAACTGGTAAGTTTAGGTCCTCATGTAAAATTGCTGGTCAGGTCCAGTTGTGGAATCATTATTTGCACAATTGGCAGTCGACTCAATAGATTTTGGTGAATACTGGCCTCCTTCCCTCTGAAAGTTTGACATGATGGATACATTATACCATAGAATTTAGTCAATCTATATTACTGTAATAAAATGTTTAGGTAATCGCATTTCTTTTGAGAGATTTGCAGAAAACATGTTTTTCAGTTTATTTCTTATGTCAATCAAGCTAACGTAATTTGGCCTAATTATCTTTCGGGTTATGATAAGATAATTCAAAATTCAATTATCTGAGGCCAGGAATTCACTTTTGTCATCCATCCAATACGGCGTCTTTATATTTAACATATATATAGCCTACAGATTGCTACTGAATAGAATACGGCTTTCCGTATTCTACTCATTGATAATTTTGAAAAGTTATAGTCGGAATGCTGGATAATAAAAACTAT
The DNA here is from genome assembly GCA_950022655.1 of Alentia gelatinosa. Classification (NCBI taxonomy): domain Eukaryota; kingdom Metazoa; phylum Annelida; class Polychaeta; order Phyllodocida; family Polynoidae; genus Alentia; species Alentia gelatinosa. The sequence continues at coordinate 53,378,933 of OX465579.1, read as the reverse complement.
ATTACCATAATATTTATTTGTTTCCTCGTATTCTCCGCGTAGTTAACTTGTAGAAATATCCGAGCGAATGTGAGGATATTCCTTAGTCTGTAATTGTAATAATGGGTATGGAATAGCTCAAAATGCAGGAGATTCCGGGGGCTTTTTCCCCCTCCAAGGGCACTGTCCCTGGACTCCGGTAGGGGTCTAGGCGGATTTTTCCCGATCTGTTTGCAATTTTCCAACCCTATGTCTGAATATGTCTTGGGCCTGCTATTCCGTCTACATGTACCATATTTCTACATGTTTTACATTCTATACTACTATACAACGTGTTAATTTGTAAGCATTTATTATGTGCTAAGAGTGCTCTCCACTCCGTGTGTCCTCTTTATTCTGCGTCGTGTTCATTGTGAATATACCCAGTTTAATTGTTGATATTCATTCCGATTTAATGCCCCAGTCACACTGGCGTAAAAAATGGTGTTTCTTCTATGTGTCAGAAAGAACGCGACCTTCGCGTATCGATAACCCAAATTTAACACTTTTACGTTTTACTATGAAAACTAAGTGATGGGTCACTACTTTTACAGAAAGGCGAGGCTCGAGATGAATTCGACAAACTCTTACAGACCATAGAAAAACAACGACTACAGGTCACAAGTGGCACGCTAAATGCCCTTCTGCGACCGTTTGTCTACTGCTACAGCCCGAAGTATGACAATCAACGACTGGTCAGTGCCTTTACTTTCATCCCGTGACTAATCGTTATTAGTTTTATTGGAAGAGCTTTAGAATTAAAAGAAATATGTCTGCGCAGGGATATGCTGATAAAAACTTGTTTTACCTACTGATCATGAAATTTGGATTGGGTCTAAAATGTTTTGATCAATATAATATTGGACTTATCTAGAATCTTCTTAAAACGATAGATTTAAAGGACTCCAAATGTTAAGAGAATGTTGGACAAATTGCCTCTAGTGTTTGTTAGTTATAGTCTCTATTTAGCTTAGCGGATGCTTAGAACTGGTCCTCCGACCACTATTGAATCCTCACATTGTCATATGTACATTTTCAGAAACTGGTAAGAAGATTCAATTTTGCCAATATATAGCATGGACAGTTCCACTCATAGAAATTACATGTGTTTTTACTTCTAAACTCCGATTTTGTGTGGTTCTTTAACAGACTTCAGTTTGTCAGCTGTTGGTGCGAAATAATAACGTCGTTGCTTCCTACGTGTGTGGCACCGACAGAAGGGCATTGTACCAACTCATCGCAACTCTACACTTCTGTACCAGGTCAGTAATGAAGCATATAATAGTCCACCTTATCTGTTTACATTACACATGTATTTTACTTACCATATATAGACTGAAGACTGAAATGCCATGTGGATGATATTCATTTTTATATATCTTAATTCAGATGAACAAGTCTAATTGAACAAATTAGACGTAACTACCCAAACAAACACATTCAGATGAACTTTTTCTTTTATCATTCATTTCTAGCCACGCTAAAAACAAACTTTACCAATGTAGCTTTCTTATATCATTACCTTGAGAGAATGCCATGAGATCTTCAAGCAGTCTCAATGCCCACCAACTCACGGTTCTAGTTCCAGAGCACCACTGTTGTTGTCTTTTTCGCAAACACTTGAGACGCATAGTGCAGCGGCGAAGCCGCTAGTAAGCTTATCGATGTGACCAACTATTATGAGACATCGATGTGACCGACTATTACCCGGCCGAACTTTCTCGTCATTTGACGAATGTATTGTACATCAGAACGATTGTATCCGATTCATTCCGGTTATATAATAGGAAATTAAATATCGATGTTTTATAGGCTTTAAATAGCGTGTCTTGTATGTATTAGATACCCAGGTACCATTTTTTCAACATTCCATGTTTCCTTTGTACAAAGTGCTTTTTAAGGATACGTGCCTGCGGCTCTATTATTTCCTTGGGGAAATCACCATGTGTCCTAGTGCTTAGATACTTGGAGGCATCATGCGTCAATGATGCCTCAAGGCATCATGGGTCCTGAAAATGTTAAAGAAGATATATGAATAATAATTATTATTATTATTATTATTATTATTATTATTATTATTATTATTATTATTATTATTATTATTATTATTATTATTATTAACAATAATGATAATAATATGATATGCAGGCTCTTTTTAGTTTTTGTACCAAATTAAGTCTTAATTCTTGTTTCTGAAAATTACTAAAATATTCACACGTTTTTACTATTCCCATGTGATTTCCATCTCTTGTGGAAATATATAATAAATCATTGAGACCACTGATTAAAATACATGACCTATTCACATGTATTTAAAGAAATGTCGTATATTTCAGCTACTTGGAGCACATTGCCAAGGGCGCTAGTCCCTTAGCTCTACCTTTAAGGATGTTAGAGGTTTTCTGCAGTGCAGCGACTTATGAAAATGCTGTATCCTCACCTATACAGAGCAAAGCCCTTGTCCGTCACATATTAAAGAATATACTTGACAAAGGTAATTAATTAAGAAACTTTGAATTTGGACTGTTATTCCATTTGCATCTAATATAGTTTGCCCTAAGGAATTAATTATCTTTAAAAATGATTAGATTAGTTGGATAATTATAGCCTACGGTGTACTAGTAGGCAGATCCTGCTTTGTGGGAAAGGGTGGGGGGGGGGGGGGGGTTAAGGTTGAAAACCACCTTCCCATTATTAACTACAAGTAGTCCTCATTTTACTCCAAATTTTGGATTCTCCCTGGTATATAACGTTCCTTTGTATGTTCCAGGTTATTATCGCTGTATGCGCGCCCTGATAGACCACAAAATCCCTGCGAGTCTGGAGTACACCGTCAATGCACCCACACCTGTTGCGGGCAGCATTTTTGATCTTGTAATGACACCTCTGTCTTTTATAAAGGACAATTCTGATGTCGCCTTTAGGTAAGCTCAATGTTTCCTTTGGTGCTTTTTTTCTATTTCATATTAGTAGTTCTTCGAATTGTTCATTACTAATTGATGTCTTTTTTCCCTTCCCTCTCCAAGGTCCTCGTGCTTATCCAGTCTGTGCACGGAGCTATTTTGTTCCGCCTATTCAGAACAGATAAGTCAGTACGTCCTGCCTGCCCTCGCCTACAGCAAAGACCCCTTCCCTCTTGTGGAACTGCTACACGTACTGGTTCCCATCTGTCAGACCATGACGAAAACAACGGGAGGCGCTGAGCCATCTCCAGAGTTGTGGTCTGTCAAACCCTCCCCGTGGCTTCTGAACGCGATCCTGACTCTCAGCAAGGACAGGATAGGTATGCAACTATCTCTTATAAAGTTGAGGAGACTTCAGAGGTCTAGATAAACAGGTGTAACTATATCTGTTATTGGGAAGAAACATCGATCTGATGCGCACTTACCATGTTCCGTTCCCACTCATTCCACTGCACAACAATAACTTGTTGTCACCATATTGCATAAATTTAACCTCGTCGCTCTAAAACTCTGTCTGTTGCTACGCTCCAAAACATGCTCAAATGTCACAGAATCACTTTTTACTGGCTGGTTCTGAGACTGCAAGTAACTGTCAAAGATGTGCAGGGCGCACCATAGAAATAGTATAAACCTAGGGGGTGGCAGGAATGGTGACTTTTATGAAACTTTGTCACTGGTCCTTAGCCATGTTTTATAGGAAAATGTTATAGGATCCTAGGTCTCACAAATTCGAGGTACCACATGTAGCCAGTGTCACAATTCTTTGATTTTGATTACGTGTCACAAAGGCTGATATACTTAGGCTGAGCTGACTGAATCTGTGTCCACAGGGACGCTTAGTCGAGAAGACCTGCAGCAGTTTCTCATGCTGCTTCACCAACTTGTACCACATCTAAGGGCCCCACAAGAAAAACGCCATTATGAGGAAGAAGACTCGGACGAGGAAGATGTCTCCATGGATTTAGATATGAAGGTCGGTGACATCTCTGATTTCTTTGAAAAATCTAATCCAAAATTGATTTGGTAGAAAAGAGTTAAAATGAAGACCGTGAACACGTTTATAAATATTTGGGTGCACCACATGGAGTGATTTTTCATCCTGGTACAATACACATGTGTTTTCATGTATAAGATTGATGCACATATTAGAATAGCCCAACTCATCTTCTTAGTAATACACTCTATGGCGCATTAAGTAGATGAATTGTTTAACATGACGCTACGCATCAGATATATTGAGACTCCTTTCATCTTGTGTAAGGTTATGTCATAGAATTATAAAAGACAAGCTGAATTGATATGAAGAGGTTGTTGATGGAAAGAATGACTGATTTATCGTACACAGGATGAGTCCTTTGGGAACATCAATCACGTACGACAGGAGTGTATTCGGCTTCTAGACGCACCTCCCCTCGTACAGGGCATCGTGGCTGCAGTGAGCAGCGGCGCCGACAACGCCATGTTGACGGCCGTCTCCACCGTGTGCCACACCCTCATGACGCAGAACAAACTCGTCATCCCGCGGACACGGTAAACTTCTTCACACTAATAGACCTTTTTCAGCCAAACAACCACGTAGCAACGTATTCTTAAGCATTAGGGGACTGAGTGTATCAGTATGATACGCTTATAATACCCGTTTAGATTATCTTTAGAGTAGATGCAGTGGTTGCTTCGTATTCTATGGTATTCCTGCTCCAATTGGGCGTGTTAACATGTATATCACTTCAATGATACTTCAGATATGATAACGACAATACAGAAACGATCCACCCAGGTGGTAGAGATAGGTCACGTTTTCACAAGATATATGTTGGCACAGACCTGGCCATCATAAGATTAAGCCAAAGTGGCCGCTTACACGGGGTTAAAATAAAATTCTAATAGAGGGATTGGTTCCAAGCAAAGGTGTTCGCTAACGCGGGGTGTCCGTTAGGCGGGGTTCTACTATACTATAGTTTATCTTGTGTGAAAACATAGCCTTGCGCTCACACCCACAATTCACACTCTATGTGTGAATACGTTGAATTTTCTTAGCTGTGAAGCCAGCCTTACCACTTGATTTGTTAGCAGTAAACAGTCGACCGCTAGACATGCTGAATGGTAAATCTTGTACACATATTAGTGTTAAATGGAAATTACCCCAAATCTGATTTAGAGATTCAACCTCAAAGTGAGGGGATTGTGCAGCTCAGATCCAGGATAGACATTCAGTAGGCACAGGTCTACAATACTGACATTGCAGTTTAACAATGATACGTTTGACTAATTACCCTTGTGATCAGTGTTATTTTCCCCCAATAAATTTAAGGAAACCATTGAAAAAAATCCCTAACGAAGGCCGTAGGGAAAGAAGAGGACATCCCCCATTTCGCCTTTTTTATGGATAGTTTATTTCTTTTTTTTTTCACTTATTTCACTTCGGGCAGTTTGTAAGACCGAGTGAACATGATTCTTAATTTCTTGTTCAGGCTGTTCTACTCCTTGGCCTTTAACCCTCACTTCATCAAGGGTTTGTGGTATGCTTGCTGTACCGTCTCCACCACCTCAGTCACTGGGTAAGTTATGAAACTAAATAATTCCATTTTATAGTATTCTGATAATCATAGTTGATACCAGTGTATGTACATGTGCTGTAAATGAATATAAGAACCGACATTCGCCTTAATATGACAATCTGGAAGTCGGAAAATGTTACACATACAGTCGTCTATTGGTACTTGCATATACAGTATTCTGATTAAATGAGATATGACATTACATGTATGCTAGTAGAATACCGCAATGGCTTATGTCGCATTATTTAAGTCTAACATTACTGATATGTCTATAATCACACAACATATAAGTAGATTAGTGCTTTGTAACTAACATATGCACAATAACTAATATAAGTCTGATTCCATGTGATTGATAATCCAGGTCACAGGTAACACTACTAAAGATGCTCTCACGGGGGATGCAGCTGGAACCCCAGGACCTGGATCGTATTGTGCCACTCCTATCTGTCTTCTGCTCCCTGTTCAGTAACTCATTGATAACGCTGCATGATGCGGAGTTCTACGGGGACATGTCCCACATGGGTAAGTCCTCTCTACAACTCCTCTCTCTGTCTTAGCCAGAATGATACAGTTCTACAGGGGTATTTCCCATATGGATAAGTTATTAGTTCTACAGGGATTCGTTCCAAATGGATAAGTCATGTTTACATATTTCACCTCTATATCTCTCTCTATTTGTGAAAATATAGATATTGCTTACTTTCTCCTGATAGGTAGATAGAAGGAGGGCCCTGTTCTTTGTTTGTCATTCGCCTTAAGTTGTCTTTTTCGCAGCAGCGAAAGAAGCCTCACCTGTGGATTTATCATCAATTTATCTTATATATATGGGCATTGATGTGATATTGCTACCCACAAAGATCCCTTTAAGAGGAAAATTTGTATAGCAGACTGTACTTATGTCCTTTCGTAATTCACGATGAGTTATCTTACAAATCGCCATGCAGATGACAAGAGATTGTACAAACCAAACACCGCTGCATCAAGATATATTTGTCTAATCTTAATCTTGTTTTTTGTAAGAATCCTTTGGTAAAATTAAGCTAGTACATTGAATCACATGAGGTTTCAGGTTGAAAGGTCAATCATACAGTATAATATTTCTATTGACTTCTCATTTTCACAGATGTCAACACTTCGACTATGCCGTTCCAGATCAGTGATCTAGTGCCCATGTCATTGGCCCTGCGAGACGCATGTCTGGGCATTATAGAACTGGCCTATCCGGACACGAAACCCACTTTGAAGGAAGACTACCGCAAGGCTTTCCAGAGCGTCGGCGCTACACACAATTTGCTTAGTGTCGATGAACTACAGCAACAGATGGACACATGGGCATACCTCTTCAAGGTAAGAAGTCTATAGTTGAGATGTATAATGATTTATTAGTGGGTGGACGTTTGGTCTCGTAGGTTATGGATATAGCCTACTGTAGTACACCTGCTTGTAGAGTCTCTAGGTGACCTGACCACATTTTTGCTTTTTATTGCTAACTAAGTACAGATATGAATATGGTTTCTGTTTGGACAGAAGGTGTTATGGCTATACATTTTATGGCTATGGAATTTTAGAAAAGAGAGATTTCAGTTTTGGGAGGATTTTTTGAGTTATATGTCCATTTTAAGAACTCCTTTATGGACATATTTCTTCCTGTAAAACTGGTTCAATCAAGATATAATATGCGTCATTTGAAAGGGAACAAAAAACAGTAGGTGCTAGGAAGTGGAATTTTCTAAGCAGATTATATATTTACAGAGATATTAAAGTATTTGTTAAAACTAAAAGTGGGGGGTGTTTAGGGTGAAATGGGCATTCTAAAACAAATGTTTACTCAATATTGATTTACATTAAGCATTTACAACCAGATCTTGGCTTGACCTACTTTATTGGTGTATATAGGAAAAGAGTTTTGTACTCCATTTTGGACCACATGGGCAGGCAGCATGCAGACAGGTCTGTGTGCACTCATCCAAAAGGCTGATTGCCAATTGAATTCCCTTCAGGTAGCTAAATATATGTGCATTGATCCATGAACTGCTTAGTTCACAGAGGGGTAGGGCTTTCAATATCAAATCAATGCAGGCCCTTCCCCTTCTGGCGAAACCATGAAAAGGACATGGTTTTGTCAGAAAATGGCTCAAGAATCATAGAAAAAAACCCAAAAAAAACGGCATCACAAGGTCACTATTTAGTCTGGCCCCATAATTCAAGGTGCTTAAGAATAAAGTTTTAAAATGTCCATGTTTAGTTTACTTTGGATTTCAAAGAGTTTCTGTACTAAGGATATGTCTGAAAGATCATTTTATTTAGAATGTAGCCAATAGGCATTTTCTATTTTGTACCAGTTTAATTAGTATGCAAGTTTGTGAAAGTTTTCATGTCTGTCATTCACAGGTTATCGTTCAGCTTGTACGACAGCTCCACAGTCGAAACACGCGGCGGCAATTCTGTCCCAAGGATCATTGGTTGACTAACCAGGTGCACATTAATGCAGATAAGGTGCGTCTTAAAAATTATTCAGACCAAGGTTTTCACAGGTATGCTGCTAATCCCTTAAGTTTCTGTTAATTTTGTAAATATATCGCTTTCTTCAGAATGTTTTGCAAAGTACTTGAGTACATAACAACAACAACAACAACAACAACAACAACAACAACAACAAAGAACTCGCACTTAATTATTGGTTACAAAATGTTTATATCAACGAATTTTTATCGACAGCCATCACAGATCTTCAAAGCAGACAGTGGAGTATTTGAGCGCCGGCCATTTGGAGCACTTAGTACACTGAACACTCGCAAATACCATGGTAATGGTGAGTATATCGAAGCCTCTTTTTCATTCTGTATAATTGAAACATACCAAAATACCATGGTAATGGTGAGTGATATCTATGTGTATCATTTCTAAAAACACACAAATGTTATGTTAGAAATATCTTTGTATATTAGTATTTCATTCTGTATAGTGTATGATTTTGAAATACGGAACTGGCTATCAAGGCTCGTTCCAAGAAAGGCTTAGAGAGCTCTCCAGGGAACAACCATTGAACAACAGATAATACTGTATTAGATATAACTAGTGAATTTACGTGTCCTACGGTGATTTATATACGTGTAACTGTAACATGCAATGAGCTGAGACGGGGACTACAACATTATGATAAGGTGTTAAATGTACTGTTTCAAATTATGCAAAATATAATCAGAATCGTTTTAACCAATTCAAAGCAATTTTCTCGCCTCTAACCTTTCCAGAGGAAGATGTTCCGCGGTTATCGACAAATGAAGTTAGGAATCTAACAGTCCTGATGGAGATGCCATTTATCGTCCCATTTGAAGAACGAGTCAAGGTTTGTGTCCACCTAATAACTAACACGCATAGCCCCCAAAACCTCAAACTTTATGTACGCTGCCTCTCCTGAATTCAATGAGATAAAGGTGATGTGGAAGGCATACGGGATATGAAAACAAAAATTGAAGTCATAGGTTCATAATCAGGTAAGATAAAGACCACCCTGAATGTGCATATCACAGTACAGAAAAAACGTAAAGGGGTTAGTTTACATAATAACATGTGGTCCAAAAAACTTCGAACAGAGAAGTGAATGTTAGCTTTACTTTGATATATTCTAACTCGCCTTGGGGAACTACTTTTCGTTGCCCAAGGTGTCAGGGAGAATCTCCCTGTCATCCTTGGGCACTCAGTAGTGCCCAAGGCTCGTTAGAACATCAATTCCCCTTCATACTTCTACCAAGGTAAGTAATCGGGTAATGATATATTCATGTTTTTAGCTTTCCTTTCACGTATTGTGCGGCCCAGTGTTTAGTGTTTCCTTAGAGTTTGGTTATAGGGAAGATGATTATCTCGATTGTGTTATTCCTAAAGTTGAGCCATTCATTATACCTTTTCAGATTTTCCAGCGGTTAATCAAGCAGGACAAATCAGAGCATCAAGGCGACATGCGACATTTTATGGGGGGTCCCCACATCTCCATCATGGTTCGTCGCAACTACCTTTACGAGGATGCATTTGAGAAGCTCTCTCCAGAGAATGGTTTGTATCTTAGCTGTGAACTTTTTTCTCAAAAATAATCATTATTGCTACATCCTACAATTTGTACCTGAGTTGTGATCAGTTATCTTATTTTGCTGATTGCCCTATTAATATTGAAGATACCTTATGTTTTTCACGAATCGGTGTTATACCCCCACACCGATTGCTTGTTCAAGAAAGGCTTGCTAATAACATAGATTACTGACACAGAAAATTATATGCATCACCTTTCTTCCTAATGGAAAAAATATCATTCATGGCCAAAGTAGATTGTGACGGTGACATATTTTGCAGAACCCAATCTAAAGCTCAAGACGCAGGTTCAGCTGGTAAACTTCGCCGGTCTAGACGAGGCTGGTATCGACGGTGGCGGCATCTTCCGGGAGTTCGTGTCGGAGCTCATCAAGGAAGCCTTCCATCCAAACCGCGGTCTCTTTAAGAACACGCTGGATCGGACGCTGTACCCCAACCCAGGTTCTAAGCTGCTCATGGACAACTTCCCTGAGCACTACTTCTTCTGTGGACGGATACTGGGCAAGGTCAGCTATGGTTTCCACCCTCTAGCGACTTTAATAGATATGTGTCTGTAGATTTGGGAAATGTTTTATTCATACATGCATAAAGCTACCTGGGCACATACTCATGCAATCACCCATCCACTCGCTCAGCTATATATATATACATTTGTAACACCATATGATATTCATATATTCAATATTTATTAAGGCCTTCTAGAGTAGGTAGTGCATCTCATTCTTACCTAGTCATTCCTATACTTCACTTACAGTAAATAACTGTTCAGAGTTGATGTAAATAAAATAGACTATTTATTGTTCATGAGTGATTGACTCTTCTCAGGCCATCTATGAAAACATGTTGGTGGAGCTGCCCTTTGCCGGATTCTTCCTGTCCAAACTGCTCACCCGGTCCCATGGCAATGTAGACATTCACCACCTGCAGTCACTGGACCCTGAAATGTACAGGTGAGTGAGACTTATTCATGCTACAGTCACACTGGTGTTAAAGATTAACGTTACTTCTACTCATCAGAAAGAAAAAATACTGATGCACCGTGTACAATTTAGTACGCTCTTCAGTCACGCTGGCGTTAAACCACGTAAAGATATATACTAGCCACGTATTGTCGACATGTCTTTTCAATTAGCTTTACTATTTTACTACTTTTCTACTACGATTTTTAATATTTGTTAACATTTCTTTACATATTTTGACTTTGTCACCATCATTGGTGTACAGAAAAAATAACTGACTCCACAATTTCCCCATGTTTCTATCAATATCAATTTACGCTTCAGCAGTCACGTTTAGTTAAGGTTTCTGGGATAGGTTTTGTCGCTGTGTTTCCTGCTTGTCTATCATCCTTATCTAATAGATGCAATGGAGTCGTGAAGTGACTCTGCCTGTTGCTAGAATGTTAAAAGAATACAACAACCATTGTAAATGTGTGGCTGATTTGGCCGACTCCTACAAAATTTACTTAATTTTATCCTTGGATCTGATGTTAAGGCATTACACAGTCATATTTCTTAATTAACAGACATCTCGTATCGCTCAAGTATGATGAATCGGTGAGTGAGATGGATCTGGACTTCACCGTCGTACAGAACGAGTTTGGTGAGGCTAAGGTGGTCGAACTGAAACCGGGAGGTGCGAACATTGCAGTAGACGCTAGTAACCGGATTGAGTACATACATCTGATGGCTGACTACCGGCTCAACAAACAGGTATGTCTGATTGGAAAATGGAGTCTCCACCGTTTAAATCCTGTATGAACTACGTCTGCTACTCAAAGAAACAAAGGCAAACGAGCGGACTGTAGCTGTCGAGGTAAACGTAAAAATTTCAGGTGTTATACACATTTTTACATATATCAATTCAATAATCAGTGTTTTCTACCTTAAATACAAATGTTGGAGGATTTTGCTCTTAGATTTCGTGGGAAAACTAACACGTCTCGTTCTCGTTTGCATCTGCAAATCTAAAAAGGAAAAGAAAAAACATTTAGTAATAACACTTCTATACGCTTGTCGGATCAGGTCTACAACAGCATGATTCTAGCGATAAAGATCGATATGTAGAAAAATGTTAATCACAGTACATTCCTCTGAAATGCGTCTTGGCGAACTATCATTTAAAGGGAGCACTTAAGTACTGCTCTATTTTATATTGTTACTGCTGAAAGGTGTCCTGCTCGCCGGGTTCTACCTTAAATCTGAGATGGTCTCTTTTTTTTCCTTCTTTTTTTTCTATGACCGCATTAATAGTACCTGCAGTGTCCCCTGATAACCAATAATTTGTTTCCACGTTTACGGTTATACACGTTGCTGATTGGCCAATCCCAAATCACCTTCACCCCACTTGGGCATGGAGGAAAAATAATACGTGGGAGTGGACGGGGAAAACAAAGTACTGCTTAAGCGCAGTTTATTTCAGAGGTTTCCTCAGAGGGCGTCATATGTAATCTTTTTTCCGCAAATACGAGTAGCGAGGCACCTATTAACTGAGAGCACGCCACTTTACCTGGGTATTGTTACTTCTGTCATTACGTAAATGAATATTTAGATTGTAATTGTAATTTTTGATTGTAACTTAAATTTGAAATGTGTTATAAAATAGGGTTCCAGTAGACAGCCCTTAATTATTAAGTAGAGCATATGGGTATGTTAGTGTCACCCTTCCGTGATATATGCTACTGCAGTAACGAGGGATATTGGTTGTTTAGATCCATGCCCAGGTGCAGGCGTTCAGACGGGGTCTGGCGGATGTGATAAACCTCGAGTGGCTACGAATGTTTGACCATCGAGAACTGCAGATCCTTGTCTCTGGTGCCTACATAGCCATCGACATAGAAGACCTCAAACAGCACACCAATTACTCGGGTAAGTGGTATCCTTTGCATATACGCGTATATTATATACAGACAAGAGGATTTTTCGCCGTATGGCGGCTTCCGTTTTTCTTCCGATCGATATTAGTGTAAATCTATGGGAAAATATGTTGAGATTAGGAGAACCCATTTAAATCATTGAAAATAACACTTAAAAATACCCTCTATAGCACTAGCAAAAGCTCAAAATCCAGGAGCTTTGAGGGTCTCTGTCCCCCCCCCCCCCCCCCCCCCCCCATGGTCTTCACCAGGACGCGGCTCCTGTTACTAATTGGGGGCCTCATTGAAGCCTCTTTATCCTACCCCTAATAAAAAAAACTCCATAGGCTTAACATTGGGTCATTGTATTCAGTCTGGAGTTAAGAAAAATGAAAAATATAGCTCTAGTGGGATACACTTGACAAATGACGTTATTTGTTAATGTAGAAGTAATTTAGACGGGCGGGGTAGGATAAATTCTGAACCAAACTCGAGATTAGTCGTGTTATTGTTCATCGCACTTCGGCAAAATCGCATATTACTGCTCTCGGCTTCACCTCACACAGTAATACGCGACCTTGCAGTCATGCAATAAACAACAACACGACTAACTCTTGTTTGGTTTCTCCATAGTATTTATGTATGTATCTGATAGGGGCCAACCATAAAGTATGTATGCAAAATTTCTGAAATTTTTGACCCCCTATCCCATCTCAATTTTGTATGCAGTAGAACAAAAAAGGAGCCTACGTAAAATTTCCACCATTTACACTGAGCATTGGTGTTACATATACATGTATGTATACCATCTCCAAAAGTGGCACTGACAGTTGCTTACATCCTAGGAAGTGTCACTATTTAGGTAAAACCTATATTTTATATGATATTCATGTATTTTTGTCTAATTTCATTATCTTGGGTGGGGAGGAGAGGCAACATGGCCGATTTGGCACCAATTTGACACATTGCACCACTCCAGCTTGTGGCCAAAACCTGTCCCATGGGTTGTTCAAGTGATGCAGTGTGCAAGTTTGATGTCCACCGCAGTTGGACAGTTATAGCCCTGTAGACTGTTATATGGCATGATTACAATTAGAATTCCATTCCTTTTCAAACAATGCTTAATCACCCTAAAAAGACCACATACCTTCAAATAAACACTAAGTAAATAGGCCAGGCGTAAAGGTCAGGCCTCAAGTTGTAGGCATCGGACACCAAAGGGTACCACAAGTAAAAAGCCTAGCGGTAAATGGGTGTACTATAGGCTAGATTTTCCCTTTAAAACCTTATAGATTGAATTGTGCTGCATATCCAAATAGTTTAACGCTTTCACTACACTGCATAGCACCAAATACACACCCTGAAATACGCTGCTGATGTACCATTTTCACCCCTGTAATATGCTGGCACTTTTCACAATATCCACAGTAATGTCATTATATCACACCTCCATGGTAATCCAAAATAATAAGGATGTTGTATGATAGTATTGATATTAATATGATATAGTTTTACCTCGGTTGGAATTTTTTTTATCAAAATATTCGCATTATTTCTTTGAAAAATAGTAGTTACTTAAATTTTAGAAATGATGCCTCAAGGCATCATAATGTACTACTCTTAGGAATGCCTCCAGGCGTCATAGAATAGCTAAAGGGTTACGTAAGCATTTGTTTGTATAGAACAATTAAAAGAAACAATTTCATTGACATTAATATATCAAAATATTGTATTATTATATTGTCTTGAGCTACGTGCATTGAGTTTTAGATGTGCCCACCTGCTCATTTTGTCTCTTAAAAGGCCAATGATTCTATTTCCAAATGCACACTTAGCTCTTGTTAATGGTTCCCAGTGGCTTTCTTTTGTATACACAATTTTCATCTTATTAAAGAGTCAAGTTCAGCACGATTTTGAAGTTTCCGGCCTTTTCTCTAGACCTCACTTACATTTCTGCATGGCTCAAAAATGACTTATTTTGTTTAATGTCACAGTCTGACTATTGACATTGAGTTGAGTGACTCTTACTGTTGGTATCTGTTACTTAGGTGGATACAACGTCGACCATCCTGTCATCAAAGCGTTGTGGTCTGCTGTAGAAAAGTTCACAGAGGAGCAGAAGCGGAAACTTCTCAAATTTGTCACAAGCTGTTCAAGGCCCCCACTTCTAGGCTTCAGAGTAAGTGCAGAATTGACATTCCATTTCCGACACTGTCCAGTCGTTTTTCCCTCTAGATTTTAGTTACGATATATTTCAACCTAACTGACCTGCATCCTTAGGCCTAGGAATAATAACATTGAGTTAATTCGTCTATGTTGTATTTCTAGGAGCTCCATCCAGCGTTCTGTGTGCATTATGGCGGGAGAGAAACGGACCGCCTACCGACCGCAAGTACATGTATGAACCTGCTGAAACTTCCTGAGTTCGGGGACGAACAGACACTCAGTGCAAAGCTCCTCTACGCCCTCGAGTCTGAGTCCGGCTTCGAGTTAAGCTGATCTCTGCTTCAAAGTCGTTTCGAGGTCTATGTGATAGGGTATTGTGTGCTGAAAGAGTGGATTATCATCAGCATTTGTGTTTTGTGTAGAGAGATGCGTTTTAGAATTGTCCACTGGGAAAACAACTTTGTAGATATTGTCTTATTATTGCGCACGTTACGCTAGAGATGTAAAATACACTAAAAGAAATCCCATATGATATGATATCATGTGTCAATAACGCGTCTATTTTCAGAAAGTGGTACGTGTTACAAATTGATACGTCCTTAATTTGAACTTAGAAAACCACTCAGTGGTGTCCGAGAAAAGGCTTCAAATATTCCAAGTGTAGAACATCCAATAACGTTGTCTCCAAACAGTATAACCACATATCCATTGGGAGACTATTCACAAGATCTACAAAACCGAACTGATATCGAGAGTTTTACTAGTATTTGTTCTCTGGTCTCTTAGTCGGTTCATTCTATTTCTATGGCCGATGTTGTAGATAATCATTTTAGAACTTTATTTTGATAAAATGCAATGATACCAGAACATGGAGTTGACATGTATGATTTACCTGTCTTCGACGTTAGATAAAGCCTACCCTATTTACACTTTTCATACAAACTTAATTTATTATAATGACACTCTTATGAAACTATATATTCATGTAAACTAGGTTGGGTTTTTTTCTTCTTTTAAGAAATTGATACTTGTCCGGGTTATCCTAGATGTAGTGTCCCCTTGGGTGTATACGTTTTATAGATATACACATTTACCATAGCCAATTGTACAGTTTTATGGGCAAGGTTCGCCCCGTCTCTATCTCATACCAATATATCTTGTAATAATTCATCTTAACCTTGTCTCAACATGTAGATTAGGAATGAAAGTTGAATACCAGTATTCTTGGACAATCTGTTCAGAGTGAATTAGCGTACTAGGGGTTATTGTTTTCATGATTGTTAATCTATTTCAAAATGTTATCAACATGCTCATTGACGTATAGTGTAGTGACCCATTCTCATTGTAGAGTTGGTTTAATGACGATAAGTATATTCAGTGCCAGACATTGAAAAAGTCCGATGCCTTCTCGCATCACTCACCAGAGAGCATCTCTAACCAGGTCTTTAAATGGTTTCGCTGTTTAAAAAAAATAAAAATATTCAAATATACATCAATCATTACTCCAGTGTAATGTTATATATCGTAATAAATGTAGTGCTGTACGCCCGTTTCAGAATTAATACTGCTACTTCAGATAATTATATTGTATACTCATAATTGTATGTTATACCATCTACGATGTGGATATTTATTAAAAATTCTGTCATCAGTCAGTCCACTATAGTGCACTTTTGCAGCAGTTCCACAATATCATAAATGTGTTGATCGCCTTCTATTAGGTATGATAGCAATATCTGATTAGGATATTTGACTTATTGACGTCATAAAAGATAATCCTGAAATGTATATGAAATAGGTTTCCTTTAAGTGTAAGGCCAGAAATCCAGAGAGTAGATATTACCAAAATCCTTCAGAATTTGAAATCCTATCATTATCTGTTGATGCTATAAATAATGTCCATATAATCTACTTAAATTATCCGTGGGCTACAATTTAGATATAACAGTTAGATTGATAAGATCGAATATCTTTAATTTATGCAACATTTGTAGTATGTCCATTATTTCCTATCCCGAATTCATAATGTTTTTACTTTACGTTGACCAAAGCGTGATATAATTTCAGAAAAACTGGGTTTAGTGTCATAAAAAGGTGTCATTATGCAAAACGTTTTGTAGGGAATATATATACCAGAAAGTCTATAAAATCAATTTTAGTTTATTCTCATTAGTGACTTTCATCAATGAATATGAATTGACATTAACATACAAAGAATCCATGGTATGTTTGTCTTTTAGGAATAAGCCAGGAATTACAAAAGTGAATAATTCAGGGATGTCAGTTTTCCGGGGTTCTCCGGGTTTCCGGTGTTCTTTTATTTTAAAATAATTCAATGAAATGTAGTATACTAGCGGCCGGTATCGGAGGCCCGGCGGCCCGGCGGCCCGGTGGCTGGCCGCGGGAGCACCAGCCGCGGGCCTCCCATAGGACTCAGTGGTAGACTAGCTGCACCCTTACAGCGACCGGGATTTTCCCGGAGCTCTCACTGTGAGCATGTTAAACTGCCATAGGCTACCAGTGAAACCCCGGAATCCCGGAAACCTAACCTGTGGGGGGGGGGGGGGGGGGAGAGAGTATTGAGGACCACATGAGGGCCACGCGAGGGCCACGCCTGGAGCTCAAGCATCTGACCTATATTCTTGTGCCTGCCTAGACTTGTTTAAGTCTTTCTGTACATTTTTTTTTTCAAATTCAAGTAAATAATAGGGTTTGAATATTTCCGTTTTTTGTGAAACCTCACTGGCATCCCTGATAATTAAAACCTGTTATCCAGACTGGGTCATTGCTAGGTGCCAAGTGTAACAAACTTGGGACCCACAGAAGCAACCAGTGCTTCATTGAGAGGCTGTGTGTTTTATTATACCACAGTTAAATCGCCGAGGTATATTAAACTTTGAATATACTCGTGCTGAGGGGTTGCCGGCTCAACTGAATCAATGCAGGATAGATCCCTCACCCTTCCTTTCTTGACTGACCAGCGAGCTACCTACATTCAGCTGTAGGGGACGGAGGACTGGTGGGAGGGGGGGGGGTCCTAAAATTGATACTAGTGTTCTATGCCTACCGCTATAATGTATTGTAAAAATAAATTCAGGGTTATAGCAAAGAAGCACGACCATGCACTCTATATATGATCACACACACGCTCCTATAGTTCCATTGTTGACAGTATGGGAAGATACCGTATGCCGAGCACTGTGAACAAACTGTTATATCATATTCTTTACGTATTTTGTAAAGTTCATTTTGTTGATATTTACCTATTTAGTATATTGATTTTGAAATATTATCCATATAATATCGCTGGTCTACAGCGTAACACTTTGAACCAAACAACCAACCGTATGCCATGTATAGCCATAACGTGGTCCAGTATGGTCAGGCTTCATATACATGTAAGGCGTCAAATGTCTGTAATTGATGTGAAATGAACCGCAATGAAAACCATTATTTAATTCAGTTATATGATTTAAGCATCCCATCTCTCTGGCTTTGGATTTGGTCTGTCAATGTCTAATTGGAATACATGCAAGTTTAATAAACATGTTCACAGTTCATGTGTGCTTTATGTACTTAACGTAATCCTATTAAACAAAACTTAGTGTAGATAGACATAGTAATTAAGATGTTGGGATGTTTCAAATTCATATTCGTTTAGATCAAGTATGCCATAGAAATTGGAAATAACAAAAAAAAATTGGCATCTGCGCATTTCGCACTTGACACTCGGAATTGGTTTAGTAAGACCTAATCGACTGTGTTCGTGTAATTATCCTCTTTCCTGTGGTAGTGTTGACGGAGGAGACTAAAGCAATTAGCCATACTCAGCATATATGTCATATACATATGTCAAGCTTGCATAGTGAATAAGACATGTATTACAAAACACCTAAAGGTATACCTACTCCTTAATGGTGCTGCATTGATATGTATTGATGGGTTTAAGACAGCAAGGAAATCCATTATTTTATTAACCCCCGATTACGGAGTCTCGGAGAATGCTACAATTTTTCCCCATTTGGTCGGGGGGGGGGGGGGGGGGAACATCAAATGCATCCACCAGGCAGGTCAGTCCGGTGTGCTGCGAGATTTGGTTACCCTGGGAAAAATGGTAATTATCGCCCACCGAATACGCGCATGCGTCTGCACACACTCTTCCGGTCAGATTTCACTGACTATTGGACATACTACTATTTTGATGTGATTAATTTCAGCCAATTTCTCACTCCCCAATCGTGGATTTTATTACTGCACATGTTTGCACATGCGCACAAGATACTAGTGGGCGATAATTAACATTTTTGGTGTATTTTTTCGTTCCGATGGAGATTTTTTACGTCTCCGTGGTTGGAAAAAAAGCGGTGGGTTGAGACACAGTGACAGCTACGCCTCGTTTCACAAAGATAATTACCATTTTTCCCAGGGTAACCAAATTTCGCATCACACCGGGTGGTCTGTTAGGTCTGCCAGCGACCCCTGTACAGGCCCCAGCCAGGTCCAGTGCCTGATACTGTGATAGGTGGAACACTCGCTTCAATCACTTGCAAACACTTCTTGATATTCTCAAGAGCAGAACGTTGAAACCAAAAGTCTTTCTGATATATTGCCTACAAAATAAGTTAAGTGTCAATTTAGGTAAAACTAAACATACTTTATTTTCAGCCAAAAAGAAAAATCGCCCGGGAGGCCAGAACCAGCTTTTTTTCAATGACCAAGAGGTCAAGAAAGTGATTTCCTATAAGTATTTGGGATTTGACCTTGACTCTAATTTGGACTTCCGACATCACTTTGCTTCACTTAAGAAAAGTATCTCTTTTCGTCTATACCCGGTATCAGCTTGCAAAAATGAGAAGCTACATATCTAAAAAAGCTGCTCTCGAGGTTTACAAGACAGCTATTCTTCCTTATTTTGATTATGGCGACATCATTCTTGATGGGCTCATGCCTACAGGTACTACACTGACTCCCTACAAATTTTACAAAATAATACGCTTAGAATTTGCCTCAGAGCTACTGTCTATACCCCTATCAGGGATCTAGACCGGTATGCCGAAATTCCCATGCTTAAAGTAAGACGAGAGGTACACGTCCTTAATTATATGTACAAAAGGTCAAGAGATGTCACATTTGTTGATAAAACTATTAAAAACACAAGGGCCCATGATGCCCCCATCCTTTTTACTGGCAGACTGAACTGTGCCTCATGTATGAGATCTCTCAAATACCACAGGGGTTCGGCTTGGAACAGCCTCACTCCCCAAATATGAAGGACAGAATCTTATGTTGGCTTTAAATCACTGACTAAAAACAAGCTCAGAGCCAGTGTTTGGGAATTGTAACTCCTTGTAAACACACAATTCTGCTAGATGTTGAACAAACTGAACAAACTCCTCAAATTTGTCCCTGTACCTGATCTTTATCTTAAAACTTGGAGAAGATTTTTGTTCTATAAAATTATGTCTGATTCTAGACACATTTTACCTGTTTTATGTTAGGATATATTTCCTTGCTTGACAGCACACAAATTTGGCAAGGTGTTGAATTAACTTTACAGGTTTGTCCCGGCCTGTACCTAAGCTCTACGGTATCTTATAACCTAGAGACGATTTGTTGTTCTATAAAATCATGTCTGAACTGGATATTATGTTTACTTGGCTAGACCATTAAAACCAGCCTTACAAACAGGCTGAGGTCTCAGCCCCTTTATTGGGTCGAACTTTGTGACATGTACAACTTTCATCGTGGATGTAACTACTTAGACTCAATAAAGAAATTTCACAAAAAAAAGAAAATTATCGCTCAACTGGCGTAACATAAGTCGATGTTTGAACTCACTGTTCATGATTAATATACGTAATTAAAGATAGTTTGATGTGTTTCTAATAAGATTTATCAATAAAAAAAGTTTGAATCTGCATATTTATGTACTTTTGAGCAAGTTTTTTTATTTTGACATTTGTAGCAGCCTGTTAATGTTATTGCAATTTTGGCAGATTGCTAGAAAAAAAAACCAAATAAAACAATGTTTGTAAAATGAATTGATAAAAAAAAAAACACCAAACATCTTCCCCTGCTCTTCATCCCCATACCGTTTTTTGTTTGATTTCTGTATGTTGGATATTTACTGAGATATTACCAGAGATGTACAGTGGGTTTAACGTTGGTTTCAATGGGGGGAAAAGTTGCTAAACCCTTCGAGCGTGAGTGAGAGTGCACTGCACCGCTTTCAGGAAAACAAACTGCAAAGCGAGAAAACCGCCGCTCCCGAGAATGCGTTGAATGGTCCCTGGCTTGGTGCACTTAGAATGATGAATTGTGCAAGAACTGTAAGGAAACATCTAGTTCAGTAAAATGTGTTTACAAATATCTATTTTAAGCACTAGGTAGTCTGGTATTTGCCGATAGCATCAATCCATATTTAACGTGCGCAGCAAACGTCTGCTCTGGTGGCACTGCCACCTTGTGGCTGAAGGTGTGAACTAAAACTACATAAATTTCATACCACGAAGCTTGGATCAGTTGTGGACGGACTACCCGGGTATCCGCTAGAAGGTTCGGGGGAAATATATGGATTCTGTCTCAAATAAAAAAATGACTTTTCCGTAGATTGATCGAGCGATGCAGTGTGGGTTGGGAGATGGTAGCCTTATCTGTAGTATGGCCGACTTTCACCAGACGGCGTTTTCACGGCTTGTGAAAGAGATACTGGGTGGATGGACAGGAAAGTTGTATTAGTCTACTCACAGCTGAGCAATAGTCTGCCCGCGTACTGCAGTAGTAGTCGAAGAGGTAAGCAGCTAACCGCAGGGTAAGTTAGTGTTGTGGACACCGACCACCAAATGGGCGTTGGCACGTGTGGCAGAAGGCCCCTGTCGCCTCACCCTGTTTCCAAAAGGGCAAATGCTGGACTGACAGCAATTATGAGTTAGAACATCAAGACTGGATCATATCTATGGCAGTATGGGGAGTATAAAAGTGTAGATACGGTTGCGCACGCAGATATTAATGGTTTTGTTATTATTAATGAACTAGAGATGTTACAACAGACCTTTGCAGGCTTTGGTTTCTTACGTCCGCAGGCACAACTGGTTTTGACTTTTAATATCTTGTAGCTATATCTATTTGGTTGTATATATATTCATCTAATCACGAATATTTGGTCATTTACTGGTAGGCCTATCTATGCTTATGTGGCCGGATATGCCAAATGTTGAAATCTGTGTCAAGCATGAGGCAGGTGCATTGTGCCACGATCACCTTGTTTTCTTTTTTCTTGGTCTGGTATAAACGTCCATAAAATGATAAAGCCCAACGCACATTGTGCGACTTTTCCCGTTTTTATACAATAGTGTGTGAACTGATAGTGATATCCAGTGACACCTTTAATAACTGGTATCTGGGCCAGAAATGTCCCCAGTACTGCCTATAATGTGGTGGACCTCTGCTTGAAGAGTGTCATGAATAAGGGGGCCCTCCCACCTACTACGACGCACTACGATTAAGTCTGCGACGACAGCGCGTGTAGCCGACGGCAGCGCTGACACGCGCTGCCGTCGCAGACTTATACGGCATATAGCCTATGATACATGGGGGCCGCCATGACGCCCCCCGAATAGGTGTTCTTCACTATTGGAGGTGAAAAAGTAGGTGTTCTTCACTAAAGGAGGTGGAAAAGAAGTGAGTGATAATTGGGATTTGTCACAACTTTAGCCTTGCTCACATATTTATATAAAGTGTTCCATATGGAAAATATCATGTCTTGGGTTTAATCATTATGTCATCCTGCTTTGGGATGGGTGTAGAGAGTCAAGGGAACCATAGTAAAATATTGAAAGGCAGTTGAATTTTGTAAGAACAAAGAGCCAGAATACAGGTTTGTCCCCCGACCACCTGGTGACTGCTTCGTGAACTAACAATGGCTCTGTCCCCTATATATATATATATTTTTTTATAGTCGTAGTAGGTGGGAGGGCCCCCTAATAGGCCTTTTTCCACAGGGCGGTGTCGCACCTTATCTGGTTGGTTACGCAATGCCTGTAGCCAAACTAGCCCATGGCAACGTATACTTAAGCATTGGATCTATCAGTATATGAGCGTAATACGTTCATAATATCCATGTATCTCATTCTCAGAAAAATGATAATGATTTCATCTTATTCTATGGTATTCAAGCTCCAATTTGATGTATCATACATGCATATCAACTCAATGATACTTTAGATATAGCTTAGATAACACAGTTATACCCAAACTGTATACACAATAATACATTGGCAAGTATAGCTATAATATGCTTATCTTTCTCCAAGTTAAAACCAAGATGATTATCAACCATAAAGTTTAGACAACCCAGACTCGTTGATACAATATCCTAGTTTGTTCCAGCAATTTAATCTATGAAAAAACAACACTCCTGTAATCACACCCACCGTTCACACTTTAGGTGTGATTGCTGTGTGTCTCTATATACATGCTGCCGGACTCGGCAGTGTTTGTCCGAGCGGCCGTGTTACTAGACAGTGGGCCGTTAGGCGGCGCTGAACGGCAACACCTGTATTGCAGCGACAAACCGCTGCGCTTACCTTCCGACGCACTACGACACTCTACGAAATTCAAAAATGTTTGAATTTCGTAGAGCCTCTACGATTAACGTTTTTTTGTTGTAGCGCGTCGGCGCGGACCGAGTTCGTCGGCGACAATACCTGAATAATTGACGAGTTCGTCGGCGACACCTCCACGATTTTTTCAGTTTGTCGCCGACACGGAAAAAGGGTTAATCGTAGAGTTAATCATAGTAGGTGGGAGGGGCCCCTTAGCAATTCATGGTATTATTGCTAATAACACTTGTGTGGTTCAGGTCAACATTAGAAATGAATGCTTACGATCAGCATGAATAGTTTTTGTAGTGATACTGATAGCTTTGTGACACTGGTGCTACATTTAAGGGTCGATTCCACCAAACAACCGCTTTTCAACGTCAACAGACGTTCCAGCCAACCTTTCAGCCGACGTTGGTTGAAACGTCTGGCCAAATGGCCTCAAAATGCGTCGCTGCTCTGCCGAAACCCCCAGCAGACACTCATGTGGTCGCCATACTAGTGGGCACTTACACAGAACAGATGTTTCAGACGATGGCTCATAGTGCCAGCAGATTCTCCAGTCGATGCCCCAGCTGACGTTCCATATAGAGTAGCGGGGTGTGGACAGTAGCGCTGTCTGGTCACGCTGGTAGCCTGCACATCTCCAGTCACCCCTTACGATTGGCGCAGGTACAGTGCTCTGACAATACAGAGGCGTATGGTGATTTCTGTGGAGTTAGAAACCAATTCTCTCTTAATGCCTTATTATATTCTTTAGTAAAAGAATCTGATGTTTCTATCTTCAAAAATAAAGTAGTTATCATGTTCCTACACTGTTTACATAGCAAAGCACTGACGTTCTATTTTCGCGGCGTTTTTTCCCCGCAATTACCGACCAATAAACTGCACTCTACCCTATATGGAACAAACTGCTGTCAGAATGTGACAATTCTAACTAAATACTTGTAGCAGCTACTTCCATCAATGAGAGAAGAGAAGTTGGATATGGTATGGGAACTTCGAGAGATCGTCAAATATCCGCGAAATACTGCAGTAAACTGAACAATGAAGGTAAATAAGGATAAGGATTGATGTTATAGTGTGCCATTTGTATGGCACACTATGGTGCTAGAATTCTGCCAAAAGTGTCAAAATTTTCCATGTCCCTTCGCGGCTTCGGGTATCGCCGGTGTCGGCTGCGTAGTGTTGGTGCCGTTCCCTCGCCGCAGGTTTCGGTAGAGACCGCAGGTGGGTGTTGTAGTCTTCGAATGCATCAGTCAGACGCCCAATTCTAGCACACAAAAACTAATATATCAGTTATTTGGCCGACGCTATAATTTTATCCCTTGGAGGGTTGTTGGAGCATTGGCTGGGATATCACCTGAAAAATCTGGTTGGTGGAAGCTATTTTCAGCAAAAACCACAGCCGATAGTCCAGCAACCCTCCAGCAACCGTGAGCAACCCTGGGGCGATGCGCCAGCCATCCCCAACAGATGCTTAACCCTTTAAGGACGGCCACCTGTGGCAGAGCTGTCACCATAAGGACGGGTCCTAGTGATTGTGTATATCCCTAAAGGACGAACACATTTTGCATAAAGTCCTAATTTGATGTTCCATCACGTGATATTATTGGTAATCAATAATATTTCACTTATTTTAGCTTACTAATATTACTTTTGATATTATACCTACATTTTCTGAAGATTTCATGTAAATTGATCAATTATTTCCTTGTCAAAAACGATTCTATAGGTTTAAGTGAAATGATGCCTTGAGGCATCATTCGGCCTGGGCCGGTTGATGCCTCAAGGCATCATTCGTCCTTAAAGGGTTAACTAACCCAGCAACCAATAGCAGAGGGCTGGCAGATGGACATTGTGCAATGGTCCACCAACGAGACAAAACTAAATTCCATGATATGTTCCAGCAACCGTTGTATGAGCAGGGATGCAAGTATGCCGACAATTGACGGAAATCAGAAATTTCTGCATCTTGAAATATGATCATTAACAGAGTATGAAAATCATAAAATGAAACTAAATTCCAAGAAATTCTGGCAGCAGGCTTTCACCGACGGCGTATAAACCTCCAGTCAGTACTTTGGCGGCAGTTAAACGCGCCAAGGGCCGTTGACACTGCCGTCAGAGTTCCGTCAAGTGCCGAAATTTTGTTTGACGGCATGGGGCGGGGGGCGCCCCCGCCCCCCCCCGAATACGCCCCATTTTTTTTTTTTTTTTTTCCGTTTCCGACTTTTTCATCAGTCCCGACTTTCATCCCTGTATGAGCGTCACACGTTTTTGTCTAGTTGGTGGAATTCCCACTTTAGCTCCACTGATGACATATCTATAGCAAAGGAGGTAAACCAAACTGATTACTAAACCTGCCCTCTACAATGGCAAAAAAGGTTTGCTAACTAGAGAGTGGGATACATGTCATGTGGGAATAAAGATATTTGAGGTCATGCATGGAAATGGCAGGAAAGTACAGGGGCACATCTTACTAAAGCTGCTATCAGCTACCTGTGTGATTGTTCTTCTGTAATAACCAGACAAAAACATTGGACAACGCTCATACAACGGTGGCTGGGACATCTCTTGGAATTTTCTTTTTGTCTGTTTGGTGGAGCATCGCACGATGCCACACGATGCCCATCTGCCAGACGTCTGCTCTTGGTTGCTGGGTTAGTTGAGTGTCTTAGGGGTGGCCAGCGCATCGCCCGAGGGTTACTCGCGGTTGCTGCAGGGTTGCTGGGACCTGGGCTGTGGCAACTGTTGAAATGATTAAAAAATGCGCTTCCACCCGCCAGATTGTTCCAAAAAAAAGCGGTTGTTTGGTGGAATTCCCACTTCAGACAACAATAGCTGTAATACTAATAGAGGCAAACCTGTGGCTTCAGGTGGTGGTTTGACTCTTATTACATGACGTCACCTGTATATATATTATATACATATAAGGTGAGGACTCAGTCGTTATAATCACCTTTCTCGCCTGTCTTTGAGGGAAAAGTTACCCAAAAGGAAAATCCCATTGTCAGGTGTGATGTGAGTGCTGTGATTTTTAGATGGAGCCAGATACCGTTGGCTATGTCCTAGTTCTCTGTGTGTCGAAACAATAAATAGAGGGAGAATATTTGACTTTAACAGTGAAGATAGAGGGGTGCTTGAATGGGACGGGGAAGAGGCGTTAGTTACAGTAAAATTAACTGTGTGTGAGGCGGACAGGTTCTGGCTTCTTCCTCGCTGTGTTACCAGCGTTTAGCAATTAATTAGAATAACTGGACCCACTGGATAGCACATATCTCAGAATTTGATACCATCTACTTATATATATTTTTAGAGTGGCTTCTGTCATACGAATCATGATGCATTTTAAGAAAGATTGTAAGTTAATATGATAATACAATATCTCCTCTTTATTTAATTATATATACATATACCTAAAGAATTGTGCTGATTTCACATATAGTACTTACGTTTTTATTCCTGACTTATTTTTCAGTTGATGTAAGAACAGTGGTAGGATAAACGTTTGATTGAACCATGGGGCCGAGAAAGAAACGCAAAAGAGGTCAAGGATGGACGAGGAAAAAGATGCCTGTTGTGACACAGGAGACCGCCAGAAGTGGCGCGGCGAGCAGTATTGATCCTCTCTCAGATACAACTACACCATCAGAGTCTAGCATCCAGAACTCTCTGGCTTTTGACAGTCTCCGTAATATGGTAATGTGTGAGGTTGGTGGTGTAAACAATCATTCAAATAGTTGTACCATTAAACAAGAACCTGATCTAGCGATCTATGAACCTCCTCCTAATGAAAAAGGAGTTATGAGGAACGATGTAATTTCTGAGAAGACGAAAGCTGGCAATTTCACAGACATCAGCAATCCGGACCACTCTGATAACCTCTTATTCAAGATTGTAAACCCGCGACAGATAGAGCTTGATACATTCCTCAAAGCAGGGCCTCAGCCTGATGCCAGTGCCTTGCCCAGCGAGACTTCCAAGAAATTTATATCTGAAACTCCTTCAGTGTCTGAAGACGCGGTTAGCAGTGGTAACATTGTATCAGATTCCAGCTTCACAGAGAGCTATCCTAACAGCAATCTTACCATCTCCAATGCCACACTCCATGAGATTGACTCGAAAGAGGCAGATGATATACTAGGGGGTCAACTGGAAGAAGAAGATTCGTTGCCTACCTTTGATTCACTAAGACAGCTTGCTGATAGCTACCTCGAAGAGAGCTCAAATAAAAGCCAGTCCATGACAATATCAAAACAAAAGCGAAAATGTGATGAATGTGGTTTTGTATGTAAAACATTTTACGATTTGATCAAACATCTGAAGTATAAACACGGACCGTCGATATATTCGTGCCCAGTGAAAGGATGCACCTTCACGACCAGATATCCGAATAATATAAAACATCACCAGATAAAACATTCCCAAGTGAGACCGTATGCTTGTGACCAGTGCTCCAGTAGATTCAAACGTAAAACTCAGCTAGGATACCATATGCTGACACATTCGGAAGAACGGCCATTTGCCTGTGATCAGTGTGATTTCCGAACCAAAAGAAACTGGGTGCTGAGCATGCACATTACTTCAAAACACAGTGACGCTCGGCCGTTTGAGTGTGAAGAGTGTGGGTTCCGAATGAAGACTCGGTCTGACATGAACAAACACAAACGGATTCACACAAGAGGGGGAAATGTCGTCTGTTCTGATTGCAACAAGACCTTCCCACACAAAGCCAGACTGAAGGTGCACAGGAGGAACATGCACACCAACAAACCTCTCATCACATGCCCTGAAAAAAAATGCCAGCAGACATTTAAATGTAAAGGCGCCATGATAAAGCATATCAATGTGATACATAAAGGCATCAGGACGTATAGTTGTGATATATGTTGCCGCTCATACAGCAGTAAATCCAACCTAAGTAACCACATGGTAACGCACGACGCCACAGACCGCCCCTTCAAATGTCCCATTTGTCCTTTTCAAGGGAAGGAGGAAATGCATGTGCGTTCGCACATGGGCAACATGCATAAGGGTCTGCGCATGTACAGCTGTAACATCTGCCACGTGCGTTTTAAGCATGAGCAGGGACTTAAACAGCACCAAAGTACGAATAAGCACAAGAGGAATGCACGCTTCATGTTGCCGCCTTGTGATGAAGAGGTGAAGCCAGATGTGCAAGAGTTAAATGAGCAGTTCAGCACTCAGGGCAGCGACGAAGGCAGTCAGCAACTCAATCAGCAGCTTAATCAACAGATCAGTCAACAAGTGAAACAACAACTCAATAATCAGAGGAGAAACCAGCTCAGCAGTCTGGCAGAAGAACTAGTCAACAATCAAGGCAAAGAGGAATCCACTGAGCAGTTCATCAATCAACAGAATGGACAAGTGAGCGAGCAACTCAAGGGTCATTTCAAAAGGCAGCAGAACAACGAACAGTCCAACGGGCAGCTAACCCTAAACAGTCTCATCAAACAAGAACCCGTAACGGTCAGTGATGATTGAGACAGAGTATTACCGTTTGCAAAGGAAGATGCTATTAAAAGGATTTCAAGCTAGATTCTACTCAATACCGATCAGTAAAATGAGACCATTTAATTAACTATTGCTATACATAAATCTCAGCAGCAATCATTGAAAATTGATGTAAACATCATGTTCTATTTGAACTTGTCAGCCGACAATGTGTATTGTTAAAAGGTAAGTATAAGAGATTGGATTATGACATGTAGCATTGGATACATATTTCAGAGTAAACGTGGCTTGTAGTTATTTCGGTCGCAGCTACCGCTTGAATGAGCTGTCAGGTGACAGCGCGATGATGTCATCGTGCACTCACTATCAAACATTTCCCTTGCCGATCAGTGCGTTTCTAGGCGAGTCGCTTAGCGGATCGTTTTGAATCTGCCCTGGTCGTGATGTCACGAGCTGGGGGCGTGGTTTGTTGTTATACATATGTCTATGTCCAACATATAGCGGTTTCATCTGTGGGAATCCTCAGGCTGCTAATATTTTGATGTCAGGGGCTCAAAAAAAATCTTGTATAGGACTAACAGAGTTACTATGTGATACACATCATTGTTTTAGGTTTTTGGATTTGGATTAGTTTCTTCATTATAAATATGTATATAGAAATGCAAGTATGATTTCAGGGAAAATGGTGAAGTCACTAACCCATAATTTGATGTGTTGTTAAACAAGCCCATAAAGTGTGAGTCTTAGTTTTATTGACCCTTTGATAGTGGTACCTTTTTGGGGAACTTATCTAGCTTGCTAGTGGCGACGTTTCGGTGCTTGGTAGCACCTTCTTCATAATTTGTTGCTGATCTTCAACTAATGATACTTCTCGTATGCTTTTCGAGGTTGAGGCAGGCTAGTTAAACAATAAAATGATACATAATTTTATGTGTACAAAGAATTTCACGAGACCTGGCTATTGACTGTGAGGCAGAGAAGTACTTAATAAAGAGAAGATGTACCAGATCCATCCGTGGTTCTGATTGGCTGTTATAGTAACCATCCCATAATTTCCTGTAACTATGGCACCCTAGAATGGTATATAAGGGAGCCTCACCAGGCATATCAATCATTCCCCACTTAGTCCCTGACGAAGGCACGTGCCAGTGCCGAAACTAGTAGGACAAATTTGATTGTGAACCAACCGTACCTTACAAACTGTAATACAGATTGTTCATTAGTAATAAAAATTGGGAATCAATGACAACAAGACAACTTGATGGGTATTATTTGGTTAGTGACTCCATAAGTCATCATCTTAATAAAGAGAAGTTCAAGTTCATATTAAATTATGTTAGATTCTGCTCAATTTCATTCTATCAGTCGGCCAATAGAATTATATATGAAAGTATAACAGGACTGTTATACAAGAACATATATGCACTTGTTGATTAATAAACTACATACATTGTACATGTGTAAAACATCGTGTATTCAAGAAATGTAATTGTATGTATAGCATGACCTGTTAAAACTACAAACGTACATGAATTTAACCGAATAATGGTTGCCATCAGCAATAGGTATCGAGCAGATGAGTATTTGGATGTCATACCAATTGAATCAAAAGCCTATAATGGTGGTGTCACCATTTATGTGTTAGTTTAATGGAGTTCCTAAAGATGGGGCTATTTTGGTCCCGCTTAAATAAAGATAGCAGCTTCCTATATTTCTATACTTAACGCTCTATGGGATGCGGGTCTTTGTAAAAGATCTGCAGGGCAGAGACCCGAGGCCTATCTTATAGTGAGAACTATGAGAAGTATTCAGTGCTTAGCAATCGTGTCTCATACGGAGTCTTTGTATACAGAATTTCATGGATCGCCCGTTGATGATCAAAATGACTTAGATGAAGTAGTATGAAAAAGAGTCACGCTTCAAAGATGATGAATTTTCCCACCCGTCTTCAACCAGCAGTTTTTTATAATTAAACAAAATGAAGCTTAATTCCTAAGATTGATATATTCGTTTTTAATGCATCTATTATCAAATGTTATCTGATAATATCTATGTCTCCTTTTTTGTTATATTACCCTTTGACCTCTGACCTAAGGCGATGTAATAGTTATCAGAGGAAATATATACCACTAACGGTAACCCTTATTGCCAACATATTTCTATACAGTAGTTGTATCCAGTTTGCCATGGTATCATTTTTGTATTACTTGATGAATTTGTAGCGACATTTAACTACTTTTGCCATTCCAAATGTGTTCCAGCTATGGGACTGTAGCTGTAAGAGTGTGATATTAAGTTGCTTGGTGAAACATTCCTAACAATTTTCTTTATCTAGAGGCACAAAATGTTGATTCATTGTATTCTTATTTGTCTCAAAGAAAGTAAAAGTTGTTACACACGTGTACCGATTCTAGTGTATGATCATAGATATTTGTTACGGGATCTTTGAGATTAACTGATGAGTATTTAGCTTGACAATAAGCTGAGGTTGTATCTTAACATGTATCGCTGTGTTGAATAATGATTTCATTTCAAAATTGACTAATAAAATATAAGAAAAATAAACTGTTTTTCAAGTGTAGTACTGCACTGAATCATTAACCCTTTAAGGACGGGTGCATGCGGCCGAGCTTACCCCCTTAGGGACGGGTGCTGGTGACACTTTATATTGCTAGGGGACGGGCCCATATTTGTCAAAACCCATACTTTGAGTCTTTGATCACATGATATGAAACATAATCCTAGATATTTATCTGAATAGAAATACTAATTTTGGTGTTAGACCTACATTCTGGAAAAATTTGATTAATATTGCTCCATTATTTTCTTGTTAAAAACGAGTTTGTATACTTTTGAGAAATGATGCCTCAAGGCATCATTCGCCCTTAATGCGTTAATAGAATATTAACATAATAGAGCAATAAACACCTAGTCTAACGTGTTCAGATGGGAATATGATTTCTGTTTCGTACAGAAGGTTTTATGGCCATAGACATTTTGAGTCACAGGTCCATTTTTAAGAACTCTTTATGGACATGTTTTTACCCCTAAAACGAGTTTAATCATAAGATATTCCTCATTTGAAAGAGAATAAAAAACAATAATTGCTAGGAAGTGGAATTTTCTAGGTAGATTCTATATTTATAGAGATTTTCAAGTATTTGTTAAAAGTGTGTGGGGGGGGGGGGGGGTATGGGTGAAATGGGCATACTAAATATATTTAATCAATATTGATTTAGAGTGAGCATTGGTGTTACATTTACCATCTCCATAAGTGGCACTGACACTGACAGAGCATTTGATGTGCTCTTCATGCATTTTGCCAAATCTCATAATGAGAGGGGGGTGAGGCAGCAGGTGTATGAGTGGATGGTTTATTCAGCATATTTAAACACAAAAAGATCTGTGAAGGTGTATTGAGGGGTAGAGAGTTTTGATCTCAAGTTGAGACTGAGCTGCGACCGTTTTGGGTGCTTTGGGTGTTTTTCAGTTGAGACGATCTCAAGGGATCTCAAGTGAAATGATCTCAAAAATGGTCTCAACCTGAGACCAGTTGATACTTTTCATAACTTTTTTTTCAGGTGCTAAAATTTATTCAAATTAGAAAATATATAGAGTGAAAGGTAATAATAATCTGACATACCTATATCCCAAATTTCATAGTTTTCCTGTGGTTATTAAGTCCGTGATAAACATTTGTCTGGAAATCTGAAAAAGGCAGGCGCTACACCACTCAGGTAGCTTGTGTATCCTACTGTGATGCTCGATTTTATTTGAGCAGCGACCGTTTTGGGTGCTTTGGGTGTTTTTCAGTTGAGACCCATTCAAAAAGTAAAACATGTCTCACTTATTGAATACTTAACAGAAAATTATGAAATTTTAAGATTGGATCAAATGGACATGGACAATTATTTGGTGTGAATATGGTCTAACTTGAATAAGTATAAATGTTTCAAATCAATAATTTCCGATTGCACAATCTTGTATCTGGGAGGAAATGATCTCAAGTGGAGATCGTTTTAGCTGAGATCTGGGCCCTGTTTTTCAGTCACGACATAATCGGCCAACAATACCCTAAGACATCTGCGAATTGAAGACAGTTTGGAAGACACAAAATGGCAGATGTACTATAGACAATATCTTAGTGCACCACGAGTAAGGCATATATATATATAACCTATAATCATACCAAATATGAAGAAGGCCGCCACATAAATTAGCGAAGGCATGGGGGAAAGTACACTGACAATCTTTCAAAAACAGGAAGCACCATTGAGGTTTCTTATTAACTCCTCTATTGTGGGTAACAAATGTCTTTCACATACAATTGCTTTCCAAATATCAATACATATCCTAACCTCATCTTTGTTCTTCTTAGGCACAATAAAAAAAGGGCTTACCGAAGGAGTAGCTTCCCCCTCTACTCTTTCAATAATGTCTTCAGAGAGTAAATCTTTCCCTACTTTTCCCCTCAAGTGGAAGGGTGTCCTTCTAGAATGTTGTGCCATAGGTATAGCCTTCTTATCTATGTGAAGTATTACTTGAGTACCTGTCAACTTCCCAATCCCCTTGTACAGCTTGGGAAATTTGTGCTTAAGGCGGTCAGAACCATCTTTGATGTTATTCAGGTTTACCTTTACCAAACCAAGTTCAGAAGCTGAACTATAACCAATCAGTGTACCAAAACTGCCAGCAACCACCTGAAACTCATGTACCTGGAGGTTGGACCTGGTCTCCACAGTGAGTTTACATGTACCTAACACCTTAATGTGTGTACCTCCACCATAGGGACATAACCTTCTTGCGCCTGATTTTGATAACTGTGGTTTGCCTAGCTTTACATACATAGACTGATCAAGAATGTTGACCACACTACCAGTATCAACCATAACCTTACAGTGTATATTTTCAAGTTTTACAGAGGCATGCCACAATTTAGTGTTCATAGAGTTTAGGGAGAGACAATGGTCATTGCATATATGATTGACAGTTTTTGTATGGTGGTGTCATCTGTCACCATAGTAGTACTCTTCACTGGAGTCAGATTGCCCGGAGCTCTCTGCTACAGTGTTCACTTTGTTTCTCTGCTGGCCCTGCTCCTTGCATTTAAGTCTGAAGCAGACCGACCTGAAGTGTCCTTCGACCTTGCAGTAATTGCAAGTTTTCCCCATGGCTGGACACACATCCCTGGAGTGTGACTGATCACTACCACACCGATTGCAGCTTGACTTTGAAGAATGTGTAGTTGTGGAACGATATTTCCCACTTTTCCAAGTGTGTTTTGAATGTCTTTGTTGCCTGACTGCATTAACTGATGTCTCACTGCGACGTTCACTCTACATCACACTAGCCTTATGGTCAGCTAACTCTAGGGACCGCCCTAACCCCAGAATGTCTTTTAACTTGTTGCCAGGCTCACAGAGTGCTTGCTTACGAAGCCTTTTGATCTGCAGAGTTGTGTAATTTGGCACAGGATTTCTGTATCTGCATCAGCAAAATTGCAATTTCTGGATAGTGTTCTCAACTCAGTTACATAGTCATCCAAAGACTGGTCAGGTTTTTATGTACATGATCTAAAGGTGAATATTTCCATCTGAAGATTTGTCTTTGGTTCAAAATAGTTTGTCAAAAGTTCACTTGTTTCTTTGTATGTGTATGGCCCAGTGCCCTTTAATGTAAAAGGAGAGCACGGTGCCTCTTGTCTGTGTCATTACCTTCTAGACCCATGCCAACAAATAGTATTTCTAATCTGGCGAACCATCTTTTCCATCTGGAACCAGAATTGCTTTTGTCTGCCTCATAATCAAAGGAAGGAAAATGTGGCAAACTGAAACCATCCATGTTTGGTGATTTTTCCAAAAGTTTCTGTCAGAATTGTGCACAAAATAGAGATAGGCCTAAACAAAATGTCTGTGGATTAGTGACCAAAAGTCCCTTTGTTGTAGAAGCAGCGTCTATAGCAAATGTCTGTAGTTGTCAGGGGACTATATGTATAAAGTGTAACTGGCCTACTTTGAAGATGCCCAATGTCCACATAGCCATAACATTATGAAAATACTGTAGATGTAATCCAAACCTTACTATCAGTGCCCTTTAATTGGTAATTAGGGGTATCCGAACCACTGTTATATTAGAGCAAAATATAAAGCCACATGTGGGGATCACCCATGGCACACAGGTGCTACTTCATCTCCTAAGAGGTGAAGTAGCACCTGTGTGCCAGACATGCAACACTCCGTGTAAAACATCTCATGCTATGCTGTCAGGCCTTCAAAGAGAACAGGAAGAAATTCCTTAAGAATGCGCCAACAATGCGCAGTGTTTTCCATAACACTGGGGGGAAAGAAATTCTTGACTTCCTCAGGGAATGTAAGATTTTCGATAAGATATGATTGAGAAAAGTAAGATGCCTGGATTAACCAGTCAGCATAACTTTTTCTCCAAAAAGGATATGCAAATTTGAGTAAAGTAAACCAAAGTAAGTCTAATTGAACAAATTGGACGTTAAACTACCCAAACAAACAAACAAACCAGGATCTGCTCACACAAAGGAATACTACCAAATCATATCATGCTGTTCCAAACTGCCAAAGTCCAAATCCAAAATCACACAATAAGATGGTAAAAGTTTGACAAAAGTAGCCAAAATTATATTCCAGTGGGTCCTCCGATCCTTGCCCTGAACATGAATGATGTTTGGGGCAAACTGCATCAAACACAATCGCAACCTTAGTAAGTGCGGGGGCATACCGGAGAGGTCCTTTGATGCCAGTAATGGGACTAGGGGCTTGTGATCCGTTTCCAAGGTGAACTACATACCTGGATGTAGTCGGAAAACTTCTCACATACCCAGGTTGCTGCATGTGCCTCTTTCTAAATCACCGCATACCTCTGTTCTCACTATGTGACCTTGATGCATAGTAGACTGGTCTTCTGTCTCGCTATTTATTGACTTGCAGTAGGACTGCACCTACACCATAATCACATGCATCAGCTGCAACTATTGTTTTTCAGTTTGGGTCGTAGTGTGCTAGTGTTTCAGTCAAAGCCATTTTAGCTTTTATCTTGTTGAAGGCGTCTGCCTGTGGTGTATCCCTTTTCCACACACAGTCTTTATGAAGCAGCTGTTGTAATGGCTCATTCAGTGTTGCCAGCTCAGGGATGAACTTCGCAAACTGACTTACCATACCATTGAATTGCTGTAGTTCGGTGACAGTGGTGGGTGGCGGGAACTCACAGATTGCTTTTACTTTGTTGGGATCTCCTTGGATGTGATGACATGCCCCAAGATGTTGATTGTTGTCTTGGAGAATTCACACTTGTCATTAAGTGTGAGGCCCGCTTTCTGAAGTTGTCGCAGGACTATCCTGACTCTCCGATCATGTTCAGTCTGTGTCGAGGCATGGACCAGAATGTCATCCATGTGACAGACCACACCTTCGAGCCAGTGTAGGATGCCTGACATAGTACGCTGGAATATCTCAGGGGCTGAAGATATCCCAAAAGGAATTTGGTTAAAGCAGAAGCGTCCAAAGGGTGTTACAAATGTTGTGAGCAAACGTGACTGTCCAGTGGGATTTGCCAGAACCCTGAGTTGCTGTTGAGTTTGCTGAAGAATTGAGACCTTTTAAGCTTTGCCAGATTCTCATCCACAGTTGCCATTGGATGGATCTCGCGTTGTACTGCCTTGTTCAGTGGTGTTAGATCAACACAGATCTGTAGTTTCCCGTTGGGTTTGGGGGCACATACCATCCTGGAGCACCAAGCAGTTGGTATTGTAACCTCCAAGATGACTCCCTGTTTTTTTATTGTCATAAGTTGTTGCTCAACCTGGTTTAGGAGTGGGTGTGGCACCTTTCTAGCTGTGTAGAGGCACATCGGTACGGCGTCTGGTAGGAGGGATATCTGGTATGGATTTTCCAGGCAGCCAAGTGCTGTGAACAGTTGTGGGAACTCAGCTCGGAAGTCCAGTGATCCATCTGACTCTGCAGGTTGGAAGAACTTTAGCCTCTGGCAGGATGACTTACTCAGGAGGTTGTGTTTTTGGCCCCGCATGAAGAAGATGTCTTTGATGATTGCATTGGCTGCCCACTTTGAGCTGGGCCTTTGGGATATGTCCTATGACATGGTCCGTAAGGTCAATGTTCCTGGCTCCACAGAACAGTCGTCCGTTCAGTTGTGGAGTGAATTTCCCAAGCCATGAGGTATGGTCACCGATACAACTGCTTTCTATCATGTTTAAAGAGTTTAAAAATCCAGATAATTTGGATCTAGGAGAATGTTGTACACATAGCACCAATAAGGTTAAATTTAAGGAAAAACATATTAATTGTAACTTGTTTCTTAAATCTCTGCTGGATAGAGGTCAAGAACTTTGGAATGACTTGTCGTACAGTACACAACATCTTCCAGAGAAAAAGGACTACCAAAAACTGGTAAAGGACAAGTTCCTTACATATGCATAGCAGACTGATTGATACTTGCTTCCCGGAGCGTTATATCCAATTCACCCTATCATCTTTCATCCTTTTCATTTTTCGATGATGTATGACATGTTATCACAATATATTGAGTGATGTATATACAACCAGTGGAAGATCTTTCTTAGGAAAGAACTGCATTTTGCATAAATGAAAAGAAAAAAAATGCCTGCTCCACTGTCGAGCTTGAAGGTTGTAGGTTGTTTGTTGACATGCAGGTCGACCGTCCAGAAGTTGCCTGTAGGTTTGACTTCTCCAAGAAAGGAGACATCTACCATGTCATTGTCGTCTACTTCATTTATCAAACTTCTGGAATAGCACACTTTTGCAAAATGTCCTGTTTTTTGGCATGCGAAACATTTAGAATTTTTGGCAGGGCAGTCTCTCCTTGAGTGTGGAGGCATACTGCCACACCAGTGACAGGTCTTGTTTCTGTTGTCAGAAGTTTGTGGAGTGTCTCCATGTGCAGTGTCCTTGTCTTTGGCTCCTGTTTGTGTCTTATGCTTGGGCTGGCTTTGCATGCAGTTGACTGTAGCTTCTGGTTTCGCAGATATTTGTTGTTTATGGCTCCGTGAGAGTTTTCTGGCACATAAACTTTCGATACATCAGTTGAGGTCGGGGACTGGACGTTTCTTCAGTAGGCGATCCTGTGATTTTTAGTCCGTGGTCCCTATAACCAACCGGCTCAAATCAAGCTTCTTTAAGTTCTTCGAACTCACATGATGCAGCTAGCTGTCTCAAGCATATCACAAACTCATCGACTGTATCTTCCCTTTGTATAGCCATGTTGTACTATGTTGCCATGTTGAATTTATAATGTTCAAACAGTACATGACCTTTCATGGTCCTTCTTGTCGGCTTCTGTTAGCGTAGGCAAGCTTTTCATGATTTTCTGGCACTCAGTACCCATAAGTGTGCAAAGTGTTTTCCTTCTGGGTTTGCAGAGCCATCCTCCTTTACTAGTTGCTTATGGAGCTGTGGTCCTTCCAGTTTTCAGCCACATCACCTTGAGCTACCATAGGTGATGGTACTGGGAGGTGGTATGTAGCCATTTTGTCCCTGTATGCTGATATTGATTTTCAAAGATGAATTGACCTACCGCCGGCGGTAGACTGACGGGTGCAGCCAGCCTATCAGCAGCCAGATCTGTGTCAACAGTCTAATTGAACAAATTGGACGTTAAACTACCCAAACAAACAAACGTGGTGCGTGTTTCAGCACACCCCCAGAGTGACCCCAAACTTTGTGTTTGGGGAGCTACTCACATATAGAGAATGGTAGGCAGTGGGGGCACACAATGTTATTCTCTGTGATAAATGTACCTTGGATAGCCTATAAATAGGTCCAGAATAACTGTCATCACTATTGCAGGCCTGGTAGGCATACCTATTAACCATTTCCAAAGTTCAAAATATGAAAATAAATCACACAGACAGATACACACATTCAATCACACAGATAGAGATGCACACAGGCACCTAGACAAACACTCCTACACAATGTCTAGCATGCAGACAGTGACACAAAGACATAGACACATTTATATATAATCTTACACACACACAGATATGTAGTGGGGCGGGAATCCAGCAGTGTTCGGACGTTCTACGGAAGGTGGCGCGGAGAGTCAATCCTTACTGTGTAGTGGTTCCGGGCAATGCCGCACATGATCGTGGCGCAGCGGAGGCTGGGATTAGGTAACGCTGGGTATATATACTCAGCGTTCACAGTAGGTCGACAGGCTGTCCTCGCGCGTCTCTCCCTGAGAGCAGACCCTTGGACCCTCACTTTGCAGACGGGTTCTCGTAACCTTCCTGGTGGTTAGGCGAGTCTTTCAGATTAGCCTCTCCAGCATTACCTGGCATGCCATGCTGGGGTACTGTACTTGTGGGAAAGATCTTCCAGATATTTCAGGGAAGTAGTGTTAATAAACATTCCTGTTTATTAAACGTGTGAGTTGTGTTTTGTGTTACTAAGTTCGTGCAAACCTACTGAAAACCGAACCAACCTACATAATTGTTCCTAGGGAAGCATTCCGGAAAGGGGTCTTCCAACCTGCTAGCCAGGCGGCGACCACCACAGATATATAGACAGAAACACTCACTCTCATATATGCCAACATACAGACACACAGATATATAAACAGAGATACTCGTACATAGTCATACATGCAGGCATATAAATACATGTATATAGACTGAAACACCCCTACTTACATATACAGAAAGATACACACAGATATACCACACACATGCACAGTCAAATACACACATACACAAAGAAAGCATATATTCATACTTACAGTCATACACAAAGACATATAGACAGAAACACTCCTACTCACAGTAACGCACATAGAACCATAGAGAGACTCCTGCACACATTTATGCAGACACATATAGACAGAAGGGATTACATATCTAATATAGACACAACTACACAGTCATACACACAGACATATAGACAGAGACACCCTACACTAAGTTGTGCACACAGACATTGAGTCACTCAGTAAGTCATACATACAGACACATAGACAGAAATACATCCACTTAGACATACACACAGAAACACACAGACATATGGTCTTATATCTGGCTTCTATAAACACATCAAGATTTCTGGTGGATTTCTTGCTGAATTAATTGAATATAAAAATTTCTCGTATGAGAAACATTTTGTCCATAGTCTATTTATCAGTGTATGGGTGTCACTGAAAAATACTTTGACAGAATTCCCGGAAAATTTAGTCAGATGAACAGGAAAAGACACTCCCCCAGCTGTGCGAGCTGCTTGGGGTACCCACGTGGTGAGAGGGTAATAAAAGAGTGGAGGCGTGGTAAGGGTGCCCTGGGCGGTAGGTCAATTGACATGTGCTTGTGTTTTTTTTCATAGACTGTATATTGTGTAGCCTGACCCCTTCCCCCACTTTCCATATGCTACTCACATGAAATTTCGGCCAGGGGTTGTGTAGACAGGAATTTTGGATTTTACTGACACTATCAAAGTACATGTGCACACATTGCAGGGTCAAACTTAAATGTTCAATAGTTTCCAACATGTTCCAGGGTACAAATTGGTCTGTAATGCTCCAAATCTGAGTTATCAGGCCATGTGCTCCTCCAGTCCTGTGTTCTCTGTCCGTGGGTATGAGTGGTGTAGTGTTTTGAGTGAAGAGGAGGCTTGAAATTATGCTGGAGTTGTTATTTATTCTGGGCATTAACGTTGTGAATAAAAAAGCTCTCTTATACTGCAGGTTCTCTGAAATATTATGATGGTTACTATTATACTGCAGAATGTTCAGAATACTACAAGTGGGACTGGGCAGTACCCAAGCTATCCTCTCTATAAAGAATCCTGAGCAGATGGGCTCTGATTTCTTATTCTAGAAAGTCTAAAATTGCTCATGGATCTACCTGATTTGTTTTGAAAGTGTTTCTTAGCTTTAGTTAGGTGTAAATCCCACCTGCTGCCACCATTTAATATCAGTGTGTACAGACACAGGAGCAGTATGGAGTTGAAGACCTTTATTC
The DNA here is from genome assembly GCA_950022655.1 of Alentia gelatinosa. Taxonomy (NCBI): domain Eukaryota; kingdom Metazoa; phylum Annelida; class Polychaeta; order Phyllodocida; family Polynoidae; genus Alentia; species Alentia gelatinosa. The sequence continues at coordinate 53,338,194 of OX465579.1, read as the reverse complement.
TATTGACCCTAGGTGGTAGCACAGCAGTAGCCTAGTAGTAGTTCTCAAATATGACACAAGGTAGCAGTATTACCACACTGTGTGTCCCCCTACCTCTTTATAATTACAACAGAAATCCTAGCGACAGTGATCGAAAATAACCCTGGGCCCTGTTTTTCAGTCACGACAATCGTTATGGGCGACGTGTTTTTGCTGTCAGTGTTTGATAGACACGACACTATAGTGAATAGGCGATATGTCGGGAGTGTAAGAGGCATAGGGTAGCCAGACGTGTTTTTCAGTCACGACAATCATGGGGTCACGTGACTGAAAATGTCGCCCAAAGTGTCGTCCGTTCATGACACCTATGGACATTTCGTACAGAATGTGCAACTCCACTTCCAGTCCGAATGAAGCGATGAAATTTTAACACGAGTAAGGTATACAAATAACCTATAATCGTCCCACATATGAAGAAAATCGGCTGCAGCGTTCCGAAGTTATCAGCGTTTGAATTTCGTCGTAGCAATCGTCTGCTCTGGTGGCCAGTGTATTTTCCTGACGCCTCCGCTAATTTATGCAGTATTGACTGCGTATCGGGAGGTGGGAGGGTGACTGGCCACCAGAGCAGACGATTGCTATGACGAAATTCAAACGCTTATTCAAAATGTTTATTTCTCCAAAATTGCAGGCCGGTACCATCAAACATATGCAAAAGGAAGGAATATTGCAAATTAAACATCTCATGACCAAAGACAGGCTCTTAATACACTTTTTTTTTATTGCTGACAGTTCTGCTACAAAGAGCAGTTCTTCCACTGACAGCACAGAACAGTGTTACAAAGTTGGCCCATTACAATTCCGAGCCTAGATATACAGTTGGTATAATTAGGGATTAATTGAAATGTACTCATTTACATAATGGACCGACTGTAAGCAATACCAAGAGGATGAGATGAGATGAGCAATGTACATGGTATGGCCTTAGACAGTATAGATACTTTTGCATCACTACTGAATTAGTACTCACAGTTTTAGGCCTGGCGTCCACCTACTACGATAGAAATTTAGACCTACCGATATGGCACCGATACTGAAAGCAAATATCGGAGACATATCGGGGAGGTACAGAATCGTAGACATATGTCTAGACATGCCAATCCACCATGCATTGTATGGGTTTTTTATCGGTGTCTAATCGCAGAAACGTGGTCAAAACGCGATTTTGATTTTGTATCGGGATGTGCATATCGGTCCCATATCGTAGTAGGTGGACTCCGGGCCTAAATCTCTCCATTCATACACAGAAAATCTCTCTTTGATCGCTATTTTAAATTTATGTTTCATGTCTAATTTCTGCGTTTGTTCACTCAATGCGTTCCATAGGTGCACACCTCTACCATACGGGGATTTCTGGTACTTACTGGTTTTTGGTTTCCTTTCTTTAAACTTAACTTTGTTATCACTACGAGTTCTACGCACCTGCTGGTCCACATGTCTGGTGTCCTTGCTCAATTTATACATGAAAGACAATAACTGGATATTTCTGCGGCAATCAAGGAAGTCAACTGAGATGGCAAGGTGTAGTGCTTCCAGGGATTGTCTTGGTATGCGATGTCCTTGGACGATTCTAAGCCCACGATTTTGAGCCTTTTGTAATCGCAGAAGGTCCGCCTTAGTTGCTCCGTCTAACAAAAAACCACAGTACTCAAACATGGGTATTATTATTGTTACAAAGATTCTGCGTGCCAAATCAAAACTCAAACTAGGCCTTATTTTATGTAGCTTAAAGCACTGTGGACCCATATACATTTTTAAACGTTTCACTTATAAACGGACCAAACTGCAGATCGAAATCAAGCAAAACCCCTAGGTATTTGTACCTATTCACCTCCTCTAGAGAGTGAGCACCACAATTTAGGTCTAATTTTGGTAAGTATTGTTTTTTCCTATTTGATGCATACCAGGCTGTTTTGGTTTTGGTACTATTGACAGTCATTCCATTGTCTGAACACCACTCCAGTACAATGTTCAGTGCAACTTGCAGCCTATCGTGTGACAAATTAGCGTTACGGTGTGCAGTATAAAGAACCAGATAGTCGGCATATTGGAGAAAATAGCAGTCTGTTACTTGTGAACACATATCATTAATGTAGGATATAAATAACAGTGGCCCCAGGACAGAACCCTGGGGCACACCAAATTTAACGGTTGCTAGATCAGACACACTCCCATTGACCATAACCTGCTGCTGCCTATTATCTAAATAATTCTTGATCCAGTTTACTAGCGTTATTGGTAATTTAGAGGTCAATATCAAATTTGGCACAAAGCTTACTTTTCTTGATGGTAAATATGCTCTCCATTTGGCACTATGGGTGCCAGAACCCATAGACCCAGTCAGTCTGCTGTCTATACCAAGCAAGATAATTTATAGGATTCTATCAGATAGAAAAGCATTAATTCCTAAACCGTGGTTCTGATGCGAGTGAGAATTCCAAGGCCTGTGTGCGGTCCATAACTATCAAAAATGTCCATAACTATCAAAAATGACTTGGTTTGAGACTTATGGACATTCGTCATGTCCATAACTATCAAAATGTCCATAAGTATCAAAAAATGTCCATAACTATCAAAACCTGCTTAAACAAATGCGTTACCCATTCGCGTTACATTGAGTTACTTCCCGTTACCATTCAACCGCGTTACGCTACCTAAGAAAACATTACCGATCAAATCGCGTTACATTCTAATTGTGTTACGCTACCTAAGAATGCGTTATATTTATGACCATATTACATCCTAACCCCGTTATCGCGTTATCGTTACCACGTTACCGTTACTGCATTACCAATCTAACCTCGTTACAGTATTACACTTCTAATCGTGTTAGCATCCTAACCCTGTTACTGCATCACAGTTACCGCATTACCATACTAACCCTGTTACGCGTTACCATACTAACCCCGTTATGCGTTACCGTTCTAACCGCGTTACCATACTAACCCCGTTATGCGTTACCGTTCTAACCGCGTTACCATACTAACCGCGTTACGCGTTACCGTTCTAACCGCGTTACATACTAACCGCGTTACACGTTACCGTTCTAACCGCGTTACATACTAACCGTTCTAACCGCGTTACATACTAACCGCGTTACGCGTTACCGTTCTAACCGCGTTACATTCTAACCGCGTTACGCGTTACCGTTCTAACCGCGTTACATACTAACCCCGTTACGCGTTACCGTGCTAATCGTAGATACGTGGTCAATTTTTTATTTCTATCAGGAGGTGAATCGTAGACCATATCGGTGCCATATCTTAGTAGGTGGACGCCAGGCCTTACCATGTTACCATGGTAAAGCCCATTACCGTGTTATCTTTCTATCTGCATTACATCTTAATCTTGTTACCATTACTACATTACCACATTACCATTCTAACTTGTGAAGGTCATATCGCGTTATCGCGTTATCGTTACCACTGTGCGGCCCATCCGCCACCTATACTGTCCCTCCACCATACTGCCCCTCCACCATACTGTCCCTAAACCATACTGCCCCTCCACTATACTTACCCTCCACCATACTGTCCCTCAACCATACTGTCTCTCCACCATACTAACCCTCTACCAAACAACCCATCCACCATACTGCCCCTCCACCATACTGCCCCTCCACCATACTGTCCCATAACCATACTGCCCCTCCACCATACTGTCCCTCTACTACACTGCCCCTCCACCATACTGCCCCTCCACCATGCTACCCCTCCACCATGCTGCCCCTCCACCAAGATCCCCCTCCACCATACTGTCCCTCCACCATACTGTCTCTCCACCATACTAACCCTCTACCAAACAACCCCTCCACCATACTGCCCCTCCACCATACTGTCCCTCCACCATACTGCCCCTCCACCATACTGTCCCTTAACCATACTGCTCCTCCACCATACTGTCCCTCAACCATACTGTCCTCTACCATACTGCCCCTCTACTATAATGCCCCTCTACTACACTGCACCTCCACCATGCTACCCCTCCACCATGCTGCCCCTCCACCAAGGTCCCCCTCCACCATGCTGCCCTTCCACCATGCTGCCCCTCCATCATACTGCCCCTCCACCATACTGTCCCTATCGACTATACTGTCCCTCAACCATACTGCCCCTCTACTATATTGCCCCTCCACCATACTGCCCCTCCACCATGCTGCCCCTCCACCTACTACCCCTCCACCAAGCTGCCCCTCTACCATACTTTCCCTCAACCATACTGCCCCTCTACCATACCTTCCTTCAACTCCTACTCTCGCACATCCCTACATACCCATATCCTACATCCCCACATCCCTACATCCTACATCCCCACATCCCTACATCCCCACATCCTACATACCCACATCCCTATATCCTACATCCCCACATCCTACATCTCCACATCCATACATCCTACATCCATACATCCTACTTTCCCACATCCCTACATCTGCACATCCCTAAATCACTACATCCCAACATCCCTACATCATTACATCCATACATCTCCACATCTATACATTCTACATCCCCACATCTCCACATCCATACATCCTATATCCCATCATCCTACATCTCCACATCCATATATCCATGCATGCCCACATCCTACTTCCCCACATCCCAACATCCCTACATCATTACATCTATACATCCCCACATCCTACTTCCCAACATCCCACATCCCCACATCTCAACATCTATACATCCTACATCCCCACATCTCCACATCCATACATCCCCACATTACGTGGGGATGTATGGATATATGCATGTGAAGATGTAGGATGTAGGGATGTAGGGTGTTTGCATGTCGAGATGTGGGGATGTAGGATGTATAGATGTGGAGATTAGGGGATGTATGATGTAGGGATGTGGGGATGTAGGATGTGGAAAGTAGGATGTAGGGATGTAATGATGTAGGATGTGGGGAAGTAGGATGTGGGGATGTATGGATATATGGATGTGGATATATGGATGTGGAGATGTAGGATGTAGGATATATGAAGGTGGAGATGTGGGGATGTAGGATGTGGGGATATAGGATGCGGGGATGTATGGATGTAGTATGGTGGAGGGGCAGTATGATAAAGGGGCAGCATTTTTTTTTTTTTTTTTTTTTTCTTTTTTTTCAAATTCTTTATTGGTCTCATTAAATTACATAGTTGTATAAACAGTTTCGATGCAATCTCGTGTGAGAGGCCAATAAAAAGGTTCAAACATCAACTGATAACAATTGGTTTTCATTGTTCAAACCTTACCGGTTTTCCTGGCTAATACATAAATATCGTCTGAGTTTTATAGAACAAAAGAATATATATAGATAAATAGGTTACTATTGAACACTAAAGAGCTCCATTCCCAATAATAGAGTCTGTAATCTTTTTAAGAACTGTATAACCATATGAAACTCCCAGATGAGGCCTCAGTCACCAGTACAACAAGTAGGCATTTTATAATGTCAAACAAATTCATTTAAACTTTCTTTAAGTTTCGCTTTTGTTAGGGACTTGAAGTATTTTAAATCTGGGGTATTTCTTAAAAGTATGGTGGAAGGGCAGCATGGTGGAGGGGGAGCTTGGTGGAGGGGCAGTATGGTGGAGGGGTAGCATGGTGGAGGGGCAGTGTAGTAGAGGGGCAGTATAGTAGAGGGGCAGTATGGTAGAGGACAGTATGGTTGAGGGACAGTATGGTGGAGGGGCAGTATGGTTAAGGGACAGAATGGTGGAGGGGCAGTATGGTTGTGGGACAGTATGGTGGAGGGGCAGTGTGGTTAAGGGACAGTATGGTGGAGGGTAAGTATAGTGGAGGGGCCTGGCCGTTGCACACAAAATTATCGTACGTAATAACGCACGTACGTGCGTTAGTGTCGCACAAATCCCAGCTTAGCCCTAAGACAAAAGCCGTACGTACGTTCATGGGTGTACGTGTGATCAAACCCGTTGCATAAATCCATTAACCCACGTAGACCTCACGTAGTGTGCACTTTTATATCGCACGTAGTCTATTAGAGGGGTGTTGCACAAAACCAGTACGTACGATATTCGATTAACGCAAGTGGTTCTGCGTGAGCTAGCGTTGCACACATGGCCCACTACGTACGATATACGTACCTCCGAGCGTTTTATCGCACGTACTGCTACGATAACCCATGTAGGTCTCGTAGGGTTTGCAAATTGACAAGTTATCGCGTTATCGTTACCGCTGTGCGGCCCAATCGCCACCTATGCTGTCCCTCCACCATACTGTCCCTCTACAATACTGTCCTTCAACCATACTGCCCCTCCACCATACTGTCCCTCAACCATACTGCCCCTACACAATACTGACCCTCTCCCATACTGCCCCTCTACTACACTGCCCCTTCACCATACTGCCCCTCCACCATACTGTCCCTCCAACATACTGCCCCTCTCCAATACTGCCCCTCCACTACACTGCCCCTCCACCATACTGTCCCTCAACCATACTGCCCCTTTCCCACACTGCCCCTCCACCATACTGCCCCTCCACCATACTGTCCCTCCACCATACTGTCTCTCCACCATACTAACCCTCTACCAAACAACCCCTCCACCATACTGCCCCTCCACCATACTGTCCCTCAACCATACTGCCCCTCCACCATACTGTCCCTTAACCATTCTGCCCCCCCCCCCCCACCAAACTGTCCCTCCACCATACTGTCCTCTACCATACTGCCCCTCTACTATACTGCCCCTCTTCTACACTGCCCCTCCACCATACTGCCCCTCCACCATGCTACCCCTCCACCATACTGCCCCTCCACCAAGCTCCCCCTCCACCATGCTGCCATTCCACCATGCTGCCCCTCCATCATACTGCCCCTCCACCATACTGCCCCTCTATCATACTGCCCCTCCACCATACTGTCCCTCCACCATACTCCACCATACTCCACCATGCTATCATACTGCCCTCCACCATACTACCCCTTTCCCATACTGCCCCTCTACTACACCGCTCCTCCACTATACTGCCCCTCCACCATACTGCTCCTCCACCATACTGCCCCTCCACCATACTGCCCCTTTCCCATACTGCCCCTTCGCCATACTGCCCCTCCACTATACTACCCTACATCCTACATCCCTACATCCTACATCCCCACATCTCCACATCCATACATCCTACATCCCTACAGCCTACATCCCAACATCTCCACATCCATTTATCCTACATCCCTACAGCCTACATCCCCACATCTCCACATCCCCACATCACTTCATCAATACATCCCCACATCCTACATCCCCACATCTCCACCTCCATATATCCTACATCCTACATCCCTACATCCTACATCTCCACATCCATATATCCATTCATCCTCACATCCTACTTCCCCACATCCCAAGCATGGTGGAGGGGTAGTATGGTGGAGGGGCAATATAGTAGAGGGGCAGTATGGCGGAGGGACAGTATGGTGGAGGGGCAGTATGGTGGAGGGGCAGTATAGTAGAGGGGCAATATGGGAGAGGGGCAGCATGGTGGAGGGGCATTATGATAGAGGGGCAGTATTGTGGAGGGGCAGTGTAGTAGAAGGGCAGTATGGTGGGGAGGCATTATGGTGGAGGGACAGTATAGTCGAGGGGCAGTATGGTGAAGGGGCAGTGTGGGAAAGAGGCAGTATGGTTGAGGGACAGTATGGTGGAGGGACAGTGTAGTAGAGGGGCAGTATTGGAGAGGGGCAGTATGGTGGAGGGACAGTATGGTGGAGGGGCAGTATGGTGGAGGGGCAGTCTAGTAGAGGGGCAGTCTGGGAGAGGGGCAATATGGTGGGGGAAGTGTAGTAGAGGGGCAGTGTAGTAGAGGGGCAGTATGGGAGAGGGCCAATATGGTGGAGGGGCAGTGTAGTAGAGGGGCAGTATGGTGGAGGGGCAGTGTGGGAAAGGGGCAGTATAGTGGAGGGGCAGTATGGTGGAGGGGCAGTATGGTTGAGGGAAAGTATGGTAGATGAGCAGTATGGTGGAGGAAATTTCAACAAATATAATTGAATCATTTTTAATCATAGTTGTAAGTGTGATTTGTAGTTATTATTGTTCCTTATATTGACATCGATAAGTTATGAGAAGGGTTATGAGCTGGTAGGTATTGAATATGTAATATGTGTACAAGTGTAATATGTAGGCCTATGCAAGTCTATACCGTTCCGGTATATTATGTATAGTTAAAAAATTGAAATCTTGAGAAATAAAAAATAAAAAAATCTTTGTGTGGGGGGTTGAAACCTATCCTCTGTTTTTTATTTCGTGTTTCTACGACCATTATTAACGTAGTAATCGTCCGTCTCTGGTACCATTGCAGTTGACCACGTTTCTATGATTAGCACGGTAACGCGTAACGGGGATAGTATGTAACGCGGTTAGAACGGTAACGCATAACGCGGTTAGAATGTAAGGTGGTTAGAACGGTAACGCGTAACGCGGTTAGTATGTAAGGCGGTTAGAACGGTAACGCGTAACGCGGTTAGTATGTAAGGCGGTTAGAACGGTAACGCGTAACGCGGTTAGTATGTAACGCAGTTAGAAAGGTAACGCGTAACGCGGTTAGAATGTAACACGGTTAGAACGGTAACGCGTAACGCGGTTAGTATGGTAACGCAGTTAGAATGGTAACGCATAATGCATAACGCCAACGCGGTAACTGGGTTAGAATGGTAACGGTATGCTGTTATGGGGTAAGAATGGTAACCCGGTTAGAACAGTAATGCAGTAACGGCAACATGATAACGGGGTTAGAATCATGACGGTAACGCGGTAACTGTTATGATACCAGATCAGTAACGTTTTCTTAGGAAGCGTAATGTGGTTTGAGTAACTCAATGTAACGCGAATGGGTAACGCATTTGTTTAAGCAGGTTTTGATAGTTATGGACATTTTGATAGTTATGGACATGACGAATGTCCATAAGTCTCAAACCAAGTCATTTTTGATAGTTATGGACATTTTTGATAGTTATGGACCGCACAGCCTGTCCCCAAACTCTGTAGAACGGGAAGAAATATGTCAAATCCCGGCCAAAATAACCAGGGAAATGAAAGCACAGTTGTCCCAATTTAGAGTGATTAACAAAACGATAAAATATAACGACTAGCTTGCTCAGTGAATATTGTAGAGTCTGCAGAATGTTATTATTGTTGAAGAAAAGACGATCTGATACCCTTTCTGGTAGAATGCAGTGAGGCAGTTGTTGCAACACCCACAGATACCTAGACAATAGTCAAAGCGTTCTTGGGCGGGCTGCAGCGGCCAGGGTTTGTTGATATTGCACTAATCCCAGCGTCTCTACTGCTCTAGGTGGCCCACAGTGAGTGGGTATAGCTCCAATGATTCACTCTCCCAGCAGATATCCTGCGCTCTACTTCCTGTGGTCGCTTTGTATCTCTGCCCCAACCTGCCTGTTTGGGCTCAAATCTGGCCCATACGCCAGTTTTTAAAAAATCCAAAATTCTGAGGGCTTTTTGGGGGTATTTTGTGTTCCACTTGTAAATAGAGATGAACATATCTATATGGTAAATAAAATACTCTCATTTCTGTTATTATCTAATTCAAACCAGACACAGTCTCTGGGATTACTTTCTACAGTGGAAAGCACCTCATGTGTTGCAGGGCTTTGTTTTGTCAACAATGACATGTGCTCCTCTGAAGGGGCAGTCTAATCAACTGTGGATTCCCATTAGAAAATGGATTAAGTATGAAAAAGAAACAACCAGATTGTCTGTGAAGCTCCTTTAACAATTCCCATATTCTATACTCATGATATGTGAGTTGTTTGACTTGTATAACTTTTGACAGTTGCCTTGTTTTGAATCCGAAATGTTGGCTGGTTCCCTAGTCCTTAGTGGATAGCCTGAGAACCAGTGTATGACGTCACTGGGTTGGGGCAGAGACTAAGCAAGCGCTAGCGCCGCGAAGGATCTGGGGGGAGAGTGCCAATGATTTTCACGCCAGCTGAAGGTAGCCGGTTAGAGGCCTGCTTACAGGTTAATAGTGGGCGATGCAGGGCAGACTCAGGGCTTTGAAGGTTTAGGGTCAGAGCTGGTATGCCATCTAGTTTGAATCGCATAGTAATTCACAAGGAGAAGCCACATGAATTTATCCTACCCCTAATAAAAAACGCCATAGGTTTAACATTGACTCAATGTATTTGACGGAGCGTTGGATAAAGTGAAATTTATGCACCGAGGTGAATAAAAAACGGACCAATCAGGGACGAGATAACGAAAGTAGATCCGGCAGCATTGATAACTACTAACATGGATAATTACAAATATTCTCTGTATATCGGTGAGATGGGGTAGGATAAATACAAAACCGAACTCGAGTTAGCCTTGTCAATGTTTATACCACTCTGGTCAGGTCTGCTACTCACTAAACTCGGCTAACGCCTCGTGTAGTAATACACAAACTGCCCATCGTGGCATAAACATTGACAAGGCTAACTCTCGTTTGGTTTCTACTAATTATCTCATCCTTCTTCTCATCTCTCATTGGTTATTCTTTCCTAAACATCTCATGGGCGTTGGATGCAGTCTTTTTCCCTAGTAGTTGCCATCTGGTTTTGTCATTACTGTTGGTATCCTGGGCCCTGTTTTTTAGTCACGACATTCGTAACTTACAACACATATTAGCTGTCAGTGTGCTATAGAGCTACGATCTTAGGCTGGCTGCAACACTTGCTGTAGATACGACACATAGGGAGGTAAAAGGTGTGCTATAATCACGACACTCGGTGGCCAATGGACCGGAAAGTGTCGCCATAAGTGTCGTATGTCTAAGACCACTCTGGACATGTCGTACCGAATGCGCAACTTCACTTACCGTAAGAATTAAGCAATGAAATTTTAACACGAGTAAGGTATACATATAACCAATAATCGTACCAAATATGAAGAAAATCGGTCGCAGCGTTCCGAAGATATGGGCGTTTGAATTTCGTCATAGCAATCGTCTGCTCTGGTGGCCAGTGTAGCCCTACGCTCACGTGACAATTTATGCAGTGACCTCAACATTCACTACGCACGGCACTGTCCTCCCAGATCTTTCGCGGCACTAGCGCTACAAGCAGCCAGAGGAAGTAGAGCGCAGGATATCTGCTAGGAGAGTGTGCGCACGGGAGGTGGGAGGGTGTTTTGGCAACCAGAGCAGACGATTGCTATGACGAAATTCAAATGCCGATATCTTCGAAACGCTGCGACCGATTTTCTTTAGTGGTTAGAGCACCAGACTTGTAACCCCAAGGTTGTAGGACTTTGTGGGTTTGAGTCCCACCCCCAGTAGTGGTAGATTTACTGCTATATCAAAGGCCAATATTTCTCATACCATGCTTATGTGGTGTGGGAAGGAAAAGAACTCTCATGTGTAGGGAGATTTCTACCTGAATTCATCACATAGATTCAATCACCACCCTTTGTGGTGTAAAAGAACCATGAGAAAGTCTGGTAATGACCTATAATGGTTGACTAGACATTAAATCAAGGATTGTCGGACGTCTGCAATGCGTGCGTAACACGACCACAAGTGTTCTCCTAACGTTATAGCGTACTCGCCGCGGCGTCGGTTGCGGCGTGTGCTAGATGTTTTCCCCGTTCGTATTGGCTGAACTTGACCTAGTTCTGCTGTCAGGACGATTCTGATTGGACAGCGTAGTAAACAACTCGCCGTCACTGTGGCAACGTCCTCACGCTGGGCACTGCCTAACTGCTACCAGCAGGGGCTGACCATTTGGTGCTCAGTGAGGTGGGGACATTTTATGTGTAGGGGAGGGCGGACAAACTGCTGTGGATTCGAGTTTATCGGACCGTTCTCCTCAGATACGGGGACGAGAGACTTGTGGTTTCGAAGATTACTTCTTCTCGTCAGGTGTGGCACTTTGGGGGGGGTTTTATTCCTGATTCGTTCACCGTCTTGTACCATTTTTGTGGTGGTGAAAAATGAGAGGATCACGTTACGTGTGATATTTCTCTATTTTATTGTTTTGCAAATGTTGCGTGGCCGGCTGCTGTCGCGGCCTATAATATCTAGCTCAAAAAGCACACACCCCTACTGGTGGGTACAGTTTTCGTTGGCGAGTACCAAGTTAGGAGTCTTTTAAGGTCGGGCTTGTAGGACTACTGTGTGAATGATTTCTCTTAGAATTCTCTATAGCGAATTAGTGCGTGAAGACGTCTATTTTCGTATAAAAAAATTTTGACGTGGCGTTATGGTAGTCCCTTAGCCGTACCGGTTGTCCATGGTGTTTAGTCCCCATGGGGATTGACTCCTTAGTCGATGGATCCAATTGAACTCAACTTTGTTCCGTAGGGTCATCGCTCTATCGCTTTTGGGGTGGCAAAAGATGAAGTCGAGTATGTGAAACTTCACATCTTCGATGCCTTCATGATTGCAGTCATTGAAGTGTATTGGTACTTCATTTTGATTGTTTGCTTTTTTTATGTTTCTGAGATGCTCATACATCCTTTCTCTGATCTTGCGTTTGGTTTGCCCAACGTAATGTATACCGCATTTTTGACATTCAATGCAGTATATTACATTGGAACTGTTGCAGGTCACATTCCACTTGGTGTCATACCTGTCGTTTGTGGTTTTGGAGCGGATGCTGCCACCCCTATCTAGTTTTGCGCAATACTGACAGTTTTTACGATTGCAGATATTGCGCATATTGGTTTTGCCCTTGTCGTCGTCTGTCACCCTTTCCCTTTCAGACATTAAATCAAACCAAACAAAAACCAAACTTCATTGGCCTACCAAAGAGAGCAGCAGCCTGAGTTACTCCTGTGGTCTGATGAGGAACTCTATAATTTCTTAAGAACCAGTGGAGTTCTTGTTTCCATGGTTGACTTTCAGTCTTTGCACTTTTCAGGATCTTTCCCAGGTTCCTCATGAACCTTTCACATTTGCCATTTGTGCATGGCCATCTAGGTGTGATATTTTGATGAGTGAATCCAAGATGTTCAGCAAAACACCAGAATTCACTGCTGCTGAATAGTGGTCCCTTATCTGTCATGAGCGAGTCTGGTATTCGGAACATGGATAGCACTTTGTCGGCTACTGGTACAACAGCTCTCACAGTTGGTAGATATATGACTTCCACAACTGGATAGTACTCATCTATGAGTAGATACTCGCCAGTTGGGAGTGGTCCATAGAAGTCAGCACAGATTTTTTTTCACAGTCCATCTGGGAGAGGTGTCATCAAGAGTGGTACTGGTACTTTCTTTTCTACACATGACTGGCATGGGACACATCTATTGATCCTCTCTTGTGTCAGTTTGTCTATTCCAGGAAACCATACTCTGGATCCTTGATTTTCACCAGTCCCTCATGGGCAAGACTGTGTCTTCCTGTAGAGACCTCTTCAGCTCTGCAAACACCATCTCTTGTTTCAATCCCCAATTCTATGATTGGTCTTTTTCGGTCAATTCTCCTATAGTAGCAAATCTAGGTATGAACCTAGCACAGTAGTTGGCCTTACTGAGCAGTGAAGGAACCTCTGTTAGGTTTGTTGGTGTGTCTCCATTGTTCAGAGAGGACAGTTTGTCCGGATCAGGTGAAATTCCTTCTTTTGAGAAGATATATCTGAGGTATTTCAAGTGATCTTTGTTGAAGGCATACTTGCCTCTGTTGAGTGTGAGACCTTTTTCCTGAATCCTGTCAAACACTTGTCTCAGGTTCTGGTTATGATACTCTTGGGTTTTCCCATACACTACAATGTCATCACTCAAAGTTGAATCGTTTGTAACGTCTCAGTCCAATATGTGTTGTGAAGTTGTTAAATAGCAGGATTCCTCATCTAACTCTAGTTGATGGTACCCCTGGTTTAAATCTAGTTTGAGAACCTGACAGCTCCATTTAAGTCACTTATTATCTCCTCAATGGTGGGCATTATGTGTCATTCTCTCTTGATGGCTATGTTTGTGCGTCTCATGTCAATACATAATCATATGTCTCCCTTTGGTTTAGGTGGGGATACCAGTTGTGAGACCCATGGTGTTGCTCCAGTAACCTCTTCTATGATATTGTTCTCTTTTAGTTGTCTCAGCTTTGCCTCAACCTTCTTGTGCAGGTTTATCGGTATCCTCCGGTGGGGCTTGGCTACTGGTTGCACTGTTTCACCAATGGATAACTTCATTTTCAAACCTTTCAGTTTCCCTACCCCCTGTTATAAGTGACCCTTCTTTTCCCGCTATTACATAGAAACTGTCAGTGGTACTGATCTCCTTCTTTCTGACATTTCCCTAGTATCTTAAGCTGTGCTTCAGCGTTGTATGCTCTGATGGTAATCATAGTGGATTTGAGATCTGGTACCAGTTTCATTGACTTGTATGTTGTTTCATCGATGATGTTGACCCCTGCTCCAGTGTCTACTAGCCTGGTAATGTCATTGTTTCTGATCAGCACTGTTGTATGAGCCATTCTATCGTGACCAACGGCTCCAATCTTGTATACATAATGCTTTTCTCCTTCAGTCTTATCCTTGCTCAATCTAGGTTCTTCAAGGTTCGCATTGTTACTAATGTGAGCCTCATTGACCTTTGCTTTATGTTTTCCTTTTTTTCCAATTCTTGTTGTCCTTTGCATTTTGTTTCATGATGCACATTTTTGAGTAGTGGTTTGGTTTTCCACAACTTCCACACTGTTGTAGTTATCAACATGATTTACCTCTGCAATTGCCATTGCTCTTGTCTGTCATCCAGCCATCTCCATGACTCCATCTCCTTTGTCCAGGATCTGCTGTAATGTATATTACTTCTCCATTGTTTGGGTGCATAGCTTCTCTGAGGATCCATTTCAGATGATCTACATTTCTATTTCACTGTCCACATCGTGGAAGTTACAGAACCTTGCTAATTACTTTAGCACTATCACATAGTCATCTATTGTTTCACCCTCTTTTTGAGGTTGGTCACAGAATTCAATGATCGCATAGTCATTATTCTCCTGTGGAGTGAGGTATGTTTGTATTACCTTCCTTAAAATTGTATAGACATTGTGATTCTGTCCAGGTTGCAGTCACATTAGTGTGTCATCAAAGTCTTCCCCAGTGTAGTGGCACATAAGGGAGACCTTCCAGGCAGCAACATCTATATCCAAAGCCAACAGCAGAATCACCAATCGTATGACCCATTTTAGCAGTGCACACTTATGTTAGACTTCTCTGAGATATCAAATGATGGGAACTCTGGTAAACCCCCAGTTACCATGGCTGTGGTGTAGTAACCCCAACTAACCACACTTTGTCTGGTAATTAGTCCTGGGATTGTCCCCTCACTGTGTGAGTATTATAGTTTTCCAAGTCTCTAGTTGTAGGTCTACTAGTGGCACTCTTGAGCACTCCTTGCCAGCACATGTATTGTATATGATAGGCAGAAGCACATGGCCTGTGACCTGACCCCCAAGATGTGGCTTTCCTCACTAATCATGGCTTTCACTGACAGTAAACATGTATTCACAATGTAGAATATTAAGTTTACTTCACTTTGGGTTAGTAAATCATTTTCCTCAAATGGTGTTTCAGTGGGGTTCATGTACTGGGGAGTGACAAACACTTCTTAAGGCAACCATCTTTATTTCTGGGAATCTTGTGTAACATGAAATGTGTTCACCAAAAACTAGGTCTTAATTCATTATATGGATCTCCTCCAACAGGGGAGAACTAGGTGCTAGGAATTGTGCCTCATATTTTGGTGGAGGCGATCTTAGATGAAGTGTAACATTCGTTGCGACACTGTTAAGTTGTTCCTTTGTTAGCGTGAGAGTTTATTGTAGAAGGCAAGCCTCATCAGAAATGGAAGCGTGTGGATGTTGATGTGTTCTCAAGGATTTACCAAAATCAATCTTGGCTCATGGGGGCAGAGGGACATGGCGGAAAATTGAAAAATCAGAACTCTGAAAGACTAATTGTGAAAATTGAGTTGGCAGTGTTTGATGGAGGCCAAAAGAAAGGAAATTGTTGCAGGGAGACCCACAGAAGACTATAGTCAGACATGGTGCGTCTCTGTTCGTTCCTCACTAGAGTCGAACTTGAGGTCATAGGCAAATATTGAGCCTGACAGTTTCTCCTCGCAAACACATTCCAGACACATCAAAGTATATGCTAAACAATAAATACATGTCTGTATTATGTAAATTCAATCCAAAAGGTTAAATCAAAGGCTGATAATATTCAGATTACTTATTTCGCTCCCTGAATGGAGGTCAAGTCTCTACAAATGCCCGCCATGTTGGAGTCTTGTTGGTGAACCACAGACTTGATGCCTCTGCTAGGGGGCACAGTGGAAGTAAATACAACAAAGTACACAGGCAGTAATCAGCGAAATACCTAGAGAACCATCTCAATTTTTGACCTATCTGGTTCTTGAAAGGTATATTAACTCAACTTTGGTCTACTTGTAGCAGTGGGACCCTATGCCCAATTTATAGTGCTGCCTCACTGAAGGACTGTGCCGCAGACCATTGACACAACACTCCGCCGGTCACATTATACTGACAACGGCAAACCAGTCGCTGCAACATACTAATCAGGTCAGCAAGCTGACGAGTATGAAGCTGCTCCCTGTAATTGGCTACAGGTCAAGCTGGCTGACAGTTTTTGCCAACCTCCCATACCGACAGTTTTGGCCACTAAAAGTTCTCCTTTGTTAATTTCTATAGCTTTTTGAAAATCTTTGTTTCACGAAGAAACTTCAGAATTTCTTTCTTCCCAGTGTTGCTGAAAACACTGTTTTTGCAAACAGATGGTAAAAAATCAAGACTATGCAGGCTTGACAAGAAGTGAAGTGACAAGACTGACCCGTCTTCAGATAGGTCACTCACTGCTGACGCATGGGCACCTCATGCAGGGTGAAGAACGACCCATTTGCCAGCGTTGTCAGGTGCCTCTTTCGATTGAGCACCTGCTGCTTTACTGTCAAGCAACAAAGAAAAGCAGGGATAAGTACATTCAATGTGCAACATCCATGTCCAGTGTTTTCAGCAACACTGGGAATGCCTGATCAAGGAGATGCCTCATTCAGAGATACAAAGGAGGATTTAATAAAGAAAAGGGTGACATCTGCTGCTGATATGATGCCAGACTAAAGATTGTGATGTAAGTTGTTGAATTCAACTGTTTTTTATTTCATGCACTTCCTTTATAAACGTTATCGTGCAAACCAGTTTGGTTTGCAAAGAATCTCAAAGTTTGCCTATGTCCTTAAGTACAACGTCTGTGGGGAGTGATAGCAGACACAGCGTTGTACTATACGTTTAACTAAGTAGAAGTAGAAGTATAACTGGTACCGATCCCAGAAAGACTGAATTGGATTGATTGAAATAAGGTGTATAAATGATAACAACACTGAATAGCTTATATCAATGTATACACCGAATCTGAATACAACTAGTCTGAGAGACTCTGACTGTCTAGCAGTGCAGACAGTCAAAGTTTCTCAGACTAAATACAACAGTGGCAACCAATAGGTAAACGAGCAGATAGGAGACAAATTTCTCAATGTGTAATTGTTTGTTTGTGTAGTTTTACGTCTCGGTAGGTTAGTTACATTCTTTTGAGACTGACTCATTGGTTCACCTATCTGGTTCTTGAAAGGAATACTAACTCAAACTTTGGTCTACTTGTAGCAGTGGGACCCTATGCTCATTTTATAGTGCTGCCTCACTGAAGGGCTGTGCTATAGAGCATTGACACAACACTCCGCCGGTCACATCAAACTGACAACGACAAACCAGTTGCTGCAACATACCAATCAGGTCAGCAAGCTGACATGTACTAAGCTGCTCCCTGTAATTGGCTACAGGTCAAGCTGGCTCACAGTTTTTGCCAACCTCCCATACCAGACTGTTTTGGCCACAGAAGTTCTCCTTTGTTCTTTCCTATAGCTTTTCGAAAATCTTTGTTTCCCGAAGAAACTTCAGAATTTCTTTCTTCCCAGTATGGCTGAAAACACTGGACATGGATGTTGCACATTGAATGTACTTATCCCTGCTTTTCTTTGTTGCTTGTCAGTAAAGCATAAGGTGCTCAATGGAAAGAGGCACCTGACAGCACTGGCATGTGGATCGCTCTTCACTCTGCATGAGGTGCCCATATGTCAGCAGTGAGTGACCTATCCGAATCTCAATGTGTAAGACACGTCTTGTCTGGTGTGTGAGTAGACAACAAATGAGACTGGGTCTAGCGGGAGGGGGATTACTGATAATCACCACTGGTGTAGGTATTGAGAATCATATTCCCCTATGGGGATAGAGGCAACACAGTGTGGAGTAATTACACTTGCTTCTCCATGATAGAGAAGTCCCCACAAAATAATAATAATAATAAAAAAAAAGAGCAACAAAAATGACCAAAGGGTATTGAACGTCATATTACTGTTAAGAAATAAGAAGGTACTGATGCTGGATGCCAATTAGGTGGAAATTGTTACTATCTGTTGTGAATCTGAGGGATGGCTGTGGCGGCCGGAAGGAAGAAATTACGGGTAAATTAAGGGTGTGTAAGAAGACTTGAGTAGTGTGTTGAGATTCGCATGAGGAGGAGGGTGAGACAAGTAATTAATTGTTAATAGATAGAGTGCATCAACAGGGTACCTTTACGATTGCGTAAGATGGACTGCGTACAGAGGTTCGCACTAGGGTATTACAAGAGAGGGCTGCGTGTGTGTGCGGCGTTGTCACAAGGAAGGTGTCAGGAGACAAAGGGTGGATAGAAGGTGGCGGTGCCTCGAACAGTTTAACACTGTATGTGCAGAGGCTTGAAACGTGATGTGGGTTATTGAGGAAGAGCACTAGTGTGCATGTTGGTTTTGAAATGTGAGATATGGGAAGGGGGAGTGGACAATTGTAGATCATGCAAGATGTGCACTTAGATAAGTCAGCTTAGGGAGTATGTGATCATTCCTCACACCAGATGAAAGGTAGAGCTCTACCGATTGTAGATTATCGATTGCGCAATCCACGTCAGGCTCCTGGGCTGTGCCAATAAAGTCTAATAATATGTCACCTACAGGCTGGATCAGCGCGCGGCGGGTGCGTGAGTGGTTCGTTTCGCGGTAGTTGTCAATCTCTTTGTGCAGGGTAAGAATTATGTGAAAAAGAGTAGAAGGCATTAGCAATGTTTTTAGGGTTGGTGGATAGGGTTGGATCAACGGTGCAGTAGAATTTGAAGGTGCGCAGCAGCTGGTCTACACAATCTTGAAAGAATTTTGCCAAAATAGACAGTCCAATTGGTAAAACCTTGAATCTCCAACGTTTACCGAAACTGGAGAATGTAGTGAGGTACCTAGATGAGGCATCTAGCGGTATTCGATGGTAAGCACTGTAAATGTCTAATTTGGAGAAAGATTTTGATTGAGAGTTTCCGACTGTCTTTGTGATATTATCTTTTTTTTTTATCTTGGATTAGGCTTTTGGACTAAAAAGACGGGAGAATTCCATTCAGATGGGTCGTGAACTTCCTCTATGATGCCTTGCTCTGCTTGGCACCTAAGGAGCTCATCTAAGAACTTTTGTTTCTGTGGGGTGGTGCGGTATTGAGGTTTAGATACTGGTTTAGCATGTTCCTTCAGCTTGATGGTCGCTGTTGAATCAGTTTTTTAAACGAATCACACTGTCTGTCGAGACAAAAGCACCCTTGTTTTGCTCGAGGACTGTAGCTATCTCCTTCCTTTGTGAGTCGGTAAGCGAGTTTGAAAGAGTGTATTTTAATTTGTTTTGGTGTGGGAGTGTCTGGTTGTGTGGGGAAATTGATTGGGGGTTCTGATTCAGAAACTGAGCGGTGTGCGGTAGACTGAAAGTTGTCAGGGTCTGCTATGGAGTAGAGACCTAGCATTGAGCCTCTAGGTAGTGTGACGTGTTTGTTGAAGGGATTAGAGAATCACAGGGATATGATTGCATGGTCCAGGCATTACTAACGCATGTTTAGTTAGTGCTCTGGAGTTTAGCACTTAACTCTCAATTCTGCCAACAGTGTGGCTCAAGTTTTGAGCTGCGTTGACTTTGGCTGAGCAAATTATTTCTGAGAGAGGAGGTAGGGTTAGTGTTGATCTGATAGGGTGTTCTTTGGGGGCGGTGTTTTTACAGTAATTGATGGCTGCTTCAGCCGAACGTAGAAAATCTATCCCCAGGATAAGCGGTCTGCTTAGCTGGGGTAAAACTCTGAATTGGAAGGTGTATGGTTTGGCCGACCGCATTGGTACGATCTTTCTTATTGGCTCGACAGTTGTCCGACATAGTTCAACCTGAGCTGTTTGAGCTCTGCTGAGATGTCAGCTTTCGTACATCTCATGATCTCCTGCTGGGTGTGCGCCGTTTCTGTGAGTTGGTGCAGAGTCTTTGGCTTGTACAGGCGCACAATGCCAGCAAGAGAAGGTGATAGGCCGTTGATTATCACGTCGAGTTTCGCTGTATCACACAGGGTGGAGGTGGTAAGGAGCAGAGCCATGTCGTCAATATATTTGGCCACTGGCTCATTGTCTTGTTGGCGTCTCTCCCTGTACGCCTCCTGCGCAGTTTCTCTGTTGTCCTCTGTGAAATATTCACAGAAGAGGCGAAACACGGCGTCAGGGGTGGTTATGAGGTTGGTGCCGATCATGTGCGTTGAATACCAGTGCAGCCTTTCTGCGCAGGTAGCCATCCGACGGCGAGGTGTGCGCATACGCATGATCAGAGTAGAATCGGAAGTCGCGCACAAATGACTCTCGGACGGCTTGGTATCGTCGTCGTTGGCAGCTGGTGGCTGTTGTGTTGCCGCTGGCTGTTGTGACAATGTATTTGGTCTTTCCCTTCTTACTGACTGTCTGAGGTTTGGCATGTCCGGCATGGGTGCTAAATGATGGCATTTTAGCAATGTTTTGCACGTTTGTGGGAGATGTTTACCAGAAGTCTTAGGAGTTCTCCACCAGTGTCACTATCTGTTGTGAATAGTAAGCTGAATGAATGACTCCAAGGTTTTGTCCCATTACAACCTTTATTGCTGCGATGACCGGACTGACTCGTGTACGTCGAGATCAGGATTATATGCTGGCTCTGTGTTTACTGCGTTGGGGGCAACCTGTATTGATCGTAACCAAGGGGGATTGCCTCACGCGGCATGCCACGCAGCCAGCTTGGTCCATTAGGCCGAGGGATATAATCAGCATGTTTTACATACCAATATTTTTGATTGTGACAAAATGTACAAAAAGAAAAAATAAAGATTTCTTTTTACAAAAAGAAATTCCCCACATGGGCCCATCCGATCCTGGATTGTGTATACAAATTCCAGATGCTCCTTAGTTACAAAGGCAAATGGGCAGGCCTACTCAACAACTGGTTAGTATCTACGGTGGTTAGCTATTCGGCCTTAATTAAAAAAATCGTTATCTGTTGACTATAGCAACATCGGTTCTAAACTGATAGGAATTGTCTCTTTCAATGTAACATTTTTTTTTTTTTTTTTTTTTATTTCGTGAAAAAAACCCCCAAAAAACATATACAGGACATTCAGCCGTGAGGCTGGTTTTGTGTGTCCATCGACGAAAATAGTACATAGGTTTGTATAACGGTTAACTATGATAAACATATACAGATACAGGCATTGTCAATGTGATTCATAATACAAAACAGATGAAATGAGATGTGATGGAACATGACACTTACATAACGGATCAGCTTTACAAGTCCCTAGTCCACAGCCTACTCATAGTCTTAATGTGTTTCTTATACACCTGCATCTTTTCACAGTCCTGGCTTTCTTTCGATAGTTGGTTCCAATGCAACATCCCGTGGTAGAGGGGATTTCTTTTATAAAAGCTAGTTCTAGGTCTTTTTAGGAACAGCGTCTTTTTATGCTGGTTCCTAGTTTTTGGGTTACACATGGGTTTTACAGATTTACAATAGCGCTTCATGAAAACCAATTTTAGATACAACCTGCGAGTAGTCAGTGGGTCTATTTTACATCTCAAATGCAGATCTTGAGTGCTGCATTCATTAGTTTTACTGCGGGTACAAATACGGAGAGCCCTGTTTTGAAGCTTTTGTAATTTATCTAATAAGGTTTGGTTTGCACCAGTTATGAAAAAACCTGAATAGTCAAATATTGGGAGGATCATGGCCTTATAGATCCTAAGACCAATGCTTTCTGTGATAATTTTTCTGATTTTTGACATCGGCTATTCAGGCTTGCCTCGTAGCCTCTAATATATAAATTACTGTTCATTCGAAGTTTCAAGTTTGACCAGCTGCAAAATTCCACATGGTAGAATACCTATATCTCAACTCTAACGAGAGCTGGAAATCTAAATGGTACACAGCAATATTGCACCTACATAAATATCAGTTCTGAGGGTTAGTTCCGAAAATCCAAGGTATACGGATTCAGTGTTTTTACAATTTTATCCGTATCCCAGTCCTATGGACCCAGAGATGATTTTAGAAGATTAAAAAGCTTCAGGACTGATAATCAATTGTAAATACAACTCAATAGAAAACGCTTAACAACTTCAGCTTTCATTTTAAGTTTGCTATAAAAATTGACTTTATTCTCATTCACTACATGCCTATGTCACCAAATCAAGTGGTATGTACATGTACAGGACAATAAATAAATCTCATGTATCTTAGTATATCCTATTTCATACAAAGATCAATACTGTAAAATGTCACCCTATCTCACTCGTCCATTCACGCTCTGCAACATTGTGTGTGGTGTGTGTATGTGTATATGAATAATGGTGTTCTCCTTCACGATCAACTCCGCATTCACTCAGCACTCGATGTGGCAATGATAACAGGTAAGGTAGACAGTATGTGGAGGCTGGGCATGAGGGGGGTTACACACAAACAGGAATAGACGGACGAGACTCCACCAACCGGGGTCAGGCTGTTTGTACCCAAAATTTCCCGCATTTGTAGACAAAACTCATATCAGCGCTACCCACGGATTTATCCCATTGCTAACGCGATAAGATACTTGTTTCAAAGTTTCGGTTCGTGGTGATTTATTCCATGGCAACAACATCGTGACATCACGGCAGTGCAGTATTATGGAATGACAGCGGCTGTACCCCCCACCCCCACTCCCACACTATTTAGTAACACAATTAACATTAGTAGACTTGATATATAAGCCGGAGTTGGTGTTACGTAATAACCTCACAAGGCAAAGCCGAATGAGATTCCATAACAACTTCAACAAGTGGTGTATTTGTCAAGTAACTATTGTTAGTGTGGCTCTCAATTTATGTTAACCCTTGAAAATAAATACATCATTAACTCATACTAACAACAATAATTATTTAAACTATAATGTTGGCCACCTTGTGAAAACCACGTCTACTGATAGTTTACTATTGTAAACACAGCTTGCTGGAAATACTTTCAAGCTTGGGAGGCTGATTCGCTTTTGATTTTGTGAAGTCATAACGAAACCCCGTTCACTATTTTTCATAATACTTAACATGGGGTTGCGTATCTCCCTAAGTTAAGCGAATGGTGAATAAATACCATATGTGTGATAAACTGCACTGCAGCTCTCGGAATTAGGACACCCCTCAACAAGCTACCCCATACACCGCTTTTCTCCCGTCGTAGATAGGGATCCTCCCTCCCAGCCCATCCCTGGTAGTGTTCCACAATGTGTATATTTTTTAAGCATGCTCATACAAAGCAACTCCCCCCCCCCCCCCCTCACACCGACGGACAATTTAGCGGGAGTCTACGTCCAAACCCAACCTCTCAACGATCAGAGACCCCGAGTAGGGTAGGCATTCTGTACACCCTCCCCCGTCCCTCCTCAACCCACACCTGTGTCGGTAAGGGGGCGGGGTTGGTTTGGGGCCGCCCAGCTCCACCTAACAAACTGTACACAGGGCGATGACTATTAGCAAAATTAGACGAAGCTCAACCATGAATCAGTCTCACAGTTCATCTCCAGTGGTCATCACATAAAAAACCAACATAATGCATACCTGGGTAATTAAATGTCTCTTTTTCTTCTAGTTCATGACGGGGTGAACGGATTGCCTTGGTGACGAGACCAATATGGATTAGGTATATTACAATCTGGTCAACGTTCACCACTGAATTTGTCCCGTCTCCCCTTCCAGGCTTATTGATGCAATACCATTTAAGATAAAAAAAAGTGGTGAAATGACCCAAATTGCGCATGTAGTGTACGCCATATCGCGGCCAATGCACTCTGGGGTTCAAGGTTGGACAGAGGGAGCCCCCGATAACCCTGAAGTTGGTATTGAGCTGTCTACAAAGCAAAGACATCTAATTGAAAGCACTCTATTTTGTGTGTATGTTAAACCAACGGTAGCAGCTGTGGTCGGCCTGAACCAGAGGTCGGCAAAACAACATCTTTGGTATGTTCCGTGGAAAAAACAATTGGGCCTGGGGTAAGCCTATACAAACGCAAATAAACTCTGCAGTATAACAGTGTGTTACTACTGCATTAGAACGAATTGTTAGACAAGATGTGTGCAGTATGGTAAATGAACTGTAAAAGTACAAAAGGTTTCTATATACAAATAATTACTGCTTAGTGTTGAGTCCCTACAAGCACGTGCGTACACCCGGCAAAGCCGTCATTTTTCAGTAAATTGGGAAAGAAACAAAATTAATTAATATTAACAGCCGTTTTTTCCCATTGTTTTTTTTTTACCAAGCGACCAGTTCCGTATTCCTAGTCGGTAATAATATTTCGTTCTTTCCGGAGGGGCCACAATCATGAGATTTACACATTAGAAAAAGATGCTTAACAAGAATAACATGAAGTGACATTTGACAGGTAAAAGCTTGATGTGTCGCCCGACTCCACTGAATAGCGATGCTTGGAACGAGTCCACTTCGCTTCCCTTTAGGTAAGAAGCACATAATTTCTCTTCTCACCGCACAAATTGCAAAAATAAACTCTTTTCATATATAAAGCCACAGTATTTTCATGCGGCCTATGCTCTGTTCAACAGAACACCCATCTTCACCCATGTCCAAAAATAGCATGGAAGCTTTCGTATTCTTGCATAAGAACTACAAGATAACCTAGTCCGGCCTACTGTCTAGTAATGCTAGAATCTCCAGCTATACAAATAGCAAGAGATAGGCTTAGAAAATTACTACATACCCAGAATATGTGAACTGTATGAGCTGTAGTGTGGATGACAGAAGCGGTAAGCAACAAGAATATTTCCTAAGTAAAGAAATCTACTATGATAATAACGAGAACGGGTTCGGATAGGACACAAAACGTTGTGTAAGTAACAATCGTGGTGATTTACACTGAGTCCTTTCTAACCTCGTCGGGGTGAGGGTCATTTACCCTATGTGAGTTAACTACCAGGAGGTGGGGGCACACGGAGCTCGCAAGAACAGGCATACAAGGGCATTAATTGGGAAGTACAGACAGACACTTAAAAGAGACGGGAAATACGGGTCTTGCGTCAAGCCCCGTGTACAGCCTTTTCCTGAGGACGCCCCCTTACACATTTTTTTTAGTAAGAAACAAACTGCGCATAACAAGCTCTCTGGTTGAACCAAAGGTTTAACAATTTTAACAGCCAGTTTACGACTTCTATATACCCAACAATGTGTAGCACTAAGGCTACACACAGTCCGCCATGGATCTATGCTCCAACAAGCCCTTCACCATCGATTAAACTCGTTTAAAAAAGTTTTGTACCAAGCAAGTAGTAATCGAAGCAGGTGTAATTTTCTGTAATTACGCATTTCTTTGTAACTCCTTTCTGACTTGAGATCATTTTGAGGGAAGTTCCCCTCATACGTGTGCACTGCAGCTGCTGTTGTGTAATTTCAGTAGAGTAGAGTGAACAGAACACTCTAGACTATTATCAACTGAACTGTGCAAGGTGTGCCTATCACAGGGAATAATAGCATTGATTTACCAAGGAAAAGGGTCTGTATACAACCCGATACACAATTAACAAATCTAAAATGTCCAGAACTTAAACAATGCTAGAACATAGAAGGCAAGGTGACAGAAATCGTATTACAGGTCACACTGTGACCACCTCAGGAAACAACTTCGATACCAAAAATACAGGCATTTCCCAAGTTAAATTTATGACTTTATGTTACTCTTCGGTCTAATGGCGGCAACGTAATTCCTCAATTTGGATAGACACATGCAGGTTTCCGAATGATGTGATTCACATTGAATGCTGTTCACTTTATTAACGCGCTTTAACCTTTCGCTTGTTGCCTTGAAGAGTTTGTATCTGCTTCTTCTTTTCCAGTCATGGCCATGGGGTCCACACACGCGGGAAGAAGGCTCCTTATCACAGTAGTGACAAAACATCAATTTACATGCCGAGGGCGCTGAGGAAACGTGCACTCTGTACGACATATTTTATACACAATCTGACAATGAGGGTAATAGTCTAACTCGAGATGCTCCATCGCTTCCTCTCTCCTCTTTGTGTGTGTATGTGTATGTAGGCTTACATATATCTCTTAATAATGTGTAGGATCCAACTAAGCACCAGTTCTTAATTAAGTTGGATACGTTCTAAGTCCTGTGTATTGCACAAAGGAAGGCGCGTGGAACTGGCACCGAATCAGGACTGTGCCCACGAGTGGCCAAGAACCTTCCTGCTGGCCTCGACCTAGAGCCACTTTTATACAGTGAAGTGGCTTACAGTTTTCGATCGAGAATTTGTGCAGGCAACCTCTTTAACCAAATCGTTCGTCTGGACTTGTGATTTCTTCAAGAGAAGTACATCACTCTTTGGTTCACGATCATAGACAGGGAGCAAAACCCTTTCTGATGGGCACTACATGTTGGCTAAGGTGTTTACTCCCTGAAGTCCATGTGTACCATGACCCACGTGCACAATGGATGCTCTTGTTGAGCAACCGCGTGCGTGCTTCCACTGCATGTCCTTGATATCTACTTGTAACTGAATTGTTATGGCAGTTACTTTCATTATCACCGCTGCACCCCAATGGGTTTCTAAACAACTGTGCTTGTCTTGTAAAACCAGTCATGCGCTGGATCTGCAGAAGCTTTTCTCCAACCTCAAGCACTGAAAAGCTGGTCAGTCTGACGATCTGGGGAGGATGGCTTCGAAGGTTTTTAGTTGAGGTTATGTATGAAAATGTGTAGACAACGCTTCTTCCTGAGCCTTCGGAAACCGAGCGAGATCGCCTGCTGCCACAGTTGTGTACCGACTGGGAGCACTTGGATTTCAGTCTTTGGCTGGTGCACCATCACTGACACCTACCCCAGAGAATGTCCTTTGCCAGCGGCGAGCTGTCTGACATGACCGTCCGTACACGAAGGTCACTCCGTCCGGCTGTAAGCGGCACAGTCTGTACAGGGCCCCGACTGGCGGTCAGGCTCCAGTCGGCACTACATCGTTTGTGTCACTGGTTCTTCAGCACGTGTCTGAAATGTAAGTATGAGGGCCCCACACACAGGGGAACCGTGGAATGCGTGTGGCACTGGACGAGTCACTGAACGACTGGCTCTGCGGGCCGGGCTGGCAGGGGTTCACTAGGGAGCGGGCATGTTGACACGGCTCCCTCCACCAAACTATGTACAGAATTGGACACACTCGATATGGATACCTCGACATTGTTTACGTGGGTGCCATTCTCTGGTGGCGACTCAAGAACAGTCTTTGGTGGAGGAGGTGGTGGCGGCGTCGCAACACGTGTCACATAGTCACTTTGCGTGCTGGTGGTGGTCGTCACCGGCACCGGTTGTTGTAGCTCAACAGTTCGTTCACTAGGTTCCGTTTCCAGTTTCATACGCTTCGGACTAGGTTCAACGAGCCCATTGGCCAGGTCGTCTCCAGAAGGGACCGGTAGGCTGCTGGTAAAGTTCGCAATATGCACCAGATTCTCCGTGCTCTGCTGGCCTTCCCGCGGCTCGGCGTTGATGGAGACTGTCGTTGTCGTCGTCGTCGCCGGCGGCGGCGCACATACCTCTGTCGAGGCCGGTTGCAGGTCAGGGTGCAGTTTCAGCGGAGAGAACACTGTGCTCGTGTTTCCCACCACTTTCTGCACCATCTCGAGGGCAGCTTCAAGCTCGATGTGCTGACGCTTTGGGTCGCCGTAGATCAAGGAGGTAATATTGGGGCTAGCAGACCGCTCACGAACTGGGGCCGGGTTGTCTTGTTCATCAAGAAATCTGTCCATGTAGTCCCTGTAAAAAGAAAGAAAAAAAGTTTTCAGAAAAGAACGGTGAATCAGAAAGGAGGAAACCAGAAGGATTAGATAGCATGATTGACCATGCATTGATTACATGCAGTGTCTTGTAAATGGTATGAATCAGAGCTGCAGGTATGCGAATGGAAAAGATATTCGAAAGAAAATCTAAGGTAGGCAGCCTCTCATGATCTGGTTTGGCCGAACCTCCTAGGGTATGTCCGAGTGCGACATTTATAGATATGCCAGAATTATTATTATTATTATTATTATTATTATTATTATTATTATTATTATTATTATTATTATTATTATTATTATGATGAATGGAAATCCTGGGTGCATATTTCCTCTTATTCCACGGAATTTCCTCCGAAAGCTCTCTGGTATTTCCCATAACAGCTATATTTGGATTTTCGGGTTGCATGGGTACCCTTTCCAGCTGTCCATCAAACAAGAGCTAAGAGTGCATTTTAAAATGGAAATATTGGCCTTTAAAGGCCAAATAAGCAGGTGGACGCATTTAGAACTCAATACAAGGTCCACCAATAATTAATTACTATGAGATCAAGGAAGCCCCCAGGAGTGGGAAGGAATTGGAGGTATAGGGGAGGGGGAAAGAGAGGTGTTTGGTTACCATAGGAGAAACTTATACAAGTTTTGTGCATATCTTACATGTCTTTGATTACTGGGCCTGTCAGGTGTTTGGGGAAGTTCAAGTTTTTTAAATCAATGTCAAAATACTAAATAATAAAACTAGGATATTGCATTACCATAAAACTTCTCCAGAAAAAAAGAAATCATATACCTTTCTGTACTTAGTTATGGCTCCATCTAGTGTTGGTTTGACATACTACAGGCTCCATGTTCAAAGTGAGGCTTAGCTTCAACCAGATACTTAGTGTTCTTATAAGGATATAGGTATAGGGCATGGGCCAATATGCTTGGAGAGTGACAGGAACTAGAGTCCTCTGGGGGAACATGACTGCACTAAAATTCAAAGATGGCTGATACCCCCCATGCTCTGAAATAAGGCAAAAATACATGAATATCATGCTAAATACAAGTTTAACCTAAATAATGACACCTCCTAGAGGGTAAGTAACTGTCAGTGCCACTTATGGAGATGGTAAATGTTACACCAATGCTCACTGTAAATCACTTTTGAGTAAACATCTGTTTGAGTATGCCAATTTCACTCAAAATCCCCCCCACTTTCAACAAATACTTGAATATCTCAGTAAATATAGAATCTACCTTGAAAATTCCACTTCCTAGCACCTTCTGTTTTTTATTCTCTTTCAAATGAGGCATATCATATTATGATTGAACCAGTTTAAGGGGTAGAAATATGTGCATAAAGGAGTTCTTAAAAATGGACCTGTGACTACAAATGTCCACCCCAAACTGAATTCACTATTATTTTAAAATCCATACCAAAATACTAAATATCAAACTGTATGGCATTGAACTACCATAAAACATTCTGTCCAAAACAGAAATCATATTCCTATCTGTACTTAGTTAGCTATAAAAGGCAAAAATGGGGTCAGGTCACTTGGTGACTTTACAAGCAGTTGTACTATAGTAGGCTATAGCCATAACCTAAAGACCAACCGTCCACCTGCTAACAAGTGTATATTACTTATCTTCGATGAAAAAAGGGGAAAATCTGTGAATTTTCCCACCGAAACCCAGAAAATACTGTTGATTAATCATAATCGATTGGTCATGTAATTAATGTCAATTGCATAATACATTCTAAGATAGCAATCGCAACTTGATTAAGTGACAGAGTTCTTTTTGGAAAAAAATTAGGTGATCAGACTCACGTAACACCGGGATGTAGCGCATACTTCTTTTTTTCTAGGCGAGTTTTGTTGGCAAACACATCATGCCGTTCCGTCTTTTTCCACAGGTAATAAAACTGTACGAGTTCGCCAACCGACCGTGTCCGGACCTGGTATACAAAGAGAACATACTGTAGACTACTCCAGTTAGACACACTTGTAGTGTTATTGTGTGAGACGTGGCAGATTTGTTATTCACCATTCCAACGAATGTGGGCAACCATATTGGAATGAAAACATTGGAACCAAAACCTCAGGAATGAATACAGTTAAAGTATCCTTGTGCATGTGACTGTATCTTCTCTAATATAAAAACATCACGTCAAGCTCAATCAACTCAAGCTACTTAACGTAATTATTTCCTCAATGAATCCTAGTTTGATAATGTTACCTTGTTTTGTTGGATCAGGTAGAAGTCTTTCCCGTAAGATCGAAGGCCATTTTCAAAGTTTCGACATTCCTCTTCAGACCACAAACTCATCGGATCTGTAAGAAAGAAAAGTGCATTAATATCAGTGAGTTTTGATAACTTGTCCCTGATTTCTCGACCAGAACGATCCTTAAGATTCTGAGGGGAACAAGGAGCTGCAGACACTGGAAATCAGAGATAGGGTGTGATATTGTTGTTGCCATGTACTGACAAAATTGAAGGTTATGTATACATTTACATACAATGTTGATAGTAATAACGTTTGTGACTTTAAGATTCCGCCCATCATATCTGACAACAGGTATAGGATTAGAACCAATAAACCAAAAAAATCTAGAAAAAACAAGAGTGCCTGGGGTTTGGTCGCCCGTCGTCTAAGCTATTTTAAGTAAAATCTGCCTCAGCTGAGAGCTAGAACGTAGTATTTTATTATGTGATCTTATATTCTCCTCGCATTCGTATTGATCTCAAGAACGACCCTGGGGGCGTCAAAAAGTCATATTACCCCGCCCCCACCCGAAGGCAATTTCTTGAGAGTTCCTTTTTTGTCCACCCCATTAAGCTGCTTACCCGTCGATACCATCATTTATAGGACCAGTGCTTTTGCAGCTGTTCAAGTAATGCGGACATAATTGCCATTCTCTGTACATTTCAGGGACTCGAGTCCTCGTCCCTATGACAAGGCAGCAATCGGTGAAAAGCGTTCGGTTGGTGGGTATTCACTGACAACTCAGAAATCTTACTTCAAACCTTTGACAAGGTGCGGAGTTTACAGACCTTGACAGGAAGTTATAATATCTATCAAAGGAATGTTTGAGATTAAACAATCGTCTTTGAAAAAAAGGATGTATTCCTCATCTCTGACCACAGGGATGAAAGTCGGGACTGAGGTAAAAATCGGAAATTTGAAAGGCTTCCTTTAACAAGAATCATTTATGACGCTATTTTGGAACAGGCTATGCATCGCTCTATATTATAATTTTGCGAATGTTGTCGACCTATATAAAAAGTCGGAATTCCGTCATTTGTCGAAAAACATGAATCCCTTTGACCAGTTTCTCTTAAAGTAACAGTATCTTTTATTATAGGGTAGTCTTACCTGTCGGTGGCACAGCTTGCATCTTACGCCGTCTCAGTGCTTCCTCTACGTTATGGCCGCACTGGAGGAGGAGGTAGAGCGCTTGCTCGTCGTCGCGCGTGTGACTGCTGGTAGGGATGGCCTGCACACCCTGCAGACACTGCTGGTTCTGTTTGTGTACGTCGTCCAGGTACTTCTCAACTAGAGGTAGAGCAAACCGATTAGATTCTGAACCAATCACTACTCATAATAGCGTTCGGGAATTCACCATAGCAACACTGGATATCTCGAGATTATCCGCCAATTCGAGCACAAAAAGAATCTCCTTGCACCAAGTATCTAACTTGCCTTGATCCTTGTAATTCACGCTGTAATTCTATAGCCTTCTGCAAGCCCTGATCAGTGATCTAGTCGTAATTCCCCATAATTTTTGGCACCTTCTTATAGTTCTCTTGAATTATCTTCTTTTTATCAGGTACTTGATTATTGACATTATGCTATATGATACATAAAGGCTGACAAGAAGCCAAGTCCATCTAAATGTACATAAACAAAACCAATATACCTGCTGTGTCTTCCATCTTGTTCGGGTCCCATAGTAGCCGGTCTTCATTTTCATAAGCTATAACATAAAAACAGAAAATAAAACTTGGCGCTCTGATAGATATAAATTTAGAATGGCAAATTTCTATGTCAACAGTTTACCTGGGATGTAAATCACGGTCTGAGAATATAAATGCAATTTAGTGGAATGCGTATGTATAGACTGGTATAGCCGCCGTTCGGTCGGGGTGTGGATGGGTCTGGTAGACACATAGATACTGTGACATTTTATGAATATCTTGAAAATTTGTAAATACATTACTTATCAGAATACTTGCATCTCTGGCTCAGTAATGTTAGCCACAATAATTCAATTTTACTACGAGGACGAACCGGATGGTAATACGGTACTTACCTGGGGCATCGCCATATTTACTCAACCCATCGGGTACAGTAGCTTGGAAGTCCGATCCCACACTTATCATCTGTAATAAAACAAATGTTTTAGAACTGGCAACAACCACTCCTATTTATTGGGTCCAAGATATGTTTTCTCTTTCGTTGGATATGCCCCAGCAGGGGTAGTGATCTGAATGCTAACTTTCATGCCTTAGTTCTCATAAAAACAAGAATGGATGACAGCCTGCTTTTTTTTTTTTTATATTGCAATTCGTGCAGTTCCTTAAAAAAATAAATAGACCTTTCTATAACCCTTATGGTCCCGTTCTGACATGGGATTTGAAAATGGAATAACCGGAAAAGGGTGCCGGGCCTTGGTGGCATATTGTAGAGTTGTATTTGTTACCCTTGTACTTAGTATTCGGTCTTGGACTTGACTTGGACGGAGATTTATGCAGTTTTATTACCTTTCCCCGTTTAACAAGGTAGTCTATTGATCATGAGCTAAGTCTAACAGGTTTTCTGGGTAAGTTAGTAAAGGTGGGTATGATAACTTTGGACCAATATTGGCTAATTTAGGTACATCTGTTGTGTTCAGTAATGAGATCAGTGAAAACTTTAGCCTTTATTGCTATGTAATATTTCGGTTAAATTAAACCAACCTTCTTCCAATCATCGTCCTTAACAGGTTGGTAATCCTCATCTTCCGAATCATCTTCGTCTGACGATCCTGCTTGACTGTTAGCTGTTACAAAACAAACGGCAATCAATTGATAACCTCAAACTGAAAAACGACTGTCATGATAGTAAAGGGAATCAAAGAATGAAAGATATGACTAAGATAAATCGACTGAGACTAACAAAAGAATTGGTTAACCGGTAAACAGATGCACAATTTTCACTTTTATCTATAATTCTCTCTAATGTATAATACTATATGAGACATATCATGAAATCAACTAGAACCGAAATGGTGACAAGCTAAACCTTTACACCTGGATTAAATTCTAGATGTCAGTTCGCGTAAACAAGTGGAAAGATTTACAAACCACTAATAAGTTAGCAAAGAGGGCCTTAGAACAAAACTGCAAAGACTGCCAACTGGCAACACCAACAGCACTTCCATAGCGATGTCGATGTATTCATTACAATCTACACATATATTTGACAAAAAAAGACTACGTTGACATTTACCTACAATTCCACAGAATAGCATTTGGGAATTTACCATAGCAACACGTGATATCTCAAGATTACACAAAGATTTTAGGGCGTATAATAGAAAATAGGGCCAACATAATCTATACTCGTTCTGGGTCCCATTAAGAAATTGGTATGGCCTAATGTGAAATCCTGCTTCATCCCCCTTGGGCCCCCAATTCGAGCACAAAAAGAATATCCTTGCACTAAGTATCTGACTTGCCTTGATCCTTGTAATTCACCCTGTAATTCTATAGCCTTCTGCAAGTCCTGATCAGTTATCTAGTCATAATTCCCCTTCATTTTTGCCACCTTCTTATCGTTCTCTTGAATTATCTTCTTTTTATCAGATACTTGATTATTCACATTATACTATATTCCAGGGGAATTTTCACCAATCACGACCGAGAGCCTCTGATGCTGCCTATCTACTTGGGGAGATTGAGTGAGAAAACAAGGACTGTGGCGTTGGCCTGTGGCGGACTGGTACCATGTTTCTGTCATGGTTGGCTTAGCAGTAATGTTATATGCAAACGGCTGTTATATTTTTATGAATGAGTTCAAATAATCAAAAGAATGAACTTCCATGGAAAAGTGGTAAAAGATTGCTATCCAAAATGCTTTTCAGTGTTTTTGATGTTGTCATTTCTATATTGCCGAAAAGTAAGTTTACCAAACATGGAGGTGTATCTGTCAGAGCACAACCCTCATCCACAGCACCATCTACTGTTCGTCATCTATCCACCATCATCCTTAGGTTCTCCCCATATTCAATCACCGCCTATTTCTTCCCCACGCTGCCAACAGCAGATTTATCTCCCAGGTAGATTCACCTGTCTACGATTGTTTTAGCTCATAAGGCTAAAGATATCATTATATTAAGACAACGCAGCCGACTTTGTTCAAATTCGGCATCCACACGATAGCGGTGCTTGCAAACAGTCGGGTTACCCTCGTTTGCTGATCCTCAAAATATAAAAATATACAGAAAAAAAGACAATGACCATCTACTGTTCGTCATCTATCCACCATCATCCTTAGGTTCTCCCCATATTCAATCACCGCATATTTCTTCCCCACGCTGCCAACAGCAGATTTATCTCCCAGGTAGATTCACCTGTCTACGATTGTTTTAGCTCCTATCCCACTTGACGCTTCTATCCCCTCCTGCCTGTACACAGATCTCTCATTGTCTCCTACGTATTCCGTTCCCAGCCAACTTAACTCCTTCCCATCTCGCCTGTCCATCATCCGATGCCCATAAATTTTATAACGCTGTTATGGTAACAGGGAGAGCGCACAGGAAATCTAATCACCCGCTGCCCGTCCCCACCCGCCTGATATCCTCTTCCTGCAGAGGGCCCACCCGTCTACTGTTCTTTATGAATGACCAAAAAGTCGCCTAAATTTTACAAGGTTATAAATGAAATTTCCAAGATTTTCAGGAGAAGCAAAAGAAAAATATCAGTAATTATAATGCTCTAAATGAAAGCACAAATGGGCAGGTTCTTGCGCATAGGCTAAAGATATCATTATATTAAGACAGCGCAGCCGACTTTGTTCAAATTCGGCATCCACACGATAGCGGTCCTTGCAAACAGTCGGGTTACCCTCGTTTGCTGATCCTCAAAATATAAAAATATACAGAAAAAAAGACAATGACTCACATCTCAGCAGCCGACTTGTTTGTGAAGGAAGTTCCTTCACACAGACAAGCAGATCGTTGACGCTTGTTTCCTTGTTATTGTCTTCATCATCTTTCAACAAGTCCCGGGCTATTTCTTCCTTGTCCAAAGTGAGGTCCTGATGATGAAATAGAAATGCACAGTTAAAGACCACACTAACTAGTAACGTTAAACACAGTGTAGCTAAAACGTATATTTGTGAGTTTGCGGATGCGTGGGTGTGCCTTAATGGGGATTTAGGTACATGTACATACGGTTCTACGAATATAGCGCAGACGAAGGCTTATTGAGATTATGTTGTACTGGTGTTAACCACTTTCAGGACTATCATACCAACTATGACCAAACCTATGATATTAAAGTGTAAGTCAAGAAATACAGCTAAGCCAAGCTACCCCGTAATCCGCAGTTGATTAATTAAACAAAAAAGGGGGTTAAGAAGATTGAAAATGAAAGGTGGGCAGGCGGAGGCGTTGCTGAGGATTACCTTAGAAGGTATACGAAGATGAGTAATTTGTCCATGGCCAGTGACAATGTGTGACTGTTTCAGAGGTAAATTCTTGAATGGCCTTTTACATAGTAAATTACTCGAGGTGCCTACCAAGCCCTGAAGGGGAACTGGGTTTTTAACGAGCCTAGAAACTACACGACTTCCTAGGGGTACACAGGGATTGGTTAGAACGTTTTTTAATTTTTATTTCATATAGTTAACTAGCGACGAAGTCGCTAGAACCTAAAGCCCCGGTCCCACTGAAGTGATGCGATTGTCGCACATGTTTTATGGGGCCATAAAAGGCCAGCTGGCACAGTTTATGGCCCCAAAAACGACGGATCCATCGCACTTAGTCGCAAGGAATACCGAGGGTACTGGTGCGATATTTCATCGCAATGCTTCTGTACTTTGAATGTCTGCTATCACCCTGATATTTGTAGGTAGGTCAGAAACACATTGAATAGTTTTTTTTGTTTTCTTAAAAAAGGTTAATATTCACAGGTGTATGGACATGTATATATGGAACATAATTATCTCTGTTAAAACAGCCTTCCGTTTTCACAGCTTGATTTGAAATTACACCTCCCGACACCTGAGTGGAGGGTCATGACAAGGGTCTTAATAATTGATTTTGGTATACCATATGTACCAGCACCAGTGGTATATGCTGCCTGAGAGAGGTGGGTATTTTTTATATATATAATAAGTCACCCCACGCCTGCATGTGCGACGGGTCCATCGCAAATCATGAACATTTCAAGATGTGCGATGCGGGCGCCGCCGTTTTTATGACCCTCGCCCGGCGTTTATTACTTTTTATTGACTTGCGACGAATCCATCGCAGAAGTGGGGCCTGGCCTTTAGTTCCTCCACAACCATTCCAAGCTTCGAATAAAACGAACATTATTCCCACCCCGATTGCTTGCTGGTGTGGGTGACGGGAACCACTACTCTGTTGTTCGTGGGAGGGTCTGTGAGTCGACCCGGCGAAACCGTAGCACTGTCGGCAGCGGACACGACCGCATCGGCTGTATGTTCAACCAGAATACTTTTAAAATATCTTTCTTTGCCTTACCTGGTTACTTAATATTTCCTCTTCACTCGAGGATCGTGTGTCCTGTGGCTCAGTTGGTGGGGCAGGTGGTGGTCCCGTGCTGTCGTAGCCATACATAGCCAACAGGTCCTCTATAGGCATATCTCCTTCCTACAAATAAATCAACTCGTTACAACAGTCTTATCTTTCTTTACTGTCAACTGCTTTAAATGTTACGCGTAAAGAAAGTTTAAAAATGGAAATTTGACTTCTCATTGTGCAGTAAATTACTGAGCTGATGAGGAACTCTTAAACGTACCTTCTCTAAATCTTCCAGTTCGTTGGTACAGCTTTCACCACTTAGCGCTTCCTCCTCGTCCAAAGTATGCTCGTCGTCATAATCGTGGACGAGCATATCCGCAGAGGGTTCAAACTCACGGTCAGTGTCTGGAGATAAAGGCAAACCTGTACGCTATTTTTCCATACAGAAAGATAATATCTTAAATGAGAAATTGGGTCTGCATAGATTGAAAAGGCATACACCAAATATGATACTATATTCGATATCATCGTCAATATTTTTTCATTGTCGATTTTAGAATAGCCACATAAAACAAAGTCGCCCTTCTTCGACTGAATTTATGGATATATTTTAATGACTCCCCAGGAAACTCCCCATGCAGCGACCATCGTCCCGGAAGCGCGACGTCATTTGTCGCGGAGTTAACACGACTGTATTTTAGAATATGTCGATGGAAAAGTTAAGGTCTTCTACCTCAGCACCCACATCACAATCCCCTTCTTCCGGTTCAGGTAGATCTTGATAAAATGTAAGCTTTTTCTCTCTAGTAATAACAACGTGGGATGTACCCGATCTCTGGCCTAATCAACAGTATTCAATTGAACGAAGCTGTCAAAGCCTGGGCTGATTGGCAGGGGTGGGTGTGGCTAGCGACACCTCCAGTCTTAACACATGAAGGTGTCAACGCATGTGCACTAAGACTTGTTCTACATAACATGTTTAAGTATATTATAGAGTGAAAAATCACAATTACGAACCAAAATAGCACCATTCATCGCATGGCTTCGTTGACACTGTTATGATAAAAGATGGTCAATAGCACAATATACTTGCGTGACCGAGGTTTAAGTTTGTTTGTGGTTAACGTCCGGGATACTCCCCTGATGGCACTATTCACTTTGGTAGCATTATTTCAATGTTTAGATGAATTAATGTTAATAAAATAATAGAAATTAGTCTCTTTATAAAAGTTATATATTTTATAGGAGTCCATTTATCAACGACCCCATCATTGCTTTTCTTTTTTGAAAATGTGACACAATCGTTTGTCATACAGGTTCAACTGATATGTTGACTATTAATCATTTAATGGTATCACAGAAACCACTCAATATTGATATTTGTGAACCCAAAAGAATACACCACAACAATTACAGCAAGATAAATTGAATTAATCTATACGGAAAACGAGCAGCAGGAATCTCCCATGGATTCCTAGTGAATCTTTGCGAAGTCAGTGACGACACTGGGCTTGAACTGTAGTGCTCTACAGTTCGCAGAGGCTTGGAAGGGAAACCCCGCTACGAGCTCGTATCATATAAACGCCAAGTAAATCCACACGGATCGCTTTTCTTCATCGGTGGCTAATAAATAGTTTAAACGATTTTTTAGGCTATGAAGGGAAATAAGAGTTGATCCTAATACCGTCCAGAGAAGAATAATTCCACCCAAATGCCCCAACTTCAAGTGAATGATCCAAACAAACGCAAGTGAGACTTCCCGGGCCGTAGGATTTGCCGCGCGATGGCCGAACACTTGCATCCAAGAGGGGGTCCTATTTAAAGAGATTCCCTGCTCGTCTAATGTTTATCGCAACAGCATTCTTTGGTTTGTATCGATGCATAAGACAATAAAGATTGTTCTGGGTGACCTTTAAGGCAGAGACAACTTTCTAATTTTAAAGTAAATGCAAGACTTCCCGCTCTGCATCGTCTAACTTCAAGGTGACCCACTACTCATTTACATATTTCAAGCATCGTTAGAAGTGTTGAAAAGTTCAACTTACCAGGACTGGAATCACTCGTCGCGGGCTGTGTGGGAACATAATTATATAAACTATTAATTCCTATGAAGAAAAGACCTATCAATTGACATTTTGATTATAATTTGACGTTTTACTGCCAACTTCCATTCCAGCATCCCTCCTAAAATCACCGCAATTTGACGCCAATTGAAAATTTCACTTTTTAGTCAACATAGCTTATGTACACATTTGAAATTGACTACAAAGTGACATAAGTACCTAAAGATACTATACATAACAAAAAATCCACATATCGCATATCATAAAACAATTTTGATGACAAAAATACCCCGCTCGGCACAATAAAATGTTCAGAAATTACCTCCGCCATCTTGACAAGTATTATGGGATGTACGCTTTCCTTGCGAAAACGAGGCTGCCCTAAATTCGGCCAAACCGAATCCGGAGAGCTCTACGTCGTCATTGGCTGAAGCTTCGCCAGGGATTTCACCATTAAACTAAATAAGTGCAGTGTAGTTGTGTACAATCTTTATTATATGCCCAAAGCAACATTTATATATGATGGATAAACTATTCACAAATGTTGTAAAGCTTTCCTAAACGTCATCAATCTATAATCCTAAATAAAACAGCGACCAGGTGCTCGCCACCTTATCCAATCACGTACGAGTTGACATGAAGACGTCGGAAGGGGCTTGGCAACAACCGGTTGGCGATGTACACAGACGGTGGGCACTGTGAAGAACTTCAGAGATGCTGATAGCCTTCTAATAGGCACTAAAAGGAGTAAGGGAGTCTCATTCTTTCAGCGGATGACTTAAACGCTACAATGTCAACAAACAAGAGCAAGAAAGGAACGATGTTTGCAGGGTAAGCTTTTTTCATAGACAAAAGGTAAACATGTGATGGTACTATTAAGTAGGCTTAATCCTCAACGGCGATGTACCGACGATCCCTAGCCTACTGTTGTTGATTTTCTCGAGTTTTTGTAAAAACTAAGTAACACTAACAGATCATGCTTCCAGTAACAATCTTTCTTGGCATTAATTTACTTTTCAATAGAACTTAAGGTAAGGGCAGAGTTGTAAAATCCTAAGTTGGTATTTTCGAGATCTATATGAATTACATTGTGAATGTAAATTCATTTGTAATGTGACTGAGTGTAGGCACTTTAGTGAAATTTTAAAACAGGTTTAATTACATAACCAACCTAGTAGCCATTTTGGCCTCATTGAATGATTTGATAATCTTTTTGATTTTTGTCAGTATCACTACTGGTTACGAAGATATTCAAGTTTTTGTGAGGCAAATCTGACAAAAATTTCTGCAATGAAATGACCAAATCTAAGGACAATTTTTGGCATGTAACAGGCCTTCACCTGTTGAGACTTAAGTTTGATTTAACATAACTCATTTAATATTAGTCATTTTGTCATGAAATTTTCTGTGCAAGGTGATTGTTATGTTTCACATAATTTCCTTTAAAGATTGTAACAGTTCACCGATATGCAGACCCCCAGATGACCTATATAGGACCTTACAATGACCTTTTTGTACCAAACAATACTCTTCTTTTGCCTCACTTTGACCTATTGTCATTTTGCAGGAAATCAATATTTTTTAATTCTGATTTCGCAAGCAGATACCCTGGATCAATGGCTATCCAAAAGGGTAAAGATCATAAAGATACTCAAAAGGAAAGTTCCTCAAAATTAAAAATCGCACAGGTTATGTAGCGCGGCCACTGGTGCAGTAGTGAGTGTGAGTGGTCACACACACCTCACCTCACTTGAGTGAAAACTTTCCAACATGACTAATTTGGGGCAAATAAAATGAAGGGGTGGGCAAAGGGTAATTCACATGAAACTTTGCAAATAGCACCTTCTTGACCTGAAAAATGCATTTGACATGGTCTTAAACGAATTTGAAAAGTCCCTCATGGATATTTTGGAGGTTCAACATAAGTCCATAAGCCTTCACTTTGACCTATTGTCATTTTGCAGGAAATCAATATTTCTTAATTCTGATTTCACCAACATACAGCCTAAATCAATAGCAGTCATATAAGCCTAAGGTCATAAAGATCCTCAAAGGGAAAGTGCCTCTAAATTAAAAAGTCGCACAGGTCATGTAGCACGGCCACTGGTGCAGTAGTGAGTGTGAGTGGTCACACACACCTCACCTCACTTTAGTGAAAACTTTCCAACATGACTAATTTGGGGCAAGTAAAATAAAGGGGTGGGCAAAGCCAAATTCACATGAAACTTTGTATGTAGCACATTCATTACCTGAAAAATGCATTTGACATGGTCTTGAAAGAATTTGAAAAGTCCTTCATGGAATTTTCTACAATCAAACATAAGCCTTCACTTTAACCTGTTGCCATTTTGCGGGAAATCAATATTTTTTAATTCTGATTTTGCAAGCAGATACCCTGGATCAATGGCTTTTTAACAATGCTAAGAGCATGAAGATCCTCAAAGGGAAAGTTCCTCAAAATTGAAAAGTCGCACGCGTCACTTTGCGCGACCATGAGTTGGACCTGCCAAAAACTATCAATGTAGCAGCAGACTTTACACCTCCCCCTCGCGCAACCATTTGAAGTGCCTACTGAGTGATTGCAGTGATTCTACTTATTTCTACTGATTGCAGCGAGTATTTTTTATGGGCTTTTCGGACAATTTGCCTTGAAAATTATAACCCATGTAATCTTTCTAAAAATTGAATACGATGGACTTATAGTGTTGTGGAACACATATCTAACTAAAACATCGGGGTCACTGTGCTAGTTTTTAAAAAAAATTAATCCACCCAAGTGAGAAGTCAAAGTACCACCCTACCTTGCGGCCGCTTTCACACCTCATTGCGGTGGTGCGGCCAGTGTTATTAACACCCTGTGACATTCTAATAAGTGTCTGTGTACCTGATGTAACTGAAATGGCTATCAATTGTCTTAGTAGTATCTATATGCTTGCTTAAAATACAATAAATCAAACATTAGATATTTGGTAAACATTTCTTTATTAACATTTGTATAATGTACTTTAACTTCATGATACTGGACTATAGCACTGCTATACTTATAGAATAATGGCAGATCAAGTGAAAAAGCATACAAACCTCACAAGAGGGATTAATTCATTGCAATAATGTGCGAACGTTTTAAGGACATGAATATAGATTACAACTCCCTTATAATAATCTGTAAGGCTTGAAATAGCTGAGAACTGCACTTATCAATGCAACCCATAGGGTGGTACTTTAACTTCGATTTAGGTGGTACTTTGACTAAGGGTGGTACTTTGACTGGTAACCAATATTATGATGATATTGGGTAAAAGCTCAAATCCGGGGCCTCTAGCTTATAACATAGGGAATGGCACTTTGCGGGCCCGATACCCGACGATCTTTCGCCGTTTTCAAACTAAACCATCGATTATAACGCAATAAAAAGACTAGAATCAGAATCAGGACGTATTAATAGCCAAAATACTAGCTTATTTCCCTAAAACTAACCGTTATTTTCGCCGTGATGGGTCAACAAAGTCGTAATTCCGATTTTTCGAAAACAGCGCCATGTCAGTGTCAACTTATATCAATGCATAGCCGAATCACTCACTAAAACCTAACCCTAAACCTAACCCTAAACCTAACCCTAACCCTAAACCTAACCCTAAACCTAACCCTAAACCTAACCCTAAACCGAACCCTAAACCGAACCCTAAACCTTACCC
The DNA here is from genome assembly GCA_950022655.1 of Alentia gelatinosa. Lineage (NCBI taxonomy): Eukaryota > Metazoa > Annelida > Polychaeta > Phyllodocida > Polynoidae > Alentia > Alentia gelatinosa. The sequence goes on along the minus strand of OX465579.1, from coordinate 53,295,496 downwards.
TAAACCTAAACCTAAACCTAACCCTAAACCTAAACCTAACCCTAAACCTAACCCTAAACCTAACCCTAAACCTAACCCTAAACCAAACCCTAAATCTAACCCTAAACCTAACCCTAAACCTAACCCTACCCAAAAATAGGGTTAGGTTTAGGGTTAGCCTTAATCCTAACCCTAATGGGGAAAAAGGCAAAACAGAGGTTTTGCCAGGAACCAGCTTAATTGAAAATAGATCCGGCCTTTTTAAGATGAAAAGAATGTTTACTGTACGAGGCTGAAAGGTCTGCCTCCAGGAAGATGCTACCTTGAAGTGAGAGCGCAAAATGTTCCCTACCGTCGCCGTAACCATGGCGTGCTCATAACTGTGACATCACTGATAGTGTGGTAACAGCTGTAACTACAAAACCCTGTATCCCAGAAACCTGGGAAAGGTAGCAACCGTCAACAAATTGACGTTTGCAGTGTGTAGCCTGCAGTGGCTACTATAATGACAAGGGAATCTTGTACTTCAGGGATTTTGAGCAAGGTTTCGCTGCAAAGCAGCTCATCGGGCATCATAAGAGGAATAAAAAAAACCAAAAAATATGTGCATCTGCACCCTTGAATTGATATTCAGGGGCGGGCTTTTTCAAGGCCTCCGTGTGAGTTCACGGAGTAGCGGCACTGCCATGGGTTCTACTTCAAATGAAAAGAAAGTTACTAAAGATAATGTTCTCCAACCCATCCCGGCGGAAAAAAACGGTTATTTACAGGTAAATAACATCGTAATTTGGCAATTAATATGTGTAGATTCAGATTCTAGCATTTTTCCCGGTTTAAATACATGGTTTGGTTCGCAAAACGCCGAAAGATCTTAGGCTACCCGGTGCGTCCCTATGCTATAAGCTAGAGGCCCCGGATTTGAGCTTTTACCTGATATTGACTGGAATATAGATCTAGATCTAGAACATAAAATCTATATCTAGATCTATATGGAAAAGGAAATTTTTCAATTTCCTCTAAGAATCAACCAAATGAAAATGACATAATTTAACTATTGAGTTCGGTTAAACTAAACAAAACTTAAATATTGTTCATTTGTTTTTGGAATATGCAACAAAGAATCAATTTAGAAAGATAAATGAGAATATTTGAAAATCACCGTGTGTCACCACTGTGAATTGTAGGATATAATACTGTTGCCGACATACCTACGATACTATATCATGGCACTGAGTAGAGCCATGAATAGTCTATCAGAGTACACAGTCCATGATTAAAGAAGAAACCAGCAAGTTTTGGTTAAAGTTGTTGTTCTCCACAAGTTTGACAGAGAGATATGAACATGGTGAAGCTGAGTGAATATTACTTATATAGAACGTCCTGACCATGCTGGGAACACGTTAAGACCAGTCCATCAGGACAGAGTGTTATCCCAGGTTAAATAAACGTCTTAAAAAAAAGAAAAAAAGGGCACATACTGCTGTTAAAAATAACCTCATACAAATTTGTATACAGGAAGAAATGGACCTGTTTGACTGAAAGATTCAACGGTTGTCATTAGATAACTAATGAATCATAGGAACCCTTATTTTTTACAGACTTGCTTTTTGATCTTTTGGCCTATTTTGTATGGGTGTGTATCTGCGATGAATGTTTGCTTGTCTTGTCATATGTATTGTCCTGTTCAGACCATTCTGGGAAGAATGTACTCCGACGACAGTATGTGTCCTTCTTTATGTTTAAGTGAATACAAAAAAAAATGAGAATAGAATTTTGTCCCAGCAGTAAGTACCAAAGCAAGGGACAAAAACATACAGATGATGGTTACAGATATATATTATTTTTCTGTTTGCAGCACTGCCAGCACGAGGACTACTGGTGGCGGCGCGCTCAACAAAAGTAAGCGCAGTATGCCGCCGGCATCCATTGGCAGTGAGAGCCGGATGAGGAAGACGGTATACGGTGGCGCCTCACGCACAGTCATGTCCTCATCTAGTCGAAAAAACGTCCAACTGGGAGCCGGGTCGGAGAAGATGGGCAGTGTCATGCGGGCCCCTGTTCAGGTAACAACGTGTCCCACCTACCTATGTGTCAATCGTCATTGCCAGATACCCTCTGCCATGAACCTACTCAACCTTAATCCCCTGACTACTAAGATTAAAAAAAAGGACATAGTTCTGTGTTTGATACAAAACCACACAGGAATTGTTGGAAATGAAGAGGCAGAGAGAGCAGCAAGGAAAGCTCTGAAGTTGTATCCCAGTACAGTGAAAATTCCACACACGTATATGACACAGGGTTCATACAGAGCCTGGAAAAGCCTGGAATTATGCTTTTTTTGTTTCCCAGGCCTGGAAAAGCAGATTTAGATTTTCATTTTAAAAAATTAGGCTCTAATCATATGGAGTAAATTAGAGTCGATGAGTAATATTCAGAATATAATGCCCACATATGGTGACCGACCCATATACGACATAACTAAAATACTGGTTTAGTTCTTAGCATTAACCGAATACTGAAAAGTATAAAAAATCTGCGCTTTATAGAGGGATAAAGATATGGGATTTATTGCCTAAAGAAATACAAATATTTAAAAAGGGTGATAGTTTCAAGGCTAGTGTAAAGGAGTTTATGATTCGGAATATTGATATGTTTAATGATACATAAATTGTAAGCTTCTTGTATGTGGCGTCCTTTGTATTGTCCATTGTATTGTCCACTGGTGTTAGCGTGGAAGATCGCCCATTAAGTTGGATGAACGTTAATTTGCCATTTTCATCTTTATATGAAATAAACACGTCTTGATAAAAAAACAAAACAAAAAAAAAACTAACCTGAAGTCTTTGGAAATTGTAGGTTTCAGAGGTGGTGTAATACTATCTTTATCTGAAAAATATCATTCGCTAGTATTAAATCTCCCTCCTTACAAAACAAAAACTTAATAATTTCTGCCCACATACAGTGACCACATAAAGGCCCGGCTCCATCAGAGAGACCGATTAGTCCCAAGTCAATAAAAGGTAATAAATGCCGCCCGAAGGTCATGAAAACGGCGCATCGCACATCAGGAGATGTTCATGATGTGCGATGGATCTGTCGCACAGCTATGGAGCATATACCGGGAAATTGCATATATATATATGTATCAGGTATGTAAGACAGTGCTGAAAGCGTTGCGACGATTCCATCACATCAGTGTGACATCCCCCGGAAATTTGCTGCGGTTTTGTACGATGAATCCATCGCAGTTAGGGTAATAACAATGGTCGATGGGTCATTTATTGCCCCATAAAATATTTGCGACAATCGCATCTGCCCAGTGGAGCCAGGCCTTTATATATGCCTCCACTATTTCCAGGATTTAAAATTACTTATTAGCAGGTGGACGGTTGGTCTTTAGGTTATGGCTATAGCCTACTGTAGTGCACATGCTTGTAAAGTCACTAGGCGACCTGACCACATTTTTGCCTTTTATAGCTGACTAAGTACAGATAGGAATATGATTTCTGTTTTGGACACAAGGTTTTATTGTGGTACAATGCCTTACAGTTTTAGAATTTAGTATTTTGGCATGGACTTTTTAGAAATAGTGAATTCAGTTGGGGGGGGGGGGGACTTTTGTAGTCACAGGTCTATTTTTAAGAACTCCTTTATGGACATTTCTACCCCTTAAACTGGTTGAATCATAATATAATATGCCTCATTTGAAAGAGAATAAAAAACAGTAGGTGCTAAGAAGTGGAATTTTCTAGGTAGATTCTATATTTACTGAGATATTCAAGTTTTTGTTATAAGTGGGGGGGGGGGGGGGCTGTATGAAATGGGCATACTTAAACAGATGTTTGCTCAATATTGATTAAGAGGGAGCATTGGTGTATCATTTACCATCTCCATAAGTGGCACTGACTGTTGCTTACACTCTAGGAAGTGTCATTATTTAGGTTAAACTTATATTTGGCGTGATATTCATGTATTTTTGCCTAATTTCATAGTATGGGGGGGGGGGGGGGGTAGCAGCCATCTTTGAATTGTAATGCAGCCATGTTCCCCCAAGAGGACTCTGTGGTTCCTATCACTCTCCAAGCATATTTGCACATGCCTTATACCTATATCCTTATAAGAACACTAAATATCTGGTTGAAGCTCAGCCTCACTTTGAACTTGGAGCCTGTAGTATGACCAACTAAAACCAGATGGAGCCATAACTATGTACAGATATAATTTTTATTTTTTTGACAAGTTTTACGGCAATGCAATATCCTGTAGTTTTATTTTTTGGTTTGACCTTGTAAGACTGTGGTAAGGCTAATATGAGACTGTAGCAAGACTGTTGTAGGACTGTTGCAAGACTGTAGTAAGACTGTTACATGACTGTTGCAAGGCTGATACAAGACTGTTGCAAGACTTGCAATACTGTTATAAGACTGATACAAGACTTGCAAGACTGTTGTAAGACTGTTGCATGACTGTTGTAAGGCTGATTCAAGACTGTTGTTAGATTGTTGTAAGACGGTCTCAAGACTGTTGCAAGACTGTTGTAAGACTGTTGCAAGACTTGAAAGACTGTTGTAAGACTGATAAAAGACTGATACAAGACTGTGGCAAGACTATTACACATCTGTAGTAAGGCTGATACAAATCTTGTAAGACTGTTGCAAGACTGTTGCGAGGCTGTTGTAAGACTGTCGTAAGATTGATACAAGACTGTTGTAAGACTATTGTAAGACTGTCGCAAGACTGTCGCAAGACTGTTATAAGGCTGATACAACACTGTTGTAAGACTGTTGCAAGACTGTTATAAGGCTGATACAACACTGTTGTAAGACTGTTGCAAGACTGTTACACATCTGCTGTAAGGCTGATACAAGACTTGCAATACTGTTGTAAGACTGTTGCAAGAGTGTTGTAGGACTGTTGCAGGGCTGATACAAGACTGTTGCAAGACTGTTACACATCTGTTGTAAGGCTGATACAAAACTTGTAAGACTGTTGCAAGGCTTGTAAGACTGTTGCAAGACTGTTTTAAGGCTATTGCAAGACTTATAAGGCTGTTGCAAGACTGTTGTTAGGCCGATACAAGACTGTTACAAGACTTGCAAGACTTGTAAAGCTTATATAAGGCTGTTGTAAGACTCACAAGACTGTTGTAAGACTGATATAAGACTGTAGCAAGACTGTTGCAAGACTGACACAAGACTTTGCAAGACTGCAGTCAGACTGTTGCAAGACTGTTGTAAGACTTGCAAGACTGTGGTAAGGCTGATACAAGACTGTTGTAAGACTGTTGTAAGACTGTTGTAAGACTGTTCTAAGACTGTTGTCAGACTGTTATAAGACTGACACAAGTCTTTGCAAGACTGACACAAGTCTTTGCAAGACTGACACAAGTCTTTGCAAGACTGCAGTAAGACTGTGGCAAGACTTATAAGACTGTTGTAAGACTGTTGAAAGGCTAATATAATACTTTAAGGCTGATATGATATGAGGTGTTAATAGATTATCAACCTTTTTATCCTTGTTATTTAGTATTTTGATATAATATTTTTTTTAAAGTCATTTAATTTGTGGGGTGGGTGGTGGGGGTGGACTTTTTTAACCACAGGTCCATTTTTAACAACTCTTTGGCAGGGTCTGGTCTCTCCCTAGACTTGCTCAAGTCTTTGATTATGGACCTCAAATTAATTTATAAGCTTCCCCAAACACATGACAGGCCCAGTAATCAAAGACTTGTAAGATGTGCACCAAACTCCTGTAAGTTTCTCCTATGGTAATTGACACCTCCCTTTCCCCCTCCCCTATACCTCCACTTCCTGCCAACTCCCAGGGGCCTTCCTTGTTATCATTGTAATTAATTATTGGCAAACCTTGTATTGCGGTTTAAATGCGTCCACCTGCTAATTTGGTCTTTAAAGGCCAATATTTCTATTTTGAAATACACACTTAGCTCTAGTTAAATATGAAATTCGTTGGTAAGCGGTAAAATTCTATTTTACGTGACCTCTTTACTCAGGTATATGACGAACAAGGACAAGATGTGACGCCACAGCCTCTTCTACAACTTGACCCCAATGTAGTCCGTAAAAACCAAAGCAACATTCTCGCCGACAGTTCTGGAGGAACGGTCAGTAGCTGGATCATCTAGTTTGAAATTTGGTTGCACCCATCTTATAAAACTTCTACATATAATGTATAAACGTACATGTACATTAACCGAATCAAACTTCATGGTAACACATGTAAATGTCTAATTATTTATGTATCAAGTCCTCTTAAACCGCCCACTAAAAATGGCATACTATCCAAAATACACAGCAACATTTTATTTGCATACGATTCACTCTACTTTGGTAGATCTTTTGCGTATGGTCTATTTTAGATTTTATCATCTATAATAGCACTCCTGTCGGATGATATGTATGAATATAATGTAACTCAGTGAAATGTAAAGTATATTTTTTTCTTGTAGTTACTTTAAATCTTGTTCTACTTTCCAGCCAACGGATCTCATGTCACAGGCGTCGATTTACCAGACGGGGACAGTCACAGCCAGTACGTTTGGAGGTGGACCATTCACACGGTAAGATGACCCAATAAACCTCACCTTCTACATGTTTACAGAACATTTAACCATAATTATCAGTTCTATCTGTGTCCGGATAAGAGAGGCGCACGCACAAATATATGATATTTGCTTTGAAAAAAAGAGTATCAAATATTTGTATTTGTCTATTGTCGAATTATATTGACCATAGCAATCCTGCTTATAGTTTTGAAATATATTCTTGCTTTGGCATTAGAAAATTTATTTACAAGGTATTATGGAAATTTGTAATAACCCTCAAGAACCAAGCAAATACGTAATTTTACCAGTCATAACCTGGGAGAGTAACTATTGTATAAGTAATACTACTGATATTACTTTCCAACTTCACTTTCAATATATACAATTTAAGTGTATCGGTTTTCTCTAGGAAATGCCTGCACCATATACCATAAATTTAAGATAATATCCATCCTTTCCCATTAGCATTGGGGCGATAGTTGCACTCAAAGAAAGGTGGCAGCGGTACCAACATGTGAGGTAATGGTATTAGGCGAGGCACTGCTGTATTTGTGTGATCAATGCTTCGTTAATAGGCTTAATGTGTTCTATATCTTGTATTATGAAAGGTTATTATCTGAGACCTGCGCATGAGGAAAAGGACGTTTGGATTTGTAGCATAAAAACCCACGTAAAGATAGAGGGATATATACAAATTTCAATTCACCTGGTGTTGATTTTCGCATATAGTATGTTTGTTGTGGAGCATTCTTTGTACAATATTTGTAACAGTTTGTGTACTTCTTTCCTCGACTTAGGACACTCTCAATCGAAGGGAGGTTCAGGAACCATCTAAATCACTCCAATGATTTATGAGTTATGATGTCTTGTAGTTAGGTTTTAATCTGATAGGGTCTGTTGGAGCATTGTTTAACCTGTGTGGGTGTGAATATTTTTTTTCGACGCTGGTTGTATTCACAAACGACTGCATATCCCTTTATTAAGAAGAAGAAATTAATATTTAATGATACATTTCTTTTGTGTATAGCGAATTTTGTATTCTCTCATCTATAGGTCAGTATTCAGTGCTTCCCAGTCTGGACGGTCCACAGGCTCCATCACTGACGACATAGAGCCCAGCGGTGACTTGGCACCGGCCCTTGGCGGTAAGACATACACAATAATGACTGGTTTTGTGTACGAGTGGCGGTAATCTCCGAGTAGTTGACTCGTAGTAATATCCGAGCGATAAGCGAGGATATAACGTCGTCAACTACAAGGAGATTACGGTCACTTGTATACAAAACCAGTTGTTATCGTATTTATTACCTACCTACAAGATTAATAACAAGTCTATTGCAATTAAAAAAGTTTCTATAGGCCATTTAATTTCAGACACCACAGCACTGTCAAGCGTAGCAGTAATTTGGTGTAGACTTACACCAATAATATAGTTTGCCATTAACCTGTGATTTTAGCATGCAAATTGTGTTATGACAGTGATTTCTGATGGTAAATGAGATTATCATGATTGATTAGCATTGAATAACCATTCAAGAAACTTATTTCAAAGTACATGATGATTCAACTTCATTATGGACAGGACTATTTTTCCGGAATCTCCTGCAGGAGATTCGGACATGCAAGAATCTCCGGGTAGCTAATTCCAGGTGCCCTATACATTTCCTATATAGACTCCGTAATCGGTGGGTAATAAAAGACCACCCTTACTGCTATTACCTACTCGCCCCAAATACATGAAGATCAATATAACCTACCCATACTGTCATAACAGCTGTCCTCTCCCAAAGGACAAGAAAGATCAAATCAACAACTCAACCTTAATAAGCTTTAGTGATCTTATCAACTGTCCCCACCCTAAATTGCCTGCTCCACCAGGCCGATGGTATGGGCACAAAAGAGGGTTGCAAGGCCACTGTGTGGCGGCCGTATTAGCTCAAGTATAGAAATTGTTTATCTGTAGTAAGTCACGTGTTCAACAATGGCATCCACACAGTGATGAAATGATAAAACCTAATGAAATAGCCTTTGCTGGGTACCAGCAGGTGGCTCCTGTAGGTTTGTACACTATGAGCATGTTTGGCAGTTGCTCGACGGAATCGGATTCATGGGCAGCCCTGCGGAAGAGGCCTTTTAGGACAGGAAAGGTGAAATCAGTATAACATACCCTTACTGATCTTATCAACTGTGCCCTCCCTAAAGACATGAAAGATGAGATCACTTTAACCCATCTTGCTGCTATTACTGTCTTGCTTGTAGCCAAAGATACGAACACAAAGACCCGCCCTGTTTTTACCAAGTGTCTCATCTGGAATGTCCAACAATTAGTTCATAGATGTATCTTTGAGAGGTACCAGGCAGAATTACTACTTGGTACCTCTGAGGAAAGTTAAGTATGATGTATCATATTACTAATTTACACAAGGATTCTATGGATGAAGTATCATATTACTAATTTACACAAGGATCCTATGGATGAATTCTTAAGTATTTAGTATTTTCATAGTATTCTGAGAATTAACTATATATAATAACATATCCTGATAGTTTTTAAGCATTTCCAATATTTAACTATCTTCAGAGATCAAACACAAGCGTGAGGAGGTGACAGAGGAACTGAGTGCATCTGACCTTGGCAAGGTGATCGAAGTGGACCTGACGGAGACAGAGACCATCTGGCTACTGGACATGCCCGGGGTGTGCGTGTCTGCAGATAGTGATGAGGCCACCCTCGTTAAGGAACAGAACGACCGTTACAATGAGGTACGTATACAAATACAGTTTCTGCAGTGCTTCTTAAAGACACACCAGAGGAAAGAAATATGCATATATATGTATTGCATATATTTATTGAATTGTATGTATTATCCGTAATTCAAAAGATGATCAGAAAATATCCTGTATTGAATGTTTGATATTTGTACTTTAATATTTTGTAATTACGAGAATATCTTGTATAGTAAAAACATAGGTATTGAAATGTTTATCCCCTTGCGACTTCGATACATATACGCTTGTATATATCAAAATACCCCCTGGTAACATAGGTACATGCACATTTTGTATATATCATGCTATATATATATATATATATAACCCATGCACATTTTGTATTTATGAAGGTCTGCACTTGATGTAGTTATTTATGGAAAGTATATTCCAAGATAACTAGATAAATTCCATCATGTATGTTTTATCATTTCTGATAGATAATATGCATTTTGTGTTGACAACATTGATAATGAGAACATGTCTCAAAAATCATTGATGTCAGGCAATTGTGATACTTTCCACCAATATTTGATATTGATAGAGCCTATAATCTTAACAAAATGTAATATTGGCATAACATCACGCAGTAGACGAAATGGCCTTTAACTCAATACCAAAAACGAAATTGGATAAATTAATAAATATCTTGTAAAGTGTTCCCATTGATTGACGGTTAACGTTTTGTGATCCATACTGTCTGAAAAAGCAAGTGTTGAACTTTGAATTGTTAAAAGATGGTTTTGTTGGGTTTTTATTCCCGTCTACAGAGGAAGAAAGGCAAAGTACGCGTAGCTGGCCGTGCCTATAGCCTGTAGTAGAATGTTTGCAGTTCTAGGACTAGAGGCTCTTATTCTAGTTGCTATGGCATGTGATAGTTGTCCTCGTCTCGTAGTTTTCATGAGTCAAAGAAATACGTATTGGGCATCATTCTTCTTTGTATCATATCATTACCACACAAAAAACATAATTGCACTGACATAACAACGCCTAAAATGCAGCTCATCTACTGTTCTACTTAACTGCATGCAAATATGTTTTCTACATTATTAAATGCTACATACTTGCATTTCTTTAATCCTCTTTACATGTATATTACAATTGACATAAACCTATTCCTGGCAGGGTAAATATACTTGAATACGCTATTTTTTGTACTGCGCATTTCTTTCATTTTGAATACCACATGTTCTACAGAAATACGACAGGAGAGAAAAGCGCAAAGAACATGAGCTGTTTGTAAGTATGCCTTGCTCGCGTCACCACAGTCTGTGTTAGCATGCTGGTGACATTGTAAACACTGGGTTCTTCTACCAGCAAATGAAGTCATATCCAGGATAAACCCGCGCTCTATACCATTCCCTGGTCGTTGGATGATCATACTGGGAGCGGTTTCCCTTTTGTTGTACTCATTGTTGCCATTTATAGAAGACCATCGTATATGAGGCATTTCTGGACGTTCATATTCAGGCATCATCTCTTCAGCATCGTTTTCATGTTTTATGTATTCACGAACATTGCACATAGCAGGATATATTTAAGTCATAACCCATACTGTATCTTCAATACCTGTATGGTCTTCATCACAGTTCTGTAACGTCTTTTATAGGGTTGCCTCGATAATGATAAGTTATGCTCATGGAATTAGTATCAGCAGCCGAGGAATAGTTCGAATTCATCTGCCACAACCTGCTGTTGTACCTTCTGGGGGAATTAGAAACCTAGAAACATTAATGCATATCAATAACAGTAGGATAGTATAAAAAAAGATGGAAAAATAGAAGAAAAAAACCACTAGCAATGATGGCAGCTTTCCATTTTCCCATGGAAATCCACGCCTTCATTTTCAGTATTTAGATTAATCATTTTGGTGTGAAATAAAGAGAAATGCGAAGAACGTTTTTGAGACATTAAAAAATCAGAAAATCATACTTGTAATTCTCATCAAGGAGAATCACCCTCTTCAACCATCAAAAGGCAGTGGGACGTCTTAAACTTCAAAATGAAAATTGTATTAACAATTACTTCAATACCATCATTATCATATCATATTTATGCGGTCAGATCTGCCATGCTTACTACATTATCAGAATTATCATGTCATATCTCTGCTTTCTCATCGGTCGTAATCCTATTGTAAAAGCTTTCACGTGAATCACTCTAGATTTCCACGAGGATATTTGTTCGTTTATTCATACGTGGCGTCATGTTAGTTTGAGCATACCTTCAGTAGTTTGTAAATACTGTAGCGCATAGTGGTGAAAAGTGGGTGTCCTGGTGTTCACGGTCAAACTTAGCACGGTTTCACTGAGTATAAATACAGTGCGAGGAGTGATCACATACTGCAGCTTTGACTTCACTCTGCATGGCGAATGTTAAGATAGACTTGGCTGATTTAACATTTACCGAATCGGATAAAGCCTCAAGTTATCTACAAATTTGTGAATTTGACTTAACATGCCTTAGTTAGGCGATATCATAATCGATGTAGACCCTTTACAGAAATCTACTCTTAACAAGAAATTTGACCGTATGTCTAGAAACATACGATAGAATTGACAGCTCACCGTAGAAAAGTGGCTTCAGTAGAACCAGCCTTTAAATGCCTCGAAGGAGAGATATCAGCCAGAACTATCTATGAAAGCGATTTCGAAAAGATAGTTGAATAACTATTGAACACTTCATCTATACTGAATCCAAATGAATATTGTTAATCTCTAGTAGATTCCCACGGTCATAGTCACTCGTGTTAACGTTAGAAAGGCTCACTGCTGGTTTATTTTGAATTCTGGTACTGTACTTTTCTGGTGCGATTTTTTCATGGATATGTGATACTATTAGAACCCCATAAAGGAGGGTTTCTTAAGGTCTCTTCATCTTTCCGTGTAAGTAGGTGAGGAGACAGCTACTTACCGTCCGAAATGTTGTCTTGCAGAATCTGAGGAAATGATAGGAAACTACAAAGTTGTTGAAATTACCAAGGCTTCTTTTATACCATTTATTTGCTTGGCATTACAAAACGCGCGGCAAACAAAGGAACTTGCACTGGTTTATGACTTGTGATTGAAGTAAACCATTCTGTAGTAGCTCGCGCCCATGTTTGATTGTCAAACAAAGGTTGTTCGCTATTCACTATTTTAGTACACTGGTGATGCATTCTGAGGCTGATTTCGATATTATGTTGGGTTTATCAATGTGTCTTTTTCCCAATGCAAATGATGTATACTTTTCCTTTATGTTAATAACATTTTGAATTTTGGAATATTGGGCCTGCAAAAATGAGCAACATGCAGTTTTTGTAAACGATGTAATTCTGAATATTAATCAAACTTCTCATGCTTACCCATGGTAGTTGCTTAAGAAGAATAGAAATCGGGTAAATTGTATAAGATCATCACTACCTTTTTATATCATTTACATTTCGCTTTTTTGTTATCTACTAGAAGTGCTACCATATCTCGCTACATACCTGATCTTCTTAACCCTGTTATTTGTACGTCTTATATTCTTATGAGCATGAAGCATGCAAGGCAAAAAGGAAAATCCTAACTTTGCCAGTAACAACGTGGACTAATACCTATTTCTATATCCATACTAATTTTATACCTTTACCTATATGTTTTTCAAAACTGCATATAAAGCGCGAAATAGTTTGCTTTTCTTAGGTCTTTTCATGGTGACTAACGCTGTCAGTGTTTTCTTACTGCTCAGCTGCGTTCAATCGGCTTTAACGATAAGGTAGAGCCGGCATTGCCTACTGAGCAATTCCGAGCTGCTCATCTCACCCACTCGTTGTGCTCTTACCATCAAGCTCATGACCCTTACGCACCAAGGGATTCCGCACTTGTTTGAGCCATTGCGGCTATCATTCCTATGAAATACTACTGCTGTAATTCATGATGTATTCACTACTTGTATATAAATGTATGTTCATTGAGTTAATTTTCATATGAATAAGAAACACCAAAAAATCTACTTCAACCCTTAACATAGTCATTGAGTCGGCTGGCAGCGACTCGATAACAAAATTCATATTGCTAAGTATGTGATTCGTACTGTAATTTGCTACTCTTTTTTTCGTGAGATTTTGGTGAAACATTGTTCAGGTACTCAATAAAGATGTCTGTGTTTACTCACAAGCCCAAAAGCGTGGTGGAGGTGTTTGTACCCCAGAGGCCCGGGCCTTGGGTTGGACGAGTCCTTAAACCCCTGAAGCCGATGGTGACTATAACACTACGCTTTTCGTCGTGTCCCTGCTGGATTGGAAACCCCCAAACATTCCATGATAGGACCAGCGTTATTCCCAAAACACTCATCCCGACCCCTGCGCTTTTAGGTGGTACATTCCCTATAGATACAACAGATATAATGTACCTGAACTTATTTCACTTAGCCAAAATGATGAAACATGTGTCACGAAAAATGTCTTTGTTGTCCGTATCTCGTTGATTGTTGTCATCATGTCATCGTTGTGAAGACAACTCAGCCAATAATGTATACTCACTAAGCCTGAAAGTGGAATCAGTCGCATCAATATGTATTAAGATGGCTGCATGTGTTCCATGCCTGCTTTGGATCCATTGTCAGGTGTGAATGTTGTGTATATGTAGCCTGAGGTGGATCTCCACTCATCTGAACATATTGTTATCAACTGATTCCTTATCGTGATAAAAAAAACATGCTATTCTCCTAGCATATGCCCCTTGCTCTAGGCAACATAGTTCAATATCTCTCCCTCAAGGTTCAAGAAATCCGTCCCCACTGACCATAGCTCTTTGTTGACTATTGAAGCAGTTTCTTAGTTCACTCTCTAAAAAGCTCCCACACTTTATATACACATCATGAATATTATGAGTCAAGAGTAAACACTCGCAGTACAAGATGTACATTTTTCCTTCATGTAGTTCACCCAGAACAATATGGGTAAAGTATTCACTTGTCTGCGGCAGAGATGGAGATTTAGCAAAGGGTCTATACTAGGAGAATGGGTCCATGCATGAACCTTCATCTTTGATGAATAACTATTTTCCTACGCACACCATGCTGGTATCCTGTGATCTGCCAATAGTTAAATTGTTAAATGATAACTTGTGAAAGCATTAATTAATTTCCCTGGCTCAATGAATGTTAAATACCTACTTAGAATAACTCGAGAGTCTAATGATAATTTGCCAATGCATTTAGCGGAGTGCAAAAATACGAAGTCACTTTATCAGAAATGACAGTTTATCCAATGAAATTCTTGTTTTCATTTTTTCCCTAAAATCTTGTTTTCTTGTGTAAAACAAAGAGAATAAATTGGGCCTCATTCATACCAATAAACAGTAATTTAAACCTTCCCACACACCCAGCCCCATTCCATGGACAATAACAATGTGTTTTCTATGTTTTCTCATTCTCTCTGGGGCAGTGAATTCAACATGAAAACTATTTCCTCCTTTTTTTCCCATGAACCCAAATGACATCCTTGCTTTATAAAGGGTTACATAGCGAATATATATCAACCTTGGAAAAGAAACCCTCTATAATCATACTCCTTTGATGAATACAAAATAATTGGCGATTGATAGAAATATTCACAAGATTGCGAAAACACCAGTGTCCAGCCATGTTCGAAGTACAATTTAAGAGCATCAGTCAGCTACTGGAAGTTATGCTTCAGATGTGTTAGAGAAGGCTGTAGCTGCGCTCAAGTTGCTGGAGCCGTATTCGATGTTTTGTTCGAATTGCCTGGAGCTCTGTTTGAGTAGCCCAGAGCTGTGTTGAGCACTCCGGAGCGATATTTGAGTAGATTTGAGCTGTGCTCGAGTTGAGTTTTGTTCTAATAGATCAGAGCTTTACAGAGCTGTGCTTTAAGGTCATAGCGGGTAGCTCAGAGTAGTACTTGAGTAGCTTGGAGCTGGACTTATCATGTCGTGTAGCTGCTCCAAGTTGTGTTTGATTTGCTCTGAGACCTGCTTTAGTGTGCAACAGTGGCAGTAATGGTTCCCGGTTTTTACCTACACAAGGGTGATCTGCGTTACCTTTATTGCCAAGACATGTGGTGGACTATAAAATATATTCAAACCGAACTCCTTGGGTCTCTTTAGATAGATTTGACAAGTCATCCCTCTTTCCAAAAGCTTCGTATATAGCAAGTGCAATATAAAAAGGTTAAGTTTGATGTGCGATAGTAACTATTGGCTCTGATCAGATACACTTTCGGTGGTCTGCGTGATACCATTAGGGTCTGCGTTGGGCAGTTTTCCTGTATTTTTGCATGGCTCTTGTGCTAGTGTTACTCAATATATTTTAGCACACTAGCCCAAAGCGTGAAAAGTAACTTAATGGACAGCTATTGTGCTTCACTAAGATTAAACCAATACCCCAAAATAAAACACCAGATATGCCAGTTTTCCTGTTATTTCCGTTTTTTATAGCTTATTAAATTATCATCATAAAGGATAAAGAGTGAAGATAAGCAGGGTTTGGAAATTTTCCGGCTATGTTTTTCCAAACCTCACTGGCATCTCTGAAATGCAGTACGTATGCAAAAACCGCACGACTAAGTATAGCCCATATTGTGAGCAATTAAACATGAAAAACAATACAGGAAAGAGAAATCATTAGATTGCTCAAATTGGGTTAACGAGATCACAGATACACCTTATACATTTAAATAAATAGGAATGCCCATCTTGTAGTATTTGAATCAAAGTAGACCATGCATGGTAGTCATTTGACAGTCCTGGAAAAAGTGTACTGAGGATTAATGTTATGGTTGGTGTCGTGATGTACTTTCAGTTGGTGAAGAGTCGTGTGGGAAATGATCGCTATGCTGAACGAGGAATGAATACCTTTAACGACCCGCCCAAACTGAAGAGCATCCAGACAACAAAAATCACACACACAGTAAGTAAGAGTAGTGTGATGATTAGCGATGGTGATCAGGAACAGAGGATATATTCATAACGTAAAAGATTGGTCAGAAACAGAGTAGTCCTTTTGAAGCATGTGCATTTAAGTTTACACGTCTCGCGAATTGAAAACAAACTTTTGAGTGATTCGGTCTTTTTTGTAAACCATACCGGTAGTTGTTAGCCTTGTATATTCTATATCACATCTTTGAAAGAAGACCAAATACAATTAAAAAATAATGTACTAGCCTGGTCTGGTAACAAACTATCTACATGCTGTTTCTAATATACCATTGCCGAGGTGAATATTTTTTGACATCTGACATGCTAACCCTTTAGTGACCCTGAATTGTACAGGCCTGAATCATCATAGAGATGGGCATTATTGGTCTAGTAACTCGTGATCTTCAAGATTAACATATTAGATGTGATTTTACTTGGGATTTGTTACAAGAAGAAAGCAATTAGCATACTGGCATAACTATCGAGTGGCCCGAGTTCGCCCGGTGAGGGTAAACCTGCTTTTCACTTAGGCCTCTCCAAAATTATACATTTGACTACTTTATTACAGGATGCAGGAATCAATGCCACCAACTGGGACATGTACGATACCTATGAGATAGTGGCAGCACGAGAAGCAGCAGGTGAGTCCCATACCTATCAGGCGTTCTTCAACCCACACTATTCTTAGCAGGATGTTAATGAATATGCTGTCTCTAGGTCTACAGATAAAAAGCCCAGAAAATAACATACAAAACCAAGGAAGAAACAGTTATCAGACTTACTTCTTGTTCAAGGAAGACATTTCGGGAAGTTGCGATACATAGTTTTGTACCACAGTACCCAAGTCATTGTAAGGAAAGGTGAGGTTTTATTTAGAAATGTTGAATAAGTTTAAATGACGTTTATGTGGGCGTAATTTCGATGGGTATTCGAAAGTCTTCGCCAATTCGGTCAGCTTCATTCGATGCCTGTTTTATTGAATATAGAATTACAAGTTCCAATTCGACTGCCATCTTTTAAGCACGGAATTTACAGCTTACCTCTTGAATGGGCAGAGAATTAGTATTACACTCAGGGTCATCAGTGTCTGGGTGTGGGAAGGTGATTACTTTCTGGTGATTTCATTTTGGGAGCAGGTTGGGTGAGGTGTTGACTTGCTCTGTGTCGATTCCCTCAGTTTGAGAGTGGGTTAGGTGGGAAGATGAGTTCGTTTTTCTATGGCGATTTCCTGAGTTTGGAGAGTGGATTTATTAAGAAGATGAGTTTCTCTGTAGTGATTCCCTGAGTTTTGAGAGTGGATTTCATAAGAATATGAGCTACTGTGTAGTGATTCACTCAGTTTTGGAAGCCAGTTTGGTTTGAAGGTGAGTTTCTCTTGGGTTATTAGCAGGTGGATGGTTGGTCTTTGGGTTATGGCTATAGCCTACTGTAGCACACTGCTTGTAGAGTTACAAGGCGACCTGGCCATCTTTTTCCTTTTTAGAGCTCACTAAGTACACATAGGAATATGAATTCTGTTTTGGACAGAAGGTTTTATGGAGGTACAATGCATTACAGTTTTAATATTTTATATTAAAATGTATTTTTGCCAAATCTCATAATGGGAGGGGGGAGGCAGCAGGTGTAAAAGTGGATGGTTTATTCAGCATATTTACACACAAATAGAAGTCAAAATGGTTTATAACTTTGTTCTAGGAATCGGTCAAGACCCATTCAAATGATATTGGTTCAATAAAAAATTAGGGATGCCAGTTTTCAATGTTGCCATTGAAATTCATGTTTTCGTTTTCAGTGAATAAAATTTCTCTTTCTTTGAATAATATTAACAGGATAACTGCTAAATTACCCTCCGTATGAAAATATCATGTTTATATGATGATGTGCAAGTTATTCGTGATCTTCTGTTGGTTTCTGAAACATATTGAATTGTACATACCTTGCTAAACCTAGCGACCGCCCTCGGGAAGTGGGCTAAGGTAACTGTTGGCAAACCGGATAATCCTAGTAGGTATCCCCACCTAGAATATGAATTAATATAAGCATGTTATATCCAATAAAACACTTGCCGCATCATGTCTCATCTGTATCCTCACTGACGTTGTGATGTATGTCAAATGATCGTTATGGTGCAAGGTTAACAACGATAAAACATAACAACAAAAAGAAATATGGTTAATGCCTGTTTTGCATGTTTGATTTTGATACTTCTTTGGGTGAGGTGGATTTTATGCCCACATTTATATATGATTTATATTGGTATTGTTGAAGTCGTTGTAAAAGTAAGAACAATACATGAGATAGGATCAATCTCTAATCCTACATATGTTGATTATTTTAAGTTAGCTTCTGTTCTTTGTATCTGTTCTCTCAGTTTGTAACACAAAACACCCTTTGCATAAAAGCCCTGAAAATCATATAGTGATGGTCACTCCAAAAAGAACGGACATTAGTAATTCCTTATTTTTTATATTTTGGGCATATCAAATAGGTTCCACTATTCGTTCCTAAGACATCAGTTTGCCATGCATAATCCAAGTTACATTTTGAAAGGCTTCAATTAACTTTTTCATGTATATCAGGAACCCATTTTGTCCTTGCAGATACAATTTTATTTAAAACGTTCATGATCATCAGCAGGAGGTCACGCCTTTATTAAACAAAGTCTTAAGTTTGGCAGTAAATGCCCATAATGGACACTTACATTGGACCTCGTATACTCATATCTTATCATAAATTAACTCCATCATAACGAGAAATACCACGCGCTCTTTGAACCTGACCACAGTGTACGTAATTTCAGCCAAAGCGAAAGAGGAAGAAGAAGGGAAGGATGATGGTGATGTCACTGGAAGTAGACCCGGAAGTGCTGTGGCAGAAACACAGACGGACGACTCTAAATCGACAGGGCCCCTCAGAGCCGATACGCAGGCCTCAATTGCGCGCAGTGGCATGGGTAGGTCTGCTGGGTATTCTGACCTTATCCATTTTCAATATGAAATAACAATCTATTTTCCACCCTTATTAGCAGGTGGACAGTTGGTCTTTAGGTTATGGCTATAGCCTACTGTAGTACACATGCTTGTAAAGTCACTAGGTGACCTGACAACATTTTTGCCTTTTAAAGCTAACTAAGTACAGATAGGAATGTAATTTCTGTTTTGGACAGAAGGTTTTATGGTGGTACAATGCCTTACAGTTTTGATATTTAGTATTTTGGTATGGATTTAAAAAAAATAGTGAATTCAGTTGGGGGGGGGGGGACTTTAGTAGTCACAGGTCCATTTTTAAGAACTCCTTTATGCACATATTTCTACCCCTTAAACTGGTTGAATCATAATATAGTATGCCTCATTTGAAAGACAATAAAAAACAGTAGGTGCTGGGAAGTGGAATTTTTTAGGTAGATTCTATATTTACTGAGATATTCAAGTATTTGTTGAAAGTGGGGGGTGGGGGGGATCTTGACTGAAATGGGCATTCTCAGACAGTTGTTTACTCAATATTGATTTACAGTGAGCATTGGTGTAACATTTACCATCTCCATAAGTGGCACTGACGGTTGCTTACCCTCTAGGAAGTGTCATTATCTAGGTTGAACTTGTATTTGGCATGATATTCATTGTATTTTTGCCTAATTTCATAGCATGGGGGTGGGGGGGGGGGGGTAGCAGCCATCTTTGAATTGTAATGCAGCCATGTACCCCCAGAGGACTCTGTGGTCCCCAACACTCTCCAAGCATATTGGCACATGCCTTATACCTATATCCTTATACGAACACTACATATCTGGTGGAAGCTCAGCCTCACTTTGAACAGGGAGCCTGTAGTATGACCAACTTAAACCAGATGGAGCCATAACTAAGTACGGATAGGTATATGATTTCTTTTTACTTTGGACAAGTTTTATGGCAATGCAATATCCTATACAAGACTGTTGCAAGACAGTTGCACGACTGTTGTATGACTGTTGAAAGACTGTTATACGGCTGATACGAGACTGTTGCAAGACTGTTGTAAGACTGCTATAAGACTGTTGCAAGACTTGTAAGACTGCTACAAGACTGTTGTAAGACTGCTACAATACTGTTGTAAGACTGTTACAAGACTGTTACAAGACTGTTGTGAGACGTTTTAAGACTGTAAGACTAGTGCAAGACTGTTCTAAGACTGTTCTAAGACTTGCACGAGTGTTGTAAGGTTGTAGCAAGACTGTTGCAAGACTGTTTTAAGAGTAATACAAGACTGTTGCAAGACTGTCATACGGCTGATACAAGACTGTTGCAAGACTGTTGCAGGATAGATGCAAGACGGATGCAAGACTGTTGTTTGACTGTTGTAATACTGATACAAGACTGTTG
This sequence comes from Alentia gelatinosa, assembly GCA_950022655.1. Taxonomy (NCBI): domain Eukaryota; kingdom Metazoa; phylum Annelida; class Polychaeta; order Phyllodocida; family Polynoidae; genus Alentia; species Alentia gelatinosa. The sequence continues at coordinate 53,274,929 of OX465579.1, read as the reverse complement.
TAATACTGATACAAGACTGTTGTAAGACTGTTACAAGACTGTTGTAAGACTGATACAAGACTGTTGTAGGACTGATTCAAGACTGTTGTACGATTGTTGCAAGATTTGTAAGAATGTTGTAACGACTGTTGCAAGACTTGTAAGACTGTTGCAAGACTGTTGTAAGGCTGATACAAGACCGTTGTAAGACTGTTGTAAGACTTGTTAGACTGTTGCAAGACTGTTGTAAGACTGATACAAGACTTGCAAGACTGTTCTAAGACTGATGTAAGACTGTTTCAAGACTTGTAAGACTGTTGTAACAACTGTTGCAAGACTTGTAAGACTGTTGTACGACTGATACAAGACTGCTGCAAGACTTGTACGACTGATACAAGACTGTTTTAAGACTGTTTTAAGACTGTTATAAGACTGTTGCAAGACTGTTTTAAGACTGTTGCAAGACTGTTGCAAGACTGTTGCAAGACTGTTGCAAGACTGATACATGACTGTTGTAAGACTGATACAAGACTTGTTAGACTGTTCTAAGACTTGCAATATTGTTGTTAGATTGTTACCTGTTGTAAGACTGGTGCGAGACTTGTGAGACTATTGCAAGACTTGCAAGGCTTATACAAGGATTTAAAAAATAAGAAAAGTCATTTTAGTTGGGGGAGGACTTTTTTTTAGTAATTTAGGTCCATTTTGAAGAACTCCTTGGCAGGGTCTGGTCTCTCCCTAGACTAGTAATTAATTATTAGCAGACCTTGTATTGAGTGTTAAATGCGTCCACCTGCTAATTTGGCCTTTAAAGGCCAATATTTCTTTTTCAAAATGCACACTTAGGTCTTGTTTTGAAAATATACCGTTTTCTGTATTGTTTGAAATTTTTAATTAATAATATTTTACCTCTTTGAAATGTGCAAAAGTTCTAAAATTATCATGTTTAAAAGAAAGGGTTTTTAAATCCTTTTTGATCTGATATGAGATCTTAGGATGTACATTTTACAATGTGCTGATGCAGTATTTAGATAAATTTCAGAATTTCTAAACATAATGATTGCCCATCTTTTAAAGTTGCATCCCATTTGAGTTACTTAACTTTTGCTTATTTATGTTGAAAACAATGCTAAAGGTGACAAAGAACAGAAAAGGTCATACTCAGATGTTGCATCGAGCAAAGTGACAATAGAGATTACCAAAGGTAAGCCTAGATGAGCAGCTACTGTTTCTAGGCTATCCGTCTCACTCCCCACAACACCTGGCCAAATGCACCATCAGTAATACTACTTGTCTATGTGTTGTAATGTTCGCACCTAAGGAAGTAATTGAATGCATACTGTTTAAATGGGCATTAAACTCCCACAGCACCCAGTGGTACCTTGAAAAGAAAGACATGCATACAAGGATGGCGACAGCACAAACTCGATTCCTTCCTAATGATATCTAAACATTATTTACATTAGATCAGCAGTCATGATAAGAATTGATTTATAGTTGTGTTTTGTGATATCTTACATTTCTTTTGGATCCACGTATGTGTCATATTTGTATAGTCTTAAAACAATGGACTGAACATCTGAAGTCAAAATTATTTTTATCTCTAAAGGGCGTGTTCCACCGGGCCGGCGGTATGGCAACTAAGTAGCTCTGCGTAGCTATTGTTTACGAACCCACCGGCCTGGTTGAGACCGCCGGCCGTTGGCTTGTAACTGGGGAGACTTAATTTATTAGGTTTTGATGGCTCATCGCTGGTTTATGGCCGTATGGCCGGTTCTGGTGGGCATGTAGAGTCTATTTGCTCCACTATGCCGCTCTTTATACTGTGAGCTCACAAGGGCGGCATGTGCTGGCCACCAAACGGCACTATTTTGCGCACTTTCCATGCCATTCCCCAACCCAGAACAGTACACGCTTTACTTTGGGGTCTCTTGTTTAATTTTGTTATATCATGAAAGTCTATGGCTACATTAGCAAGCACAACTATACAGCTATTTTTTCCTATGGAAAACTAATATTGATCCCCAAAATTCTGTATATTAGTAATGAATCACCACATCTGATTGTAAAATATGTTCATATCCGGCGAAAGGCTGTGTTCATAATTCTGTACAAAAACGCTTCACATTTGTCTTATCAACACCACAAAATATTATATTCTTACCGGTGCTAATGCTTTACTCGTATTGCCTTTAGTGTTATAGAAGAAACAAAAAAGTGATTGACCTGAATAAAATGCATTGAGTTTCATAGCATGGTAATTTATCGATGCAAAGTCAAGTGAAATTATATTTCCATAAAAAACATGGCATATTAGTCAAGCCTTACCACTCGTACTGCTTTCGCATGCTGTCCCACCCCCGAATTCAAATAAAGAACGTCATTGAATATTATCGTAAAACTGGATGAGGTTTAATCTTGTCCACCGTATTCCACGACTAGAGTTTGGCATAGTGACTTCATGAGGCGAAGCCGAGTGAAGTCCGGAGCAAAGACTCCAGGAGTGGAATGCGGTGGCAAGGATTAAAACGAATCAGGTTTTGATTTTATCCTACCCTGTCTCCTCGATTTTGGAATATTACGTGATAACAATGCTGTATGCCACTAGTGGCATATAAAACTCTGTATGCCAGTCAGCGTGGCATACGGAAACTCAATGTTAAGCCTATGGGATTTTATATTAGGGGTAGGATAAATATCAAGACATAATATCGCAAAACTGGATGAGTTTTAATCTTGGCCACCATATGCCACGACTGGAGTTTGGCATAGTGATTTCACGAGGCGAAGCTGAGTGAAGTCCGGAGCCAAAACTCCAGGAGTGGCATGCGGTGGCCAGGATTAAAACTGATCAGGTTTTGATTTTACCCTACCCCGTCTCCTCGATTTTGGAATTTTATGTGATGAAAATTCTGTATGCCACTAGTGGCATATAAAACTCTGTATGCCAGGCAGCGTGGCATACGGAAACTCAATGTTAAGCCTTTGGGATTTTATATTAGGTGTAGGATAATTCTATGTACTCTCATCGTGCCCAATACCAGTTGGGTATTTTACAGACTAGAAAGGGCATTAGGTATTAGGAGAAAACACCCTAACTAAGACATAGTTCTGGTCACAGTAAGGGTGTTTTCTTATTATTACATACATTTATCCGATCAGAAAGACGCCATTTATCGAGTTCTTAAGTCACAACCGCTCCATGTTGACACTGTCTGCTATGAACAGGAAGTTGCGCAGGATGTGCGCGTTGCGCATGCGCGATAATACCGTCACTCGCCGAACAGATGTTTGGTTGCTATTTGGTAGGCGTGCACTTAACAGAAAATGCGATTGGAGAGCAGAGGGAGTATCGCCCGGGAATCAGCGTAATCGTGTCTGTGTGTCCCCCGTTGCGGCCCAAGTCGAACGGCGTGTTGTTATTATCGATGGATTTGTATATTTGACCAATTTAAACTGTTCTACGTGCACGCCACTCGTTGGCTACCTCGATATTGGGTCAATACGCACTTGTAGTGGTTACGGGGGGCGTGTATCGCGAGTTTAAAGTCGCGATTCGACAACGTTCGCCATGTTGTTTTTGATGAAGGGATGCCAGTTATGCGGTTATTTATTTATTTGTTTTGGTTTTCATCCTTTTATGTTAATATCATTCTACATATTCTATAGAGTCCCCATGTTATTTTGTTCCCCCAACGTTTCTGGCATCTCTATGTTAGGTTATTTTCCTGAATCGTTCATTCACAGATATATTCCACCTTTTATGCAAGAAAAATATCAAATAAGAAACAGGATGCAACGACCAATTCCTGTCTCAGTATAAAGTCACTTAATACTGGTTCTCTTATCAGTGTTACAAACACAGAAACAACACTCAATTATTTTTCCAATTAAATCACGCAAGTTTAATCGTCATAAAAAGTTGTTTGTTTATCAGTTATTGGTCTTTTTTATTCATAATTAAATTGAAACTTTAATTGATAGAATTAGAGTATAACAAAAGGAGAACAGGTTAGAAAGAGATAATCATGGACTTTTGGTCTAACAGATGAATGTTTAATCACATTTAACATCATAGAAATGAACAAGCCAAACCTGTCAAATCAAAAATAGATCACATGGTGCTGAATGGTGTAATTAAATTTGGGCAAACTTTCAGACTTTCCCAAGGTACTTACTGAACGATATGTTTTACAGAGAGCCGAGCTACAGTGTCGTCTGTGGCAGGGACAGACAGTGTCTTCGCTAGCAAAGAGGTTGGCGTATCAACAGTACCAGAGAATGATGGTCTTTCAGAGGAGGAACTCATGATGGTTAATATTTTTCACATTCTGACCAACTATTCAATAAATATCTCTAAGCGATAACTCTGTGAAACTATGAAATAAGTACTGAGCTCTGCACATTGTTTCCCATCCTTTAAAAGTTCTTCAATTAAGATAAATCAGCTTAAATTTTGAGTGATTTGATATACTTGAAAAAAGGTAACTTTACTTTTGGAAGGTATTTGCTGTTAGAATAAAGCCAATCACCAAACGATTTGGAGAGTTGTTTGAGTTGGCTTAGATTCTCGCCTTGATTTGAACATTTTTTTTTTCTATTTTCCAGCAAAGTGAAAGTCTCAAGAAGAACCTGGTGATTATGGAGCGTGTAATCAACCTTAATAATTACCAACCAAAGCAGGCCCTGTACAGAGCGCTACCAATTGTCGAAGGTAATCATGAATTTCTATGGTTTCATTTTATAAAAGATCTTTTACTTCGAGGATCCAAAACTCGCAACCATTTACACATATATGTTGAGTGTGTTCAGATACTACATCACATATGTTAGAAATAAACCAGTGTTGACAGTTCATTGGGCCAGATATGGCAAACTTAGATTCACCAAATAGAGTAAGTTCAACAAATGTCATTCCTTTGCCCGGAGTCAAAAAAGACAATACGGAATATCAAATGTAGGCGCATTGACACTGTGAGAAAAATAAACGTAGATAAAGCGCCGCTGAAATAAAATGGACAAATATTGATAGTGGGTGTGATGAAATCCTTATTCAGGCATGACGTAACGTGAAATGTAGCCACAATAAGAGGGGGGGGGGGGGGGATAAACGAACTTTAAACACTGAATTTGAAGTGCGGGCAACATCGACGGTGGCTGACGATACTGCATGACCTTTTCAGATGTTGATAAGGTACAGGATGAGGATGACAAACCGGTGAAGCTTTCTACATCTGATATGGGGCCCAATCTGGACCGCCTTTGGGCTTACAGCTGCCCGCTCAGCAAAGGAAGCAACGTCAGCTGTATGGCCTGGAACAAGACCAACCAGGTGGGCAAGCTTGCCTCTTTACAGGTGTCTTTGATACATGAAATCAATTTCCTGACTCTGTAGTCACATATAGCGCCTTTAGCTGCCCAACAGAACCCATAAGCATTAGTATTATACTTGTTTAGCTAGTAAGTGCTTAAGAGACATCATTACCTGTTTGGTTGTATTCGTAGACAAATCAAAGATATGTTCTTCGACTACTTTTGATTGTCAATACCATTGATGAATGTGCTGTTGCTTCCAGGATCTTCTGGCAGTGGGATATGGGCAGTTCGACTTTACCAACCAGAAGGGCGGCATGGTATGCTGCTGGTCACTAAAGAACCCAGAGGTAAGGGGAATACTCATGCCCTTCTCTTCTAACTCCGGCCTATACCGAGATTACGACAAGAGCTATGCCATTTACAAATCAGAGAGAAATGACTTCTACCAGGAATGTTTACCTTTATGTCCCCCACAATTTGGGTTATACTGGTCAAAGTTTTTGTGAGATTTAGTATTGGTAAACATTTGCATAACATTCTCTTTTGGACAAGGCCTGTCTCGAGATTCTTTTTAACAAATTCATAGATTCTTTACAATCAAGGCAGATTTTATTAACACAACAATTATCCTCATCCAGATTTTCCAGGAACGTTCATATGTCACCTTAAGGTACTAATAGATTCACTTTGATAGACTATGGTTCTTGGTATTTGTTGATTTTTGGTGTCTACAGCAATGATTTGCGTTTCAATTACTTGCTTGAAAATGAAGTTATACAGATTTCCGTGATGCCCTTGTACTGAGCATATACTAATCTAATATCTGAAAAAAATGATCATGCCACCTTGTGTCAGCCTATGAAACGACCACCACAAGAATGGCCGAACAGTGTTTAATAAATGATTTGAATCATGACTTACATGTTTTAGTGTAATAGATCGGAAACATCCTATTTCACCCAAATTGTAGAGTAAGTAATTGGGGCTTGCTGTAACCATACTCATGACTCATTGATGTATGCATGTAGTTCTCACTATTCACCTTGTTCCAGTATCCGGAACGGGTATTCACGTGCGGATCTGGAGTTACTGCTATGGACTACTCTGTGGCACACCCCAATTTACTCGCCGTAAGTCTTCTCTTCCTGCCATCGTTCACCTTTACATTTTGATATTTCATTGTTTTTATTAAATGAAATTTAGGAGGCCGTGTGTATAATCTGCCACCGGTGCTACCTTTAAAGTGACAACTTCCTATACATGAAGAACAAGTGTTGCTTTACAGTCTCCTAGATATGAGTGTTTAGATATGACAATGTACATTATAGCCACTGTAGACATAAGGTCCTAGTCGTTGTATCCATTCTCCTACCATGTATTTGTTTGGATTTCTTCAGTAAGTGCCAGGTTTCATCCTGGTCTAGACTCATTAGGAATCTAAGTTATAACCTTAATTGTCCATATGACGTCAAACTTTTTAGTACATTAATATTCATAGAACACCATCTATGTATAAATTAACCTTTAAATCGAGTTGAATGAGAAATTTCAGTAGTTAAAATGGTTATTTCGTTTTTTTGTCCTTTTCTATTGATGTGATATCAAGCTTCCATCAATTGTAGTTATATGAAATGACTATCAATTGTGTTTACATGAAATGATTCTTTTTCTTTTTCTTGCCTCGTCACCTTAGTTTTACGGGGGGAAAATATGTTGAATTATGAGCTTTATTCACAAAGAGGATATTACATTGGACCAAACCTGGCAGAGTTCCATTGATTTAATCTCACAGTCCTGCAATTATCATTTGCCATTCCATGATATCACTAGAACCACGGGCAACGGTGCATGTTGATAAGATAGAAATTAATCTTTGATTACACACTATCACTAGGGCTTATTGGTTGTATGAAGACAAGGAAAGTGTAACAGAGTGAACGTCATTGTGTGTGAGGAGCTTCGTAAGCCATATTATTCTTCATTTGAATTCCTAATAAATATGGTATATGTAAGGTTTTCTATTGTAAAGCAGCTATAGAATTCTGCTACGGGATTTAGACGTAACTTATATTAATGTTTAATATGAACGGAACAACCATCTGGATCGATATGTTAAAAAGGATTATCTCTTAATTGTAGGTGGGCCTATATGATGGAACCGTTGCCATTTACAATGTACGCTCTACCAACAATGAAACTGTGCTGGACAGCTTGTGAGTATAATAGCGGTTTTCATTGACGATGAATAGTTCAAGTCAGAGACATACCAAGCGAGTATTGCAGCGATTTCCGTAATCGCCAACGCAAAATACGTATGTCTGCGGGTGTTTTTTTCATATTTGACCTGATTATTGCTTCTGAGACACTAAACTATTGGTGGGAGATATGACTATCAAATAATATCTCACAAATATGCCATTTTGTGTTGGCGAATCCAGAGATCGCTTCCTTGACTCACTTGGTGTGTCCACGGCATCAGACACTAGTAAGCTTTATGTAAGCATAGCCTTTTTAGCATCTTCATCGCCTTTGTGTCCCAATGCTAGTAGTCCTGTGATATGTTCTCTTTTTCAGTTAGGACATTACCGCAGTTTGTTCTCATTATTAAGTGTTTGAAATTCCATTCTCGGACCATGGACTCCGACATATGAGAAACATTTGACTCTGATTCAATACTTCAATATTCTGATCTCTATATTTATATCATACCTATTTGAAAAAAAGAAGAAAACGGCAACAACAAATTAAAAAAGAAATCTTTATTCATTGGGACGTATATAAATATATATTCCTTCATGTCTAATTTGATAATTAATAATAGATGTGCTGTACATGATATAGGAAGGACTTGAGAACGGAAGAACAGTAGTAAGTACAAGAGCCCCCTAATTCTCCCCAACCCACCATTCACCACATTCTCTCCAAGGCGCCTGTTCACCCTGCGAGCACGAAAAACTCCCTTTGTGGTTTAAAGATCGTGAATGCATTCCCGATCAACATTTAAGTCAACATCACCAGCTATTATTCATCAAGTTTTTACAGATTCATACAAAAACACAATCAGAGCACTGCTATTCGCTTTCTTCACATCCAATACAGTGATAGCTAATATATTTGTTCACTTCAGATAATCGAATTTTATACAAATCTATACAAATCATAAGCATTTTTTTTACCACATCGGAGCATTTGAAGCATGGAACGAAAACTATGAACAGGTTAAAATAAAGAGGGGTGACAGTTATTAATAGGAGGTTTGCTTGGTGCATGTTTTGTTTCATATTGTCTTCAGTTGGCATGTTCTGAAAGTATGTGATATAGCAGGTATGATTACCATTCTCGACAGTGTTCATCGGCTGTCTCGCACAGTGTCATGGTGCAGTTGTGATATACATGTAATTTGATTTAGTGCTGTTTCAGGGTGTTGGTCTAATGAATCAGTCAAATGTTTTATTAGCAGGTGGACGGTTGGTCTTTAGGTTATGGCTATAGCCTACTCTAGTACACCTGCTTGTAGATTCACTAGGCGACCTGACCACATTTTTGCGTTCTATAGCTAACTGTTTTAGACAGAAGGTTTTATGGCCATGCAACAACTTACAGTTTCTATATTTAGTATTTGATATGAATTTGAAAATAAGAGAGACTTCAGTTTGGGAAGGGGGACTTTTTGAGTCACAAGCCCATTTTTAAGAACTCCTTTATGGGCATGTTTCTATTCCTAAAGTGATTGTTCCCCCAGCTAGGCCTTGTAAAGGCTGACAGGCCAGCCCACCCACCTGGTGCCGGGCGATGGCCAGCTGGAAATGTAATAATAGTCAAACCCCTTCCAGCAACTCACCAGACGCACCAGGGGTACTGTCCCACCGGCCAGAGTTTTGCCTGGACCACAACTGGTCTGCCGGGGACCCTTTACGGGTGCCGGCCTGGGCTAGCGATTGGTTGGTGGAATACTTGCTTTAAACTGGTTATCTTATAATGATATGCCGCATCTGAAAAAGACTAAAAAAACATTAGATGCTAGAAAGTAGAATTTTCTGGGTAGATTCTATATTTACAGAGATATTCATGTATTTGTTAAAATTGGGGGGGGGGGGGGGGGGGGGAGGTGGAGGGTCTGGGTAAAATGGCCGTACTAAAATAGATGTTCATGCAATATTGATTTCAATTAGGCATTGCTGTTACATCAACCTTCTCCGTAAGTGACACTGACAGTTGCTTACCTCTTAGGAAATGTCATTATTTAGGTGAAACAAATATCTGATGTGCTATTCCTGTATTTCTGTCTAATTTCACAAGGAGGGGCATACAGGGGGAAAAACAGTCTGCCATCTTGAAAAACACATGACAAGTTAAAGAATGACATTATTCGACAAAGCAAACTACAGATTATTGGTCAGTTATATGCCAAAATGAACATCAGAATCATATACTAAGTTTCGAATTAGGGTATGTAGTGACAATAGTTATGTTATCTATATTAGTCTGTCGGATTGCATTCACTACTGCAGGTGAAATAGGGGATCCTCCAAAAGCCCACCAATCATGCTTTATACTCTCCCATCTGGTTTTTTGGTTACTCCTTAGTAGGAGAATATGATCGGAGAGTGCAAGAAAACAGCATTTGCATATGTTATGTAGTGCTGCCATTTGGTGCAAATTTGGAGAACTAAAGTAAGTTTTTTTCAGTCAAGTCAGGGAAGTGGTCTAGTTCTATGGCCAAGTCAGAGAACTTAGTCAAACAAATTCTGTAGGCTATCCTTTTGATATGAGTTCACTGTTGATCTTTGCACTGACACTATGAATAACATAACCAACTGAAAGATAACACAAGTAATACATGTTATTGTACCAACTAATTTCCCCTGAATAATCATCAATTCATATTTTACATTTTCATGTTGACATTTACACTATTTTACTTTGCATTTTAATCAACTGTGAACTATTTATTAACGTATTCACAGAACATAACTATCATATGGTATTTGTCTATGATATGAGCATAGTTAACTTTGGAATCCTGCTTACTACACTTAGAAAAAGAGGACCAAATATTGTCCATTTGATGTGCTTCAAACATCTTTGTAACCACTAAATAGTAGGAAGTGAAATGCACTCTTAAACGATCGTGTCAAATAGATATTGGCTTTCATACTTAATTCAACTTTGTGAGGTATAGTATATTGTGAAACTCATATTTTCATTTTTACTTTTTGCTGAACGTGTGATCTTATTTTGGTAACCACAGCGAGTAAGTATTCAGACCCATATATTTTAAGATATTTTTGTACAGCTTTGTGATCTAACAAGCACACATCTTTCCTTCACCAGCAATAATCAACACATATCTCGAGTTTGCAATTAAGGCATGTTGCGAATCTTATACTAAGTACTGAGATTTTATGATGTTTCCTTATGAATTTTATCTTGAAACCATTTTGGAGATTCCCTTTTTGTTATGGACCCATATAACATAGTTTTACTCTTAGTAAAGATACAGTTTTATACCGATAATAGATAAAACATCTGCATGGGACCGATAGTATAGTATTGATCCTAGTAAAAGTTGTCTCAGGATATTCCACATTCCCTCTTTTCCCTCTTGGTCTATTTTTCGATTGCAATTATTGATTGAAAGCGTCCTGTAAGAGAAGAGTACTGATTATTTGCAGTGAGGCTACTGTGGTATGGTTTGAAAAAGAGACAAGTGGGTCTCAATTCAAAAAAAGGAAAAAAGAGGTCAAGATAACAAACAAAACTAGGGAAATCACTATGGCACTGACACTATGATGTCATAGCCATACATTTCACATATATGTTAAACGTGATATGTGTCCTCTCCAAATCGCCTCCTATTTATACTGGAGCTGTGCTTTACCCCAGGCACCCCTTTGGTGTAGTGGTGTCGTGCTCTTTACCCATCACCTTATTAGCAGGTGGACGGTTGGTCTTTAGGTTATGGCTATAGCCTACAGTAGTACAACTGCTTGTAAAGTCACTAGGTGACCTGACCACATTTTTGCCTTTTATAGCTCACTAAGTACAGATAGGAATATGATTTCTGTTTTGGACAGAAGGTTTTATGGTGGTACAATGCCTTACACTTTTGACATTTAGTATTTTGGTATGGATTAAAAAAAAAAAGTGAATTCAGTTGGGGGGGGGGGGACTTTAGTAGTCACAAGTCAATTTTTAAGAACTCCTTTACAGACATATTTCTACCCCTTAAACTGGTTGAATCATACTACAATATGCCTCATTTGAAAGACAAAAACAGTAGGTTCTAGGGAGTGGAATTTTCTAAGTAGATTCTATATTTACTGAGATATTCAAGTATTTGTTGAAAGTGGGGGGGGGGGGGGGATTTTGACTGAAATGGGCATTCTCAGACAGTTGTTTACTCAATATTGATTTACAGTGAGCATTGGTGTAACATTTACCATCTCCATAAGTGGCACTGACAGTTGCTTACCCTCTAGGAAGTGTCATTATTTAGGTTGAACTTGTATTTGGCATAATATTCATGTATTTTTGCCCAATTTCATAGCATGGGGGGTAGCAGCCATCTTTGAGTTGTAATGCAGCCATGTACCCCCAGAGGACTCTGTGGTTCCTATCACTCTCCAAGCAACAAGACTGTTGTAAGACTGATACGAAACTGTTGCAAGATTTGTAAGACTGTCATAATGACTTGCAAGACTGTTGCAAGACTGCAGTAAGGCTGTTGTAAGGCTAATATGAGACTGGTAAGACTGTTGTAAGCCTGATACAAGACTGTTGTAAGCCTGATACAAGACTGTTGTAAGACTGATACAATACTGCTGTAAGACTGATACAAGACTGTTGTAAGACTGATTCAAGACTGGTGTAAGTCTGGTGCAAGATTTGTAAGACTGTTGTAACGACTTTTGCAAGACTGTTGCAAGACTTGTAGGACTGTTGCAAGACTTGTAATACTGTTGTGAGACTGTAGCAAGACCGTTGTAAGGCTGATACAAAACTGTTGCAAGACTGTTGCACGACTGTTGCAAGACTTGTATGACTGATGCAAGACTGTTGTACAGCTGATACAATACTGTTGCAAGACTGTTGCAAGACTGTTGCAAGACTGTGGTAAGACTTGTCAAACTGTTGTAAGACTGATACAAGACTGTTGTAAGACTGTTGCAATAATTCTGTAAGACTGATATAGGACTGTCGCAAGACTATAGGAAGACTGATACAAGACTGTTGCAAGACTGTTGTAAGACTTGTTAGACTGTTGGAAGACTTGTAAAACTGTTACAAGACTGTTGCAAGACTGGTGTAAGACTGATACAGGACTGTTGCAAGACTGTTGTAAGACTGATACAAGACTTGCAAGACTGTTCTAAGACTTGCAATATTGTTGTAAGATTGTTGCAAGACTGTTGCAAGACTGTTGCAAGACTGTTACAAGACTGCTGTAAGACTGCTGCAAGACTGATGCAAGACTGATGCAAGACTGATGCTAGACTGTTGCAAATCTGTTGTATGGCTGATACAAGACTGTTTTAAGACTGTTGCAAGACTGTTGCAAGACTGTTGCAAGACTGCTACAAGACTTTTGTTAGATTGTTGTAAGACTGACATAAGACTGTTGTAAGACTGCAGAAAGACTGTTTGTATGGCTAATATGAGACTGTGGTAAGACTGTTGTAAGGCTGATACAAGATTGTTGCAAGACTGTTGCAAGACTTTTGTAAGACTGATACAAGACTGTTGCAAGGCTGCAGTAAGACTGATACAAGACTTGTAAGACTGTTGTAAGACTTGTGAGACATTTCAGACTTGTAAGACTTGACAGTCATTTCAGTTGGGGTGAGGACTTTTTTAGTCAGAGGTCCATTTTGAAGAACTCCTTGGCAGGGTCTGTTCTCTCCCTAGACTAGTAATTAATTATTAGCAGACCTTGCATTGAGTTCTAAACGCGTCCACCTGCTAATTTGGCCTTTAAAGGCTAATATTTCTTTTTCAAAATGCACACTTAGCTATTGTTGTACTGGAGCAGTGCTTCATCCAAGGTATTTTTTACTCTACTGAAGTTGTGCTCTCTCTCAAGCACCTCATTGCTATAATAAAACTGCCGCTCCACTGGTGCATCTCCTGACTGTACCACAGCTGGGCTCCGTCCCAATCACCTACTTATTATACTGGAGCTGTGCTCTGACCGAGGCACTCCCTTACACCATACTGTACCCCAAGCACTTACGTTCTGAATTGGTTCTCCACCCCAGGCACCGCCTTCCATTCAAGGCACCTTATTATGCTCTTGTGTGGCATCGTGCCAAAGTGCCCACATGTATTTTTAAATACAGAAGTATGATTATATCACGTGTCTGAATTCAGGACATCAATACTATCAACAAATACCTCTTTTATAGTGTACTCTCCATCAGAATTCTATGTTAAGGGCTGAACTTCTGCTCTTTACACAATAAAGAGCTCTCGAACTAAATCTTTAAGCTCGATTTATTTGTGTTTTGGTATAAGATATCCGTAATAGCAGATGCCTTTTCTATTTGCCTAATGTTCCGGAGAAGGGCTTATTTACTCAGAGCACATCTTTCAACACTAGACGTATGAAGGCATGTTTTTCTCATTGTGATTATGTACATAACTATGGTGGCTATGGGATTAAGACCGGACAGGATGAGCAAGGGGTTCAAATATACATTATTTTGTGATCAATCAATTCTGATCTTCCATGTACATTTTTGACATTCTTTTCGCTGCATGTTTATATTGGTGTGGTATAGATAAAAATATAAGTTATTGGTATTCACAGATCTCTTTGTCAAGATTTTTGATATGCTAATGTTTTCAATGAGGCATGAGAATGATTCTGATTGGATACTTATATTACATAGACCTTTCTCAACCCGAGCATGTCCAACCTTTTTTTGAATATATAATATTGTAGTACAGAAGAACTTGGACACACAAGTACAAGTTCCAAAGTTTAATCACAGCACACACAATGGCCCTGCTGGCATACAGTTACAACCCAGGAAAGAACTGTTCGATACCACTACTCCAATTACTCTATATGTACACCAATCCTGGTCCTAGAATCTTTGAAGCCATTCCCAACAACCTGAGGCTGTCGATCAGGAGGTTCACAGGGAGCCGTCCAGAGGGTGTATGGAGACTTATATAGTCAGCATTCCGGACACCCTCTGACGTCATTTCTGGAACCGGGGCGCTATCTGGTGGGTGCATGGAGCGTCGCCAAGGCAACCCTTGCAGAGCCCCTCTGAATCCTACGATAGCGGTAGAATAGGGGAAGTATCCCAGGCAGTAAGATACACGTAAAAGGGGTTGGAACCTACAGGCCAAATTGCTCACGTGTCCTTGGCTGCCACCTTGTAAATTGTATGCGTGTAATAATACTTTAGGTATTGGATGTGTTTAAAATACAGTACAGTAGTAACGTGGGGTAGAAAGCTCATGGAGTATTTCATAACTCTCTATAGTAGACAGTTGATCTCAGTCCCAGATCCTAGGGTTGCCACGGTATATTGAGTCCTAGCTTGCTCATCCCTTTGTTGGTCCAGTTATAATTGCTGATAGCTGCGTCTGTGGCCCGAGTGGAATTAGAGTCACCAAGTTAAGGCCAGTTTAAACACCCCACCTGCTGCTCTGTACTACACTTCAGGGTAGCGTCACGTTACAGCCTCTCCATGATGATACACTGTACGATAAAAAGGGCGGAAGAATGGCAACGCCGAGCGTCTATGATCCCATAAAACCACACGTTTTTTGTTTGCTTCCTTCATCCCATACTGATATAATGTGTGGTCTAAACTTGTGGTGATATTCTATCTCTCATGCGTTATGTCAGATAATTTCAATCCCGTCCCCGTTTGATATCCCCACCGAGTCTTTAACTCATAGGTACGACATTCTCATAGTATATGTTTGTTGCAGTGAGTCCAGCGGGAAACATACGGGACCTGTATGGCAGCTGAAGTGGATTGAGAAAGAGCGCGGGTCTGGTGAGGAGCGTGCAGAGGTGCTCGTGTCCATCTCTCAGGACGGTCGCGTTACACAGTGGTCCATACGCAAAGGTTTTGAGAGTTATGGTATGTCTTTATTATAATCAATGCAGCTTCTAGTTTGTAGCATTTGCAAATACCTTGATTTTGGACGGAGCTAGCGAAGGAGACGTGGGAATAATCCGCAAATACCTTAACAAGTAATTTCTCCCTTACCTGTGATTACAACCATGATTCCTATAGTACCAACCTATCAAAGACACGAAGCTGAATTATGAATAGGAAGTCATTTCTAATCGGGCAAAATATGAGTTGTTAAATTCATTTCTTGAACGTTGAATAGTCGAGTATTCAAATTTACTGATCGGAGTAACCCGTATTAATTTCATGAATAGATGACATTTAATTTTCAGGAGTGTTACCACCATTATTGTTTATCAAACAAGTAGAAGAAGACTAAGATATGTGAAATGATTACTTTGTGTATGCATATCAGGATAATACTGTAACAGATTAATTTTAGGTTGTTTAGCTTTCCCTTCGCTATTTCGCAGATTTGATGAGGCTGAAGCATCTTATTTCACGGAAATTTAATGAAAACTATGAAGGCAAATTTACTTCTTTTTCCTATCCACATGACACTGCATGATGCATCACCGATTTAAAGGAAATTGGTCACAACAGCGAAAATTCATGAGTCCACTTTCCAATATACATGCAAAACAAACTTTGAGATCATGGTGCGATTGCGCAGTTTTCAATTGCATGGCATATTGAGTGACAATTCACTTGAAAGATTGTTGGTACAGCATGATGTTTGCTCCTGGCACAAATCTATACAGCATAGCATATTAAAAAATCAGCCCATGGCCTTCGCCTTGGATTATATGATATGTTGTGACTTTACATATTATATTCGTTGTACAAACCCTTTTCTAGATGGGTTTGAATAACAAATATGAAATCCGGATAACAGCGGTTATCCTTTTGCATCACTGAATTCATCCACTTATATCTTTTCATCAAGTAATTAGAGGGTTTGAATTGATCTGGAATGCCAAAAATGTTTTTAAGAATATCCCTATGAATGGCCCAGTGGGGCGTAGGTTTATATACACAACCTTTAATCCTAGATACCGCCATGAAGAGCAGATTTAAAATATATGTTTGAAAGTTTTGAAAAGATTTAAGATATATGTTTGAAGGGTTTAACAAGGGATAACAATATAACCAAAGTTTATATATGTAGTGTTAGTTATTGTCATATCATGTGATTTTTTTTGTATAATCGTCCTAGCACGCCTCGTCCATCGATTAGATTAGATCAGTTAGATTATTTCATGGCGAATTAACCTCTTCACAGAAACACTTATTTATGAAACATGACCGGGACAGTGCGCAATGCTTACGGCAGTTATTGACAGTCAAATATTCCCATATCCAAGGTAGCCTTTCGCCCAAACTGAAGTTGTTCATGTCTTGTCAAAAACATACTCTCATTCTTTATATACAAACATAGGTTTCCCTTCTTATTTGATATATCATATAGCATGCAGTTTGAATCCATCACTCGTCCATTTTTATAGAGGCCACTTATTCCAAGCCTTATTCTAAGCCTTGTAGGGCCTCATATATTTCACCGGCCCACAAGGATGGAACTATGAATAACAGTTGAGGCCATTTGTGTCTCAATATCTTTATCATGATCAACAACTGTGAGTATCTCTAGTGGATAATTATGATAAATGTACCACAAGATACTACCAGTATTTCCTTTAGACCAAAGAGGTCCTTAATCTATTAAGTTTTATGGACTCGAGATTGATATATTTCACACAACCAGAAATATTATTATCATAAACTACATGCACTATAATTAGAATGGATTACGTGAATTTCACTTTAATCTGTTGGTTGGTAAGTGTGATTCACTAAGATTACTGTTTTCTAATGTTCTTTCCGTATGTCGTATGGTTGAAACTTTTTTCAAACCCATCATTTTAACATTTGATATACTGATGCTTTTTACAACCAGACCTGATGAAACTGAAGAGAGTTGCAGCCAAGCAGGGACAGGGCAAAGTCAAGAAAGGCGAAGCCTTCATTTCGAGATATGCTGGTGGACTTTGCTTTGACTTCAGCACAAAGGATCCCAACATGTAGGTTTTGCGTGTACTTTTGTTGATGATTTTCAGTTGTAGATGCCCGATGATTCCCATAGATAATACTGCGACCATAAATACAAAAGCCTAGCAATTTGTTACTTGTTCCAAGTGACTTAGCCAGTTTTTAGCAACAGTAGCATAGCACCCACCAAGCACATACTGTGCACCAACAAATCGTTTATATGGCGATAGTAGTTGATGATGCCGCCACGACCACGACTCTCTCATTCAAGCTGTAGCATCGTGCAATATATTAGTGCTTCTTACTGCATCGTATTCGTGACATATATATGCCGCTGAAGAAAGAATAGGATACACAGAACATATTTGATCGTTTTAGACATACAAGTACAAAATTTCTAGTGAAAGAATTGACCAAATACATGTACCTTGAATAATTTTCCACTTATATGGTTATCATTTTGATTTTAGATATTTGGCAGGCACAGAAGAAGGCCACATCCACAAATGTTCCTGCTCATATAACGAACAGTACCTGGACAGTTATCTCAGCCACACGGTGAGCTAATATGTTCTGAAATTTTGCGTACATACTTTATAAATGGCCAATATCGACTAAATGCATGTGTTTGGTTAATCAGATACCTACCGGTACACCAGATGCATTTGTTTAATAATGTTCATACGTAGCAGATACATATATTTGGTAAAATTGTTATGTATTACCCTTTTTTGTAACAACATATACAGCATGCATTTAATAGGATTCAGATCTATGTATACCCGATGCATATGTAGGCGGTGCAGGAATCGAGCGATGGTCGATCGTCTCTACATGAGGTGAAGCCACAGGTGTTTTTTGTCATTAGGGTAATATGAGGAAGTATCTGTGGTTAGGCGGGGCCTGCTTACCTCACAGTAACGCTACCACACGTATCTTGTGTTATTGGTCGGCGTGTCTTAGTCTAGACGTCCTCCCATTGGTTGCTAATGACACATTTCCCCAGTGAGCCTTCGCGACCCAACTGTGGTCGATGTATTCGTGGGCTACTTGCGGTTTCTTTGTAAGAAACAGCGTGGGGAATGCAGGAACCGGCGAAGCTGGCGCGACGGAGCGGTCATTAAGGCTATTTGTGGCCTGGTCATTATAGGAGGGGGGGGGGGGGGGGGGGCGGTGGGCCGAAAAAATGTTTTTCAACTATTTTTTCGGCGTGAATCTCATGGGCAACATGTTGTCCACAAATACCGCTAGGGGGATGGCAGCTTGTGGTTTCGAATCTATACTGAATTCTCGTCAGGCGTTGTTAGATCCCTTCTAGGAGAGTGTATCTGACTTCCGATTAGTCTTGTAATGTACTTCCTGTGCTGGGTGAGACTGACAGTGTCAACGGAGTCAAATTTCGGTGAGTTTTGGGCGGTTATAACCAATCTAAGGTATATAATAATAAAAAGACATAGTGATGAAGCCAATACGATGATACTTATACTCGGTGAAAGCCAGAAATCCTTCTGAACGGGTTCGAAGAACGAGTTCAAGGAACGAGTTCGGAAGGATTTCTGGCTGTCTCGGTGAAGGCCAGAAATCCCTCTGAACCAGTTCGGAAGGATTTCTGACTGTCACCTTGAATAGGTATCATCGTATTGGCGCCATAACTATGTTTTTATATATTATTGGGGTGGCTGAGTTATCCTGCCGGCGCATGTCGCTGTCTTATAGGCTTGGCCACTAGGATAACACCCCCCCCCCCCCCCCCCGCCAAAGACATTTGACAGAACCTGTAGAAGCGATACTATCTGAAGTTACCTCATATAATATCTGGAACAGTTTCGGCTTTCCTGATTGAAGACATACAGTTGACAGTTGTTGTTTAATAAACATTCTTTATTGAAACTCCTATCTTTGACCGTTTATGAAGTAGTGATGAGTGTGCAAACATATCTGAGCAATCCTATTCGAAGCAGCCCACAGATCTAACTTACCAGCGGTTTGGTGGCATAAGCCAACTCTATTCCTATACGATCAAGAGACAGAAGTTGGCACCACTACACATGTTTAGTCAGATATGCCACGGATGCACATCATTATAAATGTATCAGATGCCCGTGTGTAGTAATAATCTTATGTAGGGCCTATGTGTTTTGCAGTTTAGTAATATTATCTCTGTAGGAGAACCATGTTTTTAATGATATATTTTGTATCTGCGTTCAGGGTCCTGTCTACTCCATCCAATGGTCGCCGTTCAACCCGGACGTCTTCCTCAGTTGTAGTGGTGACTGGACCATCAAATTATGGCACCAGGATCGACTCCGACCCATTCTTCACTTCCACTCCTCCACGGTAACTAACATACACAATCACCTCCTGCTGCATTTTAGAGAAAAGGCTATGATTGTTCATGCCTTCAAAAAGGTCTTGGTTAATGATTCTAAAATGACATGTACTCATAATTGATGTTCTCTTACGTTTAACCGTCCATAGGGACTACATGTAATTGATAATATGAATGTTGACATAGTGCACTTAAAAGTGATATACGATTGATTAAAAATTCTCCTCGCGTCGGTGAAGACGTCTACACAGTAAAATTGATATTCGTTTGCTTTTAATTACATTAGACTTGACAGAAAGTGGATAGTGCAAAGTCATACAACTAATATAGAACCCCATACGTCTCTTAGGTAAAAGAATATCTGTGTTAGCCCTCATGTTTCTGTAGTACCCGTAACCTCTCACATCCTGACATTCTAGCACCTCTACGTGCTTGACTGAGAGCGCACCTGCAATGGGTATACAGTATCAGTGAATCCATTTTTCCTTGCAGAAAGCGGTACCTGATATTTGCTGGTCCCCGCGGTCGTCCACGG
The DNA here is from genome assembly GCA_950022655.1 of Alentia gelatinosa. Classification (NCBI taxonomy): domain Eukaryota; kingdom Metazoa; phylum Annelida; class Polychaeta; order Phyllodocida; family Polynoidae; genus Alentia; species Alentia gelatinosa. Next base: position 53,254,624 of record OX465579.1, on the reverse strand, counting down.
TTTTCGCTTGTGTCAACGAGGGTACCATCGAGGTCTGGGACCTGAGTCAAAACACGTAAGTGGTCTTTCTGAACTTGCAGTCACTAGGGTAAACATATCAAGAAAACCGTTTTCTTCACCATGCCTAATTTATGACCGTCGGCAACGAGGGTTTAATGTAGGCCCCTACTTGGCGTCTGGGTCACTGGGGAATTTCAACACAAGATGGAATCCTGAAATGTCTGATATTGGGAGACAATTGTGCATCTATGGACTGTTGTTATCAAGTGTGTAATAAAACATGTTTCCTCTGTTTGCAGACTGGACCCGATTATCGAGTTAGCGCCAATTGCTGGCATAAAGCTCAGCAGTCTCGTTTTCGCTCGTAACTCGGATGTAAGTGGATAAAAACAATATTTGTTTTCTATTCTCTAATGTTTAATACCCAAAACACAAAAGTTGTATCATATAATTTTATACCAGCATACAAAGGTAACATTAGTTAACCCTTCAAGAGCCACACATCATTCACCATGTACCAATACTACAGCAGGCACCAGAACCAATTGTGGTGTTTGTATGAGCGGCTTTTGTAGTCAATCTTGTTAAAAAATAATAGAAAATTTGAAATATCCAATAGATCTTAATGTTTATCAGAAATTTCTGAAATTTTGAGAAGTCACTGACAACACATAGCCTGATATTGCCTGTAATTGTCATAGTTCTGCCATAATTTTCCAAAAAGTTACAAATGAACAAATACAGCATTTTTCTTCTATGCCCACGGGAATGCCATATGGCATTGTCCTACCATGGCCAGGGGAATGCCATATGGCATTGTCCTACCATGGCCAGGGGAATGCCATATGGCATAGCCCTGCCAGAAAGGGTTAAGGTGAGAATGAATTGGCGGTTTACTTCTTTTTTTATAGAAATTCAGACACCATAAACACTACTTGTATTCATATTTATTCGTTTTCTATACAATTTAAATGGCCACACTGGATTGTATTTTCCTTATCATAATGTCATAAGTTGGAATACACCATTGCCTTCCTTATTTTCTGCATTGGTGCATAGTATTAGTTGCTAAATATGTATCATATTCCTTCGGGTAGTTTAACACCGCTCCTGTTTTGCAGTGCATCCTGGTTGGAGACAGTGAAGGACAAGTAAATGTATATCAACTACGTGGTATGCCAGTGACAAGTAATAGCCCTTCTGACCAGGTAAGTACAAACGGAAAATACCACATCTATAATTTCCAACATGCCGGCTTAGGAGAAACAGGAATACCACTTCTAGCCTTAGTTTAGGAGAAACAAGTAGTAACACCACGAGTGTCTATGCTCATGTCAGTTGAGTAGAAATGCACATAGATTATGTTTTGGTGTGGAGCAAGCAAGTACATGTATGTTGTTCTTGCGGCATTTGTATCCTTGTGTTTCACATGTTGTTATTTCTTTCATCTATCGGGTATATACATACATATACATATATATATATATCAAGGTTCAGCTTTTCCCACTGGTTGAACACCATAGGGATTGTGATCGAATCTATTAGGTGAATTCAGGTTGAAATCCCACCCCTACGGATTTTTCGAGGTGAGTTCTTTCACTTCCCACACCACAAAGACATGGTATAAAAAGTACTCGTCTACCACTTCCGGAGATGAAGGTAAAAAATGGCCGCAGTGGGACTCAAAGACGACAGCCTTGTGATTAATAGCCCGGTGCTTTTGCCACTGAATGAACTCTCCACCTCATGTCCCACATGTAATAGCATATACTATTTCCCTCTGTATTGCAGGCGGAGTCATTGAACAAGATCATCCAAGTCTCCTTAGCAAGCCAGCTACAGAAGTAGAATGAAGATATGAGAAGAAGCAATAATAATCCGGATGGATTTTTTCGATTACTCTATTTATCTCCATCACACCACACCACCGTTGCAGCACCAGTACTTAACCTTCTGTGATATATTGTGTATGCCTCCGTAAATCGCCCAAAGAAACAGAAAATCGAGGAACAACGTTCGCTTATCACGTTTTTAGAAACAATCGGAGTGGTACCACCTTGTTGAACTATTTGTGTACAGTTTTGTCCCGTTAATTTATAATTTATGTCAGACTTGTTAAGACTTGTACAAACAATAAATAGTTGATCATTTTCTAGATACAGGATGGTTTAGATAAGAAAATGTATGTGTTGCTGCATAGCTCATGTGATAGCTGAATTGCCATTTGTTGCTCAAGGAGTCAGTGGAAAACAAATGGATGTATAAATCAAAGTCAATTGTTAAATAAATATTTTTATGCTTTACCTCTGGCTTGATGTGTTGTATACTTGATAAGTTGAATACAAAGCTGCGGTTGCCAATATGTGAATGTGATACTTAGTAGAAACTGAACTTGAGTTAGCATTTCTTACATTTATCCCACGGTGGTCAGTCGCGAATTAGGCTACTGCGTGAAGTGATAACCGAGTGATGTGTGTAGTTGGCCTGAGCAGAGTGGTATAAAAACTAACAATGCTAACTCAAGTTTGGTTTTGTATTTATCCTAGCCTGTTTTCACAACCTGCGAATGGTATAAAACTTTGGTATTAATGTGTAAAACACGTTTATAATCATAAATTCAGTTGTCAAATTTCTATTCAGATGTCGCTAATCACAAAAACAAATCATGTTGCTATGGGAACTCATGAATGGGCCAGTATCCTGATGTCCTTCTTGCCAATGTCGTTGTATGATTGCTTTGCTAGCTCACTTCGCAGACTAGCAGGATATATAACGTCAGTATTCGATCTGTATGGACTATGAAAATTTACATTAATCTTAACCGCCATGTTAAGAATATTGCTGGAAAAGCTGGTTCACAAATATTTCTCAATGCTTTTTGAACAGAACAACATATTAAATATCAATCAAAGAGGATTTAGGGCTAACAGAGGAAATTCTTAGGGGAATTTGTAGTTGGTCTGCTTTATAGACCAAACAAGGCGTTCAACACAGTCGACCATCAAATACTTTTGAACAGGTTAACACTTAAGGGTATACAAGGTACATTACAAAAATATGTGGCAAATTACTTTAGCCCACGATATGTCAGACAGCCTCGGGATTAAATGTGCTGTTCTTCCTAAATTATATCAACGATCTGCCAAATGTACCCAGTACTAGACTCAGCCAAAATATGGGTAGACTATAAGGTGATGTCCACCCATAAAGGTATATTATTAGGTGGACGGTTGGTCTTTAGGTTATGGCTATCACATACTGTAGTACACATGCTTGTCGAGTCACTAGGCGACCTGACCACATTTTTGCTTTTTAGAGCTCACTAAGTACAGATAGGAATATAATTTCTGTTTTGGACAGAGGGTTTTATGCTGGTTCAATACCTTACAGTTTTGATATTTAGTATTTTGGTATGGATTTTTAAAAAATAGTGAATTCAGTTTGGGGGGGGGGGGGGGGGGGGACTTTAGTAGTCACAAGTCCAAGTTCAGATGGGAATATGATTTCTGTTTTGGAAAAGGTGCAATGCCTCAGTTTTAATTTTTAGTATTTTGGCATGAAAAGAAAAGTGAATCCAGTTTGGGGGGACTTTTGTAGTTACAGGTCTATTTTTAAGGACTCATTTATGGACATATTTCAACCCCTGAAACTGGTTGAATCATGATGTGGTATGCTAGGAAGTGGAATTTTCTAGGTAGATTCTATATTTACCGAGATATTCAAGTATTAGTTAAAAGTGGATGGTGGGGATTTGTGGTGAAATGGGCATACTCAAACAGATGTTTCCTCAATATTGTTTTACATTCAGCATTAGTGTAACATCTCAATTAGTGACACTGACAGTTGCTTACACCCTAGGAAGTGTCACTATTTAGGTGAAATGTATATTTGATGTGCTATTCATGTATTTCTGTCAAATCTCTTAATGGGAGGGGGAGGCAGCAAGTGTAAAGTTGATGGTTTATTCAGCATATTTACACACAAATAGAAGTCAAAATGGTTCATAACTTTGTTGTAGGAATCAATCAAGACCCATTCAAATGATATTGGTTTATAAAATTATTTACAATATCATTTACCACCAGATATTGGCTTGACCTACTTTATTGGTGTATATAGGAACAAAGATCCCCTCCCCCCCCCCCCCAGTTTGAGCCACATGGTCAGAGGGAAGGTCTGTGTGCATTCATCCATGAAAGTCTGAAACCATGAGGCTGAAAACGTTTTCATATGTTGATTGCCAATTGAAATCACCCTCAGGTAGCTAAATATGTGTGTGCATTGATCCATGAACTGCTGAGTTCACAGAGTAGTAGGGCTTTAAATATCCAATCAATGCAGGCCCTTCCCTATTCATGGATGACCATCCCTCCCTGCCTGCCAGCCTGCAATGTGCTTCCTTGATATCATGTAATTAATTACTGGCAGACCTTTGAACCTTATTGAGTTTTTATCTTTAAAATGCACACTTAGCTCTTGCTTGAATACTACTGGATTTGTGGATATATCTGTTGAGTTGGCAACCAGAATTGCCTCAACATACTGACAACTGCCTCAAAGGGCAACGGTAATATGCTGAGGCTGCCGGAAAGACAATGGACCTTTTTATAAACCTGAAAGTACAATTTGAACACCTTGTAACTGTATGAAACTGCATGGTCACTAAAACCAGCCCGATGACTGACGATCGTGTAGCATAAGAATCGAGATTTAAAAGAAAACAAATGTCGATTGGTTTTGTATTTATCCTACCCTGTGCAGTACACTGTTATACTGAATACGTTGAAAAATCAGCAGTGTGTGGGGTTCCACATAGACATGTCTTCTATGCCAATATATATAGTTGGAACTTTCACGAGGAAAAAATCGGGCCTCCGATTTTTCGTAAATCGGGCCCCGATTTCATCGAAAATATTTTCTATGCCAATATATGGTAAGATTTAATTAATTCTGGGTACCGGTATATAATAAATAGATAACGACCTACCACGCTTGTACATGCTACAAAACTCGATGGCCTCGTTCTGTAAAAAGCAAAAAATCCCCATCGGTTTCTGTAGCATGTACAGCATGGTCAAGTCTTTCTTTATAATTATTGTTCTTAAACAGGACCTACCATTGTTGCTGCCGATCTCGATCCAAGTGCCGCTAGCTGTTGTGTCACGAAACTATTTAAAGACAAACTACCGCTGTGGTGTCTCGTAGACAAACAATAGACAGACTATTAGATAGTGAAACGGGTCCCTGTAGTTTACATTAATTTGATTGTCCACTATCAGCCATTAGGTTTGTATTGGAATATTTTTGATTTGCGTCAGTGACTTACATAAAGATTCATTGTAAACCGATATGCAATTGTTTGAAAAAACAATTCATTAATTGATCATTTATTTATTTTCAATCTTTATCGGACAATTTTGTTTTTAGGAAAATAAGTACATAGATCATTAGAGGGAGTAGGGCCTATTCCATTTGTTTCATTTAAGGTGACCCATTACAGACTTTATAGAAACACTGTCTCCACATACAGATTTTCGTAAAAAAAATTATGATAGAGAGTACCTTTCAGAAAGGGAAAGATGAGCGAAATAAATTATTTAGAAAAGACGAGAAAAATGCACGGCTGAAATGTGATGCCAGGGTGTTCCTACTCCTCGTCGGTGGAGGACGCAGCCTGGAGGTGTGCGTGCTGTTGGCGCAGACTAGTGAGATAGAGACGCAGACTCGCCGGGTCAAGACGTGAGTTCCGAGCAGTCTGCACGAGCTTCATGGCAGTTTTGAAGACAGCACGCAAACGCCGCTCCGCGTCTGTCAGCTGCCGCGACACCTGTCAGGGAAATACAGAACTAAGAGGGTACTGTTCATCAAAATGAGTTTTCATTTAAGGATTTAGATGTGTGGATGAAGCACACCTAGAAGTCTAATAAATCAGACTGGACGTTAAACTACCAAAACATACAAATGCTTAAGAACAATCACACTTTATAAAAAAAAAGAGCAGCTCCCCTCGGTTCATTACAATACCTCTTGAAAATACTTGAAATTTCCTGCACTCATCTACCTGACTGAACACCATAGCTTGTTCTATTTATTGGGAAGGTCGGTGGGAAGGTTCAATGGGGGATCATGGGCTGTAGCTGAATTGGGAAATTTAGCAGTTGTTATGTTGATATCAAACAAAGAAGAAACCAATAAGTGTTTGATGTGGAGTGACACAAACGAGGCGACAGCATTCCGACGAGTTGGAGAAAGAGTTATCTGGCCAAAACGAGTTGATAATCTGCTTGTTGGAACAGCTCATGATGTCAAATAAAATTTGCGTGGCCGGTGCCGCCTACCGTGGGCCCCTCCCCGTGTCTCCAAAACCCAGTCGCCGGCAAACGTTGACTGGTCTGTTGTGATTTTGTGAAAACCACAGAGAAGGGCGGCCTGGTGTTATGAGCGCAACCTCTCCCACCGGCGGAAAACTGTTTCATTTGATTTTTAGCCCCCAGCTGGCGTGCCAAAAGCTACACTGGGAGCGATGCCGAGAGCAAGGCCGGGGTCCGCGTTGGCCGCTTGTCCGCATATACTACAACACACCCCGTCAGCATGGAGTGGGCGGCTCCTGGGAGGGGTACTCCTACGAACGGAGACCAAAAGTTTGGACGGCTGCAGTGATTTGGAGTGACTTATAGCGCCAGAGGGTGCCATACACATTCATAACATCAAGGCTTATCTTTAGTTACCTTCATTGTTCCATTAACTGTACTATTCAGCGGAAAATTGACGTGCTCTCATCGTTTCCATGCAAATCCCGACACGGCGGCACACTGCTCTGCTTGATACGCTGCTTTTCGCGGATCCAGAGCGTTGCAGTGTATGGAGGCACATTCGGCGTGCCGCCTATCGGGTGAATGGGAAACTCGGCTTGTGAGTTAGTGCCGCTAACATCCACTAGACGGCAACAGCATATCCGCTGTGTCACTATCGCCCAGCCGGGGCCGGCTGGCCGTGGCGCTTGGAAAAGCCGCTCTCGGGGCGCCATCCGGGCGCCTTATGTGCGCCTGTTGGTCGTCGGGGAGTCGATTTGGCGGAACAGCTCAGGGAATTTTGGGGATTAGGAGAGGCCGGCCCCGGCGGCAAACGTTGGCTGGAGGGTAAAAACCCACCTGCGGAGAGCCTTTTTGGTGGAATAGCTGCTTTAAGCATAGGAGATCAGGGGTTATACCAAAGACTTACACTTACACCTGCCATCAGAATGAGGAGTAAGGGTTAGGGCGGGAGTGGAAGAATGGCTGCATAGCCGAATTCGGTGATTGTGTACGCACAATATTCCTAAATTGCTAAAAAGAAAATATAGAGGTTGACAAGGAATCTGGAACGTTATCTAAAGCTGAATGGGAGCTCCCCATGGACACTTTCCACTATATTGTTGCTAAGTTGGGCCACTGTTATATAGATCTGTTCACATCAGGACTTGCAAACAAATTACCTAGGCATTGTAGTTGGCATCCGGATCCGGGTGTAGAAATCAATGATGCTTTCTCATTCAGATGTAATAATGGTTTCCTTTGCACTTGCTAGATGATAGGAAACTTACATCTAAAACACCTATATTGTTAGCTCTGGGGACTGCTCAGAGAATTCGGCACTAGATACCCTAGACATTGTGTTTATTTTTTGGAATGACGAGGATATTTGACCAAAAGTCTGTGATGTTACCAGGTTGTCAGATGGAGCAACGGTCCCGGTCAGGACTGTTTTCTTCCTACCCGTAATTCTGAGTTGCACCTAGGGGGTAAGGCACCTTTTGCTTCTATGGATGTTAGATACTGCTGCTGCTACCATGCGAACGCTAAATCTCCTTTGCTCCATTCAACAACTTGGTAATATTGTAGATTTTAGGTAAAATATCACCTTTGAACAAGGTAAGTTTCAATTAACCTATAGATTATATTTATAGCACAATTTTGACATAAATCACGACTGATAGGTAAAGAGGTAAAAATAACATTCCTCTCATACCAGGTATATATTTTCTTAACCATGGTGCATGGTAAGTTGACGTTAGTTTTTAAGAGTCGATGGTCTCACCTTTCTCTGTTGGTCGAGAGTATGAGTCATCTGTCGAGCATCCTCAACTACACACTTAGGGAGCGTGGACACCTCACCAAGTGTCAAGCCTACGAGGGTATGAAGGACACTTTATTAGCACAGGATACATACAGCATCCATTACCTTAGCAGAAAGGCTGGAGGTGAAAGGACGCATTGCCTCAGGATGATATACATGTACACTAGAAACATGGTCACCTAAAGGCAGAGTGGTATACAGAGCCACCCCTGTTTCAATCATGAAACACTGAACATACCCTATAGTTGGTTAATATGAGTATTGCTGGGAAGGCGAGGATGCTGACCGCCATGGCTCCGCCTGTTCTAGATCCGCCCCGAAAATAACCTTGGAAACTTACCGTAATGACGTTCCGCCATGGTGCCCTTTGCCAGCACATGGGTGTAGTGTACTTTCTGCATTCGCCGGTCATTTTCCTCAGTTTGGACATGCTGCACCTGGAAGTATGAACTGAGCCCCGGCGATTTGTTATACTGATAATCTAACGATCAACCATTCAGTGACCCGCCCTTCATCCTAGAAAGTTCACCATGAAAGCCGAACCGTTTATTATCAGTGGTTCCCTTGATTAAAAGAAGTGCACGTCTTAGGAGTAGAATATATTCAACATATATATACTCAGCAAAAATAGGGAGGGTTTATTAGCACATAATCTAACACCATACTGTATAATGAATCAGGGCCCTGTTTTTCAGTCGAGACGATCTCAAGTTGAGACCGTTTGAAAGGCAAACTGTTTTTCAGTTGAGATGATCTCTATGGATCTCAGGCTGAGACTGAGATGCGACCGTTTCGGGGGCTATGGGTGTTTCTCAGTTGTGATGATCTCAAGGGATCTCAGCTGAATTGATCTCCCAGACGGTCTCAATCTGAGACCAGTTGATACCTGTCATAACTATTTTTTTCAGGTTCCAAAACTTATTCAAATTAGAAAATACTTAGAGCGAAGGTTTCTAATAATCTGACATACCTATATCCGAAATTTCATAGTTTTTCTGTGGTTATTAAGACCGTGATAAACATTTATCTGGAAATCTGAAAAATGCAGGCACTGCACCACTCAGGCAGCTTTAGTATACCTACTGAAATGCTCGATTTTATTTGAGCAGGCTGAGGTCAAGGTCATCCCATATTTGTGAATAACAATAACACCCATTCAAAAAGTAAAACATGTCTCACTTATTGAATACTCAACGAAAAATTATGAAATCTTAGGATTGGATCAAATGGACATGGACAATTTTTCGCTGTAAATATGGTCTAATTTGAATAAGTATAGGTATCTCAAATCAATAATTTCCAAGTGCAGTATCTTGTACCTGGCAGAAATCATCTCAGCTAAAATGATCACAACCTGAGATCGTCCTGAGATCCGCTGTGGCGCACTGAGACCTTTACTGAAAAACACCTGCAGCCATTGATCTCCCAAACGGTCTCAGGATCGCTCATGGATCTCAGCGGATCTCAGCTGGAGATCGTCTCAACTGAAAAAACAGGGCCCAGGAGTTCTCCAACTCCGCATGTGATCTGCTCGTCCTGTCAATAGAACAGCACAATCAAACTAGACTTTTTGGCATTATATGCTATAGACCGCCAAATGGTAATCTTTCTCAGTTCTTAGACAAACTACAATTCGCCTTGTCGTTCCACAAGTACAGGAATCATGAGAGGACGACAACGTAAGGCTACGTCACTGAAATAGTAAAGACTTGTATGAATTCTTCTGTGATAATAATCTAAAAAAGCATTATTAGCAGGTGGACGGTTGGTCTTTAGGTCATGGCTATAGCCTACTGTAGTACAACTGCTTGTAGAGTCACTAAGTGACCTAACCACATTTTTGCTTTTTATAGCTAACTAAGTACAGATAGGAATATAATTTCTGTTTTGGACAGAAGGTTTTATGCAGGTACAATACCTTACAATTTTGATATTTATTATTTTGGTATGGATTTAAAAAAAATAGTGAATTCAGTTGGGGGGGGGGGGGACTTTTGTAGAATTCTGGAGAACTCGACCCGTAAAAAACTCGACCCGCAACGAACTCGACCCATTTTTCCAGCACTGAACTCGAGTATTTAATAGATGCAAATATGGATATATATGAAGTAGAATATTTTGGAAGTATTATTACTATTTATATTACCTTAGCTTCAAATTTTGCCGAAAATGTGAGCGGTAATACAAGTTTTGAGTGTCCATTCTGGAGTGTCTGCCCTCGACTTAGATAGACTGTGCTTGGATATTTAGTCATAGTTGTTAGGAAATGACACGTGTGGTGTGTGTATCGCTTTCACTAATTTTTATTTTTCTCAAAAGCTAGATGTACAGCTTAGTAAAAAATGCATTTCAAAACTTCAACGCATCAGAGAACTTAATATTTCTGTACCGGTACCTGTACCTGTATTGCAGGATACTGTTAGAAGGGCGTTTTAAGTTCAACCCTAACCCTAATCCTTACCCTGACCCTAACTCTAACCCTAACCGTATCCCTAACCGTATCCCTAACCCTAACCCTTACCCTATTAGAGTCACTGTCCCTAGGGACTGGTCCTTCAACTTTTTCGTTATTTAAAACTGGCTCTAAATCACGGGTCGAGTTCTCCAAAAACGGGTCGAGTTCTCTTTTCAAATTTACGGGTCGAGTTCGCGGCTCGAGTTTTCCAAAACGGGTCGAGTTCTCCTGTCAATTACGGGTCGAGTTTGTTGTGGGTCGAGTTCTCCAGTAACCCTTTTGAAGGCACAGATCCATTTTTAAGAACTCCTTTATGCACATATTCCTACCCCTTAAACTGGTTCAATCATAATATAATCAGGGATGCCAGTTGGGGTGAGGAAAAAATCCTACATGGGGACCGAGGCCAGTCTATGTCTAACCTAAAACGCATATATGCTGTAGGGGAATCCCCATCACTCTCCTAGCAGATCCTTGGATATAGTCTGGCAGTATTTGATATCTGGATATCTGCTCTGAGAGTGGGTCTATGTGTAGTTCTGCACTAAATGGGGAACTATTCAAAGAAATCCATTTGGAATAGATTACCACACATTATCAGTTCTATATTCTGCAAAATATCTTTACAAGTTCATAAGGTATTCCTCTGATTTCTTTTAACATTTTATAAGGCCCCCACAACTTTATTCTCACATGACATATTTTAAGCCAATCAGATGTCAGCATTCTGGTTTGCCCTTGTCCGTAGGAGGATTTCCTACAGGAATCCTACCATCCTACAGCTCTAGGCTCGTAGGCTTTTTAACGGTGTGCGCTGAAGGTAGCTGAATTAGAAAAATTTGAAAGATTACAAAACAAGTTTATATAAGATTTAGAAAAGCTGGAGTCTATATTGTTCTTAAAACAAATACAATTTCTTGAAGTTTCCATATATCTTTTAGACTAGAATGAAAATCCTACATGTAGGCAAAATCCTACAAACTGGCATCCCTGTATAATATGTCTCATTTGAAAGAGAATAAAAAAACAGTAGGTGCTAGGAAGTGGAATTTTCTAGGTAGATTCTATATTTACTGAGATATTCAAGTATTTGTTGAAAGTGGGGGGATTTTGGTTGGAATGGGCATACTGAAACAGAACTCAATATTGATTAACAGGGAGCATTAGTATAACATTTACCATCTCCATAAGTGGCACTGACTGTTGCTTACCCTCTAGGAAGTGTCATTATTTAGGTTAAACTTGTATTTGGCATGATATTCATGTATCTTTGAATTGTAGTGCAGTCATGTTCCCCCAGAGGACTCCTATCACTGGTTCCTATCACTCTCCAAGCATATTGGCACATGCCCTATACCTATATCCTTATAAGAACATTAAGTATCTGGTTGAAGCTCTGCCTCACTTTGAACATGGGGCCTGTAGTATGTCAAACTAACACTAGATAGAGCCATACCTAAGTACAGATAGGTATATGATTTTTTTTTTCTGGACAAGTTTTATTGCAATGCAATATCCTATAGTTTTATTATTTATTATTTTGACATTGATTTAAAAAAGACAAACTACTTTATGAACTTCCCCAAACACCTGACAGGCCCAGTAATCAAAGACTTGTAAGATATGCACAAAACTTGTGTATTAAAATATCTCCTATGGTAACCCAACACCTCCCTTTCCCCTGCCACTTTACCTCCAATTCCTGCCAACTCCTGGGGGGTTTCCTTGATCTCATAGTAATTAATTATTGGTGGACCTTGTATTGAGTTTTAAATGTGTCCACCTGCTAATTTGGCCTTTAAAGGCCAATATTTCTATTATAAAATGTACTCTTAGCTCTTGTTAATGATATAATTCGAACATCCAGCAGAACATGTATTGACCACATACTGACAGATTCATTACACACTCAAGAATCAGGAACTGATCAGCACCTCATAAGTGATCATCACACAATCCATGCCACAAGGAAAAAATTAAAGGTAAGAACATCTGAAACTCGTTTGGAAGGTAGGAGATATAAAAAATATTCAATAAATGATCTACAGCACTTCCTAAACGAAGTCAATTGGAATACCTTTTACCATATGAGTAACCCCAATGACCAGTGGTGCTTCATCCAACAGCAGATAACCAGTAATCTAGACACTCACTTCCCTATAAAACAATTGCATTTTAGAAGATAAAAGGCTTACGGCTGGATCACGCACAAAATACTAATACTGATTAAAGAACGAAAAGAAGCGGTGAGACAAGAAGCGTGAGACTTCATTGCACCTGACGACTTTTTACACCCTGTCACATAATCGTCGTCAGGTGGATACGCGGCAATAGTCTTCATTTTCATTGGGACAAGAAACTGCATTAAACCTATTTTACCAAGAACTATAGTGTACCACATTGTAGCAAATTATCATATCATTCGCCTTCCATACACCTACTTAACGGATTGCTACTTTAAATATGCCAAAATATACAATTACATTCAATGTAGTTCATAACATGTATAGGTTTTTCAAATGAATGATTATTTCATAATCTTGTTCCTTGGATCTGGCAAGACATATTCCTTGATAAAAGTCATCCAGTCAGGTTCACTATCCTGTATTCAGACTTACTTTTCAACGCTCGGGTAGAGGGTCTGCAGGTTTGTTAGTTCCATGAAATGTGTGGCTATGAATGTGTACGCCTGCAATGGATTAGGCAACAGGACTAAGTATAGGACATGCAGGAATAAAGGTGATGTAAATGTTTGTATACCTCTATGCTAACCTTTCTACTACCAAAGAAAAACAGGCCACCCTCCGATTCAAGATAAAGCATCCCAATGAAGCTGGTTATTTTCTCATTGTATTGGTTCAGATACAGATTTTTTCAACAAGACAGATTCCAAAATATTTATATAGCAGGGGGGTGCTTTTCAGACGTGATGATTTTAACTTGAGACTGTTTTAGGGACAAAATGTTTTTCAGTTGAGACGATCTTAAGTGATTTCAAGTTGAGACTGAGATGTGACGGTTTCGGGGGATTTTGGGTTTTTTCAGTTGAGATGATCTCAAGTGAAATGATCTCAAAAATAGTCTCAAACTGAGACCAGTTGTTACTTGTCACAACTTTATTTTCAGGTGCTAAAACTTATTCAGATTAGAAAATATTTAGAGTGAAAGGTACTAATAATCTGACATACCTATGCCCCAAATTTCATAGTTTTCCTGTGGTTATTAAGACTGTGATAAACATTTGTCTGGAAATCTGAAAAATGCAGGCACTACACTCAGACAGCGTGTGTATACCTACTGTGATGCTCGATTTTATTTGAGCAGGGTGGGGTCAAGGTCATTCCATATTTGTAAATAACACAACCCCCTTTCAAAAAGTGAAACATGTTTCACTTATTGAATACTGAACAGAAAATTATGATATTTTAGGATTGGATCAAATGGACATGAACAATTATTTGGTATAAATTTGGTCTAATTTGAATAAGTAGAAATGTCTTAAATAAATAATTTCCGATTGCAGAATCTTGTACATGGCAGGAAATGATCTCAAGTTGAGATCCACTGTGTAGACTCGAGACCTTGTCTGAAAAACACTTTTCGCCATTGATCTCAAATTCGGTCTGATGATCGCTGTTCAATCTTAGCGGATCTCAGTTGAGATCGTCGACTGAAAAACACCCCCAAGGGGCCTGGGAGCTGTTTCACTAGAAGCTGCAACTGTCGCTCTGTGTAATAGTGGCACCACAGCGACAGTGTGCGTTTCATCAGGAGGTGCACTCAAGCGTGAACGGCACTCGGGAAAGGAGCGACACCAACAGTGGCAGTGACCATTTCATCAGGAGAATTGGTGTAGCTGTTAGTGTCACTGTGGAGCCTCTGTAAGGTCTACCCTGTCGTTTGTTACGTGCATAGAATATTCTCACCCACTTCCCGTGAGAATTAATACACGAGTAAGGTATACATATATCCTATAATCGTACCAAATATGAAGATAATCCGCCAAGCGGTTCTGAAGTTATCGGTCTTTGAATTTCGTCATAGCAATCGTCTGCTCTGGTGGCCAGTGTATTTTTCGCTAATTTATGCAGCGACCTTGACATTGACTGCATATCGGGAGGTGGGAGGGTGACTTGACCACCAGAGCAGATGATTGCTATGATGAAATTGAAACGTCGATAACTTCGGAACGCTTCGACCGATATTCTTCATATTTGGTACGATTATAGGTTATATATATGCCTTACTCGTGTAAAAATTTCATTGCTTAGTTCCTATGGGAAGGGGTGAAATTCCACGTCATCGCGGCCCGTTGACGAATAGATTCAAACGTCAAACGCGTGTGCATAGCGACAGCTTTGCCAACAGTGACAGCTAGTCCCACCTCAACAGCGAGAGCACTGATGAAACGCAAATTTGGGCCTGCCACTGTTGGTGCCACTGTTGGTGCCACTGTTGCGGTCTCACCTCTCACTTTCACTCCACTACTAGTGAAACAGCTCCCTGTTTTTCAGTTGAGATCATGTCCACTTGAGATCTGCTGAGATCGAAAGTGTTTTTCAGTTGAGATCATTTGAGGTGATCTCAAGTTAAGACTAAGATAAGACCGTTTGGGGTGCTTTGGGTGTTTTTCAGTTGAGATGATCTCAGGGATCTCAAGTGAAAGGATCTCAACTTCGGTCTCAACTTAAGATCAGTTGATACTTGTCTCAACTTTTTTATCCAGTGCTAAAACATATCAAAATTAAAAGATATTTAGAGCAAAGTGTATTGATAACCTGGCAAACGTATATTCCAAATTTCATAGTTTTATTGTGGTTATTATGACCATGAGAGACAATTGATAAGCAACATAAAAACAAGGCACTGCACCACTCAGCTAGTTTGTGCTAAACCTACTGTAATGCTCAAAGTCAGTTTCAACTTGAGATCGGTCTCAACTTGAGATCGGTCTCAACTTGAGATTGGTCTCAACTTGAGATCGGTCTCAACTTGAGATTGGTCTCAACTTGACATTGGTTCACAAAAGGTATCGCAAGGGACTTGACATAACAGTTTGGGGTGACAATAGGCAATTTAGAGGCTCTGGTTTACTTAAACCACAGGAAGATCACTATAGAACTTGAGATAGCTCTACACTGAGGGCTAGGGATCTCAACTTGAGATCCTTGGAGTTGAGATCCCCTAAGATCGGCTGTGTAGACTTGAGACAACGTCTGAAAAACACTTTCCGCCATTGATCTCAAAGTTGGTCTCAGGATCTTGGATTGATCTTAGCAGATCTCAAGTTGAGATCCTCTCGACTGAAAAACACCCCCTGGCAGATTCCTAAATACACCATACTTAAGATTTTATGTTAGTTTGGAGGAAAGTTCCACATTAAACCAGACAAGCTGATAATAGTTAAAAATGATTTATTTGGTGTAAAGATACATCGAAATAGGGGGCGGTTGGGTCAGATGCTTGCAACATTTCGTCTTATTTAATAGGACTTCATTAGGCAATGTTGGCAAGATTTTATGAAAAGGGAGCGCTGTATTATCCACATAGATTTGTACTTCCTTCACGCTGATGTTACACAAACATATCTTAAGTCTTGAATCAAAGACACATTATATGCAGTTCATCTTCGTAGCGCTAGTTTTGTCTGATTAGTATTGTTGTTGAGATGTATCCCACACCCATTCCCTGTCTTTCTGGAGGATTTGACGTAGAGGCTCATTATGGTTGGGGTAATGATCTGACCCAGTAATGTGATCCTGGGCCCTATTTTTTAGTCACGATATCGTGGATCCACGATGGCCTAAGATCGTGGGTTGAGGCCAAGACATTTTTGGGTGATACAAAATTGCCGCTGTGCTATAGACGTGATCGTAGCCGCGTGCCTATGATCTGAGCTCAAATGATCGGCGCTGGCGACATGTTTAGAACTGTCGTAGTTTCTATATTTGGCCTCATGCCGGGAACGAGCTCCATAGCCACGTGTCTCTATTTACTTAAATTGTCGCTTGTCATAAAATTTTATTACGAGTAAGGGTACATATAACCTATAATCGTTCCAAATATGAAGAATATCTGCCCAACCGTTCCGAAGTTATCGGCGTTTCGATATGAAACATTGGGATATAGATTGGATACTCTGGACATGTCGTACCGAATGCGCAACTTCACTTCCCGTAAGAATTAAGCAATGAAATTTTAACACGAGTAAGGTATACATATAACCAATAATCGCACCAAATATGAAGAAAATCGGTTGCAGAGTTCCGAAGATATCGACGTTTGGATTTCGTCATAGCAATGTCTGCTCTGGTGACCCTAATTTATGCAGTGACCTCGACATTCACTGTCACCGGGAGGTGGGAGGGTGCAAAGGCCACCAGAGCAGAGGATGACTATGACGAAATTCAAACGCGGATCTCTTCTACATGCTGGGGCCGATTCTCTTCATATTTGGTACGATTATAGGTTATATATATACCTTACTCATGTTAAAATTTCATTGCTTAATTCCTACGGGAAGTGAAGTTGCGCATTCGGTACGACATGTCCAAATTTGTCTTAGGCCTATGACCTATGTGGCGTCATTTTTCGCTTGGGTGAGCACCGATTGTCGTGACTATAATACACATTTGAGCTCCCTACGTGTCGTAGACGGACGCCATTTGTCGCAGGTTCTAAGATCGTGGCTCTATAGCACACACCCGCCTGGCCGATGTCGCCAATAACGATTGTCGTGACTAAAAAACAGGGCCCTGGGTTTAGAGAATTTACATTTTTCATTGAGTGTGAGCCCTGCATTTTTTAGCACCAGAAGTACTCTACGGTTATCCAAGTGACATATATATATATGACCCCTTGTGTCATAGATCCGTTCATTTGATTACCACATTGGTGACAGCAGCGTGATCGTGGTGATTGCTTTGTGTCAATTTGTTGACAAATAGTTTGTGGGGTCGCAAACAGGTATGTCATGGGTTGTCATAGTGTCGGCATGACAACTAAGAGCGGTTTCATCCGTGGGAATCCTCAGGCTGCTCTGACAAAAAAAACAACTGTGGAAATATGGAGAATCTTTATCTTAACAAGGAATCCAACACCGACCTCGTTCATGTCATAGTTGTCAACCTCGTTGACTGATCTGTTAGAGAGGCAAATAGGAGCTTAGTTTCCCTCTTTGCCACATTCGTTACATGTTGCGTTATGGGCTTTTGCCCCACACCATTTGCATGGCAATTTTGAGGGCGTTTTTACCTTGATTGAAGCTTCTGCTGTTGGTTGTTGATTTTGCCGAATCTTCCTTGAAATGTACATATTCAGCTTCTTTTGGCACGAAAGTTAGTTGGCAAGTGATGCCTTTACTCATTTCGCTGACTTTCAGTGCATCTACTACATGGGCATGATCTGGGACTTGTGGCACACAATACTGGTGGTACCAACTATCATGCAATCTCATATAAGGCCATCTTTGAGGGTGCTGAATTTGCAAAGGGCTGCTATTTAACATAGCCATGTGTAGTAGGCCTCAACTTTCTCATCTGCCTTCTGGGTGGCGATGTTGAACTTGAATGTTTTGAGGGACAAAGTATCTTTTCAGTTTGGCAAGAATTCCTCAATTGTTTCTTTTGTCTTCTACTGACAGAGTTAGGAAGGCTCTCGTGACCTTGAGGCAATTGAGACCCATGGTTCATTTGGATTGTCCAAGGTATCTTCTTTCTTGAGCTTTTGGTGTTGGCGTGTGGCATTGTAATACAGCTCCCACTGGGTCTCAAAATCTCTCTAATCATCTGCAACATTGTTTGTGGTGTCCAATGGAGTGGGAGGAGGAATTGAATAGGTTGCCATTTTGTCCCAAAGTATATGTTTATTTATGAAGTTGTAGCCAGTGCAGATTCCCTGTTTCCATATACTGTTTACATGGAAATTTTAGCAGGGGTTTGTTTAGCACTGTTTTTTTTGTTTATACTTTCACAATTCTAGATTTACACACGAGAACAAGTTCAAATCGATTATGGTAATTGGCATATGATATAAGGTGTAAATAGGTGTAAGTGATCTTATGTCATGTGGTCTCTCCTCTCCTTCCTTTGTTCTCCCTGGTAACAGATAGGGGGCAGCTTAGTAGTATAGACAAGACCTAGTAGATCTTATTGGGGTTTCCCATGATTCAGTGTGGTTAGGAGATGTATTGCTAGCTGATTCTCGTCGTTGTATGATGATATACCCTTGACCCATATCCCACAATTATAGCAGTTTAATGGTTTTTTAAAAATAAAACTTCAAATTGGAAATCTGATGGCAGAAATGGAAATGTCAGTTATTTCTATATATGTATATTTCAAATTATATTTTGATTCTCCAGTTAGAAATAAGAAAACGATTGATCATTGGGGGACAGGCGGCCTTTACGTACCCGGGGCGATATTAGGGTGTTTAGTAAAATCTGGAGGGTCTATACTACATGTTGGGATGAAATTTCAAGCAGATCCTGTTAAAAATGCACCTCTAAATATAAGGTAGGTATTTATGCTTTTAGCGTAGAATATATTCTACGCTATTTGAAGACAACAGATAAGGGTGCTGATCCAGCCACGTTCGGAGAATGAATGGGGAGTGAGTGATAACATCAATTCCGTGGGGTGTAGCACTTGAAAGGTACCTGAAAGGTTCAATTGTTTGACAAACCATTTTACAAAGTATAATATGCATCTGCTTTACCTGTGAAGAAGAACGTCTAGTTCTGCTTTAATAGTTCATAATCCATGAAAGTGAGTAGAGGTATGATCTGATCATGTGGAGGTTGGAAGTTGAGAACTTCCCCTTATCAAAACCTTTTTCCTAAATTCAGGAAGAGGTTTCCATGTTACCTTGAGATTCAGCAGGTGTTCACATATGGCATAGCATATACCCATTCCTTCATCCACACTGGTACCTTAAAGGATAAAGCATTCCATTAAGCTACTACCTGTTTATTGTTTGAATGGTGTCAATAACAAAGCTGGGGCCTGTTTATCAGTCATAACCATATGTGATAGTGACCGTTTTAACTATGGGGCGCCGTTCTGGACAAACCCCTTTCGTCAATATTTTCGTAATATACTATACCTTTCGTCCCAAAAAATATTTTGGATCACCAAATTTTGGTTTCGTTCTCTATTTCGTCAACGAAATACACAACGAAAGCTATATTTAAGAACCCCATAATTTTTTTAAATGTCGAAATATTGTACGAAATATTTTGTTCTCAAACCATATATTTCGTTCACAAAATTAATTTCGTCAAACACAAAATTAATTTCGTCAAACACAAAATTTATTTCGTCAAACACAAAATTAATTTTGTCAATCACGAAATTCATTTCGTAAATGACGAAATTTATTTCGTAAATGACGAAATTCATTTCGTGAAACTCATTTTGTGAAAGTCATTTCGTCGAGTTCCTTCTACCTACACTAGGGGGCGACACTGTGCCGCTGGAGGCCCCATACTTATACCATATCCCTTATACTTTCCTGAAATACTTCTCCCCTGTCCCAAATACTTCTCCCCAAATCCCTTATATCTCGTATCTCCAAGATCGGGTTCAATATTATTAATTCTTCACGAATTGTTCTTATTAATAAGTGCTTATTAATAAGTTTCAGGTCTATACTGTCCCTCCACCATACTGTCCCTCCACCATACTGCCCCTATATCATACTGCCCCTCTGCCATACTGCCCCTCTACAATACTGCTCCTCCACCATACAGCCCCTCCACCACACTGCCCCTCTACAATACTGCCCCTCCACCATACTGTCCCTCCACCATACTGCAACTCCACCACACTGCCCCTCTACAATACTGCCCCTCTACAATGCTGTCCCTCCACCACACTGCCCCTATATCATACTGCCCCTCCACCATGCTGCCCCTCCACCACACTGCCCCTATATCATACTGCCCCTCCACCATGCTGCCCCTCCACCATACTGCCCCTCCACCATGCTGCCCCTCTACCATACTGCCGATCTACTATACTGTCCCTCCACCATACTGTCCCTCCACCATACTGCCCCTTTACCATACTGTCCCTCCATCAAACTGCCCGTCCACCATATTGCCCATTAACCATACTTCCCCTAGACCATACTGCCCCTTAACCATACCACCCCTCATCAATACATTCCCTCAACCACCATATTCCCCCTCAACCCTACTGCCCCTCAACCATACTTCCCTTAAACGATACTGCTCCTCTACCATACTACCTCTCAATCATACTGCCCTTACACCATACTGCTCCTCTACCATACTGCCTCTCAACCATACTGCCCCTCACCCATTCTTCCCCTCAACCACTATAAATTCCCTCAACAATACTGCCTCTCAACAATACTGCCCTTAATCCATACTGTCCTTAAACCATACTGCCTCTCAACCTTACTGCCCTAAACATACTGGCCCTAAACCATACTGGCCCTCACGTTACTGCCTCTGAACTATACAGACCCGAACTATTCTGCCCCTCATAGGGGTACTATGGTGAGGGACAGTGTGGAGGAGGGGTACTATGGTGAGTGGTAGTATGGTTTAAGGGCCGTATGGTTGAGGGGCAGTATGGTAAAGGGGCAGTATGGTGGAGGGACAGTATGGTAAAGGGGCAGTATGGTGGAGGGGCAATATGGTAAAGGGGCAGTATGGTGGAGGGGCAGTATGGTGGAGGGGCAGCATGGTGGAGGGAGAGTATTGTATAGGGACAGTATGGTAAAGGGGCAGTATGGTGGAGGGGCAGTATTGTAGAGGGACAGTATGGTGCAGGGACAGCATTGTAGAGGGGCAGTATGGTGGAGAGGCAGTATGGTAAAGGGGCAGTATAGTATAGGGGCAGTGTGGTGGAGGGGCAGTATGGTGGAGGGACAGCATTTTGTAGGGGCCCATCTGAGGGAGGGCAAGCACTCGTTACTGGTGGTATAGCCTAGTGGTTATGGTACTCGCCTTGGTGTAATGGGGTCTGTGGTTCGAACCCCACCCATCCTAGCATTTTCATGTTTTTCTTTTTAAATAGAAAAGGAAAAACGCCAGTGAAGAGACATTCAGTGCACAATATATAAAACAAATCTAAAATATGTTGTAATTATTTTAGTTTATGCGGAAACAATGTGTCCTTTGCTGTTTGTTTACGTTTTTACGCTTTGTTTACATTTTGCAGGCTTGTTCCCACTGCCAGTGTATCTCTGACGTAGGGTAGTAAAGGCTCTTAGTCTCCATAAGATCAGTTATAATGTTTTTTTATGATGATTCTTTTTGTAATTCGGAGTAATTCTATAATTCATGTTTGTATTCTGTATTTCTATCTCTTACATGGTGTACCACTAAATATTCCCGTAATCCAAGCGATGTCAGCTCCAGCGGCACAGTGTCGCCCCCTGGTGTATGTAGACGGAACTCGGCGAAATTTATTTCGTGAAAGACGAAATTTATTTCGTCAATGACGAAATTTATTTTGTGATGGACGAAATTTATTTCGTCTCTGACGAAATTTATTTCGTCTTTTACGAAATTGATTTTTTTGACGAAATTATTAGTTTGGTAACGGAAAATTTGTGTTAACAAAAAAGTATTTTGTAAAATATTTTTGTGTTCTGAGAAAAATTATTTGGGTATGAAATATACGTTTCGTAGTGTATTTCGTGAATGAAATACATTCCGTAGTACGAAAGGTATAGTATATTACGAAAATATTGACGAAAGGGGTTTGTCCAGAACGGCGCCCCATATTAAACAGCATCGGGTTCTAGAGATAAATGGCCATAATAATATTGACCATTCTGAGGAGTAAATGTCTTGGTCACTGTTTTGCATTCCAGAGTCGTGGTCATTTGGTGACCATTTAGTCCAAAGGGTCTCCAAAAACAGTGACAGGGTCAGACATGTTATACATGTAAGATATTCATACTAAAACTTATCAAAATTAAAAGATATTTGCAGTGGAGGATTCTATATGGATGTCATACCTTTAACCCAAATTATATAATTTTCCAATGATTATCTTTTTCATAAGAACTATTTCACCAAAGCCAGTGATAACTGCTGACACTGCTCTGCTTGACTGTCTTGTTTACATCCTACTGCAGTACTCGACCCTAAGTTGGTGTGATAGTCTCATACTTTCGATTGGCATATTTCATTTTATATACTTTCACTGTATCTAATGAAAAAATATTTACTGTGATGAATTATCCATGTCTGTTATGTCTAATTCCCAAATTTCATAATTTTCTGTCGAGCAATGTGCATGTGAGACATGTTTTTATTTTTGAATGGGCCTTGGGTCAACAGTGATCATAACAGCCCAACAGTGACCGGGTCAGAGGAACACTTTGTGGTCATGATCACTCATTTTGTCTCCCAAACAGTCACTCTTTTTCGAACACAAGTAATAAAGACGTTGCTGTCTGAAAATGCAATACTCTGCCGGTCACATTATACTGATGACAGCAAACCAGTCGCTCCTCAGGTATACAACTCGTGACTTACCTCTACCGAGCTCATCAATAATAATTAGAGATGATTTGCTTGCATTCCTCACAATGTAATTTATTTCCCTCATCTGAAACAAAAAACACAATCAATACTGCTCTCATTGGTCACTACTGTGATGTGTATGAATAATGATAACTAAAGCCGAAAGACTGCCACGTTGACAAAGATATAAGAAGTAGTACGTTTTAAGACATTTGTGCTCCTCCAGACCAGCGATGTGGCATGAAAACATTGTCGTTTGACCATGAAACGGCACCCTTCTGGCTGCCAAACAGTGCCAGTTTTTCGTCAAGTAAAAACCTAATAAATCAGGGGGCTGTTTCACTAGGAGCTATAAGTCTTGCTGTTTGTAACAGTGGCACCACAGTGGCAGTTTGCGTTTCATTAGTAGGTGCACTCAAGCGTGAACGGCACTTGGGTACAAGCGGCACCAACATTGGAACCTGTTTCTTCAGTGCAGAGGGTCTCACTGTTAGTGCCACTGTGGAGCTGCTGTAAGCGAGAGGGTAGACCCTCTCGTTTGTTACGTGTATAGAATACTTTCACCAACTTCCCGTGAGAATTAAGCAATGAAATTTTTACACGAGTAAGGTATACATATAACCCATAATCGTACCAAATATGAAGAAAATCGGCCACACCGTTTCGAAGATATAGGCATTTGAATTTTGTCATAGCAAATACTGCTCTGGTGGCCAGTGTCTCCGGGGGGAGACAGAAAGAACAGCCGAAACCCTGCCACACTACGGAGGGAGTGAAAAAGAACAGAGACCAATGCAAACGCACGGAGGGAGTGAAAAAAGTGCGATTATAGGTTATATGTACCCCTTACTCGTGTTAAAATTTTATCGCTTAATTCCTATGGGGTGAAATTCCACGTCATACCGGCCCGTTGACAAATAAATTCAAATGTCAAATGCGTGTGCATAGCGAGAGCTGTGCCAACAGTGAGAGCTAGTCCCACCTCAACAGTGAGAGCACTGATGAAACGCGGATTTGGGCTTGCCACTGTTGGTGCCACTGTTGGTGCCACTGTTCCAGTCCTACCTCTCGCTTTGACCCCCCTACAAGTGAAACAGCCCCCAGCTTTCGTCCGGCTTGTAAATTATATTAAGGACATTTAAAACACTCCCGTTTTCATGCCATACCGCCGGCATGGTAGAGCAGGGCTTTAACCTGCTCTTACACTCAAAGATTTCTATGACTGTGAATGCTTGATTCTAGGGTAAAAATACCCAGTAGTGTAATAGATTTGTAGTGCCTTTCACACTTCTCATCTATCACCTCCATCTCAAAGATATTATCTTCCTACGTCATGACACTGCTGTCCATACCTACATGCGTCTGGTATTATGTTAGATGTTTGGTACTCTATCTAAAGCTTCAGGCCTGTGTAGATAGAGAATGCAGGGCTGTTCCCCAGCCATTTCACATCAGTAGTATTCAAAGATTTTAACCTTTTCCTCACCAGAGTCTTTGGGCCATCTTCAATTGAAATGTGCACTATATACATTTTGTTCTGCCGTGTTGGTGGTAAATGGTTGATTAAATAGACATTTTTCACATTCCGAGATAGAAGAGTAAGGAATATGGCAGAAATTGAAAAAGGTCAGAAAACAATTAGTTGTTTGGAGAGACATTTTCCGGCTCATCTTATGGGATAGGATGGCCTATGTGAGGGTGACTTGATCATGTACTTACATTATTTATAACAATAAACGTACAGTTCATTTCTGAATATCATAACATTACCCTAGGTATGTAACTTAAAGAAACCTTTATCTACCAAACCAACATTTCATTATGTCGTGAGCGGAGTGACAACGTTTCCTTTCAGATATTGATACTACTCCTATCTGTTTCCTATGTCAACCAATTGTAGTTATTTTTCCAGTAAAATCCTAAATATTATTTTCTTACATACTAGAATAGTAGCAAACAATCGATATATATATATATATATATATATATATATATATATATATATATATATATATATATATATATATATATATATATATCTGCTTGATATGTAAGATGCTGCTTCTCCTTGAAAATAAAAAAAGGAAAGGTGAAAATGGATGACTGACCTCAACCATGAAGGTGGAGGAGTTGGTTTCCATATCGTCATCGCTACCAATTCGGGAGAAGATCTGATCAGCGACCCGGAAGGAGGCGTACTCGGCCGGCACGAATGAGCCAACCTGCGCCATGATCTGTAGGAGCGCTACCTGCCGCACATACGTCGACTTACCACTCTGAGGACAAGTCATGTAGTGTGTTAAGGGATATCTCTGTATTCAACACCCCAGTATGCTCTAATGAACACCAATGAACTTAGAAAACGATATTTTCAACTAACCTATTGATCACTGAATTAAAATGATCCCTCTATGGCAAGCTGATGCTACCTTAAAATGAAAACCTGTCAAATCTGAATCATGTTGCTGCAGTCTCCAGGTCACAATTGTCCTCTGTGCAACAATATTATGATCCAACCATGGTAACTGATTATTAGTTCCATGAGGACAAAAAACAATTATAAACATGTTGATGGCAGATATGACTAAAGATTAATTATATTTTGAGGCGTTATTCTGTTTTAAGTAGATACCATACTTACCATATTAGGTCCAGTTATCACAATAAAGTTAGTTTCCTCTGATGCATACTGAAATGTAAAAAGATAGCAACCTTTGACATATATTCAACTGTAGACAATACCACGGACCTGTATCTCTGGATAGGAAACGCGAGCCATTGCCGTGTTTGTTCAACGATCTCTTCGACTCGGCTATGCTTGACTGCGTTTCGCGGGTAGTGCACTAATTTCCGTGTGATCCGCTAGGGGGCACCTATACAAGTTCCATTATAAGCCACCAGGGTTCAAAAGTGGCGCTGCTAAAAAAGAATCTAGTGCACTTAGGACCCTAATTCGAACTGTCCCATGTAGGTATATATCTGGAATCGACTGACAAATACTTTATTAAGGCCTAGGGGCATGGGAACAATTTAAGAATCTGGATTTTCTGGATTTTTCCCTTGAAAATCAGGGAATTTTGACTGCCGACCCAACCCAAACTAGCACAAAATGTGTCGTAACTTTAAAAAATCTAGTGAACTAAGAACCCTAATTCCAACTGTCCCATGTAGGTACATACCTGGAATCGACTGACAAATACTTTATTGAGGCCTAGGGGCATGGGAATGAATTGAAAATAATTGTTTCCTAAGACTGACTGCCTGGAAATCAGGGAAATTTGTTCGCCAGCCCCAACTATTCTAAGACAAAATGTGCCGTAACTTATTAAGGCCTAGGGGCATGGGAACAATTTAAGAATCTGGATTTTCTGGATTTTTTCCTTGAAAATCAGGGAATTTTGACTGCCAACCCAAACAGTTTGGGTGACTTTAGATGGGAGCGCCACAGAGAAATGACTGATTTTGGGGGTTCACCTGTGAAAAGTCAGAGTTTCAAAAATGTTCCCGGTTAGCACGGCCCTGCTTATATATTTAGCTGTCTTCCCTAATGTGGAAGCTACTCAGAACAGTTGAAATTATATTCCTAGCCCTTCTGGGAGAGTCCAAACAATTGGCAGAGTTTGGGTGACTTTAGATGGGGACACCACAGAGAAATGACTGATTTTGGGGGGTTCACCTGCGAAAAGTCAAAGTTTCCAAAGTGTTCCCTGTCAAGCAGGCCTTGCTTATGTATTTAGCTGTCTTCCCCAATGTGAAAGCTACTCAGAACAGTTGAAATTATATTCCTAGCCCTTCTGGGAGTTTCCAAACAATTGGCAGAGTTTGGGTGACTTTAGATGATGGCGCCACAGAGAAATGACTGATTTTGGGGGGTTCACCTGTGAAAAGTCAAAGTTTCCAAAATGTTCCCTGTCAACCAGGCCCTGCTTATGTATTTAGCTGTCTTCCCCAATGTGAAACCTACTCAGAACAGTTGAAATCATATTCCTAGCCCTTCTGGGAGTTTCCAAACAATTGGCAGAGTTTGGGTGACTTTAGATGATGGCGCCACAGAGAAATGACTGATTTTGGGGGGTTCACCTGTGAAAAGTCAAAGTTTCCAAAATGTCCCCTGTCAACCAGGCCCTGCTTATGTATTTAGCTGTCTTCCCCAATGTGAAACCTACTCAGAACAGTTGAAATTATATTCCTAGCCCTTCTGGGAGTTTCCAAACAATTGGCAGAGTTTGGGTGACTTTAGATGATGGCGCCACAGAGAAATGACTGATTTTGGGGGGTTCACCTGTGAAAAGTCAAAGTTTCCAAAATGTTCCCTGTCAACCAGGCCCTGCTTATGTATTTAGCTGTCTTCCCCAATGTGAAACCTACTCAGAACAGTTGAAATTATATTCCTAGCCCTTCTGGGAGTTTCCAAACAATTGGCAGAGTTTGGGTGACTTTAGATGATGGCGCCACAGAGAAATGACTGATTTTGGGGGGTTCACCTGTGAAAAGTCAAAGTTTCCAAAATGTTCCCTGTCAACCAGGCCCTGCTTATGTATTTAGCTGTCTTCCCCAATGTGAAACCTACTAAGAACAGTTGAAATTATATTCCTAGCCCTTCTGGGAGTTTCCAAACAATTGGCAGAGTTTGGGTGACTTTAGATGATGGCGCCACAGAGAAATGACTGATTTTGGGGGGTTCACCTGTGAAAAGTCAAAGTTTCCAAAATGTTCCCTGTCAACCAGGCCCTGCTTATGTATTTAGCTGTCTTCCCCAATGTGAAACCTACTCAGAACAGTTGAAATTATATTCCTAGCCCTTCTGGGAGTTTCCAAACAATTGGCAGAGTTTGGGTGACTTTAGATGATGGCGCCACAGAGAAATAACTGATTTTGGGGGGTTCACCTGTGAAAAGTCAAAGTTTCCAAAATGTTCCCTGTCAACCAGGCCCTGCTTATGTATTTAGCTGTCTTCCCCAATGTGAAACCTACTCAGAACAGTTGAAATTATATTCCTAGCCCTTCTGGGAGTTTCCAAACAATTGGCAGAGTTTGGGTGACTTTAGATGATGGCGCCACAGAGAAATGACTGATTTTGGGGGGTTCACCTGTGAAAAGTCAAAGTTTCCAAATGGTCCCTGTTAACCAGGCCCTGCTTATGTATTTAGCTGTCTTCCCCAATGTGAAACCTACTCAGAACAGTTGAAATCATATTCCTAGCCCTTCTGGGAGTTTCCAAACAATTGGCAGAGTTTGGGTGACTTTAGATGATGGTGCCACAGAGAAATGACTGATTTTGGGGGGTTCACCTGTGAAAAGTCAAAGTTTCCAAAATGTTCCCTGTCAACCAGGCCCTGCTTATGTATTTAGCTGTATTCCCCAATGTGAAACCTACTCAGAACAGTTGAAATTATATTCCTAGCCCTTCTGGGAGTTTCCAAACAATTGGCAGAGTTTGGGTGACTTTAGATGATGGCGCCACTGAGAAATGACTGATTTTTGGGGGTTCCCCTGTGAAAAGTCAAAGTTTCAAAAATGTTCCTATTCAACCAGGCTATGCTAAAGTATTTAGCTGTCTTCCCCAATGTGAAAGCTACACAGAACAGTTAAAATTATATTCCTAGGCCTTCTGGGAGTTTCCAAACAAATGGCAGAGTTTGGGTGACTTTAGCTCATGGTACCCCTCAGAAATCACCCATTTTCATTTTAAAACTCCAAAATTTGAAAATATTCCCAATCTCACAGGCCTTATCAAACTATTTAGCTGTGTTCCCAATTAGAAAACTACTCAGAATAGTTGTAATTCCAGTTCTATGCCTTCTGATGGTTAAAACTACCTGCTGCTACTGTGGTGCCGCCCTGGTGGCAAAAACGGGAACTCTAGAACAATAGCGAGTCATAGAGAGATAAGCCAGCAGGCCTGGGTTGCCAATCCAGGTCATCCAAATCCGTGACAATACCCAGTTTTCAAAAGCTTAAAATCAGTTCAGCTCATGACTATCTGACTGGTGACTCCCCGATAATCTCCTTTCGATTATGCTTGTATATTGAGAGGAGCTGCGAAAAAGTGGCAAAAAAAGGGCTCCAAATCGAGCAAAAAATCGTATTACTATATACCTATGCCCGAAAGTCTATGAAATACTACCTGCTGCTAGGGGTGTAGTATAAAGCGACTATTCCACCTGAAATCTGGCCTAGCTCTATCCGCCATTGTTTATACTGTGGTCGAGCTGTCATTAGAAATCAGCTCGCACCGGGTTTAAACTTTAAATTAATGATTAATACTCAATATGTTCATAATCCAGTACTCGACTCTGAGTTGGTGTGATAGCCCCATACTTTCAATTTTATACACTTTCACTGTATCAAATGAAACAATATTTACTGTGATGAATTATCCAGGTCCATATATCTGTTTCCCAAATTTCATAATTTTCTGTTTAGCAATAAACATGTGTAACATGTTTTTGTTTCCGAATGGGCCTTTGACCAACAGTGATCATAACAGCCCAATAGTTATCCGGTCTGTGCACCGCTCTGCTGTCATGATCACTCAAACGGTTACTCTTTTCTATCACAACTAATAAAGACTTCGCTGTCTGGAAGCACCTCCCAGTTCTATATAAATACCTCAGCTTACATGGGTGCCATCGCAAGGCACCTTCACAGCACACTCCTCATGCCAAACCGCCAGTCCGGTGAAAATAGTTGTATTTCTCACAGAATTAATTTACCAACGTTTAAAATCAAAGCAAAAGCGCTTTCTTTCACCATAGGCATGATAAAAGCTGCCGGCCATCTTTCAGTTGATACAAACCTTTTGTGTACGTGAGTCCTATTCTATAGCCACTGTGCCATTCGTTTTTTACCTACTTTATATAAAATGGCACGATTTCGACAGGATCTGTTTAGAGTTGCTCCCCAACATAGAGACAGACAGAACTAGACATGTGCATGGAGACTGAAATCCTAAGAGAGTGAGACTCTCGTGTGCAGGAAAACTTAAACCTGCTATTCTTTTTAGTAGGTCTTCACTCAGATTTGCGTTTTCCCTCGTGATTTAGTTCTAACAATATTGAAAACTAAATTCAATAGTGTAGTTTACTGATCTCCCTACCCTGAGACAAGCTGTGTGACAGCCTCCGCCATTACAAGATGGTGCAAGTTTCGCTGGTTCCTAAATCACGCTGAAATTGAACATAACAGCGTGTACTTTAACTTAGGCCCCACCGCCAGTTTGAATATTAATAGGGAGCCAAAGTGAACCCGCTCCAACCACAGATAGCCGGTCACAAAATACTATTTCCGGTTATCGGCGCTCAGTACTTAGCCTATGTAGGTTCGAGATTATATGTCTCCAATCTTTTAGATCCAAATTTTAATAAACTTAACAACTGTCATCGTAGTTTTGAAACAAAGTTATTCAGTGACGATAATTATAATCTTCACTTCAAAAGTAACAAACGAGACCAAAAACATAAGTCTAGCCTCAAACCCCCATAGCTTTAGCACTAAGCCTCATTCTTACTGGCCACCGGAAACATTGTTTTGTAGGTGGGTATCTGTGGTTTCAGTGTGTTTACTTTGGCTCCCTATGGCCGCAGTAGTGTGATGTCATTCTATCCGCTGAGAGCTCGTCTCTTTAGCCTGTAGTGCAGCAACTTTTCACCAGATGGCGTTTACACGGCTCAAGGTAGGCTGCCCTGTGCGTCATAAGCAGTCGTGAAAGAGACTAGATCTAGCTGAGAGCAGACTTTCCCATGGCTTTCCTGATGGCTTTCTGCTTCACATCTCCTGTTACCGCTTACAATTAGCTAGATCATGAACACGGGAGTAAAACATCCAGTTTTGGCTTTTTTCTGTCTATGTGAGTTCTTGCGCCGAAGGCGCTAGTTGTTAGCTAAAACTGTCACAAAACGTTTGGAAGTTGGAAGTTTTGGTCCTAGGATAATCCAGAAGTTTTTGTTTAGGTGTTCCCACCACTATACAATAAAAATGGTGATTTTATCAACTGACTTTGGAATGGTCCTGAGCGGGTTGGGAGACAACATGTACATGTGGATCTTGATCAATAAAAGTAAATTTAAAAAAAGAAAAATAACCGCCTCGTCTACCGATCTCATCTCCCTTCTTGATACTCTTGTTACAGCTTCACTCTACATGGGACTGGCTATCATATTCTACCATCTATGATGACCTGATTAAATCTGATTACCAATACTCATTCAATATATGCTGTGCATTTGTTACTAAACATGCGCCTTGAGATCGAACAACATGATTTCATCCAAATGCCATATCAAGAGGACAAGCGGGTGACTTACAGCATTGTTTGGGACTGGTGGGTCGACCATTATCTTGTCTAGTATTGGATGACGTCCCTGTTTGATGGCCAGTGTGTCTGTGAATTCAGGTTTCACTGAAAGGCAGATCTCTGATGTTCAATAAAAACACATTATAGGTATCATTCTAACATTCCTACACACGGAAAGCAACGTAGGTTGTATAGTTCGATGTCCGAAACAAGGGCTATGTTTGCAATGATTCTGTTTTTCTCTTTTTTTCCAAATAATAAATGACATTCAGTGTGATAGCTTGAAACAATCATCGGACAAAACGATCTGCAACTAGTAAGATTTTTTGTTTTTTTGATGGTTTTATTAGGGTCTGATATGTTATACATAGTCCGCCAGATTCGGCAACGGCCGATCTGCCACCCGGTCCCTCTGAGTTTCATCATCAATCCGATACAATACAATAGAAATTGACAGAGTAGGGTAACCACAGAGTTTAAGAATGAACTGGGACCTGTTTCACTAGTTCTCTGACAACCCTCTGCGATACAATAATGGTAGGTCGTGTTTCACTAGTTTCGTGATGTGGTGTATTTGGGTGAGAGATGGCTTATTTTAACTCTGATTATACAGACAACAACAACCTCTAAGTGCTCTTCTAGATCGCCGACTCCATGTGCTGCTCAGCACTTTATTTCAGGTCTCACTACACAGAGTATTTGTTTTAAGGTCTCACTACACATAGTATATATATAACACTCCTCCCTTTTTAGTTGTTTCTTTGTATGCCTTTACAAATCAAAATAATGAGCAATACTCTGAAACGTCTCAGTAGATATAGGTAAAACTTTTCATGAAATAGTTATCTTTTGCATTCACTGATAGTCACAGAAACTATACTTGTTGATACACACAATATTAACTACATTGACATTCTTTTAAACTCAATGTTTCTTTACCTGACTCATAACCATACTCAACATTTTATAAATTCAGTTTCTCTGGTGGTTTACTTATTCTGGTTGACTTTCAAATAGTGGGAGTCAAAACTGGAGCTGTCTTTTGAGTTGTTTTATTTGGTGTAGGAGGCAGAAGATTAGGTGTAGGAGGCACATTGCTGTCTTGCTGATTAGCCTTATGGTCAGTTGGTGAAATACTGGGGGTAGGCATGGCATCAAGGGCTCTGGCCATCAGTGATGGGTGTGCAATGGAAGTAGGTACTGAAGTAGCATCCACATCGTTGCTGTTCTCATGATAATGTGGCTTGGTAGGTACTCAGGCATGAATGTGGTCAATGTGCCTTTTGCACAGCCATCCATCCTCAAGATGTACTGTATAGGTAACAGGACCTAATTTCAATTCTAATACTCCGAGCATCCATTTGTGCATACCAGCAAAGTTCACTACCCATACTACATCGCCAACTTAGAATTCATGCTTGGTGGACTGGTGATTCCTAATTGCAGATGATTGTCTCTCTAGCACCTTTGCTGATACTGAGGGCCTCTGTACATCTAGTAAGAAATGTGGCTTTCATTTCATCAAAAGTTCAGCTGGTGTTTGTCCAGTGGTGGTCTGTGGTGTGACTCTATACCTTGCTAGAAAACGATATACAGTAAAACCCCTCTTAAGGGGACACCCTCCGTTCCGGGCCAAGTGTCCCCTTAAGCGGGGTGTCCCCTTAAGCGGGGTGTCCCCTTAAGCGGGGTGTCCCCTTAAGCGGGGTTTTCAGTCTTTCAATGGCTATACAATATAATAGAGAATTCCTACATAAATGAAGGAAACGATGGTTATTAGGTTAAAATGTTTATCAATAACCCATAATTAAATAAATTAATATAAATCATATATGATTTATATTTGTTTACTTGAAATAATTCATATAATATAAATGAATATAAATACACAAACAAAAAAAAGAAGATAATAGAGGTTGAAGGTGGATATGCCTTCCTTGTGAAATTCGCTCCTTTTTATACCCCCGGTCAATGCCCCCCCCCCCCCCCCACCCCAGTGACTTCTGAGAGAAATCAGCAGCCCTAAAAGGACTCATCGTGAGCCGCCCAGAGCCGCGACGGCTCACTGAATACCGCACCTTCAAAGCCCCCAGCCCTCCCTGTGTTGCCCACAGCTAACCTGTAAGCAGGCCTCTTACCTGGCACCTTCAGCAGGCGCGAAAATCACGGGTCCTAATATCCACTCACTGGGCCCGCCCAGACCCGCTAGAGATGTAGTTATAACCATGAAAAAACACACTCTGGCCGCCCGGGCCCGCTCGGGAATGCTCAGTCTATTGTTCTGTCTATCCTGTACAAACGGGCACCATAAACTTGGATTTTCAGTGTTTTTGATATGATGTCCTTCCAAACTGTCCCCTTAAGCGGGGTTTTTAAGCATTTCTGTACCGAAAAACTGTCCCCTAAAGCGGGGTGTCCCCTAAAGCGGGGTGTCCCCTTAAGCGGGGTGTCCCTTTAAGCGGGGTTAAAATAAACTCTTAATAGTGGGAAAAATTTCCGTTCCGAGCAAATTGTCCCCTTAAGCGGGGTGTCCCCTTAAGCGGGGTGTCCCGGAAGAGGGGTTTTACTGTACTCTAGCCTCAAGTTCTTCCCCCGGTGTTTTTCTTAGTCCTTCTTTGAGCGCATGTACAGCTCTCTCGGCCAAACCATTACTTGCCGGGTGATATGGTGATGTACATACATGTTTGATAGCATTCTGTTTGCAAAAGTCTTTGAATTCTGAACTGGTGAAGCAGGTACCATTATCGCTGACAAGCATCACCTGAAGACCATGAGTGGCAAAAGTCTGTCTTAATTTGTTGATAGTTGCTTTTGATGTGGAGGTATTCATCATGTATGCATCAATGTATTTGGAATGTACATCCACAATTAACAAAATCATTTTTCCTTCAAAGGGACCTGCATAGTCCACATGGACTCTATGCCATGGTTTTCCTGGCCACTCCCATGGATGTAGTTGGGAAGGTGGTGGAGACTTTGACTGTATTTGGCATTGCTGACATTCTTTCACTTTTCGTTCAATATCAACATCAATTCCTGGCCACCATACATAGCTGAGAGCCAAAGATTTCATTCTTACAATTCCTGGATGTGATTCATGTAACTCCTCGAGTACCCTGTCGCATGCTTGAGGTGGAATAATAACTCTAGTGCCCCACAACAGGCACCCTTGCTCCAAAGATAGTTCTTCCTTCCTGCGATAGTAAGGAGATATCTCTTCCCTTACTTCATAAGGTCAACCTTGTACAACATGCTGGTGTACCGATAATAGGATTGGGTCTTTAGCAGTCCAGGCAGCTACCTGCAGGGCAGTCACCATGGTAGGTCCCAGGGCCTCGAAAAAGAGTATGATCTCTGCAGGCACAGGTACTGATGATGGCGGCATGGCTACCGGTAAACGACTAAGTCCATCAGCATTTCCGTGGTACTTGCCTGGCTTGTACTCTAGTTTATATTGGTAATTTGACATAATCAATGACCAACACTGCAGCCTTGCCGTTGACATTGGGCTGGAAAGTTTGTCTTCTTTGAGTGGACCCACCAGCGGTTTATGGTCTGTTTTGATGACAAACTCTTGTTCATAGATGTACTTATGGAATTTGCTTACCCCAAAGATGATAGCAAGTCCCTCACATTCAATTTGGGCATAGTTCTTCTCTGCTGGCGCCAGATTTGGTTGGTTGGTTTGATTTAACGTCCAGTTAACCATTGCAGGTTGTCACCAGACTTTCTCAAGGTTCTTTTATACCACAAGGGTGGTGATCGAATCTATGAAATGAATTTAGGTAGAAACCTCACCCCTACACATTTACCGAGGTGAGAGTTCTTTTACTTCCCACACCACATAGACATGGTATGAGAAGGGCGCCAGAGATCTGGATGCAAACACGATAGGTTTGTCTGAACCATCAGACATCAGAGTACCGCACCTACACCATACGGCGATGCATCACAGCCCAAAACCAGGGGCAATGACGGATTGTACAGTACCAGAACCTGCGATGAAAGCAGCAGTTGTTTTGATTTGATGAAAGCTTGTTCTTGGTCTGGTCCCCATTTCCAGATAACTTCCTTCTGTAATAGCAGGTTCAGGGGTGTGAGCGTGGAGCTAGGATCCCTAAGGAACTTGTGATAATAGTTCACCATCCCCAGGTAACTGCGGAGTTCACTCACATTTGTAGGTCTCGGAGCCTTCTGTAGTGCTTCTACCTTTCTGTAGTCGGGTGGATTCCTTGAGCATCCAGCTTGTGACCTAGATAGACAACGGAAACACACTTTTCACCTCTTAGGCGAAGCCCTGCCTGCTGCAGATGCCCCAGTACAGTCGTCAAGTTTTGATGTGCCTCCTCCCTTGTCCTGCCCAACACCAAAATATCATCCAGATAGACCGTCACCATGGGTATACCCTGCAATAATTGTTCCAGGATTCTCTGAAAAATACCTGGTGCTGAAGATACCCCAAAACACAGACGTGTATACTGGAATAAACCTTTGGTTGTATTGATTGTAGTGAGCTCACAAGATTCCTCACTGAGGACTACTTGTTTGTATGGTATGCATGACAAAGATCCAGTTTAGAAAAGCACACACCTCCAGCTAGTTTCTGATACAAGTCATCAATGTTGTGAATTGGATACTTATCAACCTTAGCTGCTTTGTTTACAGTTAGTTTGTAGTCCCCACATATATGCACTTCCCCATTTGGTTTCAAAATTGGAACAATAGGTGCATGCCAATCTGCAAATTCAACCTTTTTGATAACACCATCACCTTCAAGATGATCTAACTCAGCTTCAACTTTGCTTTTGAATGACCAAGGTAGAGGCCTAGCTCAGAATTGTTGTGGTTTAGCATCATGGTCAATGTACAGTTTAGCTTTATAACCTTTCAACTTACCAAGGCCTGGTTTGAATAGTTCTGGAAACAACTTCTTGTAGTCTACCTCAGAGAGTACATGTACAGATAACCAATCTAGACTTAACTGCTCAATCCAATCACGACCTAGCAGACATGGTCCATACCTTTCAACTACCAATGCATCAAGTTGTAATGACTGACCTGCATGCTGTACATTCAATGTCACACGACCAAGTGGACGAAGACTTGCACCTGAAAACATCTTAAGTACAGGTAAGTTGGTTTTACATAACACCAAATCAGGATTACTCTTCTTGACATTTTCAAATTGAACACCATTCAAAATTGTTACCCCAGAACCTATATCAATTTACATGGTCGTAGAAACACCATTTAGATCTACACATACCATATACGGTTTGACCTTTTTACTACCAGCTGTGTGATATAGTTTATACTGATACTCAATATCATCATCTGGCTGAGATGCCGTTGCACCCTGTTCAGTATGAACAAAGTTAGTTCATTCGCTCTTTTCTGATGAGTGCCCCCACAGCCAGGACACGATGTCTTCTTGTTAGAAGATGTTTCTTTAGACCTTGGTGCATACTGTCTATTTTTGCCTCGTCCCCTTGACATGTGAGGCCTTGACGTCACTTTGTTGACCTTCGACTCAGCCGTCACTGCAGCAGTAGTTGTCGCAGTAGGCATGGATTGGGCCATCACTTTACCTTGCCTACTTGTAGATTCCATGGTACGTGCAAACTTCATAAGAGCTGTCAGCTGCATATCTGGCTCAGTAAGTCCTTTTTGCTGAACCTTCTCCACCTGGCACTTCTGAATAATCTGCGGTTTGATTTCAGCTTCAACATCATGAAACTCACAGTTTTTAGATAGGATGATAAGTCTGGTATGAAACTGATCAATAGTCTCATTTGCTTCTTGGTATGCTTGCCTAAACAGATAAACTTCATACTCCTTGTTGTACTTTGGTGCAAAGTAATCAGTGAGTCTAGTTATTGCCATGGCAACATCCAATGCATCATCTGCCAAATGCAGTGTCAATACTGATGTCTTTTTGTTTTCATCAGTGATACCCTTGTACACCAGGAAATGAGGAAATTTTAAGAGCCATCTTTCCCACCGCTTAGCCGCAGACTCTAGAGGTTGTAATTGGAAGGCGGTAGAACAAAGTCACTCATTTTTGCTAAATGCACAATTCACTCAAGAGTGTCAGAACAATGTAGATTTGAGAGTACTGACAGTGATTGCCAGTTTACCACAAAACACAAGAGGGCTAGATCTACTTGGCTAGATCCAGAGTGTGACAGTCTGAAGTGGAAAGTAAACTGTAGTAGAGTAAGTGACCAGATGAGTATCACAGATTGATTTACTCAAACTGCACTTCTATCACAATACAAATATGATGGTTCACAACAATGTCTCAAAAGTTCTGCATGAATTATGGGTTTGTCCTACTTATTTTTCTTCCATTTGGTACTGCTGACACAAACTAGTACATTCCCTCTGCTTGGGAGCATATGATGAGCAGTTGTTGTCAAGAGTATCAGCCTTACAACAGTATCACAACAGTCCCATATCAGCCTTACACGTGTTGTGTCAGGTGGGCAGTGAGTGCGTATCAGGCAGTCACCACGAGTGTATTGCCTAGCACTACATGGGCAACAGGCAAACTCACGTTGTGTAACCCGTGAGAATGTGACATTTGGTGGTCGTGATAGACTAGTGATACCACAGCAAGACTTGCCAACAAACATCATGTCGCGAACAGTGACACCAACATGGCTAGGAACTTAGACATTGCTTTTGAAACAAGACATAACCTTTTCCACTGTTGCTGCCGCTGTTGCTGCCCTTATTTCTGTCTAACGGTGGCTTATGTCACAGAACTAGTGAAACAGGTCCCAGGGCTAAATGAAAAATGGAAAGATAGCGACTGGCAATGGCACTATTTTTTTTTTTTTTTGTATCAATGACGTGTTTCTTCAAAAGAAAAGGAATCATTAGTGTTCGCCTAACTTAACAGGCGATCTTCCACACTATGTCCCGTGCAGACAATACAGGACAATACAAAAACAATACAGGACAATACATCGTTCATTTTATATCTATTTTCATAGTTAAGGGTTAAGCATTACATTGTTTTCTTTTCTCATGTATTCCTTGACATGTAGTTTAAATTGATCACCAACTCTTTTTGTTTGTAGTTCTTTCGGTAGTTTATCCCACAACTTTATACCCATCGATAGTGCCGATTTCTTATACTTTTCAGTATTTGGTTTTCTTGTTATCAGGCAGATTTTTTCATATCTTCGTGTTTCCTTTACAGGTTTTACTTCGCAGTTCTTTATATCCATACTCCACCATTTAATTAAAGACTATAATTAGGAGAACAGACTGAAGTTCAGAAGTTCAGGATGCTCTATATTAAATACTGTGACACAGCATTGGCACTAACAGTGACATGTCTTTTGGTTCTGAAACACGACATACCACTGTTTGCCAATGTCTTTTGCATGATGTTGCGATCTGTGTTGTCATGGGACTATTGAAACACTACCTGCCCTTGTTGTGTTGCGGAGACCAACAAGGGTTGTCATGGGACTAGTGAAATGGGTCCCAGGTACATACAATTCTAGACATTCCTCTTAGTTAGTCAATTAGTCTTAATTTGCTCCTTGTTTCCCTCTTTATTCAAACATACTGTTAGAGGTCATATAGAATTTTTTTTTTTTTTCTTTATTTCGACCAGTTCTGTCAATTCAGACAGATCTTCCACTGGAATATATAGAGAATACATTTCAAAAACAGAGGAAGGTATCAGGGGGCCGTTTCACTAGTAGGGGGGTCAAAGTGAGAGGTAGGACTGGAACAGTGGCACCAACAGTGGCACCAACAGTGGCAAGCCCAAATTCGCGTTTCATCAGTTGTCTCGCTGTTGAGGTGGGACTAGCTCTCACTGTTGGCACAGCTCTCGCTATGCAAACGCATTTGACATTCGAATTTATTTGCCAATGGGCGGGCATGACGTGGAATTTCACCCCTTCCCATAGGAATTAAGCAATAAAATTTTAACACGAGTAAGGGGTATCTATAACCTATAATCGTATCAAATATGAAGTAGAACGGCCATGCCATTCTGAAGATATCGGCGTTTGAATTTTTCACTCCCTCCGTGTGTTTGCGTTGGTTGCTCTTCTTTTTCACTCCCTCCATAGTGCGGCGGGGTTTCGACTATTCTTTCTGTCTCCCCCAGACACACTGGCCACCAGAGCAGTATTTGCTATGACAAAACTCAAACGCCGATATCTTCGAAATGGTGTGGCCGATTTTCCTCATATTTGGTACGATTCCATTGCTTTTTTCTCACGGGAAGTGGGTGAGAATATTCTATATACGTAACCAACGAGAGGGTCGACCCTCTCACTTACAGCAGCTCCACAGTGGCACTAACAGCAAGAGCCACTTGACTGATGAAACGGGTTCTGCCACTGTTGGTGCAGCTCATGTCCCATGCGCCGTTCACGCTTGACCACACTTTCTAATGAAATGCAAACTGCCGCTCTGCTGCCACTGTTGCCAACAGTGAGACTTATAGCTCCTAGTGAAACAGCCCCCAGGTTGATCAGTAATACAATAGTCGAAGAACGTACAATTATATCTGAAGGCAACAAGCATGTCAATCACGGAGAGATACTCAATGAGCAGTTGAAGGTTTGAGTTAAACCATACCTACCATAGTCAGACAGTGTACAGTTATGTGAGAAGGCAACAAGCATGTCAATCATGGAGAGACACTCAGTAAGCAGGTGGAGGCAACCAACATGTTCCACAATATCCTTCATCAACTCAGTAAGCACTCTTCAACAAGAAAACACAGATCTTACTGACGCTTCTCTCACTATATGAAATATTCAATATAGGAAAAGGTCCATCCGCAACATATTGAATTCAGCAGGAATAGGTTAAGATTATCGTTATCGTTATTACGTGACTAGGTAAAATTTTGCAATCTCCAGCTATATAATAATACGAAAATAGGCTGTCTTCGTATGTGAAAATACTTGGTAACATCATTGATCAGATACATCCCTCTGCCATCGGCATTATGATGTATCTGATCTCAATGCCAGAGGCAAAGCCTACTGAGATTACATAGCAGACCAAAACAAATGGAGTATTTAAAGTGGCTATGGATTGAGCGCGCTTCAGATTTTACCTCACCCAGTCCCCTATTACTCACTGATTGGCTAACATATATGACATCATCGCCCAGTATGGCATCATTTTAAAATTTCCAATATAGGCTCAAAATTTGCGAAATACTAAATAGAATTACACCATTTTTACACAAGATATGTATTTAGCAGTAACGAATGCAATTATGTAATTCAAATCTAATAGCTTTGGTGCTCGCCCTTACTGTCCATACACGTTACCGCGAGCTGCGGCTTACACGATGCAGCAGATAAACCAAAGGATTTGGTTAAAGCAAATCCTGAAAATTCTTTGGGTGATTGGCAGTCATTTAGCAGTGAAGCCCTTCCCGTGGGCACTGGGTGCAAAGCCCTCTCTAGTACTTTGGTGGAGGGGTTACAAAAACACCTAAGTTTTACTGATGGTAAGGGTTGAGTTTAATGTTGATAACAGGTATCTACAGCTATATCCAAATGATAACTTGATATTTTGACCAAGCCTTATTCCACCAATCTTAAAGTGAATGGCAACAACACCTAATTTGGTACTTCTGAATATACATGTTTTAAGATATGAATTCCATGGGTAACCTTCCAGCAAACAGAACTTGGCTTGTCTCTCTTTTCAGTTTCCATTTCATGATTGATTCAAGTGAGAAAAGAATACACTGGTACATAACTTAATAGTTCAATCGCGAGAAAATAATGGTTTAAGAACTGAAACTAAAGGCTTTTAGAGGCTAAAAATCGGAAATAAATGTTTGAAGGGCTTAATTCCAAAATTAAAAGTTCTCAAGGCTCCTGTATGACCCCTGCTGCTATGGTGGACGAGGGCTGGAGCCCCATAGGAATCGCTGTATTGAAATGTGAATAAAACGACGGTAGTTTTATACGCACTGTACTTACACATTGGTCATCAGATAAATTTCTTGAAGTGATGCCTTGACACGGTCTACATCAATGGATGAAATCATTATAGATATATAATGACAATTTAATACACAAAAAGAAAAATCGGAAAGGTGGCATTCATGGATATATTGAGTGACTTTACAAGCTTACATATCATGAAATCGCACTGTACATCATTCAAATATAAATAGCATTACAATAATATTGTGAATCTATCACTTCCATTTCTTTAGGTTTAATGTACTTCTATCCAATTCAAATAGAACAACACGATGTGAATCTTTAACAATCAGTTTTTTGTGTGTTTTTTTTCCATAACAGAACATAGCTGTATTTCAAAACGGCAAGGTTTGTAATATGGTTTTCATAAAA
This sequence comes from Alentia gelatinosa, assembly GCA_950022655.1. Lineage (NCBI taxonomy): Eukaryota > Metazoa > Annelida > Polychaeta > Phyllodocida > Polynoidae > Alentia > Alentia gelatinosa. The sequence goes on along the minus strand of OX465579.1, from coordinate 53,212,895 downwards.
AGTGTACATACCGTTTAATCGTATCTGAAAGGAAAGAGTTGAATGAGACAGAAGCATCATTAAATTCAATTGTATCCACAAAACGAGATACGAAGATAATCTTTAAATACATGAGATACAATAGACATGCTGCATATATATATATATATATATATATATATATATATATATATATATATATATATATATATATATATCATGTTATCTCAAACGTGATTCGATTGGAAAATATCAACAATTGAAGCACTCCAGGCAATTATCATTGCTCCACCAGGCCAGAGGTATGGCATGTACGGCGCGGTTTGGCGGCTACCGCTCATCACCCGTGCTATCTCAAGTATAGCGCGATGGAGCAAACCATCAAAACCTTATAGATTAGGTTTCATCAGTTCCCAGCCGCCGGCGCCGACCTGGCGTGTAGGTTCCTACACTACTACAACGGCTTCTAATGCTATACCGCCGGTCCAGTGGACCATGCGCTTACGTTGTGCCAGGGACCAGAAAACAATACAGTTGTGCAAAACAAATCAATATATAATTCAATCTTTTTATCATAATAAATATATCGGTCTGGGGATACTTAGAAGACGTCTACTATAAAAAAGAGCTATATATTAGTCAAAGCATATTGTTGATAGAGCATAAAATATAGAGTCTGACCAGGTCAGCTGTGGTACAGGTGATGAGAGATTTGGAGCGCACTGCTTTGATGACCTCTGATGGGAGTGACTCCAGGCTGACCCCGGTGGCACCGCATGGTGAATAAAGCTGGATGTGGAAGCCGCGGGCACCATTGTACCCCATCTTGAAGGGCATTTCATGGCGCTCACTGAGCTGCTGAATTAGGGCTGTAGTAAAGGCCAGAAAATAACTGAGATGCCCGGGTCAAACATGATGTGACCGAGGTAATGAACATGGATATACGGCAGCAACACAATACTGCTATAGATATATCTCCACCTCCACCGCCACCCAAAGAAACTGCAAAAGCTGGCCTCTCCCCTCTCTATTTGGGAGTTACAGACAGAATTGTGAGGCCTTGAATAGATTACGGATATTTCAGCTTTTTAGAAAAAAAGGGGAAGTTCCCAAATAAAATTCAACACGTTATATAGTTGGAATTAACTGTACACATGTATTTTCGGACGGAGGTGGCGGAAGTAGGACTAGTTTGCACTATGTTACCACTGTATATATGATGATATGTTCAGAGTAGACGAGGTACGTCTTGCTTTTAATGCAGCTACCGCTTGAATGCACTGTCACGAGACAAGGCGTTGACGTCATCGTTTACTCGCTAATCGAACAGTTCCCTTGTTGATCAAAGCGTTTCTAGGCGAGTCGCTAAGTTGATTGTTTGTCGTCCGCCCTGACCGTGATGTCACGGTATTGGGGGCATGGTTTGTTGTTATAGCATTGGCTATCGTCAACAAATAGTGGTTTCATCTATGGGAATCTTCAGGCTGCTTGTGTTATGATGTCAGAGGCTGAATATGACACTGTGTGGTGTCATGGGCTGTCTGACAGGCAGTATCCCACCAGTAGTGGGCAAAATAAACCTGTCTTGACTCAAGGCTCCAAAGTGGTTCAGATAAGGCGTGAATTCCACCAACCAGACAAAAATGTTGTGTGACGCTCATACAACGGTTGCTGGGACATCTCGTGGAATTTTGTTTTTATCTGTTTGGTGGAGCATCGCACAATGCTGCGCGATGCCCATCTGCCAGACATCTGGGCCCTGTTTTTTAGTCACGACATTTGTGAGTGTCGCAGGCCTACGATCCCACAGCCGATCTACGACCTTTTTGGACGACAAAAGATGGCCGGCGTCCTATAGACGGTGTCATAGTGCGCCACGGACGATCGCCGCTAAAAGTATCGCAAGTATAGAACTGTCTTAGGTTCTATAAAACCTCACTGTGCATATATAGAGGATTTTCTGTACTTCCCATACGAATTAAGCGATGAAATTTTAATACAAGTAAGGCATACATATAACCTATATTCGTACCAAATATGAAGAAAATCGGTCGCAGCGTTTCGAAGATATCGGTGTTTGGACTTCGTCATAGCAATTGTCTGCTCTGGTGGCCAGTCACCCTCCCACCTCCAGACACGCAGTCAATGTCAAGGTCGCTGCATAAATTAGCGGAGGTATCGGAGAAATACACTGGCCACCAGAGCAGACCATTGCTATGACGAGATCCAAACGCCTATAACTTCGGAAAGGTGCAGCCAATTTTCTTCATATTTGGGACGATTATAGGTCATAAGTATACCTTACTCGTGTTAAAATTTCATCGCTTAATTCGAACGGGAAGTGAAGTTGCGCATTCTGTACGACATGTCCATAGATGTCTTAGACCTACGACACTTTGGGCTACAGTTTCCGCTCCATTAGCCACCGACTGTCGTGACTATAGCACACCTCACACCGCCCTACGTGTCGTAGAGCAGCGATAATTGTCCGACCCTCTAAAATGTCGCGACTTTAGAACACTCAGAGCAAAAACATGTCGTTCATAACGATTGTCGTGACTGAAAAACAGGGCCCTGGGCCCTGTTTTTCAGTCACGACAATCGTTATTACCGATACCCTAAGATCGTCCAGCGATTCCACGACATTTTGGAAGACAAAAGATGGCCGGTGTTCTATAGACACGATCGTAGTGCGCCACTGACGATCGCCGCTAAAAGTATCGTCCGCTAAGACTAGTATAGAACCACGTAAACTATGATCGTTCTAAATATGAAGAAAATCGGCCTCACTGTCCCGAAGATAACAGCGATTGAATTTGAAACATAGGGCTATCGATCGGACATCGTACAAGCACTCTCCCAGGAGATCTTTTGCGGTATGGATTGCGGAATCTCTGCTTGGAGAGCGGAGGCGTGGGGAAAGTACGCTGGCCTCCAGAGCAGCAGATTGCTATGACGAAATTCAAACTTATATCTTCGAAACGGTGTTGGCGATTTTCATAATATTTGGTATGATTATAGGTTATATATATACCTTACTCGTGTTAAAATTTCATCGCTTAATTCCTACGGGAAGTGAACTTGCGCATTCTGTACGACATGTCCATAGATGTCTTATGTCTAAGACAGTTTGGGAGACAAATTTACCCACGTGACCTTCCATGTGTCGTGACTATAGCACACTTCACACCGCCCTACGTGTCGTAGAGCGGCGATCATTGTCCGACCCTCTAAAATGTCGCGACTATAGCACACTCACAGCAGAAACATGTCGTTCATAACGATTGTCGTGACTGAAAAGCAGGGCCCTGGTCTTGGTTGCTGGGTCAGTTGAGCATCTGCTGGGGGTTGCTGGTGCATCGCCCCAGGGTTGCCGTAGGAATTAAGTGATGAGATTTAAACACGAGTGGTATACAGGTATATATATAACCTATAATCGTACCAAATATGAAGAAAATCGGCAGCACCGTACAGCACTGGTGAATAGACTAAACTGAAATTGCCTGCGCCTTATGAATATTTTGTACTACGGATATATTCATCAGCATGAATATCAGTTGGGGCATGGACAGTATACCCAATACACTGTCCATAGTTGGTGGCAGACAAAACAGTGGAAATACTTTTCATCCAGTATTTGCCACCTTGAAAGCATATTGGTGTCAGCCAAGGTGTGAGACTAAGTAAGGGTCTGTGGGTAAGTTCAAACCAACGTTTAAATGGCGTGAATGAGGCTCAATTAATATTATCATTTATCATTTTATGCAAGGTAAAACTACACTGTATTTTATATACTGCAAAATGAAAAAGCATATTCACATGAAAAAACAGGGAAAGTTGCATGAGAGAAACGGCTTTTGATCCGTTTGTGCATACTCATTGAAGAGAGGTGTGAAACTGAAAGATTCTCTTCTTAGACTTACTTGCGATATCGTCGACTATTTCTGTGTATGTTCGCCGTGCAACATCTAATAGTCCTGAAACAAGCATCGGGTTTTCCTCTTCAGAAAGAATGCTAATACACCAACAACACACGCGGTGGCCGTCACACAAACACTGCTTTTTCCAATCATTATTTTTCAAATGGTTTTCCTCAAACGCCCAATCATCACATTTAATATTAAAATATACCTTCTGAATGCGAGGTTTTCCTGTGAATATAAATATAGGAGCAATGGGGCAATATCCTTTTTAAAATTTTAACTTTATTTAAGAAGGATTGGCCTGTGCCTATACCTTGCTCCATGGCCCCTGCTCTGTCAGTATTTTTTGAGTGCTTTTGTGCAAAATTTATGCAGCATTATCACAGATTTCCCTACTAATATGCAAATTAACTATGACATCATTATTATACATGAAATAAATATCTCCATTGGATTCAGCATGTGCAAATATCCGTTAATTGCTAAATATAATGTCCCTATCATGAATATCTTGAGAGTTATTAAATATAAGTAATAAATCTGTTCATCTGTGCTAATTGTTATGTGGTGCCATGCCGTCTACTGTTTTCTGTATACTTGAATTCCTCAAATTCAACCTTGATCTGACTAGACTTTCCTCCATAATACTCGAACTATTTGACCGATTTTAAAAATTCAAATATCTCTGTGATCCTCTCTTTCATGACTATCTTTTGTTTATATTATAATTATAGATGGGAAATTCATTTTTTTCATTCTCTTAGCTAAATACACACACTTACACCATATCAAACTAAGCACATTAATTTTTCCTGAACGTCATGATAGTAGATCAGGCCTTAATCTAAATTTTTTTCAGTCAATGTTGAGCATATGGCGTTTTAGTACAAAATTCCATTCGGTACTATTTGGTGTCGAAAAGAAAATAGGGTCTGAGCGAGACTAGAGGTTGACAAACGTGAAGAAATCTGATCTTGTCCCTTTGATCAAGGAAGCATCTGGTTGCCTTAGAGGTGTTTTTGCCATGTCTTGTTAAAACAAAAAATCTTACCGTTTATCTTTGGCTGAAAATGAAAATAAGACAATTAATTAGTATATTAAGAAAGGTATTGTAGAAGTAGCTTTAGTCACACATTAGCTCATCACATTGCATCAATTCGTGACATTTCCCCCTCAGAACCTCTGCTTCAATATGTAAATCTGATCCTTTTTGACGATTTTCTACAAAAGATCCATTATACGGAAGAAATGAAATGTTTCCACTAACTCGACAATGGGCCTGGGTGCTGTTTCACTAGTCTATGGCTTATAGCGAGAGGTAAGACGGCAACAGTGGCACCAACAGTGGCAAACCGAAATTCGCGTTTCATAAGTAGTCTCGCTGTTGAGGTGGCCGTTCCCTACACTATGCCAGCATAGTGAACGGAAACATTTATAAATCAATAAGAAATGAATAATTTTATTATTCCAAATCATTCCTCATGTCATTCCCCATATTTCAGTTTTTATTGGATATCGCTACTTATATTTTTGACTGAGTTATGGTGCCAACACTCTAGCTCTCGCTTGGAGGGTGGTTGTGGCCCCTAAGATTCGAGGTCAACTCTCGACTGCAGAGCCGTCCCAAGGCGCGAGAAAATATTACAACCTGATTGCCTGAAGAAGTCCCATCAATAGGGATGAAACGTTGCAAATTATTTATGAAACTCCCCTCCCCATCTCGATGTCAAATGAATCCCACAATAAAGTTTTAATACCCAAATCAGCTTGTCTGGTTTTTTGTGGACCGTGAACCAATTTGAGAAAATATTATGTAAGGAGGTCAGGGTGAAGGTCGGGGTTTGCTGCGAATGCAGTCATTGGCTACTCGGTCTACTGTATTCCTTATATGGAATTAAGGTAATGGGACAACACCATGGTGGAGGGAAGACTTGGAAGTGATAGCCTAAGGTCGAGCAGCACAGTGGCATACCGACCGAGTAGTGCAGTGATTGTAGTTCTTGGTTACAATAGTATTCTCCGATCCGGCCTGGAAGTTGGTGGCGCTACGAACCGCCTTGGCGGCCATTTTGGAGACACACCTCCGCAGTGCTAAGCCTATGGGCCGTTCGGACGTCCATTTATGATACTTTTTAAAGTGTGAGGATGTTTTAAGTACCCCTGAAGAATTTCTCCTGACAAAATCAGACTTCCCTTGCAATTTCAGATCAAATGATTATCTGGTAGCCCGTTAAGGCTATAAACGCGATGTCAACAAATCGTCGAAACAAGCGATTTTCTTCGAGTTGGCACATTTAAATTATATCTGAATAATGTAAATAATCCTAATTCAATTATTACATGTATAGGATGCACATGAGACGGTTGATTAATATAGTTCTTCGCCATTTTAGACTCTGACAGCGCTTTGTATTCACCAGGCAAGATGGCGGATTGATCCGTTGTCAGGTGAATTTACATATTTTGGAGGGTATTTTGAACCGGAAGTGTCCATCTGGATCGGAGAATAATAGTTTTAGCAAAGAAGTTGACCACTAGAGAATTATGAAAATTGAGATGTGGGTAAAAGATACATATGGAATTGCTCGGAGCATTCTTTACTTTAATTAAAACATGATATGGTATGTTTCTAAATGGTGTTTTGATCAATACGAGAGGGTAGACCCTCTTACTTACAGCGGCTCCACAGTGGCACTAACAGTGAGAGCCACTTTACTGATGAAACGGGTTCTGCCACTGTTGGTGCCGCTCGTGTCCCAAGTGCCGTTCACGCTTGAGTGCACCTACTCATGAAACGCACACTGCCGCTGTGGTGCCACTGTTAGAAACAACGAGACTAATCTCTTCTAGTGAAACGGCTCCCAGGTCTGTATTTAGTAAATAATAAGAGTCATTGCTTGTTTTAGATAACCGATATTTTTCGGACCTTTCACAGTCCTTCATTAGGGTGTCTCGAAGATCTATTATCCGTATATGAAATGTCATTAAACCATCAAGAATGGGGGATATAGTTAATTGCAGACTTCCAGATTGATATACCGAATAATTATGATAATACATTACACTATCTGGTGCTAATACCGCAATCCAATTGAAGCATTATACATATTATGGTGCATCATTCTTGTTTGGGTAGTTTGACATCCAATTTGTTTAATTAGACTTATGCATAATTCTTATACTGTACATGCTTTTAGCAAAAGACATGTTATGAGATATAGAAAGGTGATACTTGTCTTAACAATGGATGTCCAAAGTCTAATGAGAACCATTGAGACCACTAATGCTCGAAATGTGTTGTTCAAAGTATATAAATACATGTACAAACCCGGACGGCAAAACACTTCTGTGTGCGCATGTTGAGCGTGCCCTTCTGATACTGAGTCTCGTCGTTTATCACTTTTGAGATTTGCTCCAGAATCAGATCAAAGCGTGGGTCAGACAGCGACTATAGAAAATAACACGCAGCTTTTAGGCAAGGGTATGATTCTATTTTTTATCCTTGATCCTATGGCCTGCACCACATAGTACTGTACCTACGCTAATCGTAGGCATGTAGAACCAGCTTGGTGCCCGTGCGGCGGCCGTACTTGCACTGCCATGTTTGGGAGGCGCCTGGTGGAGTGGAAATTTTGCCTATTTGGTGCCCCCCCCCCCCCCTGAATGTTGAGCCTATGGCACTTTTAGCGTAGAATTTCATTCTGTGTTAATTCACCTCTTGCACAAAAATGGGGCTATGTGTAGAGTAGCAGCTAATTACCAAGCACCAGCAAAAGATGTATACACAACATTAAAACAAGGCAAGCGCTGCGGAAGTGAACCCAGTTCCATGGCGTGGTAATAGACCTATACAGAACACTGACATGATAACCACTCCAGAATGGTTATATTTTAGGTTTAGATATAACAAAGATATAGAATTCTTAACTACAATTATATTTAATTGTAAAAAGTTTATTGTATGAAAAATGATAGTTTAGGTCAGTGTTAGGAATAGGAATTGATAAGTAAAACTTCAGATTTATGTGGACAATCGGAGCTTTGTCTCTTTATGACTATTTATGGGAATGTCTGTGGGAATGTTTTCATGGATATTTGCAAAATGTTTTGGTGAATATTCATGACTAAGAGTTGAGATCAGTTTTCTAAAAATTTGTTTTTTGTTATTGGGTTTTGATTCGATGGTACGTCAACCTCGGTCTTCCATCATCCTATGATAGTAATACAGATAACAAGAACTAAGTGTGCATTTCAAAATAGAAATATTGGCCTTTAAATACCAAATTAGCAGGTGGAAGCATTTCAATACAAGGTCTGCCAATAATTAATTACAATGATAACAAGGAAGGTCCCTGGGAGTTGGCAGGAAGTGGAGGTATAGAGGAAGGGGAAAGGGAGGTATCAGGTTACCATAGGAAAAACTTACAGGGGTTTGTGCATATTTTACAAGTCTTTGATTACTGGGCCTGTCAGGTGTTTGGGGAAGCTTATAAAGTAGTTTGAGGTCCATAATCAAAGACTTGAGCAAGCCTAGGAAGAGACCAGGGAGCTGTTTCACTAGAAGCTGCAAGTGTCGCTCACTCTAATAGTGGCACCACAGCGACAGTGTGCGTTTCATTAGGAGGTGCACTAGAGCGTGAACGGCAATCGGGAAAGGAGCGACACCAACAGTGGCAGTGACCGTTTCATCAGTAAAATTGGTGTTGCTGTTAGTGTCACTGTGGAGCCTCTGTAAGCGACAGGGTCTACCATGTCGTTTGTTACGTGTATAGAATAGTTTCACCAACTTCTCGTGGGAATCAAGCAATGAAATTTTTACACGAGTAAGATATACATATATCCTATAATCGTACCAAATATGAAGAAAATCGGTCCAGGGGTTCCGAAGTTATCCGCGTTTGAATTTTTTACTCCCTCCATGCGTTTGCGTTGGTCGCTATTCTTTTTCACTCCCACCGTAGTGCGGTGGGGTTTCGGCTGTTCTTTTTGTCTCCCCCTGGAAGCCGGCGGGAAGTGCATTATTTGCTATGACAAAATTCAAATGCCGATATCTTGTGAACGGCTTGGCCGATTTTCTTCATATTTGGTACGATTATAGGTCATATATATACCTTACTCGTGTAAAAATTCCATTGCTTAGTTCCTTTGGGAAGGGGTGAAATTCCACGTCATCGCGGCTCATCGACGAATAGATTCAAACGTCAAACGCGTGCGCATAGCGAGAGCTGTGCCAACAGTGACAGCTAGTCCCACCTCAACAGTGACAGCACTGATGAAACGCAAATTTGGGCTTGCCACTGTTGGTGCCACTGTTGGTGCCACTGTTGCGGTCTCACCTCTCACTTTCACTCCACTACTAGTGAAACAGCTCCCTGACCCTGCCAAGGAGTTCTTAAAAATGGACCTGTGACTAAATAAGTTCCCCCTCCCAATTTAAAAAATCAAATGAGTCTTGTTTTCTTAAATCCATGTCAAAATACTCAATAACAAGGATACAAAGGTTGATATGGCATTGCCATATTTTCGGTTTTACAAAGTTATGTATAAATGGTTGAAGAATTGCAAAAGAAATATGACTTTTTAAATCAGTCCATCCAGAAAAATGAATTAACACCTCATACCATATCATATCATATCAGCATTACAACGGTCTCACAAATCTTACAACAGTCTTACAATTCTTGAATCAGTCTTACTGCCGTCTTACTGCCATCTTACAACAGTCTTGCAACAGTCTTGTATCAGCCTTACAACACTCTTACAACAGTCTCATATTAGCCTTTCAACAGTTTTACAACAGTCTTCCATGTCTTGCAACAGTCTTACTGCAGTCTTGTGTCAGTCTTATAACAGTCTTACAACAGTCTCACAAGTCTTGCAAGTCTTGGAATAGTCTGACAAGTATTAAAACCGTTTTGCAACAGTTTTGCAACAGTCTTGGAATAGTCTTGAAACAGTCTTGTATCAGTCTTAGAACAGTCTGACAACAGTCTTGCAACAGTCTTACAACAGTCTTGTATTAGCCTAACAACAGTCTTGTAAGTCTTACAACAGTCTTGCAACAATCTTACAACAGTCTTACAACGGTCTTGTATCAGCCTTACAACGGTCTTGTATCAGCCTTACAACAGTCTTAAAGCAGTCTTGTATCAGCCTTGCAACAGTCTTGAAAGTCTAACAAGTCTTGTAATAGTCTTGCAACAGTCTTACAACAGTATTTTATCAGCTTTACAACAGTCTTGCAACAGTCTTACAAGTCTTGGAACAGTCTTAAGTCTTACAACAGTTTTGCAACATTTTTGCAACAGTCTTGAAACAGTTTTAGAACAGTCTTGTATCAGTCTTACAACAGTCTTATGTCAGCCTTACAACAGTCCTACAGCAGTCTTGCAACAGTCATTACAAGTCTTGCAACAGTCTAACAACAGTCATGTATCAACCTTACAACAGTCTTGTAACTGTCTTTCAACAGTGTTGTATCAGCCTTACAAGAGTCTTGGAACAGTGTTGTATCAGCCTTACAACAGTCTTGCAACAGTCTTACAACAGCCTTGCTACAGTCTTACAAGAGTCTTGGAACTGTCTTACAAGTCTTACAACAGCCTTACAGCAGTCTTGCAACAGTCTTGTATCAGCCTTACAACAGTCTTACAACAGTCTCATATTAGCCTTACAACTGTCTTACAAGGTCAAACCGAAAAATAAAACAATAGGATATTGTATTGCCACTAAACTTGTCAAAAAAAAGAAAGTCATATACCTATCTGTACTTTGTTATGGCTCCATCTGGTTTTGGTTGGCCATACTACAGGCTCCATGTTCAAAGTGAGGCTGAGCTTCAACCAGATATTTGGTGTTCTTATAAGGATATAGATACAAGGCATGTACCAATATGCTTGGAGAGTGATAGGAACCAGAGAGTCCTCTGGGGGAACATGGCTGCATTACAATTCAAAGATGGCTGCTACCCCCCCCCCATGCTATGAAATTAGGCAAAAATACATGAATATCATGCCAAAATAAGTTTAACCTAGCACTATCTTTTATTCTCTTTCAAATGAGGCATATTATATTATGATTTAACCAGTTTAAGGGGTAGAAATATGTCCATAAAGGAGTTCTTAAAAATGGACCTGTGATTATAAAAGTCCCCCCCCCCAACTGAATTTACTATTTAAAAAAAAAACTATGCCAAAATACTAAGTTCTAAAACTGGACTACCATAAAACCTTGTGTCCAAAACAGAAATTATATTCATATCTGTACTTAGTTAGCTATAAAAGGCAAAAATGTGGTCAGGTCACCTAGTGACTCTACAAGCATGTGTACTACAGTAGGCCATTTGTATAGGGAGCCAAAGTGAACCCGCTGCAACCACAGATAGCCGGTCAAAAAATACTATTTCCGGGTATAGGCGCTCAGTACTTAGACTATGTAGGTTCGAGATTATATGTGTCATTCTCCGATCTTTTAGATCCAAATTTTTAATAAACTTAACAACTATCATCGCAGTTTTGAAACAAAGTTATTCAGAGACGATAGTTATAAACTTCACTTCAAAAGTAACAAACGAGACCAAAAACATAAGTCTAGCCTCAAACGCCCATAGCTTTAGCACTAAGCCTCTTTCTTACTGGCCACCGGAAATAGTGTTTTGTAGGTGGGTATCTGTGGTTTCAGCGGGTTCACTTTGGCTCCCTATGGAAGAACGATTGTCAATCAAATCCGAACGAGTAAAAAAAATCAGTTGTCATCCACTAGAACTATGAAGCATGGTGTACCGCAAGGTTCAATCCTGAGATCTTTGTTGTTCCTATTATATGTTAATGACTTACTTGCTGCCCTAAAAAATAGTATTATCCTTTTTGCAGATGACACGGTTATCTATAGGCATGGTAATAATGAATGGCTGCTATATAACAAATCCCAAGAGGACTTAGATACTCTGGTTACTTGGTGTTTACAAAATAAGTTAAGTATCAATATTGGGAAAACCAAACACATTTGTTTTTCTGCAATGAAAAGGGTGAGGCAAAATGAAAGTAATCATCTTTTTATTGAGAAACAAGAAATTGCACAAGTTCCTTCTTACAAATATCTAGGTGTAATACTGGACAGGGATCTTGATTACCATCTTCACTTTGCCTCGTTACGCAGGGATATTTCATTTAGACTTTACCAACTATCTAATTGAGGAGTTTTCTAACTAAGAAAGCTGCACTTTCAATTTATACAGCTGCTGTCTTACCATATTTTGATTATGGTGATGTTCTTTTTGATAGTGCCCCTGCCAAATTTACTGATTCTTTACAAGTCTTACAGAACAATGCTCTGAGAATATGTCTTTGACCTAATGCCTATACCCCTGTCAGGCATCTCCATCTTATTGCTGAGATTCCCCTTCTCAAAGATCGCAGAGAAGCACATGTTTTGAACAATATGTACAAAAGGTCTAGAATTGGTGAAAGTATTGTAAATAGTAATAGAATTACAAGGAAATTTGATGCCCCTGTAATCTTTACTGATAGACCGAACTGTTCTGTGTATATGCGCTCAGTGAAGTATCATGGTGGCAGGCCTGCCACTGGCCTTTTAATGGAATATAGGGCTCCATATAGGGCAGGGAAAGTGAAAATATAGGGCTAATATAGGGCAAATATGGGGCTGATGCTGAAAATATAGTTCTTTTAAACCAGAGTATTAAACAATCGGGGGCATACCCAGGGGCCAGGTGGGGGGCACAGGGGGCTCGTCACCCCTTAAGTGGGGTTAAAGTAAACAAAATAAAAACTTCTGTTCCGAGCAAAGTGTCACTTTAAGCAGAGTGTAACCTTAAGTGAGGTGTCCCAGAAGCAGGATTTTACTGTATGTCACCTAAAATGACTCTAAATGCCAAGCTCTCTGGGGTGCTTTACCTTCCCGACCAGATACAGATGTGTAAAAGCCAAGTCCTTCTAAGGGGTTTGCCTCAAAAAACCCCAGGAGGGTCTTTGCCACTAGAACCTACTGATCTTGCTAGGTAGTCTTAGGTATGTACACCCCCCTCCCTGAAACAAATTCTTGGGAACAGCTTGTATAATGTATAAAATTCAAGTGCTTCCAGGGTTTTGCCCCTTGGACCTCCAAATGTGTTTTGCCACTGGACCCCTGACAATCTTCCCAGGTAGTCTCAGGTGTGTAAATTTCTTCCTCCAAAACATAAACTAGGGTTCAGCTCTTTTAAGTCAGGGATGTCAGTCGGGGTCATGAAAAAGAATAGAGAATATTATTTTCATGAGGAACTTACTGCCTCAGAGAGGGCTGGGGTTATAAGGAGGTTTGCACCACTGTTTATTGATGTGAATGAGGCCAAATTTTTTCCCTCTTTCTTTTACACAAGAAAAATTAATTTCATTAGCTGAAATTGAATACAAGGATTTCCTTGGAAAATAGGAAAATTGCCATCTCTGATAAGTATAAAATCCAAATTTATGATACCAGGGGCTTTGCCCCCTTGACCCTCATGAGGGCTCTACTGCTGGACCCCTGGTAATATTCTCAGATAATATAAACGTTGTAACTCCACTCCTGGAAATAAATCCTTGGATACAGCTTCTGTAATCTTTAATGTCCTCTCAGGGGCTACCAAGTGCCCTCAGGAGGGGCTTTACCACTAGACCCCTGGCTAATTTCCCAGGTAGTGTCAGATACACACCTCCCACTCCCTGAAACAAAAACCCGGGGACAGTTTGTATATTACTATATACCTATGGGCAAATGTCTCACTTTTACAGACCAGTAGTACAAATTCTGTTCATCACTGAGTGACGAAAGAATATCCATACGTCCTTCTGTACCACGTGACCACTCATTCTACTATTTAGTGAGATGTAGAATGGCATTTTTAATGATTTCTAGTTATATAATAATAAAGAGACACAGTGAGTGTGACTGAATACCATCTGTTCCTCTATATTTTGGTAAGAAATACTCACCTCGTTCTTCGAAATGTATAGGGCATATAGGGCAAAATTGCAAAAATATAGGTAAATATAGGGCAAGCTCGAAAATATGGGGAAATATGGGAAATATGGGGCCAGTGGCAGCCCTGTGGTGGTTCTATTTGGAACAAGCTGTTGTTTTGCTATAGATAATCTGTCATGGTTAGGCCGTTAAGACCAGCCTCATAAAAAGGCTGAGGCCTCTACCACTTTGATATACTTTAATTATGAGGTATTTCTTTCTGATTAAGTCTGAAGATAGACTGTTTCGGTAGCCTATAAGAGTCCCCCATTCATCTTTTCTTCATCTCATCCCAATCTGTTATGATATACTATGAAATGAATTGAATATGTTGTGCTGTACTGTAGTAACAATTATTGTAGCTATGTTACAAATCCCAAAATTGTTTTTTATATAAATTATATTCATTGGGATAAACCTGGTCATATGGTCTGAGAAATTGGCTTTTTCATAAACTTATTATGATTTTATAGCACATATTAGTGCAGCTTTATTCTCAGTAATATATTTAATAGATTGATGGTGGTCTGTATAATATTCCTTTACCTTCACTGTACTAAAGATTTGAAGGTATTTGTGTGTACTGTGTAATAGTTACTATGCTTGGAGAGTGTTATAACAAGAATGCTGGGAGAGTGACCTGACCACTGGACTAAGTGACCTTCACCTTGCACCTTGATTGGGTTGAATCACTTGACAACCTGTTGATTGCTTTGGAGCAATTATGTTCCAGACAGACCGGCACCGACAATCCACCACAGGTGTATAAAAGACCAGCTAGAACCTGACTTCTGGAGAGATCCTCTCTCCCTGTAGAAGGTGTAGGACCGGGCTACCTCTACAGGAACCTCCCTCAGCCGGAGGCCCTGCTCCAGTGAATCCTGCTCCAGTGCTGCCACCTTCACCACCACTCTACAGAGGGGCTACACTGTACCAGACTTACCAGACACTGCCTGCTGAAAGCTGTGACAACTCTACTTTGCTGATATGTATACACTTTGCCTGATTTCCTTATGTATATGTGGGGAGTGTAGGGGTGCTATTCAGATAGCCTTTCTAGTCTTCCTTTGGTATATTACTGAGATCCATTTATTGATTTTCTATGATAGAGTAAAAGTTTGTTTCACCATTTCATTGACCTATACCTCTTTTGTTTCACAGCTCTACTTTGCTGATAGAAGACCTGTCCAGTCCAGTTACCCAGACCAGAGGGCCAAACTATACCTAATCAATATAAATATTACAATATACATTTCAACAATTAAAATTCCTCAACCATCATCATTGTCTGTCTGTTTGTTGTCACTCTTTATACTAGTGAAAGAACTTTAATTCATAACAAGCTAACTGAACCGAAATTAAAAAAGAAAAAAACAGTAGCTGAGCATTGCAGAGGTTTTACACAAGCTGCCTGAGTGGTGCAGTGCCTGCATTTTTCAGATTTCCAGACAAATGTTTATCACAGTCTTTAGGAAATCTATGAAATTTGGGATATAAGTATGTCAGATTATTAGTACCCTTCGCTCTAAATATCTTCTAATTTGAATAAGTTTAAGCACCTGAAAAAATAAGTTATGTCAAGTATCAACTGATCTCAACTTGCAATTGTCACGACTGAACCCCCCCCCCCCCCCCCCCGAATAAATTCACCCTAAGTGCCCACTACTGCATGAACGATTACTCAATACCAGCTGCGAACAGCAGTCGACTGGCTTTTGGGTTTTATTATGATTTAAACGCTTCTTCATCTGTGAGGGAAATATATCTGCTACGTGTTTATTAGGAGTAGGATAAGGCACAGATCTTCAGCTCACCTTGTGGTAAGTTTTGATGAGCGAGTTTGGGTTTTATTTAGATTCAAACGCTTCTTTATCTCTGAGGGAAATATATCTGCTACTTGTTTATTAGGAGTAGGATAAGGCACAGATCTTCAGCTCACCTTGTGGTAAGTTTTGATGTGCGAGTTTGGGTTTTATTTAGATTCAAACGCTTCTTTATCTCTGAGGGAAATATATCTGCTACTTGTTTATTAGGAGTAGGATAAGGCACAGATCTTCAGCTCACCTTGTGGTAAGTTTTGAAGAGCGAGTTTTCACTTGTTCGCAGGGCAGAGCGGAGGGGGTCCACGAGCTGTAGTGTATGCTTCAGGCAGATGATGGTTGTAATCTTTGCCTCAGCTGTACGCACTGTTTCCACACGCGGTACCTGTGGGATAAGTATGACAGTAGACTGTACACAAAAACCATTCATTGACAAGCAATACAAACTCTTTATTGAATGTAAAATGTGTCTATATCAAAAGAGACCAAAGACATTTTTTCAATATTTGAACAAGTAATTAGAACTTGAATGATACTGGGGCTAAAGAAATTCTTCAATTTAATAGTAGAGAAATGGTTCGTGATAAGTTATATAATCATATCATTAGAAATGTCTTTTACCTATATCTATACAGCAGCCCTACTAAGCCTAGAGTTTATGTTTAGAACTAGCAGCTTCATCGCTGCCCTGCCATGGTAGCAGTTGAGTTGAGTCTCTCCAGAACTGTTCCATGCTTCACTATAGTTTTGAGAACCCTGGGCCCTGTTATTCAGTTGAGACGATCTCATTAAGTTGAGACATTTTTTGTTTTTTTTGTTTCAAGTTTCTTTATAATACTAATACTATAACATTTCCATTCTTTGCACATCATTATACTATGTCTTCCAATAAAGATGGTGTACCGTCAGCCTCGGTACACTACCGGTGATTGTTTTCATCGGGCGCCATTATTATCCATCATAACATGTTACTGCTGAATAGGTAGATCTTATATCATGTTGTCTTTTGTTATACACTTCTTTTCATATAATTTTACACTTGTTAACAGTCTTCATGGTATATATAGTAAACATCATATATATATTGAAACTTAATATCTGATTTTATCTCGGTATGCTTTCCATCATGATCATCTTAGTTAGTTGCTTATATAGGTGATAATTCGGTGTATTTCTCACTATAACCGCTTGATTGTTCCAAACCCCCCCCCCCCCCCCCCACAAACTCCACACTATGCATGTATGTCTGACAATTAGGTTGGTAAGTTCTAATTACGGGTGCATCATATAGGGGACAGAGCCATTGTTAGTTCATGAAGCTGTCACTAGGTGGCTAGCAGTATGGCGGGCCCCTTGGGGGGACAGATCTCTATTCTGGCTCTTTGTTCTTACGAAATTCAACTGCCTTTCAATGTTTTACTATGGTTCCCTTGACTCTCTACACCCATCCTATAGCAGGATGAGATACTGATTAAATCCAGGACATGATGTTTTTCACATGGAACACTTTATAAACATATGTGAGCAACGCTGGAGTTGTGACACTTCTCTATTATCACTCACTTCTTTTACACTTCCATTAGTGAAGAACACCTACTTTTTCACCTCCATTAGTGAAGAGCACCTACTCGGGGGGCGTCATGGCCGCCCCCATGGCTCATAGGCTATGTGCCGTATAGCCTCGTACTATTATCTCTCTTATCAATATACTTATCTAGACGCAATCTTTGCTACATAAGATTTGCTAAGTGACATTGCCGTCTTTCTGATAAGTACGGTGTTTTTGCATCTTTGTGAAACTTGTAGACACTAGTTCGATAGTTGGCTCTCAGGCATACCCGTAAACAGTAGTTTTGGTTTTTTTGCAGTTTTTCAAGTAGATATAGGGGGCCATTTGTATAAAGGATGTCCCCATAATCGAAGTATGGTATGATAAAAGCTTTATACACACACATGGCAGACTTACAATCCAGATATGGACGCATTTTTGTTAACTGGTGTGTATGATAGATCACCTTTTTTATGGTATCTTGTATGTGGTATTTAAATGTCAATGAGGGGTCTAAGATCACACCCAGGTATTTATATGATTGCACATTTTGTAAATTACTATTGTCTATGTTTAGTGTTAAATGTCCCAGTTTTTTAATGTTATAATTTGATCCCAGGCTCATATACTTAGTTTTCGATGCGTTAACTGATAATTTGTTTTCATTACACCAGGTTTCGAATAAATAAAGGGCATTTTGTAGTGTCTTTTCAATTTCTTCCTTGCTTTTACCATGTGTGTATATAAGGGTGTCTTCAGCATACAATTTCACTTTTACATTTTTTAAAAACCTTACATCATTAACATATAGTAAAAATAAAGTAGGGCCCAGATTTGATCCCTGGGGGACACCACAGACCACATCACCCTCGTCCGAAAGTTCATTATTCACTTTAGTTCTTTGTTTTTCTATTTTGTAAATAATTATCAAAAAATTTCAAGTTATTATTTCTAATCCCATATTCGTGTAGTTTTGAAATCAGGGTGTTGTGGTCTACGGTGTCAAATGCTTTTTTTAAATCAATAAATACAGTACCCGTCATTTTACCTACATTAATATTCTGTGTAACCTCATCTGTAAAATCTGTCAGTGTCTTGATCGTTGAAAAATCTTTTCGGAATCCACCTTGTTGTGGGTTTACAATAACATACATGTTAATATGGTCCCACATTTTGTTATTCACAATTTTTTCCAATATTTTTGCCTGTAGTGGGAGTATTGTTCTATTTATTTTTGCTTATTTCAGTCCAATGTTAAGAAAGAATTTGTATATATAGTGCGGTACTTCAGATTGTGGCATGGGTTCGTTTGTTTCTTGGTGCTCTAAGTTAATAGGCGATTGGTAGTTTTGGTTAGTTCCAGGGAGTATTTTGTTTATTTCATGCCAAAAGTGTTTTGGTTCTTTTTTATTCATACTAGTTTGGGCTATAATATATTCGTGTCGCGCCTTTTTTACAAGTCGGTTTGCTTCATTACTTACTTTATAATTTGATCCATCTGTTTGAGGGCCAAAGTGTTTTTCAGTTGAGATGATCTTAGGGGATCTCAAGTTGAGACAAAGATAAGACTGTTTGGGGACCTTTGGGTGTTTTTCCTTGATACTTGTCATAACTTTGTCATACCTTTTTTATCCGGTGCTAAAACTTATCAAAATTAAAAGATATTTAGAGCAAAGTGTATTAATAACCTGGCAAACCTATATTCCAAATTTCATAGTTTTATTGTGGTTATTATGACAATGAGAAACAATTGATAAGCAACATAAAAAAAACGGAGGCACTGCACCACTCAGCTAGTTTGTGCTGAACCTACTGTAATGCTCAAAGTCGGTCTCAACTTGAGATTGGTCTCAACTTGAGACCGGTCCCAACTTGAGATCGGTTCACAAAAGGTATCGCGAGGGACTTGACAGAACGGTTCATGGCAATAATAGGCGATTTAGAGGCTCAGGTTCACTTAAGCTGGCTACCTGCAGGAGGATCACTATAGAACTTGAGATCGCTCTACACAGAGGGCTAGGGATCTCAACCTAAGATCGGCAGTGTAGACTTGAGACAACATCTGAAAAAAAGTTTCCGCCATTGATCTCAAAGTCGGTCTCAGGATCTAAGATCCTCTCAACTGAAAAACACCCCCCTGGATGCCGATCGGTTCTCACGAGAGCTCACGTCAGGGTGTTCTGGTCGCCAGAGTAATATTTGATGTGACAGCAGATGAAAGGGCTATCATTTGGTTAGAAACAGCTACATGAGCTGGTTACTGGCAACACATACGGTTATCGTTTAAGACCAGCATTAGGTTGTGGTGTCGTAAGCTGATCTCAAGGTAAGTAGACCAGAAAAAAATACACTCTTAAATTCTGTTTTTGGCATGGCTAGACAAAATTCATAAGGTGAGAGGAACAGCTGAGTGTAGAGCGGGAAAATGGAATAATAGGTTTGGTTTTCTCACCACACGAGAATCTCACTCTCATACACTTCAGTCTCAAAGTCTACGTTAGGTTCTTTCTGTCCCTACGTGCGGGAGAAACTCCAAGTAGATCTGACAGAATTTTAGCATTTGATATATGGTAAGAAATTAGAACAGGCACCTGCACACAAGCGGAGAGCAGGTACTCAACATCAGGGAAACGACTGAGTGCTGCCTGCAGGTCGTAGAACAGATCTTCCTTCTCTGACAGCTCTGCCACCACCTCCTGCCGTGTCCGGATCGTCTCCACACCTGGGTGACATACAGAATTCAGCAAACTCTCATGGGATTTCATGGGACCTACACACCTAGCACCGGTGGCCATACAGCCATGATCCAGTAATTAATCATTAAAACCTAATAAAGTAGGTTCCACTGGATACCTGCCGACGGCCACCAGCGCCGACCAGGGGCCTGTTTCATAAGCAGCGGCAGGGCCGTTAATAGTGGTTAGTTTGTTAATAGCGTGAGCTCCCGTTGCATAAGGCGAGCAGTTTTATGGCCTCGTCCGCTTCCCGAGTGAGCGGGAGGAAATGGGGGTAGGTTGCGTTGCATAACAAACAGCGGCTCGGTCATGGGTCCGCTATTTCGGCGGAAAAACTCCCGCTATGTACGAGAGGGTCGACCCTCTCGTACAGCCCCAAATAGCAGTAGAAATATTTCTTTTTCGAACACTAAATCTCATTCAAATTGAAGAATATTTGTAGCGAGTAATTCTAGTTGTATCCCATATATCTATCCCAAATTTTAAAATTTTCTAATGATTATTTCTTCCAATACCGGAAATTCTATTTCAAACTGACAACTGTGGTCACTGCAGCACTCAGGTAGCTATTGCAGAACCTCCTGCATCGCTCGACATATATAATATAGATACATGTCTATATAAATATATTATAATGTGTGTATATATGTGTATATACATATACATATTTATTTATATATATTAGATTTGGTTCTATTAACTGACTTATGATTTCACTTGTATTCAGTTCTGTATGATGTCTCCACCCATCTTGTTTGTTTTGATTCTGATGCCTGCAATGCGCATGCACGTTGTCTAATTCTGCCAAGCCCTCTAGCGGTTAGGTAGGGAACCAGCTGTGCTGAAACACTCTCCGAACATAGATCTTGTGGCCCAGTATAAGAAAAGTAAACAAAATATCTGCTGGGAGAGTTGTATTGCCCGAACAACGAACGAATACCAGAAAATAACGAACAAACGACACTGCTGGATAGCGAGAGGTGTTATGAAACGCAGAATTAACAGGCACGTTGTTCGTCTCGCTATCCCAGCCGCTATCTTAAGGGTTTGCTGGCTAAAACCTTCAGCTACTTATGAAACAGGGCCCAGGCTGGTGGGTTCGTATACTATAAGTCATGGCTATGTGGCACTCATAACACCAGCCCAGTGAAACACCCACCTTAAACAATGATTGTTCCCTACAATTCTGCTAGTTTGGTGCTCCCAACTAGTCGAACATGCAAATTAAAAGACACCAATTGGCTTTTATTGTATGAAAAGAAATGTTTCCAGACAGATTATGCTGCTGATAACCACAAGTAGAAAAACTCTTTCCAACTAGTTATCACGGCAACCGCAGCGCCTCATTCATGCACAAAAGGTGATTACGGTATCAATAGTGTTCGAGCCCGCTGTGCAAACGACTGTTTCACTAATGTGGCATCGGGGTATACTTTGGCGAACGAACATCAATTCGCGGAAAGTGAGGACATTTCCTAATATTCATATTGAAAGCTTACTGCATGGAGGTTGTAGCAATGAGGAGCGCAACAATCGCGCTCCTGGTGGTGTTTTTGTGTAGTTGAGTGTTGCAAACAGCGTATGTTGGCTGTGAGGGTCGCGCAGGTTCACAAGCAGTTCTAGGTTCCGTGATGTCATCACATCTGTCATTGTGCAAACACGTGTTAATAAAAAGACAAAAGACAATTATCTCAAAATAAGAAAAGGGTAGATTTTACAAAAACATACGGGCGTATACATCAAGTTGTGCACAATTGTATAAGTGTGGACATAGACAGTGTATTCTCTATTCCTATATACCTATGAGCGAACAACCCATGATTACTTAACGCTGCTGGGGTGGAATATCTTTTGTTTACTGCCCAGGTTGAAGTTACTGCCCAGGTTGACTTTTACTGCCCAGGTTGACGTTCAGAGACATTCGGTTTTCATCGATATTAGCCGACAATTGAAGGTATATAGGAATAGGGAAACCACGTACCGGTGGAAATAAGTCAAAGTTACTCAGTAAGGCTTGTAAAAATTACTGCCCGCGGCCAAGGCCTTGGGCAGTAATTTTTACAAGCCTTACCTCGTAACTTTGACTTATTCCCACCGGAACATAAGTTTCCCTCTAGAGTTTTATATCCATGATGTGGAGTCAAATTAAATTACAGAATTATGCTTTAACTCATTATAATTTGCCTTCCTAAAAGAGTAATTGCAAGAAACCACGTATCATTTGGACAATGTTACCGGGTTGGCGTACATTGAAATCAAATATGTTTATAAAGTACCTATCATAGCTGTTTGTTCACTGCCCTTGAAGACGACCTTGACTGACCTTGGGGCATATACAATATTCTGTATGAACTCCACGTATTTGAGTAAAGCAGCAGTGGCCGCTAAACAGTAGTATCTGTAAGGCAGTCCAGATTATTTACATCAGCAAATCACATAAGAGGAGGGGTCTGTGCCAATCCTTAGGATAGCATGTGCTGGTCGTTGCTATCATATTCTGCTGTTGCCATCACATTCGACCAAGGCGAACAGAAATAGGCGTTCCTCGTTAATTCTACAATTTCTAATGGTATCACAGTATTACTCTTGCTATCATATTGATATCAAACCGATAACCACGGCATAGATAGATGAAACATTTTGAGTAGAATTGGTACTATAGTCTTTGCTTTCCAACCCGGCCCAGCAGGCTGGTCGACAAGGGCATATGGAACTCTCACATTGTCTGGTGGTGTGCATTGATGTGCTGGGCAAATTCTCCATTCATCTGTTCAAAAAATCGTAATGTTGGCCAGTGACGACCCACTAAAGCGTGATAATGTAACATAGTGTAAAGTCTTGGGCCTTACTTGCATAAGGAGTAAACTTTAAGAGAAGAGTCAGAACAGCCAAAAGCTAATAATGGATGACCATATCTTTCTGGTTGAATGCCTGTTCCAGTCTGTCGCACATGTCAGGAGGCTGCTCATGACACTGAACAACTCAAGGTGTCATTGCTAGAGCGCCCTGCCCCCATGTGGACATACTGGGAACTAGAGCTGAGCGATAATAGAGGTATTATATGGCATTCAAAGCATGGCAGCCGTACTGTAAACATCAGGGAGAAGGTATCTAACCAAAATGGTGACTGTTCTAATTCAGTCAATTTGTTCCTTAATAATTAGTGGTAATTTAGATGATTACTTTCTTCTCATAGAAACCATATTACTTATCTACGATAGGGATGTATAGACTGGAACTTTACAATAATACATGCAAAGTCCAGGTTCATTTTAGATGTTTTAATGGTAGTACAGTAGAACCCTGTGTAAGTGGACACCCTCCGTTATAGGGCCAAAGTGTCCACTTATGCGGGGTGTACGCTTACAAGAGGTTAAAATAAACATCTAATAGAAGGAACAATTCCGATCGAAGGTGTCCGTTAACGCAGAGTGCCCGCTTACGCTGGGTGTCCAGGGTACTATTGAACTTCTTCGTTGTGTGTTCTTTCTTCCTGAGTTACATTGTACTCTATTACTGTGGGGCAGGCAGCACTGGGCAGCTATCAGTGCCCAGCCTGTTCCTACCCCATGGCCAGCTGGTTTTGGACACCCTACTGGAGAAGGGATGCGGCTCTCTTTATCGGAGGCCCATTCAACAATCTCCAGTCATAGCCACTCTCCAAACATTCTATATACATTCTAATTGTGCACTGTGTTACAACAACCATAAACATAGGCCTGCTGAAAAAGCTGATCAAGAGGGTGATGGGCCTCCTCAACCACATACGGGGATGAGTGCTTTCACAGCCGACCAGCTATTGAGAAATTGTCAAAGAAGTCTAAATCCAGTCGTTCTAGATCTTCCATTGAGTTGTTGATTTTTCAGAGGGTCTTCAGATTCTTCAAGTTCGTCGACTAATTCATTCAGCGATTCAGGTGACACTATAGATTCTAATAGAAATCATGGGAGAAAGGAGCATTGGTCTGTAAGATCGTCCAAAACGATCGTCAAAAATGATGTAAGTAATGTAATGCAGCGCAATGTATTGTTTTCGTATACTTCCAGTGGAAGATCTGTCCAGTTGTGACAGAACTGGTCGAAATATAAAAAAAACACACACACAGAGAAAAATCGGCCGAAAAAATGTCTCGTTTACAGAAGAAAAAAGACATTTGTATGTTCAGCCTTAAGAGACTCATGGAGAAGGATGGTAGACCTTAGGCAATTTCCGCCATCTTGGGATATGTATGTAATTTTGATAGCTCAGCAAATATCCGCTGAATAATGCGGTTAACTAGATAATGAAGGCAAGTAAAGACAGGAGCTAAGTGTGCATTTTGAAAAAGAAATATTGGCCTTTAAAGGCCAAATTAGCGCGTTTAAAACGCGTTTAAAACTCAATACAAGGTCTGCTAATAATTAATTACTAGTCTAGGGAGAGACCCGACCCTGCCAAGGAGTTCTTTGAAATGGACCTCTGACTAAAAAAGTCCTCCCCCCAACTGAAATGATTAAAAAAAAAAATCCATGTCAAAATACTAAATAAAGCTGTACAAAGTTATGTATAAATGGTTGAAGAAGTCTAAAAAATATAACTAATATAACTCAGTCCAAACAGAATAAATGTAATATTAAATCAGCCTTACAACAGTCTCACAACAGTCTTACAATTACAAGTCTTGTATCAGTCTTACAACAGTCTTGCAACAATCTTGTATCAGCCTTACAACAGTCTTAACACAGTCTCATATTAGCCATACAAACAGTCTTACTGCAGTCTTACAACAGTCTTATGTCAGTCTTACAACAATCTAACTACAGTTTTGTAACAGTCGTTACAAGTCTTGCAACAGTCTTATTGCAGTCTTGCAAGTCTTACGAGTCTTAAAACAGTATTGTATCAGCCATACAACAGATTTTCAACAGTCTTGCATCAGTCTAACAACAGTCTTACAACAATCTTATGACAGTCTTGTATCAGCTTTACAACAGTCTTGCCACAGTCTGACAACAGTCTCAAAAGTCTCTGACAAGTCTTGCAACAGTCTTGCAACAATATTACAAGTCTTCCAAATCCTGTATCAGCCTTACAACAGTCTTGAAACAGTCCTGTATCTGTCTTGCAACAGTCTTGTAACATTCTTGGAAGTCTTGCAACAGTCTAACAAGTCTTACAACAGTCTTGCAACAGTCCTGTATCAGTCTTACAATAGTCTTGCAACAGTGTTGCAACAGTCTTTGAAGTCTTGCAACAGTCTAACTAGTCTTACAACAGTCTTGCAACAGTCTTGTATCAGTCTTACAACAGTCTTGTATCAGTCTTACCATGGACAGTGTATCTCTATGGACTGGAAGCGGCCTATAGATAAGAGTGTGAGGGTGGCGCCGATGTGTGCCGCACCTCGACCGCGGCGCCACGTAGTGGCCAAACATGTAAACTATACTCAGACTGTGGCCCCAAAGTGACAAAAAGTTTCACATTTTTTTAGACCACTTAAAATGAAGATAGAACCACAATTCAAAGTGTTCTACAAAGGCCTATATTAACTATAATGCACTGGGCATATATCAAGAGACTGAAACATTCCAAAGATTTTGTAATCAGGGGATGCTTTTCATAAATTTTTCAGTCTCGGACAGTGGCCTAGATTTGTACTGTGGCCCCAAAGTCACAGAAGGTTTCACATTTTTTTAGACCACATAGAATGAAGATAGAACCACAATTCAAAGTGTTCTAGAAAGGCCTATATTAACTTTAATGCACTGGGCATATATCAGGAGACTGAAACATTGAAAAGATTTTGTAATCAGGGGATGCTTTTCATGAATTTTTCAGTCTCGGACAGTGGCCTAGATTTGTACTGTGGCCCCAAAGTGACAAAAAGTTTCACATTTTTTTAGACCACTTAGAATGAAGATAGAACCACAATTCAAAGTGTTCTAGAAAGGCCTATATTAACTATAATGCACTGGGCATATATCAAGAGACTGAAACATTGAAAAGATTTTGTAATCAGGGGATGCTTTTCATAAATCTTTCAGTCTCGGACAGTGGCCTAGATTTGTACTGTGGCCCCAAAGTCACAGAAAGTTTCACATTTTTTTAGACCACATAGAATGAAGATAGAACCACAATTCAAAGTGTTCTAGAAAGGCCTATATTAACTTTAATGCACTGGGCATATATCAGGAGACTGAAACATTGAAAAGATTTTGTAATCAGGGGATGCTTTTCATGAATTTTTCAGTCTCGGACAGTGGCCTAGATTTGTACTGTGGCCCCAAAGTGACAAAAAGTTTCACATTTTTTTAGACCACTTAAAATGAAGATAGAACCACAATTCAAAGTGTTCTACAAAGGCCTATATTAACTATAATGCACTGGGCATATATCAAGAGACTGAAACATTCCAAAGATTTTGTAATCAGGGGATGCTTTTCATAAATTTTTCAGTCTCGGACAGTGGCCTAGATTTGTACTGTGGCCCCAAAGTCACAGAAAGTTTCACATTTTTTTAGACCACATAGAATGAAGATAGAACCACAATTCTAAGTGTTCTAGAAAGGCCTATATTAACTTTAATGCACTGGGCATATATCAGGAGACTGAAACATTGAAAAGATTTTGTAATCAGGGGATGCTTTTCATGAATTTTTCAGTCTCGGACAGTGGCCTAGATTTGTACTGTGGCCCCAAAGTGACAAAAAGTTTCACATTTTTTTAGACCACTTAAAATGAAGATAGAACCACAATTCAAAGTGTTCTACAAAGGCCTATATTAACTATAATGCACTGAGCATATATCAAGAGACTAAAACATTGAAAAGATTTTGTAATCAGGGGATGCTTTTCATGAATTTGTCAGTCTCGGACAGTGGCCTAGATTTGTACTGTGGCCCCAAAGTCACAGAAAGTTTCACATTTTTTTAGACCACATAGAATGAAGATAGAACCACAATTCAAAGTGTTCTAGAAAGGCCTATATAAACTATAATGCAGTGGGCATATATCAAGAGACTGAAACATTGAAAAGATTTTGTAATCAGGGGATGCTTTTCATGAATTTGTCAGTCTCGGACAGTGGCCTAGATTTGTACTGTGGCCCCAAAGTCACAGAAAGTTTCACATTTTTTTAGACCACATAGAATGAAGATAGAACCACAATTCAAAGTGTTCTTGAAAGGCCTATATTAACTATAATGCACTGGGCATATATCAGGAGACTGAAACATTCCAAAGATTTTGTAATCAGGGGATGCTTTTCATGATTTTGTCAGTCTCGGACAGTGGCCGAGATTTGTACTGTGGTCCCAAAGTCACAAAAAGTTTCACATTTTTTTAGACCACTTAGAATGAAGATAGAACCACAATTCAAAGTGTTCTAGAAAGGCCTATATTAACTATAATGCACTGGGCATATATCAAGAGACTGAAACATTGAAAAGATTTTGTAATCAGGGGATGCTTTTCATGAATTTGTCAGTCTCGGACAGTGGCCTAGATTTGTACTGTGGCCCCAAAGTCACAGAAAGTTTCACATTTTTTTAGACCACATAGAATGAAGATAGAACCACAATTCAAAGTGTTCTTGAAAGGCCTATATTAACTATAATGCACTGGGCATATATCAGGAGACTGAAACATTCCAAAGATTTTGTAATCAGGGGATGCTTTTCATGATTTTGTCAGTCTCGGACAGTGGCCGAGATTTGTACTGTGGTCCCAAAGTCACAAAAAGTTTCACATTTTTTTAGACCACTTAGAATGAAGATAGAACCACAATTCAAAGTGTTCTAGAAAGGCCTATATTAACTATAATGCACTGGGCATATATCAAGAGACTGGGGTGTTTTGACAATTTTCTTATCAGGGGATGCATTTCATAAATTTTTCAGTCTCAGAGAGTGTCCCAGATTTGTACTATGGCACCAAAGTGACAAAAAGTTTCACATTTCTTTAGACCACTTAGAATGAAGATAGAACCACAATTCAAAGTGTTCTAGAAAGGCCTATATTAACTATAATGCAATGGGCATATATCAAGAGACTGAAACATTCCAAAGATTTTGTAATCAGGGGATGCTTTTCATGAATAATTCAGTTTCGGACAGTGGCCTAGATTTGTACTGTGGCACCAAAGTGACAAAAAGTTTCACATTTTTTTAGACCACTTAAAATGAAGATAGAACCACAATTCAAAGTGTTCTACAAAGGCCTATATTAACTATAATGCACTGGGCATATATCAAGAGACTGAAACATTCCAAAGATTTTGTAATCAGGGGATGCATTTCATAAATTGTTCAGACTCAGACAGTGTCCCAGATTTGTACTGTGGTCCCAAAGTGACAAAAAGTTTCACATTTTTTTAGACCACTTAGAATGAAGATAGAACCACAATTCAAAGTGTTCTAGAAAGGCCTATATTAACTATAATGCACTGGGCATATATCAAGAGACTGGGGCGTTTTGAAAGTTTTCTAATCAGGGGATGCATTTCATAAATTTTTCAGTCTCAGACAGTGTCCCAGATTTGTACTGTGGTCCCAAAGTCACAAAAAGTTTCACATTTTTTTAGACCACTTAGAATGAAGATAGAACCACAATTCAAAGTGTTCTAGAAAGGCCTATATTAACTATAATGCACTGGGCATATATCAAGAGACTGGGGCGTTTTGAAAGTTTTCTAATCAGGGGATGCATTTCATAAATTTTTCAGTCTCAGACAGTGTCCCAGATTTGTACTGTGGTCCCAGAGTCACAAAAAGTTTCACATTTTTTTAGACCACTTAGAATGAAGATAGAACCACAATTCAAAGTGTTCTAGAAAGGCCCATATTAACTATAATGCAGTGGGCATATATCAAGAGACTGAAACATTCCAAAGATTTTGTAATCAGGGGATGCTTTTCATGAATTTTTCAGTCGCGGACAGTGGCCTAGATTTGTACTGTGGCCCCAAAGTGACAATAAGTTTCACATTTTTTTAGACCACTTAAAATGAAGATAGAACCACAATTCAAAGTGTTCTACAAAGGCCTATATTAACTATAATGCACTGGGCATATATCAAGAGACTGAAAAAATGAAAATGTTTTGTAATCAGGGGATGCTTTTCATGAATTTTTCAGTCTCGGACAGTGGCCTAGATTTGTACTGTGGCCCCAAAGTCACAGAAAGTTTCACATTTTTTTAGACCACATAGAATGAAGATAGAACCACAATTCAAAGTGTTCTAGAAAGGCCTATATTAACTATAATGCACTGGGCATATATCAGGAGACTGAAACATTGAAAAGATTTTGTAATCAGGGGATGCTTTTCATGAATTTTTCAGTCTCGGACAGTGGCCTAGATTTGTACTGTGGCCCCAAAGTGACAAAAAGTTTCACATTTTTTTAGACCACTTAGAATGAAGATAGAACCACAATTCAAAGTGTTCTAGAAAGGCCTATATTAACTATAATGCACTGGGCATATATCAAGAGACTGGGGTGTTTTGACAATTTTCTTATCAGGGGATGTATTTCATAAATTTTTCAGTCTCAGAGAGTGTCCCAGATTTGTACTATGGCACCAAAGTGACAAAAAGTTTCACATTTCTTTAGACCACTTAGAATGAAGATAGAACCACAATTCAAAGTGTTCTAGAAAGGCCTATATTAACTATAATGCAATGGGCATATATCAAGAGACTGAAACATTCCAAAGATTTTGTAATCAGGGGATGCTTTTCATGAATAATTCAGTTTCGGACAGTGGCCTAGATTTGTACTGTGGCACCAAAGTGACAAAAAGTTTCACATTTTTTTAGACCACTTAAAATGAAGATAGAACCACAATTCAAAGTGTTCTACAAAGGCCTATATAAACTATAATGCACTGGGCATATATCAGGAGACTGAAACATTGAAAAGATTTTGTAATCAGGGGATGCATTTCATAAATTGTTCAGACTCAGACAGTGTCCCAGATTTGTACTGTGGTCCCAAAGTGACAAAAAGTTTCACATTTTTTTAGACCACTTAGAATGAAGATAGAACCACAATTCAAAGTGTTCTAGAAAGGCCTATATTAACTATAATGCACTGGGCATATATCAAGAGACTGGGGCGTTTTGAAAGTTTTCTAATCAGGGGATGCATTTCATAAATTTTTCAGTCTCAGACAGTGTCCCAGATTTGTACTGTGGTCCCAGAGTCACAAAAAGTTTCACATTTTTTTAGACCACTTAGAATGAAGATAGAACCACAATTAAAAGTGTTCTAGAAAGGCCTATATAAACTATAATGCAGTGGGCATATATCAAGAGACTGAAACATTCCAAAGATTTTGTAATCAGGGGATGCTTTTCATGAATTTTTCAGTCGCGGACAGTGGCCTAGATTTGTACTGTGGCCCCAAAGTGACAATAAGTTTCACATTTTTTTAGACCACTTAAAATGAAGATAGAACCACAATTCAAAGTGTTCTACAAAGGCCTATATTAACTATAATGCACTGGGCATATATCAAGAGACTGAAAAAATGAAAATGTTTTGTAATCAGGGGATGCTTTTCATGAATTTTTCAGTCTCGGACAGTGGCCTAGATTTGTACTGTGGCCCCAAAGTCACAGAAAGTTTCACATTTTTTTAGACCACATAGAATGAAGATAGAACCACAATTCAAAGTGTTCTAGAAAGGCCTATATTAACTATAATGCACTGGGCATATATCAGGAGACTGGGGTGTTTTGACAATTTTCTTATCAGGGGATGTATTTCATAAATTTTTCAGTCTCAGAGAGTGTCCCAGATTTGTACTATGGCACCAAAGTGACAAAAAGTTTCACATTTCTTTAGACCACTTAGAATGAAGATAGAACCACAATTCAAAGTGTTCTAGAAAGGCCTATATTAACTATAATGCAATGGGCATATATCAAGAGACTGAAACATTCCAAAGATTTTGTAATCAGGGGATGCTTTTCATGAATAATTCAGTTTCGGACAGTGGCCTAGATTTGTACTGTGGCACCAAAGTGACAAAAAGTTTCACATTTTTTTAGACCACTTAAAATGAAGATAGAACCACAATTCAAAGTGTTCTACAAAGGCCTATATAAACTATAATGCACTGGGCATATATCAGGAGACTGAAACATTGAAAAGATTTTGTAATCAGGGGATGCATTTCATAAATTGTTCAGACTCAGACAGTGTCCCAGATTTGTACTGTGGTCCCAAAGTGACAAAAAGTTTCACATTTTTTTAGACCACTTAGAATGAAGATAGAACCACAATTCAAAGTGTTCTAGAAAGGCCTATATTAACTATAATGCACTGGGCATATATCAAGAGACTGGGGCGTTTTGAAAGTTTTCTAATCAGGGGATGCATTTCATAAATTTTTCAGTCTCAGACAGTGTCCCAGATTTGTACTGTGGTCCCAGAGTCACAAAAAGTTTCACATTTTTTTAGACCACTTAGAATGAAGATAGAACCACAATTAAAAGTGTTCTAGAAAGGCCTATATAAACTATAATGCAGTGGGCATATATCAAGAGACTGAAACATTCCAAAGATTTTGTAATCAGGGGATGCTTTTCATGAATTTTTCAGTCGCGGACAGTGGCCTAGATTTGTACTGTGGCCCCAAAGTGACAATAAGTTTCACATTTTTTTAGACCACTTAAAATGAAGATAGAACCACAATTCAAAGTGTTCTACAAAGGCCTATATTAACTATAATGCACTGGGCATATATCAAGAGACTGAAAAAATGAAAATGTTTTGTAATCAGGGGATGCTTTTCATGAATTTTTCAGTCTCGGACAGTGGCCTAGATTTGTACTGTGGCCCCAAAGTCACAGAAAGTTTCACATTTTTTTAGACCACATAGAATGAAGATAGAACCACAATTCAAAGTGTTCTAGAAAGGCCTATATTAACTATAATGCACTGGGCATATATCAGGAGACTGAAACATTGAAAAGATTTTGTAATCAGGGGATGCTTTTCATGAATTTTTCAGTCTCGGACAGTGGCCTAGATTTGTACTGTGGCCCCAAAGTGACAAAAAGTTTCACATTTTTTTAGACCACTTAGAATGAAGATAGAACCACAATTCAAAGTGTTCTAGAAAGGCCTATATTAACTTTAATGCAATAGGCATATATCAAGATACTGGGGCGTTTTGAAGATTTTCTAATCAGGGAATGTATTTCATGAATTTTTCAGTCTCAGACAGTGTCCCAGATTTCTACTGTGGCACCAAAGTGACAAAAAGTTTCACATTTTTTTAGACCTTTTAGAATGAAGATAGAAGCACGAGTCAAATTGTTCCACAAAGGCCTATATTAACTATAATGCAATAGGCATATATCAAGAGACTGAAACATTCCAAAGATCTTGTAATCAGGGGATGCTTTTCATGAATTTTTCAGTCTCAGACAGTGGCCTAGATTTGTACTGTGGCAAAGGTACCAAAGTCACAAAAAGTTTCACATTTTTTTAGACCACATAGAATGAAGATAGAACCACAATTCAAAGTGTTCTAGAAAGGCCTATATTAACTATAATGCAATGGGCATATATCCAGAGACTAAAACATTCCAAAGATTTTGTAATCAGGGGATGCTTTTCTTGAATTTTTCAGTCACTCAAACTGTCTCAGATGTGCACTGTGGCGCAATGGGCATATATCAAGACACTGGGTTGTTTTGAAGATTATCTAACCAGGGGATGCATTTGTTGATTTTTTTTTTTTAAGCAATCTTTTATTGATCTTTCCACATATTTTTCAGTCTCAGACAGTGTCCCAGATTTGTACTGTGGCACCATCACAGGAAGTTTCACATTAATCTTTCAGTCTCAGCCTCTTGAGACCTGGCCCTTACAAAATCAAATCAAAACTACTCCCCAAGAAAAAAAATCTTCAAAATGTCTGAGCCTTAGGAGACCCAGCCCTTACAAAATAGTTTTTACAAGACTTTCTGAAACACTTTGAATGGTGCTTCTATCTTCATTCTAAGTATTTGAGAAAAATGGGAAACTTTTTGTCACTTCAGAATGACAGTGTTGAGACTGTTGCCCGCCATAAAAAAACATCAAAACTGCTCCCCGAGATGAAAACTTTAAAAATGTCTCAGCCTTATGAAACCTAGCCCTTACAAAGTAGTTTTTACAGGACTTTCTGAAACACTTTGAATTGTGCCTATATCTTCATTCTAAGTATTTGAGAAAAATGGGAAACTTTTTGTCACTTCAGAATGACAGTGTTGAGACTGTTGCCCGCCATAAAAAAACATCAAAAGTGCTCCCCGAGATGAAAACTTTAAAAATGTCTCAGCCATATAAAACCTAGCCCTTACAAAATAGTTTATACAAGACTTTCTGAAACACTTTGAATTGTGCTTCCATCTTCATTCTAAGTATTTGAGAAAAATGGGAAACTTTTTGTCACTTCAGAATGACTGTGTTGAGACTGTTGCCCGCCATAAAAAAACCTCAAAATTGCTCCCCGAGATGAAAACTTTAAAAATGTCTCAGCTTTATGAAACCTAGCCCTTACAAATAGTTTATACAGGACTTTCTGAAACACTTTGAATGGTGCTTCTATCTTCATTCTAAGTATTTGAGAAAAATGGGAAACTTTTTGTCACTTCAGAATGACAGTGTTGAGACTGTTGCCCGCCACAAAAAAACCTCAAAAGTGCTCCCCGAAATGAAAACTTAAAAAAGTCCCAGCCTTATGAAACCTAGCCCTTACAAAGTACAAATGAAGTTTAAACAGGACTTTTTGAAACACTTTGAATTGTGCTTCTATCTGCATTCTAAGTATTTGAGAAAAATGGGAAACTTTTTGTCACTTCAGAATGACAGTGTTGAGACTGTTGCCCGCCATAAAAAAACATCAAAACTGCTCCCCGAGATGAAAACTTTAAAAATGTCTCAGCCATATAAAACCTAGCCCTTACAAAGTAGTTTATACAAGACTTTCTGAAACACTTTGAATTGTGCTTCTATCTTCATTCTAAGTATTTGAGAAAAATGGGAAACTTTTTGTCACTTCAGAATGACTGTGTTGAGACTGTTGCCCGCCAAAAAAAACCCTCAAAATTGCTCCCCGAGATGAAAACTTCAAAAAGTCTCAGCTTTATGAAACCTAGCCCTTACAAAATAGTTTATACAGGACTTTCTGAAACACTTTGAATTGTGCTTCTATCTTCATTCTAAGTATTCGAGAAAAATGGGAAACCTTTTGTCACTTCAGAATGACAGTGTTGAGACTGTTGCCCGCCATAAAAAAACCTCGAAAGTACTCCCCGAGATGAAAATCTTAGAAATGTCTCAGCCTTATGAAACCTAGCCCTTACAAAATAGTTTTTACAGGACTTTCTGAAACACTTTGAATTGTGCTTCTATCTTCAATTTAAGTATTCGAGAAAAATGGGAAACTTTTTGTCACTGCAGACTCACTTTAGCTTAGATCATAAAAATTATGAAAATTAGGACCTGATCTGAAAAACTTTTTGACCATCCTAGCCTTATAATCTATACACCATACATTACATATTTTAATCATTTTTCTAAAATACTTAGAATAAAGATAGAACTTTAATTACAAATCGTTACAGAAATGCCTGTAATAACTGTAATGCATTTCATATATATTACTGTAGCACCATCTAGTGGCAATTCGCGGAACTACGCGCAAAACGGTGGCGCTGCCTATGGCGGGTGTATGTATTAAAGTGCGGCAGTGATCGGCCCACGGCAGGGCCCGATTCCAGTCCATAGAGTTGTATGTCCATGGTCTTACAGAATTATTGCAACAGTCTAACAACAGTCTTGTAACAGTCTTACAAAAGTCTTGTAACAGTCTTACAACAGTCTTGTATCAGTTTTACAACAGTCTTACCGCAGTCTTGCAACAGTCTTGTATCAGCCGTACAAGTCTTGCAACAGTCTTGTATAAGTCGTACAACAGTCTTCCAACAGTCGTTCAAAGGTTTTGCAACAGTTTTGTATCAGCCTTATAACAGTATTGCTAGTCTCACAACAGTCTTACAAGTCTTGCAACAGTCTTACAAGTCATGCAACAGTCTTGTATAAGTCATACAACAGTCTTCCAACAGTCGTTCAATGGTTTTGCAACAGTTTTGTATCATCTGGTTTAGTTGGCCATACTACAGGCTCCATGTTCAAAGTGAGTCTGAGCTTCAACCAGATATTTAGTGTTCTTATAAGGATAAGGGTATAAGGCATGTGCCAATATGCTTGGAGAGTGATAGGAACCACAGAGTCCTCTGGGGGTACATGGCTGCATTACAATTCAAAGATGGCTACTAACCCCCCATGCTATGAAATTAAGCAAAAATACATGAATATCATGCCAAATACAAGTTCAACCTAAATAATGACACTTCCTAGAGGGTAAGCAACTGTCAGTGCCACTTATGGAGATGGTAAATGTTACACCAATGCTCACTGTAAAT
Source organism: Alentia gelatinosa (assembly GCA_950022655.1). Lineage (NCBI taxonomy): Eukaryota > Metazoa > Annelida > Polychaeta > Phyllodocida > Polynoidae > Alentia > Alentia gelatinosa. Next base: position 53,177,423 of record OX465579.1, on the reverse strand, counting down.
CAATATTGAGTAAACATCTGTTTGAGTATGCCCATTTCACTCAAAATCCCCCCCACTTTCAACAAATACTTGAATATCTCAGTAAACATAGAATCTACCTTGAGAATTCCACTTCCTAGCACCTACTGTTTTTTTTATTGTCTTTCAAATGAGGCATATTATATTATGATTCAACCAGTTTAAGGGGTAGAAATATGTTCATAAAGGAGTTCTTAAATATGGACCTGTGACTACTAAAGTCCCCCCCTCCCCAAACTGAATTCACTATTTTTTAAAAATCCATAGCAAAATGCTAAATATCAAAACAGAAATTATATTCCTATCTGTACTTAGTTAGCTATAAAAGGCAAAAATGTGGTCAGGTCACCTAGTGACTTTGCAAGCAGTTGTAATGCAATAGGCTATAGCCATAACCTAAAGACCAACTGTCCACCTGCTAATAAGAGTTGATGTTATGAGTGTCAATGATTTTGTAATCCGCCTCTGATGGGTTAACAATTAACACTTTTTAGTGGGTCTAAAACTGTTTTCTAAGCCTGAGTAACGTCATACCAAAATATATCAAATATCTTAACTGATTCTTATGTGTGACGCCGGTAGCGGCTTAACATTGACAGGATAGCAACAGTGATAATATGAATGCATTAGGACTTATAGCAACGCGACGCACTCATTGCCTTTCTCCTGATATTCAAATGTTATGGCAAAGTAAAATGTGATGACAACAACCCAAGTTCGTTTAAAATAAGATGATGCAATTCTTGAGTAAATGTGATCATTTTAAAATCTGATGGATATAAAAAACTTACTTGGTCGCAATCTCGATCTCCACCGTTTTATTATCTTTTAGGCACAATTGCTTTATGTACTGCAACCCTAGACAAAATAGCAAGTGGTTGTATGTGTTATCACAACGACCTAATAAAAGTAAAGTAGTACCACAGTATGGCAGCTGTAAGGGGTCCCTCCCACCTACTATGATTAAGTCTACGATTAACCCTTTGGCCGTGTTGGCGACAAACTGAAAAAATTGTGGAGGTGTTGCCGACAAACTCCTCAATTAGTCAGGTTTTGTCGCTGACAAACTCGCTGCATGCCGACGGGCTACGACACGCTACAACAAAAAAAACATTAATCGTAGAGGGTCTCAGAAGGTTAATCGCAGAGCACAGCGGGTTGTTGCCGCAATTAGGCCTCCCACCTACTACGACGGGCTACGATTAAGTCCCTGACACGCGGTGCTGTCGGGGACTTAATCGTAGGTCGTCGTAGCCCGTCGTAGTAGGTGGTAGGGACCCCTAACACTGTACACCTTTTAAAAGGTGGGCAGTACTTGATCTGGCTGATGCATTTATAATTAGAAATTGCGAAATTAAGATGTTGACTCTCATGAATAAACACGCATAACAGAGGAATATTTAGCATTCAGTATTTCTATTAATGAGAAATCTAACCGAAATTGATCTCCTACTATCAACAGTGGCCGGAACTGAAAACAGGCATGTTTAAACCATGGATGTCAGAGACAGTGGTGATCTGTCTTTGAGGTTACAGGGTTCAATGCTCTTAGATTACTCTGACAATATAATGTCAATTTAGAGTCAAAATATTTCTTGTACTATGATGGCAATATCAAAACATTGCTAAAAGCTACATAAAAAGGATTTGATATATCAATACTGAGATCGTATGTCCAGCTGACCTTTACTCTCGTTGAAGTATTTCCGCTGCACTGTGGCAATGCTGGTCGACTGATAGTGATCACTGACTAATTTGAAAAGCGGTGTCATCGTACCATTCTCACACGATGTGGTTGGCATCAGGATCTACAAGTATCACATACAAGGATATAACGTGCAAATTAGACAGCAGTTTCACAAAGGACTGAAATGGTCTGCTTAACTCGAGAACAAAGGTCTTGGAGGCATAGACACAAGGAATAGCACCATTATCTTACACCTCAAAATTTGTTATGTAGTTTGTTGTTTTTTTAGTTTCTTTATTTCTTTATTTCGGACGTGCATCTTTATTGCATGATATTATACACAGTTCATCAATGAGATTTTAGATTTTACTGAGATGTGATGTGTAATAAACTTCTGGTTTCAACAACAATGAGAATGAGCATTTGAACATTCAGTCTTTAATATATGCAAGCACTCTAGATTCAAAGTCATCAATAATTTCAATCGATTGGATGTCCTTAGGGAGAGCATTCCATAATCTGGCACCTCGTACGTATGGATTGCGGAAGACGTTAGTACACATGTACTCTTTGTGCAATATAATTCAAAAATGATTTTATCGGTTAATCTTGTTTGTCTATGTGGGACTTCCGTCCAATTGGGATTTAGGTGATTCTTATACATAAGAGACATTAACTGTTTTCTCCTTCTTTTCCAAAGCGGAATAATTCCAAGCAAATGGTGCAAATCTTGTATGGAATGCTCTCGCACCGATATGGATAATGCATTACGCATACCCCGGTTGTGGAGTTTCTCAATATTTTGTAAATCACTCTTTTTAAAACTCTCGTATAGAAATCAACAATACTCCATTAAGGGCAATATATTATATATATATAATATATATAAGCACAAGCTTAGCCACCTCCCTAGTCAATTTCCCAAATTTGAATAATTCAGAGCCAACGTTTTTGATCAGGTTATGGGTATGATTTGTCCATATCAGGCTTGAATCAATATCAATTCCTAAATAATTGTAATGTTGATATCTATGAATAGTTTCCCCTCGCATTTCTAGCAGCTTATCTGGACAGTTTTTCAATCTCACCGCACCTGAAAACCACATGAACTTGGTCTTTGACATGTTCACAGTCAAACAATTCTTATTGCACCACAGAGCCAGTCTGTCTAGATCTTGTTGCAGAGCTTCAAAGGCCAATAGAGGGTCTTTGTGCGCACAGTATATCACCAGGTCGTCCGCATACTGTATATATTGGCAATTTCTTATACTATCCCCTAAGTCGTTCATAAATAATATGAACAATAAAGGCCCCAATACAGAACCCTGTAGGACCCCAAATTCTAAACTAGCATAAGATGACGATAAATGGTTCACGAGCACCTTTTGCTCCTGTGCAGATAGGTAACTTTAGATCCAGTCAACTAGATTACTTGGAATTTTAATAAGATGTTTTAATTCAGTTATAAGGAGATTATGATGTATACTATCGAAAGCTTTTTTAAAATCAACATAACAGGCTATGGTATACAGATCATCATTACGGAATTCGTACAGGGCTTTAGTAAATGTGAACATGGCGTCAGGTGTGCCCCTATTCGGACGGAATCCATACTGTCTTGGATCTAAAACATTTGCACTTATAAGGAGGTCGTATATGACTTTATGTATTATGCGCTCCAAGATTTTGCCAGGAAGTTTTATTAACGATATAGGTCTCCAAATACTTATTTCATTCAAGTTACCTGACTTCGGAATAGGAATCACAGTAGCCTGTTGCCAATCTATAGGAAAGTACGATTTACTAATAGAGGTATTCATCAGATAAGTGAATTCCACTATTAGTAAATTGAGTGCATCAACCAGGATTTGACTAGGCACTAGACACCGACATAAAGAGAACGCACCATCCTATTGTTCTATTTTCTTCAGCTGTTCTAATTTACAGAACCACTGTCAGACACAAGTATTCTTCTTTATGATAACAACTTACTGTTGTTCCAGGCTATGGCCTGTTTAATGGGTTTAAACATTCTATAGCTCTCAGATCTTTTTAGATGACAACCGTCATATAGGCGGCCAAATTGCTAGTATAGCCTCTTGCGCTTTTGCTGCCAGTAATGTACAGCCTGGTCGGTGCGCGGAGTTGTGTAGTCATGTGAGGTGTTCCAGTTAATGACAACTTTGTTGCAAAGCCGTATTGCATCATTAACATATGATTGCTGTGGTAGTTCCTCTTCTAGGTCTTTCACATTTATGTTGTTACAATTAGCGATGTCTACACCAAATATCGTGCCACAGATTAATTCAACATTAGGGGCCACTTGTTTCAACTCGCGCTCTGTTTGTTCAAGTGAGACTAGAATGTCGTCAGCTGCTTGGTATGGTTCATTTGTCTGGGATGTATCAGATTAGTACATTCGCCTTTTCGGGTAATATTACATATTCTTCCTATTAGGTATACTACCTGGACATCATCATGGTACGGAGGCAAGTCTACCGCATACTCTCCAATTCTATAGAGTGTTCCTCCGAGGACCATCACACAATCCTTTACTCTAGTTAAGCTACGAATGTCATCCATTATGTAACGGATCCTGGAGTCCCCAAGGATAAGATTTGTGCTCATGATGTGTCTGTACCCAATAAACCCTTCCCTTCTAGGATCAGCTCGTTACGGATCTCTTCAAGTAGGGCCCCGCAGAGATTTTTACCTTTAAACTCTCCGCATAGGGCGATATTTCGCTCACTTCCCGAACCCCAATAGGGGTCCAGTGTTCCTTCAACAAGCGGGTGGGGGTTGGTTGCAAGAAGCAGCATTTGGAGTTTTCGGTTCTGTAGAAACTTGAGTTTCATGAGTTGTGTTAGACGGCTTCTTTCACTGATTCCCAGGCTGGGTGGGGGTCAGGGGAGATAGATTTACTTCTGGACTTGGCATCAGGGCAGTCAACTGCGCCTAAAATGGATATAGCTGATTTGTAGTCTTGTATGGTTAAGGCTTTCAACTACTGATAGGCTGTTTCAACTGGTTGAAATACATGCTTTGAAGAGCCTTTATCATTTTGCAATTCCACCTCTATAGGCGCCTCGTAAAAGTTACTTATAAAAGCATTTTTTCCAGAGAAAACCAACCTGTTGTGGCCAAAGACCATTGATGGGGAGAATTCCGGGCAGTTTTCTGTCGCCGTAGTCGTTTTGGCTGCAGTGGCTGTTAAAGGTGCAGGTGCGGTGTTCATGGGCGGAAGGGGTATTATGTTGGTTGTCTTTCTACCTTTTATATCCTGGTTTTGTCGTGTCAGCAGTTCTTCACTTTTATTACCTACAACGATCACAGGTGTGGGTGCGTCCACTTGAGCGCCCACTTGAAAGTCATGACCCTCTTCAGTGGTCATAGGCTCCACTTCATTTCCAGATCCAGGTACGCGCGTTCTAATACCTGGTCCTGAGGTGGAATCCCTTTGCCCCTCCTTCACCTGCCCGGTTGGCTGTGGTAGTAGTAGTAGACTGACTGGAGACTCGTCTTTGTCTATCTTGATTTATTAGTGACTCGCCAAGTTTTTTCCTCTCTTGGAGATCAGGGGGCGGCAGCAGGTGATTTGGTAGGTTTTCTAAGTTCTGCATCAGGTATACGTTGCCCTTTAGCGTAATGCTGAACTCCTCCATGGAGACAATATGCCCCATGCGTCTATGATACCCATGTATCATTTTCATGAGTCCTCTAAGTCGCCTTTGTTTTGTTGGTTCATCTGGCAAAATTGACAGAGAGCCAAAACTGCAAAAGCTGGCCTTGTTTGCACCGGCCAGGAATCTGTTTCTTGCCATAGTACTTGCACAGGAAATGATTAGAGGTGGTGGCCTAGTCATATTTGGATTTTGTCGTGTAACTAGTCTGTTCATATTTAACAATTCCCCTGGTTGAAACCATAACCCAATTTCCCGACACAAGTGATTCACAGCACCATGGAGATCAGAGTCATATCCTTTATCTAATTCAAGGATTAGCACATTGCGATCTTGGGATGCGAAAAAGAACCTAGTCGCCTGCTTCCTCACAGCATCGGAATAACTCGTAGACATTGACAGATCTACTACTGGGGCCATGCTTTGTAGTTGATCCATTTTTTGACGCAATTGGTTAATTTCCACATTCTGAGCTGCAGCTGTGGTATCTAAGTCGCTTCTTAACTTCAATAGGTCAGCATTTATGGAATCCAGAGATGTAACTGTATTAAGATACATGTTATTGACTTTGTGTGTTAGTGCAGCAATTTTGGATTCCTGGGTGTTCAGGTTCGAAACGATAAATTGTTTAAGGTCAGCAAAGTCATCCTTTGTTTGAAAGTTACGGAAAACTTCAGAATTCGCATAACAACAGGTATTGCATGCATTATTAGAGTTTTGGGACTCTTTACTTCGCTTTACCTGATGTCCTGAGGGTGAATTAACTGAGCCTGGGGTTGAGTTGATTGATCTATACGCTTGCATGCTCCCTCACTATCCAATTCAGCCCGGTCAGTCGGACCAGGGGTGGCGGCGAGCGGGGAAAAGTCTCCCGGGTCTACCGGGCGACAATCGGGGTTATTTGCGGTATCTCACCACACGTCTTCACACCTTGCCGGCCATCTCGAGTCAAAAGTTGTGACCATTGACTACAGACTTTGTATTTGGTTACGAATCCAATAATTATGAACACATATTACAGGCACTGCACATCTTCGTAAACCCGTCATAGTAAGTAGTATATTGAAAATGTATATGGGCTCAGGCCTATGTAAATTTAGTACCGCTGTACACAAATATGAAACTGGATGAGTTTGTTGTAAAGCTTCAACATCTAGCGGAAGCCTCATATGTGACTGATTGGTCTCCAGCACAACGGGCAATGTCTGCTGAAAACGGCCAGTCCCTAGCCTCAACCGTTATACCGAGTGTCCTTTTCCCAGTGAACTGTCCAGGTGCCACAAACAACAAATGGTGATTGTGGGGAAGAATAAGAAAATAAATCCACAGAACGTAAAGAGCATAGGCCAAAGAAACCACATGAGAAGACTTTTCCTGTTGTGGTTCAAAGGTGACACATCCCCAAAACGTCTGTCCTGCACATATCCTCAAATGAAACCGAGGCCCTTCTAAGGGAGACAGTCTCGGTAGTGGACCTGGGACCAGTTTTTTAAGACGCGATAATCATTATTAGCGATTATTAAAGATATCTTGAGTTTTCAAGATAAATACAACGGCCATTGGCCCCAATGCTTCGATAAGTATGAACAAATGTATGATAATTACAAAACGGTCGCTATTATCGCGTCTAAAAAAACGGTCCCAGGGTCAACGATCAGGACACTTTCAAAACTTAAAAAAGGGCAGATCTTCTACACCAGGAAGGGGCTATACCTCAATAACATTACATCCTTCCAACGTGGGCAGTCTAAACGGTTCCGGCCCGTCTGTGATTGGCGACACGGTTCACACTCACCTCAATGGGTTGGTGTAACTGGAGCTTGGTAAGAACCTTCACGTAGGTCTGGCTGTCCGGAAACTGTGACACCACCAGGACGGGTCTCTTCAGATCGATGCTTGCCATGCCAATCTCTCCACGCGCCATACCCCGTCCTTCCACCAAGGCTGGCCAAGCAGGTCGGCATCATACGTGAAGAAAACCAAACAATTGACTACATGCAATGATACATGATACACTTAAACTAAATTGGAGAAACCCTTTAAGATAGTTATCTTGTGAGAAAATCGCCATTGAAATCTAAAGGGATACAAGGCCACAGAAGCTCACAATAATGGCATGGCATGACCAAGGTACATGCAAAGTGGAATATTTAAATATAGTATCATGAACATTAGACATGTTAAGGTGAACGGGTGATATCTTGGGAAGTTATGACCCAGAAATTTTAAGTTCTTAAAAAGAACTACCAATACCTTAGTATACTATTTTACTATACTAAAACAACTGTAGTGGTAGGGTCAGTCAATTGGTGGTGTGTTAATTCTTCGATAGAGGATGTGGAGTATCAGTCCGTGCTGCGTTGTGGTTTGGGAAAGCCTATGCACTGAAGTGCCATGGGTCTGCCCTCGCTGTGTCCTCTCAAAGGTAACTCAACCCTTGGGGCCTCACATTGGTTGTGGTTTTTCGGAACCTGTCAGTGGTTGAGCTCCGATCATGAACTTGGGTTGACAGCATCCAGCTCCCTCGGATGTTACTTGACATTTCGGTGTGCAAGGCACTGTATTGACTATTTTATAGAGTAGGAGCTTCAGCTCCTCTATCTGACTAAGGGCTTAAAGAAGATTCCTTTATTAAATTGTCTGTGTTTAGTTATTATGACTGTTATTATTTGATTGAAAATATGAAAATGCAGACACTGCACCTCTCAGCCAACTTGTGCATAATCTACTGCAATGCTCGATTTTATGTCTGCAGGGTCGGATCAAGGTTACTCCATATTTGTAAATAACAACACCTATTCAAAAAGTAGAACATGTCTAACTTATGCAATACTAAATGGAAAATTATGAAATCACAGGATGACCTGTTATGGAACTGTACCTAACCACCGTAACTATCTACACTGGTCGGTGTGACATTACGCTGTGATGTCACACCTACTCTCCCTGTGTTGCCAGGCGAAATGCCTGGGAAGTAGTAACATAAGTAACACTTAAGTGTTGATTATGTTAAAACAACCCAGAAAAGGGGTTTATATCACTATAAAAGGATTCTTTTAGTGGGGGAGGGGTCAAGGTTTCGCCAGGATCGGCTCTTCAGGCATCATTAAGTGCTACTAGGGTTATCAAGGTGATCAAAATATATGATCTTATGAAGTATGGGTAAGCTAATGGGTACAATATAAAGTTGGCTAATCAAACCCATGAAACCAGTGTCTATGTTACAAAGCAAGAAGATACTTGGTTGATCCTAGTTGTGAATAATTTGCAAATTATTCTTAGGCTGAATGCAGACCATGATCAGCCACAAACCGAATACATAAAAAATTTTGACGAGGCAATGGAAGTGGAAAAGAAAGAAGTCTAAAATCAATAATTTCCGATTGAAGAATCTTGTACTAGAAAGGTAATGATCGCTATTAATCTCACAGAGCGATCGTTTTGGTGGCGATCAGCCCAGCCGCACTGCGGAAACATCTGAAAAACACTTCTCACCATGGATCTCCCAAACAATCACACAGTCGCTCTCCGATCTTTATTGATCTCAGCCAGTGATTGTCACTACTGGAAAACACCTCCCCCAACGTCCTTGAACCCTGCTACACCATTATTCTAATGATGCACGGTTGGGAATTCAACATCACTCAACCCTATACATCCCAATGTATCACTGTACTACAAAAACCCAGGCGGACCGACGTAAGTGGGCTCCATATCATGAAGGAACTAAAATCAATTATGCCAATTATGCGTATGTTACCTATGACCACACTTCTCCTTCCAATGCTCTAATGTTTAAACAGAAAGAGGTGGAGCATGACACTGGTATTGTCCACTCTGATCACCGGACCCCTGAAGCACACTAACATGAAGCTACACCATGTGCTGACCCACGTCTGACAATAGAAATAACGGGCCTTGAAATACCAACACTGGACAAGAAACAACACAGTGGACAAGGTTTGTTTGAGTAGTTTTACGTTTCAGTAGGCGTCCTTTTGACTCATTGGTTCACCTATCTGGTTCTTGAAAGGTATATTAACTCAACTTTGGTCTACTTGTAGCAGTGGGACCCTATGCCCGTTTCATAGTGCTGCCTCACTGAAGGGCTGTGCTGCAGACCATTGACACAACACTCTGCCGGTCTCATTATACTGACAACGGCAAACCAGTTGCTGCAACATACCAATCAGGTCAGCAAGCTGATGAGTATGAAGCTGCTCCCTATAACTGGCTACAGACCAAGCTGGCTGACAGTTTTGGACAAGGGTGAACCAGAAAACCCCATCCCAAAGATCAGTCCTGGGCCCTGTTTTTTACTCACGACCATCGTTATGGGCGTCATGGTTTTGATGTCAGTGTACTATAGACGCGACATTTTAGGGGGTTGACCAATTATCGCCGCTCTACGACACCACGGACTTGGATGACCTGGATTGGCAACACAGGCCTGCAGGCTTATCTCTCTATGACTCGCTATTGTTCTTGAGTTCCCGTTTTTGCCGCCAGGGCGGCACTACAGTAGCAGCAGGTAGTTTTAATCCCTAGAAGACCTAAAACTATTATTCTACTTGTTCTGAGTAGGTTTCTGATAAGGTAAGACAGCTAAATACATTAGCAAGGCCTGGTTGAGTAGGAACATTTTTGAAACATTGAGTTTTCACTGATGAGCCCCAAAAATCTGTCATTTCTCAGTGGTGCCAACATCTAAAGTCACCCAAACTCTGCCATTAGTTTGGAAACTCCAAGAAGGGCTAGGAATATAATTTTAACTGTTCTGAGTAGGTATCACATTGGGCAAGACAGCTAAATACTTTTGAAAGGCCTGGTTGTGTGGGAATATCTTTGAAACTTTGACTTTCCACCGGTGAACCCCGCAAAATCAGTCATTTCTCAGTGGTGCCACTATCTAAAGTCACCCAAACTGTGCCATTAGTCTAGAAACTCCCAGAAGGGCTAGGAATATAATTTTAACTGTTCTGAGTAGGTATCACATTGAGCAAGACAGCTAAATACTTTTGCAGGGCCTGGTTGAGTGGGAATATTTTTGATACTTTAACTTTTCACCGGTGAACCCCGCAAAAACAGTCATTTCTCAGTGGCACCACTATCTAAAGTCACCAAAACTCTGCCATTAGTTTGGAAACTCCCAGAAGGGCTAGGAATAGAATTTTAACTGTTCCCAGTGGGTATCACATTAGGCAAGACAGCTAAATACTTTAGAAAGGCCTGATTGAGTGGGAACATTTTTGAAACTTTGACTTTTCACCAGTGAACCTGTCAAAATCAGTCATTTCTCGGTGGCGCCGTCATCTAAAGTCACCCAAACTCTGCCATTAGTTTGGAAAAACCCAGAAAGGCTAGGAATATAATTTTAACTGTTCTGAATAGGTTTTATATTGGGAAAGACAGCTAAATACTTTAGAAAGGCCTGATTGAGTGGGAACATTTTTGAAACTTTGACTTTTCACCAGTGAATCCCTCAAAATCAGTCAATTCTCGGTGGCGCCGTCATCTAAAGTCACCCAAACTCTGCCATTAGTTTGGAAAAACTTTGACTTTTCTTAGTTTGGAAAAACCCATAAGAGCTAGGAATACAATTTTAACTGTTCTGAATAGGTATTATATTGGGCATGACAGCTAAATACTTTAGAAAGGCCTTATTGAGTGGGAATATTTTTGAAACTTTGACTTTTCACCAGTGAATCCCTCAAAATCAGTCATTTCTCGGTGGCACCGCCATCTAAAGTCACCCAAACTCTGCCATTAGTTTGGAAAAACCCATAAGAGCTAGGAATATAACTGTAACTGTTCTTAATAGGTATCATATTGGGCAAGACAGCTAAATACTTTAGAAAGGCCTTATTGAGTGGGAATATTTTTGAAACTTTGACTTTTCACCGGTGAACCCCTCAAAATCAGTCATTTCTCGGTGGCGCCGTCATCTAAAGTCACCCAAACTCTGCCATTAGTTTGGAAAAACCCATAAGAGCTTGGAATATAATTTTAACTGTTCTTAACCCTTTCAGGGCGGATAATGCCCTGAGGCATTCCCCATCATAGACCGGATAATGCCTTGAGGCATTCCCCCGCGGAAACCGGATAATGCCTTGAGTCATTATTTATGAAATTTAGTAATATTTACCATTTCATTGTTTTATGAAGAAATAATTTATCAATAAATCTGAAACTTTCAGAGAATATACCTATGATATAGTATTTAATACTGTTTGGTAAACCAAATAATGTAAATAAGAATGATGTGTCATATCACGTGATCAAATAATGGAACATGGGTTTAGACAAAAATTGGCCCGTCCTCTGGAGTTAAACCAATCTAAAGCACCTGCCCCGACCAACAGGGCTCTGCCAAAGACCCCCGTCGTTAAAGGGTTAATAGGTATTATATTGGGTAAGACAGCTAAATACTTTAGAAAGGCCTTATTGAGTGGGAATATTTTTGAAACTTTGACTTTTCACTGGTGAATCCCTCAAAATCAGTCAATTCTCGGTGGCCCTGTCATCTAAAGTCAGCCAAACTCTGCCATTAATTTGGAAAAACCCAGAAGGGCTACGAATATAATTTTAACTGCTCTGAATAGGTATTATATTGGGGAAGACAGCTAAATACTTTAGAAAGGCCTGATTGAGTGGGAACATTTTTGAAACTTTGACTTTTCACCGGTGAACCCCTCAAAATAGGTCATTTCTCAGTGGCGCCGTCATCTAAAGTCACCCAAACTCTGCCATTAGTTTGGAAAAACCCAGAAGGGCTAGGAATACAATTTTAACTGGTCTGAATAGGTATTATATTGGGGAAGACATCTAAATACATAAGCACGGCCTGGTTAACAGGGAACATTTTTGAAACTCTGACTTTTCACAGGTGAACCCCCAAAATCAGTCATTTCTCTGTGGCGCCCCCATCTAAAGTCACCCAAACTGTGCCAATTGTTTGGACTCTCCCAGAACATACATCCTACCATACCATGTCTATGTGGTGTGGGAAGTAAAAGAACTCTCACCTCGGTAAATGTGTAGGGGTGAGGTTTCTACCTGAATTCATCACATAGATTCGATCACCACGCTAGTGGTGTAAAAGAACCTTGAGAAAGTCTGGAAAGGACCTATAATGGTTGCCTGGACGTAAAATCAAACCAAACAAACAAACAAACCCTACATCCTTCATCCCCACATCCTTGCATCCTATATCCCCACATTCCTACATCCTATATCCCCACATACCTACATCCTACATCCCTACATCCTATATTTCCACATCTATACATCCATACATCCTACATCCCTACATCTCTACATCCTACATTCCCACATCCTACATCCCACATCTATGCATCCATACATCCTACATCCTCACACCCCTACATCCCCACATCCCTACATTCTACATCCCCCCATCCTATATCCCCACATCCCTACATCCTGCATCCCCACATCCTTCATCCCCACATCCTTACATTCTACATTCCCCACATACCTACATCCTACATCCCCACATACCTACATCCAACGTCTCTACATCCTACATCTCCACATCTATACATCCTACATCCTTACATCCTACATCCATGAATATCCCCACATCCATACATCCCTACATCCCCACATCCACGTATCCCCACATCCACGTGCCACATCCTACATCCCCACATCCATACATCCCAAATCCCTACTTCCTATGTCCCCACATCCCTACATTCCTACATCCCCACAGCCATACATCCATACATCCCCACTTCCCTACATCTCCACATCCATACATCCCACATCCCTACTTCCTATATCCCCACATCCCTACATCCCCACATCTCCACATCCATACATCCCTACTTCCTATGTCCCCACATCCCTACATCCCCACAACCATACATCCATACATCTCTACATCCCCACAGCCATACATCCCCACATCCCTACACTTCCATATCCCTACATCCCCACATCTCCACATCCATACATCCAAACATCCCCACATCCATACATCCCCACTTCCATACATCCCCACTTCCATACATCCCCACATCTCCACATCCATGAGCCCTTACGAGCACCTATGGAGACTTGGCTGGGGTATATCTCCGCCGAGCCCCCTAGCGGATACCCCGGGAACCAGCGTACTATGAGACCACATAGTTGTGCTTCATTGACACTGGGGGGCGCCACTAGAAGTCTGGTAGTTCCAATAAACGCCACTAGGAGATGTTGAATGCGGCCGAGGCAGACACATCGCCGAACAAACACAGAGATAAGCTAGGTTTCCTATCCATAGTGTATAAGTCCGTGATGACACATAGGGCGGTGTGAGGTGTGCTATAGTCACGACAAATGTAAGGTCACATGGGTAAATTTGTCTCCTATTAAAATTGTCGAAGCCGTAAGTGTTAGTAAGACAACTATGGACATGTCGTACCAAATGCAGAAATTCACTTCCCGTAGGAATTAAGCAACGAAACTTTCACATGTGTAAGGGATACATATAACCTATAATCGTAGCAAATATGAAGAACATCGGCCCCTTCAATCCACCGATATCCGCGTTTGAATTTTGTCATAGCAAATGTCTGCTCTGGTGGCCAGTGTACTTTCCCCCACGCCTCCGCTAATTTATGCGGCAACCTTGACATTTACTGCAGCTCAGCATGTCGTACGCTCACAGTCACAGTCACAGTCGAATAGATTGATGGGCCGTACCGTACATAAAATTTAACTCACTTCCAGTAGGAATAAAGCCATAAAACTTTAACACGAATATGGGAAACACATAAGCTATAATCGTCCCAGATATGAAGAAGATTGGCCGTTCCAATCTGCCGATATAACAAAAAACAGTTCCCTGGTTCTTTGATAGAACCTAAGAAAGTTCTATACTTGTCATATCGGCCGACGCGATCTCCCATGGTGCGCTACAACACCATCTATAGGACGCCGGCCATCTTTTGTCACCCAAAGTGGCGTGGATTCGCTAGACGACCTTAGGGTATTGTAGACCCATGATATCATGACTGAAAAACAGGGCCCTGGACTACATACTATGTACAAAAGGTATCTACTGTCACGATCCAAAATATCGGTATGTTAAACATACAGATTATGTCCCTCGGCCTTATGGATCAAGCCGGCTGCGTGTCACGCCGCGTGAGGTAATCCCCCTTGGTTACGATCAATACGGGTTGCCCCCACGTGGCTGAGGCGCAGCATATAATCCTGATCTCGACATACTCGAGTCAGTCCGGTCAGAGAGCGCATTGTAACACCATCTGCAATAAAGCTTGTAACGGGACGAAGCCTTGGAGTCACTCATTTAGTTTACTAGTCACACAGATAGTAACATTGGTGGAGAACTCCTAAGACTTCCGGTACAAACATCTCCCGCAGGCGCGCAAAAATATTGCTAAAACACCATCATTTAGCACCCATGTCGGACACGCCAAACCTGCGACGGTCAGTCAGAAAAGAAAGACCAAGCACGTCTTCACAACAGCCGCCAGCAGCCAACGAAGACGATACCAAGCCGTCAGAGGCAACCAACACCTTCGCAGCAGAATCCTGGCAGCCTGAAACTACCACCACCGAGGTAATATACCCGAAACTGCCGCCGCTCCACAGAGACGACACCGTGATTCTGCTGGACGAAACCCGGCCGGGAACCCCGACTGACCAACCAATACTCAGCTCTGACGCAGACATGGCAGACACGGACAGCCTCCGTTCCGAAATGGCGGATCAAAAGAGACTAATCGAGAGACTGTCTACAGAAAACGCCAAGCTGATGGCAGACCTCCAAAACGCCAGGTTTGTGAGTCAGACCATTCCAGCAACATTGGCCTCTAACATGAACATTCCGGCTCCACATATAGAGTCACCACACCCCCGGCCCGCACCCTATCATGGTGGACAAACGCACACCATGTACAAAGCACCAGAACCGTTCTCTGGCCCAACCGCGTACAGAGCGGTGCAGTCATTTGTGCGTGACTTCAGATTCTATTCTGATCACGCATATGCACACGCCTCGCCATCGGACCGGGCCTGCGCTATGTACGGCTATCTGCGTGGGAAGGCCGCCGATGGTACTCTACCAACATGATCGGGACCAGCTTAATCACCACCCCCGACGCCGTGTTTCACCAGTTTCGACATGGCTCTGCTCCTCACCACCTCTACCCTGTGCGAAACCGCTAAGCTTGACGTAATAATAAACGGATTGTCACCCTCTCTTGCTGGCATTGTGCGTCTGCACAAACCTAAGACTCTGCGCCAACTCACGGAGACGGCGCATCCAGCAGGAAATCATGAGGTGCAAGACGGCCGACATCTCAGCAGAGCTCAAACAGCTCACACTGAACTATGTCGGCAAACAGTCAAGCCAGTGGGACCGATCAGCCAGCAGAGACCACTCGTACCAACGCGGTCAACAAAACCACCGAAGCCGTCACGACTCGAGGGGCAGGGATTCCTCCAGGCAGCGGTACCCCCAACGCAGTCGCGAACAGTCGCGCGACCGCAATCAACAGCGCTATCGCTCCTACAGGGAGTCCTCAAGAGACAGAAGGCCTCCCTCTAGAGATCGTCAACGGACCAACGACCCGCCTCCCGTGACAGAGACGATCGTCAAGCCAGACCGCGATCCCGCGACTACAGTCGGCGCGACTACAGTCGCAGCAGTAGCCGTGACAATCAGCGTGATCGCCGCCTGGCCACACCCAGCGTGAGCTGGCACGACGAAAAATAGGACCGCTGTGGTCACTCTAAAAGCCCTGAGAGTGTCCGAACGACGAACCTTCAATCCATCAACCGCCCCACGACAACGCAGAACATGACCAACAACAATGACGACAAGAGACTACATAGCCACATGCCATAATTGCCTAACATCAAAACGTATTCCAAAGAAATTCACACCCCCTCTTACACTCAGAGACCCCACACCAACCACGTTTACACGCATCTCGATGGACACCATAGGCCCCCTACACACATCCACATCAGGTTCAAAATACATACAGGTAGTCGTTTGCTATGCATCCCGCTACGTTATAGCATGGGACACAAACAGCATCAAAGCAGCACAAACGACCCAGGAACTTTTCAACAAAGTATTTTGCATACACGGCATACCATCTCACATCTACACTGACAACGGTTCAACCTTCACTTCTAACACCTTCAAAACATTTTGTAATGCACTCGGAATTCATCAAAAACACAGCAGCACATACCACTCACATACCCAAGGCCTAGTGGAATGCTACAACGCTTCCATACAAGCATGCCTAAGAACGTTTGTGGATTCCTCACAAAACGACTGGCCTTCATTTTTGCAAGCCATTGTTTTCAGTTTAAATAATACTTCTTCAGCTTCTTTAGGTTACAGCCCTAACATGGTAGTTTTCAGAAAAACAGCACCACTTCCAGTTGAAAATCTAAAACATACTCTCATGAAAACCAGCTTTCCAAACGTTAGATCACTTATGCTATCAATGAACCAAAAGAGGCAAAAAGCACTACAGGAAAGCATGGTCACTTTAGCAAAATCACACGCCAAAATGAAAGCCAGGTTCGACAAATCGGCATCTTTGCACAACTTCAAAGAAGGCGACATCGCCTATCTCCAAATTCCTACTCTTTTAGTAAAAAGAACCTCCAAGAAATTACAGAAGACATTCACTGGCCCATACCTAATTACTAAATTCACCACACGAAACACATGCCACCTGAGAAGATTATCAGATGGCAGAACTACCACCAAACCCATTCACATAGAAAGATTAAAAGTCCCCCACCCCCGCGATAAACGCTTTCTGCAACGCCTGAAAACCGGCAGACCCCCTCCCACCATCCAATAGCTACAGAATTTGCGAGCGCGCTGAGCCCAGAAACATCGCTGGCCTAGGCGTGGGCCTTAAGCCATAGCGCCCCTGCATGACTCACCCTGACAACCGTAATCAACAGAACTCAACATAGGACACCAACATAACACATTACGCAACACAGCACACGCCGCACCACTCACCAATCAACACCTTACGTAACAAGGCACGCAACACGCCTCCCCGCATTCACATAACAAACACACGAGATTGTGACCGGTCCACATCGCATGGTTACCATTACGTGTTTGCGCCAAACAATGGCGTCGAACAGCTTGATATTGCGTAAGGTGACGGATGAACACCACTCCACCTCGGGATTTAGGCAAACCCTCATAATGAGGTGCGCACACGTTGCGTAACGGATCAATGTATAGGCGATATCGTGACCAGCTGCCCTAATCAACCA
Organism: Alentia gelatinosa; assembly: GCA_950022655.1. Classification (NCBI taxonomy): domain Eukaryota; kingdom Metazoa; phylum Annelida; class Polychaeta; order Phyllodocida; family Polynoidae; genus Alentia; species Alentia gelatinosa. The sequence goes on along the minus strand of OX465579.1, from coordinate 53,159,738 downwards.
GGATTCACTGCCATTGGCGTCCATAGTTACGGGATCCTGTCAGGACCCGCAGGTCATTACGTCGGAAACCCCCCTGTTAGCATGCGTCATCAAGGCACGCACTGCCACAGAAACTCGCCGAGTGAACGGGCTTACTCAGTCAGGTGCTTAGCTCCCACTCTGATTCCCGTTCCACGAAAGCCAGTACTCCGACTAGACGGCATAGTCTAAAGACTATCAGCACTGACGACATGGCATTTCTGGCCTTAGCGGCGATTATAAGGTTGGTCACAAGCCCATTCCATAGCTTTGATTCTGCCCGACGAGGCGTGTCTCAGTTTAACACTGTAGACACAAGTCTTTGCTTCATCACTTAGCCTTACAATATATTTCTAAGCAGCTTAACGACTATCGACTTCAATCACATCTCAGTTACATCATACCCACACCAAAAGCATTCCGCTCACATCACAACGAACATCGCATACACTCATAACGCACCACAACATTTACCCGTCCTCTGTTGATGCATATCGTTGTTACGTATCATGAACTGTCAGACTGCCGCTTATATACCCCCCCAGCCCAGTCCAGATTAACTTGTCTCCCATTGTTTGTGTCATGACGCTGCCACAGGTACGCTGTCACACCCGCATGCACTCAGTTTGGTCAAACCCGCATGCACCTTGTTCGCTCACACCCGATTATTCTCACCCCTGCAGTGACACATCAGTGCTGAGCGAAACCTACTGACACTGAGCGTCAACACCTACGCTCACACGCGACAACAACACCTTCGCGGCTACCAGCTCCCAGCTGGGAGAACCCGGTCTGTGCCGCTGGTGCGCCCACCGCAGACCGAGCCGCGGACCAGCATCGCCAAACTGTGAACGACAACAACATTGTGACACTTATGACAACATGCCATGCCCAGAACTTTAACATCAAGCATGAGCACTTCATTGTCAGATGTCGTTCAGACATGCCAATTAACTTACTTGTATATAACATATAATCTTTATGTTAAGCCTTACTTGTATCACTTCCCGTTACTTGCTACTATACTTAACATCATTATCAGCAGAACCATCAGAGTGGTTCCTCAGTCGTCCTGGGGATGGTTACGTAACATTACGTAATACCACGTAATGTGCCGTAGTCTACCTCCACGATACCTTATTTTCCAAATTATCAAGACCGCATCAAGATTTAATGAATAATTGTATCACCTCTTTGCGCCAGCCAAGCATCTTACTCTCTCTACCAGAGCACACTAGTTTGTAATCGCATTTATTCGGTAACTACTATGGACTATGCCCCGTGAGGTAATCCCCCTTGGTTACGATCAATACGGGTTGCCCCCACGCGGCTGAGGCGCAGCATATAATCCTGATCTCGACATACTCGAGTCAGTCCGGTCAGAGAGCGCATTGTAACACCATCTGCAATAAAGCTTGTAACGGGACGAAGCCTTGTAGTCACTCATTTAGTTTACTAGTCACACAGATAGTAACACTACCAACAAATAACTAACACCCACATAGATCATATAGAACAATTAGAGATAAGGCGTAAGACTAACCAAACTAACCACAACACAATAACACTAAACCTGAAATACCAACTAAACAAAAATAAACCAATAAGAAAAATATGTGCACCCGGATCAAAAGAAAAATGGAACAACCTAAACAAAGACCTAACCAGAAACATAACCGAAAACCCACCAAAAAACTACAAACAACTAAAAAGACACCTCCACCAAACAATGAAAAACAACCTAGGCACAATCACAATAAAACAAAAAGCCAAACGCCCAGACCCACCCACCATAAAGAAACTCAGAAGGGAAAAGAAGACAGCAAAAAGAGACTACAACACAGCATGCAAAAACACAAACCAGGAAACAATAGAAAAAACTTAACACATATACATACACAAAACAAAGAATATGACAAGGAAACCAAGTCAAAAATCAAAAACAAACTGGAAACACACTTATAAAACAAGGAGGAACCAAATCTAACCTCTTCTGGAAAACAAGGAAGAGACTCCCACGCCAGACGTCCAACAACAGTGACACAATAGACAAACAAGGACAGACAATCCCCAACCCCAAGGCACAAAAAAACACATTGCAGAATATTTTGAAAGCCTATACCAAGCCCGAAAAGGCGAACCAAACTACAAAGCCTGGAAAAAACACATCAAGCAAACCAACCAACACATCACATACAAAACAAAAAACAACCCACAAATAGAACCATTCACAATCACAGAACTTAAAAAAGCAATAAGCACACTCAAAAGAGGAAAAAGTAATGGCCCTGACCTAATCCTAAACGACTACAATGAAAAGGTCCTGAACCAACTCAAGCAAATAAACACAACAAAGAAAATACCCAAACAATGGCAAAAAGGAACCATCACCACTATCTACAAAGGAAAAGGGAAAATGGGCCAATGCAAGAACCAAAGAGGAATAACTTTATCTAGCAACATTGACAAATTATAAATGAATAACTAATAAACAATAGAATAAGAAAGACCATAGAAATAACAAATTCCCAACTAGGCGGGAGAGAAGGGGCTGCAACCACCGACCACCTAATAATAATCAAGGACATAATACAAACAAACAAATCACACAAAAAAACCAACATACATCACATTCCTAGACGCAACAAAAGCCTACAACAAGGCATGGATCGAAGCAACAATGTATATCCTCAACAAAAAAGGAATAGAAGGACAAACCTGGAGCCTAATAAATAAACTAAACCAAAACCTAACAGCAACAATAAACACCAAACACGGACCCTCAAGTTAAATTAAAATACAAGACAGCATAAGACAAGGAGGAGTTCTGGCAGTCACCCAATATGCAGCCCTAATGGACGAAATAAACGAAACAATAGAAAACCTACATCCAGAACACAAAACAGAAACGAACACACCAAAATGCCTACTATGGGTCAACAATGTAGCCATAATAACAAACAACCCCAGATGAGATAAGGCGGGAAAATATCATGTGACAGCAGAATTTATAATTAACAGATCAAGGAAACTAACTCATACTCATTAACCCCAAACACACCGATTATAGTATACCACATCAACACATCATCTTAATATTTCACTCTGCTAGGGTGTTGCGGGTGGGGCATCTGTCCCCTACAACACCACGTGTTGTCCTCTGTAAAATCTCAATTTTACTTCAACTTACCAGGTAAGTCTCCCAAAATTCTACTATTTGACCTCGGCAACACTCAAGTGTTTTCGGGAACCGATGAGAGATTTATAGGTTATGTTTCCTTGAGGTGGAAAAGAACTCCCCATATTTCAACAACAACCACAACTGCGCAACTCAACTCGTCAACACTAAGGATCATCGTATTGGGTTACTCACACATACTTATTGTCGTAGAAGTGTGCCTTGGACACCCTAGGTGGGTTTATTGTAGTGACGCCTGAACGCCTCCTCCGACTGCCAGCCAGCATGGATCATGAGCGTGTTTAGGTTTACCCCACTAGCTGCTACTGCCGAGCCAGCTGCCCCCCTAGTGGAGTGGGACTTATATTTCACTGTGTCCACTCCTGCTTTTCTCAATAGAAAAAAATTCCACCTGGCTAGAGTGTCCCTGTAAATCGCCCTATGAGGTGGGATAAAACTGACGAGAAGCTGTTTCTCATTCCCTCGTTTTTCTTTTGAATTTTTTATATAAACCGAAAGCGATCGGGAGATTCATCGTCTGGATGCAATAAACTGCCAACTTACTAAGATACATACTATAAACCTTTTTTGTCAAGGCCCTCCAACCATCTGACATTAAGTTGATGGTTTCGTCATCATAACCCTCAGACTTTAGTTTCTTATAGAAAAAAGTAGGCCTCTAACGGGGCACTGTTTACGATAAGATTTTTTTGCTTCCCTACCGGAATCAAGTTTCCTTGTCGTTTCCTGAACGTCAACTTTCTTTTTGACAGGTTTCTTAGGCTCACATACCACGGTCTGCTCGGCCACGCGGGCACAACTAACACCCCCCCCCCCTCCGTGGGACCTCCCTGAGACATCGGAGGACCGTTGGTATCATGCTAAAAGGAGGAAACAAAAATTAGAATTTGTTGCCCAAGCATCTGGATCTGGATGCCAGGACACATATTTTGACAATTTCGCATTCAACCTGGATGCAAACATGTCAATGTCAGGTTTCCCAAAGACTGCGACTATGCTCATAAAAATCTTAGGACTAAGCTCCCATTCCATTTCATCTTAGAACTTCCTGCTTTTGAAATCGGCTAGCACATTTTCTACTCCTGGGATTTGCTGTACAGTCAGTCTTATCTGCCTAGATCCACACCAGTCCCAGATCTCCCTGACCATGTCATGACACTTGTCTGATTTTATACCACCCCCATGTTTGACATAAGCCAATGCTGTAGTATTGTCGGTCAATACTTTGACATGTACATCAAACTCAGGTATTAGGCATTTTAACCCAAACAGTATAACTCTTAGCTCTAAAATATTTATATGTTCCAGTGTCTCATCCATTGTCCACCTGCCCCCTGTGGCAGATTCCCCTCTATGGGCCCCCAAGGCCTGTAACGAGGCATCTGTGCATATTATAATGGAAGGTACCTCCGTAGCTATGTCCTGCTTTGCCCAGTCAACATGGTTCAACCACCATTGGGTATCTACTGCGGGTGAGTATGCAGTCATCAATCCCACAATCCCCGCTACTTCCCTGATCGTAGGACTACCTTTTTCTAGAACCTCTGATGTGGCCTGCCTGAACTTTTCCCTATTTTCTTTAGGCAAGTTCACTTCCATTTTCTTAGAATTTATTTCAAACCCTAGGAAGAGTATTTCTTTATCTGGACTCATCACAGACTTTTCTGTGTTGATGGTAAATCCCAGCTGGTCTAGTGTTTTAGCCAATACATTTACAGCCTCTCTACAACCTTCTTCAGTGTCAGCTATGATAAAAGAATCATCCAAGTATGGGAAACATTCATACCCTTTCTGCTATAAATACCCATAGACTGGAGCCAGAATTTTTGTGAATATTCTAGGGGCACAAGCCAATCCATTTGGGATCCTTACAAACTGCCACAACACACCTTTCCAGAAAAATCTGAAAATTTTTCTAAATTCCGGATGAATATTCACTGAAAAATATACATCTTTCAGGTTGACTGAAGCCATGTAGGCCTCTGGCCTTACCATATCCAGGGCATTTTGGAGAGTTGTCATTTCGAAATGAATGTGCGGAACACACTTGTTAAATTCTGTCAAGTCCAGAATGAGTCCATGTTAACCATTAGTCATTGGTCTGAGAAAAACATTGGAAATGAATTCTGGTCTGTTCTATCACCCCTTTTTGTGACAACTCATTTATTTGAACATCCATGATTTTACTTTCCTCAAGTGATAATTTGAAAGGATAAGGTATCCTAGCCTGTACTGGCTGTATTCAGAAGTCAACTGTGACCCCTGCAACCATACCTAAGATCCAAGGATCTTTAACAATCTTGAACCAATCAGATACATGCGATGCAATATTTCCAGCTTGAAATTCTAAAACCAGGTTTTTAGGCTTAAAAGAGGGACTCACCTGGCTCATTTCCGAGACCCCTTCTTCCCGAAATCCTGGGAGCTGTTTCACTAGTAGTGGAGTGAAAGCGAGAGGTGAGACCGCAACAGTGGCCCCAACAGTGGCACCAACAGTGTCAATCCCAAATTTGCGTTTCATCAGTGGTCTCGCTGTTGAGGTGAGACTAACTCTCACTGTTGGCACAGGTCTCGCTATGCACACGCGTTTGACGTTCAAATTTATTCGTCGACGGGCCGCGATGACGTGGAATTTCACCCTTTCCCATAGGAATTAAGCAATGAAACTTTAACACGAGTTAAATATACATATAATCTATAATCATCTCAAATATGAAGACAAACGGCCGTATCGTTCTGAAGATATCGGGGTTTGAACTTTATCACTCTCTCCGTGCGTTTGCATTGGTCGCTGTTCTTTTTCACTCCCTCCGTATTGCGGCGGGCTTTCGGCTGTTCTTTCTGTCTCCCCCGGAGACACTGGCCACCAGAGCACTATTTGTTATGACAAACTTTAAACTGTGATATCTTCGAAACGCTCCGGCCGATATTCTTCATATTTGGTACGATTATAGGCCATATGTATACCTTTCATTGCTTAATTCCCACGGGGAGTGGGTGAGACTATTCTATACACGTAGCAAACGAGAGGGTAGACCCTCTCGCTTACAGCAGCCCCACAGTGGCACTAACAGCGAGACCCAATTTACTAGTGAAACGGTCACTGCCACTGTCGGTGCCGCTCCTTTCCCGGGTGCCGTTCATGCTTGGTTGCACCTACTAATGAAACGCAAACTGCTGCTTTGCTGCCACTGTTACAAACAGCGAGACTTGTAGCTCCTAGTGAAACAGCCCCCAGGTCATGACCAGGACCCGGGCTGGCTGACTGGCTCGGAGGAGCTGGCTGCCGGGAGTGCGGATTCTTCCCCGGGAATTGATGTGCATAACCCTGAGGCTGGTATCCATAGTATCCATGTGGGTATCCTTGGTGATATGGACCCCTTGGTCGATGCTGAAATGCACCCCTGGGGCCGAAACCCCCATGCTGGCCAAAATATGAGTGAGCCCCATGGCCCTTCCTGGCCGATTTGTATCCTCTCTGTGGCCCAGATGTTGTCGACACTTTCTTTTTCAGCTTTTCCTGTAATTTGGCAGTTACCTCAACGTCTTTCACTTTTTCTCCCAACTTGCCTCCGAAGAGGAAAGCCGGATCAGTTTCCCCGACTCCTCCAGATATAAAGCCTTGGCATAATTTGAGGGGACTACCTATCTCAAACTGTCCCTCCTTTTCACTGAAATCCCATTTGTGGCCATAGAAAGAAGTTGCATTACATCAACTAAGTTTTTACCCAAAGGTTCCAGCTCTGACTTTTCACCTGCTTTTAAAACTACTTCTGCCACTGGTACTAGTGCCCCTAAAGCTTCTACTACCCCTTTCTGGATTGTCTGTAAGTTAATATCCAGCTTCCTGGCCTTCACACCCACAGCCCCAAACAGCTCATTGTCTAGTCTTGGGGCAACAACAGTAGGTAAGTTCTCAATTTATGGGTACTCTTTGGCTTTCTTTTGAATCTCATCAGGCACAAATTTCTGCTTTATATCCTCTGATACAATCTTTGTCAAGACTGGCATCACAGCCTCAGTCTGCTGCTGACAAGACCTCATGTTTTTGTTTGAGTAGAGATAGCATGGAACTAGGTTTACACACTGAAAAGTCAATTTTCGAGTCTTTTCCTACCTCCTACCGTTAACGACGGCTGCGGGTCTGGAGCGAGTTCAGATCGTCCAGACATCTCCGAGAACTCGTCCCAATCCGCGGCAGAAGGTGCCGTGATCGAATATGTATCACCTCCATGAAATCTGTCGTCGTAGATCGGGCCCGGAGGGCCGTACGGATCGTGCCAACCCTGGCCAACCCGAAACCTGGCCAACTCCAATGATATTTGATAATTAAACGAATATTATGAAGTTTAATTATAATCAACCTAGGGTTCTCGAAGCCGCGGGGGCCCCTGGGCTTATAAGGCTCGTCACGCTGCGCTAGCGTCAGTGGTTTAACACTCAAGGTAAAAACAGGTTAGGACCTCCAAACTGTGTGGGAAAAGAAATACGGGCGGCCCCAGGGGCCCCCGCGGCTCCCGAGAACCCTAGGTTGATTATAATTAAACTTAATAATATTCGTTTGATTAATAATCTAACCCACGGGTTCTCTTAGGAGCCGCGGGGTGTCGCCCCTGGGCTATTTCAACTCGTACGGGGTCCGACCTGAGACACAGATAATCTAGAATACGAACAATAAACCACAGAAACTTCTGTTAAATGTTTATTGGAGCAAAAAGGAAACATATACATATCATGTCTTCCTCAACTCAGTAAAAGTTCTGAAAAAATATTCATTTCAAATCCAAAATTCAAACATCTGTGTATTTTTACCTCTGACCAACATAATAATTAACTCTCCTCTCAACAAATATGAGGAATAAAGTTGGTATCCAATTCAGCAGGTACCACTTTCCTGTCATAGAAACGTCCAAATGTACTTTCTGACCTCCATCCTGCTGCTTTCATGATTGTGTTTACCGGTACCTTCGGTCGTCTAGCGGCGCTAGTGGATGCATGCCTGCCTGAATAAGCGGTGTACCTCTTGTCAATGCCACACTTAATCAATACTGATTTTACATATCTCGATATTGTATCCTTCGAGGCTCTCTTATGTGGCTTTCCAATAGTACAAATCAAGAATGGCCTCCCCATTAATGATTGACTATTCTGAATGTATACTTTCAAATGTCGAAAAACACATAAATTCTAATTTTCAAATGCACGAAAGATCAACTTCAAACTATTCACATTTGGGTCATTCGACCTAAGTCTAGTCGTATATACCACCGTACACTGTTCTGCACTCCACAACATGTCTGTAACTTTCAACAGATGAAGGGCCTGGAGACGTTGTCCCTTGGCTAACAAGAACAAAACACAAAGTCTTTTCGTAAGGTTTTCAAAGGAGAGGCCTGAAATAGGTCCCCAGGCGTCCAACTCTCTTAACACAACTAACGGATCCCACGTATCCACATACTTTGGTCTAGCTGGTTGTAGCCTATACAACCCCTTTAACATTCTACAAATCAGTTTGCATTCACCTAGAGGTTTTCCCTCTATCACAATAAAAACAGACAAGCATGATCGAGCCGCCGCTACACTACTATAACCCAAACCGGAGTCAACTAAACTTTGGAGAAACAATAAACAATTAGACTGGGATATAAAGAATTGATATCCTTCTCTTTTGTGAATTTAATCCACTTGCGTAGCACCACATCATATTGTCGGATTGTTGCTGAGGACCACGACGCCGTCAGTGTCCTCCAAACTGGCTCTGGAAGCTCCAATTCTTGCCAAATGTTCCGTATAGAGGTACCACCATCAGAACACACTTTCCGGCAAGGGGGAAACGTTTCCTGGGATTCCCTGGCCATGTGAGGGTGTCGGTTGTTACTGGAACTCTGATGACCTCTTCTGGATCCCCGATCTTTTGTAGGAGCGAGAACCATGCCTGGGATTTCCATTCCGGACAGATCAGTATTCCCGATGGTAAGTCCTTCAGGATCTTCGTGATTGTCCTGCCCATTAAATTAAACAGGGGAAAGAAGAGTCCATTAAATTCAGACCAGCACATAGTAAAAGCATCCACAGCCCATGCTTCCTGGTCTGCAGTCAATGAAACATAATCCCTACACCATTTATTATATCTTGACGCAAACATATCTATTTTGGGCCACATCACTTCGGAGCACAACTCTGATACCACCTTACTACTCAGAGTCCATTCCCCAGACGTAGCAAAGGACCGTGAAGCCCTGTCTGCCTGGACATTTTCTTGAGTAGGACAATACTGGACCGTTAATTGCACCTTCATCTCCCAACATAACCTCCAAATCTGTTCTGTAACCCTATTACAATCACAAGACTTAGTTGATCTGCCGTTCCTAATACAGGCCATGGCTGTAGTATTATCGACATATAACAGAAGTGCTTTCGATTCTACTTCTTTTCTCACAAGTAATAGAGCTCTCTCAACCGCCTTTAGTTCCAACACATTAATATGTTCTGAAGCCTCCACATCCAGACTCCAGGCTTCCCCATATTCCTCCTGTGTATTTACCAGATAGCAGCCCCACCCAGATAGAGAAGCATCTGTAAACAGCGTGACCTCAGGTAATCTTTCCCCAAATTCTCGGGAAGCTTCCGGCAAAACAATCCTCCATTTTTGCTGACATTTCTTTATGTCCCTATCTAAGTACATGGAATTCTCAAAATTTCCTTTACTTTTCACCAATTCATTTCGACGTACTATCAAACATTTCTCCAACACTGAAGCCCTATCATTTCCCGGTGCTGATTCTGATAACTTTCCCACTAGGCTTGCAAATGTTCTGATACGTACCCTACGACGAGTAATGTAATAACTCAAAAGGCCCAAAAGTTTCTCCTTTTTACTCGCAGTAGGATATGTTTTACAGATGTCCATGTCGATGATGAACCCCAAATATTCCACCCTCTGAGAAGGTTCTAGATGAGATTTCTTGAAATTGATTGAAAATCCCAACCATTGCAGAACATTTATTAGTAAAGTCACTGCTTGGCGCACTTGCTCCACTGATTCACCAAAAACCAACGTATCGTCTATATAGAAAAAACATAGACACTTGGAAATGTAGACTCAAGAAACCCACAACTGTTTTCATTACTCTCGTGAAGATACGCGGTCCCGGACTGAATCCCATCGGCAAACAAGTATACTGATACCTCTTCCCCATAAATTGTAGTTGTAATAGATAACGATCTCTAACTTTTACACTCAGGGAATGATATGCTTGTTGTAAGTCAACACTAGCCAGAAAGGAGCCCGGAGGAACACCATCTACTACCTTATAAAGATGATCCATTTTGAAATGTTTGTAAATCGTAAATTGGTTAAGTACCGATAAATTCAGAATGGGTCTGTGTTCCCCCGAGTCCTTTTCCCTTAAAAACATATGTGACACATATTCTCGATCACAGGGAGTAGCAGTTTCTAGAATTCCCTGTTCTAACATCTTGTGAATCTGATTTCTCATCACCTTATTTTTCTCCAAAATAGAACTAGGAGAATCTGGGACCGATTCCTGACTAGGAAGGGCAGATAAATCAGAAATGCCTTCTACTTGGTCCAACACCCATTTATCCGTGGTGATCAGTGACCAGTTCTTCGAACATTTAGCGATACCTCCCGCTCGAAAAGGTATTCCGGCTAAAGAGTAATCAATACAAGTTCTACTCACACCAGTCAGTAGTCCTTGCGAGCCTTGGCTCTCCCACGTCCTGAGGCCTTCCTCCCTCTGTCGTTGTACTTGGGTTGGTAATCGTTCTCCGAGTCTCTTTTGTCGTAATCTCGGTAGTGTTTGTTGTTGCCGTAGGGTTGGAGGTGGTTGTTCTTGTGTTCCCAGGACCGGTACTGCCCCCGGCCCCGGTAGTGGCCGCGCTGTCCATTTCCCGAGCGACGGCTCTGAAATTCTCAATCATGTCCACCCGTAGTAGACTGTTTCGTTGGGTTGAATAAACCCTTAACCGTCTTAGCGACCTCGTTGCGGGCACAAATATTTTCCTTTAAATTGGGCCCCAATAAAAACTTGAATCCCTTCTTTCCATCATTCTTTGCAATTGAATGGGCCGATCCCTTGATGTGCTGCTTCAAGGCAATACGACGAAGGTTGTTCATTTTGTTTGTGGCCCTGCTTACTAGTTTCAGGGCATCCACCACGTTTTTTACCAAACCGTCTCCATCGAAATTTGTTCCTGGCTCTAAGGTTTCCAACGCCTTTACCAAAGGTCTCGCCGCGATGTGTAAAGCCCATTGCACCAAGGCGAACTCATTATCTCTATTTACCGCTCTCTCCGGTAGGTCGCTATCTACCATTTCCGCGTTAATTCGTGTTTTATGCAGTACCTCCAGGTTTTGTGGGCGAGGAAACTCATCATACAAGGCAGATATGTGCTCCTTTGTAAGAGGGTTTTCCCAAATCGTGTCAATAATTTGTTTCACGTTAGAAGAAACTGCTGGTCCTACCGCATCCAGTTCCTGTTTCGGGGGAAGCTTAGCAGCCTTCAAAAGGAAATTGCTATTATGCATCGCCGTCATTGTAGCGGTGGGCAAAGCTGCTGTCACAACAGTGACACCTCCAGACCCCGCAGGCGGTCGACTGCGCACAAAAGTTGACAGTCGTAGAAGGGACCGTCACCCTCTTTGCCGCTGAACCTGTCATAACTCCCGAAGCTAGGTCCGCCATCGTCAGACCTCCCACTACTGCCTGAAAGCTTGTCACCGGTGTAGAAGCGTTGAATCCCCTTCCGAAGATAAAGAGTGCACTCCTTCCCGTTGTCCCACTTGGAAACTGACAGCCGCTTCAGGAGAGTTAGCCGGTGACACTGTGTCACACACCGCTGCGTAGACCGTGCCGGGCTGCCTAACCTGTCTCTGACACCACCTTCCGTCTCTTGCGGAAGCCCCAATGTTCCCACAGTGAGTCTGATACTCTAGAGGTATTCATCTGAGAAACCTGACCCGAAGGAGCCAAAGGTTCCGAGAAATGATCAATGTCTGAATGTAACGGAAAACCGATAGGACTTGGAGAGCGTAAAGATGTAGACACAGAAAACAAATCTTCCGCCAAAGGTGGACTAGACTCCGATCGTTTCGCCGCTCTTAGCGTGTTTATCACTCCTGCCAAGAGGGGACCGCCTGGAGGTTTGTTGACCACCATTAGTTCAAAAATGGTGAAACACTGGTGAATGTCGCGGTCAGCACACAAACACAAGTCACCTAGCTTCCGTCTCTCAGTGAAATAATGGGTATCCGCCCTTTCACTTACACGGGAAAAGTTGCTAGAGTGCCAAATCAACACGACGTGAAGAGAACCTCTCTCCTTCACAGCCAAGAGCACACTGACGCTAGCGCAGCGTGACAAGCCTTATAAGCCCAGGGGCGACACCCCGCGGCTCCTAAGAGAACCCGTGGGTTAGATGTGATCTCATGTTCCAGTCTCAGCGTTCCCCAAAACGAAACTTGGCTGCACTCGGGTCGTCTTCGGGTATTTCCATCAACTTTTTCCCCCGTTTTTTTCACTGATGTATTTGTCTTTTCTAACCTGGATTTGCCATTATCTTTAGATTCTTTGTCTTTTTTGTTTGGTTTTTGTGACTTCCTTGCCGACGCTGACGACGTCTCATCGTCCGCCATCTTGGATTTTGGAAAGCAGACCGATGACAAGTCACAAATCCACTCAATCTTGTGGTAAAACTTCGAATAAAAGGTAAATAAACTATAAATTTGATGAACTATACGTGAATAGCGCATCCTGGCACCAAATTAGACACCGATTCTTGGGAAAAATATAAAATTCACTCAATCACGAGCGATTGTCACTAAGCAACGGCCCCGCGGAGCTAGTCCGAGAAACTCTGACTGCCTAGCGGGCAGTCAGAGAGCACAACCGCTTATTCCCATAGTACAGAAAAGCACGTCCCTGGTTCTAAGTAATCCTGCCAATGTCAGTGCATGTTTATGGTCCCTTACCTTTAGAGATGCATAATATTTCCTTTTTGATGATAAAACTTCTGTTTTGTTCCTTTGTGTTACTTTTGGGAGCCTTTTTGTACAACTTCTTTAACCACATTTCAAGACTTCCACCTCATGTCGGCCATATTTGATAAGCTGGTTCCTGGCAATCCCCTGTGTAGGATGTCCTGCACTTTTGAAACAGGTTTTGTGTTATTTTTGGCGCCTGCAGAATGCATTGACATGGACTTTACAAACAGTGGCTGTTCTATTACTTAGAACTACTGCAAAGGTAGGAAATTACTGTCAGTTTACTGCATTTTGCCTAAGGAAACTGTCTACCACAAAATCAGAAAGATTCAACCTATATTTTATAAGGAAAACGGCTGCTGAGCTGAGATGTACATTTTTGGTCGACCTGTTAGCCTAGGCCTCTATGGGACTGCTCTCTGACTGTCTGCACCGCTTCACAGTCAGAGCCTCTCGGACTACGCGGAGCCAGCTAGGACATAATATTTTTCAAAACACCGTATAACGGGTAGAATCATTGTCCCTCGGCACAAATAATTGTTCCTCATGGGCTAATTTCAACTTTAGAAACAAACTCGCAAAAGAATTTCACGAAACATTCAAATATTTGTAAAATACGTACCAAAACTGTCCGTTCCGACTTGACTCACGTTAGCAACGTTCAAAACCGCCTTCGAACTGCTGTCACATAATACTTTCCCGCCTTATCTCATCGGTTCCCGAAAACACTCGAGTGTTGCCGAGGTAAAATTATCTATATTCAAAGGGTAAAATTAATTATACTCATATAAGCCACACATATGATCTGTGAATTAGGTGCATACCTGTGATAATAGCGGTGTTGGGCTCCGCTCCACCCACAGCTGGGGTGTTACTTGTCGTTGTGTAGGGGGTCTTGCATGAGCCTGGAGTTTTAGATCGCACTGAACTGAAACTTGTAACATGTGGAGACTTGCCCTTGTTGCTGACACCGAACCTCGAACTTTTAGATCTGGGAAAAGCAGTTCCAGGGGTTTGAAGAGAACGTGGAACCTCCACCGAACTGGTAAAAAGAATGGCAAATGTTCTATTATGATAAAAATAATCCATACCTCTTGAAACTATAGATACCCGGGACTTCTGTATAGGAAGCTACAGGTTCGACAACTACTGTGTTCGACATGAAAACCAACGCTATATAAACGGATTCTTTTGTAAATTTAAAGTAGATGTGAAGCCTATGTAATTTAGGCAAATGAACCATAGAACGTTGGACTAATACCTTGATGAAAGCACCACTTCTGATGTACATAATGTGCGTGCGCAAATGCCACTCTTATCCGTTTGGCCTGTCAATCGACTGTTTCCTATTTCAGAGCCACTTGACCCTGGAGTTTCCAGTAACCCCAAATCTGATTTAAAAAAAATATAACATCATATTATTGTGGAACATATTAATGATTACAGTGCGAAAAAATGGCAGAATGCCCTCATTTTCACCAACACTCCAATAGCCTACATATTTAGTTTTCAAGGATGTGAACATTTAAACTATAAAATTGGTGTGCCCTCATACACATTCACATTGGAAAAGTATTGACAGCAGTGATCATGTACTCTGTACTGGGTGCTAGCCACTGGTATTGGAGTCTCATGCATGGCATTCACATAGAAAAAAGCTGTAAGTTGTATACCAGTCTTACCAATAACTCAGCTCATCTCCAATCATGTGCAGAGAGTTTTTTTCTTAATACAGACTTTGAACTCCTTCACAGTATTACAGTGCTGTACATTCTCGTCTAACGAGTTCCACACTTCATTACCTCGGTACCATGGCGATTATTGCATAACCTTGTGCAGTGCAGCTCAGTTGTTTTATTGCATCTATACCAAACTCAATGGCCGTGTAGTGTAGCTCAGTACATGCAAGTTGTCTTCTAAAGCCGGATAACTGCATATTACGGGATTTGATTATAAAACAGTTTACAATTTGCATGCCAGAATTCACCTGCCTTTTATATTTACTTAGATTACTATAGGGCCCAGAGTGATTTCTAGTTCCACCATCATGCACCAGGAATTGTAAAATAGCGCCACTGCAGTCGGGGAGCAACCACTGTTATCAGTTTTTGAGCGTGGGAAATCGTGCTCATATACGTCATCTAGATGTTAGAATGTTCACACAGGCTTTCAGCTTACTGCAAAGAATCTTCACTAACCATGCACCAATTATAAAGGTCTGGTGAAATGGGCAGGTGTCCAGTATCAAGTCTTACCATACCCCCCCCCCCCTGCCCCACTACTGACTTGGTTACTAAAAATAGATATTTTTGATTTTTGAAGACGAAAGGATTCACTATTTCAATCATTTCATGAAATGATAAGCATTTAGTTATGGCTATGGTAATCTGCTACTAGAAAAGGAAACTATTAGATGATAATATTGTCTGAATGTGGTATTTGCATTTCAAATCTGATGGGACACATCTAAATACACTGTATCCAGAGAATCAGATCTGGGACCTGTTTCACTAGTTTCGTGACATTAGGCCTAGACAGACATCAGCAGCGGCACCAACAGTGCAAGCAACAGTGGAAAAAATGTTGTCGGGTTTCAAAACGCATGTCACAGTTGATGTCAAATATCAGCAAATCAGAGAGGCCAATTTTCTTCATGTTTGGAACGATTATAGGTTATATGTATCCCTTACTTGTGTTAAAGTTTCATTGCTTAATTCCTATGGAAAGTGAGTGAAATTGTCTAATACTTTTGAAACCGGAAACACCCTGTTTGGGGTCTGTCTTGTCCTAAGTGCTGCAACTTGTGTTGATCTGTCCGTATGGTGTCACAGACGCCATCTAGACATGTCACAAGACTACTGAAACAGGTCCCTGGTGGGACACATCTGAATACACTGTATTCAGACCTGACAAACCAGTTTTACTCCCTTCAACTATGTCATCAAGCCTTGTACCTGAGACTTAACCATAGACATGCTGAAACCCTTGATCATTGATTTTCATGAAGACAGGGAGGGAGACACAGAGAGACAGATAATGATGCAGATGATAACAGAGACAGAAGGTAGACTCACACAGGGACAGCTAAACAGACAGAGAGGCAGACATATACAGATAGGGACAGAGACAATGAGACAGAGATGCAGAAAGACACATACAAAGAGAAATAGTCAAACATACATGCCAGCCAACAGGGACAGAGACAAAAATATAGTATGACATACATATGGACAGACAGGGGCAGAGACAAAGATATAAGCAGAGAGAGTTATATATACATTATAATATATAGAGAGGGATAGTACCAGGGAGACAGATAGGGAAGCAGACCACTGCAGACAGAAAACAGACATAAACAAAGAGAAATAGACATATTTACTAACAGACAGGGACAGATAAAGATTTAGGTATAACACACTGGACCTGAAGCCACTCTACAGTCATGCCAGAATAGCCCTCACCCCCTCCCCTCCCACAACCACTCCATCTACTTTCCTTACCAACTAGCTTCACTCAAGAGCCTGTTTCTTCTGGTTCACTGCTCTCCTACTGAATTGATATCATGTTGTCCACTGACGTCATATATAAATAAACCTACATCCGGGCTTCGCCCTGCTATCATGAAGTAGTAAACCTGAGTTAGTGTTCCCTCTCCGACGATCTAATCAATACATGGTGTAAGAATGGATTTTGAACCTCGCTACACACAGACGATTATCGGGGAGAGAACCAGGAGCATGTAGCCGTTTGAATCATGTAAATCGACCTACTATAAGCAAAGATATTCCAAGTTGAAGTAAAGGTCCACACACAGGAAACAGGTCAGTGCCAGCGTGGTTAGCGAGTACTCGGCCGCGCTACGTTCGTTATACGCACACCACTGTAGTGCGCATAGGGTGCCGGCTCTTTGCACCTATATGTTTGACTTGTATACACTACGCTGGAGGGAACTGAGTCGCTTATATGCACACCATTGCGCGGCCCATAGAGGATATGTTTAGGGCTTTGGAGTGGTCATTAAGCACTGGTAGAGGTGGGGAAGTCTATGGAAGAGTAAGGCTATGATGCAAACTACATAAGGAACTGTCAAAAAAGTACCAGCAGTAGCAAGAACTTTGAAATTCTGTAACTGGGTTGCTGTGAGGATATACTGTGAAGAGGACATTTTGGGAATTTGAGAAGATTTTGGAATAAAACATTGGAGATAGATTTTCAAGTCCTATGTTGAGCAGTGTGATCTGGAGATCACGTCAGAGAATTTAGGTGTTCCATTATCGTCCCAGATTGAGAGTAAAAGCCCAGTAGGATACAGTGATATCTGCGTTGTGAGTGGAAATTTCAAGTTTTGCTAGTCACGTCAGAGGATATACGGAAGATGGCGATGGCGCTGAAACTGGTAGACAAACCGCGACATCTGAGTTTAAGCGGAAACGTTCACCAGAACTGGAGGACATTCCTACAGAGTTTTGAGTTCTGGTACTTCACCCTGACAGAAGGAAAGGAAGACAAGGAAGACAAGTTTAAGGTCTCATGTATGATGTCTTGCATAGGGCCTGAAGGTGTCGAGTTGTACAACACCTTCACATACAATGCTGATAGAGGAGAGACTGCATGGACATACAAGACCGTCTCGGAGAAATTTGCCGCATACTGCAGACCAAAGGAAAACATCATCCTGAACAGGTACAAGTTTAACCAGTGTGCACAGACGGCGGACGAGAGCTCAGGTCACTACGTGATGAGACTGAAAGCTCTCGCCCTTGACTGCAAATACGAGACATTAAACAATGACTTCATCAGAGATCGGCTTGTAGTAGGTCTACGAAGTGATGTCCAGCACGAGAAGCTGCTAGCTAAAGAAGACCTGACCTTAGAATCTGCAGAGGCGATCCTTGAGCGTGCCGAGACAGCGAAACAGGGCCTCCAAGAGCTACGACCAGAGGCGGCAGCATCGAGCGTACATGCCATGTCAAGACACAAGTGGAATGACAGCAGAAGGCCTAAGCAAGACAGGACGAAAGAAGGGGATACCAGCAGGCGAAAGTCCAGCTCGCAGAAGTCAGGCTGGCAGAAGAGTAGCTCGCAGAAGTCAGGAAGACGTTGCAGTAACTGCAATCTAGTGCACTATGAGGGAAAAGGTTGCCCAGCACAGGGGCAGAAGTGCATCACCTGCAAGAAACGTGGCCACTTTGCACGCTGTTGTCCAACAAAGACAGTGCATGCGGTTGAGTATGAGTCATCCGAGTTTAGTGAGGAAGAAGAACTGTTTATGGGATCACTCAAAGTAGAAGGTGATGAGATGTCAGTTGATTCTATTCGTCTGGAGAAAAAAGAAGATTGGATTGTTCCGCTTCACATCAATGGTACAGAGATGAATCTGAAGGTGGACAGCGGAGCCCAAGTGAATGTGATGTCCGAGAAAGATTTTCAGCGTCTGAGGGTGAGACCGGAACTAAAGAGGACCGACATCTGTCTGAAGGTCTACAATGGAGAGCGAGTGAAGACGAAGGGTATATGCAGCGCTAGCGTGATAGTGGATGGGCGGACCCACGGTGTCAACTTCATTGTTGTGCCTCAAGTCTGCCCACTGGTGTTGTAAAATGTCACGTGCGAAAGACTGGGCCTCATCAAGAAGTCAGACTGTGTCCGTAGAGTCCATGTCATTGACCACGATGGTCAGATGCGTGAGTGGAGTCAAGATGAGGTTAAGAGGAGATACCCGAACCTCTTCAAGAAAGGCGGTTCGCTACCCGGAGAGTACAAGTTCGTACTAGAAGAAGGCGCGGAACCAGTTGTTCATGCGCCACGTCGAGTTCCAGCAGCTCTGAAGGATCGACTGAAAAAGGAGCTTGACAGGCAAGAGAAGCTTGGCTTCATTGCCAAGCAGGAAGAGCCAACAGATTGGGTCAGCTCCATCGTCATAGTGGAAAAGAAGAATGGCGACTTAAGAATTTGTTTTGACCCAAAGGATCTGAATCGTGCGCTAAAACGAGAACATTACCAGCTGCCTACCAAAGAAGAATTGTTGAGTGAGATGGCCGGAGCGAAGTTTTTCACAAAAGTCGATTTGGCCAGCGGTTTTCATCAAATTGTCCTTGATGAAGCCTCATCACTGATGACCACATTCAACACACCGTTTGGAAGATATCGCTCGCTACGACTACCGATGGGTGCGAAACCGGCAGCAGGTGTTTCACAAGTGCATGGTACAACACATGGATGGGATTCCACGTGTGGTAGTGTTCATGGATGACGTGCTCAGATATGGTCGTATGATGAAGGAGCACGACGAGACAGTCGACACCATGTTGACGAAGATGAACAGTCTTGGCATGTCCCTGAACCTTGATAAATGCGAGTTCCAGAAGAATGAGCTCGGGTATGTCGGTGACATCATCTCTAGCGAGGGAGTGAAACCGGACCCAAGGAAAGTACAGGGGATCGTTGAGATGCCCCCGACCAGAAAATGTAGAAGACCTACAACGCGCGATGGGCATGGTAAACTACCTTGGTTGCTTCCTGCCAAACCTGTCCTCCAACAGTCAACAACTGAGGCAGCTTCTGGTGAAGGATAATGATTGGCAATGGACTGCCAATCACGACAAGGAGTGGTCAGGCGTCAAGAAGATTCTGATGTCGGCGCCCATTTTGCAACACTATGACAGCCAAGCACCCCTGAAGGTTTCATCTGACGCTTCGAAGAGCGGTCTGGGCGCGGTTTTGTCACAGCTAGTCCAAGGTCAGTGGCTACCTGTAGCCTATGCCTCAAGATCGTTGACCTCGGCTGAGAAAAATTATGCCCAGATAGAGAAGGAGCTTCTTGGAAAAGTGTTCGCGTGTGAACGTTTCCACAATTACATCTATGGACGTTCATTTCTGGCAGAGACTGACCACAAGCTGCTAATTGCCATTTGGCTGAAGCCTCTAAACCAAGCCACCCCGCGTCTACAGAGACTGTTGCTTCGGCTACAGAAGCATGACTTCAAGTTGGAGTTTGTTCCGGGCAAGCTGCTTATAACAGCTGACCACCTGTCCCATTCGTACAGCCCAAGCACATCTGGCAGCACAAACGGAGCAGACGTTGAGGTGCACATCTGGTAATGTGGCAGAGATTGGCAGAAGAAACGGAGAAGGATGTCGACTTGAGGTGCTTAGTTGAGGTTGTCAAGCACGGTGGAAGATGTCCGAGCCCGTACGCAGCCTTTGTAGAACAACTCACCATCATCGACGGAGTTCTGATTAATGGTGAACGCATCATCATTCCTGCGTCACTACGAAAAGAGATGCTGCGCAAGACCCACGATTGACATCTAGGCATAGAGAAGAGTAAACGTCGAGCTCGACAGTCGATGTATTGGCCCAACATGAACGACGACATCGTCGACTATGTAAAGTAGTGTGAACCTTGTCAGATGCAGCAGTACGTTCAACCAGCCGGGCCCCTGCTACCTCATGAAAGACCAGACGAGGCATGGGAGAAGGTAGCAGCCGATATTTTTTTTATCAACAAACAACCATATCTAGTCGCCTTGGACTATTACTCACATTTCATCGATATTGCTCATTTACCATCGAAAAAAGCAAGTGGGGTAATTCTGAGGTTACGTGCCATCTTCGCTCGTCAAGGCATACACTTCGAGTTAGTGACAGATGGGGGTTCACGAGTGAAGACTTTGCAGAGTTTGCCGCAACTTGGGAGTTCGACCATGTGTTCTCCAGTCCGCACTATCCACAATCAAATAGGCTTGCTGAGAATGCAGTGAAGATCGTGAAGCGCCTCCTTACGAAGGCAAAGCAAGCAGGGGAAGATGAGTATCTGGCATTACTGGCCTATCGCAATGCACCACTCGACTGCGGTAAATCGCCAGCGCAGCTATTGGGCAAGCTAAATCTACGCACTCGCCTGCCGACCATGCGTCTCAAAAAGAAAGAGGATTGGAGGAGGCCAGAGACATCTAAGAAGAGTGGCAAGTCCCTAAAGCCACTTCAGGAAGGAGAAGTAATATGTGTCCGAGGTAACAGCAAATGGCCAAAGAAGGGCGTTGTAACAGGTCTCGTCGGACCAAGGTCCTATGAGATTCAGACAGAAGATGGTGCCATCTACACGAGGAACAGGAAGCACATAAGAACCACCAACGAAAGCTACAACATGCTACCTGATGACACACCAGCACTGCATCCAACCAGCACACCACAGCCCCAGGCACGTCAACCAGAGT
Source organism: Alentia gelatinosa (assembly GCA_950022655.1). Taxonomy (NCBI): domain Eukaryota; kingdom Metazoa; phylum Annelida; class Polychaeta; order Phyllodocida; family Polynoidae; genus Alentia; species Alentia gelatinosa. The sequence continues at coordinate 53,138,296 of OX465579.1, read as the reverse complement.
CGGTCAGGCGACCCACTCCAGCAACGCCAAAGCTAACAACACCAGCTCCAGTGACTCCAGGACCAGTGTCACGTGCCCCAGTGACACCGCAAGTGGCTCAACCGGTGCCAGCAGTTCCAATGGCTGAGCTCAGTCAGCCAGCTCCCAAAACCCCAAGACCCAAAAGAGTTCATAAGGCTCCTGAAAGACTCATTATGGTTAAGTAGTAGTTAGAGATGCTGGAAACCCCCAGGGAAGAATAAAACCCTGTTGGTGTCGATAGGTGAGATTTCAAATCAGCCTATCTAGCTTAGTTCTTTTATAAGTATTATTCCAATAATTTACATTCATCCGGAAGAAAGACTTGACGAGTTGCAGAAAAGAACACTTTTTTAACAGACATTGATTCCCATCTAAACGTAAACTTTTTTTCAGTATGGGGGAAATGTGTTATAAGAATCTATAATCTTAAAAAAAGGGGAGATGTATCAATATCATGTTGTCCACTGACGTCATATATAAATAAACCTACATCCGGGCTTCGCCCTGCTATCATGAAGTAGTAAACCTGAGTTAGTGTTCCCTCTCCGACGATCTAATTAATACACCTACCACCTTACAATGCATGTACAACTGCTCATGAATGAAGTCACAGACCGCCTGAACCCACATCAGTTTGGTTTTTTACCGGGTAAAAGTACGGGTGACGCCTTGTTTAGATTGACACAAGCTATATATCAAAATAAGGATCAAGCAAAATTAACAGCAGTGTGTTTCTTTGATGCAAAGAAGGCGTTCGATAGCTTACCGCGTAATGTTTTGTTAGCCAAGCTTAAGTATGACTTCCAAATATCCAGCTGCCTTTATAATTGGTTAGAAGATTATTTAACAGATCGCCGCCAAAGAGTTATTGCCAATGGTATAGTGAGTAATACGCTAGATGTGATGTTCGGTGTTCCCCAAGGGTCCGTTCTTGGACCCCTGTTGTACCTGTTATATGCCAATGATATGTGTAAGGACCTTGGGGAATGCCACTACTTACAGTATGCAGATGATTTGGCTCTATATATATACAAGTGATGCTAAAGAAGATAATGTCCTGTTTAAACAACAAGAAGGTATTAGGTGTATAGAGAAGTGGAGCAAAGACAATACATTAACTATCAATGTGACTAAAACCAAAACCATGTGGTTTGCCACAAAACCACGACTACGGCGATTGGAACCTATTGTCTTGAAATACGATGGAGCTGTAATACCGTTTAGTACATCGTATCGTTATTTGGGAATAATGCTGGACAGTGGATTAGATCTGAGTGACCATATTAAAGGTATCATTAAATCGGTAATGCATAAATTGTTTAAATTTAGGATGATTAGGAACTGCCTAACAACTACTATAGCGCGCACAGTCTACCTAACTGCCATCAGGCCTATATTCGAATACTGTGGGTTCATCACTGGGGGGGCTAATAAGGCTGAACTGGTAAAGCTGCAAAGAGTGGAAAATAGGGGACTTAGGACTATCCTAAAAACGTATGACTATAGAATGCCCATTGTGGAATTGATGGGTCGGTGTGACATTGAGAGTCTTGACTGTCGAAGAAATAATCAACTCCTGTGCTTGATGTACAAATTATCACATGATGTGGAATACCTGGACCAGAGACTGCGGGGTACAAGAGGTGATGATAGGATAAGATTTCGAGAGTTTAGGCATAAAGGGGAAGGGTACAGGAAATCACCCCTACATCGAGGCATAGCCTTATGGAACAAACTAGATAGCAATATACAGAGAGCCGGGTCTAAAGAGGAATTTAAAAGCTTCCTACAACCATCGTAATACTGGACAACATCTAACTTGTACTGTATGTTTACTGTGTTTAATGATCACTTTTTTTTCTCCATTATTATCAAAATCTCACCAAGACGTTTGTTGATCTAGATGTATGCAACCCTGATTCCCATGGAAGAACTGTTTCATGTAAACAGAATGGCGAAATAAATATTATTAAAAAAAAAAAAAATTCAAATCTGATGGGACACACCTGACTGTATAGCATTGGAACTTACACATCTGAAGGGACAAACCATTCACTATGCAGAAACCCAGACCCAGTAAGGAGGTATGAGATTGGTGGATGGGTAGGCATATGACTCTATCTCAACCCAGTCACTCCATATTACTATTAGCACCTCTCCCCCACTCTCACACACATACTCCTTACCCTCATTCACTGACCAGATTTTTGAACCTGTTATACTCAGACCCATATAGGACTTGATTCAGAGACATTTTAAATGCATTAGGATGTATACACTGATTTCAATACCAGAAATTAGTTTCATTAAGTAATCCTGTTCATGACACTTGAGAACAACTATCAAATTAATTCTCTGGGTTTATTGAACAATTCTTGATACTTGCTTCTCGATCAAATATAGATGGCTCAAATACATAATTTCTTATGATTTCTTATGTACCGGTAATTTAGGTATACCGCGCTCTTCCATTGTAAATGGAAATAACATTAGTTCCTAGTTGTTATAATTTAAGCCTAGAGATCTATAGTATATATACTATAGATCTAGATGATGTCGAGGTGAGGCTAGAATTCCTCCACGGCAAGCCCCCCAATTTTTTATTCCCGAGGAGGAGCGAGGAGGGGCGCTTCATTTTTGGAGGATTCGCCGAGCAAAATCTACATCCCCCCCCCCCCCCCCCCCCCATATATATATACACACACAATAAATTCTGAGCGCTCCGTACTGGTGCAGTGGCGGGTAGTGAATCATTTGCACTGTCAGCTAGGATAGCAAGAAATTCTTAAATCAACTTAGATACAAAATATTCGTCTACTCACTATACTTTGGTTGTCGACATTCTTGCCATTGATTTGCCATTTCGACCTGTCTTTGAGTTCTTGTCTCGGCCCGTCACTATAGTATCAAGTATCATTAAATTATCGTGATATTATGAGAGAGTTTACATCTTTAACTCTCTCTTGGCACTAATATTAAAGGTAATATATCCTATATTTTCCCTTTGTCGTGTATTTCCTTCAATTGTTAAATACGGAGGACTTACTTTTTTTGAGAAATGAACATTACAGCTAAATATCGTCTAAAAACAAACGACTACAACGAAAGTAGTTGAAAGCAGACGACATGATCCCTGCCTCACCTGTGCCAGCGGTTTCACCATGCTCCGCTAGATGCCAGCACGTGGTCTAGGGCAGATGGGTCAGCGTTAGTTGCAAAATACCTCTGTATATTTGGATATAGTTTTTTGATGCAATACTGATAAAAGGTATATATATATATCCTTTCTTTCTTACTCTCTAATTTGCATTTACTCTGTGTAGAGAGTCATCAACTGTGCTCCTATACCTCCTAGTGTAGCCTGGTAGCCTGGCCAATGCGCTCACTCACATACCTAAATGCATTGGGGCAGGGAACCAGTCTACTCCTAGTGGTGCTCTGAGGAACCACCGTACTGAGTGATTTAGGCGAAATTTACCATTTAGGAAAATCGCCTGGTAGTAATAAGAACTTTTCGTTCTTATCATCATTAGCATTACTATTTACTTTAATCTCATGTACGTAAGATGCACTTGTATTTCGATGAATAACATATACCATTTTCTGGCGTAACTTATTTCATGACACAGAGAAATGGTCACATGATCAGAGAAAACCAAAATGGTGGATATCAACAACCTGTGACGTGGATTTCAAGAAGTTAATCACGCATTGCTTACGGATATAATTAATTGACTGTTTGTCTATAGATCTAGAATACACAAAACAGGATAAACATGATTTCAGACCTAATTCTCGTTGGGTAAGTCTACGTAGCATTCGATCTATATATTAATATATATCCATGCTTCGCCCACACAAAAGTCAAAACAGAAGGTCCATCCACTCAGGGGAGTGACAGTGACACGCAAATTCACGAATCTAGATGATCTTGTGGCTCAAACTTCAAAGTTTCAAACATAACTGAGGGTTGTCTTTATAGGCTTATGGTATACTAACTGATTTGTAACTTGATCGATGACAATCGCAGTAAAAAAAAGTCTCTTTGCATTTGGACTGTAAACACGACATTTTTTGGAGTTTGACGGGTGCGTTCTAGATCTATTTATTTATTATTAATTCAGTCCAAAAAACTTAGTCATAGCATGACCCAAACTGCACCGTTTTAGTAATTATATAGAACGTCCTGATCATGCTGTACAAGTCACAGAATGAGATGCTAATTTACCGTTTGTACGGACCGAGGCGTTTACGCCGAGTTCCGTATAAACGGTAAATTAGCATCGAGTTCTGTGATTTGTACAAGCATGGTTGGACGTTATATATTTACTATATGCCCGAAATTTAAAAAAAATCAACTTCATTTTTCTTAACAACCAAAATTTTAATAAAGGTGTATGGCTAGGTGGTCCGTATTTCAGTGTACGGACCAGTGGTCCGTACAGTATTTTTACGTCATAGGCCAATACGGTGCGTATTTGCAGTATATACAGCATGGGTATATAGTAATTATATAGAACGTCCTGACCATGCTGTACAAGTCACAGAATGAGATGGTAATTTACGGTTTGTACGAGCCGAGGCATTTATGCCGAGTTCCGTACAAACTGTAAATTATCATCAAGCATGGTTGGACGTTATATATTTACTATATACCCGAAACTTTAAAAAAAAATCAATTTCCTTTTTCTTAACAACCAAAATTTTAATAAATGTGTATGGCAAGGTGGTCCGTATTTTGGTGTACGGACCACTGGTCCGTACAGTATTTATACGTCATATGCCGAAACGGTGCGTATTTACAGTATATACGGCATGGGTATATAGTAAAGGGTTCAACGCGTCTGACTAGGAAAACTGCATTCATGCCAGTCAGTCAGAATTTCGCTGACTATTTATTCTGTGTCTTTGCCTTGCTTTGGCTTTGCTTTTGGTTTATATTACTGTAGGCACTTACCTAATTCTATGCACTCTAGCTGGTGATCTATGGATAGATCTTGCAAAACTGATTGATTTTGCTTTTTGAATGAAGTCTTTATGCCAATTTTAAGCAAAGTTATGGCCATTCAAAGACCTGGAATTCATCCTATCGTTTAAGTGTGATCCAAATATGGTGATCCACCAAGCTGGTATCAAGAGTCATTTAATTACTTAAATGCGGATATGACCATGCGTGAGATGACCTTTTTCAAGGTCAAGGTCATTTTAAGGTCAAAGTTCATTGTTGCTGAATTAGGTAAATGACAGGGATGCCAGTTCTCAGGGAATCTCAGGTTTTCAGGTATTTTTCTCAACTCTGAAAATAACCATTCATTCTATTGAAATGTAGTTTATCTCTAAATAGGCGGCCAGTAGCCGGAGCCATGCCCGGTGGCTGGTGTCAGGCTGCACCCAATGGTACCCTGTGGGTCCCAGGGCCTTGCAGAGTCAGGGGAATTCCCCTGAGAACTCAATGGTGCTATAGTGGACTGCCATAGGTTAAGTGAAACCCCCTGAAACCCCTGAACTAAGAACTATGTTTGGAGAGTGAGTGGAGTTTAATGAAACTTGAGCTGCTTGTAATCTCAGGTGGCTGGTGGTGGTGGCGTTAGGGTGGTCATATCTGTAGTAGACTTTCTCAGGTCTTTAAGCATTTGCATTTATTACAGAACTTAATGTTATATTTGTACTGCTATTTAATATTTTGTGTCAAATGATCAGAATATCAAAGTTCTTACTCGCGCTTGGGACTACTTTCTTCATAGACCCTAGTTGTACCATTATGATCTCCTTCAAGATGTAGCATTATAATTCCATTTTTAACAATAGAACATGTGCAAACTAGTTATTTTTACGAGCAACTTGATCTTCATACCATAAAATGCCTCTAAAGTTGGGCTTTAATTTCACTTGACCAAATCCTTATTTTCCTCTCAACCAATCATTGATAACTTATATGCATGTGATAGATCTCATCAAGCCCGTTAATATGACACCCTAATTGTCTTGACATTCCAATAAATAGCTTCAGAATCGACTTTTGAAGATAGGTGAGGTAAAAAGTGTCCCTCAAAGGGTTAATCACACTATGAGCGGCTGCGGCAGCCAGAGCCGCGAACTGGAGTTATGTCAGTGCCTAATTACTGGCTTCGATTGTTTCTCTGAGACGGGTTCAATGAATAGTGATATCGCAATACCTTTGTGGTAAAACTGGAGATCCGGGGTGTCCAGCATGTAAGCATAGGAAATGTCACTTTGAGGCCCTAATTCATCCGCGACCTGAGAATATAGTTCTGCTTTAGGGTTAGGGTTAAGGCTAACCCTAACCCTACTTTAGGGTTAGGGCTAACCCTTACCCTAACCCTATTTTATGCTTACCTTTAGGATTAGGTTTGGGTTAGGTTTACAGTTAAGGGCTGCGCATTGATATAAGTTGATATATCATGCACTGACATGGCGCCGTTTTCGAAATATTGTAATTGTGACTTTGTAGATCCATCCTGGCCAAAATAACAGTTAGTTATAGGTAAATAAGCTTGTATTTTGGGCTGCTGGCAACCCAAGGAACGCTGGCCTGCCATAATGCTCAAAAACCCTACTCATACACCAACCTAGCTGGCTGGGCAGCGTAAATTTCATGAGATATGTCCACGCAAAATCATAAAGTGACACCTTCAAAGGACTGCCGGGAAAGGTGATTAAATAGCTTTTGCCAGCTGGAATACACGGCCAGCCGGTAGGTTTGATGCTTCCCCGTTTACTGCCCCCCGACTTTACTTCAGTGAACACAGTTAACGTGAATGGGTGATGCCTGCGAGTCATAAACCTGTGAGCAGAGCCCGAAAATTCAGCCAGTTTTGGGTACATATGGTAGAATTTTAGCACTAGATTGTGCTATACACACACATTCATTACATGGAGTGGAGACCGAGGGGCGATCATGTGGTTGCTGGACAATTGTCCCTCAGTTGCCAGTAGTGGAACTGCAGTGGAGCTGCGGCCGGAATCATCGGCACCCGAACTCCACATCATTGGCACTTGATCTCCCGTGGACCTGGTATCCTGACCAAGTGCAGACCAAGTGCCGATCAAGTAGAAGTTGACAAAAGATCAGTGGAGCGCTAATGGAGCAACACCACCTATTAGGGGAAGATCAAAACGGGTGGAGAACAAGGATCGGCACAGTGGAGCATGGCCTTAATGCAGCCAAAGTCAACCAGACAGCATCGCAGTAGTATCACCTCCACCAGCCCTGCTTGACCACACTGCTTGGTGGATGCAGTTGCTGTGTACTGCACTGTGTGGCCCCCTTGTGGTCGTCAGCTGGCTAGAATAAGGTGATTGGTGGAATAGTTTGAACAATTTGAACATTTCCAGCGACCCAGTCGCCCGGTGGCAGCAAGGCTGGCGAGTCTGGCCACCTGTCGAAAGCCTAGTTGGTGGAACAGCCCCATTAGTATATCATAGTGTTTAAATCTCTTTTTTTTCTGTTGATGCGGTTTTGGGGTCCCTATAGGCTGTAGCAGTGTTAGTGTACCTGGGGAAATGAATGTTATTAGTTTTAAAGGCATGTTAATTCATGACAATGGTGACGTGTAACAACGCAACAGTTTGTAATAGATAATGTTAAGAATGACATAGTAAATAAGAAAGTAACGAGGGTGTGATAGGAATTTGAGAAACTGATAAAATACTTTGGGCCAGTGAAGGTTAGAATAAGAGGTGGTACCCACCAAACCCGATAAGGTTACCGATAGACCATGATTGAACCCAGACAAGAAATTTTCCGATAGAAACCATCAAAACTATTCCCCAAAAAGGACTTTTTGAAATATTCGATATATAGTCTATTTGCTGCCATTTCGTGATTTTCGACAATAAGAGAAACAGAATCTCATGACCCTTTGGTTCTGCATGCCAAAGATAATTCTTATTTCTTGCTATCCCACTTCTGATATATTTCTCCATAGACTTAGTATCAGAAGCTCGTACTCAATATTGTTTCGGGTCGCGTAAAAAGATGCCCGACCTCCATTGAAAATGATGTTCTATTTTGTTATATGTTTTAATTAAGATTCCAGAGATGGCAGTTTTCCGTCTTTCCATGGAAATCTATGTTTTCATATCCAGTTTATATAATTATCTTTGCTTCTATAAAACAAAGATTCTCTAAATTGAGCCTGATTCATAGCGATAAAACAGTAATTCGAACTTCTCCACACACACTCAGCCCCATTCAATGGCCAACACTTATGTGTTTTCCATGTTTTATTAGCCTCTATATGGCAGTAAATTACGTATAAAAATATTTCCACTTTTTTGCTGGCCCCAACAGACATCCCTACGATGCGATCAAACTCCTAGCATATTAGTTAATCCTAACAATTCTTATTAGTTCCTATATTACTTGCTTTATTTTTAGGACACTGCTAGTCAACGCGGGAGCTATATTAAATTTTAAGCTGTAAGTATCAACCGTTTCTAACTACCTATCTTCTGTAAAACCTGATTGTTTTGTTACCGTTGATTAACAAATGCAAGTGAATAGTATATTATATCATGTTTGTGAGGACCAAAATTTCGAATGGGAATAGTTGGGCATTAGCAAGGTTAACCAGAAGACCTACACTCTAGAATGACCTTTCGTTTTCTTAAATATCCAATTGCATATTTTAGCTAACTGTATCATACTTTTGCAGAAAAAGGCGAGACACAATAGAATTTGCAGACAGAGAACCCACAGCAGGTGAGTAATATAAGGAAACCTGACCTGTTGTGAATGGTTTTATACGGAAACAAGGTTACTCTGTACACTCTGTAAACTGACAGTCAATGCGAAAAAAACAAATATATGTTTTTTGGTTCACCACACAAGATATCAACAATTCAAAACAAAAGGCTTTTCTTGAATGAGCAAGTTATTGAGAGAGTTTTTCATTTTAAATACCTGGGTTTCATCATGGATCAATATTTAAATTTTAATAAACATGTTGAATATACTCTTAAAAAGGTTTCTAATAAGTTATATTTGTTGGGCAAAATTCGTAAATACTTAAATAAAGATACGGCTATTAAAATATATAAAACGATGATCCTTCCTTTTTTTGATTATGGTGATATCTTGACCTCGGGTTGTTCACAAGTACTAAAGACCCAACTTCAGATAAAGCAAAATGCAGGACTTAGGATTTGTTTACGACGAGATGGTAGATCAAATGTTCTTGACCTTCATAAGAGGGCTAAACTTCCACTATTGACGGATAGAGTTGAGATGCATATAAAGAATTATATGTATCGCCAAAAAGGTTGCTCGGATTTGGTTGTGAAAAAAACAAGGTCCACCAGACAAAATGAGGCGATTGTTTTCAGGGTTAATATGCCCAAATGTGAAAGATATAAAACTGGTACCCTCTTTAGAGGAGCCACACTGTGGAATTCATTACCGAGTGGACCCAGAGATCTGGAAAAGTATGATCAATTCAAATTGTATACCAAGAAACAAGCTCTAGCAAAATTGTATAACTAATGAGTTTATTCTGATTGATGGTAGAGATCAACTACAAGCTTCCAGCTGGTTGTGTGTGAGCTTTTTTTTTTTTTTTTTTCCTGTATCAGGGCACTGAACTCCTTGTATGTCTGTATGAGTATTCGCACCCTTCTCGACTAAGTACTTAATTGGTATTAAACGAGTGTGACTTGTGTAATCCATAAATAGTAAACTCTGATGAAGCAAACTCAAAGCATATGAAATGTATTAGCTGATCGAAAGCTGGTGTTATCTTCATTTACTGTTTAGCAAAACTTTATATTGTAAAGAAAGGAATGCTATTATAAGTAGCATTATGTTGTTATTTAAACCAGTGTAGATATTGAAGTTTGGTTCAATATCAGATGATTATTTGTAAAATATATTGTACACTGGACCCGTACGCAAACCAGAGCAATAGCACTGATCGGGCCCAGTATAAACAAAGAAAAAAAAAAAATTGTAAATATGAAGTAAAATTGGCAGAAGGGAGAAGAAGTGTGCGCTAGCACTCCCCTCTCCAGTAGCACCGGTTACAAAGGAAATAGGAACATCAGAATAAGAATGTTCATCAGCTGAGTTTTTAATCTCAATAGAGTGAGCACATTGGCGTCCATCAGAATACCAGAATATGGTTATTCACATCAGGAGCGTCCAAACAAAAGAGATTACGTACATGTATAATGTAATCCATAAGGCCATGAAAGTATAAATTGAAATTCATCTCCCTATTGATAGTCTAAAATAATTTAGATAACATTTTGCACAACATATTTATTTATGAGTATATCATATCCAAAGAATGTATACATTAACCCCGACTACAAGACATAAAAATCGTAATGGGCAGACCCGAGTTTCTACGTTTAGCGTGTAATCGACGATACACCCTCGATATATCGTACAACATATGAAATAGAATGTGAATGCAAATATATATATATATATCTTGAAATCTATTTCAATTTGGATTATGTTCTAAGGAGATTCCCTCTTAGAAGGATAACAGGGTACCATTACAGCCGGTATGTCTTTAGAATGACAACTGCAAAACGCCTAATCATGAGCAACATGTAGCTGCCAGTCTTTACCAACACAATGTGGTGTCTGTTTGAAATAAATTTCTATGCTTTGCAATCGTCTGAACTAAATCGATTTATTTTCCTTCTCTGCAGGTGACAAAGTGCGAGAGTTTCTCGCAAGCTTACAATATTTCCGAGTTTTTATTGGAATGTGGAATGTGTTCATCATGTTTTGTATGTTGGTGTAAGTATTCTTCAATACTCTATATTCCCATTATACCAACAAAATGTAAATATTCAACATTTGTTTCATTTCTCTAATCGAATGCAGTGAGAAATTGAACTGTAGCCCATTCATATTTTTTAGCTACCATAAATGTCACTGATGCCTCTATCGGACAAGTACAGATATTCTACTTGCACTAATATGACATTGGTGTATTATTAATCAGATTAGAATTTCATGATAATTGTCCAGATTTCAAACAACTGAAGTGTGAATAATGCAGTAAATATTTTTTAATCGGGTTACGCGATGAGACAGCCTTTACTATAATGTATTTTAGAGTACCAATCGTAAAACGTAGACTGTTTGGAATTTGAAAATTGAATATACATGTATTTCAATGCATTGTCTTATGCGTTCCTTCTTTTCCATATTCTCAATATACTTCTGTTCTTTCTTCAACAGATTCTTTGGCCATTGAGAGCGTGAACCCCAGAAGAAAAATACATGTATATACCTTCAATCTATCACTTTACGGCGGAATCTCACAGGTTAAATCAGCGCAGGAAGAACACTATTAGCTAGAAGCATATTGAAGCAGTCATAACTGCTTTCATCCATCAAAGCATGCATCGATTTTCTCAGCACTATCCCCAATGTGGGTTTCCATGTAATCCCGAGGTATCGGGTTCTTATGATAACTAATGAAATTGAAGGGATCAATGTGTCTGTGATGTAAATAGTTCAGTGTTATCTAATTATGGTGTGTATAATAATGGGACAAATTAAATAATTTTGTATAAATCTCCTGGTTGTTTGATTTTCCTGAAAGTATGCTGTTGAGCATTGCTTTATACATCTGCTAATAGCTTCAAGAAGTGATGATAATCATATTGAAATGCCAATTTAAATTATCTTCAAAATGATAACTAGTGCTGGACGAACGTTACTATTTAGTACGAGTGTAGTATATTACGCATGATAGAGAAACAATTGCAAGGCGTACGTCAGTTTATATGAATTCACAATCAGTCTGTCCATTATGGAGAGTTGGTAGACCGTTAATCCCCTGATTAGGACTTTGTTTTGGGTACACGATATGGAAAATCACCTAACTGGGGAGTTAGTAGATGGTGTTAATTCCGTGATTGGCGCCTATTTAGGATACAGGCCATAGGGAAATCTCTGCCCTACCTGGAGTAGTCAGTAGATGTGAATTCCCTGGTTGGGTGACTACCATGGAGAATCCAGCGATGTGATTGTCACACAGGTTTTATGGCCCCATAACCCCCCCCCCCCTTGGCGGGGTTTATGACCCTATTGCGATGGATTCATCGCACTCAATTGCAAGAAAAATCCAGGGTATGCCCCACTGATGCGATGGAATCGTCGCATTACTTCTGGCACCACCAACGTACATAGGCCTAGGTGTGAAACCTAATTTCTAGTATTTATTATGTACAGACATCTAATTATGATTATATCACTTCACAACCCTCACGCTCTACAAGGTATCAGAATTACACCTAGGTTACAGCCACAGCCTGCTGTTTTCACAGCTTTCACACCTTTTGATACCTGGCATCCAAATGGTGCTGTGATTATTCACTGTAGTCGGCCCAATGGTAGCCTGTTTAACTAAATTGAATTTTAAAATAAATTATTGTCAACAAAATTCACCCATATTGGTGTTTTACATTTTGCTAGTGACATCACAGTGTCAGATTCTGGTTTACATTCAACAATATATCAGGTGAAAGGGTGGAAAATATAAGTTGCTGAATTATGAATTATTCATCCCCATGCTTTGGTCATTTCATAAACTGAATCAATCAAGTGCATGTATAGTAAAGTTTCTATACAGATATAATAGGAAGTATACCATACCTGTGCGACGAATCTGTCGCATATTATGAACATTTCAAGATGTGTGATGCGACGGATCCGTCGCATCGCACACAATCGCACACGTGCGCAAGCCCGGCCCCACAGGAGCGATTGGGTGCGATGCGACGGGCGGTACCGTTTTATGACCCTCGCCCGCCGTTTATGACTTTTTATTGACTTGCGACAATCGCATCGCACCAGTGGTTCTGGCCCTTAAGTTACGATGCCCAACACGATAGCACTCGTTTGTGAGACATGGAAGTGAGAGCCTTAGGTCGAGCGCTGCAGTAGGTTCTATGTGGAAATGGATCCAGTTCTTGGTTTGAATAGTATAATAGTTCTCACAAAGTAGTTGAGTACTAGAGAATACATACACAATATTACCATGATTTCCATCTGAGTGGCCATATTCTCCGCGTAGTTGACGCGTAGTAAAACTCGGAGTTGACTCTATGCAATATCCTCGTATACGCTAGGATATTACCACGCGTCAACTCCTCGGAGCATACGGCCGCTTGTATCTGAAACCAGTCAATATTGTGTAGGTATCCAATTTCGGTGATCCTATGTTATCTATGCTATATCTAAAATAATACTGAGGCAATATGCATGTATAACACATCAGATTTCAGCTGGAATACCACAGAATATGATGCAATAACTGTTATTTCTCTGGAGATATTCTAAACGGGTATTATAAAAGTATTATTTTCATAAACTCAGTGATCCAATGCTAAAGAATACGTTGCCAGTTGTTTGTTTGGCTGCAGGCATTGAATAACCACTTAAATAACGTGCGACACCGGCCTGTGGAAAAACGTCTATTATGAACATCGATATACATGTATAGTTAAAACATGTATATAGAATTATTCGGAGCATGTTTTTCTTTACTTAGATATGTTATAATGTCAGATAAACTGTGATTTGAAATTGTTGTTATGATCAATACGTGAGCGGCACTTTGATCATGATCGGTACTAGACTGGCCCCAGCCCCTGTACCCCTCCACCAACCCACCTCTCCTCCTTGCGATTCAGGGACCAGTCAAACTGCAACATACTCTATCTTAACATTTTTTAATCACGAATGTCAATGGTCTTGCATTTGCTATAAGCCTGAAACAATTGAAGTGGGTACCTGATTCTTTTTTAGATGGCGACGTCTTTACTAGTGATCATGGAAAAAGAGTGACTCATTGGGAGATCATTTTAAGGATTATCATTGCAATGCATTCCATAATCCCACTCACTGTAAATGTATGTAATCATGCTGGTTACTCACATTGAATCATGGCCAGCATCTAGTGAGAATTGACTGGACTACACTACAGACTGGTGATACGAGAGGCCCCACACGTCTCACAATTTCATCGAACATAGCAGGCGGCATCCTCATGAAGTCGATGAAGGCAGGGCTGTCTTCCGTAATATTTCTGTTTATATCCGTAGACATCCGCTGCCATGGTCTCCGCAAGTCTTACGTTTCTCTTCCGTAATACATCCGCAACGCTTTCGTAGACATCCGTAACGTGTCCGTTTGCAAAAATCCCACGGATGACTTGCGGATGTATAACGGAAGAGAAACGGAAAGAGCGGAAATAACGGAAGAGTTACGGAAGAGTTACGGACGCGCGTCCGTAACTCTTCCGGTAAAAGTTTTCAACATATTGAAAACTTTTCTGGTGCTCTTCCGGACGTCTACGGAGGTGTGCGGAGGTGTACAGAGGTGTACGGAGGTGTTACGAACAAGTTGCGGTAAAATAGCGGACGTCTTTTGTCTTCTGTTACTTTCCCGTAGGCTTCCGTAACCCTGGTGTGACTGAGCCATGAAGGAGACATGCATCACCTCATGTATTTTTAATTTCACAGGTCTTTTGCATAGATAACTTTAATGTCCCAACTTTGCAAATGCTGGAAAGATCCTGAATGAAGTATAGTCATAGGTTGTTATACGATATCCTGTTAAGGCTGAATACACAAACCAACTAAAATTGCCAAAAGTCTCAGGAAAAAGGCAGCCAAATTGGAGAATATGAATATACCGTACGGAACACTGTTGCGTGCGGAAATACGGAACACCTTCCCATACACGTTGACTAAAATATTAGATGTTAGGCCAAAATGAATTAATGATTTTGCCTAATGTCGGATATATAGTAAATATAAAATTACCTACCATGCTTGTACAAGCCTCAAAACTCGATAACAATTTACGATTTGTACGGAACTCTGCGAAAACGCCTCGTTCTGTACGAATCCTAAATTATCATCTCGTTTTGCGGCTTGTACAGCATGGTCAGGACGTTCTACATAAATATTTTTGTGACCACCTCAGTCAGAGGAGGGACGACTGACTGGAGAGGGTGATTACTAATTGTTATGTGGTAGATGAATATGCACAACAATAAATTTCCAGATGCTACCACCCTTCAACTTTTGTATAGAGCTCATAAAATGAGAAGGTTAAAATTCCGAAATAGGGAGCTCACAAAGGTTTTTTGTTATCATATACATGCTGGTAGAAGATATGGAGTACCATAATAAGGAAGGTGTTAATTTTGATTATAACTCACCAGAGCAGGCTAGTCTGACATTAGAAACCCCAGGGTTCCCAATCAAGAGTGTGCAAGCACCATGGATCTATGCTTGATTAAAACTTCAGTATTTCATATGACAGGTGGTCTAAAGTGAAAATTACCACAGTTAAGTATATTAAAGTATCAATAACTTTTCAGTAATCTAGGAGTTTTGTCCCATGTAATATCTCCCTTTAGATTAATAGTAATTACTGTAGCTTTGTCAAAGATGCAATAACTGTTGTGTTGTGCTATGTTACATAAAGCGCTAGATCCACCAAAATCGACGCTCAGAGACGGCCGGCCGGCCTCAGCCGATGATATTCGGCTAGGCCGGCCGTCCGGCCGTCCGGAATTCTCTAAATTCTCCGTGCTGGTCCACCCAAAATAGTTATCTCCAGCCGGCCGACATCCACATGATGTACACACGGCGCTCGCGGGGACGGGCCAGCCTAGTTCTCCATTCATCCGATAGGCGGCGCGCGCATTTTACGTGGTAATCGAATTCCCCAATACGCGGCGCCGCGTGCGGCGATACACTTCGACGCTCTGAACCCGCGAAAGCCGCGTATCGAGCGGAGCAGTGTGTCTGTGTGTCTGGATTTGTACGGGAACGGTCAGAGATTGTCAAATAACCGCGGAAATACACGTTAAATCGAACAATGAAGGTAAATAAAGATAAGGATTAATGTTAAGAGTGTGTATGGCACGCTATGGGGCTAGAATTCTGACGATAGTGTCAAAGTTTTCGATGTCCGTTCGCGGCTTCGGGTATCACCGTGTCGGCCGGGCTGTGTTGGCGGCGATCCCTCGCCGCGGAGCCCGGCAAAGTTTGTGGGCGGGTGTCGTACTCTTCAAATTCATCGACATCGGCCATCCGGCCGCCTTTAAAAAATCAAATGAATCAGATTTGCGTCGGCTAGGGTCGGCTAGTGTCGGCTAGGGAGTTTCCAGCCGACTCCACACGGCTCGCGATCGGTGGATCAGCAGAACAGTGACATTTAGGTGAGGCGACGACCGGACGACGCCCGGACGACGCCCGGACGGCTACGGGCGACAGGGAAATGGGAGAGGCGACTACGACCGACGAGAGGCGAATGCGGCCGGCTCTAGCCGAGTTAACACTATTTGCTGATCCACCAAGGCGATTATCCCAACCGGCTTGAACCGAAGAGAGGCGGGAGCGGCCGACGTCCACATTCCCTCCGCACGGACGTCGTCCGGCCCTAATTTTCACTTGGTGGATCACTGCCTTTAGGAAGAAAAAGAGGGTGTTAAGAGGTGTGTTGCTGGTATTTCGAGATGTGTGACGAAGCGGGACAGGGGGGTTGGGGTCCTAAACATTCCCTAAAAAGTGTGACATCATTTATATACAACCCCTAATGTATATACAACATATATATATTAACTCAGATATTCATATATTCCCCCAGAAAACGGGGGTGGGGTGGAGGTGGTTGGGGGGGATGGGGGGCACCTTGTCACGATTCAAGTATTGACGAAGTCCTCCACTGTTGGGCATCTGTATAATCAATGAATGTCACCATTTGGTAGGTACAGATCTATACTGGTTGAGATGCACATGGGGTATGTACATAAGCTGTCTTGATGATATTATCATCTCCAATCTGTTCCATCCTCTTTTCAACCTTAGGTGTCAGGTTGATTGCGATGTTTTGATGTGGTTTGGCAACTGCTGAAACCGTTTCATCAATTGATGTGTACCTTTACAGTTTAGTTCTTTCGTTGTCCAACACCTTGATACATTGGATCAACTGGATCAGGAATGATGTTCAGTAGACGCTTGATTTCTTCTTTCCTCAGTCCTAGACATGAAGCAGTCTCATGTGTCATAAGACAGTCCTCCTGGCCATCGTTGACGTATATCTAAGAGAAGTTTTTGCATCATGATGTTTACTTGAAACTTTCTTGGAGGGGGAATGATTGATTTTTATGCTTTGATGATTATGTCTGGCTTCCAAAATGAAGGCTTAATTTCATCCTCATTTACAGTTGCATTGAATGATCTCTAGCAAAAGCTCATGAACCCTCTTTGAGTTCCTGGATGACCATCCCCGAGTCCGTAAGCTGCAAGGTGTGCCCCTTTAATGTATAAATTTGGTAATAAACCCTTAAGCTATGGAAGTGGGCTGAAGATGACGTAGGGGTAAAGCCTGTGTGTGAACAGAGGAACTGCTTGATTCTACTTGAAGATTGAAATAGACACTAGATGGTATGTCAGCATTGCTCCTTCTTTTTAATCCATGCAAGCTTAAGGTCTTTTCACATTCTTGTGTCTATGTCCACATAAAAGGTTGCCAAATATATGGTTGCCAAATCAGGCGATATCAAGAGTTCTCCATGTTACTGAGCCCTTATCTTCAATTCATAGATCAAAGGCTGGATGTATTCTTTAAGAGCCCCATGCAACAGAGTATAGTATCTTGCACAGCAGCATATTGTTATTGAGCTGCTGGCTGTTGAGCAGCTGGCTGTTGAGCAGCTGGTGCAGTA
Organism: Alentia gelatinosa; assembly: GCA_950022655.1. NCBI lineage: Eukaryota > Metazoa > Annelida > Polychaeta > Phyllodocida > Polynoidae > Alentia > Alentia gelatinosa. The sequence goes on along the minus strand of OX465579.1, from coordinate 53,120,543 downwards.
GGTTGTTCAGCAATATCAAGAGTGTCAGCAATATCCTCACAGCATAAAACAACAGAAGACTCTTCTTCCTAGCTGGATCAATGATACCATAACCATTGGTTGTTGTCCTGAGAGCTCTAGCTCAATCCTCCAACGGGAATATAAAATATGCATATCTAATTCCTACCACTGGGTAGACTAATTCGATACTGGAGAACACAAATCCGGTATTTATTTTCACTTTTAACCAATAGTCAACCTCCAATTTGCTTCGTCAAATAACGCCCCGCCCCCCCCCCCCCCCCGCAAGGGTTTCCCGTGAAAGACTTCACATGTTCAGCCTCACTTTGAAAACTGACACGAAATTCGTCAAAATTCTCCAAAATATTATGAATATCCCCAAAACTGTACAGTAAAACTTTGTTATGGTGATTTTCCCGCTTTAAGATGTTACACTAAAAATCATATAGGAAATGATGATGCCTGTGTTGGAATATGCAGACATAGCATACGATTCAATGGGGGACACTAAAAAGAAGAAAGTGTAGACATTGACGAGTAAGGGACTGAGATAAGTTGTGGGAAAGAATAAAGCAGAAATGTTAAGGAGAGGAAAACTTTAAGATTAATGTAGAGTAAGGCCTTTGGATCATAGAAGGAAATTCCACTTATTGTTCATCATTAAGTGTTGGTCCTGATGAATTCTTTGACTGTGATGGATATAATAAAAGAAGTAAAAAGACCTAGTACAGAGAAATATCGGTATGCTGCACTGTATGTGAGTAGTAAATTGTGGGATTTACTACCATTATAAATTCAGGAACAGAGGTAGGGGCATCTGTTCAAATGAAAGGTGAAAGAATCTTTAATCTCACTTCTGTAAGGTAGATTGAAAAATCTACAATATGCAAGGGGTTTGAAAGAGTTTGTTTTGTATTGTTTCTGTTTTTGTCCTGTTGTGTCTTTCGTCTACTGTTATATGCTTATCTGTTTGAATTTTAAATGCTGATTGCACCAACATGCAAGATGTAGCAAGATTAGTCCTGATTTGGTTGTCTTGCTTAATCGGGCTTGCTTTGAATAATCACATGCCTATGTATCGCAATGTGTCTTGAGGTGTTGCGGTGGTGGAGCACCAAGACATGCACACAGCATCGCGTGGCTACGTTTTGTGACATAGGAGATACGACACATCCCTACACTGTAAGATGTAACAAGATACATCAAGACATACCAGGGCAAATCCACCGTGTTGGTCAAACCAGCCCTTAAGGACGTACAATGTGGAAGATCGTCTCAACCAGATAGTGAACATTATGTGTTAATAGATACAACAATTTAAAAAAAAAGATGATACCGGGAAAACTAATCACATCCTTATAGGCGATTTCTATACAATTTGCTTTCTAGAAATGTACCCGCATGTTTGTCCGACAGACATGTGAAATAAATCTTTATTACAATAAGTGAGTTTTTTTCGCAGAGCTTATTTCATAGTCGAAATATCTTATCATATAGTGAACTATCACTAGTAGCCAATGAAATCAAGGGAGAGTTGAAAATCTACCCGTGGCTCACGGCGTGAGTCTGCTATAACCCTAGTGGTGTTTGCTCATAACATACATTTATATATTTCTGCAATATCTATAGGCCTCGCAACAATATTGGGGACTGAAAACTAGTTATTTCTGACTTGCCATACAAAGGTTCTCATAACTCAGTCTGTAAAAAAATATATATATTCACAAAGGGTACCATATTAAACCAGAGACTATAGGCTTTATTGTCATATATATTTTGAATTTATTCAGGTGATCTTTCTATTTTCATTTTTGACATATTTTCTCTGAAATCATGCTAAAACCGATAAAATCCACAAATGTATGGGACGAGGAAGGGTGACGCACACGTACACACACCTCTATGATGGGTGCCACACGGACAATTTTCTAACAGAGTATATTGCTTACAAAATCGATAAATGCTTAAACGATAACCTCTGGGCCATATTCTCTTGAACATGTACCGCAATGTAGTATTAACTTTAATGTGTACTCTGTCTCGCTGGTGCTGAAATAAGCTGTGGAACCTTGTACAAATGTATATCTCGAATGTATGACTAAGCTGATATTATTTACATTCTACACAGACCTCAACGGGTATGTTGTTGCTGAGGCCTAAAATGGTTGCCACAGAAGGTAAAGATGTTCATCTTCATTCACCTCATAGTCATCATCGTTCATCATATGTGATCATCTGGACCAAGGTATGTATTTACATATTTAATGGTTGAACTTAAAGATATTGTTGAGGTAAAGGGATTGAAACTCATTAGTATGAACATATGTAGTTTATATTCCAACTTTGACAATTTCAAAGATTTAGTAAAGGATTTTGATGTTATTATGATTAATGAATCATGGTTGACTCCGGGAATACCCACTGAACTTGTCGCACTTGACAATTACCAGACTATCCGGCTGGATAGGAGACCGTATGTGGAGAAGAAGGGTGGTGGGCTGGTGGTCTATGTGCATACTGATTACTCATACGAATTGCTAAATGAACATACTGTTATACGACCGGAATATGAATTAATAGCATTTAGCATGCTGGTTCATGGTAAAAAATACCTAATGGTGAATGTGTATAAACCGCCTCCCTGTTCTCCATATGTGTTCTATGAAAGGCTAGAAGAACTATTGGATGTCTATGTGAATAATTCAACCATTGTCATCATGGGCGACACAAATGTAGATATGAACGACCGTTATATGCGGGACACCCATATAAACACCTTCGGAAGGGTGTATAATTTAAAACAGTTGGTCTTAACACCGACCCGTATTACGGAAAAAACGGCCACTGTTATAGATCACATATACACAAATAGCCCAAATGTGGAGAAATGCGTGCCTATAAATTACAACATAAGTGATCATATACCTGTTAGTCTAGTCATTAAAGCCAAACGAAATAAGGTTAAGAAAAGAAAAAGTATAGCAAGATCCTACTCGAAATTTAATAAGGAAATTTTTATAGACAATTATACTAACTGTGACTGGTCCCAGTTTAATGTTACATGATCACCGGACCGGTTATGGGACATGATGTTAGACAATATCGAGGCTGCACTGACAATAACCGCCCCTCTCAGGAAAATTTATGTTTCGGACAATAAACCGCAATGGCTAACAACTGAAATTTTAAAGGCTATTAGGGAAAGGGACTATTTTTATAGAAAAGCCAAGAATACTAACCATAGAGATGATTGGAGGATAGCGTGTTTTTACAAAAACAAGACCAAAGGAATGATAGTTATGAACAAAAAACAAAAAATAAAAACCCTGCTTAAAAAGAAAGGCAAAGACCCAAAGAAGTTTTGGGAAGGAATCAGAACTCTAATCCCGAAGGAAAAACCCCCTCCCCTAAAAAAGTTATATGACCAAGATACTAACGCAGAAATAACTACCGAAGACCTCCCAAACCATATCAACTATTATTTCGCCACTATTGGGGAAAAACTAGCATCAAAATTTATACCCCCAGTTGTCCCAGATTTGCCTTTCCCCCCCAGGCCAGATGATGAATCGATCCTCAGAGTCCCGATCACCACCAAAGAATTACTGGAGGCGATAAAAAAGATTGACTTTAATAAATCCTCAAGTGTACCGAACATTAGATCCTCCATTTTTAAATTAGCGTTCATTACCCTGCCTGACAAAATCATAACCCTGCTAAATTCTACCATCTTTAATTGTAAGTTCCCAGACAAATGGAAAATAGCTAAGATTACTCCGATCCCCAAAAAGCCTAACGCTAAATATGCTAACGAACTCCGCCCAATAAGCCTCTTACCCCTCCCAAGTAAATTACTGGAAAAGATTATAAATAGACATTTAAAAACCTTTTTGGAAGATAGAAATATTTTAATTGACGCTCAACACGGGTTTAGGGAAAACAAATCTACTATATCAGCAATTACTAATTATCTAACAACTATATATAATAACCTTGAAAAAGACTATGTAATAGTCGAAACGTCGGTTCTATACAATAAATGCCTACATATATAACGGTAACCCTGGTAGTTGTACTATTACTCTTCACTTTCTTTAGTATATATAATAACATAAAAGAAAATGACATTACCTCCCTCTTCCTAGATTTCCGTAAAGCATTTGACACCATTTCCCATAAAATATTGCTACATAAATTATACAAGATAGGACTAAATAACCTAACGTGTTCATGATTTGCGAGCTATTTAAAAAATCGTAAGCAACAAGTTTATTTAAATGACAAGCTATCCCCTGTATTACCCCTAACCTATGGAGTCCCACAAGGCTCTGTCTTGGGCCCGACCTTATTTATCATTTACATAAATGACATTCTCACTGGCCTACAGAATATACAAAATGTACACTGTGAGTCGGTTTTATACGCTGATGACACAGTTATAACAACAAACACGAGACAAGATATGGTCAGCGTAATACCCCATATTACCACATGTTGTGATAACAATTTATTAACTCTAAATGAGAATAAGACGCAATGGATGAGCTACTCCCGCAATAGGAATATCCCCTTAATTAACCTTAAAATACATGACAAAACAATAGAACAAGTCAATACATTTAAATATTTAGGCCTGCTCATCGACGCCAAATTGAAATTCTCAGAACATCGGAAGGCTATGATTTTGAAAGTAAAACATAAGACCTATCTGTTAACTAAAATCAGGAATTATATTGACCAAAACACTGCCCTCTTAATTTATAAAACAACAGTACTCCCATATCTTGATTACGCGGACTTTATTTATGATAATGGTACCCTGGCGATGCAGACTGAAATACAGAAATTACAAAACAAAATTCTTAGAATCGTATATAAAGTTAAACTAGAACCCACTCCCCAAGTTTTCAACAGAAGAAATGCACACCAAGGCAGTCCTGTTTTATCTTACCCCTAGACGAGATATACACCTATTAAATTATGCATTTACCCTTACCAAAAATCGGGACATGGTTGATAACCGTAATCTCCCAGTTCGGAGGAAACATGGCTTACGCCTAATACAGCCCCCCTTAAAGGACGCAGTCTTTAACTCCTCTTTTTACTGCCGTGGCATTATAGCCTGGAATAATTTAAAGGAAGTCTATACGATCATAGCCGACAAAAATAAATTCAAAATCCATATAAAAAAGAATTACTTAGATTGTTACATGGACTAGTCAGCTTGTGTTGCAACTGACTAACAGTAGAAATCACTAACAAACAGACAGAACGCACCTCTTTCCCGCTCGTCCCATCCCCCCTCTCCCCCCTTCGTTCACTACCTTAACACCTTATGGTAGATTGTGTTGCAACTACCAAACATAAGTATACCTGAGATGATTGTGCATTTTTCTCTACACTTCTATAGTGGACAGATATGGTATTGACCACTATCATACCAATTGAGGAATACTGGTCAATGTTCGGTTCTTAGTTAAGAAGTTGAATCCCCTCTTGAAACATCCTAGTTGGGCCTTCAATGATGTTATGAAAGATGTTATAAGGTTAATAGTACTGTTATGTATACACATGATTGTAATTCGTATACACATCACATCCCATCTCATCATATATATACTTGTAAACTGTGGTCATCTGCTCAGCCGTTATCTATTATTACTCAGTATGTAACATCTACCATGAGGGACCAGGCGGCAGAACGGTTTGTTAACCGAGCCTGGACATCATACACATGTATTTGATGACAACCCTAATAAATCTGATCAAAAAAAAAAAAAAAAGTTAAGCAAAATGTTTGATTTCTAGAATATGAGTAAAAATTCCATAGAATTCCATATGGAAGCAAAGTCAAAGCCCAGTTTAATCAAGTAGAGATTTCTTTGAGGATCATTTTGATACCTTAACTGATATTGTACTTATAATAGAAGTCAAAATGGACTGTTTTGTTATAAAAATTGAAAAGTAGCAAAAAAACCCTTTTTGTGATATGTGCCATATGTTAAAGCATTGTCGTGGTAGGCAGAAAATGGAGAAGTAAGGCTTGGTTGGAAATGATGCAATATTTTCACATTATAATTTCAGACAATGTTTTTCCTTTAGTTATTATTTACAAACAAATGCTTACTTCAACTAATCTAGATATGCAGCACATGTCAATCTACAAGATTTTTTAGGGAAACACTATTTGAATCCGGATTCGACCTCAGTCCCTAATATGCCTTCTTGACCTATAGAGAGGACATATGGTGAGTCCACTTAACCAGGTAGTCTGCCTCCCTGTGCTCTCGCTTGATCAAATTTGGAAACAAATCATCCATTCGCCTTACTTTAATAACCAGTATTCTAAAAGAGAAGTTGATATGCCGTGTTGCTGTATTGAATGTTAACATAAACGGAGTCATCATCTGCTCTCGACATTATGATCACATCCGGCTCACAGCATCCAGGATCCCATCGATCCCATTCCCCTAACCCAGACAACCTTGCGAATCGTTGTCTGTGAAAACGGCCACGTTTCCGACGGAATGGCTTCGGTGTCGAGAGACACCACTGGAAGCCAGAGTAAGCCGACACCTAGCGGTAATTGAATACATCAGGTGTCACTGCAATGGCGGGATTGGTTTGTTTGTGTGTGTGTCTATATGTGTGTGGAGTATGGAGGGGGGAGGGGGTGGCGGGCTAGACAGTGCCTGGGAGATCAATAGAAAAGCACTGCACAACACCGTCTGAAATTGGTTCTTTGATAAAGGGTCCAACGTGACACGGGATGTCGGCTTAAATAATCTTAAATTAAAGCAAACTTGATGTAACTAGATTATCCAACGGTAGGAAAGATATTTTGATGTACCATCTTTCAGGTTAAAGTATATAGAATTTTTGCCATAACCATTTGCTGTTTGTGAACAGGCATGGTGGTTGACCGATATGTATATCAAAGGCGCATCATATTCAATTTAGATACGAATATAAATAAAATCTCAAACATGGACCTTGTTTTGATTAATTCGATATTGAATGAATAGACGTGAGAGAAGATGGGACGAGCCATAGGTTCTTGACAGACGTTTATTGTGAAAGCTAACCTGTGAATATACGTAACTGTATGGATGCAGAAGGTGTACTCCAACAAACGTACAAAACATAATTTCAGCCATCACTGTACACATTAACTTCACATACCATAGTTTTATAGATAGTAAATATATCCATCCCATGATATACTGGGGGTGGAGGTGAATAGTAAAGGGAATAGTACGTTCACAAGACAGACAGACGATAGCCTTTAATGTGGGACTGAGGGAAATCTTAAGATACGCAAATTGCATCTCTTCAAGCTTATCATCGGTATACATTTTTTTCTCGCATCTATCACTGGTCTGAGAGCAATATCCTTCGACATAACAGATAAGCCGACATCATCGCCATTCAAACACAAGGAACAAGTAATATGTACCAGGTGCGCGTTCCTGTCGATCTCGCCGTCAGTTCCCCATGGCGGATCCATTCAGGACACTGCCGGTAGAAAATGTCGGTTGCTGTGAGCTGCCAATGTCGCGCCACTATCACTTTCGTTTTCTGTCGTCTGGTGGTGTCACGGGACTTTGCCCAGACAGTCACGTGACCGCAGTTAATGGTGATATTACGGCCCCCTAGCGTTCCACAGTGTTGGTACCCGTTGTCCCCCTAGAAACTGGCACCAAGGCTGTCCGGCAACTTATGTCCGTGTCAAACATTACTGTCGCGCAACACCCTACTCTCCGGGCAGATTTTACTTTCTACCATGAATAACCTAGCGTAATGAGAATGTCGACTCTGTTGACAAGTCGGGGAGTATCGCCGGGTTCCTGTTTCGCCTATCAGTGTGGCGAACTCTGAGCTGCCTGTTGTGCTAATAGCGTGCTTATCATTTCTCCTGTTTGTTTATAAGGGTTGTGATGAAATCGTCCGAGCTGCAAATGGTGCCAGTTTGTCCGAGCCGGTCCAAGTACTTATTCAAGTCCGTCAATTAGGGTTATTGATAGGAGCAGAGGATGATCATTTCGTTTCCACATTTTAGGCTGCAGATAGAACCTGCGAACTCTCCACCCTCGATCTCAACATACCCCGACGAGCAGGTTCATTCTGTCATGTCTGTCCAAAATATTCCTACCGCCAAACTACCTCCGCCAGCAAAGATCTTTTATTGTCGCAATTCATTTCTACGGTGATCTTCCATTAGCCATGCACAGGTATTCCAGCACATGTTGCTGTATCGCGAAGGTCATACAGAGAACTAAGGATAGGCGGATGTTGTCATACATCGTCCTGCCAGGCAGTCAACACTGTTGATTATTATGCGCCGTCCAGGGATTGGCATCACATCACAACTCATTGAGAAAACTATTTCAGCCTTCAATACTTTGACAATGGGTATGCACAGCCACCGGCATTTGACAGTGCCTGTTTTGATGCATCCAGATGGGCTGCAGGGTCTCGGCGTACCTGGATGTGCCTGAAAGCAGGCGATAATAGAGAGTATCACAGCAGGATGGCGCCGTCTGGTAGCTTACTGTCAAGGGAATCACCAGAGTCGACACTTGTCGGTCGGGTTCATGGGTGTGCGAGGCCGACAGTTGAAAGCCTTTGAAAAGGTCTCAAAGTTGGAGAGTGCCCCAATAACTCTGAAAGTATGAAATAGACACTGGTAAGTGTAAGGGAAAAAACGGAATGTAGACAGTTACAACATTTGTACAATTATATTTGTACAAAAAATAATCAAGCCTTTGTAAAGTTCAGAGTACACGACTACTTCAGTCTATCTGAAGGTACCGTTGGCGTCAGTGGCTGGAATCACGCAATGGGGCGGTGTCTACTGATGATACCCTACATCTATTAGTGGAGCAGATAAAAGCACATTTTCAAGGAAATCGTGCAAATGGTGATATAACCACCAAAGTTGGTACAGTGATTCTCTTTGGTATACTAAGTAGTTCTATCTGACGAGTCACTTGAAAATCCAAGATGGAAGCCGTTTTTCAAAATAGCTGCAAAAGTGACCTGCTGAGAATGAAGATCCTCACAGAAAAGCAACCACTTGGCTGATTTGAGTGATCTTGGGGTCAATCTGTATGTTGTCATTTTTATCTCAGTTTTTTTATAACAAAATACCATTTGAAGAATTGTGAATGTCACAGTTTGATTTAACCCTATATCACCATACTAAAGACACATGGTGCCTTGAGGCATCATTGTTCCAACATAGATAAAGATGTTTTTACAAAGAAATAATAGAGCATTCTTCATGAAATCTTCAGAAAATGTAAATATAACATCATATTTAGTATTTCTATTCAAAGGAAATAGAATATCTATGATTGTGTATCATATTGCATAATTACAAACTTGAATTATCAGTTTTAACCGTCATGTGCCCCTCCTCTAGCTAGACAAACTGCCACCAGCACTAGTCCTTATGGGAGTAGCTCTGCCCCGGACAGCCTTTCTTAAAGGGTAAAATACAAACAAAATAATGATGGCTGATATTTCCAAACAAAAGTGATTCTTACTCTTATTCAGAACAGAAAAATAAGGCTTCAAAATATTACTTGGATGGAAACAATGCATTATTTGCAGGGAAAAAAGTGTTCTTCTTACATAACAACTACTGGTAACACAAAACAAACACTCAAAACATCATGAACGAAAACCTTCAGTTGCATTTTCATAGCACTGACATAGCATACTATATATCTATGACATGTCTTTATGTTTCAACAAATATCTTACATGCAATATCAACAATAACTGGTGAAATTGTGTTGTGTCTCTAAATTTTGAACATAGCTCAAATATTCCAATAAGTCTTTGTCTATAGAGGTGTATAAGACTATATCTCAAGTAATCAAATATCCAGCTTCTCACAATAAGAATTCATTTTTCACAAACAAAGATAGTCCTGAGCAAAAGCTGAGACAGCTATCCAGCATTATTCACATTGTTTTTTTTGCAAAACAGTAGGTGATTAAATCTGATAGTGCTTCAAAATTAAACCTGAGAGTACTTCAAAATACACATCATTCTCTGAATGAGTGAATAAGTGTGAATATGAGAACCTCCATATCCAACTTCAAGAACTGGAACTTTGGACTTTCAAGTCTCTGCTTTTCACATCAGCCCTGAAAGGTTGAGGTAGATCAAGATTCTTCAAGGCTATGATATTTATAGGCACCTTTCAACAGTCTACGCAGGCTCCATGCTGTGATCCAATGATCCAGTCTTGTCTTTGTGAATCTTGCTGCTGTGGGTAATCTATTGCTGTACCAGATGAAGGTACCCCAGCTTCATTATGGGCACTAATCTAGCCACTGCCTTTTAGTAGCACTCCTGCCAACTCCAATGCAGTTATTCTGATATGAAGTCAACAAAAATGATGTAAAACATGTCCTCTCCATAATCTGGCCATTTCCATTGGGTCTGATGGTGGTTGGCCATCTGTTATGATAAGGATCTGCCCTGTCTTTAGGAAGGCTTTACTTTCTGAATTCTCAATTATCAATACAGCTTCCTACCGCGAAGACACTAATACTGGATAGTTAGCTGCTACATAATCCTTACCTGTATTTAGCTGGTGTATGTGTATCTGTATAGAGTTGTTCTGTGGCGAATTCGGGAGTATAGTAAGTACAAAACAGCTGAAAAAACAGACACAATTTGTAGCAATACATCATAAAAGCGCAACCCAAAAGGATGAGAGAGAGGGCAGCCGCCCCACCCACCACTTATTTGCTGACCTAAAAAGAGTCAGCTGCTTCAAATATTATGAATCAATGGTAAAAGCAGTGGAATTCAAAACCCTGATTTACAGACGCGAACGGTGGCTATGTCAAAGTATGACCTTTTAGCATGTAACATGACTAAGCCATGACTTTTCACCGTGGATAAATGGCAAAGTCTGACTTTTGAACGTGTAACAAAATGGCTGACTTTTTAGAGTGTAAAAAGGAGTTTTCAGCATGGCAAAACGTCAGAGTCTGACTTTTTAGCATGCAACAAAAAGGTCAGCAATTTTTGTTTGCCCCCCGGCCCACTTTTAAAACATTCTGACGCCCCTGGCTAATAACGGAGTGAAGACGCTGACAAGAGTATGACATATAAAGGCTTGATATGTTTCTTGTCTTGGTGAACAGATTGATCGTATAACCTGTTCCGTCTGATCAACTCTGAGAGTTACAATTTTTGCAGAGAACGACATCTAATCTTATAATTAAATCATTTTTATTGACAGTTCTCGCAAGGCAAAACTTAGGAATTATTTTGATTTACTGACAGACATATTTGTGTGGGTACATATGTATGTATATATATGTATGAATGCAATCACATATGACCTTCCACCCTGTTGATAAAGTAACTCAGATAGTAACCTGTGCATATGCTAAAAAGAAGGTCTGGGACTCAGTGACATTGGCGCCTGGTAGGCGGGCTGCTTGTTCCTCTCCTCCCTTCTTCTCCAGCCACCGACTGTAGGCTCTGTATGCCGTACGCACTGCACCATTATCTGCCAGATTTTCACTTAGGGTCAGCCGTCCATTCACCTACCAAAAAGAAATACACAGCATTCTATATGAATCAAGAGACGCATGATAGGTGAAAGATAAAGCATATGTTATCTGCAAGGTTTGCACTAAACACCAGTCAAGCTTTCAAGTAGCAATAATATACCTACCATATGTTTGGCTCAAGTAATGTATTACTAGCGAATTAACGAATCAAAAACAGGATCTTCCTCCAGTAGTTTGTAGATATTTAATTATGTATCCCTAGGTTTCAACCTTCTGCATGATGCGTTCAGAGCATTTAAGCTCCCCTGTCATTTAGTGTAGTTTGAAGGTTGATTTATAGAAGCTTTTTTTCTCTCGGTAGGTGGACTACACCCTCCACAGCAGAACAACTCACCAGAATACACCTCGAGTGGCGATATGAGCGCTCGGCTCCTTATTGAAGGTCAATACCTTTCAGCGTAACCTGCTGCAACGTTTGGTAATTAACAACATAACAGTTTATAATTTGAATGAATAGTATATATATATATATGGCAAATCCCAAAATTTGACCACAGTTTTTGTAAAATGGTGAAAAATTCGAAACATATCAAAACTCATAAGAGTTGTTGTGAATGATGTGGACACTATTGAGGTTACTGGGGAGATATGGCTAATGGATTGGATAATAAGTTAGTCTGGTAGATACCTTTGAAGTGAGTGTTATGATTTCCTGTTTACTTACGTGTACCACATACCCAGGTGGACTAAAATTCATGTTATTAAGCTAAGAATAAATTAATTGGTGTTTCTTTTAATACATTATCCTAGGGAACACATTTTATCAGATTATCAACATAAAAGGAATTGTGTATGCACATGTTTTATTTGCAGAATTTGTATGAAATGATATAGGATGCAAAAGCCATATTTGTGTCCCTATTAAGACTTTGACTTTCAAATCTTTTTATCAAAATAGAACTATGTTTATATAGATGAGAAACACACTTAACTGATCTGCATAGGTAGATATGCAAGACTGTATGACATTCAGACCCATTCCCAGTCTGATATCAGGAAAATTCATTGTGGTACATGTAAGTAAACTGTGGTACACATAAGTAAAGGGAGGGGTAAGGGAGGGGAGGAGGGGGAAGGAGGAAGGTGAGAGGGGGAGGTGAGGTGAGGGAGGGGGAGAGGGATGGAGGGGAGAGGGAGAGAGGTCATCCATGAATAGGGAAGGGCCTGCAATGATTGAATATTTAAAGCCCTACCCCTCTGTGATCTCAGTAGGCAATTTCAATTGGCAATCAGCAATGCCCTACCTAAATGTGAAAACGTTTTTAGTTGCCTTATGGTGCCTCATGGTGACATGTTCATGGGTGAGTGCACACAGACCAGTCTGCATGTAGCCTATGCCTATATACACCAATAAAGTAGGTCAAGCCAATATCTGGTGGTAAATGATATTGCAAATAATTTTACAAACCAATATCATCTGACTGGGTCTTGACTGATTCCTAGAACAAAATTATGAACCATTTTTACTTCTGTTTGTGTGTAAATATGCTGAATAAACCATCCTCTTAAACACCTGTTGCCCCCCTCCCATTATGAGATTTGGCAAAAATATATCAATAGCACATCAAATATACATTTCACCTAAATAATGACACTTCCTAGGATGTAAGCAACGGTCAGTGCCACATATGGCGATGGTTAATGTTACACTAATGCTCAATGTAAATCAATATTAAGTAAACATCTGTTTGAGTATGCCCATTTCACCAAAAAACCTCCCCACTTTAAAAAAACACTTGAATATCTCTGTAGATATAGAATCTACCTAGAAAATTCTACTTTTTGCACCTTCTGTTTTTATTCTCTTTCAAATGAGGCATATCATATTATGATTGAACCAGTTTTACAGTTAGAAATATGTCCATAAAAGAGTTTTTTTTAAATGGACATGTGACTCAAAAAGTCTCCCCCCCCATACTGAATTTTTTTCTTCTAAAAATCCATGTCAAAATATTAGAAACTAAAACTATAAGATATTGTATAACCAAAAGACCTTATGTCCAAAACAGAAATCATATTCCTATTTGTACTTTGATCATGAGGACCTTTTTTCAGAAAAACTGAAAACTAAGTTCCTTACAGAATAGCCTATTTTAGGGGTGTCAGTGGAGAACACATCTATTAAATTTGTGCATCAGATAATGTTTTAAGTAAGAAAAGAATTTTAAAAAAATGAATAAAGTAAATTGTTTAGAATGTATAGAACCTGATATTGAATAATGATCAAACCGTTTACTTACGTGTACCACATTTACTTACACATACCAGCCCTAAAAGGCAGATAACTTGCAAAAATATTAACAAAGACTACTAAATTTTTAAGAATTTATTTAACAGAATGGAAGTACTTTCTAATACCCCTGATTTGCTTGTTCTTTTAAGATATAATATTTGTCAGTTTATGAGGACCTTTTTTTGACAAATTAAAGCCCTATTCCTGTTAGAGATATTGTAATATGGGAGTTGTAGCTAGAAATAAATGCATTCTTTTTGTACAACAGATATTGCTTTATTTAAAACATGAAAGAACAAAGATAAGTTAAGCCAATGGAATTCCATAGAAGCAGAGAAAGCAAATATAAATGGTACCACTTACTTATATGTACCACGCTTACTTACGTGTACCACTAAAATTTTGGATTAACTACAAGGTTTGTTCATATATTTGATACTGACTATACCAACATTAATCAGTAATAACAACCTTTATATCAAACCACCAAAGAAATGACTACCACATCTTCTAACATTAAATATTCTAAGTGTACCTGGTACATGTAAGTAAAGTCAGATTTTATCCCATTTCTAAAAATGATGACTTTAAGTGCTAGTGAACCTTTTATTATTGGTTCTTCAAATTTTTGAATGATTTGCCTTGCAGTATGAAGACAAAGGCAGGATTTACCTATGATTTGATATGAATTAATATATTTCTAATTATGAAATATGCACCTTTTAGGTGGTACACGTAAGTAAAATATTGCAACCTTGATGGGATTTTTGCCTACTTGTGTCTATAGTAACAGAATAAGATATGATAAATTATGTATTTCCTAAAGGTCCTAGGTTGGGGGCATGCAATAGATTATAATTCAAATGTTTTTTAAGCCCTGTAGACGATTTTTCATCAATACAAGAGAAAAACACAGAATTGTGGTCAAATTTTAGGATATATATATTATATATATGTATGTATTATTATTAGGAGACATCTGTATCTTGACAACATTATGAATATTGTCAAATTGAATAATTCCCAAACACCAACATTATCCGCAGAAGATAACATTTAACTAGAAACTTTGATATCGTTGGGTGTTCGTATAGGCGTGAACATGAGCCCCAATTCAGCCGACGGAGCAGAAAGTGTTAATATATGGCGTGGGACGGTTGGCCTGTTGCCGGCGTCCGATGAAGGCTCTGAAGAGGTCCATTAGATCGCACTCCTGGATTCCGCCCCAGAAGTTCGTTGAAAATTATCAACAATTTGCAATTGCACCCAAAACGAACGTTTTCTGCCGCGTCCGTCAGGCATCCAGAACCAGTAAAATTGTGATTGATAACGAGCCGATTACAATACGATGGCACTAGGGTTAAATGATCATATCTGTATATAAATAAATGATTAAACTGTAAGTAAACTAGCGATTCTGGAAATACATAATTCATTCTTACAGAAGAACGGACTTAAAAGCTCATTCTTTATAATTCACCGTTACATCCGGGATAGTAACTCTGAGAAGACAGAAAAGGAATATATGAATGCTTCTATTCGGAGCAGAAAGCAGCTGACAAGCGTAAAAGAAAGTGTCTATTGCTAACACGACCCAATTCATGGATTGAAGATTGTAGGTATATATTTGTAACGTAGGGTTAATAGATTTCACTCAGGAACTCAGTATTTGAACGTGATCCTGAGCCTGAACCATCTTCTCATTTTACATACTACTTATGGCATGACCATATTTACCGACGAAAACCCAAAAGCTTCGGTCGGCGCTGGCCGCCGATGAAATGTGAGAATGAATGATTGGTGGAGTACATAAGCTTATTTGACGACCGATCATGTGTTCACCATTCACTGAATTCCCAATGCATATGCAAATTCAAACCTTGAAATTGAGGTCAATAACACATATTTCCAAGTTATGGACAGTATAGATGACGAGAATTTCTATCAGTGTTTCGTGTCATTATTGGATGATTTTTACACTTCTTGCTCTTTGCTATACTTTCATAATGTGGGACGCAGGAAGACTTCCTCTGGTCTTAATAAACACTGGCACGATTTTAATGCTTATAAATACAGAAATATTACCGAGAGGGGATTTATGAATAGTAATATACTCTGCATAGTGCTGTCCTTGTCCTGTTCTGTAACTTTCCTGTAGCGTCCGTTTGCTTAAAGCAGAACATTTGTAGAGAGTTGAGAAGGAATATTACGCTTACCTGTAAAAGGTTGGATTGAATGAAAAACCTAAATACATTTAGATCTTACGGTAGAATATACCCTCCTGCTGCTCGGAAATATACAAACCATATATCTGGGCACATTCATGGTTATGATTGCCTGTAGCTTGGAAATACAAAGTTTGCTGCATCAGAAAAAACAGGAAATGTAGGGACTCATATATGATCAATGAAGTGTCGTTGTGCTGATTTATATGGACGAGCTACTAATTTTAGGTGAGCTGTTGCACGCTGCCTGTTAGGCGACAAATTGCCGACGTTTACCCCTCCAAAAGGGCAGAAATTTGCTGAAACATTCAGATCAAATATGTTTGATATTTTTCTGTTTTCTGTCGCCATTTTTCGGAACTCTTGCTGTGTGGGGCCGTTCGCCTGTTTTCGAAACAGGGTGTTCCTGGCAAGGTGAGACTGTCACACTTAAATCATAGAGCGCCTTGCCCCTCGGTCAGCCAATAGGAATGCATGCAACCACGTGTCTCTATCTCACAGGTGTATATTCTTTTCACATTTAGAATGTTTTTACCAACTGTATTATCCAAATAGTATCCATGATATATATATATATATATATATATATATATATATATATATATATATGTATATATGTATATATATATATATATATGTATATATATATATATATATGTATATATATATATATATATATATATATATATATATATATATATATATATATATATGTAATGTGTGTATATATATGTATGTATGTATGTGTGGTTCACTCTCTTGCTGTGTTATTCTTTGTTATTCCGAAGTGATACGTCAATGGTGAGAGGGGCTTTATTTGCAGCACCATTCCCTAGGGTCTATGGTCTCTTATTCTCTTTGCGGGATTTATTGATATTGCTCCAGTGCAAGATCGCAAGGAATATGCCACCTTGTTTGAACAGAATTGCATTGCGACATGCGTCTCCACCGCCCTCTGTCAAAGATACGACGACCAAGTGCGAAAATGTCCCCAATATCTCAAGGTCAAAACTTACAAACTATGTATTGGTCGGTAAGTGGTTGCATGCCACTGTCTGCTACCCTTGTGGTGTGTAATAGTTTGGGGCTATCAGATTCATATATATATATTTTTAAACATTTATTTATACTGGGATCATACTCAGCCATTACGGCTGGTTTCAATGTATGCCCATATTGAAGAGTATTCCGTTTTACATTCTGTATAAGATGTTTTACATGCAGCAGTAGTGCGCAACATATATGTACAATAAAAATAGGGGAAAAAATACAAAGACAAAAGAGGCTTTAAAACGAGCTAGTGGGTCCTTTCTGAGATTGTCTTGGGTGACTTTAAGTCAGTCATCACTCCTTAGCATAATAAATACAAAAGTATTATGGTTATTCATAGGTACAGAGGAACATGGCTGAGTATTTGAGTCGTTTTCACAGAGAGAATTTTGATCCTGCAGGGTGGGGTACGAGAACTGATTCGTCAAATTAAGGTACTTTTGTTAATAAAAATCGTTCTTGGAGCAACTTTAAATTTTCTAGGGTATGAGTGTTTCTAATTTCAGGTTTCAGACCATTCCAAAGTTTTGCTCCGTAATACATGACATTTCTACACTGTAAAAAATTTCCCGTGAATTTTACGGTATTTCCCTGGCAACTGGGGTGCCAGGGAAATACCTTAAATTGTACGGGTGACCGTAATATATTTTTGACCGTAAATTATAACTGTCCTAGACTGTATTTTCCTAACGGTTTAAACCTGTAATATATTTCAGACCATGAATTTTCACTGTAATAAACTGTATTTTGAAAACGGTTCAGACCTGTAAATACAGAGGAGCAAAGCTGTATGAAATATACTATATGCACAGCCCTTCGTTATACATATGCCAGAAATCTTGTTATTGAGGTTCTTGAGAATTGTTATATGTAGAGGGTCACCTATAGAGTATGTATACAGAATTTCTGAAATTTCAAACCTCCAACCCCTCCTCCCAAACTTTTATGCAATTGATCAAAGAAAGAGCATATGCAGAATTTCCTAAATCCTTGACCCTCCAATCCCCCAACCTCCCTCAGTGCACATGGCATTTTATGAATGGCCCCTAGGAGATTATGAATATAAAAGTGAATATTTTGTATTGGCTACCATCATATGTTCTCTATCGGCCTATTGGCTTATCAGTATCATTAATCATTATTATCAATAATATTTCAACATTTAAGTTTTTCAACTCTAATGTTATTAGTGCAAACTATTTTACAGGAATACTCATCAGAATCTGACAGTACAAGGCTGCATTTGATATAGAAGGATGAAGTTAATCCTACATATGTTTTAGAAATCTCCTATGAAAGTGGTGTCTAATCCCCTTTATGATATTGATGTCATGACAACTTGAGAATAAATGTGCTCTAAATGGCAGGAACTTCACAGGAGATCGATGAATATCTATTACACATTTTGATGAAGTTAACTCTTGCATTTTATTCTCCACTTTGATTTGTTGCTGATATTGAGTTAATCTAAGTGTATCTAATATGTCCATATTCACAGATTTATACTGTAAACTGACCGTAGATTGGGTGGATTACAGTCCTGAATACTGTTACAGTTGAATACCGTTTTTTTGGTATCAAAAATACGGTATGGAACTGTGAGTAAGATTACAGTGATATACCGTCCATGTTTACGGTAGTATACTGTATATTTTACGGAATTTTTTTACAGTGTAGTGTATGTGTTTATGCGTGGGGTATTGATTTTTACTAGTGGTGGCTCGTTTATCATATGGTTCGGACAGTGTATGTTGGGGGTGGAAGGTGTCAGTTTAGTTTCTCCTCCCATTTGCAAAAAGTAAGCAATATACAACAATAGGTTTTTCTGCCGTGGCAAAAGACATGTGTATCGTTCCGAAAATTCGGAAATAATAACATAAAGAGATGCGGAGTACACTGCCCAATATTGTCGTGATCTAGAGATAGCTTACCTTGTGTTCGCCAACTTTATATTCCGAATATTGGTTGATGAAACACCTGGTCCGCTCGTTAAAGGCATCTCGGGAATTGTTATCCCACCAATCGTGGAGACTACCCCAATCGTTGTAGCGACGCCCTGAATTAAACAATGCCAGTCGCATGATAACACAAAGTTCAAATAGAAAGGTTATATAGGAAGAAATGCAGTTTGGGACCATACACCCGGCCATTTTGTAACCCATGGGAGCTGGCGAGGTCGAAGCTGTTTCTTTCCCTATACCTACTAGAAATAGAAAAGATATATTGTTACCTTGTTATAATATGGAAAGGGAATTGGAGAAATGGTATCAGAAAGGCTAGATAGCTATGATAAAAATATTGCTACCTTGTTATAATATGGAAAGGGAATTGGAGAAATGGTATCAGAAAGGCCTAGATAGATATGATGAAAATATCAAACCTTATTGTTGTTAAATTGATGTACTGACATATTGATTATATATATATATATATATATATATATATATATATATATATATATATATATATATATATATATATATATATAAAGGAACATTTCAAAGATATGTTGCATTCGTTAAAGAAAATCTATACCTTCGACATGCTGCATTCTCATGTTGAAGGCAAATTAGTAAATGATAAGTACGGAAGGTGGCCGCCTATACCCTTGGACCCTGTACTTCATCTCCATATCCTGTCCTGTCGTATGAATATATAATCATGAATACCATAGAAGTCGGTCTCACCTTGGTCGTCAAAGCCGTGACTTAACTCGTGAGCCATCACTGTCCCAATGGCGCCAAGATTCATCGCCCTATAGGAACAAAAGAAAGGATCTTATCTACAGCATGAAAGGCGATCAATATATATACCCCTCTTTATGACCTGTTCCGAGAGCTAGTATTTCCGATCACATTTATAACGTGCGGAGGTAATGGTAAAAATTGAAATGTTTTGTAATATCAACATTTATAAAGGCAAGCTTTTTTAATCAATGAAAATCAGTAGAAGATAGATTTTAATTACTGTGATTTGATTTATCATGAGTGGATTCGGAATTTCAAATGCGAGGGTTCTAATTTGGTAGTGGTCACCACTAAAGGCATTTGGATTTTGCTGAAGGAGAACATTTGGTAGATTCAGTCATTGTGTTTTACTTAAGAAGATAACATTAAAACCACCATTCTTACTACATCTATAGTAATTTACAACCACAGTACAGTGTGTGCATATATATATATATATATATATATATATATATATATATATATATATATATATATATATATATATATATAGTGCTGGATATGTAACTCACATCGGATAGGAGTTGTCAAAGAAGGGAGGGCGGAGAATGCCAGCTGGGAACATCATGGCGTTATCTTGCTGCTGATAAAATGCGTTCACGGCTGTCGGTGATGTGTACCCCCAGCTTCAATGGTGATTGGTGGTGGAAGAGTAAGAGGAAAACTTTTAGCCAGGTCGGCGTTTTCTGTTACTTAGATAACACAGATAACGCTGTACATAGAGACAAGTGATGAGAAAATGTTGACTCTAACTAAAGGGAAGAGTGCATACACAAAATGGTGGAGAACCTGTGCATAATGAAATAATCGAGATACTATAGAGGAAACCTATGAAAGTTGATGGCCAGAGCTTGTATCCCATCGAGTTTGAAGAGCATAGTAATTCACAAGGCGAAGCCGCGTGAATTACGTCGCAATCCAAACAAGATGGGATCGATATTGACCGTACACTTGAATAGGTTTCTGAATTTATCTCACCCCTATCAATAACTAATTGGCTATCGTTTGTGACATTATCACCAATTGAGTATACTCCATGGTGTTTGATACGAGTTCCCAATGTTACGTCTATCGGGAAAAATACGAGGGTGAGATAAAGTCTCAGTCGTTGTTCCCCATAGTGTTTGAATGCGGAGTGTGAAGCGTTCAAATGACATGGAGATAGACAACTGTGACCAGGATTAGTTGCTTTCTGTATTTATCTCGCCCCAGTATATACCAAATGAACTGAATGATCACAATTTGTGCGACGTCATCACCCATTACATATTAGTACTAACACTCGAAAGGCCATGTCCATAACATCATGTCTCTAGGACAAAGGTACCAGGGATAAGATGAAACAATATTCCATAATCTGAACCATTAAGATTGGGGTTCGAGCTAGACCCACACTAATGAGATATCAACTATATTGTAGTATAATTATTGTTAAGTGAATAATCAATACCACTAACATACATATTATTACTACAATTTATATTTGATATGCCTGATTTGACATTGAATCCGCATTAGAATCTAAACCTTTTATATCAGATTGAAGAGGATCATTAAGGAGCTTGGAAAAGGTTAGAAGGTGGGCTAGTAAGTGAATAGGCAGATTGGTGGATGGTTAGGTTGGTGCTCAAACAGGATGGTGGGGAGGCAGGTTGGTTGGTAGGTAAGTTGGCGGGTGGGCAGACACCATTCGTTGCCCACACCAACATATTACCCGGTCCACAGGCAATTACTTCACTTAGAAACTGGACCCCCCCCCCCCCCCCCCCCCCACACACACAAACCGCATGGCGTTATTCATAGAAGGTCTCCGAAATAGATAGATCTTATGTGATAAATTTATATTCCGAAGTACTTTTGCTGGACAGGCAGATACATATCCTTTTTATATCACTGAGTGTGCATGTATCAGAATTCATCAAAATACATGTATCTTTATATTTCATGAGTTTTAAAAACTCTCACTCGGTGCGGTCCCGGGGCTTCCCGCGCATGCCCCGCACGCGCCGGAAGTGGAAGTTAACGGCCTGAATCCAATTACCGAAGGCATCGTTGTTTGTGATGGTCATCTGAAGAAGGAAGATCAGTATGTTTAGAACTACACCTGCCAGATAATTATCACGCAAATCTTTAAAAGTAGGAACTATTACAACTCTAGAGTGTTTACCAAAGATCCATGAATATGTCGATTATCACTAGTAATAGAATGTGTACTTTATGAACCGGCTTGCCTCAAGCGCAGGCCATGCACTAGTTTAAGCATTGGTCATGCACTTACCTGATCGTAGTAGCGGTCGAGCGCGTCCGCACTGGAGGCCACATTGCCATAGCCCACCATGTCTACCATGGCTTTCAATTTGGCCGCCGCCTTGTCCTTCGTACTCTGTATCATCCAGTCGACCTGAGGAAGGTTCTCCAGGAAGGCAGCTTTCAGCAGCCGCAGCAGCTCTAGTGCCTGTAGGTGAATAATATTGATAAGATAAATACTGAATTATTAAGCCAAAAAAGCCCACCCTCAAATCAGTCTCCTGTCCACCAGCAGACGCTTTATCATATCTTGGCACCACCTTTTTATCATATAGACCCAGCGTGAGAAGGCCGTGCACCCTGATTGCCAACATATTCTGGTATCGCTAAGGAAGTATGTCTCACCTCCGAAACAAAGGGTAAATCTACGCGTAATAACATTTTATCTAAGTTACAGGATACTGGGAAAATGCTGTTTAAATCTGTGTTCTTCTTCAATCCGATCTAAAATATGAAAAAAGAGTAGTTTGAACTGGAGTTTCACATTACTGTTTCTCCGTAATTTGCCCGTGTGGTATAACAGGTACGAAGATATTTAAGCATGCCGGCTTTGGCAATATTCGTAGATAACTATTCTCCTGCTTGGTCTATAAATCATAATTTATATTTTTATATCTAGTATAAAACCCAACACAGAAGATGTCAGTGATGAAGGTTGTTAATAGTTTCCAATCTATACCATACTGGTTCAATAATACCAACAAAATTGCGCTGTTATTGCTGTCAATTTTTACTCTCAGTAAAACTCTCAGTATTGCAATTTGTTTAACTCTACAGTATTCATTTTTCAGACCAAACTATCCTTTCATCCTCGACAATGAGCGTTTACTTTTCTACCCATCCTCTGTTTGTATTGGTACCATCTGCCGCAGTACCTAGAATATATGTACAAGACAGGGACTGTGAATACATTACAGCCCTGCCACTTTGGGGAGCGGCGAGCAAAGTCTGGTGGACCTGGGAGCTGTTTCAAAACCATAGACTTCACTCGACTTTTGAAACAGCTCCCTGGACCGGGAAACTGACCTTCTCCTGGCCGTCCTCGGAGAGATAGCTCTCGGCAAACATGGCGCCCGTCGCCTGACCCAGCACCTGGGTGGCCGTGCTAATGCATGCATCCCAGGATGCACCGAGGTCGGACACACCTTCCATCTGCTGCTTAAAACGCAGGCGCGCGGACCGGAAGTCGGCTCCGGCATGCGCAATGAGTGACTTGATGACGCGCCATACCACGTAGTTGGTCAGAGTACTGCGTGCAAGGGAAAATCATAATTTATATGTCTTTGTATCATTGATTGTTTGACAAAAAATTTAACACAAGTGCCAAGTCGGAAACTGTACTGTTTATCATCTCGTCGTTGTCATTAATGAATAATATTTGCCAAACGTTTTGTTTTTTTCTTAGATAGACAGAAGCTAAGATTCTCATCGATGCGCAGATCTTGGTTAGGTTTTGTAATCTGCCCTTAAAAAGGGCGAATAATCTATAAAAGAAGAATTAAGATGACAAAACATAATGCAAACAAAGATCAAGTTTGATATATGAACAGTCATAGGGGTTTTATTATTTATCCTCATAATCACAGTCCATTTTAAATACCTGACCTGCTTATACCTGAGTCTAATAAAGGTAATTGCCTTCGTGGTATAAATATAAAAAAACATGTTACGGACAAACCTATGATGTGTGGCGTTAATGATAATGTGACAAAATGTTATCTTTACATCTAAACCTATATATTGGTTCTAGGCATCCAGTGAATTATTGAGAAACAATGGATGGAGGTTATACTCCGATAAAAATGGAATTTCAGCCACATTCTGAATGTTCTATTAATTGCAGAAAGTAATTGCTCACCTGCGGTGTGTATTGTCGATGATGTGTCTTAGCTGTTCCATATAGTGTAAGTCCATGACTACTACGTTCTCTGACTCAGGTACCGGTTTGCCATGCACCATGGCTAGGTACCTCCCTAAATTTATCTGTGTGTACAATAACCAGGGAATTAACATACGCTGGTATCATTAAAAAATTCTAGCATTCTTTAACCCTTTTAACATTGATCAGTAGTTCAGCCACTATACTGTTTATCATGATATTCTTCTAGCAACCACCAAGACCTATGACTAGAACATGAGATGACACATAGAGCAGGCAATTATATCTACAATGTACTGCCTAAATCAATAAAACTGTGTTTCACAACTTAGACCGCGGGAGCTCGAACCCACAGAAATGAGTGTGAGGAACCCATTGTTAACAAACGGGATTCGAACACTCGTGAAACTACAGTATTTACATTTACACTCCCGCTGCACCAGTTACTCATTTCAGAAGGTTCAGTGACTATACCTACCCACTTTCCTGTGGCGTTTTGAAGTTGACGTAAGGTAATCTTTCGATACAGTTCTTGTCTGTTTTCATGTTCTCGGTCTTTCAGGATCTGGCAATGATAACAGGTGTCAACTATATTTCGGTGGTGCGACTGTCACGTTCTTCCAGTTGAAATTCAGAATGTAAATGCTATAGAGGTTGACTGCAGCAACATTATAAAAGATAGTTTTTGAAATTGGGAAATTTCATGCGATGGCATGTAATCATTCCAGCATTACATCTGCTAGGTCTCAAATTACTCTGTCCATATTGTAATCCTTATAGGCCTGCATATTCGGCAGATTGAAGAGCAAAGTAGTGTATTAACTTCATCTTTTGTGTTTCTCCGAGACGAACCGAAAGTTACCATCAGCATGCGAGGTTTGAGAAGGGAGAACCTTATTAGACAACTTACCTCCGCAAGGCGCCGTTCGAAGACCCAGACGCGGTCGGCCTCGACATGAGCAGTGGCGTTGTCTGCACCGAGCACACGCGCCACTTCCGCAAAGAGCTCGTTGAACGCAGACCGGAACCTCTTAGCTGGGTGTCCCAGGTAATAGATTGTACCTGGCGCGCTGAGGTCCGGCGGTGAGAGCTACATACAGATAACAGAGGTAGCGATTTGTATCAATCCAACTCGAGGGTAACTTACCATGGGGGCATGGTTTATGAAGGATGTTGTGCTAGAAGGGATGCGAACATGTACAGGAATGCAGCTGTTATTACTGTAGTGGGGTGGGAATCCAGCAGTGTTCGTTTGTTTTACGGAAGGTGGCGCGACGTGCCGATCCTTACTGTGTAGTGATTCCGGACAACGCCGCACACGAGAGTGGCGCGGCGGAGACCGGGATTACGTAACGCTTGGTATATATACTCAGCGTTCACAGTAGGTCGACAGGCTGTCCTCACGCGTCTCTTCTACGGAACAGACCCTTGGGCCCTCACTTTGAAGGCGGGTTCTTGTAACCTTCCTGGTGGTTAGGCGAGTCTTCCAGATTAGCCTCTCCAGCGCTACCTATCACCCATGTGCTAGGGTACTGTACTTGTGGGAAAGATCTTCCAGATCTTTCCAGGAAGTAGTGATTAATAAACATCCTTGTTTATTAAAAGACGTTGTTGTGTTATGTGTGATTAGGTCTGTGCAAACTAACCGAAAACCGAACCAACCTACGTTGAGTGCGTAGGGTGGGATCCTGCCTGGAACTAACGTTCCGGATTGGGGTCATCCAACCTGCTAGACAGGCGGCGACCACCACATTACTATCTTTGTAAAGCAGCCTCTGCAATGCTCCCTGTTTTGTCTTTTTAACACCTTGCGATCATTTAGTTCTAGCAGTGTTTCGAAATATGTATTCCTCATTGCAAACCTCATTTGAAAATAATTGGTAGGACATATCCGTATGCACCTTGAAGGGAATATAATTGAATTTTGATTAATGATATTTGTAGCTAACTTAAAATGAGCACATATTATACATCATATTTCACTCTCGCAATACATTAAATACTATGTTGACCTACCGTACATAAAAGGTACGATTCTGAAAGGATCTCCTTGGAGTCTCTCCCCACATACTTATATCAAGACCTAAGCTCGACGACTGAAATACTACGAGGGTGAGATTCTCATGAACAACAAATTAAAACCGGCTATCCCATTTTTGTATATCTTTAGTCATATATACTTTTATTCTCATGTTCATGTCTAGCTATACTCAAAATAAAATCTATTAGTGTTCTTTTCTGATCTGTTTACCCTGAGATGAACCTCGACAGCCTCCGAGATTTAAAAAATGGAACAACCTCCGCTGGTACCGAAATCATAAAGAGAATTTCTACTGGTTTTAAGATAAAGGGTCTTCAGTGTAAATTATGCCAACTTACATGAAAGCACGTCATAAAATTTGAAAAGTATGATGAAGGCAAATACACGGCAAAAGGAGGTACTTTTCCTGTTTTCTATCGATACCCATAGAGCATAACAACAAAATGAAGAAACAATGGAAAGAATGCAACAGGTATATCTATCTCTATTCCAAAACAGGTGTACTTCTGCCAACACAGGTGTATAATTCACGGGTTTACCGCTACAATTAAGAGACACACCCTTTCTACAATCACTATGGTCTATCGGTATATACAGTAGAAGATCGATATCCGGTTTAACAATCAATATATACCTGAGTCTACAGCAGCCCCGTCGATTATCTGATCAATGCACGCATCCAGGTTATCTAGGCACACCAAATGACCTTTAGAAAGCTAAGTTAGTTGGTGTGTTTCTATTTCAGAATACATATCTTTCTCATTCAAGACATCGCATTATAGAATCTACGGTAATTGTGGGCCTGCCTGACAGGTATAACATGAATTACCCGACAACCACCCACTTCAAGAACGTGTGACAGTCTAGCTTAGCTAAGTGGTATGTCTGTTTTACTCTAAACTATTGGTGAGGTATTTGAGAAAACTGAGAGAAAATTGAGAAATATGTATTAGAAATAAAGGCGGTGACTATTACCCTAGTGCAGCACCAGGGGATAGATCATAGTTGCGTCCAGTAGGTAGTATGTATTGCTCTACGGCAGTATGAGGGTGTAAGTGTGTTGCAGCATGATACGAAGGTCGTAGATACAGAGGCAGGTACTAACCGTAATAATCATGTGACGCGAGTCGTGCAGGTCCTGGCGGACATCGCGGTCAAACAGCGGCCAGACCTGGTGCTGGTTAGCCACGAAGAGCGCGTGCTCCAAGTCCCACGTGACCGCCTCCCAGTGTCCACTTCTCTGTGTTACCGTCCATGAGCCCAGATGCCGTATTATCTGCCATTCACGAAGTCACAGTTTAATGTATGGTTTTCAGACGGATAGATCATTATTAGTATGAATTATCACTATCGATACAATTGTCAGGGGTCTCATGGATACCAGAGCATACCATGTCTGAATTGTACCCAAGGTCATATAATTGATCAATGTTGCGAGACGAGACATCCGTGTGGGTTTGAACTCGGGGGGCCATACATAAAGTAAACATACCTTTTATATGACAGCGTAACTCCCTGCCGACACACCTTTAGTAGATAACACGGTTCCAGTACATGATAACATATGTGAGGAAAATAAATACTAGGTAGTCTAGATGAGAGCTGTTCAAATAACAGTACTCTGCATAGAGGGGACTATAAATGACACTAGTAAAGAAATAACTTTCACAACAGCAAATATATGTTCCACAGTTTGATAGCACCTTGAAAACATTCCTATTCTAAGTTATATATCCAATGGATGCCTGTCTCTATTGGGCTATGGCGATTATGAAGACGATCGTTGTACCCTCTTATTTTATATGTATTTCCGACAACATTTCTTTATATAGGTATCCGTTGCTACAGAAATTGGCTGTTCTTATCCCCTCTGTAAACCCCTACACATTTTGCAAGAATAAAATACGTAGGTAATCTATGTTCAACGTAGAATAGAGAGAGAGCGGTGAATATTTTGCTTTATCCTACCCCTAATAAAAAAACTCCATAGGCTTAACATTGGGTCACTTTATTCGGTCTGGAGTTAAGAAAAATGAAAAATATCGCTCTAGTGGGATACGCTTGACAAATGACGTCATTTGTTAATGTAGAAGTAATTTAGACAGGTGGGGTAGGATAAATTCGTTGCACTCCGGCAAGATAGCGAATTACTGCTCTCGGCTTCGCCTCGTGCAGTAATCTTGCCGGAGTGCGATAAACAACAACACGACTAACTCTTGTTTGGTTTCTACATATAACAGATTGTGCCTGGATAATAATTCAAACATGGACTAGACTAAACGTAACTCACGTAGTGTGGAGGGAAAAGAGATCTGCTTTGGTTTGCTTTTTTTCCGTTTTATCTACACTTTGCTGGTATCAAAAGTCCTAAAATGCCATCATTTGTATGTAAAGGAACAGTTGATTTCCCCGCCCAAACAAGCTCATAGCTAATTTCACTTTACATTTCACAAAACAGGATAAGTATGTAATAATAACATGAAAAAAATGAAAACTAGGCCTAGAAAAAACCAACAGGTGTTATGGTATAAGTAATTATGGATAGTTTAGACGGCTGTTTATCAGGATTTGTTTTTCTTTTCTCTTAAAATGGGGATATGAAGGTATACGGCTATAGTTAGGGTGCAAGCAATTCCAGTGGAATGGGTATTAGTACAACATGCTGCGGTGGAATACGTTTAGAATGCGCTGGGACGGTAGGACAGCAGCTGTGTGAAGTCGGGGTTCCTTCATGGTTGTGTACTATAGTTATCGAATAGGCTTGGTTGGAATGCTATTTTCCTGATTGTTGATAGTCATGTCTCTTAGAGATTCATGTTGTCTTCCTTATGTAGTAGTGCCTTTAGTGTCTTAAGTTTGGATCTAGCGCTATTCTTAAGGCTTTATTCTGAAGTGATTTTAGTTCTTTGAGTGCTTTTCGATTAGATTCTTCAATTAAGGAGTTGCCATATTCTGCATGCGGCAATATCTTCGTCTTGCACAGCAATATTGCTTGGTTCCTGTTTAGAAATCAACTTTGGCATATAGGTACATGTTGTATATTCAATGACTGAGTTTTCGGGCCATTCATTTTTTGTGTAGTTCATATGTCAGTTTCTCGTCAAGTCGAATCTCTAGATAGTCGAAATGTTTAAAAAAAAGGTTGATTTGTGCGTTTTTAAGTGTTAGTTCGGGTGGAGTATGCATTCTATGTAGTTATTTTCTTGTAGTAAAGAGAATAGATTTTGTCTTTTTCTTGTTTATGGTTAATTGCCTCTTATTTGACCATTTGGATAATTTGTCTAAGGCTCTTTGCATTATTGCTGCACTAGTTACATCTAGTTGTAATTGCATAAAGAACGCTGTCACCGAAATATATCTTTGATGATGCATGCGATAGTACTCCACTTAGGTCATTTATATATAGTAAAAACAATAATTTCCCTAGGATTGATCCTTGGGGCACCCCGCATATAACAGCTCTAGTGTTTGAAAGATGACCATTCACCCTGGTGATGTGTAGTTTGTTTGAACTAGTTTTCGAACTAGTAACTGGTAGTTATATCAAGTCCGTACGCATTGCATTTTTATTAGGATCGCGTGTGACAGGTTGTCAGTCTCTTTTCTTTCACGCTCTGTGTTTCTATCTCGCTCGGATCCCTGTGGCTGTCCCCAAACTCACGACCACGTAATTTACCCGTACTGCCCTTTTCTTAGTTCAGGGGTGTCACATCTCTACAGGATATTTTACCGTAAGTCCTACATTCCATACTGCTGATCTACAGAACATGAGTTGTCAAAGATCAAGGATAGAGAATTATATTGAGCATATCCAATTATATGCAGTCAAGTTGCTGATAGACCTTTCCCGCCATGTCAAAAGTGAAGCTGGCTTCATAGATACTGTGGCCGAGTTGGCCAAACATCTTCATAACAACATATCCTTTAGCACTAGGGGATTGGGTGTGTCATCTTCAGAGTAAGTTCATTGGTGATTACATCGTATTCTATGACATTCCAGCTCAAAGTTTGTGGTGTAAATATGCATATTCCCCAGAAATACTTCAGATATTACATGATCACGGTTCCTGACTAAAATGTCACGAGTAGGTCAGTATAAAAAATTAATATACAGGATGGTCTCCAATGAGCATGCAAGCAAACGAATCCTGGGGAAAGGTTTCGAGAAAGTGCACCATAGAAAACATAGGAACTCCAACTTGTTTGTATTTCTGCGAGGTGTGATAATTTTAAGACAGTGACATCATGCAAGATAGATACACTGATAATCTATTCCTAACTTTGTATAGACACGGTCTGAGATGGTCTGAGATGATCGCACACGAATTAAGTGTAAATAACGATAATTACAGCGTTATCTTGTGTAAGATAATTCCTCCGGACAGTTACCAGCTTTGCGCATAGTAACAGGCGTGACCCCCATGTTCTATCGCGAGATTGTGACAAACACATTTTCCTATTGTTCTTTTATACATACAACTGGCAAATATTAACATGTTAATACCTCAATTCCTAGGGTCTATCCTATTTTCAGAGATTTAGTTGTGTGTGTGGTGTTGTGTTTGATACACCACGGGGAGCAATGCCCGAATGCCAGTACCATTACGATCGAGCAATGCAGTAGGTTGTGCAAACGCCGGCATAGTGGTGCAGTGCCTGCAGTTGTAAACTATAGCAGAAGGGGAATTCGGTGTATTTTTAAGCCATATCTAAAAATAGATTCCCCCACTGCAAATATGCTAATTTGGATAGGTTTTAGCATCTGAAAAGCAGAAGTTATGATCACCCATTAGACCTCTCACACTGTCTTAATTTTGGAGATCGTTTCGCATTCCAACCCTTGCAATAAATATGTCTATGCAACACCTCAAAGCGATCTTTGAATCATCCAGATCATCAAAATCATTGAATGTTCTAAGATAATTCGACTATACAACCGTGACCCTTCAAACAGCTATATTAACGATAGTCACGAAGAAACACCTCCCAGGATATTATATTCAATAATTGCTAATAATCCAACATTCCCACCGTTTGCCATTGTATGCATCAGGGAAATTATCAATTTATCTAAGGGGGGTGGCGATATTATCACAATATATGAGCAATTAACGAAAGCTAATCTGACGCAATTCGTGTTGATATCAGCATGAGGGGTTAACTACTGTTTGCCTGTGATTTACTTACATGTCTTCATGACAACCGCCTTTTTATATCTCAGTCATTCCATATCGAGGCGGGCAATGCTTCCAGGGTATAATACCTGAATCTGGACTAATAGTGTTTCGATGAATCATACTGTGTATCGCATGACAGCATAACGCATTTTGAGTGCTATGTTCCTAGGACAACGGCAGCTTATTACAAGACCCGAAGGGGATATCCACACAAGAAGAAATCTAGTTTTCCCCAGATTATTTTTCCATCTAGTGTTCAGGACTGCGAAGATTTATCTAGTGGGCACCTGGTTAAGAAGCATGTCGGAAATTTACAAAATCCATTTGTTTCTTGTGCGGATGTCCTCTTATGGCCTCTGTCGGTTATGGCACTGTCTGATGCTTGGTCACACAATGTTAGATAGAAACAGAGCTGTTTGGGTAATAATCGCTGTTTGTGAAACTTATCAATCCATCCTAATCGCATTACCCTCTGGTCTGACTACTACGTTGCTACAGACTTCTTTGTTGTCTGGCAATAGAGGCGGCTATCTTTGTGATGCTTTTGAATATTTGTTTGTAATACTTTATCATTTTTTAACATAATGACCTTTGATATAATAATATACGACAGCATTTCAACCAATTTCTTCGTTCCTTTTTCTAGTATCCATTGTCATCTGAAGTCATAAATGAATGAATATCAGTCTTCGATGGGACTACAGGCCGGACGTTTCAATTTGAGAGAAGTCCACGCAGATGGACGATTATCTAGGTGTTCTGAGGAAGGTCGTTAATTTACAAACTTGTACACTGTTGAGGAAATTATTTCTATTTTCTCGGATATCTGCTGCAAGACCGATGTAGTCACAGGCATTGAAAATCTTCCCGCCCAGGATTCCTATATGTTATATGTATTTAGTACAGTTGTTTTCTGACGTTAGGTATTCTAAATCATTAGGCAATAAAAGTTCAGATTTTTCTGAAAGCTATGAAAGACTCAACTATAGAATTAAGAAAAAAAAAATCCAGTCATGGAAGGCTACACGTTTCCTCTGGAAAATACATCGAGGCGCCAGATAAAAATATATATGGATAAGAATGACAAGTATAGACATAGAACAGAACGGCAACATGATTCATAGATGTATTTAAGTCCGTCATACGTTTCGATATTTTGGGTAGAATGTTACTTTGCGATCGAAGCTTTGTATTTAACCATAATGCATGAGTGAAGTGGTGATGTGGCGCGGCCGGTCTGTATAGCCCGCCCTTAACGGCGAAAGCCCCACCCACCTTAGCTATAGAGCAGCCCAGAGTAATGGTTATCCTGCTCAGAATGACAAGAGTTCCTGCAATGACGATAGCCCCACCCACAGCGATAATAACCCCATCCTATTCGGCAGTGCGCCTGCTCATAAAGCAATGAGAGGCCTACCCATAGCGATGCTAGTCTTGCCCGCAGTTGCAATTGGTCTGGGTGGCAACACTAAGTAGTCAATGGATTTTGCGGTATGCACACACCTTCACAAAATTCCTACGCTCCAAATCACGCACGGTTGGTAATTTTGGAAGGAGCAGTACTTTGGGAGGGAATTCTCAATAAACAACTTTAGCAAAGACATCCATAACAATCCCGTACAACAATGAAATTTTAACACGAGTAAGAGATACATGTATAATATAATCGTACCAAATATGAAAAAGACCGGCCGCACCGTTCCGCCGTTATTTGCGTTTGAATTTCGTCATAGCAATTGTCTGCTCTGGTGGCCAGTGTCCATCAGAGACCATCAGAGCACGCTAATTTATTCAGTGACCTTGACAGAGGAGAACACTGGCCACCAGAGCAGACGATTGCTATGACGAAACTCAAACGCACATAACGGCGGAACGGTGCGGCCGATTTTCTTCATATTTATTACTGTGCACCTATGGGCGAACGTCTACAGGTTACTAACCGCTGCTAAGCATATAGTATAAATAGTGTTCGGGCCCGCCGAGTAGTAGGACGTAGTGATTCCCATAGGCTTAAGTATGTAAAAATATACGTCCCGCTGCTACAGACACTACGGCCCGCAAACGTAAAATATCGCGATAGCGCGAGAGCAGTGTCCGTGTCAAAAACAAACAAAGAAAATGGCGGTTCTCTCCCATTCATAACTTCTGAGACATCCCCCGATATCCACGTAACAACTATAAGTGTACAATGGCGAAATATCCAGGTAAATAACGTATAACTTTCACCTAATACCGTTTAAATAGCTGAAACATATGACATTGATCTATATCAACAAGTCTGATCACCTCCCGTTCCGCTGCTCCGCGTTGTCGACGTCATAATTACGTTGGCTACCAGAGTTCCAGGTCGACCTGTGTCATACATTTCATAGTCGGCACCACGTCGACCGTTGCCGCGTTTTCCTGCTAGCGGTAGGGCTACACTGGGCACCAGAGCAGGCGTTTCTTATGACGAAATTCAAACGCCGATATCATCGGTTTGAAGCAGTGGATCTTCTTCATATTTAGGACGATAATAGGTTATATATGTACCGTACTCGTGTTAAAATTTCATTGCTTAATTCTTACAGGAAGTGAAGTTCCAGCGTCATCTGTTGCTACACATTGCCGGGTTTTTACCGCCAGCGAGCCGTAGCGATTGGCAGTGATATTGTTCGGAAACGGGAGTTGAATCCGGGACAAGGAAAGTTGATAAAACGGTATCTTAAACGAGTTGTAGGTGTATAGTAAAAAGAAAACGTAGTGACTGAACCCGTACGGGTGTCGATCTCGGTCATTTTATGAAAAAATACGGCCCTCCCGCCTGCGGCATCGGGCCGTATTTTTTCATAAAATGACCTCGAACGGCCACCCGTACGGGCTCAGTAACCACGTTTTCTCATAGTTCGATTATAGGTTATATATTTCCCTTACTCGTATTAAAATTTCATCGCTGAATTCATATGGAAAACACGGGAAATAGATAAGGACAATTTTAGCGGCGATCGAACGTGCCGCGCTGAGACACTGTCTATAGTACAGTCGCCATTTTGTGTCTTGCAAATTGTCTTCCAATCGCAGAGATGTCTTAGGATATCGTTGGCCGATTATGTTGTGACTGAAAAACAGGGCCCTGTATTGTCGGTCTCTTGGCCACCGAGATTGCGTTATTTTTCTAAGGTGTGCAGTCTGTCGCTCAAAACGTGCAGGTAAAACACAAAGTGTGCAATCTGTCACCCAAAGCGAGCAGTCTGTCGATCTCCAAAGGCACCAATACTTATATAGAACGTCCTGACCATGCTGTACCATTCACAGAACGAGATGGTAATTTACGGTCTGTACGGACCGAGGCGCTTGTGCCGAGTTCCGTACAAACGGTAAATTGTCATCGAGTTCTGCGACTTGTACAAGCATGGTTGGACGTTATATATTTACTATATACCCAAAATTTAAAAAAAATCATTAATTTCGTTTGTCTTAACAACCAATATCTAATAAATGTGTATGGCAAGGTGGTCCGTATTTTAGTGTACGGACCAGTGGTCCGTACAGTATTTTTACGTTATATGTCAAAACGGTACATATTTACAGTAAATACGGCATGGGTATATAGTAAAAAGATTCATGATGTACAGGTTATTCTCTGTCGAATAACTGTATCCCTAGGAACAGTACGTATTTACAGTGATTTAGTGCATAGGTGTATAAATGATATTGCAGGTTGAACTCAGACATGTGTCATTCATTATCAGGAAAACTAAGTCATAGCTCTCTTTACACAAATGTGCATTATTGGAATCAACTGCTGTTCTTATGCAATCACCATCAGTTTGGGGGTTTCATTTTACAGAAGCCATTGTGGTCTTCAGATGATTGGCTGTGACCGTCAAAACCGAAGTAGATCGACTTCACACCACAATAAATGCTTTGTATAAAAAGAAGACAATCATGGGTTCAATGAAGAGGAAATCCAATCTCGTCTTCAAAACATGTTCATGTTATT
Source organism: Alentia gelatinosa (assembly GCA_950022655.1). NCBI lineage: Eukaryota > Metazoa > Annelida > Polychaeta > Phyllodocida > Polynoidae > Alentia > Alentia gelatinosa. The sequence goes on along the minus strand of OX465579.1, from coordinate 53,085,299 downwards.
GACTGCCATCCGTCACTGAACACAATGTATTAATATTACTCTGCAAAGTTTTTGTACAATTTTATCATATTTGTCCTTGTGATATAGACTGTTACACTAACAATTGTAAGTCAATACATTTGATTAGACAAAAGCAGAATTTCAGTAAAAAGTGCCTGACCGATAATTCTTTTTAAAGAATCGATCTGGTTATGGATTTACGCCCGTCTTCTTTCGAAATGCCATAACAATCTTCTTGTATCAGAATTGGAAGGATTCGAGCTCAATAAGTGACAATGTGAATGGAAGCCTCATCTCCATCACTAATGGCATACCAGGGAGTGCGGAGCTTTTGTTTTCTGGTGCCTCGGTGATGAGCTGAGTGGTAGTAGGTGAAGCGGGATAATGGCGTTATGGCGAAGCCTATTATTGTTCTCCAAACTATTAGCTTCTCCTGTGGCCCCTGCCTCACCATTGCCGTTCTCTTTTTTTGTAGTCTGCGCCCTATAATGGTGTATGCCTCCTCTTGAACCGTGCTTTGTTGCCATGCTCCGCTCGGTCAAGCCAAGCCAGGCTTGTCAAGAATTCCCTTCCCTGCAAATGAAGCCCTACGGGCTGGCTCCGCCTGTACCATCACCTCTGCCCCACCCTGCCATACCTACCCACACCCAATCCAACTCTGCCCCACCCAGCCCCTCCTCAACACACCGAGCTGCGTCCTACTCTTCCCAATCCTGCCCGTCCCTATCCTGCCTTATCCATACACTCAGAGCCGCGCCATTTCCTGCCTGCCCCATCCTGCCTCACTTTAATAGCCCTGTCCCATCCAGCCCAGACTACCAAGTTCCCTCTCGACAAACCGTGGTCTGAGGACCTGTCTGCCCTTCGTCGCTCATGACTGACCCCTAGCTGATATGCCGTCACCCGAGAACGTGAGCTGCTCGTTACAAACCAGACAGCTGTCGGCATTTAAAAGATCACAGCATGTCTTGCCTTACCGTGTTATGTTAATCATATCAGTAAGTAAGCGTAAAAGGGTCAATCATTTTATTGACCCTTGGCAAATACGATATTAAGCGAAGTTTACATCTATCTCCCAGTAGGAAGAACACTTCAACCTCGGAATGCTAGATCTGCACCGACAATAATTCAATGTTAATTTAATATTAATCTACTGGGTGGACCGAAAATCTGTTACACATTCCCGTTTTAAATTTTCTTGAATGTAACATATAATGCATGCAAATTGTATTTTGTCGCGGACCGCTGGCATATATCACTGGGAAACTATTGCTAAATGTGGACGGGATTCTCATAACCGCTGATACCCACCCCTCACGGCCCACGTGGCCCATGGGGCCGAGAGAGTCCAGTCTATCCAGACGGTCAAGACAGCTCAGACGGTCTAGATGGTCCAGACAACGCACCCAGTCCAGACGGCATAGACAGCTCAGCTATCCATGCTCTTGTGTGACTAAAGAACTGGCCATTTGCGACTTACTCAGTAGAAGGAATTGGGGGGAAGGGCGAAGCCACATTGATTTCTCTTGAAGCCATTGGAAGCTACAGCATGGGAAGCCACAGTCATGAACAGTGAATCAGACCATGAACCTTGCCGACTTATAACTGGTTTTAGGACACGAGTAATGTGGTCCTACGGTCTGTCCACACCTCGAGAGTCAGAAGCCTTTTCGTCCCCTTAAAGGCTATTCAACTGTGTTCGCCTTGGCGTCATCAATCCACTATTCACACTTAGCGGGAGTAGCTTGATGGAGCCTGTAATAGGTATCTGAATACCAGCATTGGGAACCCAGTGAAAGGCGTTCAGCGGTGTCAATATAGATATGTTGTATACCATACCATTATGAACGTACTAGTGAAATGCTGCATATCTATCTATCTATCTATCTATCTATCTATCTATCTATCTATCTATCCACATATGTATCTGCCGATCTATCCTTTTTTTACATACATATAATGATAAATATATAATATATATATATATATATATATATATATATATATATATATATATAAATATGTATCTTTATATATCAGAGTCCGTTCATGGAATATAAGAGAGAATTACAATACGACTTCATGCTTTAAGAAACAGGATCAGCACACTACAGTCTACACTTTCATTCTATTGTAGAATCTCGCAGAGTATTAGTGTAGACTACACTGTATCTACCAATTGCAGTGTGCCTGTAGAGTTCAAAACGCGATAAATACGGGATATGGAGAGAGGTCCTACCTTTGAGATATTGTGAGAACCACCTCGCAAGTCCTGAGAGGCAATACATGCATTGTAGAAGTCCTTGGCCTTCTTTACTGCAGACGAGTGTTTTCCGTATAATAAATCCCCAGAGCTCTCTAAAACCTGATAATAAAAGAAGAAAGACGATGAATTTCACCTGGATATGTGTCGATAAGTCATACCTTGACCGAAAATATTAATAAAATTGAAAATATTTTATGAAATATCCCAAACCTACATTCATGTAATATAAAAGCTTATTTGGGTGAGATAACATCCAGTTGAGTTAAATCAGATATAGTATACATCTATCAATTGATACAGCAAAACCTGTTATTGAAAAATAAGTTTGGAAAATAGTGAATAGACGATGCCGTACAGTGCACTTCAATAGAATTATCAATGTTGAGAGAACGCATTTCTTACTGCTTTGAGTCGGAGTTGGTTCTGCTCCACAGGTTTGCTGGCAACACCAAAACGTGGCTTGTCAGGGGGTAGGACAAGATCATTGAGCCAACCCCCGCACGAGTACTGGTAGAAATCTGTGCATGGATCAATGCTGAGGTCAACCTTAGAGAGCACTTCACCTGCGACACGCACACAGGATGGGTCACCGCACGGCGCCTGAAGGAACAATATCACGAACCCTGGTACATAGCACAGCATTATCAGGCACAGACAGTTAATTACACTCAGTGATTCATAGCACAACACAATCACATTGCTAATACAAGTACCGGTGTTAGAAATCCAGATGGCATATGCCCACTGAATGTAACTACAACAGCCTGTATTACGATATATCATTTCTCGTGTATATCAGCTTTCTTGTTATTTTCTTGTTAACTGATAATGTTAGTTCTATAAGAGTTTACTAGCCATGTCCACTCCTAAGGAGTTTGTCACCTTCTGAATGGTACTAAGAGAACAGATCAAACGTGATTGGCAACTATGTAAATAGTATGTATAACTGATTAGAAAGATCCTAGCTCACAGGATAACTTGATGAAGAGTTCTCTAAAGGATAAAATAAAATAAGTTTATTGATAAAAGGAATTGGATGGTGAATTACACTAATTCATAGCATGACCGAAAGAAACACAGGTGGCTCACTACGATTAAAACCTCGTACCACAGTAATACTCAACATTTATACCATTTCAAGAATTTCTAGTCTCCTCAACGAAGAAGAATGACCAAAGTAAAAACACAACAACACAGGAGTTATGAGAATGTGAGATTGTTTTAGGAGGCAACAGTGCGATATCCGTAGGGTATGCACTGGCGCGTGGATCAATAGACAACTAGGGGAGATATGCATAGCGCCATATAGCAGAAATATGAAGAATGGACCGTGTAGCTACCCTCTGATCTCGGAATACCATACTGTATCGCAACGAGGTCATATCTATGCGCTTCTATAATTCAGGAAATAGGTATCCGCGTATATTTTTTTATTTCGTTCTGATATTATGGTTACTGTAGTATATGTGAGGAGGTATGTAATTCCCCGGGTTCTCCTAGTGAATTAGCATTTCTTAGCACTGACGGTAATTGTAAAGCAACATATCAGTACAATGCTACTCCACCAGTTATCATTCTAGTATACCACAACTAAAAGGTAACTATTGAACATTTTCATAAGGCATTGTGCGACTTATTTGATAAACATTGATCATGTTTGAAAAATATAAAAGCACACCAGGTACAACTATTTATATATGTCCGGGTCAAATAAAGGATGTCATACAGAAAAACAAAACATTTGATCGAGGAAAGAGGTAGAGCATCTATCACCTCTTTTGTTTAATCTAGCTACGAATTTGCCGATGCTCACCGGCATTTAGCTTATGTTATGACATTGGCAAAGCGATATCTGTGTTTGTAGAGGCACATACAGTAAAACCCCACTTAAGGAGGACACCCTCCGTTCCGAGCCAAGTGCCCGGTCAGTCGGGTGACCCCTTAAGCAGGGTGACCCCTCAAGCAGTGTGTACCCTTAAGCAGTCTTTTCAGTCTATTGATAGATATATAGTACAGTATACCTATATAAATGAAGGAAACATAAGTATTAAGCAGGGTTTTCAGTCTATTAATAGTTACATAGTACAGTATACCTATATAAATGAAGGAAACATAAGCATTTATCATGTTGCAAAATATAGAAATTGCTAAATGCTGTTTCCTTTACAGCCTTTAACCACTTTATAATGTGAATCCACATTTCATTTAAAAATTAGACTTCCCCTTCGAGTGAGCACATGTGTTATATTGAAACAGAGAACCCTTCAAAACATGAGGTGCTTTCCACTGAAGAAAGTAATCCATTGGACTATGACTGGTTTGACATAACAAATAACAGAAATAGGAGTATATCATTTACCATACATGTCTATTTAGAAGTAGAACACAAATACCCCCCCCCCCCCCCCCCAACAAGCGCTCAGAATTTAGGATATCTAAAAAGACTGGCGGATGGGAAAGATTTTGCACCAAACAGGCCGGTGGTCGGTGCAGAGATACACGCAGTCACAGGAAGTAAAGTGCAGGATTTAAGCTAGGAGAGTGGACCATCTAGTCTGATACTCTATCTTCCCTGTCTCAGCATGTGTGGTGTTTCTGAGGAAACTATATACGGAAGCCAGGTAGATCCGCACTAGATGAGATTTTGATAGTAGACTTCATTTATTCATTACCCCGGGGATATTTCTTCTTTCCACTGCAAGTCTACCGAATTCAGCTCATGATGTACTGAGTAACATGAAACTGTTTCATTATTCACGTAATTTACAAGTGAACACTCAGCAAACTAGGTTGTATAAAGGTTAGTACCCAGCAAACAGGTCATGCAAAGGTTGAAGTCCAGCAAGCTAGGTCAAAACCAAGAAAGCTAGGTCATGTAAATGTCCTCACCCAGTAGTGTTATGCAAAGCTGAATATGATTATACATGTATACTTAGTCATGTAAAAGTCAGCATAAAGCATACTGGAGCATACAGGTTACAGTGGGTCATGTAGAGGTATACATGTATGAACACAGCATGCTGGGTCATGTTACAGCACAATGGGTAATAAAAAGGTCAATATGTCGCATGTTGGGTCATACAAAGGATATTTACAGCATACTGCATCATAGGAAACCAGGTCGAATAAAGATTATCCTACAGCAAACTAGGCAATGGAAAGGTCAGAATACTGCACACTTGGTCATATAGAGGTCATCATTCAGCATACTGGGTGATACCATACTGATCTGTGTGAGGGATTGTTTTTAGCGTAGAATTCTATTCTATGTGTTTGAGAAGAAAAGGGGATCTTTGGGAGCTGATTGATGGGATTCTTGGCTTTCGACAAACCATTTTGCACACAGTATAATGTGCATGAACTTTACCTCCTCTGTGAAGAAGAACATCTGGCTTTGTTTTAATAGTTTATAATACAGGAATCTTTAGGTCCCAAGTTGGCGGATTGCGACCGAAGCGTGACACCGTGGAGAGCCGCTTTCAAGACGCCCCTCTGAATGGGGGACATACATAAAAATAAACATTTACGATAATGCGGCGCACTAGCACTGTTCACCTATGCTGGAAGCCTGCACATCTATCCTTTTCCAACTAAGGTTTTGTCCAGTTATTCAGATAGCAATTTTGAACCAGATGAGGAAAACGATAATGGGGCAAATCGTTAGTCTTTGTAGCCAAATATGAATTGGCCTATACAGTAATAAAACCTGCCTGCCTCCTTTCGGGATTATTACAAATAGAATTGTGGCATCACAAATGTTAGTGTGTTTGTAGGGGAGGGGGTGAGGACGGGTGGTAGGTGGTGGTATGTACCCTAGTAAGGATAACAGGTCCCACCGCCAGGAGACCAGTAATCTCGGCCAATGGTTGCCCAACCGAGGAAATATCATCATTTGTAGGTAGCTTCCTCAAAAAGAAGTCTCTAAAACCCAATCTGACATTAAGGACATGAACTATTTCCTACAGAAAGAAATAAAGTGGAAAGGTAGGGGAAAGCAACATACTCAGCACACCTGACATGAACACGCTCTACACCAACATACCAAATGAGGATGGTATAATAGAGAAGAACAATAAAGTCAACTAAGTACAATACCCTTCGGCACTCCCTAAGACTGGAAGTCTAGTAAAACTGTCAGATACCTCAAAAAGAAACAAAATTAAATCGAATGGTGACAGCTTTTTCCAAGTAGGTGCTACAGCGGGCACATTGTCCCCATCGTATGCTAAACTATTCATTGCATTTCTACAGGAAAAGATGGTAAGTGTCTACCACCTAAAGGGCACAATCCACCAGGCCGATTTCTCACCCGATCAATTGTTCCTAGGACCTTAAGAGGAAGCTCACGTATTGTAATTCATTGTTGTAGAATGAACTCTCGGGTGAAACTCATTCATTGGAAGTATTGAAAACCTATTCTACGGAAATAGATAGACACGTAAAAAATCCCTGAAAAAGATCAACTCAGTTCAAACAAATTCACAATGGAGTCCTTACACATCAAGATTGTCTTTTTTTTCTTCTTTTTTTTCCGTTTATTTATACTGGAAAATTTAGGCACAGGGCCTGTCTTACAAGAATCCAGTTGCCGGTACAAATTGTAGTCACACTTGGTGAGCTAGTCTGGCATATCATATGTATATGCGGTAAACAGTAAGTTGATTATCAATCAAGGGGGCCTATTGCCCCTATTTAGTCATGTTAGTTGAAAAATGATACATGATGACACATGATGATAGTATATGAACGATAGTTGGTATGTGTGTCTCCGCATCAGTGATGTGGAGCATAAGTTTTAATAGCGTTTTAGATGTATCTTCGCTGTTTCAAACAAGTATTGTATTAAAGTTTGGTACTTATGTTATAGATTATAACAGAAGTGGGGGTTTTCCCCACTCCGGATTAAAGATTGTACGATTTATTCCCTTGTAGTTGGATAACCAGGCCTCAACTGCCCTATATTTCATTGTAAGTCATAGAATAATATGTCTCATAGGTTATTGTTGTTGTTTTTGAGGTATTTCTTTAGTTTCTCGGGAGTTTCGAGGGCACGGGCTGCCGCTGGAAGACCATTCCACAGCTGAGCCGCCTTGTGTATTACACTTTTAGTGTATTTCGTGCAATTTGGTTTGGTCATTTTTAAGAGTGTTTGCGAATGCGCTCTAGTGCGTATGGTTCTTTTGTCAACATACGTGTCTAGGTCTTTTCTTTTATAGGCCATCATTATCAGGTTCCTGTTTCGCCTATTTTCTAGTTGGTTTAGCTTATATCGTCTACTAAGTTCATCATTAGACAAATAGGGCCATCGAGCATAGGCTATTCTCATGCATTTATTCTGGATAATTTGTAATTTTTGCAGTAGATATTTAGGGGCAGCCTGATAAATGATGTCCCCATAGTCACAATACGGGAGTATCATATGCTTGTATAGCGTGATCGTTGCATCCTCGGTTAAACATGGGCGTATTTTGTTTAATAGATATGTTTTGTGATTTAGTGTATTTAGTGTCTTCGTCAAGTGTTTCCTAAAATCGAGATGTTGATCTAATACGACCCCAAGATAGTTATATTGGGGGACCTGTTCAATTTGTGTGTCACCTAGTATTGTGACACCTACATAATTCGGAAATTATCTGCTTAAGTTTACCTCTGGTTGCGAAGATCATAGACTTTGTTTTTTTTTATTCATGGTGAGTTTATTCATCTCACACCAGTGGCTAAACTTTGCAAGATCATTATAAAGGAGTTGTCGATTTTCTTGTGAGTGGTTAGGATTGGATCGGAAAAGCACCGTATCGTCAGCGTATAACTGTATATCAGAATTTGTCAGCACTTTTTCAGCATCATTAATATACAAAATGAAAAGAAGAGGGCCCAGGGTTGAACCCTGTGGCACGCCATGGGTTATTTTAAGAGGTGGTGAAATAGTATTATTACATTTGGTTTGCTGGGTTCTGTTTTGTAGATAACTGTTAAACCAATTAATAGTATCAGGGGAAACTTTGTACTTTTTGAGCTTTTTAAGGAGTATACTGTGGTCTATTGTATCGAAGCCTTTTTTAAGATCAATAAAGATTACGTCAGTAGAATTGCTATTGTTGATATTTTTATAAATCTCATCTGTGAAACTTGCAAGAGCTATTGAAGTGGAGTAAGTGGGGCAGAAGCCATATTGATTATTTGATAGTATTTTGTTTGCTTGAAGGAAATTGTAGATTTGTGTATGTATTAACTTCTCAATTAGTTTGCTAGGGAGTGGTAAGATGGAGATAGGTCGATAGTTGTTTATATCTAACTTGTTTCCTCCTTTAGGTATAGGTGTTACCATAGTGTTCTTCCAGCTGTCTGGAAATACTTTGTTAGCAATTGAGAGGTTTAGTATGTAGGTCAGGTGGTATGGCAGTATGAGAAAGGTATCTTTGAGGATTTTAGTGGAGATGTCTTTGATCCCTGAGGGTTCTTCGTGTTTATTTTTTGTACAAGTTTGATTACTTCATTTTCATCGACCTCAGTTAGATCAAATACCTCATTTAGATTTAGATCATTCATATGCCATGGTATGTCATGTTCCTCTGCAATTTTGCTACCTATTGTTATGAAAAATTGGTTTATGTATTCGGCTGTTTCATTTTCGGGGGTCTCTGTAGTCCCTGTGGTATCTAGGAGGTGAATTTTACTAGTTGCACTCTTTGCTGGTGTAATTATTTCGCTCACACTTCTCCAAAAGGTTTTCGGTTCCTCTTTATTTACTTCTAGCAGTCTATTGTAATACTCTTGTTTCGCTTTCCTAACTTCTAACTTCGTATAATTTCTAAGTCTTCTGGCTAAGTCTCCCAGGCAACACTAGTTATACTCATTGGACGTTCCAAGATGGCAAGTCGCCTGTTAATAAGAATAAACATCCCCACTTAAAATTATGATAGTAATAATCGATACGAGATCACCCAGCGTCTTCTTCATGGACATCTTAAATCTGGCAAAACAAAGCAACTTTAAGGATCTCTGTGACAAGATTTGTCCTTTTTAGCCAAAGAAATTGTTCCCTGGTTGTCACAAAATGGGGTGGGGGCAGGGGCAGGGACTACTACCAACCTATACATTGGGCCCAATCTCTGCACACACAGTACAAGACACTAATTGGTGGGGGTGATTTTCAATCATCCGTTAAAGCCGGAGACACACCAAGCGAGAAACACGGCGATTTCCGGAATCGCCAGCACAAAAAGGCGATAAGATGAGCATGTATTTGAGCCATTATTCCATATTTCACCTGGTTATTGTTACAAAGACGCTTCATTACTGAAATGATATCTCACATACATGTATGATATTGGGGATTCGAGAGATCGCCGCCTTGACTCGCTTGGTGTGTCCCCGGCATCAAGAGACTGTGTGGGAGAGCAACGTGTGATTGCCTCAACCAATGGGTTCCGAATTAACAAGATGATTTGTATATATTATCTCAGTCCCTAGTGTAGAGCGGGGAGGTTATCGTTGTCTAAAGGCATTGTTCTTGATCTATGTAATCTATGTATTTTGGGTTTGTGCATGATAAAGCATTTCCCTTTGAACCTTTAACCCAGGGTCCCATTTATATGATAAAGGAAGGGTAAATTTGGCTTCACAAAACACCCTCCTCCTCTTCTTCTCTTCTTTTTGATTATTTCTATTATATTATGTTTTAATTTCTCATACAATTACAAATAATCCGTTGTGCTAAAACATTCAAATGTTATCCTCTAGTAAAAAGATATATTAATTCATACATTGCACATTGTGGTCTGTTCTTGCTCTCCCCACTTTACTAATCTATCTACATTACTGCCTGGTTCCTAATATCATGAAGTCGCCACCCTTGTTCTTGTTTCTGTATCAGAAAACGTTGATCCAGTCCAAAACAAACTAGATTAGGTGTTACATATCCGTACATGAGGTTTGAGGTTTGGGCAATTATCACCTGATACTCTTTGGTTACGTAGCTTGTGACAAGTTGCATTGATTATTTCCCCTATTTTATACTACATGCAATGACATATGGTTTCTTTCTAAAATAAACAACACACCTGGGGTATTGTTCTCTAGACCAATATATTGATTATCAATACCATCTGCTAATGTGAGAAGACGATTTGTGCCATTCTGTATTCATAAAGTCTGGAGCCTATGCCATGCAGAACCTTACTAATAAGAAGGTGTGGGGGGGGGGGGGGGGAGGTGGCTGGAGTATCGCCATGTGAATTAGACAGGTGTGTGACAGGGTAGGTCTCAGACGGAGTCTGGCACCTGAAGGCCCACACGCGCAGTCTCATAAATTCATGATACAGGTATTATGGTTAATGGCAACTGAAATGTATCCGATGCCGTGTCGCCTAGATTACCATCCTTTTTGTCCAATAACATTGCTAGCCAAATATAGCATCGGCTTTCTTTTCATGAATCATAACGTATGCAAGTATAAAATGCAGTCAACCATAACTAAATGTAGATTGACAAGGCATTGGGGATAACCCAGCAAACGCAAATTATATACGTTCTCCCATGAAGGAGAGGAGTGAGTATAATTAGGCTGAAGTTGTCACCATGGATTATACTCAGCTATAGTTAATTCTGTATACTTTTTTTTAGTCATAAGCCCTATCACTTGCCTGTTATACATTTCTCAGCTGGAAACATCTAGACTAAAATTAATGTCAAAACCACACACCTGCAGAAAGGTGTGGTCCCACTCAACTGACAAAATTACATAAATTAGGATAACTGCAGTAACAACAAGATCAGCCAATCATAGCCTGAAGGAGATTAACAATAATTGAATCTGCTGGTCTGATAAATTTGGTAAATAAACCATCTTTACAAGACACAGGATCAGTGGTCGCATAGCGGTGGGAGACAGACTCACATCAGATATGCCGCGTTTTTCCATACATCTTTACAGGACATACCCTCCCCAAGAAGCACAAAAAATTGACAGAAACTACTGCCATGCCATCTAGTGAATTCATGAACATAAAATTAAATTTACGTAAATGAACGTAATATCAATTCCTATATACCCATTATTGAACTAACTAGAGTTAGATACCGCTGCTGGGGAGTGCATTAAAAATAAATTATGTGTCGAGGTTGACGTTTTCGTCCCGCTCTCATGTTTTCGTCCCGCTCTGACGTTTTCGTCCCGCTCTGATCACGTGATACAATACAGCAGCGGGACGAAACAATAGCTGTTGTGGTTACTCGATAAGGGTGGCCATTTTCTTAGGAAGTGTTTCAGGTAAAGAATTAAGCATTTTTATCGATATTTAAAGGTATATAGGAATAGGGAAACCAAGTACCGGTAAGCAAAAGTCAAAGTTACAAGGTAAGGCTTGGAAAAATTACTGCCCGCGGCTGACGCCTAGGGCAGTAATTTTTCCAAGCCTTACCTCGTAACTTTGAACTTTTGCTCACCGGAACATAGTTTCCCTCTATTCCGTGAATTTACATAAAACTACCCAAAATTACCACACATTCTACAGACATAAGTAAACATTTCTGCGTTTTATACGTACAAAATCTACCTGGGACACACGTAAATTTACATCTTGTGTTTACTGGGAAGGACTGTGCACCGTCGTCTATATCTATGATGCAAATATGTTTAACATACACTGTGGAAACACACACTGTAAAGGATATATGTAGACAAGCACATCATCGTAATCGGGTTTGGGAGTAATTGAAAAATCTTAATAAATTATTTGATAATAAACTGTCGATTCCAAGTATAAATCTAAATGGAACAGTTAGAATTATGGTGATAGGTGTAGTGGGTTTTTTTTCCAGAAGGTGCGGCACATTTTCCGTAACTAGAGTTTAGGGTGGCCAAGAAATTCCCCTGATATTCAGGTAGTCAGTCTTGCAAAATCAAGATTCTTTAATTATTCCCATACCCCAAAGTCTTAATAAACTATTTCACTGTCGATTCCAAGTATATACCTTTCTTGAAATTATGGTAATGAGTATACTGGTTATTCGGGGGGTGCAGCACTTTTTGACTCACTTTGGGTCGGTTTGGCAGTCAAAATTCTCTAATTTTTCGGGTGAAAAAATCCAGAAAATCCGGATTTAAAAAAATTATTCTCGAACTCCAAGGCCTTAATAAACTATTTCACTGTCGATTCCAAGTATACACCTACATGGGACAGAGGATCCGAGGATTAGTATTCAAATTTCCTACACTGTAACTCTGATACTCTTAGCCAGGGGGGCAATCCTTTAAAAAGGTGGCCTTTCGTTCCATGGAGGTATAGCAGTAATTTCATTTTAACAAATTAAAGCTAAGACTTTCAGACCCGGTAGCCATATTTTGTGTGTATGTGTCCATTTGACCTTTTATTAGAGGTCAAAGGCCAACGGAAAACTATCTTTATGACATTGCTAGGGCATGGTGTTAAGTATCCAAGTATATCAAGTCATTGTTAATCAAGTCATACAAGTATTTTAGAACAAGTTCTAGAAACAATAAGTCCTCATAAGAAATTTGATGAAATCTTGGGTGGAAACATTCCATTTAGTGACCTTGACTTTGTTTGTAAAGGAAAACGTTATATCATTTTCATATTCATATCACCTACCCAGTTATATTATTATTATGATTTGTTTATCACTGGACGTTTAATATGTGTACCTGGATGTTATGTGAAGACATGTATATCTGCTGCGGTGGACCGTTGTCAATAATAAAAAAGAATCAAGGTGCTGATACAGGATTTGGATATACTTGTGGCGCCTTAATCCTTTTTGCCAAATATCTAAATAATTGTCTTAATATTTAAAAAAAATAAAACTTTGTCTCAATTTCAAAGCCCTCTGAAATTGGATGAACTCTAATACTAGGACCAAATGGTATGTTCATCATTGATGAATGAGCGTGCAATTATGAATAAAAAACAATTAAAAGGTTTTGGATATATCCAGTTTATATGGATAATTTTCTGTAACTCACTTGCAACCAGTCAACTTGCGCTTTCTGCAACGGAGTCTAGGATCTACACATATGAAGCACCAGTAGGTCAATAAGGCATTTGAGTCTCAAATGATTAGTTATGGTCAGCTGAGCACACTTCTAAGACCCTGGGGCCCGTTAAATAATCTAGGATCTTACATAAAGACCCCTTACTGTGCCTTGTTCCAGGGTAATTGTTTAATGATATTTAAGTTCGTTTGCTAGGACAGTATCAGCCGTCCATAAGTCGTCCATAGTTGTTGGATAAAGTTTACCAACATCACCCCTGGCTGTCTATGGCATACGGAAAATGGTCTACTTGTAAAACCCTAAATTATCCAACGGGCCCCAGAGACACTGGCCCTCTCAGACTTTGTGAGACAAGCTGAGACTCTGCCCCTATACTAAGCATATAGGGCTGGTCGACAAAAGGGTTAGAGTATACAGCTCGCTGAAATTCTATATCATCTCTCCTTACTTCATGCACCCTATCTGAGCGTGTCCCTCGCTCAACTAGATCTCTACACTGCCTAGAGATTACGTACACTCAACACGAATATTAATTGATATGAGTGACAAGTTATCCAATACCGGTAGATAAAGATTCGAAGATGCCATTCCTCTGCGTTCGGGGCAGTGGCAATGGAAATGTGTTAATAGCTAGTGTCAGTTCCTTCCTAGATCTCATTGGCCCTGTAACCGTCGATGAACTAAATGTGAACGGGGACAGGATCTAAATAAATGCATGGAACCTCCGTAAGAAAATGATAACATGTTACACAAATACCGAAGTCTTGACACTGGTTAGGAAACGTAAACAACTTAACACTGTGCGCAATAGGTAAAGGTATTTAGGAAAACTCCAAGAATGCCATGCATTATTTCTGGGCTCATACATGAGTATGAATAGCAGACAGGTCCGAGTGGGATTGTAACGTTGGTAGCTGCATAATTCACCATCCACTGCTAGTTTGTGCTGAACAATAGGCCATCCACAAACCCACCCCATTCCCAGAAATCTATCCACGGCCAGCCACGATAAGGCACTGCCTGCCAGGAGGTGGCCTATAGGGGCGGCAGGGCATCATCCACTTAGGTCGAGTAGTCATTGATTTCCTGCCGCCATGCCAAACAGCGTCCCCAAGGGTGGGCTGGCAGTCAAAAGGTGGTGGCCACGCGGATTGGCGGTCCACCAAATGCCACGACATGAGGACAGCGAGAGTACATCACTCAGTGCACTCAATACCGACCCCATCTGAGAATGTAGCCGCATTCATGAGCTCATCAGATATCTGCTCCTGGGGCCAGCATGTACTGAGCAGAGGATGCATGTATTATAGAGATAATATATTTCAATTATATATATATATATATACCCTAGATGGGAACATATTAGTAATCAGGATTTAATTGGCACTTGCAAAATACGTCCACTATCACACCGACGGGTCTTTCATTTAATTATGAGCGTACACTGGTGGAAAGACAATTCAGAGAATACTATACATGTAGTACATGACGTATCTAGAACTAGAATGAATAAGAAAATAGTAATCAGAACAAAGCGCCCGAAAACCGAAAGATTTAGAAACAGCCCCCTATATAGGGGAATGCTGTTTTGGAATCTGCTGAAACCTGAATTGCAGCATCTAAGTAAAAAGTATTTTAAACCAGCAGTAAAAAGGTTTATCCTAATGGACGAAATCATGAGACAAATACCAGATTGAAGTCTCCTGAGTCAAATGACCAGGTAGAATGATGGGGATACATGATTTGCATTGGATCATATCAATAGCTGAGAGTAACCTGGGATGCATGGTATGTTTTGTCTTTTGCTATTAAGCACTAGTATTGTAATGTTTGTGTGTTTTTGTCAATGTCTATGTGTTTTCTCAATGTTTCTCACAGAATGTAAAACTCATGAAGAATCGCCATATTGACAAAAGTAAGATGTAATATTTGCAGTAGTGTCAAATGACCCACAGGACATTCTACAGGATATTTAAGACGAAAGGATTTAACTACAACTAGAGCACCTTTCTGTTGATATTTGTATTTGTATATGTACGTCATCACTTGTATGTCAAATACGCACGAGCCTTGTTGCTTGTCTTTGTTTTTGTTGAACCGATTCAAGGAAGAACGCCGGGTGAGGGCGATTGTGTCAAATCCACTTTTGTTGAAAAAAAAATACATACATAGTAACGGTAATTCCAAAACGAGAACGCGTAATTAGTGCTCAATCGCGAAAACCTTTTACTGCTCCAAGTCAATAAACACATGTACATCATCAACAATAAACCATGATATCTAAAGTATCTTCCTGGTGTAGGGGCAAAGTGTGGAATACTGGAAAACTCGACCCGTAACGAAGTCGACCCGTAAAAAACTCGACCTGGGATAGAAAACAAACAGAACACCCTACCCTTAACCCTAACCCTTACCCTAACCCTAACCCTATACCCAACCCTAACCCTAACCCTATACCCAACCCTAACCCTAACCCTAAACCTAGCTGGACCTATTTTATATGTGCTGGTTTATTTGTCCAAAAACTAACTAATCAGCCCTTTACTTGTATATGAAAACGTCACATTCGTAAGTATCTGGGACGGGTCGAGTTCTCCAATCGATTTCTCAAAAACGGTCGAGTTCTCCTGACAACTACGGGTCGAGTTCGTTTCGGGTCGAGTTCTCCAGTAACCAAGGCGAATGAGGTAACCTCCACGCTCTGTGGGCCGGATCTCCAGAATTACCAGAGAGAGTTGCGCTCTCTGTAATCATAGCAGATGCATGCCACTCACCGTCCACCGTATTATAATACGGTATGATAAAGTGGATTGTAATACGGTCTAAAACGGAGGAACCGTAATATTCCCCCTGCAGAGGAACCGTAATACGGGTGAATTGTAGTTTGGAGTACCCTAATACGGTGAACTTTCGTCCTAGTTTGAGAACTCCGGCAGAGCGGCAGCCTCCCTACCTCAGCACATTTAGGGAAGAATCCTTCTGTTTTCAAAAAAATCATTTCATACGTTAAATGCATATACGATTTGCAAAATACGAAATTTATCAAAGCTCAATATATCAATGTAACGGTAGGGAAGTTCCTGACAAGAAATGATCAAACACCTTATTTTAAAAGTGTGTTATAAGAATGTGGCACAATGAATCATCGTGCTTTAAAATTGTAGGTTGTTATTCTGTGGCAAGAAATATAAAAATGTATGCATAAATTTAGTTTATATGCACCAGCAAGACATGACTTACGCAAGTACTCTTAAAATTAGACCATTTAAAGGCATAATATCATATTGTAATTTAAATTTGCTCCACTTAGGCTAAAACAGGACATGAAAATTTCTCACGACATGACACCTTTTTGAACATCTCCACGGTGCTTATGCTGCAATCTACCCTAGTAGGTTAATGAAATAACCACCATCATTAAATGATCTGACCCCAATCTCCATGTTTAACCACCAGCTTTCACTGTTCTGACGCAAGGGTAACACAATTTCCATGTTCGATATAGAGGGGGTATCTTTGAATAGATAGATGGGTATGGAACAATTTGTCTATTAAATGAAAGGTTGAAAATATAAGGACAGAGATTGTCGGGATTGAATCACAACATGAACATTTCTATTTGCACATATCTACATACCGCGTAAGTCCCCTCGGGCGTAAATAATTTGGTCCTATTTGGCATCACATATATACACCTGATTCTGCACGAGATCTAGTGCTCGGCCAGTAGGAGTTATGTTTATGTATATTTGTGCCACTTTCCAATCATTCCGACACTGTGCCTTGGGGACACCACTGTTGTTTTTATTTCATTTACCATTAGTCAGAAAAGTACATGGTATATGGAGAGTCCGATGTTATTTTATGAATTTTGATTATGAAACCCTAGTGAGTACTTTTTTTAATAATTACATATTATTATATATTATTGCCCAGCATTAGTTTGATTTAACCGATTTTTAATAGTTTTTACTTTCAGACCACCATTATTCTGTGTGATTTAGGTCTGCTTATAAGGGACAAGCTAAGAGGCCTTTTCCCATAGGCCGGTGTCGCACGTTATCTGCATGGTTATGCAATGCTTGCAGCCAAACATACCCCTGACAACGTATAATTTAGCATTGGATCACTGAATGTATGAAAGTAATACATTTGTAATACCCATGTACATCATTCCCATAGAGATTTAACTGATTGCACTGTATTCTATGGTATTCCAGCTCCAAGTTGGTATGTCACACATGTATATCCACTCAATGATACTTTAGATATAGCTTAGACAACACAGGTATACCAAATTGTGTACACAATAATACATTGGCAGGCCTACCTATAATATGCTTATCTTTCTCCTAGTTAAAACCAAGATAGTTATCAACTATAAAGTTTAGACAGCTCAGACTCGTTGATACAATACCCTAGTTTGTTCCAGCAAATTAATCTGTCAAAAAACAACACTCCTGCAATCACACCCACCGTTCACACTATAGGTGTGATTGCTGTGTGCTCTATGAGCATGTGGCCAGATTTGGCCGTGTTGGTCTGAGCGGCCGCGTAACAAGACAGTAGGCCATAAGGCGGCGCTGAACGGCAACACTTGTATCGTATTTGTAAAGGCAGAAACGCATGAAAAATGTGTCCGGGCAGTAAAAGAACTAGCACTTCTCTTAGACAAACTGGGATTTGTAATCCACCCTGACAAATCAGTGGTACATCCTTTCCCAAACTTGATGTTCTTAGGCTTCAATTTTGACTCAAACTTCATGAACCTTACACTTAATGAAGACAAAAAGCAAAGATTCGTAGAAATGGCAACTGAATTGTTGAATGAAAAATCTCCAACATCCGGGTATTCGCGCGTGACTGATTACTACGCGGTACGATCTCCCTGATGGCCGAAGGCTACGAAGAAAGTAGTCCCTACGGCGAGTAAGAATTGTATCTGGAGACTGTGGTTATAGACATAGGCTTGGAGTCAGGGTCAGGGTCGAGGTCAGGATCGGAATCAGAATCAAGAGTGAGTGTGGGCACACAGGTAGTGTATGGAGCAACCGATAAGCAAATGGAGGCCAAGAAAGCTGGATAATGTGCCCACATTTGCACTCAGGTGCTAAAACAACACACACTGATAATGTGCGGCAGTGGTGGTGGCTGTAGGGGCGGTGGCTGGGGAGACATGGGGGCCGGGTCTAGGCAGCCAGGTAGCCGGGTGGCAGAGTAGCCGGGTGGTCGGATAGCAGC
Source organism: Alentia gelatinosa (assembly GCA_950022655.1). Classification (NCBI taxonomy): domain Eukaryota; kingdom Metazoa; phylum Annelida; class Polychaeta; order Phyllodocida; family Polynoidae; genus Alentia; species Alentia gelatinosa. The sequence goes on along the minus strand of OX465579.1, from coordinate 53,066,778 downwards.
GCGGCCGAGTTGAAGATAATTAAAAATCATATAGTAATCTGGATGATATTATCCACCACCCCACCTCTCAGAACTATCTCAGAAGTGTGACATCATCACCTCCTGGAAACCAGCTCAGTGAAGCCGATTCTCTAGTTCAAACGGCCTTTGATCTTCCCTCTAATCAATGCATATATAAAGAGTGGGAAAATGTCGGCCATGGACCCGTAAGCAGATAAACCACTTGGATTGAAAGCATGAATCGGAATATCACCGATATCTAGACATGCCTGAAGCAAGTGGCCAGGAGTAGTCCTTGCGAGAAATTACTGCCTTTGACCGTCTCCCAACCCAAAACCAAGATGGTGAAAGGGCGAGTGACCCTGGATCTACACCAAGGAGCGAAGAGAAACTCATGGTATCATGGCAGACCGGCATCTACTTCATGAGGTAAATTATCAGTTAGGCCCGGCGTCCACCTACCACGACATGGCTCCGATATGGTCTGCGATGAACCTCCCGATGAAATATAGAAATCGCGTCGGAAAGTCACTATATAATCGGGGCAATTGATCACCTCTCTGCGATTAGACTCCATTGTAAAAGGTCGTATACGATTTGGTCCCCATGAAAAACCTGTATCGTAGGGTGTCTACGATTTTGTCTTTTTGTATTGGAGCCATATCGGGAGGTCTAAATTTCCATCGTAGTAGGTGGACGCCGGGCCTTAGTCTGTACACCTCCCCGATCAACCCTCACTACCAATAATGTCTGTTCCCACTCCTGCACATCATCTGCAATAGGCCATTGCCACGTATCTCCAATGCCACAGGTAGCCGCCCAGAGGTTATGCCTCAAGATGTCCGAGGTTATGAGGTACATGAGGTGCGCCATCAACCCGCAGCCTCCTCAACATGCCTCGGGCCTACCAACAAGCCAACTCATCAGGTGCAGGCATGGGGCTTCTTCAAGCATCCTTGCCGCACGAGGAGAAGATGGTAAGCGTTACTGTTTTTTCTCCCAAAAATCATGTACATAGAAGACAGGAACCTACCAGACCAACCGTCTATGACATGAATTGATGAAAATTACCACTACCACTAGTCATGTTGACTCTGCAGACCGGGTTCTCTCACATTGGTTTGTGATTTTGAATAATTATGTACAAGTTAAGCAATGCACCAGCAAAGCGGCATACCACCCTGCTGTCACCATACCATGTGCCGCGGCAGTCCCTGTGACATCATCTAAGCGCGGTGACAGACAGTGGCATCTTCAATGATGCCTCCAGCACTTTCCTCAATGCTTTAGAGATGCAGACGACCATCGACCCTTAAACCGGACAGCCCCCTCAACCAACGTCTTGTATGAGGCCTGTACGACCTAGACTGGAGTCGCCATGTGTGGAAGGGGAGCAGTAACACATTGATGCAAAGGGGGCCCCAACTGGGGCTGTCCAACTCTATTGGACTTGACCCTTATCAACTCCTTGATAACCCATCCCCTACAGGAGGGCCATCGCTCCTTCCTAACAGGCCTAAATTTTGGCCTTTTCATGTTTCCTGACATATTTGTCGCAAATGTTAGGTGCATTCCCTTTTTCTTGGCTATTGCTGCAGTCATTATCTCACATGTCCATAGCACAGCATAGATTATAGTTCAGTAATATCCATGGATGGTGAATGTAGTTTGTTACACCTTGTTTTGGGGTGTTCAGGAGGTTTGATGGCTAATCAAACTGTGAAAAGACAGTTGTGGCTGTAAATGTGAAACCTTTACCTAACATCTATAGTCAGATTGGCATCTCAGAAGGTTGGAGGAACATTGTAAGCTGAACCAAGACTGCACCCTACGAGCTAACACACAAAGACCTGCACACGATGATGGCTAGTTCATTTCGCTTTATTTCTCCTTCACATTCGGTATATCAAAGTACAATCCGACAACATGCATACATTTCATTGGTCCTTTATTGATTGGTCCACCACAATGTCCAATCCAGTCTATCAATATGTCAACACGGCTCCCCCCAAGGAGGCCCCTTATTGTCTCGAACCCCCGCATTGTTATGTCTGCCCTGATAGAACTTCTAATCCTCCAAACGGATACATAACAAAGGCACCGGGTTACTCTACACCCCTTTGTCTACTGTGGCGGTTACAGCTCTAATTGGCGTCATGTCTGACTCTCAGGAACACAAAGGACACGCCTAACTTAACCTCTGGTAACCACTTTTACATCACTCTCCCCAATAACAGCTTTCGAGAATTTGAAAGCGCCCTCAGGTTCATCATCTACCTTCTCTTTCTTACTACCCAAAGTGGACCCACGAAAACCTGATCATGTTCGTTGCAGTCCTCATCCTCATCTCCCGACAGCGGTGGATACGGGTGCCTACTGTTTCCCTTCTCTGACCCGGGATTTCCTATTCGGGCGAGTGGTATTTCATCCTTTGGAGGCTCGGCCACGGCCTCAGTTTCAGTCCTTTGAGCTCGGACCCTTGTGACGCACTTCCATATCCACTGCGGCCAGCATTGTTCTGATCCTCTTCGTTTCACGGTCGCTAATCCTCTCGGCCCCAGCATCCCTAGTGATATAAAGAACGCAGCGGCTCGCAGTCATATTCACCCAGCGCTCCTCTATCCAGTCCTTCTCCTTCACCGGCATTGCTATGTCCTCTAAATCCCCCAGCGGGACTTCAATCCTTTTTGCCAATTCAAGGGCCGACAGCACTGCTGGAGGCACTATCGTAGGCCATGAGAAATTTAACCCTCCTAGTGGCATCGGGGTTGCGTTCTCCACTATGTTCGTAAGGATCTTTAGTTCTAGTCCTGATACCGCCTATTCCTTAGATACCAGTGAACACTTCGGTGCCAGTTCATAGACCATCACCCCTTTGTGAGCTATCGTCACAGGGAACTGGTTCGCACAGATGGTCCTCAGCTCTATCGGCTTTATGTTATCCCTCACCATCAACGAACACACCAGGGGAGAATCCCCTTTGCACTTGCTCTGCTCCGGGTAGATTGAATGTCCCACTTTAGGCTCAATGGCTATTACCTTCTTAGCCCTTATTTGTCTCACTAGGTCGTCCTTCCACCATACTGGGAAGTATTGTAATCGGAACACCTCGAATACTTCCTCTGACACGGTCAGTAGTGTCGTCCGGAAGACCAGCTCGCCTTCTTCTTCATGTTCCCACATTGGTCTCACCTCTCCGTAGCGATAGTACTAATGCGGATCCAACGGTTCCATCCCTGCCCCTTTCGCCATTTGGATGACCTGGCCCAGCACTTTAGGAGGAAGTATTTTCCGGTTCAAGCGTCCCTCTTCCAGGGATACTAATTGGTCCTGGAACAACACTGCCACTGTGTAGAACTGCTGAGAGGCCAGTGCCACGGCTTCTAAGAACCGATCCACCACCCCTTTCATCTGTTGCGTCCGTATTGCCATCGCTAGTGAGCCCCACTCCCTTCGCGAGAGTTCCGGCCACCTCGTCACTTCTTCCGTCGCTGCTTTTAGCCTCCTTATATCGTCTCGATTCTCATGCACAAATATCCGGGTGGTATTGACGACCGACCGTAACTGCTTTTCATTGTGCACCAACACCTGATTCGTCAGGCTTAATTTCGTCATGTCTTCCCTCAGGTTGCGTACCTCCCTCTCCGTAGCCAGACTGAAGAGTGTCTTTCCTGCCACACCTATCAGGTTAAACCATCCTCTCTTCGACCTTCGTCTCCCAGGCTTGCGTCTCCGGTTCTCCTATGAATTCTCCTACCTGGGCAATCAGTCGCCCTAACTGGCTTTTCCATCCTCCCACGTCTGGCGCTTGTGGTCCCTTGATCGTCACTGCCAACCTCCATTCACCGGTTGCCACCCTACTGTCTCCTTGGCGATAGGCTGCCACTCCATCCTGCAGTAGTAGATTGGCCGACATCATACTCGTGCTAGATACAAATAGCAGAAATTGAAACATGCAACTGACTCTCCTCGGACCCTGTCCCTGTCCTCTGCTTGGCTCTCCATCGCTAACTGTGGTTATACCTACTTCTTCCTCCCTATTTATGTACTGGCTTTCTCTTCCATTGTTCCCTTTGTCTCTTTGGACCTCTGAGGCTAGCTCCAAGTCCCCGTATCTCTGTGTTGGTTTAGGATTTTCTCTAAGCCCTCTCCCCCTCGTTCTCTGCGGGTCCCCTTTGGTCTCCCGTCCCTCCCTATTTATGTACTGGCTTTCTCTTCCATTGTTCCCTTTGTCTCTTTGGACCTCTGAGGCTAGCTCCAAGTCCCCGTATCTCTGTGTTGGTTTAGGATTTTCTCTAAGCCCTCTCCCCCTCGTTCTCTGCGGGTCCCCTTTGGTCTCCCGCCGTGTTATGGGGGCGCTTTGGTGGCGGCTTCCACCCCTATTGTCCGTCAGCCGCGGTACAGGCCGGCCACTTTCATCTCCACCCCTTGTTTCCTGTACCCCTTCGGTGTCCCCTCCACCCTCTAATCCGGGGTTTTCCCTCGTTGCTTCGCTAATTGGTGGGATAGGAGCCCTTTCACTGTCTGTACACTCTTCTCCCGCTGGGAAGACTCTAAGATATGCCCTCCTTTTTTACCGTGGCCACGCGTGTCTCGTAGCATCCTTTTGCTTCAGCCCTTCCAGCTTTAACCTGTCTGGATTTACTACCATTGTTCTGTTACTGGGGGTTAACACCATTGCTGCCGACCCCCTCAATCGTAGGATCATGTACCCATGGTCAAATTTGGGGTCCAGCAGTGCTGCTGCCGGCTGGTATACCAGTACTCGGTCCCCCACTGCTAGGCCGGGCCATCGGGGCAGTCTGTTTAACACCTTCATATTCCTTTGCTGCTGCTTTTCTAACTGTCTCGCCACGTCTTCGAATACCTTTTTCTGTCTCCCTGCCCTATCGGCCGCCGTCGTTAGGCCTTCTCTTTCTCACGGGCACCCCATTTCTCCGGCCGGGGCCGTCGGGTTCCTACCAAAAAGCGCAAAGAAGGGTGAGTAGCCTGATGCCGCGGACACTGACCTCCTATAGGCCAGAAGGGCCTCTCCCAGAACATTCTCCCACCCTTTCACCCTTGCATCCACTAACTTACGTATAATGGTTTTTATTGTGCGGTTGAATCTCTCTGTCTTCCCGTTGGTTTGGAGGTGATAGCTACTCGTCCTTCTTATCTCTACCTGTCCTCCAAGCCTTTAGCCCCCTTCAAACCTTTTGTTCATGAATTCCGTCCCTCTATCTGTAATGACTGCACGCATCGCCCCATAACGTGGTATAAACTCCTCCACGATATGTTGCACTATGGCTTTCACCGTTTTGTCCTTCAGCGGTTTCACCTCCGCCCAGCCTGTTAGGTGATCTATCTTACATAGCGCGAATCGGTTACCTTTTTCTGAAAACGGGAGGGGGCCTATGAGGTCCATCCCCACTATCTCCATTGGTTGGCTAGGGATCGGCATCTTGCCTGCCACGGGGAAATAGCGTTTCTGGGAGTTCACCAGGCAGTTTGGACACCTTGATAATTGACGAAAGACTGACTCCCTCATCCCGGGCCATTTGTAGCTCTCTATTAGTCTGGCCATGGTCTTTTCCATCCCCTGATGGCCTACCGACTCGTGTCCCTTTCTTATCACCTCCTCTCTCAACTTTTCTGGCACCACAATATGGGGATATTCCAGTTGGCCTCTGGGGGGCTCTAGGGTGTATAGTACACCCCCCAATAGCTCAAATCCTTCCTCCTCTTCTCTCCCTTTTTCATACTCTGGGAGGGATCTTTGTGCCCTTGTTAAATCTTCCCTTTCTAAGAACTCATCGTACCATCGTTCTCTGATATCTTTCTCCAACTCTACCGCCGCTTCTTCCTCAGCCTCGACCCCTTCGTCCTTCCCTTTCCTCAGCCTGCTCAACATGTCTGCCCTCACATTGTTCACTCCCCTCCTATACTCGATCAGTGCCCCATACTCGGCCAGCGTCACTGCCCACTTTTGTATTTTCGTATTGTTGATATTCCTCTTAAAGAGGGCCCCTAACGGTTTGTGATCCGAGAATATGGTGAAGATTGCCCCATACAAATACACATTCAGCTTCCTGAGTGCCTATATCACTGCGTAGGCCTCCTTCTCAATTGTTGTTGAAGCGGTGGGAGAGGACTCATTCAGTTACGCCACGTCGAATCGAATCTCCTTCTCAATTGTTGCCCAATTTAGCTGCGCTCCCTTTAGTTGGTGAGAAAAGTACTGTACCGGCCTTTCTAGTCCCTCGTCATCTCTTTGCGTTAGGATTCCTCCCACGCACCTATCTGACGCATCGGTGTATAACTGGTAAGGTCGGGTAGGGTCCGGGTATGCCATTACCTGCCCAGATGTGAGTGCATCTCTTAATTCTTCCCAAGCTGCCTCTTCCTTTTCTTCCCACCTAAAATCTACCCCCTTTTTCGTCAATTCCACCAGTGCTCCCGCCTTCGTTGCGAATTCAGGTATACATTGTCGATAGTAATTCGCCATCCCCAGGAATCGGCGTACCTCTTTCTCATTCTCCGGCAGTGCCATCTCCCTTATGGCCCTCACTTTCTCTTTGTCTGGCGCTATCCCTGACTCACTTAATACATATCCTAGAAGCTTAACGCTCTTTTTCCTGAAGTTGCACTTGGCGGGGTTTAATGTTAGGTTATGTTCGGCCATGGTTCTTAGGACCTGTTCTAGGTGTTCAGAATGCTTCTCTTCACTGTCTGAGAAAGCCACTATATCGTCTAGATACACCAGCACAAATTTGGATAGAAATGGTGCCAGCACCGAGTTGATTAACCTCTGCCATGTGGCTGCACTGTTACTGAGCCCCATAGGCATTCTCACGAATTCAAAAAGGCCCCTGTGCGTTATGACTGCTGTTTTCTCTATGCTCCCCGGGTCCATCGGTACCTGCCAGTAGGCCGACTTAAGGTCTAGCGTTGCAAAGCAACTAGCCCCGTTCAATTGGTCAAATATGTCTTGGATTAATGGTATCGGATGTGCGTCTTTCTTAGTTACCGCATTCACTCTCCGATAGTCCACTACACACCTCATGGACCCATCTGCCTTTGGTACCAGTAGGATGGGGGACGCCCAGGGACTGTTGCTTGGTCTTATCACCCCCTTCTCTAACAAGTCGTCAATTTCCTTATCTACAAGATCCTTCTTTTGTAAGGGTACTCTAAATGGTCATTGCCTAACAGAAGTAGCTTCCCCAGTATCTATCTGCATGGTTATGCCACTCGCCTGTCCCAACGGCCTATCTTGGCTTGTGAACGCCTCCGGGTATTTGCTCATCCACCCATCCACCTCTGCGAATGCTCCGCTTACCTCTACCCTTTCTCTCTTTGGCAAGCAATCTAGCTGCGTGTCCAACAACTTCATACCATCGATACCCAACAACAAGTCATGATTCAGCTGATCTACCACGAATACAGGGATGGACTCACCTTCTATTTCTAGGTATTTCGTGCCCTGACAGGGATTGCAACCGCACCCCCGGCAGTAGAACTCTGTCCGTCTCTGTCTCCTCACATATTTGCCTCCACTTGTCCTGCCGGATCATCGTGCGACACGCACCGGAATCAGCCAAGCCCTCAACTTTATGCCCTCCACTGTCTGGTCGAAGGTTACTCGGCCGTCCGGTGCGCCTATTCGTTTCCCGGCGGACCTGCCATCTCCCACCGGACCGCTTCGACGGCTTCATCTACTATCGCTTGGACTATGGGGTCCTTCATGGGACAGTCCCTCGCTATGTGTCCTGGCAGGTGGCACTTGAAACACAGCCCCCTCTGCGGTCCCCCACCGTAACCGCCCTGGCACCTTCTGCGCGGCCTGCCTCCTCAGCCCCTGTCCCCCTGATTCCAGGGGTGAGGCATGGAGGCTGATCCCGGGTACCCGCCACCTTGTGCCTGATCGAAGAAGCCTCCGAACCAGGGGTTGAACATCATCGGTGGGTACATCATCGGCATCTGTCCCGATGCGACGTTTATCAGGTTTCCTGCTGAAACAGCCCCTGGTGCCGCCACTTGCCCACCCCCTGCTCCACTGGGAGCGGGTGCCGTCACTGCCGCCTGCGTCACTGCAACGGCTTCCGCGTCACCTGCCTTTACCCCTGTCCTGCTCGCCGACTTCACCTCCTTCTGTAGTGACTTAATGATGTGGGACATTTCCGTGAATTTCATCGTCATCATATCCTCTAGTTTTTTCAATTCCCCCTCTGGCTCCACTTGCAGCTGCGTTAGCGCACCCAACTTGCTGGCTGGTTTCTTCCTCCCCTTCATTTCGGTCCAACACCCGCACCGCTTCACATGCCGCTCTGCACGCTGCTTTGGTTGTTTTTGGCTTTCTCAGAGCAACGTACGATCCTATCGACTCATCCTCCAGCCCATCACAGAAGGCAGCTATTACCTTGTCTCTTGTCTTCTCTTCCGCTAGCTGCTGATCATTGTACGCTCGGGCCACCACCGCTGCATACCTTCTCCCAAAGATACGTACCGATTCTCCCACCATCTGCGACATCTCCAGCACTCTCTCTTCCTGTTCTTCCTTTTCCTCTAGCCCTAGGTATGCATTGGAGATCTCTAGCGAGAGCTTTTCCCACGTCCTCTGGGGCTTTGGTGTAGCTTCTAGTGATTATTCAATAAAAGCAGATAAGTCTCCCTTCGATAAAGTTTCTGCTAGTTGTATTAATAAGGGACCCCCTGCTTCCGTTCTCCTGGCCGCGAAACCCACGTCCATCAGCCAGTCTCTAATCGCCTCTTCGTCCGACCCATCACAGTGTTCTATTTTCTTCGCATGGTCCTTTAACCGCCCCCATAGGACTCTATCTTTTTCTCTGCGTGCTATTTGCTTCGGTGTCTCGCCATCCGCCATGGCTCCTTCTTGTTTCTTGGTTACCGTTCCTTAGCTTACTGTTTCTCCTTCGTCAGGTCTCGTCGTGGTCGCCAGTGTAAGCTGAACCAAGACTGCACCCTACGAGCTAACACACAAAGACCCGCACACAATGATGGCTAGTTCATTTCCCTTTATTTCTCCTTCACATTCGGTATATCAAAGTACAATCCGACAACATGCATACATTTCATTGGTCCTTTATTGATTGGTCCCCCACAATGTCCAATCCGGTCTATCAATATGTCAACACGGCTCCCCCCAAGGAGGCCCCTTATTGTCTCGAACCCCCGCATTGTTATGTCTGCCCTGATAGAACTTCTAATCCTCCAAACGGATACATAACAAAGGCACCGGGTTACTCTACACCCCTTTGTCTACTGTGGCGGTTAAAGCTCTAATTGGTGTCATGTCTGACTCTCAGGAACACAAAGGACACGCCTAACTTAACCTCTGGTAACCGCTTTTACAACATCAAATCTATAGTAACGAAACAAAGAAAAGTGTCAAAACAGCATAAATAGTCAGGGATGTTAATCTGTGAAAAGCAATGGGCATTTCTTTCATGTGAAATTTCCTGCATTTGTGAGACTGAGGAAACATAGAAAACATATCGGTAGTGGTCACTGCATAGGCATGAGTGTCTGTGGGGAAGTTTAAACCATTGTTTCATCGTTGTGAATGAGGGTCAATTGATATTATATTTGCTTTTCACAACCTTGCACAACTTAAAGGCCAACGCACAGCGATATTTTCCCTTGTGATATGCTTGCGATATTGGACTGAGAATATCGCGAGGGAGGGACGCTCAGCGCAGCAGGGAGGGGGAAGATTCATCATAAAATGTACTTTGTCCCCCACAGCAGGGGGGGGGGGGGGGGATAATATCGCAAGTAATTTTAAGGCACCCCTAGAGATATTTCGTTGCGACTAGGTAAGATATCGCATGACGGTGCGATGCGTGACGATCGCGTCGCACCAGTGGGGACGGGCCTTAACTCAGTAATGCATGAAGCTGCTTCAGCTATTTCCAACTGCCCACCGCCAGGAGGGATGGTTGTAGGGTGTTGGTATTCGGTATACAGAGGTACGAACTCAGTCTAGGTGTCTATATGTCTGAGAGTTTACCCAATTGTTAATAAAGAATGCCTCACCACACGCCTCACGAGCTTTGAATCTCAAGTCAATGTATCGTATATTGTTATTTATAATTTACGTATTACAGTTATGAACATTACATATTATATATATATATATATATATATATATATATATATATATATATATATATATATATATATATTGATTAATATCGATGAAAATTCCATTTTATAAATGAGTGTTTTTATATCCTATGCTTTGGTTGAAATAACTCATTCAGCGTCAGTCCTATAAATTAATGTGCTTCATTTTACATAATGCAGTTTTCAATGTATCTGTTGTAATGTCACGGTACTACATAGATTATTATGGCCATATGCTTAGAGCATCAGACCCCTCTATTCTAGTTTAAGGTACGCTCATCTGGCCATCTTTACCGTGTACAAATTCAGAGCAACATGCATATGAGAAGTCCTGATATTACGTTAATATTCCATGAGGGCAGTGAACCTACACTGATCATATTCATTGTACTTTCAACTGACTTCCACACTCTAGTGAGTCATGGAAGAGAACTTGTTTCCAGATGGTCGCACTTCTTGGTCACTGTAAAAAGAACCAACCGCCTCGGACTCTTTACTGGACTCTAACTAATTCAATATCTTTTCAATGCGGAACGAGATTGGTGGATGAAACAATAGATTCGTAAAACAACGTCATTACAAGTTTAGGACCCGTATCTCCAGTCTATGAGCAAAAGTATGGACTACCAGATATTTTAAAGCGTATTCTGAAATTCAACATTTGTTGGGCTCATTTTTTAGAATACACAGGTAGCTCTCTTTAAAAAAAAAATATTCACAAACAATTCATCACTAGAGCGGTCTTCCATTATTTTGAAAAAGTTATTCCTATATACCCATGAACGAACAACCTATCATTACTTAACGCTGCTGGGGGTAGAATAACTTTTGTTTACTGCCCAGGTTGAAGTTACTGCCCAGGTTGACGTTTACTGCCCAGGTTGACGTTTACTGCCCAGGTTGACGTTCAGAGACATTCGGTTTTTATCGATATTAGCTGACAATTGAAGGTATATAGGAATGGGGAAACCACGTACCAGTGGAAATAAGTCAAAGTTTTGAATTATTTCCCTCTATTCCACTCGGAAACACCTCTCCAATATGGCTTTTATGTATAGTTTTATTTTTGGTCGGGGATTATATTTTGTTGCGAAGTGAGGCAATTGCTAAGTCATGCCTTCAGGTAGTAATACTGGTTACAACAGGACCCACGTGAGTTGTTTAACATAACATCCTAAGGGGGTGTTTTCTTCGGTTTGAATTATCGACAATATTCTAACAGTTTATTGTTCTTATAAACTGATGGAGAGCGAAATGTGAAACAAATTATAGAAAGAAAGGGGACAACAGATCACTGGTACACTGACAAATTTAGTAACACTGTAGTCTGAATGTGAGTAAACGAAATGTAAGTGTTCAAAATGCAATGTAAAACTGTACATTTAGAATGGATTTATTGTTTCAAATATCTCCATAGCTGTATGTATACTCATATCTTCTTCAGTTACGTTAAAATCATGTTTGTACTTTACTTTTACGCTTGTGCTGCACTTTTAACATTCATATAGTATAAATACCGGTGATTGGGGTGTAAGGGTACAGCACCTGTGGGTGTTTAGTAAGAGGGAACGTGTTTGCTTCCTTCCTCGTGAAAACAAATGTTCAGGGAATCAAGAAGTCATAATGTACCCATGAGTAATCCTCAGCGGGGTGATTTTAGCATGCATTCTCTCGCCTGTTTGGTCGCTCAGGAATAGATATTTGCTCAGCTTTCTGTTGACATCAGAAATCATCGGGATTTTAAAAGAAATGATTGATGGCACGGTTAGATAAAATATATGCTACTTCTGGCTATCTACGGTATAATACACAATGCTGAATATTTGGCTTACCTTCCTCTTTGGTATGACCGGCTCCTGCATGGCCCGAGGTGCCACAAAGATGATGAGAAGGAGTATGAATATGACCAATATCGCCAAGCTGAGTCCAATGACAAGTCCCTTCTCTATACAGTTCCACCCCCTCCTGGGTGGGGCCCGTTTGCCCGTGGAGTCTGGTAGCATACACACACAGTGGTCGGTCCCCGGAGGGGGGTCAACTAGCGGAGCAGGCACCTTCATTCCGCTATCCCCGCCTTTCAGCTGGTAAGAGGACATCTCTGATGGGCGCCCAGTAGACGGTCCCTGCTGGCAGATCGCTTACTTACGTAGCATAGAATGATCGGTCAATCCGCCAGACTGCCAGGCATTAGCACTCTTTCTGCCTGCTGCGCACCACCCTTATAAAAGACCTGCATTTATGTACTGCCAGAGATGTGCCTCGTGTTCCTAAATGCAAGGCAATGCCTTTGTGTGTGCAATATAGCCGGAACTACTAGGAAGTCCACAATCTCGCAAAAACAAGTCCACAGGTATCATTCCCCAACAGACCAACTGGCCAGGGCACTAAATTATAGACCTAGATCTCCTAGGCGTTAGTTCGGCTGATATGAGGAGTACGTTACCTTAAGGAGATGGCTGGGTCAGCGTGGACACAGAGCGGATATATATGGTGTTAGAAAACCATTACCGTTCAATCGGCAAAAGCTGATCCACTTTAACGCACACACACATCTCTCACCACCACTGCGCTCTTAATCCCATCACTCCAGACCAACGAAGCAAGTGATCCCAGTCCAGCACACACCTCCTAATGATCACCAATTGCTACGATCACACTCCACTGGGCGCCTGTTGTGAAATTCAGGCATCAGGTCCCGTTGCAAGTGTACGGTATGTTAGCCGCGAGCAGCTGCGAGTCGGGTTGAGTAGGTCTGGAGATGCTCACGCTGGAGCCCGGAGCGCGTGACTCGTGTCCGAAGACGTGCTCCAGGGGGTATGGTGACGAGCTGTGGTGGCGGTGGCTCTGGTGCCTGTGTATATATGCACACGTGCGCGGTCACGCTGCCGCCGGCCCCCAGCAACGGCTGCCGACGTCGGTCTACACTGGAGGAGGCAGGTAGGCGGGCAGGTGCACGAACGGTGCGGACAGGACTGCCGCCCGGCGGACCCCACCGGGAGAGCCGGGTAGACGGGGCGGCGTGGAGATAGTGAATTGACACCACTATTGCTTTTAGGGATTGGAGGAGAAGGCTTCAGTTACCAATGATCGCTTACAGACACATCTGACCGCATTATATTTATGCCACGCGTTATCGTTGCACAAACACATTCACCATGCAAGAACACACAATTTGATATTAACATCACACCATGACGGCACATCCACATAAAAACAATGATACCATACAGTATTAACATCATACCAATCCACAACATATACACACTGCACATGACCAACGAACCGTCTGCAATTATAAAATGCAATCCAACGTATTGCATCATAACCTAAGATAGCTGCATATCAACATTTAACCACGTGGGGTTTAAACAATACAACTTGAAAATCCCATCATAATAAACGCTGCACATATACGGCGAACCACACGCAATCATTTCCTGTATCATCAACTTCACACCATAGCAAACATAGGTGCACATCTATAGTCAACTACATGTTATTACACCATACAACAAAACATTGCACTTTATCATATACAAACCTCACATTCACATTTGGATATGCAAACCCACCTTACAACATTGCATCAGTCAACTTCATTGTAAATGCAAATACGCCATACAACATCAGCATCACACGGGACCACGTGCCAACCGCCTGCACCCATACTATGTAATCAATAGCATAGCGTAAGTGTAAGATGGTTAGCACTATGTCAATATCTAAATCATCTAAATATCTTCTTAGTGACTTAATAATCTATAGTGAACGTATAACTAAGTGTGTATTATGAAATATCAAATTCAAATAAACATTTTATATGTATATTTCGGGACAATAAGTAAGTCGTGTATTTTATGTGCTGAGATGTAGCGACATTCTACGTGCCTGTATGTTGCTAGCTATAGGTACCACTTATTTATGATCCAACGTAAAAGGTAAAGACGGCCCGAGCCCAGGAAAGAGGACTGTCATGTAGGCCGAGAAAGAGTGGAAGGTTAGCGTCTCCGCAGTTTTGGCGTCATACCCTGTAAGGCCAGGGGGGAGGGTTTAAATCTGATGAATTGACAGAAAAACACGCAATTCCGCAGGTAATAAGTCGTGTCGACAATAAAAGATGCTCGAAGGAAAAGAACGTCAGCATGGACTTTATAGACTACATTGTCCATGAGGTCAGTAGATAGGAGATCCCGGATTTTGCAGTGGTGGGGTTTCCTCTAGTGAAAAAACTAGCAAAGAAAGAGACATTATTAAAGTTCTAATGGGGAGTCGCAAGAGATATTAGTCTTGGAAAGCGTCAATCACAGAGATTGCATACCCAGATTCGCGAATTCCATATCAGCTTTATCACATGGACACGTCCAACTACTGGATATAGAGGCAGCGTCCTCAGATAGCGAGAAGATGGGAGAGTTGAAAGCCTATACAATAGTATGCAGTTCTATACAATAACCTATGTATATACTTTGAATATGTTAAGGCCATATAGAAAGATTGCTAAGCTAGATCCACATGTTATCTCCTGGATATAAATGATGTGAAAATAAGGTGATGGAATATGAAGCCCAAGCGTACAAAAAATGTCGCTGAACGTACGTGCGAACTATGTCTTAGTTCTCGGTCACCTGGGGCGAATGTCCGCCACAGGTGACCGATAACTAAGACATAGTTCTGTCCACAGTCTTGCCATTTTCCTATTATCACATACCTTTATTCTATCAGAAAGACGCCATTAATCGAGTTGTCAAGTCACAACCCCTTCATATTGGCCACTTTTAGGTTAGAGTGCGGTTACTAGAAGATGCGATTAAAGAGCATTAGGCGTATGTGGAGGAGTTTGTGCTATTCTATGAGCGTGCGAAATCTACGTCATCGTGACTGATGTCAACATAGCGGACGACGTCGAATCGCGACTTGAAACTGGTGATACAGACCTCCCGTGACAACTACAAGTGCGTAATGGCCAAATATCTAGGTATATAACGTGTGCTGGTCACCTAATACAGTTTAAATTGCTCAAAAATGTGATATCGATCGATAGTAACAACACGCCACTTGCTCTGGTCCGCAACGGGCGGCGCACAGACACGCTTACGCTGGTTCCCGGGGTTCTAACCATAGGCTAGACGCACGATATAAGATTGCAGTGCGACGAAGCGCACCATCGTGGGCCGTAGTCGCCAAATACTACACCCCTGTGAGAGGGTGGCATTTCATTGACATTCGCACATGTATGTAATAATAAATAGTATGAGTATTGATGACAAAGAGGTGATCAGGGGAAATCAAAGCTGAAGAGAAACGGGAAATTCTGTTCTCATATGATGAATTTGTAGAAGGATGAGAACCTGCAGGAGCGGAGATAGAAGAATACAATGCAGGTAAACAAGGAGAATGGGACTATGGTCAGGTGTCTACCTATTACGATAGAAATTTGAGACTTCCCGATACACTACGATGCGGACTGTGTTAGTAAAAAAGGTAATTTCTAAAAATAAGAGGTTTGTGTGTAATTAATAGCACAGTGTAAGTGTTTTACTAATAGATGAATTGAAGACACATCTCTGAGAATCAGGAGCAGGATGACTGGGACTTGCTTCACAGATTCTGCTAACTATAGAACCACCAACAAAAAGAAAAATTGTAAACCAACAAAACCGCTTTCGCAAACACAGTTAATTGATTATTTGAGAGAAACGTCTGCCAACTATAGTCTATACCTATTTTCAAGTCCTATTGGGCTGCCAGTCACTCCGACAATGATATCCCATTGGCCAAACAATCATACTGTTACGCGTGTCCAATTGGTTTTGGCAATCGCACTGACAACCATCATATATATATATATATATATATATATATATATATATATATATATATATATATATATATATATATATATATATATAAATCTGCAGTTACATGTCATACGTATATATATGGGACATAAGAATACCGGAATCTATAGAAACACATTGATAAACCTACTTCTCTATTATATAGATACATAAGTATATATACAATCTAGGCCTAATCTAGGGAATACCAGTGGTGTCCTGAAGCAAGATCGCAACATCTCAGGGAAACAAACAAAGTCGCTCTTTGTGTGTCCGTTTGCCCTTGCCTCATAGTTAAAACCCCTGGGAGAGGGACATTCTATGATATTGGCTGTGGACCGACACCAGACACCCTCTCCCCAAGGGGAGCGAGCGTCAGTGAGGCCCCACTTGATTCGGCGTCCCTGTTATAAGGTATTTAGGATGAAATGCCTATCATGTTCCCGAACCCGGCAAAGAGACGTTGGTTGCTAGATAAAGAAGTTGATTAACAATCTGGTTAAGGCTTCCATAAAGGAGCGCGTATTTAGCGTTGCATACCAATTTAATGCAATACACTGGTATATTACAGGTTATACTGTTATGCGACATTCCGTATTTTTCAGCTTTTCATTTGCAATATTTTACAGTCGAAAGCAAAGGGAGTGAACGTGTACAGGTCTACATACGTTTCAAAATATGAGGGGAGAGGAAAGGGTTGTAGGGCCTTGCTGATTTCTGGGATTCATACATTATTGTATAAGCTATATCATTAAAGTATTAGAGTGACAATTGTCCTTCATGATTGAAATCACAAAGACCTGGGTTCCCGTTGCTTACCTGTTGGTAATTAAGTAAGTATATGAAAGACAATATAGAGATCAACGGGCAGTCTAAAATAAGTAGATCAGAGAAAATGGGTTGTCTTTCCACTAGCTCAGGACCTCCTGAGTGCGTAAAGGTAGTCAGATTGAAACAGTAGTAGGGAACGGATCTTAACAACAGGCCCTGGTTGAATTATAGCTGGCATTCCCAATCTCTCCAGGCCAGAAGACCCAGCCCGAGCTGTGAGAAAACCTCATTATTAATTTTGATCTGCCAACTTGAACACAGGAAGGGCGGGCTGAGGTCTGGATGAGTGGTCAGACTGTCAGACAGAGAGGTCGGCTGAATGAGGGGATCGGCCAAATACCCTGCCCAATCTTATCGACAGCACCAACCTCCGATGTGCCTTCACTCCCCAGACAACCACATGAGTTGATGATATACCTGCTACCCCGCCTGTCACACACATATACATGTCATGTGTTGTGTCTGGGGTGATCTGACGGTGAAGCAAACGCGGATATTATACGGTGAAAAGGCCACAAAAACGGGATACTGTTCAAAGGATCTCCGCTGAGTAATTTCTACAATCGTGGGCTTAGATTTAATGGAGTCTACTATAAAGCAGCTGAGCACTGTTTTCAAACAGGAAAATGTAGGCAAAACAAGAACCTGGGTCTAGTCCTTGGGTAGAATCTCTGTGGGATGCAAAGAAGCTATCCGCAAAATGTGCATTGACCCAAACTTGGTATGATATTAGAAGGGAGGTAATGGAGTTTGTGGTCGAACAAAAATTCTGCCAAAACAGAGACCTTCACGAATATCTCTTGGCTACTTTCCCAGCAAAGTTAGTGGAGGGTACAAAAGACGCGTACTGGGGAGGAGGTGCGGACATTAATGACGAAATCTATGAGACTGGAATGTTTAATGGAAAAAACATCCTCTGTGAAATATTGATGAATTTAAGGCAAGAATTGGGGAGGGAAGAAGCAGTGAAACACTCAAAGCAAGGCGGAAAATCTGAGTAAACAAGTAGTACCAGTCAAGCGTACTAGGTTGATTTATGTAGGCATGTAGGTTTAGTCACGTGACAAAATTATAATTAGCAGCCATTACTATCACCGAAGGTAGAGAGAGCTGGAATCTGTCAGACTGGAAGGAGGGTACGCAACACTTGATATTATTTTTCTCTCACTGACTTGATAATAGGAAGTATGAAATCTCAAACGTACAATAAACTGGAATATAAAAAAGTTTAAAGCTAATATGATTCAAAAGAATCTTGATGAAAACATGGCAACACCTAAGAAGTTCTGGCGTAATCTTACAGATATTTGGGACCCTGTTAATAATAATTATTATTCAGGAGTAATTAATAATTTGATGCGAATGAACGATTAACATGGAGACCCAGATGGACCAGACGTGCCTGAGTTGACCCTACCAATGCAACCGCAAGATATCAGCACAACTCAGAAAGAGGTAATAGATATTGTAAAAAAGCTGGATAATCATAAATCAACAGGAATTAAATGTTAAAAAAATGGTTTTAAAAAAAAAGAACCCGGATGTTATTACACCAATACCAAAAGAAGGAAGCCTGGATGAACCGGGAAACTGGCGACAGATAACAGTTATCCCTTTAGTTTCCAAAATTATTGAAAAGATAATTCACAAAATACTGTTGAATCATATGCTAAGTAATAATTTAATATCATCTTACCAGTTCGGTTTTCTACCAGGTCGTTCAACATCTCAAGCCCTATTTACTATAATTAATGATATACTTATATAACATAGATAATAAGAATATAGTTTTAACACTTTTTATTGACTTCCGTAAAGCGTTAATCATAAACTACTTATCAGAAAATTAGGAATATATGGAATTAGTAGAAATTTAATTAATTTAATCAATAGTTATTTATCTGGAAGAATTCAGGTTATAAAACTCAATAAGAAACTCTCCAGTGAAGAAAAAGTACAAGTAGGGGTGCCCCAAGGGTCTGTCCTGGGGCCATTGTTATTTGTAATATTTATAAATGATATTCTAAATAAACTGACATATATGAAAGGCATAATGTATGCCGACGATTTAGTTCTTCTAGCAGTGGGACATACACAGGATGATATAATTAGACGGATAAATGATGACTTGGAATATTTACAAAAATGAACTGAATGTAATAAAATATTTATAAATTATAAGAAAACTAAAATTATGTTGTTTGGAAATGAAAGAAATCTAGATCAAATGAGATCATTATCGCTAGTGGTAACCGACATAGCAGCAGTTGAGAAATATAAATATTTAGGCGTAATATTAGATGTTAGGTTAAATTTTACAGAACAGGTGAATAAAGTTGTTGCAGAGTATCATAGTAAACTATTTAAACTTAGGAAAATACGATACTTATTAAACGAAGAAAATAGTTACAATTAGTTAAGCACATGACTGTCCCCATTGTTGAATATGCGAGTTTTATCTATTTTTGTACTACATAGCGAAATAGAGATAAGTTACAGATTTTGTTGAACAAGGCTCTACGGATAGTATGTAAGATACATAAGTATGATGAAGTAGGAACTGAGGAACTTCTTGCAAGATGTAAAATAAGGTCATTAGATTTAAGAAGAAAAGTGAAACTATTACAAATGATGTGGTGGTGGGGAAAAAATGTAGATAATATTTATGATGTTGAACTCAGGGGTTTAAGAAATAGTGAAAAGGTAAAATGAAGATAAAAAAACCAAATACGCAGAAATATGTTTATTCACCACTGTACAAAGGAAAAACCCTATGGGATCAGCTGACAAAAGAAATACAGCATCTGGAGTCGTGTGACTTATCTAAAATTAGTGTTAAAAAATGGTTGACAGGTATAGGATAGCATGAGTATTGTATTGCTAAGATGTTATATACCATGCTGTTATATGCCTGGTAATATGAAAGTATGTTGATGCTGATCTCTTATAGTCTGGGGTGCCTATGTAATGTAATCTATGGTACACTGGTTTTGCTTTGTTCTGTTTTTGTTTGGTTTGTATGTCCTGTCTGTCCTACGGCTAATAATGGAAGAATGCTGTAAGTTCGGCGAATTGTTTGCCGGTATATATACCATGTTTACATGAATAAAATAATTTTAAAAAACCATAAAACTATCAAAGTCATACCATAGCCCTCTCCATAAATGCTCCATTTGATGATTTTTTACTCCCCCCCCCCCTTGTCATGCTTTGTCATGGAGACTGGACCCCCCTCCCCCTGCTGCATGACACCATTTATGGACGGTCCCCTCAGGTCATGTACAATGCTCGGCGGATGCCATGCAATACAAAATGAAACAAGACAGTTAATGAGCGAACCCAAATTAAGCTTAAGATGAGAAATATTGCATAGCTTATAACATATGGTCATCGCTGAAGATAATCTAATAGCCAGGGGAGAATAGCTATACTGAGCCATACCATATTGGCACTTTTTACTAGTTGCGTTATTGCTTAATATACGTCCCTATACATATACATTTTATAAGTATCTTTAACAAACTGATGTGGCCCCTACTCCTATAACTATGATCGGATATCTGGCGATGTTCTCATAGAATACAATAACTGCAAGATCTCCTTATAGAATAATAATTAATCTAAGCACAGTGAAATGGCATCCGAATTACGTAGACTGTTTACCCAATACAAAGGAATACTCAGATGGAGGATTTAGTAAAAAAAACTGGTCCTTTGGAGTTTGGAGATCAGAATGATGGCAGTTCTTTTTAAACCAATCATAAGATACACCGCAAATTCATTACTATCAGAATTCCCAATTATAATGTTATTTCATCTAAATGAAAAACCTTTTCAGGTTTGTAACACAATCGTGCAAGTTATGTAATGACTATATCAGGATACGACTTCAAGAATTTATCATTTCCACAAATAGTCTTATACAATTCCTTTATTTACTGAAATACAAGACAGCCTGAAGGAATTCTCAACATGGCTGCCATCCTATCTAAAGTCACTTTCGCCCCTTACTGAATTACTGCGCATGATTTGAGTCATGCTTGTGCTTTGAAACATGTGTACTGTACAAATCTCCGGTATCAGTTATAATTACACGACCGATAGCGAATGTATATGTAAGGTTGGGTTAAGGTAAGTGGTATTTACATTTCGGATTAGTCAGGGTTTGAACCACTCAACCTCCTAGATTACCCTACCACCTTCCCCTCCATGAGAATTGCTCCAGTCACAGGGTAAATTACCAGGATCTGCTAGGGAAGTCACCCCGTCCCACACCAGTCCGTTAACGGTGGATTGATTTCACTCCCAGCAGTGATCCCCTCTGCCCAATCTAGATAACCAGAGTGATGGTCTCCAGAGACTAGAAACTAATGTTATTTCCATTTTCAATGGAAGAGTGCAGTATACCTAAATTACTTCATGAAATAAAAGTAAGAGAATATCATAATAAATTATGTATTTGAGCCATCTTTATTTGATCGAGAATTAAGTATCAAGAATGTTTCAATAAACCTAGAGAATTGATTTGATAGTTGTTCTCAAGTGTCATAAACAGGAATGTTGATCAAGTCTTAGAAATCTAAATGTTTAAACAAATGGAAACTGATTACTTAACAAAACTAATTTCTGGTATTAAAATAAGTGTATACATCCTAATGCATTAAAAATTTCTCTGAATCAAGTCCTATATGGGCCTGAGTATGACAGGTTCAATAACCTGGTCTGTGGATGAAGGTAAGGAGTCTGTGTGTGGGAGAGGTGCTAATATGAAGTGACTGGGTTGAGAGAGAGTCATATGCCTACCCTTCCACCGAATCCATACCTCCCTACTGGGTCTGTGTTTCTTTGAAGAGCATAGTGAATGGTCTGTCCCATCAGTGTTCCAATGCTATACAGTCAGGTCTGTCCCACCAGATTTGAAATGTACATGTATTGTAAAGTGGTAGGAGACCAGTGAGCCAGAACAAACAGGCTTTTGAGTGTAGCTAACTGTCAGTAAAGTAGATGGAGTGGTTGTGGGAGGGGAGGAGGTGAGTGACTGTAGAGTGAGTTCAGGTCCAGAGTGTTATACGTAAATTTTAATCTGTCTCTGTCTGTTAAAATATGTGTCTATTTCTCTTTGTTTATGTCTGTTTTCTGTCTGCACCTGTCTGTCTCTCTGTCTGTCTCCATGGCTATCCCTGTTTGTATACTGTATGTATAACTCTCTCTGTTTATATCTTTGTCTCTGTCCCCGTCTGTCCATATGTATGTCATACTATACCTTTGTCTCTGTCCCTGTTGGTTGGCATGTATGTTTGACTATTTCTCTTTGTATGCGTCTTTCTGCATCTATGTCTTTCTCATTGTCTCTGTCCTTATCTGCATATGACTCTGTCTGTTTACCTGTCCCTGTGTTAGTCTCCCTTCTGTCTCTGTCATCATTTGCATCATTATCTGTCTTTCTGTGTTTCCTCCTCTGTCTTAATGAAGGACCATGATCAAGGATTTTACCACCAGGTGCTATTAAGCAAATTAAAAGATCTGGAAGATAATGACTTGCTTTCTTTATGATCAATATTTGCTGTGCAGGATTGGTAAGAAAACTGGCACCATTGGTAAAGTTATGAGTCTAGTAAATTCTTCTGAGTTCTTCTGAGTCATATGACCAGAGAACGATGCATATGACAGTTTGTCTTAGTCATATCACCAGAAACACTTTATGGAGGCATATGTCCCAATTAAATTGAATTAAAAATTAAGGATCATCATGAATTAACACCACCTAAAGGTAGTGTCCTGTACATTTATTATGGCTTTTCCACTTGTATTGGTCAATTGTATTATTCCTGTGTGCTTTATATCTGTATATATTTATATGATGATTACTAAGTTCACAAAGATTCAAACAGCCTTGGAACTAAGGACTCAATGACTTTCTGCTAATTTTATACAAATGCTTTTAAGTTTAGTCTGAAAGCAACAAGGAAGAACGCCTTTACTGCATAGGTGATTGTATGCTTTCTCAATCTTCAATACTTAATATAGAAAAAGAGGGAGGCTTTCAGCAAGTCTATGGTCAAGTCTCAGGTGCAAGGCTTGGTGACAAGGTTGAAGGGAGTAAAACTGGTTTGTCAGGTATGTACAAATTGGGTCTGAATACAGTGTATTTAGATGTGTCCCATCAGTTTTGAAAATGTAAATACCACATTTGGTCATTATCATCATTTAATAGTTTCATTTTATAGTAGCAGATTACAGTAGCCATAACTAAGTGGTTATCGTTTAGTAACAGAATTGACATAGTGAATATTTTGTCTCCAAAAAGACTATAAAATAAAAGGTCAATTTTTAGGAACCAAGTCAGTAGTGGGGCAGGGCATATGGTGGCTGAATACTGGACACCTGACTATTTTACCTGACCTTTATGGTTGGTGCATGGATAGTGAAGGGATAGATTCTTTACAGCATGCTGAAACCCTGTATGAGCTTTCTAACCTCTAGATGATGTATATGAGCTCGTTTTCCCGCGCTCAATTAGGCTTGATTTCTTCTAATGACTGGGATGCATTGAACCTCATGAGGTGTCCTCGAGAAGAACACACACAAATACTATGAGGGATGACTTTACATGTTGTTTATCAAATGGAAATCATATTGGACAGCCAGGCTTTTCTTGCAATACTTGGAGGGGGTAGGGCAGACTAGGACATGATTATTATATATTTTTATTGGGCAGAGAACAGAACTCATCTAGTGGTGCACTCAGTGCAACATTCCGCCTATACCAGTATTAATGCTCAAAGGGCAAGCTTCCATTGTGTCATTTTGGTGAGCCTTGCATTATGACCGTCCAGAACAGGAAATCACTACACTCGAGCATTCCCCATTTGTGTTGAACCTCGAGTCTGAAACGGTATTCAATATTGTCAAGGCAAAAAGCATGGAATTACCAGACGGGTGCATCAATTATCTATTATCATACATGACTCAGCAAAATATTCTTCTGTCGCAGAATGAGATACTCTCCTGTTATGGAGAAGGAATGTGGTTTTAATTACAGTTTCAAATATGTCAATATGGGTGCTAGATATACATTACAGATGTAATGGGATAACTACAGGTCATGTATATAGTCCCTAGTGTCTACATTGAACGCTAATCTAGGGCAAAGAGCAGTATTAAATTACAAGTTATTCTCAGATGTATATATTCTGTAAATTCGGATAATTCAAATACCTGAGAGCATTTCCTGCACGGAAATAACAGGGCACCTACTGTTTCTTGACACGAGATTTCACATTCTTATTGAATAAGTAATATTGCCTACAAGCGGGACTGCATTCCTCATCAATAACCTTAATCACCGAGCTGGGGAAACTCTCTAGAGAGGTTGACAGACTAGTACAGGGATTATATTCCTTAGTTGCAGAATGTGACCCATCCAGTTGTCTGTTGAATATATCTTGATTTTAGAACTGCTTTTAGGGACAGAGCCCTGTGAACATGCTGAGTCCTTTTCACTCTCCTTGCAGAGTTTTGGTTTCATACCATGCCAATAATATTCTGATTCTGCATGGAGAGCAAATCCCTCCACGAGTATCCGCTCTCAAGGCTCCCAGTCAAGGCGACCGTTTCACTTTACGACATGCTTCACATACCAACGCCGTTAAAGGTACGTTTAATCAACATAAAAACGTCAGATATGGCTTCAAACAGAAAGTTGGTAGCCCCTGTCATTGACGCTGCCATGAAGAACCTGATAACATGATAGTGCTTTAAGATAATGTTTGTATCATCGTTAAACCGGATTAGAAACCCCAACTGCTTTTCACATGTAGATCCCTTTTCTATTATCAAATTGAGATGCATGTTCCATAACCTTTTCAATCCGAGTCGGGCATGAATATATGAACCTACTTCGTTTTCTTATTATATTTGCCATGCTATTACAGCTTACAATCTTGTCTCTATTATGAAATTGTGAATATGTTATTTCAGGGAAATCAACGGGAAGAGTTCGTTATAACCACGTGATCTAGGAATGGGCCATTGAGAGAACGCCGTACCTATCAGGTTGTAAAACAACAATCACAGCTAGATGCACATTCATAAAACCCAGCACAGTTTGCTGATCTATCATAAATAGGTCTAATGAAGCGGCCAGGACGCACGATCTATAGCCTTTCTACAACATCCTGGCGTAAAACGCGAAGGGTATCTTCATGGTTATTGCCAATACGGCATGCATCAAGAAAATGCTGTTCTTTGAGATTCTGAAAGCCTATGCGAGTACTATGCTGTTAGATGGCATGCACGGTGTTGTCAGAGAGTGAGATTGTGATAAAATCGAGGTTATTTGATCGTACTAGATACATCCAGAAAAAAACATGTCCGACTCGACCATATGAAGAGCGATGCCATGATTGAGCTTGCAATAAAATCAGGCTGGTGGAGTCAGATGACATTTGGCCTGTCACATCCAGCGACACTCATGTAGTCCACCAGTTCAGATAATTATGGTTAAAATTCAATAATCTGTCATACACACCACTGTCACTAGAGTGCCCGTTGTTTGAGACTCGCCATACTCTGTTTGAGCAGCGTTAACGTTTCTTGTGTTTTTTACGGTAGGTTCACACAGACATTACATGATTTTCAACCTCGTCCTTCCGTATATATGGACTAAACAGTAAAGAAGAATTCGTTGGTTTGAGCCATGGTTTGAGCCATTGCCAGCACCCGCTGAGTGAGATACACGGCGTTTACACTAGACGACTAAAACGTGGCTACTGTTGATCTTCTGGTCAATAGTCGTCAGTTGGTGCTCGATTACGCAATATCGGTCGTAATAGTCACCAACAGAAGAATTTCCTCAAGTATTTACACTTTTTATATGCACCGATGTCTAGCCATTGGTAACTAAAAGTCGTCAAGAAAAGGGGTGCAAAATTTAAGAATCGCCACCTATAATCGTCTAATGTAAACGCCGGTGAGCCATCAATTCATGGATAGATTGTAGGTCTATATCAGTAAGCAGTGCGAGTGATGGGAGGCGACGCTGTGTGGGGCTTGTTTGGATGTCCAGCTCCAATGGGCGACTACCTGAAGCAGAGACCAGAGCCCCGGGCTGCGTTTTATAGCAGACGACTCGAATTTTATTCCCTCTTGACTTTGCTGTCTCACTGGTCTTAATGGCAAGCTGTTTTTGGTCGGTGACTTTGAGGGTCCCCATTGGAAGCGTTTACACAAACGGTCACCCCTGAGGCTGACGGGTATGACAACACACAGCTAGCTTATTGCAGCCTGTGCTCGAAAAGCATATAACGGGTGATACATATTTTATCGAGGATGCATTATATAAAATGTATATAGTTTCGTAGTAGAAGAATCATTAATTCATATTGCATCCGATTTTTATAGCTATATATTTATCCGTTATACAATCCAATATTACACCTTGGTAGCTTACTATTTTGTGCGATTCTCAGGTAATATATACATGAATATTTGTAAACCAGTCATGCCATTTTTCTCGTTTTTCTTTCTAACTTGTGTTTCTTGTTATTCTACAAGTAACAATGTATCAGATTTTATCAGAACGTCCAATATAGGGAACGGCTATAAAAATGCATGAAAGGTATTGACGATCTAATATTATCAACACCGAGAACAACGCCGAGTTTCTTTTTATTATTATTCAGGAAAGACATACAAAATCACCCGACATTGGGCGTTTTTCCTTGTAGTCATATATAGACAAACAGTATATGTACAAAACGCACAGGACTTGCAAGTTGCTGCCAGTATAGTCTAATGGTTTCCAGCGCCCTAGTCTACTAGGTCTACTAGGTCTGGTCTATTCAAGAGAAAGTCTTTTATTTGCATTTTAAAATAAGAGGTGTCTGGGCAATGGATCCCATGTCTTGGTACCGATGTATAATGATGATTTCCTATACTTTTCTGCTTTGGGCACTTCTAGCTTTATTATAATGTTTTGGTGTCTTCTTGTTGGCAATTCTGAGTTCTCTGTGCGCCGGATCATTTGACCACCAACGCATCATCATCAACAGATAAACTATTCTGCTGTAATCTAAGGGCCTTAGTGCACATTTTAGATATAACTTGTTTATAGACATTTCCCTTATATGTTTAGTGCAGATAGATGTTCGCATACAGTGGTGAAATGACACATTTAGGCGCTGGCTGTCTATTTTGGTACAACTAAGGTAAATAAAGATCACATAGTCAAATATTGGCTTCACTATCAATGTTCTCATGTTCATGGGTAGAAGATATCCTAGTAGTTAACTTGGTGTCTGAATGTTAAGTCACTGTTAAATGTGATTCCCAAGTAATTAAAGGTGTTTACTCTTTGCAAATATGTTCCATCAAGAACATTCGTTGGGAGTATTTGGCATCTTTCATATTGTGTGTTTTCCCAGTCCCTAGAAGCGGTGTAGATATAAGAAAAAGAATAGATCTAGGCCCTACACCAACAGAAATATACTCACGACCTCCACGAATCACTAAAAGATAAAACTTAGCTCTCAGCTAATACACTAACAGATACTAGTATACTGGATTTAGGAAGCCATGTTTTTAGAACATTCACCTGAAGAGATTGACAACAAAAAGTTGACCGAGTTCTATGTCACACAGTTCCGCCCACTCTCGCATGGTGGCGCCATCTGAAACCGTCGCAGGTAATTCCGGAAACTGGCAATTCATCAGGTGACGCCCTATTCACAGAGGTCACTTCCGGTGATGTGGCGGTCCCCGTGGCAGCGCCTGCTGTGGTGGAAAGTGGCACTTACTGGGTCCCAGCAGGTCAGGACTGTAAGGTTATCAATACAGCTAACAGTAACACTTTTGTTATTAAACTATTTTACTGTATTATCGTTTGACACCGACTCATTGTATCTTGCCGATGCCAACACAAAACACATGACCATGTCAAGTAAAATATCTCGAGATTTTTGAGTAACTATTTGTGGATATACTTTTCTGGAACGTAAATTAAGTGAATCTATATAATGATGTTGGGGAAGCATATAACTGCATCACTACAGAAATGCCTATCTGGGATTTACATTCAGAACTCTTAATTCTACATGTTCAAACAGAAAAGATAAAATGGTAGGACCTATGCTGAGATACATACTCCTACCATCAACTATAAAGAGTACTGCAACTAGCTTTTAAATATATACCTAGAATTCACAGCGGCGCCACCTAGTGATTTTCAAATATTGACAATTATCAGTTCCAACTAATTCCTTACCACTATTTTAATACGAAACACCCTAACCTAACCCAAGAGGTAAAATAGGCTTAGTCACATTTTTCTAAATTTGTACAGGTAATATACCAATAAATATGACTTTCAGTTTAATTCTTTCAAAAACATTACCTTTTTCACATGGGAGGTTCCATCTCTCCAGTAAGATAAGGAAATGGCATAAGGAATACAGCTATATTATGATCCCTCTTAGTCTCCCCTTTCCTTTTACCAAACTGCTGACCAGAATGTTCAATAAATGTGCAGGGCGTGGCAGGCATCTACCATAGTTCACATTACAATACTCACCTGCCTGCTGCCTGCTTGTTCGGCACCACTGCAGTGTCCAGTCTCTATACAGGTCTCTGCTGTCGAGCCATAGAGCTGGTCCACTGATTATCGCCCACCTGCGGCCGACCATCCATCATACTCTGAGAGTTCATCGGGCGCAGACCGGCATTGAGGACGACTGGCAGAGAATGTTGGAGGCAAAGAAGGCAAAATGTGGAGATGTTGATGCACACAGGCTTAGAGCGATGCTGTTAGAATATGGGGCGCCGTTCTGGACAAACCCCTTTCGTCCTCATTTTCATCATACAGTATACCTTTCGTACTACGGAATGTATTTCGTTCATGAAATACACTATGAAACGTATATTTCATACCCCAATAATATTCCTTGGAAAACAAAAATATTTTACGAAATACTTTATCTTTTACACAAATTTTTCGTTCCCAAACTAATAATTTCGTCAAAATAATCAATTTCGTCAAAGACGAAATAAATTTCGTCCACCACGAAATTTATTTCTTCAAAGACGAAATAAATTTCGTCTTTCACGAAATAAATTTGGTCTCTCACGAAATTGATTTCGTCGAGTTCCGTCTACATACACCAGGGGGCGACA
This sequence comes from Alentia gelatinosa, assembly GCA_950022655.1. NCBI lineage: Eukaryota > Metazoa > Annelida > Polychaeta > Phyllodocida > Polynoidae > Alentia > Alentia gelatinosa. Next base: position 53,037,814 of record OX465579.1, on the reverse strand, counting down.
CTGTGTCGCTGGAGGCTGACATCGCTTGGATTACGGGAATATTTAGTGGTCAGTTATCGTTAACTAGACCATAGGAGATTGAAATACAGAATACAAACATGAATTATAAAATTACTCCCAAATACAAAAAGAATCATCATAAAAAAACATTATAACTGATCTTACGGAGACTTAAAAAGTCAGTGCCTTTACTACCCTACGCCAGAGTCACACTGGCAGTGGGAGCTAGCCTGCCAAATGTAATCAAAGCGTAAAAATGTAAACAAACACCAAAGGACACATTGTTTATGCATAAAACTAAAATAATTACAACAGATTTTAGATTTGTTTTATATATTGTGTACTGAATGTCTCTTCACTGACGTTTTTCCTTTTCTATTTAAAAAGAAAAACATGAAAATGATAGCCGATGGTGGCAATCGAACCCCAGACCTCCAAAGCTAGTACCATAACCGCTACACCACCAGGAACACGTATTTCCCTTCTTTAGATGGGCGCCTCCACAATGCTGTCCCTCCACCATACTGCCCCTCTACTATACTGCCCCTCCACCATACTGCCCCTTTACCATACTGCCCCTCTACAATACTGCCCCTCCACCATACTGTCCCTCCACCATACTGCAACTCCACCATACTGCCCCTCTACAATACTGCTCCTCCACCATACTGCAACTCCACCATACTGCCCCTCTACAATACTACTCCTCCACCATACTGCCCCTCCACCACACTGCCCCTCTACAATACTGCCCCTCCACCATACTGTCCCTCCACCATACTGCAACTCCACCACACTGCCCCTCTACAATACTGCTCCTCCACCATACAGCCCCTCCACCACACTGCCCTTCTACAATACTGCCCCTCCACCATACTGTCCCTCCACCATACTGCCCCTTCACCATACTGCCCATTAACCATACTTAGGCAGTATGGTGGTTCTTAAATATAGCTTTCGTTGTGTATTTCGTTGACAAAATAGAGAACGAAACCAAAATTTGGTGATCCAAAATATTTTTTGGGACGAAAGGTATAGTATATTACGAAAATGAGGACGAAAGGGGTTTGTCCAGAACGGCGCCCCATATTTATGAGGTCGCGACTATCATTTTGTATTACTACAACCACGATTCACTACAGGGCCACACAGTTAAGACGCATTTATCTTCGTAATCCGGATTGTTAAATATGTTATGTAACAGTAGAATTCCACTCTGATGAAAACATATTTGGAAATGACCCTGAGAACAACATCTACTGACAATACAAATGATATAAGAATATTGATAAAACAAGACCATTGATGAAATTGACTAACGAGATCAATTGGACATAATTTATGAGATAATTCATCATGATATAAGCCCTATCGCAGTATACTAGGAACAAAAGGTATATATTCATATATTCAGCTATGAATTGGCGCTATAATTCCAAGTGCTAACAATTGAAAGGTTTTGTGTGTCCAGCAAGCTGGACGTCTATATAACCTCTCCCTCCGCAGCTGATCTGAGCGTATCCCGCGCCCAAAAATCCCAAGAACCTAAACCAATGCTTCAATTAGGATTTCTCTCATTGTAATTCAATGTAATGACCATAAGTATCGCCCTCCGCCTGCGGTCTCGGACTCAATTTTGGATATTCCAGTTTATAATGTAGGCCAAACACGATAGAAATACATATTCTCCCATATCACCCGATGCAATTGATTATATATGTTCAAATTATATTCTTATATTTGTGTTTCAGGACATGTTTATTCAGCTCTATCAAAATATAATTAGCTTGCCCTTATCAGTTCTTATGCAGGGTTTTGCGCACCTGTACCTCAGTATCCGGTTCGTTCCAGAGGGATAACCCTCATTGGAGATATTATCAGTGATATATTGCAAGGTTAGTTTTTTTTATACCAAGGCTGCTTGTATTGCATACCATGGATCAAAGCATCATCGCAGAGGATCCGGTTAATATGCGACGGTCGTTGCACATGTATCTAAATACATAGATATCAACAACCTAGGGTTGGTCATATCATGCATTGTATAGTCTTCATTTTCAAGCATAAACGTACATTAAGTTTGGAAAAATTTCCTCCCATTCAGTCCACGAACCCTCTCCCTCTTCGAGGTGTGCGAGATGTGGCCTTTTGGTATTACCATACACCTACATTAAATTTGGATATTGGTATAGAATAAAAACAAATTACCTCCTAACTATTTGGTACATTAGTTGGATTGCCAAAAATTGCTAAACACTACCATGTATACGTTGTCACTTAGTAATTCATCGAAAATCTCGCAATTTGCCGATCTCCAATACAATACATGTACTCACAGACGCCTTTGAGATTGTAGCAGATGTAACGGTAAGTACCCGAATGTAACTTTCATGAAAGGTTAACAAAATAGAATTTCGGCCAAGGATCACGTGTTCTATATAACCATCATTGAGTCCTGTCTAATCCCCAAGTTGCATGATCAGACTTTGGTCATATTCCCAAAGGTGAACTAGGAATCGACTATGTATCAATAGAATTAATCATTTATCAAACAGTCTATAGTAGACTAGGTTATATGGAGGATCAAACGTGCTAATGATAAAAGAAGATGATCCTATCATATTCTAGATATCAATAAATATCACCTAAAATATCAGTAATGTAAGAGTTCCTACGACGATAAGATAGGTCGTGGATAGAAAGAAAAAGACTGTTATTTTCAGCCCGAATGCTGTCCTGATACAGACGTTAAATCCTTTGTATCCAGCGTGTCGAATTTAGATACAAACAGGCCAAGGTGACCGTCTTTGCAGACCCAGTGGAAATAGCAGGGTCCTATTTTGTGTGTGAAAGATTTGTTCAAATGGTGAATAAACCAACTTTACAGGCCATACCCTCCACAAGAAGTACAAAAAATTGAAGATAGTACTGTCATGCCATCTAGTGAATTCATGCACATAGACGTGAATTTGTGTCGATCATGCCTTACTGATCCACAAATTGTCAGAAGCGGGACTTGGGCCAAATGCAATAATGTGGTTTCGAAGTTATTTATGTAACAGAACAATATATACTAGATATGGAGAAAATGTGTCAGGGAAAGAGTACGTGGCTTTCGGGGTGCCTCAGGATTCCATACTGGGCCCGTTATTATTCCTCGTCTACGTGAATGACCTCCCAATCTCCGTGTCTAGCGATGTATTCTTAATAATGTATGCGGACGATTTGGTGGTCGTGGTCAACGACGCCAGTTTACAGAGGGCTGAATCGAAGATACAAAAGGCAGTAGACAGGCTTGGCTTATGGTATGCTGCTAATAAGTTGAGCATAAACACAAAAAAAGACAAAAATAATGTATCATGGGGGAAGAGTTAAGATAAAAAGGGAAATTTGTGGGGTTATAAAATTGGGTAAAGATATTATCGAGACAACAAATGAAATGAACTATCTAGGAGCTATCATAGACACTGAGCTAAGTTTTAAGGGACACGGTTTAAAATTACTCAGGATGTTAACCCTTTAAGGGCGGGTATCTGTGGCATGAGTATATGGTAAAGGGCGGGTACTAGTGATAATGTATACCGCTAGAGGGCGGGAGATCTCAGGCCTATTTTAATAGTTCTCTAGTTTAGGATATGATGAAATATGCGATCATTAATCTTATTATCTATTTCACCCAGAATCATTAGCTGTGTATTGCATATATATTCTGTGAAAATTTCATGATTATAAATCCAATATTTCCGAATTTATTCCACAAAAACGTAATTTTGCAAATTTAATAAAATGATGCCATATGGCATCACCCACCCCAGCACGGTTGTTGCCATATGGCATCACCCGCCCAAGCACAGTTGCAGACCATTGTTCATTTCTCTTGGAAGGGTCAACTGCTGATACAAAGTCGAAGGTGAATAGGGGCATTTACAGAGCACTACGGATCGCTTTAAGAAGAGAAGCTTACGAAGGTGGGAAATATATTAGTACTTAAGATCTGTTACCAAAATCCGATGTAATACCGCCGGACGTTCGCAGACGAATGCTCCTATTGGGAATAATTAAACGACTGAAAGATAATCACCAGTTAAAAGAAGTAGAGAGGGATATAAGTGTTATGAAAATGAGATCACATAATAGATGTTCTCTGTACATGCCCAGACCCAAGAAGGAGAAGTTTAGGAAGTCATCAGTTTATTTTGGATTGAGCCTCTGGAACGCCCTGTCTGCAAACCTGCAAAACAAAAACTCAAATCTGTTATATAAAAAAGGGATTACATCACAATTGTTGAAGTGAGCATGCGAAAAAAAACCTAGAATAACAAAATAACGGCTTTTGTCAAGCACTGTGAATACTTATACTATAGTATATTATACTATACTGGTAAAGACCTATCTAGACATCGTAAGGTTGTATCCTCACCTTACGAGCTACGTGCTCTCGGAACTACTATGTAATATGAAGAAATATGAGATAATAATCAATTACTGTTAAGCTCATTGTAAATACCATCATAATCTTTTCTGTTTCCATATATCATGCTATTGCTGGAAGAGCGATTCTGTAATAAATCGATGCAATAAAAGCAATTCTAAAAATAAACAAAAACAAAAAAAAACCCGTAAATAAATGCAATATCAATCATGTGAATTTACGTAAAATTACCTAAGATTACTATACGTTCTACAGACGTAAGTAAGCCTTAACATTTCTATGTTTTTATACGTAAGGAATCTATCTGTGAACCACGTAAATTTACGTTTTGTGTTTACTGGGTACCTACCTATCCACCCAACAACCTGCACCAGTATCAATTTGCCCATCCATCAACCTGCCCAACCACCAACTTTCCCAAACCCAACCTGCCTTAACGTTGACCTGTCCACCCACTAACCTGAATCACCCACCTACCAAACCACATTCCGACTCACCTACCCACCAACCTGTGAATCTACCAATCTGCCCACCCATCCACTAAATCCCGATACCCCCACCCTCCTCCACCCATCCAACAATCCACCAGCCTCCCCTTACACCCACTATCCTACACAAATGCCCATCTACCCACAAACATACCATCTATAACAACCTGCATATCTGTCAACCTGCCAACCCATCCAACAACCTACCTCATTACCCCAGATCCCAGAATGAAACAAGAGGAAAGTCGGAGTGGGCTAATAAAATTTTATTAAATTTTATAAGGCTTATTGATATGAATAAGTAGATATACAGTGAATATCAATAATAAGGATAAATGTATAATTGACAGATGTATTTTGGTGTCAATTATGAACAATTTATGATAAAATAGTGAAGTTATTATGTAATATTACATAGTTATGAAGAACATGTAATAATAAAATACCTGCCCGCCCACCTATCCACCTACTTAACCACCATATTGCAAATAAGTGGTATAATTTGAGGGTCATTGTTTTTAGAATACTGTTCTCTTACATCTAAAATTGAAACTAACATGCCCCGCCTTGCCTCCACTAGAACAAAACTAGTCAAGGAAAGCGGGGAAACTGAACCATGAGTTGGATATAGACTAAATGTGCTAGACGAAATATATATGCCCACGGCAAATAACAGGAAATTCAGGTTGGCATTAACGTGTGGTGATTCCACTTTAAAAAAAACCTCGGTCTTTTAGAAAATGATAAAGAATGAATGTGATGACAAATGTTGGATTTATGAATTTGTATTCAAACAAACAGTGCACAAAATAACCAAAATTCCTCGCGAACAAAATACAATAGAATAGGTGTCAATAGGAAAGATATCTCGTTTATTCAATGCCAAGATCTCTTGGCATAGTGCTCGTGTTTTCAATCAGGTACTTCGATACTTCCTCTGCCTTGCACGTATAGAAAGTATTTCTCACAATGCATTTGCATCTTTATGCCGCCTCCTTCATATTGACTGCTTCACATGGCAATTCTACCAGTTTGGGTTCACTGAAACTCACCCCCGCCTCCTCAATGACCTTGAGCCAGAGGGCTAACAGTGGCGGACGTCACTGCCGTTCAGATTAGTTCCTCTTGCGTCTGGATCTTCAAACCGTTATTCAGCAAAGCTGAAGCCATGTTTGACATTCCCGGCTCCTTTCCATCTGACACTGAGAGCTCTACTGTTCCATCCACCACTGTCCCTATCAGCCTGAAGTGGGATTCCCACTTAGTGTCTAATGTACCTGACGTTATGAATAGACATAACAAGTGAAGACGTTACGTATCTAGTGAATAGACATAACAGGTAGAGCCGTTAACAAAGGCCAAGCAGAACCTATAATGACATGTACAGATTAAGCTAACAGAGACTTATAGCTATATAAATGGACACTGGCCACAAGACAGTAGGCACCATAGAAACGCCAGAAGGAGGAAGAAGCTTAGAAGCTAGGCAAACAATAGAGTAGACAGACACAAAGGGGTGCAGGCCCAGGAATGGTTGCACAACCAATGTAAGGCAAGTATTGTATAAACCAATGGAATAGTAACCAATATAACCATGTATCATATGAACCAATGAAAGGACAACCAATGACAAATGTAGATGTTAGGACAGGGTGAATAACAACCAATGAAATGACAACTAATGTAAATCATAAGGAATATGAACCAATGAGTGGACCAGGAAACATACATAAGAAAGCAATGTAAGCAGAAGAGAGAACCAAAATTATAATGCTTTACCAGCAACCCCTCATGCTGTTATACCTGTCTACCACTGTCTCCACTGATACGAGTGTACTCCACACCTTTCAGACAATTCTCTTTTGGTACAAAAATCCTCTTGGCCAGGTGCTTTTACTACTCTTAAGCCCAATGCCCATCTACCGGTTAAGGGTTGAACGATTAGCTCGCAAATCGTATAGGAGTCGATGAACTTGTCACAGGCAAATTACGTTAACCTTTGCTCGACCGGCTGACATCGAGGATAAGGGTTGGTGGGTATTAGTCCTAAGCAAATCAGTTACTAATCAGTGGCTTACCCTTGCCTAGCTGTCCTACATCTACCGACTATGGCCGGCTCCGTTAGGATGCCTCGCCTGAGACACATTACCGTCCGTTTGTCGCAGACAAAGGTACATGAATATTCCGAAATCGATAGATGGGCATTGGAAAATTTGAGTCACATGGAAGGACACACCTCGTACATGGTCTCAGACATAGTCACAGTTAACTCTCACCCTTGGACTCAAGTAACCTTGATGTGAGGGGTGTCAAAGACATGTAATCCTGTTTGCTGGCTTGCTATTGGCTAGGGTAGATACTTAATCGGCGTCTCAACAGTGGGTCCATTTGTCTAACCAAAATCTCACTATGAGTTTCAAACGTGTTTAAAATAGAAATCACTTGAGATTCTGTACCTCGTTAGGGGAAATCGTCGCCGATAATTACAGGGAAAATTCTTTGTCTCAGGGAAATGCAATCCTACCTTTCAGATGAGGAGGTTGTGTTCCAGAAGACATTCTCAGCAGGATCTGTCTCAGACAAACACCCTGTGAGGTACATGGGACCCTTTTCTGTATGCCATAGAAACCCAACTTTATTCAACACTTATGGACGATCTAATGGATGGCTGAAACTGTCTTGGCGAACGGACTTGAATATCATTAAACAACAATCCTTGTACGAGGTACCAAAAAGGGCCTTCATGTGCGATCCTAGATGATTGAACGGGCCAAAACTTTATTGAACGAGGTTCAGCTTGAATCGTCCCCGAGGTCTCCCCTCGCTTCATAGATCCTATCGACCAGTCTGATTATCCTTCGTTCATCATTAGATTGAATCTGGGCTCGTACATGAAGACCCTTTCCTAGCTATACACCAATCAGACCAAGGGACGATTTTTGGTAAACTATATATTCGTAAGAGCTGCCGTATATAAGGACAAATTTAAATACTTAAGTATATCAATTCGCAAACCTCATTCACTACAGAGCTCAATGTCGATACATGGAATATCTCTATACACAGATAAGTCACGTTTCGTTTGCCCACCCAAAAATATACAGCATTAATCTCTACATCATCGTGAATGTTCGGGTTTGACCCTCTACATTCCTCCGCTAGGATCTCTCTCTCTCTCTTTCTCTGATTAATATGTTGAAATCACATTTGAAGAGAGTGGAGTGGGAAGGATCGTACTATAACCTGCTGTTATCTTGAGACTAGACACAAGCGTGCTAGGGTATATCGCAGTTATCTCCATGTCCGACACGTGTATAGATACGTAGTTCGGGGAGTACGAAGGTCTATAAAGGTAGAGGTGGAGAATCCTCCTGTACCTCACTGCTTTATCACATGAAATGTGAGGGACTATTGATCCGTGGCTGTCTTATATCTATATACATGTATACATATCTACATGTGTTCTAAGATGTTTATATGATTCCAGTTAGGTAAAATTGTTTTCCTCTATATAGCGGTACATGTAGTTTTAAATCGAGAGGTCACTGGGTCCCATTTGTTACATCGAAGTGCAAGCTGTTAGTCATGCATAGATCTGGCTTTTTCATTCTTGTTTTGTTTATCGATTGCAATCTGTGACAATGTGAGTTTCTTAGTTGCAATCTAAAAATCTCGTTACAAGCAGGTCCAAATATTTAGCTACTATAATTGTGAAAAGAGAAATGATATAAGTATTGAGATGAGATTACAAGTCAGTTATCAAAATTGTGATAGATTAGAGATTCTCCTATATCCTACATATTCAGTCTTCGTAGGGATCCTTCTATCATTTGTGTAAAACAGCAATACAACGTATATGTTCACACATACAATAAAACATCGTTATAACAAACTTCAAGGGACTGGAGAAATTACTTTGTTGAAACTGAGGGTTTTCGTAACCAGGTTTTGTATGGACAGCCTTAAGACATTGCAGAAATCCCCTTTTCCATAATAATTAATGATATTCATTCAAAATCCTTACTTTTGAGCAAAATGACACTTCAATCAGTAAAATCTCCTTTGTTGTTTCCATGAGTACCGCAGTGAATAATTATACAAATATGTGTGGTTGATTAATTCATATATATAATGAATTTATATGAATGTATACTTGTTGTGGTGAACCATCAGAAGAGCCACCTCTGGCTTGTCCGGAAGTGTTCGAGAAGCTACAGATGTTTTGCCTCTTTGGCACCCTGCAAGCCCACCAGGTGGTGCCCTGGTCCAGGAAGTGACATCGGAGGGTGTCCTGGGGACTTCCTATATGGTGTCCGGACACCCTCCGGACCTCAGTCTGTCTTTGGACTGGGCTCGAACCACCTCTGGATGACTGGGTTCCAGTGTCTCAGTTCATTAGAAGCGTGTCCAACTGACCATGACTAAGACCAAAATACCTGATTGACCTTGGTGCTTGATATAGCTGGATTCTGGAATCAGGCAGTTGAAGAAATAGCAAGTTGATTAGGTGCAAGTTAGCATGGAAGCCTGGCCTATTCACATTATATTTTGGTGCACTGTGGGTAACGCCTCCATTTTTTGCACTCTCCTAGCAGAGATCTCTACTTCTCTACTCTACTTTCACAAAAGATGTGCTGGGAGAGTGCCACATTGGCAAACTGAGACTGTAGAGCCTAGACTGGCCTCAGTCCATGTATTCTTTTCTTTTTATTTCATTTATTTTATCTGGACTATGTAAGGGATGATAATATAATGGTGTGATTATTTAATTCACAACACTCTCAACCTGAATTTGATTGTAACACTTTTAAATTGACATATTTTTGTTGTAATCTGGCCTTGATTGAATACCAAATGTAATGTGACTGAGCCTATTGGAGTGTGTGATATATTTAGGTCCTAGACTCATGCAGTTAGGAAAATAGCAAGTTGACTGGGTGCAAATGGGTTACAGAAAACGTTCCATAGACTGAATGTGACCCAAATCTTTTAGTTGTTATTTATTCAAAATTGCATGCTCCTTCATCGATGATGAACATACCATTTGCTCCTAGTATATACATGTAAATACACAAGTATATGAAGGAGTCTGGATGGTTGAGTGCTGGCATTGTCCTTCTACACTAGGAGCTAATGTTATTTCCATTTACAATGGAAGAGCGCGGTATACCTGAGTTACTTCATGAAATAAAAGTAAGAGAGGGTGAGGGATATTCTGGCATGACTGTAGAGTTGCTTCAGGTCCAGTGTGTTATACCTAAATCTTCATCTGTCCCTGTCTGTTAGTAAATATGTCTATTTCTCTTTGTTCATGTCTGTTTTCTGTCTCCAGCTGTGTACCTATCTGTCTGTCTCCCTGGCACTATCCCTGTCTATATACTGTATATATAACTCTCACTGTCTATATCTTTGTCTCTGTCCCTGACTGTCCATATGTATGTCATACTATATCTTTGTCTCTATCCCTGTTGGTTGGTATGTATGTTTGACTATTTCTCTTTGTATGTGTCTTTCTGCATCTCTGTCTCATTGTCTCTGGCCCTACCTGTATATGTCTGACTCTCTGTCTGTTTACCTGTCCCTGTGTGAGTCTCCCTTCTGTCTCTGTTATCATCTGCATCATTATCTGTCTCTCTGTGTCTCCCTCCCTGTCTTCATGAAAATCAATGATCAAGGGTTTCAGCAAGTCAATGGTCAAGTCTCAGGTGCAAGGCTTGATTGCAGGGTTGAAGGGAGTAAAACTGGTTTGTCAGGTCTGTACAAAGTGGGTCTGAATAGAGTGCATTTAGATGTGTCCCATCAGATCTGACTCTCTGAATAGAGTGTATTTAGATGCGTCCCATCAGATTTGAAATGTAAATACCAGAGTTTAGACAATACTGTCATCTAATAGTTTCCTTTTATAGTAGCAGATTACAGTAGCCATAACTAAGTGTTTATCATTTCATGAAATTATTGACATAGTGAATCCTTTTGTCTTAAAAAAACTAGAAATAAAAATGTCTATTTTTAGGAATCAAGTCAGTAGTGGAGCAGGGGGTATGGTAAGGCTTGATACTGGACCCCTGCTCATTTAACCAGGCCTTTATAGTTGGGACATTGATAGTGAAGTGTTAGATTCTCTGCCGTAAGCTGGAAGCCTGTGTGAGCATTCTAACCTCTAGATGACGTATATGAGCACATTTTCCCATGCTCAACTTGAGGACTTGGGGTGCTTGTCCCTGCTGTATGGTGATTTGGCTGACCCCCTGCACATAAATACCATGGGTTTGGTCTTATTACATAACTCGGCTTATAAAAAGCTCGGTCCGCAGCAAGTTGAAAGGTCACTCGCTGCATTCTCTCTGTGAAAACGGAACCCTTGGGGCCTCATAGTGATATGGTGTTCAGATAGTCGACTGCGGTCAACAGTATTCAGCTCAAGTACGTCGCAATATATGGGATCAACACAACAGCAAGCGGTACTTAAATCATGGGCGGTGCCAATAGTGGTAGTAGCCGTTTCAGAACAAAATTCCCTTTCCCTGTTTTGCCCTATTCAAGATATGTTTGTTTTAACTTTATCTCGATTTTCATAGTTTCTAGTGGTCAACTTGTTTGTGAGACGTATTATACTTTTCGAACCTGGAACTGCAGTCACTGCACCACTCAGTCAGTTTCCACAGAACCCACTGCATCATCCGACCCTGGGCTATCACTTCCTGGTCGGCACCGTAACTCAGTCAAAAATGCACATAGATACGTCTGATAAAAACTGAAATTTGGGGGAAAAGACGATTAATTCTTTGGAGATATCAAATTATTCATTGAATATCGATATATTCTATGTTCCATTTGCTATGTTGGCATAGAGAACGGAAGGGGGGGGACAACAGTAATGAAGATATCAAAATGAGACTTGGAATCAGCTGCTGTTTTATCCATTGTTTCTACTGTTATTTTGGTGATCGTTATGGTGGGAAAACTAATGATATGGGTCCCAGATCATTTGGGTATACCAAATTTAGACGATTGGTACCAGGAGTGAAGCTCTCCATACAGAGTGGGGTATTCATGACGGCCTAAGTAACTATTAAACCATGATATTGACTGTGTGCCTAGGCCACCTTCCACTTGTTTGTTTGTTTGGTTTGATTTAACGTTCAGTCAACCATTATAGGACCAGAGTTTCTCAAAGTTCTTTTACACCACAAGGGTGGTGATCGAATCTATGTGATGAATTCAGGTAGAAATCTCACCCTACACATTTACCGAGGTGATAGTTCTTTTACTTCCCACACCACATAGACATGATATGAGAAGGATTGGCCTTTGATATAGCAGTAAATCTACCACTGCCGGGGGGACGGGACTTGAATCCACAAAGTCTTACAAACTTGGGGTTACAAGTCCAGTGCTCTAACCACGGAGCTAACTCCCCATCCCCCAGCTTCCAGCAACCTGTGCATCAAGATAGTGTGTTTTAGGCAGTTGAAAGATTTCTTTACTTCTATTTATGCCACCATTGTCTCAGCTTCAGAAAGCCAATGAGTTGAAAATAGAACTGCATTGCCACTATTCCTGTTTTGTGGAGCCCAAATTGGTGGCTATAAAGAAATTTTGTCTTTTCAGGGAATGCATATACCTGACTCACGTAAAATTCTTTCAAAGAGTTTTCTTGGTACAGGCAATAGAGTCTCCAACTGTTCCATAGAGGTCTACGTATTTTCTCAAATGGTAAAACCATATCGCAACGGATCAATTATTTACCACATCTGGGCAAGGTAGACACTTTGTGGAAAAGATGCAGGAAAAAGTTACTAGTGCTGATGTTTAAAAATAAGCATGACGATGATTGGATTGATTCTACCCCACTTATTACTATATACCTACTGTAGTAACTAACGTAATTACTACACGTTGCTAATACAGTAACTATGACTTTCTGCACTGCCGTGTAGTAACGTACGTTACGCCTAAGGTCTTAGCGGATGAATAATGGCGGACAGACTTGAGCAGCACCTCGACTCGACCGTAGTTATTGCGATATACGGCAAAATACAGTAAATATACCCAACTAACAACATATAATCTACTAAATTCCGTAGATACATCGAATAATCTAGGAGAAATCGCAAATAATATCTTCACTGGCCTTCTCGAGCAATGCCTGCGTGTTGATATCCTAGCTGCCGTGATTCGCGACATCCAAATTGTGACGTTGGCGATGATGACATCAGATTTGAAGGTACTCTCCAAACATAGATTCTGAGACTCTTTCCCGGCCTGCTTGTATCTCTGCACCAACATGCAGTGGTTTAGAACTGAATAAGAGTTTAATCTGTTTTCACACTAACAGTCTTCTTCCAACTCATGATATATGAGTATATATGTGGAAGCTGACAGTACTAGAGGCTATTTGAAGGGGGGGGGGGGTGTAATGCACGTTATGCTAGGACTGTTGTTTACCCAAATCAGATTTAAAATGGCTCCTACAGATTAAATACGGTAAATATCTTTGTGTTTTTGAGGTATATAGTAATAAAGAAACAGTATGCCTGTGTCTGTAAGTTTCCGATTACTCACTCATTTCTCCGGAGGTTTAAACCTCGGTCTAAAGACCTCGGTTGAAACCTCCGGCGAAACAAGTTCGTAATCCGGAAACTTACTACACAGGAATCCTGTTTCTATATATTACAAGATCAACCAGACAATTGTTTTTGACGTACATGCACCAAGAATACTCCAGTGTTATACTCGCCGCACTACACAGGAGTGAAAGCCTGGGATGCCCTAACTGCCTCAACCAGCCTCAGCACAGTCAAATCTGAATTCAAAAGAAAAATCTATCGGCTCCAGTAAAGTGTGCATCGATCGATGAACTATCTTCTCTCATCACATTGTACATATCTATTCATTCTGTCCCCAGGCCATTATGGCCTATCAAATTTATAACTATATTAAGTTTGATTGTCATAATGTGTCACCAAAATGTATCTGAAAAAACTCAGCTCTTCTTATTTAAAATTGAAAAAAAAAAAAAAATTGGATCAGGACAATCTTTCCAATTTTACACACTGCGTGAAAACCTCCAGTTAATTCCTATATACACCATCGCGGGAGTGTATGTATGGGCTGTAAATTGACTTGTTTTCACATATATATACGTCCATATTCCATGCCAGCGTATGAGGCATATACAAGACTGTTTCCTCTTGTATACATACGCGTCCTGGCTGTATTTCACACCTGGCGTATACAAGAGAAAATAACTTCTACACAATATATATACGCCAGGCGTATATGTGTACCAGTGGAAAATAAAAAAGGTTCGCTCCTGCCGCCTCGAGGTTGAGATCACAGACAATGGTGTTGGTGCAGGCATCCAGTGAGTGAGTGTAGGGAGCGGGCTGGAGCGGCCAGGAAACAGGACTTCACTGTCTATAGTGACAACTTCTTAAAGACTTATAAAGGCTTACATCCACAACCCTACAGAGGAAGGTAAAATCTTTAGAAAAACGGTAAAAAACAATATAATGCAGGGTTTATCATGTGTAATTAATCAATTTATACTCAATCACGTTTTTAAAAGGTTCTATAAAATAAATTGGTAATATAAGATTGCCTTTTTCATATAATACAGACTAAATGACTAATGGTAAATGAGATATGATACAGTGGTGTCCCCTATGTGCAGAGATCGGAATTATTGTATAGTGGCTCACAGAATTGGGGGTATACATCACACAAACTATGCTGGCCTATATAAGCTAATAGATAAGGTGTATACACGACAGAAAATAGGTCTACCTTGTATACGCCGGGCGTCTATATATGTAAAATGGTGGTTCTTGTGTAGTGTCACCTTTGTTGAAGCAAACATTATCTTTTTCATGTTGGCTACTACACCTAGTAGTTCTTCTTCAAGAAAGACGTTTTTATCCCGTATTTGCCAGAATGTTTTTTTTTCATTTCAGCAATTTTTAAACTACAGTCCTTATGTAGCTCCTTATTTAGTCTTTCACTTATTGAGCAGAAACAGTTGTAGGCCTGAGTATGTGTTTTTGATTCCATGGCTTTATGAGGTTGTTTATTTCACACCAATAAGCTCTGGGGTTTTCTACATTTTCAGTTCATTTGGTTTGTAAGCTTGTTTAGATGTCCATAAACCTCTTCCAATGTCCTTTCTCGTATCCTATATTACTATTAACAGATCATGCAGACGCATCTCGGTTTGGATCAAACTGCATTATCAACAAATTTCGAATTTTATCAGTTATCTTTAATTTCAGCTCAATTGTGATCCATGATTTATAACTGTTCCTTCGCTTTTTTATTTGGAGCATGTTTTATTAAAACATTTAGCGATAGAGCCCCATACCTATTCCAAGTGATAGCAATGCCTTCACTATCCTTAACAGCCTGTATCTGATTTCCTATGCGCTTGATATATATGTTGGTCCGTACTATTAGTCAATGTTGTGGGTGACAGATTCGCTATAAAGAATGTTGAATACTGATGTGATTTTATTGGTTGAGTCCAGCAACGTCTACGGCCATAAACTGGACAATGTGGATGCATAGAAACCTGAGTGACTAGAGATACGCAGCCTTACAAAATTCCGCCTTACAGAATTTCTCCAATACAATCAAAACTTTTAAAGAACATACACAATCTTTATTTCTAGATATTTCTACGGCACCACTTAGTCGAACAGCAATTTCATAATTAAATGTTCATGTATGAACGTAATTGTAAACGGAACAGTAATTGCAAGTAACGTTCATGTCTCCCCGACCTTCACCAATGAAGCAAATCAGTCAACGAGTACATATGATGTAGACGTAGATTATATGTTGTGCTGATACCATACATTTTATGGATAGCACTCATTCTTAGTACCACTTTACCGTATATCTAATGGCAGTCGACTATAGTTTATGCTGAAGCGTAGCGAGTCCAGGAAGCTTTCATTCATGCATTTGCATAAAAATGCTAACTGAAACTGATTATACGAAGTTGATGATCTGCTAGAAGTCAATATGATAACATTACAGGAAAGAGATGTATAAATATAATATTGAATCAGCCTCAAGGAAAACTGCGCCAATAAAAAATATCATATGATATTGGCCTATCGAATAATACTTGTAAATGGTTTCAACAATATTCAACTAATCGTACTCAACCAACAATACTGGATGACTGTACATTGAGTCCTGAAACTACTACCTTTGGAATCCCACAAGGATCAGTATTAGGACCGACACTCTACATTAATAGTCTAGCTACTCACCCTGTAGTCTATCCCGGCCCTTTATTCCGATGATACTACAATTACTACGAAAAATATTGAAGACATGAAAATAGTTTTACCATTGGCCCAACAATGGTGTGACAACAATATTTTTACAATAAATGAAAAGAAAACCCAAATAATCTATTACGAAAAACCAGCAGGTGGGCAGCCCCAAATAATAAAACCCATGGTTATAATAAAAAACCAACACCTAAATATAGTTAGCAAATACATCTACCTAGGCCTTACTATTGAAGTAAAATTAAACTTTAATACCCACAGAAGCAATATAAGGAAAAGAGTCTCAGGTAGAATATATTTACTTAGGAAAGTGAGGGCTCAATTACAGTTACGTCTTACCATACTTAAACTATTATGACTATATCCATGTACCCTAGACCAATCTGATAGAAATACCTACAAATGCTCCAAAATAAGATATTAAGAATTTTTTATATAGGAAAACTTGAACCTAACCTCTTGTTAAACGCTGATGAACACCACACAAAACCTAACCTCCTGAAAGATTAATGGAACTTGCACCTAATTCATTATGCCTTTACTTTATCTGAATTTCCTGCCCTAGTCAATAAGAGAAACTTTCCAAAGAGGAGAAATGATTTTTACTGTACGTCTGTATTACTTAAATGCGATTGTGAGTGCAACTGATTAAGCCTAGTTGAATATTTATATGCATGACTGTTGGAAAAAGTAAGTTGTTCTGGGGTTGACTTGGAGGTTCCTACGTACTATTATCATAAGTTACAGCACTGTTCCAATATATTGTTACATAACGTTTATTACTCTTCAATTTTGATGACTTTATTCTGTACTACGCAATTAGATATCAACTTATACAATTGTATACTGTCCCTAACCTAAAAGAAATGCACAAACTGCTTCTACCAACTAAACTATCCATAACAAAAGGCTAGATGGTGACTGCAACAGCCTTTACTTAAATATCTGTACCAATCCTTAAATACACGTAGATGAATTACAATCTATCCTTACTCTCGCTGTGAAGGGAAACTCGACTCTGTTGTTCGATATCATATCATTCATTATCATTTCTACATCTCATTTATCATTGGCTAACAATTTGTGTCATCAGCTCAGATCGTACACTCTATGATTAATTGTGTAAACTGCCTTGTTTATACCTATTTCAAAAGAGGGCTTCGCTCTACCTGGTGTTAATATATAAATCGTTACCTGAATGAAAATTTGTATATATCATATATAAACCAATATTTCAGTTGGGATATAAATGTCCTTTCTATGCTAACTGCAAGAGTGGAATGCCTTACACTGTTGAGTGTTACTATCAGGTGTTCCTCTAGATGTCTATACAATTAATTATTCGTCACCAACTAAAACTGACCTATCTTCATTACATATTTGAGAGTGCCTATCGCCCTACGTTTTAGTCTTACAAAAAAATGCTTCACTAAGCTACAATCTCACAAATAATCATTTTCTATCCAATTATACTTTTCAATTCCAAACCCATGATAGAAATAAGTGCACCGTAAAACATGTGATAGATGCAATGGCATTAACAAATCTCTGATGTTTATTGCTCTTGCTTAATTCCTAAAACGGGTCGTGACCGACAGATAAACGCAGATAAAAAGCTAGCCAGTGTAAATATGCGTTGAGCCTGGTACTCGAGTAGATATGCGACTTGTGATTGGTCAATAGCTGTCTACGTCACAACGGTCAATGTGACACGCCCACCCACATGTTTTTATCGTTCGGTATAAAGTGGGCTGCTCCTGCCCTTTTAATCGTTGTCCAGCTACACTGTCCACTCACACACTCGCCAGGTAAGACAATTTGATCTATTCCCCACTACACACGGGCTGTTTACCAAAATCATTTGCAGGGAATTACTGAGGAAACTTTGGGACTTCAGCTATTCTTTAAACCAAGTAGCACTAAATGTATCTGATGCGAATGGCATCTCATCAGGCACGCTGTTGCAGAATTTACAACAGCCATTATCTGTCAGTGAATATTCTGGCCGGAGAGCGGGTGGAGAAACCTGACACTGCTTTTGGAACAGAACCCTGTATTATTAGCGAAACTTAGGTCTCAGCATTATTTCACCAGAAGGTAAACACGGAGTATCGTGTTGATATATATCCTCCTCCACTCCAATTCGACCCCTCTTTTCCTGTCTCTCTTGTGGTCATATGATTTTTTTTTTTTGGATAATGTTTATTCTGGAGGTTCTGTAGGCTCAAAAGAGTGCCTATTTCCACAGTGCTCCAGGCTGGAAATGTACATGCAATACTTTTGAGCCCAGTCCCTGCCCAACAACAAATGGAACAGGAATCTGAGATATACATTTAACAATCTGGCGTAGAAACAAAAAATCACTTATTTTACCATATTTTGAGTTGTGGTCGGTTGTATCACCGAGTCACAGAATTATTTTCGGCTAAAGGCAGGTCACAGTTGTCGTATGAGACAGTATCTGTTCGGTTGTATCACCGATTAGGTTACAGAAGTATACAGTTTGTCATAGTGGTGTATCATACAACACAGTAAGTAAGGAACACATGACTATAGAAAGACCTATCTTAAATTACAAGTATACCTTTGGTGGTATAAATTACAAATTCTTACTTTGGCTAGAAATTTTAGGAAGTATTGTGCTATGTGTCTAAAATCAACACTATAATTGTACTAACTACGGCATGGGTATTAGGGTGTCTCCCCCGCTCACACTACCCGCTTGGTTATATCTCTACATCATACTGGTATCTCTGTTCTTTTAGTATATTTTTGATCTTTGATTTGCAGGCACTTTTTAAGAGTGTGGTTCTGAATGGGATATCCTGCACATTCCAGATTGTAGCAGATTTAAATAGCACAGATCTTTCGTAGTTTTTGTTTTTAGGGACCTCAGTGTCCAGTACTCTATGACATTGGCGGTGACAACGATACAAAAGTTACCCATCTCGCCAATTAGAATCTCTTGACGCTATTCTCTATCATTTCTTTCACGACATACTGACAGAGTTGAAATAACTACTATTCGAATACTCTAAGCACCTGTTACCCAAATTACCAATGCTAGCGAGTTGACGTAGAGAGGTACACGGCTAGCCTCTTTGGTATAATGTTGCTCATATCTATCATGGAAATGCATGCAGTCTGAAGAGGTCGTCTGAAACATTCCCCTTGATAAATGTATTAGAAAAAATTCATAATTTTCTATATTTCGCGGGTCGAGCATCTAGATAGGAATAACCTTGTTTGTAGGAATTATTGATTCTATGCCCCCCCCCCCCACCCCCGGAGGGCTCAGATCCTATCAGGATCAGGATTTTCTGTACACAGCAGGTCCTTCCGAAAACACCTAACAATTAGAATAATGTAATAATTTGTAGAGAACTATGATATCTCTGGACACAATATAAATGTATTCGACAAGCCCATTGTATACCCCTTGGTTGGCCTAAGATCTGCAGGGTCAAATATCGGGATCAGGCCAAATATGCAACATAAATGCCAAACTTGCAAGTGCTTCGAATCAAAGTAATTTAAAGGGATTAATAAAAAAACTGTTATCATTTTTAGTCGTATCCTGAATCACCCTGTAGTCATTATTTTTCAATACATCCTTTACTTCTTGATTGGCAAATTCTACTTTATATCTGCTGCTATATAGTATTTCGCCATTACATCCTTCTCTTTTGATCGGTGAAAGATACAAACCTTAAAGCACAATTTTTTTCCTCTTGTCCGAGTTGAGCGAATTTCCATATCTGCTCCATCATTTTGTGTATATGAATTCGCGTTTATTAAACTGGCAGACATTTTGCTAGAGTGATGATTACCATTAGACTTTATATGGAAATCTTCGTTTGATGTATTTTGGTTTACTTTGATAGCATTATAACCAGATTTTGGTCGAACGGGGCAACACATGCTAAGGAATGAATTTGAGTCCTTAAAACTAAATGTTCCCGGTTTTCGAGACAGGGTGTAACCAGATGTTAATATTGTTCACTGTCATCTGATACTTTGTTAGGAAGAGTATGAAGATTATTTCAATGGAAACCGCTTTATCTCTATTAGTTTATATTAAATCTAATTCTTGAATTTGGGACTGATTTTGTATAAATCCCATGAACGATTGAAGGTATTAGGTGGGCGAGGAGCACTGGACAGTCATACGGCAGGAAACTAGCATGTCCTTATCAAGGATCGTTACGTAACTCGGACTGGGTAATCTCGTCTTATCTGCGAGCAGGCCCAGCGCTAAAGTCCTCCTGCAAACTCAGCTTAATTCCCAAGGTACACGGTGCAGGCTGAGTATGTATGCCTGGACCCGCTCCGGTCTAACGCAATCAACCGTTATCTACTCCCCTTATCAGTTTGTGGACCTCGCCAGGCCCGCCAAGAATCTACTGCTCGATTACATTCAATGTTCAGTGGGCAATTAGAAACTCATAATAACATGCAACACACAGGCTGAGTAACGGGAAATTACTTATTAACCGTTGTCGTTTTTATATCTTAAATCATTCACGTAATCATAATGTTGTGAAATAGAAAGCTCATTTAAATCATTGGGTAGGGCACTGTGGCAAATCTTTATAGGGATTTAATGCTGATTATGATATTATGATATATAGCCTACTGTGATAGGGATTTTGGTTCATAATGTAGAATGAGCATGAAATGGGAAAGAGATACACATATATATATAACGGAAGATAGTACTAATGATGAAAAAGTGGTAATAATACATAGCACAATCAAATTCT
Source organism: Alentia gelatinosa (assembly GCA_950022655.1). NCBI lineage: Eukaryota > Metazoa > Annelida > Polychaeta > Phyllodocida > Polynoidae > Alentia > Alentia gelatinosa. Next base: position 53,016,831 of record OX465579.1, on the reverse strand, counting down.
ATGGTTCCACCAAACTACCATACTTGCATACTTGACTGTTTTTCTTTTAAATAATTTATTCTAACAAAAAAAATCTCAGAACCACACAAAACCTCAGCCTGAAGCTTGGCGGTTCAAACCCTGTTTCGGTCTCCCCACACTATCCAATAATTCTAATTTCTTTCTTAATATCTTTTGGCATGCAGCGGTTTTTGGCAAGACGCGGCGTAGTCGCTAGTTATTATAGATAACAATACGTTTGTGTGCCCCTTATCTACCGGTCACTATGGTGATCGTTGGTATGCTGGTAGATGGCAGTTATGTTGCAGACGTAGTGGTGTCGCCATCTGCTGATAAGACGGACAAAACGCTGATTATATAGTCACGTGTCCTGAGTTAACACCACTTAGCGTAAGACGTAATGCTTTCCTATTGCTGTAAAATATGCAAGTTACATTTGTTCAGAAATTCAGGGAAACTCATGGCAGGTTCAAGAGAGCACCAAGGTTTATAGTAAAGAAATAGGTTTATGATTTGATTTTCAAAATATAATTTTCTTTTGGTATTTATTCTAGAGACCAATAGGCTAATGCACACGCACCATGCGCATGACTAGTTTCTCCGAAGACGACACGTCACACTAACGTGTGATTTTATCAAGATATTGGAAAGTAGTTTTTGAATCTTTTGTTGCCTCGGTTTATGAAACCGCTGAGAATAAATCACCACTGACAGGAAATCACATTTACCCTTATCTCTTCCTACGTCGTATAAGGACCGGGAAGGATACATGAGAAATACAAGCTATATTGACGCTTTTATACAATCAAGAGAAGGATTGGGAGGGGGAGGGGTGCGAATTAGGGATAATACCTGGAGCCGCCGGGGGTGATACCAACGAGGAAGTATGATGCTCTCTAATATCTTACAATATTGAGGAATTCCAACATGAACATCGGAGATTATATGCTGCAGGTAGCTCCTATCTATGCACTAGTCCTTCATCTCTTATCTCATCCGGTCCTTCCTATCATCACCTCGCTTAGTCACGCCGTCCAATTTCAAGCGCTGCATAAGCGCACATCAAACAACAGAACAGCCGTTACGTAAAGGTCTGTTTGTGCGCTGATAAGCGTCATTTTGCACGAGTTCCCATCCCTCTGGAGATAACATGTCAAGCATCGATTAACGTGATACAAAGAGGCGGGTTGGATTCTGATATTTAGAAGGAAACCCACGAGATGGAAATAGCTTGGTCCGTACTCCACCGAGTTTGACTGCAGAGTAATCCACGAAGCGAAGCTGAGTGAATTACTCTGAGGTCAAACGAGGTAGAGTTCAGACCAAGTTATTTTCATCAAGTGGGTTTCTGATTTTATCTCACCCCGTATAACACTATCTATTGATGAAATGAATCATCAAATTAGCCATTGAGTATTGGGTACACGAACCTCACGGCCGTGGAGTACGAGTTCCTAATGTTAAGCCTATGGAGAAAAATACCGAGGTTAGATAAAACTTTTAAAAGTTTTGAATATGCCGTTGGAAATATTCATAACAATAAAATATGCAATTAGATTATAGAATGTGGATATGGTCTAAGATAAGTACGTTGGTTTATTGGACCAATGCTTGGTATTAACTATTAAAGCTCACGTTCACAAAGGAATGCCAAATGTTCTAACTGGGTACTTAACCGACGAGAATACACTACGAAGTAATCCTTAATTTGTTAATGATGGGAAACTTTCTGCCTAGGAGCAGAAGCATACACGAGTGTCAATCAATTTTGACCAAGTTGTGGTGTACCTTGACTTTCACTCGCCCTTGCTGATCGTCTCCCTACCAGAGTCAGAATGTCTGCTGGAAGAGTGAATCATTCTTCGAGCAGATCTTTTGTCTTGGTAGTCTCTATCGCAAAAGTCTATAGGGGTTGGAGATTGTAGTACTCTTGAAGCCCCTTATCCATATTGTTATTTTCGTTTTTGTGTATTTTGATAGAAAGAACATGAAATTAGATTTTGTTATCAATGAGCTATATTGATAATGCTTTGTAGTAAGTATTCATAGTTTCTATTCCACTATGTCTCAAAAGGCTACCCTGCTTCGAGATATTTGCCTCGAGCTCTCTGGCCAGAAAGCGATCGGACCAGACCAACCTTAAGTCGGAGACAGGGGTTGGTAGACCAACCTTAAGTCGGAGACAGGGGTTGGTTGCCAATCTATGGCTTCATCTGCGCAGAGTCCGTGTTTGTGTGGATGCATCAATGGTGGTGCCACTGAAACATCCCGCATGACCTCTGGTGTGGTGTTAGGAACTATCATTTCTTTAGATATACTTTCAGAACCACAATCTCAAAATAATAGAACGCAATGGTAATGTCACATCAAATGCCTCAGCAGAGCTCATCTTATTCTACAATTGATCTTAACCAAAGAACTATTACAGTTTTTACCCTTACCTACGTTATTGGTGCGTTCGGTTGGGGGGGGGGGGGGGGCGAATTCCGTATATATGTGGCGGAAATGCTCGACATTGTTACTAAATAAAAGGATCTACATATAATAAGATATACATCACTTGATTCCTATGAAGCCCATCGACTAGGGCCCTGGTGAAATAATTTATTTCAGATACAATACAAATGGATTACAGCAGTCTTCACTCGCTAAACAATATGATGTGCATACTGTTAACATCATCCTGATTATCCATGGGATCGTCATTTCTCGATTCGTTATCATAACTGGTAATTACCGATATTTATATTGTTTTACTTTCAGCATGCCGACCTACTTCTCCATCGCCAGCGACCTGAACGGGTATGTCCTCGATATCGAGGGTGCTAGTATCGAGCCTGGTACTCGTGTTCTCACTTGGGAGAACAACGGCCAGGACAACCAGCTGTGGTACCAGGATATCTACGCTGGCGTGATCCGCTCCAAGCTGAACCACGACTACGTGCTGGACTTTGACGGTGAGTGTGTGACGGGAAACCACCAGGGTCCTTAGTACATACTTAATTCCCGAGAAATAGCTTCAGGTATGAAAATGCAGATTTGTCCCTTCACTCAAACAACCTGTGGTTGAACCTGAACAAGTAAAACCCATGAAATACGAAATTGATCTGATATTCGTATGTCATTGGCGGCAACTTCACTCTCAGTGCTGATTCAATTTTATGTTGCGACGGACCTTTGCCTGGTGGAGTAAGGCAATGCATGGCCATAGAGTAATCGAATTAGAGAATTTATATAACTGTTCAGATGTTCGAACCGTATGAGTGTCCTGTTTCGACTTCATTCAGATGCAAGTTACTTACGGGAATACATTTGAGAAATGTGCTTCTTTCTAAACAGATGGAGACCTGTGCATTAACCCCTACAACCCTGACAGCGCCACCCAGCTGCTGATTTGCGGAGAGGATTGTGTGCACATGTTGGCCGACCCCGCCAAGGTAAGTTTACGTCTGGTTTTGTTTCCCAAAAATTCAATAGGACATACTTCATTGGCCATTTCAGTAGGCGTGCAAGCATGTAGAGCCCATCATATATACAATTAATTGGAAGAGAAACCTGTTCCGGTTTGGACTCAGTTATGTGGTGCATCCTAAAAGCGCATTTAAAGTACATTCGTAGACATTGACATATTCAACTTCAATTTCTGTAAAGTCCCGACTACATCAATCATAATGTGTTGGTCGCATCCGTGGTGGTAACATTAAAATACGCTTTTACTAAAGTACATCAAAGCTTTCCTTCCAACAGACACATCACGCAGTATCTCAATTAACTCGTGATTCATAACTTGCCCTTGTCGTGATGCAGGTTCTGGATGTGGCTGACTGTGATGACTGTGAAGGAGCACGCGTCTGCCTGTGGGACCACAACGGAGGCAAGAACCAGTCCTGGTCCTTCAACTACCAGTAAGTAGTAACACAAACAACCTCACAAAAGAAATATCCTAGAATTAAAAGTAACATCATAAGCTATGAGCTAACACTGACGGCACGTTTTCGTATCAAATTTGTCGTGGCGATGCACCCATCCTCCCAACAACCCCACGACCTGCTCACGATAAAAGCGCATATATATCTTACGGTCGTGATTCTCGCTTTCTGAATGTATTGAACAAGGTTAAAGAATCGCCTGAGTTTGTCAGTGTCTATAACACAGATTATGTCGGACTGCATTGTAGATATCCTGTGTCGTACTTCTGTTGCAGTAGGCTATATTGTAAATGAGTCGGGCTAAATGGGTGCTGCACTCTAGAGGATAAAGATCGAATACAACACATCCTTGATGATATTCTAAAGCAATTACAGAGGCAAAATTGTAAATTGTAGGCCTATTAGAAACATCAACAAACAAAAGAACAGTGAACGGTTATTTTTCGGTTTGTATCTTCTTCGTTGTATGTTCATAGTTTACGTCATTCCGCTGATCTAAATGCCTTGCTCTGTTGTCCACAGGGACCAGGCTTACTTCATGATCCGTGCCGGTCTGAACGGTCTGGTGCTCGACATCTCCGGCGCTAACAGGGATTCCGGCGCTGACGTTGTCATGTGGGAGGTGACTGGAGCTGATAACCAGCTCTGGTACGAGAACCACTACGGCATCATCTGCTCAAAGCTCAACGACTTCGTGCTCGATGCCTCATGTAAGTAGATTGCGCATATTGATTTTTTTAGCATCCCTTTAGCATGTTACATCAATTCGGTGATTGAAATGATATCAAAGGATTGCATGAATATCGATATAATTAGGAGGTATGTAGAATTGTAATTATCTGACAACGCATGGCCAAGTGTAATAAGCAACGTCAACAGTAACCTTTAACAAATGGCACACGTCACGATTATACCAATGTTAGTGTGGTTCTGAATGTATCCCAACTAATATGCTCGCAATATAGGTCACCACAGATCATCGATGATCCTCGTGCATCTGTTGTTTCATCTATTTTAATCCAGCAATAACTATACACAGTCCATTGATTTAGAAAGCCCAGACTGATATACATCTACGTGCTTTTTTAACAGTATATTGTTATAGGATATGATTTTTTTACTATATATATTCCACTTTCTTTTAAAAAAAAATGGCAGATGGCGACCTTGTGATGCAGCCATTCGACAAGGACAACTCAAACCAGGGCTTCGCCTTCTTGGAGAACCGCATGATCAATGCCCGTTACCCAGAGAAGTGTGTGGACATCAAGGGCAACGACTCCTCCAGTGGAGCTCACATGGTCATGTGGGACTTCAAGGGAAGCGACAACCAACTATTCGCCCTGGAATACGTCTGATCTCCCCTTGCAATATCCTTAGGTACATTATATTCCCGTAATCTCCCGTAATCTTCAACAACATTTCTCGACTCCTGACAAATTGTTTCGAAAGTTTCATACAAAAGGGCAACACAATCCGAATGAATGTCTAATATAACATATTTCACACTGCTGGATGTTGACTGCTTGCTTTGGGATTATGAGTAGTTCATCTTCAATTCCTAGATTATAACATAAGTACAAAAAGTCTAATGCCGTTATCTAATATCCATCTGGCATACATTGAAATGTTACATGTTGACATGAGTGTTTTTATCTCCTATCTAAGGAGCATGATCATTATTTTGATATCAATATGCCTAGATATAGTTTATTAATTTTGTGTGTTTATATCTTTTCAGGTGAGAAAGGAACAATCCCGGTTTCGAGCATGAAATTCATTTACAAATAAAACTTGCATAGACAGATATAAACGTGCCTTGTTATTTGTCATTCGAAAATGCATGCACTAATAGCAAATAAATGAGTGGGTCTATCCTTATACATACATGTAAACATACATACAGGCTGAAATACACCTTACAAATCGAGTACTTTGTGGTGTGCAAAACCTAGGAACTGCTTATTTGCTGGTGTTAAATAGTCTAACGCTAACATCAGACAATATTGGAATTATTTAGCATTGTTAGGTCGCGCCAAATATATACCATGAACGTGGACACCAATGGATTTAGTAGAGAATGTAAAATTGATTACTGAGAGGTAAATTGTCAATAATACAAATAATTCCAGATCAAAGTATAGATTCTGAAGTTCATTGTGTAATACAGACGGATACCTTATCATTAGGGGTTAGGAACAATATAGTCTACTCATAACCTGTCAGGAGGGCATTTGTTATAGCACATAAAGGCCCGGCCCCACTGGTGCGATGCGATTGTCGCAAGTCCATAAAATGCCATAAACGCCCGGCGAGGGTCATAAAAAGGGCACCGCCCGTCGCATCGCACACAGTCTCTAATCTGGGGCTGGACTTGCGCGCGTGTGCGATTGTGTGCGATGCACGGGTACAGAGTTCTTCTTATCATATTTGCATAGAAACTGTACCACACTTCAGTGATTCCAGTTAGTTACACAGGATACCCTGACCAATGCCACCTTGGACCTGCTACAGTTAATAACTACACACCTGAGGTCTCAGGAGGTGTGAAAGCTGTGAAAATGCCAGGCTATGCCTTTAACCTAGGTGTGATTCTGATACTTTGTAAAGTGTGAGGGATGAAAAGTAATATAATTAACTCTAATAAATATCATAATGAAGCTGTATATCTAGGCATGTACATAGATGCTACCAGAAGCGTTGCGATAAATCCATCGCACGAAAACCACCAGTTTATTCCTATATATATACACCATCGCGGAAGTGCATGTATTGGCTGGATATTGACTTGTTTCCATATATATGTATATATATATATATATATATATATATATATATATATATATATATATATATATATATACGCCCAGGTCTTATATATGGACGCGTCTTGGCTGTATTTCACACCCGGCGTATATGAGAGGAAATATCCTCTCCCCCACCCGCCTCCCGCCCGTTGTTCCAGGAACCCGTGTGTTCCAGGTGTCCTCAGTAGGAAGCCCTCCCCCCGCCCCCCCCCCCCCCGAGGGGCCGTTTATGGGACCATAAACCGTGTGCGACAATCGCATCGCACCAGTGGGGCCGAGCCTTAACTGGCATACGCTTTAGGGTATGGAGTCTATTTACCTATCACGATATTTACCTTTCAACTTAAAAACAGGGTCCTTATTCAGTTTAAAAACACATGTGGATAGTTCATTAAAGTAAGGAAGAGGATAGAGGAAAAGGGAAGATACAAGACCATGATGAGCATAATTGTAGTTTAAAGCCTGGCGTCCACTGAGCTCCCGATACCCTACGATAGACACTACCCCGCGTACATCGGGGTGCATCCTCAGGTGTATCGGCTACGGATTAAGGTTGACTTTCCAATGCTTCAATGTTTCAAAACATCGCCGCAACAAAGGTCCGGATTTGGCTTTCCACTTGACGGACAGTGTTCATCTATACATCATTAGAAAGGCGTTTTCATGGGTATTAGAACACTTACAAGTTTGTCACTTAAAACGAAATATAGTAGACATGATCTTTAGGAAACTTTATACCACTTTATGAGTGTGTTTCCTAGTGCACCGAGTAATTGATTGGGATATCGGAAAATTTGCATATGTTCCCTTTTGAAAATCAAAATATAAACTTACTGACAGTCTTCTGCATTTCTTTAGTTATCTACTGGTTTTTTTTATCTTGAGTCCTTACGTTAACTTTTCGCAGAATTATGAGCTGAGAAGTACAGAGTGCCTCGCTGCCAAGTCTATGGCCCATGACGTGCTGGAACGTTCTTATAGTTGTTGCTATGCACAAAAGGAGCTTTCATTGTTTATGGTTCTAGGGGGGTGGGGGCAAAGTTTTCAGTTCGGGAGGGGACAACTTTGTTTGAGCCCGCGAATCACTGGGCGATTTATCTCCCAGCGAGAGGCAGTTTATCAATAAAAGAAAAGATCTTCAAAATTATTTTGTCTTTAAAAAACATCAAACAAAGAGATGTTTGCTTGAATAAAGTATTTTCTTGGAATAGCAGGAAAATAAAACCTACTTCCATTATTCATATCATTTATATTGTAACCAAGAGTACGTATAATAAGTGTCTTATTAACCTCAACAATTGCATAGAGTCTGTGTTCTGCTTTCTTGTTGGTACAAATTATTATGGTGTTTGAGTGCCCCTTAGGTAATGACCTGAAGTGTAGATATTACCAGGGACTATCGTATTCTATGCTTAGAAATAAGCTTATCTTTTGTATGAAGATTACAAAGCTGCCTGCCCTTAAGGCCACTAAAATAAACTTGTTTCTCATCACCAAGCCATGAAACATATGAGGAGGGCGTTTTCCCCCCTTTTTTGCTGGATCAAAGATGGCTTTTGAAATGTCATGAAATGGCCCTCAGACATACATGTATTTATTTAGGTCCTACCTTGCACTCTCAAGCTAAACTCCTAATATATCACTCATTTTAATGTGTGTAATATGAAAATAAATGCTTAAAATGATTTGACAGTCGAGTTTTAGGTTTTCAAAAATCTCCGGGATTACTAAAATTGCAAAATTCTCACTGATAACTATATTGGGCTAAATGGGGTTATGGTTTAGAATGTATGTGTGTGATTAGGTAAAGTCCTGTCAATGTGTAGACCACTCATCCATACATTGGTGTGCATGAGTGGCTGTAGGTAAATGTCCTAAGTGTTCCAATGGGGATGAGCTAGCCTCAGCCTGCTGTATCTGGAATAGTCCTGGGATGTATCACAGTGAGATATCTACTGGATTGTGGATGGTTACCAGCAGTCACTGGAATCCTGGATTAATTTGTCAAAATAACACAGTAGCTGGATGTAGGTAGGTTATAAGTGGTGGAATACTCCTTGACTGCATCAGCCCTTCACAGAAAGATCTAGGGAGAGGCACTTGCAGCATAACTCCTTTTATTTGGTATTCAGACAATCACTTCCCACAAACTCAGTTAGAAGAACCCTGAACTAGGGCTGCTACTTGTTTATATAGGAATTCTCAAGGTTGAATACATTATAACATCAAGGCTGAATAAATTACAAGACAATTCCAAACAATTGGCAGATTTTGGGTCACTTTGGTTGGGGTCAGGACTCAGATTTGCCTCATTTTCAAGGGTTCCACATGGGAAATCATGATTTTGAAATTATTTCCACCTCCCCAGCCCTTAATAAACTATTTCATCAACGATTTCGGATATGTACCTAAATGGGACAGTAATGATTATGACTGTGAGTGTTCTGGGGGGTTCCAAACAATTGGCAGATTTTGTGTGACTTTGACTTGGGTATGCAGGCAGATTTCCCTCATTTTCAGAAAATCTGACATGGAAGACATCGATTTTGAAAATATTCCCATCTCACTAAGCCTTAATAAACTATTTCATCAACGATTCCAACATAGTTCCTACATAGAACAGCAAAAATTATGGCCCTAGGTATGCTGGGGGGTTCCAAACAATTGGCAGATTTTGGGTCACTTTGGTTGGGGTCAGGACTCAGATTTCCCTCATTTTCAAGGGTTCCGAATGGAAAATCATGATTTTGAAATTATTTCCAGCTCACCAGCCCTTAATAAACTTTTTAATCAACGATTCCGGATATGTACCTAAATGGGACAGTAAAGATTATGAATGTGAGTGTTCTGGGGGGTTCCAGACAATTGGCAGATTTATTTTTTTAATAAGAGGAGCGGTGCTGTTCTTTATTCATTCTCATAATTAATACATTAACAAGTTGACAAATCTTCTCATTCGGCAGCTCAATAAAATCGATTATGTACATGTGTTCGCTCCATCGCTGAACGATGGGCAATCCTTTTAGCTACAAGTGCACACTCCAATGCAGAACAATCGCCTCTGAAACAAAAGAAATAGGTAACAAGAGATGGCATAAATTCTGTTATAAGGGGTGTACAACAATAAGGACTCGTAAACTAGCAACTGTGCTGACCTTTGGCCTATTAAAGGGGAACACGTTTATCATCATGAATTTCGTTTGTTAACTTAATTTATATACTATATTATAAGTAGAGCTTATGTAAGGAAATACATGGTCAAACATAAGACGTTGAACACTGAATCTATGTACATTTAAGTCCATTCTCCGGGAGTAGTTTATCTGTGGTCAGTGTTTATCTCAATGGTTGTTAGAAAAATGTCTTAATATACCAGTTGGATATTAACACCTTCTACTTCTTAAGTTTGAACAACTAGGATCCAAGGACAGGGAACATGACAGTTGGACCTAGGGACAAGACGTGGGACATGACAGGTAAATAAATACATGAAACGATGTAAGAGTGAAGGAAGAGTTGAAGGGAATGTTTCAGTATGTTGTATGTGGTAGGGTCGTTTTCCATAACCTTTTAATGTCATTACCAAAGGTCATAGGCAAGGGACATTCATCAATATCTCCTAGCCTTGAATCAGCCCTAGGTCATTGCATTAGAGTTTTAAATGTGTGAAATGAGTTCATATAAAAAAGTTTGCATCATACCAAATTTCCGATCATCTAGATCCCGCACATGCCAAGAGGCCAGTTATAAAACATAAAGTAGTGTTTTCCACCCTATTGTGCTTTTACAACCGGCTGTAGGTTCTAGTAAGTAATTCATTGGATATTACCATATATTTGTAGCCATTTGTTGAACTTCTCTGGCTTCCCTTTCCTATAACAGTTGTATTTCTCAATCTGTAGTAATCTTCTAAACTTGGTACTCTATGTATAAAAGCATAAATCATTATCATGAAACAAGCGTTGTCTGTATATATAGAACTTGACTGAGAGGTAAATATAGTTGTGAACTTTTGTGGACTGGTCCGATCCATCCAGGCCGAAAAGCAAAGCTGTTCTGGAAGTATTTAGAGTGACATCAGGCTGTCTTCCAACTCCTGTCGTGGATTATGGATGCCAGGGACAGAAGGAAATATGGACTGTGCCTCTTCCTGGATCTCCAGAAGGCATTTGATTGTGTTGAGCATGATCTGATGCTGGAGATCCTTGCAAGAGTCACTAATAACCCACAGATTGTGCAGATTTTTAGATCGTATTTTCATCAAAGAGAGCAAGCAACTAAGTTGAATGATAGTATGTCATCTTTCCTGAAGGTTGTAAAGGGTGTGCCGCAGGGCTCAGTAATGGGCCCTGTTTTGTTCATCCTTTATATAAATGGCTACCTGGACGTAATTAGGACTGCTCGCTGTCTGTTATATGCCGACGACCTAGTATTGTTTGTGTCAGGATATGATGTAGATGTAATGACTAGATTGTTACAAGAAGACCTTAGTGGCCTTGTTGCATGGTTTGACACATCTAAACTTAAACTAAATCCTAAAAAGTGTAAGTCCCTATGGATACCCCCAAAATATATAAGAAACATGATTTACCCGAAGTGTACTATACAGGCAACTGAATTAGAGAATGTAAACCATTTTTGTTATCTTGGTGTAACTTTTGATAGTAGACTGAAATTTGATCTCTATTATGAGAAACTCAGACGTGATGTAACTAGTAGAGTCTTCAAGCTACGAAAACTAAGATTTTTTGTGAATAGTGAGACTGCTGTATCAATCATTAAGACCATGATTCTTAGTAAGATGGAGTATTGTGATTTCATTTTAACTAGGGCCCAGTTGGATAATTTACAGATTGCAATAAATAATGCACTGAGGGTGTGTTTCAAGGTAAGGCTACGAGATCAAGTACCAATCAAAGAGCTGCAGTCCAGAGCGCATCTAGAGTCGCTTGATATTAGGAGAAGGTGCCATTTGTTAGCACACATGCACTGGTGGGCATCAAAACCTGAGAATTTGGTCCCTGAAGGTCCTTATGAAGGACCGCGTACACATAGTGCTGGGAAGATGAAAATCAAGCTAAAGAGGCCAGTTACAGATTTATTTAAAAAATTGGCTCTTTATCAGGGTGTACAACTGTGGGACACTCTAGATGTGGAGGTGCAACGAATAGTGAGCAGGGATAAGTTTAAACAGACTATAAAGCCTTTGTGTTGATAGACTACTGCTGATTTGGTACCGTCTCTGCAAGGTATAAATTGATAGTGTATTTGAGTTTTGGGATGGTTTTGTGTGATATGGTATTGATGTTCCTGTGGTTTTGGATGTAGGGAACAAAACAAATTTATCTCCTGGTGGAAATGTATGCATCTCGTAATGTTTTGTGTTTCTCAGTTTATAATACTTGGTGTGTGGTAGTATGTTTAAAAAAGTATGGAACCTGATATAGGTAATTAGTCCCCTGTCTTTTCTTTCCCGCCAGGGGCTCTTGATGACACTGATATACCGCATAGTATGTATATATACTGAACTTGTGCTTCGATCTTTAGTCTGTTATTGTCCTGTCAATTTTTGTCTTTGTGCTATGACGATAGCGCTGAAAATCAATTGTATTATATTGAGTTTTTATCGTCAATAAACACATCTTTACAAAAAAACACCATTATGTACTTGAAGGAACCACCTTGAAATCACCTCCCAAAGGTGCCTCACTTTCGGGCAATCAACAATGAAGTGTTTTCTTCTTAATTACAATATGAGCAGTTTGGGCTATCAATGATCTTTCTTTTCGCTAAATAAAGGTTGGTCGGGACGATCCTTTGCAAGATTTTGAATTTGAGTGATTGAAATTTAGTACATCTGGTCACTTTAAAAGCTCTAGTATATAAGTCATCCCAAGCCACCATGTCTGGGAGGGACAGGCTCGGGTCACTCAACCATCTTTTTTTGTGCTGTTGGTGTACAGTATTTTTGAGAGTATGCAGGCAGATTTCCCTCATTTTTAGAAAATCTGAAATGGAAAATGTCGATTTTGAAAATATTCCCAGCTCACCAAGCCTTAATAAACTATTTCATCAACGATTCCAACATATTTCCTATATAGAACAGCAAAAATTATGGCCCTAGGTGTGCTGGGGGGTTCCAAACAATTGGCAGATTTTGGGTCACTTTGGTTGAGATGAGGAGTCAGAATTCTCTCATTTTCAAGGCGTTGGCATGGGAAGTCAAGATTTTGAAATTATTTCCAACTCAACAGAACCTCGCCTATTCTACCTGCCATCTTACCCTAACCCAAACCCTAATCCTGGTGGCCAGAACTGGAACTATCGCCCCTGGCGGAATACACGGAAATTATCGGTCCACCCGCGAAACGCACTCAAGCATAGCCGAGGTGATGAGATCGTTGAACAAACACGGCGCTCGCCCGCGTTTCACATCCAGAGGTATAGGTCCGTGGTAAGTGTAATACATCCAAAAACCAAGGCAGGCTTACAAAGCATCATTTCCCTACTAAAAAAGTCATCTCAAATATTTCTATATATTGACAGTGTGATCGAGGCTCTGCATCAGATACGCATGTCGTGTTGTTTATTTATGGTCTAAAGCCTGCGCATGCGCTTACCGAGGTTACTGAAATCAGGCATACGCATCGGGCTATCCCTACAGGTATAGGGAGCCAAAGTGAACCTGCTGAAACCACAGATACCCACCTACAAAACACCATTTCCGGATGTAGGCGCTCAGTACTTTGACTATGTAGGTTCGAGATTATATGTGTCATTATCTTTTAGATCCAAAATTTTGATAAACTTAACAACTGTCATCGTAGTTTCGAAACAGAGTTATTCAGAGACGATAGTAGTAAACTTCACTTCAAAAGTAACAAACGAGACCAAAAACAAAAGTCTAGCCTCAAACCCCCATAGGTTTAGCACTAAGCCTCGTTCTTACTGGCCACCGGAAATGGAAAGGGTATCTGTGGTTTCAGTGGGTTAACTTTGGCTCCCTATTTTGCTGCCATGCCTCCTAGCGGCTACCTGGAGAAACAGCGTAATTGCCAGGGTGGTGTCTCATGCATTCACCCCCACAATGTTTGGTAGGTGCTGTCAGAAGATGAATAATTTAGCTGTTTTTACACCCAATATTATGAGGCACTGAATAGTGACTTAGCAGACTTAGGTGTTTGAACCCACTCCCATAGAAATAACATTAGCGGGAGATGACCTCTTCGCGCGGCCTCTTCATGTGCGGTGAATTATGGGATACCTGCATAGGTCGATACCTTTAAAAATCGATAAAAACGGCGACTGGCTTAAAGTTGATTAAAAGAGAAGATACAATTTTCCCAACAAATGACACAATTCGACATTCTCATAGTGTCAGAATAGAAAGATACTATAGAGGAAACCTATGAGAGTTTAGGGTCTGAGCTCGTATCCCATCGAGTTTCAATCTCATTGTAATTCACGCGGCTAATTATGTAGAGATTCAAACAAGGTGGGATTGAGCTCTGACACTAAACTTGAATGAGTTTCTGAATTTATCTCACCCTTAACATTGACTAATGGCCTATCATTCGTGAGATGATCCCCCATTGGATATTTTTCCTAAATACCTAATGGGCGTTAGATATGAGTTCCCAATATTAAGTCTATGGAGAAAAATTCCGGGGTGAGAGAAAGAGCCATTCCGCTATTATGTTATCTGTAGTGTTTGGGTAGTGCTAGAAAGTCATTGAAGAGGCCTAGATGTTGATTCACTTTGCTTCTTTATTTCGGAACCGGCAGGAGTACGAAAGTGCGGGTCGCAAAACATTACATGATACACCATCAGTTTCTATTTCCGTTATCAACAATAACAACGCAGTTGGTGCCTAAGGTAGGTGGTTTACATAGACCCTATTGAGGTATCCCATAATTCAGTCTATTCACAAGTTCCAGTTTTCGATGGTTACCGACGTTGTATGGTGATAGACCCTTTACCCGTAACCCAGAATTAATGCAGTTTAACAGTTTTCAGAAATCTTCCAATTGAAATTCTGATGCCAGAAATGGAAATTTCAGCTATTTCTACATGGAAATCCGAAATTATATTCTGGTTTTTTTTCAAGTATAAATCAGAAAACTGTGGTTCATGTTGTCGTAGTGTGGCCAGTCAATCGGGAGCGGAACTTTGCCTTACCCGGGGCGATAATCAGGAGTTTAGTAACCTCTGGAGGCTCTATTCACGACATTATCAATGACTTTTTCATTATCAATGTTTTAGATTTTAGATTTCTTTCTCAACCCCTACTAACATCCCTATAAATTGTAGTAGCTGAATATAGATATAGATGATAGATCTTGATCTAGTCCCGATCTAAACCTAGATCTAGTATGTTTTATTTTGCAGGCTTAAGGCCCGGCCCCACTGGTGCGCTGCGATTGACGCACGTGTTTTATGGTCCCATAAATGCCCCCCGGCGGGGTTTATGACCCCCATTGAGATGGTTTCATCGCACTCAATCGCAAAGAAAAACCAGGGATGCGATGGAATCGTCGCAGTTTTGTGGTGGCACCTATGGAAAAAAGAATCCTGTCGACAATAGGCCTATACAATGATTTTACATTTTCATTTGAAAAATTCTCTTTTCCTTGTGCCTCTCTCACACGATGAATATTTTCGCCTATATTTTTCTTATCTAACTGACATCCCTGTACAGTAATATTATCAAATATGGAACTTATAGATATCCATATAGCTAAAGGGGCTGTAAATATAAGTAAATATGTAGATATAAGTATAGTTATATTTGATTTGATTCTAAAGATTCCACTAACCAAAGAGAATCCAGCACTTGATAAACTGTGAAATGTATGAAATAATCCATACCCATGCGACGAATCCATCGCACATCATGAACATTTCATGATGTGCGATGCGATAAATTTGTCACATCGCACACGATCGCACACGCGCGCAAGTCCGGCTCCACAGGAGCGATTGTGTGCGATGCGACGGGCGGCGCCGTTTTTATGACCCGCCGGCGGCCGTTTATGACTTTTTATTGACTTGCGACAATCGCATCGCACCAGTGGGGCCGGGCCTTTAGACATCGCAGCAATTGCAACCTCGGCGAGGGTTCCTATTCATCTTTTATTTTTAGAATACCGTATTTGCCTGCACTTTTTTACACCATCCCAATCTGTATGATAATATATGATATTTTCCTGTGTTATTTACTTTTATTGGCTCGGTTTGCCATGTCCATTTTTGCTGTATTGAACTGTTTAGTGCGTTTTCAAACCAGATTACAGCTTTAGGTCACGTGTCAACCTAGGTAAATAACGTAAGCCTAGGTAAAAAAAACCACTTCAACCTAGGTACGAAAACGTAGGTTACTACACCCCCAGCAGCGGTATATAACTATTCATACCAAGAAAAAAGTCAGCAATTTTTCAGTTCGCTCCCCGACTTTCAAAATGTTCTGAGACCCCTGTTTGATGCCGACGTGTAGCCGGTGGCACTACTGACATAGTTTCTGATAGAGGAACACAAATGATTGGTTTCATTTCCGTCGGTCATTGGAAAATGGCTAACAGCAAGGTGGGCTGTGAGCGGACGACACAGTAGTACACCGAATAGACGAGATCGTTGATGATAGTGTCCTGTGGCGCCACCACATGCATGTATGGCAAACTGACTTTTTCTGGACGCAGACACAAAAACATACATGTATATTGCGGATATAAAACACACTCTTCTCCGTTATGCAGATACCATCACCCATTACTATACTTTCAATATTACTATCATAAAACTTGATGAGTTTCAAGTTTGGCATAGTGACTTCATGAGGCGAAGCCAAGTGAAGTCAAAAAAAGTTAATCACAAGATATTTCAACTAGCAAAAATTCGAAAAAAATATCTCAGAAACCACCAGTTTCAAGATATACAAAACTTTGATAGCCCCCGTGTTTGATCATCTAGGGTACTTTATAAGTGGAGCTTATAAGCAACTTCTGGAACGCCTTCAGCGAGTTCAGAACAGAGGGTTATGCATTTGTACTAGGAAAACAATTCGAGAGATCAGTATAGACGATTTGCATTCGCGATGTAATGTTGACCGTTTGATCCAAAGAAGGATCTACCTCATGTATCTATATATGAAAAAATACGCTGCCAAAATCGAGACAATGATTAATCCGAGAACAAGACAACAAGAAAAAAGACTAGTAAGAATGAAGAGGCCCCCGCACAGCCTTCTTTAAGAAAAACCCGTTGTACACAGGGATGACGCTCTGGAATGACTTGCCAAAAGAGATCCAGGACGCAAAGTCTATATATCTGTATAAGAAAAATGTAAAGTTAAGAACTAAATCTGTAATGGTTGCAGAAAATGAACAAGTGTAAGTAACAGAACGAAATAACTTACCTGATATCTACAGCTTACAAGGATCTCCATGCATGATATTTGCTACCATCTCATCTCATCATTCTCATACAAAATCAACCGGCAATCTCTCTGATTTTTTGCTGTTGTAAATGTCTGACATTGTTACTGTAGGAAGAATGAATTTGCCCTGCAGCGGTACATAAAACCTGCAAACCAGCAGACTATCCTGTATCACATTTGTCAAATAAAAAAAAATAAAATAAAAAAAAGTCTGGAGCCAAAACTCCAGGAGTGGCATGCAGTGGCCAAGATTAAAACGAATCAGGTTTTAATTTTGTCCTACCTCGTCTCCTCGATTTTGGAATATTACGTAATATAAATTCTGTATGCCTCTAGTGGCATATAAAACTCCGTATGCCACTCAGCGTGTCATACGGAAACTCAATGTTAAGCCTACGGGATATTATATTAGGGGTAGGATAATTGGATATATGTGACTGTCTATTGAAATGTTATTTGTGAATATTGATGATATAAATTCTGGGTTGAGAACCTGCAGAGCAGAATCTGTACACACATTGTAGGCATAATCTTCACCTTTGTGTTGACAAAACGTCTGATTCTGGACACAAACCACAGTTCTGTAGGGCAGGTAGCCAATTGTTCCTGGGCGGCGCTATTTTGCCCCCGAGTGGATGTCCTTCACATTGGTTGTGAAAGTGTACGCTGTCTGCCAGAACTACACTACGTTAGCTCCGGCCAAGTCAACTTTTTAGCAGCAGGAAGATGCCTCCAGGCATTCCCCTGGCTATGGCAGGAAGATGCCTCTAGGCATCTTAGAGGCATCATTGATACTTGTATACAAAACTCAATAGATAAAAAGACAATTGTTTGAGTTAAAAGAAATTTTGACCGTATAAAAGCTATATTTACCTTTGATTTGGTATAACAAAATATGATCAGTCACCATTGTAAATTACTTAAATCACATGCCCATCACATGACATTGCTATTTCCAAAAAAAAGCCGTAGCAGGGTCGTTTGGTGTAATGGTGAGCAGGGGAATTGGGGGCTGCATGGAAAGGGTTAGACAAATGCTGGTAGTTGGGGGATTCCTAAATTCTATTGATTTTTGCAAATAACTCTGAATGGTATAAGTTCCATATATCAGCAAATAGAAAATGCTAAAATATTGGCATGTCACCATGCTAACTTCTATGGGAAGGCCATCTGAAAATGTAAGTGCTTAACTATTGGTGTCTATGGGAAACTGCAATATTTTGACTTTGGTGCTAAATGACACTTATGTTCTATTGCTATCTTCAAATAATTCTGGATCATGATAGTTGGGAACATGTACAAAAATACTATGTCACCATGCTAATTTCTATGGGAAGGACATCTGAAGGAGGTTAGTGCTTATCTATTAGTGTCTATGGGAAACTGCTATTGTTTCATGAAACCAGCTGGCAGCACCAGTGTCTACACAGGGGCCAGTGCGATACCTACCCACATTTGTCTTTAAACCCGCGGCCGCCTTCACCCAGTTGTGGGAACTGTTTGTTACTCTCCTACCAGACCATTTATACTGCGTGGAGAGTGTATTATTTCACAATAACGAGGCCTATTTCCATTTTTCTTCCCTCCTTTCGTGTATATTTAAGATACAATGAACATAAAGCTAGGTTTCATTATCAATTTGTTAAGCTATGAATTATGCCTATTGAGTATTTCTGCTTTTAGACCCTACATAGAACAAAACTACTTGGTTTGAGGCGTACACAGAGTGACTGAGTGATAACCTTTGGAATTTAACCCGACCAAACCCTATGTCGTAGCTAAGTGTAGAAGGGGTTGGTTGCCAAACTTGTGAAAGAGGTGCTTTTCACCACTGGGGGTGAAAAAGTAGGTGTTCTTCACTGCTGGAAGTCTAAAGGTAATCGATTGATAAAAGAGCACTGTCACAACCCTAGTCTTTTCACATATTAGAGCCTTCCATGTCTTGACAAACATGTCCAAGGCTTCATATTTTTACCTACCACATGTATATAAAATGTTAAAATTCTGTCAGATCTGCGTGGAGTTTCTCCTGCAACTAGGCATGGAGACTGAAGGGCCACGAGAGTGAGGTTCTCCTGCAGTACTAATCTGTAACCTGCTACTCTTGTTTGTATTTCTATACACAGATATACTTCTTCCATTAGGATTTATTTTTCGCCATACCAAAAAAACATTTTGTACGCACAAAAAACCTTGGCCCCGTATGATAATCTAGGATGGTCGGATCCGCTTGGGCTTTTTCCCCGACATGGAGACAGAGTGAACCAGATCTATGTATCGAGAGTGAAGCACCACGAGATTGAGAATCTCTTGGAACTGCTATTCTTTTTAGTTGCTCTACACTCAGATGTGCTTCTTCGCTTATCATATATTTCTACCCATGCTGAAAACAAATTTTAGGGCTGTGGTTTTCTAATCTCCTTATCACTGGTTTCAGCGCATACAGTTCTGAAGCCGAGGAATAACTTCACACATGTGTCATGCAAAATAATCGCCCTTGGTTCGCTTAATATTCATGATCTGCCCTAGCTTTTGCACGCTGGAAGCCTGCACATCTCCAGTCACCCCTTACGCTCGACGTAAGCGGTAGATGCGCGGAGCTTCCAGGGTGTAGCATTTGCTGTGGAGACCAAGGCCTGTAATGCGACCAATACCCACCAGATAGCGTGTCCATAGGCTCTAGCTACGTAGTCGCTAATGCAAGATACAGGAAAAGGTCTTCGTGTACGATCCTAGTTTATTAAACGCGTCCCAGGGGTCATATTGAATGAACAATAATCAGGCTGGACAATACGATCTGTGCGGTGATAGGGGACCTCAGAGACCCTCTCCCAGCAGATCTTTTGCAGTACTAGCATTTACTAATCTCTGCCTCAAACCAACGCTGATTACCCGGGTATCTACTAAGGAGAGGGGGAACCAGCCAACATTTTATATTCAAAACAAGGCAATTGTCAAAAGATATGAAACAACCCATATATTATGAATTGTGAAATATAGTAATTGTTAAATGAGCTGCACAGACAATCCAGCTATTTCTTTTTCAGCTTTAAACCACTTTATAACGTGAATCCACAGTTTATTAGACTGCCTATTCGAAGGACCACATGAAGAAAATAATCCCAGAGATTATGTCTAGTTTAAAATAAGTGTATATTATTTAACATATAACATATAAGTAGAACAAAAAACATGGTTACATGTATGTTAAAACTTCCCTCTCATACGTTCATGCTTTTCACCAAATCTCTCTTTTTTTGCAGTCCGCTGGTCGCCGATGCAGCGAGGGATTGGCAAGAATAGTCATTTGCTCACTAGTTGTGTAGCAAAGTTTATCCACATCTACTAGATACATTATTAAACCAAAATGGGCGTGATATCCTGCAGGAAGTAGTTGCCGATTATATCAATGACTTTCTTTCGAATATAGGTCCAAACTTAGCAGGTAACAAACAATGGAAATTTCATGGAGCGGAGACCCACACACGGATGGGTCTGGTACACGTAGATAGAGAGGAGATTGAGAACATATATAGTCCATGAGCCAGAGGCTCAAAATATGGGTTTGACTTTCAAATGGAGGTAGAAAGTTTCATTATGATTTTCAGTTAGCCACATGTCCAGAGTTTATGAAAAAGTGAGGGGGCCATTTCTGATGTCCAGCTTAGCGGCACAGGAAGCCCGTTTCCATGGCAACATAACAAAAAAATGGTCTATTTAGAAAATGCATACTTTGTATTCTAACTTGGTTAAAATGGATCTTTTCTCAAAATTAAAAAAACAAACTATAGTACTATTTTAGTGCTCTTTAACCATCCTGGAGTCAATGACCTTGCTCAAGGTCATCATCTCTATTTTCAAGGTCAAACATCAAATTTTGCTCTAGTTTTTTTAAGTACATTACTTTCAATTCCTCTCATTTTTATGTTTATGTACAGAAATTTTTTAATCTATTGTTTTTGGAAACGTACATGTCTTGGCCTTACAAAAAAACTGAAGTAATGTCCAACAAGTTATGTTAAACCCTATTTTGCGAGCTGACACGCACTCCGAGCAGTCACACCGTGTGCCCTATACCGCCGCTATTAATCTTCCTGTCATATGCAGTATCTACACTGTGCGCCTCCTACCAGGTAATTTTGTTCTATGTATACTCTAAAAGCGGATATACTCAATAGGGAATATTCATAGCTAACAAGTTGATAAAGAAACCAAGATTTTTTATCATTATATTTGAAAAAAATAGACAGGAAATATGATTATGAAGACTATGATTAAAAAAACATAGATACATACTACAGCATCATCATAGCGACATAGATACCTACTACAGCATCATCATAGCTTCACGAGTTGTTAATGATGTCTAGGTTTATGGTCATTTGGTTCACAATGCACTCAAAGGGGAAATGCAAACATGGAAAACGGCCTTTGAGAGTAGGAAATGGCACCAGTTGACTGTGAAAAAGGACATATATTTAACAGACAGGGACAGATTAAGATTTAGGTATAACACTCTGGACATGAAGCCACTCTACAGTCATGCTGGAACAGCCCCCATCCCCTCCCCCCCCCCCCCCACAACCACTCCATCTACTTTACTGACAGTTAGCTACACTCAAGAGCCTGTTTGTTCTGGCTCACTGGTCTCCTACCACTACAATACATGTACATTTCAAATCTGGTGGGACAGACCTGACTGTATAGCATTGGAACACTGATGGGACAGACCATTCACTATGCTCTTCAAAGAAACATAGACCCAGTAAGGTGGTACAGGGTTGGTGGAAGGGTAGACATCTCAACCCAGTCACTCCATATTAGCACCTCTCCCCTACTCCCACACAAACACTCCTTACCTTCATCCACTGGTTAGGCCACTAAAAAAAAAAAAATTGTTTCTCATCACCAAGCCATGAAAAATATGACGAGGGCGCTTTTTTTTTTTTTTTTTTTTTTTTTTTGCTTTATCAAAGATGGTAGACATACAGTAAAACCCTGCATAAGCGGACACCCTCCGATCCGGGCCAAAGTGGCTGCTTACGCGGGGTGTCTGCTTATGCGGGGTTTCCAGATTTTTACTGGCTATACATTTAATGCATCCCTGACATCAGGAGCTTTAATTTGATACTAAATACACATACCTTTCATGATTTCTATCAAGGTTCATCTATTTAAAAAAAAAAAAAAAAAAAAAAAATCTTCTAAAATCGTTTTTTCAGATGCGCGCGGTGATGAGAAACAAGTTTTTTTTTTTGAGTGGCCTTATTGAACCTGTCATACTCAGACCCACATAATACTTGATTCAGAGACATTTTTAATGCATTAGGATGTATACACTGATTTTAATACCAGAAATTAGTTTTATTAAGTAATCAGTTTCCATTTGTTTAAACATATAGATTTCTGAGACTTGATCAGTATTCCTGTTCATGACACTTGAGAACAACTATTAAATCAATTCTCTAGGTTTATTTAAACATTCTTGACACTTGATTCTTGATCAAATAAAGATTGCTCAAATACATAATTTCTTATGATATTCTCTTACTTTTATTTCATGAAGTAATTTAGGTATACCACGCTCTTCCATCGAAAATGGAAATAACATTAGGGCTTCTCTTTTTTCAACTCATTCAGGACTTGCATATTCAGGGTGGTGCTAATCTTTTTTCACATATATATTCTTTGGGGAGGGGCTTTAAAAAAATTCCATTCAGGTGACTGTGTGTGTGTGTGTGGGGGGGGGGGGGTGTATATTCATTGGAGTAGGGGACGTATTTTGGTAACTCTGTGGGGAGGTATGCTAATTTTATCTAATTTTTTCCATTAGGGGGATTTAAACGAAATTTTTTAGTATTTTCTTGGGGAAGGGAGGTATTTGAAGAAATTATTTCAGGCGGGGGGGGGGGGGCAAATATTTCAAGTGCTTCTGTGTTGGAGCAGGCTATTGCTTTTGTACTTTCATTGGAACGGGGACTTATTTTGCTAACTCCAGAAGGGGGGAGCTTATTTCATCTTTATTTTTCTATGGGCGACTTTCTTAAAAAAATATTGGGGGATTGTGCTACTTGTTTTCATTTATTTCCTGGGGGAGGGAACTTTAACCAAAAAAAATTCAGTTGCCACTGTGGAGGGTTTGTGTCTTATCTTTAATGTTTTCATTGAGACAAGGGACTTAATCTTAATACATCTGTGTGTGTGTGGGGGGGGGGGGGGTGATTCTATTTTCAAGTATTCTGTACTTGTTAGTTTTAAAAAAAGGTGAAACTTTCTTGGTCCACATTTTGATGTAATATCATGACATATGTGATCAAACGTAAAATTTGATTCATAATGTACTTGATTAATGTTGTATCAGATATTATGTCGTTATATACACAATAATGACTGGTCTTGTGTACGTGTGGCCGTAATCTCCATGTAGTCGACGCATGGTAATATCCGAGTGATTAGCGAGGATATTACGTCGTCAACTACGAGGAGATCACGGTCACTCGTATACAAAACCAGTCGTTATTGTATTTATTACCCACCTTCAAGATTAATAACAAGTCTATTGCAATTAAAAAGTTTATACTAGACATTTACTTCCAGACACCACAGCACTGTCAAGCATGGCAGTAATTCGGTGTAGACATAAACCAATAGTATATCAATGCTGAACGTGGCGGCCTCGCGACCATCGAGTAAGTGACCGATCTCTCACCCTTGGTGGGGTGGGTGCCTAGATTATGTTAATTTTCCTATACAGAGAATGACCGTCATTGGTTATTCTTGATCATGTGATATATTCCTGCGTTTTTAATTGGTCGTGTGACCAGACAAAGAGAGGCGGGAAAGTTTATTGTCCAATGAAATGTGGCATACTATCCAGAGTGGGGTGTTCCCATGCTGGTGGCGCCTCCCTCCCAACCACAACTGATTCGGTATCAACAAATCCCCAGGGAAAGTGAGATACATGAACCACAGAGAGAAAAAGATACACTCATAAACCAATAGTATAGTTCGCAATAAACTTATGATTTTTAGCATGCAAAGTGTGTTATCACAGTGATTTCTGATGTCATAATTGATTCAAAATAATTACCATTGAAAAAACATTCAAGAAACTTATTTCAAAGTACATGATGATTTGACCTCATTATGGATAGTACTATTTTTCCGGAATCTCTTGCAGGAGATTCTGACATGCCAGAATCTCCAGGTAGCTAATTTCAGGTGCCCTAAACATTTCCTATGAAGACTCCGTAATAGGTGGGTAATAAAAAAACCTCTCTTTTATAAAGAGCATGAGATTAGAGGAGGGAAAGTGGGCTCTCACATCTATTATCCAACCCACACCCTTTTAGACCCCTGATCATCCCCTTTTGACTAGACACGCCCGTGCCCCCATCAGTAATGTTAAGTATAATAGGAGCTGCATGATATAATGGGGTTGAACAGCCACCCTGCCCCGGCCCCTACTTTCTACCCGCATATCTAAATATGCCACTAATGTCAATGCGAATCATTATAATTTATAGATTATTTGTAATTTTATGCCCCTCTCTCTATTAATTAATTCAACATTCTGCCGGCATCTCCCGGTTCGTTTGTCCCTCGTGGGTCAGTTCAATCAAAACCAAGCATATTCAATATAGTCCGTTTGTTTCCTCCCAGAATGGTATGGCTTCTGAGGATTTTTTAAAACTTTTTTTATTCAAGTAACCATTTCAACGACAGGTACAATCACCAATTGGCGTTCTTTTAATTGGGGATGACCTATGTACATTTGTTCTACATCAATATGATATTACTGGTGTTACATCGAAAATGGAGTGGAGGGGGGGGGGGGGGCATCCGACAATGTCCATCAAGAGCTGAGCCAACAAATCAGTTATCAAATATTGTGAGGTATGAAGCCACTTTACCTATCAATATTTGTACTGGTTGAATATATATACTTTTTAGATAGTGTAGCGAACCACTGGTTGCTGAGATTGTGTGGCTGAGACTATAGTCGCTACCCCGTGCTAACGCCTGATCACAGGTGGGTTCGGATTGAATCCCAGAAAGGTAGGGGGATGCGGGATTTTTTTTTTGGTTTGAAAGGCGTTTATTCAATCTGTCTATTGACAGGTCTTCCATGAATAAATGAATACATCAATCTTGTCAATCAGAACATGATAATTTGATATGAGTAAAATAGTAATTAGTGATGAGGATGAATACAGAGCCAACATTGAGCCAGGTACAAAAAGATCCCTGAGAAATAGAAACAAAAATGTCATAAAGAACAACATCAACCTCGACATAGCTCACTGGTAGGCACAAATACAGTGTTAAATTAACATGTCATATAGCTGTGCATTGCAAGTTCAACTGTTCACAAGTCCATTCCATCGAGTTCACATCGCACCAGGTGTTTGAATGACAGTTTGGTCGGTGCCATCTGGGTATCTGCAGTTAATCTGTCCCAGATAATGGTGCCCCTGTAAGCAGGACTACGCTTGTAGCCATTTGTTTTGAACCTGCGTTTCACAAAGCGTACTTTCTCGTCGCTGCGTGTGCCACGGGTTTCAAGCTCAATATTCACATTTGACTTAGATCTTTTATAAAAAATGCTCATTAGTTGTTTCTGCCTTCTTACATACAGTTTTTCTATGTTACATTCAGTGTGCAGACGGTCCACTCCCATGTCGGCAATACCGACACTGGTAATTAACCTCAAGCCTCGATTTTGTAGTCACTGCAGTTTCGTAATATCAGCCTGATTAGCTCCGTCATGCAAGAAGCAGGCATACTCCATCACGGGTCGTATCGTACTGAGGTAGACTAGGCGTGCTACGCCTCTAGTCATGCTATTCCTAAGCTTTGCAAATTTGTATAGCCGGGCGTTTGCACTTTTTATGACGTGTTTCATGTTATCCCTGAGACTCAGGGGGTCATCAAGATAAACTCCAAGATATCTATATACCAGGCAATGAGGTAGAGTTGCTTCACCACAACGTAGTGCAAGTTTATCGAGTCTTTTAAGACGGGGTTTAGTCCCAAACCAACACGTCATAGTTTTCTTATGGTTCATAGTTAAGCCATTAGCATTGCACCATGAGGCTATGGAGCAAACGGCAGCCTGTAACAATGCAGCAGCATGTTGGTCATCGAGGCTTGAAGCATATAGTACTAAATCATCTGCATACTGGATGCAAGAGCAGTTTTCTACAACATCACACATATCATTAATATGCAGAATAAACAGGAGCGGGCCGAGCACCGACCCCTGGGGAACACCAAACGGGACATTCATAGGACCAGACTTTATGCTGTTAGCAGTGGTTATTTGAACTCTATCTGTCAGATAGTCTGTCACCCAGTTGGTATAAGCTGTAGGAAGTCTATACAGATGTTTTAGCTTAGACAAAAGGATGTCATGTGGGACACAGTCAAAAGCCTTGCGAATATCAACGTAGCAGACCGCAGTAACCATTGCATCGTCACGGGCATTATAAAGATCGTCAGTAAATTTAAACAGTGCATCTGCGGTCCCAAGGTTGGGCCTGAACCCGAATTGGTCAGACGAGAGTAAACCACCGTCATTCACAAATGAGTATAACCTTGTATGTACTATCTTTTCGAGAATTTTGCTAGGCATTGGGAGAATACTTATTGGGCGCCAGTTATTGATGTCAGTTTTAGACCCGGCCTTTGGAATCGGGGTCACATATCCCGTCTTCCATTGTTTTGGTATGATACCGATAGTGAGCGATAGGGATCTACAACCTAACGCTTAACTACGGACACAAGACCAGACTCCGGACTATTTAGATACAAACAGTTTATTGTATCCTCAGTTACAGTGCGTTAGTGCTGCGGGGCACCAACTAGCGCGGGAAGAGATTCGGGTCTCTTCACCATTGAAAGGTCACACTCAACTGAGAGGCACCGCGACCTGCTGCGGACTCAGTCTTATATACTGACTGAGTTACATAATGCGGGCGACCCCGTAGTATTTGGCGGCCTTACCGCACAGCAGGGATCGGCACTTGCGCCACCTAGTGTGAAGTGAAGACAATGCTGCTCGACTACCCTGACCCCTACACTACCCCTGCCAGCTTTTACAGGGGTAGACCATGCAGCCATTCCGCTGTGGGGGACTTCCTGAAAGAGTTACAACTAAGTCGAGCAGTTCTGGGTACTCTTCTAACCTTTCAACGTTCACAAAGAATTTTCACTGACACCATAGTGTAAAAATGTGGAAATGGGAAATAAAAAATGTACAATGTAAACTGCACTCTGGAAAAAAGGACAATCAACATGGTGATAAATGTAAAAGTGAAGGAGTAGCCTCGCTACCACCTTCCAACGTATAAAAAGCATGTACTATACACCTATGCCTCAAAATACTCCAAATACCAACCTCTGCTATGCAAGTGGTAGTTGAGACGTACCAGCATACTGTGCCGGTATGGCGCCGTACCAGCATACTTTGAAAGCTCGATCTCATTGATTAAGAAAATCAAGTGACCTATTTATGGCGTGATCAGAATTCAGACAAAAAAATCAAACAGGAAATTAATAGATGATATTATGAGAATATTAATACCAAAGAAATTGATTTTAAAACAGTTTAAATTTTATTTACGAAATCGCGGCTATGAACATCGTGCGTGGTGTGTAGCAGAAAACAACTTCCGCCCTCCCAAGTGAGTTTGATTTCCGTTTCGAAGTCGACTTATTTTGGCAAGTTTTTGAATATTTACAGATATTTAGAGGTGTATAGTACAAGTGAAACTTGTTAACCTAATTGGGACGGCTTATCGTACCTTGTTACTATCGGTATAATTATTGCATTCGCTCTGCGAGCTCATGCGATAATTATACCGAAAGTAACGCGGTACGATAAGCCGTCCCAATTAGGTTAACTAGTTTCCCTAAAGTACTAGGTCTGTTTTCCTGGTTATCACCATCGATAGCATTGAAATGTCCCTTACTTTGCCGGAGAAAAAAGTGAAAAATCTTCAAGAAGCTATTACAGCAGCTATTGAGAAAGGTTCAGTTACTAAGAAAGACCTAGAGAGAATAGGTGGTCTAATGTCTTTCAATAGTCAGATCGTTAGAGGAGGTAAGACCTTTGGTCGTAGGTTGTTTAACCTAAGGGCGTCTATGGATAGGCGAGATTACAGAAAAATTGATGAAGAGACTTTGAAGGATTTTGAGTGGTGGTTGAGATTTTGCGAAGTCCTTGATTGGTATCATAGATGGGATACATGTAATGGCGTCATCTGAGTTTGAAGGTGAGGTCTGAAGTGAGCCTCCACCTGTACAGGTGTGTGAAGTAGTATGATAGTGGTTCCACCTAGCGGGTTGTTCATACATAAATATAGAGTCTTACTCCCTCTGGATGTAAGTCACACATATTACTGATGGAAGTCCATTCATTATCCCAGGTTTGAATGATCATTTAGAATTGGCTCCTACCAAGGTAATTGAAAATCCCAATATCAATGTTTACGAGTTATGGCCGGTCTTTGTCAGTATCAGGCGTTGGGGTCCGTTTTTGTCTAATTCAAGACTTCATATTATTACTGACAATATGCAAGTTCTTGCAATTGTCAACTCAGGCCGTAGCTGCAATAGTATTTGCATGGGTTGGTTCAGAGAGATCTTCTGGTTTCGTTTTATCTATAACCTGGATTTGCATGCTAGCTATATCAGATCTGAAGAAAATGTTTTAGCTGACTTTCTATCTTGTATGGGATACACTGGTTATTCTGAAAAATGTTTGACCCTTCTTGAAGACATGTATATGTGTTGCTCTTCGTTTTGCAGACCCCCCAATGCCTGAGTTACAAAGGATAAAAAATGATCTAATCGATTCCGGTATTTCTGATAACACAAGAAAGGTCAGGGATTTTCATCTCCGGAATTATGAGCGTTTTTGGGTTAAATATTCCTTGGTTGCCTTTCCATGCTCTGCTTCCCGAGCTGGTCTTTATGCTTCATATTTATCCGGGTTTTTATCCGCCAGTTCCATCAGGAACTATCTTTCTGGTCTTTGGTATCAGCAAAAAATCTTGGGTTTTGAGGATTTTTCAAACAACTATTCTCTGAAACTATTGGTTTACTCAGGTTTACTCAGAAAGGCCCCTTGTCTGATTTCTAGTTTTCCCATGACAGTAGAGATCTTAAAATCGATTAGGTCTAATCTGGATTTGTCAATTCCTAACGATTTGTCTTTTTGGTCAGCATGTGTTCTGGGTTTCAGATCACTTCTCAGGAAATCCCACTATACTAAATCTCCTCACACACTTCTGGTATCTGATGTAGATTTTGAATCTGATCACTTAGTCATACGGGTTCGCAGTTCTAAAACTGATCAGTTCTCTAATCAAAATTGTTCAATTTTTCTAGGTGTTATTCCTGGTTCTGACTTTTATCTATTTCAATTATTCCATAGATTGGTTGAGGTTTTTCACCTAACCCACGCAGACTTCTTGTTTAATGTTCAATCAGTGGTGGGTAAATGTTGCATGCCTTATAATTATTTTTATTACAGGCTTCAGAGAGAAATCAAAACTCTGGGCTTGTGTGACAAAAATATTTCACCTCATTCACTCCATCATGGTGGTGCTACTCTGATGGAGTCTTTGGGAGTCCCTTTGGACTCAATTAAATGCAGGGGGAACTGGAAATCGTCAGCAGTAAATCGTTACCTACATTCCGATTCCAGAATCCATCTCACCACAGAGGGGATTATCAATAAATGTTTGAAGTAGTTCCTCCTTGTAGTTGGCGGGTAGTTGGCCTGTTATTTGTTTATTACTATGTAATTAATTACCGCCAACTCCTGTGTCACTTCTTATTTTTTTATGTAATGAGGTCAATATTTTATTATTATATATCTAGATATATAGATATAAATACCGAATGAAATGTAATTTATTATTCACCTCGGAGATTAATTACTTCCGTTGTCTGGGTAGTAACTGTAGTAAATGCGGTAACTACGGAGATGGTTCCTAACGCGTAGAGTGAGCAGCTCATAACGCTTTCCCTCACTCTTCATTCACTCCTCGACCTACTCACTGGTATTTTTTCACTCGGTTGAAAAAATTTTATATTTTTAATTTTGGGATTTAGCCCAATTGTATGTATCATATTGTGGCAGGTTTATGAGTTTTATGCTTGTTGTATATCAAATTGAATAAAGCCTGTTATTTGTTAATTACTATGTAATTAATTACCGCCAACGCCTGTGTCACTTCTTATTTATTATGTAATGACGTCAATAATATAAATATATATATATATATATATATATATATATATATATATATATATATATATATATATATATATATATATTCATTCATAGTATAGTCAACACTATTCCGGTAACAAGAAACTGGAAGCGTTCCTATTATGATATCATTTGCTATTATTTCCCTCTCCGTACCCTCCCTCCCTCCCTCCCTCCCTCACTTGTTGACATATATATCACGGATGGAGTGGGTTAAATTCGGCAGAGCAAGAACGACAAATTATGATTAACTGGACCTGTTATGATCATTTGCTGTTTATTCGAGGAAACCAGAGTTGCACCCGCATGGCACGTTGTCCATTCAGTCATCCGGATGTATCCGGAGCCTAGGCTAGCAGATTTTCCTTTGTAGACGGAGATGCGCAGCACAGAATAAACAGTAGGGCGGTAGATAGGTTGGGTGGGATGGGTAGGTTGGGTAAGTTGGTAGAGTGATAGGTAGGGTAGGGAAAGGTAGGGCAACATATGTAGCTTAAGGTAGGTAGGTACGTACGTAGGTAGGTAGGTTGGCTAGGGAGGTAGGGGTAGTAGTTTAGGTAGGTAGCAGGATACTAAGTAAGGTGGAGAAGGTAGGGTGGTAGGTAGGTAGCAGGATGGTAAGTAGGGTGGGGTGGTTAGTGTAGTAAATAGGGAAGGGTGTTGGACAGGGTAGGTTTGATAGGTAGTAGGTAGGGCATGGTAGGTAGGGTGGCAGGTAGGGTAGTGCATTGGGTACGTTGGCAGGGTAGTAGGATGGGTAGGATAGGTAGGCTGGTAGGTAGGGTAGGGGAGATAGGGAAGTAGGTACAGTGGTGGGTAGGGCAGGTGGATAGAGTGGGTTCAGTAGGACAGGGGGAAATTGAAAAGATATGAGACGAAATACTGCCACACAGTTTTTAGGCCTCTGCCTAGACTCCTATAGTTAAGGCCTACTTCTTCTACACGCTGGTGTTATGCGCAGCTTAGAGCCGCGCAAAAAAACGTTATAAAATGTCTGTATGACAACGTTATCTCTGAACGTGGATGATACGTAATAAAATAGTGCATAGCATACCCACACTAGAACCAGTTGACATTTCAATGTCCATGTACATGTAGCATGACGACTGCAGACGGCATCCAACGTCGAAGCACACACACGATAGATGTGAAGTCTACATGATTGCATGCCTTCCCTGAATAGACCCGAATAGAATACACCCTACACACACTGCCAAACCCTGCCTTTATATACTTTGCCCACATTGTCTTACATATATTTTGCCTACACATACACTGCCTTAACACACTGTCGGCATAATCTGATTACATATAGGCCTACCTTGCTTACACTCACCTTGTCTACACACACTGCCTGTGCACACCCTGCCTATAGACACATTATCTTTTGATTTGCACATCACGCCTTTTACTAGGCATTGTTACGTTGAATATGGAGATCACACCGTTGAGTTGCTTTCTAATGTTAAAATGGCCTTTCATCATTTGTGATCACAATGATTTCCCGGAGAACCGTTCCATATTGTAAATATTTTATCTATTGTTTCTCGTCCATTTTCTCTTGCTGAGCTGTCCTCTACATTTACAGATAAGCGTAGTGCACCTTTGGCATATCGAGTATAGTTATTCAGATAGATATCTACGGATGGAGGATATCATATAAGTCATCATTTTAACATATAGATGCCCACAGTCCGAGTAGCTCCCTGGCGCTGAGTGAGTACAGAGAGAGCACCTCGACTCAAGTCATCACTGGGGGCAGGTGGGGCGCAGCTGTCAGGCCGACTCACCCTCGGTCAGAAGGAGGGGAGGGGGCTGCTCGGCCTCCCCACCTCAACTCCAGGGGAGCGCCGAGAGAACGGACCAACGAGTATAGACCAAGAGTAGTGAGCTGAACGGGAGAGCGCCCACACTCGCCCTCATCCTCTCCCCCAACGGCTCGAGTTGCCAAGTTCAGCGGAACCTATCTACTATTTACTTCTGGCTCGTCGTGCTGTCGACAGGACTGCGGGTCAAACATTGTGGATACGTTTCTGCCGATAGTGTTTGGAGCGGCCAAAACAAAGCTTCTAATCTGTGTGAACAGCAAAGGTAAGTGCGCCATATTTATGGCTCTCTATAGATAACAATGGTACCACCTCAACATTACAGATGTTCACTTTAGAGTCTGTAATATATCGGTCCGTGTTTTTGCTACTATAACATATCACTCTGGCAATATTTTGATATTGTAATGCAGGGCCCACAATGTGCACTAACATGCGAATATTGATATCAGGCTCTGAGTAAATAATTCTGTATGGTTACGTAGGACCGACATCCCTATTTTTTTGTAGACTTGTACTTTAAATGGATAATAATAGCGCATACAATTGTGAATGCCACCTACAAACTACTACCTGCGTGACGGGAAATAATATCCTTTTCGGACCTACGCTGATTGTCGGCAAAAATGCTGAGCATTGTCATTGTTTTACTTGTGTCACGCAGGTTCCCTGGACAATAGCTAGAGGGCATGTAGCCAGTGTCACCATCCCTGTCCACAACAGCTGAATGGAGTTGATGGGTGAACGTTTTACCTAGAGTAGAGGGCATGCTGAAATTAGTCAGTCAGTGGCTTTAGCTATGAAGTCGCTAGTAAAGGGAAAAGACCCTTATAACACCGTCCAACTGTCCCACTCTTAAGTAAGGCTTGTAGATGAGATTCGCTTCACCCCTTTATTAGAGCGTGCTTGCACACGCTAAATACATCATCCAGAGTTTAGAGGGGTCCATATAGACTTTCAGGGTACTGCATACAACTTATCCCATCACTATCTGTGTGCTATTCACTGTGATATTGAGATCAGATCAGGGAGCCAGTGTCTTAGTATCTTAGAGGCGTGCCCAGCTGACCATGACCAATCACTCAGTCAAAAATACCTCAAGATCCACTGGTTCTTGATTTGTTTGGATCCTAGATAGGCAGTTGCAGAAATTGCAAGTTGACTGGGTGCAATTGGCTTACAGAAAACTATCCATAGACTAAATCTAACTTATACCTTTTAATTGTTATTCATTTATAATAGCACGCTCATTCATCTAGGATGAACATACTATTTGCTCCTAGTTATCAAATGATGCACCACACATAAACGTGAATACACCCGTTATGTTTCGTCTTGATTACATAAGAATTGCTGTGCCTAGAAGACAGACATGTTTCCAAATCGGATTAATTGTATAAGAGTTAGGAGACAACTGGTCCATTCGGTTCTCATACCCCGATATTGAGAAGATAATTGCAATATTCCTCAGCGGAACAAGCGGAAATGAATTACTACTCTGCCGCAAAGAGTAGGCTATACCCTTTGGTTGCGGACAATCCAACACTCTTCCATTGCGCCAAGCCGCATCTCCATATCATGACTCACGACTCTATCATTTCAAAGGAGCCCGTCCCGTCTCTCTCCAACTCACACAGACACCCCTTCGCCACGATATAAAACTATGTCCACTTGGACTAACGATGTCTGAATCTTAGACCGAGCCTGTCCATGTGTGGATAGCCCACAGGCACTTCAGAGCACGAGGAGGGGAGATGAAGGAACTGCTCGTAATATGACAGTTCTGGCTTTGAGTCTGGCATCGTGTCTGGCCGTTACTTGGTCTACGTACTCATACCTTGTTTACATCAACGAGTATAGACTATACTCGTTGTTTACACCCAGGATCCTGCGGTCACCATTGTTTGGAGGAAGGGTGTACCATGCTAACGACTAAATGAAATGTGTTTCTTGATACTCACGAGTATACTCGTAGTTAATACTCAGGTGGGTTAGGGCTGATGGGGCTTGACGCCATCACGGCGATTGTCTATAATGTTTTTCCCTGTCATGTGGCAAACTGAACAATGTTTAACTTAAGCAACTTCTTACTCCTAGTTTATTCAGGATTGTTTATCGGCATCGATTCGCTGACAGTCCCGACAGCTGCTCGTCTCGCTGAAGCAAAATATATACCGCGCTATACTCTACCTTTTGACAAAATTTTGGTGTTAGATATTTACTGAGATATTACCAGAGATGTACAGTGGTTTAAACATTGGTTTCAATGGAGTGGAAAGTTGTTTAACCCTTTGAGCGTACGAGAGTACTGCACCGCTTTCGAGAAAATAAACTGCAGAGCGAATAAATCGAGCAATGCAGTGTATCTTCGTGACGTCGGCACCGCTCCCGAGAATAGTTACAATTTAATGTACCAAAAGGGACCCAACCCACTGGCTATTTATTTCCATTGTTACGTATGTATGATACCTGTATACGCAACACAGTGGGTTGCGCGGGCAGATAGGCTAATTCGTAATTCCTGATCATCGTACATGCTTCAGTATATGAGGACGAGTATGCCCCAAATGCAGAAACAGCAGACGCTGCAAAGTGACTGAGTACAAAACAACACCGGAAGTGACCGGACACCGTTTTGCGTGCTCGTGCCCTACACTTCTCTGATTTCTCCAATCACCGCTCACGCCATTTGAGCCGATGTTTAACAAACATTTCAGTTTTATCTTGGTGACAAGAGAAAGACTACCACATTATCACAAGGGATATTGGATGCTGGTGAGAATAAAACATGGCGCGAGCTGCTCTTTGGTCTATAGGTTCCATACCTCCTGTTGTAAATTCACGATGACACACCAACATCTCATCCTGCTAGAGCCGGTTATCATATATCATAAAGCCTTTTATTATAAACATGTGGGAATGCCATGGCCAGTTGCCTAACTATTAATAGTTTATTCTACTACAGAACGTAATTATCAATCACTTACAATTTAAAAAACAGAATAGGAATATGCAATGCAACAAAAAGCATACAAGATTCATTCTAAGATTAGAATAAGTCATCCTGGTCTGCAGCTGAAGATATCGCTCCATAATCTCACCCGGGGGCGGAACGGAAGATTCGCTTATTGATCCTCGGTAGGGTCTACATCCTCTTACTTCTTGGGGCCGCACTGATGGGTACACAAGAAAAAACTACGTTATTTTTGGGTGTTTTTTTTTTTTAAATTTAATTTTTTTAAATTATATTTATTTCATTCTGTTGAAAACAGTTCTTCCATGAGACTATGCAATGCAACAAAAAGCATGTATTATACAATAGACTAGCGACTTTGTCGAGTCCGAGTTAAAATGGAAAATGTTGAAAAACGAAATACCGGACCACCGACTGCGGGAATCGAACTCCCGTCACGAGCATTCCCAAGCAAGAGGCTGGTGCCCACCTGTGTACGCCGCTGGCTACTCCGCCGAGCCCCCTAGCGGATACCCCGGGAACCAGCGTAAGGTATTTACAGCTCCTATTATTTCAATGACACAGGTATTTTGCCAGCAACCAGCGCAATTATTCTCGTGGCTGATCACGGGTTAAGGCTATTAGAAAACTACAGTTTTAAATTATGATTTCAGTATGGATAGAAACAAATCCGAAGGATAGAAGTATATCTGTGTAGAGAAACACAAAAAAAATCAGCAGGATTCAGTTAAGTACTGTACGAGAATCTCACTCTCGTGGCCCTTCAGTCTCCAAGCCTAGGTCGGGTTCACTTTGTCTCTATGTGCGGGGGACTCTCCAAGCGGATAGTACAGAAAATTACACGTTTTATATGTAGTAGGTAACTATTTCCAAGAGGGCCAACGTATTCTTTGTATTCCCATGGGAGGGGGCAACTTCTTCTCATTGTTGAGAGGTGAATTTCCAGGGGTGGGGGGGGGGGGGGACTCCTTTACCTAGAAGGCACATTTCTTTCTTGTGTATTTTCGTAGGGGCAACTTTTTCAGTACTTCGAAGGGAGTATTTCCGTGGGATGGGGTGGGGGGCAACGCTTTGGTATTTCTAAACGTGGTCAACTTTATTTGGGGGCGGAGATTGGCATTCTTGCAACATTTTTGCTGTAAATCTAACGTTTCTCATACTAATTGGCACTGTGCTATGTGGGTCCTGGCGCCGAAGGCGCTAGTTTTAAAATGCACCACAATGCCCACAGGTCGGGAGTTCATGACCCACTTTGAACTATTTGCAAGACTACGCCCCCCCCCCCTCCCCGATGTCCCTTGCCATGTGCCTGACTGAAGCAGGAACCATTGACCCCGAGGCCTACATCGCCCTAAACCCTACATGGCTCAGTGTGCACCCATCAAAGTTACCCGGATTGTGCAACTACACGACAGCATGACCTACTAACCTTAGAGAGCCACTCTAATTATCTGCCAATTTCCATGCCATAGGGGAAGGGAAAATTTGCCATAATCATACATGCGATGGAAAAGACTTTTACTAATAGAAATTAACACTTTTGTAATAAAGCTGTAAATATTACAATTTTTCTTTCTACTTGAGTTAATCTCCTCAACGGGAGGATTTTAATTGTACGGAGAGGAATACATCAATACGATTACAGATTTGATTTGGTATATATACAAATTTGTTATTTTCTTAAAGGCATGTCGGACAATTCTTGACCTTGAAAATGAAAACCCATATCATATTCCTGGAAACTGAATATATGATGATCTGAGAGTGTTTATGACACATTTCTAATTTAAGAAATGGTTGTCACCATGTCAGATTTTGGGAACAAAATGCAAATCAACAACAAAAGATACACACAGTAATGGACTCGAAGTACATTACGAGGGTTAAATGGAACTTTCTCCCCACAGCTAGGAGCCATCATAGTGTCAGTATATGGTAAATACATGGACACATGGCACGTCATGCTGATCAATGCGCGGAACACTACAGACACAGATAACATTGACAAGTGTGGTATCTGATAACATCGGTAGTTAGGGTGTGACGTGAATTAACATATGTTTGTCAATTATGATTATCCAGATATGAATTGTAAGGCACGAGGATTTGACAGCCTACAATTATTCAACCTGCCAGGTTTCCCGATTCGCTGGTTTCACCATACCACCACCAGCAACATGAAATCGTAAGAAATATCGATAACTACACAGAGTTTAAAAGAATTCAAAAAGACTTCCTTTCATCCTGCATACCATAACTGAAATGAACATTCTAATGAAATCTCAGAGTGAATACATCTTGCCTATTTTATGGCACTTATGATGATCATTATATAGCTCGAGGATGCATGATTTATGTTACTGCTCTGTACTTATTTGTTTGTATATGATTATGTTGTATATGTTGTGTACATGCACCACACAAAAAAACTACCTGGCACTGGTGGTGCATTGAGACCAGTCCTCTGGACTGAGC
This sequence comes from Alentia gelatinosa, assembly GCA_950022655.1. Classification (NCBI taxonomy): domain Eukaryota; kingdom Metazoa; phylum Annelida; class Polychaeta; order Phyllodocida; family Polynoidae; genus Alentia; species Alentia gelatinosa. The sequence goes on along the minus strand of OX465579.1, from coordinate 52,979,105 downwards.
ACCAACCAGTATAAATAAATGTCTTTAAAAAAACAAAAGAAGATAACTTCAGTATGCTGATTTTACCTGTAGATACAACGTACATATGTAGACACATGAACATGGCCGAAGTTACAATATATTATGTAATATCAACAACGAGAAGTATTTTTGGAAACGATAACTCGCGTTACAGGTTACAGAAGTGGGTCCATATCACATATCCCCTTTCTCTCTATTCGTGGTCACAACGCGGTGGGCACTGGACCTCTCTTCATTATGCCTCGTCCACAAACACACTGACTCTAAGAAACTAGTCAATAGTAATAAATGGGCAAAATGTAGGAAAACGGGCGAATTACACATTTAAAACAAGTGAATATAATCAAGACAGGTTTGGCCAAGAGACAAAAGGTTATAGTGAATAGCTCTGTTGGTTATAGAAGTTGTGGATCAAATGGATTCTTTTTGGTAGGGCTTGGAGCGCACGCCCCCCCCCCCCCCCCCCGTGCCGGTGCCCCCAGATAACTAGGAGCAAATGTTATTTCCATTTATAATGGAAGAGCGCGGTATACCAAAATTTCATCAAATAAAAGTAAGAGAATATCATAGGAAATTATTTATCAGTAAGCCATTTCTATTTGAAAGTATCAAGAATGTTTCAATAAACCCAGAGAATGGATTTGATAATTAGTTTCAAGTATCATCAACAGTAATATGTAGTATGGTATACAAATCTACATGTGTGAACAGATGGCAACTGATTACTTATTAAAATAGGTGTATCCTAAATCTGCTGAACATCATTAAATTTCTTTTTAAGTATATCATGTAAACTTTTTACTTTATCAATACATTGGCATATTTCTTTTGAGGTGTTTGTCATTTGTTGCCTAACATTTTTGATTTTGACTTGTGCCTGGTCTAGCATACCACAGATCCCATTCAAATTGTCATGGTTGTGACTGAATTTTCCATTGCGGGTCAACTGGCCTACTTCTCTGGCTAATAGGTCAGCTATGCCACTCAGTTTGCTCTCTGATAGCCCTTAGCACTTGATGCACAGCTGACCATGACCAATCACTCAAATCCGAAATACTTCATTGACCCACTGTTGCTTGATATGTTTGGATCCTAGACACAGACAGTTAGAGAACTGGCTTGTTGACTGGGTGCAAGTGGCTTACAGAAAACGATCCAACAACGATTTAACACAACTGTATGGACTATGATTTGAATGTGCAATATAAGTTTCTTATTGTACTGCTATCTTTTACAGGTGCCTGAAAAAACTTAACTTATGTTGAGAGGCACTGTTAATGAAACGTTTATTCTAAATCCTTAGACTAAATGTTATCCAAAACCTTTTAATTGTTATTCATTTATAATTGCATGCTCATTCATCAATGATTAACATTCTATTTGCTTCTAGTATCATGGTCCATTGAGATAATATCTTCAGATTGACTATTGTTCTATTTTTAGGAACCAAGTCAGTAGTGGGGCAGGTTTATGGTCAGACTGGGATACTGGACACCTGCCCATTTTACCAGGCCTTTATAATTGGTGAATGGATAGTGAAGTGCTAGATTCTTTGCAGTAAGCTGAAAGCCTGTGTGAGCACTCTAAACTCTAGATGACGTATATGAGCGCGATTTCCCGCGCTCAAAAAAACCCAACGCCACCCAGGCGCGGCGGGCACGAAAATAACACAGGACAGCTCACTTGTTCAGTAGTCGGTGCCAACGCCACGTCAATTTACCTGGTTATAGAAGTTGTTTTGCAAGAGTGTGTTCAACAATCTGTCTTATATTTCTCAGCGCAATAGAACGATTAGCAGTCGTTTTGTTTCATCAGCAATCTAGAAAATAAATAGCAAGCTAATAATAAAGAAGACGCGCGGGTAATCGCACCGAGGTGTTGGGGTATGTGCTACACACACTATCAGCTATTAAGCCCCTTCATATCGATTAATCCGAGTAAAGTTTTGTTAACTCCTGTGAGATCAACGTAGGCAACACGGCACGCTTTCTTACTGGCTGTCTATCTGGGCCAATCACTGGGTAGTAAGATGATGCAAACTGCAATGTCTACTAGAGCTGATAAATGCCTATTGATAATGGTTCTGCATACCTCTGGTAAGAAGAGCGAGGATTGTACACTGTGCGTATTTGTTAGAGTGCTATCGCGTTTTGAGGGTCATCCCTCAACAGCTGTGTCCGAGCCACGATTGATTCGTCCCAAATGACCTTGACACGCAGCGGTGGTTTCCCGCAGCACGTCCGTTTAACGGTAGGTGGAATCGCTTAGTCAGTTTCTGGAAGAGGGCAGGCTCTCGTTTCCGGGAGCACAAATATTATAAGGGGCCAGAGTCAACTTGTTGAAAATGCAGATACCCGTTAACAAAACAGCACATCCGACGTCAGGCGCTCGAGCTTTTAATTACATGCATGTGCGGTTTGAGATTATATATTCATATTATGAGACTCATTCTCAAATCTTTGAAACGCATATTGCTAATACGTACAAAAGGTCTCATTGTGATTTATTTTCATAATTATTCAGAGGTTTGAGGGATGGCGCCTCATTCTAAATGAAACTATCATTAGGAGTAATTGTTTTATGCCAGCTTTAAGCCGAATCTAGGTACTGGCCATGTATTTAAGAAATGAGCGACTAAACCCATTCAGTATAACCGCGCTGCTTAAAAGAATTTGGATCTGATCGACACTTGAAAATTCTAATAACATTTACAAATAACAATGATATTCAAAACTTGAATGTGCAGACTGAATATAGCTAACGTTGCATCACTATCTAGACCAACATCTATATAAACTTTTTTTTTAAAGAGGTAGGCAGGTTATATAGTTACATTATGTTCTAAATACATTCTATATATAGCCTTATATATATATATATATATATATATATATATATATATATATATATATATATATATATATATAATCTAAAAGCCTGTACATTTACTTGATTTGCATTTATGAAGCTAAATACTTAAGCATGCATGTGCTGGGAATGTGTGCCAGACGTTGTTTTAAATCACAATAGTAAACCTATTGTTAGGACAAATTCATGAGATGGGGGAGCCGTCTTTTTGGAAATGAGGTTTTCTGTGTTCCTTGTAACAAAACACCCAGTAAGCGGGAGTCAGCATGTGTTTGCCGTGTTGGACCAAAGGGAAAAATAGGACCGGCCTTGAATAATGTTTGTATGTTTTTGTTGTTCAAGTGGGGATATCCTTTTGAGTTTATAAGCCTTGCGAATCTGTCCACTTCAGAGATCAATGGATCGCTTTAAGCGTTTCTTCTTACAACGCCTGTGTCGGTTTCTTAGAATGTTTTGATTCTCCTATGTGCAATTCATCTTTGTCAGAGAGGAACTTCAGCAAGACTTCCAAAAGGTTCTTAACCACCTCACACATTACGCTTCTCTATGTATTTAGATATACAGCTAAATATATAGGTACATTTGTAGTCAGTAAACCCCTATTACTCTCCCTGCATTACATGACGTGACACATTCCTAGTGTATACATATATATATACACGATAACAGTCCACACTAAATTCCACATATCCCATTTATCTATAAGCTTATATGTTTGGTGGTTGGTGCGAGATTCGTTGTCCCCAGAACACATGAATGTATACTATATGTTGTATAATTACTTTTCTTGTACACTATATACCTATGGGATCTAGATATGAATGAAAACGACTGAGCTAATAGCTGAATATTTAAGCTGGAAGCGCGGCCGTGCTTCTGTGAATATTTGCCTACTATCCCCAAATAAATTCGATAGAGAGGAGGGCGCACTTGGAGTTTACTATCAGCCTGTGTTGATTCAGTGCATGCGGCCTTGATTAAGGTCCTCGGCGAGGGGCAACGGTCGGGGTCGAATAGCTCTGTAATTCAACCTGTGACATGTTTTCATGATAATATTGTGAGGCAGTGAAGAAAGCTTTGATAACTGTGTCATGGTGCTCCAAGGTATACAGTAATACACAGGTTGCGACATACTTGAAACCTAGATGTCATATTTGCGAAGATCAGTACCACAATACCAAAATAATTCAACAATCTGCAAACAAGAGAACTTTATTAATCTAATAGAAAATCCCGCCTGGGGATGTTTATCTTTCTTCCCTCTTAAATGGTAAGATGTAATGTGTCTTAGCACGGTTTAAAGTGAATGGGCCGGGATCATTTTGTGTTTTGATATGATCATTCTTGCTTGAAAATTAAAAGGAATCCCCCTGGAGAGTAAATTGTCCGTCAATTATGAAAAAAGGTGGATCAACGAATATAATCGTTGGGTGGACCATATATATATATACAGGTTTCTCATATATCTATGGGTGGACCAACGAGTATAGCATTATACCCGTTGAGTGGACTGAGGACGGAGAGTGAGCTGCTCGGAGGTCATTGGGCGTGGGACGGTGAACTACTCACCTCGTTATTTATAGAAGCTCCACATGTGTGCGCCAAGAGCCACGAGGGGCAGGATGCAGGCCGGGGAGCCATCCAAGTGAGAAACAAATACACAAAACCGGAACCCCTGCCGACCTGAAAATGCAAACATACTTTGTGGGTGGCAGGGAGCACACACAGGCCATTGTAATATAGAGCACATTACACACTATAGAATTCTACCGTGTGTCTATGAAGTGCCCCTAGCATTATTGTTTATATGGAATGCTTTGGAGGGTAAGTTGGAGAGAAAGTATCCTATCAGGTGAAATTAATCTGATAATAAAGGTAGACTATGAAGGTGGACTATCTCAGAAGCTGGGGCCGGTGAGTTCGATATTCCCATGATTGATCAGACGCGGTGAAGCTGAAATGGGTTAGCGAGAAGAACGCACTCAGTGCACTCGCGCTGTTGCCCTGTCTTTCAGCCCAAACCCTAAAATTTCTGAACCACCCACCCTATTAAAAGGGAAGAAGGGACTTACCTATGATAGTTGGAATTACTTGTTATGATACTGGATCATCTTCCTAAGATTTTACCCGATCTGTGCATCCAATATATTTCATCAAACCCTATAGTATTATGCCATATTCAAAATCTGTTCTAAAACGTATCATAGGACTTTCTTCACGCGTTATCATTTTGTTCCAGTGCACAGATATGGCGTCTTTGACACGTCCATACAGACTTGGACTGGTTCACCATCAGTCAGACACCTTCCCAACCATCTTCCCTTTCTTTGAGTGGAATGTCCTCAGCATAGCCTCTAGTTTGATATACATGTATCTCCTCTTATATACATGTATGATGTAAAATCCTGGCCCTATTTAAATCCCAGGAATGAAAGGTCATTACACAAGCCTTATAGTGCCTATCTTAGGGGCCCCTCCCACCTACTACGATTAAGTCTACGATTAACCCTTTGGCCGCGTCGGCGACAAACTCAAAAAATCGTGGAGGTGTCGCAGACGAACTCCTCAATTAGTCAGGTTTTGTCGCCGACGAACTTGCTCCGCGCCGACGCACTACGACGCACTACAACAAAAGAACGTTAATCGTAGAGGCTCTACGATATTCAAACATGTTTGAATTTCGTAGAGCGTCGTAGTGCGTCGTAGTGCGTCGGAAGGTTAATCGCAGAGCGCAGCGGTTTGTCGCCGCAATCGGGCCCTCCCACCTACTACGACGCACTACGATTAAGCCTGCGACGGCAGCGCTTGTCGGCGACGCCGTCGGCGACACGCGCTGCCGTCGCTAACTTAATCGTAGTGCGTCGTAGTAGGTGGGAGGGCCCCCTTACTCTATAAAGCTTAGCTGCATGTTGGATCTTGAATCTTTAGAGCGTGGTTATATCATGCGATATCAAGGAATACAATTAGTAATAAGTATCACTCCATGGCTGCTCACACGTTCCTTTCAAATGGTTCTAGTTAAGGTATGGTTTGAAACAGGTTGAGTTTATTTGATGCCACACCAGTAGCTATCTTCTCTTTGGTAGCGTACATATACTAGTAATTGGTACCCTCTGTGATAGCACAACCTCTAAAAGGCCATGTTGCCATTCCCCAGTATGAGCTGCTCTGGATCGGATCTAGCCGCCACCTTATAGAGCAAGCCTCAGCTGGAGATTCACAATATTTATTACAGCGATTTGTCTCCAAGTTTGACCCTGGGTAAACGAGGAAAGACCGTAGACAAAACATTGAAGCCGGGGAGTCACCATGAGACGTGCCACCATAGAGCATCTGTGGTCTGTTGACAAGTTTCACGGCCCGAGACCCTCACTGCGCCATAGGAATCGTAGACACATGGGAGAGACATACCCACTCTGTGTTAGGATACATTTACTATCTGCCGCTGATAATTTCTTATTGGTTATGACTTATCATCTCGTGATGAATCATACAGATTTTTGACGGCCGTTTATCGATCTTAATAAATGATTGCATGATATCTCATGTGGGATCGGGTAGTAATGTTAGATAATGTTCCGTCATTGTAGATAGTAATTTTTAGTAATGTCTTAGTTGCAACCAATGTGCAATGCGCCATTTTCGACACAAATAGGCGAGGTGTACATTGCGCATTGGTTTGTCATCAGACTATTTCATCGTGTATCATTTGTGTTTAGCGGTTGGAGTTTTCGGTAGAGTACCTCATATGCTCATGTTTATATTACACCACTCGTGTCCCAGTGGATATGGTCATGTTAGAATCCCGTAATAAAACTCACTTTAATGATTGCTCCCAAACGTTTAGCAAATGTCATGTTTTTCAATGATCGCTAAGTCGGTGCAGATCAGAAATATCGGAAGGGCTCTTGTAGATGATTTAACATACTTTGGTAACGATTTTTGGAAACAATGAAGAAAAATAAAAATAAGTAGTGACAGCAGTGTAACAACACACCCAACACAGTTCACAATTTGTACCTTACAATGCGTACATTTCTAGTCTGGTGGAGAACCCACGTATCCCTTTACTTGTTGATACAAACTGGAAAGATGTCAGTGTCTAATAGGCCTCAGAGCATAACGTGTTGTAGGAGCAATGTACGAGTATCCTCTTCCTGATTAGCTATATGTTAATGTACATGAATACATGGATTGCTAATGCAGTCCAGATGATGCGGGAAAGTGGGTTCACAGCCTGTCACAAGATTAATGTCGTTTCCCTCAGCTAATGCTTTTCCCGTATCCTGGTTGAGTGAGTGCAAATCTTTAACTAAGATATAGAGAAATACAATTCACAATATGGAATAAACACTAACGCTATAACATAGCGTGGAGTAAGAATAGAAAAATAAGCACTCAAATACCATGTCAACCATATGTAAAATAAATTTAGCCAAGATCCATAATTTGTCCTTGATGTATATCTGATCGTAATGAAAATCCATACTTGTTTCAGAGTAATTGCGAGATATCCTAAGGAAACATCTCGCATTGGTTGTTAAAATGGGTGTATGGATCGGTATAGATTATTTACATTGATTTTATCGTTTGATTGCCTGTGCCGTTAACGAAAATTATCACTTTATCAATTGTTCAGGTTCAGTATGAAGAAGATGGTAACGACAACAGATCTACGCCCAGACTCTTGTTATCTGCGACAGTCGCGTCTCGTCCTCGCGCTTGTACTCAGCCTGATCAGCCTGCTCGCTGCCTACTCCCAGACACGCATCGTTGACCCTCTCCATCAAGTCGTCTCACAATCACTCCCACTGAGGTTGCCAGCACCACAGAGTGCTTGCGCAAAAATGTCTACTTCATCCAATCGCAGCATACCCTGGGAAGAGAGGCATGAGGTCACAGATATATTACGTTTGGTAGGTGGGATATGTATCATTACACATTATACCTCGAAAGACCACAAAGGGAATCTCTTAATAAAAAAAGTATTCATATCAATATGATTAGAACATTATACGATTTTTTAAAATTTACCATAAAGGATCTCTCCCAGTAACGTGTACAACGCTCTTCCATTATCAATGGAAATGACATTAGATCCTGGTTTGAAGTATATGACAGCTGTAATAAACTATGACATTGTATTAGTCAGGCTGGTATGTTTGAACTTTAAAATTGGTAATTGCCACTGTTTTTACCAAAGGATAAGATAGGTATATGATGGCTAAACACTCCAATGTGTTTCTGTGCATCCAGTTTCGATGTTCCCATGTTATCTGAGATAATTATATCTAAAGTATTATTGAGGTGATATACATGTATGACGCACCAAATTGAAGCTGGAATACCATAGAACAAGATATAATCGCCGTGTATTCCCTAGGAATAATATACAGAGGTATTATCAACGCATTATGCTCCTACACCGAGTCATCCAATGCTATAGATTATGTTGCCAGGTGTTTATTTGACTGCAGGCATTGGATAACCAAATAGATAAGGTGCGACGCCATCATATGGAAAAAGGTCTATTAGTGCAACAAAAGGGACCTCAGTCCTGACCTCTGAGTGAACCCTCAAATTACTCTGTTACCACTCTCCTTGCAGAGTTTTAGATTTCATTCAAACATCAGGGCAGTAAAGGATCTGCAGGGAGACTAAACTGACCTCTGTTCGTCAATGCAACCTGATTGTATCCTGACAGCTTGTGATTTATTATAGTTATCTAGCGGGTTCATCTGTCAACAGGGTAAACGTGTGTGTCGGTTGTGTGTGTGTGTGTGTGTGGGGGGGGGGGGGGGGGGGGGGGTCACCCAGTGCCTCAGTAATTACTTTTCCTGGCTTATCAAGAACTGGGAACGTGTTGTGTTTCTCATTTACAACTGGCAAAGTCAGACTGATTTCGCAAACTAAGTCTCTTCATGCCTCCCTCTCTAGCATTATATACTCTTGTTAGTGGCTAATAACTGTATACATTATTCATGCACTTCAATGGTAGGCATTTTAGAAGAAGAGACCTTTAGCAAAGGGTTAGAGGCTCAACCATGCCGCGATGGTTCCTGCTTGTCAATGTCTGTGGTCCTTATCTCACAGATTCTATCTTGCTGTGATATGACCTTGGCTAGTGTTACGGCACAAAGCAATACCGACCTCATAAACGACATGAGAAGCAACATACTGAGAATTATCTCACCCCTGTATTTTCCTCCATAGGTTTAACATTAGGAACTCATACTCCACGGCCGTGAAGTTCATGTAACCAATACTCAATGGCTAATTGGGTGATTCATTCTATAAATAAAAAATGTATAAATACGGGCTGAGATAAAATTAGAAACCCACTCGATAAAAATAACTTGGTCCGCACTCCACCTCGTTTGACTGTCAAACTTGGTGGAGTATGGACAAAGCTATTTTCATCACGCGGTTTCCTTCTAAGACCATGGAGGAATGAGCCTCATACATTGGCAGGGAGGGTGCTGCTGATCTATACCGTCTGGGATGGGTTCACTGTCAGATAGTGCGGCCTGGTACTAGTAAATCTGAACCACATTTCATAATTTAGAATTAGAGAGGGTAGACCTTTTAACGGCCAATGTGCAGCCCAGCCTTGTGGCACCCATCGACAGGGACAGGGTAGATAACAGTATTCATTTTTCCAAATGCCCGACTTGTCTTTTTGACCATATTCACATGCCATCAATACATTTCCCGTAGAATTCCAGTTAGTTCAGTTGGTATCAACAGCGGATGCTATTCCTGAGCTGGTTGTAAGGAGGAGAGTTAAGAATTATGGACATGGCTTATATTGATAGAAGGCTGGGGTATCCGCGCTTTGACTATCTGAAATATTTGAAAATGAATGAAAGATTTGAAGACATTCGTTCATGAAAGATGAATCATCTTAAAGTTAATAACTGTAGCATATGGGATTGCTGATAAATCAGAGTGAATATGACTAGTATTTGTATTGGCTGGAGATGACAAATAGCTTAGCAGAATTTATATAGCAGAAAGGTGGGCAGTTTTTCTGCACTGGATGAGGTCGCAGGCACTCTATTGGTGCTGTGGCCGATTATAAAACGATAAGCTCAACAGACATACCCTGACTTGTGTTGCCTTTAGCCTACATATGTCCAGTATATTAGTGAATTCGATTTACTTTAGAAGCTTGACTAATAAAAACTGGAAATATCAGTTTACTTTAGAAGCTTGACTAATAAAAACTGGAAATATCAGTTTTCTATTTGATATACGTTTTAAGAAGATTCTCTTTACTTTTAAGGAGAGACCTCAGTACTTAGAAAACTTCAAGAATCCCTGCTGGTATGATCAGACTGATGCAGGAATGAAACTAAGATGTCTACCGTATTTCTACTTAGCAGGTAGGAAATGGTTTGCTTTGTACTTACACCTATGTATGGTTCCCCTCCTAAATATGGAATATCTTGCAGTCAATAGTTCAGTGATTAATATAGTATTTGATCATTCATGTTGGCTTCCTCGTGTGCTCCTTTCAATAGCTTTAATGATTACTTCTCTGTTACTATCTCACAGGAATGCCCAAAGCTGGTACAACTGATCTGTGGAAAGGTATCTTGAAACATCCCCAAGTGTACATAAGACAACCAAAGGAGCCGCACTGGTGGACGCGCGGACGGTGTAAGTAGGAGCTGTACTGTTATGCGATGTCTTATCTATTATGGATGCGTGTTTACGTGTTTACCAGAGAAATTGCTCTATAAAATCCTCGCAAAATCTGGTGGAAGACCCTCTCTTTGTGACCTACAGGCTATGATTGGATACGAGCGCCACAGGGCGCCCCAACATTGTTTTGTCTAGACACTGACACATATAGGGAACAGAGCCACAATGTTATTTAGCTCCACTATAATAAGGCATAGTAACAGCTGTCCTCAAATTATCATTCAGGATGTCACTTGGGATCAGAGGAAAAAGCGGAAATATCTGACAAATTGCTGCCTCTTAGAGACAGAGAGAGCAAATACAACAAGTCTGTGTCGGTCATGACATGGGGCTGAACGTCTTGATGGAGGTTCAAACCACTTTTCGTTGAGGCGAATGAGACTTAATTTTTAGTACCTATGTTTAAATCATGGGGTAAAGAATTTTAAATACTGAAAATGAAAAAGTGGATTTCCATGGAGAATTAGAAATCGGTCATCTCTTCTCATTCATAGATCTCTAAAAGTAGATTTAATTCTGGATAATTCCAGCACATCACAACAAATTAATGTAACACAAATATATAATCATGGTGCCGAACGCTGGTGTATAGCAAGTGGTAATATTCGTGATATTAGTTTCAGTATGACCTTAAGAAGTACAATCACGAACAGTATCGTCTATAAGCATACGTGGGCCACAGGTCAAATCATGTATCTCTAACCGGAATTATATTCACAAGTGAGCACAAGCAACCGCAAAGTCTGGCAAAGAAGGATATATGGTCACATTATTGGTAATGCATGACCCACGCATGTTGTCTCCTAAAAGCTGGTGATACATAGTAGTACATGTTTACCAATCTAATCAGCTAGAATGTCGGCAACGTGGTGTTTAGATTACCAAGTCTGGGTTTTGTGTATAATATATGATATGTGAATACATGTACATGTGCTGTGTGATATCTGTGTTGTGTATGTATGTGTTATATGTGCTATGTACGTGATATACATATACGTTATGTGCATACGTATATTGTGTGTGGCATATGTAATGTGTGTTTGGTGTATTATGGACATGAACAGTTGCACATTTCATCATCCTTACCGACGTTATACAAATATAATAAATGGCTGTCATTTGGACGTAACGCTGAGAGGCATGGTCAACAATGCCCCACTTATTGTAGACACACAATGAGATCCGAAAGCTGGGCACATGACACACAGACGCACATTTTATACCCGTTATCGACAGATTACAATATCCACAGATTACAATAAGCAAAGATACATTTAGGTCATTTTCCCAAAGGAAGGACCGTTTTAAGAGTATGTAATTACAAGCGCAGGGTAAGCATTCTGGGTTGGATATTTTTACTTTTAAAACGGGGGAGGGGGAGCAATAGCGGGATAAGCATCCAGCCTCCAATACGAAAAACATTTTTATCATATTATTGTACAAGTCAAGGTCGACGCTTTAACTGTAACTCCTACACTGTTGAAGACTCCATCGACTCTACCTTTTCATGTGACTCTTAAATCCTTTATGTTACCCACCTTCAAGGCTATTCATAATAGAATTTACATTTCCCCTGTGATTGACGCATCAATTTCTTCTTTGATTATTAGACAAGCTACCGATTTGGTAGATTTATCAACCGTGGTGTCTTCTCCTTACTAGGTGTGAATTTAGGTAGAAATTTACACCAACAAAGGGGCTACAAAACACCTGAACAAAAATGAATAAATAGAAACAGACAAAATCTACTAGATAGTACCATGAAATTTATAAATAAAAGAGAAAAACATAGTACTGGGCCCTGTGTGATCACAGACACGGACTTTGTGCCACTGAAGATATCGAGATGGGTAGAGACAGGCGTACCCCGTAACCGAGGGTCGTGAGAACTCCTATATACACAGACACAGTAAATTGTAGCCTTCCTGTCTCTCCCCCCCCCCCCCCTCGTCCCACCGCCCCCACACATACAATGTGTCTACTTATGACGTCATATATGGCATGATGGTCACGTGATGCTAGGAGACGCAGCATGGGATATTATAGTTCTTATTATTGGAACTATATCCAAATTAGGCATTCACATCTTATTTTGCCATGGTGTCCTATCGCTGTTCATTCACTGTACAGTTTGCACGGGGGATCATTTAACTCTCTCCTCCTTGATAAAGACTTTGATCCCCGTTCCTTCCCCCTTTGTTCCCGCGTTCATTCTATATCCATATAATACCTAAGTATGTATTTAAAGTAAAATAGTTCAGGAAACAAAGATGAGGAAAGTATAACTATAAAGTATAGAGATCAAACATAAGATGAAATACATGTACCTAGTTTTTGAGGGATTTTTTTAAAAACTACTTTTATCAGGGAGATTTGTTATTTGACAAACACCGAATTCGGTAACAGTGCCATTTTCCATCCGGGCCCTGGGATTGGTTGATTACAGCTATGGTTGATTACAGTTATTGGTTTAGTCAATACTCAATTCTGTAGTAGCATAATCAAGTACCACCAATCTATCTCTCGTTTAGTGGTTTTCCATGAGATGAGATATTGATGAGATGATTTGTAATAATGATAAGCAGCTGGGAGATACTATAGTACACTAAATAAATAGCAGTAAATGTAACAACAGCATGAAAAGTATAACGGTGATATCATCGTATTGTAGTTATTTTTCACAGCACATAAATGGCATGAATAGCACAATTTATAAGAATCTTATATGATATTTGGAGTCAAGTAATTCTCAGTGTAAATATAAGACATATATTACATCGTCAGCGAGTCGGTGTTACAACAAGCAGTACTTGAAGCTTCAGCATACAAGTCCCAGTTGCAGTCACAATCTGGGCGTTTGGTTTATTGAGAAACCTTTTTGTGAATAGTAAGTGGTAAAAGATAGGAGGAATAGGTTTTTGATAATTTGATTAGAAAGTCAATAAGATAAGGTAAGGCTAATTATGTTATAGACAGGATAATTCAGTTTTACAGTTAGGTTAATTGACTTTAGGTTTGTTATATTAGCATAATCTGCTTCTAGATTATTCCATGCCGATATTCCACGTATAAAATGTGCTTGTTATAAACAGGGTTAGTTCTTTGCGGTAGTATGAGTCTCAGGCCATCATTTCTTCTGTTAGGTATATCTCGGTTATTGACAAGATCTGAGTTAAAGTGAAGGAATAGTATAGTAGGTAAAGATTACGATGATCTTTAAGATAGAAGAGTTTAGATATATCATGGAGTTCATAAGCAGTACACTAGAGACTGGGTCTTAATTTGACCGTAAATGGATCTAGATGTTTTGTTTTGGAGCATTTGAAACTCGTATTTTCCAGCGTAGGTTATGGTTTCGAAAATATAGTCACAATGAGCAAGGTAGGGGAGAATTTTGCTTTTGATAATCTGTAAAAAATTTAAATAATTGAAAATATTTATCAGGTTACGTGTCTTTTTTAGAAGGAATATCTTATCTGAAACTCTTTGAATTACATTTTGACGATGATCAGGAATATTTAGTTTGGAGTCGATTAAAAGTCCGAAGTAGTTATATTTCTTGACCATTTCTAAAGTGATGTTGTTCATACTAATGACAGGTATGTTTGTATTTAGATCGTTATGTCTGTGCCTTGTGAAATGCATATATGTTTTGGGTTGGTTGTTTTGAGGTTTTGAGCACACTATTGTTGAGCAATTGGTAAAATAAGTTTCATATCGTCAAGGTTTGTAGTTGTAATGGTAATATCATCGGCACAGAGTGAAAGTTTACAGAGGAGGTTTTGAAGAGGAGAAGTTAGACTATTTGTATGAATTAACAAGAGGGTTGGTCCTAAGGGAGATATATATATATGTGGGAGAGATAGTTATTGATTGGTCAAGAAGGCTATTTGATTACAGATAAGTCTTAAGTAGTTGGTTAATCACCTTTTCTAATGATTTATTGGGAAGGGGTAGGAGACTAATAGGTCTGTATTGAAGGTATGAAGGCATATATAATTCAACATAGCCAATGTACTACTTCTAGTAAGTGGCATCATCAGCCACGGAAACGCCGCCAATATTGTACACACTATTCAACACCGGAAGTGTGAAATATGCTTCAAATAATGATAAACATTCACCTCACACTTCACCTCCTATCCCCAAGTGACTGATACAAAATGAAAATCACTTACCGGAAACAGTTAAAATAGCTGAGTAGAGCCTTTACTAATCTAATTAAGTAGAGGCGACACAGCAGCGGCAGGTTGCGTTTCACTAGTTTCGTGACAACACATTTTGCGACACTAAAGTAAAGACGGGCACCTACAGTGGCATGTACCATTTCAAAATAAACATGTCCGGTCACTGTTGCTGCCACTGTTGTGTCACTGTTCGCGAGAGGGTCTACCCTCTCACATTGTGGTCACACTCACAGTTGAATAGGTCGATGGGCCATACTGGAACAAGGAACGTGTAAGAATTAAGCCATGAAACTTTTAAGGGAACATATAACCTATAATCATTCCGAATATGAAGAAGATCTGCCGCTCCGATCCGTCGATATTCGCATTTGAATTTTAAAACATCGGGCTGATATGAAATCGGGCAATAAGAGACTCTCCGCTGTCTGCAAAATGTATTGTAGTTCGCCACTCTTACTTGGGGGAGCCCCAGTCGGTCAGTCTGCTTGTTAGTATCCAACGGCGTACACAGGCGAGAACCAGCTAAGACGGACGACCATCTATATCACACTGTAGCGCTTGAGCAATAGGCAACTGGAGCGTTGCAGTGCAGCGGTGAACGGCACGTCACCAACAATCTCCTGGTCATTTCCATTATTTTACCTGTGTTAAGCGAAATATCAGCCCATTCAAAACTATACTGGTTACCTACCACATATAAAACGTGTACATTTTGGTCAGATCTGCTTGGAGTTTGTCCCCCACATAGAGACAAAGTGAACCAGACCTAGGCATGGGACCCGTTTCAATAGGCTGGTGGAAGTCCGTTGTTGGGTCCTGCGACACAATAGTGGCAGGTAGCGTTTCAGTAATTTAGTGATAACCCATTCCGCAACACAGGATTACAGATGGGCACTAACAGTGGCATGTACAATTTCATAATACACATGTCCAGTCATTGTTGCTGCCACTGTTGTGTCTGATTTAGCGAGAGGGCATACCCTCTCGCTTCAGTGGTCACAGACACGGAACTTTACTTCCCTTAGGAATTAAGCTATGGGACTTCATCCCTAGTTAAGGACACATATAACTTATATCCACACCAAATATGAAGGAGATCGGCCCATCCAATCCAATGATATTCACATTTGAATTTCATCATAGCAAATGCTGCTCTGGTGGCCAGTGTAGGACTACTCAAGTGCAGTCGCTAATTTACCTTGACTGCACTTGTTCCTGGTAGCACATACACCATCCTTCGTCAGGGGCCAGGGAGCAATGTCACCACATCACCAACAGTGAACTGACACACTACCGCAACAGTGACATGCCTTATGAAACGAGACTTAACTTTTTCTACTATTCCTGCCACTGTTGATACCACTATTCATGTCACTAACTTGTTTGTGACGTCCAACTATTGAAACGGGCCACTGGAGACTAAGAGCCACAAGAGTGAGATTCTTGTGTAGTGCTAAACTCAAACCTGCTATTTCGTTTTTGAGTTCTCCACAAAGATGTACTTCTCTCCTTATGATTTATTTCTTGCCATACTGAAAACATAATTTAGAACTGTAGTTTTCGGATCTCATTTCCTTGAGAGAATGCAATGAGATCACAACCTTTCGCTGTTTCCTACCTTAGACTGGTTCCCTGCCCATATGAAATAAGGGGCAGGTAACGGGTTCCTATGTCCTTCAACTAGACTGTAGTATGTCCCGTTGTCGCTAGCCAAGCCCCCTCGTGGATACCCCGGGAACCAGTGTATCTGGGACCCGTTTCAATAGAATGCGTCACTAAGCCACTTAGTGACATGACTAGTGACAGCAATAGTGACAGCAATAGTGACAAAATTTAAGTCTCATTTCATAAGGCATGTCACTGTAGGGGAGGTGTGTCTTGTCACTGTTGTGGATGTGTCCCTAGTTTGGGACAGCATAGCAGAAAAACATGTGGGGTACCCCATCTCACATAATCATGTCCTACCGGGAACAAGTGCCATCAAGGTGAAGGTCACTGCATAAATTAGCGACAGCGCTTGAATAATTCTACACTGGCCACCAGACCAGCATTTGCTATGACAGAATTCAAATGTGAATATCGTTGGATTGCATGAGCCGATCTTCTTCATATTTGGCATGTTTATATATGGTATGTGTCCCTAACTGGGCTTAAAGTTTTATTGCTTAATTCCTACAGGAAGTAAAGTTACGTGTTTGTGACAATAGAAGTGAGAGGGTATACCCTCTCACTATTTAGGACACAATAGTGACCACTACAGTGACCGGACATCGGTCTTATGAAATGGTCAGGCGACTATTAGCGCCCATCTGTAAACCGGAGTCACAGAATCGCAACCTGTCGCTATTGTGTCACTACACCCAATAACGGACGTCCTACAGACTATTGAAACGGGCCCCTGGTGGTCTGCCAAGGTGGCACAATCCCACAATGCAACAGAAAGATGGAGGCGTTACCATTAATGCACCATGAAACTGGAACCCGTTACCTGGGGCCCGTTTCAATAGTCTGTAGGACGTCCGTTATTGGGTGTAGTGACACAATAGCGACAGGTTGCGTTGCAGCAGTTTAGTGACAAGCCATTCCGGGAGTCCTTGTTACAGACAGGCGCTAATAGTGGCTTGACTATTTCATAAAACCTATGTCCGGTCACTATCGGGGTCACTGTTGTGTCCCAAATAGCGAGAGGGTAAACCCTCTCGCTTCTATTGTCACAAACGTGTAACTTTACTTCCTGTATGAATTAAGCTATGAAACTTTAACCCCATTTAGGGAAACATATAACTTATAAACAGCCAAATATGAGGGAGATCGACTCATGCAATCCAACGATATTCACATTTGAATTCTGTCATAGCAAATGCTGCTCTGGTGGCCAGTGTAGAATTATTCAAGCGCTGGCGCTAATTTATGCAGTGACCTCACCTTGACAGCACTTGTTCCCGGTAGCACTAACATCATCCATTGTCAGGCCCAGGGAGCAATATCACCATGTCGCCAATAGTGAACTGACACACCACCCCAATAGTGACATGCCTTTTGCAACTTTTTCTGCTATTCTTGTCACTATTGGGTTCACTAATCATGTCACTAAACGGATAGTGACGCCCTTTCTATTGAAACGGGCCCCTGGCCTATAGTTTAACTAGGCCAGGCTTCCAGGCTATTTCCTACCTATGATTTTGGTAGAATCTGCCTGGAGTTTCTCCCGCACATAGAGACATAGTGAAACAGACTTAGGCTTGAAGACTGAAAAGCCACGAGAGTGAGAATCCCGTGGAAAGAAAAACTTTGTTTGCTCTTCTTTTTGTAGATCGTTATAGAGATATGCTTTTTCTCATATGATTTATTTTAAGTCATGCCACAACCAAAGTTTAGTTTAGTTTTTAGAGCACACTAGCGACTTCGTGGCTAGAGCCTATGGACGCGCACTCTGGTGTGTATTGACCGTATTACAGGCCTCAGTCTCCACAGCAAACGCTAGGGAGGTGAGGCATACGTTATTATGAATTCAAGTTTCTCTGCATTATTTATAAGTTCATCTTCATGTTACACATACATTCAGAAGTGCACGTGGCAGCGACGAAGTCGCTAGTGTAATAATATTTCCTCCTTGACTGTGCAATGTGAGTTCTAGCGACAAAATTGGATTCACTGTGTAGATTCACCTTTGAAATTAAATTTAAACTGGGGACAAACCTTTTGAATTCATAATACAAGTCGCCAGTATTCAGAGGGATCAGGATTTGAAACTCATTCAATATATCTGAACAATGACAATAAACTCTGTAGATAGCATCTATCATGACATGCTTACCACATCCAATGTATTGCACAATGTCGTTATACATCTTATTCTTAGATTGACTAACTCCGAAGCAATATGTCGGCATAACTAAAAAAAACAGAAACTGAGGAAAAAAGCAGACTCTATTAGTATGACCAATGCTTTCTTTTCTTTTCTCTCTTGATAGATTCCAAGAAAAGTGGAATAGAGAACTATGTAAAGTACTTTAACCGGTTTGCAAACTCGATACAAAGCAAGGCAACAGATGGACGGAAATACAATGCACAAGTCACAGGTATGTGGACCTATTGGATTTCTTTTTAAAGATCACCTCTTCTATATATATTTAATTCCTTTAAAGTTGTCCAATCCCACTATATCATATCATGCTAATCAGAACTGATTCATTTCGAGATGTCTTTTGAATATTGAAGAATGTCACGACTTTTAAATGAAAGACTTTTTTATGTAATGTAATGCAACTACTCATTTGAGAGTTTAGTATCATTATTCCATTGCTGGATCAATGTTGCAGCGTTGGAGGCAAGAGCTTCTGTTGTCATATATGCGTAAGTTTATGTTGATACAGTGGATGCTATTGAAGTGAGCAATTGTGGTAACGACAATGATGAAAACACGACTCTGGGTTCGCAGAGACAGTATTTGTTTAAGATGCGGCGTCCAAATAGTGAGTTTCATGGGAAATCCCCTAAATAAGACGAGAGGCGCGACGGTAGTTTTAATAGACAATTTATTAAATGTGAAAACTTGACATGTAGTATAAAAGGGTATACCTTAAAACATGTAGTACAACAAGGTATACTTTAACACCTGAGTAATACAGGACATAAGTTAACACGTGTCCAGATTTTATCCTACTGGAGGAACGGAAGTCAATGAAAAAGTTTAGTGTGGGTGGGCGGGTCAAATAACCTTTCAAGTCCTGCGGCGCGCGTGCTGGCATGACGTCAGGACCACACGTCATCGATATTGATTCCCGGTCGCGCCGAGAGATGGCGCCACACACGTTACCCGGTTTTGCAGCCGCGCCCTCGCTGACTTATACTCGTATACTCGTGCTAAATATAGAGGAGAAAGAGAATGGCATTCACTTGTGATACGGAAACGTAGCCTGCATACATTTTGCACTTTATGGTATGAAAACTTGATGATCATGAGATTGTGTTAGAGGACAATGATCAGGATAAATCTTGCCATGATTTATCTTAAAACCATAAATTGATAAAATACGTTTGTTCCTATTAACCATTCTATTTTCTTCATTGATTAATCATACTAACGCAAGTCTGGAAATACTGACGAAAAGACTATTTTAGTATTTAACAGAGTTGCTAGGCTATCAACAAGCATTGATAATATATATATATATATAAATATACATACATACATACATACATACATGCATATATATATTGTAACGGATTTCCTAATCAACGAACAACAACGCGTAGATTACCGTGTCAGCATGTATCCACTTTATTTCTGTTCCTAGCTGTATACACCAACTAAGTCTCTTTTCTGTAGTCTCATTAGAATGGCTGCTCTAAGTCCTCTTCTCTGAGTGTATGGTCTCAAGGGTCAGGTCTGCACCCTAGGAGCTTGCAAGCCCGAATGCCAGAAGGCCAGTTGCCTCCCGTATTTATACCTACTCGATGACGTCACGCCTGGTAACTCGCCGTCCACCGAACCGGGGCTCGGTGAATCCGGAGGCGACCCGGTGTAACCTGGCATTCGGTGGGGCTCGGTGGAACTCGGTGGCGTTTGGTGTATTGCGAGAGATCATCCTCTCCTCTCTTCTTGCTATCGTTCATAGCGCCCACCGCGTGCCGCCCGAGACTCCCCCCACCTCTCCTCCGACCGCTACAATATATACATGTATATATATATATATATATATATATATTTACTCTAGAGTGAGAGTGGAGTTTAGAAACCTTATATCAGAAAACATTATGATGATACAGTAATGTAGCATAGTCTACGTTCACATAGATTCAAAAGCCAGTCTTGCAGTCTCGGTGTTGGATAGTATATCTGGCATTAATGGCACACATTCATTACATCTCTGAGAGCGGGTGTCCCTATCATCCTAATCATATTACCATAATTAACATGACAAGGATTTACGCCATGAGAATATCCTTTTTATTTGCTGTACTTCAGGTGATGGCAGCGCGTCTACATTTTGGGATAATTACAATTTTCGAAGAATTCCGCAGAATTGTAATTCTTCAATGGAACCCACAATTATCCATGCCCATTTGATAAAGCATTTAATTCCACAAGCAAAAATAATAGTAATTCTACGAAATCCTATTGACAGGTAAGGCCTACCTTCTCAATCATCCCTTTCATGTGTACTTTCGAGGGGTGTTCTTTAAATTATAATATTCCCATTCTAAAATATATAATACTCACCAAGAACAAGTTAAGAGTTCCATCCCTTCAGATTTAACACAACCACCTGAGTGTCAGTGTTTCTCGTGTCTTAATCAGTGTTCGTAGTTATTTATACATACAACTATTAGAGTTGTGGTAGATCAGATTGAATTTCAAAGAGTATGTATCATTCATTCAAGGTTGTACTGGACAGAAAAGACTTGACTGCTCTCCATTACATTCATATAATAGTCAACTACTGTTCACTCTCTCAAAGTCATTTGCAAGGAACATATATAAGCCGAATCAAAGCACACATACTTTGAATATTACCATCAGAAGAGTGAAACATATACTTTAGTTATGATAAGAGGAATTAGAAAATATACATAATATGGGTGCTAGAGAAAGTGTGCTTATCCTCTTGTTCCATCATAAATATTCATCCCCACATTATCTTAACGCCAGAAATGTTCTTCTGATTCTTACCCCCTTTATTCTAAATGAATCAATCTTCTTTACTACAAGAATAAATACATGTTATGAAAATGTGTGACATGAGAATGACATGAAAATGTGTGACATGAGCATCAGAATGGAACTAGCAACGTCTGTGGAACTGTGGAAATTCTTCAACTGACGTTAACTGTGTATATTCATTGCAGATTATATTCAGGATATCGATACTTCAATGCTCGAATTCCAAAGAGCCCGGAAGCATTTCATAATCAATCCATTGAAGCCATCTCTCAATGGAAACAGTGCGTAAAGCAATTCAGTGTTCGTCACTGTGTTTACGATAGGACATCCTTTAACCCTCATGTAAGTCAGAGTATAACCAGATACTGCTTATGCATTATGTCCAAGTTGCATCCAATGGAATGACATACTATTCAAAATATGATAAAAATATTTACAGCTTTCAATCAAATGTTATACCTTTATATCTCAGTAACTTTTAATCATACTCTATTTCTTACCATTAAATTTGACTTCTGACCCTCAGAAACCCTAAAACAAAGGTGTCACACTTAAAGTTGTGATGATAAACAGCTTAGTTGTTAGTGCACATAGGTTTTCAGACTGATCTTGACAGCCACTTTGGATTTAAAAAGGTGAGATCAATATGAAATCCATTAGGTGGCAGCACCATAATCGGGTCATATTGTCTAAACCCTCTGTAGAACAGAAGTTGCCCAAAGAATTGATCGTCATGACATTCAATATAATGTGATCATGAGCAAAAGTAGGGATTTTTCATTTTGTCTAGCTATTTTCCATCCTCAATAGACCTTCCTAACTCATCAAATATTTATTATACACAAATTCTGATTACTGCATTGGACTTGTGACCCCCACTAAAGGTGTCATACAAATGATATGATAATCAATAGCTGAGATGCTATTTCACATGGGTTTCAGAGCTGATTTTGGCAGCCATTTTGGACTCCAAGATGGCTGACAGATAAGAAATGCCTCAAAGTGATAGATTCGTATTTCCTGCTTGCTTGACTATAAATTGATATTATATGTGATGAATATTTCACTGTCCATTCAAGGAAAAATACAGCTTCTATTCATTTTAGAGGGCCTTGGCAGCCATATTGAATTTGACAGCCATTTTGAAAAGATTGAGCTTGGCCCCTACTCTAATATTGATTGGTACATCGAGTTCTACCATTATGCCAAGTTTTATACTTCTATACCAAAATCAAATCATCTCGCACAATTCTACTGGACTATGGGACATTGTTTCTATGGAACCATGCCAGATTTGGTAGAAGAGATGGAACCGTGGTGCTGGAACTTCTTCGGAGGGGTTCCCATCGCAAGTTCATCCTGCGCCGCGCCCCGTCAAACAGTTTGCATCGGGATTACATGAAGCCACGGCCGACCTCATGGCAAAACCATGGTTCATGACGTGAGGGGGGGGGGGGGGGGATCCAAAGGGACCTGCAACTCTGGGGACACTGGGGTTGCATAATTGCTGCGAATCTTATCACCTAAAGGCCTGGCTCTACCTTTTTATGTCGCTGAACAAATAACCAACACTCACCCATACATAGTTTCTCATCTTCACATAGAAATAGACGTTTATTCCTCCTGTTACTGTTCTTTAAATCTGTTTTCATCTGGAAGTATTAAGATAAGTTACCAATCACAATTTACATAAAAATATGTTGTCTGTGAGACGCAAAACAAATTGATTAGAAAAAGTACTGATCTTCTCCTTTCAGGCCCGAGTTCAAGTCAGCATGTATTCTGTATATATCAAAGAATGGCTAAAGATCTTCCCTCGAGAACAACTTTCTTTCATCCAGCTGGAAGAATATTCTAATAACCGGGCCAAAGTTCTGCAAGGCATATTTAGGTTTCTAGAGCTAGGTAAGGAACATTTGACTTTGTTTTAATAACAGATTTGAATACCATTATTACAAATAGTAGCTATTTACAAAAGGGATTTGATTGCAATAATTCGTGGAGACTGGTAACCTGCAGCAAATATTACACTGAGATATAGAAATAATTACAAATGTGTATTGTTCTCAGTTACAAGATTGCAGCGACAATGAAAATTAGTTGATAACGTTTGTTTGGGAATCTATGTACTATGTAAATGTAGTAGTGTTTTGATATCACACTGATTGCTAAAAATTCGCCTGATTATTATAGATATTTTCTATTGTATTTCATTACAGACCCACTTGAAACAACAGGTGCTGTTAACAACATGCCGATCCAAAATGAAGGGAAAGCAAAACATGCTGTTGACATGTTCAATAAAACAAAGGATTTATTAGAGCGTTTTTATAGGCCTTTTAATGAGGAGGTAAGCCAGTTACTGAATGATCAGAAGTTCGCTTACTTACCCTCTGATAGTGATTCATAACACAAGCTATTTAGCTATATATATAAATTTTTAAGATCAAAATAATTAACTTCAGGCGAATTACCTCGGTATTTATCATGGCCATATCAGTCTAACTAGTATTCTGATAAAATCAGACACCTAAAAATATTTTAGAGAAACTTCACTTAAGATGTTCACCAGTCCAGAATCTCAAGCTGGCGTTATATCCAGGCTATTAATGAAAACCTGGTAGAACTTGATGTTATAGATTTACCTTTTGTCTTCCTTTCAATAAATGTACACAGGTACAGAATCGTGGGGCATGTTCCGATAGCCTTGGTTACTTGAGCGGACTGTATCTTATACACATGAAATTATGGATTCGAGATGTTCTGCAAAGTATTTATGCAAAAAGTAAAAGGTCAGAAAGGGAATGTAATAATTCTTTCCGTTGTGTATGCATTGGTATGTTCTATTCTTCGGTTTATTGATAACACCTCAAACTCTATTGATTATATTGCATTAAAAGATGTGTTATTTTGGGAAACACTTAGGGAGCGTTCATTAATTATTGCCCAGGGGGGGCACAGTTTTTCAAACACCAATTGGTCAAAAAAAAAGTTGCCCCCCCCCCCCCCATGGGAATACAAAAAAAAGATAGGCGCCCCCCCCCCCCCTCCATGGAATACACACACAAAAATTGGCCTCCCCCCCTTGGAATGCCAAAAAAAAGTCCCCCCCCCCCCCATCGGAATAGTGTAAAAGCACAGAGGAGGCTAAACTGGTGTGGTATTTTGTCCATAGGGCTTTCCTTCTTTGCTTTAGAACAAACCCAGGTACATTGAGTCATTTGTCAAAATTTTGACCAATCTCGGTGGCTAAGTGGTAGGGGTGTTCACATCAAGCATGGTAGGTCATGGGTTCAAACCCCGGTTGGGTTATACCAATTACTTACACAAAAATAGTACCTACTGCTCATTTGGCTTGACACCTGCCATTAGAATGAGGAGTAAGGGCCTAGGGCCCGAGTGGAAGAATGGCTGTACCACCAAATTTGGTGATTGTACACACAATATTCACTTCATAAGAATTGCTTAAAAATGAAAATTTAAAAAAACAAGTAGCAAACAAACATCTGTTGTTGACGGAACAGCACCAATGCAAAAAAGATGGGGGAGTTTGGAGCACGATTGAAACACACACCATGTGGAAGCCAGAGTCCTTGGAGAGCCTATACATGAGAGGTTCCTGTGTCCTGCTTTTAACATATGGCATCAGCTGTGTGTAGAAATGTTCCTGCCTCGTATTCTAAACAGCTTTTAACATATGAATTTGAATCATATCCATGATTTGAATGATGAATTTACCTTCCAACTGACAGCAACAATTTTCAAATTAATGCACAAGGTAACTATAGTTTCAATGTCAGTCATTGCCATCTGGAGTCACCTCTGTTGGACAGGTGCTCGCCTGTTGCACCACTGGCAACCAATAGCGGATAATGTCAGCCCTTTGGTATTCCTTTGCCAGTTTACAGGAGAGTCTAGCAGTCTTGCTTGAAGCCCCCATCTCTTCTGTACCCATATAATCAATCATAAAGCTTGACTACCTAGAACCTAATTCTCAATGAAGTCACTTATTGAGACTCGGTTGTTCACATTCAAATATCCAGCAGCAACTGCTTTCTTGATTTGTGTCACCAGTTGGTAGTCATCAGGCTCCCTTGCAGTATCTCAAAGGACCTTCATTGTTTTTTGTAGCAGTATCATTGACATGCAAATATGGATGTTCTGGCAATTTGTTATAGTCTGACATAATGTGACGGATCTTTGGAATGAGTGGATCAATCTATGGTGTGGCACTACAGAAGAAAGTCCCATTTTCTTGCATGCAGAACCCCTTTAAGTGCTCAATGTACAGTTCTCAATAAAGTTCTCGGTGCTCATAGTGCTCTTACGTAAATATGGAAATAAGCATCAACAGGGGCATTTTGTAGCACATGATGTTGTAGTAAATGCTCCTAATTCATCAATGTTGAAGAAAAAACTAATGATCTTGGGATACTGCATTGATTCTGGACAAATGTTAGTATTCATCCATTGTTGTCTCCCTGTCAGACTGAGGGAGGGTGGACACCCATCTCGAATTGGCGAACAGGACTGTGGCCATAGACACTGAACTCTAGGGAGTGAGACAACTATAGTTACCTTGTGCATTAATCAGTATTATAGTTGTACAACTAAGCTGATTTCTTAAGCTGTGATATGATATGAATGTATTTCATAACATCAATTCTTGTCATTGAACACAAATATGAGAGTTTGCCTCCATGTTCAGCTGAAAACGTCGACCCTGTGACAGAATTAGTGAAAAAATGTGGTCCCCCTCCCTGGAAATACCAAAAAAAAGTCCCCCCCCCCCCCCCCATTGGAACACCAAAAAAAGTTGGCCCACCCCCTTGGAATATCCCAAAAAAAGTTTGCCCCTTAAAGACTGTGCTCCCCCTTGGCCATACCGGTAATTATTGAACGCTCCCTTATGCCCTGCACCCACTTGCTACGATTTCGCTTTCAACACACCCGATAGGCCTTACGATACAAAATCGAACGTTGTGTTTGAAGCATGTCATAGTGGACCTCGGCTTCTGACAAGGACTGCATCTCGACAGTAATGCCCAAAAATTATTATATGTGATTATTACTATAATGATATCATAATACAATATATAGAAAGCAGTAAAAGGTTCTACTTCCCATAGTAGAACCCATGCCATACTCTTCAAGCTTTCAAAGAATATAATATATGTAAAATACTACTTATTTACTTTAAAAAAATCATAAGTCACCATCCTCGTTATTCAAAGAATTGAGATAAAAAAAACTGTATTCCGTCATAGCCCATGTCAAAGCCTGTGTTGGTTCCGTGGTCTCCTTTTTCCCCACGAAAAACCGTTACAACACACTTCAACACATTCCGACACACTCCAACAAGAGTGCTGCGATTGGGCTATGACAAGAAAATTCTGTGTTGTGATGCTTGTCGGAGCATGTCATAAGTAGTGGGTGTGGCGCCTTAAAGATTCCTTTGTTATGCAGTGTATATATATATATCATTGGTGTGTACTATATTAATCTATGTTTGGGTGAAGAACTACACTATATATAATTGAAGAATCTCAAAGTGGACTAATTCTCAGCAATTCTTTATTGACCTGTATGCAAGTTGTACTATTATAAAATTGATCATGGATACATATACAGTGGAAGCCCGTTTCTGGAACACCCCGCTTACTGAGTCACCCAGCGTTAACGGACAATTTGCTCGGAAGGGAACCTTTTCTCTCCTTTAGGCGTAAGGGAGGTGTCTATTGGGAGTCTGGGGTGAGTTGTGGGGGGGGGGGGGGGCGTGGTGTGAAAGCATCAAGAGTGTGTGTGGGCGGGGGGGAGGGTGGTTGGATGTCAGACAACCACGAAAGCCTCAACAAACAACACTTGATATCTTCTTTGGACTATGTGTATTGAAACAATATGTTTCTGTCTATTATTTTAGCTATTGATTAATTCAATTAATTAATCTATTCTATAGTTTGAGGGACGTTCTATTTATGAACATTCTTACAATCAAATATTTTATGAAGCCTTTATATAATGATTACTGACTACGTCGTTTATGTAGGTATGGTATACTTAGGGGCGTCTGAGCATTTTGAAAGTGTGGGAGGGGGGGGGGGTGCGAACTGAAAATTTGTTTTCTTGGTATGAAGTCAAACTTTGACATTGGTCTATTCCACTGTATTTACCGTGAATCCTCGAAAAGTCTGTGAAAAGTTAGGGCTTAGTCTTCATTGCATGCTAAAAAGTCAGACTTTGACATTTTTTCCTAGTGAAAGGTCAGGGCTTAGCGATAATTGCATACTAAAAAGTCAGACTTTGGCATTTTCTCCACGGTGAAAAGTCGAGGCTCACCCATTGTAGTATGCTAAAAAGTTAGACTTAGATATATTTTTGATGCTGAAAAGTCTAAGCAGTTTTTACACTTGATTGAGAAGAAGCTGCTGACTTTTTTGGGCTGGCAAAAAAGTGGGAGCGCAGTCACCCGCCTGCACCCCCCCCCCCCCCCCCCCACCTATTTTGACGCCACTGTATACTATATAACCCCTTAAGCGGGGTTCTACTGTATTTCTCTGTAATCATCTGTTTATAATCATTTATGTAGTACACACATTACTTCTGTGGGTTTTATTATAGGCACAAACGTGCATGTACAGATATGCCAGTTTTATGGTATTTCCGGCTCTCTGTTTTGATGGTGCACTAAATGATCACTGTAGCAGAAAGAAAGAGCGAAGATAACACCTGGATTCAGAAATTCCTCCTCACTCGCATCTCCGATGAAGATGTGTTGTATTCTGCAATTCATTCTGGGGAAGACATATAGCTTAGGGTGTCTGTCTGTATTCTTTATTACTGATTCATACAATGATTACGTGTCTCAGCTATGAAGAATATTAGTATTCCTAGCTGAGAGCGTAATACGACATGATCAAATCTCACACTTACATTGACAAGAATGTAGATTTGGTGACAAGTGATCGCCTCTGTATTCTCTGGAAATCAAATGCGCATTCGGGAGACATGTTGTATTTCATATTGAAATGTGGGTGTATTTTTATGGTGAAATGTAGGGTACTTCGTCATACACCTCGTGTGTATCTTTTGGAAATGGTGCTGGTCACATTATATGAAAGGCGAAATATATTATGAGCGAGTGTATCGTTTACTTGGACATGAGTACATATGATAATGCGATGACGAGAAAACTGTATATCATTAAAAAAAAACTACAGAAGCGGCCTTGTTCTTGTTATTCATAAAACATTGTTTTACAGTAACCACACGTACATTATTTCTGTCGATCTCACTAGTGATCTAAAGTGGCCTTGGACAACGATAGTAATTTAGAAGTATAATATCTTAAATGATTTTAAAACAATTATAGAACCAAAAACACAGAAATGGCGCCTTTGCATAAGTTTTTAATGTAACAAATGTAAATCACGTTATAATGTACCAGATTATTGATTTGGGAAAAAAACACATAAGGGCTATGTGACTACATGATACAGCTATATCATCGAAGTGATATGTCGTTGTAATTATCATCTCCTAAGGTAAGATTGTTATCAAGCCAAGTACGATATGCTTGGCCAAATTGGAAACTGGCAGATTACCTTATTTGGCCCAGATTAAATATACTGATTTTTTTTTAAACCTAGAATTGGATATGGATGGATGAATTCGAAATAACTGATTTAGAATGAATGAATTCGTATTCTATTACAAAGATGACCAAAACACTATTGTCTAAATAGAGCTGTCTTGTAACCTACTCTAGCTTCATTTTGAAGAACTTTTCACGTGAACCGAGTTCACTGGCTGTCACTGTGAGCACCACGCGCCTCGGCATACCCCGAGTGGCGCTACCTCGAGACAAAGAAAAACACTGTGCAGGGGTCTATAGAAATTTCTAGGGTCATACCCGAAGACCATTTCCTGGACGCCAACGAAACCCAGGGATGATGTACATCAACTTTATTTATTCATACATTATTTGTATATCTATTCCTATTTCGGTGTAGACGATGATAATAATACTTCTAGTGGGTATTTATATGTACTCAAGTATTCTGTTATACCTTTCTTGTATCTTGTCAGTACAATAGTCAGAGAGCCTTTACTCGATAAGAGCGTGTCGGGGAATATATGAATAGTTAATGAAAAAACCTCCGCCCTGTATATTTTGTACTGTAGGCTGGGTAAGGGGAAAGAATCTTTTTGAAAGTTCAAATTCTACGGAAGCGAGGTGCAGGTACATGAAGACCCTATTCTGTACCTTGTACAAGGGTTATCGTTTAATAACATTTAAGTTTGTTTGCTAAGACAATATCAGCCGTCCATTAGGTCATCCATATGTGTTGAATGAAGTTGACCCACATCATCCATGGATGTCTATTATATGGCAAACAGAAAAGGGTCCTAGATTATTCAACGGGCCTCTGAGAGCGGTTATTCACGTTAACCGAAGGTGGCGCCACAAGTGTTTTCAACGTAGGGTTTTCACTAGGCTTTTTACTCAACGTAGGTTTTTCACTCATCATGTGTTTTCAACGTAGGCTTTTCACTCATCCCGGTTCCATTCCACTAAGGGAACCAGAAAAAGATGTTGGATTTCCTCTCATTTATTCACCATGAAAATCTTGTCATGCCACGATCAGATTGGACACAAATGTAAAGGCATCAAGGTTAAAGTTAAATTATCCATGTCTACTCATGACCTAACATTTTCATAGATGGTGATTCCATATCCAGGTTATTGGATCTAATTGAACGATTTTGTAGATATGTGTGCCTAAAATTCGATCATAAAACATCTTATATCGTGACAATAGATTCTATGATATTGAATCGTACCCCCTTTTACAGCGCAGTTTTATTGCGCTGTAATTACGACAGGCCAGGTTGATCCATTTTTGGACCACTGACCAATTCGTAGACTCTAGGGCACTGAATAATGAATATGCTATACCGTCCATACCATCGAGCTGGAAAAGGCATTTGAAAGTAACACCACTGTCTAGTGCGTATTCGTCGGAACCAATAGCATCAGTTTGACAAGATCTGATTGGTTCCGACGAATACGCACTAGACAGGTCTCTAATATTGGCCCCAGCCCTATCCATTCTGCCACAGGTCCGACTTGTCGTTAGAGCAGCGAGTTTGCTGGATGCAACAAATATCAAACATTTCCCTAATATTTTGGAAATTTGTTCCCTTCTAACTCGGTATCCTAAACCATTGGTATTTGGGGGCCTTATCCAGTACATATGAGGCGTACATAATTAAAATCTTCCCAAATAGTCAGCAGATCGGGAGGAGAGAGAAAACCTATGCTTTCTATCATCACTACAATTACCACGATACTTAAATGTTATTGCAATATTGCAAACTGAGAAAACTGGAATACCAAGGAAATTGCCACCTTGTTTCGTTCATTAAATGGTGGAGTTCCAATCCCAACAACTATATACTGGACCCATTTAGGGAAACACGGAAAACTTGAAAGACTGATATCAGAAGAAACCCAATACAGAGAAATATGGGGGGAAATCTGCAATGTACATAGGTATCAAACTGTTGGACAAATTGCCGATTGATATTCAATAAAATAATTATTGAGATAGCTCTAAGGCTAATGTAATGCTGGGGACCTACATTGTAAATCCCAGTGAAAAATCTTGAACTTTGAAATTTTAAGAACATTTTAAGGGAGTGTATATGGAAGTCTATGAATCATTCATATCCTTTCATATAATGCATGGATCTGTATAGAAAGCACCCGTTTTAATTCTCAGTATGTTACAAATTAACCTTAGCTTGTACAACCTTTAATCGCGAAATGATAGAACCGAAATTTGAAAAAATGTCTGATACTTCCAGCTCGTGAGAAATCATTAGAAAACGTGTGTCCATGAGATACGGCCTAGATCCGTATTTCTCATGGTAAATCCTCGAGACTTGGCACCCATGAGGAGTGAAAAAAGTCCTCCATGGCACCACATACAGTCGCACGCATGTAGACGGGTTTACAACCGAGCAGCAGTGTCCAATGTTTTTAGATGAATATTTCAATAGGTTCGCTTTGGATCCCTATGTATGATCACGTTCACTTCCCGAAAGTGATGGCTGCTTGTTTTTGTTTTATACTTAAATGTCTTTATTGTGTTCGATTTTACCATCCTTCTTGATTATGGTATGATTTCACAAGATGGCAACGGATCGTATCAGCTAGCTATAGTTACAATTGATACCTACAATGTTTTATCGTTATTCTATAAATTCTATATTTGATAACAAAACCTTTTCCTTTAGGTATCGCATTATGAGTATAGATCGTACAGGGAAGTACCCAGGATTTTGTTTTGGGGGGGGGGGGGGGGACACCTCTGAAGATTGGCAGGGGTCCAGTTAAGTTCTGGGGGTTAACGGGCCAAAGCCCTAGGCGCACCAGGGACCTGTTTCAGTAGTTTCGCGACATGTCTAGATGGCGTCTGTGACACCATACGGACAGATCACAAGATTGCAATCGATGACACGTGGAGTTTCACTCACTTATCGTAGGAATTAAACAATGACACTTTAACTCGAGTAGGGGATACATATAACCTATAATCGTTCCAAATATGAAGAAGATTGGCCGCTCCGATTTTCTTATATTTGCTAGTCTTTTTCCGCTGTTGCTTGCACTGTTGGTGCCGCTGTTGATGTCTCTCTAGGCTTATGTCACGAGACTACTGAAACAGGTCCTTGGACCTGTACCTAGGGTTCTATTTCAGGGGAAATGTTTCCAGGACTCCAGCAAAAAAGCCTCTACTGGGTGTCCAGGGGCCAACGCCCCTGGAAGAATTTGAATTCTATAGATTATACCAGCTGTACCCAAGATTTTGTTTTTAATAGGGATGGGAAGCAGCAAATCCCCCTCTTACGGTCGAGGGGGCAAAGCCCCTGGAAAAACTTGGATTATCGAGGAGTTCGGTTACACACCTTATGCTATTTGGAAATACTACCAGGGGTTCAACAGTAAATCCTTCATGAGGTTTGAGGGGGCGAAGCCCCTAGGATCACTTGGAGTGTATACTTTATAAAAGCTATACCCATGATTGGTTTTAGGGAAGGAGATTAACACACATGAGACTACCTGTAGTGATTGTGAAGGGTCCTGTGGTAAAACCCATCTCGGGGTCCAGGGGGCAAAATCCTGGAAGGATTTTATACATAATACAAGCTGTTCCGAGGATTTGTTTCAGGGAGGGGTGTTTACATACCTGAGACGACCTAGGAAGATCAGTGGGAGTGCAGTAGCAAACCCCCTCCTGGGGGTACTTGGGGCAAAGCCCATAGAAGATCTTGGTCTTTATACAATATACAATCTATATCCAGGGTTTTTTAAAGGGAATAAGGTGGTCACAGACCTGAGATTACTTTGTAAGATGGAAAGAGGTTGGAGGACAACGTGTCTCTATGAGGTCTAGGAGAAAAAAGATACGAGTCTTTCGAGGTGACATAGTTGCTTTGTTGAATGACACTGTAACAAGGTCACATAGAGGCATGCGCTTTTTAGAGGGAGGGGGCACTTATTTCCCAAAGTAAGTGTCCCCTGCCTTCTGCCCCCTACCCGCATATAGTGTAAGTGTAAGTGCCAATATGTTGTTCCCGTGTATAAATAACATATTGGTGTATATTATCATAATTCCATAACCATCAAAGATAGAAACGAAATTTTAAAAAGTGAGTTTATAGAAATCTCAGTCGGAAAAGATCACCCTTGCCATTCCACCAACTCCCCACCCCAAGTACGCCCCTGTCGCATACTATCGTAAAACTGGATGAGATTAAAACGAATCAGGTTTTGATTTTATCCTACCCTATCTCCTCGATTTTGGAATAGTATGTGATAACAATGCTGTATGCCACTAGTGGCATATAAAACTCCGTATGCCAGTCAGCGTGGCATACGGAAACCCAATGTAAAGCCTATGGGATTTAATATTAGGGGTAGGATAATAATCGTTTTAGTATCTGACATTCTTCATTGCCAAAAAGAGCTAGATTCTGTTGATGTAATAAAAAGACAACCTATGTACACCTTGGCTGTTCGGACTACATAACGCATGAAGGATGAAAAGATATACGTTGCCCAGGCCATTTCAACACCTTCCATTTATACCTGTAACCTCACTGCAACTACTGACGTATGGTGACTCAGTACCCACCTCTCTCCCAACACAAGTACACTCTGTAGCCTGTGGATGGAGAGTGGATGTGGGAGATGCTGACTGCAGACAGAGAAGGATCTGCGGACGGACGGACGGACGGACAGAGAGGGGCAACGACGACGGGCGGCGGCCGGCTGCGGGCAGTAGGCTGTATAGAATACGGGGGGAACCCTTGGGTGAGTACTTCTAGACAACACGAAAGATACGATGTCGGTGTTGCAGAGTTGTATTGAAACAGCGTGACTAAATAGCCAGTTCAGAAGTCAGGTACAACGTTATGATAGTTCAGAGAGTCTGCTTGCAATACTGGACTGAGCAGATGCAAATAGAACCAATATGTGGAAACCTTATTATATCAGCATGCTAATATTGCTTGCATGTTAGACATGACCCTTTCATAACTATTACTTGCTGCATATCATTACTCTGACAAGCACAATCACACTATCACAAAAAGGTCATGATGATAAAACTGAGAGAACCGCTTATGAAGTATTAATGGAAGAGCAGGAGGGTATTATATATATGCATGGTATTCTTCCAACACCACTAG
Organism: Alentia gelatinosa; assembly: GCA_950022655.1. Lineage (NCBI taxonomy): Eukaryota > Metazoa > Annelida > Polychaeta > Phyllodocida > Polynoidae > Alentia > Alentia gelatinosa. The sequence continues at coordinate 52,944,899 of OX465579.1, read as the reverse complement.
ATACGAGTATAGGAGAAGGTTATTCCTTATACAAATGATGTTGACTGGGATCTATAACACTTCAGGACCGGTATGTACATGATGTTTTATAGAATGCCGTTGCTGAATGACAGCTGTGTTGAGAGATACAGGGCAACATACCACTGTTTTAAGCAATGTGTACCACACTCCCTTGGTTGTCACTAGGTATACCAGTGTGTTTACCAGCTATACCTTGGCGGTATCTAAGCCATAGGCTTCGTTGGCATGTGTTCTCTCTTCACCCTTGGGGCACCTGGCCGAGACTGAGTTCCGTCCTCGCCTATTAGAGCCGTCTTAGATCAGGGTCATAGCCGTCTCAGAGAACAGCTCACCTGAGGCTATAAATAGAGGTGCGGCACGTGGAGGCTGGGGCCAGCTTCACGTGCATGCACTGCCCCCTTCGCTGACCTGATTAAACGTGGACCCCCGCGGACTACCTGTTTAGGAGGTCGCTAAGCACAGATCTTGACTGGTCGCTATTCAGTTTCCACACTAGTCATGTTACTTTAACCATAGTCTCAACGTTTTTTCTCATCACATTTATATTAGATTCTACTAAGGGCCATCCATAATGTACCTACGCAAAATCTCTGAAACATGTACCCCCCCCCCCCCCTCTCCATTTTGTACATAAAAGATTAAAGAAAGGGTGTACGCAAAATTTTCAAAATTTATTACCCACCCCCCTCCACACACACACTCACTGCGTACGTACTTTATGGATGACCGCTACTTAAAAAATCTGACTGAATAGTAAAATGTATTCGGAAGCTGAGTGACGATTATGGTGCGTCCAAATGAGTGGAGTATTTTACAGTTCGATTGTGGTTCTAGATGTATCTCACCCCTTTCATGGAAATTACAATATCAGAATAATCCAATTTACTTCGCAAATCCAGTTAGGAACGTATACGACTCCATGTTAATAACTTGTCTGCTCTCTGAAATCATAGCCAATGATTGGTCAATCGCATATGATGTTATCTCGCATCACTCCACCACGACAATGGCGTAGTATTGTCACTTTAGTGGGTGATCGTTGAGTTGTTTTTTAATGTTATGCCTATGGCTAAATATGTACCAGGGTTGAGATAAACAACATTATAAGATAGGAAGGTATCAAGTAATAGCTGCCTGAAGGAGATACTAGACGAAAGATGCCACAATGCTTAGAGTTCACAGTATTGCCACTTTGATTTTTAAATATTAGCAAATATTAGTGCCTGATGATTAAAGGATAACGTTTTTTTCAGTTTTCCCATGCCCAATAGGTAAAATATGCCTATTTCTATTTGCTTGATTTGTATACAGCATTATTGTAAAAATATGGTTTTCTTCAATTCAGTCAAGACAAGGATGATAATCTAGTTTAGTACTCGTGTTCAATACCACCAGTTTATTATACTCTGAGGAACAAGACATGGCGTTTCTATAGGAATGTGCATGCATCTAGAATGTGTATCATAATGTTCTTATATTAATCTCTGGACCTTAACATCATGATATCAATCTCTAGATTTTGGCGAGAGAAAAATTACATCTGTTTTAAATGTCAAAGTTGAATTGTAAAAAAAAGCTTTGAAAAGAACTAAAAACTCAGACATTAGATAATACTTCTTGACATGTGATATCAGATGTGGAGCTACGTACCATCATTTCAGAACAATCAAAAACTGACAATATATAGTGGGACATTGGGAGTATTGAGGACATTGAGCCCCGTCCCTCCACCGGCACACTATTCTTTCGTTGTCTGCTCTAGACTGATGTAAGTAATAGTATTGTAAACGCCGAGTTTCCGAAAGAAAAGCGGGGAATAGTTTAATACATCAAATTAGTTAGACCTTCTTGTATGGGAACTTGCTGCTCTGGGGGTATATATATACCACTGAGGTGGTACGGCCGTTTTTTATTGCTAGACTTGCACAATTTCCACCGGTAAGCGGTATAGGTCAGGTCATACGAATGGTTGTCTGGTCAGCATGATGTCAATAGAACAGTGACCTGCTACTCTCCATAGGCAGAGCGGCAACAGTACATGTATATAGCATGTACTTTTACACATATTTACACACACGTATATGCATATGCATCTATTGTATAGCTAGATTCCCGTTGTCACCCTCCTTTCTGTATTCTCACCTCAACATCTCTCTGACTGCAGGCACTGTCACTCTTCCTCTCACTCCTTTTCTACCCCCACTCCTGTCTCTATACTCCTCTCTATTCCTCTGCTTCTGTCTCTACCATCCTCTCTCTCTCTCTCTCTCTCTCTCTCTCTCTCTCTCTCTCTCTCTCTCTCTCTCTCTTTCTTTCTCTCATCCTTCTTCCCTCCTTCCTAACCGTGTTAGACGCTTGTATCCTCGGGGTTTATTGTTGTTTACTAAAGTCAGGATCAATGGTTTCAGACTGCCTGTTGAGACTTCGGTGTAGGGTTGGCTGTCAAGAAGTGACAGACAGAGGCAGGTGGTTGGGATGCCCTACTTTGACCCCATGTTGTGTCGGGAGGGCAGGTTACTAGTGACGTGTTTTAGTCCTGATAGTATTGCTACTCCGATGGATCCTGAATAAAATTTTATATACAAGTAGAAGGTAGCGCCGGAATATTGTTTTCCGTCATATTTTCATTTGTTAACAGTACAAATTCCTTTAGTCTAATGTCCAGTATATTAAGGTGTTTAGCTATATAATCTATTATGATTTGTAGGGAATGGGAATCCCTAAGGGAAAGGTCGTACTAGAGAATGTTCTGGAGGTTCTATTTCAAGTTGTTAGGAGAGGACCACACGATATATTAACGGGTTTTTTTTCATGACATGACGCATTTACCGAAGTTTCCTCAGCCTTCCCACACATCCCATTATTACCCACATCAATTTCTCAACCAGGCGATTCCCTGACCATAACTTGTTGACAGGTCATCATGGTGTGTTATTATTATTCTCATCGCCAGGTCCTTGTTCTGTATGCGTGAGTTAATAGTAATACGTTTTTCGTCGCGTGTCTACTTGTAAAAAGTACCAGATCTAATGGGCCTTGCCAGTACAACTGGCAAGGGGCTCCCGAATAGTGGCAAGCCGTATTGGTTTTCAAAGTGTATTCCACAATTAAAGATCCTAAGCATTCAAAATTCAAAAGTTGAAGTACTGGGAAGTATGATGTCCGCTGCTTTCAATTGTAACCCGCCCATTTGTGCACTCAATTGCAGATCAGATAGAGGGAGTATTTTCTTTCCTTTTTATGGATATTTTTTAATTCTGAAATATATCTAAAATATTCTCAAACATATCTCAATTGTCAGAAGTCCTGCGGTTTAGTTAACATACATTATAATGCAAGTGCAATTCGCGTTTCATTAATGTTATTTCTAGATATTCAAGATTTAATTGCAATTATCTAGAGTCGAAAGATAGATATCACCAAAGGAACGCAATTAGAATGGAATCACATGCAACGCACTTCTTAAAGGCTAGATGATTTAATAACAATGTGTACGGGTATGTGGAGGTGGGGGGGGGGGGGGGGGCATTTGCGCGGGCGGTGGCCTAGATGCGTCGGTCGTCTGCTCGTCGGACGCCAGGTTCAAACCACAACAATGCCGCAGGGCATATCGGGAGGTGAGTCAGACGACCTCATACAGAACTTGGACATTGTTGTGGACAGTCTCATGGCCAACCTCTATCACGAGCATATAGAGTTTCTATGAACATGGGGATGTAAGATAGTATTGTGAATTACAATGGCCGGATTTGTATGAAATGCTCGGACGTCATATCAATTGATAACATATCGTGGGGCGTACGACATTGACATTAGGGTCATTTGTAGAATGGGAAAGAGAAAAATTATTTTAAATGGGAAAAAGGCAGGGGTCGTTACTAAAGATTTTCCCTTGGAAATTCTTGATGAAACGTGTAGATCCATCTGAAATGTACATTGCGAGAACACAGAACAGAAGTTAATGGTATCCAATCACATCATCATATTATTGGTTTAATGTCACTATTTGATGTTTAGAACGGGGTCATAGCATTGAACAAACTATAATCAGATTGTGGACAAAGTTATAACTTGAGTAGATAAAGGTTTGAAATAAAGGTAAAGCAAATAACCGGTGTTTGGCCACCATGGTGATGAGTACCATTTCCCACATTAACAAGATGTATGATGAAGGCCGCACAGAAAGAAAATGGTTGAACCTCTTAATTACAATGCCAGTTTTGATATACGATTCATCTGTTACTTCAATTTGCAAGTTTGAATGAAGGGTGATCCGAAGAAAGGAAAAGATCTCTGAAACCCATGTCTCCCGATGTTGAAAGGGTGAGACGTTTATAGCAGGCCATCCATGGGACTCAGTGGCACCCCCTAGCGTAATTCACTTTCCCTACAACGTTCTCTTCAAGGTTTTATGACTCTCCTGACAAATATCTTGCTTTGGTCCATAATGAAAATTGTATATGGAGTATGAGGTTGCACATGGTGTATATAAACTTCCCCTGTGGTTCCCTTAGTAACGTTCCTGTCATCATCGACTATGACTAGCTTTCCCATTCGGAAACCGTCGTATCATTGTGAGGGTCTGGCTTGAAAAATCCCTATATTTGTAGTCCCAGTCGATTTACCACCTCTCAATGATTCAAGAGCATGTTAACAAACATTTGTCCGGTACCTGCTGAAAACCAGCATGGGATTACTCAAACGCTGACAGGAACCGGTTTATTGACTCCAACCGTCATTATATGAATTATAAAATGTAAATTAAACAAAATGTAAACAGAACAAGGCAGTCAATAAAAACTTTGAAAAAAAGATACATGTACATGTATACCTCCCAGTCCAATTGGAGAATACATACGTGAGTATGAATTGAAAAGTTTGGGAATATAGTAAACCTAAGTTTAGAAATTTTGTTGATTGTTTATTTAGTATTTATAATGCTTTTAAACTCCATGTGGGGTACACATCAATATTATAACCCAACCCTCTATTCTGCAGGTAATACCATTTGGAGTAAGGCAGAGATGACCCACCGTTAGGACAGTGAACCCACTACCCTAGAAGATCAGGGGATAACCATATCAGTAGACTTGTCCATAATCAAATAAAGTATGAAGACATTCATTACAATATGTAAATAAGAATGAGGTCCATGAATCAAATTGTATCCCTATGAGTGGGGTGGGGAAGATCGACGGTCATTTTGTCTCTTCTTTGATAACTTAAATTTGCTATGCTGGATGATCAATATAAATGGTTTCAGATAAAAAAAATATTGCTTTAATCTCCTTGGATTAGACTCTACATAATATCCTCGCGTTCGCTCGGATATCATGTCGTAGTTGGAGTGATAAAAAAAGGCAAATGGGTATTTATAGGCTCATAACATATCTATATGCAACGATCGCGTCGCACCAGTGGAGCCGGGCCTTATGGCCACTATAGACATTATGGTCAATGAATCTTTTTCTTTAATCGGGAAGTCAATCGTAAGCCTTATTGGCGTATATCGGTAGCGCAGTGTGTGCACGATTTTATGTTCTATTTGTGTGTGTGTGTGTTTTCTCAACAGTCTTTTTTTTTATCGGAAGTCTGTTTAAGGACATATATACTTTTTGTGAGGATGAAATGGCATAATAGATGTGTAGGGGTTTTGTATATTTGTGAAATCCCTCTATAACGTCCTGGAATGCAGCTCACAAGAGTTGCGGGGGCTGTGTGTATTCCGTGGTCACATCCTACTTAAAGTTACGTTCACTCTCAGCAACACACGTCGTGGACGTGAAGGAGTCCGCGGATTGCCCGTGTCCCTTTTTTGCTCATGCTTACTGAGTGCAGGCATACCTCCATGAGCGCAACCCGGGCAAACATGGCTTCCAGCAGGATCAGATGTGAATAAACACAACCCCAGATTTATATGACCAGGCTACAAATAAGGCAGACTTTTTACCCAGCCTCAGAGCGGTCATATTGTACTCTTATTGTCTATCGTCAGAGGTCCTTTTATTGTAGTCTTGTACAGTCTCGGGGCAATATTTTCCTCTCATTGTATATTCTTAGGGGCCCTTTTATTATATATTTATTGTCGACTTTCAGAAGTGTTTTTATTCTACTCATATTGTCCCATCTCAGAGTTGGTCTCATTTTTCTGATTGTACTCTAATTGTCCACACCCAGAGTTGCTCTTATTGTACACCTATTCTTCCCCCTCAATAATATTATTATTGTACTCCTATTGTTCACTCTCGGAGTCGGTTTTTTACTCTTATTGTCCACCGTAAGTGGTATTATTGCTGTATAACTATTGTCCAATCTCAGAGGTGGTCTTACTGTATTCTTATTGCATACTCTCAGATAAGTTATGTTCTAATCGTAGTTTCTACTATCAGATATTTTCTTTTTATAAAGTGTCAAAGAATAAGTTTTCATATGTTACATATGATGGAAGATGCTATTTGCGTTTCTGTGAACACATTTTTACAACGTGCTATTGACAGCGGCTGAGTTGGCCCATCAGATATTCTAACTCTCGAACAGGAACTAACATGTAGCCTACTACTTCATTTTAGTACATCTGAAGTGTTCTATCTGCCCATCAGCACTAATTATTCGATTTTTCTTCAAATTGACAAAAATACTTTTCTCTTTCGTAATAACATTTAATTGGTCAGATTTTAGTCTTTGAGATGAGATACCGACTGTGGTGCCATTTAGACTAGTGGGTGTATTTCTTCGTTCCAATGTTGCCCTGGGTGGGCGTCGTGGTTGGAAAAAATTCTATACGCTACACCACGTTCAACCTATAAGCCATTTAGACTAGTGGCATGGGTGATCAAATCCTCTAAAGACAACCACTCTGCAAACAGAATCGTCATTATGATATACCGAACGGAAGTTAAACCTCTATAGGTTGTATTACAGCTCTATACCACAGAGGACTAGGATATGTTTCTTCATCCACAGGAGATGAGTGGGCATAGCGATCAGAGCACTCCCTTGCAGGGGTCTCACGCCGCCTGTGGCGCCACCTGATGACGCGACGGATCCTAGTGCCTCCTGGTGGTAAAGAGGGGATAATTCCTGCTGATAACTTATCTGAGATACCTCACCCTCCCCGCCATCTTGCGGTGGTTTGCAGCCATGGCGCTGCTATCAGATGGGCAATGGAGCAGGAGTCAAAGGTCAATGGTTTGGGAATAATCAGACATGGCAGGAGGAGTTTAATGTGCCTACAAAATAAAATTTGACGATTTTTCACATGCTGGACCTGATAAGGCCCGTTTCCATTGACCGACGAAAAGAGTAGAAAGTCTTTTGGTGGTGCCACCGACTCTACGTCGGTATCGAAAAATCGGTGAGGTTAGTAGATTTCACACAGTGACCAAGATTTCCCTCAGTGGTGGGTGGTGCCACATTGCATATCTAAGCAGAAATAGTTATTTCACGAGCTGGGTGGTTTCCATTGACCGATTTTATGTCAGCAGTGCAACAAGTCTGTCGGTGGTTCCTGACTGTAGATCAGTGGCGGGAAATAGGTCAATGGAAACGGGCCTATAGAAAGGGTTTACATATGACACCCTGAGTACGTTGGGGGGAAATTGAAAAATGTCCATCTTATTCTTTAATGAATAGATATTTACATATAAGCCCACCTAGTCTCCTCTGGATGCTGCGCACATCATAGATATACCGGTGAAAAACAATGACCTGTAGCTGGGTCTGGTGAGACCTGTCTGAGTATGTTACATTCCTATATCCTGTGGTGCTTACGGCAAACACCTTGACGAGGGTTAAACCTGATACGTAAACATTGTTATTTAAGTACTGTATCCTGACACCAGGAGGGCGTCCACCACAGAAACTGACACACACTCCTCGGTTATTTTATGAATAACCAGAATCTTGAGCTTGTACCCGAAATTCACTACTATTTACAGCCTGCCAGTGTTAGCAACGTAAGGTCGAACATTTTCTTTTTATTTGAGCTTAGCTGTCTTTATCTTCAGGGTTTTCAATAAGGAAATAACCTAAGATTACATTTCATCGTTGTAAATATTATCAATCATTCAACTGGCATTTAATATGGATTATATGATTAATTTACTCTTAGTGTATGAGCTTGCTCTTTTTTTCCCTTTTTTGGGTACTCTCGATTTTGATAAAAAAAATCACAATTACATATGTATAGCACGATGGTTGACAGGACACAGTACATACAGGTTGGAGGACAAGAACAGTAAAACACAGATTACCTATTGCCTAAAAAAGACAGTATAATAAATTGCACATATTACATAACACAATAAATCCAGTGATCTTTCATTTGCTTAGACTATGATGATAGCGTTTAATGTCCTTATATTGGAGTATTGCATGTGGAGACTTCCTCAAGATGGATATACTGTTTTAAATACCGAGCAACCCACGAGAAATGATATCAGTACAAAGCATCTTAAAACTGCTAAAAACTGTCATTGTCTTAAAGTAAGGAGATCAGAAAGCTACAGCACTAAATTTTGTTTCAGCATGGCTAGAAATTAATATCAACAAAAAAAAGAGAAAAAAAGATAAAGTGTATCTGAGTAAAAAGAACCCCTCATTGTTTAGATGAATAAGAGTTGGCCCCCAACAGAATATGCGTCCTGCATGGAAATAATAATAAAAAAGATTCCATAACCCCACCCCCTTCCAGCAAAGGCAATAGGATATTACCCCCATGGAAATAACAGGAAAACCCGCATCCCCTCACAGCCATAAATAATGAATGGTCTCTAAACAGCACAGATTCTACAAGAATCGTTCACAAATATAATTGTTCACACCGTACCGCTAATGCCATACTCTCTCTCACTGAACATGTGGATCAGTAACATAAACCCAAAGGAAATTAACTATCACTATCTTTATAACCCAGCTACGAAAGCTATTGTGTCAGCGCCGATTTTATTTCTACATGTTAAAAATTTGGATCATTCAGATTGCGAAAGCGACCACCCAAGCAGGAGACCTGCCATTGTAAGAAGCATTCGGTCAATTTCCAGATACATGTATTCCCTATGAATACCTCTTGATATTATGGAATATTCTTAGTTGTATATCCTGATATTTATATGTTCCTATTATTATTTACTGATTACTCTATCTGATTAAAAAAAACACAAATGTCCACAGTAGTTGCCAATACTTCTATGAATACATTATATGTCACTCCATTGAATAGAGGGAACTGGTTTCGTTTTAGACTAGAAAAGTGTTGTTTGCTGGTAGACACCTCATTTATACTTCTTATTGTGATGGTAAGCGGTGAATTGGTGGAAAAACTTGTCCAAGTTCATAACAAGTATACATAAAATACCCATTGGGTGGAATGAGCGAGGATTTACGTTATTGGTCTTCGGTACTCGCGTCTCGCAACGAATGGGCGGGGTCTGGTTGACACCCTCATCACTGACGGCCGCGTTTTGCCACCACCGACGCAGTAACCGGGACTACTTTTGCATAATAATCTACGTAAATAAGGCCACAGGAGATGGGATTGGAGTAAATGGGGCTGCCCTGCCTTCTGGACCAGCAGCAATGTCGGGCGAATGTTTATCTGTTCAGCGACGATCATTACGCCATGCATTACCAGTCTAATGGGGCGCTTCTTTTTGTGGCGGACGAAATGGTATTTGAGGCATGGTCTGGTCATGAACTACTTTCCTATCGGTCAGATGGAGAGTGATGGATGTAACTTTGGGAACTCAAAACGAGCTGCTATCATATGTATAACGTGTATGATTACAACCTAACACGTAGTCAATATTCCTCAGCACGTTTATCAATCTATTTATGAATTAAGCGTACATGGCGCATGCAATGATTGCTGAAAATCATTGCCGATTATATCTATAAACCCTTCTATAGTTGCTAATAATCAGGGGCTATATACACTGGCCTATATTTCATATGGAAAGTTCTGGGCATAATGAGACAGAGGCAGTTAGATCCACAGCCAAAAGAATTTTAATCTCCACAAATATGAGATGATTACTTGTTTAAAAATATAAAAAGGATTAACACAAGGTCTAGGTCTCCAGATCACGACTAGAGTGCAGGGTTATGATCTATACCCGTGATTATATGTAATAGCTTCTACAAACTGTGGCAAATCTCCGCTGTATACATCTGCTCTCAATCGATGATGATTGGCCAAATGCCAGACGGTATCTATTACCCTGATCGCCCGGACACACGCCAGCCTCTGAACTCCTTCCCAAAGTGCCCCCAACGGCTACATACACACATAGGCCTACACGCTGCGCCACATCACGCTAGTCTGGTTCATGTGATCGGGATTAGGTATATTTAGCGTTATCACTGGCATCCATCATCAAACATCGTTCATACCCACCATAGGGCCCTATTATGACGGGGTAGTAGGTGGTCAGATTCCACTCTTCACCCAGATATGTTTGGTGTTAGTCAGCTTCACACTTGAACTGACTATCCGTGTGGAGAGTGCTCAGATAGATCATCGGCAGGTTTTCCGGACCCCCGGGTGTAATGGACCATACTTGTAGCCCACAATCACCTACCAGATTCTCAGAATCAAACTGATTTTAAAGATGGCAATATATAAAGAAATTACTTTTTGTCAGTCTATGAAACGGCATATAAAAACGGCACACAAGGTATATTTACATGATCTAATGAACATGTTTTCATTTTGTTGAACTGATTCTTTTAGAATTAGATGATTTTGAGCAAAAACAACTCGAATATCCTTATACATTGACTGTTTCAACATGAAAAGCTGACCTTTTCGTAGACTGAAAGCCGTTTTATAGGCTGACATAATGGTGACAATTGTCAGAAAACTATGTTAATCAAGAAAAATGAACATATCTTAATTTTGTTTACTTTATATGATAAAAAAATTATTTTCTTTAAAATTTAAACATATTTTTCCTCTATTTTGTTGTATACCACATAGTTGTGCATGAAGGACATTGCTGAGTTTAGCCTAGCATAGAAAATATGAAATATATAGTAAATATTGCTGACTTATCTCCACCCAAGGGCTTCAAAGTATAGAATTTATTATTTACAACTCTTAGAAGGCCCTTCACAAAGTGGTCGTTTCGCAGACTGATATAACGTAGCAGTATATTTTCAGGGCCTTTGTTGCTGCTATGTACAAGAATATAACAGAAATAACAGAAATGAAAACTTTTTTTCATGCTGATATCACCAGCCTGCCTTTGTAAAAGTAAATTTCAGAAGCTGATTTCTACATATTTCTGAAGAAAACAGTTAGATCTTTAAATGACACTACCTAACGCTCATGATTACCGCTTTAAAATTTATATATGGGCGTCGGGCGTCGGACGTAGACTGACAGTTTTTCTGAAAAATCTGTTTTTGACATAAGATAGCATATCTTTATACAATCAAATAAGGCTACCTAGGCACTTTGAAGGATAAAGGTCAATTTCTTCCTTCAGTCAAAATCTACCTGGTATATCAATGATTTACAGAAAATGACGAAACGCACCACTTTCGTAGGATTGGACCATATATACCTTATTTATACTGGATCAAGCTAAGCCTTAAAGCGTATATATAGCAATTGAGCTCTGTTAATTAATGCTAAAAAATTAAGCCCCGCCCACTCGGCCGTCAAACATGCGCGGATTGGGGCTGACAGGTGCATATCTCGGGTGAGGTGTAGGGTCCGGTCGCGACGATCTGACCCGTAATGTCTGACCTAGACCACATAAAAAACAATTTCGAGCACTGGGTACGCTTCACTGACTCTCTGAGACTCAGTGTTTAGTTTATGCTGTGTTTAGTAGGGTGAGACTGGAATACACAACATGACACATTGTTAGAGTGAGTATTATAAGTTACTCAGTTTTATTTTAATGAATTATTCGAAAGTATTATTTCAAATGTGTTTGAAATGAAGAAGGGATTTTCAATGTGGCTATAAATGAATCATAAGAGAAGAAATATATATCTGAGTCCAGACATCCGGAATTTAATAAGAACGAGTAAGCTAGAGTTTTTTCTCTAGACGAGATTCTCACTCTCATGCCATTAGGTCTTCTTAAGTTTCAATGTGGGGTGAAACTCCAAGCAGATCCTGCCTGAAATGTGCCCCTTTATATAAAGTGGGGCATGACTGGGGCATGAGAGCGTGCTTTCAGCATTCAGAGAAGTGATAGATGGTCCATTCTTTGACTCAAATTTATGACCTCAGAAAAAGAAAACCACCATTTTATGTGTGGAGACATAAAAGGGCTTGATGGGCGGACAATGGCCGATAGTTGACTGGTTGCACATTCAGGTCAAAGATTCTACTCAAATTACTTTCCAATTCAATATCATTTCTAGTATTTCCAAGCCTTTAAAAGCCAGTAATGTTGAACGAACCGGATGTAAACATACTTTCACCGTCTGGATTGTGATTCGCCGGAAGGCAAAATATTTTATGCCATCTAAAGACCAAACTTTAACTCTGGCATGATCTTCTTTACCACCGACTCTGACTACGGGCCAAGCAATGGTATGTTATATATCACGAACTCAGACTGAGGACCAACAGCAGCTACTACTAAACTGAGATAAAGCAAAACTGTAGCGTCACACCCTGTATCACCAACTCTTGAGGAAAACAGCGGCACACCGCCTTGCACGGGTCTCGTGCAACGAACTCTTCTTCATTAACCAATATGGGGAACGATAAAACAATGACAATCTATCCTTTAGAGATCAAATGGCTGTTCACCAAATAGCCATAAGATGGTTACCTACTATATCTAAAAAACTATTATTCTGGTAGTATCCGTTGGGGGTGTCTCCTGGACATAGAAACAGAGTGAACCAGACCTAGGCATGGAGAGTGAAGAGACACGAGAGTGAGATTCTCGTACAGTACTTAACTGAATCCTGCTATCTTTTTTTGTTTTTCTCTAGACAGATGTACTTCTATTCTTATGATTTGTTTTTAGCTGTACTGAAAGTATAATTTTGAACTGTAGTTTTCCAATCCCCTTTCATTGAGAGAATGCAATGAGATCTCACCCTTTCGCTGGTGTCAATCCATAGAGTTCTGATCGTGGATGATCAGCTCAAGCACCTGTGTCATACGAAATGATAACCACGAATTTACGATGGTTTCCCGTTTACCCGCTAGAGGGCCCAACGTAGGGGGAAGTGGGGGGGGGGGGGGGGGTAGGTGGTAACTAAATACGAGTCGACGAAGTCGCTAGTATTTATAAAGAATGCAGAATGTTGTTTCATGGAGGATGCTGCATAATCTATCAGTTTAACCAGTGTTAGGTTTGACGAATAATCTGCAGCGAGATTTTGTTGGAGGACATAAAACAAAAAAGAACAAGTGCAAATTGTACCATGTCTGGCGGCATCTATAAATGTGGAATATCATTGACCACAACCACAACGCCAGCTGCGAAAGGGTTAAGCGAGTACTATATCATGCACTTAAATATTGTGATGCACACCACCAGAATATGATGCACATAGGCTGGCGTAATTACAGCGGCACGGCATTGTAAAAACTGCCCTAGATTCCTTTTCTGAATTATAGCCCAGACCAGAGACGAGGACCTCACTAATTGCAACCACACACACCTCTGCCATTTGGAGGTATAGTTAACTGTGATGCAGGGTGATGGCTAAACATCAAGCAACGGTGCTTATCGATGGTCAAATATCATTCCTATAAAATGCTTCTCTCAAGATACAATAATCTCCCATGATAAAACACGTAATAGAGGGAAACTGATTTCGGGTTTCCGAAATCTGGAGTTTCAAGGTGAGGGTCATGGAATTCATATACAGGAGCCTTGGCGGAGTTACGTACATCCCGGGACCCTCACTGAGAAAATCCAGTATTATAACACCAGTAATTAGTTTCCCTATATTTACCTTCTATAATTATCAATATTTTCACCTCCAAAGGTCGTAGAAGCTATGTTGCAGCTTTGTCGACGTACCGATGTATCATATTATCTCACCCCTGGTACAAGCTTAGCCATAGAAATAACATTAGGAAAAAATGCTCAACGATCACCCCCATAAAGTGAGAATACTACACCACGGCCGTGGCGTAGTGAGTGTGAGATAACGTCAAATGGATTTGCTAGGTATATTCAAACTATTCCGATATTCTGATGGTATCTAATGTTGTAGAAAGTGGTGAGATAAATCCAGAACCGCACTCGAATCGTAAAATAGACAATGCGCCACAAGTTTGGGTGTGCCCGAATCGCAATCAAGCCGAATCCCAGTGACGATTATGGCACATCCAAACGAGTGGAATACGATTCCCTATGCAGTTTTATATAAATACTGGATGTGTTTTTTACTACAAAAGGTGATCCATCAGAGGCAGGTGTTAAAATGTTAAAACTGTAGCTCATGCATTGTGTTTGCCACATGGCTTGTGTCAACAAAAAGAGCGCTTACTACGATTGTCCCCATACCTACAGTTCTATGAGTACACAAAGTTCATCTATTTCATATTGACATGGTCTTAATTTGAAAACAGGTTCTTACTCTGTTACAGATCGTTACAGTCTGTTCCAATAACTGACACTATTGCGGAATCAGATTATCTATTAGACACCTATTTTAAGTCAAGGAATTGCGAATCATTTACGTTCAGTAGCCTAGCACATATCATAATACAGGAATCAACAAGAAATTTAATTCATTCCTCTCACATGCTTTCTAATGCTTAGTCCCACGTACAGATGGATGTCTAAACACCTTCCTCATACATTTCACAACCAGACCTCCCCCTCAGATATTCAGCCCCATTTGACATAAAACTATTGAATACCTCCATGATTATATCATTCACTACGGTCATGTTATTTTTCTGCATCCGGTCTATTATCGATCCTTTCTTGCAAGTGTAGATGGAAGTTGACTGCTCCACTTGGCGCCTCACCTGGCGTTGTTTACACTCGTATTCTTTACTCCGTGTTTTCTGTTTATCCCCAGATCTGCTGTGGATTACCAAGGCAACGGTTTCTAAGGCAACGCGAGGACAGAGAGCCGCGATACTGGGTGGGGACATTGGCCTCCCAGGTGAGTTTGGCTTCTTTTCAATGCTGAATGAGGTTTTGAAAACATAAATATGTATGAGCAACACAAACCCTTTTGTATCAACTTTTTTTATAAGCAACGCGTTTCTATTTTCATATCAGTACTCATTAAGAATATAGGATTGATCACATGTACAACGTTGCATTGACACATGTAAAAGAGATAGATTCTGGAAACCAAATAGAGCAATGCTAATAGCGTAAAAATGGAACTTAAGTATTTTGAATCATACAGTACATAGTAGCATATTGTTGTCCTTACAGCTTATGGCTGTGTAGGGGTCAGGGTAGTCGAGCAGCGTTGTTTTCACTTCACACTAGGTGGCGCGAGTGCCGATCCCTGTTGTGCGGTAAGGCCAGCGGACCCGCATATCCAAATACTACGGGGTCGCCCGTTTTACGAAACTCAGCCAGTATATAAGGACTAAATCCGCAGCGGGTCTTCTCGCGGTGCCTCCCAGTTGAGTGAACACCTGGAACTTCAGAAGTTGTTAAGGTTTCTTTGGGACCTTTCAACGGTGAAGAGACCTGAATCTCTTCCCACGCTAGTTGGTGCCCCGCAGCACCAACGCACTGTAACGCTTAGGTACAATAAAGTGTTTGTATCTAAATAGTCCAGAGTCTGGTCTTGTGTCCATAGTTAAGCGTTAGGTTGTAGATCTCCCTACCTTTCTGGGATTCAATCTGAACCCACCCATGCTGAGGAGTTAGCACGGGTAGCGACTATAGTCTCAGCCACTGGTTGACTGCCGCTTTACGGAAAGTGGTCACACACTTTGTTACTCTGACCGGTAACAAATTAGATAATGGGAATATGGCCAGGTTGGCACTTTTGGGTAGTTGAAAGAGTAAATTCATGTATTTTCCTCTCCATTGGTCCCTGGTTCCTGGTTCCTGATGTCTCATTCGGCCCTTGGGAAAATCACGCGGGCGCCAACATATATGTGCCTGAAGCGTTCCTGTTTTAACTGGTGCGCCCCCAGCCCAGTCACTGCCGCGCTGTTGTGGAGCGTATTTAATTATGATATTGCTGCACTGGCTCCCCCGACATGTATAGATATTTTATTCACCCATCTACTGAATCCTGCGTGTAAAGAAGGATAGGGACCCACAGCTAAATGCTAGAGAAATATACATCCGATTAGTCCCGCCTGTAGTATTGTGTGTTCATATTTCTTGTGTCGTTTTCCAATATCGCACACCTCCTATCAAAGCAGGTAGCCATACGTTATAATGATGGGGAGATTTAACAGTATACTACATTTTAATGTAAAATAATTATAGTGGCAGCCTTGACTTGGGCTATGTGATGTTAGGCCAAAACAAAAAATAGGTGTGTTTCTGGTTACCTCCCCCCCCCCTTTCCTCAAGTTAAACATAATCGCACCTACGTTTGCGACGTTTCTAACCAAAAGAAGGCCCCTCCATGCCTTCCAGGTGAGAGAGTGAAGGCCTCTGCGAGACCAACACACACACACACACACACACACACACACACACACACACACACACACACACCTAACGGGAAGAAAATCTATTAACATCGATCTCTCTATAAGTTATCCATATTTCCTGCTACTTTACTCAATTATTGTTACTATCTGTTGTGAATAGTAAGCTTAAATTGGATCGTGACAGTATCCATTCATCTACACTACTCTTATCCATAACTCTTTTTTTTTTTATAAAAGCAGTCTTTATTTCCATAAGCATCAGTGATACAAAATACATCATATAACATTCGTAGAACCCTCAGGGTAACCCAATTTGGGGTCTATAAAACATGCTGACAAAACTGTAAGTATTTAATCAAATGTTTAAACTCATATGCTAGTCCTTGTTGAAAACTGCTGGTATTTTTTGTGGGTCGGATAAGACCCTTATCGCATAGGGAAAAATTTTAATCAAAAAGAGGGTCCTCCTCCTCTTACTGTTGAGAGACCCTTTCTCTTAAAATCGATGTTATAAAGTTCCTGTAACATATTACAAGTTAGGAGGAGGCCTCACCGGGCAGAACATCACATTAACCTGGTCTCTAGCCATTCCGGCCATTCTAGCCAAATTATGGGCCTATCAAACGACCGGGCCAAGAGAGCAGAATGGTGCAGAATGGTGTAATACAGACAATACCCGTAGGTGGGAAGATCTTGACACAATTTGTATTTACCAGCATAACCGATCCAGGGACAAAAATAGTAGTAGATATACAAAATCAAAGACACTAATAACCTACTGAAGGGATCACAACAAAGGCGTAACAGAGAGCGAGCCAGCAGACAGCCGCTTATATCCAATTATCTTGGTCTACGTTCCCGATATTGATTGTATATAATAGATAATGTATTCTACAAAGTCATAGTTCTATCCCTTAAGGTGCCTCGACTCCCTGGCCTACCCTTTTAGTTTTAATTCTGGCAACCTGCAGGTGGTGTTGGTTTTGACCGGGTCCTTTCCCAACAATCGAATCCTTGTTTTCCCGTCTTTACATCATCGCTGTCAAGAAAGTTTCCCATTTAGAGAATTTGTTTTTCTTTGCCAGGAGCCCACAAATGTATTTTTCTATACATAAACTGTTTCGTAGTTCCCTCGACCATTCGTATAAAGAGAGAAGGTTATTGTAAAATAATCTTTGCCTATAAATGTAGAAGTTTATGTGCAGACAAATGAAGTGGGATATCTCCCGCTCCCTTCCCCTACCACCAGTACCAATAATCATTTCAAATGGGTCCCTGGGGAGATCCCACCTGACACATGTTTTCAGCCAGTTCCTGATTTGGCTCCGAAAGGTCAGAACCTTAGGGCATTCTACCAGAAAGTGAAAAATGCTGTCCACATCATTACAATAGGAACATCTGTCGGAGGCCCGAATTCGTTTCTTAAAAAGGAACTGGTTCGTTGGAATCACAACGTGAATTAACTTAAAGAAGAAAGATTGAAGTTTGGTTTCCCTCGTCGCTCTGCAAACGTTCCCATAAATTTCCCTCCATTCTCTGTCGGAGAGATGGGGACGAGCCTCCCTCCAGGACTTCATACCTGGTGACGAGACCCTGTTCCTTCCCAGCACAAATGCATACAATTTTTTGTTGTTGCCTGACATTATATTGAAAGCCCCCCCTTCATGATCTGGTAGCAAGAGACACATGGAGTCTGTCCTAAAATTCTCCAAGGACATAGTGGGAGACCAGGGTATGCTCTCCAACAACTTATCACGGATTACCTTGCTGCACATAACCCCATACTCCCTTTCAATTTCTTCCGCACTCATGAATTTTTTCCCTTTAACCAAGTCCTGAACCTGCACAATGCCCGCCTTTTTCCAACTTCTGATTATTAAGACCTCCACCTCCCAGTCCAGCTTGATGAACATGTTGTTCAGAATCGGGTCATTTTGTTTTTCCCTTTCGCTAATCGGTCGTATATTGTACAATCCCTTCCATAGAGTGATAATTTGCTTATAAAATGGAGGGATCCCAGGCAAGGCTGTGAGCGGGATCTTTTCCAAGAAGAAGTCCCAAACAGATCCCTTGATGTCTAAAAAATACCGAAAAAACATGGTCCATGGGAAATAATCCTCTCTACAGAGCCGGGCTATCCACTTTAAACGTGATACCTCCCACATGCTTTTTAAATCCAGCAACTTCAACCCTCCCCCCCTCCACTGGTTGTCTAATTACATTGAACGAAACTTTGCTATTCTTACTCTGCCAGAGAAAGTGTGAAACCATTCTCCTGAATTCCACAAACACTCTTTCTGGCGTGTATAAAACTGAGACCCAGTAAAGGAGTTGAGTATCAATAAACTATTAACCACTACCACCCTCCCTTTAAGGGAAATATTTCGAGAAGACCAAAGTCTCATAATGGCCTGACATCTCTCTAATCTGGTTTTAAAATTAAGATTGTAATCCTCTTCAGCTGACGTCCCATTCCAGAACATTATCCCTAAAATCTCCATATTAGTTACCGTTTGAAGCGGCAAAGGACCAGTGCCCTTCCCCCCCTGCAGACCAATGGGTAAAATTTTGGATTTCTCCTCATTGATGCGCAGTCCCGCAAGGTTACCAAAAATTCGGATTATATCTAAAACCCTTTGAATCGAAGCCACATCCCTAACTACACAGCATAAATCATCTGCGAATAACGATAATTTGATCTTTTCCCCCCCCAAGACAATCCCTCTAATTCTTGGGTGTTCCCTGAGCGCTATAGCTAAAATTTCTACTGTGATAATAAACAGGTATGGGGATAGGCAGCAACCCTGGCGGGTGCCCCTCTCTGGCTGAAACCGTTGGGTATGAAAGCCATTGTTGGAGACACACACCTCGGGCTCCGTGTAAATAATACGGACCCAATCACATAAGTCTGGGCCAAAGCCAAACAATTTCATAGCATAATCTATAGCATCCCATCTAACCGAGTCGAAAGCTTTTTCTAAATCCAGACTCAGCAGGAAACCTGACAACCTGTTCTGGTTTAGATATGAAATAGAGTCCCTTAACAGGGAAATGTTTGAACCAATATACCTCCCCTTCATGAAACCCGTCTGGTCCTGGTAGATCACAGAGTCCGACACCGGTTGCATTCTCAGAGCGAGAGATTTGGTTAGGATCTTATAATCGGTATTGAGCATTGTAATGGGTCTCCAGTTTCTGATGTCCTCTCTATTGACCTTCTTTTTTGGGAGGTTGATTACCCCCCTCCTCTGTTCTGTACTTAGGCTGTGTGCCTCTTTTGCATAGGCTAAGGACTGAAAAACCATATTTCCCACCTCCCCCCAAAAGTACCTATAAAACTCTGACGTCAACCCGTCCGTCCCTGGGCACTTATTGTTATTAAGCTTTTTGAGTGCCTCTCTCAGCTCTCCCTGGGTGAGGGGGAGATCGAGCCTTTCCCTGTCCGAGTCACTAATCCTGGGTATGTCTCCTTCTGTAACCAGTTCGTCAATGTTATCCAATAGATTGGGCCCCCCTCCCCCCCTCTCCGTATAATTTCTTGTAAAACGAGAGAATTCTACCCGAAATACTTTCCATATTAGTTGTGAGATTGCCATCCTGCAGTCTGATCTGTGAGATTAATTTGTTGTTATATTTTTGTTTCATGATATTCAAAAAGTATTTGGATGGTTTTTCCCCATTTTGGGCCCAATTGGCCCTGGATTTAAACATCAGACATAACGCCTTTTTCCTTTCTTGTCTTTCTACATCCCCTTTTATACTATAATATTCACTAAGGCCATTTTCATCTAATATGTCAAAATCCTCTTCTAGTTCTGCTAACCTTCTAGTGTTTCCCATCCGCTCCTCCTTTTCCTTCCTCCTCTTTTCTCCTACATATCCCACAGTAAAGTCCCTGATCTTATACTTTATAAAATCCCATTTAATGTCTGGCTTCATGGATTCATGAAGGTCTCCCCACTCTTGTATGAGAAGAGCCAGTTGAGCCGTGAACTCTCTGTCTCCTAGCAATAAATTGTCAAACTTCCAGTAACCCGGTCCTCTGTTTTGGGAAGACCTTTCGATATGGAATAAAAGGAGAGCATGGTCCGTGTGGAAAGCCGTCACTATTTCGGGATACTTTACTCTATTCTTGAAATCGTCTGAGATAAACCAATAATCCAACCGGGAGCATTGAGGTCCCCTACGGAAAGTGTACTTCCTTTGTTCTGGGTGTGCTTCCCTCCATACGTCTGTCAACTCCAGAGAATCAAGAAAAGACAATAGACTCGTCCTATAGTTACTCGGAATTGTGCGACTGGAACTCTTGAGGTCTAGCTGTGGCAAAAGTGCCACATTAAAATCGCCCCCCAATATGATGGGGATATCTAGAAATCCTGATAGAAATTCCTTCAAGACTCCTAACAGATTCTGTTGCTGGCTGTCCTTGTTCGTGGTGGGGGCGTAAATATTGGCGAGAACCATCTCCTCTCCCTCAATCTCGAGAAGAACCCCCACCAATCTACCCTCCTCGTCTGAGAATGAGTCCCTCAAAATTACTTCCTCATCCCTAGGCAAAGCTATGGCCACCCCCCTCGATTGGGAGGTGCCATTAGAGAACACCATCCTGCCCCCCCATTCCATTTCCCACAGCTTATTTGTATTCGCTACACTGTGAGTTTCCTGTAAAATGCAGATGTCTGATACCTTCCTGAGCTGAGAGAAGATAGCCTTCCTCTTTACCTTGTCGCCTAAACCATTAACATTCAGGCACCCAAACCTCAGGTCCCTGCCCTTACTCCCCTTTTTGGTATGATTTCCTGTCATCTTTTATATTGGAGGAACTTCAAAAGTAAAGTTACCCTGTTCTCCCTCCAACCCCCTCCCGTTAAAATCTGTCCCTTTGCACCCCCTCATCCCTGTTACGAACTGCCTGTCTCGCAACTTGTAACCTTGAGCCCTTCTCTCTGCCTCTCCTCTCCCCCTAGTAAAAATAAGCACTCTAAACCAAGAGAAAAATTCTACACAAAATACATTGAACATTGACCGAGTGGTTGAGTCACTCACATATAACACAGAACATTTCATTTTGAACATGTAAAGCTTAATAACTTTCCCTGCACGCAAGGAAAGTACAGTTTATGGTTTTACTCTTCTGCAAGTTACCACTGGGAAAAGGATCCCCCCCAACTCCCAGAGCAACCCTCCAGACAAAGTTAAAAAAAAAAAAAAAAAAAAAAAATACCCCCCCCTCTACAAAATCTGATTTGAGAGGGAGGGAACCCACTGCACCGATCACTATCACACGACCGTGAATCGGGCCGATCCCTTTTTGACCCTCCACCCCCCCTTCCTTGGTTGATCTCTTTCAGCTTAATATCTAACAGTATAAACGACAGTAGCTTAATACTAACTTAATACTAAATACTAACATGATCACAACTTCAATCAACTGGAAAGTCGTGTAGGTTTACAAAATTTTGACTTGACACTTCTAACCTACAAACTTGGATCTGAACATGTATACATCTTCTATATATTCCTACAAATTGGTCCTGGTCCTTAGCAACCACGACCCTCCCTCTACACATCCATATGGAATTTCCCCCAGTCCTGTCCCGGCCCAATCAATCGACTGGACCAAGACATGGACCTCTACCATACCAAGTCTGGCCCCCTCCTGGCCCTATCAATCGACTGGACCAGGGCATAGGCCCCTCTCTCATCCCAGCTCCGGCCCCTTCCTGGCCCTATCAATCGACTGGACCAAGACCTAGGCCTCCCACCCATACCAATTCCGGCCCCCTCAAGAATCTCTCTCCTGGCTTATGTTCTGACCTATCAAACGACCAGTCCAAACATCCAGGTCCCGTCCAAACATGTCTGACCCCACCCAACCAGAGCTATCAATCGACTGCCCCAATATTTCTATTTGCCCCCCCCCCACCTCCCCCCCCCCCATATTGTGGGTGATTTCCCCCCCCCCCCCCCCACCATCAGGCCCTTTTGTCAGTATGGTTTCAGTGATACCGGTATCAGTTAATGACTGTCTAAACCTCCCAAGTTGTCACATAACTTGGAGAACTTTTCCACCCAGTCTTTGATGAGTTGAGGTCCTAAGTGGATTCTATCGGGATGAAGAGCATCATAATAAGACTTGACTTTCCCGCCTCTCCTTCTATGGATCATTCGTTGTAGCCACGGGGTGGGAACGGAGTTGGCCCTGTTGAGAGCCACTATCTCTCTGTTGATGTTCTCCACTGCCTCTTCCAAGATCTGTTGCAGGTTCTTCACTGCGACGTCCTCTCTGGAACGGGTCGAGCATGCTGCAAAATCCAAGCCCACCACCGGCGCGTATATTACCTTAGTGTCCGGGATAATGGCTTTCCAGTCGATGTCTGCTTCCTTCACTTGGTCTACTACTAATTTCACCAAACCATCAACAGACTGTTTAGACAAAGACAAATCTTTCTTGTTCTTTGCCCTAATGGTTAGGTTATTCACTCCTGCAATTATCAGATAAACTTCGTCCGGCGAGCTCCTAGCCAGCCTAAGCGCTCTGTTGGCTGCCCGCCTAAAAGTGGCGCCCGGGAAAAATCGTATCTTTACTCGATCATCAGTGATTTTTTGCTGCAGTAGCCTCCCCCTAGAATCAGTTACTACCATTAGATTCGGCATTGTCATATATACAGACTGTACGTTAACAGACCTCAGTCTAGCCTACCTCCGATGTTTCGTCAGGTCCCAAACCTGAATGTTGATTTTCTGTGACTGCGGTCCTCACCGGAATGGTGACGTCACTAGAAACTGAGTACTTTTCCTGCAGTGTCGCGCCAGACTCTGTATGGGGCGCAGCGCTAGGCTGGGGAATCCTCAATCCCCCGTCCGGGGCCTCCTGGCCTTGTTGGCCCTCGTGGTTAGGCCCCTCCGCTGGGCCTATTCCTTGAGAATTCCGCAACGTCGATCTTTTGAATTCCCTTCTCACATCCATGAGGAGATGACCCAGTTTGTTTCGACCTGTTCCCTTGGTGCCTGCCCTGGCCGCCGCCAAAGTTAGGCCTCCTCCCCACTTCTGATCTCTGGTCGCCTCTGTCAGCCTTCGGCTTCCCGTCTGTATTAGCAATTCTGCCAGATCCCTGTTCTGATGAAACTTCGCGCTCACTATTCTGTCAATAGTCTGATCTTCTTGTACTTCCCAAGCCTTCGTAATCTTCACCTCCTTCGAAATCCTTTTGATTTCAAAAGGATCTCGGCAGGATAGGACTCTCTCCGCCCTCGCTCCATCCCCACACATTCTTGCTTTGGCCGCAGCATAGGCCTGTTCCGCTGAGGTGTAAGAGATACCATCAAGCCTAAAATTGCAACCGAAAAAATTGGAGAAAGGGGCATGGGGGCCCTGGAGAAAAACCTCATTGTCTTTGACCAAAGTAAAGGTATTCCTGAGGGAAGCCTTCTCTGGGAGCCCATTCAGCTCTGAGGCACCGTAGACTTTTCCAGCTATTACAACCCCGTCCCCCCCGCGTACCACGCGGGATTCCAATCCTATTCTGGCTGCGTTGTCCGCCACTGCCCTCAAAGTTGCCCTCTGATGGGATATTTGCTCTGGTACGTCTTCCGATAGCCAAACGTTCTTAGTTCTGGACTGTCTCAGTAGTTTACCTTTATTGCGGAGAATCTCAACCTTGACCGATTCATGTAGTAGCGTAACCTTTATAGGCCTAGGCCTACCCATACCAGTGAACTGACCTACCCTGTATGCCAAGTCTATTTCGGTAGGGTGTAGGCGTAGGCCTGTGGCCCCTATAATATCCGCTGCCGTATCCCTGACATCCTCATATCTCCTTTCCGCAACTCCCGTTATGATGATCAACTTGGAATTGAGTTTTTTAACCATCATGAGATTGAAATTATCGTTGGGCCTTACAGGCTCCTTTTTAATTTCCAACTCTTTGAGTCTCCCTTCTAGTTCTTTCAGTCTCTTGTCGTACGTGTTCCTGGACTTTTCTACAGAGATTTTAAGGTCGTCACTATCAATATCAACCCTGCCCGTATACTCTTTTAACATTTCTGTGTCATTTGCCGTGACATTTAATAGCTCCTCTAAATCCGAACACTTCGTTTCTAGGGTAACAACTCTATCCGCCAACCTGACGTTCTCCTTTTCCAACCGTTCAAATCTCCTGTTAAGTTCTGATATTTCAGTTTGGAAGGGATCCCCACCCAGTGATTCCGAGGGGACTCTTCCACTACTATTCTTCCCATTTTTGGAATTCTTTTTCCTAACCTGATGTAGATCTTGCGAAGTAACAACTTCCGAAAGACTCGGAAAATCCTCTTCGTCTCGAGCCGTCCACCTCCTATCGCCATCTTTGATGACAGCGCTCCTTGTCTGCCTACCGTTCATCCCGATCGCTGATTCCTTTGCGATCCCTTCTCGTAGACGGACTAAACTGGATTTCCCGCACCACGGAGTCTTCCTCTATCATTAAGTAACTTTATGCAGATGGATGTCCGAAAAAACCCAGGAGTTGGGGGGGATTACACCTGAGTCCGTACTAAGCCTGCATACCCGTCCGCAGCCAAGCCAGAGTCTTATCCATAACTCTTACTGTTTGTCCATACTGATATCTTACCTTTATATATATGTGCATGCATAGCTCATATAGGAGTAATCTTCTCGTCGCATCTTCTACTTTTACAACTCGTACACTTGCACAATATGGCCTCGAGTTCCCTGTTATGTCAGGGCACCATCGAGTGCCCTATATAGGCACCTAGGAACATCAGTTCCCCTTCAGTACTTAGATAAGTACCTCGGGTAATTATCTATTAAGAGGATAGTGCATTAGTCAATTTTTTTAATAGTTATAATTGTTCAATCGTGGCCAATGTCTCAATGTTTTCCTTTATTATGAACTGCGACTTTTGTGTAATGTTTCACCAAACATATACCTATGTATTTATTTTCATATAATATACATGATCATACTCACATGTGATTATTTATCTCAACGTGAATGTGTAAAAATGTATAAACACGATCGAGGGTGTGGGGAAAACCAAATCATCGGATTTCCACATCGTGAACGCCATGGAAAAACACCACAAAAACACCACAAAATATGTCCCGACCAATGCGCCCCTGATGACCTCCATGTTCGTAAATTGTGGTGATGAGGGCGGTGCGAAAACTCCCGGTTGACAACTGCTGTAAAACAACATATATTTAATGAGTCTTTGTCAATAATGTGTATGTTATGAGCACATGTGGTACCACGAGAACATTTACTCAAATATCCCATTATGTATGACAATGCTCACTAGTTAATGGGGGGGGGGGGGGGGGGGGGCATAAACATGGGAAAAAGGATAAAACCTCTTCTATTTTTATAATGCGAGGCCTACAGAATTTACCATGTTGACATGAATATATTTCATATTCTCTGGACAATACACAAAGTCAAGCGGCTTGACGACATCATAGTAGCTTATTAATCTGCTTATATGGCCTCTTTACCAGATGCATGATGGCTGTATTTATGTCTAACACATAGAGTTTGTCCATGCGTTCCACCGGACGCGCTTAGGTTCAATTCTGTCAGTAATGAAATTGGATTTTTAATGATATTCAGGTATATGATAATAATGCCGTCGTTAATTGTTTAGGCGTGTTTACACGTACGACGTTCTTCGAACTGGGCATGTCTAAACGCACCTTCACAACTCGAAACAGATTTCTTCCGGCCACCCTGACCCCGTATCCATATATCACTAAGTTTATTCTAGTCATGCTTGGGATATGTGGATTATGATTTCATACTGTACCTGGGCATATCTGGGTGTCTGTCACTCTAAACTCAATTTCTCTAAATTTCTGTAAGAAGATTGAGAATCAATAAGTACCTATGGCGAGTACTAACGATGCTATCCACATACATGTACTTGTACTTTGATCTGAATGCTATACACACTGGGCCTGAGTAGCAACATGCTCTGGGAATAGATCAAAGCGTAGGCCTACAGCCCGCAGGACATACCGTCAGAAATATATACCCTCTCAGATGATGCACGAATAGCTGGTGGAATATGCTTTACATGACAAAAAGAATATCTCATACAAGCCCCCCCCCCCCCCCTCGCCCACAACCACCACCTCCGGAATAAAATGAAGATCGAAAAAAAACAACCCCCACGAGGACACAAATGACCACCCCTCAGACAGAGGAGATGATAAGTACAAAATATGTCCTAATTGGTAATCAGAGATATTGTATTATCCCTCCCAAAATGGAAGAGTAGAAATACTTGACCCTCCCTTCAACAGGAAGGTCCCATTCTCATATTGAGATCACACATTACAAAACAGGAGGAAGGTCCACTGGAGGGTAAACGAAACGGGGTAATCAAATCTCAAAGAACAATCTAAACGAATCAGAAGAAGGCAAAGCCCGTGAAAACGGAAATGTTAACCCCACAGATGAAAGGATAATGATAACCATGGTAGCCTGTTAAGCAGCGGCCTCGTAACTACATCAAAAAAAGAATCTGATCTGGGTTTTTTTTTCAGATGAAATAAGTTCAATACACAACTGACCACCATGCCTAGCCTCACATTCAGATACTCGATATCTTTGATTTGATATAACATTTTCTTATCTAACATCGGGATCGCATTTGATTGTATTTCTTATATATATAGTTCTCAGATGCATGGATTAAAAATGAACGGCATACAATGTCTTGGAATGACATTACACTATTTGTCTCTCTGATCTGAGCCACGGGCAATGTGACTGGACTCAGTATATTTCAGATGAGTAGAGAAACAGGGTGAAGTACAAACAAATTTGTACCTCTCGGAACCCTCAGGATTGATTTGTCCCTAGGAGTTCATATCTTGACATTTAAAATGTTCCTACTGTCGTTTTCCTTATTACAGAATCATACAAATGGTTTTAGAAATATGTTTGGACATCTCGTCTTACAATACGAGTTAAGTCTTTCCAGGCGAGAATATATTAAGTCTGCCGGAGGGATAATGCCTTTAGGCATCATTGATGAATTGAGATATATATATATATATATATATATATATATATATATATATATATATATATATATATATAATGTCTAGTATGAAAAATTAATTATGGAAGGAAGCGTTGGGAGCAAATAAGTTGTTTCATGAGTAACTATTGATGGCCATGATTACATTGTTAAGCCACGTGACAAGCATTTTAGAAAAGGCCCCAAGGTATTCCGACCCTCTGGCTCTACCTTCCGATAACATCTTTGCCTGAAAAGGGTCAATGGTAATAGAAAGTAATTCAAAGCGTTATAAACTTTGATATGCATGGTCGGGACCTTAATAATGTCAGTAGTAGTATGCCCAATATCTGGCCCTGATTAGTTTCTTCACTTTGGCACGACTAGCTTTAATCGCTGACTTTCAAGAATGTGTTCCTTGTTGTAAGTTAGTATATAGAGCCATGCTTGCAGATTTTGTGTTAATTTCGGAGTGAACGCAGCCCAGAGATGGTCAGCACAAAGGCACGGGGACTGGGTCTAGGCCAAGTATTTACATCAGTCAGTGTTTCGACAGAAGTAGGCCTAAACTATTCCAGGTCTTCAGACACCTTTTTAACATAACGTATTTACCACCAAACTCTCATTGACGACCGCAAACAGCATACTAACCACTCCATATATCTCTGTTTAGTTCAAAGAAAACTTAAGCTGCAAGCGGATAGATGAAATCAATATAAAAAAGAAAGTAGACGTGTTGCTTTGCAAACCTCAGCGGAATGATATACGAATACTAACTGCAGTTATTTCAGAATTTTGAAATTCAATTTTAATTATAGAATGATGTAGGAACAGACATCAAGGAATTCAAAGTTGTGAAATTGAAATCTCCCATGAATTTGTAAAGATATATCAATAATATATAATTGATTACATTTTGGATGCTTCGAATGCAATATATATATATATATATATATATATATATATATATATATATATATATATATATATATATATATATATATATATAATATTAATAGACCAATGTAGAATAATGCATAGGATAATATAATATATGAATTGACACAGAGACAGGTTTGGCGGAAATTTGAATAAATAACAGGTTTATTCAGGTAAATACAATCGGACAAGCCCCAGTCCTAACCATCTAGATGTACAAAGCTAATAAATAACAATAGTAAGATTAAAATACGTGTTAGAGGTAAGTCAACAGCGAGCGGAATGACTGTTTGGGGGAACCTGGTAACCATGGTACCCCTGGCTACCGCATCAAACACGCAATAACTACCTGGAAAACAACTGTGGTAATCACCGGAGTTGCTGGGCACCTCCGGCCCGCCGGAGTGGCCGGAGGGGGGGCCGGAGGTTCCGAGTGGCCCCGGAGGTGGAGCGCGGAGCCATCTCCAGGGCCCACCAGGGGGCACCCTGGTCCCTGAAGTGACATAAGGGGGTCTCCCGGGGACTTCCTATATAAGTCTCCGGGTGACCCTCCGGCAGCAGACTTGTCTTGGACTGGGCTCGGAACTGACCAGGGCAACCGCCAGGTACCTGTATAGAGGGACAACGAGAAGGACTTACCCTGACGTTACTTACCTTATATGTAGCCCGTGTGACTTACTGTGCACGCCCGGAGTGCCATGGAGACCTGGCTGGGTACGAGGAGGTCCGGAGAGAGACCCCCGGAGCCGAGGATCGTGACAGAGCTATAATAGTACACTGTAAAAAATTTCCGTAAAATATACAGGATACTACCGTAAACATGGACGGTATATCACTGTAATCTTATCCACAGTTCTATACCGTATATTTGATGCCAAAAAACGGTATTCAACTGTAAAAATATTCAGGACTGTAATCCACCCAACCTACGGTCAGTTTACAGTATAAATCTGTAAATATGGACATATTAGATACACTTAGATCAACTCCAATATCAGCAACAAATCAAACTGGAGAATAAAATGCAAGAGTTAACTTCATCAAAATGTGTAATAGATATTCATCGATCTCCTGTGAAGTTCCTGCTATTTAGGGCACATTTATTCTCAAGTTGTCATGACATCAATTAGTAGAGGAGCAAATGGCCTAAAAATTGGTAAAATTGACCCCCGAAAGTCTACTGGCTGAAACTTGCCATATTAGTCAATTATGACCTCAGGAATCTGAATCTGATACTCGTTTGTTCCAAAAAGTGTAGCATCATACTCGTTTCCATGGTAATAGAAGGAAAACAAAATTTATTACATACTGACACATAATACATACTTTTATAAGAAAAGGTGAATAAATGCATTTTTTCTGTCGGTAAAATTTATCATTCTTTGGCCAAAAGTGTACAGTATGGAAATATGCCCTTTTCTGTTTTCTTGGAAGAACTGTTGCCATGGTAACATTCCAATTTGTGAGGGAACCCCCATTTTTGGATTTCTCATGGTTATTAAAGTTGGATAAAAAGAATAATTTTATGAATGACACATACAAATTGATAAATTTAGCAATAACAGACAGCATTGATAGGTACCACCATTTTTTGAAGCCATTCAATTGTTCCCATGGCAACCATAACGAGGTTTTTTCTATGACCAAAGCAGCCAGATAATGATACACTATCTGGACATTTGTATGGCAAATCTGCATGACATGGCAACTAGTAGAAGAGTATAGTCTCAAAAAGGCCATTAGAGAGTCTACTGAATGAAATGTGCCATGTTGGTCAATCATTACATGAGGAATCTGATTCTGCCACTCTTTTAACCAAAGGAATGTAGCATCACTTTTGTTTCCATGACAACCTTAATGCATAATAATCTACTTAGAAACCACCAATTTCCTGCAAATATGAATAATAGATGTAAGAAATAGGAGCTAAACACCTACTCATGAGATTTCATTTTCATGATGTATACATTTGGGACATAATTTGGAGTTGTTCTCTTCATTCCCTTAGAATTTGATTGCCATGGCAACCAGTTTAGCACAAAACAGACACTGCAGAAGCCAGCTCTGATTGTTGTCAAAGCAAATAACTAGCTTTTTAGCCATTGATGATAGAGACTTAATGTAAGTATTTATCCTAGTACTTGGAGATTCTACTGCATGAAATGTGCCATGTTGGTCAATCATTACATGGGGAATATGATTCTGCCACTATTTTGACCAAAAGACTGTAGCATCACTTTTGTTTCCATGACAACCTTAATGCCTAATAATCTACTTAGAAACCACCAATTTCCTGCAAATATGAATAATAGGTGTAAGAAATAGGAGCTAAACACCTTCTCATGAGATTTCATTTTCATGATGTATACATTTGGGACATAATGTGGAGTTGTTCTTTTCATTCCCTTAGCATTTGATTGCCATGGCAACCAGTTTAGCACAAAACAGCCACTGCAGAAGCCAGCTCTGATTGTCATCAAAGCAAATTACTAGGTTTTTTTAGCCATTGATGATAGAGACTTAATATAAGTATTTATCCTAGTACTTGGAGAGTCTACTGCATGAAATGTGCCATCTTGGTCAATCATTACATGGGGAATCTGATTCTGCCACTCTTTTGACCAAAAGAATGTAGCATCACTTCCATTTCCATGACAACCTAAATGCATAATAATCTACCTAGAAACCACACATTTGAAGCGCAAGTCCCAGAAAAACAAGAAAACTCATAGGGTTTCAAACTCATTAATTGTTTTTATATGTTAACATTTCGGACGTAATGGGTAACTCTTGTTTCTATGTCTTTAGAATCTTGTTACCGTGGCAACCAATGCAGGTAGAAAATAATCAGTGCAGTTACCCCCTTTGATTCTCATATAAACAAATTACTATAAGTTCTTGGGGGCATGCCCAGAATACTCCAGGTTTCTTTTCTCTGGCTCCCTCAAGACAAAGCTGGACATTTATCCTAGCTATTGTTACCAGCAAAACCTAGTTTTAGTTGATGCATATTTTGCCATATGGAACCCTGTTCCATACAGTATTTATACCTCCTGCTTGTATGTATCTGTCACATACTTGTGTCATGCTCTACCTGTTACTATTAACCATAGCTAACATATAAAAAGGTTTAGAAGGTTAAGGTATGGATCAGAGCTGACCATTGCATGTCAGAATCTCAGACCATTGTGGGGCATGCCATGGAGGAAAAATGTGACACCACTTAGTTTCAATTCCTGGCTCAATCTTGCTGGTTTTCTCTCCCCATATTGTGAAGGTTATATGGCCTTGTTGTTGGTGCCCATAGTGCCCTTGAGCCCTGATACCTTTCCAAGGATGTCACAGTTTTAGTGTTGCACCTGCTACTCCTCAGCAAGTAAGGCAGGCCAGCAAGGAGGAGGAGAGGTAGCCAGAGGAGAGGTAGCCTGAAGGGCAGGATAAGGAGAGGAGACATGGGAGGGAGAGACCCTAAAGTGTCCTTCTGAGTAGAAAAGTCAACCAAAGGGGCCTTGCATCACTCATCCTGCCTAAGAGGGCCATAGAGGAAATATATTAGAGATCATATTAGAAAGAAAACACAGGGGATGCCTGAATGTTTTGCTGCAATGCTGCCTCCGTTTAATCCACTTCTCGATGCCTCTCCAAGAAAGGAATATCCTGTCTTTGAGCCTTTAAGACACTAGTGTAACCTAGCTATATGTAATGTTCCCGGTTACAGGAATAACTAGAAGATGGAGCTTTTAGATGTTTAATGTAGAGCATAAGATAAGATCCAATGAACAATACAAACTGGGGAGATATTGATATAATCCACATCAATGTACACTATCCAGTGATACGGTAACTATGAATATCCAGCACATATACACAGCAGTCCCTTGTTAATCCTATATGGCACAATATATAACACTGACTGTAGTTCACAGTATTGCACACACAAGTCCCATTGGTTGCAGTAGTTCCAGCATAGAGGATGTCCCGTCACATGGCTGCTTGTAGCGTGGTCCCAATTATTATCCAAGCTCTATGGCAATAATAGCTGACTTCACGGCTGGTCTTACTCTGATGGTCACGGCTGGTATTCTCCTCCTCATCTCAAGACTGTCCTCCCTTATATACTGGGTACATTTAATATTCAGAGAGCACTGTAATGTTTCTAAAAATAGATTACGACATCACCTTCAAGATGGGTTTCCCCAACAAGTGACTCCCGGTAAAGCTGTCTCACCATGACTCACACACTGGCTCACGGATGTTTCCCGCCGCCTTTTCCCGGAACAGTGCTTGTCACTGCAGGATGAGTTTCTGTAGAACAGCTCAGAATCCATCAATTATTTGATTATGGGTTTGCACCAGGATGTTACAGAACACTACATTTAAATATAGGAGTAAAGTCTTATGTATAGAACTATAAGCTAAAACACTATTACAATTTTCCTCCTCTCCAAATAAAGTTTGTCCTCAAACTTTGACAAAGTTACAATATTAATAGTATATCAAGAAAATACATACTAGCAAACATTCAACATATACGCATTGATAAATATTCAATATCATACGACATCAGTACATTATTATCATCATGTTTATAGATTAGTGATTATATAAGTTATACTATCATCATTAGCATGCATAACTTCCATTTAACATTATCTTCAATTAGATTATATCATTAGATATATCATGTCATAGCAAGTACAACCATTAACCTTGCAAGGATTCTTGGTATTGAATGACTCGTGTCATCAATTTTCATCTTTACTTGGCCAGTATTTCAGTTACTTCATTTTATGCTCAGTGTCAGTACTAGTCTCATTAACCACTTTAGGTATATTTCATATTATATGCCCTTAACCTTTGGCATATCTCAAGGGAAGGGTGCAGTTTACTGCTGCCCAAAACCCTTATATCAGTCAAGTCTATACTTCATGCCATATTGCTATACCCTTAGCTATGGAAGATCAATATGCAAGTCTCTGCATATACATACATCTTCATCTTTGAAGTTTGAGAGAATAGGTGTCTCTCAGATCCTGCTTTTCCATGTTGAAGGCTGTTATATGACCTTGTCTCTGTAATCAGACATCAGTATACCTTACCAGTGAAAACATCTCTCTTTAACTGCTATGTTATGCAGTACTGTAGAATTGTATCATGTCTATTCTTGAGCTTCTAGAAATGCATCTCTTATTTCTTTCTTTGTGTGAGATGGGAGTTATCCGAATGTCTCCAACCATCCAAGAGTAAGGCTCTCTCAATGTCCCATAATTAAAAGCCATTAGAATAATTTCATTGCTAGCAACCTGAACATGATTTTGTAATAGATCAAAGAGAGAAGCCAAACAATGTGTACTTATGCAATTCAGACATCCCATCTCATGGAACCATCAGTGTGCAGGATTTCGAACTCCTGACACCTAATAATTCCATTCATATTCAATTGCTCATATTCCATTAGATATAATATCATTGTGAATAGACATTCTATCAACTTCTCTCACTCAAGTTAAGTTGATATGCACAAAACACTGTCTCCATGTTTTCATCAAGGTCTGTCAAAGAATGTATGTCTGCCTAGTGGCCTTTTTCTGCACCTTCCACTAGCAGTTCTAGCTACATGGAATTCCCGTTTTGCAAAGTCAGATACATCATTACTTGGTACCCATTGGGTTTGACTATGACCTTTCCATTTGACTCTATAGTACATTCCATCTTTTTGTCTCTTACAAGCAAGTATCTTGTCTATCTCATGCCAATGACTCTTTGGCATCCTATTTGGTTTAGGAACTGGCTGACTACATGTATCATTCATGTCTCTGTCACCATTTCTTTGTGGAACATCTTGTGTATTGTCTTTGTCATTATCAATACCTTCTTCATCACTGTTAGTACATTCTTCATTGTCAACATTTTGTCCTACAAATGGTGGCTGTACTGGCCTTTTATCAGGATCATTGAACAATTTGAGACGATTTGCATGCACAAGACTCTTCATTTCTTTGTTATCTGCACATGCTCTCATTCTATATGTATAGTTTGGACCTTTTTCCGTAATGTAGTATGGACCTGTCCACATTCTATGAAACTTTTTAGAAAGTCCTATTGGAACTTTTGTGTTATACAACCAAACTCTATCACCTGCTTCAAACTTTGGTTCCTTAACTCTAGCATCATAATACTTTTTGTATTTCACTTGTGATTCTTTCATGTTTTCTGTGGCAATTGTCCTTGCACTTTCCAAATTATTTAATATTTGCCTTAAGTGAGTTTGTGCTGTCTGACCCAAATTGCCTCTTGGAATCCATTCTAAATCAAAAGGTAAATTCATTTCTCTGCCAAAAACCATAAAGTATGGGGAATACTGCGTTGATTGTGTGCATGGTGTTGATCTATATGCCATCATTATACCTGGAAGTAAATGTGGCCAATCTTTTTGGTCTAATTTTCCATAGGTCCGAATAGATTGTGCTATTACACTGTTCATTCTTTCAACTGCTGAATTTGTTTGTGGATGGTAGCTGCTTGTGTGGACTCTTTTAACTTCAAATAAAGAGCAAACTGCTTTAACAAGACCTGACATGAAATTTGCTCCTCTGTCACTTACTAATGTATGAGGTGCACCATACCTAGTGAAAATATCTCTGTAGAGAACTTCAGCGACTTCTTTTGCTTCCTGGGTTTTAGTGGGTATTGCTTCACACCACTTTGTAAAGCTATCTGTTATAACTAGGATATGTTTATACCCTTCAGTAGAAGTTGTTACTGGACCCATAAAATCAATATGCCAACGACTAAATATGTCTGCAATTGGCAATGGGTTCAATGGTGCTTTTACAATAGATGGTCTGCTTTTCGACTGTTGACATTCCACACATGAGCTGACATGCCCATATACATCCCTGTACATATGAGGCCAATAATACTTGTTTCTTAATGCATGGTATGTTCTCTCAAGTCCCTGGTGTCCACCACCAATAAGTGAATCATGATAGGATTTCAATGCATCCATCCTTAGTTGCTCTGGTACAACCAATTGTTTCACAAGTCTCTCTGCTTTTGGCAAGCCTTTTGCCCTTCTGTAATACATGTGATATAGTACTCTGTCTAGAATAACATACTGATCAGCTTGTATAGCAATTCTCTTTGCTTCTCTATGATTTGAAGGTAACTCTCCTTCCTCTAGATATTTTATCATTGGACCACTGTCCTTACATTCTCTCTGCATTGTCCTTAGATCTGTGATCTCTGCAATGAATGTCATATCAGGTTCATCATCATTTTCAGTCAATTCTATGCTGTGAATAAGAGTCTCAGACTCTCTTGGTTTGGGATCCTTACGATTGTATGTAAACTTGCACTCAATGCAATCAGACTGGTAATCATTACTTTGTGTCCCTATGTTCATGACTGGTACTGGCTCAGGAATATCTAAGTCTGTCTCAGCCTGCACTTCATCATATTCCCTTCTAGATATTGCATCTGCAACTGTATTCTGTTTACCTGGTCGATGGTGTATACTAAATGTATAGCCTTGCAATAGTAAAGCCCACCTGGCTAATCGACCTGTAGTCTGTTTGATACTTTTTATCCAAGTGATTGAAATATTGTCTGTATAAATATCAAAATGTCCATTCGCTAAGTATGGATTATTTGCCTTAATCCCTTCAACAACTGCTAAGCATTCTTTTTCACATATGTTCCATGCTAACTCAGAACCTCTTAATGCACGTCCACCATATGCTATTGCTCTTGGTTTGCCATTTTCATCCAGTTGTTCCAATACATACCCTATAGCATGATTAGAAGCATCACATGAGATTTGGAATCCTCTTTGCATATCTGCATATGCCAACACTGGTGGTTCGGCAAGACTCTGCTTTAATGTATCAAATGCCTTCTGACATGCATTTGTCCATTGAAATTTTGCATCTTTTCTCAATAATTGATTTAATGGCAAAGCAATCTGTGCATAACCCTTTATGAATCTCCTAAAATAATTACACATGCCAAGGAAACTGCGCACATCATGTGCATTTCTTGGTTCTGGGAATTCTCTTATTACTTTTGTCTTTTTGGTGTCTACTTGGATACCATCTTTTGAGATTGTGTGGCCTAGATAGTTAACTGACTGTG
The DNA here is from genome assembly GCA_950022655.1 of Alentia gelatinosa. NCBI lineage: Eukaryota > Metazoa > Annelida > Polychaeta > Phyllodocida > Polynoidae > Alentia > Alentia gelatinosa. The sequence continues at coordinate 52,908,208 of OX465579.1, read as the reverse complement.
TGGCAAATTTACATTTTGAAATGTTTAATGTTAAGTTTGCTTTTCTGAATCTGTCAAAGACCTGTGAAATATGATCCATATGTTTCTCAAAACTGTCACTGAATATCAAAACGTCATCAATATAGACAAGTGCAAATTTCCAATTTATACCTCTTAACACTTCAGACATAACCATCTGATAAGACATAGGTGCATTCATTAAGCCAAATGGTAGTCTTTTCCATTCATAAATTCCTTGTGGTGTTATAAATGCAGTTTTCTCTCTGCTTTCTTGATGTAAAGGTATTTGCCAAAATCCGGACTGCATATCTAAAGTTGTTAGATATTTCGGTTTTCCCTGTCCAATTGTATCAAACACATCTTCCATTCTAGGAAGTGGAAATGACATGGGTTTTGTAACTTCATTCAATTTGCGATAATCAACTGCAAAACGAAGCTTAGAAGTATCCTTTTTCTTAACCATCACCACAGGAAAATGCCATTCAGAATTTGATTTTTGAATGATGTCATGTTCAAGCATTTCCTTAATCTGTCTTTCAGCTTCCTCTCTAGCTAATGGTGAATGTCTATAGAACCTTTGCCTGATAGGCATAGCATCTCCAGTATCTATCTTATGTTGATAGATATTCGTTTGGCCTAGCTCAGATATATCTTTTGCAAATACATCCCTATATTGACCTATAAGACACAAAAGTCTTCTCTTCTGTTCTTGTGTCAATTCAGAATTAACTAACTTTATCCCAAGATCTCTGGCGATCTCAATGTATTGCTCATCTGTGATCTCTTCTGTTTCATCAATAGTATACACATTTTCTGTAAAATTATCTCCATCAGCCTGGAATTCTTTAATTGTATGTGGTTCAATTTCTGATGCAGTTGCCATTACATATCCTGCTCTAATATAAGCATTAGCATTTGTAGGATTCATAAGAAGATAATTTGCTTTTCCTCTATGTACTGTCACCAAGGCTTTTGTTCCCATAAGATTTAGTTTTGTGCTTATTTCTGCAACTGGTTCCAACAACACTACAGAACCTTCTCTGTATTTTGTCAATTTCACTGGAATATTACAATGTGATCTTGGAGGGATTACTACACTTTGTTTTGATTTTGCAAATTTTGCAGCATTTCTAGATTTTTCCATAATGTTCACAGCTGCTAATCCATCCTCCAGTATCAGTATATGTTTAGCAGTATCAATAGTAGCTCTGTGAGACTCTAAGAAATCAAATCCCAGAATCAGTGGTGTATACATGTGTCTAAAGACATGGAATCTTTGTAATACTTTGAATCCTGACAAGGAAACATTCAAGTAAATAGTCCCAATTATGTCATGAGTTTCTCCGCCTACTCCTCTAACTCTTTTTAGAGACTGTGACTGACTCAAGTTTCCATATCCATATCCTATGCTCTGTAGGAATCTGTATGTCACACAGCTTACACTGGCTCCTGTGTCTACAAGTATTCTAACAGATCTTCCTCTCACTGAACCTTCAATATAGTTTCTATCCATTCTGGCAATACTGGCAATAAGTGGTATTTTGTTATCATCATTATACTGAGACTTTCCTTTTGTTACTGAGCTTTTATACCTATAAGGTCTATCTATGGCTTTTAGACTGGCCTTTCCATAGACAGACTCGTGACCCTAGAAGTCATTTCTATTTTCAAAGTGATCATTTTTGTAATCTGAATCAGAATTATCTGCCTTGCAATTATGGTACTGGTTGCACTTACCTTTACCAGAAACTGGCTTGTATATCTTTCTTTTTGGAGTTACAGATCTTTGTTCATATGGAGTAAATTGTCTTTTTGTCCATGGTAGTGATCTTGCATTTGATCTTGTCCTCTCAATCTCCTTTCTCACTGCAGTTACTTGTTCTTTCAAGTCACTCCTTGTAGATGTTAATTCATCTCCCTCACTCTGAAGATTATACACTATTTCAGCCATCACTGCATACTTTTCAATGTCATTTATATTTGTTGGCTTTTGAAGTAACACTTTAGTCCTGATGTGTGGTTTGAGTCCATTCACTATTGCTCTAAACTGAAGAGATTCCTCCAATTTCACAGATTTAGAGTCACTTTTTATCCTTGCTATGTAATCTTGCACATTTTCTTCATTTCCCTGTTTTTCCATAAATATGTCCTTAGTTTTGATGAAGTGGAATGCTTCACTAATTGTATATCTCTGTAAGAATGCCTTCCTCAGTTCACAAAAGTCTGACTTCTCTTCTTCTCTCAGAGAGTCATACCAAATGTATGCTTTGTCTTTCAATGCCAATGGAAAGACCTTTGCTGGTTCCAAAACGTTTTTCAGTGAAATGTATGCTTCAAATTTACACATAAATTCTTCTGGATTTTCACCTTCATTCCCATAGAAATGTCCTGGAGCATATAATTCAGGCATTGTGTCGGAGCTCTAAGCAAGTCACACACAGAGAGATTTATGAGGGCATTAAGGGCGGCATGGGCCTTGCAGTAGTGCCGGGTAGGAGTATTGATTTTTCTGAAACCCCTAACATCAACCCTTCCCGCTATCATGGGGTGCCATGTGTGTAGTGGTTTAGACTGCACCAACCACAACAAACAAACACTGTATCCTCAAAAACACACAGAAACATCCAAAGTCTTGATTTGAGGTGTCCAGGATCTTTGAGGGTTCTCACACCAAGTTGTAACCTAGCTATATGTAATGTTCCCGGTTACAGGAATAACTAGAAGATGGAGCTTTTAGATGTTTAATGTAGAGCATAAGATAAGATCCAATGAACAATACAAACTGGGGAGATATTGATATAATCCACATCAATGTACACTATCCAGTGATACGGTAACTATGAATATCCAGCACATATACACAGCAGTCCCTTGTTAATCCTATATGGCACAATATATAACACTGACTGTAGTTCACAGTATTGCACACACAAGTCCCATTGGTTGCAGTAGTTCCAGCATAGAGGATGTCCCGTCACATGGCTGCTTGTAGCGTGGTCCCAATTATTATCCAAGCTCTATGGCAATAATAGCTGACTTCACGGCTGGTCTTACTCTGATGGTCACGGCTGGTATTCTCCTCCTCATCTCAAGACTGTCCTCCCTTATATACTGGGTACATTTAATATTCAGAGAGCACTGTAATGTTTCTAAAAATAGATTACGACATCACCTTCAAGATGGGTTTCCCCAACAAGTGACTCCCGGTAAAGCTGTCTCACCATGACTCACACACTGGCTCACGGATGTTTCCCGCCGCCTTTTCCCGGAACAGTGCTTGTCACTGCAGGATGAGTTTCTGTAGAACAGCTCAGAAACCATCAATTATTTGATTATGGGTTTGCACCAGGATGTTACAGAACACTACATTTAAATATAGGAGTAAAGTCTTATGTATAGAACTATAAGCTAAAACACTATTACACTAGTATGTCTCACCGGTCTGTCCTGATGTTCCCCTCATAACTCTTAAAGAAGGGGCCTTATCATTATTGCCTCTCCTGTTCGTAGCTCCATATCTCCCTGTGCCCAATACAGGAGAAAATGGGAGGTAACTCTCTGGCTTGATAATGGTGCATTTCATATGTTATGGGGCTAGCATTGGTAGAAAACAGTCCAGGACTGGCCCCAGAAATTAGCAAAACACTACATGAAGGTTGGGAGAGGTCATAATGGAGGGGAGAGTGGGTTTCAGTGACTTATATTGCTAGCATATGCCCTGATGGTCAGACTGTATTGGGCATCCTCAAGTTGTCATGACATAAATATCATAAAGGAGATTAGACACCACTTTCATAGGACATTTCTAAAAGATATGTAGGATTGACTTCATCCTACTATATCAAATGCAGCCTTGTACTGTCAGACTCTGATGAGTATTCCTGTAAAATAGTTTGAACTAATAGCATTAGAGTTGAAAAACTTAAATGTTGAAATATCATTGATAATAATTATTAATGATACTGATAAGCCGATAGAGAATATATGATGGTAGCCAATACAAGATATTCACTTTTATATTCATAATCTCCTAGGGGCCATTCATTAAATGTCATGTGCACTGAGGGGGGGGGGGGGGGATTGGAGGGTCAAGGATTTAGGAAATTCTGCATATGCTCTTTCTTTGATCAATTGCATAAAAGTTTGGGAGGAGGGGTTGGAGGTTTGAAATTTCAGAAATTCTGTATACATACTCTATAGGTGGCCCTCTACATATAACAATTCTCAAGAACCTCAATAACAAGATTTCTGGTATATGTATAACGAAAGGCTGTGTATATAGTATATTTCATACAGCTTTGCTCCTCTGTATTTACAGGTCTGAACCGTTTTCAAAATACTGTTTATTACAGTGAAAATTCATGGTCTGAAATATATTACATGTTTAAACCGTTAGGAAAATACAGTCTAGGACAGTTATAATTTATGGTCAAAAATATATTACGGTCACCCGTACAATTTACGGTATTTCCCTGGCACCCCAGTTGCCTGGGAAATACCGTAAAATTCACGGGAAATTTTTTACAGTGTATTTTAGGAGTTACATACCATGCATGCAGCCTGTGTTCCGGTGTATTCGTTATTCTGTACTACGGTATATATATATATATATATATATATATATATATATATATATATATAGATAGATAGCAGAATGACCGTTTGGATCAGAGTTTGGATGATGCAAGTAACATACGATAACTTTAAAACATATTATACATTATAGATTCTAATATACCAAGATTCGACAATATTTTGAATTCAGAAATGTATGAGAGAATGGCTTTCCACAACGGATTAACTTTGAGTGTGCTAAAGGCATATCAGACAAGTTGCCTGGTTCTTGCCTGTGTACGCCGAGACTTCACAAGTTTGGATGGTCTGCGATTGTCATCGAGGTAAAGCCAAGTAATGATTACGGTGCATTCAAATGAGTGGAGTACTGTTTATTTTACGATTCGAGTGCGGCGCTAGATTAACCTCCCCCTGTTTCAGTGACAATAGAATAGTATTGCAATATCATAATAATTCAAATTTCTTCGCAAATCCAGTTAGGGACGTTTGAATCTCCATGTTGAGGTATTGTCTTCTCTCTGAAATGCTGGCAGCTGATTGCTCAATTGCCTATGACATCATATCATATTCGCTCTGCCCAGTCATGGCGTAGTATATTCACATTACCGGGGTGATCGTTGAGGATTTTTTTAATGTTATTCATATGGCTAAACTTGTAGCAGGGGTGAGATTATGATGATTATCAATATTTAAAATCACTAGATTGTGAATTGTAGGATATTCCTGTGTTGTAGGATGCTACTAAGAGTGATGTTTGTGACACACAATGGCCAGTCAATGTAATTAGTCTGACCAATAAATTACATGTGATTAAAATACGAAGAGTCTAATGAGCGCCAGATTCAGAGCAATTAGGCTTAAAACTGATGTATATCTATCTGTGGTGTAAATGTGGCGAGGTATTGTCGAGTGATCTCTGTGATGTTGATATCACTCTTCTCGGGGCTCTTTTTTTTCAATATAGCCTAATACTATGACTTGCCAATGACGACAATGGTAATCATCACAATCAGTAGGTTCAATTTCTGGCAAGAAGCCATATCTAATTTAACAACAGCTTTGCATCACATTACGTGGCAGTTAAATATAATTATCATTATTATATTCCTATTGGCAAAGAAAATGAGATTGAGAGTATGATAGCACTAAGTTTGACTCTGGCCTCTCTTAAGCACCAACCCGGTGGAGCGAGCACCTAACACAGCGCCCATTTGGTGCCGTTCAGTAAGCCGGTTGGAACAGGGAAGCCTTCTCAGCTCTGTTATATATGCTCATATGCGGCGAGCAAAAGAACTCTAGTTTTGACACAACGTCAGCTTGAAGCAAAAAGTAGGGGGGGGGGGAATGTTTCACAAAAGTACCACATGGCGCCCAGCAGGCATTCAGGGACCGCTTCTACTGAGACGGGCAGTTGTTCTTCGATGCTGTCTGATGGAAGTTTGTGGCATTATTGTGCTTCGCTCATGCCCCGTTCATTCGATAGGGGCCATGTCGAATGCGTCTCCATATACTGTGCAGCACTGGCTGTACAAAACCCAGTGTAGAAGCAATGCAGAGTGCCGCGATGTTAGGATATCTACGGGAACGATGACTGCTTGTCAATTTTCCGCTGAATGCTGCAGTTAACCGAATGATAACGGTAAATAAGGATGAGCGTTGAGGTTATGTATGTGTATTGCACACGCTGGTGCTAATTTTTTAAAACTATCTGAATGACTATCTGAATGACTCCACGAATGGATTTATGACTCGCAGGTGTCACTTTCACGCTGCAACCATGATAACCTCCTCCATACTGGGGAGGCTGTTGTCGCTGCTCCTTCTCTGACTAATTTGGTCATACTTTAATAGCAGCAGATAAACGCCAAATTCTTCTAGTCATTTCTCTCTGTCTCTAACTTGGTGGCCATTACCTGAACCCAGTTCCCCGTCCTGATGCTCACACCTCCAGAAGACCCTATCATCTATCGATTAGATGTAGCTCACTATCTTAAGATGTGAATCAGCTGCTCCTCATTATGCTCACCTGACAAACCAATCCCTGATTGATTCCTGCCGCTCATGATGCATGTGAACTGCCTGTTCCCTGAACCGCACCTACTAGAGTTCGTCCCAGACTCAACTCTGTTCTGCATTGTGATCACTGCCCTCGAGCCAAGTACTGTTGACTGCTAATCTCTTTGAGCCTATATCTAGCTGTCCCGTGGCCTGCTCATCGTCTGATCACCTGTCCTTATTTTTGACCATGAGCCGATAACCCTCACTGTGATCACATTCGGGTGAGGCGTGATGCAAAAAGTTTGTCGCCTTTTATCCCCTCTTATGCTTCCAGAACTCTCCAAATGCTGATGTCAGTCGATTCACTAATCAATACTTCCATGTCATACGTGCCAAGCAGGCTTTAGTCACCTGCCGGCCCACAATCTTAGAAAATGGCATCCAAATCCTATGATCACCTTAACGGAACATACCCAGAATCCTTGACTTAGGGTTTTCCCGTACATATTACTCAGGATGTCATGCACCATCTAGCCCTGTTGTTAACGACTCCTAGATATGCAATGCTCTCCATAGAGATCGTATCAATCTAACATTTATTTCTCAAAATAATCATTATACACACCCTTTATTCACCTCAAAAACACCACCTACCTTCAAATAGACACTCTCTGTAAACATGCCAAGGGGTCAAGGTCACAGCTCTGAGGATGTTGCAATCGGAAACCAGAGAACACCACCAGTAAAGAAACCTAACAGAAAACAGGTGCACTAGAATCGGCACACTCCGAATAGTCAAAGGATAATGGAAATGTGCGGCCAATGACAGCCAACAGCACCGATCTCACCAGGTTATGGTATTTCATCACACCAATATTATCCGAATAGTAATTCAGATACTGTCATATTTCGGCCGAGAATTCGGCCAGATGGTACAGCCAATTTACCTAACCTGACAAAGCCATTTGAAATCTAATTTGGCGACCCAATGGTCATAGCCTCATGTAAGGGTTGCGACAAATTTCAAACTCCAGCACAATGCCTTTCCTGCTGTCACTTTTGGGATTCCCCACCTCCATGTTCAGAGCAAGGTTGTTGTGTGATGAGTTCAACTTTCCAACCCAATACTTAGTGTTGGTATAAGGTTAAGCATATGGGTACATGCCAAAGCTTGATGAATGATTGCATGAAGCACAATGCAAACTGGTTCTATAAGTTTCTATTATGACAGTGTGCGTTGATGCTCCAAGTATCTCTAGTTGAAAGATTTTTGCTAATGTTCTAACCCTTAATCAGGGATGCAACTTTTCCAGCAAATGATGGAAATCTGATATTTCGGGATTTTGATGAAGATTGCACAGAATCATCAATATCTTCACAGAAGCAATACCCCCCTAACAGAAGGCACTATCAATCCAAGGCCATTGTCGCCAGCTAGTGGACCTGCTGGAAGCCTGCTCCTCTCCATACCCATATGATTGATCATAAAGCTTGACTGGAGAGGTGTGGGCTTCCAGCCTGGATAGTGAGTGGCCTTGCCTAGCTGGCACCCCAAGTAGCTAGTAACCTGTAGGAATACTGGAGAAATCGACCCATAACGAACTCGAGCCGTAAAAAAAAATCGACCCGTAACGAACTCGACCCGTTTTAAGAACTCGACCCGTTTTAAGAACTCGACCCGTAACGAACTCGACCCGTTTTAATCTTCTCAATTCAAGTTTCTCAACGGTGGATAAATACTATATTTAGTGGTAAATATGTTTTCTTGGCTTCAAATTTGGTCTTCTATGGAGAAGAAAACAAACAAAATCCTTCCTAATTTAACCCTAACCCTATCCCTAACCTTCTCCCTAACCTTAACCCTAACCCGAACCCCATACCTAACCCTATCCCTATTCCGAACCTTAACCCTTTCCCTAACCCTTCTCCTAACCCAACCCCTATCCCTAACCCTAACCCTATCCCTAACCCTTTCCCTAACCCTAACCCTATACCTAATCCTATCCCTAACCCTATCCCTAACCTTAACCCTATCCCTTACTAGTCAGACCTTTCATTCTATATGAAAATATCTTAATCATAAGTATCTGAAACGGGTCGAGTTCTCCAATTGAATCCTCCTAAACGGGTCAAGTTCTCTGGACAATTACGGGTCGAGTTTGTTTCGGGTCAGGTTCTCCAGTAACCACCTGTAGATTCGAATACTGGAGAACTCGACCCATAACAAACTCGACCCGTAACGAACTCGAGCCGTTTTAAATCTCAACTCAAGTGTCTGACTGTGGATAGATACTATACTGAGTAGTAGGCATATTATCTTGGCGTCAAATTTGGCCTTCTCTGGGGAAGAAAACAAACAGAAAACCAATCCTATCCCTAACCCTAACCCTATCCCTACCACCAACCTTAACCTTAACCTTAACCTTAACCCTAACCCTTTCCCTAACCCTAACCCTTTCCCTAACCCTTTTTCTAATCCTAACTCAAACCCTAACCCTATCCCTAACCTTAATCCTATCCTTAACTCTAACCTTAAACCTATCCCTAACTAGTCAGACCTTTCCTTCTATATGAAAATGTCTTATTCATAAGGATCTGAAACGGGTCGAGTTCTCCAATCGATTTCTCCAAAACGGGTCGAGTTCTCCTGACAACTACGGGTCGAGTTCGTTTCGGGTCGAGTTCTCCAGTAACCATAGATGTAGACCACTTCTGAACACTTCCAATCTTTTTGGATGGCACTCGCTTTGGTACACCGGCCACTAGAGCAAACGCTTGTTAGGGTCAGGATTAGGATTTTTTATTTGTGACTTTTCCCCATTCCAACTTTCATCTCTGAAATAATATTGTTATATTAGATATGATAGCTATTCATATTAAGAGAAGAGAAGTGGTGATATGAAAATTTTAAGGCATCGGTTCTGGGGGAAACAATACAGGAGTTCCCTGGCTTTTCAGACATTCAGGCATCCTCATCTGCTTTCTTTAAGGAATATTTAATTGATTTCCGACATGCTTTCACTAGGTTATCAGTGTATATGACTAGAGCAACCTGTATTTATGCACTGTAGTATTCAACAAAGGAGAATTATAAACTTCCCAATTGGCAAACAGCAGTCAATCATATTTTGCACTTGAAATCTGTTCTCTGACACTGGGAACAACTGTAAATTACTGCATAGGTATGTAGTAACTTATTCTGACTGTAAAAAGAGCAGCAGGTAGTAAATTCGCATTGTAAATTATGCCAGTATACATATAGTATGACTGGGCACCCACCAACGCCGACGCGAGCCGACGCGAGCCGATACAAAATGACCATATCGTAGCGCGTCGGGAGGCATATCGTAGCGTATCGGTTTGCGTGGGCTCGCGTCGGTGCGCGTTGTTATGTATAGACCCTCTTCACACTGGCACCATTTTGTAATGGCCGACCTGTAAGTCACACCAGAACGAGGCGATAGGCTCTGGCATGTAGCACCCACACTGCAGCAAACGCCTAATACTATAATGAAAAAAAATATATTGCTCTTCTGTCATAAATAAACGGCCGAATTTTATAATTAAAGCATTGTTAAAAGGCTGAGATTTAGACCTACCTGTTGATATATATATATAATATACCTGTGTTATGAGTAAGGTTTCCTGTCATAGACTGAACATTGGAATTGTTTTTAGGTAAAATGTTTTCCCAGTTTTCCCAGTGATTTAATGAAAAATCTGTCGCGATGACCTATAAAAATAAACATCCTATCTTTTTAGGTATTTCAGGAGGATTACTATGATACCAATATTGCCAGGCTTTGATAGATATTTCCTGAGATAATGGAGCATTGGGTCTGACACCTATTTTTTTCCAACTCGGAAAATGCAAATTGTTCTATCGTTGTAGATAACAGGCCAATGTTTATAAATAAACCATTGTTCGAAAGCTAGAAATCTGGTCTATTTGTTGGTATACATAGACAATAATCGATGGTTTTGTAGACAGGCGGTCGTAAACCACGAGAGGTTGTCGCGTAGTAATACACGAGCGCCAGCGAGTGTATTACGAGGTCAACCGCAAGTGGTTTACAGGGCTGCCTGTCCACAAAATCATCGTTTGTTGCATTTATTATCCATCTTTTCGAATAAATTAAACCGAGTAATTGCCATATTCACGGGTGTAACATTAGGAACTATTTCTTTGCTCTATAGCAAAAAGGGACTATTTTTCCCATATACCATGGTTTTGAGGCCGTATACCACAGGTTTGAAACAGTATACCACAGTTATGGTATCTGACAGGTTTTATATAATGGGTCGTGGTTTACTGAGTCCCCATACATTTTCAATGGGGAATTTGTATACGATGGATAATAAATATCATATACCTATGCCTTAGCTAAGATTTCCTGTGATGGCTTGAACAGGGGATATCTGCTGACAAATTCTCCTGACAATTAACTGATACATTATTAGTCCATTACCTCTGTGAATATCTATCACAACCTGGTGATATTGGTATCATTTTAATCGTCTTGAAATTCCTAAGAAGGTAGGATGTCATCGCGATAGATTTTCATTAAATCACTGTGAAGGCAGGAAGGTAACATGTTTGTGTTTTTTTACCTAAACAATTCTGATGTTCAATCTATTACAGGAAATCATAGACATAATACAGGTATATCATATATATACCTACAGATAGGCTGAAGCCTCAGCTTTCTAAGAATGTTTTAATTGTAAAAATCGGCTGTTTATTCATGACAGAAGAACAATTTATATTTTCATTATCATAGTGGTATTAGGCGATTGCTGCAGTGTTGGCGTCACTCTGGCAGTGCTCGCCTCGTTCTGGATTGTGGAAATTTCGCTGGTGTGCGGCTGGTACTTTATCAGATACATAGAACCAGCGAAACCCGTTACCACGGCGATCGCCGCGCCACGCTTATGTGCAAGAGGTGAATTGGGAGGGTGCATGAAAAAACACCCCGATATAGCTCACGATGCAACCAGTGTAATCAACCATATTTCCTTTATAATTCTAGAAATAATGCATACTTAATATTGATATTTTATCCGTAGATATAAAACGATATTGTATGATATCTCATAATAATATCTAAAGGAAAAAAAAACAGTTATGAGTTAAAGTATAAAATGATCGAGTTGAGACCCTTATCTACTATCAAATTTCACCATTTTTGCAGAACCGCATTACCATTGTATATTCTAGGTATTCTGAAAATTTCATAATTTTTCATTGATTATTTTATATGATTTCCCGTTTAAAGTGTCATCTATACACCCCGACATACAACGACGCGCTACAAATGTCTGTTCCGAGCAGTGTCCAGTTAAGCGGGGTGTTCCCTCAAGCGAGGTTTCCCAGAAGCGGTGTTTTACTGTATTTGTCAATATTAAACTAGGAGAAAACATTTTATTTTCTAAAAATGGAAACGTGAATTTCAGCCATCAATGTCAACATTGAAAGCTAGCATCCATTAAATGGACCTCCGGATCATACGACCTGTACAAAACCCTGCAAACCGCTCATCCAAAATGGCCAAATGGTCCATTCCTCTCCCCACCCTTCCCTGTGCCAGACCTTGGCGAGGGTCTCAGCTATTATCGTCTTCAGACGTAAACAAAGAGCCGCTTGTTGTATCAAATGCCTCCACGTTACGCTTTATAATAATCCTGCCCTGTTTCTGGGCGAACACAGGAGATCAACACTGCACACGCCTACCTTCCCCCGACTCGTGGGTCGGGCCGTACACACTGTACACACTTGGTCCTCCTCCGGCCTCCTGTAAGTAGGTCAAGCCAGTGTGTACGGGGCCATAAAGTGGGTCACGCTGACTGCGGTGTTTAGAACGGCGGCCAGGAAGGTGGTTTTATGCCAGGGCCTGTACAGGCAGTGTGTGGGTTAGCCACCGAAAAGACTCGGATTGTGGTCGAAAAACGCGGTTCAAACGCACGGGACAAGGACTCTGTTATAGTACAGGAGCTGAAGCCCTGAACGGGTACGTGTCAGGAGATCGTGGAGAAGAGTGGAACACACACGACCGGACAAATCGTGCTAGACAAGGTAGGTCGGCGTCTTACCGCTCAACAAGTGATGACGAGAAGTGTTGTCAGTACTGGTGTCTCGTCGACACGGTGAACGTGGTAGGGCTTACACATTGCTGTCCCCTACCAGGTCTTACAGGACAGTCTGTGCTACAAAAGAGTTAGAGTTGTCGTCATATTATGACAGATTATTATCGGTAAAAGTTGTTTTACAACTGGTACCAGACAAATACAGGTGGTCGCCCTCCCTGATCCAAGTCGCGGCAGTTCTCCCACGGACTGCTGGCAGCTGTCACCTGGCGCACTCAGCCATGACCCATAGCAGATCAGCCGTCTCAGGCCGGACAGCCATCACACCTACCAGGCCATCCAGCCCTACCAGGCCAGTCAGCCCTCTCAGTTATCACCAGGCCAGTAACCCCCCCCCCCCCCCCAACTATACTGGTCAGCCCTCCTAGTCAGTACCGGTATGTCATCACACCCAACAGGCAGTTCAACCCTGCCACACCTACCAGGCCAAAAGGCCTATCTGATCATAATAAATGTGTACCAACCTTGTAAACTCTCCCAGCTATAACACCTTTATACCTACCAGACCGTTCAACTTTCCCAGGCTAGCCAGCCCCCTAGACCAATTAGCCCTCCTGTGCTGAGCTTTTCCGGTCATATCATCTACATCGCTGGTCAGCACGCCCGGCCATGTCACCTACCAGGCAGCCCACCAAGTCACATTCCCAGCACAGTTAGCTCAGCAATCTCTTGAATCGGCCAGCCCATCCAGCCATACTCATTGTTAGTCTAATCACCCTACCATCCCTGCTACATCAAAGGCCAATCTTTCTCATACCATGGTGTGGGAAGTAAAATAACTCTCACCTTGATAAACGTGTAGGGGTGAGATTTCTACCTGAATTCATCACATATATTCTGGTAAGGACCTATAATGGTTGACTGGACGTGAAATCAAACCAAACAAACAAACAGAGCCCACCATCCTTCTAATCTCCCTTACTGGACAGCCCACCAAACCATCATACTTTCTCTTTCCCTTAACCAAATGGGCCTATGCAGACATTCTTGATGCCAACAGCCTGTCTTGACCATCCCATATTCCATCCCTGCCCAACTCCTCCCTTCTCTTCCAACCACACTATCCCAGGCCGTCATCCCCACCCTCCCCGCCAACACGCCGATCCCCCGACCCGTCGGCCACTGGATCTAAAAACTGCTCCCAGGCAGCTGACACCAACCTGCCTCAACGAGCCAAGAAAAATACCCTCGCTTTGGCAGGCAAGACCAAGAACTACAACACAAGATGGGGTTTAGGGGAATGGTGTTGAAGGTGATTGTGAGAGTCGCGGGTAGGGCATGACTTTGGCTGAGAGGGGTAACTTTACCTGGATTAATGTCCCCCACCTCTCTGAACCTGAGGTGAGTGGCCCTCATTATGTACGCCTCAGTGATGGAGGGGGATGGGCGCAGTAACGTCCTAAAAATTCCACATGCCTGTGGCAACTTCTGAATGACAATGCAATCAGAGATTGCAATCTTCAGTTAGATACTGTCTACTCTTAGGGTGATGAGTATGACGAGGTGTAGGGTGGATAGGTTTAGCACATAGGCCGTGGTCTAACATTGTAATAGAGTATACATTATGAGTTAATACTCTGAATGGTATTAGTATTTTGAGTATGGTTGATACATGGGATCTATTTGGTGTATACATATTTGAACACATAGAGTGAACTTTGATATTAGTTGAAGGCTGGAGAATACTAACCATGGCAACATTCTAGTTAATAACGCATATTCTCTTAACACACAATAGTCTATGAAACTACACAGGTAAAGTCCATACATGACACAGCTCACCTAACACTGAAGCGGGCCGACTCTTTTGGCACGATTAATCTGTCTATATACTGGGACTATAATTCATACAATATTATAATAGACTTTCACGTCCTCGGGCTATGGGCCAACAGACAAACTTGAAAGTGGACATGTTTCTGGCCCTCTTCATTCTCTGTGGCTTGGGGCACCGCGGACGTGACTCGAGAAAACAAGGAGTATTTTGTCCTCAGGTCATAACAGATCAGGTGACAGAGTGCTCTCTCTCTCCTCTCTGAACTCAGATAGTATAAAACGGTCAGGGTAAGATGTAGTAATAGTCTTGCAAGATTTGGTTTTATGGACCCGTTATGCACAATAAAATGGGTCGTCACTTGGTATGAAACGTAAAGAGTTAAACAACAGGTAATAGCACGTCGTTTGCCACAAATTACTAGTAGTTATCTGGTGTATTATCATCTTTGTTCAAAGATAATTATAATAACATTTTGGATATCAAAACAACTGGATTTAAGTTAGAGGCGATTATGGTAGGTGAGATCTGAGGCAGTGGCACCAATGGATCTGCAGGTGGTCTGCTGGTCTTCCGCCGGTCTGAACACTCAGGGAAATCTTGTATTCACGGGGGTTGGCACCTGTCCACCACCTTAGGACCAGAGAGGAGTGTAAATGAGACGTGGTCGAAGCCATGCATTTCTTACGTCACGCCTCGTCCAAACAGTCTGCACGACACCAGCTCTAAGACCCGCTCCTCAAATAATCTCTGCGAGTTTCCTCAATCCAGTCTCAAACGGGAATAATGCTAGAAATATATGACAAGAAATACAGGCGGTAGATATTCAAATGCTAGTCAGTTGATAGATGGTGGGGTCCCGTTCACTTCAAAGAATTTTGGAAAACCTTAGCTTGATATTTTTCTCAAGAATGTCTGGGGACATTTAAGGAACCGGGCCAAGAACTACCTTTGTAGCTTCTATACATATTGACATTGTGGTCCAAAGGTGTATAATGCTTGCGGTTTTCTTCATTATCTACCCGCGCGTTTCTTTTGTCTTGTTGTCACATTACCCCATAGATGATTTATTCGGGTAGACTTTCAAAACGATTACTTTTCATGGGCGGATAAAGCATTAGAGTATTATTTTGACCAAGGTATGTAATAGATCATTGCTTTCCACAGCGGACAATAGATAATGTACAAATGTATTCAGCTTTTAGTGTCATTTTGTTATCTCAGCAAGAATCATTGAATTAAGTTGTGATTGATATTTCGATGAATCCTGTAATTGAGACGACGGTATATCCCCACCATTCTATTCTCTGGCCCCGTCAAAAGGTTAAAGAAAGCAGGTAAACACAATAAACATTTCCTGAGTGTTCCTGTGCATCTATACCAGACCGAGAGGTAGTAGTGCCAACCCTTTTAACATTATTGTCGTGACTAACATAGATAAAGGTAGAGCACACAACAGCGTTAGGCTGGAGAGTGAATAATAAATTCCAATGCAGGGCTGTGTCACTTTTCAATTTAACTATAAATATAAAGTACAGGGGCACATCTATGGTTCGACCATTGGTGGATGTCATATGATAATAACCCAGGGGTAAACATAAGTTTACCCCTGCCTAAAATGGTGTCTCATAGGATGTTTTCATAGGAAAAAATAGCGTGGGTTTTAAATAGGTTACCCATTTTTAGCTATGTTTTTTACTTTAAAAAAGAGAAGAGAGGTTAGCGTCACAAAGGGCATTGAGAACTAATAAGCCTATACACAGAGTCAGAGGCCCATCAGTGACACGTCCTCCCCGCCTCTGCCCATGCACACATAGAGGGCTCTGTTTTACCCCCACCACTCTCTCTCTCACACACAGTTTGCGCTTGTAGGCTGTATTCCCGTCACAACCTCCTCAGGGTATTGTGTATGTTTAGGGCCAACCCCGCTCTGCCTCACAAACACGGCCTTTGTGCATGGACAGTGACTAGATCGTCGGCGACGTGATGCACCTGCTGATGTGGGCCCTTGTCCTTGCTTCTCATCTCTGCCCGTCCGTGTATGAGTGCATGTCGCCATCCTTACAGCATAGATCCCCTATCCAAGTCAGTGTCTGAGTGTATGTCGCTATCCTTACGGGAAAGGTCCCTCTCCTCGCCGGTTTCTGTGGGTATAGTAGGATTTCTATTGCTAGACAATGATTGCCCGTCATATACAGCATATATCCCTTTTACTGTGGATGCCGTTATCATCCCCCAACTGCGAATATATGACCCCTCCTCCTCCGATCCCCCTACCCCCCGATGAGATGGCTCTTGATTGTGAATGCATGGAACGCATGGAATATAACGGAGTTCCCCTGACTAGTGACGGCATCGTTCTGGAACTGCCCGACTCTCCTGGTAGATCCTCTGGGATACCGGAAGATCCAAGGTAGACTATGAGCTAGCCAGTATAACCCACACTGTCTACAACAGGAGATGAGGGCGTGAACATTTTACCTACCTCTGAACATGATAGATTGGTGGTTGGGTGCAAGTTGTTTCAGGGTAACAATCTTTGCCAGAACCAAAACATCATTGCCTACTGATACCGAAAGTCGGCCAATGGAAATCCCACTTTAGTCTCAATACTTTAGGGCCTACCGGTAGTTCCCCTTCCCCTTGCTAGTGTATGTCACTATACTTATGACATAGAGTGTCACCATCCTTTTGGCATACATCCACTGCCCTATCAGTGTCTGTGTGTATGTCGCCATCCTTACAGCATAAAACTTCTCCCTTTTATTGTATGTGCTCCTGTACCTATCCTCTTTGTATGTCATTATCCTTACAGCATAGGTTCCACCCCCTGTTATTGTATGAGAGTCCCTCTTTTGCTGCCAGGGTCAGTGTCACCATCCTTACAGGATAAGTCCACTTCCCCCATTAGTTTTTAAATGTATGTCACCATTCTTTTGGCATAGGTGTCTTGTGAGTATGTCGACAGCCTTCTAGTATTGTGTAGGTCTACTTCTAGCAATGGCTGCATCTCACAATACGGGACAACTTATTCCCATCCTTCATTCTGAGACTAGCCTCCTCTGTATTCATCGGATAGTTATCTTGGACTATATATGTATCTAGTATCTGCTAAAGCTGAGTCACCATCTGTTTCTGCCTGCATTACCGTCATCCCTAACCCACACACTTTAGTCACCGTCAATAGCACTGGCTCTACATCTGAACCGTAATACAAATCTACCTGTGTACCACATACCATCTGTTCCCATAAGTATGAGATACCAGGACTTGTTCTACAAGCCCAACTGTTATCGTACATAAATCAATTACATTTTTACAGTTCACTGCCAATAAAGTTATACACAACCAACACAAATCAAGAGAAAGATTCGTCCCAACGAGATGGTGGCCGGCTACAGGCTAAAGGGCTTTCACACATTGCCGGAACACACGAGTACAAGCTTTTATTAAACTAAATATTGTGCGAGGGACAGTATGAGATAACATTTTCAAAAATATTGTTGACAACCATGACTAGAACTACTGGGGACTAAAAGAAATATTAAGATTAGATATGACCAGATACCCGGGTAAGGCACTTTGGAATTTATGCGAGACCATTCCAACTACTGGTTCATTGTCTACTACAACCCTGTTGATACCATGATAGTGTAAATCAGAAATTGCCACTCAAAAGGAACGTCAGGGTACGCCGATGCCCCCAGGACTTTTGAATACTAAGCTTCATTGAGGAGTTGGATGTAGTTATGTCGGTTGAACAGAATGTAAATAAATACATGTACACAATGATTTACGATGGTATACAACTTTCTATCATCCACTCCACCCTTACGTGGCACACTGGCCTGTACCTTGTCTCCAAACACCGTCTTAATAAGGAGCTGTTGGGAGATGGTGCTTTATACCAGGTTCATATGACATGGAGTTTGAATCTCTGAAATAGAGATGAGAGACCGGATCCGGAGATCCGCAGGCCAGCGCACTTCTGACTGAGCTATCTTTCCATCCTGCTGCAGGTGTGTTGATGTGTGGATGCTTGCAGTGTCACCTAGTCTCTACGAAGTTCTTTCGTTTCTCCGCTCTTGCTGATAGTGTTGGTGATGTAGGGCGCGGGGCTGTTTTGGCTGTGGGTAGGTGTGTTAGTAAATATGTGACTTTCTTTCAAGTACACGTTGTCAGAACGTACACAATACCTGGTATACACTCAGGATAGGGATACTAGCTGTCCTGATGTTCTGCATGGTCATGTAGAATCGGCCTAATATTTACATATCCTCCAGTTCCTCATAGTACCACAACACATGGGATGATCCTGTGTGCAGATGGGACGAAAAGGGTGATGGGATCGGTATACCATACAGAAACTCTTTTGTTGGTGATTCTGGATGGCAGTTGAGGCTAAAAGACACATTGAATTCTCCATCAAGCAAAGGAACCAACCATATTAGCTATAAAAGACACACAACAACCACCTTGCGTCCTCCTTTCAAAACCAGGAATAAACGGAAACCAACAATGACAATGCCCCCTCCTTCGGAAACAAATATAGTATAATAGAAAGTCAACCTCTTTAATGGACTTTGAAGTAGTCAAGGCACATTGTTTCTAAACCCATTCGTAAAGGATTAACCTGCTCTGACAATTGATGAAAATAACCGGGTGTGTGAAGTCTCCTCTTTCATCTATTTTAATTTCGGCAGACAGTTTAGTTTAGGAACAGGTCTCTGTTATGGAAGGGGAGACCATACTTTACACTCCCTGTGATGCGCCATCATAGTACATGTAATCTGGTTTCAAACCAGGTATGCTGTTAGGATGACGTTTAACATTCTGTTTTGGTACTAAGTACATTTCGAATTAGACAGCTGTAATCCGCTGCTTGATGGGTAAATACGTGCTCTGAATGAGTGTTGTCAGTACAATATGTCCTGCAGCAATAGCTAAACCTCTCCAAAAATATATGTAGGCAAGGAGGCAGGTTTTACTTATTCTGGTCATGTCGCTGGGTTAGTAAAGGTCAACTCCCGTCATTCGCGGACCTGTCCTTGACAACATTCAGTCTGCATGCTCACCAGAGTCGTCTGAGAAAAAAGTAAGTAGAAAAGACGGCCACTCGGAACACCTTCTTACTCCGTACCAGTCAAATAACCATTTTCATACTGAACTGGTTTTAAGTCCTGTCTGGTCTGGGTCGATGAATACCAAATCAGACCGACTAAAGTGTGGCGCCTTGTCGTGTGCACACATACACAGATAGACAATGGCTGGTGGGCACATGAAGTCCCCCTGTGACTACTTTGATCTGTCGGCCTCTGCCTGACCTGTTCACCTTGGTCCACTTGCCCTTGACCTGCCTATCTGACCTTCTGACTTGTCCTCTGTGGTTCTCCCCTACACAAAAGTCACCCATAGGAGCGGTTAATCTATTTCCACCCCTGTTTCCACATGTTATTCCTTGGGGCTGGCGAACATATAACTGATATTCCCCAGTATCATAGTTCTAAGTATACAAGGTGAATCATGATTTCACAAGGTGACAGAAGAGATGTTGATACCAGTTGGAATATTTCAGATGACGACCGTCTAACGCCGCAAAAAGCACCATGCAATCAATGATGCCAGTCATCCATATTTCTTATTGTCTTTGCATTTGGCAATGACGGGGGGACTAGTTTTCTTTTATATGTTTCAAACGTGGTTTTATGAACTGACGGCTCCATCAGGCTTAGTCACTCCCATTGGAAATGTTCCTAGTCTTAGCTAGTGCGTGAATAAGAACCCCAAGCACAAGTGGATGGTGGGTGGTATATTTCGGTGTTTCCAAAACTTGATATATTTACGCACTGCCATTAATTCTAGGAATGGCTACTGGAATAATCTAATTATACCCGTTTATGATACATTAAATGCATCATTAGCGTGTTAATAGCTCAGTTGCTTATGAATCAGAAGGTTGTAGGTTCCAATATTCCATCATCCATCCATTACAAAGTCCCCATTGAAAATGTATAGGGCCACAATAAATCCCTTACCTAGTGTTTATAGGCTCTCATAACCAATTACCATTGATTACGACCCTCACATCCATTGAATACTGAAACATGCACTCCCAAACAGATTTGCAGTTCCTTTGTACACGGAGAACAAAACAAAGTCCTTATTGACAGACTCAATAATATGGCAATCGTTATCAATAGTCAAATATAGTTGTAGAACTTACCTAGTATACATTTGCCAGAGATGAAACGGTTGTATATTATTTTAGTCCAAGGGAAAATGGTCGTCAAATGTTCTAGTTGAAGGTGAAATGGTAACAGAATGTTCTAGTAAGAGGAGGGATGGTAGTAGAATATGATATTCAGAGGTGAAATGGTCTTAAAATGTTTATTCATAGGTGTAATGCCTACAGATTGTTTACATCCAGGATGAAATGCTTGTAGATTGTTTTGCTTTTGGAGATAGGACCCGTACAGCAATGCAGTACGTGAGGTTGTCGTTTACTGCGGGACTGTGGAGGTAAACAACCTGCTGTTATCTCATGGGTCAGAGTAAACAAGGCTCTACACCCGGCAAGACTCTCCTCTCCGGCTATATCTCTTATAATGTGCTAAACAATGCGTTCGCTGCTTCAATGGTGAAGAAGACACAGGGGTCAAGGGCAAGTCCCTAAATCAGTTTTAGATCATTTTGATCTCTCAAATTCAGAATAATAGCTTGTTTTGAGCACTATAATAATATCCTTTCACTTCGCTTTTGGCAATGGAAGTTTGTAATTCATATTCATTTTGAAACGTTTGTGGGGTATACCTTCTCTGGTCTTGACGCTCCAGGATTCATGACAAACAGGTGTCAATAGTGGTATGGGACATGACTAACATGTTTTGTCAAGCATAGTTTCGTTTTGTGCGGCGTAATGGAAGTTCTGTGAGGGAGGTTGGGTGAGGATAGGGATGACAGTGGGAAACTGGAGCCTTGCCGGTTGCCCTTAGGTGGAAGCCGGGATGTCAAAGTTAAGGCAGAATACTGATGGGGATGTAAAGTTATGAGGTGAATCTGTAGGGCCTGTCCATGTAGTCACCCACAGATAAAGAACATGGCAGAGTGCGGGTATATAGAGTGATCGATATGATATACGTGTACGTAACGAGGTGCTTGTATAAAATAGAGCGACTTCCGAAAAGAAAAAGAGAATTTCTAAATAGGACATCTTGAAAGATAAGCACATATGAATCTAGGCTGTAGGTACATTATACCGTAGTTGACGCATAAGCATGTTCCAGGAAGAGGAGGCAGTGAAATGTTTCTCCCCAGTGTAGGTTTGTGGGTCATGTACTTCTTAAAGCAAAGAAAAACACATGTAACATGAGGTTAAAAACAAATACATAACCGTGAAAAGAAAAGAAAAGCAAAAACTACAGGTTCTCGTGAATAAAAGACCAAGGACTGCAATAGATATAAACAAATGAAAAGACTGGAACATTGTCTATCCCCATTGAAAATGAACAGGGCCACAATATATCCATACTGTACATGAGTATTATAAAATTTGATCTTCAGAAATAAGAAAAGGATGGCACCTGATGTCAGATCTACAGAAATTCTCCACTCTATTTAGGAAATATGTATTGAAACATATTGTCTGAATAAACGCAACAAATGCCATAAGGAGACCTGTTTAAATTAAGAGTAAAGGAAGAATTAGCTGTTTTCCAAGAGAATGCTTATTGATTATGTCCTTGTCCCTATATCTTATTTATTAATGTTGGCATTTGTAAGGCAGAACACCATGACAAGCGAGTACTTATGTCTGTTAATATTTGTTTTGATTGAATGAAAAATGTGTTCGATAAGATATACCAATTAAGGTTGTGAACATACCTTAGGTATATCATAGTGATTGTTTGCATTCATAAGTACCTTTCACATGAAAGACCAAAACGGAAATGCTGGTAAAATGTGATCATGACACCTAGATAGACCATAAGTGTACTACTATGTCTGATAAAGTTAATACTCTGCAGTATTCTATCAGCATGTAACACACCACAGAGGGGTACAAAAACAAGGCTAATTACTGATTCAGATGTATTATGCCAATTACCCATAGTCCACTAACCTATATGCACATTCCTATGTGTTTTGTTGTTAATTATCTGTTATATGCCAGCTCATCTTTTTATGTGAGACTAATTCATGCTATTAATACGGTTTAGCGGATGTTCAGTATGTGTCTGGTTTGTTTATCTCAGCTGGTATCACTGGGCTATTTTGTTGAGGCCCATTTCAATTTTCGGATTTAGTCCTACAAATAAATCTTTTTCCTACCACGGAATCGCTAGTCGAGTCCATTGGAACGTAAAAGATACATCATAGTCCTACAAACAGAATTCCGGTTTATTTGCTGAATACCCATACCCACCAGATCACATAGTTTTGGCTGTATTGGTCATCAGTTTGAATGTATATATCGGTAAAATCACTTCGTATGTTGGTTTTCTGCTCAGCATAACGTTACAACGAGTTTCTTTCATCTAGAACGTGGACACAGGCGAAAGACATGAGGTGCGACAGCATTGTGTTGTACAGGATGAGCTTATTCTTTAAACTATACTGGAGGGGTGAGGCTGATCTCCCTGCTCCTAGTGTATTGTATCCACTTCTACTCTATTAAATTCACGTGATTCAGGAAAACAATTTAAACAGTGAAAACAAACCAGTACAACATCACTTGGAGTCAATAGAGACGAATGGGATACGGATTCTGCCAAACCGAGTTAGGATTGAAAATTTGGCGGCCGTTTGCATGACCTGCAGTGATAAGCAGGGATGTAGCTCTTCTGACATAGGCAGTCAGTGTCAGGAAGATTTACGTACATGAACTACCAAGTTCATTGCCCGTTGTAGCTCCGATCCAGTCAGGGAATGCTGAGGGTCGGACAATTCTGCGCCACTTTAAGTGGATCAGGCTTTAACCAGAGACATACACCAGATTGCCAGAAAGCGGTCTGGATGGTTAGAATTAATTATGGGGGTTTATTCCCTTGCAACAGCCAAATTCACATAACGGTGATATAACGGCGATACTGTGGAGCACTGTGGGTGCAGCGGTCAAACTGCGAGTCTGGGGTCAAATATGAATGGAAATATTATGATAAATCACAGATATCCAAGTTCTTAATATTTTCATAAATTGGAATTTTCGAAATGCTGCAATAACCGGAAGTTGGTCGCACTTGGCCATACCCTTACTGTAACCCAGCAGCACCAGGCCAGCAAGAGGCCAGAAAAGCACCATCAGGCCGCCTACATGTGTTAACCTTTTGATTGTAGGAAAACGAGTGCTTCTCCTGAACTGATCGATATGTACATTTATCTCACCCCAGATATTTTTTCTCCATAGACTTAGCATTGGGAACTCGTATCTAATGCCTTTGAGATATATAGGAAAAATATCCAATGGGAGATAATGTCACAAATGTTAGCCCATTAGTCAATGTAAAGGGTGAGATAAATTCAGAAACCCATTCAAGTTTAGGGGCAGAGCTCAATCCCATCTCGTTTGCATCGCTACATAATTCACGCGGCTTCGCCTTGTGAATTACTACGCGATTCAAACTCGATGGGATACAAGCTCTGACCCTAAACTTTCATGGGTTTCCTCTATAGTCTTATATTTCTTAATATGTTTTACCTCTAGTCACAACTCTGTTCAGTTACTATTCCGTCTCCGTTTTATAGTCGGTTTTGTTTTCTAACAATAACTTGCGCGGTTGGTCATATAATAAGGCAAGAATATTCGGTTTTTAACTACAAGACACATCGAAATCAGTTTGACACGCAGCCAAGGTAAGTGAACATAATTCCGATCAACATGCAATCATTATTAGTCAGTGACACAAGTAGGGCGAGTATCGGCCATGGGGACATTTATCTCAATGTATACATGGGCCGCCAAGCAGACGCAATATGCAGACTCTCACTGAGATAGGTACGACACAAGGGAGTGAATGGAGGGCAAGAAGGGATCGTAGAAGGTACGTGCTGAATATCATTCAGTGAGGGTTCATGGTGAACGTTATTACCGTATGTGCTGTTTAAAATGGCTTGAACCTCGCGGACAAATTGTGCAAGTGTGTGTGGCTGCCACCTAGTAGCTTATTTAGTAACTTTATAGTCCTCTGATGTTCCTTGCGAATGGATACTTCAGGAATTGGATGTGTTCCATTTCCAGTACGGTGGAAAGCAAAAATATTGGACACCCGGAATAGACTACAGCTCACTCTAGCTGGTCACTAGGGTGCTGACCTTAGATAATGTACTGTTACCAGGTTCTAGGCACTTTAATAAAACACGACAGACTGTCCCTGTATTATCGTGACAAGGCAGTATTAATCGTCTCTGGCTTTTTCGTCCGTTGATCATGACATTCCTTCATTGTTATAACATCCAACTGAATACAGTCATACATGTTTATAACATATAGACATACAGAAAAAAAATTAGATCAGTTTTAGATTTTATGATGTAAAGACACTGTACATCAAGACCAAGACCAAACACACCTTTCACAACTTAGTCGTTGTAATTTCATATGCGACAGTTAAGCGTTAATCTATATCAGTCCTATTTATAATTCGGTTACTGGCTCATCCTATCACCCGCAGACCTAGGTCACATCTTAGTAAAATAGTCACCGTTTTACCACAACACACAATTGTATATGTATTAAAGTGGAGACCAATTAATCCCCTCTGAGGCCCCCTGCCGATATGCGGATTGAGCAGAAGTTAGTGACTATATACCGACCACTTTTCTCTCCTGATGTCTGACCGGAATATTGGTGACCAGATTAACAGCACGTAACCTGACTAGTAACGTTTTACATAGTCATGCGTTCTCCTAGTCTCACCTCCACTCCAAGTGTTGGATCCCCGGTCATATATCACCGACAGCCCGGCGGCCTGCCTCCTGTGACCGGGGAACCAGCCCAGGGTGAGCGCCGCGTTGGGGGAAACCGTGGTTAACGTGATTTATTCAACTGCTTTCAACCGGAGCGGCTACGGTGAAAAAACTAACCAGCTTTATGCTGGGGAGCACTATGACACTAGCCGACCAGTTGAAAGGCCAAAAGAACATGATTGTAAGGTTGAGAATGAAACCTCACATAAAGCAGGAAATGACGTAGAACATTAAGTCCGTTGTTAACATTGATAATAGAACATAGCTAGGACGCAGACCCCACGCAGAGTGGTCACAGACAGGACAGGGACGGGGCTTAAATGGGACGTAGACGGTATTCAGACTAGGCACAGACGTGGTGCAGACAGGACAGAAAGGTCACATAAGGGATGTAAATAGGGTATAGACATGACACATCGAGACGCTGACAGGAGGTGGTAGGACGCAGACGGGATTCAGACGGGACTAACTCGGGTGTTGTGGTCTCAAACATCTCGAAGCTACTCGATAGACGCTGAGGAACTCGGTGGTTCTCCCTGCATGACCTCCCGTGATCAGGCGTTTTGGAATTTGGCAGTAGAAGTTGGCCTGATTAACTAGAGTGTCTGTCCATGCCCCGCCCGTGTTTCTCGGTGGCGGCCACACTTTAATTAGTCACGCGGGCATGATATATTTCAGACGAGCGGGTGTGAGGAATGTATCAAGTCTACCCTGTCATCCTTAAATTCCCAGAATATGCCCCGGGGATACCGTCCGAATCGTTTGACAATTTGAGCAATGCACCCACGGAATATGGCCTCCATATAAGTCAAAGTGACCTCTATATGGCACAAAATGAAATATGTGTAAGGTCTGACCTCGATTTGGCAGAGAGTGGAATATGTGGAAAATATGATATAGAGGGAAATATGTACATAATATGACCTCCATATGACACAGGGCGAAGTATTCGCCAAGGTAAGGACTCACTGTGATGGGATCTTTGATCATTGGAGGGTTCCAACTCTCACTGAGCCTTAATGATAGTTCACACCACGTGTGGCCGTTCTCCACCACTGGCCTCTAACAGAACAGCTGCCTGGGGTTAAACCCAGTTCTGTTTCACTGTCACGGGTCGCCTCGCACCATTGAACCTGGTCTGAACCCGTCTGCTCAGTCTGTTCCGGTCTGTGCGATGATATACAGAATCAGGAGAACATAAGACACGTCACAAGCAATTGAGATTGCTAAGATGCCTTTTATAGTGACATAACCACATGTTGTTATAGCCTATCAAAGACATGACAAGTGCTGCCATATGATATCGGTCTAAAACCCAAGAGTTGTCGGCATAGTTCCCAAGTGAGTTCGAATGCCTATCAAACGGAACTCAAGCATCCATCTGTCAATTCGAGTTTAATTGAAGAAATCGGTATATATGTTTTAATTTCGCAATGAGAACAATAAAACTTTGGTTAAACCAGACCTCAAGATTTTGATTGCTTCAAGGACGGCTGAACTGTTGTCTGCGTTGGAACTCTGAAGGTCAACACTGAAGCCTTGTCTAGTGTCTAAGGTAGAGCAGGAGAGCCTTCCTCTCCATAGTTCCCGAGTGTGTGATGTCATTTTAGCGGGGATACATCCAGGGTCTTTATCCAGTGGGGATTTAAATCCAACGAATTGTTATTTTATGTGGATAACAAGAATTCCAAATTTTGGGCAACGCACTTTTCAGTATCTTATTTATCAACAAACGACTGGCATCCATGGTACTCGCCAGAATACCACCTTACCATGTAGTTAATGGTGTACCCCCTGGTCTGGCTTGTTACTTTAATATGCTTTTAAGTGCTGATTCCACCGGCACGATTTTTTTTTGCCTGGCAAGGTCGGCATCAAGCTGCATCTTGCGGGATCGTACTAAATCGTATAAGATCATTAGCCCTGTGTGTGGAGCCCTATTATCGCTCACGGGGGGCTCTTCTATCTCAGTGATCCAACCAAACATGCTCACATGATTCATCCCCACCTGGCTAGTCAACAGGTCGACTTAGATCGCGCATCTTGGTGGAATCGTATTGTGGAGGAGGGGGACCAGTCTCGTAGTGCGTTCTAGCGTGGGCCACACATTCATATACGCTGGCTAAAGGCTAGGGTGGTCACATAGACTTTGAGCTTGCTGCAAAAAACTAACCCTTCACCATCTGCGTGCTAACACGGTGCATTGGTATATGAGCAGAGGGTAAGAGTCTCATTGTTTTAGAGGCATGCCTACTGGTGCTTGATATATTTAGATCCTAGACAGGCAGCTGTAGAAATGGCAAGTTGACTGGGTGTAAGTGAGATACAGAAAATGACCCATAGACTGAATATGACCGACACCTTTTAATTGTTATTTATTCCACGCTTATTCATTAATGATGAACATACTATTTGCTCCTAGTAATAAGGTAAGAGACAGGTTGGAAGCCTTAACCGAACGAGTGAATTCAATATAGTTCATTTGAAATGACAACGTGCTTGGTATGCCTAGCGTACACGTTATGCACGTGTCTTTGTACGAAATACACATGCGCACGTGTAGAAACATGTCTGTGAGCGTTGGAGTGGGGGTGGGGATGGGGAGAGGTGGTGCAGATAGACAGGGTTTGGGTCACAGCCAGTCGCGCTTGTCAGGCATACCGAACCCGTGCTTACAGTGGCATGGCTACCTCACTGACCCCTACAGCCATCCCTCACCACAAACCCTACGTCCCTCTCATGTTCTAGATTCGAAGCCCACTCGCCCCTCAGCCCGTCAGTGTCTTTCTTTCCCATCACCTCGTTGCTTCAATTATATATTTATGTCATATATCCCTTCATCGTTCTGATCTAATGCTTCTGCACTTGTTGTTGAAATCTCGGGCCTCAACGGCGCTTGGAACTTCAACTCAACCACAAAGAAATTGGCAGCTACATGTACTTTAAAATGCAAATAGTATGTGTCCTTAATGAGGAGAGATAATTTTGAATGGGTGATGCCACTGGCTCTATTATAAGTTTAATGGTCTTTAATTGGTTAATGCCCTGACAGAAAACTACTTAGTGAATGTGTCAAATTTTGCCAGCTATTACATTTAATGAATATCTCCAGGACTATGAAGTAAGTAAGGGTGGTGGTATGGCTCAGTTGGTATCGTGCTGGGATGTAGATCGCGGGAGCAGGGACTCGAGGTTGTTCTGTGATTGCCTGCCATGCTCATCACATAGATTCAATCTCCGTGTAATATGGACCTGGCTGTTGCTATGGCGTAAAACACCAACAACCAACATATATAAAGTATGAAAGTATTTGCGGATAAGGTCAGCGTACTTTATGAGGGACAGAAAGCCTTACCTCACCATAAATTACTCATTGTGTATTATTTGCATATTAAGCCTACATATATGCTACTGATATCATCTGAGCTAATGCATTCACATAGGTTTAGTAAATAGTACGCCCCTTTTCTGCCATTACCCCACCCCTGCGGTCATTGTATTCTCTCCTGTTAATGTTGACATCATTGTCTGGTTATGCCGTGCACATGTGTATGCATTCATTATGGTCTCTTTAGGCTGTTTTACCTTTGGCCGGGGTTGCGTCTTAAATTGGGATATATAACGTAACAGTCTCTTTTTTCACGAGCAGTTGTACAGACATCGGAT
Organism: Alentia gelatinosa; assembly: GCA_950022655.1. Taxonomy (NCBI): domain Eukaryota; kingdom Metazoa; phylum Annelida; class Polychaeta; order Phyllodocida; family Polynoidae; genus Alentia; species Alentia gelatinosa. Next base: position 52,879,089 of record OX465579.1, on the reverse strand, counting down.
TGATTATAATGATGAGCGTGGCTGATACCCTTGGCTGGTTTTGGACAGCTGCCAAACATCCCTCCTCCATTAATCCTCCCCAGCAATACACTAACCACATATGATAATTGAGTGATCTTTCACTATCTCTTGAAAGAATCGCTAAAAGGCACATTCTTTTACGGCAGTTGTTTCCTGTTTGATGAGGAGTTCTCCATGCATGCTTAACTCAAGAGGTATATGGGACGTAATGTCTGCTGTATTTACACGACCACCAGGAGTGGGATTAAGGCTTTCCATTAAACACTATGAGGTCACAGCACTGTGGCTAATGGTTTAGGAACTGTAAGATATGTAAATACAAAAGTCTGAAAATTTGCCGGTATGAACAACTTGTGAACTACATGCACATTTGTATGCCAAAATGTAATCATCCCATCATAAGAAAAGATTGAACTGTGAATATGGCAGCGCTTCTGGATATAGACTATGGGAGGTTTTGCTTTTATTATCCACCTAATACAAAGTGTCCATAGAAAACACATAGGGAGTTTGTATGGACATACCTGGTGCATACGGATATGTTGTATGCTCCGGGTGGCACATACGGAAAAATAGTGCGTGCGGAAAAATAGTGCATAACTAAAACGAACTGATATCGACATGCCACTCGTCCAGAAAAGGTGGATAATAAATACAATATAGACTGGTTTCAGATAAAAGCGTTTGTATGCTCCTCGGAGTTGACTCTGCGCAATATCCTCGCATACACTCGGATATTACTACGCGTCAACTCCTCGGAGCATACGGCCGCTTGTATCTGAAACCAGTCAATATTGTGTATAGATAAAGATTATAATTCGATGATATGTGACTCAAACTGCGTGTTGTGTGTGAGTGCAATTCATCCACGTATTCACCCTAAAAGACTCACTCACTTATTATAACTCACAGTTATCTGGCAATCATACCCAACACCCCAGCTTGAAACTCGATAATCTGACTGGACACAAAATGACCCAATTTCAATCAACATTAGTCTCTTACTCCATATGCCTTAAGTGACAAAGCAGCATAATCACATGTTCATCTCTTAGCATGCCTATAGTCATTAGACTCATTTCGGCAGAGATAATTGAATATACGATTATGGTTGCCTCAGCCTCAACCTGTATTTTGCATTCACTACTCTGTATAGCAGCTCCTTTTCGTATTGAGATCGGTATGTATCACAAACAATAATTTCAGATGTAGGTTGGACTTTGCCCGCTCAGTAATGATGACGTCATATCAACGTTCTGGCATCCGGAGATTATGAGATTTAGTTATTTTAGCCACATGGATATTTACTAATCTCTAGTTTTGAGTGCGAGCTCTCTGACTTTTGTTTATGTGGCCTCAGATGAGGATAGCCTAGATTAACCTTATCATTATTGCCTTATCAGCTTCCATCAGAATATATAGCTTTTTGATGTGTATTGTATTGAGCCAGGGATGGCCTTATCAGAATCCCATACTACACAAAGTAAATATAACCGTCTTATATATTTATGATTAGCTTCCTATATATAATATAACACGTTCGGATCTCGGTAAGAGTATCGTATGAAGGACACTTTTATCGAGTTACCATAGAGGGCATATCTCTGTGGCCTCGCTTGCGACTTGTGGCATCATATTCCATAAATCACAAGTCATATAAGTTTATTCTGTAATATGTACCGCAAATAATAACCCGCTTTATCTAACCTTTGTTGTCAATTACGAATTGATAGCATTATGGGTTCTCATTTTGAAATGGATGCACGCAGTACAAGTGTACAATGTTATAAACTATATCGCAGATTCCGAAACTCTTTGAAAAAACATAGGCACTCGAATCTCATGTCGCTGAAACAGTTGGCTCCAAATGACCGCCCACAAAACTAGATAGATGATTGTCCTATTGCGTTTTTACAGTGCCCTCCATGACGTTAGAGGCCATCACGGAGGTGATGAGGTGGTGGTAGTTTTCACACCCAGGCGAGTTGCTCTATCTGGGTTAAACACATCGAGCTGACGACCTTTGTGCCCGCCCTGATGAATCCCTGTACATGTATATCATGGGCAGACCGTCCCATCATGAATATTTGTGAAGATGCGGCATGTTAATGAGAGGTGTCTCCTCCATAATGAGACTTGGTATAAGTACCCACTGGAAGAACATCATGAAGGGATTGTCACAAAACAATGGGAGACTGGTAAAAGTACTCACCGAAAGAGCATCATTATAGGATTACCACATACACAGTGACTATACTCATGTTAATTCATCTGTGACACCGTGTTTTGAGACGTTGTAAGGTGTGACTTGTATTTAGACCTTTGCTATGGACTGTAAGTATCTGTTCATATGCGGTATTATAGATGATACCTATGAGAGTTTACGGTCAGAGCTCGCATCCCGTCGAGTTTAAATGGCGTAGTAATTCACAAGGCGGTGAATTAGGTAGAGATTCAAACGAGATGGGATCGAGCACTGACCGTAAACTTGAATAGCTTTCTAAATTTATCTCACTCCTCACATTGACTAATTGGCTAACATTTGTGACATAATCCCCCATTGAGTATTTTTTCTAAATATTTCAAGGTCATTGAGTATCAATGCCTATGGGGAAAAATACCAAGGAGGAGATAATTATGTGTACTTACACTTGATATATTCGTATTTAGCACGGCCATGTACACATTTTACATGCACTGTGTATCAGTGTATATATCCTCAACGGGTTGTAGTTGCAGTGCAGTACTGGTAATCTATGAAGTAGCTGTCTTTTACATAGGGCATACATTTGATTATAACTAATAACTATATTTTACAATTTACATCTAATTAGAAGCTAACTGCTATGCATCGGCCAGCGATGAAGACAGGCAGATGTTTGATTATGGTCCCTGTCATACAAGAAGAGAGGAGCTCTGGAGAGTGGGATGAAGATTTTTTTGAATGGAGGATTCTCTCGTTACGAGATCTTAATGAAAGGTTACGACTGCAAGTAGATGTGTGGAGGGTGTAGTGGGCGGGGATCAAGGTTTCAGTGGCAGGATCTCATGCTTCATAGCGACCTAGCTACTACCAACCCCCGCCTCCCCCGCCTCCTCCTCCCCTCCCTGTCTCTCGGGCCAAACGTGATCAGAATAACGGCACAACTACTAGAGGGACAAGAGGGAATACATGTACGTCGGTAGACAAGGGTGAGTGCGACCATGGAGCTTACAGCCACAACACTCAGACATATATTACACAGCCACAAAACACAAACCATAGAGAAATACATATACAAAGGTAGACAATGTGCAGGCATCGAGTGTACGACCACACACATAGACACATCTATTACACAGCCACACAATGTAAACTAGAGAAAGTACATAGATGGACATGAATGATTGCGAGCATGGAGAGTACAGCACAACGCACACACATTTGCCATATAAGCCATAAAACATAAAGAAGAGATATACGGTAGACTCTCACTATTACTACTACCTTTAAAAAGTGACTGGGCCAAAATGGTCGCAAAGGCGAGATGGTTGTATTACTGAAAAAGACTGGATATTGTTTAACATAGCATTACTAATAAAACATCGTTACAAACATATAATACTCCATAGCATATGATAAGGAACAACATTTTGTCAGATCATCAAACCATTCATGTTCATTGGATGTTGCCATCTCCAATCTGATTGGTTCCTCCTTGCCTCCTACCTGACTCCTAGCCACAAGTTTCTATATCAATTCCCTAGAGCACACACTGGCGTACTACCTACAGAATTCGGCCTGAAAATGTGTAGCTTTCTCTTTCTCTATAATGTAATGCAACATACCCTTGCCCTAAAACAGGAGCACAAAGAGGTATACTCGTCTCCAAGTCAATGAACAGTGTAATCTTTTCTATGGAGGATTAATTTAGGTAAAATGCGAGTTTCCTGTAGATCGATTGCATTGCCCTCTGGTGTGAAAATAGCAAAACTCTTATCGAGAGTCGCGCATAGTACACATGTTGGACAAAGGAGAACATATGTAGAATAGGATTTGTCTTAATTTTCGCATGTTTTCATGAACAGATGTACGCATAATGAAATTGATAACAATTGTGAGCAATGTATGTAATCTCTTTCATCATGAATGAGGTCAGAATATATAGCGATATTTTATAACATACACACATATATATGTATGTATATGAATTATATATATATATCAGTAAGATTTATCAATAATGTGAATAAAGGAACAGGAAAGGAGAGCATTTGTTGGTCACTATGACCGGCTGTTAGGGGGGGGGGGGAGGCAGACGACATGGTATACCTATTTACATTAGATATATAAGAAAGAAAGAATACCATTGTGTGAATAGACCACAGTATGCTAGATGCTTTAAAGAAATGGAAAATAATTTTTTTAAATGTTGAATTTGACCCCGGCGTTTTTACGCAGAATAAATAGCGCTTTTCACAACCGGGAGAAGTTAGGGAAAAAGTCTTGTCGTCTTCATGTCCGGAAATCCCGTAGAGCTGGAAGAAGTCGACCGTCCTTGTTGTCTACACGCATCTTGTTTTTATATGTTACGTGGAAAACTCAACCTCCCTCGCTATGCTGGAGGCGTCTTTGGTCGAGTCTGAGAATAGTAGAAGTGGGGGCACATCCCGATGAGCATACTGGTACTATGAGCTGATTTCTTGAATCTGCAAATTATACATAAAACTGGTGGGAATGTACCGGAATATATTGTTCTAATGAGATGTGATTGGTTATACGGATTGGTCTGCTTAACAGGTTGATCAACGACTAGGTGTTCACTGAACTGGTACAACGGGTACGTGAATTAAAGTGGCACCATAAACTTGTATTGTGAAATGGGACCTTGGCCAAGACCCTATTGAAACTATTACTGAGGCCTGACTTCGCAAGCTTGTGCCATGAACTGGTACCATAAAATCTTGCCGTGAAATCACACCATGAAATAGCTTTGTCAACTTAATACCAGCTAGTCCTGCGATCAGGCAGTATAAAGCTAACCTTACGCTCAGCTGCCTCCAAATAAGAGAATACTCGCATTGTGAGAGTAGAACATGTAACATACGGGTGACGCACTCTACATTGTTGATGGATATAGAAAACTCTTTGTATGGGCAGATGTTAAACTACTCCCGGCACCATGCCATTTATTTGGCTCCTATTTCCCGTGAAACAAAACAGTGACAGCCAGACGGTATAAAACAAGAAATAGCCAATCTTCAGAAAAGAGCGTATATTAATTCCCCTTGGGTTGAAAACATAACAGAAGCAAGACTATATGAAGATGTATGTTCGAAGTGAGACTGGAAGAGTGTGAGAAGGGTGTAGGGGGTAAGAGTACTGACCGGCTATCTGTGTGGTATGGTGGGTTTGGTGGAGGTATAGAGCTCAATGAGAGGGGGTGGGGTGGTAACAGTGCTGTTCAGCTGTCTGTTTGGTATAGTAAGGGTTTAATGAGGGAGGTGGTGGTGGTGTGGTAACAGTGCTGTTCAGCTGTCTTTGTGGTATAGTGGGAACTTTATGAGAGGAGGTGGTGTGGTAACAGTGCTGTTCAGTTGTCTCTGTGGTATAGTGAGAACCTTATGAGATGAGGTGATGTGGTAACAGTGCTGTTCAGTTGTCTGTGTGGTATAGTGAAAACCTTTTGAGATGAGGTGGTGTGGTAACAGTGCTGTTCAGTTGTCTGTGTGGTATAGTGAGAACCTAGTTAGATGAGGTGGTGTGGTAACAGTGCTGTTCAGTTGTCTGTGTGGTATAGTGAGAACCTTTTGAGATGAGGTGGTGTGGTAACAGTGCTGTTCAGTTGTCTGTGTGGTATAGTGAGGACTTTATGAGTAAGGGTGGTGTGGTAACACTTCAGCTGTCTGCGTGGTATAGTGGCCTATCTGAGATGGGGTGGTGTGGTAACAAGTCTAGTGAAGAAATACTGAGAGTGGGTTGTGTGAACAGTGCTGTTGGGCTATCTGTGGTATAGGCCTAATGAGGATAGTAGGGATGTAGAACTCAAGGCTTTATTTGTGTGAAGTGGTAATAGCACTGTGAGGGAGAAGCCTGAAGTAAACTCGCCGGCTGACATCACCTACTGCTCCATCTTAGACCACAAGTGGGAAGAAACCCATCAGGTTCATATCACTAGAAGCCCTGACTGACCTCTACCAGTCTGGTCAATGTTATGAGGAGCACTCTCCCCCCACAGGCAAACACTCACCCTGCCACAGGCAGTGGCGGTGATATTCTTAGTGCAGAGAAGCAGCCCCCTCCTAGCCGCAGACACCCACGCGGCCCGGGATCAGGTGGCCTTCACCTTTGCCCTACTTACTGGGATCCGCCGCGAGGTGGTGCTGGCTTTACGGGCGCCGTTCAGAGTGCCGCCTGGCGGGAGAGGGGGCGGTCGGTCGCCGGGAGAGCGAGAAGTCGGAGGCGGAGTACGCTAACACCTCCATCACTAACCTCTGGCCACACGCAGTCAGCCACACAGGACCGGCACACACACATGGACTAACATCAGCGTCGGCGTTACGACGTGCAGCGCCCAACAGCGCACCTTTCGGAGTCCTCCCCAAAAAGGTGAGGCTTCTTTTCCATCGTCGTACTGTCTACTGAGTAGATAGTCCCCACTGCTCCTCACATCACCGCTGAAGTACGGCACTTGCCACGCAGCACTACCGCTCCGCGGTCGGGAAGGTACAAGACCCACACAGTCCGGGGTCGCAATGAAGATCCGAGCGGGCGTGGTGGCAGGTATCCAGGGACAGGGCAATGAGTATGAGTTGATGGGGCAGTGAGTATCAGTGTGTTGGACAGTGAGAATGGGGCAATGAGTATTAGTGTTTTTGGCAGTGAGAATCTGTAGGTGGGGTAATGAGACATAATGAGTATCAGTGAGTTGGTTAATGAGTATCAGTGGGTTGGACAGTGAGTGAGTAAGATCGTATCAGTGGGTTGGGTAGTGAGAATTGGTGGCTGAGTGAATATCAGTGGGCGGGGTAGTGAGTCAGTTGGCCGGCAGTATCAGTGGGGCAGTGAGTATCAGTGGGTGGGACCGGATCGGTGGGTGGGGCAGTGTGTATCGGTGTGTGCATCTTCTCCCTCTCTCTTCTGCTGATACAAAACAAGGGGCGGCTCCTAAATACATTCCTGATAAATTCTCGAGTGAAACCCTTACTTTGACATTTACTCTGACAACGATATTCAATCACATCTTTATAGTTTGATGATTTAGAAAAATATTATATAGGCACTTACCATCAGACAAAAGTCCATTGTGACGGCCTCAGTCTCTGAGTCCTATGCATACCCATCCACCTTACCGCTACTCATCGGGATTTCTGGAGCTGTCAGGCAAGAGAGTCTCACTCCTGAATGGATGCCCCATGATACACGATCTGAGCAAGTCCAAAGTGTTATTGAAGCGCCCGCTGCACACCGTCCACGTGTGTGTATGAGGGAGGGGGTGGGAGGGTACATGTTCAACTCCACTCTGCCATCAGAGTTGCTCATGGACTGCATATAACTGGAGGGCCTAGCGATTGGGTCATTTTAAACACGAGTCCGTAACATGTTACACTGTTGCTTACAGACCATCAGTTTACACTCGTCTCCATTGACTCCCTGCCAATGACCAGTATAAGAGTTGTCAGGCATGGAAAATGACTACGTACACAAATGATCACTAAACTACTGATTACTGACTAGTGCGTTAGTATAGGGTCTATGATCAGTAAAAGACAATTCCCTTTCTATGTAATTGAATAATGCCTACCATCTAGCTCCCTTACACTGCAGACGGAAAGCAGATCGCATAACGTTCTTACACTTTCGATTTATGGTTTCTTCTTTCTTTTGCAATCCTCAATCGTTTCTCTAAATAGCCTACTGCCTCACTCAGGTTCACCAGACAGTTAGGTGAGCAGTTATTGATGACTGACCAGGTGGGGAACCAGGCTGGAAACGCTGTTTAGTCAGTGCATTCCGAGCACGACTATTCCGTGCAGTGCTTCACTCATAAAGCCATTTTCCTTTGGCCGACTATTCAGCGCCGATCTGCAGTCGGTAACCACTGATCAATTCTTTTCGGTGACACCACTGACAGAGGAACTCAATCAATCGGTGCCGTTTTCGTCGGTCAGTTGACAATGGCTAAAATACACATTACAACACCCCACCCTGCCCCTCCTCCCTCTCGATACAAGATAGACCAGGGATTATAACGTTGAATACAGTGATAGTATTTTCAGTCACCAAATAACTGGAAAATCCCCTACTATCCGTGATTATGGTTAGGTTTATTTATGTAGATGAAATGTTTCCATGTCGGAATTGTGGGCTAATATACGGTAAACTTTTGGTGTTAAAAACACGGGTTTTCGTAACCTGCACGATACCTTACTGGTTTATAGGATCAATGTCAGATGGCGTAGTCTTTCCAACACTGACGGGAGGAGGCCAATACCGGCCCATCAAGGGCATGTTTGTGCCTAAACCAGGAAATATGAAAAGATAAAAATGTTATAATCCACTGTCCGTTATGTAGGTGTATACTTGGCATGCAGTAAGGGGAGTTTGGGGCTAGATAGCACACCAGGCCCATGTGGCGTCTAGCCCCATCTTCCCTACTGAGAATAAAGGGAAGTATATAACCTACATAGTACTTTCTTAGTAGGACATTCATACAGTATTTACTTTACTGCAGGCCGACAAGCCTCAGTATTTAGAGCAGCTCCCAGAGGCATAAAGTAGCTCCTGGCAACACCGAGTGGCTCCGAGAAACTACGAGTAGTTTCAAACATCTCCGAGTTGCTACGAACAGTAGCATGCATCTCCGAGTCACTCCGAGCAGCTGGGAACATATGGTTAGAGCAGCCCAAGGCGAGAGGTAATCCCCTAGCGCGGACTGGAGATCAGAGGGGGGTATTTGACGTAAAGCTGGGATCAGGCAGGGTAGGTGGAGTGGTGAGGGTATGTGGCCCGTGAGGTGGAGAGGGACGCGATATGACTGTAACACATACTTGTAGAAACGTGAACTTTTAGAGAGAGTGGAGCTCACACAGTTCGGAATCTTGCCCTGAGCTGCACCTGAAACATATTCACCGATGAGTGGATGATCACTGTGCTTTGGAATTTAGTCTAGATTAAATCATGCACAATTTACCGAAAGAAAATTGCGCGAGGCCCTACGATATAAAGTAGGCAGGCTAACAGCGTACTACAAACAGGTATATATATATAAAACCTCCCTGGGTATGTTTGTTATTCTGTGATGCAAGGATCAAGTTTTGGCCAAGAAATACAGGAGAGAGAGGGGATAGGGTTATATTGGTAAACTGTAAGTGGGTGTAATACTAGGTCAAGGGCGTTGTTAAGGTTGTTACCCTCAAGGTGCATGGGGTGAGTAAAGGGGTTTAGATAGGAGAGGTGGGAGGGGTGACAGAAGTGAGAAGATTCTGAAATCGAGAAATACTAGGTCACAGATATCACAGATACGTAGAGTAAGATCCAGGCTGGTCCTGTCTAGGGTTAGAGAGAGGGGTAGGCGCGAAGAGGCCGAGGGGTTTATCTGGTATAGCAGGTCAGGCCGCGGGGTGTATCTCAGAACCCCACTGGCATGTGTGAATTATGGGTTATGCTTATCCCTGGTATCGGTACCCAAGTAGAGAGGTATGATAGGAAGCGTTCCGCGTTCTACTCAGAAAGTGTAGACTACCGTACTGTCGATACGGTAGTGTATTATGTCAGGGTTCTACCCGCCAGGCGCACGCCACACGTGTTGTACCTATAACTGGTGTACGCCGCACTTGTTGGACCTAACTGGTGTACGCCGCACGTGTTGTACCTAACTGGTGTAGGCCGCACGTGTTGTACCTAACTGGTGTAGGCCGCACGTGTTGTACCTAACTGGTGTAGGCCGCACGTGTTGTACCTAACTGGTGTACGCCGCACGTGTTGTACCTAACTGGTATGCGCCGCACGTGTTGCACCTGACCATCACACATGTTGTACATGGCCGGCGCACGCCGCACGTGTTGGTCCTAAGCGCCACATGTCTGCTCACATGGAGAAGGTGTAAGGTAATGTGGGTTTGTCACTTCAAACTTTACTTATTGAAGACAGGACTTGTCGTTGACCCATAGATCGCCCTTAGAACTTCTCAGCTCTGTATACACGCTATGCATCTACCGTTAGCAGGTTCCACTTCTATGTGACCTCGGACTTTAAGCTCTCTAATCCTTGAACCGACAAAGATGAAGAATGCAGATACGTCTTTGAGTGGACATACAGATAAACGAGGTGTATAGAATGCAAAGTGGCAAGCTTTTTCTGATTCCACACAACTGGTTAGTTTTCGGAGACAGTGTGATCAGACTGAAGTATTCTTCATCTCACTTAAGAAGTTTGAACCTTCTCTCTGTAAGTTGCAAACAGCTGTAAATTCATACAGCTTAAACCCCTAAACCTCATGTTGGACGCTCCATACGGTGCAGATATACAGGTCTACGCTAGTTGGATTGGTGGGTATTCAACATAGGTCAGAGGTCATATGGTCTTCACCCCCCAGGCTTAGGTCAAAGGTCAAAGGTCAACAGTCTGTACCTTTAGTCGTCAGTCATGGAATGTAGTAATATGGATACGGATTACAGTGATCGGGAAATCAGACACCGCATGGCAGCAGATACCGTGCAGTTAGGGTACAGATAACGCGCACTGAGCTGCTCTCTATATCTCATAGTGACTCATAGAGAGTGAGTTACTAATGCTCAGAGTTACCCCCCCCCCCCCACCCCACCCCCCAAATCACACTCTCTCATGACTATGTATTTATCATACTGGCCCTGAATGTGCCGACCCCAGGGTAATACACCATGATTCAGACAACGTGAGTGACACAGGATTCCCGTAGATGTGTCAGATACTAAGAATGTGAGGCATCAAATGTACAGGTAAATCTAGTCTGGCACATATCTACGTCCCCACCTAACCCACCTAACCTCACCGGATGGCGATAAACTGCAAAGGGGTCTTATTTCTTAACGAATGTCCATAATTCAAGACTTGAGAAAGCCTAAGGTAAATCATTTCCCATGTTGCCAAAGACACAACCTGTCCTCCTTGAAGTACCTGAGAAACACACATGCAATAAGTCTAGATTCAATATTCACATGAATTCCATTGACCAAATGGAAGTTTAAAGGCATCCAAATCATTAACTATTTGAGTTCGATATTCTAGCTAGAATATCACAGCTGATAGCAGGCTGAGATATCCAGATTCCCGAAAATTTTAGGGACGTAGCCATAACACCTATTATCGCAAGCCGATGCTACCTTGACAATGACCACCAACTTCTTGTCAAATTTGAACCATGTTGATATAGAGTCTTCAGGTAACCATTGTTGAAAAATAGGTGATCAGACTCTTCAAAATGAACTCCGGGAGAAGTCCCACATCAGCTGGGTTCTGGAAAGTGGGTCTTGAACTGGAAGTAATAGAGGCGTCCACCCACGTGCAACCACCTGTGATAGGTGCAGCAGGTCAGGCAGGAGATGCTGCACCCAAAGTGGGTTCAGGCCGTGCGTATTACTAGTCTGTGTATTTCATTTCGCCAGACTACATGTATGTAGCACTAGGCAAGTTTATATGTCTCTAGTTGCATGTTCTTTTTGCATAGAATATACAGTAGAACCCTGCTTCTGGTATTCTCTATTGTATAACCATTGGCAGACTGAAAACCCCGCTTAAGGGGACACCCTGCTTAAGGGGGACACTTCGCCCGGAACGGAGGGTGTCCCCTTAAGCGGGGCTTTACAGTATACAGGCGAGAAATACAAACTAACAAAAAGAATGGTGATATTTGGTGTTACTCTACTGACAACCAACAGAATATAGGTAATAAAGGAATCGACACCGATGGAGTAGACCACTGCTGAGCAACTGGTGACTGCTCAGTTGGGTGGGCGTGGGGGATTCCCAATGATCTTTAGTTCTCGGAAGGTGTAGGTGGAGAAGAAGCCTGGAGAAGGTTCTCCGAATTCTAACCGGTACCCTGGGGAATTTCCTCTCCTAGAAAGTCGCAGATCAGTGTCCCATGTGGTCGACCAGTCAGACATAAACAGGCGACGTGTATTTATGGTCGTAGCTCGGTTCACAAACATTGACTCATTGTTGGTGGAGCGAATAAGATCATGCCATGAGTGGTACAACTTAAGTCTCCGTGTTCACAGTGGCGTGTGAAATGTTACATTACACACATTACATGCGTCAGTGGGTATGATTGTCGTGAAATGTTACATTAGACATAATATATGTGTCAGTGGCTTGAATTGTCTGGCGGTCATATTTCTGTTGTTATACTAACACTGAGTGTTCATATATTGTGGGAAAATGGTTGTGGTTAGCGAAACGTTTACTAGTTGGTTAGAGTCTCCCAACACCGGTTTTACAGGCATGGCAGTTTTCCACTTTCGATGGAGATACTTGTTTTCATTTCCGGTATATAAAATTATGTTTTCTTGTATAAACCAAAGACATAAATTGAGCCTCATTCACGCGAATGAAACAGTCTGTCGAATCTATCTTTCGGGTTTATTTATGTATTTATAAGTGTATGTTCCTTTATTTAAAAAAAAAATGCTTATGATAAAAATAATTTGATTGAAGTTTGTTTCTCACTTCTTCGCAAATTACGTGAATAATCGTTATATTTTTGTGTATGATATTGATCTAGTGAGGCAATACAGTGACTTTTGTGTTTATGGGTTGCACATAATTAGGCTACAGTAAACTCTTTTTAAAAGTTAGAATGTAGTGCAGGCTAGGAGAGACAACACCAAAGTAATTCGGGGACTAGGTTAAATAGAATACTACTGAATCAAAACAAAAAGCATAGCAGGCCCAACAGATTGGGTCCTCGGGGGAGGGAGTCTTAGCCAAGGTTAATATGCGAATTAGATGAAAGAAACAGCGACACTATTTCGTAATATGCCTGCTTAACCAACGCCTGTATGTAATGTGCAGTGTACTCTATGAAAATGGAGAGGGAATGTTCACAATAAATCATCGTATATTGCATTCATTTTCAGGGCGAATTCCTGCACGTGATTTAGATTTAGCTGCAAGATCGGCATGTGAAAGCTGCTCTGGTGTGAGTTGTTCTGTAACTATACCATTAAGACCTATACTATTTAAAGAAGAGGAAAAGTAAAATATTTGTGTCTGAAACACATTTTACGCCGTGTCTTGGATATCAACTTTTACTTGTGTTGGCCTAGTCAGGTGGTATGGTCGTGTTAAGTGCGCAGTGACTCCAAGTAGACCGATCATTGTCATAATAAACCAAAACCTAGCTTTTAGAAAGACGCCAGATAAAAAACACGTCTCGAAGGCTCGGATCGCAATGTTTGCTCTGTCTAGGGAGAGTAAAACGTCAATAGTTTATGGGACACGGAGTTGGATGAAGGGGAAAGGGAGGTATGTGACTGTGAATTCACTCCCACTAGTGTGGTATGAGAAGGACTACGCAGCTCACTTTGATAATGAGTTTTGGTTTTAAAGTTTCGAGGGTAGCCAATCTCACAAGCCGAGTTTCGGATAATAACTCTGTATCAATGGCCTTCCGCCAAACCCCTTCTACTGTTTGCCTCTGTGAGAACGAATCTTCAGTCCAATATAGTTCCCTGTTGAGTGTGCTTGCACAAATTGAACTTTTTTGTAATACAGTAAATGTATATATACTTTATATACAGACTGGACAAGGTGAAATTATTAGATACTAATAACTGCAAGCAAAGCAGACAGGCCTGGTTTGTCTGATGTTGTTCCATCTGCGCAATATGGTGTATTATGAGTATTATGATTGTGGTGTACACGAATTCATCACATTTTCTACGCTTTCCTATACGTCAATTCCAGGGCTGGTACTCGTTAAAACATGTTATTGTGCAGGCAGAATGTGCTGGGAGAGTACAGGATGGTGACACGTGACGTGTTCTTTAGGTGGGCGTCAGGGGGCGCTGAGGTCAACATGACGTACATACATAAAACAGTATCCATGACACGGTAACCATGGTGAAGCACAGTGGCCCCACTGTCTCTTCTACTTAAACAGTTGCCCCACTGATTCTTTCGGCGACACTCAGTCACCCACCTACGTCACCCAACATGGTCGAACTTGACAATTCTGGTTTTTCTATTCCATGCACCTCTCCCGTCTATGGGGTCTTTATTTTTCTTTTCTTTTTAAATAGGTCTTTATTGAGTTTCGATTTGAAATCGCTCTTCCAATCCAATTTCGACGAACATTGGTAAATCAACAAACACTGTGATATGTACTTGCGTTTCGTCTCTTATCTCAGTACAATAAATAAATGTTTTAGCCCATTGAGGCGAGGCATGCATATATACATTGTGCTACCTATCTCAAGGTAGCAAAATGTATATGAGTCTCAGTCCAGTACTTATTACACATACATGCACATCCCATTATTATTTTCATTATAAGGATTATTTGCTATATGAACATAAGTAGATATGATAGAAAAGATGAAAGTTCAAGAAGGGTGTTTTTTTCAACGTGTTAACTGAAAGATTTCAGGGCATTTAACTAGACTTGTATAACACACGGTTAGGCTACACATACCATCCCCAGACCTAAATTCACTGGGCCCTTATTGTGAACAAAAACGTACATGTCATCCATCTGGTCCGTTACTGTGAACATAACCCTTGTACCGACCCACGTGGCCCGTTACTGTTAACATAATCCTCTCTCCTGTCCAACCATACGTTACTATTAACATAATGCTCGCATCCACCCACGTGGTCTGTTACTGATAATATAAAACCCCTTTCTTACCTATCCGCCCCTGTTTTGTTACCTCCCCATTAGACAGCCTTGCGGTTCAAGTGTTCCAACTTTTTCACAAAGACACAAGTGTTAATTAGGACTGGTGCAGAATCTCTGAGGGCTACCCTCATTGTGGTTCACAGTGAGGGAGTCAGTGTGAGGACATGCCAAGATAGGGCTGGGCCAAAAAGCACAAGATAAGTCAGGGAAGGTACATATTTACAGGGTAGGGCATGGTAGGGCTTGGCAAGGACAGGAGAGAGGGGATTTCTAGTAGCCAGGTCCGATGATGTATGGTATGGGGTTGGAGTGGGGAAGATCAGCCAGAGGTGGGCTCTGTAGCGGGCGATGGGGGTGGAGGTTGCAGACGAAGCGAGGACAGGGAACCGGGCGCTTGAGGTCCAGAAGTGGATGAGCGGTCTGAGGATTATGCAGAGGGGAGTTGAGGCCAGGCATGGAAGCCTTGAGGCCACAGTACACCACATTTCAGAATCTTGGTCCGGGCACAAGCTCTGAGCATTGTTGGCCGGATACTGAGATGGGAGACCGAGACGGGAGACTGGGGACGCGAGTCCTGTGGAATGTGGATGGTTTGTGTACTCACCTAGATCCCAGCATCGAGTAGGACACAAAAAAACGTTAGCGCCTAGCAGCAAAAAGCTCAACTACACAGCTCACGTTGTGTGAGTGGGGCGGGAGGCTGTGGCCACCCGGCCCACCTGTTTACGTAGGAGCTTTTTGTGCCCGAGGTGGGTGTGGCGAGCCCGACACATGATGGAGCCGAGCGTTTCACCGTCGACGGTAACCCCCTGTCTCTCTCGCTTATACCCCTACCCTGCACCCAACGGCCTCCAATCGCCTAAAAAATATGGTTTACAATAATCGTGCAACGATTCATGACATGAAGTCGGGGGGGGGGGGAGTTAAAGAGCACGCTGGGGCTCTGTTCTTTGTGTGTGTTTTTGTACTATGTGTATGTTGAAGGATAGCTAAGTCCGTCTGTTTTGTTTTTGTCAGTGTCCGCCATTAAAACTTCAATAAATGAAGACATTAATATCGCAGTGAGGACTTATTCCTTTTTGACAAAAGGAAAGATGACAAATCGTTACTGTAAATATGGACAGTCCCACTGATAAAGTCGCTGACAAATCTGAAAGTGGAAGAATAAAGTGAATCTTGGTGTATCAGATAATTTGATGTGTTTAAAGTTATCTAACTATTGAGTCGTATACTGGTTGTGGTTGATGAGGTATCTGCTTATGTCAGAATCGTTGGACAAGATGGGATTACAACACTCCTATCACATGATCAGGGTTAAAACTATCCTCATATGACATGATAGGTTTATAACTACACCGCTATTATGGCAATTATGGGCTGGGGTTAAGGGCATCGGAGCTATGCCCCATTTGGAGACGAAATGGCAGAGTTACGAGCGCATAAATCTGTCTTCATCCCTTGCTGATTTATAATGGTAGTGATATTTATGTGGTGGGTGGAGCTTTATATATATATTTGATCTTAGGGCTGAGTATTACTAGTTTCTTCGTATGATGATAAAACATATAATCATTACCCTTGTACTTGTAATTAAAACTGAGAGAGTGACCAATATATATGTTTCATCACTGTACATTGAGAAGGGCACTGACAGAGGCCCAGGCTACACGTGATATGATACTTCATATGACTCGCAGATATGAAACTTCTACCCATCCTAATTATCAGTATAATACAAACAAATATAAACTGAAATTGAACCTACTACTGTTACAGGTTGCATATACCTGTGTACATACAGCTTCTGTCACAGGGGTTGATTGTCCTTATCGTGGGTCTTTTCCGATCGAAGGTTTATCAGGGATTATTTGTCGATGCAAGTTGTGGTAGATAGAGATAAAAAGTCATGATTATCATGAGCATATCGCATACTTTATCATTTCTTGCCCACGGGTAGATGCTACCGGAAGCTCCTTTTACCCAATATATTATTTTGTACTCTAGAACTCCTTACAATTCCACGTGGAAAAGTAGTAGAATAGTTTCAAGCCTGGACTATGTATCAGGTAGGTTACCATGGTTACTGGTCACGAATGTGTACAAACAAGGCAACCTTCTAGAAACAAGTGGTTTTTCTCCTTTCTGGCCACCACTAAACAGCTGCAAGTGATCTCCCCGATTTATGTAGCTCTTTTTACAAAGTAAACATCAAATTCAAGAGCACAAGGCACTATTTCCGAGACTGCTGCAAATCCGTGTGGAAAGCTGGAGTATTGGACTGAGAGATTTACACGTTTACAGAACAGGACTCCGTGTGGAGTTAGGTTCGGGGCTTCTCTAATATTAACCACCTGGAGAGATGTGAAGGTGCTCAGGGACAGAGCCCCGAACAGGCTGACTGCAGCACAGTTTAGCACACATGGTCGCCCTCTACCCTCATGCAACTAGACAGGTCAATGTCAATGTATTTAGTTTCTTTCAAAACACGAGTATTAAGTAACCATTTTCAACTGTTCACTTTTGTTTTCTAGATATCATGTTTAAACCATGACTGCTCACATTACGTAGTCTTTTTGTAAAGGATTCACATACCTATGTCCAGTTTTAAATTCTATGATTCTGCTTCTGATTCTAAAAGGATCTGAATTATTCTGCTCAGCTATCAGGGGAGGGTCCTCAGATGCTCGTAATTCACACACAATATAGGTTCATCTCCCTTTGAAGATTCACAATTTTAATTTCAAGGAACTATAAAGCTGCTTGGCATAATATATGTAATATCGGTGGCATCTAGCTTTCTGGATTTATCCATTTGTGCAAGTGACTCCAGTCTTCCAACCTGTAGCAGACAGAGGCTTTCTAAACCTCGTCAACAAGTCTTAGCCATGAGGCTGGTGGTGATAGAGAGTGGTATACCTTGAGGGGATGGGGGTAGTGACGAGTTTTAGTACAGGGGGCTGAGGTTGGGATAGGGTGAGGTTAGATTGGTTGAGGTGGGATGAGGTAGGATGCAGTGAGGTCAGCTGGATAGAGTGTAGGCAGGTGGGGGTTGCAGGTTCGGCTTAGCGCACCTGATCTGCATTATATAACCAGCCCATGTCGCTGGGACTCAGCCCGTTTCTACTGGTGGTTGGCGAGGCTGGTCGTCGTGGACGGCGTACCTCAGTGTACCTGTGGAAGCCCTGATGGTTGCCATATGTTGGCGTCTGGGTGTTTACCCTCCATAATTCTGCCCTGGAGTCTGCGTGAGGTGAATCCAGAGTGCCCAAACCATGTACATCTTCGTCTATACAGTACATATATTAGTCTATTCTCAAGCAGCAGACATATATATATTCACTTCTATACAACATTCTTGTATGTCTATTATCAACCAGGAGACATCCATATCTAATTCCTGGTAATTTGTCCTGCTTCCCATAGAGGTAATTCACGTCACATCTTACAAACATAATACATTTCTACTATTATACAGCACACGTGTATGTATATATCAGTTTTCAGAATGGCTTTACGAGGCTAGGCCCATCTGCTCACAGCTAGCAATGTAGACATCAGTTATCATACATCACACCCATACAACTGTTTTCCTTTAGCATACTAGGAACTACTCGAATGCAGCACACTCACACATACCTCTATAAACATGAACGTCTATTCTCATACCGTACACATCTATTGAGCAATGAGCATCTACTTCTATATATTATAGAACATATATTACCTAGAGCACACATGCACATGTACTTCCATTCTCTTATTCGGAACACAGTTATATTTACCCTTACAATGCATGAATAATGCAATTCTCATATATCACAAATGTGATCTTTACTGTCAAACTGCACAGTATTCGTGATAATAGACACGAAATCACCATCTATTAAGATACAAGCGAGAAAAAGAGGAGCAGAGAAAGTTCACCGCCGGTACCTCCCAGAACAGAAGGGAAATACTTGAGGTGTCCCATAAATTTCTGTGAGTGACAAACTAAAAGCGGCCAAACCACAGAGGTCATGGCAAAGCGCGTAATATATGAGTCAGACAGTGCTGTATGTATTTATTTTCTCAGAAGGTCTTTGTGGAGCAGGAGAGGGTGAGGAATAGTTTACAGTACACAACGTCCAAGGTGGATCCCCTGTTTCTGTTTTATCAACGTTTTAACTTAGTTCGCATAAAGAAAGCAGGGGGTGGGGGTAGGGGCTGTGAACGTTAAAATAGGTTTTCCTGTCCGTATATGTATACAACCATTGTGAGTATGTGCAAAGAAATATATATGTCTTAATCAGGTTAATAGCAAACAAGTGCTCTTCAGATCAGTCTAGTCTTGATTCCATGTAGACACAGAAATCAGCGGAAATTCAATAGTGTACCACATGAATCATGTGCGAGTTCATGAGATTCTCATAGAAACTACAACTTCCCAACCCAAATATTCATATACTAATCTTAATCGTCGATATACTCAGTTTCATACCTCATAGATCTCAATCATAATTTTTGTTAGAAGATCATCCCTTTGAATAAGCTTTAGTATTTCACTGGTTTGTACCTCTGTTATAAAACAGTTTTACATTTTATCTAGTGTACTACTCTTCCTTATACGAAATAGGTTATCACACATCCTTTGTAAGTACATGTAGCTGAAAATGCTAATTAAAACGGCGTTTCGCTGTCAGTAAAATGATGAATAGGACTTTGTGACAGGAGCCTTGGGTAGACGTCAGAGAAGCGTCAGACAGCGTCATGTATGTCGTGATTGATGACGTTTTTAAGTAGATATTTGGGGGAACACTGGGCAAAATTTTATATCGTCATCATCATGTCTTCCCCATCTGGCAGGTTAACAGGGTGTTCATGAACCGTCGGGCCACTCAGCGATATTCTGACATAATAGGGCGTGTTTCTTTAATGAGTGAGAGCTCTTATATTTAGCTATGATTTCATGTATGAATCATGTTGTCTACATTCCCCAAGGTCCATCCTAAACTCCCAGATATATTGATATCTTTTCTGAGCATAATTTGGTCATACATTAACGTATATGTACATGTATGAATTTGGTAAATGGCGTCTCAACGGTGGCCTGTAGCAAGTACCATTCCTTAATATTAAGTCTGATAGTCAAAACAACAAGAGATTCTGTGAATAAAGATTGTCTTCGAATAGGTGTTGTGATGAATAGAGATTGTCATTTCGGTTACAAATTGTCTTTACAAGATATAATGAAAGAGAAGTCCTGAATAGTGTTTAGATATGTGTCTTTGTATGTACAATGTTTTAAAAGAGAATAACGACTGTGTACATTACTATACATAGTTTTACTTTCCTTTCCTCTACAGATATGGGAGGCTGTTGAGATCAGCAGAAAGGAACGTGTGTTGAGACGAAACTGCTGATCCACCTTTCAAGATGGCGGCTCCCGTTACCATGACAGTAGATGCAAGGGGCACGATTCCCCGGAGCGTGATTCGAGCAGCTGAGGGGATCCCCGATGGTGAGTCAACGTCCCTGGGGCAGTTTCCAGCAGCCCTTAATATGTCTAGGTGGCTTTAAACAGATCCAAGCTGCTCTAAACATTCCTAAAACCTTTAAACAGTCCCAGGCAGCTCTGAATATGTTGAGGTTGCTCCAAAGAATCCCGTGCGGCTCTAAAAATGTAGAAGTGGCTCTGAACAGCTCTGAACAAAACATACCGGTTCTATACAGCTCTGACCTACTCATAAGATGTAAAACAACTCTGAGTACGAATAATAGTTCTGAAACAGCTTTGAGGAACTCAGCAGCTTTGAACACTGGTAGCTGAAAACCACGGTGTGATTACTAATAGTTTAGGGGAACAAAGAACTATTAGAAAACGTTGTTGCAAGAGGAAGTATCCTGTAACAAGGAGATTGGATTTGTTGAATGCCCACATTTATCAAATCGAATGATTGTATACGATAGAACTCATTTACCTACAGGGAACAAGTAACTTGGTACCGCTTCCACTAACACTAAAGGGTGATCACTCATGCTGGCCTGACTCGTTACCACAGCCTCCGCTCCCAGCACCCAGCCCCAGCTACCTGACAGGCCATCACTACTCCCTGACAGTCTACCAGGTACCTCACCTGGATCTAATTAGACGGGACCTGTGATTTGTATATATATTGTACCAGTGGGTTCTTGGTGTGTTGAGTGCAGAAACGATTCTAGGCCGTCATGACAGAGAGGGTTGGGTTCAACTAGAGTTACGTACGCCTAATGGTCAGAGCACCTATACACACGTTAGGACAACTATATCTCACCCCTGGAATAAATGTCCATAGGCTTAACATTGGGAACTCGTTCTCCATGCCCCTACGAGTATTGAAGTCCGTTCTCCATGGTCTATTTCCTGTGTGTTGTCTATTCTTCTAGGGTGTACAGGGGTGAGATAAATACAGAAAGCAACTTGTTTTGGTCAAAGAAGTCATTCTCTGACTCGTTTGAATGCTCTGTGATATTCACTCGGCTGTCGCCTCGTTCATATCACCCCGCATCAAACTCGTGGTGAACGACGACTTTTACCAAAACTTGTTGGTTTCTTCTTTAATACATTTGATTGTTATCTACTACAGATCTACACTGAAAGGCGTCTACTCTAATTTATGATATGTATATTTGAAAGATGCTATTGGTTATAATACCAAATTTACCAATAAGAAATAATTAGCTTTTGAATACCAGTGGCGACTTCGTAGATCGTTCTAGTATTCTGGTGGTAAGATCGTATATTGATGTACATTTGAGTTCGGAATGAAATTATGATTTACAAACAATCTGTATTTATCGTTGTAGTATTAAAACTCATTTGGCTATGGCATCGGTTTAATGTCGAATATTATTGTTGTCTTACAGAAATGGAGCAGTACGAGGGCATGGAACTAGAACTGGCCAATCCCAACCAATTTCCAGCCCACGAGAGTCGCTGCAACTGCTGCCCGTATGGCTACCACATTGACTTGGATTTCCTGCGCTACTGCGAGTCTCTGAATAATGGCTCTTACCTTCGAAACCTTAAGAAAATCAAGAAAAATAAGCGAAAACTGCGCAAGTCAATGGAGGTGTTCCTGAACAACCAACAGCAGCCGGAAGGGGCGCCGCCGCCCGACGTCGTGCATTCCACAGAGACTTTCATGAACTATGTTGAGCACGAGGATGTAGCCTCCCGTCGCCTTTTGGATGAAATCGATTCCACCGTCGACAACTTCGATCTGATCAACCATCCCCGTCGGCGTCCCATGAAAGGCAGTGGCGACTATGATGAACCAGATATGTACTATGATGATTACGACAGTGGCAGCCCTAGTCCCGGCTACAGCCACCAGCAGATGTACCACAGTGCACCCCGCGACCCAAACAAGTACAGGTCAGAGACGGAGATGGTGCTGCACCAGCCGTCGAAGACGGAATCTGTTAGCTCACTCACATCTTCGGTGAGCGAGCCCGGTAGCCATCCATCCTCAAGTGGGGACTACCGCACCACCATCACTGAGACAGAGAAACACTACAAGACGCAGACACATACCTTCATCACAGCAGCACAGCTAGCTGGTCAGTTCAACCAGCTGATGCCTCAGCAAGATCTGCCAGCACTGGAGGCACCTGAGACAGCGGTCACCCCAGAGGCACTGAAGGCCATTCGCGAACAGATGGCAACCAGTCTGCAACGGTTGCGGGAGCTGGAGGAGCAGGTAAAAATCATCCCTGTGTTACAGGTGAGGCTTTCGGTGCTTAAAGAGGAGAAACGCCTACAAGAGCTGCAGCTGCGAGCTAAAAATAACAAGCTGAATACACGTACCATTGGTGTCGGCGACTGCCGTATCGATGACTTCGATAAACCAGATGGTCGCAGTGGCAGTAGCTCACCATCTACTCGGATGTTTGAAATGACCCAATTCCAGTCCTTCAACCGCAAAAACCTGCATCGACCTAACATGAGAAGTGTCGGCGTGGGTGATGGCAATGTCTATGAGCAACAGCTAGTTCAGGAGCAGATGCAACAGCAGCTGCAGAGACAGGTTGCAGTGAACCAGTACGGCTGGCAAGATAACCGTGTACACGAGAGAGAGCTGCACACTGAGGAGAGCTCGCACATCATGGAAAAGGAAAAGGAGGTGCACACTCTGGTCATCGGGCAGGATCAGAACCGCCTTGCTTCCATAAAGCGTGGTGAACAGCGGATTCCTACGCGCAGCATTGGAGTGGGTAGTGGCAATGTTTTCGATACCAAAAGCAACGTCCATGTGCACGAGAAAGAGATGCGGACCGTCATCATCGGCGGATCTGAACACACCAAGAAGCAGCATCGCAACGTGGGCGTGTCCTGCCGCGCAACCATGCGTGACGTGGGCGTCATGTATTACTATGAGGACGTGAAGCCAACCACCCGGAACGTGGCAGTGGGTGTGGGTGAGGGCATGATGGTCGGAGAGTTCGCAGAGGGCGGTGGTGATTCTCACACCAGTGTTCACCAGACGCTCACCAGTCTGCAGCAGATGAACATGGCCGCCTTCCATACGCGCAACATCAACATCAAATCTGAGCACCTCCGGATCATCCTGGACCAGATGCTGAAGAAGACCGTGAAAAGCGTGGGCACAATGTGTAAAATGTCCACAGAGGATAAGGCTACCAGTCATGTTGGCTACGACCTAGTGAGTATTGGATGTGGCTCCGACAGAGTGGACGTAGATATCAGGCCCGTTGTAGCTACCAGGTCGATAGGTATCGAGAACCGACCAGCGGTCATATCCCGAGCTATGGTAACAGACTCTCCTCGTAAGATAGACACAGGTGTCAATACTAAACGCAGTCAGATTGTGCACCGTGCCACCAACACCCAGGGTGTCACCATGTTCCCAGCGGCAACAAACACAGAGGAGGTCCGCATGTTCACTGTGCAAACAGAGACTGACAACAAAATCTTCCAGGCTCTCGACCAGGTCCGCAACACCGGCACCAACACCACGAAAGTATACACAATGAATTCTGAAACAAACACTGAGCATCCCGGCAGAAATCTCCGCACATTTAGACTCGACACTGATATCTCATTCGTGGACAGGGGAGTGAACACAGCCACAATGAAGCACACCTTCAACAAGGGACAGAACACAGACAAGGTGAGGACGTGCACCACAGGGGTTGGAGACTACAACATCAACCAGCATGTGGACTGTGACATTTGCCTGGTGAAACCACAGACAAAAACAGTGGGCCAGACAGTAACAACAACGACCACAAGCACAGAGAGGAAGGGCGGGGAAGAGCAGGTCGTACACGTCCAGGAGGAGGACCAGCGACAGCGAGCAGAGGTCACGCGCCATGTCCAGTCTACAGCGCCTGCCGGCCACAGCCGTGAGATGACCATCCAGTCACGTGTCAGGGGAGGCAGTCCTGGCCAGACTGTCACGCGAGAAATTACCGAAACGAAAGAGACCAAGGTGAGAGGAGGGCGTCGTTCCAGTCCCATCGGAATGACTCAGGAGCAGATCATGGAGCACCACCTCGGCGGAGGAAATGCCAAGTTTGAGCAGATGACACAGGAGCTACTTGAGTCTCAGACGAGGAACGAAGGCATCTCCAGCACTGAACAAATCGTAGAGCGCACCATTGGGGATCAAGCAAGAAACGGCAGATTCACGCAGGAAATCACCATCGAAAGCCATTCTAGTAGGGGTAGCCAACCCTTCAGGGTTCAGAGACACGGAGAGGAAATTAGAGAGGAGGTTGTAGAGAAATCTATTCGTAGTGCTCCCCAAGTGAGCACAGAAATTATCACAGAGAGCCGTACTGGAAGAAGTGCCATTGGAGGAATTGGTGGCTCCTTAAGGGGAATGTTAGACGTGCAGAGAGGCGGTGCCAGTAGTGGACAACATACATCCACAGAAACCACTGAGGAGGTGAGAACTGTACGAAGCGCACCCCAAGTTACCAGGGAAGTCGTTCGAGAGAGCCACGGAGCAATTAGTGGTTCCCTAAGGGGAGTGATTGAAGCCCAGAGAGGAGGAAGTGGTAGTAGTAGTACCAGTAGTAGCACTGAAACCACTGAGGTGATTGAGAGAACTGTTAAGGGGAGTCCCCAATACGGTCAGCATATCACCAGAGAAGTAACCATCGGAGGTCGCTCTGGGAGAAGCCTGAGTGGCGGTGGTTCGGGTGGTTCTGTCAGCACTGTGACTGAGGTGCACAGAAGTGGTGGATCTGGAGGCTCCTCCACCACGAGAGAAGTCACGGAGGAGATAGTGGAGCAAAGAGTTCGGTCATCTCCTGTTCGCACTGGAGGAACTGTAATAACCCGGGAGGTGACCTTTGGGGGTCGCTTGGGAGGAGGTCCGCTAAGTCCAAGCTCCACCAGTTCAGTCACGGAGTCCTCGACTAGGGGGGTGATTCAGAAGGAAACTCCTGGTGGGGTGACGATTGAGCGGAAATCCTCGCGTGAGGAGCGGATGAAGCAATACGGGATCGGTGCATCGCGACGCTCCGAGTCGGCAGAAAGGATTATCAAGCCTCGCATGCCACTTGTACATGAGTCTTCCACGTCATCGTTATCCTCCTCCTCCTCCTCCTCTTCCATTTCTTCCTCCACTTCTGCCTCGACAGTCAAGTCTGGTACTGGCTCCTCTGTCAAGTCAGGTGTGGCCTCTGCTGCTGGGTCAGGTTCATCGAGATTGGTTGGTGGCGACACCGAGGTGCAGTTTATACCTGACGGCAAAGGTGGTACCCAGATGAGGGTGGTCAGGCACACCGAGACTGCCTTTGTTGGTGACCATCCTGTGCACAGCCAGAGTGACGTCGTCCTCGCTGGTGTGGACAAGTCGTCAGAATGTAGCCAAGGCCATGGACAGTCTTCGATGTCTGCAAGTTCTGGTTTCTCTGGATCAGGTGTTTCAAGCACTTCACATATGTCAGCTGGATCAAGGATCACCTCGGGGTCCAGTATGACCTCGGGCTCCAGTGTGACCTCAGGGTCTGGTCTGACATCAGAGTCTAGTATGACCTCGGGGTCCAGTATGACCTCAGGGTCTGGTCTCACCTCAGGGTCTGGTCTCACCTCTGAATCTGGTTTGAGCTCAGGATCCAGTATGACCTCGGGATCCGGAATGACCTCGGGGTCTGGTCTGACCTCAGGGTCTAGTATGACCTCAGGATCCAGAATGACCGCGGGGTCTGGTCTGACCTCAGGGTCTAGTATGACCTCAGGATCCAGAATGACCTCGGGGTCTGGTCTGACCTCAGGGTCTAGTATGACCTCAGGGTCTGGTTTGACCTCAGGGTCTAGTATGACCTCAGGGTCCAGTATGACCTCAGGGTCTCGAATGACTTCAGGGTCTAGTATGACCTCAGGGTCTAGTATGACCTCAGAGTCTAGTATGACCTCAAGGTCTAGTATGACCTCAGGGTCAGGATTGTCTGGTTCAGGTCTGATTTCTGGTTCTGGCCTGACCTCAGGCTTTTCGTCAAGCATCACATCCTCCTCTAGCAGTGTCCCTCAAAGAACAGGAGGACAAACAATCACTGTCACTGAGACCAAGGTGGAACGCCTTGGTGCACCCCTGACGGAGGACGAAGGTACTCTTCGATCCATTATGAAGAAGCCTGGTTCATCACCACTTCCTGCAAAGAAGGGTATCAAGTTCGCAGAGGAGGTGTCAGCCGGGTAAGTAGGAGGATCGTCTGTTTCAGCCTGGATGCTTGGCCTGTGTGCATAAGTTAAAGGGTCTGGCTGCATGGAAGAGAAAGAAGTCAGTGTAATGTTGTACATGTAAGGCTGTTTGTTTTAAGTATTGTGGGCATGGTAGCGTGACACCGATTCGTACAGAGCCTAAACCGCATCAGTCTAGTTAAGATGAGTTTAGTCTATGACATACAATTTATAAATGATACTTAACAGTTTACCTTTTCAACCGATATCTCCTCGTCACTTAAAAATAGAATATATAAAACTCGAGCCATATAGACACTTTGATGCAACATAAATATTTGACTCATAAATATGTCTGCGCTATATAGAGATGACACCCTTTGGTATGGCTAGTATTTAGTCTGGTATGTTAGATTTATGTTTATAATCATGGTCGATGATTAATGATCCAGAATGAGATAAAAACGTACTACAGATTAACAACGGTTTCCTCCTCTCAGCGCTTCATACTACGAGTTGCATAGCTTCAGTTATTTATGTGGAGATTTTTCAAAGCGGGACAGCTATGAGTCATAATGTCGCCAGTATTCTGGTCTATTCCGTATACAGTATTTATCCTCAGGCCTCCTGCACGGGCGCGTGTGTAGTTTCTATGTTTGGTTTTAGATTTTCCCCCTGTGTAAATATTTTGACTCTTGCCTTTCGATGAAGTATGGTTTCCATATAGCCATCTACATTTAACTAAATGTAACCTTTTCTAAGATGTTAATCTATAAAGCAGGGGTTTTAAATGAAGTATTATTCAAGTAAGGACTATTACATAGTATGTATCAAAGAATTAGTCCTGATAGGCTCAGCACTGCTATATTTGGTAGATGAATATGTTAATAAGGTCTACCCTAGCCTTTGAAACATCCATTTATTCTTGATAATTGATTGTTGAAGTACACTATGAAATTCAAACTAAGTTTTCCAAAATTATGAAAACTACACAATAAAAGTCCCTTCTAAAATTGTTTTATTGAATGATTTCCCTGATGCTGTGTGAATGCCATAGTAGTGTTGTATGCAGTGTAAAAATGTAAAATGAGCTTGTCAGGTTTTAGGAGGTCTGTACATATATGATTTAGAGGGATGGATGCTAGTGATGCCAGAGTGCATGACACGTGCATGACGTCATTCTGCATGACGTAATGCATGACGTCTGGAAAAGGGTGGCTTGAATTGATGTTCAAGGGATTTGTCGTCCATTTCCAGTGGGTTCAGTTATAGATGTATGGAGGAATCAAACTTGTATACCAAATACATTGTAGCTACAAAAAATGTATGGCATCTTGCACATTTTTGTATTATTCAATCAGATCAAAATATAGCGGGTGCACCAAATTCCCATGGAAACATGATGTGCGACAATGAAGAGAAAAGGACATTTTTAAGGAAATCAAATCAATTCTTCCCTAAGAATTCCCTTGTGCAAATAAAATGTATATTTCTTTAAATGTAGAAAAATACAGGCGAATCGATTGAACAGCACTCCTTACCGACTAAAAGTATTCAGTAATTTTTATTTTTACTAAGTCCAGTACTTCAGTTTGACCTTTCATGCTCTATATACCACTGCTATGGATATATATTTCATTTGCCTAAATTATTCCTTTCATTCGAAAAACACCATCACAAATACAATAAGAAAGTTGCCACCAATTCGTGTACAATACGAAAAAAAACTATCAAAAAAAGCAATAAAGAGAGTTATTCTCAGATGAACAGCTAAGAACAGAAATACAATAAGAAAATAGCCACCAAGACGGATGTAATAGAAAAATAGTCTAAGTGCAAATTGGCCTTTAGATGACTGAGAAAATGACGATGCCCTGGAACATGCAGATTCTCCTGCACCATTAACTCTTACCAATAAGCTGTCTGTGTCTATCTTAACCTGTCTGCACCCTCTGACTTTTGACCATCGCATCCTAGTTGACCTTGGGGTGACCTTGCGCTTTGTGTGTGACCTTTGCGTGCTTTAACCTTGCTTGGTGTGGTGTTTAAGCCATGTACTCCGCTGATTAGGGCCTCCTCTCGTCTTCAGCTATGTAAGCTCCAGCAGTTCCGAGTCGGAGGAGGAGCAGGGCTCAGACTCGGACAGTCCCAGCAGCGACTCGCTCAGTTTCGACGAGGGCTCGTACGACGGGCGCGCGGGTCACATCGTATACCAGTGTAAAGACGACGAGGCAATAGCGCACGGCCGGCCCGGCGCCGCCATGTTTGACCAAAGCATCCGCGAGACGTAAGTGGCGGGGACGCCCACACCTCCTTAGTGCTCCACTCTCATTGAGTTCCGCCAGCCTCCACGGGTCACAGGCCCCTGTTTATTCTTAAAGCAGGGCTGCACAGCCTGCCACATTGTTCTCCTCACCCATACCTATCTGTTAATTGGCTTTCGTGTATTTTTGCCGGGGCTATATTTGGAAAAACGTTTGGCTCCCCTTGTTTGCACTGCTTGCCAACCGCAGACGGCGCGCCGCGCCTGCAGCCTGCTCACACAGCGTCCCACCAGGCGGCGTGGTGATCGGCGCGGCGGTGGACGGGGTACCAGACTCCGCTGTCCCGATCCCCCGTCACCGGGGTCTGCTTAGCCTGCCATCAGGGACTAACCTTTTCCTTTTTGTTTTCATGGCCCTCGATCTTCACCACAACTAAACATTATACAATACAAAAAAACACAAAAAAAAGCAACAATCCTTAACTAATGTGTTATTAAACAGAAAGTCTACAGTAGTGTAACCTGGTTTGGATTTTAACCCGTGTGGAAACACCTGAGAGCACCATTCTTCACATGACCGTTGTGTGTCCACTGTCTGGTCCATTCTGTATAAACCTGACGTACCTTACACGTGTACATTTCTATTGGTATTTCTGGGTTCTCTGTGTTAGACTGATGTGGGTGACAGTTTGAGAAATTCTGTGTCTGCTTCCTCCAGGTTCGAGTTGACCCCGGAGATGAAGGGCGCATGCTCCACGTACGCTGAGTGGCTGCAGGACTCCACCAAGGTCAACACCAAGCAACTGGTCAGTGCGCCTCTCTGAATATGTTTTCCCCCAACATGATCTAGCCCTTCAGCCCACGAGGGTAGCCCAAAACAGCTTTATGACATAGTTTCCTAATCTAACGTCATGACGTACCAGAGTATAACGCCAGGAGTTAAAAAAAAGTATTTTATTGACGCATGACATTACATACGATTCCATGATTTTCAATATAATATATAATATACGTAGAAGAAAATGAACACAGGTCTCATATTGACAAAGATATTTGACATCCGGGCATGACAACAGGATTGTGGATAAGTGTATACCAGGAACTAGCCATGACAATATACATTACAATATTTACAGCAAGATTGATGGCTCTAAATTGTTTACCATTGCGTATATGATCTTTTCTATATTATCTCGGTTAGCAGACAAGCATTGAGAGGGTGAACATATATAATAGTAAAGAGTTCATATGGGGATGATGGAAGACCGACGTCTTTGTACCAACGCATCAATATGCAAGTTTAAAAAAATGTGTGTTGTGTAATGAATATATCTCTTCCTCTTTACTCTCACTGAGCCTGCTATTATTCACCTCCCAGAACTCCAGCGTGAACCACATCCAGCAGGAATGGTTCAAGATATCCAGTCAGAAACTGTCCAACCCGGCGCAGGTTGAAGACTTTCTCTCCTCCTTCAAGGAGATGTCCCCAGAACTCCTCACTCAAATCGTCAACATGACTGACGCCAATGTAAGTTACCACTGTCACACCACGACCATCTGTGAGCTACTTTAATATGACTGGCCATTTTTATTGAGGAATAATGTAGTTATGTTGTTAATAAGAATGCCCACAACTTCTTTATAGTATACATTCCAGACTACCCTTTATATAGGGTTAAAATAAACACTTAATAGAGGGGACAATATCTGTTCTGAACAAACTGTCTCTTAACCTGTGCTGTCCCCGTAAAAGGGAGTGTCCATCAAGCGGGGTTCCACTGTATCTTGTATTACAGTAGGACCCCGCGTAAGCGGACATCCTCCGTTCCGGTGACCGCTTATACGGGGTTTAACATCTAATAGGTGGATCCAATCCGAGCAAAGGTCCATTAACACGGGGTCTCCATTATGGGTGTTCTACTGTATGAGAGTTGCTGTGCTATCTAATGATTGTCTTTTACTTAACAGGGTAACAGTGCTCTGCACTACGCCGTGTCTCACTGTAACACAGAGGTAGTGAACCTGTTGATGGACTCCGGTGCCACTGACGTGGACAAGCAGAACAAAGCTGGCTACACAGCAGTCATGTTGGCCTCTCTCGCCACCACCACCACCGAGCCCCAGCGCCAAGCTGTGGGGCGCCTCTTCCACCTTGGTGATGTCAATGCACGCGCATCTCAGGTACGTCATCCTAACATCACAGTGACGTCATCATTATTAGAGTTGTTTCAGTGTGGACCGAGTTCGCTATTTCTTTTCTGTGCGGAGAGTGTTTTATTGTTTTAGTCCATGGCTTTTTAACTAACAGCTGTCCCATTGAATTGTGACCGTCGCCACATCCTAAAGTTTAGTAATGAATATTAATATTAAATAATTGCCCCTTCTCTCCCTAAATCTTAATGCTTCTATGCCAGATTTATTCTGTGTTGTATAGTATTTTGTTTATCAGCGCGGATGTTTATAAGCTAGACAAGACCCCGTCTGTATAATATTACATTACACAAACCTACATATGAATGTCCAAGTATAGGTATTGAACCTGAACACGTATTAAACTTCATGGTAATATGCAGGTTAAATGAAATGACTTGAGCATATAACAGTATTATATTTGCCACTGTGTGCATTTTATCCCTGTATCGCCATGATATAGATCTCCGCATAGACCTGATATGTTGGGGGTTTGTTGAAATAGGGTAAAAACATTAAAGTATATCAGGGGAACAGGCTAGGATTTGACCTCAGTTTGGGTGTAGACTTATTAACGTTTATTTTAAGTTTGAACATGTATCTACTGTTGGGCTTGAAATTAGGTGTAGACCAATATTGAGATTGAGTTAGGACATACACTTAGAGTAAGACTTAGCTCAAATGTGCACAGAAGCAAAACTAGGAAAGAATAGAGGACGGCAAAAACTTATCAAGCCGCAGATATAATATGCATAATAAAAAGGGAAATTACCTGAGATATAGTGAAAGGACAGGGTGACATACGAGGAAATAGCATAGCTCCTACTTTGATAAAAAAAGAATGTTTGTCCACGTCAAAAATCTACTTGTACTTTAGTATAGCTTTTGTTGTTTGTTATAAAAAAGAGTATCTGCGAACAAGATACACCATCAGTTGTGTGTCAAAAAGGATCATCACGATATGTAAAGGTGTGTGAATAGTGTGTAATTTTAAGTCTGATAAACACAAAGGATCATCGCTATTTTGGGCCCCGACCGGTGTACATTCACATTCCTGCACTCTCGGAGATCATTCAGTAACTTGACGCTGGTCTCGGGATCCCTTCTCGATCCGGGTGCGCACGCACACAGGTCAGGTAGGGATGCTGGGCATTCAGTCACGTGGCCCACCCTTCAGGCGGACCTCACCGAGCGTTTCTGTATTCTACAAACACAAGACATACATCTTGTTAAACCAACACAAGGTCTCACGGGAAAAAAACTGGATAGAGACGGGCCTATGACTGTGATGCTCAGTGACCTCCTGCGCCATAAAAAGGCCAGGACCCTAAACACATGCTGAGAACGGTCCCGATCCGGCCTCCCGTCCATACACGCCCAACCTGGCCCCTACCCCCCTCCACACACGGCAGTCGTGATGGAAATACAAATAGAAAACAGGCCATGATGAAAGGATTGATAGTAGACGCATTTTAGTGATGGTGTATTGAACTGTGTGTATTCACCGGGCACGTAATGTTATGGGGTCTGGTTCCGTAAGACAGGAGACCAAGTTATTTGATGATGCGTGTGGTCCGCCCGTATCTATATAAGCAACTTAAAGATTTCGCTTCCAGAATCACTTACATCAGAGATCTCTCTGAGTGTTATTACTGAGACGTGTATGTGTGACCACCGAAAAATATTACTTGGACGCTAGAGGTATCAACATAGACCCTAACAGCTATCATTAAGATGTCTCAAAGTAAACACATTGAGCTCTATCGGGATGGGTTCACTAAGAGGGTAGCACAATAGTGTCGCAATGCTGTGATGTTGGGACGTACAGGGCATACTGTCGTTTATTCTGTATGATGCCTTAATAAATCGTGTATGAGATATTTATAGTATGTAGGCTGATACGTTTTGGGTGCGGTATTAGTTCTACGCTGTAGGTTACACGGATAACATTGCTAATTGACTGGCTTTGCTGCTACCCAGCTTTTTCCCATCCAGCCCACGATAGACGGGCGTTAGAGTGAGGCGGAACTTTCCGAGTTTGGGCCTGTTACGTAGTGTGTGCATTATTAACCACATAAGTAGTTCAGTGTGCTACTGCTCAGGTATGACTCGCTGAGACTTTACTAACGTTTAGCTGGGAAAACAATCAGTACTATTGGATTAGATATTAAAGGCAGGATCGGTCTTTATGTAAGTAAAATGTGTTGAATACTGTAGATAAGAAAAGGTGATTTGAAGTCTGTTGAGATAGTGCTCAAAGGCTTTGGAAAGTAAGAGCAGTAGAGGATGAAGAAGCCTATTTTTCTGAATTGGCTGGCATCACTGTGTCATGCGTGTTGTGCTGTATTTGTAGGGGGACCGGTACATGGCCGATAATGTGAGGACTTTACCAACCTTTTAGCATTTTGTTCTCACGTGCACAAAAAGGCACGGTTCATTACCGGCCCCTCAGGCCCTATTAACCCTTACCCCACCCCGACCAGTGCACGCACCCCGCTGCATGCGCCACCTGGTGTGAACCACACCGTCCACCAGACGGCGCTGATTCTGCATCTTGTCGTTCTGTGTTACCCCCATTACCTCACAGCATCGTTTCTGTGTGTGAGGTTACAACAACGCAGTGGATCCATCAATAGTTCTACTAGGTATTCCCCGTTCTGTCCTGATAGATTGCACGAGGATTATAGCTGTGTACACACCTGAGATAGATCAGTCTCTAGTCTAGACGTCTGAGATCTCTCTGTGAAGC
This sequence comes from Alentia gelatinosa, assembly GCA_950022655.1. Taxonomy (NCBI): domain Eukaryota; kingdom Metazoa; phylum Annelida; class Polychaeta; order Phyllodocida; family Polynoidae; genus Alentia; species Alentia gelatinosa. Next base: position 52,845,334 of record OX465579.1, on the reverse strand, counting down.
AGGTATTTCAAGGAAGAGACGAGAACGAAAGACCGATTTGAAGTTCTTTTGAAAATGTTCTTGCAATGTCTCATACTGTCACACGACTTTGTAACAAACTATGTAAAGAGATCTTGTTCAATGTTGTCTAGAATCGGTTGTTTATTATCATGATACGTGCATGAAATATGTCACGTATGATAGGTCTTGCTGAGAGAGAACCCGCAGTTCTAGCAGTCTCACATAAGTATGTAAAGAACTAGACTCTTCTCGAGACTCTACAAGCCATCGACATCTCTAAGTACCACCGATCTGATTCTGCCCGCCCATTTCGTTAGATTCCCCACAATCTGCTCGATGTATGCACCTTACCGACCCGATTCTATTGCCCCAGGTGACAGTCGGTCATTACCTTTTTGTAAGATATGGCCAGCCATGTCCGATTGCCATCTCGTCGATGGACTTACTATGCCCAACAGTAGCCGATTGTAATCGGGCTAATTGAACTTTCTGGTTGCTGGACGAGGGTGTTGTACATCATTCATGTAGTAGATTCATTCAGATCATCTGATCGTTATGAATCGAAGCATAATTATCGATATCATATATGCGCTTAGAACCGCCATGCGTACCGCGTATTGTGCCCTTTGTGTGACTATCTCATACAAGGCACTCACACCTACTCTCAATAGTGGTAGCAGTAGACTTTCATCGTGCTGCATAGTCACGTATCCACACTCATTGCTGCATAACTGAACCGAGTGCCACAAGTAAGTTAACCGCAGTCCAACTATGAGCTCATTGAAAGAGAAAACCTGGGTATGTTACTCAATGTCCGACTTACATATTGAGAATTCAATTGCACACATTGAGGCTCTTTTGATATGGGTTTGTGGTTTAGATAGGGTTTCAATATCAGAACTTTACAATGGATTTGCATATACAAGAGCTTCCACATAGGCGGAGCGGTCATTTTGATTATCCGTTTGGATAGTGCAGCTCGAAAGAAACCTGTCTGTATATGTAAAACTTAAGTACAGCTTTATGTCTGTGACTCCGTGATAAAAATAACGGGTATATGTAGTTTTGTCGATGAGGAACTTGTGATGGTCTACATCTCCAAGCATTATTTCTTGATGCTATACATCTGGAGGCTTTATCTTCATATGGGCTTTATCTTTGGTTAGGCTTTGAATATCAGAACCTTTCAACGGATTGAATGGCCTATACAGAAGCATCAATTTGAGTGGCTCGTTCATTCGAACGTACGTCTGAATGGTATGGATGGTGAAGCTTGAATATGACCTGTTTTTAAATTGAAATTAGAGTTCGGCTTTATGTCTGTGACTCCATGGTGAGATTACTGTAAACGGGTGTCCGGTTGTAGCCGGTTCGCATAGCGGTCCTTCTATTAGACTGAATTCTTTCCGGATTGTGTGCCATATGAGCAGCATGTTGCAAGGTTCACACAAATATTTAACGCGCGATGCTCTATATCTCTGAGCAGCTGATAGGGTTCCGTGTAGTGAACCTTGTAGCTGAAAGACTTTAGCTGTCAAGGTAGACGCTCGTAGCACAGACCTCTCATGTACCCCGTAGAACGTTTCTTCAGATACCTCTTTAGTGCCACTTAGAATGAAATAACACGAGTACTTGTAAAAGAGTGTATATTTGATTAACATTATTTGGTCTATGTTTTCTGCAATTAAAGTGTTGAATATTAAGTTGCCATGGCAGAAAATATTGTGACTTTTTGGTTTTCAAGAACAGTATGTATACAGTGCCTCATTGTTCAACCCACCCATCGCTCCTCCACAGCCAATCGTTAACCACCCTGGATGATGTGCACTCAAAACTTTCCGGTACTGCATTCGTCATGTTTTTATGTGGATCGTCTGTGTCCCTCTTCATCTCAGATGTGTTAAGGTGTTTTTTCGTGCTCTCGTGTGCCCGTTGTTGCTCCTGATGCCCCCTCGAATCCGTTACTTCCACCTAGCTTTGTATAATTTAAGACCATGTCTCTCCTATTTTCATCTATTTGACCTTGTATGATATCCAATCCAAAAACAACCATTGCCCGTATGTCCCTGAGTGTCTGGGCCTGATCGGGTCTCACTCAACCTCCCCTGTACGGTACTCTATGTGATCGTCTTGACTGTCTATGTAATTGTCTTGATTATCTTGAACCTGCCCTGACCTTAAGCTCACCTTGTCCTCCTATACCTTGTCTTAACCATTTCTTGATAATAAAAAACGGCCTTCTTGAAATCATCAAGTTTCATCTGCTTTGACTTCACCTTGACCCTCCTTTACCCATTATGACCTCGCCCTAACATCTTTGCACTCTGATCTTTCTCTGAAATTTTGCATTTCCGACACATGTCCTTCATTTGACATGTTATTCTCCATGTACTTACCTGGACCTCGTTGTACTGTGTATAACCTTGCCCTCTGACCGTTCTGTGTTTCATAGTGACTTTCTCCTTATCTTAATGTATATTTTTATGAACTCACTCTGAGTTTTGACCTCCTGTACATATATATATATATATATCCTTTCACCTTTATGCCCTGATTTCCATCTTCCGTACATGACCTTAACATGTTCCTTCTTTTTGTACCTTGCTCTGACCTATCTTGCTCATTAAGAATTCGTTTGAGATACCCTTGAGGGTTGCCTCCTGGATACCCTCCATAACCTACCCCATACCTATACATTTCTCCGTATGACCTAACTTTGATCTACCTCTATGACGATGACCTACCCCTCTCCCTATAAGACTAACCCCTGATCTTCCCTGTATGACCACCCGACATACCCATATTGCACCCCGGTATTTATACGACGTTGCCCTTTGTATGATCTAATCCTGACCAACTCCTCTGGTATAAATATGATCGAACCCTGTAGTACCCAAGCAGCTGTCTGACTTTCCCTGGTACCTATATGACATGCCCATCTCTCAGTATAACTTTACCACCCGACACAGCATAGAGTGAATAACGGTGTCCTCTCTCGGTCGGCAGGCGGGACAGACGGCGCTCATGCTGGCGGTGAGTCACGGTCGGACGGACATGGTGAAGATGCTGCTGGAATCCGGAGCTGACATCAACGTGCAGGACGACGACGGGTCGACCGCCTTAATGTGCGCGTGCGAACACGGCCACACCGACCTGGTCAAGATGTTGCTCGCAAACCCTGAATGCGACCCGACCGTCGCCGACAACGTAAGGCACATCTTCTAATTCTACTCTGCACTTAAAACAGCCTGCAAAAACTTGGAACTGAACCGTAATGTCAAACCATCATGCTTGTTATAGAGCGAATCCCATGCAAAGTCCAGCCTAATCTGTGTATGAGATTATTAATGCATGTAGTGCTTCTTCTATTTTCAGTACATATATGTCACATATTATTATCACATTTTATCTGGGTTTCTTTTCAAACGCGGCTGCAATCATGCACACTATAGCTCAGCTGGTGCGTAGTCTAAGTAGCATGGTACCTATTGTTTACCAGGATAAATATAGGTGTATATCGTATCGCAAAATATATCAAAACACATGCACCTGATAGATTTAATATAGACTATTAGATTGTTAATATCTGCAATTCCCAGACGCATCCGGCGATAACAGCCGCTGATAGACATAATAGGGCATCTTCATTAACCTAATTACCATGTCACACTAATTAGCGTCACAATGTAACACGCAGAGGAAATGACTGTAGTATGTAAACCGGGGAATGGGTAAAGGGAATCAGTCTGCATAATTTCTTTTTTAACACTGCAAAATAAAAGTCTGTCCACGCGCCGTGAACAATCTCTATCTTCTCATAAAAATTCAGCCAGTCTAAATGTAGGATGTTTTGCGTGTTTTACAAGTACATGTACATGTATATCGTTCTCACCAAAATAGCAGCCAAATGTCCCTCCATTCTTATCGGATAATACGTATTGGTATCTTAATGGTTCTGCTTCATATCCCCCCTCCACCAGATAAGATAGTAGTTCTGTGATTCCCTGGTATCGGTGAAGACCCTGTTATCGAACACGTTTTAATCTGTGCACTATATAATGAGAACATGCCTTGGTTTACATTCCAATAAGCATCTTGTCGACACAATTGTCCCAGTTCAGAACAAAACAATGAGATTTCATCAAAAGGAGTAGGCATAGACCTGCATACAAGTTCGAGGCGTAGGGTAATAGTGATGGAAATGATTACAATAATTTAATGTTTAAATTTACGTGGGCTTGATATGAAACATTATCATTGTTGTGTATGTTAACATAAAAATTAGTGCAGGATCGTGATGGTAAATGTTACATGTACTTGGCATAATTTTAACCATTAGTACCGTTTTCACCCAAAGGACGGGAGTACGGCGCTGTCAATCGCCATGGAAGCCGGGCATCGTGACGTTGGTGTACTGCTCTATGCGCATGTCAACTTCAAACAAGGCTCGCCGGTAGGTGGACCGAAAACCCCTCTCTAGTCAGTCCTAACAGGCATTATTTTATCTTCGTGCTGTACATACCTGAATATATGGGCTTGTCCGTGTTGTACATACATGTACTTAAATCAAACTAGTGTGCAAAGTACACATTATTGTTGCCCGCATGACTCTATTGTCTCTGTGAGATCCCATTTATACACTCCATAACCCGGAGCACTTATTAAATGATGCTTTACGTACTTATCATGATAATGATGGATGTAGTATTATCATATACGAACCAATATGTATGTGAAATGTGGCAGCCTTGATTGGAATATCTTTAAAGATATTCATCTACCATAAGATATTATGGTGGGAAGTAGTAATTGCTTGATACTGTAGTGAATCATGTGCGTATACTATTGATACTGATTACAAGCGTGTATTGTTTGTATATTCATGTTTAACATTTATCTTTATGATCCTGACATGGTAGCCGCGTCCCCATGTTGCCTCTATTCACTGGCAGTCTTACATATTGCTGTTCCTTTCTTCATCAGTCACACGCTTCCCCACTGTGATCCCACGTGTTGTTTCACCACCAATAACATTTATAATCAGCTGTGTTTTAGAGGAAAGTAGACATACTTGTAAGGAAAACTTTCGCAAATAAGTAGCGCTAGTCTATGCACGTGGACGTTGTAAGCATGATGAGCGTTTTCTTGCGTTTTCCAGGGGCCATTTATTTAACTTTACGTGTAATACACCGTATCAAAGTAGAAGTATTATTATTGATATCGAAACATAGTGAAACGGCATAGGAATTTGTTAAAGCAATGTTGTACCACATATCAAAACGGCATAGGAATTTGACAAGGCAACAATGTACAAGAGACTAAAACTTGAATTGATGATCATACGATGATCATACGAATCATATTCGGTAGGCGTGTTTGAAAAATAAACAGTGTCGGAGCTGATAAAATGAGGTCATAGGTCCACATTATAAGAAGTCATATCTAACGTAGTATGACGTCATTTTCGTCACCTTGTAGGTCCCTCGTTCCAGACACATTATGGATGAATTCGTTCTCAGGTCAGTCGATAGGCGTCGCCATATACACCGACGCTAGACCTAAGAGAACCTTCTCCCAGCCTCGCTCCAGACTACCCCAAACCCACACAATCCCCTTCACCTCCTCCATCTCCACTACCACCACCACCTTCACCACCACACAATCACCGTGTATTCTCTTGTCTCCTCTTTCCAGGAAGCGAGGAGGCGATTTCAACCTTTCCTTTGAATAATTAAGGGGTGCGAGCATTAAGTCATGGTAAATAGAACCAATGGGAGTTGTCATTATTCACTGACCGGATAGGTGGCCCGTACATTCTGCAACACTTCGCACTGTACTTGTGGTTTCTGCACTGTTGTAGGGTGTCCTGCACTGCACAGGTACACAATGCATTGTGTTAGGTTACCCTACACTGTCTTAGTACATCATGCACTGTGTTCATGTGTCCTGCACTGCCTGTTACACTATGCACTGTGTTAGGATACCCGACACTGTACTACTGTATAGGGCACTATTCTAGGGTGCCATACACTGTCCTTGTACACCATAGACTGTCTCAGACTATTAGGGTGTCACACACTGTCCTGATACACCATGTACTGTGTTCGGCTTCCTGCACTGTTCTCGTGTACCATAGACTGTGTTTGACAGTCCAGCAATGTTCTAGTGTACGTTACACTGTGTTAGACTGCCCTACACTGTTCAGTGCACCACACACCTCTCTCTTTCTAACACCCTCTCCTCAAAGTGACCTCTGGTGGCGTTGCGCTATTTATTTCTCTGCGCATGTTCGCAGGACCCATGCATTAGTCCCACCCCAAGACTCAAGGAATCATCTTCAAACTCGTATTTTGTTGTTTACTCTAGGTTCTTGCTAGAGCTAAACATGTCCGGAAGAACACCAGTCTCACTTCTCCAAGGTAAAGGATTCAAGTATGACTGGTTTTCAGTGAAAGTAATATCTATATGTACATGTTTACATGGAATTGACCCGATCAGTTTGTCCATACATTGTTCCTGTTCATGTTCTGTATACATGGATGCACCATTTCATTTTTGTGTTCTTCAGTTGAAAGCCGAGAATTAATCCTCTATTCTGCCAAACAACTTTATCTCGCCACATCCCATACATTGGAATCCTTTCGCTATTGAGCTTCACTGGAGTTCCTGAAAAAGAAAACAGTTATTACATGCTATCAGAAATATTCCTAATACCAGTGCTTTTGTTTTCTTTTATTCCAAAGTGTTGAACTAACTGAGTAGCAAAGTCCTTATTGGTAAGGAGAAATTATATCGTTTGAATGTAAGAAAATAGATTTAATCTTAACTTAAACTGTAAATAGTTCTTCAATATGCATGCATCTGATCAAGATGTGATTCGAAGCTCATTTCTGGAAACTTGCACAAGATTTGGCTATGCTTTATACTGTTCTGATTAGGGCATTTAAGTCTAGAAGTGAATGAAGATAAAAAGAAATGTATTCCAAAAGAAAGGATAAAAACAAATGCACGTATAGTCTGGATCTGACATGCATAGAAATATACACCTGTACCAGACTGAATTTCGCATGTATATAATTTGCTTTGCTTATTGAAACCTAATAATGTGTGTATACTCGTCTGCGTGCCTTGTGCATGAAAAACTAAAACCTCCCTACGAGATGCATGGTTTGTGTTAAAAACTAGTTATTGTGTATTGCTGTGCAGTGGAGTAGTGGTTGTGTTTATTAGCATTTCATACTGACATATACATAGCAACAGGTAAGGATGTTGGCATATTGTGTGTTTCTACCGCCTGGTGCATCCTGTGTCGTCTTGTCCTGCCCCCTGATGGCGATCTGCCACACTACAGACCTTGTGAAGCCACCTGGTGGTAGAGTCTGGCGTTTGTTGCACGTTGGGAGTCTGCATGTGAAGTATGCGTGTCGTATATGGTAACTTGGCAGTTGAACATAATGATTTCGCAAACATTTTTTTTAATTTTAAATACTTGTACCTAGTTTAGATTCATGAAAAAAATGGCATATATATGATATTCTCTGATAGAACTAGACCTTGAAGGTTATTCTATACTTTTTAAAAAATCCAATGATCTCATAAATACTTTGATATTTGATATTATGCCACATGATAAATGTACATCCCGCCTCAATTCTAAGATATGCTTTCATGGCTGCAGGTTTGCAAGGAGGTGAGTGTCACACCCATAGATAGCACACACTCACATCTCGCACACCTGACACAGCTCCACCACGCGACTGGAGGCCATCTACTTGATCAGCGTCCCACCAGATGGTGCCGCCAACTGCAGCTGTGGTTTTACCATCCACATATGTAGGCGTGACGTCACTGACTGGAACTATAGTGAGCGGGACATCCATCCCATGTGATTGCAACAGCGCTGCTGATTTAGTTGATGGCGCCAGGACAACGGACATGGTTCACTACACAACTTGATCAACTTGGGAGCAAACTGAAGTACCAGAAGCCCGACTCCTAACTGCTTTTTAACTACAATATATCTTACAGTATGTAATAATGTCGCAAATCAGTGCTGAGATGCGAAGAAATGAAGACAACGATATGCTACAATTTAGTTATTCAACATTAATAACCATTTAGTGCTTTTCGTCATTTAACTATGCTGCTTAGCCGTTCATGATAGTTTTTTTTCCATTAAGATCAGTAGGGTATAGCTCGCTGCTCATTTATTCTGAGAAAGGAAGACGCTAGAATTACATATTTATCTATCAATGCTGTCTACTTCAGTAAACTTCAAGTTGCAAGTTAATGTGTAATCGTTCCGCATTGGCTTTCGTGCATTTAATTTAGGTACCTTCATCTGTAATTACTATTGCAATTGTTTATATATACTATTCGTATGAATTTTTAGGGTGGTCCACATTTTGTCGCCGGGACACCATTTTTATAATCATAAAAAAAATCAAAATGTTTTATATGTAAAGCCCATGTCTTTCAGATCTATGGAGTATCGATTGACACTTGTGAGTGTCATGTATTGCTGTATTTCCCATCATTATCATCGCTGTTTTTAAGAATTTTATTTGAGAATTAGTGCTTGGTACATATATTAATTGGCTCGTAAGAATACTTCATCGCCAAAGGGCTGGGCAATGCTCCATGCTAGCGCACATATTATGCAGTAGTTAGATCGCTGGATGAGATAATATTTTCTCGGGGCCACCAGGATTCGACAAGGCTGACAAGTACTGTGCTCACCTCTCACTATATCTGCTTTTATCTCAAACACTTGGGTGAGAATAAATCAAGCTGGTGCTATGGAAACTCGTTCCAGCTCTCAACTCGTCAAGAATATCTACAAAATAATGGATAATCTCATTTCGCTCAGAAACGCATATTTATAGTCAAATATGTACACAAGCAGTTTGTGGATATCACTCCAGGGGGCGTGCTGATGGAGTTAGTGCCCCCTGGTAGCAGACTCTGATACTAAGGTGCACGGGATCAGGAAGGTGCCCAGACAAGACTGGTGGGCCATTATCAGGCGGGGAACCGTGAATTGGTACCCTGCGCTTGTGCACTATGTCCTGCATCCTGTCTGTATATAGTTGTATCATGGACCCAAACTCGCGCGGGACCGTCTTGCAATCGTTTGTCTCATGTATTACCAATCCTTGAGCTTTCAGTTTTTAACAAATTAAAGTATTTTAAACTATAATGTTGTTATCGTTTTCCTGATATTAATGGGTGTTCAAGACATGTGCTAACAGGATCTGGATAGCGATGGTAAATTCGGGACTGAGGAAACAGATAAAGAACATATCGAATATTTGATATCACTAGCGACCTAGGCCGCTGCCCGGTTTGTGGACCAATCCATGCCAAAACGTAAAATTGCAGCTTCAGAAAAAAACAACCCACCTAATTTGCCATTTGTTGATCAAATCCTATTTCTTAATAAAATCCATATATTTACCCATGCCAAAAATGTAATTGTGCTCATTCGCTATCAATGCTTCAAGATTTAAGTATTTAGGAGCTTTCACTATAAAACAATTTTTTTGTTGTTGACTGATTTCAACATTTCTATCGGATCAAATATGGCCTGTTGGAAACAGATATGGGCCACCACTTCAACACGGATGGGCACAATGGCCTAATGGATGTAATTATCCATATTGTAGACTTCTTCACTGTTCTCCGAACTCGGAGTCAGCACTAACTCTTCGCAATAGCATAGAGCGGAATTGGAGGTTCAGACTCTGAACATAAATTCCATATGGCCTAAATCTAATAGATGCACCAAATTACTAGTAGCCGTCATACCCCTTCCCTAGACATTGTCGTGACCCAATTGCCTAGTTTAATTTTTTTTAATTCAATTACCGGGTCATAAACACAATCTAAGTAACAAATTCCACCTATGAATCATAGGGTTTACTGCCTTTACTTTTTGGAAGCACTACAACCACAGATTTGTAATTTATAATACTGGTGGTTTGTTGCAAAATTCTCCATCAATCCTTTTCAACAACTGCATGAATTGGTGAGGCCCAGGTAAAATACCTGGTGTCTTAACCCTTTCACTACGCTGCATAGCACCAAATACACACCCTGGAATACACCGCTGCAGTACCATATTCACCCCTGTAGTACGCTGGTACTTTTCATAATACCGTCAGTGACTTCATTATATCACACCTCCATTGAAATCCAAAATAATTAGGATAATATATGATAGTAATGATATTGACTGTGATATAGTTTTACATATGTTGTAAAAAATATTATCTAAATATTTTCATTATTTCATTAAAAATAAGCAATTACTAAGATTTCGGAAATGATGCCTCAAGGCATCATAGCGTACTACGCCTGGGAATGCCTCAAGGCATCATAGCGTAGCTAAAGGGTTAAACAGTGACACACCTTTAAATAGCCATATTTTAGATGCCTGAAGAGTCCAAACCAGATGAAACCTTGATTACCCTACCCCCCTGATACTTTTATTAGGTCACAAACAAGAAATAATCTTGATGTCAACACTCCCATGCCTATACCTAGGCATGGTGAGTGTGTGACGGCTCAATCGATCAGTCACTAAAGTTGGGATGCTCGTTGTCAAACAGAACAATCAATTCTATGGAGATAATATAGCAACATGGTTCAAAACAGACAGGAAACTGTCATTTTCAAGATAGCATCGGCTTGTGTTAGAGGTGTTATTGCCACATCTTCTAAATCCTCACTAAAAAACAAGACCATACTGGGAACAATATATGGGAGTTGGTCTTTGTAGCAGGAAGCCAATATTTTCAGGATTTATTAGCAGGTGGACGGTTGATCCTTAGGTTATGGCTATAGCCTACTGTAGTACACATGCTTGTAGAGTCACTAGGCAACCTGACCACATTTTTGCTTTTTATAGCTCACTAAGTAGAGATAGGTATATGATTTTTGTTTTGGACAGAAGGTTTTATGGTCATACCATATCTGACAGTTTTAATTTTTAGTATATTGACATGGATTTTTAGAAAAAGAGAGATTGCAGTTGGGGGGGGGGGGGGGGGACTTTTGAGTCAAAGGTCCATTTTTAAGAACTCTTTTATAGACATTTTTCTACCTGTAGAACTGGTCCAATCATGATATAAAATGCCTCATTTGAAAGAGAATAAAAAACAGTAGGTGCTAGGAAGTGGAATTTTTTAGGTAGATTCTATATTTACTGAGATATTAAAGTATTTGTTAAAAGAGGGGGTATTTGTGGTGAAATGGGCATACTCAAACACATGTTTACTCAATATTTATTTTCATTCAGCATTAGTGTAACATTTACCATCTCCATATGTGGCACTGACAGTTGCTTACACCCTAGGAAGTGTCATTATTAAGGTGAAATGTATATTTGTTGTGCTATTCATGTATTTTTGCCACATCTCATAATGGGAGGGGGGAGGGAGGCAGGTGTATGAGAAGATATTTTATTCATCATATTTACACACAAACCGAAATGGTTCATAACTTTGTTTAAGGAATCAGTCAAGACCCAGTCAAATGATATGGATTTGTGAAATCATTTATAATGTCATTTACCACTGGATATTGGCTTGACCTACTTTATTGGTGTATATAGGAACAAAGTTTTTGTTGGACCACATGGGCAGGCAGCATGCGGACAGGTCTGTGTGCATTCATCCATGAGGCAAAAACGTTTTGTATGTATGTAGGCATTACTGATTGCCAATTGAATCCCCTACAGGTAGCTAAATATATGTGTGCACTGATCCATGAACTACTGTGTTCACAGAGGAATAGGCCTTGTTGTAACCATACTTGACTTTCCATAGTCAAATTTGCAGTTAGTTATCTTCTTATTTATCAGTTAACAACTTACGGCTCCCACCACATTCGCTATTTAATTGCTTTCAAACATTTGATTCGGTTTAAATATTGAAAATATGACACAGAAACGTTGTTAAGATGAAACAGATTCGGAAGTAAAATAGGAGATCTGCATTTAATTAGTGGTTTTACCTAACGACAAATACCATTGAAAATTTAACGAAAAGATAGAGCTGACATGTAAGAAGTTCTTGTCCTTCATACTGGGATACCAAAAGTAGACAAAATAGGAGAGACAATTTTGTATGATGAAAGAAAATGTATTCAGCATAATTACAAAATGTACATCAAACTGGTCACTAGATCCATGTCAACAACCACAGTCTATCACTGCTTTGTGGGCAATACGGAAACACGGAGCTTCAGCTGAAATATGAACTGTTTTCTTCTGCAAATTATCATAACCGTCACAGTGACCTATTCCCAGAAGTGGTCAAGAGTAGTATATAGGGCGTATTGGTTTGGAAGAACCAGACAGATGCAGGAGTTTGCAGGTTTGTCACTCTCTTAACTCCCTACGATTTGATAATTTACTGCTATCAATCTGTTCATATCATATTGATAATCTAGTATGCATTGGAAACCGTGTCTAAAGTATCTCAATTCAATACATCACTGTATGTCAAAAGTGATTGCATTTTGGAGTGGTAATCTCCTGTATCCTGAAGCGCCAATATTCTGCTCTCTGACCGGAAGTTTGACATGCCTGGTTGTCTGGCTTAGTGGACGTAATCCTACACAGTAGTAGCAGACAGGGTCATATCGTGATGAGATTGAATCTACGAGGAAAGGATTACAGACAAGCAGGGAAACAGCGATATGATCATGATTCTAACAAGCTACCTTAGTGGTAGTTTCCAACTGACTGATTTACCCAACCTGCTGCCCAGTCCTCCTGTGGTGTTAAGCATATGGGGTACCTTGCCAAGATCACTCTAGAATTGTAGCTTTTGATTACTGCGACAATGAATAAGCACATAAAATTGGGCTTTGTGAAGTTACAATTGGGGAGTTGCCTCTGCTTTATAACTAAGCAGGGTTACATTGGAAATGTTCGGTACATTAAGAGGTTAGTTACCTGTTTGTAGCTTTCTCTCAGAGAGATGGCTGGGAACTCAAGTAACCTTTACAGCATTGTCAATTCTTTATCTCCACCTTATGTCAATATTTTAGATTTTAGGTAAATTTGATTCTACAACTGTAAATGTGCACTCTGCTGTGTGGCTGTTGACAGCTATCGCCAGGCAAGTTGCTATGACACTTACATCTCAACCAATGAGAATTTCTCAAATTAACTACGCCGCCTCTAACCACGCTTTGATACAGTATGTAATATTAGACAAGCTTGGCACGTATAAATCAACCTTTAATGTGTCACTTTGAAAATTACACGTCCCAAAACGGTGAACACCATTTGTAGACAAACGCACTTGGCATAGAGCGACAACCAAATAGAATAACGAAACTGAGTAACAGAAAAATGAAGCCTCAGTCATGTTTGACAAACAACTAGTTAGAATAGAGAGTATCACGCTCCAAGATAAACAATTCGAAATTCTTACACCCCACACAAGAGACAATTCTGGAATAAAAATTACATTATCTTCCATAGCACGAATTGAGTTAAGCAATCGACGGTAAAATACAAAATCTGAAAGTCATGGTAATTTTACACACTCTGTTACTAATGGGATTTGTCACTACAATGCAGTGTCAAAAAAGGACAGTCCGCCTGTTTTGTAAAATATCTACTTCGATAAAACGTATACACCACAGCATGGGAAATCCAATCCAATCCAACGGATCTAATCACAGCACATATGGGATATAATTTCGATACACAATATGTAATTTATGCTCTTTCTGATATTCATTAATTAATATTTAAAAAAAAACCACCTCAGAGTTAATTCTCTAATAAAGAGTGTAGCAAAGATAGTTCCGCTTTAATTTTTTATATCTTACTCCCTTTTTTCCAGGTCTATAAATCTGCAAGTGGCTTAGTAAAGAGCGCTAGAGGAACGGGTGTTTCAAACAGGGTTTTGGTATACTTTAGAAACATGTTCATCAATAATACAGGAGAATTGTTCACTCTTAATTGCTGATGCCCAACGCGCCTATATAGGATACAAGTACAAGCAAAACCATGTCATTTGAACAAGGAGATACTTCGTTATGTATTACCCCTGTACATGCCTCTACTACAAGTTAACACTAAAAAAAGATCATCTTGGAAATGGTTCTTCATTGGGTGATAGCGAAGTACAGTAGAATCCTGCTCAGCAGAAGACCCTACATTCTGGCTCAAAAATTGCCCCGTGTTTGGGGGTGCTCAGCTTAACGGGATGAAATAAACATGAAACTGTGGATTCTATTCATGCTAAACCGCCCCAATTTGCACCTCTTTGACGGATTTATCCACAACTGTAGTGGGCATGTGAAAAATATGAGGGAGACATCTCCGACATGGTTATCATAACATTGAATATATGAAGGGTTGCATGTTGAAAGAGGACCAATGGACCTGTTTATTGTGAAATGAAAATTGTGTATAGTTAAGGATATGCCATTTTGGACATGGTTAGTTTTACATGGAATATGTTTATTGTTGGAGGGTATGAGTGATTTTTGGACAAGGCTATATTCATATCGAACAGTTATAGTGGGGATGAGAGATTCAACCAGACACCTTTACTTTTGTGTGGAATACAAGTACAGTGGGTGGGTAAAGGAGTTACTTGAGGCCTGGTTGTTTTTAAGTGTTACCCTATCATGGTTTTTATACATGTAGCATATAGTGGGACGCTAATGGTGTTATCTCCGATATAGCTCTTCTGATGTATACAGTAGGAGAGAGAGTCACATACAACATGGTTATTTTTAAGTGAAACATGTGTATTGTGGAAGGGTAGGGGAATCATCTTTGTCACAGTTATTTCTATGCGGGGCATATGATGGTGAGAGAATCATATAGGACACAAGTTAATTTCAGGTAGAACTTGCATATGGAGCAAGGGTAAGGGTATTAGATTCGACGCAATTAATGTGAAGCTCGCATATAGTGGGAGGGTAACTGAGTGACCTTGGATATGTCTATTTTTCATGTGGAACATGCATATAGTGGGAGGATATGGGAGTCTCATAAGTGGAAGGGAAAGGGACTTGTCTCTGACATGGCTATTTTTATGTGGAATGTACGTACTGTGGGAGGATACAGGAGTCACCGAAAACAGAGATATTTTCTATGTGAAGCCAAGTGTAAAGTGGAATTTAAAAGACCAGTGCAGCACAGACACAGCACAGAGACCCCTAGTGGTAGTGGTCACTATGGCTAGCTGACAAGGTGGGGAAACGCCATTTTCTACACAGATCACCAGACTAGAGAGTCTATGTACAAGAGGTGGATTGTGGATTATGGTGCCAAAAGGTAGCCTCAGGGTGACAGGACAGAGCAAACTGGACAATTCAACCACTTTAGAAGCAGCTGTGGTCTCGCCGTTAGCTATTCATAATCGTATCCCACCTGGACACGTATCAAATACAAGAACACTCGGATATATTACAACGGTGCGTCGTAGCTTTAGAAAAATACCTTGCTCTCATAGTTAGCAACTCGGTATATGATACCGATAACAAATTTTCAACAGTTCCATACTTTTGAGAATACCGTAAGTACTATATTTTTTCCCTCATTTTAGGAAGGCCCTTCACCCCTTGAACCAATGTATGGAACACTAGCACCTACTGTATTCCATCCTTGTAGCTCGTCGTGAAGAATGGAGACGTGGCAGAGCAAGCTGGACCACTTTTGACTATCATGGGACACTGCTAAATAGCCGTGGTGAAGCCTGAGACGCAACCCTAGAGCCGGCCTCACTGTCTCTGGCGATCTGCTGACAACTCAGATGTTGGGGCAAGGCGATCACAAACCACACAACTGACAGCTTAAATAACCCCGCTGTGGCTGCTGCTATATGGATCAAACTGACACATTGTGTCAAACTGTGTCTGAGATACAGGCTGCAGTTAAAGATTTGAACTCTGGGCAGCCACTGAAAAACAGACCGTCAATGTCAGGCATGAGCAGATAAACCTGGGCCAGTGCTGGCAGGAGCTGACAAGGTCCGACTGTCACTTAGAGCTGTGCTGACATCTTCGGTCATCACATACCTGTGACATGAACTGGGCCATCGTTATTAGGCCTATATTAGCTGTTGCATAAGCCAGCTTGGCGTTATTAGGCCTAAATTAGCTGTGACATGAGTGGGGCTGGCATTATTAGGCCTATATTAGCTGTGGTATAAGCCAGCTCGGCGTTATTAGGCCTATATAGGCTGTGGCATGAGTCAATTTTAGGCGTCTGATAGTTGTGATATAGGTCACGCAGAAACTATTGGGCCTCCTAGGGGTCTGTGGGACAGACCTCTAAAACCGTAACACTACCTGTTAATGTTCAGCTAAGGTTTAGCCTAATATCTCGATCCCAACCATAAATTCACAACAAGAGATCAAGTTGGTTCCTTCATATCTAAAAACAGACAAGACTTTCCGATCGCCTCTGGATCTACTCCCTATCAGACCGCGAGTTTTAATCGTCACATAGTATAGGCTGTCAACAAATTTCATGAGCATGTTGGCTATGACACACATCAAATGACACAAATCAGTCACTCGAATGACGACAGAAAAGGTCAACGTTGTTTCTATTGCATATATCAGAGTGTATAAAACAATTATGCGTGTCAAGATCTATACAGCGCCGCAGTTGCAAAATACAAGTGACTGACAGGAGCGCTTTCAACCCTGCTTAAGGATGGTTGACATCCAGCACAAGTACTGACATCGAACAGTTACCAGCAGCCAGATAGTCAACTAGCGGATGCCAACACCCATGACTTGTCAACTAGCAGATGCCTCAACCCATATACAGGCAACTAGTAGACGCCACTATTCATATGCTGCCCACTGACAGATGCCAACATCTAAATACTGCCAACTGGCAGATACCAATATCCAGATATTGTCAAACAGGATTTGATCTTAGTGTTGGCGACCACAGTAGCTGTGACGACTCAATCTCTCACAGGATTGTAATGTTTAAAACTCTGAGTTCTAAATGCACGAAGCTAACAATGGGTCCCACAACTAATCCTGTAGTGGTCCAGGACTTGCAAACCCGAGTCTTACCTCAGGAAAGCTGCAGTCGAGACAAAGCGACAAAATGAAAATACACCTTATGGGTGGATTCAACAAGGGTCACCACAGATTTCAGTGAAAAAATAACTCTGGGGTACTCGATTTTATATGAATGTGATGCAAAGTGGGAGCAGGTGCTCACTGATGAGGGGGATGAAATATAATACAAGATGAAGTATGGCAGATGGATTTGTGGTTTTCAACCAACTTGATCTAAATAGGTCTGGGTTAAAATGGCCATCCACACACACTCTCTAACCTGTCTCTGCTTTGGTTAGAAAAATAGTATGTAGCAAACAACCCATTTTCTCAAGAGACCAGAAAGTAGGAACGATGTATACATGAAGTCAAACTCTTTGTAATACCTCTGGCCTACAGCGTATACCATTTACATCGAAGCCTGCTTACATGATAACTCTGTTTGACTTAAATAACTATGGCTGCTTTCTGGATTTATATTTCCTTGTGCATTAAACAAAGGTGAAACCAGAGTGATACTTATCTTTACATACACTTATATACAGGTATAACCAATGTATTTGAACTTACATCCGCGCGCTGTGTTGATGGTAATATTTTAACAACTGTAAAATGCGATATATCAAGTAAGACCAAATATACCGATTAATCTTGAGCAATTGGGTACCGGCTGATGCCATCGGCCCCACTTCTTACCTATTCGGACTAAAACCCTAAGGGTTATGTACAAAGCCACTGACACTGACAGCAGAAGTGATGGCAATTCTTGCACGACAGACTTTGCCTTGCAGATGGTGGTGCAAAGGAGCTCTGGCCTCGCTAGGTTTACATTGACTATTATATGGAAAGACAAATGTCAGCAACGAATTGAAATATGCACTGAGTTTAGACGATGGCTCTTGTACAGAGTAAGGTCTTCATCCCAGCCTGAGACGAGCGGTACAATGCCAAGCTGAACCAAGCCGGGCCAGGCTGGACTGAACTTAGCCCTGCAACGCCGGGACAAGCCCACAGGATAGGAGCAAGGCCTGGCTAAGCCAAGCTAAGCCCAGCTATGCTTGGCTGCACCAAGCCTGGCGCAGCCAAAGCAGGCTGAGTCAAGTCAAGCCTGGCCAAGTGGAGCAGAGCTGAACCAAGTCTGCGACTAACAATATGTATTGCCCTCTTAGTCCACCAGGTGGCGTCAAGTTGTACACTTACATGCTGCCCTCTGGTGTATTCAAAGGGTGTAGGCTCACACTTCAGTACATACTCGTTGTACTTCACAGGTGCGTGTCTGCGTATTTTATTTCATTGGAGACCACCTAGACGCAGGATGCCACACGTGCAGTGCACCTGCTGTGCACAAGATGAGAAGCGAAGATCCTGAGACACGAGACGTCAGGTGGTGGCAGGGTGGACTACGGCCCACAGGTGGCGTGCCCAGTCCTCGGCTGTTTACTTGACCAGGTAAGGGTTGAGCACCTCCTCACACGTCCCGGGGCCCCAGCAGGTCAGCTGGTCCTGCACAATAACAAATACCAAAATAATCATTAAAGGGAAGCATAGATAGTAGAATCAAAGGTTGTTAACACTTGACTTCGTACTTGAGACGCCTCGTTAGCCAGGCTAAGTCCCTAATATCTGATCTTACACCATACAGTTTTATCAACTAGTCATTGACTGCTTCATAAACCGATCATCTAGGGCTGGTTCAAATTTTCAAAGAATGTAGTTATAGCATAGTATAAGATTTTTTAGGCGGAATGATTAATATCAAAGATAAAGGAACATGTCACATAACTGCGTATTCGAATTGTACCAGCAGAGGACCATGCCTCAGCCTCGCCCCACCCCAGCCTGGCATAGCCTATGCATCAGAAATCAAAGTTGTGTCGTTTGACAAGGGTGCCATCTATGTATGTATTGATGAGTATGTAGCCGATGCATTCCAATCGTCAATGTCTCATGGCCTTCATGGTTTAAGATGGGAGATCAAATTTTCTTGTCATTCACACAATGCAGTGTGTTAAACAATCAAGAACTGGCCCATACCATACACCATTCGACCGGTATGGATTAATTATCGACCCCCTCAACCTTAGCAGTGGGCTGTTTGCTGATTGTCATGTGATAAAAGTGATAAATACAAACAAGGGTGTCAGAAGTTTGGAAAGAATCTCCAGATCCTGTTTATCATATTACATTCATGCACGTTCATTCCTTTGATCTAACAGAAAACCATAGAGTTGAAACACATATCTAGGATTTTAGAAACAAAATCATATTGCCAGCAGAGAAGATAATCCCTGACCACACTGGACACTGACATCTACGTACGATACCTAGAGATGACACGAGGTCTTACCTGGGGCAGGTACAAGCAGACGCTGCATAGTTTGAATACAATCGCTTTGTTCTTGGTAGACTGAAATCGATACAAGACAAATATCAATCACAAACCAATTTCACAGGTGAGAAGTTGTTTTGAGTACAATGCCAATTCTGAATTAAACTTGATGAATTGTATTGGGTTTCACGGTCATTCACGCATATTCAAAATTGAAGGGGGATTAGTAAACTTTGGTATCAAGTGTTCTGCATTAATCTTTAGATTAGTCAAAAGTAAACAATTCCTGAATAATATTAGGCACGTTGGGTCGTATTGTTGAATGTGATACCAGGAAACATAGGAAATAGTCTATAAACCCGCTTTCTTCCGAGATACACATATCTTTTTCTTTGACTCCTTCTTATTTTTAATGTGATATTTGAACGGTTAATATTGATCTGTGGGTTCTTACCTCTAAATGCTGTCGGTCTATGAAGAGAAATACGGACTGGTTTGGGTTGTTTATAATCAGACCAGCTTTATCCTTCCTCGCAAGAAGCTTCAACAACTGTTTTTCGTAGTCCTCTTGTTCAAATATAAATGTAGACTGCAACAAAATACCAGGGAGTCATTAAACAAGGAATACATTTGTAGGTTTGTATCTTAGTCCACATCACATTATCCGCGTGGTGATAATTAATTCTATGCTCTATCTGGTCATTGTAGTGAATACTGTAGCAGGCAGGGCTAGGTGGGAACAGTGAAGGGTAGAGGTATCACCGCAGAAGGAATGAAATTCCCTTAGAGAATTGCCGTCGCCTCTATAAAAGCGGGCATGCAGCAGTGAAGACTATGGGTGATGCAAGTGGCCTCCCTGACCAGATGGCAGAGCAGTACCCACTTTCCACATCCCTAGCTACCTATATGGCATGATACTAGGCATGGATTGATATAATCAACCATTAAGCTAAATACAACCTTAGCACAGCCACAGGAATAACATCTCTCTGTCTAAAACTGGGAATAACATCATCCCTTATTGTTGTTATTGTTATTTTGTTATTGTTATTGTTCTCTAACTTGTTCTCTGTTCTTTTCTTTTTCAGGTATAGCGTCGGTTTGGACTTATCATCAAGTCGGAAAAAACCTATCCGAAATGGTCACGTCTCGCACTGGCCTTATTAGGGTTTCAAATATAAAAAAAAAAAAAAAAAAAGTGAAGAAGGCATTCCAGTCTTAGCCTCAGAGGAGAAAAGACCAGCTTCCACTGCCTCTGTCCGCCTAGAGCTACATTGGCTATTGTAGTGGATACTGTAACGGGCAGGGGTACACTGCTGGAATTTACACAATGACATCATTGTTTTACCATATACTTGCTTGTGGTGTCAATACAGTATAATTTGCGATTGTACACCCTAATTCCCGTCGTAATCATTTCGCGCGGCCGTTACGATACACTGTGTGTTGCCAAGCGTTGATGTTGATGAGGATCCTACTGAAGGGGAGTCAAAAAGTCTATTTACCTATGGACCTCATGTCAATCTACTAACAGAACCCTCTCCTTGTAGAACCCATGGCTTGCCAGAATCCCATGAACCACAAGGGTATGTTGATATAGCCACCCTCTGAATATATTTTTATTGGAGTTAGATACATATTATTTATTTCTTATGATGCCCGATGAGCTGCTGTCCAGTGAAAACTTGTACACACCCCACAAACAATATTCCTCCTTTCAGGCCAAGAAACAGTAAACATCAACTTGTTGACAGTTGCTGCAATATCCTGGTTACTGGGATACAGTGGAGTTGTTGAAGTTATAACTGTTGTTATAAGTGATGTCACAGTAATGGTGATGGTTGAGACTGTTTGTGCTTTCACTTCAAGGTAACCTCTTACTGGAGAGAGACCTCTCAGCCTGGTATTCTAAACACATGTATTCATTTATGATAGGGTGGCAGGAAATCCCTAAGTGATCCCGATGTGGAGTATGGATTTATACTACTCATTGAATAGACAAACATATAAAATTCCCTAGTAATAAGCAGCTCACACAGATGACAAATCTACGATGACCACCACATTTGAAGAAACATGAAGTTCTTCATGTTTCAGATGCGCTCACTAAAATGACCAGTTTGCTCTTGCGGCCTATTAGTGACGGAACCTCATTTTGTGTCATTGGATTAAAATCATTTCATTTTCTTGATGTTGGGTAAATACAAATTGGAACTTTCTAAACATCCATCCTGTCTATTTCTAAATACAGATTACTTTCAGGTTTGACCTAATAAAACCCCTTCGCAAGATTTTTTGAGATGTACCTTCTTACCACTCAACGTATCTGTAACAAGAGCTAAGTGTGCATAGTCAAACAGAATCATTGGGCTTTAAAAGACCAAATAAGCAGGTGGACACATTTAAAACTCACTACCAGTAGCTTAACACATGTTCAAAATTGTTGACTGAAAATATTTTGATATCTTAATTCTAATGGAGGGAGGGAGGGAGGGAGGGAGGGAGGGAGGGAGGGAGGGAGGGAGGGAGGGAGGGAGGGAGGGAGGGAGGGAGGGAGGGAGGGAGGGAGGGAGGGAGGGAGGGAGGGAGGGAGGGAGGGAGGGAGGGAGGGAGGGAGGGAGGCTATTAAAGGGCCTATTCCCCAGTGAACACAGTAGTTCAAGGATCAATGCATACATATATTTAGCTACCTGTAGGGGATTCAATTGGCAATCAGCAATGCCTACATACAAAACGTTTTTGCCTCATGGATGAGTGCACACAGACCTGTCTGCATGCTGCCTGCCCATGTGGTCCAAGAAAAACTTTGTTCCATATACATAGCATTATGACTTCTGTTTGTGTGTAAATATGATGAATATAATATCTCCTCATACACCTTCTGCCTCCCCCCCCCCCCCCCACACACACACACTCCCATTATGAGATTTGGCAAATATACATGAATAGCACAACAAATATACATTTCACCTTAATAATGACACTACCTAGGGTGTAAGCAACTGTCAGTGCCACATATAAAGATGGTAAATGTTACAGTAATGCTGAATGTAAATCAATATTGAGTAAACATGTGTTTGAGTATGCCCATTTTACCACAAATCCTCCCCTTTTTAATAAATACTTGAATATCTCAGTAAATATAGAATCTACCTAGAAAATTCCACTTCCTGGCACCTACTGTTGTTTTATCCTCTTTCAAATGAGGCATATGATATCATGATTGGACCAGTTCGACAGGTAGAAATATGTCCATAAATGAGTTCTTAAGAATGGACCTGTGACTCAAACGTTCCCCCTCCCCCAAACTGAATCTCTTTTTTTCTTCTTCTAAAAATCCATGTCAATATACTAAAAATTAAAACTGTCAGATATGGTATGACCATAAAACCTTCTGTCTAAAACAAAAATCATATTCCTATCTTTACTTATTGAGCTATAAAAAGAAAAAATGTGGTCAGGTCGCCTGTGACTCTACAAGCAGGTGTACCACAGTAGGCTATAGCCATAACCTAAAGACTAACCGTCCACCTACTAATAAGTCAATAACCACTTCAATTCAGGGGTACAATACAATATAATTCCTACCTGAAGTGGTTTAAACTTGTCTTGGTCATCTCCCTTCCAGCGAGAGAATAACAGGCATTGGATCTTCTCTATGTCATTACGGGGCCAAAGGAAAAAATCCATCTCAGTTGTACAACCTATAACATCCTGCATGAAAAGATGAAATAGGGTATTGAAACAAAAATCTCTGATGCATATCCAGGGTCAGCAAACACGATTTTACCACGTTTTACTAAGTGCTAGACGGTTTACGATCATGTTAAACATACAGGTGTATCCATTACATTCATTTACCCGACGTATTCACCGTCAATAAATGGAGCAGATCTTTGTTTGTGCTGTTGTCAATAGAGATTACCTAATGCGTTTCTGAGTTATACCAAAATATAAAATTTGTTCAAAACGTGGCTAAGAGTGTATTAGTCGGCAGCTACCGCTTAAAGGAGTTCGATGTAAAAAATTTTAAGATATGAGATCCACAAAAAACAAACCCGCGCGATAGTCTATACAAAATCATAATGCTCGATGGTTTTAATGCCACAACCCAATACAAATGCGGGAGCCGGGGCATTTGAGATTATGTGTTAGATATTCACAGTAACAACCAACTGTAATATACAAAAACATAGGTGTTTAAGGTTCCCGGGTGTTAGATTCGCATACAGAGTTGTATGGGACAGTCTATAACTATGGCACTCAACATTTTTCTCTGATATATATTTCTTTATTGACAAATAATTCACCTACATGGGCGGTCATCCATTACAGCAATACTATGGCATACATGGAATTGGGGGAGAGATACATGATAAATTACAAAATAACCTTTCCTAACAGTTGACCAGCAGTTAACTAATCATCAAGACGTTGCGATAAGTACAATATTGATAGCGCCGTTTTATGTTTTATAATAAGGCCACTAAAAAAAAAAATTGTTTCTCATCACCGCGCGCATCAGAAAAAACGATTTTAGAAGGATTTTTTTTTTTTAAATAGATGAACCTTGATAGAAATTATGAAAGGTACGTGTATTTAGTATCAAATTAAAGCTCCTGATGTCAGGGATGCATTAAATGTAGAGCCAGTAAAAATCTGGAAACCCCGCATAAGCAGACACCCCGTGTAAGCAGCAACTTTGGCCCGGATCGGAGGGTGTCCGCTTATGCGGGGTTTTACTGTATGTCTACCCTCTTTGATATAGCAAAAAAAAAAAAAAAAAGCGCCCTCGTCATATTTTTCATGGCTTGGTGATGAGAAACAAGTTGTTTTTTTAGAGTGGCCTAAATTGTCATCCCATCCTAATCACTATCTAAATTCAAGTAACGGTGATATATATTGATAGTGGTAAAATATGTTGATGAGATTGATCAAGAATTCTATGAATCATGACCCACGATTTTGACACATAAAAACATAAAGTGATAAGATCTCGTTGATATGACATACGATGTTGTTTAAAATAAATCTGGCTTGATTAGATACTTGGTCGTTTTCGGATGTAGTCTTTAAAGTTCTTCTTTGCTCTAGGCATGCGTGTATTTGAAGTCTGCTTTCCTCAATATTTATGAAATTTCTTACAAAACTATGATTTGGGGCGACGCATTTTAAAAATGAGCTTAGGTCTGGCATTGTCATCATCATGTTCACTTACTTCGTCATCAATCTCCCTGAATGTGTTAAAATATACTTTGCGCATATTTAAGGTAATAGGAGTTCTTGCCTCCGACGCAGCAACATTTGAGTGATGGTCAAGGGGTGTAGCTCATGGACAGTGCGCACCATGGTCTTATCACGCATCCATATTTTAGGAGCTCAATTTTGAAGCCACTGCATTTTAGTAAGCATAATATTGTTTGTTTCCTCAAGAAATAGTCCAGGAGAAGTCCAGTACTGGCAATAAAACTTATTCAAATACTTTAATTGCTACCTGAGTAGACATATTTCTCTAATCCTCTTAAGCATAAGTTTCTGATTCTTTTTTTTTAGTTAGGTTGCGGGATTGTTTTTCGAGGTTAAAGCTCGAGTCCAATTCAAAAGGCCAAGTATGTGTAAGAGTTTACATCATCTAGCTCATAATAATCCCTCAGAGAGCAACTGGCCTACCATACATAATGCCAAAAAAGTACAACTAATCACAACTTACTTTGCGCATCGACTGCCATCTAGGAGCGTGAAGCTGAACCACATCCTTCTCGAGCAATTCCTTGGAACTTTCATATGAGTAAGCTTCTTCCTGAAAGGCGGCATCAGCGGTCATTTTGAGACAATTTCATTTGGCAGTCAAAGGGATCTGGTAATTTTTCTTAGCTATGAAATTGAAACACTATAATCCAAGCAGTGCGAGGTTGGTACCCTTTTGCTGTTCACTACAGTATTCCTACAATTGATATTTCCCCACGTTTTTGTAGAATTATGAATTAAGAAGAAACAGTTGAATCACCATGTACACGTTTTAAATTCAAACCCAAGACCCCCAAAGGGTGTTTATGGTCGTAAAGAGAGGTACACCTTACAACGTCATCAGCAACACCACCACGGCGGACATTTGTTTAATGGGAGGTTGTTATACTTTATTGTTCTTTGAACAATAGTTACTATGCGACTATATATAGCAACGGTTTGGATCTAACTGGAAACGTTTATAACAAGAATTTTAACAACTTGTTCATATTGATAAGCGGGGCTAATTCTTTAAATGAACCCTATATTCATATTAACATAATAAGTAATGTTACATACTCTGACTCCTTTAAGAATGCTCTCTTCATAATTGTTGGTCATAACCGGAACTACTTCTGCAATTTCGAATAGTGCACAGGGTTTCTGCAATGAAGACACATGAAAAACATGACATAATTCCAGTGATTTATGAAAAAGAGACATTTCGCTACTAGCTTAGATTTGAAACACTGAAAGACATACATGATTAAGTACGAGACCAGCGATTGTAAGTAGCACGTATTCCTGTGACATTATTGATCAATATGATGTTAGTCCTATATGCACAATCGAAGAAATAGTTCAGATAAAATCGCGTGGATTACCAGAAACGTACTGCAAAAATATCATTTTCAGTCATGCAATTTTACAATTGGAATTGGCTGAGATTCTGGAAATCAAAACATACAAAATTACTGCTGGAGAAGACATATTACCCTATGTGCGTAACTTTCACGAATGCATGTGTGTATACATACACCCTTCATTTACTAACTATGAAGAAAATTCAGAGATTTTGTTGGGTTTTTTTCGTATTGAGTTGGTTACTGTTATTATTGTTTGACAATTATGATTAGATTTTACATTATATAAACTGATGCAAAGAAATTGGTATCAAATAATGTTTTGAGTAATCATACATTGATGAGATGTGATGTGAGTGTTATTTGGTCATGATGGAGAATGGTTTTGCCTTTTATCGGGAAAGTGTTGCATACTTACGCATATATGTCACCGTTGTCTTTATAAAGTTTAAGAATAAATCGTTCCCCTTAATAGCACAAAGACTTTACTAGGGAGGAATGTTACAAATGGAGAGATGGGTGAATGTTCCCATTGGGACTTATGTGCATAATGGGAATTCAAGAATAGCAAGTGATTGGTGAGATTAGTGAAAATATGCCTTTGAATGTAAGGACACGCTACCAAGATTTGCTTGTTTGTTTGGGTAGTCTAACGTCCAATATGTTCTATCAGACTTTAGTTTGACCGAATCTAAGAAATGAATTTAGATAGAAATCTCACCCCTACACATTTACCAAGGTGAGAGTTCTTTTACTTCCCACACAACATAGACATGGTATCAGCAGGATTGGCCTTTGATTTAACAGTAAATCTACCACTGCTGGGGGTGAAGGAGAAAACTGGCTGCAGTGGGACTTGTCCATTGCTCTTTACCACCGAGTTAGCTCCTCACTCCGGTCACTTTCGTTATGGAGCTATCCATAAAGTATGTATGCACGAAGGGTGTGTGTGTGTGGGGGGGGGGGGGGGGGGGGAGTCCAGAATTTAAGAAATTCTGCGTACGTACTTTATGGATGGCTCCTATGTATAATAGGATGGCGTTTTTAATAATTTAATAATATAAGGTGACTGAATAACAATTAACATCTGTTCCTTGCTGTTTTTATAGGAATACAAACCTTGGTGTGTCCACAAAGCAACAAGGAATATATGTAATCCAGCCACCCCCACTACGTGTAGGTCTCCATAAAAAAAAATAGAAACGAACCTGTCGCTTATTGATACTGTGATTATGAGGATGTACCCATGTATTTAACAGGGTAAATCTAAACAAACGACATGGCAGCAATATTGACACTAAATGACAGTGACAGCTGTCAATTCTGTGGCATTCAAGAACATACCTTATCCTTGAAGTGAAAAATCATGTACATTTTGAAGTCAAACTGATCAGCAAGTGATTCCCTTTTCTTTCTAAGCTGTTGTCGCAAGCGATTGAGGGTGGCATGTTTGCGGGTGTTGGGATCCCCCACATTCATAGCGGCGTTCACCCCGCCCAGCACCAACTGGGTCAGGGCAAGTTGTTGTTGTCAGATGTAGGTCAAAACACGCTCCCGCAGTGCTATTTCAAGCCGAATTTCCAGGCATTTGCGTTACCTAAACATCATCCTTAATGGGATATTTAGTTCTATACACTTGCATCTGCAAAGTGGAGCTAAAGTCACGTCAGAACACATTTCTGAAGAGGGTTGTTGCAGCCTGAAAGCGGCGGGGCGTTTTCCAAGACTTCTCCTTACCCTGTGGATGAACACAAACATGGCCGGTCTGACATCACTTCCGGATATTTATAGTATCAACAAATAGCAGTGAAATAAATATTATCTAATTTTAATCAAAAACTTCATTGTTAATGGCAGATTCAATTATGTAATGGCGTCAATTAAAAAAATTAGATAGTAAAACCGTAAGTGTATGTACGTCGTTATGACAACGTGAGTAAAAGCAATATGGCGGCAGTGTTTACAACGTGGATTCCTCAAGAGGACTAGTACGTCCATTTTCCCCTCAAAGTCTCCGCATTTCGGTCTGTAATATTTCTATAACACATAGATAACTAATATGATGAACCGGAACATACTGTGAATACAAATCATAAGCGGTACGTATTTTTAAACTTGAAAACAAACATCGCCTACATCTCGTGCTTTAAAGTAGTACCGTATCTCGAGATTCTAGATCTAGATCGTCATAGCCACCTATGCTTCTTGTTACCCAGTATTTGGAGTATAGGGTCGGGCGCGCCTGACCAAGTATCACGCACTGACTCGGTCTTGTAACTGAATTTGAATGTGATGTGCTCAGTTATGGGTGGTAAGCCCTCACTGGTCTCAGACTATACCGGTAGTAAAGAGTGGTACTCAGAGAACTGCAATAACATCTTCCCAGACTGACTTTTGGCCATGTTATTCCCAGTGGGTACTGGGAGCTCTCGATTGCTTGGTAAAGACTATCTCGATATGTCAAGAAGCTCCTGTCTGTCTGTGCCACTCAGTCAGAGCCTCTCGGACTGTCCCCAGACATGCCTGCTCCTGTCTGGATGCTGCACAGAGATGCATGAAATTTGACCACAAAACGTATGATCTCGATCTTTTTTTTTTTTTTTTTTTTTTTTTTTTTTTCATAAGTTTATTAGGGTTCAATTCTTACATAATTCCAGGCTCGGCTGTTGCCGTTCTGCCGCCTGGTCCCTCTACGTAGTTGAGTACCGATTTAATCTAGTTGGTTGGTTATACATGTTGGTATTGGTGGGTAATGTATGGTGTACCACACCAAGCTGATTACTTTAGGGATGGTATGATGGGATGAGATGTGAATGAATGAATGTCCTTTGGTCATTTACATCTAACCTGATAACAGCATTCAGCATATGGGACATTTGATAGGTACATTATTTTCAAAACAGAACATTGACATCATACTCTACTATTGGCTTTTAGAACTGACAGTTGCAGTGCAGTCTGAACATGTAACACACATCTAATCAAATACCAATATTCAATGCATGGGATATTTTGATTCTTTTTCATACAGAACATTTACACTGTACTCTACGATTGGCTTTTAGAGCTGACAGTTGCAACGCAATCTGAACATTTCTATGCCAGGGTTAGGTAAGGTATAATTGAGAACATAGTGGGTAATATATATTTGGGAGGGTGTTTTATAGTACCTTGTTTTTCCCAGCATGAGGCAGCTTTTAAATGGTTGCAATGCAAGCACTATTAAACCTCTAGTAATTTGTAGGCATTTTTGATTTAAGAGATGCAGCAGCTTAAAATAGATCTTTGGGGGTCATGAGACAAGCAGGGTAGATCCTCTTTATCATTGATTTGAATTGCTTGATTTCAGTGATTTTGGTAAATGTCTCTTTTAAGTCATTCCATATTTTCACGGATTGCACAAAGAATGAGCTATTGAAGACCGGGTGTTTTAGCGGTGGTTGAAGCAGCCTAAGGCCTTGCTTTCTCCGTAGAGGTAACTCCCTGTTATCTCTTAATTCTGGTTCTTGAGCAATTGAGTGGGAGTAGAATATCAGGTGTATCTCCCGCCGTTGTTCTAGTGGTCGTAATTTTGATAAGTTATGCATCTGAGCTGTGGTATATTTTGGCTCCGGTCCCAACTTAACTTTATATATTAGTCTAAGTATCCTATTCTGTAGACATTGCAGTTGATTTTTTACTTTTTTGCGTACCATTATCATAGATAAAATCACAGTAGTCAAAGTAAGGGATAATTGTTGATTTGTAAATTTGGAGGGCAGTGGGGGTATCAATGAATTGCCTAATTTTTGTGAGGAGATAGATTTTGTGCATAATTTTCTGTTCTAATAGCTTCCTGTGTTCAATGAATTTGAGTTTTCTGTCTATGGTTAGCCCTAGATACTTGAATGTTTGCACTTGTCCTAGAGTAGTATTATTAAGTGTGATATTCTTATTGTCTAATATTTTGTTATTGTTGTAATTCATCCAGTATGTTTTGTTTTCGTTTAGTGTTAGGAGATTATCCGAGCACCACTTCTCAATTACTGGGGTAATGGCTTGCATTTGCTCAACATTCTTTGTAGTGATTACTGTATCATCAGCGTACAGCACTGTGTGACAATCAGGGCTGGCACATTGTTTTACAAGGTCATTAATATAAATTATAAATAGGGTAGGCCCAAGCACAGATCCTTGGGGTACTCCACATGTGGTGGGTAGGCTTTTTGACAAAGTACCATTCAGGTTTACCATTTGTGTTCTCCCAGATAGATAGCTGTTAAACCATGAACAAGTTGTGTTATTTAAACCCATTTGGTAGAGTTTATGTATCAGGATTTTATGTGATACAGTATCGAATGCCTTTTTGAAGTCAAGGAATAAGGAGGTTAGCTGCTTATTTTCAGTGTTGTCATATATGTGTCTTAGGTATTTTGTTATGGCTGAAGTGGTGGATCTATTTTTTCTAAAGCCATGTTGTGAGTTTGCTAGTATCTCATTAATTTCTAAGAATGATTTTAGTCTATTATTGACTATCTTTTCAAGTAGTTTACCTGGGAGGGCAAGCAGGCTTATTGGTCGTAGATCATTTGCATAGCAAGCATTGTTTTTCTTTGGAATAGGGGTGATTGTGGCTATTTTCCATGATGTAGGGATGAGTGAGTGGTAAATTGTTGAGTTCAATAAGGTAAACAGCTTGTCTGGCGCAGCTTTGAATGCTGTTTTGAATACAGTCGCCCTTATATCCCGTATGGATGATGATTTGTTACAGTCAATTTTGTTTACTACGGTTATGATTTCTTCGAGTGAGAGTGGATCATCAAACAGTGAGAATTCATGTTCTCTAGGAGGGAATGGTAAGCTATATGTTATGGGTACTGGGAGTTTGGCTGCTAGTTCTCTTCCAATATTAGCAAAGTAATCATTTATGTGGTTCGGTATCTCACTTTGTGATATCTCTAGGTTTGTTTTTTGGTCGAACAGTTTTGTGATTGGAGGGGATTGTTCTTTTGGTATTAGCTCCCGAACCCCTCGCCAGAATCTTTTTGGGTCGTTTTTCGAGTTGTTGAGTAATTTTTTTATGTTGCGCTTTTTGGTCTTCATGATTGTAGCCTTAGTTCTATTTCTGTAGTATCTGGCTATCCTCCAGTTGTCTATTGAATTTGAGTTCCTGGCCTTCCTGTACCAGTAATCTCGATTCCTGATATCAGCCAGTATTTCATCAGTTAGCCATTTTGGTTTCATTTTTGATACATAAAAGTTTTTTATGGGGGCTGTTAATTGCAGTGCGGCCTCAATGTTGTTTAACATGATATCCCAAAGTATTTGCGGTGGAGAGTCAATTTTGAAGTTGTCCCAATCACTGCAGATATATTTATCTATGAAGCTGTGTTCATCAAAATTTTTATATATTCTTGCCTTTATTTTCTTTTTTGGGATTCGGTTTCTAGGTGTTTTCAGCACAAGTGCTATTGGAAGGTGGTCATTAATATTATAATTCAAAGGACCTGAGAATGTGACATTATTGCAATTGGTATATATGTGGTCAATTACTGTGGCTGTTTTGTTGGTAATCCTTGTAGGTGTGTTTACCAATTGTTTCAGATTATAGGGTCTTCCAAATTGAAGTACATGATTATTCTTTAGTTTCTGATCTTGAAAGTCAATATTCATATCGCCCATTATTATTATGTTCGAGTACTTTAAAGGTGCTTCCAGGATTGTCTCTAATTTTTGATAAAGTGTATTTGGGCGGGCTGGGGGTGGGTTATAGATATTTATAATCAGATATTTTTTTCCATGGATTTGGACTATTACAGTGATAATCTCAAGGTCAGCATTGACCTCAGTGAACTCATTTACTAATTCGTACGAGAAGGCGTTATTAATGTAAAGTAGCAGGCCACCCCCTTTTTTGGGGATGTGAGGTCTCCTATCCATGCGAACAGTTTGATAGCCCTGAATATTTACTTTCTCAGTTGGGTATCTTGGATCTAGCCAAGTTTCAGACACCATGATTATGTCAAATAGTTTGGCTAGGATATAAAAATTTTCAAAATTTGGAATTATACTCCAGACATTGATACTAACCAATTTAAGACCCTTAAGATCTTTTACAGTGTGGTGGTCAGTCATGCAGATACATAATTATCTGTGAGTGTGTGGCATCGGTAGAGTAGTTTGGAGTGATACCTTGTGATGAACAACATGGGTGAATGTGATAAACAACATGGATGTATACAGTGGTGAATGGACATTGCCTGGTTATGCACAATGATCGTTAAAGATAATAAAGTGATACAGGTGGTCTGATCAGGCGGTTCGTTTTTGGTATATAGACTATTACAGGTAACGAGTTTCAGACCTAGTGGTTACTACAGTTACATTTTCAGTCAGAGTTGAGCAGATTCCACAGATTATTCGTTAAACAAGTGTTTATAATGTTGGCAATATGGGCATTCCCTGTGTCATCAATATGGCACCCATCATATAGGCGAGTGTAAGAATGGGAGATTCTGCCCTTCCCCATACATCTGTGGAATTTGGACGCTATCCATGGCGTAGGGAGGTTGTTTGACTTGTTAAATTCCGTCAGATGAGAGTTTGTAGTTGCTATGCAGGCATTAAGATTGTCCTGTTGTGGATGTTGTCCTTGTTCTGCTGTGAGGTTAAGAGGGTTTGATGAGTTATAGGTGTACTTTTGTTCAATTTGCCAAGTGTTATATCTCTGTAAGTCCATACCTATTATTGGAAGGAACAAGGTCTTCACGGATGTCAGCCTTTTTATGTCAGAGTATGCATTTTTGATTTGCCACATGACGTTGGCTGATCTAAATCTAGATCTATTGGAAATCACATGGAATCAGGTGATCTAGAGTTTCCAGTTCCTCAAATGGATCTGCTGAAGCTATAACCATTATTTCAAGTTGCCAGAAACATGCATCACAGAACTTGTCTGCACTTGAACTCGTCACATACCTTCAAGTTCAAACCTTCCTAGGCCCCTATCATAGTAGTTTCAGTACCATCTATATGAAGACTTGATAATGTAAGTAACTGTAACCTACCTCGGCATGCCCTGTAAATTATACTATATTTATAGGTTGTATGTGTCACCTGTGGTGCCTTTAGGAATGACTATGTCAGCGTCTACACGGACATTGGTTCAAGCACTTCCTTCTTACCATTCCCCTAAATGCAGTCATTTCAACCTGTACACCCCAAACACTAGCACAAGCTTGTCCATCCCCTATTTCATTGGGAGTTTCAAAAAGTAGTGGTTTTCCATCGTTATTCCAGAAACATGAGGACGGGGAGAATCCTTTAGGTGGAGGTGGGGTGGGAGTGAAGGGGAGAGGGGGTCCATTGATACCTACTCCCCTTGAATCCTAAATAATCTGTACTTCAACTGTCTATAAATATTGAACTATTCGGCTAGTTATTATTGAACAGGAGCTATCCTATGCCAGTGGTATTTGATATAAACCTGAAGAAGCTGGTTCAACACCATGCGAAACGTCGTGAAAACTTTTTGATACCACGTATGTAACTACCATTGTACACCTTGGTTTTAATAATAACACCATCTACAAAACTTACTGTGTCTGGTTTTTTGTGATTTACCACTCTGACTCATTTGAAATAAATGATCTTTCTTCTAGAAATGAATTCTCTAAATCGACGATGTCTTGATTACTTACCTCATGGACAGTGTATCTCAGTATATCAGAGTTGTGTGTCCATGCTTACCTCCTAGCACAGACTTTGTTTCTTTCCCTGTGATAGGAAATCTGTTACATTTCTACTAGAAAGTGAAGGAACTGTTCTAAATTAGTATGTGTTTCCTGCCGCTCAGAAATGGCAAAGATATGATACACCAGCACAAGTAATCAATTGACTGACTAAAACGGGAGTTATCCATAAATTATCTCTTACATCATTGGTCATTGTTGTAGTATATCAGTATAATGTAAGCATATGCAACAGTAGTGAATTGTCATTGTGACTAGCTATTGCCATTCATTTATTTTTAAGCAACACTCCTGCAATCACACCCACTGTTCACACCCTATGTGTGATTGCTGTGTGTCTCTATGGGAAGAAGGCCGGACTTCGCCGTGTTTGTCCAAGCAACGGCTTAACTTGACAATGCACCATTAATCCCATAAGACAGCGACATCTACCACCGATTCTCCTCAATCCGATCGACGATAATAATAATTGGGAGCAATAATGTTGCTGTCTTATACCCTCATATATTCATCCAATGGCACCTCCTCCCTTTATAACCTCGTAAAACGACCCGATTGGGACCGCAGCCGGGCCCAGTGAGTTGGGATCAAAGGAGCTGGGTCCAACTGGGCCCCGGACAGGTGATAGGGCTTAATAGACAATAATGCAAAGTTTGATAACTTCTCTTCTATTTGAGATATCAGAAAAATATTTTCAGATCTATAACCACCTCGGTCTACCCTACAAATTGGTTTATAATACTTGGATGAAAGACATGGGGATACATATCATCTATATATGCCTACTCAGAATCAGGAAGAGTAGGTGGAATGCATACACATGATACAGCGATAATCTTAAGGTTGAGCAGTCGGTCATTAGCAGCATGCTAGTAATGCCCGAGCCAATTATAATCAGGTCTGTGAAGTGCGTACAGTGACATTAAGTTCACCGATTCTGACCGACCCAACAGATTCGTAAGGCAAAGGTGTAAACAGGAAGGATCGGCGTGTCGCTGTCTTATCATCTGTCTTAGCATACTTTCTAAAGTTCTTGTGTAGAAAATCCCTCTCCAGTACCATAATATGTACATTGTATATAATATTCTGCCCCCAATAATTAGCACTCTTCTGCCATCAATAAATAACACTCTTGACATCCTTCACTCAAATTAAGGATAAATATCATAACCTAAAGTTGAATGTTTTAAACCAGCGAGTATACAAATAAATTAATCAGTAAGTGCATGGCTATTTGAATTCAGCTTGCCTTTACATGATGTAGGAAAGGTGAAATACATCCCTAATGTGTATATGGTAAAAAAAAAGAGTTTTATTTCTGTTGATACCAGGCAGTGAGGACGCCAAGATGAGTACACACAGTTCGGTACATCGCCGGGGTAAGACCCGGCGAAGCAAAGTGAGTCCAGGCGGGGATGAGGCAGATCTTATCGGGGACGACCTTGAGATGGCCTCTGTCGACACCACCAAGAACAACCTGAAGAGTCAACGTCAAAGGTAAACGTGCATCTCCAGCTTCATTTTTTAACTGATTTTTTAACTGATGTTTTACAAGTTTTCCGGTTGTCGTCGGGTTTTTTTTATGTAATGGTGTACTAAATTTTTATTAAATCAAAGATAAAAAGAAGAGCTACATTTTTGTACTCGTAATTCACAACTCCGGTTATTCTACTTGTTTAAAATGAACTTTTTTTTAGGGGAGGGGGCGAAGCTTAAAAAAAATGGAGCCATCTATCTTGTATGATTAACACATGGGACATTCTAGTGGTACAGACGAGAAAGCTGACAATTATTTTCTAATATACAATAGAGATGTGTGATATAACCTCCTTGGACGTGATTTAAAATGTATTGCCTTGATTATGTCCCAGCTAGGGACAATCTTACCTGGGAAGCCTTTCATAATGCAGTGATTTAGCAAATATGTCCCAATTAGGCATGAAAATATAAGAATTGGGTGATTGGAAGTATGGGTCATGTAGAATGACGCATATTTTGATTGTTTCTCATGGCGTTCATCGCTAGTTGGCTTTACGATCCACTAATGTTTATTTCATATACATTACAACAGTATGAAGACTCGGATCAAAGGACTCTTCAAGAATAAGGCTCCGTCAACTGATCCAATAAATTTTATAACAAATCTGAAACAGAATGCTCGGCGATGGAAAGATTACGCAACTACACGACGGAAAGTGAAAGTAAAGAGTAAGT
This sequence comes from Alentia gelatinosa, assembly GCA_950022655.1. Taxonomy (NCBI): domain Eukaryota; kingdom Metazoa; phylum Annelida; class Polychaeta; order Phyllodocida; family Polynoidae; genus Alentia; species Alentia gelatinosa. The sequence goes on along the minus strand of OX465579.1, from coordinate 52,809,413 downwards.
TATCTCCAATTGTATCTAAAATTGTGTTTTAATTGATATTTGATATTTCAAAATAATTAGCACATGGACAGTTGGTCATATAAGTTATGGCTATTGCCTACTGAAGTACACATGCTTGTAGAGTCACTGGGTGACCTTACCACATTTGTGCAGTACAGATAGGAATATGATTTCTATTTAGGACATACAAAATCTTACAATCTTAGTTTTTAGTATTTTGAAATGTATTTAAAATAAAAGAGATTTCAGTTTCCCAGGGGAACTTTTTGAGTCACATGTCCATTTTGAGGAACTCCAATATGGACATATTTCTACCCCTAAAACTGGTTCAATCATAACATAATATTCCTCATTTGAAAGGGAATAAAAAATTGTCATTGCAAGGAAGTAGACTTTTCTAAGTAGTTTCTAAATTTACAGAGATATGCAAGTATTTATTAAAAGTGGGGGGGGGGATGGGCATATTAAAAATGATGTTCACACAATATTGATTTAGAGTGAGCATTGGTGAAACTTACATTTGGCATGATATTCTTGAATTTTTGCCTAATTGCAATATATGGGGGGGGGGGGGGGGGGTGGGGTACGTCATATATGGTATGGCATAGTTACGTAGCCAACTTCCGCCATTGGGCTGATTGGTTCCTATCACTCACCAAGCATTGGCACATGCCACATACCTATATCTTTACAAGAAGACTAAATATCTGGTTGGAGCCCAGACTCCCTTTGAATATGGAGCCTGTAGTATGGCCAACTAACACCAAATGGCACTATTACTTAAGCTTAGATTTGCATTTGTATAAGTTTTATATGCATCCACCCGCTAATTTGGCCTTTAGAGGCCAATAATTCTTTTCTAATATAAGATGCACACTTAGAACTTGTTACTGAGCTGGGACCTGTTTCTCTATCTAAAAATCCGTTCGTTGTTGGTGTCAGCAGCACCTCGGCGGCAGTTTGCATTTCGATACTTTATGGATGCAACAACGAGCAGCACTTTACACATGGGCGGCACCAATAGTGGCAGTAAGCGGTTCAGAGAGAAATTTCCATTCGCTGTTATTGCCGCTGTATTGTCACGGTTCAAAACAACAATTTTAAACATCTTTTATCAGTCACTGTATCAAATTTAAGTAAAGGAAAATATGATGTGAATAATTCCATATATACGTTTTACCTATATCTCGATTCTCATAATCCTCTAGTGGTCAACTCGTTTCTAAGCTATACTATCCTCCTCTTACAAGTGAGTCTGCAGTGTTTGACACCATAACTCGGTCATAATGTACTTAAAGACTTCAAATAAAAATAGAATATTATCGTAAAACTGGATGAGTTTTGATATCAAAACGAATAATGTTTTGATTTTATCCTACCCCCCACTGAATATAAAAATTATTAAATTAAACTCTAACAAGTAAGCATTCCAGGGTAAAGCTGCAATGTAGTAGCCTCTGCCATCTCGCTTGTCATCGACGGCCCCACGAAACTGCTGGAATTACTTTCGCAGATGCTGGGGTGCTGCTCTATGATTGGTCCATATTTTACTCACGTGATTAAAATACTGTAATACACTAGTGGGTTACGAAACTCCGTATCCAGTTCATAGTTGAATACGGATTCACAATGTTAACCCTATGGGCTTTTATATTAAGGGTAGCATAAAGGGAAAGACACAAGGAATACTTTGGAAATATTGGACACTGGTACTCCTATTTGCTGATTTGGTTCTATGCAAAAGATTGGATGACAGCAATTTAACAGAGTGAATAAAATACCAAGTGCTACAGCAATTTAATATGATGATTTTCTTATTAACATGCCACTCGGTTTCTACAGTTTCTTTTTTTCAACTGACTAACATTACGATATCCTATGCCAGTGTTGTTCTGGCTTCTGAATCAATGAGTACTATTAAATGTATTTAAGAAGAAACCAACAAGTATTCGTCAAAGTCGTTGCTCTCCAAGAGTATGATGTGGAGTGATATGAATGAGGCGATGACAATTTAATAGACCAAAACAAGTTGCTTTCTATATTTATCTCACTGCTGTACACACTAAAAGAATGGATGATGCACAGGATGTAGGCCATGGAAAACGGACTGCAATACTCCTAGGGACATGGAAAACAAGTTCCCAATGTTCAGCATATGGGACAAAAATACCAGGGGTGAGATAATAGTCCATTACCAATACCAAATTACTTGGTTTGCTGGGGTTGACAGCAACTACCAATCTGTTCATCCTCTTGGTTGCCTTGCTTGACCGGATATATTCTTGCGCGCAAGCATAACTAAAGCAACCGGGGTGGAGAGTTCACACAGTGGTAAAAAGCGCTAGACTCGTAATCCTAAGGTTGTCAGATTTTGTTGATTCAATTCTACTGCAGCCATTTTTCTCCTTCACCCACAGTAGTGGTAGATTTACTGCTATATCAAAGGCCAATCCTTCTCATTCCATGTCTATGTGGTGTGGGAAGTAAAAGAACTCTCACCTCGGTAAAGGTATAGGGGTGAGATTTCTACCTACATTCATCTCATAGATTCAGTCAATCCCAAAGTAAGTCTAATTGAACAAATTGGATGTTAAACTACCCTAACAAACAAACGAAATTACAATTGGGGGGCATTCTGGAAAATGACATGATACCAATTAGGACGTCTTTTCCTCTTGTGACACTCTGATTAGCGTTAAAAGCCATGCACAGTGCAAAGTGAAAATAAGATATCAGGATGAGGTTTTAATATGCATTTCCCGTCATACTCTTGGCATAAACTCCCCCAAGCTATGTTGCAGATTAAGTCGAACTTTCAGTGGGTAGATTGTATAACACCCTGCCAAATCTGGTCTCCATAAACTCATTACCACCGACCAGTTATAGAGGGAAACTTGGTTTCCCTATTCCTATATACCTTCAAATATGGTTTGATAACGATAATTAGCATTATTTGCTCACCCACCATCAAACCCAAAGGCAGATCCAACCTTATCAGGTATCTAACACTCTATGTTTTCTCCCCACTGCGCTTTTCATATAAATTTTGTAAAAGACGATCTGATTGGTCTAAATCTCAACCTTGGGTAGTATACGGCAACCTTAGGTAGTATACGGCAACCTTGGGTAGTAAACATAAGTTACTCCACCCCCCATAACGTAAGCATAGAGTGTACGGCCATAGGTATATAGGAATAGATAATATTATTCAGAACTGACCAAAAATATATCTATTACTCCTTGGCCTAGTATGTATTTATGTTAGTGCTCCACCAGACCGGCAATTTGGCATGAAAATCAGCACTGATCCGGCAACCAAACTGTGTCACTTGCTCCTCCCATGGCTGCCCAGGCTCTCTCATGGCCATGGTGGCGGCCTGCAGTCGATGCCGTACTCACAGCAAACCTGTCGGCCGGCCGGTAAAAATATAGCTGATGGAACAGCTTTTTCAGCAGGCTGATGCCCCAGCGAACCCCAGTAAAAACTCAGCAACCTTGCAGCGATGCTCCAACAACCACCAACAGACGCTGATTTTACCCGGCAACAAAGAACCGGTGTCAGCTCTAACCAATGGCAAGCTGTTTCACCAAGCAGTTCTTCGCCAGATCTAAGCCAGATCTGCTGGCAACCGCTGTACAGGCTCTGTACAACATTTTCTTCTGGTTGGTGGAACACCCACTTTATACCTCAAGTATAATAACTGGGGCAGTGTAGGAGGTCATAGAGATGACAGTGACCGGGCCAATATTTTGGATACTATATGCATGGTTAGCACACGGTTATCTAACACTATCACTACCCAGATATCGGTAGTTATAGGTGACAACACCTGTATTGTGAGAGTTGGATTTATTTTCTACTCAAGAGACTGACAAAGATTGGCCCAGGGTCATCAGGGATCATAAAACTTTGATATTCTAACAGTAGAACTTATCATTTTTAGAACATTATTAAAGAACACAACAAAGCCCAGCAGGTCAGGTCACAAGTTGACTCTGCCACACAGGTTGGTGACATCAATACCCGCTGTAGTGATATCTGTTGTCCAGGGAGGTGTTTTTTAGACAGTGACATCTTAATTGGTGATCATGGAAAAAGAATGACTGATTGTGAGACCGTTTTAGTATCACCATTTGGTGATAGTTGGCTGCACTTATGGCTATTTCAACAGTTCAACAATAACAAGACCCATTCATAAATAAAAATTTGCCTCATGTATATTACTCAAAAGAAAACTCTGTAATTTGGGATAAAGGCATAATATTCATATAAAATCTTCCACTGCAAATATCTTTTAATTTTGATAGGTTTTCGTATGACTATCAGACCTGTATGACAGATCTGACCCTGTCACTGTTTTGGAAATCAATTGGACTAAATGATCTCCAAATGATTACGACTATGGAATGCAAAACTGTGACCAAGAGCTCACAGCACCTGAGACTGACGACTGTGTTATGATCGTTTATCTATAGAATGTAACGACCTCTTTAAAACAGTCACTATTAACAGCTGTCACAACTATAAAGGGGGTCTTCCACCAACCAGACGAAAACGTTGTACAATGCCTGTTCAATGGTTGCTGGAAAATCTCATGAAATTAGGTTCCCATCTGGTTGGTGGAGCAGGTCGACATCCCGTGCAATGGTTATCTGCCAGACGTCTGCTCTCGATTGCTGGGTTAGGTGAGCGTTTGATGGGGTGGCTGGCACATCGCCCGAGGGTTGCTCACGGTTGCTGCAGGGTTGCTGGGACCTAGGCCGTGGCGACTGTTGAAATGATAAAAAATGCGCTTCCACCCACCAGATTTTCCAGGCGATGCACCAGGCGATGCTCCAACAACCCTCCAAGGGATAGAATTATAGCATCGGCCGAATATCTGATTTATTAGTTTTTTGTCTGCTGGAATTGGGCGTCTGGCAGATGCATTCGAAGACTACGACACCCGCCTATGGGCTCTGCCGGGACCCGCTGCGAGGGAACGCCGCCAACACTGCGCGGCCGACACCGGCGATACCCGAAGTCGCGACCGGACATAGAAGATTCCGACACTTTCGGTTTTTCGGCAGAATTCTAGCACCATAGCGTGCCATACACATTCATAACATCAATCCTTATCTTTATTTACCTTCATTGTTTGATTTAACGTATATTTCTGCGGTTATTTGACGATCTCTGACCATTCCTGTACAAATCCTGACACAGCGACACACCGCTCCGCTTGATACACGGCTTTCGCAGGGTTCAGAGCATCGCAGTGTATCGCCGCACGCCGCGCCACCTATCGAGTTAGCGGAGAACTCGATATTAACACGTGAAGTGCAGCCAACGTCCACGATGTGGCACCACCGTCCGCCCCCCGCTGTCTGTATTGAGCATCAGGTGGGACGTCAGCTAGAGGATCTGCTGGCACTTGGGGCCATCGTCCGAAACATCTGTTCAGTAGAAGCACACACCAGACGCTTGTACGGGGACCAAATGAGCGTCTGCTGGGGTTTTTGGTGGAGCAGCGATGCATTTTGAAGCAATTTGGCCAGACGTTTCAGCCGACGTCTGTCGAAAGGTCGGCTGGAACGTCTGTTTGCCTTGAAAAAACGGTTGTTTGGTGGAATCGACCCTTAAAACACTTCCCAGATGATGGCGAACGTCCAACAGGTGAGGGCTTGCAATAAGGACAAAATAATGTCTGGTGTCTGATAAGTATCCAACATATAACGGCAAGAATCTAGCAGATTTCGGTTGGTGATCGCTGGTGTCTTGTAGACATGCAGCATATACCGACTGGCATAGGCTGGTGGCTGAGGAAAAACAACAATGAAATGATGATTAGTGTAAGACTTCTGACCATGCCTAATCACATTTTCTGGTACAAGTTGGAAAGAAAAGAGGGCATGAATAATGTGCACGCTATATGCTGAAATGAGATTTTCATTGGTATGTATAAATTAAACTAGACAAGTGATAAATTGGTCAGATAAAATGCAATGTAAATTTTGTATGTATATTCAATCCTCTTCGAAGAAACCTGTTGGACAAATGTCTCTGCTGTCTTAATCCTCACCCTGTGCTGGGTGTTCGCACTCATTCCATTTGATACACATGTATTTTCCTTTGTCTAAAGGGACAGCTCCATCAGGCTGACATGAATTCGATGCCGTCGGGTGTCTACCAAACATGCCCACAATATACTAACTGACAGGCTGCTTGAGCATATAGCCTATTCCACCACACCAATGTCTATGCCCGCCTGTGACAGCTATTGACTGCATAATCACAAAAGAGCACTGTATGGCCACTACATGGCCACTGTGTGCAGCTTGTCCAAGTACCTGTTGGAACATGTCCTTACAGGGTATGTTCTACAAGGCTGACTGAAAAGCACCACACAGCCATTAACTGATCGTATTATTGGGATAGCAATGAATCTGACAGTGTTGGGTGTCTTTGAAACATACATATAGTGTAGAAACTCACTGGTGAGTTCAAAGGCTGACGACTCCCGACGGCTGTGTGGGCTACGTTTGTAGGCAACTAACAAATTCTATTTTATTAGGTTTTATGGGCAGTCGCCCGTGACACTGCTGTGCAGCTATTGCCAATAAGTGTGCTCCCTTCTCCACTGCACCAATTGATATATAATCACCTGACAAAAGGCAGTTGTGTGGTCGCTATGAGATGTTCTATTTTTGGCGGTGCAGTCAGCCCAGTGGAACACGTCCTTTAACGACTGTTATACGGAAATATAGAAATAGGTGCAGTGGAGCAGGCCACATGATCAACGGTGGCATTATGATGGTGGAATGGCCAAAGGCCACTAAAACCTAATCAAATAGCTTTTGCTTGGTAATGTCCAGCAACGCTCTACGGCTGGCGTACGATATCGGCCTTCGAATGGGCCTGTGGCTTTGTACACAACACCTATGTTTGGCAGATACCTGATGGCATCTAAATCTGGTCACTCTAGGGAATACACCCTTAATGTAAGGGGGGTTCAGGTAACCTGGAAGACAGTGTGTCATGGCTATCTTGTGTTTCTTTCAGGTGGTATGGAAGGTAATGTGTCAATACTAATTATGTGATATAGTATCTAACTCCCAGAGTTTCACTTCTCTAGTCGCCTATTCTAACGTCTGAATCTCCAGTTACTCCCAAAGCAGGTATCAGGGATGCCAGTGTTATTACATGTTGCTCACGGGTGAACATATGGTCGGTGTACATTTGTAAACTTCTGATTGCAAGTACATCTTGTCCTATGGCATACGATGTGATATGTGTTGATCTTTAACTCCATACTCTGCACTTTTCTAGGATGACTGGGACCAAGTCATGTATATTGCATATGATCATAGGATGTAGAGATTCTCATATATGTATATCTTTCGATCTCACTGGCATCCCTGGAAAAGCAGTCCAATCCAGCCATTGATACTTGTTGATATCAGCCGGGAGGAGTATAGTAGACTTTGACTTGTAAAAACTTTCTTTCGGGGATTTTTTATTTCAAAGTCCTCACATCACTTTCGAAATTTCCTCCGCTGACCTAATTTATTCTGTTTAGTTATGTCGTGCCTATAATACGTCTCCACGCTTTGACCCTGATGTGTTCACTGTATCACTTATCTAGAAACAAAGGGAGGCCAACAATACAATCTACAATAAAGAAAAACAACCCCAGACAACAAACCCTCCTGGTGGTTCATGTTGTTAGCACCTGGGATGTTTTGACTTGTATTGTAGTCTACTGTAAACCTTTAACCCCGTTTCGGTGCAGTATAATAGTATTAGATGTTCCCTGCTCTCTATATTTCTATGTAAAAGTGTATACATTCAATGTCAATGGATTGATGAGGTGCATTATAGGGTTCGAAACTGTTAGTTACCCATCATGAAGCATTCATTGATCTTTACCTTTGACAAACTCGATACAGTGCTGACTCATACCATGTATAATTAACAGTTCAAGGCTTGGTTACCCTTTGACAGAATCGACGGGGCGCTTCCTCAGTCAATGTATATGTAATGGTTCAAGCCTTTATTACTCACGACACAGCTTTGACAGATCTCTACCTAGGTATACTGGGCACAGTGCTTACGTAAACATATGTATATACTTGATCACCCATCAAACAGCCTTCACAAATCTCCATCTTAAGGCCTGTTTCCATTGGCCGATGAAAACGGTGTAGATTTTTGGTGTTCTCCTAATAGCCTATTTCCATTGCCCATCACTGATATACAGTCAGCAACCACCAACGGACCTTTAGCGCTGCTGACATATGGGCTTTGAGGAGAACACAGAAAATCTACACCGGTTTTGTAGGCAAATGGAAAAGGGCCTTTTGACAGATTGGACAGGGCCGCTTACTTCGACAACATGGATCTAAAACCTCCAGACTGTTCATTATCCAACGCACGGCTTTCACAAGAAGCTACCATTGGCTTCGCCTCCCTTGTCCTTCTTTTGATTAAGTGTTTCATCTTATCAAGCCCATATCTTCAAACTCGAGTATGACAGATCTCTTGGTATTGAGGTATCACCCTATATACATCACTTCATAAAAATGACAATACATTAAAAATACCCAAGATATTACAATGATTTTTTCTGTACCCTGCTTTGTGGACTCATTCATCATTTCTCTTTCGTGTATAGTCCTAATCTCGACATTGTGCTTCAAATTCAAAATCTATTTGGTTACTAAGTGCATTTAGATTTAGACAGGCCTCCCAGTGAAACCTTTAAAACCTATAAAACCTATAAAAACCTATATTTTGATTCTTGAGCCTTTGTTTTTCTCAAAGTAACCTATCTAACCTATAAAAACCTATATTTTCACTACCATGCAGAATGATGTGTACAGAAAATCGTAGAAGTTAACTAGACACAAAGTTAGATTGTCAAATGACAAGAAATCCACATTATCAGTTTATTTAAGAGATCATAAAAGTGTTTAAGAATCAAAAGATGGTGTGACTTTTTGCTGGGCTGGCTGGCCTGTTGGAAACTCAACACACATATACATGCTTCCTGGGTATAACCAGATGAGGCAGACAACCTGATGTTCTCTAATTTAGTACTAGGTACATTTTTTAGAAATCAAGAACTTAAAATAAGGGATTCACTACATTTTGACTGTTATTATGCTGAATATGTTAGCCCTAAAAAACTATTAAAGCCTATGTTTTGGGCCTTGGAAAACCTATAAAACCCTATATTTTGATTTTCAAAACCTATAAAAAACCTATATTGAGGAAGCAGGACACTGGGAGGCCTGTTTAGATAACAGTAGACTATTACGTAAACACTTGTTACATCAGATAGGATGCACCTCAATCGGAAACACGTCGTTTTGCCTTTATTATGGGGTAAATGAATAGATAGGCATTACTAATACCTCAACATGGCATTTATTAAAGCCCCAAAACAGGTTAAATTGGTCATCATCAATAATGTAACCATACACAAAAGCTGTAAACCTGTTATAGTATATTAAAAGAATTGTGATGAAAATTACATTTCAGTTTGATAGTCCAAGTGAATAATCTGAATGATTTATCATGATGAAAATCAGTAAAGAATCCATATCATAACCTAGTCCCCATACCAGTCGACTTTTGACCTCAGACCCCTTGACCTTATGCTACATGTTCATTTGTAGGTGGCGAGGAATCGAGCATGGACCGGCGCCGGGCTGGTGGGCAGGGCCTCACACCGGAGCTGGGTGGCGACACACGGCCATCTGACGCAGTGGACGGCACCCACCTGTCTGAGAGCCAGCGGGAGATGCGTAGCATCCACAACCGGAGTCTGATCGAATACTTTGCCAGGCTTGGTCAGGAGAATACAGATGACACATGCGTCAACCTCGAGTATATTGAGTCGCTGCTGTGGAATCAGGCCAACATCAACTGCACAGATAAGCATGGACAGTCTGTGCTGCATGAGGTATATAAAGTATTTCTACCATTTTACCTGACTCGAATTGACATCCCTCTATTAAGCATCGTTAGTCTGGCTGCATGAGATATGTAGTGTTTCAGACAAAGATTCATATTTATCAGCTCTACATAAGTATTGATTATCCTGCACATGCATTAGATCAGGATTATTCTTCGTGATTTCTACTGAAACTCACAAATGACGATGGGTTGGTCATCCAAGTCCGTAGATAAGTCAAAGAAGCTAAAGGTTTACTTGGTGAACCCCGTGAATACGAGAAGAACGAGTCGTAATATGTGAAGTTTTCACCAGGCGGCACGCGCGTGGGACGTGGACGTGGCACGCTTCTTGCTGGACGAGTGCCGTGCAAACATCGACATTGCTGACGAGAAGGGACGCACCCCACTGCACGTGGCCGCTGCCGTCGACTACCCCGAGATGGTCAACTACCTGATCAAGGCTGGAGGTAACATGTCGCCACCTTCTTTTCATGCAAATCGTCATGATTTCCTCATAGATATCTTTGTAATGTCTACTTTATATATAGTCTATCTTTTTAGTAGGATATTACAATAAACTTATCTAAAAGGAACGTGAAGCTTAAGGTGAAATTGGAAAGTCCCTGTGCCTGCAATAGGGTTAGAGTAAAGAGAGGTACGCCTTCAGAGGTGGCACATATATATGAAGCATTCTGTAACCCTTATTTGAAATAGAACGCCCGCCACACTGAACACTTTAGAAAAGAAATCTCACTCAAATGAAAAAAATATATATGTAGAATAATTGGATTGAGAAGTATTCGGGCTTTTCTTCACTGTCATCTTTCTTATTTACAACAGAACCGTTGAGTATTTAGATATTCATATCATTGAATAATTATGATAGATAGCATATGATTGATCTTTAGTCAGCTTTGCAGTTCACTGTTTCTTTATCTATCTTTTCTGGGGTTGTTTTTTTTAATAACAAATATCAATTAAGATCTTGAGAGACTTTGCTGAACTGTGGAGATTATATCAGTGCCTTACCTGCATATGATAACCCATGTTAATGTGTCACGTGACAGCCAACAAAGAGGCGCGGACGCTGGGTGAGGAGCAGACGCCGGTCCACTTTGCTGCGCGGAATGACGCGTGCGGATCGCTGAAAGCTCTTATCAAGAACGGCTGTCTGTACAAGGATGTACGGGACTACAAGGGTCGTACCCCACTCCACGTAGCTGCAGAACTAGGTCAGTGACGTTCTTAACCGCTTAATCTGTCCTTTTTAAACCTTCAAACCTAATGCCCTGACATTTATCACTCGCTGTGCTCATATTATATAATCGCTCTCCTCACAATTCAGAAAATCTGATCACAGTTACTCTGCTCACACTTCACTTTCACTCTTCATGCAATTTACCTTTTCCCCCTTTACACTTCACCTACACTCTCCATACACATAATACTCCCCCTTTACTCTTCACCTACACTCTCCATACACATAATACTCCTCCTTTACACTTCACCTACACTCTCCATACACATAATACTACCCTCCTCACACTTAACACTTACTCTTCTCACACGTCACACTCACTCTCACCACACTTCACATTCACTCTCCTGAAACCGCAAGACCCAGTGAACATGTCCTCTTTTCGCAATCTCTTTGAAAGACAGTATACAATTGTTTTATGATGTCTAGATATTGATGTGTCTCTGTTGTTATAGATCGTAGTGAGACAGCCCGGTTGCTGTTAGAAGTGGATGATCCGGCGCCTGCAGGTGTGAAAGACAACAGCGGACAGGCTGCCATTGTCTGGATGATCACCAAAATGCCCCCAGTGGTAAGACCTCAGAGATTCTTAACATTCTTAAACTGAATGTACTTAAAGATTGACTTCCTGAAAGGGCTGTGAGCTATTACGACCAAAACATAATGATACGCACACTATCAGTAAGGTCTTGCCCTATTCTTGTAGGTAATTGTAACTCGATTGTTGTAATACTTTACAGAGACATTGATGCTCCATTGAGGATGTTATGGCCACCTACAGCGATAAACGTGTTGCGTTCCATTAAATACAGAACTTCGCGGGTGGGCCCGATCAACTGACGAAACTCGATCGTCCCTTAGTTTATAGTCCCTTCTATGAATAAAACAAGTTTTTGAAGTTGCGGATGAGGAGGTGTTCGAGGGATAGATTTTTGCACCTCTGAGGGTAAAGGCGTATTTCATGATGAGGGTGAGGTCATCTCTGAGATTGAAAATAAGGAAATATGTCAGATTGTGAGGGCTTTGAAAAATCCACTTGTAGTCCTGTTTTTTCTCACTGGAGTGTAATAACTTTCCAGGCCTATGTGTCTGGAAAGGAAAGGAGTTAGTACATAATCCAATAGTACATGATCTGATTATAGACAATAATCTTGAGTACAAATATCTATAAAAAGAAGTATCACGAGGACTCAATTTTAATATTTTTCATTTCACGTTTGCCCTAGGCCAAGATGGCACTCGACCAGTTTCACACCACCGATCGAGCAAACAGAAAGCAGTTCTTCCATCTGAACTGGCTCGAACCAAGAGGACCCGGTGAGTTAGGCTAAAATTGTTGTTCATATTCTTCTTGAATCTCTAGATTTTATTTTCCCATCATTTGTAGACTGTTAAGTATATCTATTCGTCGTCTATATTTGTTTTGGAAGTAGTTGCACTAAACCTGTGTTGCCATGCAATCACCACTTAGCACATGTATATACTAAAATGAAGGAGACGCAAAGAAACTTTTTCCTGATATCATAACTAGATCACTCTTGAAACCGTCTCTTTTCCTTGTGTCTTTGCAGAAGACGACCGACCAGTATTTCCACAAACTGCAGTAAGTGAATGTGTTCCAGTAACAAAGACTTAATTTGAGAAACCATTAGAGAACGTCGACTTCTTAACCAGTGTACGATGATCTCAATACATACATTTGCAATGATTTAAATGAAAAAATATATATCTACTTATTCAGTGAAGGCCCTAGTATGCACCTATTTATTGATCATACTAACAGTGAGATGCTGCTTCTACAAGTCAGTAGATATTACACGCCGTTAATAGATACTTTCACAATGTATCATATGAATATATATATCAGAGCTTTAGAATACCCCTAGGTTACATCAATGCAAACTCTTTTCTTGCAAATTCTTTATTTTTAAAGCAGGAATCGAGGTTTTTATTGAAGATGTTCAATATTTCTGTGAACCCAAGAATCCACATTGGGCAATAATGGGAATATTAACTTTTGGCTGCATCACACACCAGGTTATTGTTGATGGTGCAGCTGTTATTTAAATCTCCGGGAGCTCATCTACCAGCCTGTCAATATAAAGACTCCCTGGCACGAACTTGCTAGCTAACATGTGGGGAACGGTGGATAGAGTCCATCTAACTATTTCCCGCCGTTTTGTGAGTAGTATACAACTCGTTTTTATTTGGCATTTGAGCCAGGCCCTATTCCATCACGGATGGTCCTATGGCGGTCGTGTGAGTAGTACATGGAATTGAGAGTTTGTTGCTGGCAGCTGGAGTTCTCTGTGTTGGAGGCCATTGTGGAAAATTGAGAATTCTCGGTGTGACGGAGACTGCCATTACTGTCTTAAACTATGCCTGATTGGAGGTTTAAACTTTCTGGTTTAATCGGAATGGATGAATAAAGTGTGCTCTCGACTTGTTGGTCTCAGTGGTCCATCTCGGTCGTCTTAGTGGTCCACATGACGAGCAAGGAGGCAGCTAGACCAATATATCCCCCAGGCTGGAGGGAAGGCCTATATTGTCACTTCATCCATTCTGATTCCAATCGTTGTGTCTTTTTTCCGGTCAACAAAACATAAAAAGTCATTTTAAAAGGTCTAAATATCTCCACAGAAGGTATTATTTTATTCACAGCCCATTTGGAGGTCAGCAAAGTATCATACACTGATATCCTAGACCACTTGCAACATATATATCTGATATTTTGTCTACCATCCTCTCATTGTAATTGGTATGCTATGTATCACACCGTATCTGTCTGTGGAGCGCATTCGGGCATTTGTTATGTGGTTGTAGTGTTTTTTGTTTGACGGTATCTGGTTGATTTTGTCCCGGCAGATGCAGGTGATAATAAATTACAAGCAGATCGACCTGGTTACGCACCCAGTCATCACACGCCTTATTGATCTCAAGTGGAACTCGTTCGGGAAGTAGGTCAACAGTCACAGTTCACTGCGTATTCTCGGCCTGAGTATGATGGGACTGTCCTGATTCAGCCAGGCCAGGCCAAGCTCTCTCTGCGTAGGACTACTCGACATAAGTAATATACTTCAGTATCGTAAACAAATCATACGGAAAGAATTAAACTACCTTACTTGTTTCCCCGTCATCCTAGAAAGAAATCGTTCGTGGGGGGACTGAATGTTTTATATCGTGTTGTAAAATCAGACTTTCCTAAACAGTGGGCATAAATGGAAAGACATTGTGCAATAAATCATACCACCAAAATTGTCCCTTCTTCTCATCTCATCTTGTAGATTTAATACCATATTGACACAAGCTTGTGTATGTTCTTAAACCTATTGATATTACCTAAAAAGAACATATTCAAAATGTGTAGGATAACACCTGTTTGTGTGAGAGACAGAGTCAGCTCAGAATAAGCTCATCATGTCAACCAGAGAGAGTTTGAACCTGGTCTCCTGTGATGTTTCACTAACTGAGGTACTAAGCATGCTGCAATATGGTGTGTCCTAACAGTTGAACTAATATACTATTCTTTTCGCCTCTGGTTCATTATTCAGTACTCAGTGTAACCGTTTTCGCATATTCAGACCTTCAGATACTGATACTGGAATATGCTGTACAAAATACTATGTTCAGATATTGTTTTAGTATGCTGTACAAATATTATGTTCAGACATTTTCCCATTAGAAAATAATATGTTACTCACAGGTAAACCTGAACGATGAACCAGGGACTTGGTGTTACAGTGTGTTGATATGTGCTAATATGTATAGTGTGTTAAGTACTTCCATGTTTCTCTGGACGGACGCATAGACAAGGTTTGCGGTGATCTATCTTCAGGTGATTTCTGCTCCAGGGTTGCACCCTACACTAACAGCGACCAGGCTTTGAATAACCCCCTACCGTCACTTGTCCCTCTTGCAGATACAAGTGGCAGTTGCATATCAGAGGTTAGACTTGATTGTCCACCCTGTATTTGAAAGACTTAATAGAATAAAATGGAACCATTTTGGGAGGTGAGTTGTGAGGCTTGCTGATTGCTCAACTAGCTGCTGCTGCTGCCCTGTGCCCAGGCCCCTCGTACACTCTGCGCAGCTAACTAATCACACTCAGACTTATTCTCACAGCAAAGATCACCTTATATACCACTCAACCAACCTTGTTATTTTTCATATGTTTTTAGGCCAAGGTTTTCTCCCTAATGTACAGTTTCTTTATACTATTCGTGCCCTTTTGATGTCGACAACTATGTTAACATTTCACTGACTATTTCTTTGTCATTTTGAACCAGAGACCATCTACAGACTCACCTAACTTTGCGTCACTTTTCTTCTACTACATGCACCCCCCCCCCCCCCCCCGCTTTTTTTATATATTTTTTTATAAACCTTTGTGGGTTTTTTTTTGTTTCATACCCATTTGAGATGATATTGGGAAACCTTTTGCATAACATGCGATATGCTTGTACAATTGCATCGTACCCATGAAAGGATTAAAAGAAGCATATTTTAGATTGAAATGAGACACCACTAAGATAAATGATGACTATATCATGCAATAGACGCGGGAGAATGGTGGTACGTAGTTTTTTTGGGATTAATTTTTTAAAGTTATAAGTCATGTTGGTGGTGACAAAGAAGCCCAATTTGTTGCTAATATAGGATCTTGTAACAGCTGGCCAAAGTTGGGGTAGACTTTATTGAGCAGAGGTAGGTGGTGCAAAGCTTGCCTGAAGCTGATACGGGACCCTATATCAACGACCAAGAATGCAAGTATTCCAATAAATTACGGATATATATACAAATTGAAGATTTTGATTCATGACGATAAGAATTCCGTAAGATCTACAAATCGGCGACGCCAAGAGGCCGCCCAAAGGTACTGTCAGGTCTCCGAAATGTGCAGACTTTTTGGTTTTCAAAGAGCGAGTGAATCCCTTAACTAATCTATATACACACATACCACAGGTCTTGACGTGTTTTGCTACCCCTCACAGTTTTGCAGTTCCCACACTATCCAGTCATTTCTCCTGAAAGATTTTATTCCCTATCTTTTTCTGTCAGTACTTGTATCATTGATCAACAGAGTGGAATCCTATTTCTTATACACCCTGGAATCAGGATGATAATTGACGAACATGGCGAACCACTTACTTATATTTAATCAATATCAATCCCTGGTCTGATGCTGCTAGCCTAAGTTAACTCTGTGGTCTGTCAGTGTCCGTACTAAATTAAGGTGTACCATTACCGTCAAGTTGACCTATCAGAAAATTATCCTCAATGTCTCACAGAACTAGAACTGAGGTACGCCGGTTAGTTATCTTGCCGGTACATGCCGGTTTCTTCACAACAGCCTGTGGACGAGAACAATATCACAGCATCTCATGGTGACTTGGTTTCACCCCTTCGCCCCGCCACAAACAATAGTTCAACCCTCCTTATCTTTCGCACTTGCTGCATGCACTTTTTCTTTTCAACAAGAGTGAGCACAGGAGTGTTGGACTTAAATCAATTCCCGCTTTACTTTAATCATTTGTCATCCGTTACGAAACAAGTCAATACATTTCTTTATATCTTCTCAAGTCATCAACTTCTAACTAAATTCTTTATATCTTCTCAAGTCATTAACTTTCTAACTAAATTCTGTTCTTTAACCCCATAACATGGGAGTGTTTCTTCTTTGGTCAACTTTTCACTTGTCAGATTTTGAAAATGTGTTTTTTCTCTGCAATATTAAACCGTATTTATTTGATATATTATTCAAAGAATTGTTTTGATTTTAAGTTTGACAAGCCGTAAAGTGGTTCGTGAGCATATACATGTGTAGCCTAATTTATTTACCTAAGGCTCTTACCTATTGCTGAAATGCATGACTTCGCCGTCTGCATCTCAGTGATACGTGAGCGAGAATATAGCATTTCATAGTGACTTGACGATGTCATTGTAATAGGTATATATCCATTCCTCATGTGGGGATATGTATGTTCCTTACCTCAATAAGGACTGCTGATGACGATGTATGATATCCTGCCTCTTCCTAAATAATATGTATGCAGAGTTCTGTTCAACCTCTCATGGAATTAAATTGCGTCTGATAGTTACATATGGTACTAAATATGCCACTTCCTTTACATAATGGACCATGTGATCTTTCCCACGTGCTGTATGTCTTGTAAGAACTGGTGATAGTTTGTACACTGAGATGTTGGTTGTATTGCAGGCTGCGTGCTATCCTGTCTACAGTAGTGAACCTGACCTTCATCCTAATGTGGACCATTCAGGGCACTATGCTGGACTACAGCGTCCGTCATCGCTACGACCTGCCCGACCAGTGGTGGCGCATCCTGCTCTTTGTACGTCGCCATTTCTCTAATTACAAGATTAATTTGAAATAGCCGTAAAGAAGGTATTGTGAATAAACCAGAGGAGGGGGTGGTGGCAGCATGGTAGAATGGACAGCAGCATACTGGCGGAGTGGGATGCAGCATAAGGGAGTATTCCATTGGGCTGATGAAAATCTAACATTGTTGGGTGTGTAATATACATGTTATAGTGTACAAACCAATAGCCTATATTTTGATTTTCAAAAGCTATTAGAAAACCTATATTGAAGAAAATTGGTACTGGAAGACCTGAATTGCTTAATATCTTTTAAAAACTTGATATAAGTAATAAGACAAGGCAAACATCTGCTCTCTTTGCTGATGCACCACTTAAATGGCAGTTTTAGATCTGCACCTATTATAAACCACCGTAAAAAAACTTGATATAGGTGAGAAACAGACGCAGATTATTTTCGGCTTAACAGAATACTCGCTATAGAAGAGTGAAAAACACAGGCGTGAATGACGATATAGTGCAGTGAGTGGTGGCACTGTGTTAGTGGGAAACACTACATCCAACCTCCCCTATCTCTGAATTGCCTTTTGATCTAGCTATTGTAAAAGGCGCTATTATCGTAATCTGTCGTTTTTCCCCAGATCACCGAAACCGTTTATATGAAATAGATATCAATGTATATTTTGAAAATAGACTTCTTCGACCAGGAGTATAACCTTACACCAGATCTCATCTTTTCTTTTATCATTCATGAGCTGTCGTAGCTCGAATGAGCACCATAGATCCCAGCAGTGCCCTTAAACTATATCACATGTTTGGTTCCTTTTCCAGATTTTAGCTCTGCTATTGTCAGTCTTCCAGATCAAAGAGGAATTGTCTGAATTCCTGAATTCAAAGAAGATTTATTCGGTGGGTATCATACGAGTCTACATATTGTGAGTAGGAAGTAGTAATTTTCCATAAAATATCTGAAGATATTCTCCCAAACTGATTTTCGGAAAGGGAAGCACTGCTAAGAGAAAAAATCACCACAACATATTCAACAAAACCAAAACAGCTCAAAGGGTGAAAGTGAACCCTTTTTTTAAGGTCATATATGATATCGCAGACTTAGCCATGTGGAATTGAGAACCCTTGCTTAGTGTGTATATCCATCGAGACTGACGATGTGGAATCTTCAGGAACCTCTCAATTTATATCAAAACCCGTGATTTGTTTGTGTGTCTCTTTAATGATGTTGAAATAAACAAAAAGAAAAAAGAAAAAAAGAAAGATGTATTTATAATCTCCCTGGCTTTTAACGCAGCAATGGCGGGAGTGGCGGAAGAAGGAGCTGGAGCGGGACCTGGAGTTCACCCATCCACGATGGCCGGAAGAGGCTCAGTATCTACAACAGGAGATGGAGGAACTCGATAAGACAGGCCCGCAGTACTTTAATGATTTCTGGTCAGTCATCACTTTCTATAAACATATGGACCCTGTTCAAAAGCAAAGTCTAACAAAATTAAGATAAAATTGGACTTAGAGCTTAAGGTCAAGTTAAAGTGAACTGTCTTTTCTATTTTGAGAATTTTGACACGATGTGTTAAAGAAGATTTGTTATTATAAATCACCTAGCTTCACTCTGGTGCTGGAACCAAGTAGGTTGATGATTTCTTGCCTTTTAGGAATATCTTTGACTGGATCTGCTACGCACTGCTGGTCGTCTGCATTATTACACATCTGGTGGATGTCTTCCATCACACCAACTTGATCGCACGGCTCCACATTCGAATCATGGCTGTCACTATCATCCTCATCTGGTTGCGGCTCATGAAGAATGCGCGCGCATTCTCCCTACTCGGGCCCTTCATCGTCATCGTTGGTCACATGGTCAGTGACGTCATCAAGTTCGCCTTCCTGTACCTTGAGTTCTACGTCCCGTTTGGTAAGTGGTTGGTTTATCAGTGGGATTATATAGCTCTGTAGTTGACCATCAGTTAATGCAGTGTAATATAAGCTTTAACTTATCATTTGATATAGTCCTTAAACCCCACTGACAGTTAAGTAGTATGATTTTGATATGATTGTTATCAAGGAGAGTTCTTAATCTTTCAGGAGATGTGCGTTTCCCTTTTTCCATAGGATGTACTGTGTTAAGGGCGTGGGGAAGGTGTAAAGTAGAGGAAATATTGCAGTTCTTGTATCAGTATAGCTCTACATCGGTAAGCATAGCCGGTTGTTAAACCGCTGCTATTCTACCTATAGGTGACGATGTAAAAGCTTCCTTGCTGGCTTGCTTAAGGGACCTCTACCAGCCTTCATTTAGTCGGTGTGTGTTCTAGAGTTCATCCGACATTCGCACTTTGGTGCTTCACATACTTCTCAATCCGCCAGGCGCTAATCTTCAAAACATCAGCTGCCTACCTGCGACTTGTCATCGTATACCCTGCTCTACCCATCCATCATTTTCTCTCCACCTCTGTGGTTGGGGTGCTAGTGTACATGTGGGAAGGAAGGGTTACAATGGGCGCACACGTGGGTGGCGGAATGCAAGGCTGGAGGAGGGAGGGGGTAGGGGTACATGTGGCAGGGGGGGGGGGTATATAAGCGGAAATAAGAATGGCATCCAACCTATATTTACAGGCAGTTATAAACTTAGTAGCAGTAAAGAAACATTTATTCATATATTATATTTATATTTTATGTATGCAATAATATGTATGCATAGCAAGAGACAGAGAGAGTGAAGAAGGAGGCAGACAAAAGCAGCCCCAACAGCTTTCCTCGGGTGGCGGGAAAAAAATGAGTGCCCTACATATACCAGGAGGGATTCCTGGTGGAATAGCTTAAGTTTGCCCCTGACCTAGAAGAGGCGACTGGCTGATGACAGGCTGAGAACAAGTGACAGACTTTTCAGCTGCCCTCGCAGACCAGACCTAGAGGCCGACATCGCTGCGAGGTCGAGGGGTGACCTGATTCCAGGGAAAGAGCTGCTCCATACGTGGCTTATCAGACCACCCCAAGACCTCCAAACAGTATATTACCACATTCCACAAGTTGGTGGTGGGCAGCCGTCGGAATGTGGAATTCTATTCCCTGGTGGAACCCTGCCTTTACTTGCTAAAAGTTTGACTCCTCATACTGGGTAGCAGGCATGGATGCGCCCGACAGAACCATAAGAATGAAGTCCCATTACTATTGGTAGTAAATTATGCATTATCTTCTTCTTTACAGCATGTGCCTTCTCAATGATCTTTGCGGGGCCTAAAGTTCCCGAGAAATACCAGGGTCTGCCAGGTCTGGATAACGTGACTATTACTGTTGGCGGTATGGGAGACACCGGGTCCTTACTCTTCACCCTCTTCAGACTCACTCTGGTCGACGATTATGATTACGATGTAGGTCTTTCATTACACCTTTTGTAAGACTAAATAGCTATAAGTAATTTGATTTTGTTTTATAGTTTTTTTTGCAGTCAATACAATCCCATTGTTCTTCCAAGGAAACATTTGGTATTAAACTGAATGAGAAAATAAGTACATATATCAGAATGAATAAGCAAAGAGGCAAATAGGTAGATGCATTGTAACTGTATGATGCTTTGTAACAGTACATTAGAATAACTGAGTAGTTTGAAGTCACCAATGTAAACATGTATAGCACACCCGATGATGCAAAATTTTCGTCGGGTCACTGGAACACTCCCTTTTGGGGTATTTCCCTAACAATGTGTGATGTTTTAGGGGGATACTAGTTGCCCTAGTTATCCTATAACACTTCTACATAATTTATCACCAGGCATGATTTTTGGGTTATGGAATATTATGTTTTTGAACAGGTTCTATAGAAATTCTATTATACTGTTTGGCGAATTGATATTAAGTTTTGTGTCATTATTTCCTCAGGGTATGCATGCAGTTGACGCCACTATGACCTATCTTCTGCTCTTCTCCTGGTTCGCCTTGTCTGCTATTCTCATGCTCAATCTTTTCATTGCCCTCATGTCAGACACTTTCCAAAGGTACGTAGTTTTTCTTCTATGTATTTAACTCTAAACAATTGTTATGGTAGTCATTTATTACTATTGCCCTATGACACTGTCAATATCTCCATGCATTATTAGCAGGTGGACGGTTGGTCTTTAGGTTATGGCTATAGCCTACTGTAGTACACATGCTTGTAAAGTCACTAGATGACCTAACCACATTTTTGCTTTTTATAGCTAACTAAGTACAGATAGGAATTTGATTTCTGTTTTGGAAAGAAGGTTTTATGGTGGCACAATGCCTTACAGTTTTAATATTTAGTATTTTGGCATGGATTTAAAAAAAAAAGGAATTCAGTTTGGGGGGGACCTTTGTAGTCACAGGTCCATTTTTAAGAACTCCTTTATGGACATATTTCTACCCCTGAAACTGGTTGAATCAGAATATGATATGCCTCATTTGAAAGAGAATAAAAAACAGTAGGTGCTAGGAAGTGGAATTTTCTAAGTAAATTCTATACTTACAGAGATATTCAAGTATTTGTTGAAAGTAGGGGGGATTTTCAGTGAAATGGGCATGCTCAAACAGATGTTTACTCAATATTGATTTACAGTGAGCATTGGTGTAGCATTTACAATCTCCATAAGTGGCACTGACAGTTACTTACCCTCTAGGAAGTGTCATTATTTAGGTGAAATGTATATTTGATGTGCTATTCATGTATTTTTGCCAAATCTCATAATTGGAGGGGGGGGGGGGGGAGGCATGAGGTGTATGAGAGGATGGTTTATTCAGCATATTTACACATAAACAGAAGTCAAAATGGTTCATAACTTTGTTGTAGGAATCAGTCAAGACCTAGTCAAATGATATTGTTTTGTAAAATCATTTGTAATGTCATTTACCACCAGATATTGGCTTGACCTACTTTATTGGTGTACATAGAAACAAAGTTGCGTCCCCCACATGGCTAGGGAGCATGCAGACAGGTCTGTTTGCACTCATCCATGAAGGATCACCATGAATCAAGTATGGCATTAGTGAATGCCATTTGAATCCCCCACAGGTAGCTAAATATATGTGTGCACTGATCCATAAACTGATCTGAGTTCACAGAGGAGTAGGGCTTTAAATAGCCAATCAATGCAGGCCCTTCCCTATTCATGGACTCCCTCCCTCCCTCCCTCCCTCCCTCCTTCCCTCCCTCCCTCCCTCCCTCCCTCCCTCCCTCCCTCCCTCCCTCCCTCCCTCCCTCCCTCCCTCCCTCCCTCCCTCCCTCCCTCCCTCCCTCCCTCCCTCCCTCCCTCCCATTAGAATTAAGATATCAAAATATTTTCAGTCAACAATTTTAAACATGTGTTAAGCTACTTGTAGTGAGTTTTAAATACTCCACCTGCTTATTTGGCCTTTTAAAGGCCAACGATTCTATTTGGAAATGCACATTTAGCTCTTGTTATTCAGTGTTTTCAGGCATGGAATAGTTAAAGTGATACGTATGAGGATTGCTAATATTTAGCTGTAATGGTTTAAAGTGCACCTGTGTATCAATAAAGGGGCTTAGATAATTTGGAATTTATTTATCGTGTCATAGTAGTGGCAATCTACACGTCCGAAACAGAAATAACTGAGGTTAGAGCTATCTGCTAGTATGCACTCACGCGAAAGTAAGACTCGTACAAATAATGGATAGGCTGCTGGATAACAGTGATCATATCATACTTCTCACACATCTCTTATCTGTGTGGACTTGCTCTTATGGTTCAGGAACTGTTGAAAAAATATTCTACCGCCAAACTTAAAACTTTAAACTACAACTTCCTTTGAAAACCCACGGACTTGTGGTAGGAACACCACAGTCATTCACAATGACCGCCAAAAATACTAGGTTTCAAGAAAATAATGCCATTTATAGCGTCTAGGAATATTAGGAGATTACCCGAGTACTTACCCCGGTAAAGTATGGCATGTCCTAGGATATATTCAGCAAAGGAAACCGCTTACATATTTCAAGCATATGCCCAATATATTTGGTTCGCTAAATCATAAGATGCACATCAACAATTTTTGTTTAGACTCCTGCAAGCATTTCTACGCCACATATGTTGATTTCAGGGTGTACGACAACGCTAAAGCAAATGCCGTCATGCAGAAAGCCATCACCATCATGAGCATAGAAGAAGGTCTGTCCAAAAAGAGAAGACGAAAGTTCAGAGAGTTCATCCACACACAGTGTGCCCCCGAGAAAGACTTCTATGACGACGACACAACAGATGTTGGCGGCGAAGACCTCAAGAAAGTTACCTTTCAAATTAAGGTAATTGTGGGTGTGCACTAATGAATGTTTTTAGACATAGGTGTGCATATTGTGCATGACTTTACATATATACGAGGCTTTATAAGTCTGCATACTGTTGATGCTACCTTGGTATTAGCGAATTTGAGTTAAGTCGTTTGCACTGGCGTAATCGGATCTTCGCTTGGTGACGTGATGTCGAAATCGCTATGGAAGCGGAAGCGACGTTGCTAGGGCGAGTTTCCTGTGTATTTGACAGTGTCAACAAGTTTGGACAGCTCTTCTCATCTGTTTCAAGTATAACCAGAGTTCTCGGTATCTTCTGCGTTAGTGAAAATAAGTATTTTGTATGACATTATATTTGTCATCATATTCTGTTCATGATTCACTCAAGAGCAGAGATGAGTAAGTTCTTTCTCAATCAGCCATTGAAGAACTCTGTTTGCTGTACACTTATTTACATATTACAAGTTAAACATTTTCTAAGGCTCGAAACCGGAAATATTATTGATGGGGTATTCAATAATAAAGATAATTTGCCATTGCCTCAAAGCCAGCCAATACAATTAAGGTGATCAGAAGGCCAGGGTTTGATCAGAAGAAAAATGATTGTTCACCTTTCAGGATATTCTTCAAGAACTTCAGGAACAATGGGATATGCTATTCAAACCACATTCTCGTAAACCAAGAAAACAGCAGGTCTTTCCTTCTGTTCTGCTTCAAGCATGAATATCTCTAACCTTGTATCAGAATTAATTTTCACCTTGACGACGATGCAGTAACACATTCCCATTTGGACAATATGCTGAAGGTAGTCATTGCCTCAGTTATTTCACACTCATCCCCAACTTTGTGCCTGCCGCTATTATCTTAGCACGGAACTTCTACACTGTGCTAATCCTCTGCACACATATTTCTGATTTGTTGCTGTGAACTGCATTGATGTGTACAAATTGTGTGCATTCTGGCTCTGAAGATATTGTAGAGAATAATCTTTACAGTTTACTTTGGTTGTCTCTAGTTATACTGCAGTTATATTGTACCATTACTTATGATTGATTAACGTGTATTTTGTAGCAAACTAAATGTTTACCTGTTCTGCGAATATTCGTTTAAGTAACCTTTAAAGAAATAACAGATTTGATGGTTAATTTTGCATTTTGTTTTACCTTTTCAATGTAGAATTTTGGAGACTATGAGGAGTATGACCAGTGATTAAAAATGTTTAAAATTCCACTAGTCTTGGCCTCATATGTATATTCAGAATAAAGAATTGCTATGCGTTATATAGATTTTAATAGTTAATGCAAACTAATATCCGATGTCTACACTAGGTATATTGTCGCTAAGTAGATGTTCTCGCATCTGTCAAGCCCTAAAGGTACTATATGGGTATTTGGAAGAGTGTCGGGTTTTGACTTTGATCCAGTATTCTCTAGTATTTAAAAACAATTTTAGTCAAGACAAACAGGCCTGTTTCCAGCTTTAAGTACATTGGTCTGAACAGATTTTACTATGTGCCCTCCTTGAAATGGATGTTGAAAATACTGAGATATTTGCTTTATCTGATACCATATATATTCCGTTGGCAGGATGATTTAGATGACCTCAAGGAACAAATGTATGATTACGTTCTCCACGCGAAGAGAAGGAACGATCAAGATGCGCCAGACTTCTCTAACATCAGCGACAACAACGACGATGACGATAATGCTACAAGCAGAAAGAAGAAGAGGACGCCCGTGAGCGTGGCGCGCTTTGAGCAGGAGATGGACCAGCTGCAAGACGGACTCGCCGACATGATGGAGCGCCAAAACCAGCTCGCTGAGAAGGTGAAGCGAGACATGAAGCAGATCAAGACGCTGCTACAGCAGGTCGCTGTGTCCACACTAGCCGGTCAAGGTAGGTATAATTGTTTTGATATATTGTCTGTATTACACAAGTAGGATTAAAGCATTGCAGATCAAGACGCTGATAAAACAGATCACTGTGGCTGCAGTCAATGGCCAAGGAGAATCTTTAAGTCTTGCATGTCCTCATATTAATCTGTATAATAAAAGTAGGAGGAAATCGGGGCAGATCAAGACAATGCTGCAGTAGGTCACTGTCGCCCTAGCAAAGATGTGTGTTACATGTAGGATCATCCTGATATTTAGTCTCAATACATTTGATAATAAAGCGAAAGAATGGACCTGTATCTGCAGTGATGCTGTAATGTCTGTAATGTCACGTTATCAATTAAAAAAGATCTCTTTATCAATGTCGTAGAGTTTGATCATCAGACCTTATTTTTGTAATGTTTTGGTATGGAGCCATTTTCTGGCCAATTCATAATAGTTTATATGCCTAATCCATAATCTGTATCTATCGTATGGCATCATGACCTTTGATTCTGTAAAATATATCCCAACGAGTTTGAGGATGACCCGAAGAAACCTTATTCTGTTTCACGTTGTATCTGGGCTATCCAGCAAATCGATTAGACCCTAGAGTTTCGCCTACCTCCCCTGCTGCGGATATGACGTCAGCAGCTCGTCAGAATGACGTCACGGGACCAACAGTTGAGATACAGGGTACTTCCAGTTCTTCAGGTGTGTCCAGTGAATAAGTATGTTGATCGTACTTGCATGGTCTGCATGGAAACAGTGTTGACGCTAGTCACAACCCACACCACCCATAGACATACATAAATCTATACTTTACAGATAAAAAAAGGCCTAATTCCCCTAGCCTATCAAAAGGGTGTGTTCCACCGAATTGTAATACTGAATGTCGCTGCACGACGGCTGTATGGACACCGCGTTAACTAATGAATTTATGTGGTGGAACAGGTCACAACTCGCCGGTGGCGGCCATATAGTAGGCGCACAGCCAATCGCCCGTAAAGTCTGATTAAATAGCTTTTGCCCGTTACCCGCGGCCGGTGCCCGTGCGCCCGCCATGTGGCATCACCTGTGTGGGTCTCGTACACTAAAAACAGGTTTGGCGGTAGCCTGATGGCGTCGAATTCCGGACTGGCGTGAGGCGAAGCCGAGTGAGATAACTACACTGTGGTAATAATATCGCATTGAATCGCACTTCATTTCTATGTACTGACCCCAAAGAAAAAAGCAAAAATTATTCTATACACTGAGGAACTATGATATTTAGCCAACTTCGATCGGATCTAGCTAGTCAAGAGAAATCACAGTGAAAGGAGAGCAGAATAAAGAATAAGAAAAAGGGCACATTAAAAACACATAAAAAAAATTGAGAAAATAAAACGGGAAGAATTGCTAAAGAGAAGTGATTAGAAGAACAGCTAGATAACAAGTGATTAACAGAAAAGAAGAAAAAATATGAGGAATGGAAAAGAGATAAAAGAAGATGGGAAAGATATTGAAACCAGATATAATTCTGCATAGAGAAAACCAACAAGCATAATGACGAATTTTCTACCAGTACTTTTTTTCACTATATATTTTTGTTCAAGCACGTTTCACATTAATTAGTGGAGGGAGATTTTCACACGTTCTAATTCATGTATCACATATTACATAAATGGCGTGCTTTATATTGGAATAGTATAGGGCTATGACCATGCATGGAAACCAGCACAATATGATGTTGAGCATTATCCAGACTAAATAAAAGATCTAAAATAAAAAAATAATAATAATGATTGACGAAAGAGCTCTCTAAAAGAGTATCGAATTTTGGAGTTTCATATCTTCTATCTTATATATGCCATATCTGCAAGAATCATTTTAGAATTTAAAGAAACCTAAGTTCAGCTGAGGATTCCGCCCGTAGTTTAATCATTTGTAGAATTCTGCATCTACATCATTTATAATTGTAATAATCTGTATTCAGGTCATGCGGCAGAGCTGAGCAGCAGTCTTGTAGTAGCACACAGACCCCCGCCAAGCCGAGTAGGCAGTCACCTGGACATGATGACACCGCGGTCATTCATGGACTTCAGTGAACCGACAGCCTATGGGTCTTCAGTTCACCTGCCCAGGCAGCAGTCTGTGATCTCAATACCTCCTGCCAGTAGAACTATCAGCCCGCCTCACCGTGGTGAAGATGACTGGTAAATGGCCGATTCCTTTCTTACAAAGATTTGTCTTTTATTTGAGTGATGTCTACAGAAAATATTGGGAAATTTATCCTTTTCTTGTGTTTGGCTTTAGAACTGAGAACTAAATCATAATTCCCCTACATGTAATTGAGTTAAAAACTGGCTGAATATTTCATGTCCAAACAGCTACATAATCTGATACTAAACTGTACTAATGGTACTTCTGAAGTTCTAATTAGTTACATGTCCATATCTAATGACAAACGTTCTAACAATACCCCACACACCTAATCCGTTTTATTAGGGGGCAAAATCTCTGTTGTCTCGCCAATCATAGGAAAACCCTGCAAGTGGACCATCCTGCAACTTTACCGCTTTTACTCAGAAGACTATTTTTCCCATTTCCATTTTTTTTTCACCAGATCAGTAGACTATACCACAGAGTGGTAGCAAAAAACTGGGTTGTGCCATTGGTTGAGTGGTGAGCAAACACATAGTATCAGTAATTCTTATAAGTTCCTGTTATGATCTATGCATAATACCCTCAAGGTTATTGTGGAAATTGGGTAAAGTGGTTAGTGTGTTAATCCCTCGACATTGGAGATGGTGAATCACTGTTGGCTACTGGGGTGGCGGAACAGGATTTAATATGCTCCTCGTTCTAATAGAAGAGCTAAAGAAAATCAGCCCAGTTACCCAATCACTGCACAGCACAGACCAATTTTGGTTAGGATTGAAGATGGTCCATTTAGCACGGTTTGACTGTATATGGTCTAATAAAATCTGTTTTGATAATAGAATCTCTAATGACAAACTGTAATGGTAACATCAGGGACAACATTGAGAGGAAGAGGCTTGAGGACATGCAGAACCTCCGCCAGAAACTCTCCAAACAACAGCAGCTGGTGTCTCAGCACAACCTGCAGGTGCGCAGCACGTCAGTCACCAGCGACGACGATGGTGAGAACCCCATAGAACTATCAGAAGATCTGAGAATAAATGATTCCTGAAGATTTACAATTTTACCTTTCAATCAACAGATACAGATGGGACACTCTGAAGTCCAATAATATGTTGTGAGCATTATCATACATACGAGATGTTTTTAACAGTATTGTTTTCACAAATGTTTTATGAGCATAGAAGTTTCTTTAGTATATAAATGTTCGGTGTTGATACTGCCCCCGATCAGCCGATTGGGCGTACAGGGACAGTACTAATACAATGATTGATAACCTAGAACCTGGTATTCATTCATAGTATTCTTATATGCTAAGAAAATGTACCAGTTTATTTCTTCTATGTTCTAGACTATCCACCATTGTTTGTGGGTCTCGTGGTAGAAGGAAACTCATGGCTTACTATGTTAACTGATTAACCATCTCATTTCAATAAGAAGAGGAAAGCATCTACTTCCCCATTTTTTTCTTAATGTTTGTCTCTATGCTTCTTGGTCCTTCTAATGTCTAGGTCTGTTCTATCCACGTCTTTATACACGTCTTTATGTTTAATATCAATCTTATCTAAATTATTTGTACACAAATGTTTTGACTAATATAAACAAGATATGTTTTATCAAATATGGGATATCAATATTAGTATTTCTATGCAGCTCAATATTTAGTAAATGACGGTTTGGGATTGTATTTCCTATGTCAATTCACATTAGTTCCTTCTCTGAAAAATTGTGATTGGCCACCCATAGCCCCCCGGGAAGCATCAGTAGCTTCTCAGCGCCTCGAAGACCAGGAATCGAATCACACCGATACGACAGTCATCCAGCCAAGGGAAGCGGAGAACAATATGGTCAGTGCTCTGAGGCATCCACATGGCCTTAATTTTCAAATACACCATATGGGTCAAGACTAACTTAGAAAGCCAATATCAAATCATTGAGAACTGCCTTTGCAAATCCAGATTGTGGCATGTCAAATGACGATTTAACCTGATTCCATTTAACTAAATTGTTACCGAATATTAAGCAAGGACATGGAACCAGTGTAGTACATAATTTCTTTAGGCGAACCCTCACCGCAAGAAACAATATCATTAGAAAGGAAAATTAAGCCTAAAAATGCACTGGAATAGAAAACGCCAGATATAGAATTTTCCAAATCTATTCATCAAACCAGAAGTAGACAAATCTAAGTGAGTCCCTTGGCAGTATCGTGCAATGGGGTTTCCACAATAACATTCTGCCATGAAAAAATACACACGTTTTTATTATTCTGAAGCACCTGACACAAGTTAACATTATCATTAACCAGCTCTACTTGAGAAATATGAAAGAACCAGGCAAGTATTCCCGCAGTATGTCATATTGCTTCTAGGTGTTTGCTTCTTTTCATCCCCTATGCTGCACAGCAAATCATGATGCATTCAAACGCCTTCTGTCAATTATCAAACGCATTTCCCTTCATCCCGTCCTACAGGCATACACAGGGACGCCAGTGTATAGCTTATCAGAGCTTTTCAGAACCCTAAATGTATTCATTTATGACTGTAAATGTCTGTAGATATAGTATTGTTATCTTGTATTTTACAAGTAATTGTTCTGTGTAAACTGAGTGTTCGCTGACTGGTCCTAACTCACTGACTGGTCCAAGCTCCCTCTACCCGACCCTTTGTCTATAACAGGGATGTGAAACCACCGGTAATATAACCATGCTCGTACGTTGACATTGCCATTGGGTTCTATAGCAGCATGAGAGTAAAGGAATTCTCTACACAGCTTCTGTGCTAAAATGCAAAAGCTAACCTGTATAGAGAGTGGTAAACACATCGACAGCAGTGTTGATTCTGAACAACACTTCTATATTGATTTTTATTTAATTTAATCATCATGTTTTGATAAATAAGACTATTTTTAACATATCGGCCGTGCACATTGGCACATTATAAACTAACTTGTATTGATGTTGGGCGACAACCGAATGCTTCCAAATTCATTGTACAAGGCGTTCCTATGTGATCTATGCTTGTTTACAGTAATCCACTACTTTTTATGATGTACAACTGGTCAAACTTAAAGGTATATCCTACAATTCACAGTGGCGCCACCTGATATTGTCTTATACGCCTTTAACACTCTTTTATCATTTTAGAAAATGGGGAGAAAACAGGCTTTCTCGGGAAGTTGTCAGTCAAAGTTAAAGAGACCAATAGTCTATCTTATAGACAATATAAGTATTTATAACATATCACAACCAAATAAGCCATCAAATAGAATTGAGCCACATTTGCTTGAAACAATGGATGTATTTTCTGTACCTTGAATATTAAGCAATTGTAATTAAATCAGATCCCGAACATGAAAATTTAGAACAAATGTTTCCCGTTTGGATGTGTTCCGTCTTTCTAGAAAGCTAAGAACTAGTTGAATAAATAGATATATCTCTAAAATCGATGGAAAGGAACGTCTAAATCAAAACTAGGACTAGTTCTTTTTGGTTTAACGAAGTGACCATCAATGAAACATGAATTTTACTATATGCGTTTCTTTCCATTTTTTTCAGGATGGAGTCATGCCTAACTCGGGTGAAAACTGCTGATCATGAAAACTGAACACCAGAAGCTATTCTTCTCAAGGAATACTCGTCCGGGTTTTCCAAATCGCCCATCATACGTGCTTGCACCTACAGTATTGTAGGACCATTGGCTTGGAGCATCCAATCACCTGTATATCTCTTACATAACGCTGTGATATCCTTCTGCCCTTGGGTTTCTACTGTGAGCAATGGGATTGGAGCATCGTCTTCAGAATGCTACACAATGACAGCTCGTTCGATTTAAACTATGTATAATCGCATCAAATACTTTGAAAAAAAGTAGGACCTACATGCTATCTACCTAGATATATATTATTATAATGCAACAAGGGAGAGGGGGTCAACAAAGGACATAACGAATATAGAATCTGATTAGAATTACAGGTAGTCAAAAATGTCCATACATGATAAAATGTAAAAGCTAATTATTATTATATGAAACAGCCATGTCATTCAGTTTAATACCTAGACCAAGAAGCCCCTAGATTTCCATGGACATGACGTCATTAGACCGTCCATGTAGTCCACCAATGTGGTCCTGTTACTAACCACTAGGTATCCCTCAACGTAAGGTGTATACATAAACATATCTACGTTATATTCAAAACATGTGATATAGCACGAAAAAGCTATTTTATTGTAAAAACATGAAGCTTACTTAAAATCAACATTTCAAAACTTTGGTCAGTAGTTCTGATCGACTGCAGCATTAGGTCTTGTTGATTCGTAGGGGGGAGGCTTTTAAGAAATCAACGAGGTACTCTATGCTATCAGAACAGCTGAGATATGTCTTAGAACATTAATCCAACTTTTTTTATATGAATTTACATTTACGTTTTAGTTACTGTTAAGGAAATCTACCTTTATATTTTATAGCCTGTAAGAATCTCACTGTGATATTCATAAATCATAAATACCTTACACATGCTAGTCTGATTGTCGCTGGTTAAGCAGATCCATATACTGGTAGGCATATCTCAGATCAGCTGCATCTCGATATTATATTTGTATATGATCATATAGTAATAACCAAAATGTTCTGTTCTTGTTGTGGATAGTGCGCGGTATTCTGAAGTTCTATTTGAAAAAATGACGTATAAATAATCGCAGCGTCACAAAAACGATCAGCATGTAATGTTGATGTCCTTTGTTAAAATTCTTAAATCTGTGTTCGTTCTGTGAAATATTACAAGACCTCGTAATTTACTTGGAAATACCGTTTTGTGCGTTATGTTTTAAATGTATTCTAGAAGAGTCGGTGTTAATCAGAGGCACAGCTCTGAATACGTGAAACCTGAGATGCTAGTCAGTTTAGCCCATGTGGTGGTAGCTCTATTAGTAGGTGTGCCTCCAACACTCAGTAAAAGTATACACCTGTATTTATACATAATATATATTACTGTTTTCCCTAATAAAGAATTTGAAAAGAAGTCTTGTACGGACGTCCTTCATAATCAAGTTATACAAAATTCTGGACAACCGATGGTGAAGTGAGGTTATTGACACCACATATGATGACAGTTCGTCACTACATAATTACCTATCAGAATAAATGTAGAGAGCTGAGCTGGATGTCGTTTCAAAGTTCGTATTCCTCAAGTTGAATACTTGGTCCACGCGATGAAAAAAACACTATATTAAATATTTTGATAATACGTCATGAGACCCTAACTGCAAGGATAAGAACTCGTCCAATAAACAGTAAATATCAAAAGTTTTAAAAGAGGTTTTAC
Source organism: Alentia gelatinosa (assembly GCA_950022655.1). Classification (NCBI taxonomy): domain Eukaryota; kingdom Metazoa; phylum Annelida; class Polychaeta; order Phyllodocida; family Polynoidae; genus Alentia; species Alentia gelatinosa. Next base: position 52,776,277 of record OX465579.1, on the reverse strand, counting down.
TCATATACTTCTACTATTTTATGGGTCTCTTTGAATAAGAGTGTAATAATGTTGGCCTCATCTAAACGGTGAAGGACTTTGTCTACGATCAGTCAGTCTTTCGTGGTATATATTTGAAGTTTTTTTTTTTAGCCATATAGCCACGTTAAAATTTTTTTATGTTAATCGAAATGTCGTCGGGAGGTGCCCCTAATATATTTTATAGTCAGCGGATCCTTCCCTCGAACGCCGCGATATCATGTACTTTTCACCTAGAAACATTGTTTTCTTTGCCACCCCGCCTAAGTTTCTTTACGCTCTTAAGCCTAAATAAACGTAATCATTGGGAACACTGTTTATTTCCAATCCTGTGCAAACATCGCTTCCAGGTTGCCACTTGGCAACCACAGTGGTGTCTGTCAGAAAATCGATTCACTTGAATCGATTGCCGCGCCTCTTTTTGGCACTGTCTTACAGTTTAAATGGAGAAATGCAGCCTGAAGATTCTCATAGATGAAACCGCTTCACTCAGAAATACTCCACATGAAGTATTTCAGACACTACAGGGCCCAAACCAACTTGTTGACACTGTTGTCAACGAAAATTCGAAGCCCGACACAACATAAACATTGCGCTGTCAACCTACGACGGACAGCGCTCTGATTGGTCGAAAGGGGTCACATGATATTTTACTATAAATAGGCGTGACAGTTCAAACTGTCATCCACTTTCGCGGTTGCTGCGAAACAAGAACGGTCTCCGATCTAGCCACGTTCACGATTGTATATATTCGAAGTTGAGTACAAATGTACATGTAAACACGGACCTTTATGCGTCTTTCAAGTCCGTGATGTAAACCATAATTTCATTAGTTTCTCAAATGTATTCATATAAATAACTAGGGAGATATGGTCCAACTCGCGTTTCCATAGTAGACCGCGTCGAATAGTAGGCTTCTCGTCCATCTACTATATGCTAAGAGATGACACCAGAGTAATTTGGGTTTTGTCGTCTTTATTTAGGAAGTACACAAATATAATTAGTAGATTCTTCGTACAGCGACCCTTGTCGGATTATGTTTTGAAAATATGTCTTGCAATACAAATTATGTTAAGGGGTCTCAGCTGAAATGTCCCAACTTAGTACTGGTCTTGAGTGACTGCAATCAAGTTATTGCGGTCACTACAGTATCTATTGCGGTCCAATTACAAAGTTTTCAGCCACAGTTAACCATGACCTCTGGTTTACAAAATAAACAACCTATATGGTTTATGGAAAACACATAAGATATATGGCAACTTGCCTATGGGACACAGAAAGATACACTCAATATAACCTATCAGTCCCTTTGATCTGTATGCAGTACAGAATCCACACATGGAGAGTGACAAATAGTCTGTCAGACCCCTATTGAATGAACTACACACATCCAAAACAAATGAAGTACCACAATCTAGAACAATATTATGTTAAACGTCAATTATAACGTTTTAGTTGTGCTGAAGGTGGATGTTGACTAGGCAAGGCTCTGCACGTTTATTACTAAGCATCAACACATCGTTGTATACATAAGACCGTTCATCAACAAACCCCATGGTAATACATATAGTATATTCATACAATATACAGGATATGAAGATTTTCATTTTTTGTTCCCCAGTGCTCTCTGATGATTGTTTATGATATCCCGAAATAATTTTAATTCCTATCGGAAGTAAACTGCTCTGAAATTACTGAAATGATACCTTTCTTACGCACTTGCAACCTATGAGTGTCTTTGAACATAATTTGATTATGTTTTATTAACCTTTTCATGACATACAATACCATACAATTCTCGTCATAAATAGAGAAAGCAATGATTCTGTGAAGCGGACCTTGTTAATAGGCACTCAGTATGGTCAGCTGGTGTGACATAACAAGGTGGAGTAGATGTGATGTCACGTTGTGTTGAATCTGGGCAGGACGGGAAGGATGAGGTTGCCGAATGACGAATCTTGAGTCGTGTAGTAACCGACTGAGTTACCATGAGCATGCTGTGGTATGAGTTACGACAGAAGAGAGTTAGATGAGAATCTAACACACGGTGTACACGTATCGATCTATAAAACATACTTTTCTTGGTGAATAAATGCATGCATGCCCAGAAATTATGTCATATTGAAAGGTTATATCAAAAAGATTGGATTATTCTGAATCAGTATAGCAAAAACACATTCAGATGCCATTTTAATGTTTTGTTATGTGCAAAGTAAGAGATAGGGGAACCTAAAGATATACTCCTACCAATTCAATCTAATTGGATCACGAGAACCTATTCAATTCATCCAATTTATATTTACCAGGCCCATCTTTAAATACGTACGATTTTATTTTTCCCTTTATGAGAGATATTCACATCAAGGATACTGATCTGATTAGAATACAAACTGAGAGTATGGGGATGAAACAAACCTGCAGTGCAGTCCGCTGAGCGGGCGTCATGTGCTGAGGCTCGGCTAGTCCTAATACACTCTGAAAACACAGAGTACAGAATGTAAACAGAGAATGATTATACTGTAAAGAACATACATAAACAAAATACCATGTGAGTAAGTTCAATAGACTCAATATCTGACATGTACCTTATTTAGTGAGAGTATCATTTGTGTATTGCGGGCACTACGGTTCAACAATATAAAAAAAAACCAGCCGAATACTTTTAGGAACATCCCCGATATCAAAACATTATGATACTTACAAAATTGTAAATAACATCTGTAAAAGGACAGGAATTCAAGTGCCAGAGTAGATTTCAATATTGGTCTGTATTGTCTCATACAAATCGACGCTATCACATTCTACAGCTGTCAGCCTGCAAGTAGTACCTGAGTAGGTAACGCTGAGTGCCGACAGTGTTTTTGAATGGACATAAAGCGGCGGCCGCCGCTGCTTTATCTATGCCCCTACTTTAGTTCCTCAACAAGCTGCTAGAAGCTTAAGCATTTTATGATTTTCAAACTCGGCAATAATTTTCATGATTTTCTTTCACTTTTGGACACTTTTCAGATAATTTGACTGCAGTAATTAAGAGTTTCACAATATTTTAGACCACTTAGAATAAAGACAGAACCACAATGAAATGTGTTCTAGAAAGACCTGTAATCACTATAATGCAATGGACTTATATCAGGAGACTGAGGCGTTTTTAAGATTTTTATATTAGGGGACACTTTTCATGGATTTTTCACTCAGACACTGTCGAGAATTGTGTACTGAATACACTGTCCATGCTGATATTAAATATGTGATCAACAAATGCGTAACCAGCGTAATCTACCTGACCAAAATTTACAATTTGTAAGAATGTCTTCCATTTGTCATTACTATACTATCGTCATATCTTAGCAAATTTAAAAGAGGAGACTTATCAGTCCTTTTGTGTTTTAACCCTTTCACGACCGCTGCTGCATATATGCAGCACCACGCCAGTACCGCTGCTGCATTTATGCAGCACCATAGGAATACCGCTGCTGCATAAATGCAGCACCATGGCAGAACCGCTGCTGCATAAATGCAGCATTTTGATACAAGAACATGGGAGACATTATATTTCCGAAAATAATGGATCGATTTGAAAAAGATTTTTACTTGATAAAGAAAACCATATTATATATAGTATTTAACAGAATTTCTGAAGAATAGTTGCCATGGTGATGTTTATACCTCGCTATAAATAGTGGCGAGTTGAGAAAACAAAGCCTTACGTCTACTATAACACTGAGCGCGGTGGGCGCCACCTATCAGGCACATCACATTTTCATGATTTTTTCATTAAAAAAAATGTCTACATAAAAAAATAAATTCACAGATGTGTTCCCCACATCTTTTTATCACTATTCACGTAAAAAAAACATAATGTCATCGCGATGGAAAAAAAGATACACATCTTTGTATGTGCAGTGCTATATTGGGCCTATGTACAGGCTTGTGTCAATGGAGCAAAAAAAATGTCTCAAATTCTTCCTGCAATTGGAAATATTAATATAATTATCAAATATCAATCTATTTCATAATGAATGGTATGAAAATAAAGCCTGAAGTCTCTTCTTTTTTTAGGTATCATTCAAATTATCTAATTATTTCTCTAAGTTATTTAAATTTGCTAATTAGTGAGGGACCCCTCTGCACTTCTGGCCATTTTCTAAAGCCTGCAGAATAGGCCGGTATTTAAACGTCTGTACGACGTGCGACGTGCGGTAGTGGTGGGAACGTTCACGGCAGGGGCCGCGGTCGTTAACGCACTGCGCACTACGCTAGGTGCGGTAAGGAAAGGGTTAATACTTCAGGGGACCCTGAGGGTATATAGGGATCACCGAAGATGTAAGCTTTACATTTTGTAGACTTATTTCAGTCAACATTCCATTTTTGTTTTGTTTTTGTGCAATGTGCAAAGTCGGAATTCTGTTATTTGCCGGAAAACTTGTATCCCTGTTCTTAAGAACACTTTTGGTGGAAGAACTGCCCTTGTGACAGAACCAGAAGGAATAAAAAAAAGAAGAAGAAAAAAGAAAGTCAGTGATAAATACTTACCGGGGGGACCATATTAGGTGCAACTGGGCCACTGTCGAGAACAAAAGAGAAAGTGGGTCATTATAGCAGTGACCACAGAGACAACTCAGACGTGTGCAGATCGTAGCATTCAACTATTATAAGCTGTGGTCTATTGTTACATGAGCACAGTTCAAGAGAAGGGCTTGGAATTATGTACAGAGATGCCAATGAGGTCTAGAAAAAAGACATTGGAAAATATCACAATCTTGATTATATCCACTATAATTCTAATACGATAAAGACTTAGTACACTAGCAAATCCCCAAAACCTGGAAATGACGGGAAAACTGATATCTCTTAATGTAAATGACTGTTTATAAGCATGAGACACTATCTATTTACAACTTGTATGGGTCATATCACACTAAATGGTACAATTTAAAGAAATAAGAGGGGCTACAAACATCTGATCTAATCATATACAATTTGTGTTTAACAGATATCCTGACATGTTTTCTGTTGAATAAAGTTCATCATAACGAAATATGCGAAGCTTCCGTCCTAGGTCTTTTGGTACGGACTTAATAACACGATTTTGTTGCTTTATCTGGTTGATTACACTGTTTGAAATTTCCAACAATAGATCATCATTAACAGGTAATGCGCTCTTTTTAAGTACAATGGTCATACTTTACGTAGCTCATGGAGATATCAATTGTGTACTACTCTAGGAATCATATAGCAAACAGCAGGTCGCGAGCAGTTATTTAGACATACTTGTAAATTCCCATGTGTAGGCTACCTTTGGTTACAAGATAATAAACATTCCAGTATCAACTGTTTGTTGATAACAGCTGCTTCCTTTGTCAGTAGATGACAAAGTTTTTGTAATTTTAACATTTTCTGTCCTACCCTTTGAACTACTTGCAGAGACAGACCCTTGAAAGTTGACCTCGGTAATTATACTTCATAACAACTTCAATGGTCGTACATTTATGAGCTTAGACTTTTGAGTATAAATTATAAGTATATATGTGCATCCAACCAGTGTTTCACTTTATTTATGTCATGTTGTATTTCCAACAATGCTTCGTTACAGTCCAGCCCAGATGTTATCAAAAGGAGGTCATTCCCATACATGGTGGCGGACGAAATTTGTGCACGTTGAATTACTCATTGACATAAATCACAAAGAAATGGGGCATAAAAGAAACCCCGTTGACTCTTTAACAAATAGGAAAACACAACAACAAAAATAAATTGAATTAAAAATACCGCAAAAAAGGCAAACCCATTGTCTGATAGCTAGTTTGGTCTTTTTTCACACTGTACATTCAGCATTTTAATAGTTTAAACCTCACCTGGCCATGGGTGGTAATGGAGAGTGTGGCATACCAGGAGTCACAGCACCTGGCGGGCCTCCTGCAGGCACCCCACCGCCGCCTTGACCCATACGCAACCGACGCCTCTGCTCCTCCAACTGCTCCAGAATCTTCCGATTTTCTCGGACTAATGAAAGAAAATAATTAACCGATGATAAGTTTATTGTTCTCTTCTGAATACCGCCATGTCGCCCAGGGAAGCAGCAGGCTGAGCAGTTAATTACTCTACAAAACATTGTACCTTACGGCAAGCTACTCTATTATCGCTCTTATGAACTAGAACCAGAAACTACTAACCTTGGCCAGCATTTGGAGCTTGGAAAGCCATCTTTGTAACAATATTATGGATTATTCGTTCATGGAAATGATTTGCGATGACCCATATATCATAACTTATCACGTCATATAAAGAATGGCTGGAAGTAACGTCGCACAGCACCTTGTTCCCTCTAGGCAGGAACTAAATTAAGATAGTCCTGTCGCCTGACGCTAGGTGGCTGCGAAAGCCACCTGGCGTCGGTTGGCAGGACGATTTTAGCGTCGAATACACCGTTCAGATGTCATATAGGGCCTAGCAGACAGCGTATTGAGACATTGCATTAGGTCTCTACTACAATTTATACACCAATTTGACTAGCTCTTACTCACTGTGGTTAGAAATTCCTTTTAATTTTAGACAATACTCGGCTTACAAGGTATGTATGTTTCTGTTTACATAACAATTCGACCAGCTTTCACAGTTTCAATCTCATTCATTGTGAACGGTGACCGACGGTAAGTACTCAGGAATAAGGGTTCCTGCTCAAGATGGCCGACGAGTTGGTTTTTCATTACAATTACAATTTACATGGTGTCAGAAAGTCAATTAAGCTTACCGTACATACTTTATGAACATCAAGTGAATTTGTGTAAAGAATGGAAATACAGATGAGGCTGTGGAAATGTGCCAGGAAAGTATATGAAAATCCTGTAGAGCCTGAGGCTAGCCCAACAATCTGTGAGTAGAGTAAGATACACTCATACAGGGAGAATTTTAGAGCTGCTTGTGACAGCATCTTCTGACATACTTGAGTAAATACATGCTTAGAGACCATTCATTATTTTCGGTAGGGGGGGATGAGCTATTGGAGGGGGGCCGTTTATATGAGGGTATTTATCTGGGGTGCAATTTATTTAGAGGTATTTGCCTTGGGGGGGGGGGGGGGCATTTTATTTAGAGGTATTTACCTGGAAAGGGGGGGGAAGGCGTTTCATTTCATGGTATTTGCCTGGGGGGGGGGGGGGTTAATTTTGCAGTATTTGCCTGGGGGGGGGGGGGGGATTGCATTTCAATTTCAGTGATTTATGTTTTTTTAAATTCATCCACACAGGAGGTTCAAGAACTGTGTATTTTGGATAATCTATACAATTTAGAGGCCAATAATGTCTGATCTCTTCGGCAGGATTAAGAAATTTACATATAAGTATGTTGATTGTGGCAGAGAAGATAATAAGTGAAGTACTGCACTGTTACACCTGGCAGTGCCATGTCTGTGGAGTGGGGGTTCATCATACTAAGACTTCTTGTAATCTGCCATGCAAGAGCTTTTCTGAGATAATGTTTATTGCAACATTTTTCAACGATCATCTTACGAAAGTTAGAAAAATTGTTGGTCTATTGAAGCAGAGACTTTCACAGGGTTATTGTAGGTCCTTGTATTGTCATTTATGTCCTTAGTAATCTGTAATGTTACCATAAAGGTAACAAATAAACCCTGATAAATCAACAGCTGCCTGAAAAAAATGTGAGGTAAATGACAGTAGCTGTGATGAATGACTATTTTGATGAAATTCACTCAGCAAACTCCCAAATCACCGCAGTAATGTTACCCAAGAGATGATACCTTCAATTGCTTATTCATAACCCTTATTTTGCTAGCAGATATCCTTCAACACCACAAATTCAAAAATAATTTACTATGAGAGTGTATTACGTGACTGTGACATCCTCAGAAAACAGCAAAACCTGGGCCCTGTTTTTCAGTAACGACAATCGATATGTAAGACATCTTAGAGCTGTCAGTGTCCTATAGAGAAGACATCTTAGGTGATTGGCCAATGATCTTAGACCTACACCACTTAGGATGCTGTCAGGTGTGTTATAGTCATGATAATCTTAGGGTCACATGGTTCAAAATGTCTTACAAACTGTCTGAGACCTAAGACATCTATGGACATGTCATACCAAATGCGCAACTTCACTTCCCGTAGGAATTAAGCGATGAAATTTTAAACCAGCAAGGGGTACATGTACCCTATAATCCTACCAAATATGAAGAAGACCGGCCGCTCCGATCCGAAGATATTTGTGTTTGATTTTTGTCATAGGAAACGTCTGCTCTGGTGGCCAGTGTACTTTCCCCCACGCCTCCGCTAATTTATGCAGCGACCTTGACATTCACTGCGCACCAGGAGATGGGAGGGTACACTGGCCACTAGACTTGCTCAAGTCTTTGATTATGAGCTTTCAGTGAATTATTAGAATAAATCAATATGAAATGCATTACACCGTGTAAGCTTCCTATAGCTGGCCCAGGAATCAAAGTGTCATCTGTGAGGTGTAGGGGGGGGGGGGGGGGGCTAAGGGAGGCGGTGGCGGCAGGGGTAGGACGTAGGACAAAGGGATTGGGGCCAGTCGAACTGGCCACCAGAGCAGACGTTTGCTATGACGAAATTCAAACGCCAATAACAGCAGATCGGAGTAGCCAATCTTCTTCATATTTGATAGAATTATAGGTTACAATCTATTGAAAAAATAAACTGGAAAATATCTGGATATATCGCCTACAGACAGTGATTCCGGAAGGCATGAATCTGATAGACACCCCAATCTATCATGCAGCGACCTCGCAGTAACACCACGCCCATTGCCTCGTCAAAATTTTTGTATGTATACCTGCGTTTGGCTGTTTACCCCAGGGTACAGCGAGTCTAATTAAGATCACATAATTTAACTCTCCAATTAGGATCAACCAACCCTTCTGGGCTGGTCTGTAGCCACACACTGGTCTAAAATTCACATAGACCCACTACAAGTTAAATGTGAAATATTCTGTTAAAGGTTAAGTTTTCTTGATCACTTTGATAACCCTTTTAAGCGATATATATGATGCCTGAAGAGCTGATTTCAGCGAAACCTTGATCCCCAGTACCCAAAGATCTCTTTTCTGCCCATGTGTGCTCCATTTGGAGCCTTTTTTCTTGTCCCCAACAATATCTGTTGTTGATCTGACAATAGGTTGCTATGTTTCTAGCAATGCAACCATAGGCGAGCAGACGTGACATCATTTGGTGATGTCACGCCCACCAGTGTACATGGTTACGGTGGTTAGGTGCAGTTCCAAAGGTCATTCAAGGTAGCATCAAGTTAAGGGAGCAGACGTTCCCTCGTCTTGAATCTAGTTCTGTTGAAAAAATTGTGAAGCCTGTTCCTCAGAAACAACATCTGGTGCCATATCACCTATATGAAAAAGTCAACAAGGAGATTGAGAGACTGAAAGCTCTGGACAATATTGAAGCAGGGTTCGTACAGAGCATGGAAAACATGGAAAAGCCTGGAATTATACTTTTGGGGTTTCCAGGCCTGGAAAAGCCTGGAATTCTCACAGAGAGCCTGGAAAAACCTGGAAGAGCCTGGAAAATTTAGTTTTGCATAAAAAGAACTTTTTGTCTAAGAAATTCTGGTCATTATTAGCTCTCCTTAGCTATGGTACCTCACTGCCTATGAAATTTCAGTGATTAGGATTAAATAGTTCCAAAAGGCCTTTATTTGACCATGTATAGCAAATTGCAAATAATATAGCATGGGTTTGATTATATGTCTTCATATTTAAAGTTTCAAAAAAATAATTTTGAAGATATCTATCCCAAACCACTGGAATTTCACAGGTAGTAAGGAAGCTGAAGAAAATTTGAACCACATTTGGTTATGAATCACACCTGGTTTTAAAAACAGTGACCAGATGTGCCTGGAAAAAAGAGATTAGAACCTGGAAAAGCCTGGAAAAAGACTGGAATTTTATTGGGCGGTCTATGTACGAACCCTGTTGAAGATGCCGTCGGAACAACCCCTTTTTTCAAACTTTCTTTATTGACCGAATAATCATTTTTATATATGTTTATATTTCGTCAGTTTGATTTCAATAAAGAGGGATTTACTGTCAGTGATATTCAAGGTTGCTGGTTTCAATTGGTTCCCTTGTTGATTGTATAACCATGAGTGGATATATAGGTAGGAGTCTTTACGACGGTCAGGCAGCAAGCCCGCACCCTTACACTTTACTAGTTTGTCCATCCTTGTTTTTAGTTTGTTTATTTACTAACAGTAGGAAAAGATCGGCTGTGTATCTTTATCTGAATAAACAAGTATTTTAAACATATTGTCGCATGGGTCATATTTCATTGTTACCTTATTTTAAAGATTGATTCATACATTATTTGCTTTGTCAGCCTCTTAAACTCCTTAAATGTAGCTGTTTGCCTTACCAAAGCAGGAACACCGTTCCACATAATGCCGCAAACATATTCCATACTTCGCCCTGCTTATTGGCCCTTGGGTTAGTCCATTGGCCATTGTGCATAAACCAAATGGTGAAGTGAGATAATGCCTCAATAGTAGTAAGATCAACACAGCTATTAAACAAGAGCGATACCCAATAGACCCTCCAGAGGTTACTAAACTCCCGATTATCACCCTGGGTAAGTAAAAGCTCTGCTCACGACTGGCTGTGCACTCCACGACCACATGAACCACAGTTTTCCCATTTATAATTGGAGAAACTGAATATAATTTCAGATTTACATGTAGCAATAGCTGAAATTTCTATTTCTGGCATCAGATTTCCAATTTGAAGAATTATAAAAACTGTTAAACTGTAATAATTGTGGGTTACGGTTCAAGGGTCTATCACCATACAACATTAGCAACCAGCGAACACCGGAACTTGTAAACAGACTGAATTATGGGATACCTCAATAGGGCCTATGAACACTGTTGAAGAATTAATGGTTGATCTGAATGGTTCACAGTGGTTATCAAAGATCAATCTGAACAAGGGATACCATCATTTGGAGTTGAATGAAGAAAGTAGGCCAATTTCAACTTCAGACACAGGAAAAATTGTACAGATACAGATGTTTGTGTTTTGGTTTTAATTCTGCTTACGAAGTCTTTCGGGAAAAAGTTGCAGACATGCTCCATGGTATACCTGGTGTGAAGAATATGTCTGATGACATAGTCATATACTCGAAGACATTGGAAGAAGACCAGAGGACAGTTGAGCAGGTATTGGAACGTCTACGTGAATACAACAGGACTGCCAACAGAAGTAAATGTGAGTTCCTCAAGAGTGAAATACAGTTCTTCGGTCATGTATTCCCAAATAAGGTTATTTCACCAAGCGAGAAGAAAGTCACAGCTGTAGTCAATGCGTCATCTCCAGAAAGTAAGGAAGGAGTGAAAAGCCTGTTAGGCATGGTACAATGTCTGTCGAGATTCATCCCAAACTACAATACTTGGGGCTGTTTCACTAGAAGTGAAAAGTCTTGTTGTTTCCAGCAGTGGCACCACAGTGGCAGTGTGCGTTTCATTAGAAGGTGCAGTCAAGCGTGAACGGCACTCGGGAAAGGAGCAGCAGCAACAGTGGCAGTGACCGTTTTACTAGTAAACTGGGTCTTGCTGTACCTGTCACTGTGGTGCTGCTGTTGGCGAGAGGGTTGCCTGTATTGTTGGCGTGTTCTGAGCATGTTCATACAACAGTCTTGCAACAGTCTTGCAACAGTCTTGTAACAGCCTTACAACAATCTTGCAACAGACTTGCAACAGTCTCATAACAGTCTTACAAGTCTTGTATCAGTCTTACAACAGTCTTTAATCAGTCTTACAACAGTCTTACAACAGTATTGTAACAGTCTTGCAACAGTCTTAGAACAGGCTTGCAACATTCTGTATCAGTCTCAAAACAGTCTCACAACAGTCTTGTATCAGTCTTACAAGTCTTGTTTCAGCCTTACAACAGTTTTATAACAGTCTTGTATCAGTCCTATAACAGTCTTACATACAACAGTCTTGTGTAAATAAATGAAAATTATGTATGTATATTGCTAGCGATCAAGGCCTTTCAGCACTCTGTTGTTGTTTCGCCGCTGTGCAACCCTGAGAAAAACATTGTTGGCCGTGAGAGAGTGCGTGATTTGACGTCAGTGGCCACAGACAGAGGCCAGCATAGCGTGACCCTGTGCTCACTGAGTGCACTATGCCATAAAATATGAGTGGCAGTAGGCAACAGCGAGAGTTGGTTCCACCTCGACAGCGAGACCACTGATGAAACACAATTTTGGGATTGACACTGTTGCTGCCACTATTGCTGCCACTGTTGCGGTCCTACCTCTTGCTTTGACCCCATTACTAGTGAAACTGCTCCCTGTTGTAGCACCTCTACACAAGTTAACAAGGAATAGTGTGCCTTGGAAGTGGGAGAAAACAGAACAAGATACGTTTGATGAACATAAAGCATGAATTGCAGACTGGAAGATGATAGAGTAATTCAATATAAACAGTGCAACCAAGTTGATTGTTGATACCAGTCCTGTTGGTCTAGGAGCTGTGCTAGGAAAAGAAGTCTGATGGCACAAACAGATTAGTTGAACCTCTTAAGATGTCACCGTTGCCTGATGGGCCATAGCAGGAAGTTTCATGTGATTTCATGGGTCCATTCAAAGGAGGAGAATCCTTGTGGTATATGATGAGTACAGCTGATACCCAGAAGTCGAAATTGAGTACTCCACCTCAACTAGAGCTACAATTCCAAAGCTTTATGCAATATTTGTAAGGCAGAGTATCCCTGAAGTGCTGAAATCAGACAATTGTCCACCTATCAGCAGCCAAGAATTTGAAGGATGGTCAAAATATGTTGGTTTCACTCATCAGAAGATCACTCCACTTTAGCCAGCAGCCAATGGAGAAGCTGAATGATTTATGAGGACACTGAACAAAGAAATCTGTGCTGCACAAGTGGAGAGATGAAGTTGGAAGCATGAAGTCTTTAAGTTCCTCAGACACTACAGAGCAACCCCTCATTCTACAACTGGACTCTCACCATCTGAAATATTGAATTCTCGAAAGCTGTGAAGGAAACTAGTGAGACAGGTCCTGGAAATACCCAAAATTACAACCGGCAAAAAGGTTAAGTTTTCTGACAGGGTGGTACAGCAGTGGTAGATTTACTGCTATATCAAAGGCCAGTCCTTCTCATACTATGTCTATGTGGTGTGGGAAGTAAAAGAACTCTCACCTCTGTAAATGTGTAGCGGTGAGATTTTTTACCTGAATTCATCACATAGATTCAATCACCACCCTTGTGATGTAAAAGAACCTTGAGAAAGTCTGCTAAGGACTTATTATGGTTGACTGGCCATTAGATCAAACCAAACAAACAAACTAAACAAAAAATCTATGGCTCAAAGTATCTTTTGTCAAGAACATTGATACTCAGTATGGACCTGTGAGACTCTTGTTTTTCTTTAGCCCATGTCAAAATATAGAATAATAAAACTAGGATATTTCATTGCCATAAAACCTGTCCAGAAAAACAGAGAAATCATATACCTATCTGTACTGAGTTATGTCTCCATCTGGTGTTAGTTGGCCGTACTACAGGCTCCATGTTCAAAGTGAGGCTGAGCTTCAACCAGATATTTAGTGTTCTTATAAGGATATAGGTATTAGGCATGTGTCAATATGCTTGGAAAGTGATAGGAACCACAGAGTCCTCTGGGGGAAAATGGCTGCATTACAATTCAAAGATGGTTGTCCCCCCACATGCTATGAAATAAGACAAAAATACATGAAAACCATGCCAAATATAAGTTTCACCTACATAATGATAGCTCATAGGTTGTAAGCAACTGTCAGTGTCACTAATGGAGATGTTACACTAATGCTGAATGTAAATCAATATTGAGGAAATATCTGTTTGAGTATCCCCATTTCACACCAAAATCCCCCCCCCCCCCCCCACTTTTGACAAATACTTGAATATCTTGGTAAATACAGAATCTACCTTGAAAATTCCACTTCCTATCACCTACTGTCTTTAATTCTCTATCAAATGAGGCATACCATATTGTGATTCAACCAGTTTAAGGGGTAGAAATATGTCCATAAAGTAGTTCTTAAAAATGGACCTGTGACTACAAAAGTTCCGCCCCACCCCAAAAAAAACCAACTGAATTCACTATTTTATAAAAATGCTTGCCAAAATACTAAATACTAAGACTCTTTAGGCATTATACCACCATAAAAACCTTCTGTCCAAAACAGTAATCATATTACTATCTCTACTTACTTAGCTATAAATGGCAAAAATGTGGTCAGGTCGCCTAGTAACTCTACAAGCAGTGTACTACAGTAGGCTATAGCCATAACCTAAAGACCAACCGTCCACCTGCTAATAACATAGCAGAGATGTCTGAAAATGAGATTCAGAAAAACTGACATTTCTTGTAAAACCTATTGGCCCCTCAAAACGCCATTTTACCGACAGTAAATATATCTAGATCTCATCTAGGCATTATCATAAGCTGTGTAATCTTCAGTCAATAACAATCAATGATACTATGTTATATTGTCTATTCACTGATTCAGACTAAACATATCTACACATTTCTTCAAATCGGATAAAAATCTCAAACACCATCATGGGATGTTGTTCAAAAACTGACGAGGTAAGTTTCGAGCCAACATCAAGAAACGCCTAACTTCTTAAGTTAACTTATAAATGCTGGTTGCTTTAGAAGCAAAACTTAAATAATAAAAAGATATTAGGCCAATGAGAGTGGCCTGTAATATGAGAAATGAAACATATGCACTAAATTTGCTTAGCCTAAAGGCATTTCCCTTAATCTATCAACGCTTGTCTCTGACAATCTGACAACGTGGCTAGAGCCTTTTTTATTATAACAGGTGAAAGATCTTATACTAATGCAAGCGACGATATCAATCTATAATCATCTTAGTATAAGTCATCAATGATTATATTATTATATAGAAGGGATATTCAAGACTGATGATTCAGGGGAAATCTCTCGCCAATGTGATGGTCGGGGTAGAGGATTAACTACATATGTACTTTTTGTAGGATTCGACTGACTTCCATGGACCCTTGAAGAGCAGGTCATGCACCGACATATTTTGTCTTGTTTTCCTTGTTGCCTTTGTTGGGGGAATGGTAAGTATGATTAGGAAATTTGTATCAGCTGTTTTCACTCTCATCTCTCCTCTGTGTACCCCCTGTGAAATAACTGATACAATCAGTCGTTTCAATATCTTCCTCGCTGTGGGCCACCCGTTTCTGTTCTCTATGGCAGCATAGCAAACGGAATGCTTAATAAATCAATGGAGCAAGAACTACAGTCACTGCCCATTCAGCCCATATACACACACATCTCACTGGAGCGCTCGACCCCAAGGTATCACTTGCCAGTCTTACAAACGAGAGCTATAGACTCGGGCACTGTAACTCAGTCAAAAATGCATGTAGAGACGTCAAATATAAACTGAAATGTGGGAAAAAAACACGAGGAATAATTAAAGATTATTGAGTTATTCATTATATATTGGTTTTTTTCCCGTTCGTTATGCTGGCATAGCGAAGGGAAGGGCTACCTCAACAATGATGCCAATTATGAAACGCGATTTTACTGTATCCGCTGTTGCTGCCACTGTTGTAGTCTGCCATTCGCTCTGAACCCCAAAACTAGTGAAATGGGTCCCTGAAGTGTAACATATATCTATCAGTTTTTTTGCCATGTCATATCGATGCCCTTTCAGAGAAATTTGCCTTCACATAAGCAAAGTTTCCATATACTACTTACTACTGATTCGATATCGAAAGTCCTTTAAAGTCATAGTAGTGTAGGGTTTGGGGCTGTAGAATAAAATGTGCAGCCACAGCACGCGGTGTAATGAACATTAACTGCTACCTTTTGTTATAAGACAGTAAATAACCGTTTGGTTATTACAACTCTCCACATTACATCCATTTATTGTAAGAGTCAGATGGAACGTATTAAAATAAGAGTGGATGGATAAGAGTAGAGTGGAAAGTGTAACTAACCTTCCGTTCAGTATCACTGCTCACAATGCATGTTGTTGTCCATGTTGCAGGGCTATGTCGGATTTCTGGGTTTCATGCATGGTGGAGACCCGTACAAACTCGTGTATGGGGAAGACAGCTGGGGAAACACATGTAACAGGAAGAACGAAAACATCACCGACGCCATTTTCTCCGGACGCGATCTCACTGGCCTCAAGTAAGATACCCGCCTACCTAAAAACCAGTGGAACCATTCTCTATATTTTAATCGTTTTATTGCTGTGTGCTCAGATTGCTTTGTACACCAAGAGTTCAAATAAATGTGCCCGCTTTTTTTAATTTTTGGAAACCGAGTAAGCCTCCTGAAGTGATCTGCATAGATTCCACTGCCTTCAGCATGTTTATACCAGTCCCAACACTATCCAGTCTAGATTATATTAAGCATGTCTTGCATCCGAGAACAACTATGGTTAACAAACAATTTAGAAATACCAATGTACGTTAACCGGTTGCATAAACAACAACAAAAAGATTTGTACTCTACAACACGAATATTTATTAAAAAAATATATATATCAAAAAGTAATGCAGAACTGAGTTAAGGCAATTGAAGTTATAAATAGTAGTTAAGACGTGTATTGCCTTCTGCAGGAAGACATTCTACTTTAACTTCTTTGCGCTGATGGATGACAATCTCGACACGTCGGTGATGTGCGTACTGTCTTGCCCCACCCCCGCGACCCGATTGAATACAACTGCCGATCTCATCAGCTACTCGCAGACGTCTGGTCTCAAGCTGTGTCGTTACGATCTCAGTGTCAGTCTCTACTCCAACGACGAGACGGCTCAGGTCTGTCCAGCCCTGTTCTCTACAGATGTTACTAAGCACGCCTACGGTGTCGGCAATCAGTGAGTGATCTTATGAACTTTGTTAACTTTATAGAAGCAGTTGATAACTGCGGTATTATAAGTGAAAAATGGCTGCTTCCTTGACGCAAAATTTCTCTATTTTTCTGTAACATTACATACACATCGTATCGTATTAATGGTAAAACAAAACTGAAAATCTGTACACATAGCTCCTATGTACGAAATCTTTGTTAGACAAGGAAAAAATACATTTGTATAACTGAAAATATGTATTTCCGTAGGAATAAGGAAAGCTGTGATCTTTGTTACATAACTCATGTAGCAAAAGAATAAATCACAAGGAATGATATTTGTCAATATTTAAAAATCACTAGTTGGCGCCACTATGAATCGTAGAATATATCTTAAATTTCTCTTTGATCTATCGATACACAAAGCACCTATCTTCAGAAATTGTTGTATTACGATGTAAAATATAAGATTTCTCTTTTGTCTGTTCACTCACAGTTCGTCGTTGCTGAATCGTTGCGTACCAGACGAGATCAAGCAGATGGCCACGGTGGGTATAAATGATGCAGTGAAAAGCCTGTCGGCCATAATGCAGTGTGACGACAAGAACAAAGACTTCCTTAGCATCCTGCTGGCCGACATGAAGGCCACGTGGCATGAGGTGCTTTATCTTTCAGCCATGTCGGTGGGAGTTGCTCTCATTGTCGTCATCCTCATGCGCTTTTTCGCAGCAATTATTATATGGGCATTGGTTGTCGGATCTGCTCTAGGGGCGATTGGTAGCACCGCGTTTCTCTGGTGAGTAAAGGATGTGTTGAACTTACTTATACTAATGGCTATCTCGAAATCTCGACACTGTTGAGGTGGCCATTCCCTTTGCAATGCTAGCATAACGAACAGAATATTTAGTTTTTCAGTCACGTTATGATCTTAGCACAGTAAGCTAAGATGTCTCAGCGATTGTAAGACAATTTGCAAAACAAAAGATGGCTGGGCCCTGTTTTTCAGTCACGACAATCGATATGTAAGACATCTTAGAGCTGTCAGTGTCCTATAGACATGATATCTTAGCCGATTTGGGCAAGATCTTAGGTCTAAGACACTTAGGGTGGTCTGAGTTGTGCTATAATCACGGTAATCTTAGGGTCACATGATTGAAAATGTCTTGCAAACTGTCTTAAGGCAGTGATCCACCAAGTGAAAATTAGGGCTGGACGATGTCCGTGCGGATGGAATGTGGACGTCGGCCGCTCCCGCCTCTCGTCGGTTCAAGCCGGTTGGGACAATCGCCTTGGTGGATCAGCAAATAGTGTTAACTCGGCTAGAGCCAGCCGCATTCGCCTCTCGTCGGTCGTAGTCGCCTCTCCCATTTCCCTATCGCCCGTAGCCGTCCGGGCGTCGTCCGGGCGTCGTTCGGGCGTCGTCCGGGCGTCGTCTGGTCGTCACCTCACCTAAATGTCACTGTTCTGCTGATCCACCGATCGCGAGCCGTGTGGAGTCGGCTGGAAACTCCCTAGCCGACACTAGCCGACCCTAGCCGACGCAAATCTGATTCATTTGATTTTTTAAAGGCGGCCGGATGGCCGATGTCGATGAATTTGAAGAGTACGACACCCGCCCACAAGCTTTGCCGGGCTCCGCGGCGAGGGATCACCGCCAACACAGCGCGGCCGACACGGTGATACCCGAAGCCGCGAACGGACATCGAAAACTCTGACACTATCGTCAAAATTCTAGCCCCATAGCGTGCCATACACACTCTTAACATTAATCCTTATCTTTATTTACCTTCATTGTTCGATTTAACGTGTATTTCCGCGGTTATTTGACAATCTCTGACCGTTCCCGTACAAATCCAGACACGCCGACACACTGCTCCGCTCGACACGCGGCCTATGCGGGTTCAGAGCGTCGAAGTGTATCGCCACACGCGGCGCCGCGTATTGGGGAACTCGATTACTACGTAAAATGTGCGCGCCGCCTATCGGATGAATGGAGAACTAGGCTGGCCCGTCCCCGCGAGCGCCGTGTGTACATCATGTGGACGTCGGCCGGCTGGAGATAACTATTTTTGGTGGACCAGCAGATGGCCGGCCGGCCGGCCTAGCCGAATATTGTCGGCTGAGGCCGGCCGGCCGTCTCTGAGCGTCGATTTTGATGGATCTAGAGCTTTAGGAGAGTGCTCGTACGATATCCGATCGATAGCCCGATGTTTCAAATTCAAATGCCGATATCTTCGGAACGGTGTGACCTATCTTCTCCATATTTGGAACGATTATAGGTTATATATATCCCTTACTCGTGTTAAAATTCGTAGGGGAAGAACAGGAAATCCTCTATATAGGCACAGTGAGGTCCGATAGAACCTAAGACAATTCTATACTTGTCTTAGACCTGAGACACTTTCAGCGGCGATCTACTGTGGCGCACTACGATAGTGTCTATAGAACACCAGCCATCTTGTGTCTTGCAAAATGTCTTAGATTCGCAGAGAGATCTTAGCTTTCAAGACTAAGATAATGTCGTGACTGAAAAACAGGGCCCAGGTGTGCTATAGACAGTACCGTAGTGCGCCATGTGAGATCGCCGCTAAAAGTGTCTCAAGTCTAGAATTGTCTTAGGTTCTATCAAACCTCACTGTGCGTATATAGAAGATTTCCTGTGCTTTCCATACAAATTAAGCGATGAAACCTTAACATGAGTAATGCATATGTATAACCTATAATCATACCAAATCTCCTGGTGCACAGTGAATGTCGAGGGCGCCGCATAAATTAGCGGAGGCGTGGGGAAAGTACACTGGCCACCATAGCAGACATTTGCTATGACGAAATTCAAACGCTGATATCTTCGGATCGGAGCAGTCGATCTTCTTCATATTTGGTACGTTTATATGTATACCTTACTCATGTTAAAATTCCATTGCTTAGTTCTTACGGGAAGTGAAGTTGTGCATTCGGTACGACATGTCCATAGATGTCTTAGGTCTAAGACAATTTGTAAGACATTTTCAACCATGTGACCCTAAAATGTCACCTGTTGAGACTATAGCACACCTCAGACCACCCTAAGTGTCTTAGACCTAAGATCTTAGGCATATCCTCTATGGACACTGACGCCTCAAAGATGTCTTCCATAAAGCTTGTTGTGACTGAAAAACAGGGCCTAGTTTATGTACTAAAAGAGATTTAAAAGTTTTTAAGCAGCAGTAACAGCAAATGGAAATCATGTTTTGAAACGGTCACTACCACTGTTAGTGTCGCTCATGTTCAAAGTACCGCTCGCTTAGACCAACAACGAACGGAATATCAGCTTTTGAAACGAGTTTTACAAATTGTGAAATGGATCCCTGTTTTGCAGTGTAAATTTCCACTGTGGTGCTGTTGAGTTTGGTTTGGTTTGATTTGGTTAATTTAACGTCCGATAATCATAATTAACCGTTATCAACCTGCTGTGGTTAGCACTTTTCTAAGAAGCCCCTAACTGAAGTGTAGGGTCTTTTGCCTGGAAGGACCAGGGCCCTGTTTTTCAGTCGTTACAATCTCTAGCTGAGATCCACTGAGATCTGTGAGCGATCTTGAGACCCTTTGGGAGATCAATGGCTGCAGGTGTTTTTCAGACGTGGTCTCAGCTAGCTACAGTGGATCTCAGCTTAAACGATCTCAATCTGAGATCCCTAGAGATCATTTCCTGCCAGGTACAAGATTCTGCAATCGGAAAATATGGATTTGAAACACTTATACTTATTCAAATTAGACCACATAGCGAATATTTGACAATGTCCATTTGATCCAATCCTAAAATTTCATAATTTTCCATTGAGTATTCAATAAGTGAGACATGTTTTACTTTTTAAATGGGTGTTGTTATTTACAAATATGGAACGTCCTTGACCCCACCCTGCTCAAATAAAATCGAGCATTACAGTAGGTATACACAAGCTGCCTGAGAAGTGCAATGCCTGCATTTTTCAGATTATCAGACAAATGTTTATCACGGTGTTTATAACCACAGGAAAACTATGAAATGTTGGATATAGGAATGTCAGATTATTAGTACCCTTTGCTCCAAATATTTCCAAATTTGAATAAGTTTTAGCACCTGAAAAAATAAGTTACGACAAGTATCAACTGGTCTCAGGTTGAGACCGTTTGGGAGATCATTTCACCTGAGATCCCTTGAGATCATCACAACTAAAAAACACCCATAGCACCCGAAACGGTCACATCTCAGTCTCAGCCTGAGATCCCTAGAGATCATCTCAACTGAAAGACAGTTTGCCTTTCAAACTGTCTCAACTTGAGA
Organism: Alentia gelatinosa; assembly: GCA_950022655.1. NCBI lineage: Eukaryota > Metazoa > Annelida > Polychaeta > Phyllodocida > Polynoidae > Alentia > Alentia gelatinosa. The sequence goes on along the minus strand of OX465579.1, from coordinate 52,755,066 downwards.
TTGTCTCGACTGAAAAACAGGGCCCAGGCTATGTACTGGTTTTTATAACTTTTCTAAAACATTGGGTTCCTTATGGAGTCAAAGAATTTCTTTCTTGCCAGTGTTGTGGAAAATTTTGTGCATTGATGTTGCATTTTTCAGGAACTTTTCCCTGCTTTTCCTTGTTATCTGACAATTGTAGCATAAGATGCTTTAACTCAAAGGATTGTTGCATGGTTGACACACAGGTGCTAATTCACCTCGTAGGAGGTGCTGTTGAGAGCAGCAATGAATGGAATATCAGATACTGAAACGGGTCCAAGGTTCACAGCCACTAACGTATAATGACAGATAAAATCCCAATAATCTATCTTTTGGATGAAAGACTCAGGTTTCCTAAAATTATGTGCTCTGACTGCTGTACTTCTATTATTATGTTACAGGTACCGCTATTTCACCTTCAATGATTCAACAGAGACGCTAAAGAAAGCCCAGGCAAAGGACTGGATGGTATGTACAAATTGGCGACAAAGTTTATGGTCATATGTGCATTGATATAACAAGGTCAATCCTAACCGCTTTGCCACAGGTGGTCTTGCAGTCTTTAAAGGACTGAATCCGGGCCAGTGCAAATTAGGCAACAGCTTGGCACATTTAGCCCATTATGGGCGGGGGGGTCTGTGGTATATCTGATTTAGGTGTTTGTGGCAGTGCATAACTACCGAGGATGGGCTAACTCATTGACCTGTGTATATCCATTTATCTGTGTGTACTCACATGTTTCCATTCAACCATGTGTTCTCCATCACATGTATACCCAATAGCCTTTGTGTACTCACCTTTATATAATCACTCCTCTATGTGTACTCACTCGCCTTTGTGTATCACCTGTGTTTAACCACTCACCTGTATATACTCATAGTTGTACTGACTCACCTGTACGTAGTCACTCACCTGTATGTACTGACTCACCTGTGAGTTTTCTCTTACCTCTGTGAACTCCTTTATCTGTATGACTCTTACATGCATACTTTCTCATCACTCTGTTACTCACCCACCTGAATGTACACACTTATTTGTGTGCACCTACTCACTTGTGGTCTGCTGGGGTAGACAGCAATTACCAATCTGTTCACCCTCTTGGTCGACTTGCCTCTGTGTGGTGCAGACCGGATATGCTTGCACACAAGCATAACAAAAGCGACCAGGGTGGGGAGTTAGCTCAGTGTCAAAGAGCACTCACAATTGAGTCACAATTGGATTACGGATTCAGCAAGCAAGGTCTTACGTGGACTGGTTGAAACCAATTCAGAACCAGGCTCTATGGCTTTGGCTTGGTGCTTTCAGAACCACAGCTGTTGCAAGCTTACATGTAGAGACAGGGTTCCCTCCCCTCCATTTGAGGCGAGAGAAATTGGAGGGGAAGTCAGATCAAATCCAAGAAATCCAGCATATGCCTAACTATCTAAGGGAAACAGAAATATCTACAGAGAAAAACCAAATGCCATAATACCCCTAGTCATAATGGACCTTGCTAAAAACTCCAAAGCTTCTGACGGGCTATTTTCAGACCACAAGAAGACCTTCCAAAAGAGATTCAAGGGTCATGTGTCCATCAACACAGATGGCTCAAAGGATGGAAAACATACTGGTTATGCCTTTCACACACCCTATGGAAACCTGAGAATGGCCCTTCATGGCAGAAGCAGTATTTTTACTACTGAGGCCAGTGCAATACTGCATTCCTTGTCATGGATAAAGGTGTCAAAACATGAAAAGTTCATAATCTTCTCTGATTCAAAGTCCTGCCTACAGGCACAATCCAGTAAATCCCATCATTAGAGACATTAGACAATCTTACACAAACTTGAAGAGAGAACATGGCAAGGAGGTGGTCTTCTGCCGACTACCTAGCCATAATGGAATTGAGGGCAATGAAGCTGCAGACCATGCAGCTAAGGGAACACTGGGCAGACAATATAGAGCCCATGCAATTCCTCATACAGATCTGAAACCAATGATTAAAGAGCATTTGCAAAAAAAATCACATCTGGAACAATGCCAGAGATAATACATTGAGGAATGTTGTAAAGTCCATCAACCTTAATTTCAGAAAAGAGAACCTGACAAGATCTGAACAGGTGAAACTGACCTGTCTGTAGACCAGTCACACCAAACTGTTTCATGGACACCTTCTAAAAGGTGAATTAGCACCCATGTGCCAGATATGCCAAACACATCTGAGCACTGAACATCTGGGGCCTGTTTTTCAGTTGAGATCATGTTGACTTGAGATCCGCTGAGATCGAAAGTGTTTTTCAGTTGAGATCATTTGAGGTGATCTCAAGTTAAGACTAAGATAAGACCGTTTAGGGTGCTGTGGGTGTTTTTCAGTTGAGATGATCTCAGGGATCTCAAGTGAAAGGATCTCAACTTCAGTCTCAACTTGAGACCAGTTGATACTTGTCTCAACTTTTTTATTCGGTGCTAAAACTTATCAAAATTAAAAGATATTTAGAGCAAAGTGTATCGGTAACCTGGCAAACGTATATTCCAAATTTCATAGTTTTATTGTGGTTATTCTGACCATGAGAGACAATTGATAAGCAACATAAAAGGAAGGCACTGCACCACTCAGCTAGTTTGTGCTGAACCTACTGTAATGCTCAAAGTTAGTTTCAACTTGAGATCGGTCTCAACCTGAGATCGGTCTCAACTTGAGATCGGTCTCAACTTGACATTGGTTCACAAAAGGCATCGCAAGGGACTTGACATAACAGTTTGGGGCGACAATAGGCAATTTAGAGGCTCTGATTTACTTAAACCACAAGAAGATCACTATAGAACTTGAGATAGCTCTAAACTGAGGGCTAGGGATCTCAACTTGAGATCCTTGGAGTTGAGATCCCCTAAGATCGGCTGTTTTGACTTGAGACAATGTCTGAAAAACACTTTCCGCCATTGATCTCAAAGTCGGTCTCAGGATCTCGGCTTGATCTTAGCGGATCTCAAGTTGAGATCCTCTCGACTGAAAAACACCCCCAGCTGATGCTCCACTTTCATATAACAAAGAAGAACCAGGAAAATTTCCTGAAGAATACATCAATTCGCAGTGCCTTCCACAGTACTAGTAGAAAAGATTTCCTAAGAGAATCCAAGATATTTAAACAGATATAAGCAACCCAAAGCTTGGACATCCAGGCACACCACCCTATCTAAGGAATAGGGAAAAGAAAATAAGTGATTAAGCCATTGTAAAGTCTGGGAAGAGAAATTCTAAACTGACTGGATGTAAAATCAACCAAACCAAACCAAGTATTCTGATTTTTAGGTTAAGACAACATGGTTTGTGACAGAAGAACAACACAACAGCGAAATATATTTTAGTAGGTTTCTTTAATGTTATTGATCTAAGCGACAGTGACCATTTTGGCGGCGATCACCTGTGGCACCCTACAACCATGTCTGAAAAACGCTTCCCACTTCCTTTGTTGAGTCAACCTGGAAGTAGGTGGCGCTACGAACCCACCTCTAGGCACTTTGATGGCCATCTTGGAGAAGCACCTATACAATGTTTAGCCTAAGTAACCATTAAAGATATTATAGAGAAACAGGCTTACTGTCTCCGTACGGATAAAATACGCGGTAAAATCGGCGATCAGATGAACCGATGCCGGAGGCAGAGGTTCATCTTTTCGCCGATTTTACCAAGTATTTTATCCGTACGGAGACAGTCAGCCTGTTTCTCTATTATCATATACCTTAAAATATCGAATTTTTAACTTTGCTACTTGGGGAATATTTGGATTTTACCGCCGTACATGCCCCGTACGCCACATACATACCCCGTACGTCACCTAGGTGTCGTACGGGTATAAATACGACATGGGTAGGAGCGGGCAGTATGTGTAGGATATACTACCACAGGTATATAATAATATCTAATATGTGAGGATGTTTAAGATATTTCTGAGTTACTTCTCTTGATAAATTCAGACTTCTCTGACAATTTCAGATCAAATAATAATGTGATGGCCTCACTTTAGACTATAAATGCGATGTCAACAAATCGTCAAAACAACCGATTTTCTTTGAGTTGGAACATTCGAATCATGCCTCGATGGTGTAGATAGTCATATCTAAGCTATTACAATTTCACATGTAGCGATTGCACACGAGGAGGTCAATTAAATTAGCTCTTCACTATTTTAGACCCTGACAGCACTTTGTGGTCACCAGCAATACGGCGGACTGATCTGTTGTCAGGGAAATTTGCATAAATTGGAGGCTATATTAAACAGGAAGTCACCAGATGACTCGGAGAATGGGTCGCACAATCGCTCTCTGATCTTTATTAGAGCGCGCTAAATCATCTAGAGGTTAGAGGGGTCCATATAGGCTTTCAGGGTAATATATGATAATTATCCCTTCACTATCTGTGTGCTATTCACTGTGATATTGAGAACAGAGCAGGGTGCCAGTGTCTGAGGGTCTTAGAGGCATGCCCAGCTGACCATGACCAATCATTCCAAGACCGAAATACCTCATTGACCCACTGCTGCTTGATATGTTTTGATCCTAGTCTCAGGCAGTTAGAGAAATTGCAAGTTGACTGGGTGCAAGTAGGTTACAGAAAACGATCCGTAGACTGAATGTAATCCAAAACCTTTTAGTAATCTATCTAAAATTGCACACTCATTCATCAATGATGAATATTCTATTTGCTCCTAGTTGATCTCAGCCAGCGACCGTTACTACTGAAAAAAACACCTCCCTGAATGTATTTAATCACCTGTATGCACCCACTCACCTGAATGTGCCCCCTCACCCGTGTGTTCTGTGTCATCTGTCTAGATATATGCTTCAATCGTCTCGGGGGCTACAGCAGTCCTGCTGCTCATCCTGCTTGTAATGCGGAAGCGTATCGGGCTCGTAGTGCAACTTTTCCGCGAGGCAAGTCGCGCCATAGCACGCATGCCACTACTACTCATGCAGCCCATATGGACGTTCATATGGCTCGTGCTGCTTGTCAGCGTGATGGGGGTCGTGTACACGTTCGCCGAGACGTCAGGGGTGCCTGTGGTCGACACCAACACGGGCAAAGTCACTCATGATCCGGTGAGTATGCACTGTATTTTTAAAACAGGTCTGCTTTTATATACAAATGTTTATTGATTACATGATTTGATTGACAAATGTTGTAGCTAGTAATGGTTTTTTAGAAGTCTAGAAACTTAAAGATGTAATTTAATGCTCATAATATCGGATATTCAGGGATACCAGGGCCCTGGGCCTTGTTTTTTAGTCACGACAATCGTTATGTACGACATGTTTTTGCTGTTAGTGTATTATAGTCACAACATTTTAGGGGGTCGGCCGATTATCGTAGCCCTACGACACGTAGGGCTGTGTGAGGCGTGCTATAGTGACGACAATCGTAAGGTCACGTGGGTAAATTTGTCTCCCAAACTGTCGTAGCCCTAAGACATCTACGGACATGTCGTACCGAACGCGGAAATTCACTTCCCGTAGGAGTTAAGCAATGAGACTTTATCAGGAGTACGGGGAACATATAAACTATAATCGTACAAAATATGAAGAAGATTGGCTGCACCGATTTGAAGATATTCGCGATTGAATTTCCTCATAGTAAACGTCTGCTCTGGTGGACAGTGTAGCCCTAGGCTCACGTGACCCTAATTTATGCAGTGACCTCGACGGGAGGTGGGAGGGTGCAATGGCCACCAGAGCAGACGATTGCTAAAACACCGGCCATCTTTTGTCGTCCAAAAAGGTCGTAGATCGGCTGTGCGATTGTAGGCCTGCGACACTCACAAATGTCGTGACTAAAAAACAGGGCCCTGTTTTTCAGTCAAGACAATCGTTATGGCCGACATGTTTTTGCTGTCAGTGTATTATAGACGCGACATTTATCGCAGGCCTACGACACGTAGGGCTGTCTGAGCTGTGCTATAGTCACGACACATGGAAGGTCACGTGAGTAAATTTGTCTCCCAAACTATCGTAGGCCTAAGACATCTATGGACATGTCGTACCGAATGCGCAACTTCACTTCCCGTAGGAATTAAGCGTAGGAATTAAATTTTAACAGGAGTAAGGTATACATATAACCTATAATCGTCCCAAATATGAAGAAAATCGGCCGCACCGTTCCGAAGTTATCAGCGTTTGAATTTCGTCATAGGATTCTCTGCTCTGGTGGCCAGTGTAGCCCTATGCTCACGTGACCCTAATATATGCAGTAACCTCGACATTCGCTGTGCACGGGAGGTGGGAGGGTGCAATGGCCACCAGAGCAGACATTTGCTATGACGAAATTCAAACGCCGATAACTTCGGAACGCTACAGCCGTTTTCTTCATATTTGTCACGATTATAGGTTATATGTACCCCTTACTCGTGTTAAAATTTCATTGCTTAATTCCGTCGGGAAGTGGAAAAATCCTCTATATGCGCACAGTGATGTGTTATAGAACCTAAGACAGTTCTATACTTGTCGTAGCGGCCGACATTTTTCGCGGCGATCGTTGGTGCCGCACTACGATCGTGTCTATAAAACACCGGCCATCTTTTGTCGTCCAAAAAGGTCGTAGATCGGCTGTGCGATCGTAGGCCTGCGACACTCACAAATGTATTGCACTGGCCTCAGCAGTAAAAATACTGCTTCTGCCATGAAGGGCCATTTTCAGGTTTTCATAGGGTGTGTGAAAGGCATAACCAGTATGTTTTCCATCCTTTGAGCCATCTGTGTTTATGGAAACATGATCCTTGAATCTTTTTTGGAAGGTCTTGTTGTGGTCTAAAAATATTCTGTCCTGTTTTTCAATCGTAGGTAACGATTGTCTAAGATCGCCCAACGAACGTAGGACAGTTTGGACGATAAAAGATGGCAGCTGTCCAATAGACCCGGTCGTAGCGTGCCACTGGAGATCAGCGACAAAACGGTCGTTTAGAGCGATCATCTTAGAAAAACCATATAATTAGGCATGGTGGTTTTTTTTAGGCATAATAATCGCTATAAACGATAGACAAAGATCGGGGAGCGTCGCAGTAAAGCGGGAGATCCACCAAGCGAAATTAGGGCCGGCCGATGTCCGTGCGGGTGGAATATGGACGTCGGCTGCTCCCGCCTCTGATCGGCTCAAGCCGGTTGAAACAATCGCCTTGGTGGATCAGCAAATCTTATCCACTCGGCTAGGGCCGGCCGCACCCGCCTGTGGCCGGCCCTCATCGCCTCTACCGCACCATCGTCCTCCGTAGCCGTGTGGCCCCCGTGTGGGAGCTGGCCGGGCGTCGCCTCTGGCCAGCCGGCCCAAAATGAAAATTATTTGCTGGTCCACTGACCCAGCCGTGTGGAGTCGGCTAGAAACTCCCTATCCGACACTAGCCGACCCTAGCCGACGCAAAACTGATTTATTTGCTTTTTAAAGGCGGCCTGACGGACGATGTCGATGCATTTGAAGAGTACGACACCCGCCCGCGGGCTCTGCCGGGAGTTGCGGCGAGGGAACGCCGCCAACACGGCGAGGCCGACACGGTGATACCCGAAGCCGCGAACGGACATCGAAAACTCCGACACTATCGTCAGAATTCTAGCACCATAGCATGCCATACACACTCATAACATTAATCCTTATCTTTATTTACCTTCATTGTTCGATTTAATGTGTATTTCCGCGGTTATTTGACAATCTCTGACCGTTCCCGTACAAATCCAGACACGCCGACACACTGCTCTGCTCGATCCGCGGCTTTCGCGGCTTCAGAGCGTCGAAGTGTATCGCCGCATGCGGCGCCGCCTATCGGGGAACTCGATTACTACGTAAAATGCATGCGCCGCCTATCGGATGAATGGGGAACTAGGCTGGCCTGTCCCCGCGAGCGCCGTGTGTACATCATGTGGACGTCGGCCGGCTGGAGATAACTATTTTTGGTGGACCAGCACGGAGAATTTAGGCAATTCCGGACGGCCGAACGGCCGGCCTAGCCGAATATCGTCAGCTGAGGCCGGCCGGCCGGCTCTGAGCGTCGATTTTGGTGGATCTATCGCTTAAGTTGCACACAAGCCAGCGCACAAGAGTGGTGCACTGCCTGCAGAATTTCCCTAATTAAGGCGATGCTCTATTGTGCCGATCCACGTTCTCCCCCCGTTCTCCACTAAATAGGGCAGTTTTGTTCTTACCCCTATCTCACCATAATCGGTGGTGTTGCTCCACAAATAGGACATATAGGCTGCCAGACCGGGCCCTGTTTTTCAGTCACGACAAAAGGTATGAACGACATCTTTCAGCCGTCAGAGATAAGATTTTAGAGGAATGGCCAATGATCGTAGGCCTACTACACTCAAGGGGGTTTGAGGTGTCCCATAGTAACGAAAATCGTAGGCTTCTGCAGGTGAAAATGTCGGCCAAAGTGTCGCAGCCCAAGACAAATATGGACATGTTGTACCAAATGTAGAACTTCACTTCCCCTAGGGTAAGCCGATATATCCTAAACGGTTCCCTGGGCCCTGTTTTATAGTCGAGACGATCTCAAGTTGAGAGCGTTTGAAAGGCCGTCACGGCCGTCACGCTCAAGTGATCACACCTTTGCTCCCTCGAAGGGTGTGTCGCAGCCTATGTTCCTGCCTGCCTGCCTGCCTGCCTGCCTGCCTGCCTGCCTGCCTGCCTGCCTGCCTGCCTGCCTGCCTGCCTGCCTGCCTGCCTGCCTGCCTGCCTCTCTCCCTCTCTCCCTCCCTCCCTCTCTCCCTCCCTGCCTCCCACCCTCCCTTTATGTCTTCTTATTGTTCTCATGATGTGGGTGGTTGGGCGTGTGCGACAGCTCGTGACGGCCGCGATCACAGCCGTCACGCTCAAGTGATCACACCTTTGCTCTCTGACGGGTGTGACGCAGCCAATGTTCCTGCCTGCCTGCCTGCCTGCCTGCCTGCCTGCCTGCCTGCCTGCCTGCCTGCCTGCCTGCCTGCCTGCCTGCCTGCCTGCCTGCCTGCCTGCCTGCCTGCCTGCCTGCCTGCCTGCCTGCCTGCCTGCCTGCCTGCCTGCCTGCCTGCCTGCCTGCCTGCCTGCCTGCCTGCCTGCCTGCCTGCCTGCCTGCCTGCCTCCCTCCCACCCTCCCTCCCTCCCTCCCTCCCTCCTTCCCTCCCTCCCTCCCTCCCTCCCTCCCTCCCTCCCTCCCTCCCTCCCTCCCTCCCTCCCTCCCTCGACCAACCGACCCACCGACCCATCCACCGACTGACCCACCCACCTGCATCCTATAGCTACCCTCCTCGCTGGGATACAGGCACCAATCGATTGAGCACTGACCGATTGACATACCAACCAATCGATCCATCAACCCACTGACTGATCAACCCATCAACCCACTGACTGATCAACCCACCAACAGATTGACCCACTGACTGGCATTGGCAATGCACACAAAGCTGCCTGTTGAGAACCTTTTATCAAACGGGTACCGGGGGGGGGGGGGGGGGGGGGGGTGTTTTTCAGTTGAGACGATCTCAACTTGAGATCCACTAAGATCGATCAAAGATACTGAGACCGAATTTGAGATCAATGGCGGCAAGTGTTTTTCAGATGTTGTCTCAAGTCCAACCAAGGGATCTCAGCTGAAACGATCTCAACTTGAGATCCCTAGCCCTCTGTATAGAGTGATCTAAAGTTGAGACCAATCTCAAGTTGAGACCGACTTTAAGCGATACAGTAGATTCAGCACAAACTAGCTGAGTGGTGCAGTGCCTCCATTTTTATGTTGCTTATTAATTGTGTCTCATGGTCATAATAGCCACAATAAAACTATGAAATTTGGAATATAGGTTTGCCAGGTTTCTAATACACTTGGCTCTAAATATCTTTTCTAAATTGATATGTTTTGGCACCAGATGAGAAAGTTAAGACAAGTATCAACTGGGCCCTGTTTTTTAGTCACAACATTCGCAACTTACGACACGTATCTACCGTCAGTGTGCTAGAGAGATACGATCATAGATTGGTTACGACACTTAGTGAAGATACGACACTTAGGGAGCTAAAAGGTGTGCTATAGTCACGACAGTCGGTGGCCAATGGAGCGGAAATAGTGGTCATAAGTGTCGTATCTCTAAGACCACTCTGGACATGTCGTAACAAACGCGGAACTTAACTTCCCGTAGGAATTAAGCAATGAAATTTGAACACGAGTAAGGTATACATATAACCTATAATCGTACCAAATATGAAGAAAATCGGCCGCACCGTTATGAAGATATCGGCGTTTAAATTTTGTCATAGCAAGTACTGCTCTGATGGCCAGTGTACCCCTACCACCACTGGTCTAATAGCCTAGTGCGGCCACCATTCACCAAACAGCCTACGCTTGTTCCCGGGTAATCCGCTAGGGGGCACGGCGGAATTAGATCCGATCGATAGCCCGATGTTTCAAATTCAAACGTGGATATCTTCATGACGGTAGGTCCGATCGTCTTCATATTTGGTAGGATTATAGGTTATATATATCCGTTACTCGTGTTAAAATGTCATTGCTTAATTCGTAGGGGAAGCACAGAAAATACACAGGGACGTATTATAGAACCTAAGACAATTCTATAATTGTCTTAACTTCCGATACATCTCGCCAAGATAGTTCGATTCAACTTACGACCGTGTCTATAGCACACCCGCCATCTTGTGTCTTGAAAACACACGTAAAATCTTGATCCGATCTCAGCCGATCGTAGACTTGCGATGTCGTGACTAAAAAACAGGGCCCTGGTCTCAAGTTGAGATCGAAGTTGAGATCCTTTCACTTGAGATCCCCTAAGATCGTCTCAACTGAAAAACACCCAAAGCACCCCAAACGGTCTTATCTTAGTCTCAACTTGAGATCCCCTAAGATCATCTCAACTGAAAAACACTTTGGCCCTCAAACGGTCTCAACTTAAGATCGTCTCAACTGAAAAACACCCCCCAGGATTATTCAAAGGGCCCCATTGTGTTTCAGTCGAGACAATCTCAACCTGAGATCAGCTGAGATCCATGAGCGATCCTGAGACCATTTGGGAGATCAATGATGGAAGGTGTTTTTCAGACGTGGTCTCAGTGCGCCAGAGCGGATCTCACGCTGATCCCAAACTATTCCTCATGTCTTTCTCCACATTTAAGCTTTTATTTGACGTCTGTATGTGCATTCTTGACAGGGTTACAGTGCCTGATCGCCGCTAAAACGACCTTAACTTGAGATCCCTAGCGATCAAGTTCTATACTAATCACCTCTTTTTTATGTATGCAAGTGCCTAGGACACTCCTCCCAGCACCCATCACATAGAGGACACTGCCAGAACATCCTAGAGTGAAGGGAGGGTGGTATCACTGACCAATTTTGGTGCTGTTATTTATAACCCTATCAGTCCAAGCAATGCCTTGAAGCTCTTGAGGGTCTAGTTCTGTGGCGTTATCTAAGCCCCCGTTTTGAACTGGGACCAGTATCTCTAGTTTTGGGTTCATAGCCAAAGGAAGACCGGTTCTGTTTGCTATGCCAGCATAACGAACAGGATATACGTGTATAATAAATCAATATCTAATGCATGATTTAATGATTCCAAACTATTCCTCATGTCTTTCTCCACATTTAAGCTTTTATTTGACGTCTATATGTGCATTCTTGACAGGGTTACAGTGCCTGACACTGTAGTTCTCGTTTGTAAGACATGGAAGTGATAGCCTAAGGTAGAGCGATACAGTAAGTGCTGCAGTTGACCACTCGAGAATCATGAAAATCGAGATATTGGTACAAGATACATATGGAATTGTTTGAAGCATGTTTTTTTCTTAAGTATGTTATTATATCTGATAAAATATGTTTTAAAATTGTTGATATGAATGATCAGTTAACAATTCCAGATTACAGAATATCATATATCCAGATAAATATATACATGTATAAGGAGTCTTTTATTTTGCCTGATTTATAAAATACAAAAAGGTATACTGATGGTCGTGCCTCTCCCCCAGGCTCTCCTGATTTACTGAGGCCCGCAAGTCCTTATATTCAAGTGTTCTTTAGGCTTCTGCAGTCGCCGGCATTTTGTAGGAATTATCTGAGCTACGGCCATAAAGTTTGTAAACTGAAAATACAATACGCACTCGGCTCAATGAGAGTGTGTTTGACTCGCGGCAGGTGGAGATCATCAAGTACATGAAGTGGTATTATCTGTTCGGCTTTCTCTGGATCATCCAGCTGGTGTTCGCATGTCACCAGCTCGTTCTCACCGGGGCGGTAGCCTCCTGGTACTTTGCTGAGTAGGTATCAGCAACACTCCACTGTCCTCGGGGATGCAAGTTATCCGCTAAGTTATGGATAACTGAAATTTCAGGATTTTCATTTATAACGATCAAATATTCCGCAAAATCTACCAGTACATACTTTATGGATGGCCCCTAACTGATCGATATTCGTACATTCCACAACTGGAGCATGTTTGCTCTCAGTCCAATACTATCTAAACACAACTTGCATCCCTGTGCTTCACAATGTTACAGAAGGTTTTCTTAAAGGGGGTCTTCCATTGGGCTGACTGAAAGGGCACAAAAGAGCATCGCACGGCCGCCGTTTATCAGGCGGTTACAATAATCGGTGTAGTGGAATAGGCCACACGTTCAACGGCAGCCGCCGCATAGCGTTTTAATGGGCTACTGTCCATAAAACCTAGTAAATTAGCTTTTATCAGGTTCCTGTAAACGTAGCATGCTCGACCGCCGTGCGACTTCGGCCGGTGAACCAGTCGTTCATGTCGGAATCACGGCCAGTCTATTGGAAGTCTCCTTTTTTCTTGTTACTGCGTTGACCTGAAAAATTGTTTTATTGTTCAGTTCGCAAAAGAATGTTGACTTAGTTGTAACCCACTGTGGTTTTTTTTCAGAAATAAGAAGAAGTTGGGTTGGCCCATCCTTGCCTCAATTCGTCGCCTCCTTTGTTACCACATCGGGTCGGCAGCTTTTGGCGCCTTCATCATCGCTCTCGTTCAGTTCTTGCGGATCATTTTGGCCATGATCACTAAAAGGTCGGAAAGCACCATTAATTAATTGATAAAATCCATTACCGTGTTACATTAAAAAACCCACAAATATTAGAGATTGTATCGTAATAAAGGACTAAGAGCAAATGGTATGTGGGTGTGTAGGTATTTTGGTCTCTAGTGATTGCTCATGGTCAGCTATGCATGCCTCTAAGACCCGGAGACACAGGCACTCTGCTCCTTTCCCAATATTACAGTTAATAGCATACAGATAGTGAAGGAATAGTTTTTTGCAGCAAGCTGAAGGTCTATATGGCTACTCTGATCTTTATACACCATATATAGGCGTGCGAACACGCTTTAAAAAGAATTTTCTCAAATCAAATGAATATTCTTTATATCATAAAATGATTCTTCAGATTTAGAAATAAAACTGTCTATTTGTGTTAGTAGATATATATTGATTATTCAGAAAACCAATTTTAATAATTGATTACATTAAAGGTATAAACGAATTGTTAAATGCTATTTTAAAATGCTTTTATTTGGTTCACTCTAAGGTTACGTGGTCGAACAAGCAAGGTGGTGGACTTTATTCTCAAGTGCCTTGCATGCTGCCTCTGGTGCTTTGAAAAAGTGCTTAAGTTTCTAAATAAAAATGCTTACATTATGGTTGGTAAGTCGAAGTGGCATTTTCATTTGTATTGACTACTACTTCATTCTTAATTAGTCATGACCAGAAAGCGGAAATATTAAGGGATACGGTTCACCCCTCTGCCTGATAATCAATATGACACCATCCCACGTCAAGTTTGGTGAATTAGACTGATGACTACTGTTAAATTTAAGAGTAGTTTAAATACTATTAAATTTGGTTGAATTAAATTTCCGCCTTACCCCGACTTGCATCCATCTTGAGGTGTCTTGCCTGCTTTGTTTTAGCTATCTACGGCTACAACTTTTGTCGGGCGGCACGGCGTGCCTTCACCCTGCTCGTGTCGAATGCTTTGCGCGTGGCAGCCATCAACTCAGTGGGAACCTTCGTCCTTCTGCTCGCCAAGCTGGGTGTGGCCGCAGTGCCTGTCATTGTCGGCCTCAAGTTACTCGAGGTATAGCTTGCTCCAGTTTAACACGATTTAACCGATATTGACTGACTGATCCTGACAGATGGACCGGTACCAATAGGCCAATACTGACTGACCAACTGATTCCGCCTGACCTATACTACCTGACTGATTCCAACTGTCTGATATTGACTGACCAATACTGGGACCTGTTTCACTAGTTTCGTGACATGTCTGTGACACCATACAGACATTGGGGTTGTCTAGTTTTGTGACAACACAAGTAGCTGCCCTTAGGTAAAGACAGACCCCAAACATAAGAATTAGACAAATCTACACATCATGGACCTGTTTCACTAGTTTCGTGACAAAAGTGTTAGACAGACATGAAAAGCGGCACCAACAGTGCAAGCAAGAACGGACAAAACGAAGTCTAATGTCTAGTTCTTATGAAACCGGACACACCATCTAGACGCCATCTACTGATCTAGACATGTCACAAAACTAGTGAAACAGGTCCCTGATGGACTCATACTGACTGTCCGAATCCAACTGACCAATACAGGCTGACTGATCCTGACTGTCCAATACAGATAGACACGTACTGACTGACCGAATCCAACTGTCCGATACTTCTGGGCAGTTGCCGTTCACAGTTCCGAGTAATTGTGAAATATTCATTTGTCATTTTACCAAAACAATCGAAGCCCATAGTTCTTCTCCCACAATTTTAAGCATGTGGAAATCGATGATCAGTTATAGGTTATCTAAGTATACCATAAAACAGAAACAATTTTAGAAATTCCGTGGATGGGGATATATGGTCTTTGTGGTGTCCATTGACAGCTTTAAGTGTGGCTTCTCCATCTATGTCTTCATTGATTTATTTATTATGGTTTCTTTACACAAACAATACAAATAAACGTCTCCAAATTCTGAGCGTGTCCATTATGTAGGAGTCGATCGCGTTACTTCTTCATGACAATATCCTATTTTCAGGAAAGGACGGAGTTATGCTTTGTGTGGGCTCCACTCACGGTGATAGGTGTGGCATCCCTGCTCATCGCTCATATGTTTCTGTCTGTGTACGGCATGGCCATCGACACCATCTTCCTCTGTTTCTGTGAGGACTGTGAGCGGAACGATGGCGTCACCAAACCTTACTATATGAGCAAGGGCCTAATGGTGAGTCGTCTCCACGATTTTGTGTTTGTCAGTTGTGGGTTTCATCTGTCAAATTTCCTATCTGCCTAATGTATTATAATAATC
Organism: Alentia gelatinosa; assembly: GCA_950022655.1. Lineage (NCBI taxonomy): Eukaryota > Metazoa > Annelida > Polychaeta > Phyllodocida > Polynoidae > Alentia > Alentia gelatinosa. The sequence continues at coordinate 52,739,743 of OX465579.1, read as the reverse complement.
TTGAAGTCTCCGACAATGTAGTGATTTTATAAGAAGAAAACATTCCAATCAAAGCTTTTAATGTATGTATACATGCACACACAAACAAAATGGACATTTTCTTCGGTTTTGCTTTGCATAGGAATACGTGTCGAACGCATCACAGGCCCTCACTGCCCTAAAAACGAAAGAAAAGAAAGCAAAGAAAGGTACGGGGGCGGCCGACGAGGACAAGGCAGTGGCGAGTCCGGCAGCTACGGCTGGCGGTCAGGCCAAGTCCGGCGTCCAGTGGTAGACGGCTGGACGAGCAGCTGCGTAACTCCAGATACAAAGAACATTATTCACATCTTCATAATTTATCTTCCATGATAAAGCTCGGTCAAACAGAATCTGAGATCTCGTCTGAGATTCTCTATATTTGACTTCACTGTGACCACATTAAAATATTCGAACTTGTTCACTTTGTCCGGGAACTATTGAATACTTTTGTGAAGAATACATCTCGAAAATAGACGCGTATGTTGACGGAAAAGGGATGCGATTAAATTATCATCAAGGGAGTGTGAACATGTGACATTATCAGAGTACTTATATTTAGTGAGAGATTCAGTGCCAAGTTAACAATAAAGTTGAATTACTTAATTCATGTGTTCTATTGACATGCATCTGTTCCAATCATAGTTGTGTAGGATATTTCAGCCACAGATTTCTCACGTAGATAGATATATAAATTCGCCCAATAAAACGTGTACCTTCAGCGTTCGTTGTTGTGTATACATAGCGTGTGGTGTTACGAGGCGTTCGTTATCTCGGGACTTGGATCTCAGTGTCACTCCTGCATGTTAGCTCCGTGGGATTTACCAATTACTAGATTACTGCCCGGTACCCATATGGGATCGCTTTGTGGTGTATTGGAGCCTCACAGTGAGTTGGGCTCCTCCGATTATGTGAGTGAAGGTTTAGTAATTTATTGGAATTTTTTTTTTCTAGTGTGTTTTCAATCTCACCTGGGTCTAATTTCATCTCCAGTTAGCGTATTGCAGCTTTTTGGCTAAATGGCTGTCCTTTTCTAATTTATTTTTTTAGATTGTGGACTAGTCAGTTTTGTTGTCTTTTTGGGGGGAGTACCTTATTCCTTCCTGTTATTGGGGTGTTTTCTACCATTGGTTTCAGTAGTAATACAAGAGCTAAGTGTGCATTGTAAAGATAGAAAAATGGGCCTTTAAAGACAAAATTAGCAGGTAGACGCATTCAAAACTCAATACAGTTCAAGGATCTGCCAGTAATTAATTACTATATTAACAAGGAGTGAGGAAGGGAGGGGGATGGCATCCATGAATAGGGAAGGACCTGCATTGATTGGCTATTGAATGCCCTATCCCTCTGTGAACTAAGCAGTTCATGGATCAGTACACACATATATTTAGCTACATGAGGGCCATTTCAATTGGCAATCAGCAATACCCTGAGTAAAGAGAAAAAGTTTCCAGTTGCCTCATGGTGATAGCTTCATGGATAAGTGCGCAGACCTGTTTGCATGCTCCCTGGCCATGTGGGGTACAAAACTCTAAAGGTAGGTCAAGCCAATATCTGGTGGTAAATGATATTGCAAATAATTTTATAAACCAATATGATTTGAATGAGTCTTGACTGATTCCTACAACAAAGTTATGAACCATTTTGAATTCTATTTGTGTGTAAATATGCTGAATAAACCATCCACTCACACACCTACTACCTCTCATTATAAGATTTGGCAAAAATACATGAATAGCACAATAAATATACATTTCACCTAAATAGTGACACTTCCCAAGGTGTAAGCAACTGTCACTGCCACTTATGAAGATGTTACACTAATGTTGAATATAAATCAATATTGATCGAACATCTGTTTGAGTATGCCCATTTCACCCCAAATCCCCCCCACCCCCACTTTGAACAAATACTTGAATATCTCTGTAAATATAGAATCTACCTAGAAAATTCTACTTCCAAGCACCTACTGCTTTTTATTCTCTTTCAAATATGGCATATCATATTATGATTCAACCAGTTTAAGGGTAGAAATGTGTCCATAAAATGGACCTGTAACTACTTAAGTCCCCCACCCCCACCCATCTGAACTCACCATTTTTTTTTTTAATCGATGCCAAAATACTAAATATCAAAACTGTAAGGCATTGTACCACCATAAAACCTTTCCAAACAGAAATCATATTCATATCTGTACTTAGTGAACTACAAAAAGCAAAAATGTAGTCAGGTCGCCTAGTAACTCTACAAGTAGTGTACTAAGGTAGGCTATAGCCATAACCTAAAGAACAACCATCCACCTGCTAATAACTCTTCAGGCCTAATAATCAAACTATTAAATTGGTTACGAACGGTATATCATCTAAGATCTGTCTAATGAAGGTTTTTGTCGAATTCGTGCATTTGTATTCTTTGCTCTAACCGGTGCCAGCCAGGGAAGGGAGGTGGCTTGACCTGCTGGATTAAATTATGAGAGCTATTGGAACACAACCCCACCACCCCAAATACCAAGAATGCGAGTCGTGCTATATTTAAAAGTTTAACGTTACAGTGAAACTTTATCTTCAAAATAATTCAATGTAAGTGGTGTTTGTTCTATAGCGAATCATTCAGCCGTAGATATACTACAGGGCAATAACAATTGTTTTAGTTATCATTGTTTCATGTAGCGATGAGGTTCATTGTACTTTTCAACTAATAAGGATAGAGAAATTCTTAACAGGAACCAAGCATATCAAAACGCCCATCCAAAGTGGGGAGAAAATATGCAATTATTTTAAGTTTTCGAAGGAAGTATACAAAAGACCATTATACTGACATTGGATGTCAGAGATGCCACCTTTTCCGTTATTTCTGTATTTTTTCAGCTAAATGCAATCTTAAAATACCCTACCGTATATCTGTAACAAACATGCCGGACGCCTGAGCACTGTGCAGGAGAGGCGCTTCTTCTACCCTGTCTTTTTCTGCATGAACGTAGACGTCGATATGGGATCTTTCTGTGCCTTTAGGCCTCGTATTCAACGTGCTATAAAAATATGTATAATATATAGACTATTTTATCAATCATTTCAAGTGACCGTGATATTCAGCCTTGAATATAGCATTGCAGGTGACAGATTAGGGCGTATAGGCCCCTAAACGAATTCATTCATGTTGAGAATGACAAACCCCTGACTCTCCTCCCCACTCCCCCCCCCCCCCCCCAAAAAAAAAGTAAAAAGGTTTCAAACCAAACATACTAGGTGATCGCCACTCGTTCAACAATATGTGGGGGAGTGAAAGCGATTGGATATTATCCGATCAGCATCGAGGAAAACCAACGTAATACAATTCTCATATCCAATGTAGCACACGGCTTATGGCCGTTATTCAGCTTCATTTACAGAAATGTGACATGGGTTTTAAAGTCCCCATCATGGTAATAGATCTTTAAAGCTGAAACAAGATGATAATTTCCGTATTTTATTCATTCTATATACAGGATGTGGTCATGAATGCATTAAGGAGCTTTTACTGGTATATGTAGATATGACGACCATGTCAAATATATCTAGTGATGTTGAAGATACTAGTAATTGGTACGGTCATGGACTTCAGTACGAGGACCATAGTGTCGGGCGAAGTGATTGAAAGATCCAAATTCCTTTCGTTGTTTTGCTGGGTCGGGTGTAAGGTTGTACCCCGAAATTTTCACAACTTTGAAAATGGCAGCTAGTGCTGTAACTGGTATAGCTGCTAGACAGGCGGATTTAACACCATCTGAAACAGAAACACAAAATGTGTCACTTCTATGTAAGGATCTGTTATCTGTCGTAACTATTTGTGATAGTAAAGTGTGGTCCAATGTTTTTTCATATGGGGTTTTAACAATTTTACTTTGATGCTAGATTTTGCAATTTACAATACATCTTTGTTATATGGCTATAACAAGAAAGCTGAATAGTTTCTTCCAATATTTTGTCAATCTTGATATTGCTTCCACCTCAAAGACAATCTTTTGTAAAATATCAGTGTTTGAAATTAAGGATGCTACATGAACCAGGTGTGCCGGGTGGACATTTTGAGAATCAAGGGAATTCTAACAATAAGCAAATTAAAAAAATTAAATTGGTTGATAAAATGCCTCAAAGGTCAATTTCACACAAGAAATATACACTTAGGGATAACCATTATTCATCAAATTATGCTGATGGGTGGCCGGAGTTGGTCCACCGACCTGTTTGAGCATGCCCATTTCACTGACCCCCCCCCCCCCCCCCCCCCACTTTCAACAAATACTTGAATATCTCTTTAAGTATTGAATTTACTTGGAAAATTCCACTTCCTAGCACCTACTGTTTTTTATTCTCTTTCAAATGAGGCATATTATATTATGATTTAACCAGTTTTACAGGTAAAAATATGTCCATAAAGGAGTTCTTAAAAATGAACCTGTGACTCATAAAGTCCCCCCCAACTGAAATCTCTTTTTTCTGAAAATCTGTGAGATATTGTATGGCCATAAAACCTTCTGTCCGAAACAGAAACCATATCCATATCTCTACTTAGTGAGGTATAAAAAGCAAAAATGGGGTCAGGTCATCTAGTGACTTTACAAGCATGTGTACAACAGTAGGCTCAAGCCATAACCTAAAGACCAACCGTCCACCTGCTAATAATCGTCTTTTCTTTAAGGAAAACTCCTTTCTCACTTAAAAAAAAAGAGCTACAACAATTCAACAAGAAAATTTACTTTCAACTGGTATCTATTTTTCTTCTACAATGTAGATGTTCCTATTGCATTTACCTGAACATATTTCTCGCATCCATCGAGAGAATGAATTCTATACGTTGAGTGTATAAATCTGAGCACAGGGAGATTATTGAAAATAAACTTACATCGTGCTCCGACGACGGCCATAGTAGAGACGGCTCCTCCCACTATGTGGTTCACCGGCGTGTCCTTGCCAGTTAATTCTCCCATCAGACAGCTTACAGCCGCGAATGTACCTCCCAGGGCAACTAGTAAAATGCAAAATTCAGAGAATACATTGTCTTTCAGAAACTAAAATTTATAGGTTTTTAATACAGCAATCCGCATGGACGTCCCAAACCGTTTTTCACTCTTCAGTCATCATTCCAAGTTTGGGGGTTATTTACATCATTACTAAGGTCAAAGGTTGTTACTTGCGAGATACGTTGAAACACAGCGGCATGTAGCTAATTTATAATTAGATTGTTTGTTTTGTTATGGATAGCAATTCCGGAAAACCACAAAGTATTCAAGAATCGTCGAGAAACTTACTTCCAGGTCCAGTCCAGTAAACAAATGTTCTGCCGATTCCCATGGCGGTGGTTGGCTTGGAAAGGAGAACCATATCAACCCCTGATATTATTGCTCCTGAAGATAACAAATACATAAATCATTAATACAACACACAAACATAAATCATTACTCATTAGGAAGTTGATTACACCTCTATCTGATAATGATGAGGTTATATTACGGTCATTTGGTTAAGTTGCATACAGGCATGCAGTGTTACAGATCTTTATTGGACATAATCCATCACAAGGATGATCTTCCATTATGTCTATCTGGTTACATCAAAATTTTGATAGCATAGAAACACACGAGTGTAGGAAGAAGATAACAGATGAAGAAAATTATAGTTGTTTAAGAAAGTAATCTTAGCGAATAAATGGATGAAGTCATATCACTACCAACTACCTGGGATGAGAAAGTTTGATGATAGGGGAATAAAGGTGCATGGTCAAAATGGATAAAACATGGTAACGGTATTCTACTAATATTACTGATATAGTGACACCATCAATGAACAACCAGCATAAGGACAGGAATTATGACCACGAACCGCTACAATGTTAACACAGCCAATACTTGTAGGATTATTACACATAATTAATATACAGGCGAAAAGGTGGCAGTCATGGACACTTGGGGAATGTGGCCTTCAAGGTTCGAGCCCCTTTAATCAAACATGATATTCTTGAATTCAACCCTTGTCACTACATGTTTTACATAGGATAGCTGTTCACTCGCCAAAGATGAGAGGCGACGACTTTGTCTATGACTTAAATGCTGATTCCACCTCGCTTACTGTACAATGTTTTTTGCCTGGCATTGTCGGGCTGTATCATGCATAATCTGACTGGACTGATAAATCTTATAAGATCATTATATTTACACCTAATTGTGGAACCCTTAACATCGATTTATTCTGACCTAGCGAGCCTATAGTTTGGCTTAGATCGTGCGTCCTGGTGGAATCAGTACTTTATTCAGGCCCAGGCAACATATACATCCAACATCTCCATTGGGACAGGGATGGTTACGGGTAGTCCGAGAAACTTTGACTTCCTAGCGGACAGTCAGAGAGCACATACCCTTATTCCCATAGCACAGAAAAGCACCTCCTTGGCTCTAAGTAATCCTGTCAATGTCAGTGCGTGTTCATGCACCCTTACCTTCAGGGATGTATAATAAATCCTTTTTGATAGTATAAACTCCTGTTTTGTTCCTTTGTATCACCTTTTGTATCCTTTTTTACAACTGATTTCACCACATTTCACCACTTCTAACTCATGTCAGCCATATTTGATAAACTGGTTCCTGGCAAACCCCTGTGTGGGATCAAAGATGTGCATTTGGTACCAACTTCTTGTAAATTCTCCCAACTGTAGAATGCATTGACATGGATTTTACAAACATTGGCTGTTCTATTATTTAGAACTAATGCAAAGGTAGGAAATTATTGTCGTTTTACTGCATTTTGCCTCAGGAAGCTGTCTTCCACAAAATTAGAAAGATTCTACCTCCATTTATATACAAAAAGCCTGCTGATCTGAGATGTACCAATCTGGTCGACTAGTTTGCCTAGAGCTCTATGGTTGTACACTCTGACTCTCCGCACCGCTAAACAGTCAGAGCCTCTCGGACTAGGTTACGGGCTGCACTAGATTGAGAGGCTCTGACTGAGTGGGTGAATTGCAGAGGGTGTGCAGACGTTAAGGTCCACCATCCGAAAGTAGGGACGTTAGGGCCCACATATCAGGACGTTAGGGCCCACCAAGAGCACACTTATCATAACATTGACATGTATCATTTCAATATGCATACATGTCAAGTCATTACTTACATTTCATATTTGCGGAAACTGTGTCATTTGCGCCGTTTCTAGCAATTGTAGGATCATATAAAATGAGATATTGAACTTCTGCAGGGTGGGCCCTAACGTCCAATTCTGCTATTCTCCCTCCCGGCACCACATATGCGACCACGGCATCGCGGTGCAGCTGAGGCACTACTGAGGCTTTTACACCCCCGGAGTAGGCTGTGCCCTAACGCCCTGACTTTTGCCCAAGTTTTGGCTAGTGTGCCCAAACGTCCTGCAATCTGGCAGTCCACCCTCGGACCAGGACTGCACACACTGAGTTGACAGAGTGACACTGACAGTCACATGTATGCAGTGTAAGCGTTTTCTAAATATCTTTGATTTATCAGGACCGGATAAAGTATATACACTATGCTATGTATAATTTGTCATTACCATCATTATTCATAAGCAATAACACTTGCTAATTTAGATAGACTTGGTTTGATGAATTCGTTACAAGTGAGGGGATTCACTCACTGCCATTGAGGTTGACATTGGTTACTTCTTGATTTTGTACAGCAACATTTAGGGTTTCAAGACAGTCTGACTTGACTCACCAACTTTCCCTCCTTTTACTGCCAAATCTGCTGTCTTGGGAAGACAGTCTTTTCCATCTGGAGTATCATATACATTAGGCATGATGGCTGACAATGTGAAGATGGGATAAAATCCCCAATAAAGCACGTCAAATTCACCAACAACACCTAGCCGACCTTGACATTGCCGGATGGACGTACCCAGAATGCAAACTACCCGGACGTACGTAACTGATTGCCGTTCTTTCTTGTATTTGTAGTTGCTTGCTCGTACCAGCGAATGTCGTTTTCAGACGACTCTCCACCACAACGATGTATTGTTTATTTACTTTGTTCTTTTCTGCGGTTTGGGGTAAGATTATAGTCTGATCTTATATCATATTATTTTTCCATTATTGTTCAGTGTAGCCCGATTAGATTATGCCGTGTAGTTTGCCCATGTACGCTCACCAAGTCCATTATGTCAGGCGATAATATAAGAAAGTGTATTGAAGTCTTGTGAAAGTGACCGAATCGGCAAGTGTAAAACCGGGTCTGTCGCTTGCCATTTCAATTTGTGGAGTAAATGCTAATCTAGGTAGATCATGAATTAAATGAAAGGCGTTTTGTGCATAATACTTATCAATAGTGATTAGTGGTATTTAGATCATGCAATGATGCAGTTAATTGGCAGAGATGCAATGTTTTGTTGTTCTTAAAATATCATTAATAACAAACCGACAAACTTAGACTGCCTAGCGCACCGCTAATGTCAGACAACTGGCCCACATACTTTCACTGAGACATCTGGCACAAATGTTGATCTACGCTCGCGGCAAACTCCGTAAATAAAGCCAGGTCCACATGCCCCATTACCACTTAATTTGAATATGAACAAATGATTCATATTCTAGTGAAGACTTACAGATAGTTATACTTATGCACAGCAAATAAACATAAATAGTCTAGTTAGTATAGCTGCACTGGTACTGCACCACAACTACACCATATCAAGGGGAACTACTGCATGACTAGTGCCCCTCGTGGGTTGTGAGTGACTAGGCTTTATCGCTGGATAGCAGACATCACTGGAAGCTGGGGTGCTGGCATTCTCCGATCCGGCTTGACACTTCCGGTTCAAAATACCCTACAAATCATGCAAATTCACCTGACAACGGGGGGATCCGCCATCTTGCCTGGTGAATACAAAGCGCTGTCAGAGTTTAAAATGGCGAAAAACTGTATTAATCGACCTTCTCTTGTGCATTCTGTACATGTGATAGTTAAAACGGGTTCATTTACATTATTCAGACCTAATTTAAATGTGCCAACTCGAGTAAATCGCTTGTTTCGACGACTTGTTGACATCGCGTTTATAGTTTAAACTGGGGTTACCACATAATCATTTGGTCTGAAAATTCGAGGGGAGTCTGATTTTGTCAGGAGAAATTCTTCAGAAGTACTTAAAACATCCTCACACTTTAAAAAGTAACATAAATGGACATCCAAACGGCCCATAGGCTTAGCACTGCGGAGGTGTGTCTCCAAAATGGCCGCCAAGGCGGTTCGGAGCGCCACCTACTTCCAGGCCGGATCGGAGAATTGCAACCGGATATCAGCACAAGGACACACAATATAATGAATATTGAAATCTCAAATTTCTTAGTTTACATGTAAGATGATTTAAAAAGTAGAGAAACGTATTCATACAGATTAAACTAAGAAGCAATATTGATACATAATTTCACGTCATAATTAACAGGTATGGGCAGTTGCCACATGTTAGCAGCACCATCATGGGCTCCGTCGTACACAGTAGAAGGTACATTGAGACTTCCATATGCTGAAATCAACGAACCCTTCTTTGCATACTTTGACGCTAAAAGCAACAGGAGCAGAGTGGATTATTATGGAGGTAAGTCATTAAAGTCATCCTTTTAGAATTATATTATTCTCAGAGAGGTATTTGTAGAAACATACTGATAGGGATTCAGTGTAAAAGGTGATATTACAGAATGAGAATATATTTTCATGTTCGAACATTTCTTGAACTTTTGAAAATTCAATTTTCCTGGAATAAGGCACTCTCAGGTTTAGTGAAATTCGTTTTATTAGCATATCTTATTCTGTTTTCCAAGAGATAAATGTTAAAACCGAAATCCTGCGAAGAAATTTTCAAATATGTAAACTTCATAATGGAATTGAAATTAATTTTATTTAAAGTGTAGTTATTGACTTAATTGTGCTGATTACAATGCAAAAATATAGTTTAAAATAGAATTTCTTCTTCAACAAAAAATCCAAAAGATACCTTCGGTACATGAGGGTCTTAAACAAGTCTGGATCAATATGTTGTTTATATTCATTAACGTATTTTCTGATGCAGGTATGGTCACTACTGTGCAGATTGCTGGTCGAAAGTCTGACTTCGGGAAGACTTATAAAGTGACCCCTATCACGACAGAAAAAGTGCTGAACCAGAAAACCTGCTTTCTCGTCAATGGAACAAAGGATTCAGTGGTAGGGACACAATCTGTGCTGCCAGACACCGCTGACTTCAAAGTGAGTTGAACATGAATTTGTCTTTACCCAAATAAGTGTACATGGCCTCACAGCTCTACCGGTGTTTTACTCTGTGTTACACATTCATAGGGCAGTGTGAGAACCGAGAAAGAGCGATTTGTATATTGTATAGCTAGAGTAGGCTGACGATGTGAGAAGTTTTAGATTGTATCATAGATGCACAATTAAATATATGGTTTTTAATAGAAACCGTAAGACATAATTAGTAATTAACATGTACTGTGGGTTGGGAGTTTCCGTCCGGTGCGTCATTTGTCGACATTATTTTTCAGGAACTCAAGACGTGCCGGAATATACTTCTGGTCACAAACGATGCCAACGAAAAACGAACAACATGATTTTTCTGGATTAATCTCTCTTCCGCAACCCTTATTACTCTATCGTCACTTACAATAATTGTGAACAATATTTCTCTCTTTCTTCAAATTTCAGCTGTTGGCCAAGAATGTGACATACGGACCAATTAGATGTCATCTGTGGCAGAAGGTGGAGGTGATCGGCCAGAGGAAAAACACGTACAGTTTGTGGGTGAACTCGGTGAGCGGCCACCCTGTGCGCTACGAGATGTTGGGGTACGACAGCCTGCTTGGATCTCACTACGACAGGTACTACCTGGAGTACAAAGAGTACAGTCCACAGCCTCTGAAAGACAAGGTATTTGACCTGACCAAAGGTGAGGCTTGTGTTTAACTCATCTCGTGAAGCAGATATCGTTTAGTAACAGTAAGTTACAAAAACAAAAGTGTTTAGATCTCAGAGATGTCATAGTTCGCTGGTTAGAATAGCCTTCGTTAGATAATTTTAGTAAGATATCTCGAATATATATAGACGCAGTCATATATTGTAACTATTGTATTTTTGTTTCCATTTAAATGAGTTTCGTGAGATTGATAAGGAAATGCCTGAGGCTGAGGCAGCTCAGGACCGTTCTGTTCGACGTTATCCTATTTAATGCAGCACGTTATCACCATCTTTTGGTTTGCAGTGGCCCCCGGCATTAAGTGCTCTGGTTACCCGGGTCAGGAGGACCGGCATGTTCTGATGAACCCCATGATGGAATATGTGAATCACTACACTGCCCACGTAGATCCCATGTTCAACCACTTCAAAAAGCACCACAACAAGAAGTACTCCCACAAGGAGGACACCCAGAGAAGACACCAGTTTATGCACAATTTGAGGTGTGAAAAACCTGTCATTGATCTTATCTTGATCTCTCAGAGTGGTTTGACTTAGATATTACGAGATAAATGATAGAAATGTTCCACATTTCCACGATGTCTAGTTTGTAATAAGAGGCGAATGATTCATAATGCCGGCGTAGGGGAAAGTACTGAATTTTTGTCTGAATATTTATTACTCGACATTTGTCACTTGCTTCGGTATTACTTTGGTATTACTTTGGAATGAACAATATTTTTCTGTGCACAAAGTTATGACAATACAATTGTCAAACCGAATCGATTAATCTCGAGATTCATTTATTAGATGATAAGGGGTGCAAGATTGCCGCCAAATGACGGAAATTCGAAATCTTGACATTTGTCCTTTTCGTTGTGAATTAATGATATATTTTTCTGATACTTTAAGATTCGTTCATTCACACAATCGTGGTGGGCACAGTTTCTCGGTGGCACTGAACCACATGGCGGACTGGACGGTGGAGGAGAGGAAGGCGCTGAGAGGGCGCCAACCCATGAAGGGATTCAACGGAGGTCTGCCATTCTACAAAAAGAAATATAACCTCAAAGACCTGCCCGACGAGAAGGACTGGAGACTTTATGGTGAGGCTAGTAGATACTCCCATCTTGTCATCTTAGCAACATATCTTTCATTTTACTGATATTGTGTTTTACCAAGTCTTGGTGTTATTTCGATTGTCATACTGAGCTCCCCCCTGGTGGATAAAATTCAATTATAACTTCATTATATATTGAATTGATCATCAGTTTGTTATGATAAGTCACATTGATAATTGGTGAAGTTCCTGAAAACCATGGTAAAGTTCACTGGTAGGCTACAGTTAGGCTTAAGAGTACCCGTATTATAATTAATGAATACTTGGTAAGGCAATTTTTTATAAGAATACTGAACACATAAAAATGAATTCTAATACAGTATAAATCAGTCATCAAATCAGATATTTTACTGCGGTGTTAGATTATATCAGTTCTGGCTACTCACGATATCTTGCAGTACAAGTCATAAGGAAAACTTGACTCACTTCAGGTGCTGTGACGCCTGTCAAGGACCAAGCGGTCTGCGGCTCCTGTTGGAGTTTTGGTACGACGGGAACCGTCGAAGGAGCTTATTTCCTGAAGGTAGGATTTTCATCGAGTTATCAAATAAAGATTTATCTTCATATCTGGCCTTTTTCTTGTTTTTCTTTATTCAGAGATGTCAGTTTTCCACTTTTCCGTGGAAATCCACTTTTCCATATTCCGTATATGTAATTTCTTTTCCTTACGTCAAACAAAGATAATATTGATTTAGCCTCAGTAACACCAATAAAACAGTGGTTTAAAACTCCCAACAGACCCTCAGCCCCATGCCATGACAGACAGGGACATTTTATCCAAGTTTTCCCGGTCTCTCTCTGGTAGAAAAATCCACATGAAAAATATTTCCACTTTTTTCCCTGACCCCAACTGACATCCCTGTTTATTGACATCGTAGATTTGGAATTTTTGGAACAACAAATTGACCGTCTTTTTATTACTTCAAAGTCTATAAAAGCATTTCGGTATAAGAATACAACAGTAGGTCCTGTTGGTAATGTCGTTCTTCATATGGTTAAAGAAAATAATAATTGGTATCAACATTATAGATGTGTGTATATCTATATACTGTTCCTTTTATAGACTGGCCAGCTGGTGCGACTCTCACAGCAAGAGCTGATTGACTGCTCCTGGGGAGAGGGAAACAATGGCTGCGATGGAGGTGATGATGTACTGGCCTACAGATGGATCGCCAAGCACGGATTAGCTGCCGAGGAAGTCTATGGAGATGGCAGCTACATGGGACAGGTAAGCATTACGTGGGGCAGATAACTACTATCCGGCAAAGCTGTAATACATAGTATGTGTGAGCACACATGCTAGCTAGAGAAAGATTTGCTGACGTCTGACTTGCATCATTCTTCACACAGAATAGATTTTTCACATCCGACTTTTTATAAAAAAAAAATTCACAAAGGATAGATACAGAATGATTTGCAAAGTCTGACATGCATTTTATTTTTCTTCACACAGGATAGTTACTGCCAGGCTTCTAACACATCCTCGCTGGTGGAGACTCTGAGAGGTTATGTGAACGTGACATCAGGGGACGCGCAGGCGTTGAGACTGGCCATTGCTAACCACGGACCAGTGTCTGTGGCCATCGACGCCTCAGTGCGATCCTTCTCATTCTATGCCAACGGCGTCTACTATGAACCCAACTGTGGTAGGTATTGTCACATCATTTCTAAAACCAATACACATGCCATAGTCTCTTCAGACTCATAACAAAGGTATGCAACACTCCTGAGGGTTTATTAGCAGGTGGACGGTTGGTCTTTAGGTTATGGCTATAGCCTGCTGTAGTACACATGCTTGTAAAGTCAGTAGATGACCTGACCACATTTTTGCTTTTTATAGCTAACTAAGTACAGATAGGAATATGATTTCTGTTTTGGAAAGAAGGTTTTATGGTTGAACTGGTTGAATTAGAATATGATATGCCTCATCTGAAAGAGAATAAAAAACAGAAGGTGCTAGGAAGTGGAATTTTCTAAGTAGATTCTATATTTACAGAGATATTCAAGTATTTGTTGAAAGTGTGTGGGGGGGGGGGGGGGAGGGTTTCAGTGAAATGGGCATGCTCAAACAGATGTTTACTCAATATTGATTTACAGTGAGCATTGGTGTAACATTTACCATCTCCATAAGTGGTACTGACAGTTGCTTACACTCTAGGAAGTGTCATAATTTAGGTGAAATGTATATTTGATGGGCTATTCATGTATTTTTGCCAAATCTCATAATAGGAGGGGGGGAGGCATGATGTGTATGAGAGAATGGTTTATTCAGCATATATACACATAAACAGAAGTCGAAATGGTTCATAACTTTGTTCTAGGAATCATTCAAGACCCAGTCAAATGATATTGGTTTGTAAAATTATTTGCAATATCATTTACCACCAGACATTAGCTTGACCTACTTTATTGGTGTACATAGAAACAAAGTTGTGTCCCCCACATGGCTAGGGAGCATGCAGACAGGTCTGTGTGCACTCATCCATAAATGATCACCATGAGGCAAAAACGTTTTATATATAGGTATGGCATTGCAGATTTCCAATTGAATCCCCTACAGGTAGCTAAATATAGGTGTGCACTGATCCATGAACTACTGAGTTCACAGAGGAGTAGGGCTTTAAATATCCAATCAATACAGGCCCTTCCCTATTCATGGATTTCCTCCCTCCCCTCCCTTCCCTCCCCTCCCGTCCTTTGAGAAGTAGTTTTTTGTTCGGTTGAACTCCCGAGAAAATCTACGCAACTTGTTCCCACAATGTCATTACTAGACCAATCATGATATATGAAAACAGCCCGACTTTTTCTTTGTGTCAAAGATTTGCGGTGAAATCATACCATAAATAAGAGTTGGTATCTAATCTCTGAAGCAGGCTGAAGTCGGACTATTATTCTGAGTAAGATATGAATGTGGCGCTTTCTATCTTTATGTAATACGAGAAGACGACAATGAACCAGCTTACGGTTCTTCAGCCCGATGCCTCGCCAGTGTGCCCGCACCACGGCGCACTTTATGTATTCGCATAGGCCTGTGCCATTACCGTTGGCATGTGGTAATCTCTCGTACGTCAAATACTATATGTCTGTGTTGCAGGTAACAAGCCGGACGACCTAGACCACGCCGTGCTGGCCGTTGGGTACGGCGTTCTCTACGGTCAGAGCTACTGGCTCGTGAAGAATAGCTGGTCCACATACTGGGGCAACGCTGGCTACGTCCTCATGTCTCAACGGAATAACAATTGTGGAGTAACAACCAACCCCACGTTCGTCCTCCTCTAAATCCCCACACTCAAGGGATTCCAGTTTTCCGGTTATTTCATATTTTCTGGGTCTTTTTTAGTGCATATAATTTTCATGTATTGAATAATAAACAATTGAGAGATACATAGTGACAGGTTTTGAAGATTGCCCCACATTTTTCCTAGGCCTCACTGGCATCTCTGCATTTATTCATCACATAAATACCGACTATACGTTGTTAAAACCCGCTGTTTTTTTAATCTGTACATTTCTAGATGTGCATGAGGAGGAGTCTCATAGAGTACTTACTTTACTCAAACTCAAACGATTTCATTTCTACTTTACTTTACTTGTAATGAGAATTCAAAGAAGTGATATTTGGAAGTTTTGTACAGTTAATATTGTAGAATGTGTTGGTTCACCAGCATATTTTTTTACGAGGGCTATATCCAGGTAAATATTGATAAGAGATGTTGTTTGAAGTCCTGCATACCAAATCCACGACATAGTTGTATTTCCTCAGATTTATTATTGCGTTTGAATATGGTTTACAAACAATTACGACATGTCAAATTGAGTGTTTAGTCCAACTAGTTACCAAAGAATGGATATACGGTTTTTGTTGTTGTTTTTAATTTACAGATATTGTTTCATACAGTCTTCTCAGGACGGTACCCCCCCCCCCCCCCCCCCCCCATACTCCCCACTCAGACTCACCAAATCACAGAGATATCCTATCTTTTAGTAATATGATCACTTGAATGGGATACCTGTTTTTGCTTATTGCTTTATACCAGAGCTCAACTTGTACAATGTCGATTGAGCTCATAAGATTTATTAACTGTGAGAACAGCAATTTTTTTTTAGGAGATCGCTTTTAGTATTGATACATTGAAGTGGAACGATGCGTCTAGCTCAGGCTTGTTTTTTACGAGAACGTGTATATGCTATTTTCTAAACCAAGTCATCAGTGGTAAAGTCCTGGATGTGATATTTTCAGTATTACTGTACTCGCCTATGTTCGATATGATCCCCCTAGTGCCTGTATACTGTTGCTAAGTCGTGCTTTCAAACCAGAAAGTCAAACTACAATTTGATATAGTATAATGAAATTGTTTGACAGACAGCACTGTTGAATTGACCCATAACAACGTGGTGTCGTCACATGGTGTCATCGCGTTACCGGTATGATAAACGAATCCGTTTCTTTGGTGACATTACAATTCCTTCAAACTGAATAGACTTTATTGCGTTGGTTCAATAGTTATTCCTATGCTTGGAGTGATTGCTTTGATGCTACGGTTATCCGATTCAGTCATGTACTTGACAGCATATGTTGTATCTCGTATTGGTCTTACATAATTGTTCCCATACGCTTTTGCGTTGTATTTTCCGAGTCATGGTAACGGTAATATTTTGCTACCTCTTCCACTTTTGTTTTTAGCATAGATTTCAGTCATGTACTTGACAGCCTATATTGTATCTTGTATTGGTCTTCTTCCACTTTTGTTTTTTAGCATAGATTTTACCTATAACTGATACCCAATCTGTTTATTATATACAATTCTTTTATGTAAATTTTTCATTCATACTTATTTCCATTTTACTGTAAGATGTCGCCACTGCTATCGATATTACATGCACAGTTATATGTACATGAAAGGTTGGGAGAAACTTTTGTGGATGCATTGTTCCTTCTGTACTTGGATTCAGTTTATACCCTCTGTGGTGTACCGCGAAGGGTGCAAGCAGTCATTCCAAAAGTAATATAAATGATAATTATCTAGTGGTTTGAGTTCTATTGTTAGATATAGACTCGTATAAATCCAGGTAAACCTGAAGCAGTTCGTGTTATTTTTCTCTGAACACCACCTTGACTGTTCCATGTGAAGCTTTGTTGTCAATCGCATTGTCCTACAATCATAGACTCATCTATGCATATTTATGGAAACATGAATTCGATGGTGAAAACAGCAGTTGTATTGCAATAGTGACAAGATTGCCTGGCTACAAGCACGCAAAATGTCACCACTCCCTCTGACATTGGTGACAGTAGCGTTACTTGGAGATGTACTTGTATGTGAATTATATTAGAACATCAACACATTTTTTTTCCTTTTTAACATTATAACCCGAGTAGTCGGACACCTTGCTTCCTACTTTATATAGATTTGCTCGCAACAGAATATTTGTCTTTGTTTATTGTGCCCCACTAGAAATTAGCATTAATTAGCATTAATGACCCTGGTTGAGAAATACAACAATCAATGGTATTGGAACGGTCTGAGGTTGACGTCGTTACACACGTCAACATCTCGTGGTTTACGGCCGCCCGTCCAAAAAAAGTCGTCAGCTGTTCTCGAGTACAGAGTACAATAACTTAGCTATGTATAACATGGCGTCCAGAACTTGATAGTACATTAGATCGGAACTGTTAGGTGTACATAGATTTTCAGACTGAAGAACCTGTTTAAACCAAATACTGAATAAAACTTTATGCAAATTTTCCAAAATACCTAGTTGAATTTATTTCACGTGCAGGGGTTATATCTGAACTAAAACCCTTTTCGAAAACCGTCTTTATTAGCACACTTGTTAATGGCACCCATTTTTACCATTCTCCACACACACACCAATGATTTATTGTTTACATGATATTCATTTAAAAAGAAAATATTTGCTTTTTTCAAAATTGTTAAACTTATTACAGTGTATGAAACACCATGAGTTTTTCTACTACTTTCTTATGCATGGCACAAAAGCTCTATCCTTGAGCTGTTCGCTGCGTGTTTACAGCAAACCGTAGCCTTGTCGCTACACATTTTATTGCATGTCATTCTCATTTCACAAACATTTGATTTCGCATTTGACTGTGGCTGTTGCTATGGAATGAATTCCAGTTGACCAACCAACCATCACAGCTTTCTGGATATATATCTCAGAAAACAGCATATCCGTCTACGGTGACAATTTATATAAAAACGCAAAGTTCTGATTATATGATTTCGATATTCTGTTTATTATTTCCACAAAAATCGTAGAATATATTACATATCATTTCTTTGTATATAAATACGGTGCTTGAGGGTGAGTATAAACAGTGCGTGTAACATTAATGTCGCTTGCCATGCTTGTTAGATATGAAAACCTTACTGCAAGCTTTTGGCACCAATAATGACCAAGCAAATAATTTTTATAGAAGCATTTTAACATTTTATCACAGGTTTAGTTCTATTCATTTGTTAAATTTGTCCTCTGAAAATGAAAAACTGACATAGCATTTATGTAAAACAAAACCACTTAACATTGCTATGTAAGATGACCATCTTCAGCATCGGTCAAAATGAGGACTAAACGGCGAAACGAGCAAGGCTAATATCAGAATGATGTACGGATTCGAGCGTTCTTTTTAACCTCACGAGCCTGTAATTAGAAACCAAATGATGTTCACAAAACCTATACGGATAAAATATTTTCTTGATAAGTCTCCAAAAGCTGTGTAAGTGATCTTTATAACGGTTCTCTGTCGTCACACACATTTTATCTATTAAACACGATTTGGTTTATTTACATTAGAAACTATCACTAAAGATAAAAACTCCCAGGTTTCTGAGAGGTTTAAGCGGCGTAGTCTATAGTTCACGGTCACTGGACCATAATGGCCCCGGTGGCTGGCCGACTGACCTGTATGAGTGGGGCCCCGGGAGTGGCTGAGCCTGGCGGCCCGGCCATGGAGGCGGCCCGGGAGGAGCGCACCTCAGACGGTGCGCCGAGACTGCTGACTGCCAGCTCGATCTGCAAGCCAGTCTCTTCCAGCACAGCCTTCTCCATGGCGATACGACGTGCCGTAGTGCCGTCCATCTGCGAGCTCAGGAAATGGCTGATGCTGTCCAGGGCCGTGTCCATCTCTGTCTTCAGGTCGCCCACTTTGAGCCCGTTCTGCGAGGACTCGGTCTCCATCCGGCCCAGCTCACTCACGTTGTACATGCCTCTCAGCTTGTAGTACTCCAACAGCGCCGAGTGCATGCGCTTCTGCAGCGACTGGATCTGTGAGTGTAAGGGGGGGGGGGGGGGGGATATATATATACGTGATGAGTGAAAATACTTCAACCAGGCTTGTTCATCAATCCTTATTTGCCGTAGAACGAAATATTCTCCCATTTCATTTTGATAGTTCAGCTAATTAATTTGTATGGCCCAAGAATCTTTTATGACAAGATATCTAATCTTAACGGGAAAGTTTTACCAAACGGACAAGATCGTTTTATTGTGAATTGAGTAGAGATAAAGCACGAGTGCTGTCATGATTTAAGCAGTTCAGACACAAGCAAAGGAGTAGCTACCTGTTTGAGATCTTTGATGGTCGTTTCTAACTTGAGTCGCTCCTCGTATCTGTTTAGCAGCTCATTCTTTACTTTGAGGTACTCATTCTGAAGACGGCGGTACTTGGAGGCCAGCTCCTTGTTAGCTGCCAGGTTATCCACTAAATCTATCTGTAACACGTAGATACACTGCCAGGTTATCCACTAAATCCTTCTCTTATACACAACGGAGTATTAGTAGGGTTATGTACAATTCTAACAAAAGAATCAGACCAACCAGATTCAGATTTATCACATTTGGTTATACCCCTTAGCCGACCTCTTCCCACCTACGTCTCTAACAGAAATCATGTTAGTCTAGTTAATAAGTGCATACAATGACCTGTAGTTTTTAGTGTCGTGATATACAGACAGATGAGAGGTAATGTTCTTGAGGAAATCATTTATGAAAGCCATGGTTAGTAAAAACATCAGAAAGCAAATCTAAGGGTAGGGGGTGGGGACGGGACGGTGTCGAGACTGGAAGTATAACTTGCTCGAAGCTATGGAATACATGAACAACGTAGGGCCTATACAGTTCTGTTAAAAAGACCCATTTACTATCAGAGAATCAAAAAGCTTGGACACTTTGGAGGCATCATGGCATCTTTTAGCCGCCTGTTGGCGATCTGCTGCTGTCTGCATCGGGTCGGGTCTGGTTTAGGTATCGCTAGGTGTGGCCTACTTTTAGCTCTTGAAGAATTTGGCTGTGATAAACGAAACTCTTGTAATTTAGGATATGCGTAATTGATCATAATAGGTGCACCCCTGTATGAACGTTGGTGATGGCCTCACCTCGTGCTGCTGGAAGGCTGCCTCCCGATCTCTCATCATGTTCTTATGACGCATTTCGCTGTCTTGTAAGCGTCCTGAAAGAGTTTAGATGGAAACGTCTCAATATTTACAATCCTACTGCCGTGGACTCTAGATACAAAACTGATATTACTGTCATAGTTACATCACACTACTGAGTAAACCACAAGGGTTTTTCGAGAGACGTTGAGACCTTACTGATTGTGATAAGCGGGTCTGTGTGATCGGCAGGTCTGTATGATTGGAAGTTAAGTGGCAGTGAGTGGCAGTTAAGATTAAATGTTTAACAAACATATGAATACGGTACATTTCTAAATTTCAATTTAAGTTGGTTTGATGTTTTGAGGATTCATTATAGACATGACATCATATATGTTATAAAAAGAAACTGCTATTTACCACCAATGAACACAAATACATCCAAAACAATGATCTTTGTTCTTTTTGGTATCATTACCACCAATCATTCAAGAATAAACAGCACTTACCTTGTTTAAACGCAAACATATATGTAATAGTTATCAAAACCTGTTTAAATTGTGAATGGGGCCGCCTCTATGAGCTTAAGTGTGTAACTGCTGTGAGACCTTCTTACCCCCCCCCCCCCCCCCCCTTCCAAACGAGTCTGACGAGTATCCTGTAAAACCGCATTTAGATTCCCAAACAGGAGGAATCCCTACACATCACAACAGAATTGGAGAATCCACTCCATATCATGGTGTGACAATGTCAATAAATGCCGATTCCCTTACCGACAATATATTCAAAGTCGCCAAGGTAGTGAGTGGTTACACTATAAATACTGACAGCAGACATCGCGGAGAGCAAAATAAAAAAAATAAAAAAATTCAAAAATGTTTCAACTTACTTGTCATTTCTTTTACACTTTTCTTCACCTCTTCATCCAGATGCTGGCTTGACATAATTTCAATGTTAAGTTCATCAAGCTCGTCTCTGAAAGTGTTGAAAGCATCAAGACTTATCCTGATATTTTCTTGAATTTCACCAACTATGCCTTCTTTTTGTTTCATCTTATTAATGAATTAAGTCACTGGTTTGTATCATATTACACACAAGACAAAAATAAAATCGTCCATGGCTCGATCTAACTCCATGAGATACATCACCATTGGTCAATAGGTTTCCTGCCACATACACATCTTCCCGGACTTGAAAACGTTAAAAATATCAATTGCACCATGTGTTGTACAAATACTTGTTCGGGTGCGTGTTAAACAGTCAGATGGGATAGAGGATTACTGATTCTTGGTATAAGCTTCATCCAGGGTTTAACACTGAAAAACTCACTCCGGTGAGAGATATCATTTCTGAATTAAAAAAAAAAGATGATAAAAACCACGACTGAGGCAAAGCGATCAGGAGATATTGAAGGGTAAAACATTATCAGTCATGTTCCGAGTTATTTATCAATTGAAATCGTAAAGAGTAAAACTTGCTTAAGTTGCAAACTCACTGTAGTTTATCAATAGTTTTCTGTGTTGTGGCCATGGAGCGGGACATCATCTTAAAGGAGGCGGACATGTCCTCCATGTTCTTCTTCATCATCTGTGTCTTCCAATCCATGTGGTCAAGCTCCTTCTTGGCCGCGTCCAGGTCCGCCTACAGCCCAGGAGGAAATGGATTCACATTACAGAGTTTACAGGGACAAACAACGTAGGGACATATGGTACAAGGTTTATGGTGACAACAAATATATGGTCTGAAAATACATGGTTTGTATTAACAAACATGATTTCGAAAAAATATGATGCATAGTTTATTTTAGTAATAAGACAGTATTCTTCATGCATGGTTTATGGTACTCAACAATATAGGGAACTCTGCAGACTCTGAAGACCCAAAATGAAATGCTTACCGTTGACTTCTCGTGCTTAGGAAAAACATTTCCTTTCAATTCCTTGTGACTGTTTTCTAACTCCTGCTGCTTGGTGTTAGTTTCATCTATTTCATTCTGCAAAGCTGCTATCACCTACAAGTCACGAATCGGATGAATTATCTATTCTGAAACATTTCTGTTGTGAAACTGACTCTACCCATTTGTTCCCAACACCTAGACATTATTCCGGAACTATTGTGATAGAAATGAATTGACACTGGTATACATCACGTGATTATAACCCTCACATTTTATCTCTACAAAGACCAGTCCTATTTTAAACCCTGTTGTATTCAATAGATATTTCACCTCGATCTCTCGTTAGTATATGCAGGAAAGACTCAAAAACATGAACGTTAGATACATAATTCGAGAAGATGCGTGATATTTCGATTGTTTTCCATAAATAAGAAGTATATTATTCAATCATGTGAGAGTTTTCTTATTTTCTGTCCATGTATATTATTAACTGTAATTTTCCCTCTTTTATTGTAACAGAATTATTCTTTAGTTGTGTATACATCGTAGAAGCCAGAATTATGACAGTATGGGTACCTTCTGTCGCTCATCATGCGCACTTCTCAACTTCTCCACCTTGGTCAACACTCCTTTGACCTGGGCCTCTACTTCAGATGCTTTCTTTGACATCTAAAATGGAATATCGGATTTTAAGAGGAGCCCTAATAACAAGGACATTATTTTCCATTTCTATCAAATATTCCTTTTTTTTATAAATGAATATGAACGTATTTATTAAATGCTTTTGTATAGTTAAATGAATCTCAGCATCTTAATTCATTAGGCACCAAATCCAGCGGATTTAGGATTGGTAGCGTATAAAAAGAAATGATAAATCCGTTGAAATGAAAAACAATGCAACAACTGCATAAAAGTCAGAAAAACATATTTACAAAATTTTGTTTTATACAAAACAGACTTTGGAAATAGAAACACAATTTACAAGTATATTCTTGTATTTATACATCATTGTATCCCATATCTGTCTTGAAAATCAAAATCTGTGCCAAGTAAATTTGTCTATGTGCAACATAGTAGGTAAAGTGAAAAACTCCCCCCCCCCCTTCCTCCCAACGAAATAAATCTTTTAAAAACAGAAGATATCAAGAGTGCTTGAAACCTATAGATTGCAAGAAACAAACTCAAATCACATCCTTAAATTACTTTTACGGTGAGTGGGCCGTATTTGTGTTGATTGAGAAATATACCTTCGAAGATGTTTCCTACATTTCAGACAAACAAATAAAAGGTGAATATGTCATGACAAAGTCTGCAGTAACTTTAAATCTTTAACACATTTATAAATACATTTTACTTAACAAGGAAGGATCAATGAGAACAGTGTTATATCTTTATTTTCTCAACGAAAGAAAGACGGTGAAATTGACTTGAAATTGGACTTTGAAATTGACTTGCTGATAGGAAATGCATAATTATGACACATAGATAACTAACAAAACAAATACTCAAAATACAAGAAGTAATAACGCGCTGTTCATGCGGGATATAGTATCTTAAGTGCAGCGCGTTGGCTTGTGGGTAAGTCATGTGACAGCAGACACGGCCTGCTGGGTGCCGGTCGGTGCCCTTCACAGAGAGCTGCTTGTTAATGATAATCAATAACAGAAGTGATACGGTGGTGTTAGACTTGTGTTACATTCCATGTGACAATAAGTTATGTGACCGGGTTAGTCAGACCAAGCGTGCACCACATGCTGATATTAGAAGAAAGGAAAAAGATCGTGGCAGGATTTTGAGTTGTTTCTAATTTTTTCTGCCAGTTCTATCAAATTTCAAAGATATTTAAGTTTCCATCCGTGTGTAACCTCTTAAATTATCTCCAATAAGAATAGAACTGGAAATGTTTTAAGACACCTAATACCTCTTAGATCATGTACAAACTCATTGATTTGTTGTTATAACCACGGACATCTGTTAACGACCTCAAAAGATGTATATCACTTCCATTTTCTTACAATCAACCAAACACACAGAGTTCCTGCAAATCCCCAGTGAAAAATAAACACTTCTATCACTAGACATTCTATAATAATAATTCTGATTATAATTAGTTTCACTCATCGATTGTATCCTGATAAATGAATATGTAAAATCCTATTAGTTTTGAACAAATGAGGGTTCACTTCAGCCGACAACGGAGTCTTGTATATATTTCCCATAATTGAGGAAAATAGAAATAACAAAATGTGTGAAAAATAACAAAACGTACAATTCCATATTTCGCCAAGATCCGTGTTAAGGCCAAATCAATTTAAATTGAAAAAATAGCGTGGGTAGCTAAGTGTCAAGCGGGGTGAACATGGTCTATTAGTGTAAAGTTGTACATGTGCCGACAACCTCTCACATCACACTAAATACCTGGGGCACACGTCAGGGGAAGGGGAATATTCACCTGCTGTAGAGGTATAACATTCACAGGTTAGCTGCTAGCTTTATAAGACAGTTAAATCGCATTCAATAGCTTACATGGACCTAGGGAGAAGAACAGACATGGATTCTGTTAATCTGAATGTCAAGATGTGGAAAACCCATAAACCGTTAACTTCAAAGATATAGATTCTGTTAATATAGTAAATTGACCGATGTTTAAAGAAAACCTAGGAATAAAGATAATGTTAGCATTCATCTATATTATGTATATAGTCAATAGTAATTATATAGGGATATTGAATATGGACATTAAAATTGTCTTAATATATAGCAGAGACCATCACCTATATATGGAAACATTGGTTTAGTTTGTAACACCAGAATATGAATGTGTGCAGGTTGATATCTATAGAGAAATACTGCATAAACAAGATTTACCACCGCTCAGTTTTAAACTATCAGACCACAGCCCAAAATAGCATGCCACAAGGTTAAGAGTAGATCAAACCATAAAATTTGCTATAGTTCTACATTCATAGGTAATTAAGCTTTCCATTAGAATTAAAACTTTAGAATAAGATTTTTATTTATTTGATACCTTGTAAAATCTACAGGTTACTTGAGTTGATGATTCCTTTTAATTCACTGCCGAGAACAATTATCAGGAATTTTCCTGTAATGAAAAACCTTTCCTTTTTATTTAGTAATGAGAAATACGTCTCAGGTGTAATAATTTATGCAACAGATAAGGGTAATAGAGGGGTAAGAGGAGGCTTACTTTTTCCTTCTTCTGTTTGGATTCGGCCTGAGTCTTGGCCAGATCGTTGTTGTCGGCGTTGATCCGTGCCATGATCACCGTCCTCGAGTGTATTTCCTCCTTAATTTGCTTCCTGAGCTGCTCACAAGTGGCCTGTGTATGAGTGGATCACGTAACCGATTAGTCAACTAGTCAGACTGTGTAGTCTCAGTGAGGGAAAGAGTTAAAATAATATTTGATTTACAGCAGTCAGACGCCAACCCCCCCCCCCCTCCCCCCCCTCATAAAATAATGAACAATGAAAAAGAGGCAACGTCTGGTCAGCTAGGCAATATAACCTTGAATGGAGTTACTCTTAAAATGGTGCTTAACCCCGTAACCATAGTGTACTTCATGCACTAACATTATCGCAAACTTCAGGGAAGTCAGTTAGGGTTAGAAAAACAGAAAATATATGTCATGTGGAATTTGCAACCTCAGATAACTGAGGAAATATGAAAAACATATCGATGTAGTGAAAATATAAAACTGGATTTTCATGAAGAGATGGAAAGCTTGCCACTGCTGAACTGTTGAGCAACTCCCCTTATCTCACTCCATTAATAGATAGCGTGAAGCACTTTCCTGACTAGGATTGCGGTTCATTTATTCACGAATGAATTGGTTTTGATTATATTTGATTCCTAAGTATAGAATGCCTGGCTTCATATAACCCGCGCCCACTGCCTCCCTTGTTGTATGGACGGTTTTCATTGGTCAGTCACCCTACAGGTCATGTAAGGTGCGCTCCTGCCGTGGCCGGCTCTACCCTGTGATAGATTATGGGGTGCCGTTTGCGTCGTAACAATATATTTGGTGGTACTCTGTGTGTTAGGGTACCTGCAGTTGGGAAAATTCTTTTCCCAGCCCCAGTTCATCTGTGTTTTCTTACCGTCACTTTTGCCTTTATTTTCCTTTGGGTTTCATATACCCCCTTTGTGTTGGTAGGTATTTTTCATGAATTGCTTTTTATCTTATAATCGAGGAAATGGCAGCCCCGTGGTAGTGCGTTCTCTCTATGTCGTCCCAAAAGCAGTAATCAAATCTTGTAAAATCTAGCTGGCGTAATTTTTTTCGTTTTTTGGGGTGTAAAGTATGCATGGTCAAATGGTAAACTCTTTTGGTCTTCATGAACAAAACAAATCTCATATTAAACATAACACACTTTAAGGTGTGCTGATGTTTGTTTGTTTGCTTGATTTAACGACAAGTTAACCATTACAGTTTCCTATCAGACTTCCTCAAGGTTCTTTAACAACACAAGGGTGGTGATCAAATCTATGTAATGGATTTAGGTAGAAATCTCACCCCTATACACTTACCAAGGTGAGAGTTCTTTCAGTTCCCACACCACATAGACATGGTATGAGAACGATTGGCCTTTGATATAGCAGTAAATCTACCACTGCTGGGGTGTGTTGATGACTCATTATTTCACCGTACTGTATAAAACTGTAAGTTGCTACCCAGCAAATCTGCTGGATGAAAACATGTACATAGACTCTGTATCTTCTGAATACTACAATGAAATCATGCAATAGCAGATTGTATTGTGATATGAAAAAAAGAAGGTTGTTTGCTCCACAAATTACGGGATTGTTTAGAGGGCCTCACCTTGAGAGACTCCTCTTCTGTGGCACACCTCTCCTCCTCCTTCTCCAGCTTCTCACTGATAGCGTTGTTGATGGCCTTCACCTTGGCAAGGTCATCCTCTGTGACCTTCAACTGCTCATGCGTGCGCACCTGTTCCTTTTCCATGCGCACTAAGTTCTTGTCGTCTGCCACGCGCTGCTTGTCACTAAGGCGTAGGAAAACATAATAATGATGATTTATTTTCTCTTTCTCATATTGAGTGAAGGCTTCTTCAGAAACGGGGATCAGGTGTGGCCCAATAAAGACAATGAACTTTTTTAATCTCAGAATGATTCATGATACCGACTATTAAGATGGTAATTTTATTTATAGAGGGTTGATAATTAGATCTAATTGTAGCTGGAATACTTTAGAAAATGAACTATATAAACTTGGGAATATTCTATAGCAGTTTTATTTTAAAATCAGGTATGTCTCCCGGAGAACACACAAGGTGCCGCCTACAAAGGCGGGACCGGTGTACGGTCGCGCTGACATTGCAGAATTTGATAATTATAATTCAAAATCTTTAAATTCCGAGCATCAATGTTTAGTCCTAATATTTTCCTTCCTGAGGGAAGGCGACTTATCGGAATATTCAGGAGATTGCGAGGATATGCTGAGGGGGGAAATGAAATAACCTCAGAATTGGCATCCCCGTTCATAGAGACACCTAAATCTGACATACCATTTCTCGATGTTGGTTATGGCGTCTTCGATATCCATCTCCAGTTCGTCATTGGTCAAGGTGAGATTCCGGAGGTGGCCGTCCTTGTGTTTGATGTCGTTCACACGGTCCTCCTTGGCTTTCCGGTTAGTACTGCGCTGGACGTCGAGGGTGGACTGGTAACGGCTGTTCATATCCTCGTACTTGCGATGCTCAAACTCCTGCTCCACGATTTTACCTTGCAGGTCACGTATCTATTCAAAATCAATAGATGGTAGTTTGACACATGTATTCTCTAAAAATTATCTATTGGTCGCAATTCAACTGACAGTGGTTTATTTTCAATTATGGCCCTAACAATCTGGTGGCCCCAATAACAATTGTGTACAAATCTAGTAAATTATAAACAATATAGTGGGTGATGAAGTGAAAAATCATATATGACAGTATGAATATACACACATTTCCTCTTTTCTCAGAATCTGACATCAGAGAGCAGATTTTAATAGTGACACTTGATTGTTTTATATCAACATTTTTATTAACCTTTCTTGTATTTTCAGAATGTATTTCATCGTGACTAAAAAATACTACGTTAATTTGGAACTATATAAATATTTTTTTCATTTGTGTCTTTATACTGCGCAGGCTTCAGCTTTCGCCGGTATGAGTGCCCTCACAGTCTTTTAGTGCATGTAACTCCAATTTACAGAATTACAGTAAATTTGGTACATGATACAAAATATTCATTCATTACTATAAATATTTTTAAAAAATAGAGAAAAAAGAGTTCTTGACAGTCCTTGACCATCAGTCCATTATGTGAGCCCATTATATGATGTTTGAAGAACATTTTACTTGGTCATTCCTAGGCATCCTCAAAGATAGAATTCTAAAGCTTATTACTCCTATATGCAGTGGACATTTTGTAAAACTTTGCATTCGGTTTTCTCAAACCGAACAGAAGTTTTTTTCTGTGATCTCAACACCAATCTCGTCTTATCTTGATTCGAATGTTGCTTTATGTGTAAATACAAAACTATTTAAGTTAAACTTTCCTCATACAAGAAACGGTTTTCAAATCTACCCTAGCCCTTGGGTTCCCTTCAATTCTGTATATATACTGCGTATAGATTACATAAGATTCGCATTGGTAAACGTTGGCATAGGACTGTTGAGCTCTCTCCCGAAGTTAGGAAAGAAACCCTGATGAAGCCGTTTTCGTACCTACTTCTGCTTTCAAGGTGAAATTTCATCGGTACAACTATCTAGGTGTGGCAGCTCTAGCTTGGCCAGTGTGAGTGTATATCTACCTTAGCATGCTGCATCTCCTCGGCAGCCTTGGCGTTCTCATTCTTCACCTCCAGCACCATGAGCTCCTGTTGGTTATCTCCAAGCTGTTGGCGGAAGTCGTTACACTGGTGGATATAGGAGTTGAACAGCATCTTCTCCTCTGACAGCTCCTGACTGATGTTGCCGAGCTCAGTGCGTACCGTCTCCACCTCGTGTTGCAGGTGGTTCCGCTCCACATCGGCCTTAGTGTATGCCTCCTCTGACTTAGTCTCCACCTTAGCGCAGCGGTCCACAGTCACGCTCAGCTCATCATTCGTCTGACGGCAGAGAGATATACATGTATATATGAGCAAACCAACTTTCTAGGCTGTACCTTGCAGTGAAATGAGAAGGCATGCAATAGGGATGCTTTAGGCATTTGTCATGGGAATATAGTTTGGGTCATTTAATGGTTCCTTATTAATTATGGATTTCGTCCTATATAAGGTCATGACTTACAGGAAAGTGTCCATATAGCCATGATATACAGTAGCAAGTAACGAACGAAGGACCGAGAAGAGTGTTATTAAGCATCTCTCCCATGTCCAGAAGAAGCCATTGACAGGAGTGATGAAACCCTTTTTTAATTGCAATAAAGCAGCAACTTTCATTCGGCCTCTACATAGTAGGTCGTCTATTTCATCATGTGTGAAACTCAGAATCATCCCAGACAATACCTATTCCTAGTCAATCCATACATGAAAGTACGTCCATGTATGAGTATGATGGGTTAATATGATTAACCGAAACAGGACAGGGTACTATATATCCGTTAATATTTATTTGGGTAATGGTGCGTATATAGGAATTGATACTAATAGTGCTATTTTGTGGTCCTCTATCCAGCTTATTCCACTAGAGCATAATGCTATCATATATCGGACTCTTTCTCAAGGCATGTCCCTAATTCCTGTGTATTTAATTCAAATTTGAATTTAATTGATACCAGGTAATAAGGGTGCTATATCGGCATCTAGATATACTTATACAATCAGTGTGTATGATGAGATGGGCGACTTGGCCTATCGCGTTCTTACATCGTGTTGGGCTTGTTTAATGCGTTCCATGGCCTCCCTCTCGAGTTCCAGTTTTTCTTGAACCAGAGGGCTGGAAGAAAGTAAGAATATTAGAATTACCCTCCCCGATATTCAGCCCTCTACTAACTTAAAAAGACAAGTCAATCGAAAAAATAATTGGTTTGAAATTTAGTATAATGAAATCAATTACAACGTGCTAACTCTTTTATATTTTGGTTAAGTAAATAACAATATCACAAAGTTCTTCTAATTTCTAAAAAGATTTCAACAAATTTACAAATCTCAAGCTTCTTTCGATACTGTGTACATCTTAGGCAGATACAAATTTCATTTTGTGACTTATAGAATCATAGATTTAAGAGGTATAAAAACAAATTCCTAGCCCCTCCCACCCACACACACATACACCACCCAAAAGAGAGATAGAGAGAGAGTAACATTGAATACAACATCACAAACTTATTTGAAAGTGAACTCACCAATGTTTTTTGACGAATTCAATATCTTCCTTTAGCCTTGAGTTTAATACTCCGGCAATAGCCACCTTATTCTTAATGCGACTCTCTATGCGACTACGATATGAGACATGCCAGTTGAGTTCATTGATGTCCATAGAACATGCCTCGTGCTCTATAGTGAAAGGTGCAGTGAGATAAAAAAATAAGAGCGATAGGATGTGACACAGCTTACATCATAACATGACATTAACGACAGTTCTATTGTCAGTGAGAAACATGTGTTGTCGTGCATTAGACGATATTATGCGTGCGTATAAGTGAGAAAAATACTTGGACTAAATACAATTAAGCGAAAATGATAAATGGTGATGTCTGTCATCGTCATATACTTTTTGGATGGATACTAAAAAAGTTTTTGTTTCGTTCCAATGATAGTTTTATACCAGAATATCAAGAGACATCTAAAAATGCCGTATACCAAATCATTTCCCTTTAAATTAGCCAATCATCCATTGTAGGTTTTTAATATTTTCAGGATATCATCATTTCAGAGAAACAAGACCATGTTGTAAATGTAACCATTGCAGCCAAATTTAATTATTTTCACATTGTTATACCGATATCCGTTCATATAACATTAAATATTAGCTTTATGATAATGATTAACCCATTTAATTCCAATGCAGATTAAACAACTTCAATAAGTACATTCTGAGGTAGTTATGATAAATCATACCAAGCAAAAACAAATTGCCATATTGCTCAAACGAATTTGGGTTTAACTAAATAGCTCACTTTATATAGCAGCTGAACGTATTCTTTGAAAAAAAAATATAAAGAAAAAAAAGAGAAGGAGATAACCAGTCCCAATGCAATGAGAAGTGAGTAAAGTAAGGTGCTGCCATGTGGTGGTGTGAGTAGACACCTACCTCGTTGGACAGCCTCGGCGAACTCTGCCATGCGACTCCTGGCCAGCTGATCGATGCGACCCTGCAGCATGTTGATGCGCTCCTTCTCCTTTGTCAGACTCTGTCGGCCGCCGCGTCGGTCATTGTCCAGGCGTGCCAGGAGGGTCACCACCTCCTCCAGCACCTCCTCCGCGCCCAGGTAGGGTACCTCCAGGGTTAGCTCGTCCAGGCTGCTTGCCTCCGAGCAACCATCTGTTGCAAGCAGATCAATCTTTGCTTATTTAAACACACGCATTTCTATTCCTCATATGTCAAAGAAAACTGCCTTACATTACACGGATAGAAACTTGGATTCATAGAATGAGAGGTAATAAGATGAACGATGAACATGCCATTAAGAACCCCATAAGACATATATTTCACTCTTCAGAATAAAGTATATATATACCATCAATATCGGCTTTAGCACCGATGCCTTCTATGGAGAGTTTGTGTGACATCGGCTGGCTCGTTCGCGTCGTCCGTGACGTAGTGCTTTTTCCTGACGTCACAACGGATGGTGACATGAAACGCAGCTGCCGCCTGCTAACAACAGACCCAGGCCCCATGCTCGGCACCACTGGTAGAGTAAAAATCATGATTAGAATATAGAATTTATGTAATACTACTGAAGTGACCAAACATCTCCATTCGAGCGGCACTTTATGAAATACAGAGAAAGCGTAAAATGGTGTTGAATGGTGGCAATTCTGGAATAGGCCCCAAGGTGGTTTTAAAGACTTTTACTTTAATAGCACCAAGGAGGATAGGCACCACATTGTTGGTTGACAAGGTTAAAGACATAAACTAGACATCTTGGGCATAGGCACAATCTGCTGGCTAACAAGAGTTTAAGACTCACACTGGGCATCTAGGGGGATAGGTGCCAGGATGCTCGCTGACGAGGCAGCACGGCTTTTTAAACGTGACGAGGCACGGCTTATTAGCTCTGTCTCCAGCTCCTTGGACCATTCCTCCAAGGTGTTCTGCAGCAGCTCGAGGTGGGACACGGCTTTGTTCACAGCCGGAGATGTCGCGGTGGAGAAGTCCCAACTCTTCCGCACAAATAGTTGTGGGATCTGAGGCCAGCCTTGTGGCAAGGGGAAGAGTACGTCTGTAAAAATGAAGAAGCGCATATTAGTTATCAACTAATCAAATAACTAATCCCTCCATAACATGAAAAGGGGAACTCAAAAAGTGTGGACAGAAATGACGTATAAAAGAGAGGTATTTTCCAATCTGTTATGGCTATGACCTCCGCTATGTATTTACATGTTATCAACAATATGTCTCATGATTCATACGAGAATTTAGATACCGATCGTAATTTTACACAATACTGCCTTTTGACTAACAAAGATATTACAGGAAAATGACGACTTATTTACAAATTAAAGGTAACACAGTTAAGTTTATATCATTGATAGATTATTTCTCAGATATTCACAGGATTGATAAGTGGTTTGCGCTTAATCTTCACGCCATGGGCCAAATTTGCAAAAGGTTCTCACCATCTTCTTCTAGTGCTGATTCTCCAAGTTGAATTTCATCTTCTAGGTCCAAACCTGTGAATGAAAGCCTGGACATGTAGCTCAATTGATAGGGTCATGATTGACAATATTGACATCTATATTCATTTATGTGTTTCCCGTCATCTAAGCTTTCTACTTCATAAAAGGGAATGAAGGTAATGAAATATTAGGAAATAGCACATTTAGGCATATGTGAACTCCTGTGTCAAATAGCGATTGGCTTTGAAATTTTGTATCGGCTGCTTGAAAAGGAGTGTGTGCATCGTCTATTCAAAATATTATTTAAGTAAAGGTATGCTATGTAACTACATAACTTATCCTGCTAACTATACTTACGACCATGTTTTTGTCTTGAATACGTATTTTCTTTACGTCTTCTCGGGGCATCGAGCTGGAGCAAATTATCGTCGTCAAAGTGGACAGCACCCCCTGTCGGTGTAAGGCTCTCTACTCGCACGACCTTGTCCCGAGCTAACGCCATGTTTTCTTAAACACGCTACTTTAACCTGTAAAGCAAATAGAATGCCAGGAATGAATTTGTCCATAGACTGTTATCGATTAATACTGTAAACTGAAGACTGAAACCGACGAATACTGTAACGATCACGCATGGAATGACAACAACACCGAGAATTAAAATGCTCAAGCGTTAATCACGATATTTTGTGACAATAATCATCAACAGTCAATAGTCCTTATTAACCTACATTACAATAGGTAGATTGTGACCGCGCTCAAAGAGCTGGTGCACCAGAATATCCTCACTGGGTCACGCTTGCTGTATTCATAGCACTGAGTTATGACATCATGACTCACAGACTCTATCCTCCGGAGAAACTGCCTGTACTCTGGAGGACCGCCCTGTCTCCAGGGGGAAATGCCCCATCTCCTTTGGAGGAGCTGCTAAGTGGAGACAACTGTGTTCATTACAAGAATCTTAGTGGTTAATAGTCAACAAACCACAATTTAGATCTTAACAATAATAAGAGATATTTAAAGAAACGATCTAGATCTAATGAGGTTGAGAATAATGTGAATTAAAAAAGTTAAGCGACAAAATCAAATGCACTTAAGGTTTTCAATCATAAATAAAAATGACTAGAAGGATCAAAGCATATTTGTATAAATATTCATAATCTTTTTGTTCCAATGGACTCTATGTATAAACCCGTGGTTGGAAAAAAACCCATCGATATGTCTCCCTATACAAAGCCAGGTCAAAAGAAATTTCCAACCACAGGTTTGCACGCAGAGTCCATCGGAACAAAAAAATTACGAATATCTATCTTTCCATATGGGGAGCAAAATGGTGGAAGATTGACAGTTAGGACTACACAACATAGAGAGAACATAAATGCTTCGAATTCCACCAGCAAAGTTCGAGCGGGGCTGTAATATCCTCTTCCCAAACTGGTTTCGGATAGGAAGACCACAGAAGAGTACCTACCGCACTCTGCCTGATGAGACTGGATAACAGTTGAAACCACAAGAGAATTCAGAGTGTAACAACATTTGCTACACACCTCCTCCGATGTCAGAACATCAGACCAGCTACTTGGGTTGGCACGGACCAACAAGACATAGCATATAGAAACTGTCTGACATACACACTGTCAAGCAGCTGTGACACCGGGCTGATGATACTCAGCAAGGTTTAATCACACTCGCCGTGGGCTTCCTCCATATTCTGATTGAACTTGGCGTCTGGGGTAAACTAAAAATACACCGGGAATATGAGCTTACTAGGTTTAAACTCAACAAGGAACTCTGTGGATTGACACATAGCACCCCACAGAGGCAACAATGATGGGTGCAACGGCCTTGTCAAATGCACATGGCCATAAAAACAACAACAGGATCACATGACTGTGTGGTGAACGAGGCACAACGCGACTAACGAGCAAGTGACAGAATCGAATTCGCGGGCAAGACGTTCCCGCCGTTTCGCATTCACCCGTGTCCTACATTTCTCGACCGTGATTGGTGCGCCGCGTCACGTGACCGCGGTCCGACTCGCGGATTCGCTGTTACTACGGACGCGTTGTTAGCTGGTTCTCTAACGTAGTCACTGCCGCAAGGCCTATGGGCGTTTTGTAGCACGGGACTGGTGTTAGGACTATGAACCTTTTCTCCTGTATTCCCCCTACCAACTGGTGGTTATCGGGTGAACTACTATGTAGGTTTTCAGTGATGGGAGGTGTCTTAACTTAGATTTCCCGTCTTACTCGTTAGTTTCGACAGAGATATGTCGCATCAGGCGTCTATTGTGTCCTTATGTGGTCTCTCAGCATCGTGACTGCGTCTATTTCGCTTCCAATGCTACTGAAAGGAACTGAAGGTAGGTTCTTCAGTTTTTTTCGGGTGGTGCTTGACACTGTCACTTGTGTGTGTCGCTGCGGATAAACAACGTGTGTAATCATAGTGTAAAATCTTTGCCGTCGGATGGGTTTCCGAGCCTCAGATGTCTGACAGCGTGTTGGTTCGGCGTCATTCCGACGAGAAATTTTTTCTCATCGAAATGACGCCGAACCAACACGCTGTCAGACATCTGAGGCTCGGAAACCCATCCGACGGCAAAGATTTTACACTAGGATCACATGACTGTCCCGTGATGAGTCAACCAATCAGAAGCGCCAAATCTGGGTATGCAGATGAGGCCGCAGTAACTTTCGCGGCCCGCTTCCCCTTTCTCTATATTCGTGGTTGCATTGCGGTGGGAGACAGACTCACTACAGATAAGCCGCATTGTTTAAAACATATTTGTATAAGTAACTTTCTTTTGAGAGAATGAACACCTTCATAATTAATTATCAATCACTGCCTATTATATTTAGAATACCAAGAAAGAAGACTATGTATAGCTAGGATTGACCTCCTAGAAATAAATGTTCACAATTAGATGGGAACTCCAGTCTCTCCTAGAAATAAATGTTCACAATTAGATGGGAACTCCAGTCTCTCCTAGAAATAAATGTTCACAATTAGATGGGAACTCCAGTCTTTCCTAGAAATAAATGTTCACAATCATATGGGAACTCAAGTCTGATAAAGGATCTAGTTACCTGACACGATCTAGGTCTAATGAACTAGGTAGAACTGTCGCAATCATTGAATCACATACTATTACTACTATTGACATAGACATACCACAAACACTTATTAGGTTTGACCTAACCCCTGGTATTTTGTCCCATAGGCTTAACATTGGGATCTCGTTATCCATGCCCCTGCGAGTATCACAGTCTGTTCTCCATCGTTTATATCCTGTGAATCGCACTAAAGAAAAAACCAACAAGTTTTGGTCAAAGTTGTTGTTCTCTACGGGTTTGATGTGGAGTGATATGAATGGGGCAACAGCACGGTGAATATCACACGTTCAAACGCGTTGGAGAACAACAACTTTGACCATAACGAGTTTTTTGTTCTCCAACTCGTTTGAACAGTACATGATATTCACTCGGCTGTCGCCTCGTGCATATCACTAATAAAACGCATGGAGAATGACGACTCTGACCAAAACTTGTTGGTTCCTTCTTTATTATTCGAGTCAGAGTTACAACGTTGTTACTGCCATGATAGTATCCGCTCTCATAACAGGTAGAATAACATATTGAATGTGAATACGTTATATCTAGATGCTATTCAATTACTCTATTGACATCTTGAGAGATGGAAGGCATTGTGTAAAATTCCTATTAAATCTTAATTAGGTCAATTACATTAAATAATCTAGGTCAATTAATTAGGTGAAGTCAGGGTCATGAATAGCAAATAAATAATGGAGCATTAATTACCCTACCATTACACATACCTTTTTATTTCCTTTTAATATTGTTTTTAATTCCAAACTTATTCCAAATTAAAGATTCCAGTCAATACCAGGAGGAATGAAGGTGATCATAGGAAATCCTCTAAATAGTAAATGTGAAGAAAAAACCCACCATTTTTCAAGGCTAAATTCCTGGATAACTTTTGAACCAATACAGCTATAGTCACGATTTAAATAGCATGGGAATTATATCACTGAGCTGCATCATTTTAATACCACATTTTTGTAAATAGAGCATTTTAAATTTTTCATGTGATCTACTTAGTCAAGAGTGACTTCCATGCATGCATGGAATTTGGAAAGAACAGATATATCAGGAAAAATGTGACAGCGTTTTGGGGGCCTCCTATGCTCCATGTTCAGCTATTCTACACCTTCAACTGAGGGCTTAGATAGTCCGTCAACTTATTTTCTCTTCCAACTGATAAAAAGTATACTTCTGAAGGCTGAACTAAAAAATGACCCATGCTGTGGCTTGGCCTTGGGGTGTCGAAAAAGTTCGGATTTCCGAAAAAGATAAGATGTCTGGATATGGTAAGGGCAAATTCGGTCATGTCTTACTATGATCTACCGGTTACTTCGACCCATTAAGAATGACTCTAATGGTAGCAGCCGTTTAAAATGATTTTAACTTGAATTAAGTTTAATGATCAAATTTTGGGATCATAACACTGGCATAAAAACAATGACCATGTACCATAAGGCATAACACGAGCAACAGGGCCAAAGGCAGTTAAACTAGAAATAGTTCGTTGAAAAAGGCACACACAAACTTACGATAGACCTGAAATGAGTCATGTAAAAGCAGAGAACATAACGACTAATATTAAATTCTTTGCGTCGGACTCAAACTATTCTATTTAAGATTTGCAGGACTTACTGAAAATTTTTCATCGCTGACAGAGCTAAATGTCAATAGTCCGCCATTTTGACGCTCCGCTTGTTACTATCCACAGCAACGGCTCTTCGTGCAGTTAGTTAGATATCTATACACTCAATAGAGAAGGTTACTAACACTGACTATGTGCTTGAAGA
Source organism: Alentia gelatinosa (assembly GCA_950022655.1). Taxonomy (NCBI): domain Eukaryota; kingdom Metazoa; phylum Annelida; class Polychaeta; order Phyllodocida; family Polynoidae; genus Alentia; species Alentia gelatinosa. The sequence goes on along the minus strand of OX465579.1, from coordinate 52,701,687 downwards.
GTGTGAAAGCTATCACGTGACCAATGTGAAAAATGCCACACCGCAACGCTCGAAGACCCTACAGAGTGGCGCAGTACGGGAAATATGGTCACACTGCAATGCTCAAGCATACTACGGCAAAAGGTTTTGCGTTGCGATAAACTGGAGCGGTGCAGTGTGAAATTTGGTCTCATTGACGACCACTGGGAGGCGCTCACGGTATTGAGGAATGCACGACGTCTGGTGAGATTTGGCTGCATCGGTGTATCAGGTACGCAGAAGGGGTTGGATGCCAAACTATGTATCAGGTAGCCTACTCCGGCGACCATGCGCTGGAGGGCCTTAGATTGGCAAGACAGAGTAGAGATATACTCTAAAATAGACTAAAAGCAGATATATACCTTTTACTTGTATTTTTATGATAGGGGGCCTAGAAGTTTGATAATAAGCATGAACCTGTTTTGGGGCTGTAACTTGTAAGTCTATGGACTTAGGCATTACAATATACATTGGTAGAACAAATGTAACAGTGGCGTCAGAATAGGGGGGGCAGGGGGGGGGCGGCCGCCCCCCCACTTTTTTGCCAGCCCAAAAAAAGTCAGCACCTTCAAATTAACTCAATCAAGTGTAAAACTGTCTTGATTTTTCAACATCGAAAAATGTCAAAATCTAACTTTTTAGCATAAAACTATGGCTAAGCCTTGACTTTTCACTGTGGAAAAGTGTCAAAGTCTTTATCGTGTATCAATGGCTAGGCCTTGGCTTTCCAACACAGAAAAATGTCAATGTCTGACTCTCTAGCAGGCAATGATGGCTAAACTCTAACTTTTCACCATGAAAATTTTTACCATGCAATGATGGCTAAGACATGACTCTATACCAAGGAAAAATGTCAAAGTCTGACCTTTTACCATGCAATGATGGCTAAGACATGACTTTATACCGAGGAAAAGTGTCAAAGTCTGACCTTTTACTGTGCAATAATGGCTAAGCCCCGACTTTTCACCACTGAAAAATGTCAAAGTCTGACTTATTAGCGTGCAATAATGGCTAATCCCTGACTTTTCACCGTGGAAAAGTGTCAAAGTCTGACCTTTACCATGCGATGATGACTAGGCCCTGACTTTTCACCGTGGTAAAATATCAAAATCTGACTCTATAGTGTGCAAAGATGGCTAAGCCCTGACTTTTCACCATGGGAAAGTGTCAAAGTCTGACGTTTTAGCATTTAATGATGGCTAAGACATAACTTTTCACCGTGGAAAAGTGTCAAAGTCTAACCCTTTAGCATGCAAAGATGGCTAAGCCCTGACTATTCATGGTGGAAAATGTCAAAGTCTGACTTATTAACATGCAATGATGGCTAAACCCTGACTTTTCCCTGTGGTAAGATATCAAAGTGTGACTCTTTAGTGTGAAAATGATGGCTAAACCCTGACTTTTCACTGTGGGAAAGTGTCAAAGTCTGACCTTTTACTGTGCAATGATGGCTAAGCCTTGACTTTTCACCATTGGAAAGTGTTGAAGTCCAACTCTTTAGCATGCAATGATGGCTAAGCCCTGACTTATCACCATGGAAAAGTGTCAAAGTCTGACCTTTTACCATGCAATAATGGCTAAGCCCTCACTAATCACAGTAGGAAATGTCAAAGTCTGACTTATTAGCATGCAATGATGGCTAAGCCCCGACTTTTCCCAGTAGTAAGATATCAAAGTGTGACTCTTTAGCTTGCAAAATGATGGCTAAACCCTGACTTTTTACTGTGGGAAAGTGTCAAAGTCTGACCTTTTACAGTGGAATGATGGCTAAGAAATGGCTAAAAAAAAAATTCCCCAACCGCGGAATTAATCCGTCATCGGAACGGAAAAAATTATATGAAAAGAATGATGGCTTAGCCCTGACTTTTCACCGAGGAAAAATATCAAAATCTGACTTTTTCGCATGTAATGAAGGTAAAGACCTGACTTTTCTCAGATTTTGATGATTTATATGTTAAATCCAATGGGACAGGTCAATCTCAATGTCTGACTACATACCAAAAAAAGTCAACAATTTTTACTTTGCCCCCCCACTTTCAAAACGTTCTGACGCCCCTGTGTAAGTACAGGTTTGCTTGTGTGTCCGAAATACATTCTATTCCTTCTGTTTCATTAAGTTTAATAGTGAGTTCGGATGAGACTTGCAACATGTTGAAGGCATATCCTACAGTTCACGGGGTTGCACCTAGTGATTTTTAAATATTGTCGATTATCAGGCAAAACTGATTACTTTAGTAGGATTCTACCTCAAAATGAGTTAATACGACATTTCTTCCAGTTTATCAAATCCTAATAGGTAAATTAAGCCAATCTGCAATTGATTGAATTATAAAGGAATGTACTGAAAATATGGTTTTCTTCAATTTTCTCAAAAACAAGGATGATGACCTATCGTTTTTAAAGCTGAAATATCTAGTAGGCCTATTATAAGGTATATCCTCTGAAAGTTTTAAGAAAGTGACATGTGTTGTACTATCTATGTGAAAAGCAACTTTATAAGATTTCTATATATATATATATTCTATTATGTTACCACAATGTGAATCTCATAATCAAAACCTAGCGCGGTGACCCCCGATTTTTAATTTAGATATGTTTTCTAGAATACTTTGAGCTCATCATATTCAATTTTCAGGAAAATTACATGGGTCATAATTTTCATATTGTCCGATATGCCTTTAGACTGCTGACAAAGAGACCAAGTTCACAGTCAAGTTGATGTTGTATTTCATTACCAAGAAAGTCTAGGGATTTATTGCTTGACTAGATGCAGTTCTGATCAGGATAAATATTTGTTAAAAAAACTTTTTAAAACCAAAACATTTAAAAAAACTGAGTATATAAGCTTGTAATATGACCAAAACTCACCGGAAATACTGATTTGCACATACCATTTATTTTTTTAAATTTCCAAATCGTGAGAGGGATGTCATTCCCTTCCCATATTTTACCCCACCCAACCACCCACCTACTCCCACCCACTTCTCCCCACTTTCCCTCCCGCAGGCAGGAACTTTGCCACAGCCTTTGTATCAACTTTTTTTTAGCGCAGGCCACACGCTGCAAAAACAAAACAAAAAAAACACAACTGTTCCCTCATTATCTGTCTGCTAACACTGGGACATTTGGAAAGGACTAGAGGGCCAGTGTCCCAGGGTCTTAGAGGCATACCCAGCTGACCATGACCAGTCAATTGATAGACACCGAAATATCTCATTGACCTACTGGGGCTTGATGCATTTGGATACTAGACATCCTGTTGTAGAAACAAGTTAACTGTGTACAAGTGGGTTACAGTGAATTATCCACAGACTGAATAAACCCCAATCTTTTAATTGTTCTTTTATCTATAATTCTATGCTGAAATTTATCAATGACGAACATACCATTTACTTCTAGTTTTTTGAATTACTAACCTAGATATCCTTATTTTTAAATTAGTCCTGTTGACCAGTGTTCATCCCTCGGAATAATATGTGTATAACCTATTGTTGACATTCTATATTGATCCACATTTTATTACCAACTTATTAAAAATAATCACAATATCTACGTTGAAAAATAAATTCAGAATGGCCATACACAATATGCTTTTGTCTTTCTCCTTTCCCTCATATCTACCTATTGTCCTGTTTTACTCTAACGTAAGTTACTAGCTCTCTTTATATGGGGAAGTAAGAGTAGTAAGGTGTCCTTCAAGGTACTCAGACAACCAATGGAGCTGGGTGGTCTGAATTTGTTGGATATCAAAACTATGTATGAGGTGTCCAGATATAAATGGATTTCGCGTTTATGTAAAGATGATTTCTTACCATGGACGTTGTTCTTCTGGGTCTTTGCTGGTATTAATACTTTCATTTGGGAATTCTTTTTGGAGAAGGTGGAATTCAAGGCTCCCTCTGAACTACCAATGTTTTATAAGGAAATTATCAGACAATGGAAAGTCCTTTACAACAAGCCCCCAATGAGTGAGAGAGAGAAACAGAACGACCCTCTCTTGAACAACATGTTTATTTCCTGGGATTGGGATATGTAGAGATAATGCTTATTCGCACATGGAAAAGGGCTGGCATAGTTCAGGTCCAAGATCTGATACGGAACAAAAAATTTATGACAAAAGATGAGATTAAGGCTGTATACCAGGTCAAGTGTGATGACTCGACATGGGCTAAAGTTTATAATGGTATTCCATGGGTGACTAGCATGTCTTTTGATGACTTTCAGTCTTGTATCATGTCTTATGTCTCTGTATTGTAAGAGACAGACATTTTGGTCAAACTACAGATGCTGAGGCTTGGTGTCTTACAGCAGCGCCCAGCATACCACAACCAATCACTTTAGACAGAAGTCTGGTATTTTTGACACCAACTTTATTGTCATCTTCGTCAATATTTATAACAATATGTGTCAAAACTCATGTATAAGCAACAAATATCATTAAATACCACCTCCAATCATGAGTTGTTTGTTTTGTGATATAATATGCATTTTTTCATAGTTTTTATTGTACTTTGGGGGCCGTTTTGGGAGGAGGGGTCCTCATGTCCGCATTTTTAGAGGGGGAGGGGGCGGGGGTCAAGGGCCGCATGGCAACATATGACAAGCGGTATGGAGGTAGGGAGTGAAACATAGCATGGTATCATTTATGGACAGCCCCTTGGATTTTCTTGACAATCGGGATTGCTGGATTTACATGGAGCAAGTGTCCACGTTCATACACAATTAATTGCCTGCAGCACGAACATGGATGACTTGATTAGAAACACGCCTCTACTGTCCTATCAATTAGTGTCTTAGCATCATTTTCCAGTTCCGTTTGTGCCACCACGAACGCCACAGTCGTGGCAGTCGGCTCTTTAAACCTCAGGAATCTACTGAAGTCACCCAATATGCAAGCTAGAAGCCTACACATCTCCAGTCATGATTTGGGGTAGAAGCGCAGGCTTCCAGCGTCCTCAATTTGTGCCAATTGTTTAGAAACGCCCAACATAATCTCGGGCCGTAATTCCAACTATTCTGGGTAGGTATAGAGCTGAAACGACCACTAAATATTTCATTAAGGCGTGGTGGCATAGGAATTATTTTGAAACTTGGACGTTCTATGGGTACCCAATTTATGTGTCAATTGTTTAGAAACATTCAGCACACATATTGCCATAATTGCAACTGTTGTACAACTATGTAGGTACAGACTTGTAATCAAAAGTGAAATAGTTTATAATGGCCTGGTGACATGGGAATACTATCATAAGGTATCGACTCTCCATGACTGACTTTCTGAACATCAATGACAAAATCAATGACAATTCTGATTGATGCTTTCACCCAAAGTGACACAATATCTGCCAATGGACCTTTTTGCACAGACTTGATTCACACCTTATCTGCTTGGTTACCGTTCACATTCTAGGTGTGATTCCTGTGTGTCTCTATAGGCATGAAGCCGGACTCGGCCTAGTTTGGCAACCAACCCCTGTCTGTGCTAAGCTATGATATAGTGGTTGGTTGGGTTAAAAGGGTGCCTCAAACCAAGTACTTCTGTTCTATGTAGGTTCTAAAAGCAGACATACCTATATGTACTATGAAATATTCCTAGCTAATGAATTGATAAAGAAATCAAGCTTTATATTCATTATATTTTGGAAAAATACACAGGGAAGAAAATAAGGAAGTGGACAATTGGCTTCGAGGTTATAACATAACACATTCTCCAAGCATGTATGAAGCAACGCGCGCGGTGACCGTCACACAGTGCGAAAACAATAGCCTACTTTTCTCAATAATTGTTGTTCAAATGGTTCTCAACAAGCCCCTGATCATCATATATACTTTCTGAAAGCTGGATTAAGGGCTTTCCTGTGAATATAGATATAGGAGTAATGGGGCAACATTTTTCTTGGAATTGTGACTTTATTTTAGAAGGATTGGTCTTGACCTTTACCCTGCTCCATGGCCCCTGCTCTGTTAGACACAGTGTTTAGTTCATCCATTTGCTGAGTTGTTCTGCCACTTTAGGTGCCCAGACACTATTTCAGCCAATTAGAAGACATGTTGGGCTTCACTTTGGGGCTAGCATGATATTTCTATCGAAGACGCGTGACATTCCGGAGCCAACGAAATGAGTGGCATAAATAAGCTCAAACTCAAACGAGTGGCGTCTAGATTTTATCCTACCCCGTTTCCATATTTTTTCAGTATCAGAAAGTAGTGGCATAAACAACACTTTATGTCACAACCGTGACATAAACAAATCCCATGTTAAGCCTATGGCGTTTTTTATTAGGGGTAGGATAAGAATCTGTATCAGTCCCCCCTCCTAAAGTTTCCCAGAGGGGTTTGAAGACATTTCGTTTCGTTTCATTTCTTAATCTCCTCCTTGGAGAAGAGTGAGTTAGGTAGTGAACAGAAGAGGGGAATTATCACCCTTAACCCCAAAACCCAGGAAGATAAGCAACATCTAGAGAATTGGAGGCCGAGCACTATGTTAAACACTGATAACAAAATTTTGACTAATGCCCTGGCTATCAGATTGCGAAGGGTCATCAATCAGTTAATAGGAGATGACCAGACAGCCTTTATTAAAGGGAGATTTCTCGGCACCAACATCTGCATCATTGAGGACGTTCTTCTCCGGGAAGATCCTCTTTGAGAGGAAGGGGGACTGGTCTCCCTAGATTTTAGGAAGGCTTTTGACTCTGTCACCTGGCCTGCGATTATTAGAAGTTTACAATTGTGTGGCTTGGGTGAATATTTTGTTGACTGGGTGAGACTTATTTACAAAGGTCAAGAATCTTGTGAAATCAACAATGGAGTAACTACAGTCTGGTTTCATCCCAGACGTGGGGTATGGCTCATTGATCAGTTCGGAGCCTTCTCGGGCCTGAAACTTAATGAAAAGAAATACAAAATTCTCCCTTTTGATGTAAAACATAGTAACAAAATTCAGGGCAAATTCAAAGAAGTCTCGGAAATCAAACCACTGAGACTTACCTCTAGTAGTCATAGGAGTTTAGAGGAACACTTTGAATGGAACTTTTCACATAAACTGCTCAAATGCCAGGCCATAGCCAATTGTTGGGCACATAGGAATCTTTCTCTAAAAGGCAAAGTTTGCGTTATCAATTCCTTGATGATTCCTATGATGCTCTACCCAGCCTTGAATGTCCATGTTCCAGATAGAGTCCTCAAGGTTTTTAGAGATATTGTTATGGGCTTTCTCTGGAACGGGGACTCGTCTATGATTTTGAATGATACATTGATTATGGGGATAAGAGTTGGGAGTCTGAAGTTACAGGATTTGGGTATGATGGTTCAATCCTCACGGGTACAGTGGGTACGCAGGCTTGTTCTGAACGAGGGGAAAAGCTGGACTCTCCTATTCAAGAGCCAGTTTACCAGGGGTGAATCAGCTCTCCTCTTATTCTTGAAGAGAAATGCCAAAAGTAAACTAATTACAAATAGTGCTTTCTATAAATCAGTCATGAGTACTTGGGATCAATTGCATAACAGCCCTCCTCGTGAGGGTTGCGAGTGTTTCAATGAATGCTTATGGGATAATATGTTTCTCAAGGCCGGGCTCCCCCCATCTACCAGGAGACATATGTCAGAAGCAGGAATTGACCAAGTCAAACACCTATTCAGCATTGTCAGACTAATGTCTAGTGATAATATTAATCTCAAATATAGGACCAGAACATCATTCTTGGATTTGTTCTCTATAATATCCTCCATCCCCTGGCTACATGATTTGGAGCCCCAGAGGGGTAACGTAGATAGTAAATGTATTTTGTTTAAGATTCCTGGAGAAGCCCCCCAAGATGTTTTGCAAATGAGTAGTAAGAGGACCCATCAATTGCTGTTAGACATGAAAGCTAGATTCTCTAAAGGCCTTTCTCCACTCTGCGACTGAGGGGGCTTGCGATCCGGTACCTCCAGTCTTAGACTAGAGGTAGCGGCTTGGCTACAGGCTTGGCGTGTCGCATGTACCTCGGATCGCAAGGTAACATCGATTATGTGTGGAGACAACCCCCCCTTGCGACTGGAGCGCTTGCGATCCTAGCGTATGCCCAGTCTGAGACTGGGTGTACCAAATATCAAACATGTTTGATATCTAAAAACGCTTGCAATCCCGGGTACATGCGGTACCTCCAGTCTGAGACTGGGTGTACCGGTACGCTCAGTCTCAGACTGGAGGGAAACTTGCTGTCTCCACTGTGCGTTTTGCCGCGTTGCGATCCTGAAGGTACCTCCAGTCTCAGACTGGGCGTACCTATGTACCTGGGATCGCACAGTGGAGACATGGCTTTAAACAAGGGTAAAATGGAGTGGGGTTTTCCCAGACATCTCCCTTTCCGAGTCTCCAAAGAAACAATAGTCCAATCTTTACAATGTAGAGTTCTAAACAGAACGATTACGTGTAACAAAAACTTGGCCCAGAGGAGAGTGGTGGATTCTTTGGAATGTTCCTACTGTACTAGAGAGGACAATATTGTTCATTTCTTCACAGAGTGTAGGGCAGTGAGGGAATTCTGGGATACCCTCAGAAAGTGGCTACATTGAATTCTTGGGGAAGATATTTTGGTTACTATGTGCAGGGCTATCCTTTTAGGCCAATATGTGTCAGGCCTGGCCTTCAATGGCAATAGTCCTGTCAGGTTGGTAGAATTTGTTGCTCTCCCTGCCAAGTCATTCATTCATAGACGGAGACTTTCTATGAGAACGATCTAGATGTAACTCTCATTCTCAAAGAACTTAAACACAAGATTCTGGTAGAAAAGACTACTTGTAAGATGTTAAAAGAAGACAAGAAACTTAGATTCTTGGACAGATTGTATAAGGAAATGTAGAACATTATGTTTTAAAGAACTCTGAAGTATGATAATAATGCTGCCTTTGTTGGTGTAGTTGATACCATAATTGTATAGCCCTGTATTCTTTTCTTCTTTCCCCTTCGTTACCCTGCGAAAAACTTAGTATCTTGTGCGAATGCAGAATTTATGCAGTATCATTACAGATTTCCCTATCAATATGCAAATTAACTATGACAACATCAATATACATGAGAATAAATATCTCCATTGGATTCAGCATATGACAATACCTCTGCCTGCTAAATATTGTGTCTCTATCATGAATATCTAGAGAATTATTGTAATAAATCTGTTCATCTGTGCTAATATGATGTGGTGACATGTCATCTACTTTATATACTTGAGTTCCTCAAATTCAACCTTAATCTGACTAGATATTCCTCCATAATTCTTGAAATAATTGACCAATTTTTTAAAATTCAGAAATCTTTGTGGTCCTCTCGTCTCATTTACATACATAATTCCAAATATAAATATGAAATTCATATTTTTTCATTCTCGCAGCTAGCGTACGAAAGATTTGGTAGGAGAGTAACAAAAGAGTTCCCGCTGCTGGGTCAAAGAGGCCGCTTATTTAACCAGACCAGAGCTATCTGGTCACGATTTTCCGAATATAGCTCTGGTTGCCGTGCTTTTCCAAGCAAGGGCTCGGTGGCGTTGAACGGAAACACATGTATAGACTAGATATGCCCAGGATATCTTCACAATGTTCCCTCTCGGAGGCATATAGATATAGAAGGTAACATATCTTAAAGTACCAACGTTTCCTGTTTCAAATACTTTTCCCGCAAAATTCATATTGACACTGAGTGGGGGCCGGTCGGGTGATCAACTCTCTCCCTCCAAGTGATTTTCATGTTGACCTTCATTCTCAAAAGAGGAGATATCATGCACCTTACCAGTCCCTAATACCTCACCCTCACGGTAAATCCAGTGGAACAGGATAATATCAAAGTCTGACTTCATACCAAGAGAAAAGTCAGCAGTTTTTCAGTTCGCCCCCCTCCCCCCTCCCCACTTTCAAAATATTCTGACGCCCCTGTGTACTGCCATCGTTTGAACAAGGAATTTTTATTTCATGTACTTCTCCACGCAGAGAGGCAGTTCTCCGACCCGCCGGCGTTATGTCATTTGCTGCCACCTGGTATTTGTTCCGTGAACCTTAGCTAGTCGGCTTCGAGGCGACCAAAAGGCGTTCCCCGCGCGTTCGCTCACAGACCTCACAGGCGGGAACAACATGAAGGGTTCCGTGACCATCGCCAGCTACCCGCCCCAAGGGAGCAAAGTTTTTATACTGTTTGGAATACTACATCTACTCGCCACAAGTACGCCAACAGTTGGGAAGGCGATTGGCCCCGACACTGGTAGGTGGCTGGTGCTTGTTTGCTGTGAGTTGAGTTCAAAGCAGAGGAAAGGCTGAGGGGCCTCGTCGGAGACGTGCACCGGGTGAGGGACGGGGTTTGGCCGGGGTATAGGCGCACGAGACCCGGCAACATTGAGCAGTCCCGACCGGCCTCCTCACATCAGAGAAGGGAAGGATAGGGGTGTGAGATAGGAATTGGATATATTCACCGATTGCAGTTTTAACAGAGGTGGAATAGCAGAACTTCTAATCAGTGCTAAGTATATTAGACGTCTTGTGGGGGAAGGTGAGCTCTGTTATATGGAAGTGACCCCACTCAGGTAATTTTCCTATTTATATAAGTCTACAGTAGCCTATAGCTCTTGACCACGCCCCCAGTTTTATGGGGGAAAACAGTTCTATGTGTTAATAGTTTGATTATCATGGACATGCGCTAAGAAATGAGACAACTTTAAGATGTGTTACCTTCCTCAAACTTCGGACCCAGGAATCGAAGGTCTGTCATATAGGCATACTTTCTGTAAACGGTGCCTCCGTGACCTTTTTGTATACCTCTCACTTTCATACTCCTCCCCAGTTAAAGAGTCACTGTGGCCTGGTTAAAAGGGTGTGGTAGGTGGAGGGGCAGGTAAAGGACTCATAGATTTACTCCGATGCACGTTGTTAGCAGATTCGAATTTGTATTTTTCTTGGGATATGAGGATATTTTTCTACTGGGATCTGGAAGTCATGGCCTGGATCTCACTGCTATGAATTTAGACCCAATTTTGAAGGACCTTATCTAGAAAGTTAATGAGTGTCTAGTCAAAATACACATGTAGATCTACACCACTCATTCCTAGGGATTTTAGATATGCCGTATGTAATTCGGCAGCTGAAATGATATTCATAAACAAAAGTGAGAAGCGTTGAATATCAGTATTAAGATATGGTTAGAGGCCGGAGGGAATTGGGGAGAGAGGCCCTTTAAAGTGATCTCAGGATTCAGTGGGACGTAAAAACCAGACAACCGATCCTCAGTACTCAGAGGTTGCCAGAATCCACTTGGCTCTATCATGAATCAGGCCAGGCGTAGTACATTGAATGTAGTTAAATATAGCTTGTCGGGGGACTTCAGGGGACCATATCTAATGCGTAAGTTCGTACATATAGTAAACATAGCGGCTGAAATCACTGAAACTACCTGTATACATGCAACCACCCAAATGCACGGAACGTTTCGTTTTTTGGCCTATTATAGCATTAAAAGGTATAATCATTCAGTGAGGATGCATGGCTTCACCGTGTCAGTCTGTAGATAAGCACATGTATACAAGTCTGTCATGCAAAAGCAGGGCCAGCGGGATTCAGTGAAGAAGGGGTACGATGGAGGATGTGTGTCTAAATATATATGGTTATCTGTGTGTCCTTTGCATGGTTGGACCCTTCTGTATCCAGTCACGTTAAGAGCTCAGTATGGAGGACATTGGTAGATATGCAGGACGTTGTACATGTTTGCACCCAGGTCTCTGTAATCCTTTAGCATATAACACGTTTCTAAGCCTCTACAAAACCCACCCAGCTCATCTCCGTGAGTTCTGTCACATTCTCTCCGCGTGTGTGAACCGCGGATGGTGAGTTCACTGTTAACTTCTAGGGGCACTGAGCAGGAAAATGTGGGTAACTTCTATCATGATGGTAATTAGTACATGTAAAATCATATAATAGTCTTTGAATTGCAGCTTAAAGAGGAGGGGGGGGGGGTAGTGCTATCTCACAGATGGGGATAATTAAACATATATATGTCATGAAGTTTTAGAGACGACGGTAGTCTGTTATTACGGGTCGTATTTTATCTATAGACACTATCAAAACACTGGTTGTATCAAACCTTCGACCGTAAAATTAGCATTCCATTCGACAATGTCCCGACGGGTTTTTAAGTATGTGATGTAATAAACGTTCACTTACGTGTATAATACAATGTTATCAAAATTTAGGGAGGTAATTTTGTCTGGGGACCGATTGAGATTAATCATATCACGCAAAACCTCTGGACATTTGCCTCTATACATGTGCTACAATGTCATATACTTCCTTTCAACAGTATTGGTTTCTTTCATATAAAAACAGCTCAACTCACACAAACATATTTGAGCGGCCTGCAATATATATCTCTCCTGTATCAAAGTATAGAACCATGCAGTTTATAATATCTACTAGTTTATTTAACTCTGGGGTGTACCAGAAAACTATCAGGGAGAAAAAAACTTCTCTGGATCCCCATGGTATATAAGTATATTGTCAAAGTGCCCGTAACAGAAACGGGGAACTATTTTTTACGACCTTACAAATATAACTACTTAGTGGACATGACCCGGTCTGCACCTGGCCGCCCGGCAGTGGCGAAGACCACCCACCATCGACCCAGACTCTGATACCATCCTCTCTAGTAGCGCATGGGACACATGCCTTTAAGGATCCAGGAGCTGCCCATAAGAGAGTTTCTGCAAAGTCTGCAGCGTCTATACCAATCACGTTATTAAACACTTTATGACGTGTAATATGGGGAAATTTGATCTGGGAGATTGTGAATTCATCCGCTGGTGGTTAGGTATAATGATACTTTAGAATGTTCCGGGACTTGCATCTGAATAGCGAGTGTGAAGTTGGTGACGGGGCAGAAGGCTGCTACCTGCTTGAGCAAAGGTCAAGAGCTTAACCCTTTCTAGACGAGAAGGTTATTCAGCAACAGTAGCTCTAAGCCCGAAAATACACCAAATAAAGATGTTCTCTTTGGGCGAGAAAGCGTTAGGGCATTTCTCACAATTGCCCTTGTCATATAACCTAGTCTAGACCATGTCATCTTGGTCAAAATAATGGCTTCCACGCATTTTATTCCATGTTATGGTTGGTGTATTATAGTTTTGTAAATTCATGATTCCTTAATTTACTCGAGACCATTGACCTATGAAACATCGACACACAACTCTGCCCGATTCCACTTTATTGCCTTTGCCGAGACGTCGGACATTACTAGGTTGGGGGTAATGACTGACTGTGCCCGACCTTAAAATTGTAGATGTAAGCACATTCAGGCCGCTTAAATAGGGATGCTACCTATCCCCCAGTCGGATTTACAAGTGTTTATATCGATTTGTAGGGTGACAGTGGCGATTATAGTTTTAAAAACCACTTTCTGATATCTTAAAGATAACAGAGGTTATCAAACTTATTAATGCACGGCTCCCGGTTGCTCTCTTTGATTTCATCCCGGTAACGTACGAGGTTGCAAAAGGAAGAGGTGTGATCGGGAATAGTGTGGATGTCGAAGTTGTATAGAGAGAAAGCATAGACAGTTTATTCCCGACTCTCATCAAGCCGATTGTCGGGATAAATCGGGAACAACTGTCGATGTCTTATGGGGTTAATTAGTCTAGCTTTTGGTAATGGTGTACAACCGTGCTGTAAGAGTTCAACCGTTTGTAACGTGTCACGAGATGTATAGAGTATTGATGCATGAAGCTAACGCCTAACGAACTGGAGATGCATGATGGTGGGACCGTTAGCCATCTGATGATGTATGAGGATAGCACCATCGGTGATTCATTTATGCACGATAGTGGCACTGTTAGCAACCTAGTAAACGATAAATGACACCATTAATGATCTAGTGATATATAATGGCATCGTTAGTTATCATAGAGGGCAATTCACACAGAATTCATGGTCTACTTGTGATATGATGACCATAAGCTATCTTATGATGTGTTTGCACAAGCCTATAATGTAAAAAAAATAGCAAAGCATTGATTCAAAGGTTAGACCCAGCGACTTATTATTTTCACTTGAATAAATGAAGCTACGGCAGGAGGGTAATCAAAATATTCATGGATAGGTTGAACGATGCTGATGATTCTCTCAGTGTCTGCGCATGTGATCGGGAGCGGAACACACAAAAACACTACTTCTATTTCCATATTGATGATGGATGGACTTCTAATGAAACTTCATCAGCTCCAAAGTGACATCTCTAATTATCTTTGATAAATACATAGATAAAATAAAATTTGTGAAAATAAGGACATAGACTTGCTTCGGGCAAAAGCCTTGTTGTGAAAAGTAGTAAAGCTATTTTGCGGCGAGAGCATGGAGTACAATGCTCACTAATATACCTCGCAGTCTACTATTCGGTGCTAAAGAATAAGGGCAATAAATTGTTACTCACCCCAGTGAGTAGACGTATGATTTTCTATACACTCTAACCTGGATTATGTCATATGCTGATTGAAATAACCATGTGTCAGAAATACCACATTTTGGCATATGTAAAATGTGCCCATTCCCGTAGGACCTAAATAGCTATATATGGGGCATGGGTAAGTCTAAATGGGTATAAAGTGGAATAAACATGGTGGGATTCATGTACCTCACAGGGCTGAAAATCCTATGAGGTTCTGTTCCTTGTTAGGGGTAAATGTCGCCAATAATTGCAGGGGAAAAACATGTCTCAGGGAAATAGAACCCTGCAATTCAGATGTAGAGATTGTGTTCGGGTACAGAATCTCAGCAGGGTTTCTCTCGGACAAACACCCTGTGAGGTCCATGAATCCCATCGTGTGAATCCTGCTTAGGATAGACAGTATGCAGCTTTGCAATGCATTCCTGATGCTGCCTACATCCCTGCCAACGTCTAATATCAGGACACCAAAGGAATGCCGCCATGGAATCATCCACCCTTTGTCTACCTTAGAGATCGGTAAAAGTGTAGGCGCAATATTACTTGTCCGCATTGAGAAGTGCACACATTGCAGGCACACGAGATGAGGGACGGAAGTACCGGCATTGTAGCATCTCTCACGCTGAATGACCATGAATCCAGGCACCAGGTATCCTGGACACGGGACCAGTTGTACCAGGGTTCCACTTACATAACATTCGTTGAGTAATATTTGGTCTACCCATAATGATCAGAAAAGATTGATAAAACAAATTTGCGGGATATGCAAGTCACACTAATATTGGAAATTTCCTCGCTCAGGTATCTGTGTCTTCTTCTTCCTCTGTTTGTCACATAGATTAGATTATTTCATCAGCCCATCTAAGTTGAGTATGAATATCAGTGGATATTCAGGTACAAACTGCAGTGATTCCGCGTTTCTGTTTATTTTTATCCGAAATACCTAGAATACTTAAACTGAATTATCGAACCATTCCTTCCAAGCTTATTTTGTTTATCCACATTCGCGATTTACTAGTTAAGTCTTCAACTAATTCCGAATAATTTAAGTAAATGCACATAGATGTAATCTGTTTACTCGAAGATCGCAATATAAACTTGCATGTTGTTAGGACATGGAAGGAAGAGCTAATTACGCGTGTTGTCTAGAAGTTACCTCGCATCGCGTCTTGGCGTCCCAGAGTTCGGTATAATTGCCATCCTCTAGTTGAGGGAAAGTAACAGTAGACTAGTAACCCCGCACGACCGGCAAATAAAAATGAACAGGAGAGAGAACTCCAGCATATTCAGCATTTTAACTGCAGCGTCTGGCACCAATTAACAGTGACGTAATTAAAACAGACTGATCCCCCGACTCGGGTTTCTGGTCCTCCCGGCACTGCGCAGATTAAGTCATTTACTTGCACTCTCTCCCTGCGTATCTGTATGTCTGCCTGCCTGTTTCAATTTGTCTGCCTCCGTCTTTCTGTCTGTATCTTCATGTGAGTGTGTGCCTATCTTTGTCAATTTGTGTTTATGTATGTTTTCTATCTTTTCCCCTTATCTATCACCTTTCTTTTTCTCTTGCACTGTCTATCTTTCAATATGCTTGTTAGAGCGTGCTTTGCACGCGCTATGTACGTTGCCATGCTCACATGGACTTCTAGCTTGCTGAAAAAATAGACTACCCCTTCACTATCTGTGTACTATTCAATGTGATATTGGGAAAGAGCAGATGGCTAGTGTCTCATGGTCTTAGAGGTGTGCCCAGCTGACCCTGTCCAATCACTAGAGACCGTAATACCTCATTGACCCACTGATGTTTAATATAGTTGGATCCTAGAATTAGGTAGTTGCAGAAAGGGAAAGGTGAGGGTGCAAGTGGGTTACGCCTAAGTATGCCTAAGCTTTCCCTTTTAAGTGGGCAAGAAACAAAGAAACAGATAATCATTATAGCCTTTTGGGCAGTAGTCTGACAATATATTATTTCCGCTGCTTTTGCTAAAAATGGGTCTTTAATGTTAATCGTGTCACATTTGATGGCACGTTTACAGACAGTTCTTGGCAACAACTACACCTTGATTACCATTCATGGTCGAGGTTGCCTTGTATGGTTCCCATATCAATTGCAGCATGTTTGATATGTCATGCAAATCATGGCATTCATGTCATTCGCGTTATTAGAAAGCGTTGACCAAGTTCAACATTGAAAACAAACCAAGGCATTGGATTTAAGTTGATACCTGTCCAATTAGAATCCTAGGATTACCTGGAGTCAAACAATATTATATTCCAAGGCATGAACAACCCTAAATTGTGAACGGCTTATATATTGTGGGTTATTGTACATTGCTAGACTATGATATGGATTGCTGGGGGTGGGGTGGGGCGTCATCATACCTCGGATTTAAGAAACCAGCCATGCAGACTGATATTTGAGTAAACCTTAGGTTAAATGTCTATTAACCTTCCGTACGAGTCGACTTTATTCAAAGCAAAACCACCAGAAATGTATATCAATCTCCCAGACAGTATATTTCAGTGCATGCGACGTTGTCTTAAACAAATCCCATAGACTCATATGTAAATCGTTTATACAGGATTTTATTTTATTCTGTGAAAAAGTCAGGGAAAGATATTTACTTGTTATATTTTTTCTCTTATCATATTTGCCGAATTGTACAGAAAACATGATCTGCACAATTTCAGAATGGCCGAGATTGCAATTTTTCTCAAGAAAGTTTCGCTACAAAGTTAAATGTCTTGAATCAACCGTATACTTCAATTATTCAATATTCCCCATGGGAAAACGTTACAGCTTTTGTGAAGAATCAACTAGGCTCAAAATTTAATTAGAATGTATAATAAGAGCGAATGGCAGGCTCTTATGAGGTCGATAGGGTCCTTTGCTCTCAGCCTTGATGGTACATTTCATCTAAAGCCACTGTCCTCGTGTTGATGAATATGTATTGTTTGCAGTTTTTATTTTAATTTCTATTGTTAAAAGTATCATATGAAGACGTGGCTAGAACAGGCCTACAAGTGGATGGCAGCTTAGACCTGCTACCCCTATTATAGTATTGTACTATGTGACCCTAATCGACCAATCAAATATCAGCTACAATTTCGGATGACAGTTGATTATTACATCGAAGGTAGTAATCTATTTTACTGAGCGTTGGGAAAGGATACTTCAAGATAATTTAGGCAGATATAATTAGGATAGGTTTTGGGGTTAAAGTGGTTGTGAAGATCACGAGTTGCATCTTGTCAGATGTCTCAAAGGAATAGTATGATTTAATCTTAAAAAATACTAAATTCTGTTTACAGGTATATTCTGGCAGTTGACAGATGTTCATTACGATGCAAACTACAGCGAGACGGGCTCTCAGTACAACTGTCACAACGACGGTGACGGCGACGACAGGAACAACGGTCGCTATGGAAACTATAAGTGTGACGCTCCGTGGACGCTGGTGACGTCAGCAGTGAGAGCCATGCACACTATACGTCCGGACCCCGACTTCATCCTGTGGACAGGGTAGGTCGCTTCCAGAAAAAAAGACATCAAACCGGAACGGGCATCCCTGCAATGTTAACTATTCCAATAATGATGCATGTCCAAGTCATTTTTGATGGTTATGGACATGTATAATACAGTGACTTTTAAAACTTGATAACTAGGTACTGATAGAGGCATCCAGGTAATTCACAGAAGTCGATATACGGCGTAAACAGAACCTGCCGTCCCTGAAAACACCTTATGAATATTTATGAACACTGAAAACCGAAGATGACCTGGGAAATCAAATAAGGGATCTTCAATGAAAAAGTCGAACAAAAACCTACCTGTCACCGTAATTCTCAAAGCACTGGCTGGAATAAATCATTTACGCAGAAAGGGAATTACCCGTAAAACGTGAGCTATTTCAGACGGATTTACAAACCAAAATTTGATTCTGATGGCGTCGTCTTCCACACCTGGGGGGTCGCTTCTTGCAGAATTTCATAATTATTTACAGAAGCCATCGCTTAAGAAAACACTTCTCAGCGGATCAGTCTGGAATGTCCTTGATTCTTATCACAGCTTCTCTTGCTTGTTGAATCCATATTGAATAAATGCAGCCCACATTACTTTCGATAGTGACCAGTCGTCATTAAAATGTCATAGACATGGAAAAAGCATCTTTCGAATTCCTGCAGACTTTACGGTTGTATGATCTCAAGGTACTGTTGTAGGTCGTGCAGTCTCAAGATAGACTTATCTGTGGTGTAGTCTTAAGGTACTCTTGTGAGTCATATAGTCTTAAGGAACATGTCAAATTCATGTAGTCTTAATCAATCCTTTATGGGCGAGGCCTGTGACAGCCTAATATATGTAGAGATAGATAACATAGCAATGTCAGTCTATACTTCTAAAGGAGAACTCATAATTCCCTTGTTTTATCACGTGATATGATATGTTAGCTATAATATGTTTATTTATTTCTCTATCATAAATATTATGTTATATCCATAATCTGTGGAAGTTTATTGTTTAATTGTGTATTATTTTATGAAAAATTATGATGTGATATCGTGGATAGTGTTTCAAATCTAGGCATCATCCGGTTTTCGTCTGCTCAAGAAAGGTTTATAAAGGTCATGTAGTTTTAAGGCAAACCATGTGTAAGGACGTCTGTAAGTGATAAAGCCTATGATAACAAATACCTCATTTCACGTGTTTCTCTCATTGCAGTGACTCTGTGCCACACGTGCCCGACGACCTGTTAAGTCCAGCTAAGGTATACAACGTCGTCAAGAACGTCACCGACCTCCTACGTGACGTATTCCCCAACGTCACCATCCTGCCGTCGCTAGGCAACCACGACGCCTGGCCCGCCAACCAAGTTCCGCTTGCTCCGGATGAGTATTATAAGGACTTGCTGGAAACCAGTGGCTGGGGCAACCTTTTAGATGATGAGAGTAGCGCCACCTTCAATAAAGGTCAGTTCAAGAATTTTTCATATATTTAGGAATATATCACTGTAGGTCAGTTTAAGTCTTGGATTGGGCATTGTATTTATCAGTTGGGTTCACCTTATGCTTGTTTTTCTGTGCAAAGCAGTTCATACAGCATAAAACATTAATAGGCGTTTGCTAAATTTAGCCTTGTATATAAAAATATGCCTGTTAGATGGTACTCAGTCTATTGTCGATAGCCGGCTGCAGCCATTGCTGATAATGGATTCCCTTTTATTTCGTTAATTGGTTTACTGCAGATCGATATTAAATGTTTGCAGTGATCTTAGGATTGTTCGTGGCCACATCCTTTTCCTCTATAAATTATAATTCGACACATACCACTAAACCAGGTACAATCCTCTCGTCCATTTCATTTTCCGTCTGTCATTGAATGGCATCATCAATAAAATAACCATGATTGAACACTATGACGCCAAATCCCGACTTCCGACTCATTAACTTGTAGAATGAAGTTCAAACAATGTGCGATTTCGCAACCAATTCAAATATGAATGTTTAGCCCGATTGGCAGTTCTAGAGGAGTCCTCTACTGGCTCTTGAGATTAATGGATGAATGGAAGTGCGGATATCTGTGCAGCATGACAATCATTTACGTGGAGGTAATACAAGACCTAGAGATGATACAGATATTCTTATATATTTACATGTATATTTATTTGAGGTTTTCGATACATACATATATTTGAAGAAAAAAATTCCCTATATGATATAGCTAGACCTATTTAGACCCAGCTCGGGATAACGTCCATCTGTTTAAAGTTTGTGTTGTATCCCATCTTCCTGGGATTCCTGGCAACGTAATTAGTTATGGTGCCGCAGACAGCAGGCACACCATGGTTACCAGCGACGGTCGTTTCAAGGTAGCATCTCGCGGGGAGTAGACTTCCTTGGCCTCGTCTTCGCCATCTAAAGAATGCATATATTCATGTCATGTCATTTGTATTTGAATCAGAGATGATTGTAAAGAAACTCTGCTCTTTGTTGGGTATTACTATCATGTTAGATATATCTGTGATAATTCTAATGGAAGGAAGCAGTCGAACAGTCACGTAAAGTTGAATGAAGTTTATTGATTCAATGATTGCTCATGGTGTCAACTCAGCTTACTTCTATTCTTATCCCCAGTGCGGTAAGAAAGACTACCAGCAAGGAAAAGGCAATGAACCGAAAGGTGGTGCTAAAGGAGGACACATTGGACGATGAAGTAAAAGCGCGATTTGGGGAATAGAAGAGGTCACTTCACCTAATAACTCTAGGATATAAGCAATAATCGATGGTTTTGTGGACAGGAGGCCGTAGACCACGAGTGGTTGACGCGTAGTAATACACGAGCTTCACCGAGGGTATTACGATGCAAACCTCGAGTGCTTTACAGAGCCACCTATTCATAAAACCATCGTGTGTTGTATCTATTTTCAATGGCTTTGAGGCCGTATGGCACCGATCTGAATCCGTATCGCATGGTCATGCTATCTGACATTTTTCAAATAATGGGTAGTGGTTTACTGACTGCCCATACATTCTCAATGGGGACTTTGTATACCATTGATGATACATTTCAGTGATGCCCTTTTTCACATTTAACGACTGCAAAGCCGTAGTCTCAGATGGTCACATTCGTCGGTCACATCATGTTATATGATTGCTGCTATTTATCTAATAGTCTCCTTCTTGTTACTGCAGGTGGTTACTACTCGATGGAACTTCGTCCAGGCTTACGGCTGGTGAATCTCAACACTGTCTTGTGGTACGAGAAGAACCACTTTGCGTTTAACCGTCCTGACCCGGCTAACCAGCTCGCCTGGGTGGAGGAGCAGCTCAACGCCGCCAAGGAGAACGGCGAGAAGGTGAGTCCTCTTCTGTTTTCCAAATAGGAGAAGGTTAATGAAATCAGTCTCGTGATAGCATCGAACAATCTCAGCTCTACTGCACTGCTTGAGATCTAATCACAGAATTATATAATCAATGTCAGAGCGCGGTGATTGTTTCCAGCATATATCATTATTAGTCGGTTTTCGGTGTTACGGAATAAGTCTGGATGTAAGGGCCCCTCACTCTGATTTTGCTATAATTAGAGAGAGGCGAATTCTTTCGGCAACACCTCCTAACGAACGACACGATCGTAATGAGTATCGCAATCAATGCATACACACTAAAATAACGTTATGTGAGTGTCATAGCCTACTCATCCGGCAGATACGTATTATATCAACATCAACATAATGTAATTACCCTGACCAAATCTAAACTAAACAAAATATCAAAGTATACTGTTGAGCTGACTTACACAAAGTTGGAGAGAGAATACTGGTATATTGCAGTTAACTTTCAAGTTAATGTCTTTTATCTGAGCCATTGTGAAATGACAAGTACCACAGCACATACAAATGTGAAAGCACCCACAGATTCAGACTGGAGTCTGTTCTAATATGGTTGATCAGGAGAAACATTTAAAAGAAAGCCAGAGTCCACTCTTGCAGCCGGTCCTTTGTTGTGGTCTCTGCTTCTGGAGATGTGCCCACCAGCTGGTGTTGATTTAGGTTACTGAAAGCCCTTTTTGGATCGCGGCTTCGAACGTTGGATGGCAATGTTTGTACAGCATGGGAGTGGTTTCTCCACCACCTACATAGTAACAATTGTTTGTGCAACATATGAGTGTTTATTTTCTGTATACCTGGTAACACTGGGTTTTTATTACACACCTAATACGGAGTCTCCATACTAAGCCTATGGAGCCTACAGATCGTTACTGAGCAGAATACGGAAAGCCGTATACGGCGAGAATACGGCCTTTTCTGCCACCTGACGGGCATTATGGGAACTATTTTCTATAGACAATGCCTGGTGATCGCGTCGAAAATTACAAACAAGATTTTTTCCTCATAATTAGTCAAAAGGTGAGTAATAAATACAGCATTACCATGATTTGGATCTGTGTGGCCGTATTCTCCGCGTAGCTATCGCTCGGAGTATTTCTACGCGTCAACTACGCAGAGAATACGGCCACTCAGATCAAAATCATGGTAATATTGTGCATGTACACCACGGGAATGTGCTGGCTTCTTCCATATATATGGTAGGTACTGTGTTTGCAGAAGGTGTGAGTGTTTCCCCTACCATGTGTAAGTAATATTGCGCTTGTATCATATGTGAGCGTTTCCCCCCTGCGTTCATGGTGATGCTTTCTTTATACAGGACATGAGTCTTTCCTTCTCCTTATGAATGGTAATACTGTTATTCCCTCATCATGGGCATGGCAATACTGTTTTTTACAATACAGGAATGTTTTCCATACAGTTGATAATTTCACGAGTACTTCTGTTATAGTTACATACTTTCAAATCCAAGGACTCTAAACTGTTTTATTATGCATTGCTTTAGCCTCCTGAGTATGTTTGTGTCTGTAGGCAGGACGGAGATTATTTAGGTGTATCAGACGTCAACATCAGAAATCATAGCGATGAGGATAATTAAGATAGGAATGAAGAGAATATGAAAGAGTACAATTATGGACTATTTTCCATCACCTCCTAGAGTATACATTACGGATGTTAGTGATATTAATTGAAATTGTGTGCAATCTTTAAGTTCACATACACAGATGGGCATAAGGAAATTCGATTTCAAAAAATGGATGATAAGGTTTGCATAAGGAGTGTGGCAGCAAAGCTTTAAGTAAAGTTAAGTTCGAGAGTGGCATAGAAGCACACGCTTTTTCACTGTTTCTAACGTTGAACGTAATTAATGGTGGTTAAGATACCCCTCAGCTTATTACGATGGATGCGCACAGCTATGTAAATGGATGGAAACTACCTGCCTCTTGTAGGTTCCTCCTTCCGCAGACTGGAAATATCCACCAGACGGCAGGTCCAACCGGAAATTGTCTTATTTGGACGTTAATCATGTGACCGTCTAGCTGGTTCCAGGCACGGCCTCTAAGCTGCAGTGACGCACACTGGCGACCACCATCTGCAAATTGGATGAGGACAAAGACGTTTGTTAATGAGAGCAGCTCGGGCTGCAGTAGTAGGACACAGAGCGGGATAGAAGAAGGGCTCAGACAGCTGTGGTAGGTCACAGAGCAGGGCATAGGATGGGGGAGGGGCAAGACCGCAGTGGTAGGGTGTAGTAAAAAGCTCGGTAGTAGGATGCAGGCAGGGGTAAAGGAGAGGCTTGGGCAGCCGCGCTAGAATGCATAATGGGGTAGGTTGCTGCTGTTGTAGGATACCGAGAGGAGCTTCGGCAGCAGTGGTATGATAATCCATGATATTGACTGGTTTCGGTTACCAGCGGTCGTAGGCTCCGAGAGGTTGACGCGTAGTAATATCCGAGCGCATGCTAAAATATTGCACAGAGACAACTCCGAGGTACATACAACCACTTTTATCTGAAACCAGTCTATATTGTCTTTATAATGCACCTTTTCTGACAAGTGGGGTACCCATATTAGTTCATTTTAGGTACGCACTATTTTTTTCATACGCACTATTTTTCAGTATGCGCCGGGCTTCGTAGCCCGGTTACAGTTGTGGGATACATAATGGGACACAAGAGGGGCTTGTGAAGCAGCGGCAGGATGCAGAGCAAGGCAGATGGAGGCTAAGGTGGCAGTGGTAGGATACTGAGTGGGACAGAATGGAAAGGGCTGAGGTGGCAGTGGTAGGATACAGAAAGGAGGTCGGGAAGCAGTGGTCGAATACAGAGAGGGCAGAGAAGGAGAAAATGTAAGGTTCACCTGGCTAGACACCTCCAAGCAAAACAAAAACCAGGAGAAACACAAAAATGGCACTTAAACTTGAAAAGAGGACCTAAAATGATGATAATGTGAACTCGAAACACGGACCATTTGATATTCACCGCATCGTGGTAATGTTGCCAATGCTGCAGCAGTGTATAGAGAAATTAAATGACGAAATTTCAATCTCATAATACAAGTCGGGTTCACGCATTCCATTCAACTGGAGTTCAGAAAAGGAATCCTTACTAACAGATCAATAAAAGAAAAACGGTCGAGAAGGTGATAAGTGATATAAAGATAGAAATAGCCTCGGAGAAACTGAGCGAGGTGAAACCCATGTGTCTATCATGCACCCAGCTACTCAGGGCTCACAGATTCCCTCGGGCGTACTGTAGGCAGATCTCAGCCTGGGTTGGAGCTCTCATGTTCGCTTCAGGGGGAGACTGAGAGAAGAAGGCTGACCGTCTCTGGTACGGATCAGATCCTGGCCCACCAACCCATGTTCCAGAAATA
This sequence comes from Alentia gelatinosa, assembly GCA_950022655.1. Lineage (NCBI taxonomy): Eukaryota > Metazoa > Annelida > Polychaeta > Phyllodocida > Polynoidae > Alentia > Alentia gelatinosa. The sequence goes on along the minus strand of OX465579.1, from coordinate 52,676,962 downwards.
GTCTTCAGTGAGATGTATGGAAGAGAAGTAGCCTATCTTAGATCCCAAGACTCGCCTTCTCAAAAAGATTCACATAATGATCTCGGCAGCGTTAGACTAGCACACTTCCACGACAAATCGCACTGGTGCATTGGAAAAACCATGTGTGTGTGTATATATATATATATATATATATATATATATATATATATATATATATATATATATATATATATATATATATATATATATATATATACATTCTTATCAGCAGCCTACACTAACATCTACATTTGGATATTCATTTCTATTCCATCATTTTACTTTACAGCTTTGCCATTATATATGATAAATTCGTGGGTGGGTCGAAGTTAGTTATTTCCATACATTCCTTTCTTCATTCACGTATATTAGACTAGGTCTGACGACATTGGTAAAAATAAAGTCTGATTAGTCGCCAGATACATATACAGTTGCCAAATCAAATAAAAGTGAATACAATAGGCAGACGACAATGGCCCTAATCCCCGATTATCGCTCAGTAAGGGCAGAGTGGTGGTGAAAGGTCAGTTGGCGTGTCCCGTTTCACCCTCAGGCTACGTCAGACAAAAGACACCACTGGATGCGCGTGTGGAAAAACAGACGACAAAAAAAAAGTTACTACAAAGAGTGGTAGTTGTAAACATCTACCAACTACGGCATTCAAACAACACCTTTGTGTAATGTTTATGGCACCTTTGTATGCTGTTTATGGTCATCTAGTATTAGCCTCATCATTTGCCGAATTATGTTTTTCATCGAACCTGTATGCACATGTTGTCTGCCTGCTAATGCACATGACTTAAAATAGGAATGGCTGGTCGAACAATGCAGTATACAACATTTTACTACATCCTAAATATAAAACGGCATCCTCGGTTAATAGTAGCTACCAGCAATCATATGACACTGCATTTAGTTCTCTGATATCATTTCATGGCTGTCGAGGTCCAACACAACAACACCTCATAACACGGGATGCTCAGCCAGGCTCATCCACGCTTCTCATGAATATTCATTGTAATACCACAGCATCCTGATATGACCTATTTTTACAACCATGTTCTGATGTCGCAAAAAACCTGATTCTCTGTGCTGGTTGTTATTTCAAAATTCCGAACTACTAGTCTATGCTCTTTAACTGTAATACAAAAGTTACTCTTTTAGAGAGGATTTCCAATGGGCCAATTCAATTTTTATACAAAAATAAGTTGATTAGAAAAACTTGATATGCAAAAATTGAAAACGCCGTATGAAAATATAGAAATTCTTTATGACTTTTGAACGACTGTATGTTGTTGTTTTAGAAAGTGACATATACACAAGAGCTGACCGGAATAGATCCGTTGAAATACTCTCTTGAGCTTACATAGTAAGCAGGGATGTGGTATCCGTGGCTGACAGTTATGATGCACCGCGTGAATACAAATGATCAGACGGTAAAATCATAAAGACCGTATTCGTCTTGCCGACAACTGTACCTTAGCCTCTCATCCAGTATAGGACCATCAATGATGAATGTTCTCATTCATATCCGTTGAACATGTATTCCCATTGTTTATGTTAGCTCTTAGATGCGCATATTTTGTCAAGTTCCAGACACATAGTTGTGGAACACGCATGGAGATCTACTTAGTGATTTAATGGAAGAATAGAGAGGCGTTTTTACTGGTTCCTAAACTGCCTAAAATCCCCTAGCCATATCATTGTATGGACAGAATTATGGTCTGTTCATAGATGATAGTTACCCTCAATAGATTTTACCTTCGACTGTGATCTGATACTGGTTGAAATAGACTACTGTTTAGTATTCGCTTCCCTTCGCCTGGCTGCATATAATTCTCTTTTTACTTACATTTTTAATCTCCTTTAGTACAGGTCTATGTTTGTGCTGTGGTTGCACCAATACTTATATGTTGTCCCCAGTAGACTTTGGGACGGCCTATATTGTAGCTCCATTTTTTCATTTCGTGCTACAGGGACCCATTCTAGAATCTTTATTCTACTTCGAACTTCCTGCTTCTATCACACCTCCGTTCTCAATCATTATATCTGAGTACAAGTATTAGGCGTTGACCCTATTTGATAAAAGCAGAATCTTGTATATGTCTAGGAATGTATCTAGGGAAATTCGGGTCCAGGTATTTAGGTTCAGTCTAAGTTTAGTAGGACCCAGAAGCTGACACAAATTCCTCAGATTTAAAAAGAAACGGTTCTCCTATAAATCGATTGCAGTAGTTCTAGCAGGTGATCTATAACTGCAAATAAATCAACTAATAGTTACCCGCCAGTAGTCGTAGCCAGTTACAATAAGTCGGACCTTGTAGGCTGGTAGGAACATATGTTGTGAGGTCAGAAAAAAAATCGGTATTTGAAAAATCTAGGTGAACTAGGAACACATTTATGATAGGCGTAGGACGGGAGCTTGCTTCTTGAGCTGCCTCCTGTAGCTTAGCTTTACATAAAAAATACGGGTAGCAGTATTTAGTGTTGAAAGAGGCGTGGGAAGCATAAGATACCTCATGTGCCTAACAACAACAGACCGAACGCCGAGATACTTGCTATGCATTTCATACCTGCCTCATTCAGGTAGGGACTTTCTGTGTATCATGATGCACTAAAAATACCATTACCACATGAAGGATATAGGATTGTTCGGCGTGGGAATAATTACTTGTTTCCTCAGGACTTTGCGACTAATAAAACAGATCGAGGCTCGTTCAGATTAAAAAAAGAAGAAGAAATAACCTAAAATAACTCACTTTAAAATATCAAATATATTATATTATGTCAGGGGATTTTGAAGTAATGACGTATGACGGTGGTCAGATTCACTCGGAAAGCAATCAGGGATTGTTTCTAACTGGAGAATATGACCACAGGTTTTCTTTGGGAAGCGATGGGGAGCAGTCACGCAACTTGTCTAATATGTACACTGAAGATGTTTTTAGAGAAGTCAGTCAACTTCTCTCTTATCCACTGCACTCGTTGCCAGGGGATTCAGTAAACCTTTCCACTCCAATGAACTTACACTTACACTCCCACAAAAGAAAGCCCTTTTGAAATTGTTCACTGTTCACGACATAAATTACTGGAAAGCAACATGAACATTTACCCTAAGGCGGTGTGATGTTTGAAGTAAAATCAACACCAGAAATACAAATAGAGACTGCGTGTACAGTCAGCTGAGGTCCGCGTTATCACAGTCTGATTAGCAGCCTGCCTCATTCTGGTGGCCGGCAGAGTGATAGATCATGTAGACCGGGGATGATTAGTGAAGAACCGAGCGCCCCGCTAGTTTCCAGTCTCGCTGTCCGTGGCGCTGCCGTCGCCCGTGACGCATGCGCCCGGGAGACATCGTAGATCAGGTAGCGTTTGCCGCTAGGCGCTGCATTGCGTGTCTAGCTTCAGCGCCGCCTGGTGACGGCCGTCACGGACAGAGGGCGCCCTGATGAACGACTGCGCGATCCTGTCAGCGAACGTGGCGTACTGGTTCCGCCACCTGGGAGGGTGAGGCAACAGGGTTGTGTTCGGACGTTGGCCGGTGCCATGGCGGCTGATATATTTACAGACAGTTTCCTGTGTGTGATTCCGGTTTACCAGGAAGCGCCTCGTTTCCATATGTCAGGTATCTCGTGTCAGACATGACATGGTGAATAAATCTTGCCGACAGTCACAGTTTTTCATTTAAATAGTAATGTTACACAAGAAAATTGGTATCCAAAGGGAAAACACGTACCAGTTTTAGCTGATATTATCAATATACTCCTGAGGGCTGGTGATATAACTTTATCTAACTGAATTACAAGAAGACTTTTAGCTCTATGAGATCACATTAACTTATCTTAGAAGATTTGATTTTGGTTTATTCACAGAGTAGCTACGAACAAATACAGCACGGAAATTTTGTTAGACATTCAAAGCTAGAGCATGGTTTCTTTGACATACTATAACGATAAACCTTACACAGTATTTGCTATGTATTTATGGGGAATATGAAACAAAGGACTCTTTTATACAGAGATACCCGTATTCTTTACGAATGCGAGAAGTTATTTAAGAGAGATTTAAAGAGACTTAAGTAAAGCCCAAACTATAGTGACAACTTTCAGGTGAACGTGTACATTTATGTAGGTGGTAATTGCCCTAATTGAATGAAGCTGGACAAGCGTCAGGCAGCTTTGTGTTGACGCCCAATTCTCAAACGTGTGCGTGTGTGTGTGGATGGCGAGGTATAAGAGCCCGCTTAATCAGCCCACTTTATCCCGGCACTTGGCTCTCGCGAGGGCACGTCACGTAAATGCGACATGTGAAGTTGGTGTGAGCTGCTCAGAGCTGTTTGGATCAGCTCAGCCACTCTGAGCTGCTCCGAACAGCCCAGGGCTCAGCGGCGTGAGGGTTCAGCTACCGTGCCGTGTCTGGTCAGCGGCAATGACAGTCTGCTTAGTCTCTTGTTCTCTCCCGGCCCTGACACATCTGTCCAATTCGGCCAGCTTTCCGCCCGCCGTCTGCCTTCCCCTTGACCCGCACCCGGCACCGCGAGAAACAGCCCCGGGGTCAGTGCCAGAACGTGCTGCTCCGCACCATCGTTAAGACTGTCCATCCGGTCCCTCATCACTTCTGGAAACCTCTGCAGCAATCTGAGATGGAAGCCTACCACTTTTGCATGGAAATCCATGCTTTAGTTTTCAGTATGTATATATTATTTCTCCTTGCGTAGATTAAATATGATATCAAATGGGCCTCATTCAAAACTTCCCAGAGAACCTCAGCCCCATGCAGTGGCTAACGCCAAATCTTAATATCCTTTTGATTCTAATTGGCATCCTTGAATTACAGCGTGCCAATGTAAAGATATGTTACAAAACATAAAACAAAACAGAAATTTCCAATCTTTGCCCGTCAGCATCATATCAAGGGACATACGTGCCATCCTTCTGATGCCCCTCCCATCTAGCTCATTTTATTATGTCCTTTTCGTATCTTCTCTACTCTCCATCCCTCTGTGTCCTATTCACTTTGTGAATACTCTCTCTTGCTTTCTTCGTTCACCCCTCTCAGTATTCTAGAATCAATTTAGTTGAACTTGTTTACTGCGTATAGTTCTCGCCATACTTCTCGCCAAGAATTGTAGGTCTTTGTAGTGGCATCTCCGGTGGATTCTACAATTCTTAGCTTGACTTTTGTACAGCACCACTGACGGAAGGATGGATTTGTAATTCATATGATATAGATGTGATACCAATATATCCTTATTGAAAAAACATTAGAGGCTGGGGATATTCCAGCTTTAGAACCACCCCTGGCATGCAGTTAGCTCTACAGGCAACTCTACGATATGCAGTGCAAAGAGAGGATGAAACTGCTCATAAAGTTTAACATCATAATTCCCTCCAAGAACCCTTATAACACCACCGAGCTCTTCTCCTAAACTCATGAGCGTCAGATTGCATATGGCGTACTTCGGGCTGCTGTCGCCTCCATTAGACCGTCATAAAGGAAGGCACGAGGGTTTGCCCTGTTCAGAGGTGGCGTACACTGTGGCTTCTGCAGTGAGGGAGTAACATGGGGATGTGCGAAGGGGAACGCCGATTCTTTGCTCCTGGATGTATCGTGGGACGTAAAATCGAAAGATTCGACTGGGGATTGGGATGTTGTCACAGATAGGACGTCAGCCTTATTTAGCCGATAAACACATTTAGATAGCTGAACCTACACATGTATGTGCAAAAACTACTTGACTAAAAAGTCTTTTCAGACTCTACTAGAATCGTAGGGAGCAATTTAAAAGGAATTACAAGAAATAAACAGGAATAGACTAGAGCGGATTTTGATCAGAAAGGGAATACCGCTGGTTATACAATTGAAGGAGTTCCATTATACATGGATTCAAGTATTCATCTAATTAGATAATCTCAAGTACTTGTTCTATATCTTGTTACTACTCTTATATTTTGATTCCTACCTTCTCTGGACGACTTCTCAAGTTGCACCATTCTAGTCTATATTTACTCATCAACCATAGGAAATATCACTTTGTTATATTATTGAGAGACTAAATGAACTATACCTATTCAGCTTAAGTATTATCGGGTGGAGATTCTCAAAGTGAGATTACAGTCGATAGGAAAACCAAGCACAAGAAGTCCTCGTGACGAGTCGTTCTTATTCTGCCCGCCGGGAGGCCCTGTGATGAGCCTCAGCGGCAGGGACACGCTACTTCCGGTGTTGACACAGTGAATATTATGTGTATTGATTCGATGCCAACTTATTAAATCGCCCCAGCCCCGGCGGACGTGCCCCCTCACCAACCCGGGGCACGTATAAATTTGCCCCGGAGGTCGACGGCGGGACCACCTGCATCATCAAAAAGAACGCCCCTGGACTCTGGAGAGGGCGGGCCGCTTACGTTCACGAGCGGCGGTGCCCGCAGACTGCTGGGAAAGATGGCTGACTTTCAGGGGGATTATCATTTCTGCTGTGCTTTGCGGCCTTAGCTGCGAGCTGTAATATTGGATGCTGGGAGAATGGTGGAGAGGGATATGTGGGGTTTCTGGTGGGGTCACACCAACTCCTACTCTTCTATCGCATGCAGCCTATATGGTTAATGTTGCATATTGAGCTAGTTGGAACAGTCTCAATGCGATATCAACTCGGAGACGTCATTACCTCCATATAGTCTATATGATGTGATTAGCTTTTGGACGGGGCTGAACATTAAGGAATACCAGAGGGATACATTCAGAGTGAATGGTGACCAACATCGAGTATTGCATTCGAGTGAATTGAAGAGGATACTTTTACATATTATGAAAGACATGGAGTGATGCATCATTATCATTTGCCTTTATCAAAGTTTAGCTATTAGAACAAAATATTTTAGGATTTAATTGAAAAGTTACTGAATGTTCCTGGGGCCATTCATTAAGTATGTAGGCAAGCGTTTTTGAAAATTTTGACTCACTTCCCCCTCTCCATCGTATACACATTAGATCGAAGATCGGACGTACGGAAACTTTCCAAAGGTGTTGACCCCCTACCCCCTCACTGCGTACGTAATTTAGGCAAAACCCCTTTCTTTCACAGATATTTCACTCAATCCAACTCTCATTATCAACTATGATATTGCTAAAAAGAATAAGACAGATCAGCACCATAACACAGTGTTTATACATATTGTATAAGTAATAGAAATACTGATCCAATATAGCTCATGAAGGCATGGCGTCTAATAGGTGGGGTGGTCTGTAAAAGGGTTAATCGGACCCTGTGCATATAAAGACCATACACTGGAGAACCCTCTTGTTCCCACTAGATTAAAATTGCCGTTATAGATAATAAACAGACATAACTCGCTATTCAGTCGTTGATTCATTGTCTCCCTTCACGCGGATACGCTGGGCGGGCATTCTCTGATGGAGTTAGTGAGGACAAATGGCCGAGGAAATCAATACGGATTTGATAAGGTTGTGTAATAGACGAGAGGAAGGTATTAAAAATCTATACCACACCCGCCTCCATCTGTGGCCGATGAGGTGGGGTTTTTAAAGGAGACAGTCTTAATCAAGGCTGTAGAAGTAACGTCTATGTGCAGACTCCAGTGGAGAGGCGGGGAGGCATCACCATTAAGGCGTGACGTTTTTCCTCCTGTGCAGCATGGCCGTGTACGTGCTGTGATTTCACAATATCAGTCAATATGCCGCATTGCCTGGAACAATAATGATGACACAAAATGGTTGATCTCAACACATGAAAGATCTACCTTTGGTGGGATACAGTTAGTCAGCCGTCCGACGTGCTCTACGACAAAAATACAAACGCCACATCGGTGTGCATCGTAGACCTTTCCGCTGCAAGTTACGTGATCAAGCAAGTTAGATTTTTGCCACGACGCAAAGTGCTTCGGTGTGTATCGGGAACATTTTACTTATACTAAAGCTATGTGGCCCCCACCCCCCAATCCCAGTTCTCAGAAAAAGATATGGAAGAAATCTATAGTCATATCAGTCATAAAGAAATTGATCTATAGGTCTGATAAAACGGAACCCTACCGTTTCCTACAGGTCCGACACACTGCGATGCACACCGATTCAGAAATTTCCTTCCGACGTGGCCGACACCGCAGAATATCGGCAAGGTATAGTACGCCGGTATGCAGTGGGAGGTCTTAATTCTGCGTCGGCTTTGTTGTGTGCCCAGCTTTAATGAGAAAAATATACGAATTCCTCCAAATATAAATGCCTACCAGCTCGATCTAAGAATCTATCATAAAACATATCGATGATTTATACATAATGTGATACTTTTGCTTATTCCTCTATCAGTCTTAAATCCTGCCACATATAACTGGTTTTATAGAAGTGGATCACTTATGGTTATAAATACGACTCAGGCGTCCCCATGTGGGGTCGCAAGGCTCCCAGCCTTTGACTCCAGTATCGTCATAATCTGAGGCTCCTATCACATGTATGTGGGGCTGTCTGTGGCCGTTAGAAACTCGAGGGAATGATGACGTGTCCCGAGACTATAGTGTGGGGCTATAGTAAGCAGTAGCCCCTGTAAATGTTGCTTTTGTCACTACATACGTTACGTATCACTATACATGTAATGTTACTGTGTCACTACACCTATATGGTGCTATTACACATGTAATATGTGAGCGAGCTAGTGAGCGAATCAGTCAGTGATTTTCAACCATATCCTGATATGTTATTTGAGCAATCACAGAGGCGACATTTTTACAAATAGAAAATTAAACTGACAACCGTAATCAAGGTATCTTATTTCCAGAATGGGTTTTACTTCTAAAATAATCTGAACCATGAAATGTATATTTGTTCCAAACCTCATGCTTTCATACCAGTTTGAACAACTGGTAGGTAGATCTGGTTTAATCTACTATAATTTGTTTCTGTGTCACTGCACCTTTAATGTAACAGTACATATGTATGGCGTCACTATGCCCTTAGGGTGTCACGGTGTCACTACACATGGAAAGGGCAACTATGTCATAATAGATGTTTCTGTATAGAAGTTCCTCGTGGTGGCAGTACTAGAAACCCTGCTGAGACATTAGCTTACAAACTGTAGCATACAAGTGGTTATAGAACGTGTAGATTATTCGTAGAAATGGTAATACTATGCTTCACCACTACCCTATGCGAATATGGTCAGTATACAGTTCAGACTTTAGCTGTGAAATCATCAAAAAGGTCACATATTGGGAATACCTATAGAGATCAGAATTGACATGTGAGTTGTCAGCAATCCTCCCAGGAAGTACCATTCATCAGTGGACTTAGGTCATAGCCATGTGTTCTCACTCGAACAGTTAGGCCCGGCATCCACCTACTACGATATGGTTCCGATATGGTCTATAATGGACCTCCGATACAAAATCAATATCGGGTCGGAAGGTCACCTAATATCGGGGCAGTTGACCGTGAAAAATGTGTATCATAGGGGTGTCTATAACATTTAATTATGTTTAAATTGCTGTACCTATTCGGGAACATCGCAGAGTATACTGCTTGGAAAGTCTCATCCATGAGATACTGATCAGAAAATTGTGAAATTTTGGAATTAGATAAAAGATTTATATACTCGTTTTTTTTTTTTAAATCAGGTGTAAATGTCTGAAATCAATATTTTCTTGATTTGACTTGGAACAAAGATTTTAGTGCCATAAAAAATATGCATTGTTGTTCTATGTGCCCTGGAAAACATTATCTATGCAATATTCTCTGAATTATGGTGAATCATATATCTAAAAATGAAGATGACACCTCAAGATATGCACTTTAGCCCTGGTTGTATGGTCGGGCATATCAGGACCGTGGTCAGCTTTTTTTTACCGGTCAACCCCTACAATGCGTGGTGAATTGGCATGTCTAGACATATGCCTACGATATTGCACCTTCCCGATAAGTCTCCAATATTTACTTTTTGTATTGGTGCCATATTGGTAGGTCTAAATTTCCATCGTAGTAGGTGGACGCCAGGCCTTAGGGCAGCCATCTCATCCCAGAGCTCCATTCACTAGTGGGCTCCGGCCATAGCCATGCTGCACTCTTAATCTCACAACATGCAGTACATTTTTCTCCACTGGCCCTATTCATCAGTGAGCTTTGGTCATAGCCTCGCTGCCCTCTCACTCGCACAACATTGGCCATCTCCTCCCGAAGCCTCATTTATCGGCATGCTTGGTCGTAGCCTCGCTGCACTCTAAAATCGTAGGCCGGCGGTTAAATGCCAGGTCCGGAGTGCTGGGTAGCTTTTATCAAATCAAGTCAGATGATTGGTGGGTTTGGCTGGCGTTGACCGTGGGCAGTGGGAGGGGAGTTGGGATGTCCTGTCAGGAGACTCAGTCACCCCTCCCGACCACCACCATCACCACCACGCTGGCCAACGTTAGCGAGACAGGGGTGGGAAGTTCCAGCCAGAGATATAAGAGCTATGGGGTCTAGACATTGCCGTCTCTAAACATATAGTAGGACATTATTACAGCCATGGTGCGGGAGTAAGGGGCTTGTTTTATTTTTGTAAGTAGCTATGGTAAATCAAAACCTAAAAAAGGGTCTGTCAAGTATTGGAAGCTGTTGTATGGGGCTCAGGAGTGTGACTGGGGCTGGTGTGGTATGGATTTGGAGTTACCTGAGGGCTCAATGTTTGGCGTTCAGGACTTGGTTTATGAACTGCATGGGAGCTTAGGGCAGAGGATTCAGTACCCTGAGAAGGGCCATAGGTTGGGTGAAGACTTGGAGCTTTGGACTGATGGTCAATGGCAACTGGCCTGTAGCTGTCGGATGTGGACGGGAATGGACTATCGTTGCACGTTCAGTCTCGGGTGCGTAGGGCATATGGTGACTGTGATGGATGATGTGATGTAACACCTGCAGTCTGGGCGTCAGGCTAGGAGAGCGAGTCTGTAGCAGATACAAGAATAATATTGTCCTGTATAACGGAAGGATAAAAGAGGAATGGGTGTACTACAACTGGATTATCAGCGATGTTTGCAGATACTCTTTTGACATCCTGATATATCCTACCAACAACTATTTCACAATGTAGAAAGCTCAAGAATGTCTCTTCTTTTTATTAAGCAAAAAGCAAGGTGTCATCTGCATAAGCAGACCCTGTACATAGATCACCTCTGTGACCGCGATAGATATAGCCCAGTGTAAAACAAAGGTCCGTCAAGGTTACAAAAACAACTATATACATAGCCCATGGAGCAGATAATGATAAATGAGATGAAACTGGTGAAAATGAATATTGATAAGCGAAATAAGTATGTTCATGATCCCCGTCATGAAAAACCTCTTAAAGGCCAAGCATGCTCCAACATTCTTATATGGCATCATTCCACATCATCATATGGTTTTCTTCATATTTCATTACGATTACAAACAAATCAATGTAATTTATTAATCGTAATCGAATCCTTGGAAATGGAATCAGTTGGACGCTGAAAAAAACCCCATTTCAAATCCATTTCCACAGGGCAGGCAGCTTGCCCATACAAAAAGATCGAGATTTTCCTGGCCGATACAGAGTTGGGAATTTCGCGCTCTGCCCGCATATCAGTGTGAATTATCACCGCCAGGGAATCCAGAGTGGATGCTGGCGACGACCTGCTGTCTGCTAACCGGCATATTCGGCAAACAACCGTCGCCGTTAACGTGGTGGTCGGGCGTTGTTTTTTTATGAGTAGACCCAAGAAGATGCCTCATATGTTTATCATCAAGGAGCTAACATATCCTTATCTCGCCATTCAGAAACTAAAGAAAACCAGCTTATCCATGGTCAATTATTGTAACAGCTGGCCAAATACTATGATCCCTGTGATACGAATGATCCCTGTAATATAAACAATCCCTATCTTCTTATCAAGACAGGTTCTTTTTCCATTCAAAAAGATCAAAATCCGATAAACCGCTGCTTGCACCACCCTGTAGTGCTGACCATCAGAATACAGCAGACGAAAGATGCGGTCTATTTTATGTCTATTCTAGAAGGTATTACTGCATTTTCAGTGGTGCAACCCCCTATAATGGGGACTGTGTTAGGGCAGGGGATGAGGCTTATTTGCAAGCTCTCCGCCCTGTCACACGTTGAACTGTTAGTGAAGATCTACGAGTCTGCAGTGGGGTGTAGAGCGACCGGGGAGGGGTGAGTGGTGAAGAAAGGGGGACATGGGTAAAGGTCCAACCCTTTCTCCACATCCCACCACCATTGACAACCAGCGATGAATATCAATGCCCAACTCAACCCCCTACTGTCGGCGCCCTACACCCTCGCTTTCACCCATACCCTCACTTATCAGTAGCCGTGGCAGGTGCACCCTCCACGCTTACTCTCACTCATATGGCAATGTCCGTGGCATTTTCCGGTCACGTGATACGTGGTGCCAGGTGACAGGTGACAGGTGGACGATGCAAGGGGGCGCGACTATCCAGTGGCTATATTAGCGACTCTTCAGTTCCTTACTGATTATCTTAACTGGATCGTCAAGAGGAAAGTGTACTTCCTCGCAAGTCCATAGATTGCGTTTATATTCAGTATTCATATATACCCCGATAAACTTCAGTTAATGACGGGCTTACAGCTTCTGAAACTGAATGGTATATTCCCATAAGACGAATGGTATAACGAACCCGGTCGCTTGGACATTCATGCTACTGAGGCAAATAAACATTATGATATCTGCCTAGAATTGCTTAGTAATCCAATGCATTGTCCCTGAGTCGTTTGTATGGGACGTGTGTCTAGATAGTAGTCATACCGGCTTAGATCTTGGGGAGATTTCATGGTACACGTTTCGGTTGAGGAGGATTGAGATGGGTGAGCGAAAGAGGACGAGGGGTGCGACTATGATATATTGTCGCCATGGGTAGCAGGTGGAATGGTATGTGATGGGGGTGGGTTCAGCTACTCTGCTCCCACATTCCCGGCGAATGATTGGACCTGGCTGGGGGCGCATGGGCGTTGATGAGAGGGTGAAGGGCACATATACGTCTTGTATAGGTTACTGTGTCCCTTCACATCTGTTTCATAGGCATGATGGGCTCGGGGGGGTGAGAATAGTATAGTATGAGCGCAGCAAATGAGAGCCAGGGAATAGGAGACGAGGTAAGGCATGGCTTATTAAATGATAGGGTACTGAGACAAGGAATTATAAGGTAGATCTAGGGAATTGTGCGGCATAGCCGGGAATAGAAGGGTGTTGGATAAGCAAAGCATGGGGACGGGAAATAGTGGTTGTGAAACTAGTGAATAACTAATTAGCTATAGGAAAGGGAAATGGTCGAATAAGGTAGGGTATCGAGTAAGGAACAGAAGGCTACTGAGACAGGACATTTGCAGGAAATGGGGGTGGGGGTGGGGGGGGGGGGGGGGGGGTAAATCTGAGAAAAGTGAAGTATGTAAGCTAGGAATGGTCAGGAATGGGGAGAGTTAATGGTGAGGTATAAGGAGCAGGGACTAATATACACTGTATAAAAGTATGGCTCAAGCTACGATATGAAATGGGTAGTACGGTGTAGCAGGCCGTGTATTTTACACAATTTAATTCAAGCATCCTGTCGTAGACTGACCCCTTGCGTGGATTCAAGTCATAATTAGTACTCCATGATCAGAGATGTGTAGCCTGTGTAAAACATGTTTCTCAATCCCACCGCAGTCCTTTAAATCTAACAAAAGTATAGCCTTATCATTCGAAAACAAGCAGAAGGCTTACGGTTACATTCTATGCATAAGTCAAGCATCATATTCCCATATACGTTGTAATTCCTGCCACAATACGTGATTCCTGGCACCATACACGTGGGCATAGATCTCCTATAAACCGATACGTCTGCTACAGAACACATCGCAGTGAAGACGCCATTCGGATCTTATTGGCGAATGCAATTTAATTTGTAACATTAATCCAGTGTACCGACATCAAAGGCGAGGTGACCGCTGCTGGGAAAATCAGCACCGCGCAGAGAGGGGAAAAGAAAAGATGTGGGTGCCGGGATTTGATGGCCGTTTGTGTCTGCTCACTGATGCGTGAAGCCACTCCCTCCACTCTGCCTTCTCCTGATCGATGTGGTCGGGAGTGAGGGTCGGGGTGGTTGTGAAGGAGAGGCAGTTCTTATGGTATCCGGAGTGAGGGGAAGGGATTAAGTGTTTCTTAGAGAGATCACAAACTGATAACATATAGTGCGGGGATAGTGCTGTGCCCCGGGCTGGAAAGATCTAGGAGATTACGACAGAAGGCCACAGAAACAAATAAAGATACTGTGCAGACAGACAGCGAGATAAAGGGTAAGACGAACTGGAAGAGTGATAGAATCAATATGACACAGACATTGTTGAAATAGTAGATTGAAATTTTCCAGATCGGAGGAAGACCATTTATTTCCATATGTAATACAAGGTCCAGATATCTGAAGTGGAGTAGGAAATATCAAAAATTACTGTTAAAGGGGGGTGGGGAGAGAAATAGAACAGTCAAAGGTAGAAGAGTGGATAATCGGGGAGGGGAGTAGAGGGCAGGGCTGGCGGCCAGTGGCGGGGGTATCGGGAGCCCGGGAGGGAAGGGGAGCTAGCCAAGCAGTCAGGAGGCGGTGAGGCGACGTTTCATGTGGGCTTGGCCGACTTATAGTATTGACACAGCGGGGACTAAACACGCCCTGCCTCGTGCACAGCAGAAGCCACTGCTGAAGCCACTCTGGAAGCCAGCGCTCAAAGTCAGGTCGTAGCCTCTACTTTCATACCACGAGGGAGTTCTCTAAGTCCTGTGTGTCTATACGCGGACTGAGGGTAATAGCATGCCTAATATCAGCTCTCATCCTACTCTTCTTCAGCAGCTTGTTAATCCTGGGAATGGGCCTATTTCCCCTGATTTGACGGAACGCCTGGCGAGATGCGTATCAAATAAGTTGGGAGCATGATGGTATGGCTTGGCTTGGTCGGTTAAATATACAGCAATTGTATGTATATGAGAAACTAGGGTACTATATAAGTCTGGTATCCATTAAAACGTCATGACAATTCATGATTTCTTTTAGTAATACATGTATATAATTAGATATCAACCTCTCTAGTAAAATTAAAAGACTGAGCTCTAGATATGCTACGTTAGGCTTCATAGGCTCTGTGTGGAGCCTAACGCCTGTCTCTTGCCTGTAGCGCCCACTTTTAACAACGTTTACATTGCTAAGCCCGACATGAACGATCGACAATGGAAGTCAACAACCCGGCGTCGATATGGATCAGCGTATAATCTATGGCCCCCGCCCAATGCTGCTCAGTCCTAAAGCGGCGGCTTCGTCTTAAGCTCAGCGTGACAGCAGAGATTAAGCACACGAAGATTAAGCCTGGATGGATTAAGCCCAGTCTTCGAACCGCTTCTGGGATAATCCCTGATATTCTGTAGCGGGAGTGGTGGAAGATGGGGGGTTACAAGTCCTATCCTGTAATCTTTGTTGGCAGACCTGAGTCTATAATCTGCACTGCCATAGTTACAAGGATCCCCAGTAATGATAAAATTAGACATGTTTTATTGAGGCTGGCTCCCCGGGCACTGTTCAGGCTGACGTTTGTGCATAGCTAATTTCAACATATCCAGCACGGCCAGCCCCGCCTGTCACGTGCATTGCGTCTCTCATCGGCTACTGGTTCTGGCGCTAATCTCTGTCTTTCTACGGATAAAAGGGGATTTGATTCTCGACACAGAACAGCGCTGAACAATCACTGCTGGTATAAATCGGTCAATTAAGCCTTCTCTAACCGCCTCCTTGTCATCATTACGGCGCCATTGGGAATGTCAGCGAAGAACTGCCATCTTTTAATTGGCCAGTTGGGTTTGAGGTCTGCATAGATTATATTTCTTAGTATTACAAAATTAAAAGCAATGGAATCAAAGAGATTCCATCCTTAAAGAGTCGATAATTTAGTTTTAACAGAAATTTATGCGATATGCTTCATGACGGGGTTTGGATAGAAATATCAAATACCCGAAGAAAGCCTTCTACCTGAAGAAGGCCCCTTATAGGCCAAAACGCTATATCACTAAGAAGTATATAACTCGAAGTACCTCAATAGAATTACCCAACTTTAATTTCCGAAGCTGTTGGTTTGTGAGATGTTCTAAAAAATAGTCTATAGCCTAATTATGGGGTACTGTATTTATAACGCCGTTGGTAACAATCTGTACCTGAACATGCTTCCACGGATAATATAAGCAAAGGATAGCTAACTTTCAATTGAGTATTTCCGTTGTTGCGACACTTATTGATATTTTCATTTAGATTTATCTAGTTTACCTTTTGTCCTACACAATTAAAAATTAGATATAATTTCAAAAGATTCAGGCATGTAGAGAGATGACGAAGTTGTGCGTTATCGGACATCTACACAACCATGCTAATCTATGGAAATGTAGACACGGTTAGTATCAACGCGGTGCACTGCCAGCTCTTCCAGTCGAGTAGGTTATTTTATTTATTCGAAAGTCTATTTTTCTAATCTGAGGTAGTAACAGAGGGAGAGGAGTAGGTTGTGGTGTGGTTGTCCGCGATAGTAGGCCAGGCATACACGCCCTGCCCTCAACACAGCGGGTCCAGTGACATAGCAGAGCGGACCACTGAGAGGGACAAATCGAAATGGTCGGGAATTGATTGCGGAGAGAAACTCGGTACAGCACCCCCACTAGTCGTGGGACCCTCATGTTTGTACGAGCTGACAACGCATGAATACTACTATGACGACCGTTGTTAAAACAGGAGGAAATAAGGCTCCGAAAAATGCCCTGACCACAGTCAATAAACCTCTCTCAGTAATGGTGTCCGTAATGGTCAGTTTTCCCATGTAAATATACTTTCTTATATAACATATATACCATATAATATATACACGTATGCTACCATATAATATGTTAGTAATATATCTATCGTATACGAACATCCACATTCATAAGTTGCTAAAGTGTTTTCTATCATAAATGTGTGTAATGTTTGACACAATGTTTAATACATTTCCTTGAACAAAATGAGTAATTAATTATTCCTTTTAAACGATAACGAAATTGGTAAAGGATATCATCTATAACATGATAGTGTTACTGCAGTAATGCCAGTTATGGACAGTCTATAGACCATGGTGTGCTCTGTCATTGCGAGCCTTGTTAGGGTATGGTTCTTGTTAAGTTGTAACATCCAAACGCTAACCATACACAATGCGTTGGATGGAATAGTCACTTTCCGATAGCAAGAGAGAAACAAGATTAACTAGAAAACTGACTTTCGATCGTTTCTGGGATTATGGAACAGATTTTCCCAGAATAATCTGGTCATGAAAACTAAAGGGAAACTATCTTGGATCTCAAATATAACCTTGATTTACATGTTATATATAAAAACAGACAGTTAAGGAACAAATGGTGATCAAAGAGAACATATTTATCACGTTCAAGAACGTGACACAAAGGAAAGTGAGAAATAATTCTAGTACCTCTAAGCTGAGCATCATCATCTATCTTCTGTTACAATAGGGCTATAAGGCCGATTTAAGCACTTCTTTTGTCTGAGTGTTTTTCAGTCTCACACAACGTATTCCCGAACATGAAAGCACTTGCCCTGAACAATGTGAGCTCTACATCTATCATCATCTATTTTCCTAATAGTTCCCAGAAAACACAGCTTGGCTTCAAGTTCTGCACATAGGAAAAAGGCCCCTTATAACCATTTCAGCAGATATCCTGAACCCCTAGTTGTAGCTCTGGTCCAGGGTATCTGCTTGAGGCAAATTATGTCCCACATGCCAGTTTTCATATTTGTCGGATCGGAGCACTTTAATGAATGTTTTGTTTTCTATTTGTAAACAGGAGAGAAGTACTTGTATTATACAGTACAAATAATACGAGTTTCCCTGGTGTTTGCGGTTTTATACCTGGCATAGTGCCTTGGACCTCTACCTTGTTTTGAAAACACCTCATGTGTTGCAGGATGTTGTGTAATTATATAGAACGTCCTGACCATGCTGTACAAGTCACAGAACGAGATGGTAATTTACGGTTTGTACAGAACGAGGCATTTATGCCGAGTTCCGTACAAACCGTAAATTATCATCGAGTTCTGTGACTTGTACAAGCATGGTTGGACGTTATATATTTACTATATACCCAAAATTGAAAAAAAATCATTAATTTAAATTTTAACAACCGATATGTTAATAAACGTGTTTGGCAAGGTGGTCCGTACTTTAGAGGTGGAAGTCCCATCAACCCTGAATGCAACGCTGAGAAGAAAGCTGCTAGCGCCCGGCATCTGTTCTGAATTTCGGTTTTGAGCGAGGACACTATCTGCGGGCCAGCTCTGTAGGATTGGTAAAGGTGCAGAGTACATGTACGTGAATTGTTATGACACTGACTTGTTATGAGAAGAGTGTCCAGCTGAGCATGACCATTTACTAAAGCCTTAAATATCCATTGACCCAGTGGTGACCCTTAACTAGAACTCACTAGTTGGCTGGGTGCCAGCTTTGACCACCTGACTAGACAAAACCCACACTCTTTAATTGTTCACTTCTGGAATTCTACGCTCTTTCGTCAACTATGAAGATAACTTCTGTTCCTAGTTATCTAAATATGGGATGTTATATACTCACACATCAACCGGGCGTTCTTACATGCATATATAACATGCATATAACATATTTACAGCATATATATAAACATATAGCAAGATATATACAATTTAATACATAACACAGACAACTTGATAGACTTCTTATATGTAAGTCATGAATACTAGCAGTGACAAACATGTGAATTAATTGATCAATTAAAGTATTGATACTTGTATTAGCACATAGATACAAAGGACATTGCGGAAACAAGTAGAATGCTAATGATATCTACAATTACTTATCAGATAACAGTACTAGATGTAATTTCAATGATAGACACCCAAGAATTCGTGGAAAAGGACCACGACTTTGGGATTGACTATTTGCCCTTTGTAGTATATGAAAATGGAATCTGGTAATGGCACATCGGATAAAGTAGTATATGAATTCAAGGCCTTTCTGATGGCAACAGCAAGGAATTCCCATGAATGGCCCTTCATTGTAGTTTAGTGTAATTTATCATTATTTGCCCTTTCCTTTGTGGAAGATGGGCCTTTTAGGTCCTACCTAAAAAGGACTGAGATAACAAATAATTTGGAAATTGATCGCTAGCTGTAATTATATTATGCACCCCACTACCACAGTACTAAACCCTTTGACACTGAGCTTGTAGGAAGGCCAGTGGTAACAACTCATCGATACTGATATTCGATTTCTGGTCGGCTAGCCTATCACATAGATTTAGATCACTTTTTCATACTCTTTAATTATCGCGTAAAATACTAAGAGTCGCGAGTACTATATCAGTACAAAACCACTTCAGTATATCTGCATCTGGAATGTAGTCCTGGGACTTGGCGATTTTGTGAAAATATTATATAGATCATCAAAATACAGTGTACGTAGAATCCAGTAGTAGGTTACTTTACTTCTATACGATGGCCTATACCACAGCACAGACGTACCAACCGAAACACCTCTGCCCCCACTCCCCATCTTGCCCCCTAGTGGCAGTCATCTGTCGGGGGGTATAAGGAGCCCTGGCGGCCGCGTCAGGAGATCGCGTCTGAAGGTCATTAAGGTCGTGTGTTCTCCAGTGCCTGGCAGTCTGAGCACATCCCCCGCTAGCCCCGCGCCTCCTCGCACCACGTCCATTATCGAATTGCCTTCTCCCCGGCTAACTCCGTCCGCCCGCAGCGGCCCCTAGCAGAGCCGTAATGCACAAATTAGAACCTGCCCGCCAGCCGTGGCCCACTACTTATATTAGAACAAATGTTGCGGAGACCTCTGGAACCGCGTCGGCCGTTCACTTGGAGGAGTGCTTTGAGCTAGGAGCACAACTAGGTCCACTTAGAGGTCACAAAGTCTTGGAGTTCCGGGCTACAATTGCTCTATATTTCGCAGGTAACAATACAGAAACCGGAAAAGTTGATTTGTCAGCCAAGATGTTATTGCCAGTTGACGTTTAATGAATTAATATCATCCATATGAGATAATTGAATATCCGTTGCTTACTTCCTTGGTAAGATATTTGTAGACATTTAATGCATTCTTAGAAGATATTCTAAATATGAAAGCATTAAAAGTATTACATTTCTAACATCATAGAAATGATATTAGCAATATATGTGTATGGAACGAGGCAGTAGCAGACACAACTTTCACCCACCGCTTTGCGACCATGATAGAGAGACCAGGGAAGGAGACATCTGCAGACCCTAGTTGTGGCTCTTCAGACTCTAGGCTGGGTCTCCTCTCGTTAGATGATTGTTTTGGCGTCGCCAAGTGACTTACACAGAGGCGCCTTTTCACTTTATGGGGCGCCATTTGTTTCAAGAATGGATATGAGATTTCTAAACCTATGGAACTCTGTCTCTGCCAGGGAGAAATCTTCCCCCAGCCCAAGTCCTTCTTGGGACATGGTGAGTGCCCTGTGGTACAGCCTCTTGAAATATTTACACGCCGTGTTTCTTTGAAGTCCTCCACTACTCTTGTTGATATAATATGGAATTTATGGCGTCACTCTCGCAAAGAACGAATGAATCTTTTTATCGTGGTTTCGACTATTTTCTAGGCAAATTAGAGGTGTCTTTTTCGAACCACGATGTTCTTCGAACTTCAACAACGAAAAAAAATACGCACAATAAGATTGGCAATATAGCCGTACGAGATTCAGTTAACTAGTATAGTAATCTATTACAGAGTCGCTTAATGATATTCATGTAATTTTCTATGTCGATTTATCAGTAAATCACTATTATGAACTGCAATATCAGTGAATGAAAAGCAAAGTCGTCAGATCAGAGCAGCCCAGGGGCTCGTCGAATAATCTAGTCTCGTACCTCGTGCAAAGGTTATGGTTTAATGATATCTAGGTTCGTTCGCAAAGACAGTCTTAACGGTCCATAGGGCCGTCCATATTGATTTCTATTTCGATGCACTTGAGTGTATATCAAATTATTAAACAGAGTGCCAACGGTGGTAGTCTCTATTCAAAAGAAGTTTTGTTTCCGATTCTTACTCCACCTTGTTGCGAGAGGTGTATTCTTTAAGAATTGGGAATTAATGTTTGCTGATTCTATCAATCTTGAGGCAGATTAATACGCAGATTAAATCGTCATGAGATGTGCCTCCTGCATTGAGTCACGAGTCAGCCGAATGAGTGAACAATATTTCAGATAACCTAACAGACTTTCCACGTCTTTATCCTTTTTAAAGCAAAGTCGCGTCATTCAAAAGCAGTATTCGTGACGTACGTGGTCACGTGACCTGGTTTGCTCGGTGATCGTCATCAAGGCACTGCCGCCATTTTCTTTACTTAATCACGCCTTTTTCTCATTTGGACCTTCTTATGGCCTCCACTACTCTCTGGCTGTCACTGAAAGTGCGTGTCATGCTAAAAAACCAGCGGGACTGAGACGTGTCAAGAAAACCTTTTTAATGGTCTACATCTGTGAGTGGAAGAAGTAACATGCGTTCCGACCATTTAAGGTTGAAACTCGGTCGTACTCACAAACCCACTCTAGTAAACTCTCCGTTACTCCAATGGCCAACCATCCTCGGGAGGCAGCCCTCAGTGCGGGCTAGCTACCCATAGGATTAACTCATTTATTGACAGTGTCATTGAGCACGGGAGCGCAGCCCTCGGTGGCATTATTGAGTGCCTCACTCGAGCGGGTGACACCCCGAACAGCTCCCAGCAGCTCGGTTGATGGCACTATCTCGTTATGATAAAGCAAGGCACTTTGTACCTGTCTCAGAAGAGTGCAGGAGGGATGGTGTGTGAAGACTGGAGGGGAAACGGGACAGGTAAGCATGGGATATGGGGTCAGGAAGGTTAGGGACAGGGGAAGCACAGCGTGCCTGCACACGGAGAGGCGTTGAGCAAAGGAAGTTAGAGAAACTAGTGATGGTTCCGGTAGGATGGATTGCTGTAGCTAGGAAAAAGGGAGGGACAGAGGAGAAAAGGCAGAATATGTGAGGGAAGGGATGTGTTCCGAAAATAGGGGCGACGGGAGGTAGGGAAACTGTACTCTCAAAGAGAAGGAAGAGGAAGGAAATGAGGAGGGAAGTTACGGATTAAGAGAGGAAAGATGTAAAAGGTATAGAACGAGGTGGGGGGGAGGGGAGAGGTAGACAGAAGAAGTGAAACCTTTAAAAGGGAAAAGATGAAGCAGGAGTGTTCCACAACGCAGTGAGCAGCTCGCGTTTTAGGTTCTGAGGTTACCTTCGTAGGTATTTTTAGTTCGATTTCAGAGGGCGCATTCTGAGGTCGCAATCTCAAGTCGTATTCTGAGGTCGTCACTAGAGCTGCTCACATAATGAAAAGGTCTCTCCCAGACCTGCCCCCTGGCGGCGGGCGGGCCATTCGTCTATGGGCGTCCGCGGCGCCCAGTGGTCCACGATCACAAATTGATGGACCCCTTCTTCAGCAGGTCACTGAGTAATACCAAAATCACCTCCGCGCCTCCTACTGGTAGAGGCCGGGCGCTAAGCTGACCTTCAAATGACCTCAGCACGACCCCAGCATTAGCGCTAGTGTGCTTGTCTACCGGTAGGAGTCACCACCTGTCACCTGACGCCGCCAATCGCGTTGAGTACCAGTCCCCTAGAGTAGGCCCTTGCTCCGCGTCCTCCACTGGTACCCCGCTTACTGAAGTGGCCTGGGACCTCGTCCTTAATGGGGCTCAGGGCCCCGCACGGCGGCGCTGGTGCCGCTGGAGGGGACTGAGGCAGCCTCCTCACGCAGGGAACCAGCAGGCAATAGTGGGCCCCCACGTTTGAAAATCACATTTGGCAGGATCTGATTTGGATATAATGCGGTGCACGCGTCAATGGATCTCTAATGGCTTCGGAAAGCTTGCTGCTTTCACAGACAAACTGCGGACAAACCCCACATGTAGTGATGTCCTCTATGTGTGGCCACGGCGCACGCGTGAGGCCCAACTTCCGCTCAGCGCCATTTAAGTAATGAGACCCATCAAATTAACGCATAGCTTTCCCATGTTCGCGATGAGCAAAAAGAGGGAAGAAGAACCACAGCGAAAAGATGTTGTTTTTACTGGTCATTGCCAGCAAAAAGGTGAGAATGCGGGAAGAAAGCAGTCAGGCAGAATTCGGGAGGGATTTTAGGAAATAGTTTCACGGGTGAGGGTATGGAGAGTCGAGGGGAGAAACATGGGGGACCGAGGGCTTCAGGATCGAAGGGAGCAGAGCAAAGTAAGAAGGACTACTTGATTGTAGAATTAACGGAAGGCGTTAGTGGGGGTACAGAGAAGAATGAAGAGAGGGTGTCGAAGAGGACGAATGGAGCTGTAAGGAGGATTGCGGGGAAGGGAACGTGTGGAAGGAATAGCAGTGGCAGGTGAGAAGGGTTTTAGGGACGTCAGAAAGAAGGCCTTAGAGGGAGGTTGGCTGGTCCTCACGCTGCAGGGCAGATGACGTGTCTGTGTTCTCTGTGGTCAGCGGGAGCTGGGAGTGCCCGAAGGGTGCTTGTCACAGACTAAGACCCGGCTTCTTACCCAGCCACCAACCTCCCGGGGCGGGTGATGTGGATGGGTTAATGTGGCTTATCGGGTGTGGACAAGGCGGGCTGGTCTGTCGTCGACGTGTGGACATAGCTGACTGATAACCTGCGGCATGACAGGCATTGTCTGGCCCGCCAGTAAGCAGTCTAAGATGTTCCCACCCCTGATGTCTAAATGCTGGCCGTGATGCAGCCCACACTTTTATGCACCAGTCTAAATGTAGGCCTACGATACTGTGTATAACTGGCCACCACCCCTGTCTACACTTGATACAGAACTCAGACATTGTGTGGTTTGTATCGCCTTTTATATATGCCTAAGACCTTTTATCTCAAAAGTTTCAAATAAGTAATAAAATGTTATCATACGATTTATGTTTCTGTTCAGACCGGAGCTCTGGACCTCTGGATAAACTACAGGAGAACAGCTTGCAACTTGAAACAGATTGGTTCAATCCGAAAATTGTATTTTTATAAAGTAAGATTCTTATAGGCTGGGCATAAAGTCTTAGCATTGTGAACACGAAGGTCATTACATGATATTGGAAAATTGTCATTGACTGCTATTTTCTTTTATTACGTATCGAACCACAGCACACCTCATGCTGCTTTGTCTAGGAATGACATCGTACCAGTAATGTCTCTGAAATACCACTGTGGTAAAGCGATGTGATGAATACATACCCATCACCTACAACGCAACATAGTAATTAGCGACTATTCAGATTGCGATCTGTGTAGTGGTATTACTTCACCTATAGGTGAGCATGAATGAGAAAGCTTTGCACAATAATCCTTTATCTATTTGACTGAGCTGGTATCTATGTAGATTACCCAACCACTGTGCCAGTGTCACTGTCGGAGTTTCTCTGAGGGAATGTGAATACAAATATTTGAAGGCACATTTGAAGGTTTTAGCAGATGAACGATGTGGAACTGAGGCCCTCGCATCGGTAGTAAGTATTGCGATAAATTAAAGATAATCGAAATTTCAAATTTATTTTATAATGGTGAACTTTGCTTGGTTCGGAAACAATACTCTGAACGGTAGCACCTTTAACATTTGAAAAACGTATATAAATAGTGGTATGAGGTAACTTATATATCGACTTGGACATATATATATATATATATATCACATCTTGACAGTAACATGTCGGCCTCAGATAACGTGATTCGACAAGGCTCGTAAACAGGTATTAGTCCGCCAGGACTATATGACATGTGAGGGCAATACATAACAATTACCATACTGGCACTACGAGACGAAGTCCCGTATCCCATACACAGCACAGAAAGGAATCATACGCCACATCATCAGATATCAGTGTCTGCCGCCATTAGACTACATCACCGCAGGGAACCCGGACCGGCCTTGCGCTGTGTGTGATAATCACTATTTCGTAGCACTCCTTATATCACCCTGTCAGTGTATATCACACATAATACCATTGCCTGGTGCTCTGTATATCACGCAATCAGTGTATATAATGCAGAACATGGTCTTCTGGCGGCTTGTATTTCACGGGGGACTCGGCAAGGGCGCTGGTGGGAGATGTACAGAAGGAGCCCACCAGACGTCCACCAAACGCCCACTGGACGCCCACCAGACACCTACCTGATGCCCACCAGATACCCACCTAACTCCCATCAGAAACCTTCGTGAAGTCCATATCGGAGTCGACAAGAACTGTTTACATGTGGAAGACACCTATCTCCTGGTTATCCTGCTGCGAACAAGTCGTATTAACATCAAACTTGCCGTGTTCCTCGCTAAATAGATCTGATTATCTCTGTCTTATTATCGATTGAAAATCACAATTATACTGTCATGAATCAACATATCAATACAATTTAGAAATATATATATGCTCAGTTTTCAATGCACTACTTCTGCTGTTGTAAGCTATAACTTGAACTAATGCGTTTACTCCAGTGTCAGACGTTCACCTCCCCACCTTGCTTTCACAAGAAGCACGCCTGATACTCGCCCATCTCCCATCCATCCGATTCCCATCAATCACTAAATTGATGCTTGAATGATACTTGCCCATTGGAATACCACCAACTACTATGATAACCGCTGTCACACCCAACTGACACATACATAATACCTGCCTAACGACCATCGGATAGCCGTCTGGTGGTAATCCCCTTTCTGCTGCCTACCACATTTTTTCTTTCTTTTTTAACTTTTATTTATGCTGGCCAATGCTCAGCTTAGTAGTAGCTGGTTTTAATGCAAGACCAGAATATTTACATTCAGTTCATTCTTCTCGGTTTCACAGTTGTTTTACAGTATACATGTAACATATGTGCAGAGGGAAATTTCCAATGCTAGCATAGCGAATTAGACAAGATGAAAGCGCAGTAGTGTCTCAGTTACATAAATAAGTAATATGATGGTAAGAACAGCACACCAACGTTAGTCTACGGTATAAACGCCTTCAGCCTATTCGTCAAGAAGATTTTGAAACTATCATAAGAGTCTATACATCGAGATTCATAGGGTAACTGGTTCCATGCCCTCTACTGGTATCACATGTTGATCGTCACCCAGTGCACACCTATCGCTACCAATCACATACATATTGACGCACACTTTATATAATAACAATCACCCCAACATACCTATTGCTGCCTACCACACGGCAACCGCCACCCACCACATGCCTACCACCACCTTCTACTCAAGACATATATCTAACACTAGTCGCCAACGTCGACCGCCCATCACATGACTCTCACCACCCACCACATAACTATCTCAACCCATCATATTCCTATGTTCACTCCCCACATCTAACACAGCCCAGCACATGCCTACCACTATGCGGCCCGCGACCCGAATGGTTCGATAATTCTCCCGTAATTCATGGCACGTCGCACCGCTCCCAGAATAATGTAGGAATTAATCCGTGTTCCGCCTGGTCCCCCGTCGGTCTCCTCGTCCTCCTCCCTCCACCCTCCGCCAGCAAAACGAACCCCAGTCACTGATTCCCCTGGTTTTGCCTGGAGACAGTTACCCCCACCCCATACTCCGACCCTCTATCCTATCACCGTCATTCACCCTGCAGTAGTCGTCCCTGGGAAAGCACTGGCCAGGTTTCAAATGCCTCTCTTTTTATTTTAGTTACGGTAATTTGTTATCTCTGTCGTTTTTGTCCTCGTCTATAGGATTGCCTTATATAGGTTCCGTCTCCCTGGGACGTGGTTGGTATGCGAAGTACGATCAGCTAACACGGACAGGCTACAGGAATGATTTATGCTTCATTTATCAGATTATTCTCCCTGTTTATCGTGTCGCCTCCCAGCGCTGGTTATTACACTTACAGACAGCAGCGTCTCCAGAAATTGCTGCCCACTGTTCTGTTGATATTGAAACCTGCCCATCTGACCAATGTTCGTATGGGTCTCCAATGTAAAATCAATTATGAAATCTTTATCTGTGGACAATAAAAATGAAGTGTGGTCTCATTATGGGTAATTGAGTGGAGTGGAGAGTGATAGATTAGTTTATTGAATTATCAAATAGGAAAGTAGGAATAAGCTGCATGATGTTGCGGCATAAATTGTTACATACACTTTGGGGGATACAAATACTGCCAGCAAAGGATAACATCTAATACATTATAGTGTGTTACATCAAATGGCAGGTTTATTTATGAGTGCGAAATAAATATTATCAGAATTTTCTACACTTCCCTACCCACCCTTTTTTAGTTAAATCAGCTCAGGCAGTTTGCGCCACTATCAGTCAATGACGCAATGTACACATCATCATCATGTATTGTCTTTATCTGTGAGTGGTGGGACCCTTTGACGGATATGTCACAGGCAGCTCACCTCTAAATCTACTATCCCAGACATGAAAACCCTCTGCCAACCCGCAACCCCGCCTGCCCTCTGGAGCGTGCGGCGTGATAACCTCCTCCAGGATCTGCCCGTGGAACCGTGATCCCCGCTTATCGGGATCCACCTGGTGACAGCGCCTTGGATCCCTTTCCGGTCCTTGGATCCTGTCCAACGATTCCCTTTACTGGAGGAGCTGGGCGGGTCATTTAATACAATAACAGTGAGAGGTATCACCTAAACTTACCCTCTCGTCTGCCTACACCTCCCTTTAGATTGTAGGTATCTGACATTAGATGATGCACTCTACCCTAAAACCAACCCTCCTCTCCCTCAACCCCCATATGCCCGTTTCCTTCCATCCCTCCTCCTTTCTAGCCATCCTAACCTATCCCTTCCACCTTGGCAACCTCCCTCCTTAATTGTTTACCTGTTCCACTTTTGCTGCCTGCCTCCTTCCCTTCACCCATCCATTTTCCCTATCACTTTCCTTCCCACCCTGCCTTACCGTCACTCTTCCACTCTTCTGGTTCCTCTGGTTTTATCTCACCAACTACTCATTCCCGATACTCTATCCCATACGAATCCCTGCAAATTGATTACTCCACAACCGATGTGAGGCAGGGTGAGGAGGAGGTGGGGGTGTCTAATACGTGCTGGAGGTGTAGTGGACTGAGCAGCGTGTTGTGATTTCCCTCTCTGGCCCGAAACCTCCGCCAACCATTGTGTATCACCCAATGCCGTGCGCCGCCATATTTACCCGGTACCCGGCGGGTAATGAAGCAGTCAACGGTCAGACTGTTGGATGAGCGCCGACACGCCAGTCACCAGTGGCTAAACGAGCAGCTCGCTCGAGGGGTGTGTGTTAGGGCTAGCTGCTATGTTTTTTATTCGGGATTATTTTTTGTGAGATTCCCGGAGATTTCGACACGGAAAATGTAGCCCAACGGATCCCGGGTGTATCCATGGTTAGTTTGGCGTGGGAGTGTGGACTGTTCTGTTGTTATTGAGTAGGAGAGTGTGCAGCTCACTGTAGACAGCAGCTCAACAGCATCCAGTCTGCCAGAAGAGCCTGTCGTCACTGCCGTCATGTTAAGCATCCTGTTTACTGCAGTTTTTTCGTGTGAATCAGTAACAATTTGGAGCAGCTCACACGTAATGGCTGGCTTTTAATTGAAAGAAATAGGAAATGCATTAAACAGTAAGGTGACATAATGATTAGATCTGGGTTCATCTCTATAGGGCAGATACTGTCGGTCAACTGTTGACTGCTTCATGAACTAACAATGGCTCTTTCCTTTATAATGGAAAGTGTTGTTCTTGAGAGCTTTAGGAACTGTAGGTCTCGGAGTGAACTACTATACTGTAGATCCTATTCACCAGTCGGTTTAGGAGGGTAGCCTGTCAGGCATGTTTTCAGTACCAGTAATTTGATAATGATCTGTTATCAGGATTGGTGGAATCTCGCACACAAGGTGACAGATCTCAAAAACTTATATCTGAGTATGATCTATGATAATGATGCATTGGTATCTTCGTATGCATTGTCTTCTTGATACAGTGATCCTTTCATAGAGCCATGGGTTCTCTGATGACTCAATAATAGTTCCCCTGTTCTTTATAACACCAAAACGTAAAACCCGATTGCAAGGGTAACTTCTGCGTTTACAAACCAGGACACACAGAGTTTCTTGTGTGAAGGTAGTGTTTCAAAAATGCAACCAAGTTCCTGTTACCCAATTCCAATCAAATGAATATATATAGTATCAAGACATACTTCAACAAAACCATGACAAATTTGTACTTCGATTTTCGGTAAAAGAATCGCCAGTTTCATACACATTTGGAAGATACATGTTACATTACAAATTTCTCTGTATCACGCTGATAATAAATAACTTGTGGATGCAAAAAAGAGTACTTATTTTTTCCAACAAGAACATATTCAGCAATCCTGCCACAGTAGTTACCTCTGCCCCTACCAATGATAAATGTAACATGCCGGAAACATCAACGGGCTCCCAGGCACGAATAACTCGCCAATAACTCAGAACCAGCTCGCGAGAAGCTCAATTTAATGTAGATCAATGTAGAGGTAGTTAACCTCCAACCGAACCTAGTCATCCTCGACATAAAGCACTGTGTGTGAACATGAATAAGATACAGACAAATCACCACCAGGCAGCACTAGTTACGACAGATGTTGAATTATAGAAGGTATTAATTGACTGCCCCTGGATGGTATAAATGACTTTGATATGAATTTTACATGACATTGTTAGGCATCTGTGTCCAGGCCTTTAGGGGGAGGCGCCAACATACTCAGATTTGCTTTTAGACCGGGTCCATCACGTACAGAGTGGTGTATTGTACAGCTCTAGGTACAGGGGGTTCATTCCAAATTCAAATTGCTCTAAAAAGACAAAAATTTCGATTTCTCAGAACAGGTGTGAATTGTAACTAAAAACAGTGTTCACCTTCAAAGCTGAATACTGAGCTAGAAATATCACCACTCAGAGAAAGTCATTCTGAGAGTGAAAGATTAAAATCCTCTAGAATGAGTCCAGGACCATAAACAATAAAATAAGTAGGACAAGTACAACTCAACAACAAAAGGTTTGATGGATGGTATATTAGTATAAACAGTCGTACACAACGATTCGGCAAGAGTAGTCTTTTCAAGTCGTTAAAACATTTATCTAAACTGGAGCCTACTAAACCCTAGTTCATTTCATGCATCAAGTTGTTCTTCATGGTTTTAAAGTGCATAAAGTAGTATATAAAGAGTGCGTAAACCTGTTTCATGTGGATTATATTTCGTTCAAAGTTAGAATCAAAGAGAACTTCCAAGAGAGTTAAACGCTAGCCAATTCTAAACTAGCCTATCGGGAGTGACCTTTGGTGCATGAATATGCCGTGTAAGGTCAGCATTAGACACTGTAGGACGAAATGGGATTATTCCTAAGGTATCCCGTCTTGTGTTGCTTGTTGTGATACACTACCAATTGGTGCGAGACGAGACTCCACCTGCTATAGAATTCTAACAATAGAAGCTAGCGCAACAGTATAGAGGAGATATAAAAGGCCGTTAGGGATCCAGGACACTGGATCTGATCACTATGACATAGTATAGTGGTAGTCTCCTCACCACCAGGGATTCGGTGAGTTTCTGCGATGCAGTGTCCGTGGCGACCCGACAGCTACACCTACTCCATGTCAGGAAGTCTTAGATAACTTGGAACGTCGACGCCATGACCCTTGCGATGGAGGTGACACTCAGAGAATTTCAGTTTGACAGCAGCCTGGGAGGTATAGCTCAATATCACTAGTGTGTGTCCATCAATAATCAATACATTCACAATTGGCATTGATGAAGGGTGGCATGCTGCTTTACCCGCTGCAGTATCATGAGGCAGTACCGCCACTGAGCGAAGCCGGTCAACGATATCGTTCACGTGCGTGTCTAAATGATAGATAGTTTGTATCATGTAACTCACAATTTAAGACTGCATTGCCCTAAGATATTACGAAAGGTTTTCTCAAAACAATTCCAATGGATAAAATGACATTGGATGTTCACATACCGGTGCATGGCAAGGCATCCTCTGTAGCGGCTTAGTGTAGGAATTCCTCGACATGTTAAACCAGTTGTTTCGTAATTCCCTGTCATAGCAGAGTACTTCACTTTGAACTAGACCTGACCTAGGTTTCTCTGGACAGTTCGAAAGATTTCTGTGCATGGCGTGACCAGCACCGATCTATCCACCTGGCAGTGATTGAGGTCAAGTCGCCTGCTAAAACAAATGTCCATCACATATTCTACGAGCCCTGCCCTGCCCTGCCCTGCTTCCCACTCTCTTCCCTTCCCCGGACGTCTACTATTCCCAGAACACATAGCTGGAACATCGTTGGGATTACTACCGGTCAGAGAACCGTCACGGAATTGCTACATTACTCTAGAAAATTGACCATTTTTAGAGGTAAATGTAATGGGAAGACTATGAGCTCTCATGGAAAAGAGGTACACTATGATGAAAGGTCACACAGCCAGTCTATAAATAGCTTGGTTTGTTGTAGGTACAGAGGACATGAAATGTTTACACGTCACGTGAGAATGCATGATGGATCTGCAATGTAGCTTATGAACATATCTCAAGGGAAATTCCTTGGTGTGTGGTTAGGATAAATCAGCGTAGTGGTTTGTTGCAGGCCGTTTTCTGTTTCATGTTTGACTTTTTTTTTTTTTTTTTTTTTTACATTTATCTGATACTTTTAACACATCAAGTAATGATTAGCTTAAGTAAGCTGTGCTACCTGCGACCCCCGGGGTGTTTGTCTTTAGTAGCACCACAGGGTATGCCGATCAAGTTCTTTTCAAGAAATGAACACAGTTGAACAACTAACAAGAACTGAAGCCATTTTAATTTAAAGACAACCACCTAAGCTTTCTCCTAAGATTTCTTTTTTTGCCTCATGATTGCTGCGGTACCTAGGATAGATCACGAAACTGCGTCCTTTCACATACCGCGACATAGTAATGTGATAAGCAACGTGGACAGATAAACACTACTAGGGAAGACCCCATTAATGATCTATTGTAGTGTAACGGTATACAGTATAACGGGTGGAGCACCAGGGTGAACTTTGACTCTCAGGCCAGCTCTCGTCTAATGGTAGTCTGCTTAGGAGACAGGCAGAGGAGCTGACAGTCACTCTATATCAGCTCACGTCTAATGGCTGTCTGCTTAATGGATAAATTTAGCTGCTCCCAGTGATTATGCCAGCACCCGTTTAACGCCGGTCTGCTCAGGTGTGATCTTTACATTTCTTTAAAACAAATTCATTTTAGACTAGTCGATCATCCTAATATGGATATTTTGCAATGATATAGTCGCACGACTATTTACATAGTATTTTGATAGATCGCTCATGCTAACACTTTTCTTCCTCCAACTTGGACTACTCTCTGACGCTATCACATCCTCATTGTTGCCATCCTATCATCTTCTTAAATGCTCATCCGAGCCATTTTCTGCATCATCTTCGGGTATTTGGCTATGCAATATTATAGTGGTCGCTCGACCTTACATTTCTATTCATTATACTTTTTTTATATCCATCCTTGTGCATGACTAGGCAATTCCAATTTGTCCAATCCAGACTTATCCTTGCTTTTGCAACTTTTAGACCTTTATTTCACCCTTTTTACCCTTATACCTTTATACCTGCTTCTATTAAGGGCGAGGTACTCAGGATGGGCTTATATTTGGGTGGCCGACAATCACTGATTCTCTCCATTGACCAGTAATGTTATATGAAGATAACTTGGACATCTGATAGCCGAGAGCCAAGGACGGCTAATTTTAGCAGCTGCTTTAAAGATCCAATATACTCACTCGGATAAGCAGAAATGTTTATCCCGTAAACTAAAAGGCATTAGATTCATTTCTGTATTGTTTGTGACTTTTATTGTTTGATGTATCTACTGAGAATGTATACATGTTAAAAACCTGGTCTGCCCAGGGAAAGGACTAGTAATTCACCAGTTTCTCTGAGCAGCTCTAGAGTTATTTGCTGATGAAGAGTTTCATGGCATCTGTTATTTTGGCAGATCTTCTTTAGGAACGGCCATGGTTTGGTCCAATGTCATTAAAAAGTGAGTTTTATTAATTGAATGGTTCTTGCTGATTAATTAAAAGCCTAGAAAAGAAAATATGATAACATTGTTTTGGTCCCCCAAACGCAGCTAATCTGCTCTAATTATGAGTTTATAACATCATCAGACTTTCTAGGTGTACATTGCATCAACTGTCAGGGGAATATCAAGGAGTGATGTGAGTGAATAACAGTATATCATAGATTATGTACCAGGATATCAGAAGGTAAAATATAGTGTATAGAAATTGTAGCTATCGATGACTTGAAAAGAATAAGTGAAGAAGGTTGAGCCAAAAATGTCTGTCTCCCTGGAGGTTTGTGTTAGCCGTGGGTAACAGAGGCTTCCACGCGTAGCTCTGGTCGCTACTTCCAGTGTGGGCCGCTGATGTTATTATAAAGCGTGGTGGGGCCACTGATGCCATTACAAAGCCGCGTATAGTGGGGAGGTGCCACCAACTATATAATGGATCTAAAAAACAGCACACAGACCCAACCTCTTCCCTGACTCAGTCTAACTCCCACCACTTATCCCTAATGAAATATGCAAAAAGGACGGGGTCCTTAGTAGCCTTTGTTTTCCTCTGATTAGGTTGTAGTAGCGGTCTTTTATGAACACAGAGTAATATAAGGTTAGTATGGCAGGCTGGGTTACATGCAGACTGACCTTGTTTTTCTCCTATACTCTTTCTACACCCTACCCACCACCAGCTGATGCACATATTACCCAGTCATCGGCCAGATTATATAAAGGGCAACATCGATTGATGTATTACTTTTACAGGAAAAGGAATATATATACATTTCATGTAATGACACTATAAAACACACTAGATTAGTACATAATTATGATACAGTTCATGGCACGGAAGATTTTACGTGGTTTAACAGTCCAATTGCAGGGGTTATCAGGACAAGTAGTTTCTATGCATTGCGGACAAACTGAGAACGATCAAACGGAGTGGAAATCTCGAAGCAATATATACTAACAGTAGAAACTATCAGCTTTTTGCAGCCCTGCCTATCTCTACCGCTCATTGCCGTCCCACACAAGCCCTTGCCAACAAAGAAGACTTAAAACCACTTCTTCACAACAAAACCCTACATCAACAAACCTCGCGGCTTTTTCAGTGATTTATTTACTCGGCGTTGACAATTCCGCAAAGATAGGTTTCTTTTCGAAGCGCCGTCAGAACAATTCTGCTTAAACGTTTTGGTTGTATAGTTCAGAAAAAATAGATTCGGACAGTGGAAGTAAAGATGAAAATGAAAAACAACCCTGAGTATTTTTCTTAGTTCGTTTTAATGTGTATTACACCTACACATGCTATCCGCAAATCAAATCTAAAAGCATACAGGAATAAATTATATCTTTGACTCGCATGAATAATGTTCGTGTTATCCGAGATCTGAATCAGGCGTTATGTGAAAATGATAAATCAAAGCAGTTGGCCCCGTGTTGGGGAACTTACTCTTTTGTATGTACCGAGTTCTAGCCATTGACTGCTGAACGTTGTCAGGTGGTGCACAATTCAAAAGTCGCCGCCTATAATTGTCCAGTGTAAATGCCGAGTTCCATGTAATTTTTAGATGAGTTGTACATGTCTTCGATACTATAAACCTAAAGAATGCCCTGCATAGTGTATGTACACCAAGACACTATAAAAGAAAAATCCTGCTGCACTTCCAAATATAGGATATGGATAAAAACTTAGATAGAGATTATAAAATATGAGACGTTGCTTCATAGATGAATCATCATGCTAGGAAAAAATGGACCCAGAAAAAGAGACACCGTCGCACTTGATGTTGCTCATCCAGAGTTAGATATGTAATTAAACCGAGGAGCAGTGGGGTAAGGTGATTGCTGTAAGAGATATATCAGGGAGACGCTAACGTGTCTGGCTGGGGATTGAATTCATATATTTCGCCAAAAAAAAAGAGAAAAGGAACATACATTGAGAACCTAAAAGAGAGCTCTCATATCTTAACGTCGCTTGGTAGACCGTTGCCATTGGATGGGAAATAGCACCCCTTCATCTAATATAGTATATAGGTGTTTTTTCTCGTAAAGAAAATGTTTATTTCTTTGTAGCCTGTTGTCTCCTGCCATCGCCATTGTAGTTTAGATATGTATAAACGAACAAAAGATCCACTGAAAGTGACTTGGTGGCTCAAGATTAATAAGCCTTTTCTCATTTTCTTTGTTCCGTCTGTCCCGCGGTAGTAGTTTATCGGTGGCACGAATTTCAGAATGATTCGCCCCTCCCTACAATCAAATTGACATACTATGCCTCACCTAGGTCCCTCTGACATCACTTCCAGGTGCCATGGGCCCCAGGTGAAATTTGGGACACCATGAGGGTCCTCCGATTACCTCCGGGACCCCCGAGATTCTGGGTGGCTCACCTGCACCGCAATATATATATATATATATATATATATATATATATATATATATATATATATATATATATGTTTATGATATAAATAGATCACCTACTTTATAAAACTGTATAGAAAGACATCTGTGTTCCATTGTTCCCAAGAGGCAATGTTCTGATTTTGTTTTTTTCTGGATCGGTTTCTTGTATAATGTACAGAGGATAATACAAGGGGATTACTTGAGATGAAGTTCAGTATAGTCCTAATCAATGATTGATCTGGATGGGACATTAAAAGTATTCTCAGAATATATTCCTAGTTTCATGGTACCTCCCCAATCCTCTATTACTATCAGTAGTAAACATCTTTCATGTATGATATAAACTTGCATCGCAGATCCTAAACCTCGCACGTACAATCAGTCTCCTGTAGCAGTGACTAACACAGGCAGCCTGGCGATGGCCTCAGCTGCATGTATACAGGGAATACTTGCCAAGGCCGACCCATACATAGCTACACCACCAGAATCGTTTTCACAGCTCACCGCGCATGAACGAACAGACACACCGGTTCCCTATGAACGCATAGCTCATACTGACAAGGCGGTCATGTGACACATCACGTGATAGCAACCCTATTAGACCCTTATTTGACAAGCGTTTCGTCTCGTCAGCCTCTGTTTGGTAAGCAAACATTTTAGGCCCAACTCATGTGATGTAACTGCGTATCATACGTCACGGACATAGATTGTAATTCTGTCAATGTCATACATTA
The DNA here is from genome assembly GCA_950022655.1 of Alentia gelatinosa. NCBI lineage: Eukaryota > Metazoa > Annelida > Polychaeta > Phyllodocida > Polynoidae > Alentia > Alentia gelatinosa. The sequence continues at coordinate 52,640,637 of OX465579.1, read as the reverse complement.
TGGACATTTACGCTGGACATGCAACATGGTCATGTGCTATAATTACGTATCGTGCTCATGTGTCATGACTGCAAATCATGGCCATGCATCATGGATGCATATGACGATCATGGCTGAATATCATGTATCATGTGCCAAGGTTCCACATTATGGTCATGTACCATGGCTGCATATCATAGTCATGGTTACATATTATGGTCGTGTATCATGGTCGGACATCATGGCCATGTATCATTGTTGTATATCATAGTAAATGCATCATGGGTGTATACACATAGAGCATGGTTATACAGTATAATCATTAATCATGGTGGTGATCAATTTCTATGAGGTTATTTATGATATTTGCACCGATCCCTTTGCCGCTTAACTAATTGTAAAAAAGAGATTGTTGAACAATGTTGAAATTCTCCGTTTGTAAATACCAATATATAGATTGAGGTATAACCGCAACGCACATACTTCTACATCACGTCCACTGTAAGAAAAACCCACCTATCTAACCACGGATTGATCATTTCTGTGATCTGACTTGGCGTCTCAAGATGACCGTAGATATATGAGCCTCGTTCCCAGCTCTTTCCATTGGTTTCTAACGGACATGCGCATTGGATAAGACACGAGCTGGTGCATTCGACTTATGATGAAAGATGTTATTCAAGCTACAATCTAAGATTGGTCCATGTCTGGTGGAGGCAAATAAATCTTTCAGTAGAGCCACCTAATATCTACAGACCTGTCTGGTGGAGAAGCCGCACATTCTCGTAAGGAGTGCTATCTACAAGATAATATAAGAGATTTCTTTTTGTTTCCAAAATAGGTAATCAGCTTTAGACAATTTAGGACAGATATCCCCGAATCCATATCGATATCTATAAAGAATCCTAGCATGGGAAAAATGTACGAGCGTGGAAATTCAGGCAGATTACTGTAAAAATGTGTGGATCTAAAGGTGGCTCAATTCGGAAATCTCTTCTTTAAATGTGAATGTCGACCTGTGGCTGTCACATTTCTAAAGGCTCATACAAGAGGCCTGCATTGTTCTCCATTAAGGTTAGCACTGGTTTAAAATAAGCGATGGAAGAGATCTATGCACAACCTGGCTTTTATTGTCTATGCCTCTTTTATTTCCCTCGACAATCTCGCGAGGCAATTCAGGACTTCACTATTGCTCAGAAATGACTACAGAGTAATCCTCCTATGGAATACCAGAAGCCAGCCAACAAAGCTGGGGGTTTCGTGTATTTATTCCCGGGGGGAATTCCACAGAAACTCGGTACAGTCCTCCAGCAAAGTCTTGATCGCTTACAACAGACTCTCATGACAGGGGCCTGCTTGAAAAGCGAGGTGGAATGTCGTAAAATGAAATAGAATTGTCGTAGAATACACCGGATGTCGGAAGGACTCGGTAACGCCAACACAATGGCGGGATCAATTTGAAATCGACACGTAAAGATCATTTCACTCATAGAGACGCTTAATGCAGAGTTTCCTGACATCTGTGTCCCCAAGGCATCGGATATTGATTTGACAGCAGGTCTACTTGACACAGCCAGTACCAAAAGGTTTTTAGAGCACATAAGCCAGTCTGTCATAAAAGCCGTTGCATCTGTTCCAGGCAACGCTTAACATATTTAATCATTCTTCTAATCAAACCATCATGCTACAATTAACGTAAGGAATATAATTAAATATGTAACATCAGATTTTATTTTTGCGTTGAATTCCCGTGGCATAAGATATCACCTGAATGTGGGATTCAGTCATCCTAACTGAATATATAAATGGTTAGAATATGTTATAAGAATCGTGTCTTTGTTATTGGTGTCCAAAGTCGATAGAAATAGATAAGACCAACCTTCCAGATGCTGAAAATTACTTTGTATGGTGTATGTCTTTATAGTTAAATCTAAGACAGTTAATGTATTAAAGCTGATTGTCGAAGGAGCTTGTGGTAGATCAGGGATCAACAGAAATTGGAGCTTGTTGGTTGCCCATCCGTATGAAAATACTTGCACATGATGGCATATTGAACTTGGTAAGAACGAGCCAAGGCCTTTAAAGTGCGCCTTACTTGTGCCACATCTCCTCAGACCGTTTCTTGGGGGTTTCAAATGTTTTAGGAACTAGTCCAGACACAACCGGACACATACATAACGCATTCATCCTCGAGCAGCCCTGATACAACACACTGGTCCGGTCTCTTGAGTGCGTTTCAAAGATCCCTGTACCTCGTGGGTTTCTGTTCAACTACCAATCAGAAAATAAAGTCGTACAAGAGTAGATCTACTCGGAAGTGACGCCGCCTTGTGTCATGGCTGTGTGAAGGTGTCCTTTTACGGGTGGGACGTCTCTATCAGACCTACTTCTATGACGTCGTACCTAATGTGTCCACTGCTCCCCAAGGGGTAGGGCGGCGCCTTGTCCGGGGCCCACTTAGGCCGCTTACACCCATTGTCTGAGTCATCAATAGGCACTGGGAGCCCGGGCCGAGGGTGGGCGCGGCTCAGCCGGGCGGAACACGGCTGTGATCCGGGGCGGTCAGGCATGCTGCTCCGCCTCAAACTCCCACTAAGACGACCTGTAAGTACGAAGCCGGGCAGCGCCCCCGGCCGCGGCTCCGAGGCGAGATTACAGTGTAGGCGGGTCAGGGGTTGTTCTAGCATGGCTGAGGTGTGCGAGGTACAATGATAAGGGGATTACTCTAAAGAGTATAAAACTAGAAGGCATAAAGAAGAAGTAGACCAGCAATCACTGCAAGAACAATGGGGACTTCACACAAGTGAGATGGTTGGTCAAACTACCTTTGGAAACCTTCCCATCTCACACTAGGGTGAGAGTTTTCTTTCAGAGGATCAGTATGTAAACACGATGTATGATGATGTGACTGGATGTTATCATACTTGTGATCTGTGAAGTGCAAATCCGGATAGATCTGAGATATATGACTATAGAGCACCAGCAGAATTGGTCTTAGATTCATCCCATTCAGTATGTTGCGATACTGATAGGAAGCAGATTCAATAGAAACTCAGTGTTGCAAATACTCCGTCTCCATCCAGTTATTATGGGCAGTAAACGCACAGTGTAGGTATGCATGTCAAAATACCATAACCCTGACGGGCGAACCCTGCAGGGAGCTTCGTATAAATCACGTTATACAGTGACTCAGATTCCACCTCGCGGTGGAAAACAGAATTTATCCCCAGCATATCACATCAGGAGATTGAGTATCTCTAATGTGTATAGCTCTCCGTATTACTGAGCAAACTACTGTAGCTGCTCCAAGCCTGTACTCTGATCGGGCCGAGTCGCTCCTTAACTGGGTTTGCGAGGACCCGCCGTGAATACCAAGAGGAGGTAACGTGTTTATTGCCCGGGAAGCAGATAAGGTGCGCCTGATAACGAGCTGAGCGTGATCCGCTCAGTCCGTCAGGTGAGCTGCTCAGTGCACTTCTATGTATGAGATGCTCAGCGCAGGGCCTGGGAACGAGCAAACGTGTAACAGATACCCGGTGATGGGCGGACCGAATGGTTCTGTGTGAGACTGTGCAGACATATGGGTTTGACGACAGGCATGAGATATCTTAACGAATAGTTCCCGTTATTAGTGACTGAGAATGTCAATGGGTTTTAGATGCTGATTTTTGGGTCCCGTTCCTAAATGGATTCTCTGTACCAGTACCAGGCCCTTGGCTATATAGGTACCCTGGAATATAAATCATATTAAAAAGAAAGACTCATTTCATTAGTTCCCTGAATGGATTCTTATGTTTTATACATGGTGTTGCATCTTCTCTTCGCTCCTGAGGACCAGTCACTCACCTGCTTTCACAGCCAACCCGCGCCCTGCTCCTATGCGCCACCTCCCTCCCCGCTACCAGACTCTCTTTTTGGAAGAGCTTAGACTTACCTCATCACTCCCTGAAAGACTTGTGCTTCAGCGCTTCCACAACCAATTTGGACCGACAAACCCTTTAATGGTTTATCATATCAATGGTTGTTTATCCTATCTTAAAAATGTCTCCTCTTTGTTATCCATGTCATCTAGTAGTTTACATTAGCGTTAATCTCATTACTGATTATTAGCCTTATCTTAATTAGGTTACTGTCAACCTTATCTCAACCTTGTATGATCTCATACTTCCGATGCGCACTCCCTATTCGTTATTGATAAACCTTGTTTATCTCCAACTTCAGTCTCTTTAATTAAATACATAACCATGTTAACTTTTGAGTTCGTGTTAGAGCTGTTCCAAAAAATTTTATGATGTTAATACAAAATATGTTCATGTTTCATGCAAGAAAACCAGCTTCATAAGAAGCTTAGCTATGGTTAGTATAAATAAAAGATTCAAAAATAAAATTGCATCTACAAAGTGAGAAGAGACATGTATTGAAATTTCCTGAACATTGAATTGTTTTTCTCACAGCTCTGAGAGTATACTCTGTCTTATCATATTCTAATCAGAAACAACCACATCATTTTCTATTCAAAGGTCGGTTGTACTGCTAGTGGGAGGTCTATGTTAGGTGGATCCCATTGGCTGGGTTTCCCATTCCATGTTAGTATCATCAGACAGGACCGGGTGGCGGGATACCAGTAAAGCCGACCAGGGTCAGGTCTTGTCTACCGGAATTGTGACCGGGCACAGCTGAGGTTGTACGACTTTCTACCCTCATATGGAGGGCTGGGTATGTGAGGGTCGTTGGAAAAGGAGGGATATGGTGCATTGAGAGAAGGTCTCCATGGGGGAATGCGCCGCAGAGTGTTAAATGGCCACCCTAGTCGGAGCAGGCTCCCCGCCCGGCCTCAGTCCCCGCCCCGTCCGCCCCTAGTCTCCGGCTGATCAATCCTGCCTGCCTCCCGACCAGCTGGAGGGAACTCCGGCAAAAAAGCCCGGCGCTGCACGGCAAGCTTCCCCGCCCAGCAAGACGTGGACGCGGGCGGAATTGTGGACAATTGTAAATTGGCGTTTAATTGCTAGAGGGCGACACTGAAAATATTCCCGAGGCAAATTAATTAATATTCATGAGGTAACGCGGCAAAACGTCGCGCATCTGTGTGTTAGAGGTAATCAAGAGGCGCAGTATATAGGCCCCTGGATCGTGTACTGACTCAGCACTTTCTCTCAGACCCTACGCTCACGTAACGATTCCGACGCACACCACACTGGGAGGCACTGGCACGACAGCCATGTCGACCGAACGCAGAAGCAGCAGACCAAAGGCACCTGCAGAGAAAAGTTCTGCAGATGAAAGGCCAATAGTCGCGGCGGGCGCACAACCACAGAAAAAGGTTTCTATGGCTAGCAATGCCAAAGAAATAGCAGAATTGCGAGACCAAGTGAGTGAAATGGTAGCAATACTGCGAGAAAACCAGAGTGAGAGGAAAAACGAGAGAGAAAGAACGAAAGATAGAGAGAAGCGACAGAGGAGCAGACCCAGCCGGGACAAATCGACGGGCAGATCGACGGGCAGTAGAAGCGGCAGTCGGCGTAGCAGACGAGAGAGTTGGGAAAGCAGCACTGATACATCGATGACAGACCAGGGCAGCGAGGCCTCCAGCGGCTACACCCCTGTGAAAAGCAGGGCAGGCAGCGAGCGGCGGCGGCGCCCCTCGTCAGCACAAGACCACCACGAGCGCCGGCAACGCAGCAGGCACGGAGGGCGTCCACACTCAGAACGGCCCAGACACGTAGGGCGCAAGCACACAGACGCGCGGTCTCTGTCCAGAGACAGCGACTTGAGCGACAGGGTCGCTAAATTCTTAGCGGAAACCAAGAAAACGTCCGACCAAGGTAAAAAACTCTATTATGCATATGCTCACGTGTCTAGGGGGAAGAAGAAGGAGAAATGTGCTTTAGGTGAATTGTCATTAGCTGAAACAATATGGGGACTTACGCAGGTTAAGAAATTGTATAAGAACGAGAGGAAAATCTTCAGAGCGATTGAAAAACATGTAGAACAAATTGTAGAAGATGCAATGTGTTATGCTTTTGAAAATGTCAGGTCGTTTTCGGAAGAAGTATGTTCACAAATCCAGGACGGCAGACTGGAATGGACAGATGAATACGAGATAGACAAATTACGCTTGAAACTATCCCAAAAGGGCGAAATCGCACCGCAAATCGCGGGACGAGAAAGTAAAAGCGAAGGCTTCAGGTTAACAAACGAGCTCTCGGGTGCAAAACCGGCCCCCCCATGCCGGCAATACAACGAGGGTACGTGTTCCCAGAATGATGACCACGTAAGTGGAGGGTATAGACACTTGCACATTTGCAGCCATTGCATTTGGGCAAAATGTTCACCACTCCCACATAGTGAGAAGGAATGTCGCATTAAGAAAGCGAAGGTCGAGAGAAAGAAGGCACAAGAGAGAGATGGTGCAAAGAAGGATTTTTAGTAGAGGTTTTATCCCCAGAAGAATGGGACAGAGGTTTAACTGCTAGTAATAAGATGGTAAAACAAAAGGTACATAGTGTAAGAGTCGAGGAGGCAACAAAAGCCGCACGAGAAGCAAAAGCTAGCGACGCAGTCGCTAGAGACGGTAGACGCCAACAACAGGCGCCAGGTACACAGGTTGTGAATTCATCACAAAGATATGCAAAATTCGTTGGTGAAAACTGGCCTGACCCGACCCCGGCAGCGGAGAAAATCGCGGGGCGAGTTATGGCAACCTACAATGAAGTGAAAAAACGAGCCATTCCAAACTACCTGGGGGCTAAGATACAGGTTACGTCGGCAATGCACTGCGACAGCTGGGACAAGCTGCTCGTAGGGTATCACGACTGTGAAATTGCACAATACATACGGTACGGTTGGCCGATAGCCTACGCGGCCGAATCGATTCCCACCAGTACAGAGGTAAATCACCCGTCTGGGAGGGAATACCCTCGCCATGTCGCGAGTTTTCTCGAGAAGGAATGCGCCATGGGGGCGATGGTGGGCCCTTTTGAAGAGAAACCATTCGCTCCATGGACAAAAATCAGCCCAATAATGACACGGCCTAAAAAAGTAGAAGGTGAAAGACGAGTAATAATCGACTTTTCATTTCCCAGAGGAGAATCGGTCAATGACGGGATCCCTAAGAACGTATTCGAAGGGAAAACCATTGAATATAAACTCCCCACGATTGCAGACATGGCGGTTCAAGTTGAAAAGGCAGGCCAAGGCGCATTTCTCTGGAAATGCGATTTGGAGAGAGCCTATAGACAATTAAGAACAGACCCTTTAGCTTACCCCCTCACCGGGGTAAAACACGACGACAAATATTATGTGGATATTTGTATCGCTTGGGGTTGCCGCACATCCGGCCTCATTCAACAAAGAGTATCCGAGGCAATCTGTTACCTCGTCAGAAAAGAAGGCCATCATATCATTGCATATGTTGACGATTTTGGGGGGGTTGGACAAACGTCAGCCAAAGCAATGCAAGCCTATGAAAAATTTCATGGCGTCTGCAGAGAGCTAGGTGTGGCGATCGCCCCAGCAAAATCCGTTCCGCCTACACAAATAATAGAGTGGTTAGGGTATCAAATAGACTCTGTGAAAATGCAGATTTCTGTACCACACAAAAAACTCCAAGAGGTAATGGAAGAGTGTAAAAAATGGGAAAACAAAACAAAGGCATCCAAAAGACAACTCCAAAGTCTGGCAGGCAAACTTGCACACATTTCCCAATGCATAGTGCATGCGCGCAAATTTATGTGCAGAGTTCTAGACAGTCTAAGAGCCGCACACAAAATCGCGCAGGTAAATGTTGGTAAGGAATTGCTACGTGACTTGGAATGGTTCAGTGAATTCGCAGTTCGCTTCAATGGCACGCTGATCTTACGGCCAGTAAGACCTGTTTTTCACATAGAGTGTGATGCGTGCCTGGAAGGCGGTGGGGGCTACGGCTATGGCGGGTGGTATGCTGTCGATTTCCCTATGGGCTATAGGGACGACCACCACATCAGCCGGCTGGAAGCCCTCAATGCGGTAATCGCGGTCCGCACCCTGACCCCAGACGAGTGCACTTGCTGTGACCTGGTGATTGTTAGCGACAACACGGCCAGTGTGAGTGTCCTTAACTCGGGCCGGGCCAGGGACCCGGTTATGGCCCGGTGCGCTAGGCACCTAGCAATGTTCTGCGGTCTACGACAGATACACGTGACCTTAGAGCATAAACGAGGCGAACTTCTGGTCCTAGCAGACGCATTGTCTCGCAGGGGCATATCAGTGCCCCATCGAGAAATCGCTAGGAAAAGAACTCGTGATCTCGGCCTCATTGAAGTCAGGGCGATTCACCCTGACGAGATTATCGCTAATGATTTGTGGTGATTTCTTTTAGGTGAGAGCCTCCACCGGCAATACGTGGCTAACCTTTCTGAACTATGTTCAAAAGGAACCTCGAAAAATCGCGATGTCCAAGAGAAGACATACGTATCATTTATGATGCATTATCACTATGACCCCTTGCATCCTAAATATTCTGAGTTGTGTATGTATACGCAGTTACTTTTTAATTCGTTCGATTCTCCGGCGACTGTAAAAAATTATCTTAGCGGAGCTAAAAATGCTGTTCTCGCCCTAGAAGGCGATTTTACTATGTTTAACCATCCTATGGTAACAAGATTCGTGGGTATTATGAAAAAAGGTAGTACACATACTCCTAGACAAGCACGTGAGTTGAGCATACATGAGGTAAAATTTATATGTGACTCGTTAAGGCGCCTCGGACTTGAAGGATTGATTGTGAGGGCTATTGTGTTATTTCTCCTCAACACCTTCCTACGACAATGTCACGTGACGCAATCATCAAACAACATTCACCTCCTTAAAAGAAAACATGTGACATTCCATCAACAAGGTATGTGGGTCCAGGTACCCACCTCAAAGACTACCTCGACCCTGGTCGAGCTGTGGGTGACTAAACATCGTGTTCCAAAGTATTGCCCTGTGAGGGCCCTTGAAAAAATTCTCGAACTATCAGCTCGCCTCGGAGAGGCGCCTCTGTTCGCTGCACCAGACACCGCCCAGCCTATACAGGTAAAAAGAGCTACAAGTATGTTGAGGTTAGCAGCCGTCCTGGGCAGCATACCGGACCCAGATAATATTACATTACATTCCCTTAGGAGAACAGGGGCATGCTTAGCGGCACGCGCAGGCATGCCGGAAAAAGACATTGCACTCCACGGCCTGTGGGCATCCAAAGCGGTGCGGACTTATGCACCCAAACAATTATACACAAAAGTATCTGCAACATTGGAAAAACTTTTCTAGTTTGCGGTGTGTTAAGAGACTATAAAATATAATAAAAGTTTCTTTTACTGCAAACAATATTTGTGTTCACTCGTTAATTGTGGACAATTGTAAATTGGCGTTTAATTGCTAGAGGGCGACACTGAAAATATTCCCGAGGCAAATTAATTAATATTCATGAGGTAACGCGGCAAAACGTCGCGCATCTGTGTGTTAGAGGTAATCAAGAGGCGCAGTATATAGGCCCCTGGATCGTGTACTGACTCAGCACTTTCTCTCAGACCCTACGCTCACGTAACGATTCCCCACCCACCATCCCAAAACAACAATGTTTAAACTTGATGTATCTGTGTGATTCATTGTAATAATATGTACAATTTTATAAATCCGTGTAAGCGGTGTGTGTTAAGAGACTATAAAATATAATAAAAGTTTCTTTTACTGCAAACAATATTTGTGTTCACTCGTTAATTAAAGGACAATTTCCCTCCATCATCTCCTTAAAGGTTAGAGGTCGGACTGTGCCGCACCGATAAACCACGGCCCGGCAACACAGAGCGTGGGTCAATAGGCCAGCATCTAATGGTTCCTTATCTCTGCACGAGCTGCTCCTGTGGTCAGAGAGCTGAGTCGCTCACGGCCTCTCTATAAGACTAACGTTCCGGCGTTTTGAGCCACCCTTCCTGGCTGAAAAGCCTTCCTCCCCTTCCAATCACTACTTTCCGGCTATGGCTCAATTCTGCAGGTTATCGCAAAGCCAGTTGTAAGATAACGGCAGGCAATGCGTTTGGTATTGGGGAAGGCTGATTTTCCCATTTGCTCGTGGGGCCTAGAGTTTGATTTTATGTCGGTGATTGTATTGTATATTGTTATCTTCATATTTTGGGTAACTGGTTCAATACAAATGTATTGCGTCATGTAGCCCGTTGGCCTCTCCCTATGATCACTCATGAACATTGCTTGGCCCATTCTGAACGCATGAGCAGCATAACTCCACGATCAGACGATAAGATTGACTGAGTGTCGTATTCTAATGACATCGAGGAAGAGTCGGTATATTATAGTTTTGAGGAATTAAATGAAGTTTTCGATTTAAAAAATAGTGCGAGGTTTTATCAGCTCTTTTCAGCTGCATTCATACACGGAAGTCATCTAGTTGTGCTGGTCAGTGAAAGCTGAATCTGCCTCGGTGATGTAATGATCTAGGAGAGTGAAGGGACTCGGTCTGGCCCTGACTTGTGTCTGGACCACTTTAATATGCCGCTCACGTGCAGTGTTTGATTTACTCCCTACCGTCTGACCGTATAACCGTCATGATCAAAGCGGCAATTTATTTATGTTTCTGTGGAGACTGTTCTCAGCTGACTACGTGACTAGGAGTAAAGCATTTGACATTGAATGTGCCATGACTAGCAGCAGTCTGTTAACGAGCAGTACTTCACATGACTAGCAGTAGTCGGGGTAATCCACAATACCACGAACTGACTACGTGTCTAGCTGTATTCCACGTGAATATCAGGTAGACCACGTGAATATGAGTAGACTATGTGACTGAGAGGAAACCATACGACTATTGGAAGACCACCAGACCTTTTAAGATTCAGAGATAATGATTATTGAGTGAAAATGGGCTTTTACTGATTCAAATTGATTTGGGGTAGAAAAGACAAACATTCATCAGAGCATCTTACTGGATTTCCTGAAAATGCGCGGGTGCATCAGGGTGCATTCAGTCGACTTTGGCTTGAGGGAAGGCACTTTCTTCGAGATATAAACCAGATTTTATCGACTCTATTGATCTTTAAATATTTCCCAATGAGTACAGGTAAAATTCCCAGTTTTCATATATTTGTCAAATGTCAAATTTCAATTATGAGTCATTTGATAGAATTATGGACTCGAAGGTGCATCAAGACGTTTTCTGGATATGAAGCTTATAATTAATACAGGCTATTTGAATTATAGCCATTGGCTTATACTTTAAATCAAGATAATTTGTGATAACATAAATTCCATTTGAAATTACCATGACCTCTATGACATTGAGACGGTTGACTGAGAAGAGTCCGCAGAAACTGAATATTAAAAGAGGCTATAAATATACAATTTATGAGAATGCCATGTCGATTCAGGGAGAGAACGTGAGAACAGACCTCGCATCGATCCCGGTTATATTAGCACCATATCAACATACATCAGTCACATTTATTGACGTCCACTTGTTTGATCAGACCAATAGACGACCAACTCTTCAGACCTCTGTAAGTGTTACGTAGGAGGCCGATGACCCAGCTGTGAACTCCCCAGTGCATTGACTTGTATTCATATCACCCCTGGACGAACACTGGCACCATGTGAACTGACACCTCAACTCTACATACAATACATGCTATAACATATCACCACTGAATCTAAAATACATGTATATATTAAGTAGAAGAACTACCTAGTGTGGTAAAACTAGTTGAATAAGCAAAGCAACTAACAAAAAAGATAAAGAACTCAGTGATGTCTTAAACGCTGCATGTGTAAACATTTCAGTTCTTAGTCTACATCAGCAACTTCCTAGTGCTGTGCTGTACTGGGATCCCCGCCCTGTGAACAGTGACTGCTGAGTACAGAAAAAATATACCTTACCAAATTTGCCAAGGTGATGGCCATCCTTCCCATTTGGTGTCTCATTATGCTGGCTTACGAGATATTCAACAATATCTTACAATTATTGAACACGGGCAATGTATTTCTTTAAGCAGCTTTTATCTCATTTACTTGATTAAAATGCAGGTGTAGTACATAGAGGCTCAAGTGCAAATCCAGTTGTGATGTATGCGAGAACATGTTCATATATTTAATAATGTCTTGATTAACAATATGTATTGCTGCTATTTTTTGGGATAAGAGAGCCTTATTGTATAGTAACTAAGAACAAGTTATTCTAGAAATATGGAAATCGTATTGGATGGTGGTAATACATGTATACTAAAGAAATGATGAAATGTAACAAGTATTGTAAGACATGTTCAGATGCAACGACCAGTTGTAGGTTAAACCAACGAGTATAAACAATTTTAGTTTTGGGACAATGTCATAGGACAGAAAAATAACAACCAGATCTAGATAGAGTGTCTTACATTCAGCCTCGCACCTTTTTTTATCCACATATGAATTCCCATCTGCATTCAATTTCCTCTGCAATCTTCATTTAGCTAACACATGAAGTAAAATATTCACTCTGTCTGAAATGCTCAGTCAGGTAAGCAAAGCCCTACAAGATGGATCTTGAAATACATGTTATATTATCAAGTTAGTTGATTCTTCCTAAATCAGATTTAAATGCTGTCAGCTTTTTGTGCGATATTGGATTCTATAACACGACGCGGGTTGTTGTCATGAGGCCCCAAAGGGTATCGAACCCGAGACCCTCAGATGTGTTAATACGTTGCTAGTCCAATTTACTAATGAGACCAGCTTAAGATAATTGTGCCACGCATTACCGTCACCATTTACTGATATATTGCCACATTTCATGGTCGTAAAAGTACCTTCCATAGCTCCCCAGAACGTTATAGGTCTGACATCTCAAGAGCACAAAGTAATGTTTTTTGGCCATATCTTTCAATTTCGCCTGGATTCCTGATGGACCGGGGCATGGTAGGCAGGGTTAACAGCCTATTGGCCTGCTGGCCGGGCGCTTGCTTTTGTGAACCTTATTGAAGATTGACTCCCCCCTTGGGGAGCTTGGATACTGATTGAACCAGTGTTCTTGGCATAGCCCGCCGCCTGCTGGTACCTGATTGAATTAGCAAAGTGCCACTGTGTTAGACAGCCCTGTCAAAGCCGTCCAGATACTCTGCCGTCTTCCTCTCCCTACCACCCGAACCCATACAAAGGCTAGGATACAACCACCCAAAACACTTGGAATCCCTCACCAAATCTCTATTATGCCGCCCACCTAACGTTCATTAAATCTCTGAGAATATATCTCTGCCACCATACACACTCGGCCTCAGCCAGAGCAGGACACAATTCACGAATGCACCCCCCTCTCCCATCTTGACATAAGTAGACGGACACACCCACCTTCACTTTGGCATTTCCATGCTTCTACTCGGATACACATCCTACGGCCTACCCATAGCATACCATCAGCCCACCCTGCACAACCTTCATTATGCACACGCACCAACTCTCTCACCAACACCATGCTCATTTCTGTCGAAGCTGGTGCTGTGAGGGGAGGCTCGTATAGCCCTCAAAGGAATAAAAGGCGGTGACGAAGGATTTGGTTGGCTTGCTCAGGGAGGAGGGATTGGGCCGCTGCCTGGCAATCTCAATCAGAGTCAGTTGTTCTCAGTGAAAACAATGTCCCCGACACTGGACAAGCCTCCCTTCGGTCGATACCACGAGGCTTGGGGTATTGCATGCAAGCAACCCGGGCCATGCTAGGCATTGCAAATATAATCCATTTTCCACCCGGTTCCTCACGTCTCACCATACATGTTTTAGGGTGTTGGCAGGAAGCAGACAGGAAGTGTGACATTAGATTTACTACACCTATAACCCACAGAGAGCGGTCCTTTTCCCTATTCCCTGCCTTCCCGGGTCCTTATATAGTAGCCGAGATCCTTATGTCTGATTTCAAAAGCCTATAATATAGGAGGCGAGGATTAGGCTAACCCGCGACGGAGACACTGTGAGTCAGAGCGCCTCTGCTACTAAAAGCTCTCTTTTTAGGAGCTTTGATGCAAGGCGTCCTGGCGTGTATGGGACGAGGTGAGAGGAGGGTACGGCAAGGCTTGATGACGGACACCAGAAGGACGCTTTTCTGAGACCTTTTTCATAAAAACCGATTCTACCCCCCTCTTCCCTTAATCCTCCCCTGCATCGTGCCCGATCTTCAACCCCCTTCACCCCTCCCTCTCTGTTGTCTTTATTCCTCAGCCCTGAATTCCTCTCTCTTTGTCCATTTCCTCGGCACCCTAGACCTATTTATAACGACATACCCCCCTCCCATTGACATATTCCTTCTTCCAACTGGACATACATCCTCCCGTCCACCCAAGCACACCAATCATTTTGCACACACACCCGCACACACCAGCCCTCTTAATATTTGACACATCATGTTTTTGAGTTAATGAGTATTTATCTCCTTAGGTGACTAGTTACAATGATTCAGAATTAGTTCTCCATCTTCAGGCATATATATATATATATGTATATCATATGTATATATATATATATATATATATATATATATATATATATATATATATATATATATATATATATATAAAGCCTTCTTCATTACGCTCTGATTACGTCATTATTTTCTAATGTCACTTCCTCTATTAATCCTTTCTCTAAGTAATCAATCAGTGCCTTCCCTCGTACCTCCTCACTATCAATTGGCGATCTGGCAGTACAACAGTGTCTGATTTAACATGTGCGTCATTCAACCTGTCATGATTTTCCCTCTGATTTCAGAATTTTTATCACCCATCTTTTGCTACATGGAATAGAGAAGTTATAGAATTCAACCTAATAGTAAAGCCCTGGTTGATGTCATGTCCCGCTGTCATGCAAGATACCCTATGTCTAGTCAACGCCCTTTATCTATAGTGCGGGTCCATATAGTCTAGTGTCAATCCTTCTGGTAATGTGGACCTTGTTCTCACATTCCTCCGTTCCATACAAACAAGGGAAGCCTTCATCACTCCCCTATATTCCCCGCTTGGTCGCTTTTATTTGGGTCAGTATGCGCATAAATACGCATGCGCATATGAAGTAGGGTCTGACCGCCCTACCTTATTCCTCCCAGTTCTGGATATATATATATATATATATATATATATATATATATATATATATATATATATATATATATATATATATCTGTGTGTGTGGAGGTGTCCCATATGTAGGCTATCAGTGCCTACATGGTCTCCCGGCAGATCGGGTTGAGCAGATTCCACACCGCCCCCAAATAATCTATGGTCCAGACTGTGAATATTGGCATCTACAGGCAGTGGGGTTGACCGAGTGCGCTTACCAATGTGCCTCCTCCTCCCTCCTGCAACCCACCCCGCACCACAACCACCTTCCTGTTGTAGCCCGTATATGCCCCCTGCCATCTCGATTTCCAATATCTGATAAAAACGGATACCGTGTTTGGAGGGTTGGGGGTGGTTTAGTTTTACGTGGCCGGGTGTGAGGGGAGGGGATCTCCGCAGACTCTCAGGCCGGTGCCGCCTGAAGCAGGGCTGGACTCTGGGTATTGCATGTAGACCCCAGCACATAAGGGAGGCTGTGCTCAGGTTCCAACATCTAGAGGAGGGATGGGCTCCAGGTCTCAGAACATGAGGGGGGATGGGCCCCAGTTATCGCCTGGAGGATGCATTGGCTCCAGCATCGTGTGGTGGGATGGGCTCGGGTTCCTGTCTAGAGAAGGTATAAGTGGAAACATCCAGAAGAGGGATGGGCTCTTGGTGCTGCCTGGAGGAAGCATAGGTCCCTAAAGTTCTGTAGAGGAGGGACGGGCTACGAGTACTGTCTGAAAGGGGTATAGGTTCCAACCTCTTGAGGAGGAATGGGCTCCATGTACTACATGGAGGAGGCATTGACTTTGTAATCAAGAAGAGGGATGGGCTCCAGGTACCACCTGGAGGAGGCATATGCCCCAGCATCTTTTGTATCGATGTGTTCCTGATACCGCCTGCTGGAGGTATAGCCTCCCAACAGTGAGGAAAGGAGGAACGAACTGGTGCCTGCAGCAGGCAGAGGTTTCTGGCTCGTTGAGACGGTACAGGCTTGAGCCCCGCGAGTAAGGCTTTTTCCTTATATAGGAGTTCATGCTCGAGATGGAACAGGGTGGCTAGATCATTTTAGGGCTCGATCCCAATGTGCTGTGTTTGTTCCTGCTTGCATGACTCGACAGCCGTTAGTCGGCCACTGCCTGCACCCTCTCCTCCTACCCAGCCAATCTCTTCACTGACTAAAAACAAAAGAAGATCAGAGCTGTCTATTGCTTATATCTATAAAAAAAGATAATCTGAGGAAACTACAGAGCTGAAGCATTATTGAGTTTCCACCGAAAGGATCCATAGGGGGAAAAATCACTAGAGTGTAACCGAGTTGCCCAGTGTATTGGAGCGTAAAAGCCACTGACCCGTGACATTGTTCCGTGCACCCCACTCGATTCGGAGGTGAATATCCCTGACGTTGTGGAGGAAGAAGATGGGGTGAAAGTTGATTGTGGTGAAGGGACAGACGAGGGGGTGTGTGGGAGAATAGGATGGAACCTGGGCACCCGGGTGAAAAGTAACTGTGGTGGAAAGAAAGGGGGAGCTGGGGTTGGGGATGGGCGGCGTAGATGTCTTATTCTAAAGGGATGGATGACTGCTATACACTGAGAAACCTGCACGGATAATGCTCTGTGGTCTTGCGTATAGAAGCTGATGATGCGTAACCGTATGGCAGGGAGGGTAGAGGCGACCTACGTGGGTAGAGCTGATCTGCGGTGGGAGAGTGGTCACAATTATTATAAAAATAAATTCATTATTCAATAAACAGACATAACGAAAAATAATTCACCGATACGCAGCGTTCTTCCATCATTAGCGGAACAAAGACAGACAGACGGATAGGATAGTACAGGACAAATACAAGAAAATAAGTTCTAGTATTTTCACCAACCAATATCAACCTAGTTTTATTTTATAAAGAAACGAGATAAGATCTCATGATCTATATTACTATGAATTACTATTATTATGAAAGTCATTATGTTGTTTTCTGCACATATTCGCATGTATATCTCATCGTGAGGGCCGATCATAAATTGATTATCCCCGGCTTACTTTGTGTGTCATGATGGACGGGGAGATGCTCAAATGCTGCAAGAGATGCTCGTCACAGTTCTAAGGTGATCTGTTTTTAGCGAGTGAAAAGCATTAGTTTCATTACACAATTCGTCATCCGACAGTTAAGCTCGCTACTATAATATAATCCCGCTGTTGCATGGTCCTCCCATGTACTGATGTGTTTTTTGTATCTTAAGTGTTCGAAACATGATGGTATTGCGATTATTACATGGATCACCTTGGTTTCATTTCCGAGCGTTGATTTATGGTGTCTTATTCCTTGGGTCCGTGAGAAAACTGGATCTGTAGCTTAAATCCTTGGTTTCGCCTGATCATACAATGTGATCCAATATAGATTCAAGATGAAGGTCACTGTATTTTTCAATTCTATCCCAAATACATAACGGTATATTCCATCACCACACAGTTTGTTTTATGTAGATTACTCAGTATATGATATACCTTGTCATGCTTTGTCTATATATTGATTGTCATTGATTACAGAATTAGGCCCGGTATGGCCCATACCAGTCTGGTATGCATTCATATACGAGACACTGACTTTAATGTTTAGATACTTCCAATGTGATCTACAGTGCTGTATCTAGTTTCAGGCCAACATTGTCTCACAACCCACGGCCTGGAATATACCTAAGGCCTTTATAAATGGAGCTATGACCCCCCCTATATCCGGTTCCTTTAACCCTTCCCCCAACCCAGATTCGCCTGTGCAAATAGCGTTCACTTCTTAACTATAAAAATAGTAATAATTCCCCGCGGACTGTTCCCTGGGGCTCGCCTTATCTAAAAAGCCATGGAAGGCAGGACCTGCTGCATAACTTTATGAAGGTAGAGCGTTATGAATAGGAAAACAATGGGACAGAAGACACCGGCACAGGGAGCCGGCGTTGATGAATAGCTACAGCTGCAGTCGACAGGGATTAAGTTAGAGGTTGTAGCCAGGGAAGGTACTAGGGGATGGGAGGTGGGTTGAGGGAGACAGGAGGTGACTTGGCATCCAGCTCTATATAACTCTTATGCCGAGTTATTTTTTAAATGTAACAATGAGGGACATCTATACCAGACTGCCACTGAGTCAGAACTGAGTTTGTATGAGAAGTTCTTGGAGTACTGACAGAGAAGTGATATTTGATCTTGTGCCCATAGACGTGTACATAGGGTGAGTTTTTGGAAAGGGATGGGGCTAGATATTATGGTTAGGTAGGGTAAAGGCCTAAATCGGATGTGGATATTACCTTCTAATATCCACATCCGATTTAGGTATTTCCCTATATATACATTTATATGTGGTATATGTAACCATGAGATTTGGAAATATATGAATTTTATTGAGAGCAGATGTGAACAACTGCGAACATCTGTGAACAGATGTATGAATAAACCAAAAAAAGGTAACAGAGGAAGATAAGATACAGTTTCCTCCCTTTTCACCGTTAGAGTGGGTGGGCTAGGTGTCAGTTCCTCTGAGATGAGCATCTGAGCTGATACCCGGGATGATCGGAATTAGCAAATTCAAGACTGATACATGTAAGTTACTACAGGTGCTTCCTGTGCTTCCCCTCTGATGGTCCATTGTCCAGTTGAGTTGGGGGAAACTACATACACAAATGGGATATGTCTGAGCAGGGGGCGGGGGATGTTGGCGCTGTGCCCACACGTACGGAGTGTGATGGGTTCCACACGCTTGTAGTCGGGGTCCTGTTCCGCTCGTCCCAGACCCGACAGGGGATCAGGGTCTGGCTGTGGTCAGACTGGTCTCCTGGCTCTATCTAAATCCACACACTGGTCACTGCATGGGAATGGTCTGCCTCTATTGACAAATGCATCCATTGAAACAGCTGTGGTCTTCACTCTAGACAAGATACATGCAATCACATAGAACGTAACCCTTTAGAAACACAGCATGCAGGGTAGATAGGAGGCCGATAGCTGTTGCAGGTGTATATATCGGACTGATATAGATTAACAGTTAGAAACTTACTAGTTGATAAATGAAAAGTGGTATATATATGATTTTAGATTCATTTGAAATTGTAAGGAACATCCATAATGTACTACTTGTAATACCCATGTATTCCCGACGTATATATAGATGAGTGCATCGGATGTGGGCGTAAGGGGTATCAGTCAATCAGCCATCTGAGCAGCACCATAGGTGTGATATATGTAGTCCATGACCTTACAGTTGTATGTACATATTTGTGAATAATTGTTTATCAATTTGAGAATGAAACTTAATTTGATATTGTAACAGACCTTTTTTATCGTTAGTACTCCTACAACCCCCTACACAATTTGCATCTTGTAATTACAATTCCGTGAAATCAGTCCTAACAGGTGTTGAGCAAGCCTTGCCCACCACCTGATAGGAAAACCCAGCAGGGGGAAAAACAGGCGGGCCCTGATTGGATTCTCAAGCTGTGTGCCTAGTGAGTGGACGTGTAACGAAACGGGGGCGTCGTGAGGGCGCCGCCTGGCGTTCAAGCAGGGTACCTTGGTTGAGACCAACAGCAGGGTGTCAATATTCAGTTTCTGAAGGCAAAGATATTTTCGAGTGAAATGATGATTTCAGATATTTGCACCTAGGCCAAAGGTGGATGGTAATCAGTTAAATATTGAACAATGAGGATTATCACATATGTTACATGCAGTGAGTATACCGAACGACAGGACCGTTTGTGTAAATATACGCCCCATTGCCTTCAAGACATCATATGCATCATGGTATATAACGATTCATTTTAGCTTGATAAAACATAAAATTGCACATACACTATTCGGTTTCCTAAGAAAACAACAAAACAATTGGTAGATAATCTGCTGACCATATCAGTCCTCATGACAGACTTTCATCTTCAGAGAAAACTATTTTATTCAAGCAGCAGGCCCCCGCTCCTCTGACTTCTACCCTCTCCGCCCTGACTGATCCTCAGCTTCGTTTGCACTTAAAACGCTTTCAAGACGGCTTGGTGGCAGTGAGAATATTTTACGGCCTGGAGTTCGCAACTTTTCAAGAGAAAAAGGACCCGTCTCATTACACGCACACCGGACATGTGTTTACAGAGGTAGAAAGGTTCAATACCTCCATTTCAACGAATAAGTCGACAAGCTTACTCAGATGACCATGTCTGAGGGACTAATGTGTACCAATGCTGTTATTCATATTGGAAGCCCTTATAGAAATATATTACACGCCATAAATATCAAATTATTTCACCTGAAATTCCGACCCTATGCCTATGTGTTCATGTAGTTTATTCCGAACACCCCTTAGAAATCTTGTATAGCAACGCGGTTTTGATACACACACAGATGTGTGGCATTGCGGTATGCAGAACCTTGATTTCAGTTCAAGGTAAACGAACTGCTCAACCAGAGCTGTACACGCATCCAACTTCCGGGCGTTACAGCCTAGCCCACTAACTGTGCAGATGTGTGCAGGAAGCTTCCTGCCCCCAAATTACCTTACTTCCGGTATTAGCTTTGAACGTCACGTGCGTGACGAGGACTCGCGAGAAAAAGACTAAAATTTGGAGGAAGCGGAAGTGGAGCATGTGGTGTCGTAGGTGGTGCGCGTGCGTGAGGATCTGCGCGCAGCGTCTGTTGGGAGATCTTGGCAGACGACGTTTTGTCATTTTCTTGAGCAGAATTAACAGAGGTCACATGGAGGTGACCTACAACAAAGGCAAAGAGGGAAATGGACAATACCTGTCTTCCATAGTAAAAGGATGGTTTTCCATTTGTCCATGAAAATATTTATTTAAAATTGTAAGTGCAGGGTATTTACGTAATTGGTATTGACAGCTCTAGGAGCTGAAAAACTATTTTTCATTGATGCAGGACTTTTTCCAAATAGTATCATCGTTTGACTTCGTTTTCCATGTGCACCATGGTGCAGACGGTTATCCCCTCTCACCGGTGTCTCTAAATTTAAAATCGTCATACTAATTATATGATCATTTCGATTCAGATTTACACAATGTAAGATAAATAACAGTTAACATTATGCAAAGATTGTTTCAAGTGTGTAATTACAATTACTTTGCTAACTATACGGAGTGATATTGAAATTTCATGACTAAATCCCTCGGAGCTACCAAAAGGCTGGTACAGTTGAATTTCGCATTTACATATAGACATCTGGTATGGACACTAAGTGTGACACTGCTACACTATCATACCATTATGTAAAACCTGCATACAAACAGACAACACTCACTAATCCGTTCAACCATTGTCCGCCTAAAAGTAAATGTCCCGTTAATAACAGCCGGCCAACCCTTCACTCCTGCCGGAATGGGCGGAGTGAGGGGATCTGTCCAGCTTCCCAAGTACCACTGCGCGCGTGATTTAGTGGGACGAGAAGCGGTGGCGACGCCTGGTGGACGGGGTATCCTCAGAGCGACTCTGAGCAGCTCTCAATTGGCTGTGTTCTCACAAAGCGGGCTGGGGTGGGCGGCCAGGGGTTTGTTCGCGAGAGGCGCAGATTTGCATTCTGTCTGACAGCGGCTTTTTACTACGCCTCATGGCGAGTAGGTGGACGTCATGCGAGATCTGCCAGGCGGTATTAGATTAGGCATGTCACAGAGGCTAGCGGGCCTGACGCCTCTCTGTAGGGGTGTATGGAGTCTGGGCGAGTTGGGCAGCGGGTATACAGACTGTGGGCACCGGACAATCCGTATTTAACCCTCTAAATGCTGATGATGATTTAATGTATTTCCTTTGTTGGATGACGCCTTACTTTGAATTATATTGAACACACGGTTGCATAAATATCAGTATGTTCTCAGTTCAAGACCAAATATTGCACCTATATGGGTTAGAATCAGGTGGTCACAATGTTTTTCGCTTTAACGAGTTCTTTATATCAGTATTCGTAATGGTGTTTTCAGCGAGCTAGTCTAAAAGAGAAGTATGTTACGACTCGAACTTCATACGATGTGTTAGCACATCTCCACCTCACCCCAATTGATAGCACATTCTCAGTACAGGGCAGTGAAGCTATGAATACATTCACAGGGTATTCTTACATATAGTAGATGTAATAAAGCATTCCCTCAGAGGTCAGATTATTTGCTGGTATATTTCCCCAGAGTCCGCATGCTCCATTTAATTCAGCTTAGGTTAGATTATTTGTTAATACACATATATTCCCTGCTCGGATCAACCGACATATCAGTGGTCACCCTAGTGGTGGATGAAAAATGTCTTATTAATTGAATGACGGTGCAATAGGTAGCTTACGACCTCACGTCATATCATTTATTCTCAAATATATGTAGGCGATTTATCATTAATATAACATGTGGTGCTTTATGTATTTCCTCCGAACATCACGAATATATATCTTACACATGGTGTACTACCGGGTCTCGGCGAAAAGTCGGTATCATCTATCGTATGGCCTATTACCTAAATAATGGCATCTTGAAATCATTTAGACTTAATTTGTAAAAATGTTCAAAATCTATTTCAGCTGGTGTATATGTTAGTACATAGTCTACGCCCAAATTCCTAAGCTTAGAGAGTTAAAGGCTCGGGGGCCCTGCGGAAGGGGCATTTAGCGGGGCCCTCCGTGCCCGGGGGTGTTTGATGTTAGAAGCCCTGATTTGATTTCCTCGTAAAGATCACCAAAGAACGAGCACCTAGAGGCGATATTGTTACCTCTTTCCAAATCGCTTCCAATAGCATTTCAACGACGAGGTGCACCCCAGAGGGTAGGAGCCCTAGAGGCTGGACGTCCCCAAAGGAAAGCAATTCTAGATGCCATGTCACTCATCCAACTGTGCGCCCGTTTAAATAGAATTTATGGATATTCTATATAGGCTACCCTTTCAGAGTGAGGCTATCGCCGCTGCCCTCTGTCGGCCAGAGATTGTAGCCCTCCGACGTCACGACCTCTGTCCGGTGACGTTATCGTCATGCCGATTGACTTACGTCTCGCTTGACGTCACGTTAAAGATCACGTAACCTATGATGGAAAGGTCACCTTTCCGTAAGACCTTAGGTTAGAAGGGCCTTTGACCAATGGTACATAGAGCTTGGGGCACTTTACTAACATTTTTCAGTAACACGTCAGTGCAGATAACAGCATAGGGTATGGTGCTTTGAAAGCTAGCATGAGCAGCATCTATAGTCTATAATGTAAGCCTCCAGATGGAAAGCTAGTGTTATCAGTGTCTTTATAAATCCATATTTAAGTATCAAACGTAATAGTTGCTTGAACGTTAAGGTTTCCATAGATTGATATAGATCTAAATGCAGGGCCTTTATATATAGCGTACATACCATGTATTTGATTGTGTTGTTGTTCGGTGAACTATTTCGATGGAATTTGAAAGCTTGTTCATCGTACATGTATTTTGTATATACATCTAAAAGCAAATACACGCTGCTGCCAGAATATGTAAGGATACTATTTATTATTTTCATTACTAATATCATTATTCATTCCTCTGGTATAAAGTGTGATAAATTCCACGACTTTTTTTTTTTTTTTTTTAGCTTAGTAGTATTTTTTTACTGTCCTTTGTAGACTCGCTGGGAGTTTCAATAGTATGGGGAGTAAACGGGAATAGCCACCACAATAGCGAGAGCGATCAGCGGGCACTAACAGTGGGAGTTATAAAGTCTCGTTTCAGAAGTGGTGCCGCTGTTGAGATCCCGGTGCCGGTGAGACATTTAATAAATCTATATCTAATGAATAAATCAATAATTCCAAATTATTCCTCGTGTTTTTCCCCACATTTCAGTTTTTATTTGACGCTTCTACGTGTATTTTTACCTGAATTACAGAGCCTGCCACTGTAGCTCTCGTTTGTAAGACATGGAAGTGATAGCCTAGGGTCGAGCAGCACAGTGGATTACCGACCGAGTAGTGCAGTGGCTAGTTCTTGGTTCGAAAATTATAATAGTTCTCTCAAAGAAGTGGATCACTCGAGAATTATAAAAACCCATATGTATAATGTCAATACATACATATGGAATTGTTTGGAGCATGTTTTTCTTTACTTAAATATGTTATAATATCAGATAAAATAGTAAAGAAGACAAGGCAATGTCTGTTCCCTAGGCTGATGCTACCTTGAGTGACAGTCTAAGAACTGTGCCTAACCACCGTAACCATGTACACTGATGGGTGTGACATCACTGGGTGATGTCACACCTCAGGACTCTCCCTGTGGTCGCCAGGCAAAACGCCTAGAGACCAACGTTGTGGACATGCAGAGGAGACTGCTATTAACAGATATGCTAAAAAAAGACGGCAAACAGACAACAGAAGTTTCCTGTTGGGGGAGGGGTTCCAGGTTTCGCCGTAATTGGCTCATCAGGCATCAAAAAGCGCTTATAGGGTTTCAAGGTGATCAAGAGAGCTTGAGCTTATGATTGTTGTGAATGTGGAATTAGACTTAAGAACAATAAACTTTCTTCATTAGTCTGTTGAGACCAGTGTTGGGTTACAACCCATCCTTTGAGGAGATGAGTGATCCATGGGGAATTTAATTTCTATGCTCGTAGTCAGAGTTCCGCCACCTGTATATTTTAAGAAAAATCAGATAAAATGTGATTTTAAATTGTTGTTATGATCAGTGCGAAAGGGTTGGCCCTCTCATGAACAGTGGCAGCCATGTGGCACTAACAGCGAGAGCTCACTTACTATTGAAACGGGTACTACCGCTGTTGGTGCCGCTTTGCTCCGAGGTGCCGCTCGCTGTTGCCATGCTCTACTATTGCAACACGAAGTGCCGCTATTTGGTTAGTGAGAGCTAACTATTGAAACAGCTCCCTGATTTAGCACCTATATCGATGCATAGTCGTTCTATAGATTTCAGATGCATATAGATAAACCGACACTAGCTGTACTCCATAGTTCAGTCACGTGCGGGAGTGTTTGAGGTTGGCCAAACTACAGTGTCTAGATCCTAGAAATCATGTTTCTTAAACGTGTCTGGCTTGCTTTAGAGGATTCTGTTCATTTCCTTGACTAATAAACGATCCTAAAAGCCATGACAATGCTCCTCCTCAACTTTCAGCCGTAGTTGGTGGTCGGTGATTGGTTAACCCATTATGGGGACAGCATATCAATTCGGTGATTGTCATTTATAATTTCTAGCATAATCTAATGTACGGCACTTTCTCCTAACGACCCTCGCCCCTCATGGCCGGGGTGACCGGTGCTCTGATGGCCGCCATTGTAGGAATATGTTGTTAGTTGTTCAGAAAGGGGTCAGAGGGCACCATGAAACCCCTGGTGGTGTTGGCGCTGTGTGCGAGGCACGGAGCGACGCTACAGAGTGGTCTTTTATGTATACAGGAAGCGCTGAGCTTACCGCCACACCGCCATGACGCCGCCTAATGCAAAGGCCGTGCACGGTTTAGCCGCTAGTGCCACGCCTCACTACCAGGTGCGCCACCATCTGTTCCATCTTCCTGTCGGTCACGTGATCTATTGCTAGGACTACGTGGTTACTGACGTTCGCCTTTTGCCTAATCCACCCGCCTTCTGGGCCTCAGAACCCTCCCCCCCCCCCCCCACACACACACACCTCCACTGTACAGGAGGATACATTGGATGTGTGCCACCTATAGCATAGCTCTCCCAAATCATCCCCATGCTCACATTATTCCAGAAGCATATAGATTTATATATTTTAAACTTTTCAACAAAGAAATGCACGAATAATTACCAAGCTTCGAAAGCTAGATCTATGGAAATAGACATATCAGATAGCCTATTTTAGCCTTCAGTCATTGGTCGTTGTTTGAAACAAAGCATTACAAATTGGGAGGCCTCACACAGGCCTCACACAGGGTTTATAAATGTTTTGTTTCTGACCTAAACCTTCTGGGTTTTCTCAACTTTCCATCCTGTATAATATATTCCCGTCCTCTCCTGTACCATCTCCGTCCCTCCTATTTCTTTTTCGCTTGCATCCCTTCTCCCATCTAAAGCCTGCACTCTCTTCTCCATCTTTCTTCTCCTCAACATTGGCTACCTTTACCTCCCTCTTCATCAATAACCTCTTTTCATCTTACCCGTCTGTCGGAATGTAGGAGTATCCCCTCCAGTCTCACAAATACCAACACGTCGTTTGTTCCTTGAGCCCGGTTTAAAATTAAATACGAACCGTCGCTCGGGAGACCGGGTTTTCTCTTTGTGCTGAAATAGCGCCAGCCCCTTTGAAATTAACCGAATACGGTCGAACACAGCCGAACCCAGCCGAAGCAATCCGTCGTGGAAACAAATTTCACCGGCGGCTTGATTTGCCAATTACACGCTCTGACAGATTGTGAGAAGAGCGGACGCCCGATGACCACGGCGGGACGCTACGCTGGTACCCAGCAGCCCCATTGTTGTCACGTGGGCACACGCCGGGTCCCAACTTGTTTGAGTGGCCCAGTGTGACGGAGCGATCTGCTTAGGGAGAACTAAAATGTGCCACGTTATCCACCAGTGTTTCTGCCTTGATGAGGATAAAAAAGACTCATGTATTTATCCTCGCCAGTTTAATCAGTCGAAGAATGAGCTTATCTAACGAACACTCAGACAACCTCTGTGGTTGAGTAAGGAGCATCCATACATAGGAATCAACCGACATGTCTTTGAATCCGGCTGGCTGGAAGTTGCCTTTCGTCTAAACCTCTAAAACGCTTTCGCATGAGGACCCATCAGGTGATGTATGGACTATAGCGGCAGGCATGTGTGGCACGTTTCTCGTGGGGAAACAGGGACCTCAGTACCAGACGCGTTTAATCAGGGTAATATGAGAGAAATGAGGACCCGTCACATGTAATCGGGATTCCGTGGGTGTTGGAGCGAGATGGATTTCACCATCATTGATGTCTCGTGTTTGATCGTGCTGGGAAACAAGTCCCACTACACCTCGTAAATCTCCTCCCTTCCCGCCGATGCCTTCTACCACGATGGTTATCTGCCATCCCACCAAACGACAGATGCATACAGTGCTGACCGAAAAGCATATTTTATAAAGGATCAATGCCTCTGTCCATCCGTTTGCCTGTCTCTCTGTCTTTATGTCTCTCTATCTCTTTTACTCATTCGCCTTCCGTCCATTACTCTCTATATATAACACCTTTTCTTCTCTTTGAAAATGTCGAAAATATCGAAATACCCTCTATGCATAACTTGATATAGCGATAACAGGGGAATTGGAAAGAGGTTTTATGTCAGACATGTATATCGATACACCTGGGGGTGGAGTGGTTGGTGTTTTATAAAAAAAGATTTGCAAGCAAGATAATATGAGAAGTATAATATGGATTTTTTAAACGAGAGTAGATTCGACGGCACATCTATGGAGCTAGATGGCTGTGTTGGAGGTGGAGGTAGTACTATTGTGAAAATGATGTCATGGATGACGAGTCATAAATCGATAGCTTCCATAAGAACTGACCCCACATACAAATGAATCCTTGTTTCCTGGCCATAATCCAGCCCGTCCATCATGGCTGTAAGGCCGTAGGTTATTTTTACCTCTGAGTACTGGCACTAAAAGTAGCGGTAGGGAGAGACAGATAAGTGTTCTGGGATAGAAGGTGAAATGAGTAAGAATTAAATACACTGAAATGACAGCAGAAGTGGGTGGTTTTCTACACCAGGGAAACCATCGCTGAAGCCATTGCAAAAGCTGCGGTTGAAGCCTGGCGTCAACAACAGAGGAAGCCACTTTAAGCAAGGCAGTTGTCCTGTGTACCAACCACCCCTCCTGTGTGCTGCCACCTGTCCACGGCTGCATACATCTGACCGCGGGGACAGCTATTCCCAGTCCCATCTGACGCACATCCCTTCTCCCACCCCATTCCCTCCAGACTACTGGACACAAAAAAGCCATTTCCTGACCGACTCCTCTTGTGTGGGCGATAATGGGTTTTGCGCAACCCCGCCGGTGCTTGTATTGTGAACTGGATGTTGCCTGTTTGTTGTCAGCGGTAATTTTGCGGCGTCCATCCGGGACTCTCTGAGGTCGTCATGGAGACAAGTGACCACCAAATGGCGTGTCTTCTCCTGACCTCTGACCCTTTGGTGGCACGTGTTGCTTGGAGTTAATCTGTACTGATCTGAGCTGCCTGAGAGGCCGCACCCACCTATTACGATAAGGTCCCCGATATACCCCGATAGGACCCCGACAAGAAATGTTCCCGATAGACCACAATGAACTGCGATAGAATTCTTATCGGGAACTCCAATCGTAAGCATAAAAACATGCGCCAAGCTTTTGATGTTCCCGATACGTTCCCGATACCAGCACCTTCATTAGCAAACATTACGATTGGAGTTGTGTCGGGAATGAATCGGAAACGCTATCGTAATGCACAGCCCACCAAAAATTCCAATCGGAATGCGCTCTATTCCAATCGGAACACTTCCCGATTGAATTCCAATCGTAGAAAATATCAAACATGTCGAATCCAGACGTAAGGGCTACGATAAGAATTTCCAATCGGGGTCCAGTCGTGGTTGAATCGGGAACCGTATCGTAATGCGGCGCCCACCGCTACGATAGAAAAACTTTCCCGATAAGAATTGTTCAATTTCAGTCGGGAAGTCTATCGGGGACATAATCGGGGTTGGTGGGTTCCTGGAATTAAACTGCTCCACATTGGCCCGGGCGTGATCTCTGGTGGTAGAAGGGGAATTAAGGTTCACTTATCATATACGGAGCGGTACAATAATTATCACGAATAATTTCCAATTCTGTACTTATATTTAAGCCCTTGACATGAGTGAAACATGTAAAGACCAACTGACTGATGCCAATTATACCAAAGACGAGAAAGAATACCTCGGTACTATCAACCTTCTTCTTACCCTTAACTGATTTCTCAGTTATACAAATAACAAATAAAGTGTATGGGAAGGGTGTATTTAGAGGTCGGTTTGTATTGGTAACCAGTACCATATAAGGGTTGATAAATGCATGCCGTACAATTAACCTGAAAATGCAAACCTTATGTCATATTTCTAGGCGTTGAATATGTCGATTTCATTGTGTAGGGTAGGCTCACCATGTTGGCTTTTGATTTAGATGATTTTTCATGATATCGTAATAATGGAATGTAAAAAATTGTGGAGGTGGTTCCACCGTGAATTGTACGACATGTCTTTAATCAAAAGAGAAATGCCTCCAAAACGTTCCCCTTTATGTACATTACAGCACCTGCAATGATTCTGATAAAATTAGTTTGATAAAAGTTTCCCTTCCTCTTTGAACATCCGCAGTAAAGAAAGGGGGCCGTAAGGACACTCGGAATGCCGTCCTTAATTCTAATTTATTTCCAACTTTACGAATTTTAATCAGAACTTCAAGGAACCCGCCAAAAATTGCAGATCCATACGGAACCGATTAGGTAGGAGGCGGGAAATTGGAATCAATGGGAGAGTTGGGAGAGTAATTAAAGACGAGATCAGGCAGCCACTCTGAATGAGCTTATTTTTGTTCGTGGAATTTACTCTGATTAATTATAGGCCGAGCCTCTGGTAGCCCTGACCAACGTCTTTGAGGACCTAGTCATCTTAGAAATAGAAATAGCGTGATGAAACTAGGCATGGCTGTGTGGTGCCTAGACTCAATTGAATTGAATTGTATTTCTATCTGACATTCTAACATGAGCCTCTTATAACTGACCCTCAACGAGATACGTAATCTCTAAATCGTTGAATATTCGTCCGTATAGACCTTGGCCATAGGAATCTTATTATTGCGTTTAAGAGTCATACTTGCAAGCAGTTCTCAGCCCTCTATGCACTGATACAAAATGGATTGTTGCCAAAAGTAGTTCATGTCCGTCAGACACTATTGTTAGTGTGTATTAGGGTTAGGCCTGAAAGTTCAGATGACCATTTCTGAAATAGAATCGAGATTTCCTATCATGAGGGATGAAAGTATTCTTATAAACCATGCATATATGTAAGACCAATTGTCTGTAATACCTCGACGAGCATCGTTCTGGGCCCTCCAGGGTAAACTGATGAGGACTGTGTATGACTTGTGGGTTTGATAAAGAAGTATGCAAGTACCTCTATTGCAGGTCGTATCCGTGAAGAGATGACACAGCCAAGGAGTTCTCTACCTACATACCCTTCAGCCACAGTATTTCAGTGACTGCTGGTAACCATCCAGTTTCCAGTATTTCGTCCATTGTGCTACCCCAGCTACAAGTCCAGTTGGGTCTAGCACCTCCCACCCATAACCACACATAGAACACTTCACCAGTGTTAGACAGATCCCAGGTGTGGACCAGTGGTTTACACACATGCACACCATAGGGAGCCAAAGCGGCCCCGCAAAAATGGCAGATACCCGTGCTCAAAACACCATGTGCGGAGGTCCATAAGAACAAGGCTTAGTGCTAAAGCTATGGGGGTTCGAGGCTAGAATTTCGTTTTTTTGTCTCGTTTGCTATTATTGAGGTGTATGTCACTACAATCGTCTCTGAATAAGTTACGAATCGAAGCTATGGTGACAGTCCCAAAGTGTATATATGCATTTAACAGATTGGAGAATGGCACATGTTATCTCGAACCTATATAGTCAAAGTACTAAGCGTCTATCTCCGGAAATGGTCATTCAAGCATTATATCTTTAGTTTCAGCAGGGCCACTTTGGCTGGCTTCCTATTAGCCACACACTGCACACTTGATTTACTGATCCAAAACAATACAAGCCAGACCATACTAGCTTACAAACTAACCAAACTTTAACTATCATTGGCAAGATAAGCTTTAACAGACATAACCAGTGGTATTCATATATGCACAATTGTGTGTGACGCATATATGAATAATCTTTGACATTTCCTTCTATTTGTATTTGATTATTGATTAGCAAAACCTATTAATTTTTATCGAAATCCTATGAGATGCAGAAATTGGATCTAATGAATACGAACTCAGTTGATTAATGAACTCAAGTATCCAACACATTACAAGATTACCACAAGAAACAAGGGAAAAGATTGGCATTTTACAAACCAGTCCATATCATATAGATGCTGTCTTGAGTGGCTGTGCAATAAGATACGGCGTACGCGTACTTGGGAACTACTTTGAACGAGTCAAGTAAAAGCGGATGGAAGTAAATCGCCGGAAGCAGTGCCTACTGTGTCTGCTGTGTCGAGCTCCATTTCACTTGAAAGGCGCTCGAGTTTAGTTAGCCAAATGTCCTACAGAGTAAACGGATAAAAGGCAGAAAAGGAATGAAGCCACTTTTATGGAAATTAAAGTCACGACCGTCGTATATTAACCGAGTAGCAGGCTGGAAGGAAGGAAAGCATATTTTAAGTGCCTATAAAGTAGAGCAGAGGCCTCTCAGTTCTACTGCCCAGGGAGTGAGGGCGACGGTGGCAGCAGAGGTCCCATTAACAATGGTAATCCAGACACCGCCAGCGTCACAGCTTGAATCACTAATCCGCTTATATTGGATAATATGATAATCCACGGCTATCCATTAGACATGTAACGGGGTGTATGAATAAGGAATGGCTATGGGTCGTGGCCCCTGTCTGTGTAACGGCCAGCAGGGATCCAAAAACCGCCAGAGATCCGGGCAAAGAGGGTACATGTGGGCAAACAGCGGGCTATGTGAGCACGTCAAAGTACACCCTCTTACCGGGGGTGTTAAACAGGACTATGATCAATGGGTGCATTACCCCCCACCTCCCCTGCTATCCATCAACCCCTCCCTATCCCAAAGCCCACACACGTATTCTAAAGCACCCTTTGTATGTACATGTTTTAGTTATATTTGGGATACTTTATGCGTGTTTCGTGATAAATTCGTTTCCTCTCCATTTTGCCATCAATCTGGGCAGAATGCCGAATGTGTGAGTGTGGAATGGGTGGGGGGTCTTTATGGGGAACATTTACTTTCGACTTTGACGCGACCCCTGCTTAGCGCCAAACAAACGGACGCCCGCGCGGGCATTCCATATCCGGTTTATGCAAATTGGTCGGCGTCACTTCCGCTTTTAGATGGAATGCTATGAAAGGTTGGTAGGATTACCGGTGGGAGGCCATACAGAGCTTGCTGCCATGTTGGTGCGACGTATCTTTCTGTAGTGAGATATTGTATTAGAAAGCACAACGTCTGAATTACAAGAATAAGGAGAAAGAAAAACTAGGGCTTTTTCGTTATTATTATTATGTATTGTAGTTTAATTGTCTGTCTGTTACCCAATATTGATCGTAGGTCTGATTCCTGATCACTGCTGTAGTCTAAAAAAAACTACTAAATGTACGTCAAAAGCGAAGTGGAGTAGGATTGAATTACTTTAAGAACCAAAAAGTTAAAGGAAAACGGCAACAGCCCATAAAAGGTAATCAGTAATCGTACCCTAGGGCTGGTACACTGCCAAATTAAGGGACCCGGGTCCTTTTTATCCCGGTTTATCTCGGTAATTTAGGAACAAATTGAAAGGACGATCCATCATTTAGTGCGGGGTAACGTTAGAGACGCCGAGTTTCGGTTTTAACCTTGTAACTTCACCCGTGCATCTTGTAATGTTTGCTTTTGTGGAACTGGTAGATAAAACCCCTGAGACATTCTCCATCATTTAGTGACAGACAAACAGAAGCAGGAAGGCGAGACCGAACCTCTAAAACGCTGTGGGATCTTTAGACTAATTCCTAATTTTTATATAAATGAAGTGACCTCTCACGAGTAATGATACCTCCCTTTTCCTTTTGCACCGGCGGGGGTCGAATGGTATCAGGCTTCAGTGTCCTTACACAGCGGACTGACCATACTGAATCGTTACTGGACGTGGTAATTTGATAATTATTGATCATTTGGGAAAGTAAAACTGGTAATGATATGCAGGGATGTCAGTTTTCCTTGTTTCCGCGGAAATCCGTGTTTTCATTTTTGAAATGTGAAATCCCTTTCCTTGGGTAAAATGAAAATATAACAGCACAGTGTAGAGGGATTCAACCTCTATATTACTCATATCAGTAACAAGCCTCAATTCCCAACTCTACCTACCCACAGACTCGTCTTAGAAGCATATGTTTCGTAAAAATAACGTAACTTGTATCTAATACATCTCCGGTGTTTTGGTGTATATATCTCAGTTTTAAACCTTGAATGGTCATGGGAAATACTTCCTTGTTTTTTTCTGACCCCAACTGACATCCCTGGATATGTAGATATAAAGATCTATTATGTTCACATGCTTCATGGAAATTAATAAGCTTAAGTATCTCGATATATGGAACCTTGAGCAATGTATCATGATCCCTTTTGCCTTGACTGTAAATTTAGCCAATTCATCTCTTATTAAGTCTTCAATAACATACAGTTGGCAATAGAATCATGCACATCTACGCAACATCGGTTTCCCGCGGCAGACATGCTACTGTCAACTGCCTAGGCAGGAAACCAGCTTAAAACCCTTCAGAGAAACCACCCCAAAACAAGCAGCGGAAGTAGGTGTGTGATAAGAGTCTCTACCAGAAGCCCCTGTCCGCGCCCTCCTATGCAGGCAGCGATCTTTCACTCTCCACCCTAACACGACACGGCGGACATCCTGAGTGTGTGTGATTACTCCTTACAAAACAAGTCACAAGTGGTAAAGCATCCTTTCTGAATAATTAACGTATAAGGATCAAGGTATAAAACATGTTTCTGAATAATTAACGTATAAGGATCAAGGTATAAAACATGTTTAGGTGGTTTTATATTCCTTCCCTTTTCAAGCAAATGGGTATTGTATGTAAGTCACGAATGATGTATTCTTTGGTTGCTTTCCTGATAATATGATCATAAATGCAAAAGAGTTACTGAATATCAAGTCGGAGCCTTAATATGGATTAATGAAAAGAAAAGCAGCTCATGAAGACATTCCGTTTCTCAGTATTGAAGTGGTTCGTCATGTCCATAGTCCATACTTCACATACTTTATAAAGATATCTAGATTATACGTTAATTATTTAGCAATTATGCTTCACCACTTGTGTCCACTATTCATATTAGAGGGAAACTATGTTCCGGTGAGCAAAAGTTCAAAGTTACGAGATAAGGCTCGGAAAAATTATTGCCCAAGGCCTTGGCCGCTGGCAGTAATTTTTCTGAGCTTCCCGAGTAAATTTGACTTTTGATTACCGGTACTCGTTTTCGCTATTCCTATATACCTTTAAATATTGATAAAATGATTATTTCTCTTCCTCCGATAGCCCCAGAAAAATGGCCACCCTTATCGAGTAACTGTAATAGCTAAGTTTTCGTCCCGCTGCTCTTTATGTCACGAGGTCAGGCCGGGACGAAAAACGTCAGCCCGGGACAAAAACGTCAGCCTCGCTACATAACTTATAATTACTGCACCCCCAACAGCGGTATGTAACTATAGACGTTTCGGAAATGGGTATATATAGAAATACTTCTTCCTGACTAACTACAATTTTAATGTGTTCCCT
Source organism: Alentia gelatinosa (assembly GCA_950022655.1). Classification (NCBI taxonomy): domain Eukaryota; kingdom Metazoa; phylum Annelida; class Polychaeta; order Phyllodocida; family Polynoidae; genus Alentia; species Alentia gelatinosa. The sequence goes on along the minus strand of OX465579.1, from coordinate 52,606,077 downwards.
TAACCAGGATGAATGTTTTAGGTGATTGAGGTAAAGTGGAGGACGCGAAACTCGCACCCTACCCTCGGCCACTCGCACCCGGACCACCAGCGATTTCGGATACCACCCTTCCACACCACAAGAAAGTCTGAACTCATTTCCATAGCTCATAACTAGATACACAGTTACCTCCTAGTAAATTTCTCATTAAATTTGTGCAGTAGATAATGACATTAGCTTCAGGGGTCCCTAATAATATCAGATGTGAAATTTCTTATCAGTTATCAACCAGATATTAGATCAATTCTAATTAGACTAAAATGTCTTTTTTGACTGTAGTATCCCTGCATCAGGCTACCTTACATGTGACTGAGGCTACAAAGTCACGTCACCTAATGACGAGATGTTTATTCATGGGAAGACGGGCGATATTTTAAAACTATCTCCCGCCATCGGAGGTCCGGGCGTGTCCGGTGGCCATTAGAGCCATTAGACTGATCATTGCTGAATGAGAAAAAGCAGACCAATGCATGTTGACGCCTGATCCATCAGGCATCTAGCATCAACGTGCCTCTCCAGTAGCAGAGTAAGCCCATGTAAAAGCAAAGTTGGTATTTCGTTTATGACACGAGGCAATGTTGCCTTTTACAGCTACCCTGTAGATGCCAGTGCCAGTAGACATTCCCCGATGATATTTCTTTTATAAATATACCATCTTCTATGGCAGTTCAATCTTACACGCATTTCGTTAGGAGAAGTTAGATGATAGGTGTATTACTTTTCCCCTCAGTCTGCTTAACAGATCATTTCAAATATGTATCACTCACCCCTATTAAAAACAACTTTCAGAGATACTGTCAATTGTGATTTTAGAGAAAAGGTATGTTATTCACTCCTATGGGAGGCCGGTATGATAGATATTCCCATAAGGGAGTTTTGGGAATATCTCGTGTTCTCCTGATATCGTAGATATATACCCCAAGAGAAAGTGAGGTAAAATCATATTGAATAGTGATAGATTTATATACATTCGAATGTTAACTTTAAGAATTTACACCATTATATGAAAATATGTGTGGTAAAAGTTATATAAAACTGACCTTGCTATCATAGTTCGGGATGCTTCTTGGAACTTACCTATTCAGGTGCAATGGTGTTTCTTGGAGGACATTATCTGCTCATTCCTTGATATTATACAAATTGTTCTGTAAAAAGAAGGGAATCATACGTAATTAATTCTTGTGCAGAAATAAAGATTTCCTTGACCCTTAATCTACTAGCAGCAACTGATGACAGACTTGGGGACTGATATACAAATATATCCATATCCATATCCAATGGCACCATAGTTAAAATATATCTGACACCTATGGTGTGGATCGCCATTTCCTATAGATAGAAGAACAAGGGGTGGGGGTGGTAGCCCCACCATGGATCGTTACTGAGAATGTCAAACAAGGCTATTTCTAACCAAAGTATTACGATCCGCAGATGATCCGCCCTGGTGTGAGGGTCGGCGTATAAAGTATCGTTCTAAAAGCCGTATTTTACGCGGCGATGCGGCTTTGCGATTCCAACACGATCCACTACTTTTCTGGAGCAGCGTTAAAGCCCTCGGATCGCTATTTTGCGATCCGCAAAGGCATCGTAAACGTGCAGCAACGCCCCCCTCCAGGTTATCCAGACATGTCCGGGTATGTAACGCGCGATGCCATGGATATTTCCAAGGAGGAGCTTACCCCACATTTGTAAAAACTCAATTAAATATAGAATCGTTCCGCATGCTTGACGTTCCATTAGTTGAGGCTAACTGATAGTGGGAGACCCATCTCATTTCTCCCATCCTTCGCCAAGTACTCAAGAAAGTACAGTACAAGGAGTTCTACGACTTAATCCCTAATCTAGTATGCTTAGCTATCAACAGTTAAGCTTCAAAACTGCAGTTGTTACTGGCAGCTCGGATTAGATACTAAAAATGTAATATCTGGTAAATAGTTTATAAGGGGATCAAGGAAGGAAGTGGTAAGGGGTTTGTGGGTAGGTTGTTGTTGGGGATTCTATTCAAGGAATGGTAAAATTTATTTGGCGATAATGGGATTAGTCATTAAAGTGGGGAAATGACCCAGCATGCTGACTCACAGCACAACACCCCATCAACATTTGCTCTGTGGACAATTAAAGCAGGCAAACACACTTCGATCTTGCTCCATGGAATTCTCAGTGGTTACTTTTAGTGTTCATGGACACTGGTGGGTTTGTGTGAGTATCGATCATTTTAGTAGATTTCTGATGCTGCTCAGAGTGGTCCTTCCTGCCTTCGTATTGTTTTAGCACAGTGGCTTTCCGCATCAAGTCAATTTACGTCAAGGCTAAGGAAGATGATTAGAAATGAGACGCGGAAGTGGCGCCTGTTGAAAAAGTTGGCGTTTGATGGATGAGCAGGGCGCGTGTTTCCGACATGACTATTCGCGGCCAGTTAGAGTCGAACAAACCAGTCCACTTCTGCTACCTTACACAAATCAATTCACTTCTTTTCGAAACACACATTGGACATTCTGCAAGCTTTTGCTTAGTCTACGGCTTCGATCGATGAAGAACAGTCTTCCGGGCTGGCCGGCTCTCCAAAGATGTAAAACCGTCTAAAGCCCCTTTACCAGGCTTGTTGTATTTAGCTTTCAGAACATATTTTACTTTATTCCTTCATGTGGAGGCATTTCTCGAGAGTGGAATCGCGGTTTGAATAGTAATGTGTATCGGCAATGGCTGGAGTTGTAAAGTAACAAATGTTTAAGTTTGACACCAGGGGTTTGGCATTGCCAAAGTAAAGGTGATACAAAAACAAAGGAAGGAGTGTGATTTGTATTAGTCCAGGTGAATCTTGAGAGAAATCTAGTACTTTTCTTTTGGTTTAAGAAACTGGCGGGTGGCAGTTCTTCCATGAATGAAATACATCAAACCATACGGTCATCGCAAGCTGTTTGATGATAGAGATGACGGATGAGTTATACTGACCCTAAGAATAGCTGTATACAATGGATAACAATGCATAATAAGCAGCTGTCAAAGTCTGGTACCGCAAGAAACTACAGATTCATAACGGTTAATTCATGTTTAAAAGTCTTTTAGAACTGTATAGTCCCTATTACATTGGAAATTAAAAACAAGAAATATCTAATTCTGTTGAAATATTCGTTATGGCATCTATGATAGGATTCCTTTCTTCTGTCTGGTATTGTTCATGAGTGAATTCGCCGGGGACGCCTGGATGACATTGAATTGTTTTACGATACACTAACTCACCTACTTGCCAACATTTTCCTGCCGGCCAATAAAGTATTGGCAGAATGGAAATCTCGCTAAGTCACGCGACTGGGAGATGTCCACGTCAGAATGGCGGGACTTACCACTCTGCTGGTTCTCCGCCTACTCCAAAGACATCCATACAGAATAGTGTTTCATGCCCGGAACAAGCTAACCAGACCAATGGCTGTCCCTATCTGTCTTCTGCGCGTGCAGGGCCGGAGATGGGGCGAGTGGGGATGCCTAGTAACGATTTCTTATGGTCATAAGGTCCGCCGAAAAATATCAGCGGACATTTTTCCTGGCACAATCGAAGCACCTTGGCCGGCCTTTGGTATACGTCTTCATTCCAGCAGCAGCAGTAGGCCTGAAAGATGAATAGGCAGCCGACCCTAAAGTATCGCCGATCTATATTTCCTAACTTTCACTAACTTGTGCGATTGTTGTCATATATCCTACATTTTTTACCGTTCCTGAAAGCTATGATTCTGGATGAGGGTCTCTCTTGTATATACCAGCTCTAGATTGGAGGAATTTGTCAGTATGAGGCCATATATTGTTTTGTATACAAAGATACAAGAAATATATTTGTTTTGTAATAGCTAATCAGCCGTCTAATAGAAAGCTCGATTTTTATCGTATATGTCCATTTCTAATCGACGGATGGAATCATATCCAAACGCCTTTGGTGATTGCAATTTTGGTCTGGATAGGTCAGGACATATTTCATGACCCTTTAGGTTTTCTCTCATCTATTGTTTGTTGTTTGTCCTAGGCGGGGGATGGTTATTTATATTGTAGATTTGTGTATATGAACAGAAGCAGCACGACCATTTGAGGACCATTTGACCGATCATAAGGTTACCCACCAGTAGCATCAGTAAACGTCTTTTTTTATTAGCCTGTAACTTCTTTTTAAATAGAAGCGTTTATTCATTTCTATAAAGATATAGTTCCAGTCCTTCCAATGAATAGTCTTCTTTAGTATACGAATTTACCACTTGCCAGCGTTTTGTAAAAGAGGGGAATAAAATTCAGTAATATCAGAATGATGATTTGATGAATAGCTGATCAACGACATTAAATACCACAAGTGATACCACATAATACATATCTATACGTGATATAAGAGTATCATTACATGCATCATACAAGCATAGTCAAGCCGACTTTTCTTATACTACTCATGTTGACAGTCCTGACGCAGGGCAACACATCGTATACTACTCGCATAGCCCCAGTTCAGCCTGACTGCATTAGGTATGACTGAGGTACGAGGTTCTGTTGCCATGCTGAATATCTATCATTTTTTACTTGGATCATAAAGAGAATGGCCGAGATAATTTGCATCCAGTGGTTGGTTATATACGCAATATTAGGCCCATTTTTTTGGATCTGCTTGGTCGTATTCTCCGCGTAGTTGACGAGTATTGCGTAGTCAACCACAAGGAGAATACGACCACCCAGATTCAAATCGGGGAATCAAGGAAAAGATCGTTTAAATAATTAGAAATTCAACGCAAGCGCCGTGCATTGTTTGTATTAGATAGTTCCTATAATGCCCGGCAGGTGGCGGGAATGGTAGCGATATATAGGCTCCATAGGCTTTGTATGGAGACTTCGTATTAGATGGGTAATAAACAGAGAAATCTGTAATCGATAAACGTACAATATGCATTAAACTGATTGACCTCTGTATGGAGCATCTTCAAATACTGTAAAGAGACTTATGATTTACTACTGCAGCGTTTCTTGTTGGTTCTCAGAGCAACCTCGACAAAGTGATCTGAGAGAGGACCGACATTTTCCCATTCCTGAAACAAAACCACGTTGAACAAAGCCACAAATAGCAATATCGGCGACGTAATGAGAGAGAAGCCCAGATTACTAGGAGAGTCCTTGTTTGATGTTTCGATTTCTAATATTCTGCAGTTTCTAATAATCTCTTATTAATATGCCCGGGCGATCTGTCATTTTGTGATGCAGCAGACTCAAGGGACTCTTTAGATTAAATTGTAGGCACAATGACGTTGTGGGAAGTTATTATGGGCTAGATGTTCTCAGTGAACTAAGCAGTATTTCAGGTTGTTGATACATATGGATACATGTATTCTATAGATACTATATTGAAAGTAAAACTTGGTTTTATGACATTCCTCCACTGCTGACCTAGAAACATATATATTATTGTGCCGTACACACGACGCTCTAACGTTCCTACATTTCATGATCCTCTTACAGTTATGGGGTACTACAGGAAATTGGTTTCTTGAAAATGTTTAAATCTCTCAGGACTTCGGTCTCTAGGGACTTTGGATGATTGACTTGTCCATATTACATTAGAAGTATATAACCTCGTCATTTCCCCCTCGACATCCGGTCCTATATATAGACAGTAAATAAATACAAAGAACTTTAGATTTGGGATTGGGAGTTCGGCTAGGTCTGACGTTATTCGTTTCGAGTCCGCAAAACGTACTTTTTCTGTAATTACTCAAGGGCCGCATATATAATCCTAGCGGTCACCTGAGTGAGATCCGAGCTTGGGATAGATCCCACTGGGGTTGTCAGGGTCCTTGGCCCTTCAACCTACCCTTCGGTACAGACAAAGCTCACTGACGGTGGTAAGCTGACCAATGAAAATGTGAAGATCGTTCACGCGATGTTATTGGGAGTGGTTTCAAATTACTCTCACTGAGTGACGGGGCCATTATAAGCATGTCAAAAGCAGAAGACGCTACAATGACCTTTACAACAATAGTTTTGTAGCGTAGTTTTGGAATAGGTGTTTCCAAATTAATTAAATACATTACTAACTGCCCCCCCCCCCCCCGACTGACGAAATAAGTAAGAGGAGAGTGAGTTTGGGAAACTTAAAATTTATTAAATATAGTCGATAAATTTTATGGATAAAATTGTATGATGAATTGATGAAAGGTTGTGATACATATTTATGTAATAAAATAGTGATAAATTGTTAAGAGTTGATATGAGTTTATGTTGATGGTAAATAAATAAGGGTACGAAAGAATAAAAAATGTGACAATTTAAGAAGATAAAATAAATTTTTGGTGTTGGGTGGGTGGGTGGGTAAAAATGAGAGAGGATTTGTGATATGTGCGTAAGTGTTGTTGTGCGTTTAGTGTTGTTGGATATCGCCAGGTGGGGGAAGCAGCAATGACGTGGCCTGTCACATACGTAACATGCCAAACCCATCTTTTTATATTTAGTCGGGAAACGCTAATGGAAGAGGCATCACCTCAGTTGTCTACAGTTAGATTGCTATACATGAATATGTTGTATGAAATCTCTGCCCAACAGCAAAACCCTCATCGCCACCAGCGAGTAATGCAGAGGATGAAGAGCAGAAGCCAATTTATAATCACTGTACTCAGCCGCAGCCATAGTTCTCAGTCCTAAATCCTTTGCCCCTAGCCTGCTTCCCCATACTTCCATAGCTTTCATCCCTCTCATTCTCAGCTGGAAGTCTTCTTTCCAGCCTGTGATCCCCAAGGCACTATTTTGTGAGTGTCATTCCCCAGACCCCAGAGCCTCCCTCCAGCCTCCAACCTTCTATCTCCAGCTACCAGCTTTATAACTCCAATCAAAAGCAATATATCAATAGCAGCTAGCCTTCAGCTGCAAGTCCCTAGCCTTCACTCCTGGCTTCCAATCCCCGGCCCAAGCCTCCAGTCCCTAGCCCCCAGTCCTCAGCCACCAGCCCCAGACACCAGTCTCTAACCCCCGGCTCCCAGCTAAGAACCTCCATCCAGTCCCCAGTTTCCAACCTCCAGTTTTCAGTCTCCAGTTTTCAGTCTTCAGTTTTCATTCATAGTCCCCAGTTCCAAACCTCTAGTTCCCAGCCTCTAACCTCTAACTCCCATCCCCGAGTCCTCATTCAAAGCTTCCTGTCCAAGCCACAGGCTTTATAAGCCTCCAGCCCACAATTTCTATGATCTCCCTACCGCTAGCCCAGAAATCCCAACGTTTCATCCCCTCCTAGCCTTTCAGCCTTAGGCTTCCATCCCACCTCTCTGGAGCCTGTAGTCTCTCTCCTGTCCGTATCAAACCTTCTGTTAGATCACCCAACCCGCATTCGACACGCAGTTCTCCCGCCAGCATGTTGACTAAATGCTCGGGCCTGGAACCACGAGCTACCCAGTTACTGCCGCGGGCCGCTAGATGGAGCCACCAGTAGTCTCGCGAGATTTAGCGAGGGAGATGAGAGGCGGAGAGGATCTAAACATCAGCATTCCTGATTGACTCGATTAGTCTGAGTTTGGGCGACGCTGCCGCTCGGCGCCGTTGGGCGGCGCTCTTTAGTGCTGCTATTTGATGGCTGAGGTGCCCGGTGGCTAAGGTGCTCGGTGACTGTGTCCCCGTTGGTTGCCTAGTTACCTTTGCTATCTATCAACCTAGTTTAATAGCGTAACGGACCGAATGAATTGAGAGCTGTATCGTCGTTTTCACCTCGCAATAACATACGTAAGCACGTCGGTATTGGTGTTCAACTTATAGTGCAAGGTATACAGGAGTATTAATTTATTTTAGGAGTTCTGTAGTCTCCAGATTTAAACTAAACTTCTTTTTCACTGAAGTCTAAAATTTCGTTCTCTGTAAACTCAAGATAATATCAATGCAGTCCTATTAATGCCAATAAAACGGTGCTACACCATAGTAGATACGTTTTGCCAATCCTTCTAAGGCAGCAAATTTTACACGAAAATCCATTTATAATGCAACAGGTGTTGCCATCATTCTCTTATCTATAGAAAGTAGATATTAGCCAATGCATTTCGTTCATAGATGTTTCCCACTTTCGTTTGTATTTGCTAGCTGGCAGTGTCGGATTAGTTAAATAGTGCATTAACGTCTGACGAATGTAGGTGCTGGATGAACTAAGAGGTGGTGACACTTTTATTATCGTTTAATGGAGAGGGTTTCCCAATGGTGAATTCGGATGTTGAATGAATTATATGGCGAATGCATATAATGATAGTAATATTGTAAGATGATACCCGGAGATCGGGTTGTCAAATCTTCGCTGTTTAATGTTGTACGTTGTGCGGGGACAATGCTGCGATAACATGTTGCGCGGGTGCCATTCGTAATAATGGTGATGAATCGTGATAGCAGGAGAGTAGTTCTAGGTATTTATTAGGTGTTACTCCTAGCAGTGGCTAATTGAAGCGGAGCTATTATGGACGGGACAGTACCTATTCTATATGATTGCATACATGGTTTGTTCATTTCCAATATTCATTTTTGACATTCGGCACCAGGGCATATTCACCTCCTCACGTCGAGCGGTTATCTATATTGTCTCTGCACCGATATAATCAGTCTCACCATTTCATGGAGATTTGCTTGTTGTTCAGTCTCTCTAAATATAACAGGAGATAATTAGAGTTTGATTCACGTCAGGTCACATGTAATATAGAATTAGCTTCTTGGGTTACCGTCATAATTAAAACTATTCCAGATTATCTATAACCTTATCCAGGCAAGTTAATTATAAGCAGAATGTTAGGATTGAGTTGCAATTTCAACCAGCGTATCATGTGGTGAAAGGTGTAATCAGTTAGATCACGACCTCACCCTTGGCGCTGGGTCTGGTGGATTGTGTACACCTGAGACCTTGTTTTCCCAAGCACTGTTATAACGAAGGAAGCAGATACCGGAATCCGATACTCATGCTGAAATGACATGCATCAGCCATCCATCTTGTTTGTCTGTCGATGTCATCTGGCATTCCTTGGAATCGTCATATTTCTCTTGCACGTTTACTGGCTGAGTTCGCAGCGTTTATCCAAATGTTATACTTTGAGCCATTATCCTGTAATTTTTCTACAAGTAACTTGTAGAAAGGGGAACCCCAGCTCTGTTTCTGATTAATGGAACTCTGGAAACTTTCCTGATGTGAGGTGATACATAGAAAAAATCGTGGCCAGAATACCAAATGACTTCAGACATTCAAATATCCTGAATAAATCTGTAATGGTCGTATTCCGTATTTGTATAACGTATTCCTGTTGTGGTTCCTCTATAAGCCATATCAAGGAACTGTTCTTCGGAGTAGCGTCTTAATACACCAGTAACATCGTTAGGACTCTCTATAAGACCGGTGCCTATAAGATTATCACCATGAGGGGGACAGACAGGCCTAGTGCTAATCTGATAAAGTGTGATATATGGGGTGGTTTGATAGAGTTCCAGGCTGAACTCACTGTATACTTCTCCTGCATACGTTACATCCATCAGATTAAACCCGATTAACGACTGGATAAAGATTCTCTGCTTCCATTTAGCTTCGGAAACATTTCTAATCGTAGGTACCTTTATAGTTTGACTACATCACCATTCACGAGACACATATCCGGGACCCAAACCCATATGCTTCGCTTTATATCCAACAAAGGTCTCTTTCACTTGGAAATTCAAGATGGAGGCACTGAGCGTTTAACCTCAGAGAAACCTGTAGTTTATAATTCCAATTCACTCACCCCGCCTTCTAGACCTGCAGTTCCCTAGTGGTAATCTTTTGTCTGCCGCATCATACCCAACGTCGGACCATTGTGCCGGCCTACTCCACAGTGAGTCATTTAGCTCTGACTCCGGAGTGAAACACCAGAGGGCACCACCAACGACCTATCATCCCTCTGTTGCTGTGAAATCACGGCTTGCTGAGACTGCAGTTGGTCTTGACCAGATCTCGGAGGAGCCATCCATCGCGGCTCACAACACCTTACGCCATCCATATTAGCCGCATTAGTATTATCTCATTACACCGACGTTCCCCGCGAGAGGGAAGCAGAGAGCAGTGCCACCACCGCCGCGTCCTCTGGTAGACGGCTCGGGAACCTGGCCACACCTGACTGGACTGCATAAGTGCGGCACGTAATTGGTCTCCGTGGTGAGAGGGCGGTTGCTATGGTAATAGCGATGGTTGGCCAACCTCCACCAGGTCCCTCTGGAGGGAAGAGGGCTGCGGAGAAGACGGGTGAGATTACGACTTGGTAATCCCACCCCCAGGACCACCCACATATCACCACATTTCCTTCCAACTCCTCCTTTTTCTCCTCCTCCTCCTCCTCTCCTCCTCCTTGACCTCCTCAAGGCCTCCCCTCTACCTCTCTTCTCCCTCTTTCCATTGCCACTGCTCTCTCTCTTTCCTACTGCTTACACTGCCCTACAGGGGGCGGGCTTATTTGCGGTGGATGGGTGGTCATTTGTGTTAAATCACGGCGTTATGTTTAGCCACCAAAAGGGTCTCTTTTGTTTTCTCAGCCTCTCATTGCTTCACCAACCTAACATCCCGAATACTCTCATGTCTGGTAGGTGTCGCAGTAGACCTCACCAAATCAGCGTGTCGCCTCTTAGAGACACAGTTTCTAAGCGCGGGTTTAGAGGTATTGAATATATAGAGATAGAGAAGGAAATACTGGTTTGATGCCTCTGTTTGAGAAGCCCGCTGTATGTGGCAAAGGTGCTCTTATGTAGATGTATAATCTTAGTTAACCTAATAGGCAGTGTCAGTTTCTCAGTGGACTCCTCACAGCTCACACCACAGTGGAGTGCAACGTTATCGGCACAATCTAAAACCAATTCGGGTGTCACATCTGGTATTGAATTATGGTAAGATTTCGCTAACCTGTCTCCGCTTTGCTTTGTAGAAAGTATTTGCTTTGACGACCAGGGCACCTTACTGTGACTGGGAGAAGACGAACACACACAGCCCTGCACTTATCCGTCTGTGACGGAATCTCTAGCTGCCCCTTGCTTGGTTGGAGCAGTATAGCCTTACGCTATTTCGTATTCGTCCCCCTGTTTGCTGTGTCTCTAACCTACGATCATAGAAACACACTATGTTCAATGTAGGTCATTAGTCGATTGGCGACTGTGCTGTAGGCAGTGTATATATATATGAGACGATAAACAGTGGCAGTTTTTGAAAAATACGTATGGTACTGATGAGCATAGAAGTGGCTTAAAGGTAGATTTAACACTGAAAATGTGAAAACTGCCACAGATAATGATAGAATACTCTTAACAATTCACATCTCCAAGTGACTGTGGCACAAAATGTACAACACTTTTATATGCAATAGCATGATTTAGTATAGTGGAAACGGAGCCATTATTTTGATAAACATAAGGTGGTCTCGCGAGAGGTCCACTTCAATAAGGCAAACAATGCTTGGGAGTTGTGTTCATGCACTGGGAATATAGTTCTTCCGTGAATATGATAATTCAAATCATAGGCTGGTAACCTGTTGTTCATTCGGAAATATGATTTAGGGTGCAATTAATGTTCATCCTTCCAGGTAACTCTGTCTATATGTTTAACTCTGTAGCCTCATGCTCTCTCAGGGAATATAAAGCTTCCAGAGAATCTGGATATCTAGAATGGCAAGTTTCTAAGAGTGATAGTTTCGGGCGGATTGGTAAATAAACAATGGGTGAATAGTTCAAGTTGTCGAAGCATCTTCCCATTGAGTTCTTGGAGAGTTGGTCCATGTGTGAACTGACAGATGGAGACTGCAGGCCGCTGGTTGCGCGAAAAATTACATGATCACACGACGGTGCCTGGAAGAAGGCCTCTATATGTGAATGAACTTTGTCATTATTGAATTAAAAAAACTCCTCATGAGGTAATTCTCGTTCACTGTAGAGTCAGATTTGGCATTGTTTCTCTCTAATGGTCGTTTTTTACATTTAAGAAGGTGGAACCTCCAAACCTCATTGATCTTGGCTTAATCTGATCTCATACAGCAACTCCTATATACATTGCACGTTGGATACGTTCAAATACACTTCCTAGGTTAGGGAAAGGTTATATTATCAAGAAAAGACACGAAATCTCATATCTTTGTTCATATTGCGTGAGTAGTTTCCGCGGAATGATATCAGGAAGCAGAGCTGAGTGATGTCTGTAGCAGAGGACCACGGCCGCCATATATAGACAATTTTATTAATTTGAGTGACATTTAGATTTATCCTACCCCGTTACATGTTTTTAATTGCATATGTCACCCGTGACATATGAATAGTTTATGCCATTACCGTGGCATACAATCACATCATGTGAAGTCTATGGAGATTTATATGAGGGGCAGGATAAAGACTTATATGTGATTATAGGGGTAGGCCGTATTTGTGTGACAATCCCTTTACGAATATATTGCAGTTGGTAGGTCCTGATATCTATACCTATTTGTGCCGCTAGCAATTGGTAATGCTGTGCAAGCAGATAACTACGGTATAAAGGATTTTTGATATACTTTGACGTTCCATTTTTGTGCTTCAGGTGCTCGTGGTCGGTCACATTCCACCCGGTATGCTCGCCCGCGTCGCCCACTTCTCCTGGTACGTTCCACAGTTCAACACCCGCGTGGTGGCGCTTCTACAGCAGTACCATGACGTCATATCCGCATTCGTCACTGGTCACGAGCACTCTGACGGCTTCCACATCATAAGCGCGCCCACCGGCACACAATGTAAGAAATTTTATGTTATTTGAAAATCGTAGGCCAACCTTCTAGCCTTTGATCAGGCTTTGCTCGATTTTATTGATTTCTTTTTTGGGGGGCATCTCTGTTTGATTTTCTCTAGCTAAATCAGATCTGGTTTCAATTCCTTAGATATTGGCTTGTAAACGCTTCACGATAACGTAGGAGAATTTACCCAGTACAGCTTTCGGCCTTGCTCAACTTTGTTCAGCATATCCCACATTTGCCAAGAGTAGTTCGCCTAACTAGTAAAACATAATGAATAAATAGGGCCATTATATATTCCATTTCTAATTCTTTTTAATGTGGTCTGTTATAAACACTTCTCTCGCCAGGGATACCCGTAATTACACTTTGAGCCATCACTCATTGTCTTTTCAGCCTTTTTTTAAAAATTAATAACTATGTTTATTTCCTTTGCTCATTTGATGTAAGTGAATCACCTGTTTTTTTATTTTGATAGAATACATCACTATATATATACTCTAATTCACTTAGTCACCCATTAATTAGTTTATCTGGAATCGGTTCATGGGTAGGCCAGTAGACATGCATAAACCGTTTAACGACTATTGATAATGCGATGTATGTCTATCTTCATGTAATTGCGAATCAAGAAATAGGTGACTTTTCACTTAAACATGATTATAAGTATTCATTTGTTCGTTTAGATCCATTGTAAATCAGCATAAATGTGTATTGTACATGCGGTCTGTCAGAAGGTATAACAACACCGGATAGGACACTTACACTGCCATAATAGTTAGTATTTATGGTCAGCCTTGTGGGAGTTTACCAGATTGCACGATGTTACACACAACCGTAACATGGATATGCCGGTTTTTTTTGCCGATAGTGGTCTTTTTATCACCGGTGTCGGGCGATATCATTTATTGTGTTAGAGAACTATTACTGAATGTATTTACTGAGTCCTGTGTGAGTGACTGACCATGGAGATTATGGGCCATGAAGGTGGACATAATGTACACGATACACAATTCATAAAATATCTGTTCCTCTACTTCTGCCCAGGCTTTATGGTGTCAAGATAAACGCCAATGGATAATAGAATGCCCTGCAATAATGGGCCTTTGTCACTGTAAGGCTATCATGTCAGTCTTTAGGACGCCACTACTGGCAGAACAAACTGGGAGCAAGGGAGGGGGGTGGCAGGCTCCATTCTGGGGCTCTTTCATTTAGGCTAACTTAAATATGTACCAGGAATGGTTAATGGAGAGATAAACAGAGGCATATCTAGCACAGTTTGAAACGGAAACCTGTTATCAATTTTTCGCTCATTCAGAGATGAATTGTAGTTACATTTTCCAAATTATACGTACCACACGTCTCGTTTTTCTGGAATAAGATAACTGGACGACCCCAAGTAACGAATTTTAAGTTACCATCATTGACATGGATTTTCAGATTACGGACTCTTGGGCATCGCTTCGTGTTAGTAGATTAATTAGGTTGATGATGCAAGGATGTGAAAAGCAATGAAGCCTCAATCCGAGATTCACATGGTGTTACAAGACACCAATTGAAGCCAATAATTAGCACTTTTTGGGCCATTGGCACTTCCAGAAATTCCCAGATGGAAATCATTTGATTACCAGATGCATAACGATAAAAGGAAATTTGTTTAGGAATTCTATTATTTATAGAGCCTTGTGTCAACAGAACGCTTTGAGTATCTTTAATGACATAGGTTCAGGTTTAAATGAACCGATCTGACTGGTACCAGAGGCTGCGTCCCAGTGTAGAAACACTGGCCGTTTTATCTCTTGGTTTATTCGCGAGCTAGGGTAACATTGAGCTCTTGAATTATATATTGACCTTTCTATTTTGTGTTAAGTGTTAATATTAGATAGTGGTGCGACCATAATCCCTGAGCCATAGCATGGACTGTATACTCAGAGAATACACGACCCATGGCCATAGAGATCGATCTATTATCATTGGATTGAATACACGAAATTATTTTTAGAGGTGTCATTGTTTTTGAGACAGGAATGAAACAAATTCGAGACTTCGGAATAATTGAACTCCCTCATAACTGGTATCTTTCACTTTTCTTTTCATAGATACCCCGCTGGTACCGATACTGATGGCCCCGGCAGTAACTCCATGGAGGAATACGATTCCTGGAATGGGATCCAATAACCCAGGTATCCGATACTACACCTATGACCGCCTCACCGGAGCCATTCTTGACTACCACCAGTATGCCCTCAATCTGACCGCAGCAAACGCTCTGAACGAAGCAGAGTGGGTGCTTGAGTACCAGGCCACGGATGTCTACAATATCTCCAACATCACCGCAGGGTCTCTGAACTCGCTGGTGTCAAATTTCTTACGGAAAGATGATGAACACTTCAAGAGTTACAGCATCTTCAACACAGTCAGCTACGATACAATTACAGAGTGCACCGACGAGTGCAAACAGATGCACATCTGCGCCATCATGTTTGTAGATTATGATCAGTACCAGAAGTGCATGCATAAGTATGAAAGAGAGCATTTGGTTCCCTATAAGATCCACAGTGAAGGAGGATCAGTCCGTGAGAATGATACATCGTACCGACTGAACATCACCCATCTGTACCATGGCCATGTCCCCCATCCATACCCTCCAGGCCCCCGCCCGGTGCCACATCACCACACCACTGGCTACATGCACTACGTAATCTACGGCCTCGTCGGACTGGTTTTGGTACTCTTCCTTGTCATCACTCTTCTCTGCTGCTGCTTCCGACCCAACAATCGAGTGGTATATTTCACACAACCGAGGTATGTCCTGGTCAGCTAAGCCAGCTACCGGTGCCTACCAAAGGCTGGGTGATGTAGGCCCCTCCTGCAGGACTACACAACGTCAACATCCTCATCACATTAACCACCTCCTCCTGAAAGGCCACTTCTGTAAGAGATTTGAGCTCGTGAGGAGCATCATAAAGCTTCAGAGTGTACCCCCATAGATCACATTGAATCTCATCCTTACCGTCACCTTTACATCAGACAGTGCATTTAATGGAGTCAAGAGAAACATTTTTGGAAGGTCACGATCTCAACTATAAATAGAATATTAAATCTCCGGAGTATCATCACAATGGTATATTGTCTGAACAGATAAGTCTGACAATGGTTCTTAGATACGTATTCCAAGAAAAAAAGGTCTTACTGAAACGTCTCTACAAACCTTCCTTCACCAGATACTACATTTAGATAGTTACCCTGATGGCGATCAAAGCAGTATTTTCGATAAAGAGTCCTGAACACCTGAGGTATTTATCAGCAATCCAGAATTCTCCGCTTCAACTGATTTAGAAGAGTGTATATAACCAAGGTACTCAGAGCCACAGCTTGCATGCTTTTGATGCGATGCGACTCTTTTTTATGAGAATACATATTTTTCAATGTAACTCGTTTGGAACCTATTGATAGCTTAAAAGTGAAAGCAGAGATTGACTTCTACTCAGAAGAAACGAGCTATCATCAAAGATTTGTTTGGCATGCTAGACGGTAGTGGGCAGGTTCATTACTGCTTCCATAACCTGTTGTACACCCTCAGTACTATCACACTAAACATACTCGTCTACCATTCAACTACCATAACTATTCCTATCAACCCCCTATCCTCCCAACACCTTTACCTGCAACACACTATCGTTCCTAATAAAATATATTTTTCCTGGCCATCTTCCATCCTTTTTACTTTATAAATACAACTTTCTCAAGACTAGTGCATTATTGGGCCATGATTATAAGGATTGGGTATAACTTGGATGATGTGACGAGCAATTACAATGCCACATAGAGGGGGTCAGCATTTCCTCCCGTTCTATTTTAACTGCCTATTTTAGCAAAGATTAGCATGAGTAAAACTAATTTATACGGAATCATCAATTATAATCTTAGTAACGTTTATGTACCCATTTTGACCTTTTAACATCATCATCTATTAAATTTACCAGAGAGGGGAAGGGTATTTATATCATTATGTACCTGTGAGGGACTGTCTCACACTTACTGGCCAGCTGAATGGATTTCATTCTACACACTTTGCACGAACTAATAGCTTGTGCACTCCGTACCACGTGGCTTGTTTTAAAATGATGTTTGTAGTGATTTCCAGGTATATGATAATAAGGAGACATAGTGAGTGTGTCTGAATTACATATTTACCTCATTCTTCGAACTCCGTGAATATTTCCGACCAAAACAACTCGGAACAGATTTCATTCAGGCACACTAACCATGTCTCCATAGAGTAATAGTTTCTCATCAGAATTGGAAGACATTTGTATCAACGAGAATGACAAATCACATGGGAAAACAGGTTGTAAATACTGTTGATCACGCATGTACTTGAGCAAACATCGGTGATATCAAAGAACATATATATTGAATTTCTGTCACTAGTAGGACCGTTAATTGATTCTTTTAGTTCCAACACCACAAATGTATAAACTGTGATAGAATAAATGTTTCATGACCTTTGAAAGCCAACAGAAAATTATGTAAATTGTATCATTCTACTATTCTAAGAGTTTTGTCCTTTATTGTAACCGTACATTGATATAAAATATATTTCCGTGTATATAGGCATTATTCGCTTTTGTTTTGTCGTTGAGAATTATTTAAATAAAGGACTACTGTGTACATAGCTATCTAGAACATAAATCGTTTTGTTGTCAAATGATTTTAGACATGCAATTACACTATGAGATTAGGATGTAAAGAACGTACAAAGACGGTTTAACCTCTCCATTGTTTACTATTGTGTATATCCATTAGCCTCCTACCGGGGAACAATATCTATATACATGTCCGTTAGTTACAACCACCATCGATAGTTCAGCTTCATATACAGACGGTCTTCATTCTGATGACATTTCACCACTTTTTGAGATCACAAGATCACTATCAAGAAATGATATATTGCTTATCGTCCTAATGTGAGTTTCATCTGTTCTCTGTTTTAACACATTCGAATTTATGTGAATGCACATTTACATCTCCAAAACTTCAACGTGTGTTGATAAATACTCAACATCTTATCCTTCGGCTTATTGGTGGCAATATTGTCTAATACTGGTCAGTGTAGTTGTGATTGTCACCAAGGAATATGTACATAGTATATGTGTTGTTAAAAAATTGTTACATCCTACCTATTCAAATTATTATACAGAAATCGCAAAAACTGTTTGTCACATTATATGTGTAAATATCAGTGATGCTGAAATAAAGTTATTTGCAAACAAATAGTTTCTCCTTGGGAATATTATAATTTACATTATTGTTTTGAATTATTAGTGCATTCGCAACACCTCAAAGATAAAAGAGAGAGAATCAGATTACCGTCTTTTCACTAAACGTTAAAAAATACTGTACATTCTTTTGAATTGTCAGTCAACGTATTTGACAGGCTTTGAACCCATTCAGACTAGTAGAAGCAATATTAATCAATAACCTTGAGACATTTCAATTAGCTCACCCGTCGGGATTCCTCAAAGGTCTATGCTCGCCCCACCTTTGAATGCAGAAATAATTGTTTGATATAGCAAACAGAATTATTGTAGTGCCTGTGAACCTTTAACATTGGGCTCAAGGTAGTGCTCACAGTAGACTAGGGGCGGTAGATAAAGTTTTCCATTAGGTGAAATTCTAGATTTAATCCATGTTGAGATTTCGGAGTAGTACTCGATAGTAAACTAAATTTTCAATAATATTTCCAAAATTGCAATGACTACTAAATTATTGGTAATATGCAATTATTTTTTAATGCACTTGTTTCTAACAGGCCCGCTTGGGAGCACAAATTTGTCCAGATATAGACAAGAATTTAAGACCTAACCTTCGAAGTAAAGTTCTTCATAAAATAGTATATAGGAGAATATTCGGCATACTCTACCCCATATTGAATAGCGAAGACGTCCGCAGCTATATGTAGCCTCGATCAGTCAGATAGATGAACAGTGGAACCACCTTGTGGCAAAAGGTACTACCAACAAGCTCTCTCGTCCAAAAGCCAATGCACAAAAACACTATACCCCAATAGTTTCGATAAATTGAAGACTGGAGGCAAGTGGAGACTTGTGTCCAAATATGAGACATGATACAACTAGTGGCAACGCAACTATTGGTTTCGCGTGGCCGCAAGAAAAGCCGTCGTCTTATTGGCTTAACACGCCAAAATGTATACTATGTCATTTTTGCAAAACACACCGAACAAAATAAAAGAATATCTTGACGAATATCTATGTGTTGGAAAGAAAGTGGTGATTGAGAGTGATAAATAGTGATAAAACCATATGTGCAATGTATAGCTAACATCCATTTAAATCCTGTTTAACGTGACATACATTGTCAGTATGATCTTGATCTTGATTTTTGTTCACTGCCCGTCTGGAATGCCATGTCTGGATAACACTCGCGATGCGTCGTACTCACCAATGCTGTTGTGTTATCATGTCGGCGTCAAGGACTACTTTTGACGTACATAATGAAGGAGTATATTGCTCTGAACGGTAACAATCTCGAAGGTACCGTGGTAGTAATCTATTGAACTCTTTAGATGCTGATATCAAAACGGTCTCATGTAAAAACTATTTCGAGAAATTCATATTGCTGTTTTAATACCTAATAGCAGTCTTCCTATCATAATCTAATCCACAGGCTTTTATCTATCTAGATGTTATTTGACAACCATAATGGAAAACCATCCTTGTGATGGATTTGTGTGCCAATTGCTTAATGGAGAATCAAAAGACTTGACCATCGCCTGAATTGCTCTTCTGCTGGATGAACAATTAATCATACCAGCAAGCTGACCCCAGTAATCCAATTTAAAAGCCTACTTTTAATTATAGTGTATTATTCTGTACAAAATCAACCAATGTGCACCGACAGACAATATACTTCCTGTCCTCCTCTGAATCATGTATACTCTGCTTTTGTAGTGCTTTTCCATCTGCATTGTCCACGTACTGCCCCCACTATTTTAGACTCTGGTCTTCACAAAGTACAGTATTGTGATTCCACACAGGATTGAATATTACATTCAATCAGCGATTGGTAAATTTCATATTGCAGCATTGTTTGTCAATTTGATCCATCTTCACCAAAAGCTCATGAATAGAGCCCCAAAACAACAGCATGTCTTCCTTTATTCAAAGTCTGCCATCTAGGTCATCAATCTGTCATCAACCAATAATTATGATGAACTTGTGAGTAGTAATGGCTGAGGCAGCTGTCTGACTAAGCACTTGCCGAGACATCTAACGGACAACAAAGGAACTGTTACCCGGTCTTTCTGCTGTGTCATACCACGTCGTTAGACTTGTTCAAACCATTTTTACCTCCCATCCTCCCTACATTTTTTTAGTGTTCGGTACTTACCCTTCATGAACTTTCACTGGTTCTATAATGTATACCATGTATAAATACTGTTTTATAATTGTCAATTTGAAGTTGAATTGAAAGATTCAATACATTTTTTCGTCCACAGCTTCGCCTCAAGTTAGTCATTGTGAGAAAATACTGGTGCTATGTTTTATGACGGAATCGTAAAATTTTGATGGATAGACTTTGGTCAATCTTTGGCCTGACTTGGTCCTACATCCAATTGCGATAAACAGCAGGAATTTGTATTGCAGAGGTTGAAGAGTTTCCGAAATCTATAACACCTTTGAACATCTCTGGTGTTGGCGGAAAATGATTAGCGTAGTAATGAACCAATGTCCGGGATACATAGCGAATATATAGGGGATCATTTGGCTGTTGCTTCATATGCTGGTACCCAAGTGACGACAAAATACACGCATGTTAAATAACAGCATTTTAACTATAGTGTAAAAGAGACCCAAAGGAGTGTGGTCATCCGCATCCGCTCGCCATAATGTATATGCATACTATACCAAAGGAACGCAAAATAACAACATAGTTTTATATATGAATAGCACTGGCTGTGTACTGGAGCCATCATTAGGGTACAATTGAACAATCTACATATGATAAATCGATCTATTTGAAATAACAACCCCTCATTACTCTATTTGCGATCCGAGCCTTCTATTCATCACGAGGTAATCGTGGATTAGTAATTATAAGTTTTCCTCATTTATCACTCACCCACCACTCATACGTCATATGGTATGGAGATGAATTATTATGGAATGGAATATTTTCAATGCTGTTTAAAACCCATGCCACGTTTAAAGATGACAAATATTAGTTATTCAGGCCAGGGTTTTATGTTGCTTAACGCTGCGAGCAATCTGATCAATTATCTATTTTAGGTGCCTGATTAATATTTGTCATTTGTCTTAGTTTTTATTTGCATTGCTCTCGTGTCTTATGGTTGACTGACCTTGTGCGCGGCTGTTTGAGGCGGGGGGGGGGGGGGGGGGGGCTTATAAATCGTCACTGTAGATGCAGATCATTCAACATTGTTTCAAAACATATTTGGACTTATGCTAAAGCTAAAAGGCTCTGACTTATAGGACATTTGCAACCATATGTATTATAGACCATTGGCCCTTGGTATGTGCAACAAAGGATACATCGATTATATATAGCGATACATCAAATGAGCATTTCAATATCTAAACCTTTAGTGGCTAATGGATGTAAAAAGGCGGATCCTTGGGCTAAAGGACTCCTTGCACCCCGTCCTTTTCCAACTATTAACCAAACGCCACGTGTGTACGTTTTTACACATATCACTCTCCCCATTTGCTTTACACATTCAATAATTTTCCCACCAAACCATAAAAAATCAAATTGATTCAATTCATTTGATATAAATCAAAGTTATCAAACCAATCATATTTCTTTGCATATAACCTGTTCTCTGTATCAAACTGATGGATATACATGTATATCGTTATGGGACATTATAGTAGATTTATAGGTATCATTTATTGACTACATACCAACAAGTGTCTGATAACAGGACATATGATATTGTATAGTATAATATAGAAGGCTGCAGAGCACAATCTGAAGAAGGAACTCATATGTGTATATCAGTTATTGATTGTAATGTCAGTATGGCCTATTTGTACTTGCGAACCACCACCGTGTGATCATTTAGTAATCAGCACTGATAGGTGAGATGATAAGCATGCTATCAGTTTCCCATGGTATAGGTCAAACTGACAGCTATTCCGAGGATAGGGTGATTATACTTTTAGAATTTATATTTGTATTAGATAAATAGAAATGTATTTACATTGGTCTGTCAAGCATATCTAACAGCTCATTTGAACTAGACTTGGCCGCATCTTAGAACATTGAGGCATCCAACAATTGACAACTAACACCTCGAGGTTGTTGTCCTTGGCATGTAAGCACTGGGCGAGGCAGTTCTTGGAATAGGCCGACGCATCTAAGTATTCGCAGACCACTGCCACAGTTTTCTGACCTGACATTTTCCGGTGTGCAGAGCAGTAGTATATAGAAATGGACTTGCGCCACAGGCGACCTCTAAAAACCACTGGTGTACACAAACACGGCGCCACTCTGATAAATAAATAATCCTCATCTTATCAGTTAGTTGTTCCTATTTTGTACAGGCTGCGCCTGTGGTGGGTTTCTTTCATTTCGTTGTTATAGTTGTATTTGGTCCCGTAGTAAGCGTATCTATATAAACCATCAGCATAATTCTGTAATGCTGGGAACCCACTGAGCTCCCCCCCTATCCGACACACTACGATGCATACCTTCTTAATCTTCCGACACAGTGACGATGTGATAAGTTAGTTATGTACTCTGATATTCTCTAAATCCGAATTTTTCAACATTATGACATGGCTATGATGCGGGAATTTTGATTCATAGCCATGTCGGAGCCATGTCGGTGCAATGCCCCAAGCATTGGGTGTCCGACTTAAAGAAACATATCAACACTGCAACGTTGCGTATTGTCTCTAACATACCAAGGAAATGTGTGATTTACGGGACAATTCTACCAATATGTATCGTCAGTGAAAAACGCATGAAAATTACTCTCCATTATGTTATGTCCTGTATTATTGCCAATGTTTAACTTGTTTTTGTCATACTTTATTGTTCTGTATTCACAATTAATGTCGGACTATTTTGATTATACAAAAGACAATAGAAGACGAGATACATTCCATATGAGTATAATCAGATGAAGACTCTCTAAATCCAGAATGAACTAGTGACTGTATAATATATTGGTAGACTAGGTGATTGCTATTAAGTATATACCAGCAGAGTAGGATGGTATAAAATGATGTACCACCCTACATTGAATGCACGTTCTAATTGGTTACATTTGCAGGTACCTGTCAACGAGTGAATTTTCGTATCGTAACATAGCAACAGTAATTTAAAGACAATAACCATGAAACAAAATACTATATAAATTAACAAATAATCTTTGAAAGTCATTTATATATGAAAGCATTCCTCAAGCTATTTTGAATTTTATATACGAATTTAATGTTCACATGGTTAACTCTGCCTAATGAGATTGTCCACATCCGGTAAGATGTCAACATAATACCAACATACTTTGAACCTGTTCTTGGGGATGCTTATCTCATATTTCATACTTTTGGGTTACAATCCAAGTTATTTACATTCAAAAGCATTGGAAGAGAGTTGATTAAACATGTGATCCACCAAACTGATGCTCCGCAGATGGTCCAAAAGCAGGTTTTGAACTGCCAGCAGACGATCCTTGCCGGGGACTGGCGGTCATTTGCCCCTAAATCTCTAAATTCTTTGCACTGTTCCACCAAATCCTCTAAATCATGGTGAACGTGGTGTGGATGTCTTGTGGTCTGATGCCGATGACCACAAGACGCCCACACCATGTTCGGACAGCATCTAGCAAGTCCATCCAGTGCTGCGGCCGGCCGGCACTGGCTAGACGATGAACATGCCGCGTGTTTTGCTGCTGTCATCTGGTGGACGTTTGCCACACCAACGTGATAGCCGAGTTCCCTAGTCATCCGATAGGGGGTGTTTGTTGCAGGCAGTGTGTGGTATATGCAGGTGAGCGGTCAACACAAATCCCGGGAAATAAAGCTTGGGCTAGGAAACCAAGCTGGCAAGTAGGCCAGTCAGCTGAAATCAAATGAGTCAGTATTCTCTGGCAGACAAAAATTTCAGCTGATGCTCCATAGAATGCCCCAAATGTGCAAATTAGGTTCGGCTGATACTCAAAAAACGATGATCTGTCGGCCAGTTTGGTGGATCGGCAAAACAATGGCATTTGGAGTTGGCTGACGGTCTGCAATGTCCAACAGACCGGCTGACACTCATCTTTGACGGGGTTTTGGTTTTGGTTCGGCAGTCAGTGACAACTGCCGTGGCTGGTTTATTTGCTGATCCACCAAGCAGATTATTGCCAGAAATGTCCAATTTGGGCCAGCAACTCTCGCCAACGACCATACGTCCACCACGATGCCATCAGTCGACGCTAGCTGAGGCTTGGTGGATCACACGCTTTAGACGTTTAAGAATATATTGACTGTCATGTGAGAACTAACTATTGCTAATCACTTTTAAAGTTTAGTATTCCGTCTCCAACCACACTTGCTTTCCTCATCTTTCCTCCAGACTATGTGCAACAGAGAACTATTGGTGGCTCTCCTTTTGAACGTTGACTGTCATCACTTTACTTGACGTGGAATGTGATGGAGGTGCTAGATCCTCATAATGACAATCCTCTTGCGTCTTTCCCACGACTGGCGAGCGTTTACAATATTGGCTTTACCTTATTTCATAATGACACTCACATGACCTGCATCAGGATTTACCATGCACCCAACGTCGCACTCACAGCGACCTCATGTGATTAAAAGGACGGTGAGAATACTGTGCACAACGCGTGTTCACGAGTGCTACGAAAACCTATTAAAGGCCAAGGAAAGGTCTAACAAACCATGCAGATAATGACGATAACAACATAAAGGAAATGTACTTTAACACATATATAATTTGTTTGATGGGGCATCTTATCAAAGCTGTTGCAATCTTGAAATACATTGTATCGACATGATTGTGTGACCTGGGACCTGTTTCACTAGACAGTGACATGTCTAGATGGCGTCTAGATGGTGTGTCCGGTTTCATAAGAACTAGACATCAGACTTCATTCTGTCCGTTCTTGCTTGCACTGTTGGTGCCGCTTTTCATATCTGTCTAACACTTTTGTCACAGAACTAGTGAAACATGTCCATGATGTGTCTAGATTTGTCTAATTCTTATGTTTGGGGTCTGTATTTCCTAAGGGCAGCTACTTGTGATGTTACGAAACTAGACAAACCCAATGTCTGTATGGTGTCACAGACATGTCACGAGACTAGTGAAACAGGTCCCAGGACTGACTTAAGGAATCATTGTGTGAGCGATGCAGCAGTAGATACAGGTTCAGGATGATATGAATAAGATATACACACACCCATTCGCTCCTTGACTAATGGACTTGTATACCTGAATATGCATATGGTTTATAGTCATCTATCATGGAAAATATGTGGCACTGGATTTAGTTTTAAGTTATGCATCACAAATTGCGAAACAACAAAAGTATATACCAGATAACTGGATGGGAAAATATATACAATTAGAGGCTCCAGCCTGTGTAGATCCATTGCATATTATAGAGGAAACCTATGAATGTTATGTTTCAGGAGTAGAATAGACATACATTGTATTTGAGGAAAACCATTACATGTTTGACCGATACGAAAGACCATAGCCTGGTGGACTAAGCTTTAACCCTTTCCTTGTAGCAGCCAATTCTGCTAACACAGCATCATACTACAGGCGGTCCCTGCCGCAACAACATTCCTACCACAAGTACCTTGTCATGTGTATTCTACCATAGTAACCGATGGCATATTGTTCTACTAAATCAAAGTCCTATATACCCCTTTGCCTTTGCCAAAACTGAACAGAATCAAACAAATTATTTCTGTATCGAAATTAATATCGAAACCAATGATCCCTGGTGGCATCAAGCTATAGCAGGAATGTCTACGATGAAGGAGTTAAAAGACGAGAACAAACAGATCAGACAGTCACTAAATCCCACAGAGGTACAGGGAGGGGAGAGGGTTGTGAGGGGAGTCCACGGGGACGGTTCTATATGGAGGTCCAATGTTAGCAGAACCCTCCAGAGACTGACTGGTACCAGCGGAGTCGGTAAATAAAAAACGTACAGCCCGACAGTTACCAGCAGCGAAACGCCACTAACATAGACCACATGGGGGGCCTTTGACATACATAACTAATCTGTTACCGTAGAAACAAAGGTCTACGCAAATATATTCGCTTTATTACATTCTTTATACTGTATAGGATGACCGCGCAAGTATAGTATTCCCAAACAAGGTTTATAAGAATACCGTCATTAGTTTCTCCACTGCTTTTATGAAAGAGTTATATTCTCTTTTATCTGCTGTAGTCCCCCTCTTAGTCGAATAAGTAATTGGGTGGGGTCAGGTGGGGTAATATTTATATAAATATGGGCAGTGAATATTGTGTAGCTTGATATCGATGGGTATTTGAGCAGGAAGGAGTAATTAATGTAGATATGAATGGGCAGTTGGGCAGGGTAGGGTAACATGGATATAGGATCACATTTGGGTAGTTTGGGGTCATGCGGAAAAGGATAATGAGTTTGGCAGGGTGGGACTACCTGAATATGGATAGGCAAAGTTGATGGGCAGTTGGATCAGGCGTGATGTTTTGGAGGGAGATCAGTCCTCACGGTCATCGATCCAATTGAGATGGCACAGAGGTTAAGTAAGGTGATTTATTAAGATGCTGGCTTATTTCACATGGATTGATTGCCTGTTTACCAAACATTTATACAGACTACACTACTCTGGAGAGCGCCCTCTACCCTCTACAACGTATTGCACCATATACGAACCATGTTGGCTCTGAACCCTTATGGAATGATCCATGTAGTCTACACTAGTGTAACCACTACAGCCAAAACTCACGTAAATCTTTTCATATGACAACAGTCAATGCTTGTGTAACTATCTTTATTTCCATATATTCAACACATAGTAGCCTAACTAGTTTTAATCAATATATGTGTTAATAACCAAGATGTTGAGGATTTTATTTGTATTCTTAATTGTCTGTGTCAAAAAAAATGTAAGAGGAAAACGTCAGAATGAGCAGATACAAAATACGGCTGGCTTTCTCCGGAGTTCCGGCTTCATAGTGGATGATGCTGGTGAATATAATTCGTCCTGTCATTCTGTCCACGTACTCGTATTTGAAGCTGGATATTGGTCTACAGAGCCATTTCAAACAGGCCCATGCAGTTAAGTGCAGACGGCGGCAGCGTCCAACGTCACTATGAAGCCAGTTTGTGATCGCCCGCCAAGCGAGGTCCATACCTGCATGTTGATTATTACCTGATGCGGTATCACCTACTTGGAATATATCTCCCCTGAATAATAGTATTTTTTCAGGTCATATTGACTACCCATTGCCTCTTGTAGGCCTATATAGCGAATGCCTAGGATAGCATGGCTTGCTCATCTGGAGGCGATAGAGTGGCTCGAGTCTTAATCACCAAAGGTCTTTCCCCGTCTAATAAGCTAGCGTCATAAAATATAATCTGCTGCATCTACATATATAGTCTAGCCTAATTGTGGAATCCATGACAATTGAAGTAACTGAGGGATGATAGAAGAACTGGTAGAAATAAGTAGTTGTCTTTTATCTAATGTGATGCAGGTAATTTGACGGTCCATTTTATGTTAGTACACAATTAGCATGCTGAATTCTGTCATGTTTCTAGTGCATATAGAATCATAGATCAGCAATTTTACTGATCTATCCTTGAAAGACATATTCATCTGTAAACATCTATTACATAGACTTACAGTCGAGCTGCTGAGATCATTAATGCCTGAAGCTGTGGCCATCTACTGTCAATGATGTCTCTCCAATGGAGTCATAAGGTTAAAATACTATTTTCTCATAGCTTGAATGGAAACGGTCTGTCTTTTTTTACTAGATTGAAAACCTGTTCATTCAATAACACTCAGGCTATCAAAAACTTTATGGAGTGGGTTGATCTAAAAACAAATCCAATTTTAATCTCGGTTAAGTGGGCCAGTGTTTAACCCTCTTAATAACCACTCAGAAATGGCGGTATTTACGAAAATACCGGCTGCAACGTCTCGCTCTGAGGTGCCGAGGCGCACTCCCCCGCTTAGCGGCCAATCCGCGTATCAAAGGCTGCCGTTCGCTTGGAGTGATTTTGCTTAGGACCGCGCAGAAAAACGTCCACAGCGCGTTAATTGATGTAGAAAGGGGTCAGGCCACCCAACAACAATCTCCACCACATATCGATTCGTAACTGAAGCCAGACAAGCCAGCCGCCATTGATCGCCACAACTCGGCCGTTACCATGCCGACCGAGTGCTGCCTCCTGGGAGACGATGTGAGTTTTGTTGTCCTGATAGGGTCAGCAGACAGACTTAGCCTGTGAAGTCTGACTTGGTTGGCTTTGGGTCCTTGTCTGTGCCACACTATTCCTTGGTGAATGTGTGCTTTGGCTGGGATGACATAGATAGTATGTCATCATTACGTTGAATTTTTTATGCGACAAAATTATGGTGCCTCTCATTTCTTGCCATTCATGCCACCTTAGTAACGACTATCTTTGAATATCTAGCTTTTGCCTGTATTCTGCTGTCTGCAATGTCACTTTCTCTTAATATTTGTTATAAATGTCACTTTCTCCTACCAGTCATTACTTTCAATATCTACGGTGCTTTCTCAATTAACAATTTCCCTAAACCTCTACCTTCAATCTTTCCACTGTTTTCTGATATTACCGCAATTCTTTCAGCTGGTCTCTGGAACGTCCACAACGCTCATTTTCCTGCTCCTTTCTACAGGTGTCTCTAAACTCTTCCCTTGAATTAATCTGTATGTTGCTTTCTATAATAATGTCATAATTTCTGAAGACTTGTCTCCTTGTCTTCAACTTACCTACAAGTACTCCACTGCTTACTAACTGAAACACTTGCATTATATATTCATCCTGTTTTCTCTGAATCACTGGCTCTGCATTAAATCTTTCTAATGTATTCTCCATACAATATTTCTTTCTGAAAGATTCATGTCAATTGCTATCAATATGTCTGCCACCCTCGCCTACGGCATCATCTCTCAGCTGTTTTCGTCACCATATCTGTTTTCTCCACTATTTTTCCATCACCTCCAATTCCTTGTGAGTGATGCCTGCCAGCTGGTCCCATTATAGAAGCGAAGGCTAAACAAGGCAAAGTACAGTTTCTCAAAGTAAGCTTGAGTGACTCTTCAAACTGGCTTTCAAAAACTGGGGCGACGACACTGGAGCCAGAATCAAGGATCAGTAATCCGTCCCCGGAAGGGAAAAAGGCAGATGATTTGTCAAGTTGGGTCGACAGTTAATCACTCTTAAAACGAGATCAACTACCGTCGCACATTTCTTTGCATTCAGAGAGGATGTAGCATGAGCTGGTGAATTGAATAAGAACCTTGAAATCTCGTCTCAATATGACTCGTGTTCAAATCGGGCATCGATGAAAATCGGGCATATAGATGACACGTTCATATTTTCACGAGAGACCCATGCTCCTACTTCAGCAAACAGGTTTTAGTGTCTGTCTATATAGATGAACAACTATCGCTCTGAAGACCTACTCAATTCACCTACATGTATCTTCCGATTTAAATGGAAATGCGTTGATGTTTTGTGCAAATTGATGATAATAGTGATGGCACACAAACATATTAATGACAGGAATTTCATTCATGAGATCAAATGACCGCAATCAAACTTGATCTGAAGGTAATGCTGCTTTCCTGCTCATATAGTGGGCATTCTGACAGTTTTCCCGCATACTTGCAAACAAAATGGACTGTGGCTTGCACCATGTCAACCTCTCTCAGGTTTTGACATACTTGGAGCGGGAACGCTATATGTTCAGTTTATGATATATCTTGAACCGACATCTATTATATTACGTTTTGAAAATAATTAAAAACGAATACCAGCTGATCGTGTAGCCCCAAGTTCTATTGTAGATAACAAAGCTACCACTTGGAACCTCTCCTCTGCTGACAGCATGCAATGCTTCCATTATAGGCCATAACATGACCTGTTTAACAACATGGGATCTTGATGGACTTCCCCCATGGTGGCAACAGGAGAAATAACGTCCCGAGAGGGCCACTAATCATTCTAATATAGAGCACTCAGTAGGCCTTCTCTACAGGCAATTGGGTTCCACAGTCTTACACCAGAAAGGCTTCCTCTATGGCGCCCAAACTCCACACTTTATTGCGTGTGGAAAGATTGTGCACACTAATATCATGTTGCTGTGACATCCTCCGCAGTTTGCGTGTATATGGGGCCCATCTATTTATAAAGAGCAAGGTAACCCTTGTGTGATATTACAACAGATCAATGCACTCATTTTACCAGGGAATCCGGAATGTTGAAGATGAGGAGGGAATATGTAATGAGCAAATCCAAACGCAGTCTCGAAATGGTACGGGCGGTGAAAGGGCAGTCAGAACCCTACACTGTGCCCTGTTTCAAAAGGATCATTGCTATTATTTAATAGAATAATCTCAATATGACGTACATCCATCACTATGTTGTTTATGAAAATGGCCCCAACCCCCTTTATCGGTATCCTGGATCCGCCTCTGTATTTGTCACCCAAGCGTCAAGCGAGATAACTACCTTCCTACACCTGCCCAACTCCAACCCATATCACAGTATAATTCAAACCAAAATGGCCAGCTTGGATGACAACTAACAGGTCCTCCATTCGCCACCCACATCAGCGAAGTACCGTACACGAGTGATAACCGACTACATACTGCATGGTTCTCTGAATACGATTACTTCACAAAAAAAGACCCACATTGACATGTAAAGCTGGAATGGTTGTGCATTGGGATTCAGCGGATGCAACACCCACGAGCTATCAATCACTCTAGCTAACTGCGAGTGGGTGGAGTCGGACGCGTGCCTCGAGACACAGCGGCGCCAGGGAAATCACATAATGTCTCCCCAGCCTTTCGTCAGGTGGCGCCACTCCGCCAGCATCGACCAGAAAATGGCCGCAGGGCGACTGGAAAGCGGGGCGCATAATTCATGTTAACAGCGACCTGGCAACAACAACCTTCCACTTCTTTTCACAGAAATGCACATGGGCTGCATGTGATTCGGTAGGCTGTGAAGTTAGTTTTAATAGACGATAATTTATGGTTTTCATAGCCTCATTCTGAACATCTTCGTGGCGGCATTTCACGTCACTGCTTCATGTTGTCGCCTAACTCGCTATGACGAATCTATTCTTTTCAAAATTTCATGCTGTTTTGACGTAAATGTTATGGCAATTACACTTTCGTAATATCGACCGATAACAACCTTACTACAATGGAAAAGGCTCTGTGATGATTGATCAGTGATCTTTATTGAGTGAAAGACAAGCTCAGATGCATAGTCTAGAGGAGGTAAAGTATCCACCCTTAATCTGTTCGTTCTCTCCATAAGAATTTAGGAGTGAACGGCTCTCCTATGTAAACGGCCCGGTTTTGCAAAGTTTGTCAAACTTACCTTAATTTTGGGTAGTTGAGTCAAATTGTGGCTTGTTAAGTTGTAGGAGTGCTGTACAAGTGCTGTTATTCAAATATAAAGCTTAATTCCCTGTGATGTTACCTCCATGTGAGGCTACTCACACTGCTTCAGTCATTTTGTTTGAACTGAGGCTACTTCCGATCACTGCTGGTAACTGGTGATTTATATCATTGTTCAGTTAGTGAACATTACTTCCTTAATGAGCTGTTAACTGGTGTGTCATACTGTGCAATTTAAGGACCAGTAATAGGAGAAAACGCCCTAACTGTGGCCGAACTATGTCTTTAAAATAGTTCGAGGTCACATATTCCCGACGTTCACCCCGACGCCTTAGTCGAAGGGGCGAACGTCGCCGATAGGTGACCGAGAACTAAGACCTAGTTCTGGCCACAGTAAGGGCGTTTTCTTATTATTACATACCTTTATCCGATCAGAAAGACGCCATTTATCGAGTTCTTAAGTCACAATCGCTCCATGTTGACACTGTCTGCTACGAACTGGAAGTTGCGCATGATGTGGGCGTTGCGCATGCGCGATAATACGTCACTCGCCGAACGGATGTTTGGTTGCAATTTGGTAGGTGTGCACTTAACAGAAAATGCGATTGGAGAGCAGAGGGAGTATCGCCCGGGAATCAGCGTAATCATGTCTGTGTGTCCCCCGTTGCGGCCCAAGTCGAACGGCGTGTTGTTATTATCGATGGATTTTGTATATCTGACCAATTTAAACTCGTTGGCTACCTCGATATTTGGTCAATACGCACTTGTAGTTGTTACGGGGGGCATGTATCGCGAGTTTAAAGTCGTGATTCGACGACATTCACCATGTTGTTTTTGGTCGCGATGACATCGATTACGCACGCTTATCGAATAGCAGAGTCTAGGCTCGATGCACGGTAGAATTGTGCAGTACGACACAGCGCACCATAGTGGGCCGTAGTCGCGATATACTTCACCCCCGTGAGAGGGCCGTATTTGACTGACGTTCGCACATAGGTATGTAATAATAAAGATGGCTGAACTGAAAAGAAGGGCAGTTTTACTGGAAAATTACAGAACACAGTTTTAAAGCAACAGATGCCTAGTTTGAACGTTGGCGAAGACAAATGGGTATATATCTATCGATTCATTTTTTTTTCATACATGTCAGACTGCATCCAGTCTGGAATGACAAGCCAGGGTTGGGGTGTATGGAGTCAGCACCCGGACCTGTTTGGGGACAGGGCCGGGTATACTGGCTAAGTCTAGTGTTAAGAGAGGTTATGCTAGTTTTACACCATCACCCCCCCCCCCCCCCCCCCCCCCAGTCCCGACAGCCTCAAGATGGCGTTGTCGTATCTCGATGGCTATTTCCAAGTCCACCTTATGTTGTCAAGGGTGTGAATCGTATGTCGACTTGGCTGTCAGGGAGTTGACGGAACAGTTTCTGACTGTCAAAAAATCCACCACGAGAGTCCTGGCAACCACCCGGGGTTTATGACCGCTGGGGTTTGGCTCAAGTCAATGGGGCTTCCACCATAGACCTCAACTCACCTTATGTCGACGGGCTCTGTGATCGTAAGTCAATGGGCTTCAGTTGGGGACTTCTCACAGAGGCTGTTGACTTGAGTCTGGTCCTGTTGGGAAGCCCGACGACTTATAGCTTGTCAAATTCATCACAGCCAACGCGCGTGCCATGGGGTAATAAAGCCCATCAACTTTCATTGAGCCCCTGCATGAGTCAGTATCAGAACATCAGGAAGCAGCACCCACTGTAGAGCCCAAGTCTGCGGAGGCAGACGTCCACTTCCAGAAGCATCCTGAACTATATTCCAAATGGCTGCAGGGCTTCTGCAACGCCTCCCTCAAAGACCAGCTGTAGATGGAGAAGATGGCTGCACACCACAAGAATCCAAAACCTGGTATGACAGTATGTGGACAAAGCTCGGCAAAATTTGTAAACTTGTGTCCAAGTCTGGCCAGGGTGCAGAAATGCTGATGTCAATTGAGGGGTGGATCTAGGACATATTCAAATTCCTGGTCGCACTGTAGCACCATTCAAGCAAACAGACAGTCCCAGTGGTACCCAGTTGTCCTGTGCAAGTGTTCCAGGCCTGCCGTCTTCTGTCACTTCAAACGACAACCTTCCAACAGCCACATTGCCACCAGTAATGGCATCTTCTGCAGGGGCAGGGGCTGAGCCTGAGCCTGGCACGCTAATGAATTTGCTCCAGACACGTGTATATAGATGATATGCTTAGCAAACTGCAAACTTTAACCACCAGACTAAAGTTCAAACAAACTGCAAGAACACCACTGGTTTGAGGCAGAGTGGCATATCATCAGTATTCCTCAGGGTCCCCTGGGATATTACACCAGAAACAAACAAACCTCAGTGTTCTTCAGGAATGTCAGGCGACCAACAACTGGGAGTTGGCAGCAGCAAGACTGGTGGTACCGTGGTTTGGGGGAGTGCAGCAGACATCTCAGCAGCAGCAGTCTCAGCAGCAGCAGTCTCGGTCGTCTACACATCAGTGGCAGCCGCCTCCATCACAGTGGCCTGCACACGTTATGTCCCAGCCATGTGTGTGGACTCCAAAGACAGGCGTAGGGTGCAGCAGCAGTTCCCGACTGTGGACATTGCCTGCCCACCGCCACCAACTGCTCCCACATCCTGGCTGCCGTCCACATCCACACAACAGCGGTCTGCCTCCACTGATCCCGGCCATCCACATCCATGGAGAGGTGATTGTCGTCGGATGATATATCGTTCACCCAGCTGGTTGGATCCCCGTCGTTTTCATCACTATTTGGATCTAGCAGTGGCCAAAGCAATGTGACCAGCCCCTCAACACTTGCAGCGCTGTTGGGCATGCTTACCACACCCCCAAGCAGAAAGAGGAGTGATGCCACTGATAACTGATATCTTCATTACATTTTTTATGTGCATTTCTTGCCTTGTGAATTGTTTTTTGTTAATAAATTTCTAAACTGAAGTTCACTCTCATTGTTTTTCCTTATAGAAAGCATAGAAAGTAACTGTAAAAATTAATGACTACTCAAACCTCCAACTTTGAAACAAATTTACTCATAATTGAAACAAATAACTTGCAATGAATTAATTTTGAATTGAATAGAACAACTCTAACTTGGAATTAAAAAACACTTAACTCAATATCTTACGTAGTATTGGTGCTAATTTTATTACAAAAATAGACAACAGAAGGCAAAGTGAACACACTGGGAGGGCACTATAATACATGTTCTGAGACTGCTGCTGCTATTGAATCTATTCTACGCCTGCATGATTCAGAATCAGAAGACAGGAAGCAGCACCCACTGCGGCACTACCCCAAGAAGGGATTAATATGAACTTCTCTGGAAGCGGAAGTTGCTCCTAAAAGGAGCAAGATAGTCCCACGGTTCTACACCAACATTTCTGAGGAAGAGAAGGAGCAAACACACTTGGAGACACTGAGGAAGCCTCGTAGAGCACACTTTTATACATTGAGTATGCTGTCAGGAAGCTGCCTTGGAGATGTCAGGGTGCAAAAAGGGGGGGAGGAACCACATTGGGCAGTAACTTACCTTAAGTGGCCTTAACTGGACCTGTGCATCATAAATAATCATAAGTGAACGGGTTCAGAATCGTGGCCAATGTAAGTGACCTTACTAGCTTTTAAGGAAACTCGACGCACTGCAGAGCCACGGCGGTGTGCCAACCAGATCCCGACAAGACCACATCCATCTACGGCTGCCTCGACTCAACACGGTGCGCCTTAAGTTGGTGGCCTATTTTGGGCTGAACAAAGAAAAAACATAAAAATGTCATAAAAGTTCCACGTCGACTTATGATTTGCAAAATAATCACTGTTGAGACTGTCGGGGTGATGGTGTTAACCTAGCATTAGTAGAAATATTTGTGATACTATTAAAGATAGACTTTCAGCATACTGCAAACATTATACCTTCACTATCTCAGTATCTGCGTGACATGATGTGGAAAGTCAGTATTTTAGAGTCCTGGGGGAGTGTCCAGCTCACCATGACCAATCACTTTAGGCCAAAATATCTCATTGACCCACTGGTGCTTGACAAATTTAGACCCTCAAAGGCAGTTGTAGAAATGGCTAGTTGGCTGGGTCCCCAGTTGGTTGCAACGAATGCCCCACTGACTGGATAAACCCTAAAGCCTGATGCCCATCTACCAATTGAGGGATGAACGATTAGTTCCCAAATCGTATAGGAGTCGGTGAACTTGTCGCAGGCAAATTACGTAACCCCTCGCTCGACCCGCGGCCCTCAAGGAGAGGGGCTGGTGGGTATTAGTCCTAAGCAAATCAGTCTGCACTTATCGACAGACATACAATTATGTACCCCAGACAAAAAATGTCCATAACTATCAAAACCTGGTTAAACAAATGCGTTACCGTATTTGCGTTACTAAGCTTTATTTACCGTCATTTTTAACCACGTTACGTTACCTAAGAAGACGTTACCCATCAAAACGTGTTAAGTGCATTATGCTACCTAAGAACACATTATTTTACATCCTAGCCACGTTATTGCATTACCGTTACCTCGTTACCTTTCTAACCACGTTGCCATCCTAACCCTGTTACTGCATCACAGTTACCACATTACCATTCTTACCATGTTACCATGTTACCATACTAACCATGTTACTATCCTAACCCTGTTACCACGCTACAGCACTCACTTACTAGTACTTACCAGTACTCACCAATCCTCACTCACCAGTACCTAGTCACTCGGTATGCGTCACTCAGAAAGGGCCACTCAGTATGTATCACTCAAAATTGGTCACTGAGTATGTGTTACTCAGAATGGATCACAATGTGAGTGACACCCATATGCGAGTACTCACTCACCAGTTCTAACCAGTCCTCATTTAACAGTACTTTCCAGAACTCACTCACAAGTCCTGCCTCACCAGTACTGACTCACTAGTCCTGACTCACCAGTCCGCACTCAACAGTCCTCACACAACAGTCCTCACTCATCAGTCCTCACTCACCAGTTTGCACTCACCAGTTCTCACTCAATAGTATTCACTCACCAGTACCCACCAGTTCTCACTCATTCTACGGTCCTCACTCACCAGTCCTCACCCACTAGTTCTCACTCACCAGTCCACACCAGCTCTCACTCACCAGTTCTAACTAACCAGGCCACACTGAACAGTCCTCACTCACTAGTCCCCACTCACCAGTCCTCGCTCACCAGTGACGACTGAACATTCCTCACTCAAAAATACTGAATCACCAGTACCCACAAGTTCTCACTTACCAGTCCTCACTTAGCAGGGCCCACCAGTTCTCACTCACCAGTCCACACTCACCGGTCCTCACTCACCAGTCCTCACTCGCCAGTCCTCACTCACCAGTCCTCACTCACCAGTCCTCACTCACCAGTCCTCACTCACCAGTCTGCACTTAACAGTCCTCACTCAACAATCCTCTGTCACCAGTCTTCACTCACCAGTCTGCACTCAACAGTCCTCGCTCAACAGTCCTCACGCAACAGACCTCATTTAACAGTACTTATATGAAACGTCCTGACCATGCTGTACAAGTCACAGAACGAGATGGTAATTTACGGTTTGTACGGAACGAGGCATTTATGCCAAGTTCCGTACAAACCGTAAATTACCATACGGCATGGGTATGGGTATATAGCATGGGTATATAGTCACCAGTTTTTACTCATGGACACTCACTTACAAGTATTTACCAGTACTCACCAGTCCTCACTCTCTAGTACCTAGTCACCCAGTATGTGTCACTCAGAAAGGGCAATTCAGTATGGGTCACTCACAAAGGGGTCACCCAGTATGGGTCACTCAAACGGAGGTCATTCAGTAGGTGTCATTCTAAGTAGCACAACTTAGCCACTTTCTGAGTGACCCATACTGGGTGACCCATTCTGAGTGAACCATACTGAGAGACACATTCTGAGTTACCCCTTTTTGAGTGACACATACTGAGTGATGCATTCTGAGCAACCCATTTGAGTTTCACACACTGAGTGACCCATACTGAGTCACATATACTGAGTGATCCTTTCTGAGTGACATATTTTGAGTGATCCATTCTGAGTGACCTATACGATTGACCCATTCTGAGTGACACATACTTACTGACCCTTTCTGAGTGACACCCAATTAGTGACCTCATGTAAGTGACACATACTGAATGACCCTTTCTGAGTGACCCATACTGAGAGATACATACATAGTGACCCTTTCTGGGTGACACATACTGAGCCATTCTGAATAACACATACATAGTGACCCTTTCTCAGTGACTCACACTGAGTGACCCATCCTGGGTGACCCTTTAATCAGAGCTAGAAGAGGAATGCGGTAATGTTACCATGGTAAAGGTAATGCAGTCATGCGGTAGAATAGTTAAAACGGTAGCGTGGTTGGAATGGTAGCATAATAGTGGGGTTAGAATAGTAATGCGGTAACGGTATCACGGTAACGGTAGGGGGCGGAGTGGTAATGGAGCTAAAATGGCAAAATGGTAACAGCGTTAAGATTTTAGTGTGTAAAACTAACGTGGTTAGGGTGTAACACGATTAGAATAGTAATGCGGTAATGCGGTAACGCTGTAACAGGGTTAGAATGGTAATGCTGTTAGAAATGGTAACGCGGTAACAGGGTTAGAACAGTAACATGGTAATGGTAATGCTGTATTGAGGTTACATACTTAGGATGTAATGCAGTTAGAATGGTAACAGTAATGGGTTAGAACGTTTACGCTGTGGCTGAGTAAGAATGGTAATGCGGTAACTGGGATAGAATGGTACCACAGTAATGGTAACATGGTGACTGGGTTCGAATGGTAATGTGGTAGCGGTACGCTGTAATTGGGTTAGAACGCTAACGCGGTTAGAATGGTAATGCGCTAATGGTAACGTGAAAATTGGATTAGAACCGTGACGGTAACGTGGCAATGGTAACGTGGTAACTTGGTTAGGATGTAACCGGAGAGAAATATAACGCATTCTTAGGTAGCGTAATGCAGTTAGAATGTAACGCTATATAACTCTAAGTAATGAGGTAACGAGTTTGTTTAACCAGGTTTTGATGGCTAGGGACATTTTTTTTTAATACTTTTGGACATTTTGATAGTTATGGACATGATGAATGTCCGTAAGTCTCAAACCAAGTCATTTTTGATAGTTATGGACCGCAAAAATGTTCATTCTTTCACGATTATTCACATTCTCATAATTCCTGACCAATTGCCTCGGCAATTGCCGCGGGAAATATTCGATAAAACATCTCACTTACCAGTTCTCCTGTATTACGGTACAACTGTGTCAGCTCGTGTCGGCCACCAAATCAAGCCCCATTTCCCAACGTTCCGTTGTCGGCGACTAGATTTATCAACATGTTGATAAACTTTTCACCACCGATTTTGGAACATAGAAACCACAAATTATCGGTGACAAAAGGATGTCTGAAGGAGTTGGTTCACTAATCGGTGGCTCACCCTTGCCTAGCTGTCCTACATCTACCGACTTCGGCCGACTCCGTTAGGATGCCTTGGCTGAGACAAATTACCGTCCGTTTGTCACCGGCAAAGGTACATAAATGTTCCGAAATCGGTAGATGGGCATTGGGCTTAACCTTTTAATTGTTATTGGGTGCGGAAACTCTCAGATTCGTGCCTGGAGAGATTAGAGGTTGAAGAGGTTACATAGACTCTGAGCTTGCTGCAAAAACCCATCAAACCTTTCAATATCTGTGTGCCAGTACTGTGATATTTGTAAGGCACAGAGAACCAGTGTCTCAGTGTCAAGTTGAGGAGTGCCCATGTGACCATGACCGATCATTACAGACAGAAATACCCAATTGACCTCCTGAAGCTTGATACATTTAGACTTTGCAGAGGCAGTTGTAGAAAGTTAGCTGGTTGCCAAGTTGGTTACAAGAAATGCCCCACAGACCGGATATAATCCATACCTATAAATTGTTATTCATCTATAACTCCACACTTATTCATCAATGATGAACATACCATTTGTTACTAGCTAAACTTGTACTTTAGAATGAGTGGGAACTGGTGTTACTGATTAGCATAATGATAATTGGAGGTCTATCTCAATAATCGCTCTTCCTGTCTCCAAGTGGTGACCACAAATATAATAGTTACTCTACTACTATCGCTTACGTTTGGTCATACAGCTCTTATTTGAACGTAATATTACAGAAACCTCTTGGATGTCACTCGATATTGTTTCCAATTGACCTTCATTCATTAATGACATTCGTTGATCTTCATGTGTGACTCATATTTCCCGCAAGTTTCAAGTGACCTTACTCGTATCTTACCTTTGTGTAGGCTGTATCTTTTGATAATGTGACCTTTATCATGCAACATGCAACTTTGCCTTTAACGTTACGCACTTGCCTTTAATTGGTAAGTCATCGTCACACAACCTTCGCTTAGTCTGAAGCGGAGCATAAGATTGTTTAGATGAACTATATTCAGAGATGTGCCAGTAAATATTAGTCTGGAAAGGATACGAAGAATTCTAATTATTAGTTCTCCCTCTTTATAATTACCGGGCAG
Source organism: Alentia gelatinosa (assembly GCA_950022655.1). NCBI lineage: Eukaryota > Metazoa > Annelida > Polychaeta > Phyllodocida > Polynoidae > Alentia > Alentia gelatinosa. The sequence goes on along the minus strand of OX465579.1, from coordinate 52,566,050 downwards.
ATTAGGTCATTCCATTAAAGATATATATTAAAGTCCTTTTGATCGCAATAATCATCCCAAGACCCGGTAAAAGAGATCTTTCTGAGCCTGGTTTTTCCCATGACTGGTAGCTTATATTAAGGCTAAGGGCTCCTGAATAAACCATCCAATTTAATTCACTGTAGACTCTAACTTGGCCTTCAGGATAGATTGATCACTGGTTAGTGGGGTAGATACGTCTAAAACTCCACGTAGATTATTGACAGGAAGCGGTGATGGATTCGGCTGTCAGTGGAACGCTCACATGGCTGGATGGACGGCATGGGTGGTCGCCCAACGACCTGGTCGCGTGGGCCTGGTGTCAGAAGATATCTCCTGTTTACAAGAGGAAATATAGGTCAACTACTGAATTATTTCTAATATCATCATTATACATGTACACCTGTTGTATAAACATTAGGTGTATGGGTACACGCTGTGCATGGTGTTTTTTTTTGTAGACCTCGTGCAACGCCCACCTCAGTAGCTCATCATGGTTTTTACATCATGTTTATCCTGTCTTCTCAAAGTAAATACATCTATATCTATATCATCTATATCATATTTATTCTTGGCCGTTTATTGCGCATATTACATCATGGGCAATTCTATAGAATCGTATACTGGGAAACTTGACGTCAAGAGATGGAAGTATCTCAGCAGGTGAAGTAAATTCGTGTGGTTTACTGTTGCGCTGCATTTTTCTCTGTTATCCTCATTCCGTAGATTGGATATTACACTGATATTGATAAGGACAGTTGACAGTTGTTACAATTAAACAACTTGTTGTGGACAGCATATTACAATCTTTAATTACATGCCAAGACAATGCCATAGCTACCAAATCATGTAAACTGTATATTTGTTACCCGGGACGTCACGTCTAATCAAAACATGGCCAGCGGAACTCCCAACTTAAAATGCCCATGCCAGACGTGTATCGTGTATCGTCAGGTAACATTCTGTTTTTAATCAGTGCTCAGCTTACTGAAAGGCTTGGAAATGGATAGGTTGGCAATAGCTTGGAAATACAATTACGAAGTTTGAAAAATTAATGCCTTCGGTTTTAACCAGGTCGGTAACTTTATCAGTGCTGTGGCTGGCTACCTGTAGTCTACCTGATCCTTGCATTTACCGGCCAAACGTAAACTGCGCAGGTAGAACGGTGTTGTAGCTAAGCTGGGGGGCTTCTCATTTACTACACAACAAAAACTGCATAAAGATATCGGAAAACACTTAAAACTCGCAGCCATATTTTTTTTCTATCCCAGAGGCCTCTGGTACACCACATGTTTACCAACGGGTGAAGAAGGCAAGTGCGAAGCGGCCAAACAATTCTAGGTCGGAGTTTTTTCGCTATCTGGCGAGGAGAGGATATGGCCTCCGCAGCAGTCAGAGTCTGACCTACCTCTATGTGCTGCTGAGATCTGCTTTGAAAGTTGTATGTCCTATCCTCAGCTCACGTAACTTAAGTAATTTTAAACAAGCACAAACACTAGTCTTATGCTTAGTCATGACCAAGCACAGAACATAGGAATGTATGGTGTATCTCAAGTCTGTAGCTGCAAAGTCCCTGCTATTATCAACAAGCAGTGATAATATCGTGAAATTCAAGCCCAAATCAATTTACGGACCTTTCATTGATTCTGGTCTGGTTGTAGCTATGATAAATAAATACAGGGCGATTCTAGTTTAGGAAGATTAATGGTCTGGGCTGTTACAATGTTTTGTGTTTTGGGCACTAGCAACGACCACGTTCATATCGTGAAAACAAAATTTATTGCATATGGGTTATGCTTGGCCATTTTTTTTAGTATTTCCTTGTTGCAAGAGAGCGTGTTACATCATGGCGAAATTTGATGTAGAAGATGATGATGTGAAGAAGGAAGTATAACGATTTGGCGTGACCATTCCTCAAACTATGACATGCAATCCAGCACTCTTCCGACTGCGCCACCCTGCTTTTATTCTATGCTGTTGTAAATAAATTCTTGCATAACTATATAATTATATGAGAACTATGCAATACTTTTATGTTTACTCTGAACACCAAGGTTTCTATGATAGGTCGCAATTAATTATCCGCGTAGACCCCTCCCCAACGCATATCAATGGTTAGAAAGGCAATCCGCAATGCTTCGTGACGTTGGTACTAATATTAAGAGACAGAGATTCATGAAACTGTCATATGGTATGACAGTCCTTCACTTCTCTTGTTTGGGACACTGATAACCGGTTCCGCTCTGTTTCCGTGGAGAAACTTCACTCCCCTTTTCCCCCAACCCCAAAAGATACTTCACTCGTCTACAGACTCCACCTATCTTGGCAGGTATACAATCCTGCATTTCAACTCCGCACAGCCTAGTTCGTGTTGTGTGTATTCAATTCACTTTCACATCTCGCTTATAGTAATACACCAGCAGGTTGTTGAGAAAGGCTCTCTTTTTTGGCACTGTGCCACACCGTGCTCAGGTATGCCGTGTCTGAGATACGAGACTCTATCGAACAGGGTAGAGGAAATACCCATGTTCAGCTGAAAATCTCAGCTGAATTCAGAACATATTCTGTATTTTCACCATGTATGACATAGGTAGCAAAGATACCCAGTGTCAGACATAGAGCGTCAGATATATTCTGTTGTTGAAGCGTGTTCGTTTCAATGACGTCCAGGAAACCAGTGTTCGAGAATACTAGTAAATGAAAAAACTAGTGTCCCAGGTTTACGAACCAGCTGTCTGTAACCCGTCCTCGTCATTCAGTCACAATGGGAGGGTTAGGGGAAAGCTGTGAGAACAACAACTCATAGAGTCCAAGGGTTGGCAAGTGATTAATTACGCTGATAACAATATTCCTACCACCGTTACGCCACAAACTGTTCATTTGGTATTCCCATAGAACGGCCATTGTATATATGTGGTGAGGGCGGCGAATTAAAATAATTCTCAAATAAAAAATGACCAAATCGAGCTGTCCCCCCACTCTGGAGAAACTAATGTCCTGTGGTTCTGAATCTTATTGATTCTCATTAGGGCTCGAGAGTTTAATAGTTTTAGTAAATGGTAATATTTCCCGACTAACTATCAGAAAATTGTACCCGAGGAGCATTGGGTTAGGCAAATAGAACACAGGGGAAAATCATAGAGGTGATTTGCTGGTCTGGTTGAGGGGACAAATAAGGTATTTTATTGCCTGATTTGTTTTCTTCAAATTTTTCTACTAGGGTGGGTAGATCTATCTCCGCAGCGCGCTTTCATTGAAAATGCCTTTACTTTTAGTCTCAACACGGGAGGTAGCAGTGCTCCCAGAGGTAGTCTCACATGACAGAGTGGCTGTCATACGTGGCAGATTTAATTTTCATGGTCATTCTAGAGAGCAGCGAGCCGTGACGAAAGCGCGACTGCTGGGAATTCCCATGTGGCCAGTGGTTCGTTTTAAATTCACTGAATAAAGTAGACTAGCTAATATGAGCACCACATGTCTGTATTGTAAGCCAGCCAAATACATCGTCAAATCCTGGGAGATCTAGACTCTATTATTCCATTGCCATTGTTAGCTACATGTAAATATCTCAATCTTAGAAATCTGGATATCAATATTTTGGAATGATATTGAATTCTGGTAGTAAGCGATGTGATTGTATGAACTTCTATTTAATTCTAGGCAATACACTTTTACTTTTCAATTGTGTGTGACCATGTGTATGGGAGAACACTCCTCGACAATATGGTGATAGTGCCCATCTTATATTTAAGGTAACGACCACTAGGATCGATGGGAGAAGAACAAGCGAAATATTTAGTCATAAGGCCACCCGTATTTCACATCCAAGGCTTACACAGGTAGCAGATAGTGTGGTTTTGCTGGTTGATGGTGATATCTTTAAACATGGAATGGTGGAAAAACATTCCGTTCCGATGCTGAGTGGTCACAAAAGCGGGCTGGTCGCCTGAATGAGCATCTCGATAAATAGGAGTTTATTTACGACGACTAGTGAAATTTTCTTCCCTTTTCCTGGACATCAATAATACACACACGCCATCAGCAATAGTGCTCAGAACACAGTACTGCATAGCAAATTAGCAGTGTATCACTGCCAGATCATAAATAATGTAAGAATCTAAACACAGATTGATTACAGGCACTAATAATGTAAAAATCACCCCTGACCATACCTTATCATCTAGAGCACTGCTTCTAACGCGGAAACGGCTTGATGGCACTCCTGTGTTGTGAGAGCAACAGGGCACTTCTCGATGACAGAAACGCCGCCAGGTGGCACATCGGCCGGCTATTTCGGGCAACATTGAAGATTTCTATAAATATGGTAATATTTACATTGTGGTTCTTTGCTGGCGTTTCTTGATGACCTTTTGGTGTGGTATTTTCTTAGAAACGCCAATGGCAAGCGTTGCTATGGCGACTGTAGTGTCTGGCTCGGAGGCAGAGCTGATAGGCTAGAAATGTCAGCAGGTGGGTGGGTGGGTGGGTGGGTGGGCGGGCGTTTGGAGGGGGTGGGGGCGAGGCGGATCGATAGAAGAGCTTGGCCTATAACACGCCTTAGAGCCAGTAGCACCATATACCCCGTCAATGACAACATACACTCTACCGGAGCAGTATACTATACATGGATCCCGACCGGGTTTCGCGCTAGGTAGGGATGTAAAGTGTAAACTGATGCGCCCAGGCAGCAATGGTGCAAGCTTATTGACTCTATTTTAGGATTACGGATTGTCGAAGAGAAGTGGTTAATCCAAACACACCTCTCTCATCGTGTCTGGTGAATGACGGTCTAAAATAATAAGACACTGGAATGTCTGGAGAGATCATTCCATAGCACGATGAGTGATACACTGTTTGTGACAAACTTTTTTTTGGTAACTCAATATTTCGCTTCTTTCCTAATTCTTCCAGAGCCAACCTCTATAGTTTGTTTGATTACTTTTGGTGTTTCTTCTTTTCCTTCGTGGGTAGCAACGCTATTTGCTCCTGCAAAACTCTTCTGTGAATGCGACCATATATATATCCTGATACAAACAGCAGAAAAGTTGATCATAAGATGGATCTTCATGGTTTAACAAGATGCAATTTACCAGAAGTTTAAACCTGCCTACACTACTGACAGGACGATACAGATGCCCCTGTGGGGCATTGGTTAGAGCGCGAGTGGCTATGGAGCCATATATGTATGGGGGATTGCCCGACACAGCTAGAGCTGAACCTGGGATATAACATCTGACCATGGATAACCAATCGATCAAAGCTTTATACGTCTAAGATCTACGTGTTGGTGGATGAAACTTAGTTTTAAACCCAGTAGCGTGAACAGAAACTCTCCGGGTGTTCTTCAGTGGTCCTTTGATTTCTCGTATTGCCTTTTTCAGGTAACACATAGTAGTTTATCCTATGGAATTAGCATATTGGTATTCCAGGTACTGGCGAAAATTATTTTCATTTATTACCCACCGATTACGGAGTCTCCATAGGAAATTATAGGGCACCTGGAATTAGCTACGCGGAGATTCTGGCATGTCAGAATCTCCTGCAGGAGATTCCGGAAAAATAGTCCTGCCCATAATGAGGTTGAATCATCATGTACTTCAAAATAAGTTTCTTGGATGTTCATTCAATGTTAATTATCTAGAATCAATCATAATAATCTCATTTACCATCAGAAGTCACTGTCATATCATACTTTGCATGCTAAAAGTACAGGTTAATGGCGAACTATATTATTGGTGCAAGTCTACACCTAATTACTGCCATACTTGACTGTTCTATGATGTCTGGAACTGAATGGCTTACAAAAACTTTTTAATTGCAATAGATTCGTTATTAATCTTGTAGGTGGGTAATAAATACAATAACGACTGGTTTTGTATACTACTGACCGTATTCTCCTCGTAGTTGACGACGTAATATCCTTGCTAATCGCTCGGATATTACTACGCGTCAACTACTCGGAGATTACGGCCACTCGTACACAAATCCAGTCATTATTGTGTATGTATACCATGAGGTTTCACTTATGGAGAGGACTATTACACCTGACGGAAATCCTTGCAGACATTCCAAAACCAGTTACATCTTTGAGATTCTATACATGTAAATGTGCACATTTTGAGAAATACATCATTTTCCTCATGAAGAATTAAAAGAGACAAAAATAGCAGTAATTAAAAGAAAGGGAGTTATAGGCCTTCTTTTTATTCCTCTTTATAAAGCCGTTCATATACAGCCACTGTGTATATATCTACATTGCTCTCACCATCAAAGTCATTTTTGGTAAATTTCATAGAAAAACGTTGTAATCCAAAGCCGCGGCTTTCACACCAAGCTTCTACAAGCTTTGCGAATTTAAAGCATTACTGAACATAGATTAGGGCGATGCACATAGAGGCAGCCCTTCTCATGATAGGCAGTATTGTCACAGTGATACATTGAATTTTTCTCAGAACAAAATAAGAAACATTCTTCCGCATAATTATGCATTTGGTACTTTTATCAAGTAACGCATGGAATTCTTAACATTTGATGTAAAAGAATACATGAAATCTACATGTCTCATCATATAGTACATCTTTGTAACTCATATGACCCATATAGGATATAAGGGCTTCCCTATAGGATACTGGTAAAAGATATACTATGTTCGAAAATATGGAATAATTCTAAAACCCATACAAAAGCATTATAAATAGCAATACATTTATGTCCTAGACCCCTCTTGGACTATAAGAGTGTGAATGAGAGAGAGGAACAGGCTTTAAAAAGGATCTATCGTAGACATTTAGTGTAAATTCGTATCCAGTGCAGTGTTTGTTTTACCCTAGTAAATGAGAATTACTTCTCAATGGTCTGCCCATCCTCTCTCTCACTCCCTCTCTCTCTCAGAGAACACTCGCTAACAGCTTTTTTTCATTTTCCGAAGTTTTAGTCCACAATGAAGAGTCCATATAGTTTATACACAGGCCACGAAAGTAGCACTCTTGTAAGACACTAGCTGTATAGTAGTAATAATATTATTATTAATAATTGATGATAATAATAATAATATAGGATTTACACTCGCCCCAGAACCAAATGTCTTGTTGAGAATATCACACCTCGCAGAGAATGTTATTGAGAGATTTTTGTTTTGAGATTCCGGTAATGGCGTCGAGCTTTGTACGGTGATAAACACTACAATAATTGGGATCCGTTACTGCAGGGCGAGGCTGGAGTTCCCGGCATTTCCAACAGCGATTCTACCGAAAGAACACTTCGTGATGTGCATTAATAGTAGTAGTATACTCAGCACTTTAAAATAAACAAATTTAATCCCACTGATCAAATCCACAAAGGAAAGTATTTTCCATCTTGGCTACGACGAAAATGCTGCAAAGCTTGTTTATTCGTTCAAAGACCTTGTTTCTTGTATACATATATTTTCCATTCACGTTTAAGTAAATCCAGTCTGGGCTATTATAGTGGTATGCATTCCGCTTAAACTGCATTTAGACTGGTGCTACTTTCACAGATTGGAGAGGCCTTCAAGGAGCGATGCTATGGACGTCTTACGGGAATACGGGAAGCCATTCTGTACGAGAAGCCATTCTGTACACATCCTTTGTGAGTGCTGACGAAAACATACACATCTCAAAACACACATATGGGTACTATACCCCAGCTCACCTCCACGTGGGTCGTATCTCGGTGCCGAAGGTAGGTTAAATTCTGTGCGGGGAATATAATAAGATTCACTGGGTTTGTTTTCATGGACAATGTAAGCAGACATTTCGTCTTTACTATGACACATGACTGGATTAAAGGGGTGTGGTGTGATGTAAAGGTGGTTGGGGTGTTGTGTCATGAGAGAGTTACATGATCATGTATTTTCTGCCATCTTGACACTGAATGACCCTACAAGGAGTTCGGGAACTCATACTCAAGTTAAATAGCCATCGGCTATCCACACCAAAAAGCACTCACAGCACACACTGGTTTATACCATAGAGTTACTGATGTATACATTACTTTGAGATACGTTTATAGCCACGAACGCACCCAGCTTTCTTTAGTAGTACACTATGAACAACAGTAGGATTTATCTTTGAGATTTTTTTCTTTTTTTCTATTTCTGTTTTGTTTCTCGGGGGATGAGATAGGATCAAATAGCTAATTCTAGATAACAACAGGTCTAAGGAGATGGGCGGAAAGGCTCGGTGTGTCTGTGTTTAAACCATAAAGATTAGAAACCATAAAGAGAATAGCAAGTGGAACGTGTGCACTGGGGCTCGCTACTGCGCACCAGGCATGCATGCATATATTTGTTGTAAGTATGAATGTATCTGCGGGTACAATCATGTATGCAAATATACCAGAAACGAAGTATTTGTGTGATTTAGTTTCATAGAGGTTATACTTGTTGTTTATACCACAAAGGCTCGATGTCCAGACAGCCATGGCAAAGACACCGACTGTCCATGTTCAGCGAGCCCTTGGTAGCACAATGGGGAGTGTGCCCCACAAAAATGCTCCCTCGGAGGTCCGCAGGGCTAATTCAAATAGGGGTATGATGTCATCACTTCGTGTGTAGGTTCACATTCGTACATGTAGGTGCCTGCTGCTCATGTATTCATGTACCGCTTCGAAGTGTGCACCGTAGGTGTTCTGTTTGTGAATGAATGAGTAGTAGTATAGTAGAGTTATTTTGTTTGTAGTGTTTGTTGTTTTCTCACATAAGAGTCCCAGTAAAGTGATGGTGATAGTGGTTGGTGGAGGTTGCTGGTGGCTCATGGTAGCGCTGTTGCTCATGGCGTCGTGGCCAGCGGGTATACTCCTAGTACCCTCCGGGGCAATCAGGTATCTGTCCCCATTCTCACCGGGTGAGTGGGATCCACTCCCGAACACCTGTGTTTAAGACGCGCCTGCATTCAAAGCGCGTCCGTGCTCCGCGGCACAGCGCATGCGCAAAGACTACCGCCATTTTGTTGGTATTCTCTCTTCTGTTGATCCAACTCGATCCGAAAACACCTGATGGTGCTGTCCTCGACAAGTGGGGGTCACGTGGTGTTACATGTGGTCACGTGTTGATGGTGGGGGACCCCCACGTTCCTCCACTGATGACGTCACGCGGTGAACGTCTTTATCCGGAAGTGCCAAACGAGACGGCCCAAAAAGCGCAAGTCGACAGGCGAACATATGAAGGGCGGGGGAGGGGGAGGCCAAGCAGGTATCTTCAAAGACGAGCTCCACTGTATCTCTGTTAATATACGACTGACTACAGTGTGTCCCCGTCAAGAGAGTGCTGGAGCAAACCTGGCCCTTCAATCGTCTGGCCACACCTCTCGTGCTGCACTCGCCTTCCGCAGTGCGGATATTGAACACAATATAATGTCATATTTTGTCTCTAGGACACCATTTTATCCATTCTTTCCGTCTTAGAAGTGTGTTTTTTTTTCAGTTATAAAAACGGCGCCACGCCAGGGGTGTGCCAGTCCCACAATCTTTAAACATAGAGTTGGGGGCACAATTTCAATTTTAGTCATTTTTCCTCGTCGTCATCATCATCATCGCGGTAGTTGTACTCACACACATAATAATAGTAGTAATAGTAGTACAAATACACGCTGTGTTTTAGTAGTGGTAAAAGTAGTCGCAATAATAGTAGTAGTCGTACATACTCATCATTTTTTGTGTGTATTCTTCTTCTTTTTTTTCTTTTATCATGATAATAACACTTGGCCCACACACAACAATTCCCCCGCTACATAATAACGCAACATTTGCACTTAGGGTCTTTGAGTTTCACTTGTTCCGCCTGCTGTGGTTGTGGCTGGGAGGCATTGGCCGTGCCCACCTCTACCTGCACCGACTGCGGGGTGAGCGGCGCCTCCACCTTGCCATTCTCCCGGGGACTGGGGCCGTCCGCCGGCCGTGCGCTCTGCACCGGCACCGTCTCCTGACGCACCAATGGACTCTCCTCCGTCACCCCGTCCGTCTTATCCAAGGACGACTTACTCAAGTCCGGGTCCGAAATGCGAATCTCGCTCCGGGATATTGTCGAGTGCCGCAGGATGTACTCGGCCTTTTTGCTGAGCTCTCCGTCGGCCGTGAACGGATTTTCATGGCTGTCCGTGCTGCAACGATAGAGAAATTACCGTTACTAATGTGTCATGATAAATATATGAATTAAGTTTAACAGTGTCGCTGTCAGAGACAACGAGAGGATAATAATTGTTAGAACAAAGGTCTTGTAATTTGATACCTTTCTCCATATTTCAAAAGAGAGAGAGAGAGCGAGAGAGAGCCAAAGAAAAGCAGAAAACTTCTCTATGTACAACACTGATGGCTGTCCTCTTTATTTATACAACAAACTGACATGTTTGATATCAAGATATACATTTATAAATGAATGTATACCTGTACATGTCAATAACGAAATGGTTTTAAAAGAAACGGCAACATTCTATCCTATGATCCATGAAATAAACAGAGTGGTTAACGTGAAATGCAAGTGAATGGCAGTAAATGCACGTGACCTGCATGGAGTACACCCTGCAAATAGATAATAAAAGCTCATTCTATAGCTTATAAAGGCGTGAGAACACAGCTCTCACGTGTAGTTAACGATCCAAGACACCTCCATTCACGTTGATGGAAGCAGCATCAATATTGGACAGTGGACTAACACTGAAAACGCCCATCTGACCTTTAATTAACGGTTCCTAATGCACTTAATTGACACTTAATTAACACCAGACAAGATCGCCACTATCCCACATGGCAATCCCGTGAGAATAATGCCCAGCATGTGACGGTAATGAATCGAATGTGTCTCCCTCATAATCCATCACAGAGTTGTAGGTAGGGCAGAAACAATACGGAGATCGGTCAGCATCCCATACCCCGCATTCCACCTGCCACCCACCGCCCACACACCACCACCCATGCCCACCGCCCCTCCACATTATGAACACCTGAGGCACAAAGGTTCGCAGGTCGTCCTTCATTTCACCGCCAGATCCATTTTCACAACAGGGAATCCCTCAGTGCCAGCGTTCAGTGCTGGTCGATAAACACTAGAGTGTACTGTAGTTCTCCATATACACTGAGTTGACTGCCAGTGAGAGGACTGACTTCACAAAGTATGTCATGTTGATCTCTCATTGTATACGTATTTATAAGATTCTATAGAACTTTAAACTAACATCGATGTCCCATAAATAATATCACAAATGAAACTGACGGGGTTGTATAATGATATATAATATATATATATATATATATATATATATATATATATATATATATATGGAATACCGCATTTGCCTCTGGCAGTAATTCTCTGAAGATATTTGGATTTTTGTATAACCATTTAATGTACATACATGTATAGCACTGCATAGCTCCTGGAAATCATGGAATACAGCCCATATCTCGGGCAGTAACGTCCACCTGACTCTGTGAGGTGACGTGATGGGGCGTGGTGTAGGTGTCAAAGCTCGCTGCATGGGGGTAACTGCAGCCATTTTTCTCCTTCACCCCCAGCAGTGGTAGATTTACTGCTATATCAAAGGCCAATCCTTCTCATACCATGTCTATGGGATGTGGGAAGTAAAATCACCTCGGTAAATGTGTAGGGGGTGAGGTTTCTACCTAGATTCATTGCATAGATTCATCACCACCCTTGTGGTGTAAAAAACAAACCTTGAGAAAGTCTGGTGAGAACCTGCAGTGGTTAACTGGACTTTAAATCAAACCAACAAACAGACCATGGGGGTAAATATCCACCAGACTGATGACGCTATAAAGGCTGCAGGCCCAACAAGACATAGGTAATATAAACACGAGAGCCATAGAAAACACCCCTTATAACACCTATATTGACACTCATACACTAGACAGATGTTTAGTTCAGGAATGTCGATGACTGTCAAACAGCGATTATTACTTTCTATTATGTGTTTTATGGCTGAGTTTTATTGTTAGCAGCAATTGACTACTATCGTTTTATTAGACATAAAACACGTACATGTATAGACTGCTCGCCAATAGAGTATACACCGAGACAGATGGCGGCAGGATCACTCTGCTCCCAGGTCTTTCGTGGCACTAGCACTTACTAATCTCTGCCTCAACCCAGTGATGTCACATCGAGAACTACATTTCGGATTCAAGAAAGGGTAACTGTCAAAAGTTATGAAGCTCAAACAGCTCATATATTACGAGTTCTGAAATACTGGTATTGTTACATGAACTTCACAGACAATAAACCTGTTTCTTTTTCAACTAAACCACTGTATGTTCTGAATCCAGAGCTGATTAGACTGCCCTTCAAATGAGCAAATGTGCAATGTTGACAAACAAAACCCTAAAACACATGAGGTGTTTTCCACTGGTGAAAGTGACCCTACAGTCTATTCCTGATTTAAGATCACAAATATCAGAAATTACTGTATATTATTAACCATATAGACATGTGCATCTCTTTCCACAAATGAAACAAAAAATACTATCCAAAGCGCTAAGAATTTAGGATTTTTGAAAAACTGACACATGGAGCAGTTTAGCCCCAAACAGGCAGGTCAATGCAGAGACACAAGCAGCCGCTGGAAGTAAAGCGCAGGATATATGCTAAGAGAGTGCAGCGGGGTAGCTATGATTCTAACTTGGTTGTCAATCTCATCTTACAAGGGTCAATCTCGCCCTGGCTGTTTCACGGCGTAGTAACAACCGAACAACAACTGCATTGATTTAGGAGGCAGGCTGCACAGAACAAGGGCCATTTACCCAGGGTTGATATTGACCACGGTATTTATAAATAAACATGTGAACCATTGTGGTTCGAGATGGAATCCAGATTGGGCTTTGGAAATTGACAAACTGTCCGGGACGCAAACCACTATGCGGGAATATATATGAGGACTGTGTGTGTTGGATACATACAGTGTATTATGCGTGTTCTGTTCTTATCAGCCACCATACACATTTATTCAATAGCACGATGGATCATGCCCCTACTCTAGGAGAACACTCTATTGAACACAGCAACTACAAGGTACATCTCTGTAATACCATACGGAACATTACTTGATGCAGAATACTTACTGTACTATTTACTACAACTGAGGTTCATACTTCCGTACTAGAATTATTCAAAGAGGGAACAGAAATAAATGTGCACAACACACAACCATTATTGTTGAGGCATAACGTGTTGATTCGGAAGCGATACCATCGGATTGGACTAATACACATTAACAACCCAGAGTAATACGTTCGGTTAAACTGAAGGACAGCAGAGTGCGATACCCTAGGGTTAAACTAACATGTGTGATCAGTTTCAAGTGATAATTTAAGTTAAACTAATATGCAAAAACATCCAGGACAGTACCTTCAGATCTAGGCTCACGTGAATGAACAGCAAAGGCCAATACCCTCAGCTTAAGCTGACATGCGTGAACAGCACAGAGCAATTTCTTAAGGATTGATGAAAATGCATGAATAACAGAGAGCAATAATACTTCTAACACATGTAAATAGCTGGGAGCAATAACTTCGTATTGGACTCCTGGCTGAGTCTTACATGAATCCTTACTGACTCGGCATTCAGTGTGGACTCCGCCCACACTCCTCTGAGTACTCCAGTACCCAAATCTCATCTACTGTTGTGCTCACTGTGTTGATTGATGGGTTACTATGGCAACACACTTCCAGGAATAGCTGACAGGGCGGCCGTTTGTTTTGCTTTTTTGCTTGTTTATACACGATCTTGACAGTTTCTGGCACCGCCGGAGAACTGTCCGGTGGTAGGCGTTGGATTTTTTTCTCTCCCATGAGAGCGCGCACGTGGGGCACAACCGCAAAGGCCTGTGGGAACTTTCTCACAGATCCAAAGTGGAGTATTAGTTGACCACAAAGAACAAGAACTATTGACGGGGGTTTAAGATACTATCATTGTGAACAATTCATAGAAAAAGTCTCTATTGTGGAGTCAACGAGTCTTCTTCGGTTATCATTTTTAAATTAAATATATTTTAATAGTCTAGAGTATTATATATCGGAAATATGTTTCGTCTTTGAATATATGCTTCACAGGTGCATATGTATACTACGGAGTGTAGTTAAGTCATAAACTACTTCCACAATCATCCTGCACTTCCAAATAGTAAAATGCCACCATCCCTGACAATAGTCCGACAAGGCCATCAAGTAGGTAGATTCCAGGAACACCAAATAGTTAACAGAAATCACTCTTACCCCTTCAGATGATCCTCGTATATCGCGATGGTCGGTAGCGTACCCCTTATATTCCTCATGATAAAGATGCAGGACCTACCAGATGTTGACTTGTTATCATAAGCAACGACTATAGAAAAACTTTCTCTATACTCGTTGTAATAAGTAACTCCAGTCACTGACCGCTCACAAGATAATGGTCACCATCCGATACACCGCGACACTAAGTACCTGTTGCATGGGGCTAAAAATACCCGTGGCCCTACCAGGTGGTGTATTTCTAAGCTGCAGCTGGATCTATGTGTTAATTACAGTTATCAGAATTAGTGCATAACTAACCCGAACTCTACATGTTTGAATGATGTGAATACATACAAAACAAACAGATGACCCCGGGGCTGTATATTTTGGTAATAGTTGATACTGGTGTCGACCTGTTGTAGTTATGCCCAGTATTAACACAACATGTATTGTCTCAGTTAGTGGCGCCCTCATATGGGGATTATAGTGACCATCGTCTCAAATGTATAACCTCCCTTCTTTAAGAAAATACAAAAAGCATCAGTTAAATGAAAAATCGACTCGCATATTTGCTAAACCTCACTGTTTTCGAGTTAGACAATATTATATACTTCTTGTAAAATAAATTTGTAGCGAGGATGGACATGGCCCATTTGTATTGATAATACCAGTCCATTAGGCATCTTCCGGGATGTAGCCAAACCGTGTTTCTTCTAACCACCAGCATGTCAATGCGACAGTACACAGGTATTTATCTCCATGCCTCTGACTGGCTATCCGCCTCTGATTGTCTATTAGTTGGCTGAAAACCGCCGAAGGGTTTGTCTAGACGGTTCTGATTCGCTCGTTTACCATTAGGCCCAATGTTCCGATATTCGACCTGAATTAATTTGCTAATTAATAACCACCTGCACCTCCAGCAGCAGCGGCAGAAGCAGCAGCTAGCAACAGTGTTACTGCACATCCTACCCCAACCGCAATACGTGTGCTATTATGATGCCCATGGGCAAACACAAAGTCAACTACAGAGATGGCAGCTTTTCATTTGTACACTTTTCCATTTCAGTATATATAATTATTTTTCCTTGTGAAAACAAAGATAATATGAATTGAGCTTCAATCAGACTATTGAAACTCCAATGTCCTCGTCTCTCGGAAACAGCAAATTCCACATAAAAACATCTCGACTTTTTGGCTCACCTCAGCTGACATCTCTGCAACTTCACCTGCGTGTATAATTTAATTTAATTTGTCATTTCCAAAATGGTATTGTAAATTTACATAATGCAGCAAAACCGTTGAAAATTAAATCCGGCATTTTAAAAGAAAAATGAATTCATTTAGAGAAGGGATGCTTCATTTTACGAGCATGTCTCTAATTCCCCTTTGTGCTGGTAAAAGAATGCAGCTTTAACCTGCCATGTACGAAAACATCTTTTGAAAGTACAGTAGAACCCCGCATAACGGACATCCCGCCTAAGCGACAACCCCGCGTTAACGGACACGTTTACTCGGAATGGTTCTCTCGATTAGATGTTTATTCTAAGCCCGCGTAGGCGGTAACTTAGGCCCGGACGAGGGGGGTGTCCGCTTATGCTGGGTTCTACTGTATGAAGTTTATCAAACATTGAAAAATGAAACCACTTATTCTCTTTATGGCCTGGTTACATTGGTATCTTGGTGTCCACCAGGTCCCATGGTTCCCCTGTCACCCGGGACCTTGATTCTCCGGGCCTCTGATTCGCCGTGATGTCATGAGTAGGAGAAGGAAGGTCATAGCCAGGTTCACCGGGGCATGACGGAAACAGCGCCGGGCGGGCAGGAGGCAGGGGAGGAGGGATGGTCGTGTATCCCGGTGATTAACTCACTTTAACACCTGAGTAAGGGTGAATAGGAAACACGTGGACGTCTAGGTGTGAAGCGGTAAGCAGGAGAAACACTAATATACTCTGACCTCTCCGTTGTTACTGACACCGTAGCAGACAGGCTCTCCATGTTTCCCAGATGCCACTTCACATCGCTGCCATAAGGTACCATGACCAATTCCCTGGTGTGTATAATTAATACTCCCCTTATCTCCAGGCCTTTCGGTTTATACATGGCTATTATAACCATGTTTTTCAGGTAGAAAACCACCCCCATGACGCATTGAGCTTCAATCTCTATCTATGGAAACAGTTAACGTTGACATAAGGAAAAGGTTTGACAGTAAAAACCTAGGTGTGTATTTATAGCCTACCTAGCTCCAGGCCTTTCTGGTTATAGATGTATAATATATTCATGTGTGTCAAGTGGAAAAACGTCCCGCATGACTCAGTCCCTGGGTGTGTGCGTCGGCTGAGCCCTGGGGCAGGCACATCTTTGACGCTAACTGACAGGTGTTTGTGTCCATTCACCTGTACACAACTATATACACACCTGTAATCACACCTGAAGTCACACCCCTGCCGCGGTCAGCGCCAGGTGACAAAGTCTAGGTCCAACTGCCAGGGGGTAATGTTGGGTCTAGTCCAGCGTCTAATGTAGCGTTGGCTCAATGACCCACATGATGTCATGGAGTTGGTGGGGGCGGGTGGGCGTGTGAGGAAATCTCAACAAAAAGTAGCGTCTATGACATATGGGGAAGTGGTCTTTTAAGAGAAAAAAAACAGGCGGGGACCAGTTTAAAATATTATGAGAGGAAGGAAACAAAATGAAAAGTAGAAATCGGCTAGCGATGAGCGACTGTTTGATACGTACAAGCTGGGAGAACAGTTATACGACATTCATGTAATTATTATGTGTAATCACAGACATACAACATTCATATGAATGTTATATCTTTGACGCAACTATATCTGCATAGGGCAAAACCTCTATAGTTAAGCAAAAGGTTGTGTACACAACTCAATATAAACGGGACGATTACGATCCGATTAACACTCAATAGGATACTCTATTGATTACAGTCCTATTTACACAACAACGTTTATCGCTCAGGTGTGTTGGCCCATGTGTGGGTACACTTGTAGGGCATCTGTTTGACATGCCCTGTTGACATGCTGTGAAGGGTAGTAGGAGAAGGGTGTCGTAGAGTTGGTGTTCTATCGGCCTATCCAAACTACTGCAGTTCTGAGACACTGCTATAATCGGCGTTATTCCGATATTTTATTTGGTTTACAGGGCTAATATTGGTCGTCAGACCTCTCGTGTTGTACCCGCCCCCACCCTACACACACCTCCAGGGATCGGCCTGGTAATTTTACCTCTTGACAACCCATTTGTTCCAGTCATGTTCTAGTCTATGGAGAATCTGCCCCGATCCTATGCTACGCATTTAGCTGTGTATACTCCCACGCCACTATGAAATGTCTCCACCCTTGTCTGATGTCTGACATCATTGTCACGTTCAGCTATATCCATGTCAGCCGTGCAGTTAATCGTTTTTATTCACCGTCAGTACAATCCGGTCCCACGCTTTCCACTCAGCTGGTAATGTCTATTCCACACGACGCAAATAATATTTCTGCCAGGAGGAAAATGTGTCATGGCAGAACTATGCCAGTTTTGTAATACTCTTCAGAAAGTCAGCTATAAAAAAACAGGATTCCGTTCAGAGCAAATTAGTCTGGGTTGCGAGATGACCACCTTGAGGGGATCTCAAGCCTCAGGAGTTCTACTCAGGAGTTGTATATATTTAGTTAGTCTAGGTTAATACGAATACCATTTTCTAGATATGACCTAAAGGGCAAACTGCTACGAGGGTAGATTCTATGGACTCAGCTCTCCTGCGCTGTTCGAAGCGAGGAAAGGGCATTTACTCTCTTGGGTCTAGTTCAGTAAAGGTCATTTACACTCACTTAATATCAGGGGTTCAGAATGTATAAAACCACAGAGGAGCAATGGCCACGTATAGTACAGTATGGTAATCTCAAAGTGTTGTAAAACACACATATAACTTTAGAAGTTTTTTGATCTAGCGATTAATAGCATAATGCTATGATATTATACTTAAGAAATAATTAAATAGATCAAGCAAATATAAAAAAGATCGTATTCTACCTGAACCTCGAAAAAATATACCTTGTGTGGTTCTATCTATCTGGTATTAGAATAAGTTACAAGGAACAGTTTAAACTGACAGTTGTCAAGTTTTACAAATCCCCAAGGTGGCGTCACTGTGAATTCAATTTCTAGGAAAACGATATGGGGTTTAAATTCCAAGGTGAATTATGTCACTGGTCTTAAATACTGATCTCGTTAGATATATATGTATGCTATTCATAAAATATAATCCTATAAATTAGACATCACTTTGATTGCGATCTGTGGGCCATCGATATATATTTGATTCCAGAAAAGGTGTAAAAACCGACATCAACTCTCAAATTTCTGCGGTTTTCTTGATTTCGTCTAATGCGGAACGAGGGTATTCTGAATTACAAGTAGGGAAATATATTTATCTTTTTTCTTTAAACGGAATCCAATCTACATCTAGTAGTAATAATATGAACTGAAATGAAGCCATGCCAAAACCCTGGCTTTTTAAGACAACAAATAGAGTTCAATTCACCTAGAAGCCTTGTTGTAGATCTTAAAGTTAAAGGGCGAAATTATGTGCATGGTTCCACATAACTACGTTGCACGGCGCCACTGTTGAGGCAACTGGCATGTACAAGCCCCCTGGCGGATGGGAGAAGGATGGCGTTCTTTTGGGGTCGGGTTGGTTCCGGGACTTATTTAAACCTGGCCCACTCTGTCAAGTGGGCGTCGGTGCGAGCGGCAACTGACCTCTCCAAGAAAAAAAACCACAACACCTGTGCTGGGGGCATTTTGTGTGTGTATGTTCTTGCTCGTTTTTTGTTCAACAGGACGCGCTGTTCCGCTTGTAACGTCTATCAAATAGCAGGTCATGCGTGAATGGATGGGAGGGAACATCAGAAGCTACTTAATGGTTCTAATCCCAAGATCCCAAATCAAAATATTACAATCGGATTCACTAAAATGACTTTATCATTTGAAATACAATGTAAACACAATTCAAATTCCCCGATGTGTCTTTTTCAGTGCAGTTCGGTTTGCATTATAAGAATCGGGTACCGCAGAGAAAGGCGATCATCGGGCTGACAGCTAGTCACTTCAAAAGCTGCTCATTCCAGTCACAATTAATCCCGGAAACATCTGTCTGTAAAAATCATCATCCCCTCCCTTCACACCGCCACAACGAAATATTGAGGGTATACAGAGTGTTGAAGACTCCGTCATTCTGATGGTTGAAAGTGTGTATTGGGGGTTGTCCCTTCACCCCTGAGATGACTGTAATATATCTGCATGGTAATCTGGGCGCGTGAACGGAACCAGCCTGCGGAGGTTCATGAGGTTAGGATTCAACAATTTTTTTCAACAAAATCTGCAGCTGCAATGGAAGCTACAATAAAATAAGACAGGTCGGAGAGAAGTGGTGCGGATTTGCCACAGTGTTGAACAGAGCAAGGAGAGAACTTTGCCCTTGAGGAGCAAGTCTAGAAATATGAAACTGTGTGGAGCTTGGTGTAGCTTGCGCAGGCTTGGGCAGGCTGGGGCCGGTCAGGGCAATGCAGATATTACATCTACATGCATTGTGTAGAGAGGTAGCCTACATTCACAAATAGCCCCGGGAAGAGCAATAAAGGCAACAGCAAGAGCACTATTTGTGAGCCAACTAGACCCAGGAAGGACTTAGACTACCTGGCCATTCGCCAATAAGTAAAGAGTAGCAACTTTTGCTGATCAGCCTGAGTTCAACTGTGATGAATTAGTCCAGACTGAACCCCACCATGTGAGCTGTATCGGCCATGCCAAAGACTGAGCTGTGTCGGCCATGTCAAAAAGTGAGCTGTGTTGACCATTAAAAAGCAAGTTCTGTAAAACGGTAAGCTGTGTTGGTTACGCCATGTAGCAATCTCTATTAGCCAATTGAAACAGCGAACTGTGTCGGCCATTTAAAACGGCGAGCTCTGCCATATACAACCGCACGCTGTGTTGCTCCTGTTGTATTGGCCATGTCATGTAGACATGGCAACTTGCAAATAGCATAACCTTAGGGGTGATGCTACAGACTAGTCAGTGAGTGTTAAGTGGGTATGATGTAAGTATCAACAGTGGTGTGGAATATAATAGCAAGTTAGTTTTGAAAGTAGGCGTAGTAACCTTCAGTGCCATGGTCCTACTGGTAAGGCGACTGACCGTTAAAGTTAGTGAGAGTAGATGTGATTGCAGCATTAACAATGGTGTAGTGTAACAGTGAGTTGGTTGTAGCAGTAGGCATAGTAATTGGCAGTGATATGGCCTTAATCACTTAATGGAAATGCTGCAGACCCATTGGTAAGCATCTAAAATGTTGGTAGTGGGTGTGATTGCGGTGTTGTTAATGGTGTAGTGTAACAGAGGGCTGGTTTTACAGGTAGGCATAGTAACTTTTACAGTGACATGACTTTAGTAGCAATGCTGCAGACAGGTCGGCGAGTGTTAAAATCCCATGGTTCTCAGGAGATTCCTGATCATCAATATTTCATCAGCTGGTGGCGGTGAAGGGGGCAAAGAAGGGCCCTGATTGTTGGCGCCGTCTGGCGGTGGGCGGGATTAGCTCCTCCAGGAGCTATATCCGCGGTGAGGAGCAGCTCACAGCCAGCCAGCAGTAGCTCACATGAGTCACTCTATTATTTAAACCTGGCCTGTCATAGAATCGCCGATTCGTACATCCACCAATAATACTACAGACAGGGGTTGGTAATTAATGGATGAGTTGTGGAGACACATGCGACTTTTTTTATAGCATACAATTAGGAGATATCTCTCGTGTGTACTGGCCAAGGCACTGGGTATTCTAATATCTATATTCATCCTGAATTAAAACTTGAGTATCAGAATGTATTTCACCCGGACAGTTCATTATACGCCAAGATTTAAACCGGTGATCGAACCGGAAATTGAGTTTGATATATTCGCGCAAATAAAACTGGCGTCTTTGGCAAAAAGAAAGGGCATCTATAATCACTGATATTATCTAATTGCCGGGAACAGCCTTAACTGTACAGTTCAGACGGCGGATAGATTAACTGTTTTAACTTTGAGACTGCAACCGTCTCCGCCTCAGAAAGAAATTAACATGAGGATCAAAGGGATCATGGGGATGCTCAGACTCTCAGCTAATAGGCACTGAAACCCTTAAGCCATCCGAGTAGGAAACACTTTAAACAATTACTACCATTCAAGGATTAAATTGAGTAAAAATCCCACCTTTGGGAGGGGCCCCTAAAAAGGCCGGGGTAATTAGGGCGCGTGTGTTGGGGGGAGGGGGGTGGCGTCGCCGGTTGGTTAGTCACCCTGTAGATTCAAATGATTTATTAACAGCCTCCTAGGGGGCGCCTTACCCCCAGGGGATCAACTTGGCGTCGTTCTAGCAATATCTAGGTCACGGCTAAGAAGTGCTCGGAACTGTTCGGAATCGGATGGGAGCGGTCGATGTTGTGGCATTGTCATGTTCCACACCAAGTCACAACAAGCGGCCCTGCCGCAGCCCACTGGAGCAATCGATAGAACATCAAGAAACGTCAACATCGAGGTTATAGCACTCCCTTCACGCACGCAGGTTTTCTATGGAGGCGCAATGACCTACCCAAACACACGTCGGGATATACGATCCGAGGGTGGAAATGACATTGCAGACACCCAATAGTGTACTTAGTGAACTGTCCACATGTAACATGCCATTCCAACTAGAATTTAAGTCCTTCCCTTGTCATTGTTAACAATAATTCATATCATTGGAATTTGCAATTATATAACCATGATAAAACCTGATGATGAAATATTTATATTTAGGTCTCATTATATTTCCTATCCTGTAAGCAATTCACCTGAATCATATATATATATATATATGTAAATATCATTCAAGATTTGACTCATAATATTTCACAATTCATACCGAGTAAGCTCTCGTTACACGCTACGTTAGACGGAAATGAGGACTTCTGAATGTCGTGCATAAAGATGGGGAAGAAGGGTGCAAAGAGCAGCAAATCAATTCCTAACTATGGCTCTTCTCCCTACTCATGTCTACAACAACCCAGATTGCATCTATTATATGCCATGTCACAGTAACTCCCGGGCGATCGCTAGAACCCACGGTCCACGAAATATCACAGCAACGAGATCTCGTGTCGGTCTGCTGCGTCTCCTAGTGGCCGTCCGGAGAACAAATATGTCGTCGGGTGTTTGAGCAGGCGACAATTTGGTCTTGCTCGCTGGTTCCCGCATCTCTTCTGTAAACAGGCGGGATGACAATTTGAATACTCGTATCAGCAATGCAATGACCACTGGTCATCGGTGATAGTCAAGTCAGGATTTCTTAGAATCCCAAAAGATCTTTTGCAATATGAAGCGTGAAGCTATATGAATAAACAGTGATGCGTCTTTCTCTATATTCGTTGCATCCACTGATGTCTCTAAAACACTGGTGGAGCTGTTGGATAGCATAGTCTCAGTCCCTTTAGCTATTCATGAATTCCACGGTAAACGTGACACAGGCAGCCAGTCAAAAGCCTCTAGATATATTACAGATGTATACAATTTCTTGTACTTCATGTGTTTCTCTTTCAGCTCTAAATTACTATAATGTACATCCGCAGCTGATAAATCTGACACTTTGAAAGAGCACATGGGTCTTGTTGACAAAACAAAACCCTGCAACACATGAGGGTGTTTATCCTACCCCTCATAAAAAACGCCATAGGTTTAACATTGAGTCAGTGTATTTGACAGAGCGTTGAATAAAGTGTCATTTATGCACCAAGGTGAATAAAAAAACGTACCAATCAGGGACGAGATAACGAAAGTAGTTCTGGCAGCATTGATGAGTGTCAACATGCTACTAACATGGATAATTACAAAGTTTTCTCTGTATATCCGTGATATGGGGTAGGATAAATACGAAACCAAACTCGAGTTAGCCTTGTCAATGTTCATATCACTCTGGTCAGGTCTGCTACTCACTACACTCGGCTTATGCCTCGTGTAGTAATACAAGACCTGCCCATCGTGGCATAAACAATGACAAGGCTAACTCTCGTTTGGTTTCTACTAATTTCCACTACAGAATGTTATCCCAGAGATTATGCCAAGTTTGGCGACAGAAATAAGTGTTTCATGTCAACCTTTATCTCACCTTTACGAATAGAACATAAATAATTACTCTTCAAAGTGCTAAAAGAAACTGGTTTGAAATCTCAGCTGGGAATGTGAGAAGCTCCGTCAGTGGGAGCCATGTGTAGGGAAATCCTCGTCATATGGATGATATCACGTGTTATTTTCAGAAACTTTCACCACTCTCTAAATATCAAATTTAGCTAGCTTATATTGGAGGACAGGTCTAGAAGCTGGGGTTGATCTGCCCTGACCAGCCAGGTCAGCCGTTTAAAGTCAACTATTATTGTGATTGAGACTTGGGCCCACAACTATAAGCCACAGTCATGTACAGGGCATCCTCTATACTGCAGCTACTGAAACCATGACTTGTCTATTGAGGCTGAGTTATAATCAGGAATAGTGCCGTGTAGGAATGACGGCGTATAGTTCTTGTGCCTCAGCATGTTCTACATCACTGTGGATTATACCAACATCTCGCTGGACTAGAATGTAAACAGGCATATACCTGCCGTTTTATTTCCGAGGGTGAATAAACTGATCTGAAACAATAACGACCACTCTAAACTTGGACCTTCTCTGTTGTTGTACATTAGAAACATTCAGTGATTTTTTTGCAGCTAGGTAACAAAAGAATTAGCTCAGTTACAATTTGTAAACAAGTTTTCGGACATGTCCAAATACAGAGTGTGAGTTTCTGTAGAAGAAACCACAGCACATCTCTTATCTGACTAAGAGTAAGTATTGGGACACCATATACTTAAGTTTTAAGTTTAAAACGATAGGCTTTAACGGTATTGCATAGCTATGTTTACTGTCACATGTGAAATGAAGGTTTGCATATCAGATATATACCTATATGGAATGAATATGAAACCGCTAACTATAGATTCAATAAGTGATTCTCATCAAATAAATGTGAAAATTGTGTAGACTCGATACGGTTGCTCTCGTAAAACAAATCACTCATAACAACGTGTGAGGAATCTAACCTCCAGACTAGAGCAGATATTACATTACACACTGCTCTCATATCATCCAAGGTTTCATGATAATATGAAACCACAATTAGCGTTCAGTCAGACGCTATAGAAAGGTCATTATGCCAACTGATAATTATATACTGTTGATAACTGAGACGGGGCAGATTAAGTCTAAACTTTACACTACTTGTTCTGAGAGTGATAACAAAGTGTAAACATTGTCCCGGAGAGTGTCAAGTCAGTAAACAATTCAACTGAAATCCTACCCAACCTTATGACCCGCATTGATTTTATATATCTGTACGTGCTTGAGGCACGATTACTAATGCAGAATTATTCAAGGCGCAGTCGAATAAGGTCATGCCTACTGCCATTTTACGATCATTTATCTGTGTCCCGATCCTGTGAGTTGTCATTTAGAAATTCATCCATTTCTACGAACCTGCGTTGTAAGTATTCCTCTTGTCTAGTCCCCAATTCAATCCCACCATGAAATAACCCTGTAAGTTGCTAGGACATCTAGTACCTAATTCAATCCATAAATATATATCACCGTGATTCTTTAGCAGGTGAATACTGATATATTTTATCAATTCGTTCATAAATCCATCTACCCCTCCATCTACCAAATTCATCGCATTGGATATCATTAAGTACTATCAGCTAATGCCATTACATTGACACTGGTTATAGTTACCACTTACATTACTTTTTAGAAAACAATGTATTCTCGATGAAAGCTAATTGCCTATAGTCAGTAATTTGTGTAAACACAGTGAAGTATGCACGTCGTCTTGGGTGTCCTCTCTCTGTGTACCTTACAGCCACTGTTTATGTAGTCGGATCCGCCCACTCCCAAGTGGCCATTGACCTACCTGGTCACATGATCTGACCTGGTCACAAGACTTTGCTCGTGGTCGTACCACGGCATCAGGCCACACATAAACATAGATATATAACAAACATGCTCCTGCCAGCTGGTACCACGGCAAGCTGCTTATAGGGCTTTCAATCCTGAGAGCCAATCTTGCACAGACGGAGGGTGACCGCTAGCTGACCTGAGAGTCTAGCTGTTAGACTATATTATGTAAACGAATGGCTACAGCTGAATAATTAAACAGACCGGACATAGGAGCTGCTCAGTGCTGCTCGCCGACTGAATGTTGATACACGAGACGTCCAGGTATATATAGGCTTAACAAAGTATATAGGCTCAACTTTGTATATAGGCTCAGGCACGTACATCGGCTCAGCTATGTAATCCATTCAGGCTTGGATATATGGCCAGTCCTCTCACGTACATTAAACCTGATGTTGGATCTATCGACCTCATCCTATGTTAGTACCCACATCTTTCCGAAGTCTAATCGTGCCGGTATCGTGAGACAGTGGCTGTCCCTTGAGCGTTTCTCTTTGGGTACACGCTTGATTTTCTCTCTATGTTGAAAGGTTGACGACAGGAAAACTAAAACGCTGGAGATGGTGGCTACTCGCTTCCTTTCTTGACTTCTTATCCGAACCTAAAGGGTTCAGTCCTATTTTGAAAGACAAGGGCCCAATCCCTCACTGCCCAGCTTTTATGACGAACCTTTAGATAGGACACAGCACCAGCATAGCTCTGGGCAGATATAAATATACATGTATTTAGTATATCATTTTGCTGACACAAACTTTCAATTATTCATCAGTGTCTTATCATTTGCCTGTATTTATGTTTTGTTCGGAAGAGCTTTCACTGATATATGCGTATTTTCTATAGACTTCCCTCTATAGAAAGCTAAGGGGGAATCCTTTCATTTGAATAACAACCAAATACATGGCCTGGGGTTCACAGTATAACGAGAACGAGGCCCGACACCGGATGCACAACTCTACTCCTGCCGAGAACTAGCGCCAAGGGCAGTGCTAGTTCTAAGGTATACAAGTGACTTCCGGTTGGAAAAAAGCAGCCAAATAATTCTGTCCAACAAATTCCAAATAAAATACGTCTAGTGGTCTGAAGCTCGAATATTTTTTCCCAATACCTAAATTCCACAGTAAGGGTGACACTTGGAATAGTAATGGGTGAGTTTCGGCCTCTCAAACAATAAATAAATGAATTCACGAAACACATGTTGTGGGTAATTTATTGTACTTACACACGTCCAAATGAACAACAGCTTGCTCTACTTGCTGTCGCCGCTAAGCAAATTAACCTTGTTGGCTTAAATATCTGTGGGATAGACCATAAAAGTGTTACAATGAGTAAGCAGAGGCTTCAGACTGGAGGCGTCAGTTAGCAGGGGTGACCGCCCATGCATCACACTCAATCATGTGAGAAAGTTTTTTGTGGTTTGCATCCATGCCAAATTTGGGCATCGAAAACATCCTTGACGCTCTCCCTGGAACTTTGCTGGCTGAGTTACCCCAGTCCCTGTCAGTTACTCCTGTCTCACCCCTGCTTCCCTTCCCAAGGTTAACTCTCACGTCCAGGGTGGAAGGTTTATCTACTTTTTACGACTCTCTATGGCCCAAGCATGGGTTTATATGCGGCCATTAGCACGTCATAGAAAACTAACATATTTCACCACCGTTTCCCCTCTATAACGAGATGCTCTACTACCGTTTCCCACTTTTACTTTTATTTGCTCTCCACAGGATACTAGGTCACGTGCCAAAAGTCAGAGATACCCGGATGTTATAGATTAGAGACAGTAAAGTCTTGGAATGAGGTGAGAACGACACAAGCGAAGTCTCAATGCTGCAGAGTCCTTTGGGTTGTAAGAATGTTTAATGGGTACACATGGTTGACATACTGTGATGGAGGATCTCTGTTAGAACTCGCAGGCACGCTGTCAACGACACATTTCTCACATACTCTGATGCCAGGCTCTACTTTTACTCAGAGATCTGAAGTACCACAACCTCTACGAACAAACATTCTATTCTAAAGAAAACCTGTGATATCTTGAGACCACCTCTATGTGTATGTACATGTACATAAATACACTTAGAATCACTTAGAATCTAGATGAACTGGTTTTACCTCACACGGTGCATTGTTCTTATGCAAACAATATATGGAATGGTAGCATTCCTTTCTATCTACAGGGTAAACTATATTGCTTTTGTTGTACGCGTGCAGTTGAATTTCTTAGACATGGCAACGTTCTCGTCTCTCTATCACTTTGATGACAATGAGTAAAGTTCACCAATTCTAGGTCATTAGGTTTGTGAATCACCCAGACTGTGCTCGGCAGCTTGCCACTGGGTGTCGCCAAGTCTCTGGAGAAGGGGGCGTGGCTTTGTTTGTTCATAGCTCTGAGCTCTGAGCGGCTCATACCTCGACCACAACCTTTGTTCGGTTTAGCCAGCCAACTTGATAGACTACGTGTATCTGCTTGGAGAGCTGTTCACTTGGTCGGGCCCCTATTACAGACTAGACTTGCTCAAGTCGTTGAATATGATCATGTACTACGAAACCAAACTACTTTAGTATTATGTAGGAGGTCTAGGGGGAGGGGGCGGGTTAGACTCAGGGACTGTGGCCAGTCTAATTGAAGACTGTTGGGAAGTATATATAGTCCATCGGGAGTCCTGTCTTCTGGAACGTCAAATATGATATGTAGACGAGGCTTTCTTGAGAGTCATAAAGCCAGTTCCCAAGTGGCATTTTTAATTTGAATCCCTTTAAATAAACTGCGGGTGGAATGAGATAAAGGAAGTATGAAAAGACAAGGACATAGAACCACTATGACACGTCATTCGTTCATTTCTTTTTCTTATTACAGAAAACTGCAAGTAAATGATTTCAATAAATTGACCAGAGTCACCAACAGTATGGTAATTCAGCATATTCATAGACGTGTTCAACATGCACTGCCCCGTCTCTGGGCGATAACATATCGGGCACCATGTTGTCGCGTCGATGTGGCAAAGATGTTTGCTAACATCCTTTCTCATTTGTTAGATTTACTTTATATGATGCAGCCATTGATGTATTGTCATAACCAAGGGCATTTGAGAAAGAAAATCCGACCGGTTCCACCCAGACAGACTTAAACCCTACACTTTGACAACACAGCAAGGAATCATTGAGCAAGCATGCACATATATATTCCATTTCATTGCCATACAAATGCACGCACGTAAATACCCACCCGCATAAATGTACACACACATACACATACATTTACATAAAATATAGTCCTAAATCTCCTGAGACCGGTTACAAGACAAACATTTCTCGCTCACGCCTGCGAATTTCCGTTACACGTAGAAAAGATTGTGTGCCAACATAGGCCAAGTGACATAAAGGTTTTAGGAGGAGTGTCATCTTCACAGTCTTCAACCAGGGTGGAAGCTGTTACAAGAAACATAGAAGGCCGCTCCATCCTCCACAAAACGCTGAGCAAGCAAACCATGCTATTTTTTCTTTACTGTAGTTACCAGTAGGCCTATGTGAGGTCGTTATGTGGTCTCCCGCACACGTCGACGTCCTGAACCCTGGCTGGTCTTTCGTTATCCGTATGGTTTATTATAATCTATGAGACAAGATAAGGGTTTAGTAGACATTCCTCTATTATCCGATGTCTGCAGTACATGTAGGTTCTACGAACTGAATGTAAACGCGATACCTAATGTTGAAATCTGCGTATTTTTCTCTGACGCCACTCAGTCTTGTTTGTTGCATGTGGAGACCACATGGTAACTGCAGTCACATGGCCATATCACATGACCCATGTCACAAACCAATGTCAACAAGATGTCATTGAGTGATGTGACAATCCTAAACATCTCGATGGTAGCTGGTGAGACCTCCCCGGTCCTGTGGTTGTGGTTAGCCTCAACTACAAACATCCAAGTTGACCTTATACACAGGATGAGACCACAGCGCCTAAAGTGGCACAGCATCTCCAGTAAGTGCCACACACATATATGTACTAACCATGGGGATATCACGCCGCCTGTGCTTTCTACATCTACGCCCGTGGCATACATTGATACAGATGGAAGCTATCCAGTTTTTCATGGAAATCCATGTTTCCATTTCCAGTATAAAAAGTGATTCTTTTTCGTGTAAAAGATAATACTAATTGAACCTCATTCACACGTCTAACCACATGTAGATGATTGAAGCCATTATAGTTGGATGTATGTATAGAAACGGAACAAACGTAACTAAATTGAATTATATCATAAAATACATAGCTAAAATACGTTATTGATACAAAACATTTTTTTATCAACGGACTCCTAAAAACGTTTCACTGTTGATATTTTCAATTTACGTATTTGTTATGAAATTTATGATGCTCAAAATGTGATCCCCTAAATTATTATAATGTCATGCCTGTTGATGACCTAAACTGTTCATGATGATTGACTTATGACTGTTGAACCTATTCTGATGTTTGAACAAACTCTCGATGATCAGACTCGAGCATCGAAATTGGTGTATAAAAGCTGTTTTATTGTTCGTGTATTTCATTCTTGGTCCTGATGAAGGTTCGTAAGGACCGAAACGTTGACCCATAATAGAATAATATTTCTGTCACTGAAGTACATGGAGTAGTCTTCCTCATTGAGTTAACACGGAGTTAGTCGTTCTTCACCACATTGGTTATTGATACATGTATACTAAACCATCTGAAAGTCAGTAGAGACGGCATTCACTATAAAACACTTCTTTTAAATTGTGCACCCATGACATGGACCTAGCACAGACACAGTGCAGCAATGTAACATGGAGTGATCTAAAGAATGTATTCTCTAATCAATACCGAAACAAGATGTAAATTAATGTTAATTTCTGCTGATTAAATCAGCACTGCTCGAGCTGCGCACTCATTGTGACCCTGCCTGGTCTGCTGCAGCTGGTCCTAAATCTACTCTAGACGTCAGGTGAGTTTGGTGGGAGAACATTTAGGCACCCGTGCAAAGATGAGGGCAGCAGGTGAGGGCGGCAGGTGAGGAGGGGGGACGCCCCAGGGGTCCATACATTATACACCTGGGTACAGGAATGTTACCACAGACTCCAGGGCCCTTCCCTATACGGCACACAGGCGTCTCTAGTATAGTATAGCTGGCGGTAATGCTGTTACCATAGGCATAGGCTAACTCTCGGTATACACCATGCGTATGTGTATATAATTCGTGTAGATATGTGTGTACAATATATATATTCTTGTATACACCTGCAGCCTCCTCACATTTCCAACTTTTCACTCAGGTGTGTCCTCATCACCTGGACTAGAGACACCCGTTCCCACTCATACAAACAGTATCTCGCTCAAGGTCACGTGGTGCTCGTCACGTGGGGTGCTGAGTGGCGCCACCTGGATGTGGCTTGCCGACCTACTGACCTCCATACCGGACATAGCGTTCGGGCTGACCTCTGGTGAGTTGCGGGGGTACAATGATACGGGTACCCTGGTTCGAGGTAGTACTAGACCAGCTGACAGGGAGGGGTACAGATAAGGGAGGGGCAGACTAGAGCAGTGTATTTTCATGGGTGCAGTCATTTAGAGCTCAGGTTCAATCCGTTTGTAGATATCTGAACTGAGACTGAAAACTGAACCTGGTACTCTCTAAAATCTTAAATATATATTATCAGGTCACAAGTAGATAAAATCATTATCTAAGTTCTTAAATTGTATTGATGTATCATAATCATAATTGTGTCACAGCCAATCTGCCACATCATACTATCCCTGCTTTTGTTCATTTTCAATTGTATTCTTTGCATATCATCAGACACTATCTCAGCCATTGTATCCATACCAATCCCATACCTCAAAATCAGCATGAAATGAATTGGCTATCAAACAAAAGTATCACCAGCCTTAGTAGCTGTTACATGTACTTGTCAACACCATTTTTCCATAAAAAAACCAATATCTCTAGAAAGTAACGCATTATGCCATTTGCGCCTACATTTCCATTCGCCACACGGCGAAAATATGAAGACATGCTATGGTAATTGCATTATGAAATAATTTAGTTTGTGTAGGAATTAAAGACGCAAGAATACCACAAACATGGTTTGCAATAAGTTAACTAGGGGAAAATGGTATGCTCATTGATGAATGAACGTGGAACTATGAATAGGTAACAATTAAATACATAACAATTTAAAGTTTTGGGTTATATTCAGTTCATGCGTAATTTTCTGTAACCTATTTACACCCAGTCAAATGTCCATTTTTAAAACTGCCTGTCTATATCAAGCGCCAGAGGGTCAATGAGACCTGTATTTCGGTCTCTAGTGATTAGTCTTGGTCAGCTGGCCACTCCTCTAAGACACTGAGATACTGGGCCTCTCCTCTTTTCCCAATGGAACAGTGTTATCATGCAGATGGTGGAGGATTAGTTTTTTTGCAACAGGCTTGGAATCTATGTGACCACTCTAACCTTCAGGCAGTGGATATGGGCGTCCCACGCTCAACAACGAAGTTAAAAAGTACTTCGGGTATTATGTTTCTTAAATACAACAACCTCCGCTTTTCTAGTAGTCTAGATCTCTACTTTAATACTGTGATCCTTTAATCTTTCCTCTCAAGCAGGATATCATAGTCCTAGTCACCAACGAAATAAGCAAAGATCGATCCACAGGAACACGTGATACTCAATCATACACGTCCCGCACCCATCTAGCCCACCTGTACAATAGAACACGGGAAGAGGCGTGGTGACCTCTTCCATTTCTCGTGACAGCAGACGACAATTCTCACACAGGATTCTCAGCAGACGACATTCAACACTGAAGGAATTTAAGCAATTCCAATGAATAGACACAGCACGGGAATCAAAGCGACCCCAGGTGGTGGAGAGGCGCCAGTCTGAGACTGTTGATGAGCCCGGACCGTCAGTGCAAGTGTACTCAGTAATGTGGTGGTGGTAAATAAAAAACAGACAGAAAATAGCAGAGGTTTGACTTCTCTGCTCCGCTCCGAGGGGAAGGTTGAATACTACAGCAGATGGTTCCTGCAAGCTCTGCAGTGTCTGTTTACGTAGACTACGAAAGCGACTTATGTGTAATTCACTCTTCGCAGCAGCTAGCTCGCCTATACCCTTTACAATTGACTATTTCTCCAAGTCCCCTCCTGTACACTGTTATGTTTATGTACAGTTACATGCTTCAAAATTTATATCAATAAAACTAAATGAGTTGACTTTCTTGTGAGCTCCCAGTTATATAGAGGTGGCAGAGTAACGACACCTACGTTCTATGGTAAGATAGGAGTACTTTACGTGAATCGACTATCAAAATAATACTGGGTGATATAGTCAAGCTTATACATGTATAGACTCTCCCTATCCTTATTCTGTAAAGGACAGTGGGGGAAGTGGTGAAGCCGGGAGGGGAAGCCTAACCTCCCACCGGATCACAGCCGCGTCCGCCGGGAATCGGCACTGGAGGATCAAAGATAATGGGATCTAACCAGCACTTTGATCCTCGCCTCCGCTCACCCCCTCCCCCCATTCCAGGAGGCAGCCTCCAGGCTTTGTCAAGTCACTGGAGGATCTCAAACGCTGACCGGGGCCCGATCCACAGTCCACTTCCGTATTACTCCTATACCCCTCACTTCCACTATACACAATTTATTATGGTATAGAGCTCCCAATCAGGCCTACCACACTCCGACCACGTTTCTAGGCTTTAGTAGGGAGCAGAGACAAAGGCCCCATTAGCTCTTAACCTTCTCGTGCTGTTTCACCACTGTGAAACACTCTATATCTGTTCCCTTTCTTAATTCCATTAAAATCTCCAATGTTAAAAAATCGTAATGCTATATTTCACGGGAAAAGCTTGATTCAATCTCCTTTATGAGGGCACAGATATACAGATCATTATCTATATCTATGATTATGATGGGGAATACAATAAATGGGTTCCACTTCGAAAATTTAAAAAAAAAGCATTCTTCGGTTTTTGAGGGTTAGATAAGCACTATGTAAATGCCTTACTTGTTATGCCGATATTTCCTACATAGGGTTGGACATACCAATGACCTCTACTAGAGCACTCTTATCAGCATATCTCCAGATAGCTTCGTCCCGTAGAGGGATTACAAGTAGCAGGCAGTAAACACACATTCATCTCTACCCTCACTCCCCAGCCTCCGACTTGGTAGGCTAGTATCACATGCTCTACATTTATTACCGCCCAGTAACCTTCAAACCCACTTTACCGCTTCCTCCGGGGCAGAGGCACGCGCACTGCCAACTTCCTGTCATCGTGCAGGGTGTGGCTGGTGATACATGGATACACACTAGCCCTACTTACCGTTACGTGAGAATAGCGAGAGGGGGTAGGCGGCATGAGGTGGTGGGGGGGGGGGGGGGGTGGCCTTGGAGGCAGAGGGTGATTCCTTATGCCGAGGTCAGGGTTATATGGGACCAACGTATACTCTCGCTGGTGGGACGAATTTCATCGCATGTATAGCATCAATGAACGCAGATCCCATTGCGTGATCACATGATACTTATTATATATGAATTGTATTCACCAGGTCATTCTACAAATGTATCTGTATTATATCACAATACGTTACCGTTCGCTTTAATTCTATTATAATTCATAGTTCATGGTACACGGTGACTTAATATGTGAATATCTAAATCCATCCCGACCCTGTTTTACGAAGCAGTGATGGGAAATGTATGGTTGGGGTGGAGCCGGTTAAGACTATAAAATACTTTGACGTGATAGCTTGAGCTACTGCTGAAATTTCTTTTTCATCTGGATGACACAGAGGAGACATCTGGGAACTCCACCGCCATGGATACCCCGGAAGTGGATCCAAACCTACCCATATCCACATCAGGAAACGGATAGGAGGTGGACAGTGAAAAAAAGCTCACATCTAAGACTATAAAATGGTTATCAAACATTCACAGGAAACATAAGAAGATAACAAGATCAAATCTTTACAACATAACAACTTCTTCCTTCTATAGAGTCGAGAGATAGCAAGGAGCATGTAGCTCGAAACGGAAATCTCACTTCTATTGCACTTCGTTGTTCGCATATCGGACATTATCCGATAACAAAAACAATTAATGGGGACTTGCATACATACGGTATTACACTGATACCCTGCAAACGGAATTAGCTTCACAGCACTTATATGAGTATGTATACTTACTTACTCTACAGTATCAAATCCTAATAGTCTAAAACATAAGCTAACCTGGATAATACAGTATGACTATCGTTATCCTGCCAGTAGAATAAAATCTCGGAATAAAGAAATTGCTTTAGATGAAAGCGTGGTCTTCAGGCCAGGGTTGACTAAAGGTGACGAGACAGGGGCGAGTTCACGTAGTGAGAGTTGAGAGGATTACTTGGTACTACCCATAAGCCCAGACTGATGTCTAACAGGAGTCGTCTTAGTCCCAGTTAGAAGATCTCACCGGATCAGACTGTTGGAGTTAGATGGAGACCGGGGAAGGAGATTCTACTATTGATAAAACACGAACCGTCGATCTCCTAGCAGCCCTACCCACACCCACCCGCCTCCTCCCCGCGTCCACACCCAGCTTTGGTGCTGGGCGAGCGACATCTACTGAGCACACACCAGACCCAGCGCCAGCCCACCAGACAAGGTATGTGTCTGCACGTCTGTACGATGCAGATAGCAGACGAGACTTAGCAGGACAGCCAACGGTCTGGGAAATAAATGTAGGCGATCAACAGTCTGGATTTATATAGGAGTGGCTTTCAGATGTGAGTTTAGTGGTGGGCGGGTTAAGTTATATGTTTGGGTTTTGGATATCACTCCTAAATCAAATTGACCATGATATTGCACATTCAGCAAACGCTACACTGCGTTGTGTGTCTATTCAGAAAATGTCATAAATGCATAATGCTCTATGCCAAGGGAGCGAACAGAGTATGTCAGTGCTTTTCCTGATTTATTTATCACATGGAAAATCAGTCAGGTGGTTTTGTTCTTTAAACAATTGTTATATTCATTTGAGACGAAACAGAAAGAAATAGGTATGGACAGACAGAACAACGAAAGCTTTTTAAAAATTCATTATCCATCTATATACTCTAAAATTTATTCATTCATCTATGTCGCTGGTTTATTGAGGAGCAATGCTTTTCATGAATGACACAACTCATTGGGAAGTTTAGAACATGCTTTCTATCCACTAGGGAATTCATATGAACGAAATGCTACATCTGACACATTTGATAATTCATATAGCGAATGGCGGTATATTGTGTTTGGTTATTATTAGCCCATTATGCATCCGCTCAGCAGATAAATTGCTCTGTAGAGCCTATCTCGATAGCTCGCTACTGCCTTTGTAAATACTGTTGTGAGTGATCATACACATAGGATATAGATATGGTTTGATCAATAGACGCAGGTTAAACTAAGGTTAACTCTCTGTGAGTGCGTAATGAATTAATGACCACATCTTATTAGTCCAACGTGCTAATATGGAGCAACCAGAACAGAGACTGGCTGCACTTGCAGATACATATACTTTTATCATCCTGTATGAATTAAATCGCAGTTACTAAAGCTAGGTCGCACATGAAGAAGTCGATGCCAAAGGACGTAGATGCTAGATAACGGTGGAAGTATGCCAGCGGGTTTCGTACTCCTCTGCACATTGTTCCCTGCATGTGGTCTATCTGGGAGATGCTCAGGACGTGCTGGTGAGTTACTCAGTCTGTCAATGGCCTATAGATCAGAGCGGCCAACGGAGTGCCCTCACATGACTCGGCCAACGGCTCGGCTGACGGCCATTTTCTCACGCATAGCACACACAGTGGGGGTACACTAAAAACAAACAAACAAACCCTATGTAGAGCTCCTCGTGGGTAAAGCCGGGTTCAACCAACAAAATATTCGGTGTCCTCTACAATCATGTTGTACGATGTTTCTCCAACGTGTGCCTATGTTTCTGTCTTATTTTCAGTTTTCATCACTGGCGCTCTGAAGGATGCCTACCAAACAGGTCTCCTCCATCACATTCAGTATGAATATAATATCCAATGATATCCTGAGCGCGGTATTTGACTTGTATTCCATTCATACCTCTACTCCCTTTCACAGTGACTGACAATCTAAAAGAAATCATTGCTAATAGTTCTGTATTGTCATAATACGAGTCCCATTGGAAGATCTACCTCGGTAGAAATGATTGCTTCTACAAAGAAAAAGAAAAGACCCATAAAAACCAGTCTTGTTATTACACGCATACAGAGTGCCTGCTGGAGGAGCTACCGCCTGGAGGATTGACTTCCGTCCCCTATTGATCCTCCACACCTGTTGGATCCCAGACCCTCCTCAGCTGCCGGCCGGGGCAACAGGGGTCAACACCAACGTGCATGTGACATGTCGGAGGGAGGGTGGCAAGGGTTGATGCGACGTTAAGGGGGATTGGGTGGGGTCTGGGGTGTGTACATAATATACAGTGGTCGACGTAGCGTATAATATATACCATAGTTGTGTAGTCATTTTATAGGCACACACAACCTGCACACGGAAAACAACACTGCATGGTCTTTTCCGTACGGGGAGATTCATGAACCCTAGTATAAATATATCTACTATGGGTAATGCATATGACGGTATGTTTGGAGGTTTTGAAGACATGGTCTCAGATTACAGATATTATAATATCAGAGCTGGTGAACCATACGTGACGTGGGAGCGGCCTATCTGGACACTGCATGCAGCTGTTGATGCTGGATATAGGTGTTCAATACACCGCGATAGTCAGACACTCGAGTAAATTCACACATGGCGCCTTCGGCATGAGACAGTCAATACATCAAATCGAAGATCCTTTGAAATAGAAACCTCGCCTCAAATCGAATCATATTGGCCTTTTGGGTCGATGTTTCACCCGCTTAGATTCCTTTCTAGAACTTTCTGATGATAGATGTATGGAGAAATGTGCCATTGATAAGTCACTCCGTCTCTGAAATCCAAGCCGTTTATATTTCTTGAATGAATTACAGGTTTGTATGCCTTAAAATTGTACTTTCTTAAAGCGCTGACGAGATCCATGACAGAGAGCACGGTAAGGACGCGCTGTTAGTTTTTTTGTTCTGTTTCATCTGTAAAAAACAATCAAGAGGGGAATGAAAATACAAACCACCACTCCGACCCACTAGCAACCTTGATAAAATGTCGACTATGCAGTGGACAGAAATCTTAGCTGGTTTCTGGCGTACCAGACATTCTGGCGGTCTGTCATCGTCAAGAACCTCTTTCTGAAACCACATCTCCCGCGTCCACTTATCGCCATGGTAACAGGCATTCCGGCCGTGCCTGCCTTTTGAGTGGGGAGGGGGGGGGGGTGCTGATAGAGGTCGAACATTATCCGCACAAGTCGCGCTGGTTTATACGAAGTTTAACTGTTGATAACTTGGCTAAACGTTAGGCAGAAGCTTCCAAGTGTGTTTGTCTATTATGTTGGATACAAGCCATGGCCCGAGCAACACCACCAATAGATATATGGATGTAATCGATAGCTAACATCTTCTGCATCTATCCCCCTTGACAGGCTGGTATACGCCTTGCAACATCAACGTAAGATACATTATATCGGGATTACGTTGGTTTTTATTTTTACAATTTATCGAAAGTAGTCGTAGCTGTGTGATTTTAAATCTACTTTAATATGACAGCATGTATATTCATAAATCAATCAATGGTGTATCCCCATATTGACAAGAGTCAAGGCAATTATATCAGAATGGGAGAAATACATGCAAGCCGGTTTGCTCCACTTATCTCTTTGGCAAAACTGGCCCCATACCAAAATAGCCACCCCACTACTGACTACGGTCTACCGAGGGTAGCAAACAAAAGCTCCAACTGTCCCAATTACTCCAACAATTAATTAAAAGAAAATCAACCAGGAAAAACATCCCGATAGGCATCCGGTGCCCAGCGGACGCCAGGCTGATAACCAGTCCACTGCCAGTACCAGAGGGGGATGTGTGAGGAATGAGGCACTTTCCGGGTCCCGTGGCGCCTCCTTGCGGATTAGAATGCGAGGCGCGATCAGTGTGTAGATAAGACGTGGCCTATCAGCCGTGGTAAGTGCCCTGACGCCGCCTGCAAGTAGTACAAAAAGAGGCCCAACTTGCGGGCGACGGCAGATAGGGGTCGGCGGTATACCCGTCAGACGGGTGGCAGGTAGGGGATAATGGGTGGCAGATTGGGGGCAGTGGGTAGCAGGAAGGGGATATTCAGTGGCATATAGAGATAAGGACTGACAGGTTGCGGATAGTGGGTGGTGGATCGGGATGCGGTAGCTAGGACCTGGTGGGGTAGTAGTGCATATTCATGAGGACGGAGAGATTCTTGTTGCTTATTCTGAGGGGGTGAATTGCGGGGTGTAGAGCGTCTGCATTAGATGGAAGTGGTGCCTTAGGTCGGAGGCCGCCTTACGTGTCACACAGCTATTTCGTCTGAAGTGAGCAGAACAAGATATCACCAAGGTATTCAATTAAGCCTCGCCCCCCACCATCATATCTCTCCACCCTCGTCCCATCGACGCACTTGCTGCCGCGCTGGCGCCACCACGATTGACCCGCCAATGTGACGGGCTATTTCCACCGAGTTAGTGCATGTGGCAAACTGGCTTCATTGATGAACACTCTCTATAGATACGTTTTATTTTCTTTTTTGTTTTACTGGTTTAGTTTTTATTTCTGGCCTGGTGAACGTCATTTTCAATGATTGCGATCAGAGCGGTTTGTTGGGTAATATTTACAGGGTGGATATCACAGGGTGGACATGCGGTAGGGAGGGTGTGGGCGGGGTGATGGGCCGCTGTGGGGCGTTGCGGAATGGGGCGGGGCAGAGTGGGGTAGACAAAACGCTGCAGGGCGTGGAGAAGCGGTGGCAGTAGACGCAAACTACAAACCCCCCTCACGGCACCAGACAGGGCTGTTTATCGACCCCTTCCCCGCATCCAGACGCTTCGTGTCCGGGAAACTACATCCTGCGCGGGGAGGGATCTTTATGCCGCACTGAGTCAAAAATATTCCCTGAGTGGTATATCGTAAACCATCTCTTCTTACAAGTTATACATGAATCCCCATAAGATGCAATGCTATACAAAGTCATATAGGCGTAATGAATGTATATATATATATATATATATATATATATATATATATATATATATATATATATATATGGTGAACAAACGGCTGAATATGGAGCAGAAACTATGCAAGTTCTAATTTCCATCTTTTTGTGTACATTGTCAATCAAAAGTAGGTTATATATATATATATATATATATATATATATATATATATATATATATATATATATATATATATATATATATATATATATATAAAGGATGGACAGGGAGATGTATAGAAGAAGAAGGGGTGCTTTAAATGTTAGAGATGCTGTAGGGGTAGGAGATGGGCAGAGGTAGGGGTAGGGGTAGGGAGAGTATGGGGTAGAGAGGAGCGGGAGAAGCGGTGTCTGGGCTCACAGGGCACTATAAATGATGCTGCTGCCCTCTGCTTATCAGAATGTAATACCGTTGTGAGCCCAGTTTACAGAGGCATATCTAAAGACAGGGTGGTCGCTGAACGTCAGGGGAGCCGCGACCATTGTACCCCGGGCCGGCAGCGAGCACCGGCCGCCGCCCAGCCCTCCGGCGACAGGAGAAGCAGAGAATATTACCAACACACCAGCCAGCCCCTCGTGTGTGGTATGCTTTACTTTATACCATCACATGGGTGGGCTGTATTCTAGCCGTACCCCGCCTGCCTGGGACCCGTGTCACAGTCACCTGATGGGGTGATATTAATTCTTCCCGCTTAATCTTGATTGGCTCAAGATGAGATTGACAAGGCGACACCCAAGGGTGGAATAAATGCAAAGGAGCAGGTTTTATAGTTATTACCTGATGCATCAATAGTCCTTGTCCTATGAGTGCCACGAGGGGTTCAGTTTTTCACGACAATGGCAGCAACAAACAAGTAACACACAAGTAGGACGTCCCTTTCAAATATTAGATCTCAGACGTGATGCTTATTCCATATGATTGCACATTCCCTCGAGATGGGCATGTGCATGCACAAATATGCTCAATATAATTTCCTGTAATATTTGCCTCAAGTCGCATGCAGTTTGCATGAAACATTTTCTATTTTCCTTTTCATGAATACCATCTATACCTTGATATATGATCTTATGTAGCAATCCCTATATCACGCCTCTGGCCAAAGCTACAAACATCTATGAAATCAATAGGATAATTTGAATTTAAATATGTCCAAAATGTGTGCTTCGGCCATGGAAAGAGACGACCAAACCATCGGCCTGGACATGCTGGTCATATACATGTAGATGAATTCCCCTCTCAACCCGCATTTGCTTCATTCCCTACGGTTTCTACCTCATTATATATACATGTCACAACGGATCCGTATAATGGGTTCATCATTATATAATATTGTAGTTTATGTTAATAAACGTGTTAATATGAGTTAGTAATGCTAAACCAAGATGCCCAACAGTGTTACCCCCCTGACATGTAATGAGTCCCATATTTATCATGTCTAATGACTAAAGACTTAATTTAGTAGTCTCCTACATTCGAGGATGGGGGTTTACACCAGTCTGTGTCCTGTAACGGCAGTGGCGGACTTTTATTAAGATTAGTTAAACTGACAGAAGTAGTCTTCCATGGGTCGTAACCCGTTCATAAATCATATGCAGGTTGGCATACTTCATGTTCTTTAAGAACCGGCGCCCACCAACTCCCAATATACGGCGATACAAAATCGCAGCCTATCGAGAGGTCCATATCGTAGCTGATCGTTCAGTATGCGTCGTGCGGGTGCAAATAGTCCTGATACACCTCACGATTG
The DNA here is from genome assembly GCA_950022655.1 of Alentia gelatinosa. Lineage (NCBI taxonomy): Eukaryota > Metazoa > Annelida > Polychaeta > Phyllodocida > Polynoidae > Alentia > Alentia gelatinosa. Next base: position 52,524,779 of record OX465579.1, on the reverse strand, counting down.
AGCCAGTGCATTGACGCAGTGCTTGAGGTAGCACATATAATCTTTTATATCTCTGGAAACGGTGCACCATTATAATTGATAGTCTATCAGTAAATACAAAACAATATCATATAATCTTTCAGATATTAAAAACTTAGTTAACAACGGTCGATTTGAGACCCTTATCTATAATCAGATTCCACTATATTTCCGGCCAGATGTGTCACCGAACACACCGATACGCTACGACAATCGAACATGTTCGATTGTCGTAGTTTTTTTTTAATCTGGAGGGGGCCCCTCTCGATCGGTGTGTATCGGTAGAAACCTAAGGCCCCGCGTCCACCTATACTACGATATATGGCTCCGATATAGTCCTCGAGGCACCTCCCGATACATAATCAAAATCGCGTCGGAAGGTAATATCGGGGCAGTTGACCACGTCTCTGCGATTAGACACCGATACAAAATGGCGGTAGACCTACGATTTGGTACCGATGAAAAACGTGTATCGTAGGGTGTTTACGACATTTCAACATGTTGAAATGGCGGTGGCTAATCTGGAGCATCGCAGAGTATTCTGCCGGGAAAATTGCTCTCCCGTGTGAGATACTGATAAGAACATTATGACATTTTGGAATTTGATAGATTTATATGCCCGTATGCCCTGCAAATTTAGTGATTTTTAATTAGGTTTAAGTGTCTTAAATCGATATTTTCTTCGTTTGACTTGGAACAAAGCTATTAGTGCCTGAAAAATATACATTGTTATTCTATGTACCATGGGAAACATTATCAATGCGGTATTTCCTGAATTATAGTGTATCATATATCTAAAAATAAATGTACCACCTCAGGATATGCACTTAGCACTGGTAATATCGTGGGGCATATCGGGACCATTATGCCCTGTTTTTTACAGGAGAGTCCACCACGATGCGTGGTGAATTGGCATGTCTAGACATATGTCTACGATTTTGCACCTTCCCGATATGTCTCCGATATTTGCTTTTTGTATCGGTGCTATATCGGTAGGTCTAAATTTCTATCGTAGTAGGTGGACGCCCGGCTTAACTAACTACCCTGATATCAGCTACGATTCCGCTATGATTATGATTTTGTATCGGGAGGTCAATATCGGTGTCTATGGACACCCCCAATAACTCTCATTAGAAACAATTAACAAAGAATGCAATTCTAATGTAAAAAGAAAACAGTCAAAATCCATAGTAACCTCTACATTTATGTCCGACGTTGGTAAATACAGCAGACACGTTGAGGCGGCACTCCTGATCTGACTACAGCAAGATTCAGCACGGACTAGAGGTGCTCATCCAGTCAGCGCCCACACGAACAGCTCACCATTCACACCACCCAGCCTCCAGCCACACCTACACGCCGTCTGATGGTCAGTGCTGCACCAGGGAGCGCGTTACCACCTTGGGCGTGGCACTTTGGACCAGGTCCAACCCCCGTGCCTCTGCCTAGGCCTGCTCCAATGAAGAACTCCGGAGCAACTCCACCAACTCGCCGCCCGTCACTGAATTATTCACGGTGGTATTTAGCGGTGGAGCATGGCGGCCTGGTTCTTGATACATGTATCTGTCATTATACCATTAGATCGCAGCCGTGTCACTAAACAATTAGATGGGACTGGTGTGTACAAGGCCACAGCAGTATAAACACCATTACCGGGATAGGCTCATGGATCACAGTAGAGTATGCCAGTGTGCGCTGTTTGTATACAATATATAACTACCTTATCTTACAATCTGTTGACAGAGTGAAGCCGAGCTAACAGTTATAGGCTGAGCTAGAACAAAGACGGCTGCGACGAACAGGGGGCAAGGAGAGAGGAATCGCACATAGAAACCCTTCGTGAAAGTGTAAATGACATACTAAACAAAAATGTACATGGAAATGTACATGGAAATGCTAAAATAATTAGACCGAATCTGACAAGTTAATGGCCGTATGTTGTTTGAAATTCTTCTATGATTGGACGTCACACCTCACTGCGCAGACAGGGGCGAAGGATAGCTGGCAGGTGTGAGGTGGGGAGTGTGAATAGTGAAGAAACATCGAAACCGAAGTAGCCAAAGCGTGACAATGACCCGTTGACATTCTCAACGAGTGTGAACGCCATTCCTCCCGGGAGGTGACTGGGGAAACTGGCATTTACCTCTGGGCTTATGGTTCTGTAACAGTGTCTCAGTAATGATCCCCGCTTCACATTCGCACTGGCCAGAGAGAGGTGAACGGCATCTCAGAGATTGCAGCATTTCATATGTTTTTTTCCATGGATATCCACTTTTTCATATTCAGCACACACACAATTGTTTTTTTCTAGTGAAAAACAAAGATAATATCAACTTAGCCCACCTTACAACAATGAATCAGTGGTTTGAACATTCTTAATGATCCTTAGCCTCACACCATAGCCGACACCGATGCACTTTTCATGGTTTACCCGTCTGCCCGAAGCAGCAAATTCCAGATGAAAAATATTTCCAGTTTCCCTTCTGAGCCCATCTGTCATCCCTGGCATACAGTCACATTATTTTATATTAGAAATCAATGATATGCCATGTAAATTATTGTTCAGGGGAAGAGGCTTGTAGTATAGGAAGAGAATACAGACCGGTAGAATAGAATCTCAAGATTACTCTTAAGGAACCGAGCCATAAGTGGAATTCTTACGGTGGGATCAATGTATCTCACAGGGTTCAAAATCTCATGAGATTCTGTTCCTTGTGGTGTCAGCAGGATTTATCTAAGACAAACACCCTTTGGACCCCGCCCCAGACTTTGAAGTACCTAAACACTGATCCCTTCCATGTCGTGTCCACAAACACAAACAATGAACATTCATTTGCAATCAGCAAACAAAGCAAGTTTCATTTTTTTATTTGTTTGTGCATCCATCACATGTCCTCAACGGTTATCTGTGTTACATAGTCAATCAACATTCGTGAAACATTAACACAATCTGTGTCCTGAATCATGAGATAGAATCTATAAATTACATGTGGCAACCTAAACAAATTAAAACCCCAATACCAGTACATGCACCCCTGTTCACATTATTCATGCCGGCAATGCGGAGACCCATTCCAGTCACCAACCTTATCGCCGCCCATATGATAATGGCACAATTTCAATCCCACCATCATTCTCTAGGAGCAAATGATAAAAACTCCGTTTTTGCTGAGCGCTATAGAATAGAAAACAGCTATTGATCTCACTTTTTTGACTGACCAGATCAACCAATCAAGCCCGACCATGTGTTATTGATCTAAGACATTCACATTATCACTGAGAGATCCTGGATTGTGTCTTTCTGGGTGAAAGTGAGGACCGCTGGCGGAGGTGGTACAGCAGTTGGCTCGATCGACAAAAAGTCATCAGTAACACTGAGCACTACACCAGTCCTCTTCCTTATAACACTTTGGAAATTCGGGCTGGCATCTTGTAGTCATAGAGCATAACAATCTGAGGAATATAATACAATGAAATCTCTTGAATATAATCAAAATTCAGTCTATTTTGAATCTACACAAATCGCACGTTATACGAAACTGTTTCCACCGACATTACCATATGAACCTTTGTATCATCCAACTCGCTGTTTCACATGTATAGATCTTAATCCAGCCCCTTCCTGTACCAACACCTAGTGGTATCACTACACGACCTTAAGGGTAGTGTGATAGCTCAATAGGTAGCACGTTGATCTGTGGATCTTGGGTATGGATTTCGAGCTTAGCCTTACCACTGTGTTTCTTACTTGTCTGTCATCCTCATCTCATACATTGGACCTCTCCATGATATCAGCCTTGCTGTTGCTTAGCGTAGAATACCATGAACCGATGAACTATCAACCATCAGTCAAACACCAACATTCCCAGCATCAGCACCCTCGAGAAAGCAGACTCTCACAAAAGCAAGACCCATGTCGACCATTCACCATTCACCAAACAGCGCAGAGATGCCTTCCACCTACATATCCATAATTCACCCCCTATTGCTACCCCACCATGAAGGGAGGGGCCACGGGGCAGGGCCATATATTTCCCGGGCCATATGCTGGAGGACTGACCTACTCTCCCCTCCTTACCTCGGATATTTACCCCTCCTGCTTCACCCTGCTTCTTCACCTACCATGTCTCGCCCCCTCCTTCTTTACTAAAACCAAAGCAGAGGCCCCGCTGCCCGTCCTTCTGGCCGTGTCTGGGGTGATCGATTAACCCCCTGTATCGATCAGCTCCATCCTCCCCAGGAGCAGACACTGAGGTGCTAGCACCATGAGCGAGCTGCTCACTATGCGGCGCCAAGTGCGATTTATCTACCTTTATAGTGTGAAGTCACTGAACCTTCCATCTCTTTGAAGCCTGAATTGTACATTACTGAAATTGCAATAGCAAGAGGAAAACTAATACGATTCATGGTGCGTTCTGTCAACGGAAATGTTGGGAGAATTGTTAATATGATTTGACACTTTGGTCCTCATAACCTGGTAGGGAAGGGTTGGGGGTAGGGGATTCACTGCAACTAGTTCCTGGCATGTATCACAAGGGCCCTGGAGATGGCTCCCGTCTGGATAGGTACAAGTGGAGGGTCATGGGGTGTGGCGTTTCCAACGTAACTGTATCTCTATAGTAACGGTTTTAGATGCTAATCGTACTAAGTGGTCGTATATTGACTCTCCTAGCGGGGCCTTCCTGCAACAGGTCGTTAGATAGGAGACTAGAATGGGATGTGTTACGTCAATATAGCCGCACGTGTAATGAAAATATTATATCACCATGTTCTAGGCCTCGGCCCGAATTCCATTTATATATATATATATATACACACACACACAGCGACAGTTCATTATACAAATTGATACCCCAGTGGCAGTTCAATATAACAAGTGGGTACCCAATGACACCTCACCATACAAAGTGATCATTAACTATACATAGAGGCATCTCACTGATACTTGCCCTAACACACTATACAGAGTGAAACCTCCGTGATAGTTTACTATACATAATTATACTTCCGTGACAATTCTCTAAGCTCAATACGACCTCAGTGACAATTCAGTATACACAGGGAGACAGCAGTGACAGTTAACTATACGTTAATCTCGATGGTCACAGGGAATCTGTTTGTGCAGTCTACACGCTCAAGGCCCGGGACGACTCACCGTGACTGGACATTTGTCTTGGGCAAACCTAATAAGGGCTTCTCATCATCATCTGACCACCGCATGAATCTTTCGAGCCCACGCAGTAACACTCACCTCCCAAAACCGAAGTCTCTAGAATGGTACCACCGAGGCAGTGTCAATGCTGGCTGATGACATATAACCCATTTCCCTATGCCGCCCAGCAATATTTAATAAGGTGTCCCTCTGAAGTGTTTGCTTACATGGGGTTAAATAGGTTTTCCTACCGAAATAACTATCTATTAACCCGGGGTGTCCGCTTACGCATGCTGTCTGCTTACACAGGGTTGAAATACACATCTAAGACATATTTCCGTTCCAAGCAAAAACTAACCATTAACGTGGGGTGTACCTTATGTGGGGTGTCCGTTCTACTGTATTCCAAATACATTCATGTCTCTCTTCGTACTGCCTACACCTATTGTCAAACTATGGTACTCAGTACAGCACTTGTAACACCTTTTCATATCACACACAGTAAAATGAGTGAGATATTAGTTCTGAGTTTGGAGTGAGAGTGCAAGATAGGACCTAAATAAGTATGTCTTAAGCCCATTATATGACACTTCAAAAGCCATCTTTGATCTAGCAAAAAAAGAAGAAAAAAGCGCCTAGGTCATATTTTTCATGACTTGGTGATGAGAGTTTTTTTTGAGTGGCCTAATCACGAGAGTTCACCATGAGAACAATGGAAAATGTAAATTTCAGAGAGGGCATGGGACACTGAGCTCGGGGGTTCGGGCTTTGAGGTTTAGGAGCTGTTTCTCTCTTGACGGCTGATCTGTATTATTGGCAACCTGCAGTCAAACCACAAGACACATCGCGCAGATAATGACTCCTGCAGCCACGAGAAGCACGACCTCTGATTGGTCCAATCTTCTTGGCCCCACTCTGCATGCACCAAGGCTTAGATGGTATCGGAGCGACTCCTGGTAGCAGCAGATTGAGTTGGTCGGGGAGGATATGGTCGGAAACACGTAGTGCCGGTCTGATGGTGGTCTAGACATGGTGGTGGCCTCGGGTAAGCCACCTCAAGTTCCAATACGGCATATATGGGCGTGAATGACTGAGATTTACTGTCTGTATTCTGCGTGTGACTCTCAATGTGTCTGCCTTTATTGATTTTATACATAGTTCTCTGCTCGAATACTGATTCTCATGGGTGTAAACATCGCGGTAGAAAGCTTTTACTGTAAGAAATCCAGTAAACTGGAGGTTTTATATTTATCCCCAATAGGAGTGGACAGATATCCTAGAGTCATCCGAACTATAGCTCGTCTTGAACTTAGTTCTCTATGTACATGTCCTGCACTGTTCCAATATACCTTATCGTCATACCTAGAATTATTCGTTCTATAGCAATATGATACTGCCTGTTGTTGTCGTGTCAAACCAAACAATATCTAATCAACATCGGCAACAGTCAATTCCTTTAACATCACAGAGGATTGGAGTCCTGAATCTTGTTAGCACTAAAGCCAATATACACACTGGATCTTGATAATGTGACTTAGACTGATAAACAACGATCTTTTAATGATAGAATGACAACAGGAGACGTGAATAAACTTGGGGATAATAATCTCTTAACACTTATTTTAACTCACTCCCTGGAAACCCTCCAGCCCGTTATCACGTCTGAAGTAAGCGAGGTGTAAATGACCCTGAAATGATGACATTATTACGGTGTGTGTTTTAGGGACCGAAAAGGCTGAAAAAGCTTCTCTGCTCATCCAGTTGCTGTCATGCTGAGGTGAGATTGGATATCGTCAGCAGCAGCAACAAGCAGACGTACAACTAGTGAATCAGGGTGATTTCTGCATATTACATTCACCATTACGTCGGCCACTGTGTTAACTGTCAGATCCATGAATAAAATAAAATGTTTGGGCAGGGTGATGAAAACCTGCCTATCTGGATATGGCTGACCCTGAAGCCCCTTTACTAACCATTTTGTCACTTTATCTACGCTGGATGACTGTATGCTACTACGGTTAATAAAGAAATTCAATGATAAAAAAAAAGTCAGAGGAGGTCTTTTAATGCAAACATAAAAAATAATCCTGTTGGGAATGACATATAATTTGTACATTCCACATCAGGAACGTTAGACTGTTTAACAAACATTGCATTCGAAATTTAGACAAATAAGGTCTCATAAAAGCTTTTATTACCCACCTGATACGGAGTCTCCATACTAAGCCTATGGAGATTACAGATCGCTATTGAGGAGGATACGGAGCTCCGTACCCTCCTAGGAGGATATGGATTTTTGAGATGAAAGTAGTCCCAAACATAACTTCTTAATTACGTTGCAAAGTTTTCTAACGATCATATTTATTGCTTAAATCTAAAAATAAGTGAGTAATAAATACAACATTACCATAATTTCGATCTGTGTGGCCGTATTCTCCTTGTAGTTGAAGCTACGCAATACTATGCGTCAACTACGCGGAGAATACGGCCACTCAGATCGAAATCATGGTAATATTGAGTATGTATTAATGTCACCTATTTGGGTTCCAGATGCTTTAACTTATATTGCATCTTATGTAACTTTCTCATATAGCTGAAAGATATCCACTCGTTATAGATAATCAAACGTAGCTGAAATCAATTTGTGATTTCATATTTTCCTGAATATAAATTCAGTAATCTAAATTGTAATTCAATTCCGGATATCATGCAGGGTATGGATATTCAGTAAGATAGATATTCATACTCCAAAAGTTTGGCTACATATAGAACAGAGGACGCTTTTAGTAGATGTTGGCACGGTGTCGACCAAGTGTATAATCAGCCTTCAGTCTCCAACTTAGGCTTTGAAAGTCTCCAAAAAGTCCCTAAGTAAACATGTAAGGGAGGCCCACTTACGGCTTGTCTGTCTCTGCTCAGCCACTGAGCCAGTGTTTGCTCAGTTGCCAAACTCCACGCCCTAATTCCCCAACTCACCGATGGTACTCCCCCCCCCCCCCCCACGCCTTCGCTGACGACATATATGTGTACTACAGTAAAGAACCGTGACACACACAGCGTCGAGTATTGTCCACAACGAATATTGTAGAACATGGCTCGATGTGTGTATTGTCCATGACGAGTAGTGCATAAAATGGCTGTATGTGTGTATTGTCCATAACAAGTAGTGTAGCACATAGTGGTATGTGTGTATTATCTCACCCCAGATATTTTTTCTCCATAGACTTAACATTGGAAACTCGTATCTAACACCCATTAGATATTTAGGAAAAATATCCAATGGGGGATAATGTCACAAATGTTAGCCCAGTAGTCAATATTAAAGGTGAGATAAATTCAGAAACCCATCCAAGTTTAGGGTCAGAGCTCGATCCCATCTCATTTGAATCACAAAGTAATTCACGCGGCTTCGCCTTGTGAATTACTATGTGATTCAAACTCGATGGGATACGAGCCCAGACCCTAGACTTTCATGGGTTTCCTCTATAATATCCATAATTAGTAGAGCAGAACAGAGTTGGAATGAGTACTTTAGGATATGATTGGCTGTGTGTGCCGTCTACATGCTATCTGTAATGAAGGATGATTTGTTTTATTTGTATGTAACCTGTTATCCATATTACAGAACATATATGTTCTCCACGATAAGAGTATAGCATATCGTTGCACCTGCGTAATGTATGGCGTTAGTAGTATATCATATCGTTGTACATCTGTATCTATGTGGTATCTGTAATAGACATAGCAGGCTTTAGATATAACAGGCTTTAGATTGTGCACAAATGGATGTGTGTCGTTTGTCTCGTACATTAGTCTAACTGAATACTGTCTGACATTGACATACACAAGAGGTCGATTAGCAACGGGGTAGGTAAGAATTGATATGTTTCCGGTTTTCGACTGCAGCTCCGCAGTAGAATGTACCAACCTTGGAGCACGGTCCTCAAATCTAAATGCCTAATACTGACACATTCATACACCTCCGTGCCATGAACCAGAGACTAAAATAACCACACGACTATGGGCAGTACTTCGAATACTTGAAGCCTTTTTCCACGAACTCAAATCTCTGAAACAGCCCCTGATATATATATATATATATATATATATATATATATATATATATATATATATATATATATATATATATATATATATATATATATATTCATATAGACAATATATGTGTAAATTGTAGCAAATGAGGCTACACTTGAACCCCGATATAATGTTTCTAGGCTACCTGTTGCCAAGGGCACATTCTGATGTTCCATTTTAGAATTCAGAAATTGTCTATGGAGCAATCTCTCATGTGTGATATCAAGATATATCAAATAAGTCATAATTCTAGAAAGGATATATCTAAATAGTTCATTGATATAGAAAACCACATTTTGACTCTGTTTGCCAATGGATGTTCAGTTTAACATTATACGTGGACCCCAAAATGTAAATTTGTGTGGTTTTCACATAGAATGTCCACTTATAGAGCAAAAGTAACATCAGAAATGAAAAATGCAGCCCAAATCACCCCTCAGAGGCCGTAAGGTATTTACAAAGGTTTGCCACGAAAGTGCATTTCTATGGATCATACTCCTCACTACTCCCCCAACCTGTTGCGCCATGCATATTTAATGTACAAATTTTGCAAACTTGATGCACTTAAAAGGAGGGTTACCCTTTTAATTCCACAGAGGTTAATAATGATTAGTAACATTCTCCGCTGGTTTGGTCGCCTGGCAGACCTAAACTACAATGCTAATTACACATATGACTTTCATTCAGTACGTTAAATGACGCCAGTGGTCCCGGAATAATTTCCTCTGGCTTCTTCTCCAAGTTTGATTAAGGAAGGCTGGCGATTCTATGAATCATGAATATAGGCAAATATATTTTGCGTAATATGATACTTCATAAACATGCCAATTACTTCTTGATAAGTTGAATATAAATCATGAATAAAGATCTAATGTTTCGAATAGCTTCTGCGAAATCAAATTCAGGTCAGGCAAACGTAGTATCAGAACTATAAACCATCAGTTAAGAATAGACAATAGATAAATGATGGCGGTCTATCATTGTCTTCGAGGTCAGAGAATTCAATGCCGACATGCCTGAATGAGCAGGCCAATCACTGCAAATACCACATGGACACGTGCCACTTCTTGACATAATATATCCAGGAATGTCTGCCAAGTGCTCTAAAGATACTTTTTATTCAGTCTATAATGGGATTAAGCCCCAACACACGCACCGGAGGGAAGTCGATCTTTTGAACTCCAACATCTGAACAGCTCTTTCCTGCTGGTAACCGGCAAGCGGCCAAAAGCCCAACAACAGCTGTGCAAAGTGGTACCGCTAGTTCCAGCCTGCTGTTGTACCGATTGCGTGTACACGTAGACGAGTCATCGCGTCGGTACCCGTTCGCGCCAGCGTCCAAAGGTCGGCGTCGGGAGCATGGGGTCGGTTCATAAACCCAATTAACATGTCCCTTGGTAGAATACAATGTCAAGGTCATGTTCAGGAGCAGAACTCCAGGTACCCCCCCCCCCTTCTCTCTCCGTGTGATTTACTCCGTAGCTGCTCTTACGTCAATCTCCGAACTGAGCCTTAGTGAGCTCGATGTGCAGGGCGAGCGCTGGGGAGAGGTGGTGCATGAGTGCTATATGAAGATACTAGTCTAAACATTTCCAATGCTCAGATCTGATTTTATTGATATTCTGATCCTCAAATGATTATCAGTGTACCCAATTCACATAAAGTATTCCACCAAATATATTATTTAGAAACGAATTTTAATTTTAGAGAAAACTAGTGACCAAGGCTGAGAGGAGGAAATTGTCCAGGCTGATTTTACGAATTATACCTCTGCCGTATACACAGATGAAGACTGCAAAGTGAGTGTTCTCACTTACCCAGAAATGATGTTCCTCATTCTCTAATCAGATGAGACCATGTGATATCACTATACCTCAGAGTTCTTTACATATACTAATTAGATAAGGGTTGTTATAATATAATCACCCAGATAAACTTACTTTCGAGTATTTACGTATGTGTGGAGGTGTTCAAATAAGAACTTATTAGTGATAATTATGAAATATCCCAAGAGTCCATTTACTGATGCTTCCAACAAGTAGAACTAAATGAATAACACAAAGCCAAAGTCTCATTCCTCCACATGTGCGGAAGGTCTGCCCACAGAAAAAAATCATGCTAGGTTCTACTTATTGCGGAGTTATTAACTATATCAATGTATAAAACAAGTAAAATACACAAGGTGAAGCCAGACCACGGGTATTATAAAAATATTCTAAAGTTGATTTGATCAAAAATACATAAATGGGGGAATTAATGACCCAAGTGATAAGAAATCTGCTGAGAGATAGGATCAGGGTAGTCTAGTTTAGACGACAGAAGGGTGGGGATGGCACTAACTATCACTCTCAGTAATGGAGACTGTGTGACTGGTCTACTATGTGTTAACTAAGTAAACAGAGACCAGACGGGAAATAAACCTATCTGTACATAATTACAGCTATCAGAAATAGGAACCTGTATTTGATAGGACAGGCGTGCTTTCTTATCAACTCAATCCATGACAGCTGTCAATCTTAAAGATAATTGCATCATGAATCGGTCAGCGGAGATGTCAGCATATCTAAACAGTTACCTCTTTTTGTCTAGCATGAATTATAGAACTCCAAAATATAACGATATGTGAACAGTTCCTGTCAGAATGGTACTGGGGGAATGCAACTTAATGCAAACAGTCAAAGAATAGGATAACGGTATATTTTCAGTAGATTTGAACTCATTTTCTATTTCATTAAATCATCTTCACAATTTTCAGAAGTCTCAGCAAAAGGGTCCGACTGGAAAGGTTTACGCATAGTATAGACGAACCTCATTAAACTCAGTGTCAAAGCGGCTGCATTCGTCAAATCTAGTATCATTTACATATACACTAAATAGCGAAACATAAATCGATGATTGCTGACAGTAAATGATGATAGGGGTCGGGTGGGGGATGGATGGGAGTAGGTTTCCTCCCCCAGCGAGAACATATGGTATTGGCTGCATATCAGCCCCACAAGGGCTTTTCTAAAAGGGCCCTCTCCTGGTTCCCCGCCATTCGTACAGCAGGAGACAGACCCCGTAAATCTCCTCCACATCTCGCTCACCTCTTCACCCGTGGACCGTTTGTTATGTGTGCAGGGATTGGGCTGGACTTTTTCTCAGGAGCCATGAGGTTTATGCTGGAGATGGGTCAGGACTGGTGGCCGTTGATAAAAATGGCTATGACATATAGGTTACCTATATAGACTGGTGTAAAGAAATGTTACAGAGGACGGCTGAGATGTCTTTTGACATGTATTTTAGAGCTTAGGGGTGAGGAGGGTGGGTGGTAGAGGAGAAACACACAGTCTCATTGCTAGGTAATGTACGTGGCGTATTGATATCTTGCGATATAAAGCTTTATTATAGTATACATTTATGCAACCGAGCAACCGATTTGTCTATTTTCGTGGATGATCCTGTCTCATTTGAAGGAAGGTTCCACAAAGGTTTATTTTGTTCAAAATATGTAAGCAATATACAATGTACTATTGGGTAAGATCGGTCAATTAGAGGTAAGATCAATTCAACCCATTGACCTCTAAATAAAATCCAGTTGGAACTATAATAAAATAAATAAGTCCGTATTACAAATGTATATTGTTTATATTAGGTAAATATGATTTTTTGGCCGAGAACCCCGATAGCTGATAAATATCAGAAGAACCACGGGAGTAATTCGAATATAAACCGAAGCTGAAAGCGTTGAATATGTATAGCTTATAGATTTACTTTGCATACCCAGTTCGTGAAAATAGAAAATTTAGTTATATAATGAAAAAACGCCATTCAATGTGCTTACGAAGTACACTAAGGCCTCAGTGCGCTCGAACATTATTTATACTGGACCCCTAGCAGCGGGAAATATTCCAAAGACGTTCCACCCTAGGTGTATAATGATGAAGATAACGTCACAAGGTGTCGGTTCAAGACTGCTGATTATACTAGATGTTAGTTGAGAGCACCGTTCCCATGGAGGTAGTTACCCTGGGGTCTCCTCTGTGTGGCATACTCAGATAATATATGTCCGCCCCGACTTTATCGCGGTTAACGCTAATTGATCAATTTCATCACGTCTTTCCTAATTGCTCATTACTGTCATTAAGCGGCTAAATGAGCGACTCAATTCTCTGATCGATCAAGCCCTGATCTGCTACCCCACCCCAGAGCAGGAGCAGTAGCGCCACCTGGTAAATCTAGATATTCAGAGATCAAGTAATTGTACCCTCTTATAGTCAATGCATGTGCGATTGCCCTTCATTTCTGTCAGGCACACCAACCAGACATATTACAAGCTCCCCTAATATTCAATATCTGATGACATATTCCGTGCCGGAGACTGGTGCGCGCTCCTCTGACAGTAACTGCCTCCAATGAATTGTCCAATGTGGGTTGTTTTTTTGTTTTTTTTAATTTAATTTTTTTTATGGGGGGGGGGGGGGGTGTGTGCAGAGTTTCAAAACATAGCGAGGAGATTTGATTCTAGTAACTTGATATTTGGGAGAAGAAGTGTAAATATAGGAACAACCGAGAACATTATCACACTCACAAGCCTCCGAAGGGGCCATCCATCAAGTGCTTACGCAGCAAGGGGTGAGAGGGTAAGACCGAATGCGTACAAAAGCGTGAACAGGGGGAAAGTGGGGTGTCAGAGCTGGATTTCCGATACGCATGCATACGCAAAATTCAATGAAAGATTTGCATAATGTCTATATATCAGCAGTGCAGTTGGGTAGGCAGCCTGCTAAATAGATTGATTGGGGTGGGGTGGGGGGGGGGGGGGGGCACGTAGCTAGGGAGTTTCTTGGATGGGCATATTGGAAAGTGAACATGTCTGTACATGGGTAGGACCTAGCGGCAGGATAATGCTTACTTTAGGTAAGGATAAGTATTAAATAGGTTGGTGGGTCGGAAAGTTGATATGTGAAGAGGTTGGTGAGTGGGCAGGATGGTATGTATGTAGGTAGGTCGGTGGTTAGTGAGGTTGGTAAGTGAGGAGGTTCGATTGATGGTTTGTCAGGTTGATAGGTGGGCAGGCTAGTTGGTCGGTGGGCAAGATGGGAGGGGGTTCAGAAAATATACATAAGCAATAAGGGGGGGGGGGGGTTCAGGAGAAGCGTATGCTGTGCAACGGGGGGGGGGGGGGTCAATTTTCCCGAAAGATCTACGTACATACTTTATGGATGGTACCACACAAAGTAGAGGGCATTTGACGAAGCTATAGAGGACAGCTTCGAAATATAATGGAGCAGGGAAGCTCTAAAAGTTATACAAAACATGTGAAGTTTTAATTCCCAATTCAAATATAGATGCGAGTGGTCCTGGGTAACCAATAAGATCCGTTGATAAACATGATCCCTGGAAAACTGTTGATTGCATGGAAGAAGTAATAGTTTAGGATTTGGGGGCAATTACATTGACATAGAGGCCATACAGGAAGAATTCCTGAGAAAAACAAAATTGACGCCCCATTCCGCACAGAGAAGCCATACAATGTAGAGGATTTAGATCTCCAGGCCTGACTACGAATATTGTCATCGGCCACTGAGAATTGGATGTGTATAAATCCTAAAATGCACGGCCACAAAAATGGAATTCATTACCTGAATTATTTAGTACAGAGATAAAGCCCCGTCTGTTCCATGGTACTCTGCAGCTGTTTTATTCAGTGATTACAAACATTAATCACTGAGTAGTATAATGATTCTGGAAACTGATAACTGGTATTCATCTATACGTTATAGTGTCCAGATGGTTCCCACTGATTCTAGGGTGATTTCCATCGAGTCTCTCGACGATCTATATCAACTACCATAGCTATAGATGAATGTAGGACCATTGTGATTTAAAAAAGAAGATGATATTCCACTTGCATGACACCACAAACCTATACAATCAACAAACAGAGAACGCCGACTAATTTTGTGTACAGGCGCGTTTCCATTGATCGGACACTGTGAATAGATCCAGGCAGACAAGCCGAAGTCATGAACCGCACCGTGTTGCTGTCTAGTCTGCACGTATAAAAACCCAGGGGTGGCTACAGTAAAGATGGCTACCGACACATTATTCAATCTCATCCAGATCCACAATCAATTACCAGCCTGCTGGCACGCTGGTTGTCGGCTGGAGGCCGCGGCCACGACGTACCTACGTGCACTTTGGCCGTGGACCAGCATAGGGACTATAAAACAACCTCGGGCCCAGACTGGTACCAGCGTCCAGCTATGCCAACGTCATCTCCTGGGAATCGTGCAAGCATGTTTTTGTATATTTAATTTTGTGTCTGCTAGTCTTCTTTTAGCATGGTTAAAGGCAACGGAAAACAACCGTCAAATTTTCTCAACGAGGCCGATCTATCCTCTTTGATTTATTGTGTTATATACACAGTACATGTATATCTAACTTCTACTCGAAATGATATCTTCGAATCAAACATCAATGTTGCCTATTCCCTTAGTTCAATATCCAGAATAGAATCAACAATGTGAACTAGCAATTGCCACATAATTCCTTCAGATATAAGCTTTGTATCAGCAGTTTGGTTGATTTTATGTTGTTCGCTTTAAAAAGGTTATTAAAGGTCTTTACTCTAGGAAAGAGTATTATATAAGAGAGAAGTACACGTTGACAATAAGGACTCCTCTTAAGATTTAGCCGAGTTCCGAACACCTCTATACCTCTACATACGCCTCCATTGTGGAGACATAAAGCACACTTTGACGTAAAATATGACGTACCCTCTAGTGTGCCACGCAAGCTACTCAGGGCTACCTGTATTTCTGTTGCCACCCGCGACCTACTACAGCCAACCATGGGTCCTTGGAGACACTGAATGGGCCCTCCCTACCCATAGAGTATTCCTATCCTCGCTGGGGCTGTGATAGAAGTGGAATGAGAGAGGACCAAACGAGACTGAAAAGGTCAGAGAAGAAGGAGGGTTATAAGAGGGGAACGTGTAACAAGGAATGGGAAATCCAGAAAGTAAAAGGGGGAGAATAAAGGTAAAGATAGGGATAAAGAGAACTATAGGAAATAATAATGGAGAAATGTGGATGAGTCAGAAGAAGAGGAATAGAAGAATCGAAGAAGGTATTTTACGGGATAATATCGATTGCGTAAAAGATGAGCGATGTGGTGATTGATAAGAAAAGTGGGATAATGGGATACATTGTTTGTCAATAAAGAAAAGGGCGACTTCTGTAAGGAGAGGATAAGGGTTAGGTAAAAAGAAAATATAGCATTCAGAGGTTAGGGCTCTGGGAAAGTGGTGAATATAATATCGAGGCGACAGAAATCTAGGAAAGTAGAGAATATGACATCGAAAGATTAAGAGGAGATTTTGTGAGGGAGTAGCCCCCCCCCCCCCTTGTGAACACCCTACTTGTACTGTGGATGCTGATAAAACCGGTGGGATAAAAGACAGTGACAAACAATCACCATCCCCTCTCTAGCCCCTCTCAGGGCCCTGTAGTCCTCTATAGGGGTACCGGGGGAAGGGGCGGGCAGGCAGAAAGGGGAGAGAGGACCACAGAAAACCCCTTTCACGGCAGCCACTGACCGGAATGCGCCCTGGGCGGGACCAGCGTTCCCTTGGTGGCGGACATGACAATTATTTGGCCTCCTTCTGGGCGATGACCCTGCCCTGGAAGCACAGATGCGTCTACAATTTCATGTCTTTCTTAAAGACCCGTATAGTATATACCTTGCTAAGATATAATGGCACGTACCCATCACATTGTTTTGGGCTACACATTATTCTGGGGCTACATTTTAGGAAATATCATTTATTTACAATGAAAAGGTGACTATTAAGGTACGCATCATGGACGACAGTATGTGATCCTAATTATGCCTCCTGTTCAAATTACACGTATGTGCACATTCCCGCTACCTTAATCATCCTCTAAATTAAAGTGATCACGTTGTAATCAGCTTCTTATAATCATAAGATACTATTGAATGAGTGCATATCTTGCATATTTGTATTTAACATATGCATGCAAAACAGTAAATATAGTAACTGTCACTAATATTCCTACGTAAACGATCCATACAATACTCATCATAGGTGTGGGTGGTTAATCTCTAGCCTCCTAGGATGCCTTCATGTCTGGCCCACTAGCGTCATCCCTATACATATTTCTCTGCTGGTAGAATAACCATTAGTGTGGGCCAAGCGCTCATAGCAAATGGCAAAGTGATCATTAATGACCAATGGATACATTAGGGAGGCATTTACAATCTAACACAGATCAGGCCCTATTTCCTGCTTAATCACCACCTAAGGGTAAGATGATGGTTGGCTGGGTGGAGTACGTTTATTATAGAGGGGTGGAGGGGCAGGGTAGGTCATGCCACACACACTTGTCGCACCTGTATTCCTACCAGGGCAGATCGATAGCACACCTGCCTGTCCCCCCCCCCAAGTCAGACACCATTTACCTGTGTGAGACAGCTAGACAGCATCCGAGAATACATCCCTCCATCCACAGTCTGGAGTGGTAACATTATCTATGCATGTGGGTGTCGTGTTATATATTATATGCAGTTTCCATCTTTATCAATGTAAATCTTGAAAATATCAGCGATACATTACTGGATGTTAAAAACAATATCTACATATAAAATACTAGCGATCATCGATGAAGTACATACACCTGCTGTTACTGTACAACCATATTTGATGGTCGATGGTATTTGTAGCGATATGGATGATGAGCCCGCCACTCGGTAATTGCAGTCAGAGTTCTATAATAGTATCCACAATACCTATATGTTTTAATAATGCTATCATAGTGACATTTTCTTGTCCGCTAAATTTAGGACAGGTGGAGGTCTATTAATTGACAACCATAACAAATAATTACTCACAGATGATATTGATGAATTGCAGTATTGGTGATTTTTTTTATTTCAATAAAATGATCTATCAATATGATTAATGGTGCATTCTACTTTCTATTCTATTTGAGTTTGGATGTTAATGATGAAAGGGGAATTTAAAATATTGTGTCCTCTTCTTATACAATAAGAGTTCTTATATTGATATGCCTCGAACAATTATTTGTGAACTTTTAAACATCACCTATCATCTCCCGATTTCTGTTTGGATTTCCATCTAATCTATTCCACAAATCATAATTACCTTCCTGCTGTTCAATCTGTCTCCCTTACTACACTCAGCCCCTCCTGAAGACGCCCGCACAAAGCTGCCCACGACCTCACGGCCTGACCTAGTTTGGTTAACCCAGGGTTATGACCCCGCGGGACCGTTGTCACAAAGGTCGGGCATCAGGGCGGAGGGCGGTGCTCTGTGTCTGACCAGCCGCCATGGACGGGTCACCTATACACACAGTGATCTGACGTGTTCAGATTATAGACATGACAATAATGCTACACTCCATCCAACACTAGTTGACGCGTTTGGGGGGCGGGGGCGAACATGCTGGAGTATATAGACAAGGCACTAATGTGATTGTACTCTATCCAACACTGGTTGTCATGTTCAGAGGACCGGTGAATATGCTGAAGTATATACACACCATTAAGGCTATGGTCCATCCAGCACAAGTTGGTGTGTTCAAAGGGGGGCGGGGTGATCATTGGACTGCTCCCAGTCCCTGTGTCCACCTCTGCCTCCCTGTCTGCCGCGGCCGCCTCACTTTGCCCTCACGCGACACTCCACCTCAGCCACTGGACACAGAATTCCTGGGGATGTCAGGCCTTGGGTGAAGGGATCATTCAACGCAGTTTGTTTTCTTCATGAATGAGGTAGAGGTCCTTCTGCATCATCTTAGCAGTCCATCCTTATGACCTGATAAGATGATACCGACTGGGCTCATCAACCTACGAAGGGATTGCATACTTCCCAATTGAGTCGTTTTTCAGGAGCATTCGAGACGTGTTGAGTTTACATTTAGATCAAGTAGTTGGTATATATCTAGTGTTCAGATTACAGACCTATCTTTGACAGCACAATCCATTCTGAGGGTATGAAATCTTACTTAGACACCATCATTCCAGTCTCAACCCTGGCTGGAGATGACTAGGAAATGAAATTGACTCTCCTGGTTTATTGGTGTGGTTGGCGCTACCGAGTGGTGATAGTGACAAACAGGTGTGACAGTAGGAGTGAGGAATCTGACACTAGGGTACAAAACAGGTGACAGCCAGGTGTCACTCTCACACTCCCACGTTGACAGCACAGTCGGTCCCTGGTACTCTCGCTTGGCCCGTCCCCAAACACGCCGGTAACAAGCGGCACGCTCAGAGCCCCAGGCGGTAGACTTGGGAAACGCACAACTTGGCGATAATTCACTCTCCATTAATTGAATCAGACCAGGGGGAATTCAATCAAATCAGACCTGACCCTTGGTGGAGATGTCCCACAGAGTTCAGGCGTCGCGTTTCCCTAACGACAATGGACCAATAACAATAGGCTCGAGATGTGGTGGTTTCCAGCTGTCATGGTCCATTGAGCGGCAGTAGACCAGACCCTTCTATAGATTAAACCCTCCCTCTGTCTATGATTCATACTATTATATGCCTCCCTATACTGCTGCGAGAATTTAAATCCATGAATACTCATACAATGCATGGTGTTTTCATCTTGATATATTGTATTGGCTGTGAGATTCAAAATAAAACCTACACTATTGTAGATATGACTTTTAGTGCTTAATACCTTATAGGCTTTGTACTAAGGGGTAATGCTGTTGGTCACAATAGCATTGGTAGGATTGCCAAAGCTAGCATCCTACGGGCTGTAATTTGCTAATGGAAATATGATGAGGTAGCCACGCTGCTTCCACTCAGGTGTGTGTGCATGTGAATAACTCTGGGAAAGTCCCACGCCATGCGATAGGCAGCCAGACATGGAGGCCCCCGGCCCCAGGAACAGGTAAATACACAATAGAGTCAGAGGCGAATTCACAAAGTTTATCATACAGGTCTAATGGTGATACTTGGTATATCAAGATGCATAATCAGAGAATGCATAAATCTACAAATCAGAAATTGACAATATTGAACAATTTTAAAATCAGTGCATTATCATGAGCTGCCCTAATGGACTGATAAAGGTGTATATTGATAACATAAAACTTTCTTTTTCGAAACAAAAGTTCACAGACGCCATCATTTGAATATTTCATGCCCATTTCACACATCGAACCGACAGTAGCACACGCCCCTACAAAAACGGCAGTTCTCCGCGCCAGTTGACTCAGCCACCGGCCACCAGGGGCACTGACCAAACACCTCCAGTTACAGCTCAAACACTCGCCTCACCTCTTCAATATGGAGAGTGGATGCGGAATTTAGGGGGTGACGAGCAGGGGTAGCCGTTCTCTAGAAATTCATGTCCTTTCGAGAACAGCTTCTAGCAATACAGTGCTTTCACTTAACCACAAGCTCACTTAGCCGACCAGCCCACTATTACGACCATCTAGTCTTGTTTAGCGAGCATTAATGCGACCGCTCGATGCCGAAGCCCCAGGCAGGCGTATTAGCTGGAGATGAGCATGAGCACGAGCCTACGTTACTCTAAAAGGGTGGAGGATCTGCACATAGAACCACAACTCTCTAGGCTCAGTTCATAATTATAAGTAAGTGTAAGTAATCGTATTATAATAATGACTTAATATAAGCTTCAAACTACATGTATTCCATAGTTCCTCATTTTCATGGTATCGAAGTTCTAGGCTTGGTTATTTATCCTTATTCATCTGACATCAGATATAATGATGGTATATTTTCGGCTACTTAATCCAAGCCAGAGGTATGTTTATGAACCGTATGAGACTGGAGCCTTCATGCGCATAATGTTTGTGGATAGATGTATACATTCACCACCTGTCAGTGACATAACCATCTGGGTTTGCTGTCCCGCCCCTCCTCACATCGAAATTATACAGCAGCGTTATGAGCAGTCCAGAGAATCCGAACAACTCGTTGGGCCAGGACAAAGTTCAGGTCGAGTCTCGTTGGAGCAGCTGCAAGCTTCCAGAGATTATCACTAAGATGTCGGCTCCATCAACGAGATTAGAATGATATTTTCTTAGAAGAAAACATATTCCTTACTGAGAAGAATCGTGAATAAACGCAAACCACAAGGGGAATCCGTTCAGACCATCTTGTACCTTCTTCCTGGCATTTATTTACTACCCCTGCCATCTTAAGGGTTCCTCAAGCCATTGTCCTAGTATAATAATAGGACATCTTAATTCTGTGTTTACAATTTCCCTTTCACTAATGCAGAGCCCTCGTGAGCAGCATTCCCTCTTGGTTACATAATACACACGGGAGGGGTCGTGACCTAAATACGTAACCCCCGTGTGAGCAGCTCGTTGACAAATTACGAGCCATCTGTGTGTGTCTTACGTCAGTCTCGTTAACGCCATTACCAAAGTCCAGACGGCCGTGACCAGCGAGCACTCACGAAGAGCCTGCCCGTGACCTATATCGGTGTGGGAGCTCCTCAGTCCTCTCAGCTGATTCATGCATTGCATCGTACGGGTTATGTGGCCATTAAATCAAAATTTTCTACTCAGCGCCAGCCAAGAGCAATTAGCGAGGATCTATTCTTCGGCAATAAAAGCATGAATAAACAACATAAAATTATGGGGTGGTTGCTCCACTGACGACCTATGTTATATCGCCAAGTAGGCGTGTTGGAGGCAATATTTACCTGGTGTTCATAATCTCTGAATTATTTGTGGCTCATCGACTTGCGGCATATACTTCCAGGAGGTGGTATTTGCTCATAATGATTAACTGTTTACGTAGAGTGAAACGGTTTACAGATTGCGAATGGGATTTTAGGGTAAGTGTGCCTGACAGGAAGTCATGGATGGACTATAGCGGTCGCGTGCATAACCCATGTGGTGATATAATAGTGTTTATTGACAACACTGGGTGCTTTGAGAGCCATGACAGGTCTACTCACTGCGCTGAGCATTAAGAGCAGCTCTCTGAGCAGTTATGTGCTTGATCACCAAACACTGCAGGGCGGGCATACCCTGTGTGCATGTGTGAAATTAACACACCAGATCACCCTTTTCTAGAAATCTGTTATCAGGACAATTGAGTCAGGCGAGGTTCTCAGCATAGGATACAAACGTGGAAGAAGGCCATTGACCTGGTTCGGACATTGAGATGAAAGGGATCCAGGACCAGGTTGAAAAGTAGAATATACCTATGTAGCTATAACCTAATGATATTCCCTTCAGGTAGTGAACAACACAGACATCACCGGATAACACTTCTTAGTATTTCCTACCTTTATCTTATGTTTATTCCTAAAAGTTATAGAAAAGATAGTCACATACATGTATGTAGTTATATCAGCTGGGAAGTCTATGAGATTCATAGGGAGGACGAACATATGTATGCACAAGCGTTTAGTTAGCCGATTTTATCAAACATGTAAACCCACATGATTTTTCAGCAATTGCACAAGGAGCACATTTACTCCCAGACTCCTTACCGCGAGAGCCATATCCTATAACCCAAATTATAAAAATTAGAAAAGGGTTGGGAGGTGCAAGAGGTTTATTATATTAGACCTTTCATTTGGCACTAAAAATGGTATCATGAAACTATTACAACTCTGGTCAGACCATTACTCAAATATTATCCCTGACTTCCCCTCCATTTTCTGGCTATCGGATGTGCTCTTTAAGAAGCACAACTCATGGGATCAGTGAACTTCTCGTTAGAGAACCTGATGACTGTAAAAATGTACTTGATTACACATCCAATCATCTTACTCATGCTATATCGAACCTAATGATACAGCACTGGATTATCCAAGAAGCAGAATCGTATTACTATCAGGATCATGCTTGCTTTAGACTACCAATCTTTGTGAATTATATGCAGGTAAAATAAAATTTTAATTGAAAACAAAACTCCTCCTGGATTGGTCCGTGTGGATTGGACTTCTCCACAACGCTGGATCTACTGAGCAGCTCGAGCGGAGTCCTCGTGACCGGAGTGAGTCTACCGTTGCGGGTTCCCCGTCAGTGTGACAAACGCTATAACGAAATATAGACTCATTGGTATACTCATTGGTGTGACCAACTCTATACTCGTTGGTGTGACGGCTTCTGGGCCCTGCCTAGTCGGCCTGAAAATGCCATCTAGTCAGCAAGCAGCAATTGCGTAAGCAGTTCAGGGTCTATTTGCGTCAGCTGGCTTGTACCAGGCGTGCAGACAGGCAGCAGCAGCAGCAGGCACGCCAGGAACAGGAGCACCAGCTGCGGCCAGTGGATGGTGTGCAGGGGACCAGACTGATAAAAAGACGGCATACACACAGCACAGGCGGTGGTCCCCCGTCAGGACGTACCGGATGTGACTGGCGCCCGTGGCAGCATGGATCATACGGGCCTCCTGTGTAATAATAATGATACTCCTACTCACCCAACTTCCGGACCGATAATAAATGGCGTACCACATACAATACTCCCACAGTATCCATAGCCTGTCAATGCATGTAGGACAAGTATTTCGGGCGTTGAATAGGAAATAGAGACGAGGCATGTTTCAATGACCAAGTATTCCCGATCATTTCGTCAGGTAACTGTAGAGACAATGTGATACCGCTGTCATAGTGACGGTATTGTAGATCTCTGTATCTATCATAGAATGTGTCTGTAGTGAATATATATATATATATATATATATATATATATATATATATATATATATATATATATATATATATTTAGTAGTGCCTTAGGGTAGGAAAGGACCAGAGTGGGGTGGGGTTCGTAGAGTGAGGAATGTGACACCGAGACTTCAGAAGCCCTGACGAGTCAGGTATGTTACAACACAAAGTAGGTCACTCCAGTAGCTGCTCGTTGCGTACTGGAGGTAAACCCCTTCTCCAGCTGCCTCCCCTCCTGTGTGGTGAGTAGGTATAGCAGGTACCTGTCTAGTCTACACCCCCGCGACACACACGCGCACAAACCTCACCCAGGACGGCCAGGCAGGCGTTGCTATGGCAGCGTGTGCAGGACGAACGCGCCTGTCCGAACACCACTGATTAATGTTGGAGATGATTTGTTTCTCACCTTCTCCATCTTTAATCCCCACCCAACCTGCGAAGATAGGCGTGCAGCCCATATCTTGGTAAGGGGAGGGATGCGATCAACATTCGACCCCATCTAAATTTTTTCCAAACTGGGTAGAGGTTGTGGCGTGGTGTATGTTAGCACTGGAGGAGCTACAGTAGCCAATCTTTACAGACAACCTAAGATTGAGAGGTGGTAGAAGAAATAAGATAATAATGACAATGTAACCTAAGGGTGAGCAGAGAACTATCTTCTCGCTATTGCATTCTCATTATAGAATTACGGTATATGATTGGACTGAGAGTTACGCACAACATATCGACCTGCAGTATGAAGTAAGAGGATCCTCTGCCCAGGTGCTATGGGTGTAACTACTGGCCAACGCATAGTCAGAATACAGATACAGAGGATGGAGCGGTGAGCAGAATAAACTGCTAACTAGGTCGTGCGGGTAGTAATACACACCAACATTGAATATCTACTACCGTATGGCGTGTGTATTCAACCATAATATATGTTTCATATACTTTAAAACACGCATAGATTTACACCAGTAGTATTTTATTATCCATCCTATTAAGAATCAAGGCAGGACTTCAGCTGACAACCAGCTGATTCATTATTTGCCACAATGCGGACTTGATAGATTGTATTTTTGTCGGATGGGAGCATTAAATTAGGTCTGGTCATTCGTAGCCTGGAAACAAACACCAAAGCCGTGTCCTGCCTCACGTCTCCCTCTTACCTCTCATCATTCCCTCCTGTGTCCAAGCATCACGGTCACAGCTCAGCACCCCATCCCTTTACCAGTACGTGGTATATCTTTATTCTGGCGCCAGCGGCAGTAGTGTAACCATAGCAACAGATTCCACCCTATCTTTGCAATGAGTGGGAAAAAGCTACAAGAAGGAACCCTAGAGTCCTGGGAACGGGGTCGCCAGATAGAAGTAGTGAACAGGACCCGTTGATTAGACCCACGTGCATGGCATACCTATCCACTGAGAGCCACTTGAGAGTATCATGACAAATAACCATACACTTGTAATATAATCGTGATATGCCCTGCGAGACTAGACATGGACAAAGTGTACAGCTATTAAACATGATTTTCTATTGAGTTAACGGCTTGAGGGGGGGGGGGGGGATACTGACATACCATCCACACATCTTGTTTTCATGAGACTATTTTATTAGAAACAACTCCAGAATGCCCCCTACTTCCTCTGGCTCCTCCTACCAACAACTGTTAGATCTGTCTGTGGCTATAACAACTAGTGGCAAGCAGACAGATGGTAATCTGTGAAGGCAGATAACAACTATACCTATACATATATCCCTCCGATCAGTAATGCCACACCCATCGCCCCTCTATTCTCCGCAGTCCTATCCTAGCACCCGGTGTTCTCCACCATTCACATGGGCAAAGAATGAATGAGTATATATACACAATATTACCATGATTTCGATCTGAGTGGCCGTATTCTCCGCGTAGTTGACGCGTAGTAATACTCCGAGCGATAGCGAGGAGTATTGCGTAGCGTCAACTACAAGGAGAATACGACTACACAGATCGAAATTATGGTAATGTTGTATTTATTACTCACTTATTTTTAGATTTAAGCAATAGATATGATCGTTAGAAAACTTTTCAACGTAATTAAGAAGTTATGTTTGGGACTACTTTCATCTCAAAAATCCGTATCCTCCTAGGAGGGTACGGAGCTCCATATCCTCCTCAGTAGCGATCTGTAATCTCCATAGGCTTAGTATGGAGACTCCGTATCAGATGGGTAATAAACTTGGATTACTGTGTGGGTCTATGCGAGTGTATCAGGGAGTAACTCAGAAAGTAAATGAGTGTGGGTTAACGCGTTTTTGAGTGTATGTGAGTGCATAAAGGAGTGCACAGCTATGTGTTCTAATATTGATGTCTCTAGACTATAATAGGCCTATGATTGGGAAATATGAGTGAGTATATGTTTGTGAGTGAGTACATAGGGATATGAGGGACTGAGTATTTCAGTGAATGTACATGTATATGAATGTGCGTTAGACATAAGTCAGCGAATTTATGCCAGTGAGTGATGCAATGAGTGAGTGCCTTTTGTTATCTCTTTGTTTTGCCAATTGTAATTATTTTATGTAGATGCGATACTAAAAGCCAGCATTCCACTTTTTATTGTAATATTATATCAAAATGTATCTGAAACAATAGACTTCGACCGAGAGATACTATTTTAATACTAAATATGAATGAATTGCATGTATGTGCGTTCAAGTCAATGGGTGCTTATATGCATGGTAGTGTGATTTGTATGAGTATACGTGAGCTGGTGAGCCTGTATTTGTGTGTACTACATCATGGGCCTCGAGATAGCACCGTGTTGATACCATTGTAAACGAACCTCTACCAGTCAATACCTCTACCTCTGACAGAGGTGGTGGTGGAATTAAAGTGACAGAATCCTTTCTCAAGGGTATAACGAATCGTGTCTTGTATCTGTATATACACCACTAGTGGTCAACGTAGTGGCAACCCAGGACATAACAAAAGGGGATGAGAAGGGGTGTGGCTATTACACGATACCATGTTAACTCAGCAGTGAATGGGTGGGTGAGGGTGGAGAGAGGGAGGGAGGGGACAAATAGAGTTGTAACAAATGTCAATTCCCGTGGCCTACATAACCATGGCTACATTGACTAGGGCAAGCGGCCCGGGTTCAGGCATGTGGTTATTGTACAGTTTGGCATCGTCATCTGTACTGTACCGAGAGTCTGAGCGATCTATAAACACATATAAAACATAGGGCAAGCCCCGCCTACTTACCGCAGGACCTCGATTTGCTCACTCAATGAGTATGTTACTCCGCAGAAATATGCATGTACGACTATAAATTGTGCTTTAATACATATGTTCTTAGTTCACTATACTATGGCAAAAGTACTAGGAATTTGGCCTGCTACCAGGTCTTTGGGAAATGATACACAATTAATGGCTAATTAGCAATGTCATTAACGGAATCGTAAATGTTTGTTTCTATATAGCGGAGTCTATACTCCTAGGATATAATCTAAAACTATACACATATAACTACTGACAACCTAGATACTCTTTTGGTTGGGAGGGACTAGTATGTCTCACAGTAATGACCTGTGTTTGTGATTCACAACCTCAGAAAGAGGCATGGTAGACATGGAGACTGGTACCAAAGGTTCTTTAAAAACTATACAGAAAACACACACTGAAAGGTCCTTTATGTCGTGATAATTGTGTCCTTTTATGCTTCAGTGACACCAATGATGTATGTTTGGAAAATAGACATGTTTTATGAATCAGGATCAACAATATGTTACGCTTTACATACACTCCATGTTCATGTAGAGACACTCCATGTTCATTTAGAGACATTTGCCATTCAACAATAAATGTACTGGTCTTAGGATAGTAATTCTATTGCTTTTTATCATACACCCGGTACCGTATTCACCCGAACTTGAATTTGGCTACATCGGATGCCACCCGGTCGTAGTTCTGACAGGGTTCATTCCTGAAATATCAATAATTTCTTAGCATACAATATTCAACTGTGGTTGATTTTATGGCATTTTGCGTCTTTGTTACTGACCAATATAGCGAATCCAAGCCTGAGACTTGAAGAGACGGTAAGCTATGAGGTACGTGTCTAATTCTCTCTGCCAGCGGGCGCTTTCACCGCCAGGGGGGTAGGTGCCAACTTGTGAGCGGCTTCATGACGCATCACCTTGGTATTAGCCTTGCTTTACCCAGGGTATAGGAGAGATACGTCAGAAGGTGGTAAAACCTCGCCGTAGTGTCTGTGGATTTATTTTAAACTTCTCATCGCTAGAACTCTATTCTGTTCCCACTGAAGTATAACTGAATAACAACGGGGGAGTAAGGATGACATCATGTGTGGGGCCAGTTTTTACTGAGTTGAGATGGAGTTTGAATAGGTCTGTATACGCCCACAAGGTGACTAGTTAACTGGGCTATAACTAAAAACAAACGGCATCAATTGCGCAGTACAAACAACGGCTATGACGGCGATATAATTTCCCTCCAACAGAATGGGATGATATAATAGTTTCCAGTATATTTCCTATTGCAAATACCATATATGATAGCAATATATAGCATACACCTACTGCAAATACCATATATGATAGCAATATATAGCATACACCTACATATGAATTATCATCACATATAGATGTATAATCATTCCCTTTGACTGATGATAACATATAGAGTTGGCGTGGAAATATCATACCACCCATCTGCACTGTAACTATGGTCCGAATTAAGTGGCAACCCCTCACTCTGCAGAGTTTGGACTGCGGAGTACAGTCCACAACAGATCAGCATGATTATGTGAGCAAGTAAAACGTGATGTTCTTTGAGGGGTGTGGGACCTTAACATAATATGACTTTTTACAGAGAGAAAACACCTCATGACCTGCTTGGTAAACAAACATCTATACATCCCAAAACCATCATCTTCAACACAACAACTACAATACACTTTTGGTCTATCTTCTTTGAGACGAGATGGTGGAAGCCATAGTAAGTTCATGTAGGAAATACCATTTTGACCATTGATTTTAGTGTACTATGGCTTGTATGTACCTCACCAAGTTTGTATATATTATCATATATCTAGATATATAAATATAAATACCGAATGAAATGTAATCCTTTATTCACCTCGGAGATTATGCGTGTATATTTGTGTGTATGTATGTATGTTATGTATATGTAAATTTATGTATGTATTCTTGTCACAATAGGGTAATTCTTTCATCTGTATCCCTTTTATTACAGCTAGAAGTTATTTCCGGCAACCTAAGAGATTTTGAAAAATGAAAGGAAACTAGGAATTTACGGTCAGTTACCTGACTTTGTTTAGCAACTGGAGATAGATGTCTTTCCGGGGGGAAATAAAGCCTTACTACCCAGGATGAGCGGTGGGGGTTGTCAACTGAAATGAACGATTGCTTATAGGGCGTACTTTACCTTGGGGAGTGTGTCTCGTCAGTAAATTGTATTGAGTGAGTCATTGAAAGTCACTCATATCAAGAAATAGAAGGACATATATATCGTCATATTAACTCATTGATCCTCGCTTTCATCATTTTCCTGACCCTTGCTATACACCTAGATCCTCTCCCATGATAATAAATCTTGTTTTTCTAGAGCTTCCTGGTAAGGTGAATACATATATCTGGGAGCAATAGGCTCTATGGCCTCTACTTAAGTGCGCCACTGCCATGGCATTGATGTTCAAGGCTTAGATATACATTGTATACATACATGTATCCTCTACCACTACGATGTATAGCAGGCCGGTTTCCACTGGTTGCTAAAACTCAGTTTCTAGATGACAGAAATCCATATTATGATAGAAATATTGTGGATTGATTCTGACACCACTCATTATAACTGAGAATCAGTAACATCATTAGAATCCAAAATTACCTAAAAATCATGTTTTGTCGATACCCGATACTCATGCGTATGCTTATGTTTGTGGAAGACGTGAAGAAGGGGGCATTGAAAAAGACACTCCAGTAATAGGGCGTAACTCACCAGCTTCCATAGGGCCATCATGCGGATGGTTAAACATGTCCCATGTGGGGTACATGAGATCTGTAGACGCACAGCCATCACACAGAGCATCCAGGAGGGACCCTGGAGACCGGCACAGAGTGAGGTGAGTGGCAGGGCGTGGGAGGAGGACATTACACCATTCCCCCACTCCAGGGCGTAAGGTGGGGCGCGGATTATGAATGTAGGGCATACATGATGTTGGGTGGGGCTGCACGGGGGTAGTTTATAACTGTCAAACCTGCAGCAGTGTATCTCACTAACCTCGCTGAATCTCTTTCCCTCACTACCATCGCCCCAGCCTAGCTTCCGGACTGGTGGGAAATGAACTGTAGTTGGAATCTATGGGAACCCACCATGCACCCCCAAAATGAGTCCCAACAGTGTAGTTCTAGATCTAGGTTTTAGGGTTTCTATGAGAGATATGGCTGTGTTGAATGGGGAGGTATAATATGATTGACTGAAAATGAATTGTGCGCGAGTAAGAATTGTGCGTATATTCATGGATCCAGGTCAACGTGTCAGAGCGGTGGGATAACTCAGTCGATAGTGCGCTAGTTCGCAGATTGAGGAATCCGAGGTTTGAGGCTCTTATTTTTCTGGCCTTGGTACATCTCATAGATTCCATCTCGCCTTGATATGACATTGGCTGCCAAGACACGGAGGGGGGAAGTGGGGCGCCACGTGTCTGGCGTGAGGGTCTATATTATCTGGTCACACTCAAAATCATCGACGCTACTGGTGGATGTTCATGTAACTAGGGTACACTATGTGCCACATATCTTGAACTTGGTTGGTGACTGTCATTAAAAGCCTAATAATAACAAACCCTACATGTACACTCGTGCATTATCAATTGAGTCTCCAGTGATAACTAGCCCCTCAGATCATATTACCTTAGTAGTCCATTGGGGTATGATGTTCAGCTCTGATATTTGTATGAAATTTCCCAGCGCTGCTTCTCCTTGCAATTGCCTATAGTTGATGAATTTATGGCATTTCTTATTAGGTTCATGTATACATATATATCTTATATGTATTACATGTTTATATGTAATATTATGTATATGCAGGAGGTGGGAGGTAGGGCTTGGAACCAGGCTGAATGGACCGCTTTTAGACCGAGATACTCACCACCAGTATGCCACTGCCATAGAGCTGCGGATTAATGCCTCTAATCCCGCTCCCACCCTTGCCCCAAGGCTAATCCATTAGGTGCTCGGTACAATGACCAACCTTCCAGCTGTCTGCTGACCAGCCTGCTTGGCTGCCAGCCAGTCGCCTGGTCAAAGGCGAGGTGGGGGGGGGGGGGGGGGGGGGGGGGAGGGGAGGTGCATCGTGGTGACATGTAGGCTGATTGACCATTTGGTGACCACACTATTCCTGGCTGGGCTTGAACAGCCGATCCCACCATCTCAAACATCACGTATGTAGAGATACCCAGCCTACAAGGCTAATGCTATCCTCAACACAGATACAAATGTATATCCTACGTGATATGAATAACACAGTCAACCATATTAAGAGGATATAATTATGTCGGTGTCACCAATAAAGGTCATATGCATGCATCGTGTGTATGTAAATAACATGTACATAAATAATGAATTCCCGTATCGAATTCATGTAGGCACCCACATGAACATGCATATGATTGAAATGAATTGGTTCAAAATAGTAAACAGGTACCTCTACCTGTCAATGATAAAATGATATAAATCAATCATATGATTTATTGATAATTGATTGAATATCGTTAGCCATACTTTACTTGTATAAACAGGCCAAATCAGCTGGAAACATGTTCAGGGTATTTATAACTTTATATCGCTTTATACGCCGCTACTTTCTTTACCTACCCTAGACTGGCTTTAGTCTCTTAATCTCATGTCTACCTCTCTGCCAACTTCTGCCCTTCTCACACGAACCTTCAT
The DNA here is from genome assembly GCA_950022655.1 of Alentia gelatinosa. NCBI lineage: Eukaryota > Metazoa > Annelida > Polychaeta > Phyllodocida > Polynoidae > Alentia > Alentia gelatinosa. The sequence goes on along the minus strand of OX465579.1, from coordinate 52,492,856 downwards.
TCCTGGAATCGTTAGGCATTAAAGGAAGGTCACCAATGACAAGGTAATCTCATTTTAAAGAATGTCCATAACGAAAGAGTTAAGTCGAGTCTACTCCTCCCCGGCCATTGCTGTCCTCCACTATTCCAATGCAGCAGTGGTTAGAGCACCAGGCAATAGAGTCTACGGGACCACAGACTTATCGGTGACCGACTGCCAACGCCTTGCAATGTCCGACACGTTCTTATCAACCGCACTCAGGCCTCCATTAACTTGTATAGAATTACACAACTCCACGTTGAGCAACAACCACCACATTGACTTACTGAGAAAACGCAATCCACAGAGGGAAGCCGGTCCTGAAAGGATCAGCGATTAGTTACGTGGAAAGTACGTTACGTTGATCTTAACAAAAGACCTACCCAATAGCCATAGTAAGAGGACGTAATTGAGCAGAACAAGCTAATGTGTACGGAATTCGTTCGAACTTTGCAGTACTTCTATTAATGCATAGGCAGGGTAATCTCCGCAATGAAATGATGTTCCTATAGTCAATACTGTGATTTCCAAGCCGTGTTTCAAACCATGTTATCAATCACAGTGCATCATACAAAGCCAGCGGGTAAGAATCACAATAAGCTGCTTAGCATAGCCTCGTGAGCACATAGAGAGATCGACATCTTTGATGGTTCCCTTATCTGATACCATCCTTAACAAGGGATCAACGTAGTCAATGTGTGTACCTGCCATTCAGCGGCCGTTATGAGATAAGGTGAGAAAGTTGTTGACTTTATGGGTTGGATCCTTGAGGAGACTTCCGTGTTTATAGCCTGCTGTTAAAATAGCGAGGGAAGATGGTGTAGATCTGTGTACTCTGCATGCACTCCCCGACTCTGAGATACCCACAATAGCACAGCGGTGGTACTTCAGAGTGTGTACACACAACCAACCGCACCTCAGACTTATGCAAATACAATACAAAATGTACTGTTCTTTTAATGTATCCAATATGACTTAATTCTTGTTCCGATGAAATGATAATGTGCCCAATGGCAGAAAAGATTAAAAAAGAATTTGTGCATGTAATTTTGGGCCAGTTGCAGTTGATATTGACATAAATCACTAGATCTATTGTCTATATATCCTTTTACAAATCAATACTCTTCGTGTTCTACTATCATTCAACATAATATAGATGACATTATGTTCGATCATACCATGGTGACTAAAAGGTTGCGGCTCGATCTCAGGTGGTGTCTTTTTGTTGTATTCTAGACTAGAATCATCGTCAGCACAAAGGATGAGGGCGGGGTCAGACAGCGTAGCATGTCAGTGTCATGTGAGGTGCATGGCGTGCGTGGTGAGGCAGCCTAGTCACAGACAGAGCTAGCGTACGGGGGCTCCTAGCGTGCACCAGGACAGACATCACCACCGGCCCCCCACCAATCAATACTGTTGTCTCTCTGTGAGACGGGGAGTGGCCCGCCCTGCTCCGCCACCTCCCCACAGCCACCCCTAGTCTCGACTCCGCCTCGCCCCATCACACACACTCACACATGCTGCTGTGCCGGGGATGAGTCCCCCACCCGCATACCCACCCCTATGACGGTTACCCGGGAGACGGATGATCCAGGCAAAGATCCAAGCAAATGGAAGATCCAAAGCTTTTCAAAAGCAATGATGGTGGCTGGCAGACGAATAGGTCAGGTCAAGGGATGGTTGAGGTTGGCAAGGTGGGTGGAGGTACTTTGGGGTCGCCATAATGGGCGTATTTATAGATGCTAAACGTAGGTTTGCACCTAATACACCCCTATTGGACTGGGACACGGGTCCATCAGTAACCATTGATCATTGTGTTTATTGCATACCCATATAATATGCATAGTCCAAGAGGCGTCTTTCGTAGGATAATATGTACAGACATCGGAACTATCTTATTTATCACTATACTTATATACACACTTATGATGTGTAATGCATGGGTACCCCAGTGGCCAATCACTGTTTATAATTAGTATATTTGCACCATGAAAATGCGTAGGGACCTCACTCGTCAATCACTGTGTTTATACATGTACATGCATAATATGTACAGGCATTGGGATCCCAATGGCCAATCACTGTTTACACATGTATGAAATATGCATAGGCATGGGGACCTCGCTGGTGAGGAAATCAGTTTTGAAATACGAGTAGAATATACAGCGCATACACAGGTATAGGCGAATTAGTCACAGAACGGTAAGGACTTAGGGCAGAGTGTAATGCGACTGGGAATAGGTAAAGCTGTCCAAGAGAGTGCCATAGCAGCCTTCAGGAATTAATTAGCCATGTATGAGAAGAATACTCTGTAGCGTGATTCATCCATTTCATCCCATCCCTCATTCAGACAACCATTTTTGTACATGTATACGATGGCATTTGCTGCAAACGACAAACTGCTATATTGTCTTAAGAGAGTAGGCCCTATAAAAACCTGTGCTGCAAAATCTGTATTGCTTCCATTTTTGCTGCAATAATTTTTTTTATTAGTTTGGGGCTTACATTATATATTGTATTTTCTGTACAATCCATGTAATATTCATTAACGCACAGGCTGTCATATATATATATTGCCTGTCCAATTAACTGTACAATGTAATGAGGACACAATATCGATTATTCTTGACACAAGTCCGTACGTATCTTTTATATGATATACAATAGCGGCATTAACCACTGGTCTAAGTAGCTGGCCTCGGAAGTTTGCTGGCACTGCGGTCGCATACGAAGCACAGCATGAGATCTTATTATGTTTGACCTGGTCTACCAAGCCGAACAATTGCCGCAGTATGTATATTATATTGCATGCGATAAAGCCTGGGCTAAACCATTAGGCAAAGGACTCTGTGCTATACAGGGATAGCTCTGTGGTATGGATGGAATCGAAACAATATCAATTATAGAATGATATCTAGACAGCCAGATGATCTCTGGTATCCCTTGATGACATGCCAGACTAAAATCTCCTCTGCTGTGACGCCCCCTGGTAAATGTGAAAGCATTTGGCTGGGCTCATTGGTACATCAGCACCTGTTGAGCATTGGCTGCTAGTCGTAGTAATAGAACCCGGGTTTCTGTAAGTATACATAACAATCGCTAGGAACTTACCCGAATTTTTTCGTTGTGCCATTCATATCGACAATAATATGCCGCTTCTCTACCACCCTGACGGTGGTCTGGTTGGTGGTGATGTTGCCATCCTCAGTCGTGTCAACAGTCTGCGACGTTTCAGTCTCAGACTGGAGAATCTGAGACTCGATGTTAGCTTCATCTGCCATGATGCTGATGGGGAGGTGTGTACTATATATCCGTGGTGAGTGTCAGGTGTGTGGGGGAGATGGAAGGGGATCCTGTGGAGATTCCCTGAGGCTGTCAACCACACCTAGACTCCTAGTCCTGTGTAGGGTGTGAGTGTGTGGTGCGTAGACTCCAAGCAAACACACTGGATTTGATTGTGGATGTTTCTGTGGGCGGATAACGTCGGCGACTTACTGGGAAGCCACTGACAACGCAGCCTCTGGTAGGCAGGTAGCTCGGAGGGTAGTTATGTAGTTAGTTACTGTAGGTGGGAGACTGTCGAGCCTGCAGGCTGACACACGCAGCCGACTCTGCTTGGCAGTCAATGCAATAATGTATGCACGTCCAGTGCCTCTGAAGGGAGGCTGAGCGAGTGGAGAATCTAGCAAGCCGACAACGCTGCCGTCACAGTACACACGTCCACACGTAGATCTCCGGCCACAGGCTTGGATCCACGGTCGCACTGCTCAATTCCGAGGGTGGATCCTCACAGCTGAGGTGGTATTCCGTGCCGTAATGCTGCCGGAGGCAGCGGGTAACATCCCTAAACTTCAGGCTACTCCTTAGTTCCGATGGCAGGCACGATTGTTCCGATCAGGCGCTGTCAGTATTGGCGGCACTCGGCGATGCGGCGTCCGTGTGTGCGTGCTAGGTCCCAACGAACCGACCCTTCGCGACCGCTGCGGGCCGATCCACTCAAAACAGGGTGCCCAGCATCTACCAGACATTTCGCTCACAATATCATCGACCTACTTACCACATGTCTCGAGTTTACAATAGTAATCCGTAGATATTAGTCTAAACGTAGTTAGTCCTTGTTAAAGTACACATTCGTTAGCAGTTTAGAGGAGATACTTTGAAGGTATTGACAACCCATCACCCCTTACGACCTAGTTTAAAGTGGTATTGCCGGACAGCTTAGAGGCACTGAAGGGAGTTGGCGTATATCGTGCACCTGTCGGTTATTGACTACTGTACAGGTAACAATGTGTGTAAGGCGGACAACCCGGGTCTCACACCTGGCATTGGAGGGCAACACACACAGGCGTTAAAGCTGCCTATTGTTGTAAGCCTCACTTCAACCCTAAATAGCCTACAACACGCATACACATGAATGTACTTCTTTAATAAACTAATATTTCGACCCCTCTGTAGAACCAACGAGTATACTCCTTGTTAAAACATTTGCATTATACCCTGAGTTTACTATACATATACATGGGTAACTGGTAACATCTGGAGTTAATTGTTCGTATCAAATTGCCCACACTTTTAGTATGTATAAATGCATGTCACGACCAACATGCATGTATTCACATGTATTACCTATATTTAGAGTGCAATTTCCAGAGAGATTGGAGGTCGGGACAGAAGTGAGGCAAGTGAGTATAAATTGAGTGAAATCGGAGAAATTAAGAAATTGCATAAAAAGATAAGACGATACTTTTACTGTTTTGGGGGGAATCCCCTGAGTCTCTACATACCCCTTCCCCTTCTTTGCCGTGCAAAATTAATGTAGGTAGGTGCCGCATATTTAGGGAAGCTAAACGCACTGATCATCTGGTATTAAGTAAGTAAATCTGTAAATGTGTACTGGTCATTTCGTTGATTGTACTAATACAGTGTTTTACATTTATTTGAATTTGGGATTGCTAAAACAACCCTTTAGCGATCCATAGTCCCCGTTCATGCTATAATTCTATTTACTCAAACACGTGGTATTACATGTATACATTTGTAATTCATATTTCACCAGCTGACAAAAAATGCTCTGACAATCTGTGATGGGATTAGTGATGTCAAAGGTACAATGTGCTCATCTTGACTTCTCGGGTCACTGAGAATCTGTACAATGTTTGTCGATGCACGCACCTCAAGATTTTGATCGGGTCAGGCAGCTAGCATGGGGGTAATGATAGTCCGCCAGGCGTTTAATACGATTATTGATGTACATACTGTCACTGATTGTTGCAAAGACCCATATCTGGTAAAATCCTCCCCGATATCTTAATTAGAGCAGAAGTTATTAAAGCTTGCATTGGTGTCTATGCAGGCCCATGACCCGGCCCAGGGCCTGATCCCTGGTGGTACGTTTGGTGTAATGTTTGCCAATGTAGATCTGATCAGTAAGGGTCAATATGTCTTATAGGCATCAGATGTCGGCATTTCATTCTTGACTCTAACTGAGCCGATGGTCGCTTAACATATTTGAACCCTACAAAGGTAGGTATAGAACTGGCTTATTGCCAACGGATCACAGCAAATAACCCAGTGACTAAATAACACCCAAACCATTTAATAGTTAACTTTTGAAATTCCACGCTTATTCAATACAGATAAACATATTATGTGCTCCTAGTATGTACATATTTTTCAATTTTAAATAATGAATGACTGGTAGCAGCAACATGCATGTTCAAGGCTAGCACCAGGTCACAAAAATGTCTATGTGATAAAACCTGTAAAACTAACTGTAAAGTTACTGTTCACTCTGGTTGAATCCTCGCATATCTCCAGTTGCGGTAAATGGTGATGTCACAAAGCTTTTAATCATATCATTCAAACGTCAATAAAGCGGGGTTGTCTTGATTTTTATGATTACAAATTATAGATCTTTCCCAGGGTTTTATAGGCATGCTTGTATTGCAGTATGGGTCTTGAAATATGACGCATAAAAACACTTGCTAGGACTCTCACACTAGGATGCAGAATACCGTGGAGGTTTTAACCTTTATTTTGAGGTGTTTTTTTAGAATTTAGTTTTTGTTGTGGCCGGTCTATTTATTCCTGGACCAGGATATCAAACCATCATGCAAGCAATTCATCACTACTGAATTTGCATTGTACACACACAAGTTCCATCCATTTAAATGTCGTCTGCTCGACAGAGTGTTGCTAACATGTGTGCGCAATGTGGCCAGCTATTACCTCACTCACCTACCTGTCTACCCATGCGAGCACCAGCCCCAGAGAGCGGCCTGCTCCTATTCCTTCTGTTATGACACTTGAAAGGTGCCGTTCAGGTGGTAAATAAACAATCGTAAACGCGTAGAAGTGGCTTGATGCAACGAATAACATGGTGCAATCTATTGTTGTATTGGAGAAACAAGACCCGCTGATAAGGGACACAAAGGTTTGTCAGAAGTGGAATAATTACTTGAATGTACATAGGGATTATGTTGTTCATATATACTATTTATGTTTCCGTAAATATTGAATCGACATTGTATCACTTTAAGGTGAATTGAGTGACAAGGTGTCTAATCCACTGCACCAATATCTTTATACATTTCGAGGTAATTCGTACTTCACAGATTAATTTGGCATTTACAAGCACGAACAAAATAAACTCTCTCAATTAAGGTATTAATCTAACATAGTATATGTGTGTGCACCACAGAAGCGTTCACCTTGATGCTATTAAAGAGTAGTAAATAATTCCAATAGAAATTTCTCAATGGATACAATATGTAAACATTATGACAGATGGTATTACAATACAAGTCACATTTAAATAAGCAATAGAAATGAACACCCAGAGATAATCTCTTTTTCAGATAAAGCTGCGTGTGATCCCATTTCCACTGCTAAGTATTTGACTTCAATGTAATTGACCTCAATGGGATTATATAACAAGAAAGGCACAAGAAGGATGACGTCCTTGACACAAACATGTACATTTGATATACACCTATCATTACTGAACCTAATCCAGTACCCCCAACCAGCCCAATCAGTGGTCAATGATTAAGGATGGGCGATTTGTGGTTGGATGACTTCCCCGCAGCTGACGTTGTGTCGTAATAAAATAACACGTGACGTCATCATAACGCGTGAAATTCCGCCTCTGGTGGCCCGTATATTGCATCATGTCTCCCAAGGGAAGTTCAGATTAAAATCACACCGGCCATATTCACGGCACGATGTTCTGTTTATTTTCGCGGAACTCTGACCCTTACCCTGACTTTGCAGCACTATAGACGGTTTCCACCGCGGCGGGTGGCGCCATACTTGGAGTTGGAGAGCATAACAACAAGAACTGGCCAAGAAAGTTGTGCTTCCTACTATCAAGGATGGGTGAGTTCGAGACTACAACGTACTAATCAGTCTCCATTTTAAGGATGATTTATGACAATTTCCTGGTTAGCAAGAATGTAGCCTAACCTTTGCTGGGCATCTCTTGTATATCAACGAACATGGAACCTCATGGAAGGATTGCAAAAATGTTCATAGCGGTCACATTGTAGCCTGCATGTTAACTACAACACGGACCTCCATCCAAGTCCATGACTACAGAATACTCTGATTTTACCAGTACAGTGAAAACTCTGTATAGAGTAGAACTCACTGTAGTTGGTCTCTGTCCAACTTGTGTCGAGTATTTCAGGATTCCACTGTATAGTGTTACACTATAGAAGGGTCATGCCACTTAAACAAATGGTAAGTGCGGCCTGAAGCCTCAAAACTCAGTCTAATCCTCAATGATTTTAAGACCTCACCCAAGTCCTCAAATAGTACTTTTCTTCCTGACCAATCCCACTATCCTCTGACCGAATATAGTAGTAGAGGAAACTAGAGAAACTTCAATGACGAACAACTCCTACCCCGGCGGAAATATGATTAATGACTTCAGCAAATTTTGCCAAGGACAATAGTATCTATGTTATTTCTAAAGTTAGCGATAATAGAAGGCACACGATACAATAAAGGTTCGCTGTAAACGAATCAGGAATAGCACGAAATATTTATCCGTCAAGAATTTCAAGATGGCGGCCACCCTATGTCTCTCCTCGGAAACATCTATAACATTGCCATGGAATGCTTCCGTGAGTAACACAGTGCAGTGAACACTGCAGTAAACCAGCCGAAAAGGATTCAGGCCTCGCACGGCCTATATGCATTTAGAGAACAACTGGAGTCAAGGCTGTCCTAATTATGCTAATCCCCTTCCGTATATTTCCAAAATACTCAGTGTGATCGGCCAGGCGCGGTCAAATGACGCGTGGCCTGAGGGCTGGGATTACTGGCATATTGAGGAGGAGTGTGTAGCGGGATTAGTAGAGGGATACCCGAGTCGCAAGGGTTAAGCTCCTGGGCGAGGCTCTTTCTGCTAGGTCTAACCGAGAAGTCTAGCGTGCAGTAAACACCAACCCGGTTATACATTATTCATTCCAGGGGGGCATTCTCGGCATCACCAAGCAGGATAGGGAGATACAACTTTCTCGTAGGAGAACGTGAAATACAACATTCGCGTGGGAAATCGGTTAACATTAGCAGCTAAAAAGGGGATAATTTCTATTTTGTAATACCATCGAATAGAAATAATCGCTTGACCCACAAATAAGGTGATAATATTTATTAAGTATACATACTTAATCGTACACCTAATATGAATGTAAGAAAGTTGAGCCTCTGTGAAATATAGAAATATTGTATGAATCAATTCAAGGATCTATAATTCAAGGAATCAACAAAAAAAAACATACCATTTAAAAATGATTACCTCCATGTTCGAGGCTAAATAGCAATTCTCTGGAGTGTGGTGTGGTAGCTCAGGGTATGGAGGCTCAGCTTTGCCACTCTATCTCCCGTATGCCATGGATTTGATCTCTACGTGACATGACTATTATCCACCTAATACCGAGTCTCTATACTTAACGTATGGAGCCTACAGATTGCTTCTGAGTAGAATACGGAAAGCCGAATTCTACTCAGTAGAATACGGAAAACAGTCCTTAGTGTAGTGAGTGTGGATGTCGGCGGCAATTTTGTGTTTCCTTTTATAACTAATATTTGGAATACTGGATAATAGATACAACGTTACCATGCCTTTGATCTGCTTGGTCGTCTTCTCCTTGTAGTTGACACTACGCATTTTCTCGCATTAGCTCGGATATTACTACGCGTTAACTACGTGGAGAATACGATCAAACTCATGGTAATACATGTATTGTGTACATAACCTCATTAACTAACCCATTATCTGAAGAAACTTATGAATCATTGAAAGTATCATGATTTCGCGCACATAACCGTGCATCTATACTCACTATTCCCATATTTTGACATCATCAATCCACACCAATAACCAGTTCCGTCCCTTTCATCGAATTCTTAAACCCAACCGTCAGGATAAACCAAATAGGCCATACTTGAATTTATCGGACTATTTCAAGTGCAGTGTCATCGCATTTATGCTCGCCAGTCTGATGCCAACATACGTAAACCATTGAAATATCATTTTCTCGTATATATAGATTCATAATTTGAAAGGAAGGGACGAAGCGTTTGGAGTCCGATTTTTAGAAGACTATACACAAACACGTCTAGACAATAGAGTTTAGACACACATGGTTCTAAAAATTGGAACAAATAGATTCATATTTTACTGAGAAATATCCCGAATGATTCCTTTATTTTCCTCTAATGACCTCTCAAATATTGAATGAATTAAAAGGCGATGTAAATAAATCTTCAATAAAACAAGGTAAACTAAGTTATGAGTGAGCCATTTGGAGACGGTAGGGTTCATGACCGTTATTAGATAACATAGCATATATTTCTCAATATATAGAAAATAAGATATATATTAATGAGAAATGAGAAATTATCTTGGTAAACATTTCTCCGTGAACCTAAAACCTATCCCCTTATAACTATTTTCATAATAGCACTAGACTGTCACTTCTGTATATAGTGCACAACCTGTGTACTCCAAGGTCTATTATGAGTGGGGATTGAGTTGAATACATCGGATATCGAATGAAGCTGGGTGTTTATGTATGTTACTAATAGAAAGGTGGGGCTATAACATTTGAGCATGCCACATCACAAGCACTTGTGAGACCCGCCCATCTGCCCATTGACCAGAAAAAATAAACCATCATGATACTCCAGTACACGCCACCAGAGGGCGTGAAACCCACCAGTGACCATCGCTCGTCTCCTAAATGAGCCAGTCCGAATAAGACCTGCAGTCCTGGAGGACAATCAGGTACCCGGGCCCGCGAATTAGCAACTCCTTGTGGTCGAGGCCATAGGAGCCGAATGAGAATCAGAGCCGAGTGGCAATGGAGGGCCCTCAATCTATGCTCACACTCCAAACTCTCAGGGTGCTGGGTAGTGTTTGTTTGCTAGATCAGGGGTTTAATACCTGCCCCAGAGGGCTTTACTCTGCCACGGCGTCACAGCTATGCACCCACGGATTAGATGGTGGGGTTGATGGTATTGAGGGTTTATGGTCATAGGAACAGCCTGGCCGTCCCTGGATTAAAACCACTGGAATAACAAGCCCAGCAACTCGTCATGTACCTTATTGAAAATTCTGTTTAGAGACGGTAGGGCTCATGGACGTTATTTTACAACATCGCATATATTTTTCAATAAATAGAAAATAAAGCATATCATAATAAGATGTCTTTATTCTCTTTCAGATCTCAAATCAATTAGAATGATCTAGAATTAATGATATATCAAATGTGACACTTATTTTTATTCCAATCCAGATGTGATTATTTGAATCAAACATAACTTCTTAAACCTACTGAGGTAACAGATCTATGCTTGGCATATTAAAAATGTATGTATTTGTACACTAAACATGTACATTGTACATCTTGGTAAACATTTCTCTGTGAACTTAAAACTTCCCGCATTATATCTATTTTCATAATAGCACAAGACTCTAACTTTTGTATATACACATACTGCACAACCTGTGCACCTTCATGGTCAATTAAATAGGCCATTTACATAAGAATATTGGCAATTAGTGTAGCCTAAATATCGGCATTGTTATCAATGTATATGCCATGAGCAACGTCCATTACTTTGATTGCCCTGAATAAACATACATCTATGGAGTATATACAGAGAAAATAAGGGCGATGTCACTGCCAATTACTCATGTCAACAGTGCTTGGGCACCATTAGCCTTGTCTACTACAGGAGTTGTGGGACCTGAGTATACATTGTCTACAGCCAAGTTGCCTATACATGTAAATCTCCCAAAGTCATAAAAACAGAATATGCACACTATATAACATGTATATATAATGGAATTTTATTTGGTGGCAAACGTATACCTCACGGTTGTGTGCAAATCAATCAGGTTTCGAATTTAGTGTGTAATACTACATGCTCTCTTTTCTCAGATGATTTTACTTATGTTTATGATAATAAATCAATGTCGTCATGACTTATCTTATCAGCTCACACGTTTCAAATTCAATATTTGTCCTACTTGTCCTATGATCATAATAAAAAAAACACGTTAGAGTACCATGTGACTGGCCTGACCAACAAGAATAATGTCTTCTGTTTCTACCTTCTTGCATCGAGATAAATATGCTACTTCCGAACAGCAGAAGTTGTCGAAACAGATGCTACTTAAGGACTACTCCTCAGTAGTTACGTGCCCCTCACTATATCGCCAATGTTATAAGAATTAAGTCTTGACTGAACTATATGACAGAGAACAATGACTTAAGCTGAGCTCGAGTATAGTATACAATCCTCTTGACCGAGAACTCACTGGCGAACAGAGGGGGACGTACTATCACAAGGTTAAACATGGCGACTGTTACGAGGTTAAATAGGTACAAACATGTGAAAACCTCATCAAGTATCATTTTCTGCCGTGTTCATCCACTCTCAATGACTGATGGGAACATTAGATATCCAGTATGCTACAAAGCGAGTACACTGGGGTTATATTTTACTATTATTCATCAATTTATTGCATGGTAATGTTAACAAACACAAATGTTTAAATGATCTCGAAACGTACCCTTATTTTACTTGTTTTCTAATACGCTGCCCTGCAAGACAGATGGACATACAACTGATCGGGGTAATTCTACTGTTTACAGTGAAGGCCCTGATCCGTAATGAATCAAATACTAGTGGAATCCCCAGCGATTTCAATCCTAGATGGCTTTGATAAAACATAATGCTGCAATAAATCTTTTTTATTCGGTGAAAGGCATGCAAGTCACCCCGTCAATAGTGCCTTTTTACATGTTGCCCAAACTATACGTTGAATAGTGATACACCATCAAATTGTACTAAGTCAGCATAGGATAGCGATCATAATACATGTATTGGCATTGCGTATACCTGAAATACCCTCCATACGCAATAAAGGCGTGAGGGTTGATGAGTGCATTCCCCAATTCACGGATGAACCACTCAGCTGAGAGTTCAAGCGCCTCTCCGAGCAGCTCACGCGCTCAATAACCTGTCTAGTCTCTCCCTCAACGTTTATTTGAGTAGTCCATCTTCGCGCATGCATGGGGAATGCCATCCTCGCGACCAGACCGAAGGATGATTAATGATTCGGGAATCTCGTCACGCCGCCCAGCTCCCCTTTCCCCCGCACTGCACCCCCATCTACGGCGAAGCACCGGCCGGGAATTCTGCGGTTCTGCACCAGAACAACGATTATTTCCAGATGATAGTAGTCAATCTACGAGAGTTGCTCTTGTATAATGTCAACGAAATGAGTCGCTTAGGATGAGCACACCACGGAAAATCTGCCCTAATATATATCGTAAAATATCCGGAAACAAATTAAATCGTGATTTATATATTTCAAATATATATTCTAGATGTGTTAATTTGGGAGAATGTTATTGTAAATATCATGTTTGCATGTACCGAAATTCCAACATCATTGTCGTCACTGTACAATCGTAAGATCATTATATCGCAATTTTTCTGCATAAAATCTTGCCAGCAAAAATGAGAGGAAAAATAAATATGAACGCTCCACAATGGGTTATTTGTAAGACTGACAAAGAGAATGGCCTCGAAAAGAGGATTTCAAAGCACCTTTTTCATGGAGGACGAAAAATCTATCAGTGGAAACCAAAGAAATTTGAGGTCTTTTTCAGTGAAAACCAAGAAAGATGATGTTCGCATAGCGAGATGAAACACAGCAAAGATTACTTATAAGTTAACCTCTCTGGATAGTCCTTAAGTACGTCAAGGGTTAAGGCTGATTAGACGCGTGCTTGTCCCTTTCTAGGCTTGTGCTAGGCTCGTGTCCGGTGCAAGTGACCTCAGCGCATGCGTGTGAGTAGGGGGCGTGAAAAATTGCGCCGGAAGTAGGTCAGGCACGATGGTGGTGACACCTGCCAGAATTGAGAAGTCGCCCACCCAGCAGAGGTCTGGTCGTGACTTCATAATGGAATACTGCCTACATGGTAAGGATTATATGCCTGGAGAGTGTCGTTACTGGGCGTGGTTGTGATTGTTCATTGTGCACTTATTGGTGTGATCTGAGGTGAATTTTATAGCTCGCACTGAAGGCCATAAAGTAATAATTAGCTCACTCATGCTTACAATGTAGGCCTACGTAGTCATAATGATTATAGCTTTATGATATATCATAGGGCCCAAGGTTTTATATGATCAGTACGTTTATTCACATGCAACAGATCTCTGATATCACAGAATTGCTTCAATCCTACGTAATCATTCCAAAGCGGAAAGGAACTCTGTTGAAAGCCGGGGGGCCAGATACTCCAGTTCTCAGAACCCAATAATCGGATATTTAGAGTATTCAACGTCCCCCCCCCCCCCTCCCCCCAAAAAAAGAAAATCTCAGCAAGATCTATTTTTGCATCTACCTGTACTTTGAACCTCTCCCCTGCCCCCACGACTCGTGGAACAGTGGCGCCCTCTTAACGCAATTTAACAGTATAAGTGTGTGATTGTTGGGTTCACCGTGGTTGAATACTCTAAAAAGCCGATTATTGGGTTCTGAGAACTGGAGTATCTGGCCCATGAGGAGCATGCTCAAGTGATCACGTGATACCGGCTGTAAGCAGGTAATTTAGGCACATACGATTATAACTGTGCTACTTTTAGTTTACGCTTTCAATTTTGTTTAATTGACGTTTAGTGAATTGATACATGTGAATATGTCAATTGAACAAAGATTCAAATACGCGCACAAAAACTGTAGTTCACGGTTAAATAAGGGGTTTGATTGCGTGAGTAGAATTGAAATGAAATTTGATGTTTCATTACGCCAGGTGGCAGCACAGCCGTTGTGCTGTATCACGCTGTACATTTTGTGTTGGAATTGTTGACATCAAAATGTCATAAATCAGATGTGGTTTAGTGGCATATCCACTAGATGATGAATAGGACCATTTTAAGGCGCTTCGCTAACAACCACTTCTACCTTTCTGTGAGATGCAGTCATTGAGTTCGGGATGCTAACACGTGCTGCAGCATGTCCAGGGATGTCTGCCAGTGCGTAATCATGGCCCAGATATGAAAATCACGTGTAGGTTGGGGCGAGGTAGAACGCACCCTTGGGTGCTGATTCTCACCTGTGGAAACCATCAATCCTCTCTGTCGGTGTTCCTCAGAATGACGGTTTATTTTATATCATTTATTTCCCACCCATCCAAGGTAAACACGACCAACAGGATAGACTACCAGTCTGAAGCCACATTACAAGGAAGATCAAGGAGATGACATCGAACCTTAAAACTAAGGATGCCAGCCTACAAAATTGCAAATGCAAATATATGAAATGATCCACATAGTCAAATCCCACCCTCACAGAAATGATAAATAAAGCGCTTAAAGACCAAGGCGGTTTGTCTAAAAGGAACTTGGATCTCTGATAACATGGGTGCCCTATCTTGTGCAAGTATGTATACCGTGGTATGTGGGCTCTGGTTTTACCTCAAGACATATGTAGCTGCAACCAGGTGCAAATCCACTAGACATACCCTTCACACAACCCCATACCAACTGAATTCCCGAAGCCACCCCATTAGACCGTCTAGACGCCAGGTAATGGGGGCCGCGCCCCCGGGGGCCCAGGGAGACGGGGTGCTAATCCGACAATTTGACCGCCAATCCCTGCCCTCCCCACATCGGCAAACGCAATGCTGGCAAATAGTAGGCTGTGTGGTGCTGTATGGATAGAGTAACGAGTGTGACTACCATATTTATCACACCTGTTCAATACACCAGCCTGATATCTAACACCCAGGGATGCCAGTTGCGGTCCCGAAAAAAAGTGGAAAATTTGTGCTGGTGCTGCAACCCAGTGGTAGCCATTTATTTGTATGAATGTAGCTCAAATAACAGATTTTTTGTTGGTGGCATCCCTGCAGTTACACTAGTCGGCGATAGTGGTCTGGGTTAACACAGTAAACAGAAGTGGACCGCCGGTAAGGGCAGAACATTATACATGTATATATGACCGGCCTGCTTGACCAACGATATATGGGCGAAATTAAAATATTAAGCAAAATGTTGATACCGTTTGTTTTGAATCGCAGATAGTCATGATATATGAATCTCCCCTATATATATGTATCATGGTGGAAGACTCAGTTTGAGGCCTAGCCAGTCGGCCACTATCTCGAACAGAGGACAAAGTCTAATGCTGATTCGGCATTTTGACAGTATGTTTTCTTTCTGTTTTAAGAACTCCGTTTTGTA
Organism: Alentia gelatinosa; assembly: GCA_950022655.1. Taxonomy (NCBI): domain Eukaryota; kingdom Metazoa; phylum Annelida; class Polychaeta; order Phyllodocida; family Polynoidae; genus Alentia; species Alentia gelatinosa. Next base: position 52,477,067 of record OX465579.1, on the reverse strand, counting down.
TCTTGAACAGGGAGGAGAGTAGGCAAGAGCAGCTCAACTACCTGAGAGGCAATTCTACAAGCAGTTCTAGAAGTAGCTACGTGAGCAGCTTTGTGCATTGCTCTCTGAAAGACACTGATGCTAAATCGCCATTAATCAGTATCCAGGTGGAGGTCTTTAAGCAGTTCCATGGACTACTTTATAAACTGATCTGTGATGTGGTCTGGTCTGCACACATATTTTCTCCCATGGGCGGTTCTATGAGATGTATGCACAACGCTATTAGAATTTAGATATGTAAGCATTTTGGGGAACATCTGGATGAGATCCCTGCAGAACTGGATCGAAAGCAAAATGTCTATAGGCGCCTTGCAATGCGTCTCGTATCTGAGTAATACATAGCATGCAGATGAAGTTGTGCTTTCACTATAGAGAATAATAACGCATAACTCATACCATAGTACATAGTAACATCTAGTACGCTGAAAAGTATTCAGAGCAAATGATGGATACTACCGGCCTGAAGCAATGAGAGGTGGAATTTATAAGAGAAGACAAGTTGACATGTAGAACGTTTACACGTTCGTCAGATAAAGATCTTAAAAGAGATTCCAGCGGGTGATCGGGTCGTGGGTGCATAGCCCGCGGAGACACCTGGTGGACGCCGGGGGAAGCTTCGTAGACTGATTTATTCCCGTCAGGTGATTGAGGAGCACGGGGGGGGGGGGGGGCCTTTGAGAATCACACCTGGTCCTCCTGACGCTCAGGTAGGCCAATATTAATGCTTTGAAGGGGAATGGCTGACTCTGGGGAGCGCGGAGGTATGTGTAGCAAGGGGATAGCTAGGTAGAATATGCTGCAAATATCCATTACTATAGGTACGTCAATGCTCTAATGGGGATATCTGTTGAAATCAAGGGTTTATGGTGGAGAAGAATATGAGGATGTCCCAGTGTATGTAAAGGGGTTTAAGGTTGACTGCTGCTAATGCAAGGTAGACCAAAGTGATGAGGGGAGTCTCTGTGGGGAGTTGTGTTGGGGTATATACATGCTGGTGTGTATAATCTACTGTCTGGTAGGTCAGGTAGGCGGGGTTGACTTGTATTAGCCTGGTATGTCAGCTCTGTCAAACACATGTGAGTTTACTCTGAGCGCCTCGGCGTTAGGCCTGTACCCGAAAGGTGTCGCTGTGTGGTACAGACAGTACTCTAATGTTCTGTACAGGGAACCTCCTTTAAAACTAATTACATAAGGCCACTATAAAATACAATTTGTTTCTCATTACCGCGCGGATCAGCAACAACTTATTTTAGAATTTCTTTACAACGATGAACCTTGATACAATTTATGAAAGGTATGTGTATTTGGTAACAGATTAAAGCTACTGATGTCAGGGATGCATTCAACGTGGTATTATGTGTATCTAGGAATTCTCAGAACCGTGGTATTCATATTGCTCTTCATTCTTCCAAAAAGATCGCAGGTCGCAGGATAAAATCGAATTAAACATGGCAACGGTTGGGGACCTCGCTGGTGATGTACACAACAAATGCCAAGTATATATATATTTCAGTTGATCAGTATGCAGATATAGCTCAACTGTTGCTGAGCACTACTTTCACCTGTAGGGAACTAGTAAATTTCCCACAGCTTCTAATTTACGCAAGATTTCCTAGAAATATCAGTGGCGAAGCCAAATCTTACTGAAGTTAGTACCAGTAATCTTCTCCAGCAACAAAAGAATACTGCAAGATCATAAGCCTACTGTCACAACTCGGGGCTGCTAGCTTTGCTCTGATTAAACGAACTCAGATCTATCTCGTCCGGATATCGCTCAATAAACAAGATAGAGGTGTATATGACGAGGAGCTCCATTATTGAGCGTCTCAGGAGAACTGTTGCCATTCCAGACAAATTGCTCGTTAGCTGCTTGGAGCTGCCGTGGTCTGTCGCAGGGCGGCACACGCTAGTGTCACATCCACAGCCACAGGGTAGTATCAATAGCCTCTGCTAGGGAGCAGTTAAGGCCATAACACACCGTACGATTTCGGAACATGAATGTTCCATTCCTGGTGACAAAAGAACAATTGTAAGCTCAGGCGAGGCCTTGAAACAGAGTCGGTCAGCGTGCCAACCTCTCCAGAAATTTGCCTAAGATTAGAAATGCCCCCGTAGACATGTACCTTTGTCCATCCAGTGCCACGTTCCGAAATCGGGATAGATTAAGGAACCTGTTCCTTCCCGTTGTCCGCGACAACCAAGTTTGAGTAATACCCCCTGTTGAACATACCGAATTCGGCCCGTCCGTCGTCGGTGGGTAAAGTCAACTGTACTATGTCATATACAGACTGACACACAGACTATCAAATATAGATAGAGGTATCCCTCTAGGAGTTGAAGTTATCTATGACATGAAAGACACAAATTCTCTGCACGTAAGTCAAAACTGATGAAGGAAAATTAAATGAAAACAGCCATTACCAATGTGGTGCTTTTCCACTTAGGTATAAACATTAAAATTGATATTGGGAAGAAGACATGAGTGAGAAAAGATGAATAAGAATCTCCAAAGACAGAGCAGTGATGAAAACGTAAAGCTCTCTGAACATAATTGTGAATACATGGAATGATGACGTAATTATCGTATAGGAAAGCTATCGTATGGGTTATTTGTATTTCAGGATATGATTTGCGGCGAGTCAGGCTGTAAAGATTCTCTCAGACTTGTTAGGTCAAACATTGTCACCGTGGTCAAAGAATTAATATTTTCAACAAAGTACGTTGTTGCTGTTCTATGAACAATCCACACACCAGAATATGGTGTCCACTGTTTTATTACGTGTTCTGGCCAGTGCCGTCTAAAGCAACATGAGAGGCCTTTCATCGTGTCGTACTATTATGTGCACCGCCGAGCAATTATGAGCAATTACCATCAAGGCCGAGCGATTATCAGCCGTTTACAATGACATATTGTCGCCGGGTCCCTCAGAAACTAAGCACTAGTTATTTCCTGTACCTTTTTCGACAATACTGTATTATGCCAGGCGTTTACTCCTTGTTACTGCACCAGGTTTACTAGACCATGAAATGCTAGTGAAAAGTACACCTATTCTAACTTTTGTTTATTCCTTCCTTTAATTCTATAATTCATAATTGTATTACCTATATTTTTTCTTTCTATTTCTCTGTGAATTCTACATTTTTTCTCATCTAGTTGACCGGCATACAGTGCCTAATGTGACTCCGAGTGGCAGGTGAATGTCCCAATGTGTAAACCCATGTGTAGGCCTACCAGCGAATCATTTATCCAATAGAATAAACAAAAAGATAATATCCAGAATATTTAATCGGTACTGCTTACTCGCTAGTTGCACCGCAAAATACTTTATATATATACGACAATATTGATTATCATGACTTTGTTTTCTTTTAGTTAACTTAATTTTGGTCTGCCACTACACCTCCCAGAGATTTGACTGGGTATTATTTCATTGCTATTTATAATCCCATGATTCACAAGCGAATTCATGTATATTTCCCTGCCTGCTTGCTCCCACAGCTGTACATGTGTTTGAAATCACTATATCAGAGGATCAGAAAGATGTATCCATGGCGAGTCAAGCAGCCGACATTTGTCTCGCGATGTTTTTGTATCCGACGTTCTATTCAAAGCGAGGCCGACCACAGCTGGCGTCTACCACTCTATAGCTGACAGACGATTTATGGCCTATACTGGCTATAGTCCATTATCATGCTATTTCCATGTACCCTTCAGGTACCAGCCACTGATGGGCCAAAGGCCACTTGGATCAATCAGGGAGAATGTGTCTGTGATTCTCACAAACATGCCACGACAGTGTTTGTGTTTTAATGCCATCAGATGATGACACTACCATCTTATGCAGGGCCACCATACAGATTAGTAGCAGGATCGCCGCTCTGTAAAGTTGCGATCGTCAGATATGTTATATGAACATCGTACTTAGGAAATACTGTCCTTTATATATATATATATATATATATATATATATATATATATATATATATATATATATATATATATATATACACACACACACACACACACACACAAATCTCTTCTCAAAGCAAACAATCAGCGGCTTTGGTGCCAACCATGTTATCACTAGCTCCACACAGTAATATCTAAAATGAGTTCCTACTGAGCCACATTTCCCATCGTTACTAGGCTTAATGGTGCTAAAAAGTGTCCTCTGCTCAGTGATCTTACAAGAACTGACGCTAACTCTCTTATCTCATATTCTCTGGTGGGCTTTGATTAAATGCATGCCTTCAGTGTTACCCCAGGAGTTGAAGCTGCAACCCTCTCCATCCTGTACTTCAGTAATCTGTATTAAAAAAGTCTTTTGCAGATCCCCAGACGCAAAGCCTAAGTAAGGTTACCCCACCCCCTCCCCAACACACACCACACCAGCCTCCAACATACCTTATCCGAAGCAAACCCTGACATACCCACCCTCGACATCCAGGATCGATTACTCCGCACCCACTACTCCAGCGTGGAGGGTTATGAGCCCCACCCCCTCCCCAACAGGGAGTCGTATACCATCTCTCTATGCCGGAGGCCATATGCCAGCCATGCACCTTCAAAACAGCTGGGGGAACAAACCCATGCCCTGTACCTGTTGTGTTCGGCGCCACCATGGAGCGTGGGTGGTGTGTGTGTGAGGGAGGCGGAAGCACAGGTACCACAGGAGACACGGGAACCCAGTTAATGTGGGAAGGTAGGGTGTTTGGAGAAGGTCGGTCTGTTTTTTTCTGTGCTCAAAAAGCTACCTACCTGACCCTCTTCCTTACCATCTCCGTAGGTGAAAAAAAATGTGTTGCTGGGTTACCTGAACAAACAATCCTCCGGGAGGGGATTGAGTGAGCAGATGGCGTATATAGGTCAAACGGTGAGAGGGAAAAAGAAGGTGTTATTACTCCGGAAGAATTGCTCACAGAGTTTGACCTACTTATATGCATGTTACGATACGGCCCTAAATACTGTTTCTAATTTCGAAATTTGATACTTTTGAGCAAAATAGTCATATTGCTTGGATATCAGTTAAATAAGATGACAGTAATAGTGTGCTTAATATCAGGATATATTTTAATTAGGTATGCGGAGTTACATGAGTACCTGATTGGAATGGCCCCTCGCACCGTATCTCTTCTATAAAAATATCACATGAGCTCGCAGATATATTGGTTTGTTGCAGCTATTGGTCTTATAGACCCACAGGCTCTTCTGTAGTACAAATTGCGATAATATATGTAATCTAATTTTACATAGTTCTGAGATTGCGAACTATTACCTCAAACAATGCTCAAACTGCCATAGAAACTGTTTGAACCTCTTTTACTGAAGTAACCTTGTAATACGATGAGCTACTATCTACCGCATAGTGATGTAGATTAACCGCCCATCACTGAATCACATCCTCCAGTTCCTCACTGTTTCCACTCAAAGCCCAACCTGCCTGTACTGAATTTTATCATAATGGGTGGACAATGGTTAAATCGGTTCACACTGCCGTGCCCGGAGAGGGATAAGAAAGACTATATGAGTGAGATTAATGTAGTGTACGACGCAGTATCGATTTCAGAGTCTGAACCATTCTAGCAGTGAAATATAACCGGGCACGTTGTGCTGGGAGAGTGTCATTTTGAGCAGATGATATAGTAGTGTGCTGGGAGAGTGTCAGGCTGAGGGAATGATACAATTAGTTCGTCGTCAGCGGCCCAGACAGTACCGACATTTATACAGTCTGCTTCGTCTAGTGGTACGTTAACCATCAGTTCCCAGGGACAGACACTAAAAGTCCCTCGTATAATATGTTAACCCTCACTCTGCCAAATGAGGATTTTATACCAATACTACATTAATCCTCATCTCACTTGTACAACATCCATACAGCCTGTGTTTTCTAGTAATAGACTAAACTTCAGTTTAGGAGCCCCAATACATCCTGTGTTACCTATTAGTATATTAACACTCCCTTCCACAAGTTCGTCTAGCCTGTGTTCCCTCGTAGTAGATAAATTTCCACTTCACAGGAACCGACATTCGTTCAGCCTATATAACGTAGAAGTTCACCTGGACCAATATTCATATTGCTTATGTTCCCTAGCAGTAGACTAACCCTCAGCTCACCAAGGCCAACATTATCATCATGTATTTGGTGAATGAATGTTATTTCAAGAAAAAAAATCAGCCTTTATAACGTTGTAGGATATGCAGCATCAGTTCACTCGGACCATTATTCATGGGCCTGCATTACATATTACACATGTAGTAGACTAACACTTTGTTAACTAAGGGCGTTGAATATCACATATGCTCCTAAAGTAGCTCCTACAAAGCCTCTCACACAGTACAAAAATGTTTTCATTCCAGCGTAAAGACCACCAAAGACCGTGTTTTTAAATCTTTTTATATTTCTATCCATATTGTTCGCTGGCGTCTGTGTCGTAAATTCTACCTCTTTCTGGTATTTTCGTAATGGTAGTTGCTGTATTTTATACACATCGTAAATATTATTAATATAATATATTAGCGTAAAGCATCTTAGCGTGGAGAGTTGTTTTTAAACGTGGGCCACACGGTCATATACGCTCCTCCGGTTAGGAGAGGTCATATAGACTTTCAGCAAACTGCAAAACTATCCCTTCACCATCTGTGTGCTTACACTGTGATATAGGGAAGGAAGCAGAGGACCAGTGTCTCACTGTCTCCGATGCAGTCGGGTTAAAATATTTCTGGCCTCTTCCCTAGAGATGTCAGTTTTGCACCTTTTCCACGGAAAACTTTCTGTTTCCAGTTAACACAGTTATGTAGCTAGAAATAGCTTTTGGTTATTCAAGTAAGATACACATGTATGTACCTTGATCTTGATTAAAGTACTTTGATAAATTGGATTCGTTTGAGTTGTACGTTCATATCTGAAAAGAACATAAATAATCTCAGCATTGCCTCATAACGTTACAAGACAATCAAGATCATTTCCTTTGGAATCAATCTCCTCTGGAAGCTCAATGACAGCAGTAGCTGACAGTCTAATAGATCTATGCTTTTTGTCGAGTACATTTGGTCAAACAAGGTGGCTTTTTATAGAGCTGGTAGTGGAAGCTAGTTAGTATAACTGGGGTAGATCAATGCACGATAGATATAAATAACTCGTGCCTATTGTACTGAGTTTCTCAGGCCAAGGTTGGACCATGTCCAGGCTGCAGGGAAACTGGCACTAGGAGTTACATCGGTTTGTCAGGTGATCAATATTCCCTCACCGGGTCACCCTCTCATCCCGAGCAGCTTCGAGCAGCTCGCCCGACCGCAGCACCGCCACGCTGTCAAAAGCAGAACCATTGCTGCTTGCTTCTGCCTACCAATGCTTGTCATGAGGACGGCGTGACAGCTGCTAGTAAACAGCCGTCACGTCGCTGTCAAAGATGCTGTCAATTAGCTGGGTGGGTTAACCGTGCCTGTCATTTTCTAACATGTCAGTGTGTGCCATTGGCGTCAAGCTTCTTTCAATGGCGAACAGTAAAGCGGCATGCTGAGTTTTAAGCTATGATCCCCAACACCGCAGTTTCTAGGCGGAACTAAATATAACCCACAAGGGGGCCATACCGCCATGCTTCTGTTTACCCATCACCGCCTTCTCCACGTTCCTAGAAACCACCGGGAAATCTCCATGGAAACATGCCTCGGATCCTGGTGGTAGCGTTGATCGGAGCTTGCGATGGGGCACCCCGGGTTCTGCTTGGGGTGTTGGTGACGATATCAAAGCATGACATTGGCCGGAAATGCGGTGAAAATAGCGACAAAGGTGCACCTACCGGAATATGACAACCATGATGCTCGGTTGCTCGGGGGGTCCTCCAGTAACTCGGGAGTAGCTCTGAACGCAGGACCCACTCACTTACAACCCGCGCGGAATCATGGGACTGAGTAGTAGTAGTAGTAATAGTAGTAAGCTGTGAAGCCTTTACCACTGATGTCGTCATTAGATGTAACGTTGTCAATATTACCAGCGTTCAGGTCTAGCCCACTGTGCGAGTGATTATTGTTCCCCAGGGACTGGAGTGATTGGGTCACGCTCGGGGAGGGTATCAGAGTGGTACAGGGAATAATGGGTGTGGTCCACAGGGCATTTTTGGCAGTTTCATGCCAGTTTGATCCCAACCTCAGGAAACAGCGTGTGTCCACATAGGAGAACCCAGCACCCCGCTCCGGGCAGGTCCGTTGAGGATCAGTGAGCCATTGTGGGTAGAACAGGCTAAACAGCTAGTATGTCGTTTACTTTGATTTCTTACAAATTCATATAGACGTCTACCATACGTTAAAATCTTGTCATTCGTACTTCATTTATAAGTTTTGATATACCTAAAGATGTCATCAGAGTGCAGGAGTATTGCAATAATCCTTTACCGTTAATCCAAATATATCATTTCTTGATAATAATTGCATACCATCTGCTAGACTGTCACATATATACCTTTACCTACATGAACTGGAGAGTATTTGAATTTCGGTTTGAAATTCTAATATCGAATACATATTGAAGATTTTCAGACCACCATAAATTATATTGACTATATGACTTAATCTTACATAAAGGGTCCATATCTACTTTAGAGGTATATTAGAAGAAATATCGACTCATTGGTGAAAAAGCATTCACATTCCAGGCTTAATCAAAACACATGCTCAGCCAGTCAGCTGGCAGAAAATAAATCAGAGTAATCAACCTGATTTGCAAGGTATTAGCAACAGAATCATAGAATATCATATAAATACCATCGATTCAAATATATTCTATTCGATTCTTTTTGTGCCTATCAGCTGCCATAGATTGTTGATGGACCGTTCGGTGTATGTGGCAGACTGTTTGAGCTATTGGGCATATAAGTTCATCATGCCAGGCACCATATACTAGTGCTTCCTTGCCAACGTTATTTCGCATCTAAGTGCAAACTACCCCATACCCAGCAGCATATTGGTAGATATATCAGACACATAGAGTGTGAAATAGTGAACTAGATGAGCAATGCTATGTAAACATCATGTGTAACTGCAGTATGAGGCACGTCGTATCCACCATGTGTCGATCCCACCACAGGAAATTATGCTCCAGGGGCAGGCTTGTTGACTGTAATGATTTCGTGTACAGGCCACTGCGCGGCACTGAAAATGCCACCTCCACGTTTGAAATATTAGTCACTGCTTACCAATCGACTCGTGTAATTATATCGCTGTAACAACATATGATTCAATAGCCAGGAATCATATGTGTACCTTGCTTTCTTGTAACATGTATGTAGAGTATGAGAGTACATAGTATGAATTCTAGATCCCGAAAAACCCAAAGTGTCACTAAGTTGATGATTGTATTATGACTATAGCAGACTATATTCAGAGACGCCTGTTTCCGACTTGCGTTCACATACAGAGTGAAGGCCACATTTACATCAGCCTCTATGGAAATGGTGCACATTTGGCACATAAATATGTGACATTGGCAGCTAAACTAGCTCCTACCCTACTCATTATACCAAAGGAAACGAGCCTGTCATAATACATGCAGAAACCCACACTAACACAGCAAATCCTGGCAAAGCTGCCCTCTACACCCTCCCTCCCCACGGGACCCGCATTCCATGGTCTCTCTAATGCTCTTGTCTTCCACCAGTGGCCAGCGCTCTCTACAAAATTATCATTGATGAATGATTTGATAACGACAGAAGGACGTCACTGAATCTGACGTCATTGCTGACGTCGCTTGGAGGTTGAGAGAACGGTCACGCCACACTTACTGTTGAGACTCGGTCGGTGTCAGTCAACACAACATGGCCGTCATGGCGGACGAGCTACTTCCTGTCTCTCCAAACGCTCTCCGTCAATCACAGAAATGAGTGGGGGGAAATGACACTGAAGGCTAAAAAGTAGTCGGCTGTTTTTCTTTAATAAACGGCTTTGAGAGACCATTTTGTTTCTGATTAATGTGCGTTATTCTTTTGACTCCTTAATTGCAAATATAATAAAAGACAAACCATAGCGATTTTTTCGGCTCTATATTCCATGCATAGCATTTTGCTACAATAGTATGAAGAATTTATTGGATGCTATGATTTCTACGGATTAAATAAATTGTATCCTAGATTAGATAATATTCAGGAAATTACCTTTCCTATATCTTTTGTTTTGCATCTTCATCGCCATCGTTATACAACCAAGCATTGGATCGAATACTACAAACCCATAGATAGGATTCTAGCACCAGAAGGTAAGAACACAATGATTATCAATATTACAGTATGTATGCTCGTTTATGATATTTGTAAACCAATGTACGTTTTGAAAGAAGATCCCTTCTTATATAGCAGGCACAGGGGCAGACTGTAATGAAAAAAAGCTCTGTTTTCTCTCTTGGCTATCTCACTTCGGTGAGGAGTGCTTGTTTTGTGGCGCTGATATTGGTTGGTGAAGAGCAACGCCATAGTAGGTAATGACGTCATTTGCCGAGCTGCTCTTCATGTTAAAAACACTCGGCAGGGGGCGTGGCCCACAGCTGGCCCCGGCCTCAACATGAGAGCCGTTCTCTGTGTGAAACACAAAACATCCTATTCTCACTGTTATGTTGTATGTCGACACTAGGGCCTATACAATATATGACATTGTATATAAACATTCGTGGAAGACTGTTTATGGAATATCTACCTTTTATATATGGTATATACTCGAATGTATGATGTGCTAATCTGGAAATTATGCTGGAGCATAAACTGGCTTATAAATAGTTTCCTCTAAGAAAAGCATGATTCCTGCAAATGTAAATATTTAAAAACCTCACCGTCAGATTTTTTTAGATTGAGCACAGCGTTCAAATTACCTATAGACTACGATAAATAGAACTCAGTAACGTAAATTAGGGTATTATCCAAGCTATAGAAATATGAAGCAATTCTTCTGAAAGTAAAAACAGGAGAATAGAAACCCGCTGTCCATCCAGTATAAAACCAAAGAAGTCTTAAGTCTACCCACACTCTGTCTTAAACTAGATTCTTCGCTGACAATGAAAATCTAATCTGGATATAATTGAATTATAAAACATGATCAGGTGAAAATATGTCATTCATTTCTGTTCTTCTGTGCATATGTAAGATTAGCTGGTATAACCTCTTTTATGAAGACCTTCTGGAGGCTGATTTTTGAAACCGCCCCAAGGTGGAGTACATGTCGGTCAGTGTCTTCTCTGGGGGTAAGATTATCTGGTACAGTTGGCAGGCCCCTTGGGACGTTGTGTGTCAGAGATTACTTTGTCTGGGACTCCCTGTTCATTGGTCCGTGAACAGCTGTTATGGGTCACTGGGACACCTCTTAGGTCCTTCTACGACTCCTGGTGAGTTTAATATAATCAGAGCTGAACATGCACCTAAAGCCTGGTTTATCAAAGGTATTAAAAGCCTGCCTACATTAGGTCCAGATCCAGCTAACGCTATGAACATGAATATATGAAATTTTTAATACTAGACTATTTAGTAGAAAGCGCACACCTTCAGGCCGGGAGCTCGTTCGGGTGCTAATTCACATTCTCTGTGAGCATATATTGTAACAAACCCGAAAGCTCATCCGTTACTCCTTTGCTAAGAGGATTTTATCATGATTGCAAGTTTGTCGACAAATGAGGGAATTGTGACATTTCCCTCATACCGAAAGCATCCAAAAATGTGGCATCTTCTGTTTGATATTTATCTCTCTTCAAATGCTAATAGTGGCCGTATAATAAAGGGAAATTTGAAATACAAATATAACGATTTATAGACATTTTGTTCCAAACTAACGTGATAAATGCTTCTCTGTTTTTGAGGGTTTCAAATTTACGATGGTCTCCTCAGTCTCGACTTTTATCCCTGTTATATAGTCAGGATGACTTGTTATCATTGGAAGCGATCGGTCATGACTTGGGCAAAATTCACCGAGCTTAGAGCGCTAATGAAAACTCCAAGAACTAGCTGCCCAACTAAACCGCCAAGACATTGTGCCAGGTCATGTTGCTCATACCTAATGTCTGATGTTCCACTATCTTCTGTTAATAGAGCGACCGCAGAAGCCACCCTTGGTGGGTGAGTGAGTGAGTGACTAAAGAGGCTGAGCTTGTTGTGTCGGGGAGGGATCGTGCTTGTACCATCGGGTAAAACAAACCCCACATGCTGAAATGTCAATAGTTTGTCAGTATGCCACGCGCGGTAAAGGTCGGCGGTGAACGGACTGGTGAGCCACTAAGCGAGTTACTCTCGACTTACTCAGTGAGTTAATCAGTAAATTAATTGATGGCTTTTCTAAAGCTCCCCAGTCGAATTGACAGGTATTCCAAGATTTACTCAACAGTTCATCCATCAAATGTCTGCTAGTTCCTCAGATGTATTGGTAAGTAATTCAGTAGCTTATCAGCATTCAGTAACACAGTAGGTTGATAAATGAGTTTCTAAAAGTCTCTCAGTCAACTGTTCAGTCAGCTGCTCAGGGAGTTACTTATGCGTTACTCGGTGAGCTATTAGTAGGTTACTCGGTGAGATACTTAGTGAGCTGTTAAGTCAAATGGTGGGTCAGGTGTTCATAGAATCACTGAAGTTTACTTAGCATGTTGCGGGTCTTGCTAGATTAGCTATTAGTGATTTAGGCCTGGCGTCCACCTACTACGATAGTAATTTACACCTACCGATATGGTACCGATACAAAAACCAAATATCGGAGACATATCGGGAGAGGTGCAAAATCGTAGACATATGTCTAGACATGCCAATCCACCGTGCATCATAAGGTTTTTTTTCTGTGCCTAATCGCAGAAACGTGGTCAACTGCCCCGATATTAGGTGACCTCCCGACGGTATTTTGAATTTTTTTTTATCGAGAGGTGCATCGTAGACCATATCGGAGCATTATCGTAGTAGGTGGACGCCAGGCCTAATTCTATCTAGAGATACACTCTTCACAGCTTGAGTGACCTCCAGCTGTTAGCGGTGCGCAAATAGCATGTGTGAAGAACCATATACTGGGGTCCATACTGAAGAATGCGTTACGCCAACCGTTAAGAGCGTTTGAATAAACAGCATACCTTATGAGCATCCTCGTGAACATACCTGAATATCCACCAAAGGAACCGAGTGAGCTGTTGTGTGAATGGCCATTTACACTGTTCACAATCCTGATTACTGAGATATAGATAAGTCAAATTGATAACTCTCCACCAGCACACACCAGGAGCTCTAGGTCACATTAGCAGATTTACAGATATATTCTCTATAGGACTATGAGTAACTTTAACCAATCGCTCAGGTTGGTGAGCAGGTTGAGCAGTTCAGTGTGGTGGAAGACCTTTAAGCAGTTCAGATATTAAGGCACCACGCTGAACTATTTCACCGGGTGCAAACTTCGGGACTGCACATTGAATGTGACGTGTGGAAAATTGGACACCTCCGGGACAGTGATAGGGTTGTGTGTTGAATGCCAAGTCGGCGAGCAGCTCAGTGTGAATGACTGAGCAGCTCGGTGGTTCACCCGCCGTGTGCAGTTATAGATACACAACTCCTAACACGGCCAATTTGTCACAGTTCAGCGGTACGTGACATCGTGCTGTGTCCTTTAACGTACTCCTCAGCCTGAGACAGGACAACTCAATATATAGGCATGCCTCTTCTGTTTCTATATTCAGCTATTCATATTCATACTGCCATTGTATATTATGATATATAAAACCAGTTCTTTCAATGAGAAAAGGAACGTACAATGATCAACTACTTTATAATTCATGAGAGTTAAATGAGAGATAGTTATCCTCCTCCCTTTTATAGATTCTATCGCTGACTTATCTTCCTAACATAGCCTTTAATTATGTTTGTGAGTGATGAAAATACCACGCAGTTCTTTCACTGTGAGATCATAACCTGAAGCAACATTGTATATAGAATAACACCTTAATCTCATCACTTTCATTGCTATACTACGGTTATATACCTGTTGTTGGAATATGAAACTGTGAACTATCATATGGAAGAACTGTTACTTTAAACAAAGTGAGATAAAGGTATTTTAAAAAACACCCCAACTAAATCTAATTATGAGGTGTACGGCAATGTCCCGGTGAAAATATGTTAAATGGGACTCAGATTATCTAGATATACATGACTTCAGAACACTTTTGTGAAAGTACACCTACAGATTTGCTGCAATGAAATAAATCTCCGGCCCATATGCAACACATTATCTACTACTTAATTGTGATTTGAATATGTTTACTACATGCTAAATGGTGCTGATCTCAGTCCTGCCAAACAGACCGTGTTGGGCGCCCGTCAGCACAATACACAATGAATACTAACATGATTCATCATACAATGCTTGTTTGTGAAACTGACTTCCAGAGGCCTATTAATGTTGGATATTGACAACCCGATATAACACACAACACCAGGTATGGACCGCCTTACCACCTATGCAAGGTCACAATGGTCAATAAAGGTCAAAAGGACAAGGTCACCTGTCAGGAATGGTGTTCACGTGACTCAAGCCACCCCACCGTTCTCAGTGGTAACAACATGACCTATTGTGTGTTTACGCGGGCTAACCACAACGTGGCTCGCGGCAAAGGTACGGTGTCCTTAATGGATTGGATCCGGCCCATTTCATTGACAAACAGATAACATCTGTAGCCACAAAAAGGTTATTAACATCCAGGTAAACAGGGTCGGAGGGGATGTCCCGCTCACGACCGAGAGGTGGGAATACATCTGTCTACAGGGATGTAGATACACTGACAGATATACAATAATTGCCCTGACTAGGAGCAGGCCGCGGCTGGGGCTTGGAGAAAGGACAACCACCAACAGGCTCTGTGTACCTGTATGTTGCGACCACCAATATGCCCCCTACAGGGAACAAGACGAACTGCTCTACGCCCCACCTCACAACGTTTGGATTGGCGGTCTACGTGGCGCCCCCTGGGCTTACGTTATGTGTTACTCTCCTGAGTGCTGCTCTCTCGCCACCTCGTTGAATTGTGACTGTACATTACTGTCTTTAGACGGTTATAAATCCAAATCCCATCATCATCCATTTCATTGTAACCTTAAATGAGCACCTTTGTATTTGATATGTGTTCGGAGAAGCCAAAAAGTTCTCCTCACGTGTATATATATATGTATTTCCTTCGGTACATAAAAGAGTGCAAACATAAAGCAAGTATTCAATTATAGTATAGGTGAGTGAGAAGCATACAACTGAGGAGGCAATTTCAATTAGTGAAAATATCAAGGATAATCAAATTTCACGGCCTGAAAATCATACACAGAAAGAATAAACATATATACATATTGTGATAAAGTAGGATCCATGTTCACATGAGTCGAATAGGGACTATTGATAACTCCTTCGGTAATGAGTATTTCCTGGGAAGATTTCATTGGTTTTGGCTACTTTTGAATGTATGTGAAAACAGTACAGTAAGTACGGTGTCAAATGACTATTCCACATCTATACTAACTGTGTGTGCCGCCCACACATTGCGATGTAAGGTGTCTGTATGTAGCGTGTATCATTAATAGCATATATGTACATGTATATGATATCAAGTGGCTTTGTGGTCCGTATATTTAGAATGTTGGAGGGTGTGTGAATAGTGGTGATTGGGCTTACCTGGGAGTCCGGTTTAGACGTATAATGGGCGGCCCGGGCTTTTTCCCCGCTCCCGGGGTTGTGGATGACGTCACGCTTGACGTAGGTGACGACGGTGACGGGGCGCCTGACGTCATGACGGATTCACTGAAGGTGACGGAGGAGGGCGTGACACCACGAGGGGTGGGACTAGACTGTGCGGCGGCGTCGGTTATGACGTTGACGTCATTGGGGGTGGTGGCGGGGTCCATCCCGGCTTGTGACGTAGCGGTGGGGGTGGTGGGTAGTATGGCGGTGCTGACTGTGGTACTTGTGGTCGTGTGCATTGAGGTGTTCCTGCTGTCGCCATCACCTCCACCGCCGTCACCGTCGCCACCACCACCACCTCCGCCGTCGCCGTCGAAGAAACTGGCGTCGTTGCTTTCTGACGTCACGAATGTCGTCTCTGTGATCTCGTGTAGCACAACGCCCGAGTCGGTCTCTGTTTTTGTTGACGTATTGGTCGTGGTCGTTGTCGTGGTCGTGGGCGAGCAGGGATCTAAGTCGTCCACATTGTTATTGTTGGCGAAGGTCACACGGATCTTGGGTGGACTGTTCATATCTTTGTCCTCACTAGAAATAAATAACACAGAGAAAAGGGTGCTCGTCAAAAAACTAGGACGGTGGAGGAAGCAATGTCACACAGATCAGCCCAAATTTAAAGTAGTATCAAGCCGGACACAAACGCGGAAAGTAATTTTGTCCACCTAGAACCAGACAATATTGCAAATCAAGCTCACGGAGAAGCGAGTTGGTTTGAATTTTGTACGCAAATAAATATATATCGAACATATCAATATTAGCAAGCATTGAATTTTAAATCATACAGGACATAAATATCATACTCATTGATGATAAATCATATTTCAGGAGTCATGAATTAGAATGAATTGAAACACATTTACAAGTGATGATATTTTGTGAGAATAAACAGATTTAATCAAAAGCCAAACAAGTTCAATTAACGAATTAACAATAACATATTCAAACATGAAATGACAGGTGATACATGTTAAAATCAGAATCGAGATGTATCCTACATCCAGTAATACAAAGGCAAAGCTATTTGTTTGGTATCATCTTAGAATTTGGAGATGGTTTATGTTCCTTTTGAGATGGTTTATGTTCCTAGCTCTCCTAAATCAAACCCCATCATCATCCCATCAATTACAGCATGGCCTACATTCCCAACCGTTGCTAGATATAAGAGCTGTTCGAATCAATGTCAATGGCACATGGGACCCTCTGGTTTACATAAAGTCAAGTCGCTGAACTGTTGTAGGTACTCAGGGAGCACTTCACAACATGCTCTCTTCATTGGTGTCAGTTACATGCCCTACCCATATAGAGGTGCTGCACCCTAGTGGTTTGTATATGAACTAGGAAAGCTGCTGCTCAGTCTATTACTCAAGTATAAATAATGACTACAAATCAAAATTCACGTTTATAGAAAAGGTTGAATAGAATCAACCATAAACTTCTGACTTTAGTTTATGGTTATAGTGGTATACGAGGGAGACTGGCAGTGGACATTTCCCCCCAATACACCTCCCTCAGAGAGATGGAACCCATGAGGAAAAAATGGAATCACGTTTGAATATTTCGCTGATAGTGGCAGGCAGCCTATAACTTTATTACTATGGCGGTTATAATAGAGGAGGTATTAGTCTCCCATATATTTTTTTTAGAAATAACAGAGATATAAAGGTTGTAAAATACATAAGTCACTCGGAAAAGGTAAATTTTTCCACTGTCTTCTCTTAGAATAGGTCCGGTATTTTCACAGTTTGTAAATAAAAAAGTGAAATTTTGTGGGAACATGTCCGTAAGATAACTGATAAAATATGATGCCAATATTGCTGTATTTAAAGAATCGTTACTCCATGTAATTACGATCCGAAAGAAAGAGGCTGGTTCATAAGTCTCACATTTAAGAATGAATGTAAGTTCAGACCCCTGAAATATCGCTCTGAACATTTGAGTGATTCAGATCCAGATCTCCACTAGAATACCTCAGCTGTGATTGGATACACCGTGGCGAGCAGCACAATGCATGTATCTATCCGTATTCCTTTCAAATGGCTTGATGATTGGTAAACCTATATGTATATCAAATTTTGGACTTCGGTCAAGTACTGTTGACTTGCATTTCTTCCATCCAAACATCGTTATAGATTACTACTACTGTATCATTAGTAAAGGTAAAACATCCTCAACATATAGATACGATACATAGAACATTATCTATTATAAGAATAGGCCTTTTATTATAAAAGTCTTAAGTATCATGTAATGGATTTGGGGGACCTGTGTAGCGTGGCAATCATGTGTTGTTAACGGATGAGTGGGGCCATCAGTGAACGAGTTACTCCGCCATCACAACAACAAGTCAGTAATACGAGACTTGGACTTGCTCTTTCATCGTACGCGCACACAGGACCTGGGCCTACTCTCTCCTCCTCGTTCATCTAGCTCAGGTTTACTCAAGTCACCTGAAGCTATCTGGGTGAAGGTGGGCTGTGGGCGGTGGGTGGGATGGAGGAGGGGTCCGTGGTATGGAGCATGTGGGATGTGGCAGCGATCGGCTGTTCACATAACTTACGACGCACATTCTGCTGCTGAATTGTGATAACACCACAAAGCGAACTGCTTGCCTACTCAGACCACCGTGAGCTGATCTGTATGAGACGAGCATGCACTGCCTGGATATATATACATGCTTTAGTCTAAATTACATCCATATATGGATAAAGTTAAGTCCGGGATAAAAAGTATAAACACAAGAGTAGGGTAATTATCTCAAAAGTAGGTGCTTTAAGATATGTTTATTAGTAACCGTGAGCATATTGAAAAACGCGATCGATAATATGTCTCAAAACGAATGTTTTCCATCGTCGCTAAGAAAGCAGAGTAATTGCCCCTATACCCAAGGAGGGAGATTTGAACCAACCAAGCAACTGGAGACCTATAAAATAATCCCACTGTACAGTAAAATACCATGTAACAATCTGTGCAATGAGCTGCAACACCAGCAGAGGGACAGTTTGTTTAAAAAAACTCTGGTTGGTAGATAATTTTCTATAAAGGAAAGAATGCATTCTTTTGAAAGCTTGAAACCCTCTATTGTCAGCAATATTGTAAGTAGATCATAATACTGATCATAAGATAAAATTTTACTGTTTACCGAATGAATGCACTTGTGTCGTCTTGCTTCTTCATGTATGTTCTGTTCCAAACCGTAATGGAAGACCGTTGATTTATCAGTGAATTGTATCTCGTTATGTTTGCTGATGAATAATAATAGGAATTAAAACCTCCATATATATGTATGATACAAACAGGCACTGATGTATGCTATACATGTATCAGAGCAAATAGCCTGTATATCCATGTACCAGTGATACAAACACACTCGGACTTTCTATAGTGAAGGCAACTTTCCATTTTTCCATGGAAATTCATATTTTCATTTTCAGTATAGATATAAGTGTTTTTCCTTGGATGAAACAAAGATTAATATAAATTAAACCTCATTCCCGCCCAAAATTATACACTCAGCCCCATGTTTCCTTGGACTCCCTGGAGTAGCAAGTGCCATAAGAAAAGTATTTCCGCTTTTTTCCTTACCCTAACTGGCATCCTTTCTATAGCCACCCCTAGACGGTTCCACAGTTAGTCTCCCACCATTGTTGATGGCTAACAATATAAGGACAATTGCGTTCAACTGTAAGGCCACTGCTATGGCACGTGGGAGGTATATGGTCGTGTCTCGTCTTGGATTGTCCTTCCCATCAATGCAATAGCTTCTTAACCCAAATATATAGAGATATTAGCATTTCATAAGTTACACATTTGTACTGAAAGCGGTATCCTGACACCTAATGCTAGGTTTACACCATCACCCCGCCAGTCCCGACAGTGAATTTTTCTTCATGGCCGTGCTCCGTCGGGTCTGTCGTAGTCCGCCTTAAGTCGTCGTTAAGTCGTTAACCACCCAAAGTCATAAAAAGGTCATAAAAAGTCAACGTCGACTTACGATTTGAGAAAAAGAGAGAGAGAGAGAGAGATACAATAGCCCAGTCATTACTATATACTGAGGCACTCTCTCGTTCTACACGCAATGTAGCTGCTTCCCGCCATCGAGTGTGCATCAGAGGACTAGCTCTGCGCATATATATGTGCGATGCATCTATATGCGATATATATCCCCACCCTTCACTGATTTAACACATAAATAAAGATATATATATATATATATATATATATATATATATATATATATATATATATATATATATATATATATATATATATATATATATATATGGGTAGAATGCATGGAGGGGCACCGTGGTAGTAGAGAGAAGTGTGAGGCAAGGGCAAGTTTATGGTCGGAAATCACTATGGGCGGGCAACTTCAGTGAGTAACACGCCCACATTGACCACATTCACAGCCTCCTCCTGGATCGTAGTGTTGGAAATTCTTCACAGATGTGTTTATGGCGAGTAGCACCGCCGTAAATTGCTCTATTGATGTCTGCGGTGTTTCTCATTTTGTTTTGTTTGCTTTTATGTTTTTTGTTGTTGTCTTTTTTCTGGCGTCAAATGTTGCTGGCTTAGTGCAATGAAGCGATATGGGCGTTTTATTTTAAGAGATGCTGGTGTTGTACACAAGTATGGCGTTCGAAAAGCATCCGGTATTTATGATCATATTTAACATTTGTATTCCACCTGTCTCTTAAAAAATAGATGCTTATGCGGAATATAAAGGACATCGGAGATAAAAAAAACACAACAAAACAAACCCGTTCTTGTTTATCTCAATATTAAAAAAATGTTGTTTATCTAAATATTTTAAGAAGGAGGCCAATCCAGCAGCCCGACCATAGCAAAACGACAAGGACGCCTACACAACACGGTATACAGACCTGTGGGTTTCCATGGTAACTAATGTGATACCGCACGATGATTATAGGCAATCACAATCGGCAGCCTGCCTACCTGACCACGCGCAAGTGAGGACAGGTGATGATGCCCCGTACACGCACAGGTGTGATCCTATATACACACTGAAGCTGATATCATCACAATATCCACTGATCCGCCCACTACAAATCCGAGTGCGGTAATCACGAACTGACCACTGTAATCGTGCCCTCCGGAGTACGTGTCCAGTCCCGGGTATCCACCACTGTACGGGCCTGTGTTGTATCCCCCACTGTCTACACCTCCCCCGCCTTCAACTCCTCCAGGGCTGCCTCTGCGTGCACCGCTCAGTCTCCGAAAAGATTCCCCGTCTGGCCACGACTCTGCCATAGACTACCGAATATATTTCAAATTATCCAATGATGTAGCTCGCCGGAATATGATAAGGAAACATAAAGAGCCATTAAATTCAGTTTTCGTTTGACAACAATGCTGTGTAGACTCTATTTTGATATTTGTATTACAATGATATTGAAGGTGTGAGATGTATATTAATGGAGGATCTTCGATATCGGTCGATCGCAGACTAACTGACAGCTTACGTGTGGGTGATGCTTGCGACATTACTGGAAGACACGAGGGCCATGTGATACAACAGGTTAAACCTACACAGGAAAGTGTCCCCAAAACACTGCTATGATTACCAATTATACATTTTCTCAATGCTTAATTACAACCACAAAAGAAGAAACTCAGTTGGAGCTATTTGGTGAATCGAACGCGCAAACCACTGAACAACTTCACCTAAAAACAAAAATAAAGGTTCTGGCAGAGATAGCTGGACTGGAGTATTGGATCGGGACTAAACCTCTGAGGAGAGAGTACACTCTGGCTGGGCGGCGGCCTGCAGTAGGCGTAGATGGAGGAGGGACCGTGGAGGTATGGAGAGAAGCCAGCTGTATGGAGCTAGACACCTGGAGGCCGGCGGGTCGCATGCCGACGGCACGCACTCCTGTACGGACATAGTGTCAAAAAGGCGATCCATGCACGAAACAACAAAAATATGAGTCATGTAACATGGGAGTGAGAACATGTCGTTCTTTTTGTCTCCTGTTTAAAAAAGATAAAGGTGATGTATGGGTCATCTGTGGATCCCTTCCTCAATCTTTATGTATGCATGACACTGTTGATACTTAACTTTCGGAACTAGGGAATATTGCCTGTATATGTATTCCTGTTTTCCCCTTCAAGTTGAAAACTGACATTAGAGTTTGAGCTGATATATTGAGAAAAAAGTGAAACACGTGCAATCATAAAACATTAGCCTGACTATATATCCTCCTCTTAGGGTAGAAAAGACACCTGTACTCTCCATCTCGTTTTTCCTCTACAAACACTGTGTAAATAACAATGACAAATTACTATATACAACTGTCTTGTCACTTTGAAGAAAAATGAAAACGCCAGCTTCAAATCCTTGTCTACAGCACACCATGTGTTGGGTCGTACTTCAAGAGTGACTCCTTGAGTTGGTGGTGGGATGAGCTACTCCTCAGGAGCATCCTAAATGGATGGTAGGTAATTTGAACTAGACACTAACACAATACCATGTGGCTAGTGAGCCAGAATCTGACAGGAATGCTTTTTCCATCATTCTATATTTATCTTTACTTGCGATTTGAGTAGATCTTCACTCACATGTTAGGAAATGTGCCTATTGAATAGTTTGTAATCGATGTAGATACTATATTCCTCCTATGCAAACACCTTGGTCCTTGTAAATATAAATCTACATCTATGAACATATTCTTATTATTGCTCAATCCGTAACATCTGAAATATGTTGGTGCTTATTCATTCTGACTTTGATTGGCATGAAGGAGCGGTGCTTTTAATCCGTGGGCCTTAGGTCACCACATCTGCGTATGTATAGCTCTTCCATCCTATTTATCCCCCCACCCGGCTCCTCCACTCCCATCATCGTACCACACACTTAGGATATGTAGAGGATGGAATGACAATTACATTGGCACAAGGTCAGACTACACGGCCTGGATCAACTGAATGTTCTATAATAGACCATTAGACTCCTCACTGAGATTGTTTAGGAAACGCCTCCCATGAGTATTCCAGACGCCTGCGAGAGACATGTGTTACGCCTTCCGGGGGGTAACGCCGGGCAACTTCCGCTTCCGGCGGAAATGCAATGCTGAGTTTCAGCCATCTGTTGGTAAAGGAGGGAAGGAAATGCCTGTCACGTGGTACACGAGAGGAAACGTGTGATGCCACCTATTATAGTGTAAAGCGATGTCGCAAACTGTGGTCAGATTTAATTAAGCAAACATAGTGGAATGCCTTTTCCAAACCAAAGGAAACTGATCTATTGATGTGGCAGAGGGAAAACTGAGACAAATGGCTTTTCCCTTTTAACCCAGATTCCGTAGTTGATTTAAAAAGCAAACTAGATTAATCTAATTTGGCAATCACTTGGACTATCGTTGTTGATGGGCGTGGTCAAGAAAGTCTTATTCGAGTACTGGTGTTATTGAATGGCTGAAGCCCTGTGTGCAACCAAGGGAGTTAAGTGCATCAGTCTATTCTCTAGTAATGTAGCAGTAGGGTGTTGGACTCAGATGAAATAGAGCGCATTCGTGCTGTGATATTTTTCTTGTGTTCCACGTCTCTGAATTCCATGTGACACTAAATTTATGTGTTGCGCTACCGCATAGACACTTCGAACGTACAATTGTTTATAACTCTTACATAAAATGAAAGACGAATTGAAGCCTTTCAGTTTGGAAAGCCAACCAAGAAAAGAAATGGCTTTGTGGAATCATGTTATAGGAGGCAAACAAGTTGGCAGTTATTTACAGCAGGAGCCGGTCGCCTCATTCCAGCTGTTAGCCATATTATACGGTTTCCAAATTATCAAGGAATCCGTATGCCAGTGTTTGTTTAATTCTCCTTGCACGGCTTGACAGACTTAATAGTCGCAGCTATTTCATCTAATGACCAAGGTCACAAGACTGAGCAGAAAAGCACAATAATCTATTTACTCTGTCTAACAGGTGCAACTTTTATTATTCAAAACCATTTCCTAGGCCTTAGGAATCTATGCTTCTATTTGTATTGACGTTATGTAGGTCCTGTAGAGCCAATCTCATGCATTCTAAAGCAGAAGTAGATGAATACACGGAATAAATCGCGATTGTTACACTGAGGGGATGATTGTAGTTATGATTCGGGGAATAATCTAAGTATGAAAACATCATAGAATTAATGAATATATAGTCAATTTATGAAACCTTTTTTTGTAGCGCTTGAAATGGTTTTAATACGAGCGTTGTACGTAACTTCCGGTGTTTTGAATGCCTGATATTGCGCATGCATGGATAGACGGCCTTCCGGTGTATAGACGTGATAAGAGTATCTTCAGGCAGAGACGCCGTGCCTCGATCAAAGACGCAAGCAGCGTTCGTATAACCTCTGCTGGTTATCAGCGTGTTCCTGTTTGCTTCTAGCTCTGTAACAGAGATACAAGACCTGGGAATGAACCTGGAGGAAGTACAGCCGTTACCTCCTCGGTGAACTCCCTCCCCTTTTGGTGACCCCCTCCTATTCTTGCCGCTAGTTTACAATACATACCCCATACTGGAAAGCAGAGTAGGACTGAGTACCACAGGTAGACATTCAGTTTCCGTTCAGTGTGAGGTAGGTTGGGGTGGACTCAACCCCCTGCATCAATTCCCGAGGCGGGCTTTCACGGTCAAAGCATTGCAGTTAAGAGGCTATCACCACGCCCCTGTCGGCGCGGGTCCGAACTATGCTGATGTGGTGTACATTACTACCAGCCCCTACCCCACTCCTGCTTGGTGCAGCAGATAGTCGATTACGAGCATGGGAATTCAGCGCCTAATCCATTAGCGTCCTACAGGGACCAGTTCTTAAATTAATCTAGGGAAATTCTTTTGAAAAGCAGACTTTAAGCTATTCCAGAATCAATATCTCCATCCCGCACACAGAGTGGAACACATCCAATCACATCTTTATCCAACGGCATTTAATAATCCTTCACATAATTCTCTTGTCTAAACCTGATCATTTTGCATCAGAAAGTTTAACTCTGAACTCTCTAACTTTCTTTCGTCGCTCACTCAAATCTCCTTCAAAACGCACAACAATTTTCAAATTCTGGTTGTTGAGGCTCTATACACCGCTCGCATCGAGTGTGTTTGTAAATGGAATTAATCAGAACAAAAGATAACACGGAAATATTGCTGAAAAATAGTACCAATCACCCCTTATATGAGGCGCCATGAGAAGGATAGTATAAGCCCCAGCGTCCACCTACTACGATATGCCTCCAATATGGTTTACGATGCACCTCCGATAAAAAGTCAAAATCGCGTCGGAAGGTCACCTAATATCGGGGCAATTGACCATGTTTCTGCGATTAGGCACCGAAAAAATACCCTTGTGATGCATGGTGGATTGCCATGTCTAGACATACGTCTACGATTTTGTACCTTCCCGATATGTCTCCTATATTTGCTTTTTGTATCAGTAATATATATCGGTAGGTCTAAATTTCTATACTAGAAGGTGGATGCCAGGCCTTATCATATATTTCTTCATCAGAATTAAATTACATGGTCTACAACCTGGTGACGTTCTACAAAAACCAACTATATTGGCTTCCTGATTTGAAACGTATCTTATACATGAATCATCATTACAGGTACAATATGTAGTTACCAGGGGCAATTTACCCCTGCGGTTCGAGCCTATTTAGAGCTGAGAGATTAGGTCTGCATCCCGCCATTCTAGGCGCACCCGTTCACACATTCTATTGCTTTGCAATCTAGTATCAAATGCTTAAAGCGATCGCTGTATATTTGATCGGGTAAGCACCTCAACTATGCTGCCATTAGCCTATGCACGAACGGTATGCACGTAACAAGATATATATTTCCACTTGTTTATGTCGTCGTAAGAGGAATGTATATGTGTGTGTTTGGTGGTGTGTGTATTGAGGGGGTGGGGTAGATTGTGGGTTGAGTGAGCCACTGGCCCGAGCGATAACCCGCAGATAGCATCCTAGGTTTGCATTTAGTTGATGGACAATATGGGGAAAACCAGTTCAGCTGTATCGAGGATCAGCAGTGTCCATCGTGATAACATCGATTGCCTTTTCGTTCCGCAATATATGGCTTGTTTTTTTTCTGAACAGCAGCCTAGCAGTATCTCGCCGTATCCTGACGTCCCTCCGTAGAGAAGTTCTCGTAACATATCCCCTTAAATCTGGGCTCCTAGCCTATTCTGGTCTCTTGTCATATACTGGTCCCCTGCCATATCCCAGTCTCCTGATACTAAAGAAGAAACCAACAGGTTTTGGTCAAAGTCGTCTCCACGAGTTTGATGCGGAGTGAATATCACGTAGCATTCAAACGACTTTGACCAAAATGAGTTGATTTCTCTATTTATCTCACCCCTGTACACACTAAGGGAATGAACAAAACACAGGATGTAGACCATGGAGAACGGTCTGCAATACTTGTAGGGCCACTTTTAGTTCCCAATGTTAAGCCTATGGACATTTATACCAAGGGTGAGATAAATGCTGATTCTCCTTCCCTATTCCGATCTATGGCAATATACTGATCTCCTGCCAGATCCTAGTCTCTCGCCAAATGTTATTTTCCTGCCGTATACTGGTTCTTGTGGAAAGCAAAAGTTTCAGCTAGTACCGGATATGCATGTTTATCATTCCAAATATAGCTTAACAAAATATGTATTTGAGAAGGCAATCACCAAGAAGGAGGTTTGCTTACATTCTCAGCTTATCATATGTGAAGAACAATCTCTCGCTTTCCTCTTCCCAATGGTCAGTCCTCCTTGGTGATTTATGTTGTTTGTATACACAAACTATCGGCCCTTCCCAACTGAATGAGGCATTACTTAAGCTACCCCAAACAACTCTGAGCAACAGAGGGAAGTATGAGAGCCGGGCAGGTTCCAGTACCAGGTGGTCGCTTAACTAGACTAACGAGGGCCATGGTCTATGTAAGAATGTGTGAGTGTCCTCCATAGAGGTTATCGCCTGAGGCGGAAGCACATTTGACTCTGCATGCGGTCAGATATTACCCTGCCAGCCGGGCTGGAACCGCCGGATATCACAAGTACTTTATTCTTATCATAAGTTAGAGATATCTGATTTAGAGCAGTACATGCTGGTTTCTTGGATCAGATATATGTGAGATATGAGATGACACTTTTTATTAGGAATATACCAGAACTTCTTCTGCTGATATGAGAATGCAGAATGTGATATTCCGTCCATGAATTCTAGGGAGTTGTGATGTATGATTGTAACTTATTTCATACATTCTATGATGTTGGGTAAATTCGATTTATTATATTTACATATTCGCTCTTTACCATGTGGCAGATGCCAACCCTATGGACATATGATTGGTGGTCCTTGGCATTGAAGCATTTTCACATTTACTCACGGCGTATAAACCTGTCCTCCTCTACACACCAACCAGGAAATACCGTGAAGTACCTAGAACTATGTGACCCCATTCCGGGCACTGAGGTTATGTTTGGCTCGGGGGTGGGGCGTGGTAGGGTAGAGGGAGCGCAGGTGTGGAGGTGAGGTGGGGAGGGGTGTGGTGGTATCTCAGAGGGCTTGAGTAGCTCTTTACCTGTTTTACAGGTGAGAGGGGCGCTGACCACATGTATGTGTTGATTTTATCTCCGGGGGAGCGTGTAAATAAAGGGTGTGTCAAAATAAAGCCAGTTTATATATCAGGTTATTTTTTGTATGTGGTATGCTATTCACCCCTACGTCTGAGAGGCTGTGGGCGGAGGGGCTGAAGGGCGATGGTATAATTCATGTTGTAGGGTGTTTACTGGAGAAGTGTGATATGCACCCATTCAGGCTGCTGGAGAAGTATGTAGTACTCGGATGCTGATTAGAGTCAGTGGGGAGGAATGGAGGGTCTGACTTTTCTGTGACCTCTCTTTTCTAAACTAGGAGTAAAAAGTATGTTCATCATAGATGAATGAGCGTGCAATTATAAATGAATAAAAAATAAAAGGTTTGGGTTAGATTTAGCCTATGGATAGTTTTCTACAACCCACTTGCACCCAGTCAACTGCCTGAGTCTAGGATCAAAGCATATCAAGCAACAGTGGGTCAATGAGGTATTTCGGTCTTGAGTGATTGGTCATGATCAGCTGGGCATACCACTAAGACCCTGAGACACTGGCTCCCTGCTCTGTTCTCACTATCACAGTGAACAGCATGCAGACAGTAAAGGGATAGTTTTCTGGAAGCACACTGAAAGTTCAATGTGACCACTCTAACCCTGACTCTAAGCTCTAGATGATGTACATGTATTTAGCGCGTGCAAGCACGCTCTAATAAAGACCAAAGAGTAGAGTAACAATACAATTTCCAATCTACCCAACTCTATTGAATTAATCATTACCCTTATCCCCGGATGAAAGTAGAGAAGCAGTAGCTGGGAGTATAAAATTTTATTTAATTTTATGTAGTAAAATGCAGTAAAATATTTATGGCGACCTTACTGGACGACATATTAAAATGTAATGTGGATATGAAGGTAAGTAAAAGTAGATAAATGATAATTGACGGTAGAATGGATGTCAATTATTGAAATATTGAAATAAGATATACAATAGAGTTGTATAGATAATACAATGTAATTGTATAATATAATGAAAAAATGGCCTACGTGAGTAGGTGAAGAAGAGAGGTTGTGGGTGGGTGGGACGAAAATTGGTACTGTAGTACGTGCGTACTGCAGGGCGGGTGAAGGAGAAGTGAGGCCGGGGTCTGGACCGGGCTGTACCACGTGACTGCGTGGTAAGTGTGAGAGCCGCGAGGGGGCAGGAGGGGCGCCCGTGAGGCGCGGTAGAGGGGGACACCGGGGGGAGCAATGACTACCCCTGAGCAAAGCCCATGAGTAACCCATTACCCTTATCCCCGGATGAAAGTAGAGAAGCAGTAGCTGGGAGTATAAAATTTTATTTAATTTTATGTAGTAAAATGCAGTAAAATATTTATGGCGACCTTACTGGACGACATATTAAAATGTAATGTGGATATGAAGGTAAGTAAAAGTAGATAAATGATAATTGACGGTAGAATGGATGTCAATTATTAAAATATTGAAATAAGATATACAATAGAGTTGTATAGATAATACAATGTAATTGTATAATATAATGAAAAAATGCCAAAAAGGCCAGTAAAAGGTGAGGGGGGGTGGGAGAAAATTATGAATGTTTGTTTAGGGACCGGATTAGAGCAAGGTTAACGGCATTTGCATCAGTGTCCTTGATGTAATGTCGGTGGGAATTAGACCTCCAGCCGCCATAGCGCTGGATGGATAGCTCAGGCATACCCGCCTGGTATGCCTGAGTGGCGGCAGCCTTCCGGAGGCTGTGGAGGGTGTAGTCGGCAGGCTGATTAGCGGTGAGTAGCAGCGCTTTCCACTCCTTGCTCAGAGTTCTGGTCGTTATTACTTGGCCGTCTGCCAGGAGTAAGAACGGGTCCTCGGGGCTGGCCGTGGGGGCGGCCGCGATCATCTCCCTGACCGCCCGCACCGGACACGAGGACGGTTCGGCGGACGCCTGCAGGGTGACTGTCTTTTCCTCGCCCACCATCTGCATGTTCTTTGCCGCCTTGACGCGTATCGACACCTGTCTGGGCGTGACCACGACGTCTCGGCGTGACAGGTGTCGCGTCGGGTCGAACTTCGTCGTAGATGGTGGGGCGACCTCGCTCTGCCGCAGGGCCGCGTAGAATATCACCAGGATAGCTGCCCGCAGAGCGATGTGTAGGGGTGATTCGTCGAGGGCCTCGAGGGCAGCCCTGAGGACGTCCATCGGCACCGCCGGCTTGACGTTCGGTTGGTAGGTTTTGTTGCGCCTCATAGCCTCGAGTGCACGTCTCACCCTGAAATCCTCCGTCGGCGCGACGTCGCCCCCCGTCAGCCGTAGGTGCGACCGCACGTGTGATAGCTGGTTCGCGATCGCGCCGGCGAGGGGGCGTGGTCCGCGACGTATTCGAGGAACGCCGTGGTAAAGCTGACGGTAGGTTTCTGGGGGTCGGCGCCCATCCGGCGGCAGAATGCGAGGTAGGTCGCGACGGCGCTGCGCTGGTTCGCGACCGTTCCGGGGGCACGCGCCTCGCATTGCCGAGCAGATGCCCTCGTCTGGAGCGATCGTAGCGCCGGATCTGCAGGTGAGACGTAACACAGGGTTGAACGAAACATGAGTACATGGCATGACCTCGACTAGGGAGTGGAATTTTATGTACCTAGAGGCCGTATCAAAGTCCCTCGAGGTTAGGTGTGCCCGGCTGAACGCGTCGGCCACGGTATTGAGGGCACCCGGGACGTGTGTGTACACGAAGTCTACCTGTAGTCTGGCCTGCACCATCCAGGCTTGACGGGCACACTCGGCCAGGACGGGGTTCCGGGCGCGTCCCGACCGGAGTGCCTGGACGGTGCCCATATTATCACAGTAGACTTCCACCCGGGTGCCGCGGTCACGGTCGGTTAAGAACGTGCACATCGCGTATACCGTGTTGAGGGCCTCGAGCTCCGCGATGCAGGTAACAGGGTCGTTCACTGGACAGACGCGGCCGGAGTACGAGTAGGTCCCGTCTGTACCCCCGACGCCGGACAGGCACGCATCCACGATCAGGCACTTGGTCGGGGGGCCTGGGGGGATGAGGGCGTGGCCGTTCCAACCGTCGGCAAAGCGCAGGAACCATTCGAGATCCTGCCGCATCTCGGAGTTGATGTTAATGTAGTACCCGCCCATCCCCCGGAGGGCCTCGAGCAGTTTACTCACAAAGGGGCGTGCCGGCCGGATACACTTGGCTACATGTAACACGCGCCCCAGTATTGATTGCAGCTGGCGTTTGGTCAGCGACCGCTTCTGGGCGACCGCCCTGACGTGCTCCCGGACCTCGTGTAGCTTGTCCTCGGGGACGGAGAGCGACATGTCTATTGAATTGATCACAATACCGAGCCACGTGACCACCTGGCTGGGGGGCTGAGCCTTTTCTCGGGCCTCGGGGAGGCCCAGTTCCTCAAAGAGCCCTCGGGCTATGGCGAAGTCCGAGGCCGCCTTTTCCTCGTCGGGCGAGAGGATGATAAGGTCGTCCAGATACATGGCGGCCTCGACCCCCTTCTGGCTGAGGATCTTAACTATTGCCTCTGCCACACACTGCATGTGGTAGGAGGAGGCACGGGCACCAAAGGGCATCGCCGTATCACAGTAGAATGCCTCCCCCCACGCAAAACAGAGCAACGGCCAGTCAAGGGGGTCGCAGCGGAAGTTCTTGTACGCCCGGGAGATATCGATGGTCGACATGAAACTCCCGGGCCCCGAGGCCACCAGGCGGCCGACGAACCCATCCACGGTCGGGAGGCCATGCTCCCGTTCCTCGCCGTAAACCGAGTTCTTGACGATATAACCGTTGACACTGTCCTCCTTGGGGTAGGTCATATCGGTTATCACTCGGCGATCGGTAGTACCTCTCTTCTCACGTGTCATTAGAGGCGACACGTGACACCAGGGTAGGAAAGGGGGGGCCTCGAACGGCCCCATGAGGTTGCTGTACCCCTTCTCCTTCCTGATGAATTTATCCACCTGCTCCGGGTACCCTGTAGCACTGGGGTGGTTGGGTACCCCGCGGGTATCGCTTACCGGCCCGGCGTAACCCAGTGGGAAGCCGAACCTGATGAAATCGGTCAGTTCCTCGCTGCCGGGGATCCCGGAGAGGTATCGGATCCAGACCGGGATGTTGAGGTCCGTGGGGATCTCGATATGGGCCCCGAGGGCGTTGGGTAGCCCCGTGCGCCTCACAACATCATAGATGTGGGCGTGGTCCGGCGGCCCGTGGGCTGCGAACTGCGGCCAGTTGGTCCTCCTGTGTCCGGCGAACGCCTCGGGGTCGGTCCGGACTCCGGCGACTGGGATCCCGGTCTCACAGAACTTTCTAACGGCAGCGAAGTCGATGGGACTGGGTTCGCGGCCGTCCTCCCGGGGCAATTGCCAAGCCAATTGCTCCGCCTCCCCGCTAACACTACCACAGGCGGGAGTGTATTCCTCGGTGGGCGGGGCTGCACGCTCTGTGCTTCCCCCCACGTGCGCGGCACCCGGTGTTGTTGTCACGTGGGGGGTGACGTCATCACTCCTGCACTCTTTGATCGGGTCCCCCTCGCCGAGTGCACTCGTACCGAGGCCGAGGGGTGCGTCTCGCGCCACGCTCACTCGCGGGGCGCGTCCGGTCCGTTTTTTGAAGCCGTGCCGTGTTGTTTCTGCACTCCTAGTTCGGTGGGGCGGACCGTGTGTCCGGCGTGTGGCGTCCTTCGTGGGGCGGGTGCGGATGTTGGTGCAGCGTTGTCATAACCCGCACCATACACGAGTTTCCTGTTGCACGCGTGTATAGAGTGCGTGCACATCCGCCCCACCGAATCACAGAACGAACAAACATGAACCCATTTGATCTGCCCGTCCTGATGTCCGTTCCGTAGGCGACAACCTCGCTCTGAGTTGTACGCCCGGCAGGGGAGCTCTCGGGCCCCGTCCCTTCCTCCGTCTTGACCGTTAGGGGCGCTGGTGGCGGCCGTCATGGCTATGCGTACGCGTTCGTCTTGAATGCGCACGTGGTCCGACCAGTACACACGGCCGGCCTCAACCTGATCGAAGATGTAGTTAGACCACCTCCTAACCGCGGGCCACGGCCGTGTCTGGGCATCCACCGTTACCTGCGAGAGGTGCCTGTACATGTCTCGGCGGTCGCCCTCGGGTATCGCCCGCTCGTCCTCCATCATCAGTAAGAAAGCGCTCACATACTCCATGGGGGCCAGGCTTCCCCTAACCTCGAGCTTTTGTGACATGGTATACAGGCCCTCACGTTCGACATACATGTACGGCTTAGAAATCAGTTTATGTACGGTCAAGTCAGATGAAAACCTACCGGCCGTGCGGTCATGCCGAATGCCCTCGCGGTCGATCTCTCGCTGGAGCAGTTCCTCACTCAGGTAGCGTTCCCTGAGTTGTCTGGGTGCGGGCAGCCTCGACGTCTGGTCCTGGGCCCAGTCTCTTGTCCGGTCCTCGGCCGTGGAGCGTGCCTCTCGGACCGTCGGTTGTGTAGCCCTGGTCGGCGACCGTTGTCGTGCCATGGCCTGCATCGTCTGAAACATACTATCCATCGTCCTTCCCATCTTTTCCATGTTGGACTCGAGCTTCGAGATTCTAGCCGTTTTTACCGTGCGCCCGCTGTCCGAGACCGACTCGATGTTCTCGTTGGACTCGGCTGTTTCCTGGAGAGTGGCCTCCGATTCCGCCGTGGATTCCGTCGGCTTCGATGTGCTGGGCACCGGGGTATTCCTCGTCGTAGGACCCATTTCTCCTTTCACTGTACCGTATCGCGTGTATGGGGGTGCTAGCCTGTACTCGGGGAGTATGAGGCGAAGCACGTGGCCAAGAGACGAAAATTGGTACTGTAGTACGTGCGTACTGCAGGGCGGGTGAAGGAGAAGTGAGGCCGGGGTCTGGACCGGGCTGTACCACGTGACTGCGTGGTAAGTGTGAGAGCCGCGAGGGGGCAGGAGGGGCGCCCGTGAGGCGCGGTAGAGGGGGACACCGGGGGGAGCAATGACTACCCCTGAGCAAAGCCCATGAGTAACCAATTTTTGTGTTAGAAAGACCCCTGATATTATGATAGATGTGCTGGTCATTATCGTTATATGTACACTATCTCAAATGAAACTGAAGTTATTAAACTTTGCATTATAGGTGTATGAGAGTATGTAACCCGACCCGGGGCCCAGCCGGGCCCGGCTCCCGACTGCTCTCTTTGATCTCAAACGAGGTTATAAAGGGGAGAGTTGTGATCGGGAGGGTATAAGACAGCGACATTATTGTTTCCGATTATTATCGTCGATCTGATCGGTGAGAATCGGTGGTAGATCTCCTATGGGCTTTATATACAGACTAACAAACTAGTTGTGAAGGAGTCCTCTATGATTAACCTTTAATCAAATACGATGCTATATTCCTAGATTCTGTTAAAAGTGTATGTTTACTGATCCAATTTTTCTTTGTTAATAACGATTTTGTACATTTTTGAGAAATGCTACCTTGAGGTATCATTCGGCCTGGACCGGTTGATGCCTCAAGGTAGCATTCGTCATTAAAGGGTTAACAATCTAGAGGACCTTCGCTAACCGCTGAATGGATATAATTTATGCTGCGGCGGAATAATATAGACCACATATGACAATAAAAAGTCTCTTCATCTTTCACGTATAGGCGAAGCATAACGCAGGGCCTGGGTAATACCTATCAGGGGCGGCGACCACTCAGGACTGCTGTCAAACTGTATCCAGAGCTAGCAGTAAGCTGTAACAAGTGAATATCAATACCTCCTTATCAAAGTGAAGATATATAGCTGGTTCGCACAGATCAATGAATCCTATTACCTCCATTGCAATGCAGAGTGAATGTCACACAAGAAGTTGAGACATGTCTAAATTGTAGTTCTGTCCCTGCTTTACTAGTAGCACGTCGGATTTTGTTGGTTTAAAAAACATTGGGTCACGCACATGTCCCCTTAAGACCATCGGCTGCCCTATGACTATTTTGCCATTGTTATTGGTGATGGGGCACGGGACGGCAAGGGTTACTCTGTTCCCCGAACAACACTGCCAACTACGCGGCAAAAAGACAGCGTATTGATCGAGCATTTATCATGGCGGAGAGACCAGTCTATGTCTATCACCAACCTGCCTGCCGCCTGGTGGCAGCCGACATGACATCCACTTCACACATTACCAGGGTCAAGATCTCATCTGTATCCTGCGATTTCCTTAAAATGTGGCTCCATCTGTAGTCTTAAAATAGACATTATCTTCGTCCATTCCGTTACATGATTTCCCCATAATTTCGCAATAGCTACAATGCATGCTATTTTCTTTACCCGTTGCGATATGTATTCTGTGACAAATATGAAAGATAACTCTAATCCATTTCATTCCGGTCCACACTCTGGATATACTATAATGTGACTTTGAAATGTTATCGGGAAACTAAAAACTATTATGGGTGTAGGAGGAACCCCTCTAACAGAAGTGATCACATATGAGTGGTGAGCAGATGATAAAACACCACTGTCACCAACAACATAACGGTAGAAGTATGTTCAACTAACATGTAAAACGTAGCTCTTCCCTATATTCATACATATCCGTCTTTACATACAGGCATCATGGATGGTGTATATATCGGTATAAAACACGTGGCTCTTATCAGACCTCACCATCGGAATTTCCCTGGTATATTTTTTGGATGTGGGTAAAAGCCGAGACCCGTAAAACTTGTTTTACGGGCACTAAGCGGCCCGCGGTGAGCTGCTCGTTGCCCGTAGTGTCGAGGTGCCCCCTCGTGGCGGGTGTACATTCCTCACCGCTGTAAGCAGCCCCCGTGTAACAAGGTTGTCAAAATACGAAACAACGCGCGACACTCAAATAACGGCGGAGAGGTCGGCTGTCACCTAGCGGGGAACCATTGACGTAGATATTATCCCTTCCCTAGTGGGTGCTTTGATTTCCACCCAAGTGTATTAGCCTAGTGTATATTCGTATAATCTCTAATATCTGAATGGAATTTCGATATGACACAATTCTCTTTTTGCACACAATGTTATATTGCATTTTATGTGTAACGGGGCGAAAAAACACTTAACAGTTCGGCAAGGCCTTTATCCTACAATTAGAAATATTCTACCTGCAAAATTCATAACAAGTCCGTATTTTTCTACAACTAGAAGTATTCCGGGCATTTATATAACGTATAGACATAGAAGAAAGATAATTGCAAATCAGACCACAAAGAGAGGTAATTTATCTGCAAGTGACTCAGAGTTCCTGAATGACGGCATTGGGTATATAAGTCTTACGTGACCACTTCCCACAGGCCTTAATTACACTATTTAACTTTGACCACTAGTCTGAGGCTAAGTCTCTTGTTAGAATTCACCTGCACGATTCTTTGGACCAAGCCCTCATTAAAAAGACAATCAAAACAACTCCCTCCCCTAAAAAAACAACTGAATAGCTTAAAATGTGACCTTCGGGGCTGAAATAGTGGAGAGTGCATGTTTGAATTTTGTGAATCTAACCTCGATAAAAGAGGAAGCATATAATGTAGGTGATCATTTTCATTCAAGTATTGTTGTATTTGTATGTATGTCAATAATGACGCATTGAAATGTCTGAAAATGATAAATAAAAAAAGAGAGGAGAGGATATAGTGTGCACCATCTGATAGAACTTTAGCTTCACCATTGAAGATCAGAGGATCCATGATGACTACTCCGAGAGACATCGAATAATAATTACCTTTGCGACTTTTAGAATTTCAGAAAATCATAGGACACGTATTGAGGATATCCTGGTTCCTTTCTTACTCTATCATTACCCCATTGTGAGATTTCTGCCCGGATCTCCCTGCGTCGCCCAGTCTTTGATGTGGCTCCTTCGGGAGGGATGTGTTTTACGTGTAAAGTGCGGGCTGCAGGCTATATCTTAGAAGCATGGATAACTCCGGGACAGACATACACGCTAATCTGTAGTGTAAACACTGTGTAATACTCTGACGAGTAGGACTGTGCCAAGTCAATGATACCCTCTGATTAGTAGTGCATTATAAATGTAGTTTTCTCTGCCCTTCTCTTTCTCTCTGCCCTTTTTTCTAATTAGGAGATTTTCCATGTAGTTCTACCTTCAACGATAACGTTGAATATGGGGATCCACATCACCATATAGTTCACAGTGTGCTGGACTGCCTATCGCGTGTTGTGGGATTTGATCCCTGCTCATGTCGCAGTTTTGTACAAATTGTCTGTCATTTTCATCTCATACATTACATGTGCCTGTTATATGGCTATATATTTTCCGCCAGCTTTAATTCGATTGTTCCACCCGGAATCTAGAATAAAATGATATATGAATGAATAAAAACCACCGCCTCTGTTATTCATTATGCCGCAATGAGTAACGGATGAATGATGGATATTAAGGCCCGGCGTCCACCTACTACGATATGGCACCGATATGGTCTACGATGCACCTCCCGATAAAAAAATCAAAATCGCGTCGGAAGGTTACCTAATATCGAGGCAGTTGACCACATTTCTGCGATTAGACACCGATAAAAACCCCATACAACACATGGTGGATTGGTATGTTTAGACATATGTCTACGATTTTGCACCTTCCCGATATGGCACCGATTTTGACATTTTGTATCGGTGCCATATCGGGAGGTCTACGATTCTATCATAGTAGGTGGACGCCGGGCCTTATAGAACAGGAATAGACTTCTTAGTAAACTGAGACTGAGAAACCAACAGAAATGATCTCAGGCAGAAACCTATCGATTGTATCAATTACAAATGACAAACTCAAATACGGCAGCGACGCTCTTTCCATGAGCCAGCAATAATTCAGAACCTCGACTGTAAATTCAGTCTGAGCAGTTGAGTATGGTCGTGATACCTTGTCATTGTCATGCCGCCTGATGTATTATTCACAATACAAACACTCCACTAAACATTAATGAAGGATTATAATGGCTAATCCACCGTAGTAATAGACCAGTCATGGACCCTCCTACCGGACACAAAAACTGTCCGGTTTCCATAGTAACCGGAGGCAGCACACGGCTGACGGTTCAGTTTGTATGTACACGTGACAGAGCATAGCGTTCCAGCGGGGAATGTGCACGCATAGCGGCTGTGAACGGCAGAGTGACGGACAATAATAATAAATGACAGTTTTGTTCATGTGGACACTGGGGTTCGCTAGTTGGTATTTAGCTCATATCATCACTCTAACGACACCACAGGGATAATTATATAAGACTTTACATAATCGTTCAATCCTGGCACTGGGAATATTTATCTCATATGTCAAAGCATCATCAAGGGCCTATAATTAAGTAATCCAATTAATAACATTACATTGCCTTGGATATAAATCAAAATTGATGCTGGGACATAAACTGGTAAATCGTCCCTTATGAGAGTCTCATGGCACGCACTCTCGACAACATTCACCAGCAGCTTACCAAAATGTGAAAAAGAGGACCAGGAAAGCAGATGCTAACCTTGCTCGGTAACATGGGGATTATCAGGCCGACCATCCTGTACAGTCTAGCAGCTCAGATACTGCTGAATCTAGTAATACCTACCCTTCCAAGACCAGAGACTCAAATGACAAAAATATCCAGACCAGAACGGAAGGCCAGGGTATTTTAGCATGTCTTGACTAGATACTCAGTTTCTAAATATATCACCATACTATAGAGGCAAAAAGTTATGGAATCCTTTCTGGGAGCCCATAAAAATATGCCAGAGAATAGCTAGTTTAAAATGAGCGCTAAAATAAAACCATATTATCTAGGGTAAGTCACAGCTTAGTCGATCAATGTTACTCTTTTATGTGTTCAACATACAATAACAGGTAACAAGTCATGTATAGAGATTTACCGAAACAGTCCAACAGCAACGGTACCCCAGGCGATAATAATGAAATGACAGTTACATGTATATGGAAATAAATATATGTATATCCACATGTACAACTATCTGATTAGAGTAATCATCTTTTTTGTTTTCAAAATGATATTTAATTATTCCCTCTGATATGTAATATATATTCTTATCTATCATGTTGACGTAAGTAATTTTCATGAATGCATATATCAATTATGACCTTAGCTGTAAAACCTCTTACAAAACCTGCATTGCTGATGCCGTGTTTACAGACACAGTGTACTTCTTTCGTTGTGTCGTTAAAACCAGTTAGGGAACTCTGCGTAGGGTTATAATCCATGTATATCCATTTCAGACATGACAGGTCTGAAGATTCTGAGGTAACTCATTTACCTGACTGTAGATGGCTTGCGCCAAACTGATTATTTACCAGAACGCTGCCTATAGGGAACTTGTATTTAGGAAAAGGGCAAAGGTATAAACGTCTTAGTGTCTTGAAGTCCAAGACTATGTTGAAGGTGGCTCAAATGGTACTCAAGTAAAAGACATTTTCTACCTCGAAACCAGAAATTTGTGTTTGTGGTGATTTATCAGGCCATATTCCCAGGGGTAGGTGTTACAATGTTCTGGCATAGGTCACCAAGGGTCAGCATATCCAAATCATGGCGCCACGTGATTTACTGGGTGACTATAGGGCCCCAGGCAGGGGTCCAGGCCGGTATCGAAGACCATCAGATAGCAGCCAGCACCCCCTCCTGTGATGAAACTCCCGTATCAGATACCTGCCGCTTACCAGGCCCACACCTCAGCGTAGATATGAGGTATGACTGGCCTTCTGCCTGTGTGTGAGCAACTCGCTGTGAAACAGGTGTGCTATCGTCACGGGTGGTACATGATAGAGGGTTAACAGGCTCATACCATGAAACGTGAATCTATGAGAGGCCACTGTAAATCTGCTGCATTCAAGCAATTATGTTTCTTAACAGAACTAGAAACAAATGTAAATAGAAAAAGGATCGCTGTATTCCAAAGTGAGAGGAGGTTGTCAATGTTGTTATCACTTCTACATATGGGCTACCAAATTAAGGTCATATTGATAGTTCTTATGAGACTTTTGTCTCATAGAGATATTCTGTGTTGGTGTGTTGCTAACACTCTGTGGCAGACTGGCTTTAAGTGGCCCCTTGTATGTTATCTGTAAATACTATTTTTGGGATCTCAGGATCGCTGCCTCTATGCATAACTGTATCATCAGTCAATGACAATACAAATTAGGTTAAAGATTATCATGAAATCTAACATGTTTTGCCTATCGTAGGCAAGCGACGAAGGTAAACGGTAAAATGTCAAACTGTATCGACGCACCAACTGCTGTGGCCATTGTTAAAACAATGGTATTGAGTAAGCCTGAATACCGTGGCTTCGTCGCTGTGACCCTCGTGCTATATAGCACAAGCTGACCTACAAATGCTGATAAACGCAACACTCAGGACTTGTTATAAAGTAAGAGTAAGACCTTTTGAAGACGGTCCAGGCACTTAGTAGCCCATATACATTGGTGGGCGTCGTTTTATGAGAACAGGTTCAACCTAGATATCTCGACTGAAAAAACATAATCATGAAGGGCAGTTCCAAAATTAAGTTAAAATCAGACGGCCGAAAGCCAACCAACCATCTCCGTTGTACCATGGAATTCAGTTGAAGAACCGTCTAGATCAAGAGGTACAATGCGCTACGAGCAGAGAGAGATTCAAATGTGAACTAATAGAATGTGACCTAGAGGCGCTCTGTAAAAATTTAAAAAGTAAAAGGTAAAAGGATCTCTTGACAAAAATCCCAGTGACTCTTGTATGTTCTTGGTATATCAAGTTTTGAAGCACAAATGTTGTGTATGAGTATTGACATTACGCTAATCTAGTAGCTTGAGGTAATATCCCTATTTCAGAGGTTTATATGAGGAAGCGGGCTTGACAAGGCTAAGACTGTCTTAGTGAACAGACCTAAATATTATTGAGCGATAACCCTTGTGCGAGGTACAGAAAATGGTCATCATGAAATATCCTAGATTATTAAACGGGCCCCTGGTCCTTTACCAATCCATCGGAGGTGGCCCACAGATAGTGAAGGATCAGTGTGTACAGCAAACTGAAGGTCAATATAACCTCTCCCTACGTAATGCAATCCATCTTTGTTCATCTCTGGCTTAAAGGACAAGGATAGATAGAACTTCCCGCACAGTTTTATTTCCATTTGAAGATATAATTGTAATCTGTCCTTTGATTATCAGCATTTTAGTGACCCAATCGGTTCTAAACTAAAGCAGGTAGAGGCTTGACGCCAGTAGCAGGATCCCTCTACACTCCAAAATCTCTCTGATGTTCTACTTGAGGAGCTCGGACTGTGGTCAAGATTTATTCTTCAACAGTTCAAAGATTAAACCGAAGTTCAATGGTTCAAGACCTGGATGTCAAGCGATGGGGTTTAAGGAGGATGCCATGAGGCTGGT
Organism: Alentia gelatinosa; assembly: GCA_950022655.1. Classification (NCBI taxonomy): domain Eukaryota; kingdom Metazoa; phylum Annelida; class Polychaeta; order Phyllodocida; family Polynoidae; genus Alentia; species Alentia gelatinosa. Next base: position 52,436,315 of record OX465579.1, on the reverse strand, counting down.
CGAGAAGGGGTAGGAGGTAATGAGACTGTTAGGAGGAGGTGGTTGGGCTCGATGGAATGGGGGAGTGGTAATAGGGTTGGTGGGAAGAAGTGGTGGGGCTGGCCGTGAAGGGGAGGGTGAAATGAGGCGGGTATGAGGAGGTCGAGGGGCTGGTTTAGAAGAGGGAGAGGGTAATGAGGCTAGTAGGAAGAGGTGAAGGGTCTGGTCAAAGAGATCAAAACAGCCGGTTCTAATCTCTTTGTTCTGGTCGACAAAAGGAGGATGTAATGAAACTGATAGAAGGAGGTGACGGGGCCGATGGAAATTAAGAATTTTCAAATCACTTTAATTTAGCTGCCCCAAGGTGAAACATCTATAATCTATTTGAATTACATATAAATCGCGCCCATGTACCTATTGGCAGACCCTGCTTAAGGAATAACAAAATGAAAGTTGTTTGAGATCGTCATCCCATCAATGTTTAATAATCTTGAATATTTTATGAGGAACGTCACATTCTCTCACATAGAATGAATCTTGCCGGAGGCCCCACTTGGTATTTAGCCAAGTGTAAATATCATCAGGCATGAACATCACAGAAATACACCATTCTAGCTAAGATGAGTTGGTGTTCCTGATAACTGTCCAGGATGCTGATAACTGATATGCCCGGACAGGTGTTAATATCGCTCGTTATACCGGCTCCCCCCTGAAGCTGAGCTAAGTAAAGAGAAACCAATGACCTTTCCGCTAACAAGAATATCGTATCGGCTCACCTCCAATCTTAAATGTTAGATGTTTGCTGAGAACATATTTTTATCTGATAAAAGTTTCCACGTGATGAGAAGATGAATCGTTTTTCATAACTTGTGTGAGTTGCTATGAGAGCGTATCTTACCAGTCGGTGTTACTATTATGTCTGTGATCAATCATAGTACATTGCACAATCGCGGCATGAATTTATCTTCTAATGATTTCTCACATAGTTTCCATCACCTTGGCGGATGGCTAATAAAGTGAAACTAAGTGTTCTAAAATCTTCACGAAGACACAAATCTATTGCTCAGAACATTTTGAACAGCAATGTCGTATATTTGCCTAATTGCATTTTCCATGTCAATCCACGGATATTCTTCAGATATCATATTGGGGTTTTAGGGTTATGAATTCATTCATAAACTTTAGATCGATATCTGGAATCATGAATTAGGTCATTTCCGTATTTCCTAGAATGCTGCATTATTTTACGTGTCTTGTGAAGAATTTCTAGTAGAGCTGCAAGAATGCTGCAACTTGGAGGTGTGTACGCAAATGCGACGCAGATCTAACAGGAGACTGGCTGCAGGAAAAACGTCCTGCAGAAGGTCAGACTGAGTCAAGCTTCAAGATGGGGAGATGCACAACATAGGGAAGGGAGGGGGGTTGTTTCTCATAGCATGTGATAGCCAAGTGCGTTCGAACCTCTCATATATTCAACATGTGTATGGCAAAAATGCTATACCTATAATACTGAATAATATCCTCAATTAGAATGAGAATTATCACACACAAAACATGTTAACATTATAACTCGTTATCTTTTCTATGTTTTGTCCATCGGCTTCATTATATTTACCACCCATAAAGATCATGGCATGAAATGTATATATTCAAAGGTGCACAGCAATCCAGAAAACATGTTCTTATCTTTGTCCACAAAGGATTTCTTGAAATGATTGTACTCTGCCTAGAGGTATACCTATTACACAGATATCATTCGTGCCATGAGGAATGTATCGACACGCCTCTGCCCCACCGCACCTCTCCCTTACACCCGTCTCCACGCCCCATTCTCAACTCCATCTTACCTTTCTAGCTTCACATTTGAGCATCTCTATTTACCATTATCTGTATGTGGCTGAACCCCCTCCCTGCTCCCAACTCCAGCCCCTTCACAGAGCACTCCTTTTGTGTGTGTGTGTGTGTGTATAATCTGATATTCCATTGTCCGTTTATTGAATCTAATTGTTCTTCTATTATCTCAAGTTGAATTTAGGTTATTGTAGCATCATATTATATCAATATCAGTAATGCTTTTTTACGGAGACCACCGCACATCCCTTTCGTAAAGTTGAAGTATCACCTTAGGTGCCCCTGTATATATGTGGTATTGTCACTGACTTGACAGTGATGTACATTAGTGGAGAAGCGTGTGAATTCTGGTGCAGTTGTTGCCGGCCCTGTGAGGGGAGGCATTGACGAGGTAGGTCTGTACTACAAGGTAGCCCTACCAACATGAGCCTCATGAGGGGAGGTGGAGGGGGTACATGTGGGGGACGGTGTGCCTGGAGGGGTAAAGAGGTGTGTACATCAGCAGAGCAACTTCCGCATTCCACACCTGGTACATCTTGCCCTGAGGCACACACCTGATCTGGCAAGCGATACTTGAGACACACCGGAGGCACACAATAAGTACACATAGGCCTAAGTAAGACACACCACAGACAAACCTGAAACACTTGTACCTGAGGCACAATGCTGCAACTTGGAGGTGTGTATGCAAAATGCGACGCAGATATAACAGGAGACTGGCTGCAGAAAAAAGTCACCTTCATGGGTCACACCTGGGACGAACACAGGAGATAAACTGAGACACAGAAGGGCCATTTTGAAGATCCTTCATTCGTTCAATTACATCTATGCAACATATACATTAAGCATTATACCATTGATAGGATATTGTCTCTTCCATAACCGTTTGTTTCCTAAGAAGAAATATGAGTTGAGAAACTTTTTGTAGCGGGTAGCCCGTTTTAGCGGAGACTCACATGTAGACGAACATGACGTCCATACCAACTCCATACTTTCCAATCTCCATCCAACTAAGTGATGGGGAAGTAAGCATCGAAACTAAACTTTTATAGAGAGAGGGTTTTTTTACGAGACTGGTGCCCATCGCGCCTCTTCTATATTGAAAGCTGAAAAACTACATCATTATACGTCATTATACACCACGTGACCTTACAACTAGAACTAACGCGAGGACGCTGCCTGTGGTACACTTCCTGACCCTTTGATGGTGGGTCAGGGAAGACATTTTGAAGGTCTTAGGAGAGGCTTTTGTTTATAGCTCTTCAGGTACGTAAACAAACAGAAGGGGAACGGAAAAGGATCAGAGATCACCTCAGATCTTGTTGGTTAACTATGTTTATAAGTGTCTACTTTCTCCTTCGATCCTGGAGGGAAATAGCGACTAACGAGAATTCTACCTGAATGTGGTTTATTGGTCGTCGAATGCTGACCAATAACTATCAATAAATTGAATTGGACAAGCGACTTCTGACTACTTTGGTTTAGGCTTCATAACCATCTATTTTGCTGACACTGAGCGCTTAAGTTTACATGGGAAATTTCTGAATGCTATTCGTTTGATAACGTTTGGAGCCTTCGCCTATAAGACGACCTTGCAGTACATGACACCACCTCTCATAAAGTCTTTTGGTTGCTGAATCATGTGCAATGCTCAGAACACAACCAGTAGGAATAGCTGATACGATTGTCAGTTAGGTCAAGAGACCGATATCGGAAATGTATCAGCGGTCACCTCTGTGCCATGGAAGGAATTGGTGGAATAAGCTAAACAATGCTACCCCATAACAGCCTCGTGTTAAAGCTTTGCAATGCAAAGTTTAGGAGGGACTTGTCAACTTTATTTCTGAAATAGAGGATTGTAGGCGAAGCTATTTAAAGGCCCTTTATTTGTAATTCCAAGTAAAATAACCGCTGCTGAAACAAAAATAGTCATGGACTGGACGATTGTATAATGGTAAATGGTCCTTTATATCTTTATAAAGAACCTATTTCCTTTGATGTGATCAGTCGACCGCATACGAGCGTAGGTTCTGGTATACTATAACTTATAATTCTGCCCAACATACACCAACACCTCTACTGGTCCTCCTTTCATGGCACCACTCAATCACACGTCCATACATGTGTTGTCATGACAACTGGGTGATATCGGCTGCTCTCGGAGGAACTGCGTGTCGACTTAGTCCTCAGGAAAACGTACCAGTAACGAGCGCATATTGAGAGTGCACAGAAAGGCGGTAGACTGCCACTGTCACTAAGTGCATCTGATATCGCCCATATGAATTCCGCACGTCAGATACTTAGTTTGAAATGAGACTCCATTATGCACTTTGTCCTGGTAGATCAGGACCTTCTACTGATTAATTTTTATCAGGACGAGTGATTATACAAGTAACGTGTATACATATAGAATTCCCGAAAAGGTTTCGGCAACAATTGAAAGGACTAACATTGTGTACATATCACGTTGACATCTGCAGTGATCTAAACAAGTTGATCAATGATCTTCTAGCAATTTTGTCCAATTTCATTCATAGTTTTTATGAAGATTTGGAACACATCAGAATTCCTCAAGCCTTTATCTAACCATCGCATCAAACGATGCATGATTCGAAATCGTGTGTTTGTCAATAGTACGGAGACAAATAGACCATAACAATTAACATACACCATAATTTGGAACTTCTTATTACGCCTAAGCCACATACATCAACTAAATATATACATGTACGCAGAAGTAATGATCACTTGGCATTGGATTACAACGATAATTATGATGCTGCGTTAAACACAATCATCAAATTCAAAGGCTGAAACTATTTTATTATCCAGGCAGGGAATTTGCATGTTACATTACAAACCAGGGAGAGTCCAGGCACAGGCTACATTACGGTTTAGGGACAGAATAGTAGGCCATAGTATAATCCATAGAACGACACACTACATCACAAGACTTCGGATGAGGAGAAAACTGACATAATCTAACCTGGGCATGTTGTACATGAGGAGCAAATCTCCCACGTTCTGGCACATCACATTTACTATTTCATAAAACAAGATACCCTTCAAATATAGAACTCCCCACCCAGCCAAACGACCCGTCATCTTTTTGCTGCAATCTATTTAAGCCAAGTGGGACTATCGGCCAAAAACACGGACAATACTCCCTGTCCTGTTGATATGTTTTTTCAATCATCAAAGTAGCGTTTGAAGCTCAGATTCGGTCATCGTATAGATGCCGGCACTTGTGTTGAGGCGACCTTCCCTCAGCCCACATTGACAGTATTTCAGTTACTTCAGACACTTCCCGATGGTGTCACCCTACTCTGTGCCTAGGACGGGTCTATAGCGGGGAGGTAATTTGTGCTTTACAGTATTTTTCTCAGGTACTCTCGTACCAGATGGCCTTTGGACGGCCCTGCTGAGGTCAAGTACTCATCCCTCCTGACGTACTTATACAGCCTCCTGGTCGGGAGGAGAGACTGCCAGCAGCGGCAGGAGAAAGATAAAAACAAATCAAAACAGAAATTGTAAAAAAACACCAAACCACCATCACCGGAGACCAGATAAAATACCCCAATACTTGGTGGAGTTGTCGACGTCGCCACCTCGTACGCCACCTGGTGATCGTTGTGAGCGGCGCATGCGCATAGAGGTGGGGATTTAATGGTGTGGTGCTAATTGACAGTTGGAGAAGAAGGTTGTCGTTGTAGTATGGGTCTAACGTGGTCTCAATGTGTGAGGCCCATGTCCCGATCCTAAGCTCCCAGCCAGCCACGTATTTATAATGTAATACTATAAAAGGCGTTTTTATTCAAAATGCCATTTTCTTATAATCACCACAGCGCCACCTACGGCACAGTGGATAGGTACTCAGTACTGACAATCGAGCGGATATAGACAGGATTTGATACACAATGACAATGGGTTCAATAGAGCGATTTGTTCTATATCCATAGTTGCAATGGTGTGTATGGATAGTAATCTAAATGAGTAACTAAAAGACTTCGTCTCATTAAAAGCTTTATTGCTCAGTGTTTACACGTGGGGACGATGTTTTAGTGGTGTTTTTCGCTAACGTGCCTGCGGGCGATCGTACCGAGTGTCTTAGGAGTTCTCCACCAGTGTTATTATCATATGTATGTTACAAGCTTTATTGATGGTGTTACTGTAATGATTTCTAGCTGCAGACTCACTGGCGATACATCTAGATGCTGCGCCAAGATCTAGCTCAGTGTTTATGCGTGGGGGCGACCGTGCTCATTGGAACCAAGGGACGCCCCTTGTGTAGTGTTACACGGAGCTCGTGTTATAAGTTAGGCCAAGGGAAAGTGTATTCATTTCTCCCGAATAGAGAAATTGGACCGTAACACCTGAGAGACATAGCTAATAAACAAAAAGAACCTTGAACCATTAGCGTAAATGTAAATTAAGGCTTCTTTTGGGGAAGGGAAAAGAAAATTAGACACAAAGAACAAATCATTGTTCATATGCGATCTAACAGTCTTCACTCCTGGAACAAAACGTATCCTTAATCTGGTTGATTAGAAACTGATTACCGAATAACAAGCATAGAACACTGCGTCACATAGCTAACAAAAACATTTGTTTTCGCCTGTTGGTGTTTAGCCTTGGTAGCCCCAACGAGTCCGAGAAACTACACAGGCCGACCTCCCGACCCCTAGTGTCTCCTCTGCCTAGTAGGGGGCCTGCATCATTGAGATTCCTGGCCATGATATTTTTTACTTCCATCAGTGGAGAGGTTGGTAAACTGATTATAGTGGGAGACCAGTCAATTTACCAGGGGTGAATTACTGCTACGCAAAAGAGACGGGTGTGGGTTCCTAATTACTCCCACCCCCGACACACAGACATAACCATCACACCTACACAACTTGGGTTAGACATGCTCAAGTCTTTGTTTATGAACACCAAAACTACCTAGCAACGTTAGACTTCCCCCAGAATTCTGTATCCTCTATATATATTGATATATCCCTAAAGGTTTACAAATCACATCCGCTAAAGAGGCCACTTCCGCAGTTATGAGACATCTATGATATAACATTAAGAAGACCACCAACAGACAAAAGGCTGACATAAAAAGCCCATATCCCTCATCTAGTTTGGGCGTATGTTAGTAAATTGGTGGTCATGTGAGCCAACATGACAATCGCCAATAATCACTGTACATGCTAATGAGAGTGCAATCACTATTATACAGACTTAAATGGTAGACAAAGGAACTTTCAAGAAACAACTAGAGACTGAACTAAAAAAGTAGATATAATTATCATGGACATCTATAATGATTATCAGTTAACTCTATCATATCATCACTCTTTACACTTTTACCTTTCTCTATGTAACTGCTGTTACACCACTTTACAGAAATCAATGTATTGTACAATAATCTGCAATAATGTGTATCTTGTGACGTGCCAGAATAACTCAACCTTGGTTGAGAGGCACTGGAAATAAAATTAAAAAAAAAAAAAAAAAAAAAAAAAAAAATGGTATAAATTAGAATATTAGTAGAAGTTTTGGTTAATTGATTGTAATTCTACTCAGTCCTTGCTCATACCAGCTATGGTATGCATCAGTATAAACATTTTTGTATTAGATTATGGATTCCCGATTTATATGTGTATCCATGTAATCATGTGACGTTTTTTGTCTTTTCTGCAGTTTTATTTCGTAGACACAAGAACCATTTAGTGACATTGATTGAGCAAAAAGGTAGTAGTCCTAAATATCTGAGAATCTATAACTTATACACTTCTAAAAGTGTATAAGTTATCTGAAGAGCCGACGGACAGTGACAACACATGACTATTAACAAATTATTAGAAATGCAAAAAGATGTAAGTAAGGGTGGAAAGAAGAATTCACTAAGAAATCAGTGACAGAGTTTGCATGCTGTGAGTATCATCATAAAAAAACCAGTCTGCCGTCTAATGTATTAGAAATAGTTAGAAAGCAAGCCAGCCTTGTAAGGATGTACCTTGAATGGACAACCAACGGTTCATCGGCTCAAGTACTGGACAAACTTTCAGACACCAGTAACAAGAATGTACCAAAATACAGATCTTCCCACAAAATAAAATACACTGTAAAATATGGGTTACCGTTTGTAACATTACCATTTGGTACATATTATGTAGCTTTCGTTAACGAAATACACTGATATCTAGATCATATATACTAAATCTAAAGTACATGTTATTTCATCTACAAAATCACAGCAACATATAATTCTGTCTACGAAAGCAAAAACATTATTTTGTCTACTAAATCAGTGACACATCTCATTTTATAGACGAAAGTAATACCACATATGTTCCCATCCACAGAATCATCTTGGGCACTGATTCTGTGTAGGAAAGAGTTTATGTAAGTCCGCTTCCGTCAATGAAAGCAGAGCCTCCACTTCTTTCGTCCATGAAATCATAACCTGCACTAATCTTGTCTACAAAAGAGCTTTTGTCATTCTGCCTTCGTCCATGAAATCATAACTGGCACTGATTTCGTTAACGAAAGAGCTTTTGTCATTCCACTTTTGACTAAAGCAGGATCTCCACTGCTTTCATCAATGAAAGAGCTTTTGCCATTCTGCTTTCATCACTTAAAGCAGAACCTCCACTGTTTTCGTCTAAGAAAGAACTACGAAATCAGTTGTGATACTGATATTGTGAACGAAATCAGTTGTAACACGGATTTCGTAGACTCCGTGGACAAAGCAGTTGTTACACTGGTTTTATAGACAAAATCAGTAAAGTCACTGATTCCATGGACTAAAACTTTCATCTAACACCATTTATTCTGTGGACAAAAACAGTTGTGACACTGCTTTCGTAGATGAAAGATACAAAATAGGTCCCAATATGGGAGTGTTACAAATTGCACCCCATAGTAAAACAATATATTTGATTTGAATTACTAATGACAGGCAATTCCTGATATAGATAATTTAGCCAATCGCGAATAGTGAATGCTTTAAAAGTCAGATATACATCATTCATTACTGTAAAGAGAAATACCACTACACAATGGCTTTCATGACTACATTCCGATCCCATGATGGCTGTTCCCTGAACCGGGGTATTCCTTTTTGTCAATAACTTACAACGGATTTCTAGATATGTAATATGGATGATCGATCATTGCTATCTGCCAGAGTAATGATGAAATATTTCAACATAATCTGCTGCGGATATCCGACAAGGATGCCGCTTACTACGTAGTTCTGAGCCGTTCCCTTTTATCGCTCACCCCGTGAGCAGCTCAACGAGCAGCCTACTGTGAGCTCCAAGTCAAAGAAATCCCAAGAATTGCAAACACTGGCAATGTAGGTAAAGTGAAAAAAGAGCTTGGCATTTGAAGGTGCCAATCATGGTGTGCACTGGACACGCACCTGCCTGTTCCAATAGTGCTCTCCATACAGATTCCTGTAGGTGATGGGAAGGCACAGTACAAAACTAAACCTCTGTAGGGAGAACGCTGTGAAGGGTGCCGCGTCGGGTTCTCACTGATCTGTCTGGTTCCCGGTCAGGTTCTCTCTCAGTCAGGTATGTAACCCCGAGTTCAGCACGAAGAGCTAATGGGGTTCGTCTTATAAATGCCCGATAGGTGGCTTGGTGATTGAGTGGTGGGGATGGATTACTCAGTCTAAGGTGCCAGCTTGGCCTGACGTGAGTTTGAGTGAGGTGCATGTGTAACGTCTGTCAGACTGACGATGCTGAGGCTGTTTGTTCTGGTATGCTGTTGTCATAGTTAAATGGGATGTTTATTAAATACATGTCGTTCTTGGATAATAATCCATGTCTCACAATACAACATGCCTACACAATATGGTCTATAACGCTTACACCTTCTTGTGTAAACATCGAATCAATACTCTTCTTTTATTCAGTATTTAAACGACATACATTTACCCAGTGCGGACGTTCTTACATGCAGTCTTCAACAAATCGTGAGACTTAACTCTCCTTATGTGTAAATAGGCAATGAATTGACCGTGCAGGGGAATACAATACAGGACATGACAATGAAAAACAAATATGTTATCTGTCTGATTGAATTACGTTATAATTTGTAGTAAGCTCTCCCATGTAGCCTACTCGTAAAAATAATTAAAAGTTTCTTGTCAGTTAGATCATAACTTCAATATAATGTAGACCTGTATGTATCGATGAAAGTGAGTATGGCAGGATGAAATGAATGGCTGACCTGGCCCCTTGCTTTCAAATTACAATAACTCTGTATGGTTTAAGAGGTAGTGTATTATTTTTGTTTTCAAATACGAACTGGCTTTAATCTTTTGAGTGTGTGCAGGTAGTTTATTTCAAGTGTATATTCCCAAGTATAACGGTTATTCTTTTTACTTTTCAGTTATAGAGAATTCTAATTTAAAATTTTATCGGTAGAACGGATGTGTTTATTACTTGTTCTTTTATAAAATGAGTTTGGCCATATGACCACTAATACAAATGCATCAAGTCTTCAATGATTAACCAAAGGGCTATCAACAGAAATCGACTTCTATGTAGCACCTTCCTTATAGTAGCCATCTTTCCACATCTTATTGTATGTACAGCAGAATTTAATACAGTTCTCTTGGGAAAAGACAGAGATGTGAAATAAGACACTTTAATCTGAGATGTGAAATAAGACACTTTATTCTGTCTTCCTTATCTATTCAGTTGAATCCGTTTTCCTGGCTCGAACTGCTAGCCTTCAGTTGGGCTTATGGACGTGATCGTCGTTTCGAGAGCTCTGTGGTTACTACTTACCGAATAGTGAGGTCCTAGCTGTCCCCATGACCCACACCATTAGCGCCTCCAAGACTACATTGATTGACCTACACACCTGTACCGTCTACTAGGATATTCCTTCTATTGAGCCTTGATTGGAATTTTTTCTACAACGTATATATTGTTGGCTTGATCATATGAGAAAAAGAAAGAGATATTTAGAGTGGTAAATCCATAATGTGAAGCTCTTACTGAGAATCCTTTGATAAAAAGCATGCAATAATAATACAGAATGGGATGCGTGTAATGGAATGTGTGTGAGGAGGAGCAGTGGGTATTGGAGCTCCTATCAATAAGTTCCTAGCGAGAATCTCATAAAGCGTAACTAATGATGAGAACAATAGGAAACTCACAACGAAAAATTCATAATGAGAAGCTCGATTGGCTCACGGAGAGCACCTCGTGGGTGTCAACTGATGATGAGCAGGTTCTCTGACAAACTTTATCACCCAACACGCAAGCGCCTCACGCTAGGCCCCATCCCTAATATTGACTTGCTCACCCTTATTCAACTTGAGGATAATGTAATGGACGCATTGCGTGCCTTCAAAATTGGAGGTTGAACGTTTCGCGATGTCAAACTGCCTGCCGGCAATGTGTCTTCGCATAAAGCTGCCACCTTATGAGGACAGGCTGCCAAGTAACAGTAAATAGGCCATCTCTATGTTATTAAGAGCAATACAAACTAATGGATCATTGCCCCTGAAGATCTTTATGGACAGGATGTATCTTCCCTGAATATAGACGATGTTACACTCTGTGATACATTTCAACATTTTGTTAATATAGATCGAATTCGCCTCTTCTTCAATCTTACGTTACCAAAGTACCTTTATTGCAAATTGAAAGAGGTTTGGCGTCATGAACCAGCAATGGGTTATTCATCTAAGAATTCAAAATGAATTGATTTTAAAAACGTAATCATAATACACCTATCTATTTCAATATTTTTATGGAGGAAATATTAATCTAGCCGTTGTTTCTCCTATGCTTACCCCGGGGGTCGATCTGTCACCCCAATCTTCTGCCTGCCTGCAAACACAGTTGGTTTTTACCGCTCTTATTTTATAGCCAATCAGCGCGCCGCTTGACCTTCACTCCCTGGCTGCGGGCCTGCGATCAGAGCCCCCTGTCGGTTGGCGCCGGTAACATTGTTTACCTACTCATTATGTGACGCCCGTGGTTACGTACACGTCACACGCGGGGGATGATGACGTAAAAGCTTACGTCAACAGAGATTCTGGCACGTCTAACTGACATGGAAAGCTGGCATCTCCTGCGTTCAGTAAATCACACGCCTGCTAACCATTCTATAGCTTATAATTTCGCAATTCCCTTTATCTCTACAATTTGCTCTGTCTACATAGCCTATTATTCAATTTCAGATATGTGAAATTCAGGATATTCTTGATCAAATTGAATGTAGGTCATTTCAATCAAATAGAACTACCCTTGTCCCCATGGTGGTGTTCTGTGGGAGTTTCAAAGGAATAGGTCACTGGGTGAGATATGGTAAGGAGCAGCTGGCGTTCATGGTTCGGGGGGGTTCGGAGAGTATACAATCGATGGTTGGAGCAGGTTTCGAGATCTTTAGTTACCCACAAATAAGGTGTTATGTGGAGGGTGCGTCGAAGGTAACCTTTTCACCCTCTCAATCCAATCTACACTTCATAAGGGACTTGCTAGTGATAGGTTCATTCTCTCACATATTCCTTTAACCTAGCCATTCAGTATCTAAAATGACTAATGACGCGGCAGAACCTTCAGCTTCAAACACTAGACGGTAGTTTATGTAATATCAGGAAACGTCCTTACTGTGGACGAAACGGTTCCTGTTCGAGGTCAGTCGTCGATTTCATACTGCCTGACGCCATAGGCGGAAGGCAGTATGAAAACGAAGACTGACCGAGAACGAGAACCATTTTGTCTACAGTGAGGACGTTTGCTTATTAGTATATATACCTTTAATTGGAGAAAAAACGTCATTTTAATGACATTCAAAGTCGCTGTCACCGTGGGCACGAACATTATTATTACTGCACCCCTAGCAGCGGGCAGTATCTAAAAGACATTCGGACATAGGTATATAATGATATGTGTATGTGTCGCACAGACTAACAAAGTCCTTTCAGGTCTGACAATGGGGTAATATGCAAGACAGTAGTGAGAAACGTGTTTAACTGTTTCAATTACACCAATGCACGAAGCAGCATTTGCTCTGAGACCGGTGCCTAATGGGGGAGCGGGTGTCGAAAGGCATAATGGCGGAAGGATAAGGGCCGGAAGCGGAAGGCGGTAATCCTTCATCTTAGGCGCCTTTCCAACCCTGGCATCGGAAACGTGCATTCACCGAGGAGGTCATTCTTTGGTCGACCCGCCGCCTAGAGAGCTGCGTCCGGGATGAAACTTCTCGATGTAACAAAGACCTGTGTTACCTTGGGCATAAGTCAATTACTTTGACATACACGAGAAGGTAACTAATGTATCTTCCTTGTTCATATCTCTCTTTGAGATTAAGTGGTGTCTTTTACAAAGGATAGTTTATATGTCTACATCTATCTTCAGAGGAATACTTATGTATTAAAGTGTATATTTACAGGGAAACATCACAAACTGGACTAGTCTTTCCTGGATATAACCTTCAGTAACAAAACAAAGGTACAGTATAGTGTTTCGATATTGTCTGTAATGGTTTGTAAGCTCTATATTTCCCGATTGACCCATTTCTATACGTACTATAACTCCCAGTGAGCCGAGGGAGTGGCCTACTCGTCTATACAATTGGCAGGGGGCTTACACTATATTTATTGTGGTGCCTTTTTTATATGGGTATCGATTGAACAGGTCAAATCCCTAATGGGTCTCGACGGATGGCGCAATGGAATAAATACATACTGTATTGCAGTCTGTTCTACAATACTATCGTAAAACTGGATGAGTTTTAATCTTGGCCACTGTATTCCACGACTGGAAGCCGAGTGAAGTCTGGAGCCAAAACTCCAGGAGTGGCATGCGGTGGCCAAGATTAAAACGAATCAGGATTTGATTTTATCCTACCTCCTCTCCTCGATTTTGGAATATTACGTGATATATATTCTGTATGACACTAGTGGCATATAAAACTCCGTATGCCAGTCAGCGTGGCATACGGAAACTAAATGTTAAGCCTATGGGATTTTATATAAGGGGTAGGATAAATCCCGAGACGACTGTGGCAGGATGGTAAACCTGCATATACACACACATATATGTATATTGACACACATCTATATATGTTACAGGCACACATCTTCCACTAAATAGACCCTCAGTTTCCTGCGTAGCTAAATACGGTCGAATAAAATTCTTTTCAATCAATGAAGCAAGACATACTATTCACCCGCCTAGGGCGTTTTTCAATGTAGCCGTTGACATAGCATTGTCGGCGCAGTTCATGAGATTGATTAGATACTTCACAGGACATTACATCACAAAAAGAACACAAGACATTAGAAAGAAAAAATACACAATGGGGTGGGGGTGGGATGGTGTCGACCAGGCAGGGTTGTATTCGTCCCATGTCAATCGGCATGCATACACAAAATTATCTGGCTTCAATTACAAGCGGTCTTATGCTCCGAGAGGTTGACGCGTAGTAATATCCGAGCTCACGCGAGAATATTGCACAGAGTCAACTGCGAGGAGCGTACAACAGCTTTTATCTCAAACCAGTCTATGTTGTATTTATTATCCACCAATCCTGACAAGTGGCTTACCGATATTAGTTCACTTAGGCACGCACGATTTTTTCATATGCCCTATTTTCCCTTATGCGCCGGCTTTTGCAGCCCGGAGCATGCAGCATATCTGTATCTGTCCTTTAGAAATGTGTCATATGTAAGAAGCTCCAGGGTGTTACGATTGAATCTAACTGGATCATATCTTCAATGCCTTCGCCGTTTGCCAATGACGTCCTTTCTTATTAGGGATCCGAGAATTTTCGGGAGTTGGGAGAAACGTGTCCTTGAGGACCATGAGGAGTTGCACGAGCAACCATCTCCCTTATCAACGGGCCCCCCTAGAAACCAGTAGCTGTCGCACTAACATTTTAGCAGGTTCTCTTTTATCGTAAATCTACCTTATATATAGAAAGACGCAGTACGGCATTGAGTAATTTTGACAAATGTTCTTAGGGAGCTCTTATCATAAATCTGTAAGAGAGCAGGTCCCTTAGAGAACATCGTCTATAGGAGGAGCTCCATTGTGAGCAGCTCCCCTTGAAATATTCGTATTTGAGGCGCCCTCTCTGAAATGATCTCGGCTGACCTGCTCGCTCCCGCTCACCCACCAGAGGCCTCTAGCGGGGAGCAGCTCCTTCATTAACCTAGATCACTAGAATTGATGCGAGTAGTTTGTCTCCGTCGACCTAGATCGAGCCCGCGCCCTTTGCGACCTCCGCATTGGATCATTTCACCATCATGGGAGCGGTACGGTCATAGAATTATCAGCCATCTGCAGCGAAGAGCAGTCCCAGCATTTTTGACCATTTCGTCACCACATTCATCCTTATACACACCTAGCATCAGCTGCAACCAAGAGCCATCCTTGACCATCTAACAACCACATTCTTCGTGACATCTGCATTACATCCCTTCCAGGTCAGAGAAGCCATCCCTGACCATTATATAGCCACATCCATCTCGGCCTCTGCCTCAAACAGTTCCCAGTCTCTGACCATCTAATTGCACCTGCACCCGAGACCAGCATTATTGGACCAGGAAGTCTTTTTAGTCCAGATAAACCAACAACAGTTCATATAGTCAACGCTCACTAAACTGCGCTTGTTCAAAATGACGTCACGTGGGTGGTCTCACCTCTCCAGTCATGTCATCGTAAAATTAGGAAAGCAATCTGATGTACATGTGTGACAGGAGAAAATCATTTTATGTATAAAGGTTTTGCTTTAAATCCTGTTGGTATTTAATAGTTAGTTTGAAAATCGATATGAATGCGTTTTCCAATTAGTAACAATAGTGAGTTTCTGCACACATAATTCAGGACACCTTTTCCGTCTTCGTCTCGTCTCTTTCCTTTGTTCGCTCTCGTCTCACCGGTTGGTTCAAAAATAGACATTTTTTAGGGTATTGTAAGTTACAACGTATCCTTATTCCATCTACATGTTTATGTACCTTAAGTAT
The DNA here is from genome assembly GCA_950022655.1 of Alentia gelatinosa. NCBI lineage: Eukaryota > Metazoa > Annelida > Polychaeta > Phyllodocida > Polynoidae > Alentia > Alentia gelatinosa. The sequence goes on along the minus strand of OX465579.1, from coordinate 52,420,495 downwards.
TCATCCAATCCAATCTCATTCAGTAATGAACACCTGCGAATACCTTTACAAAAGGTGTTTAGTGTACTCTGATAATCGGGCATCCTATTCACAGAAAGTTAAGGAGAATTAGCATGCCTCACCAGGTCTGGTATGCAGAGGTAATTCTAAAACGTTGGCAGAGGAGCAAATCACCTTGCTACACCTGACCTTGACCCCTGGAGGATCAACGTAGACTGTCACTCCCACAATTAGGTGTGGGCCTCCTAAATCCCTTCTTGCATGGCGAGTCTCGTGTTACTTGGGGATTTAGACATCTGTGTGGGCCAGTAGTCCAGGCGTTGTTGACATACCACAGAGTCCACATGAGTGACCAGAAACCACCCACCCCCACCCCCTCACACATACACACAGGTGTTCGACGTGACCATACCCCGGGAGGAGCCGCCACTGGTTCGTCTCCGCTGGAGGAGGGCCAAGTGTGTACAGGTGAGTGACCGGTTAACAGATGGCCAGTCAGTATTGCACCCTCTTCATCCTACCCCGACGTGTCCAACACGTACGGCTATGGCCGCTGGACAATAAGGGACTGCCTTAAACAAATAAAAGGCAAACCCATTAAAAGGGAGGTAGATAGTTCATTCACACCAGGTACAACTGGATGAGCATGGTGGCAAAGTGCAGTGAAGAACACACGGGACTGTATGTTGTGGGAGCCCTGATTCGAGTCTCAGCTGTGGTAGATATTCTGTCTGCTTTGTTTCTCACTGAACTGAAGTGGGGCCTGACTGCAGAAATTGCGCATTCCAATTGCACCTGGTTATCAGTGTGGGGAATTAAGTTTTTCAAATGCGCGCGTGTATACATGTGTTCATGCTTGTCAGAATGATTTCCATTCAATAGCAATCACCACAGACTGCCCCCTTTAACATCATATGGCCACTGTTTCAATGAGACCATATATATTCTGACTCAGATAATTGCATAGATTATTGAGTCACAAATTAGAGACGAAATTATATCGAACTGATTAGATAATTATACCACACTCGGGATCTTTCATTATCAAAAATACAATCACATAAATGTGACTGTTCTTTGGAACACAGGAATTTCTGTCTAGAATTAGTGTGGCCTCATTTGCGAGGACACCAATAATTAGTATATATATGACAAGCCTGAAGTCAAGGAGGGGTATAATCATAAATCCATATCAATCACACTTTGACCATTTAAAACTACTGATATAATTTCAAATTGGAATGCCATACACCAATATAGCAGTCTGGTTAAGTTGTTTTAACTAATACGTATTACTGGGAGGGATTTACTTATATGGAATAAAGACATTGCTGGGAGCACAATGCTGCACTACCCGACGAAACGGATAAAGAGTCAAACGTGGCTTCTGTTAATAAAATGTGTTATCAGTAAAGTTTCATAAACAATATGCATTATTTTGAATGTAAAGATATATGTATATATATATATTTATACATACATGAAATACATAATATATATGATTAGAATGGTGAAATACAAAGGTGAATGTCAATATATATATATATATATATATATATATATATATATATGTTGAATTTCGAATGTAAATAGAAAAGTAAAGGTGGCTGGACTGAACGGGGTGAACGTGAAATAGATAAGACGAGTGGGTAAGATTAGGAATTGGTATGGGTATGATCCGCCAGGTAGCAGAAGGGGACCAGACCACGGACTTGGCAGGACTAAGGCTCCAACGGCTTGATGCTATACATACAGACATATACATAATGCACACAGACTTATCCGCGGAATCCCAATGTTTATACAAGTGAAAAGATGTTCACCTAGATATCATGAATGCTGTGCATTCAGTTTGTTAAAACTTGTGAAGTTCATAACGCTTGACCTAGTAAATCTGTTTTTACAAACGATTAAAACCGAATCCTATATCTTCAGACCTGTGTATGGCCAGGCTGTCATCTCACGCTATGTTTGTTCTTCACGGTCCCGTGAACACTGGAAGATAATCTTTGAGAATCTCAAAAAGAGAGAATTTGAATGGTGTACGAGTGTACAAGAAATGAGACAAACGCGGACGTCTAAACCAATCTGCGCATGCTCTCCGAATGATTTCCACGCCTGTCGTGACGTCACTTGGGGTGACGTTCCATGTTGGTGATCTATGACGCGTACACACTATGTACACAATGAGGGTCACATGATCAGGCTCGCCTCATTCATGAGGCTTGGTAAACAGAAATCTGGCCTAAAACAACAGAGATCGTTTGTCAGGATGATCGGATGGAACCGCCTGACTTTTAGATACACATCATGCCATTATGCAGCTCTATAGGAGAAAATCAAGTTTTTAAATCTAATTTTGGAAATGACGACGCAGCTGGTATGCAGTTCATTTATGATTTTGTCAAAACAGTGGATTCTGAAGGTCGAGTCGGGGTTTGTGGGTGTGTGGTCTAGTGGTGTAAAAGTGTCAGATTTGTAGGTGCTACATTGTAGCCTACAACTGCTTACATTCATATATCGAGCTATTCTAACAGTGACAATCAGGATGACAATTGAGCGTGTTACAAAGGTCAAGCGTCTATGAACAGAGCGCTATCGATATAGCCCCTTACATGTGGGCATAAGAACTTGGAGTTCGCCCCTCCCCCGCAACAGAAATTCAACATTTTGCAGGATAGCTTAAGCAGTTACATGCTGGCCTTTTGATCGAGGGATCCAGAGTTAGAGGATAGTAAAACACTGTCATGAATCAATTCTTAAACTAAATATCTGAAAGGAAGGGGTTAGAATCTTGATTTACTCTATCACCAGCTGCCTTATCATATATATCCCTTTCCAGGTTATATAAAAACTTAAATTTTCCTTCCCCTTTCGTGATTATCCTTTAGGGATTCAGCCACTGACAAAAGCTTGTATCAACAGTTAGATTAGGTGCGACGAGATCTTGTGTGAGAGGAACAATAACTTAATGATGATTATCCACTCCAGATTTCTTTTAAAAAAACCACCTTGAAATCATTCAAGGTGTATCTAAAGCTGACTTCCTGTTCATACACTATGGTCTGCTTAATATGATTATATTGAATCGATGTGCAACATTTAGAACATGTGCAATGGTAGAAACAGATGTCCTATTTAGAATAAACCATTTCCGTGTAGGAAAACGAGATAAAAAGCCACTGAAGCAAACTGTTAACAGCACATCGGTTCCAATTTGCTGAGCGTGTAAGCCCTTCTTCCTTGAGCGATCGCGGCAATAATGGTCTCAGCCAACCAGCACCAAACGCATTACCTCCTCTGATAATGGGCCACAGTGACAGCACCGACAAGCCCGGCCTGGCATGCCGGGCCCGACGCGCGCAGTGCACGCTCTACCGGCACCGACACGCCGCCTGCTTCTCGGGCAGGGGACGGGTCAGCTCTCGTGCCCCACGTCCGCGGGAGGGACGCCAGGAACGCGTAGGAAAAATCAATCCAGTCAGCCACAGAATCCACATATGAGTGATGAGGGGACGAAACCTGTTTGTTTATCGATTCGCTCTCAAAGATAGCCTGGATGTAGTTTGAACAGCGTTGACTGGGGTTTGAATGATGTTCTCCACTACCATGTACCTGGATTGCCAACAAGTGTGTCCTGCTGAGGACAAGCTTTTTCAAATGCCGTCTGCTTCTCTGATGTGTAATATATTTGTTTCGCAGATACAGCCCAAAGCATGATATTGGGTGATAAGTCAAGGAGGCCACTAGTAATATTCATGATATCCTTCAGTTGTCATGGTCGTGGTCAGTTAAGTAATAACGATAATGAAACGTCACAATCTATTACGCCAGCCCTCTTTATTTACCGTCCATAGCAAAGTATGGTCATATATTTTGGTTTTCTTATTAAAAGCTGGCAGCGTTTGGGCAATAGCTCATATATATAACAATTTGGTATCGCGGAAATGTGCGTGTCTGTATGTTATTTTGGACACACATATCCACAATACAGAACCATGGCCACAGAGAATGTCCGAAAAAGCGATAAAATGTGGGATGAATCAAGCACACACCATCGTCGTTAGAACACAGCTCTGAGTGTACATGTGCATGTATTTCACATATTACGTTAATAGCCAATATACAGGAGTGACACACAGTTTCAGACTAAGATCTACAAGTGGAAAGCATAAATCCATACGATAACAAGGAAATCCCATTTGTATCCATTAAAGTTAGACCAAACAATGTCAAGGGGATGGAAGATGACAATTGACAAAACCCACATTGATGCCACGGAGTGGGCAATGGAGATGGATATGCTATTAAACGGAGTCTTTGTTTTCTCAAGCACGGGCACTATTCAGGAGAGCCACTGGAAAAGGTTGGTTTGACACCCTGAAGGCAGATATTCACAGGACAGTATTGAATAGCTAATGCTATTCTATTTAGGAAACAAATTTAGGGACATAAGGGATATATAGATTTAGATCTGGAACGCATGTCTAACTGTCCTACAGAGGTAATGCTTTAGTGGAATGTGTTGTGCAAAGAGGCCAGGTTATTCTTCCAACAGGCTCTTCTTTACTGCTTAAGTCCGAAATGCTTCAATTTTGAAGTTATCAATGTCTGTTCATAGTTATTTTGAGAGCATTTTTCTGCCTCAAACTCGAGTTGAATCGTATTGTGGCATTGTCGGGAATCGAACCGCCTGGCCGATAGCTATGTGAGTATGCCCCTCAGCACACCATGAAGACTGCCGAGTACAGATAAGTCACGTTACTCCTCAACAGAGTCCATCCCGTTCTTCTGCTACGAGGTACTCTGGCACTGACATTGGAAAGTCTTCTTGTTCATCCTCGTGATGAACTAAATTAAATAATCACTTTAACGAAACTGGTATTCAGCAATATTCAAAGATGATGTTATTTGGAGAAGGATAAGCAGACCTGAAAATCTAAAAAAATGCATGATTATCATCTTAATTTAATTGCGCGTCTTCCTAATAAAATACAAACTACCAATTTTCTGTTTCGTGACGTGCCCAATGACGTAATCTGTGACCTATTTAGTGACGTATTCAATGACCCGTTTAGAGACGTGTTTAAGGATGCACGTCAATCTGTATCGGAATTAACCCATCACGACCGTCTTCCCCATCTGCCTGTCTCACCGCTGCAGACTTGTCATCTAATTCCCCTATTATCGACCACCCTTTATCATCCCCCTCCATGGCCGCATTATGGAATCGCTCAAGAGAAGAGACGTGCACAGAAAAACAAAGCCCGTGATGGAGTCATTGTCTCCCGGTAATGGGATTACCTCTAGAAACCTATCTGTGGATTCTCCAGTCAGCTCAATTAAAAGGATAATTAATAAGATGCAATGAATTGCTGAGCGGAATGGAATCGTGCTGGGCTGGGCATGACAATGTCAGCTCGATTTGGTTTCAAAGAGCACAATGAAAATATTCACAATATACAGTCATGTCATACTTTTGCAGCCACTGCTAGTAATGCTGGTACCCCTCTTGTCTCTGAGTATACCTTTCCTTCTGGGTTAAAATCCCTCCCGATATTCCTCTGTATGTCCTTGTCTATTTGTTTCGTCTTTCTTCTGCCCCACTGTCTCTACTTCAACGTCTTTATCCCTCTTTCTCTATTTGTACTTTTTTCCTCGTTGACCTTGCCAACATAGCCGGTCTCTAGATTCGCTTATGTGACTTTATGTCTCTCTCCCAGGTTTCCCCCCTGCTATTACCTATGCATCATTGTTTTCTCTTTGTCTCTCACTGTTCATTATCTGCCTGCATGTCTCATTCTATACTTCTGTCTCTCTCTAACATTAGTCGCTATCTCCCTGTCTCCTCTTGCAACATTGCCAAAGGTTTTATCATCGGTATTGCGTTTCATTTTATTTATTGATGCCTAGGATGAAATTGATATTGCTGCATCATTACAGAAATAGCAGGCTGGATGATGATATTGGGGCAGGATAATAAATGGAGAGGCAGAGTAGGATCGGTTGGGCAGATCAGGTCCATAATAGAAGTAGTGTTTCTGATCAACCGGCTTGTCATACGGGGTTGCAACAGAATTTAACACTAGGCGGCATGGCCATCCGTGCGGGAAAGGGGTGCGCCAAAATGGCCATGTCAGGTGCTCTTTTAGTCATCTATTAGGCAGGAAACTGCACAAATAGTCCGTTTAAGCAGTATTGGTATATAATACCCAGTGTAATCCTTACACATTATAAACGGCATTGAAGAGGAAACATAGGCAAGAATACATTTTGAAATTCCCAGTACCATGATTGGATCAAAGCTATTAAACTTTGCATTTTCATCTATGGAGAATTAGTATTAGGAGTTATCTACTCGGTGATACTGCTTTTATTGTGCAAGCAAGTTCTCTAGCACGATAGTTCTCCTACTAAGCATACCTACCAAAGAAAAACTTACATGAAATAGATCCTAGTCCTTATAAGTTATTGTGACATATATATGAGATGGGGTAGGTTGATCGTGCATATCTTCATTAATGGAAGACTTCAACACCTGCATAAATCCATTTAAATAAAGGCATATACTGCAATTTACGGACGTGCCACGTAGTGATAGTCAGGTGTTGACAATGACCAGTTCAAACCGGTTCCTTGTGCCTCATTCTAATAAAAAAAAGTGATCTATAACGTTTTGTCAAGTTTTTGTCAAAAGGGAAATTTGTAGATGCAAAGTATACATTGATTAGATTTATATAGCAAGGTATGTACATTTACGAGATTTATGTAGGAAATGTACTGAAAATATGGGTTCCAAATCTTTCAAAATCAGGGATGGTGAACTATATTCTTCATGACTGACATGTGTAGTGGTGCACACTAACTAAATTCTTTGAAAGTTTGAAGAAAATATGATATCTGACTTGAGGAAATGGCATGGGCTTCACTTTTTGAAATCTGACTTTTTAGACTGTTTATATGTTATGATAGTAATATACAGATCAAAAACCCTTTTTTAAAGTTAGATATGTATTCTAGAATATAATGGGATAATGATATTCAAAATCCAGGAAACTGACATGATTTTCAAATTTCACGGTAAATTGTCCGGTATGCCTGCACCATATGCCTGCATATGGCTAATCGTAATGCTATCGGTAATGCAAGACTGTGATTCACTTCTAGGTCCTGCCATGAGTCTCTCATCTCCTCATGGCCGTCATGACTCCGATATCGCTAATTGGAGTCTGCATCTCTTTCTAATCTTCCTCCTGGGTTTGTTCCTGCATAGACCACTGTTGAGAACACCGCCATCTGTGGTCGTCATGGAGGAACACGGTCGTCTCCTTGTTTACACTGAGAGGTAGAGGGTCGTGGTAGGACTCCTAAAGAGGTATTAATATTCCCTCATGAGGGATCATCTCTACTGAGAGCTACATCGCACGGCGTGTATCAGTCACAACATTCAACATTAACCGATTGCTCTTTTATACACCAACGACTCGATATCTCCCGCTTTTCAACGGTTATCAGTCTCCAATTTTCTATAATTTTTTACGGATAGCTGGATAGTTATCATGACCATCCTACGAATTGTGAAACGAAAAGTTAAGACAAAAATAAATGGCTGAATTGATTTAACTTAGAATATTGTTATCATGATCGCAACCGTTACATAGATTTTTAAATGCGATGGGGCTATATCATTTATCAATGACAATTCAGTGACTTGTTACTGTCATCTCCATGTCACCTCGATCTGGTGGTGTTCTGTATGAAAAATAACAAAAGATATTCAATTTGATACTTTCCAACAAATTGAATCAACGATAGGCAATATATCTCAGTATCAAGGGCAATCTTTTGTTTTACTTCTGACTTCCAATCGAATATCACACATGGCGACTATAATGCTTGGGTGACTTCTTCGGTAATATAATCATCCCCTACATAGAAAAATATCCAACAAAGGAGGGGTGCTCGACATTCCCAGGTTTATCTTTTTGTCGGAACACGGCGAAAGCTCACTTTAATAATCGGCTGTCAAAACAAAACAGCGTTCGGTTGCAAGGAGCTTGCCTTAATACCTACAGGCAGAAAAAACTAGTTTCACTATAATAGGTGTGGATGGCATTGTGAGGGCCTGCAGTCTGGCCGTGCTGAGAACGTTTACGAAGTCAATTTCAGTGTTGTTGGATGGGATGAGTAGAATTCCACAGGACTGACTCATTATATACCGCGCCAGGAGCAGGTGAATCTGGAATCCCTACACAAGGCACCTGAGTCAGTTCCTAAAACTAGACCCATAGTTTTAGGCAATTCATGAAACTAGACCCTAGGTTTCAGACGAGCTCCTAAAACAGACCCTCGGCCTCACATAGGTATCTATCGGTATTATTCTAAAAATCACAGGTAACCTGCAAATAATTAATGCAATAGACAGAATTTCAGCTGTAGAGAAGAGCTCAATCTGAGACCTTGTGGCTGATAATTCTCAAAACAGAATTCAGAAACTGGGACCACCTACATACGGTGTGTAGTTAAAACGAACAAAATGGTTCTAACTGCAGTTCACCCACTTACACCTCACAATGTACAAATTGTCAGTTCCACACAGACGACGCCTATAACGTGTACTCACCATGCTGCACGTAATCGCGTAATCTACCTACCCGACAACGTTCATCGCTAAAACCCTGCACATCGAACGTCATGCAAAGTACGTCGATGTCTGATGGATTAACGCTGTATGGAAAGCCCAGTGTATAACATGGTAACATCGTGTCATCAACTTAGTTTACATTTCTATGAATGTGTTTGTGTCTTATGAAGCTTCTGCTTTGTTTGACTGGCAAATAAGTATCCATTCTACATTTCACACATATTTAAACTTTTGTTCTGCTGTTGCGCTATAATCATCGGTGGTTGCAGACACATCCTGTATGCATGCGCCAGTGACCTCTGACCTGCCCCTAACGGGTCACCACGGTTGGCTGGTTCTAACACTTTAGGTGCCAGACTGAGATGACTCATAGGAGTGTTACACTATGTTGAAAATCACCTCCAGGGTCCAGGTAAAAGTACAGGTTTGCCTACAGTTCCCTCTGGAGATCGTGACAAGGAAGTAGAAGTCTAAACATACTGTTTATACCTACGTCTGTTAAAGGACACATTGAGTGGCAATCTGTTTTGAACGCGCCGAAATTGCAATCATACCCGCGGCTCAACGTAACAAATTCTACCTGCAGACAGCCCGATGATTACGCCGGACGATATTCCCGTTTGTCTCTGTTTTGTAGAGCAGCATTCTCCCTATTTCTCTTATTATTCTAGTTATCAGAAATAATGTATTATATATATATATATATATATATATATATATATATATATATATATATATATATATATATATATATATATATATAATGATGTATTTCATATTTGATATAATTAATTGGCAGAAATTATATAATACCTACACAGTCTTTATAATCAAAGCAGCTCTTTTTTTACATTATAGTAATCATTGCATTGACCCTCTGTTAGTTCTATTATATCTAACGTCATTTAGGTTGAATCGTTATGGTGTAAAGTTTCAGGTGTTAAAATCACGACAAAAAGAATATGTAATAGATGACTTCCTGTTGGTTCAAGGGAGAGTCGGGGCTTGGCTCGAACGGTTTCCTACTTCGCTCTAAGAGTTTCCTATTTTTCAGCGACCAATAGGTCCGTTGCGTGGAAAAGACTGATAGGTAGTACCACATAACGATATATTCACTCAGAAAACAATGAAAATCTCCTTTTCATCTGAATGAAGTCCAGTAGTTAGGAGCAGATACATTCGAGTCAATAAGTAAGGTATTGAACACCTATAGTAACTCTACGAATTGTATCCATTTCTGTGAAAATACAATGTTATTATCGCATATCTGTCAGGAATAATTATTATACTCATAAATGTCATAATAGCCAGAAATAATGAATATTAAGCTGACCTTAGAATGCGATAATCCGGAGATCCGAGTAATCTGCAAATAGTACGATCCGAATTAATCTCAGTTGATAACTACTTCCGGGCATAGACTATAAAGCATAAGTTGAATACAATCTCGGGGAATAGGATCCAGATGGCCTTCACTTTGAGCACCACTTCCGAGCGTGCGGCCTGTTTGCTGGTGGTATTTTTATCTACACTGGTGACCAGCAGGCACGGCCCTGGTTGACGTGGGGATGGGTCACTTCCGTAATGTGTGTATTAATCTTGGACAATCGCTAGCACAGAACACAATGATCCACCTCCAGACAGTTTAACCGTCTCAACAAACATTGGAGTGACTATGAGGTATACGCAAGCATTGCTCAAAGGTGGTACTCTTCTAAAGATATCCGTCCGTAGGTCATGTGGTACGAGCAACTCTGTCTCTGGTCCTTTGTGAGTGACGGGATGTGAGTCGATGGCGGAAGGTATGAGACTGTGGCAAACAGATCTCGTTTGGAGTCATCCAGTTCTGGGCGAGTGAGATTTGATGGGAAGTTGGGATGAGACCAATAGAAACCGGTGACGAATTCATGTGAGCCAATGGTGAGTTTATATGAACCAGCGATGAGTTGGGGTGAAGCCAGTGATCAGCTGGAATGAGCCAGTGATAGGTTGGAGTAAGGCCGTGATCAATTGGTGCGAGCCAATGGAAGGTTGTTCTAAGCCATAGATGAGTTAGTGTGAGCCGGTGATGCGCTGATATGAGACTGATATAAGGAATCCTGCATGCAGCCAGTTAGAACATCGTCCGGCGCGCTGCGGACGAGTCTTTCCTCACTGGTTGCCAGACACAATGTACTTCATCATCAATAGCGGCAGCTCAGCTACGTCTACGCCCCGCCCCTTCACCTCTCACAGCATCGAGCAGCTCGTCCTCCTTATAGTGAGCTGCTCATAGGTTCCTCCAGGGTGTGAGTCTAACCATCTACTTCTACATCATACATATATATACAACCCAACCCCTCCAGGCCAGGTACTTAATATGTATACCCTCCACCACACGTGATTAATTACGCTCTGTGTACAAACCCTCCTATCCCGACCAACAAGTCAATAACATCCACCTATAGCTCCTCCCTGCCTCTACACCGTTATAACCACCCTCTCCTACACCCCTCCTCCAGGGGTCACTTCACCCGACCTCGGGTGAGGATCCACGGTCGACCTTTGGGCACTCTCCCGCCGCCTTCATCCCCTTCACGGTCCGCCGGGGTCACCGAGTCCGCCGCTAAGACAGGCCACAGGTCCTCCAGGGTGCCTAGGTGGCGTGCGGGGGCCATGGCTGGTGGTGGTGGGGGGGGGGGGGGGGTCCAGGCCTGCCTATGGAGGTTACTTTAATTGGCTAACTGGATCCCTGGGGCTACTGGGTAGATCCCCTAACGGGTAGTGGCGGGATCATTATCTGCTGCACCTCGCGTGCATCACGCCCCTTCAACCTCAGGACGACCTTTTTGAGCTCCTCCAGTGTGTCATGTGCGGTATTGGTCAACACCATTAGTCCTAGAGGTGTCCAGAGGTTCATGTGCAGACACGCGTGCTAGAAGCTGTCCACAGATTGCCATTTGTATCCCCATCTTAAAGCTTTCACTGCACACTGTCACAAACCCTTCTCACGCAATTAAGCTTCATCAGTTTCTGTTGACCATGCATCTTCACCATTCACCATCACTAGATGACTAATGGTGTGGTCAATTGCTCTGGACCTTCAACAAAAATGATAGGAAGACCCCACTTCATGGCTTTGAGAGAGGGAAGCGGAATACTATGGACACTGCGTGTACCCTTACTTGGAGCATTACAGAGTTCCCATGTTTCCTAGCGCGTGATGTCATATCCCTAGCTTCAATTGTATTGAGAAATAAATCCCATCAACATTTATAAAGTGATATTCCGCCTTTTTTGAAAAGACATGCGGTATACTTCATTTTCCCTGATTGGATTAGCTATCCACCAGCTGGTTTTGGTGGTTGCTTTTTCCGTCGTCAATTTTTTCACTGTGAAGATTTGTTTTTAGGTGGACCTACTGTTCACAAGACCCTAACAGTAAAAAAAATACATGTGACATATTCTTTAGTCGAATGCATGCCCCCAGTATCTCGTGAGTGGACGAGAAGGACACATGAACCCAAATCTCCCGACGATATGTACAGGGTAGCGAGAGAGGGTTGAGGTTGAGTGACTAACCCTTTATTGGATTCAGATATTGGTGGCAATAGGTTACACTCACCTATCAATCTTTGCTACAACAATTCTTTCTTCATCATGCGATCCAATACCAAAGACGTAAAATGTAGTCCACTGGGGGAAGCGAGTGAATGAATCTTACAACCCACGGCAGAAAATCCTTGTGAGGTATTTTGGTAGGGAGGTGATTTACTATGTCACAATAGGGACACAATAAGGTTGGAGTAAAAGCATGTAATCATACCACTGTAAAGAACCCAGATTTCACTTTCAGTATACAGATAAGCAATACGTTCACTAAATCTGGGCGCCGTGGGAATAGAGGTCCAAGGGCAGAAGGAAGACTACTGATGTATGTTCTAGAGATATGTAAATAAAGAATATATTACCAACTTTCCTAAGATCTAATGCTGGAACTCTCAGAGGTAAAGCGTAAACATGGTATACATACATGTTATCATGCGGATGTTTCTGTCGCGACACGGCCTTATGTACCGGGGAGGAGCAGGAAATTTATAGGTTCTTCCGTTCCCACCCAAACCCCACTCTCCTGTCTCTTATACCGATACAGCACCCAGGTAACGCACGTGCACCTTCTCACGGGTATTGGGGGTGGGGTGAGTGAGGGGAAGCGGCAGTCTGGGTTGAATGATGAGGCCACCAGCATGCTGCGTACCCTCTCCCCATGTGTTATCTGATAATTGGAAGGCTGGGTAGGGGGTGGGGTTTGACCCCTGATCACGTGTAACCAGCCTCAACACTGACCCCTGATACATAAATGCGATATTCTGTATAGGTAGATGTCTGAGGGTCTATTGTGGTGGAAAATAGGTAATTACCTGTGTTTGTAGAGGGAAGACATAGGGGTAGTCTGACCTTGTTGTGATTTTAACAAAGGAACGAATCATGTACCGTCTCAGTTCATTGTTATAGAACGTGTTAGTATACAGCTATCCGCATTGGAGTTCTAGCAATATATTCACCAGATTATGGTCTCAGTCAAGGGTAGAGCAAAGTCGCAGGTGATTCACTTGCTTATGAAAGCTGTCCAAGATAAAATCAATCTAAAACACCGCCAGAAGTCCTGAAATGAGTTTGCATTAAAGTTTACTTAATCAATGATAAGTTTATAGCATCGACAATATCACTACTTGTGGTTATGCGATTCAAATCATGTAGCATATCAATTCACTGTATCAATACCCTGGTGAGTACTGGGCAGATTTTCTGCAGACGACGTAGTACTTACTAATGGCAAACGGAACCGATCAAAACGAAGTGGCTATTCAATTAGAAGATGACCTGAAAATTATAGATGACTGGACAGTAACAAACAATACTAGAATTGATTTCTAAAAGACCAAATTAATGTGATTTAGTAATAAAACGAAAATCAACAGAGAAATTGGTCTAAAGTTTGGAATAGAAAGTATTGGAACAGTCAAAGAGTATAAATATCTATAATAGAAGACGAGAGATTACCTCAAGGAATCAATTTGAAAATAAATCAAGCTAGGGTATGTACTATAGCACACTCCCCTTGTGTACTCCCCTTGTGTATTCTAATAGGGTTTGTATATCTGGCCTTAAAGGACTCTGTCTGATTGGGGCGGATGGGACTCAGGAAGGAAAGGAGTAGAGTGTTATTGACGGCATGTGACTCTGTACACCTGTGCTCACGTGGCCCCGCCTTCATGAAAGGGGGAGGTGTCGTTGGTGGGTGATGAGTTGTGGGAGAACAGCGTCAACTACTGGTTCCCATTCCACTATGTGGGATCTTGTGTATGGACCTCGGGTGTGTACCTAGGCTTATATTACAAATTATCGTGTTTAGATACTCTTGGTGTGGATGTAGAGCTACATGACGATCGTTTATTGTTGAGGGTGTCGGAATTTTCAATGAAATAATGGACGATTTTTGTCAACTCATAGTAGTTTCATTCATTGCTCTCCTTATGGTAGCTATATTTATACCAAGCATTTTTGCTAAGTCACCGTTTACAACAACAAAAAGTTTAGTATGTATGAAATGTTTGGGAAAACATGTCACAACCTGCTGCTCTGTTTATTAAAACAAAAGTAGAAATGCAATAGAAAACTAAAAGAATCTGGCCTCTCCTTGTCATCAACAGGTTCAGGTCAAATGGACCACGTTCACATGACAGTCTGCAGCGGGCGGCATGGAGTATCAGCTGCTGGTCCCATCAGCCACCGCGCGTGATACGTTCAGCGGTAGGAGGCATGTGGGCGTGTAGATAAATATGTGTTTTTTCAATAGTACATGTATCTATCGATATGACATTATATTTAGAGGCAGGAGGAAATGCCGATGGGCATTAAATTATAACAACATATATTATTGATATTATCTCAGTTAGTGAAGATAGCCATCATACCGACTTTTAGAAGGATAATATTTACCCATATCTTCAATGTAGCATAATATGAATTAATGCGTTGTGTATGATAAGCCGTCCTAGAGAGAAAAAGCAATACCCACCTGTGGTTGTCATTAACCCATAAATCATGGAGACCCTTCACTCTGCACCAACCAAGCAGTGGCTCTGACACTTTAAACGGATAGAGGACACACGCATGTAACCCATGTTTTAATTGACTCCCTGGTGAGAGAGTGGATGGCAGATGTAGGCTGCCGCTCGGGGTGGTCCCGTCCTGCTCAAACAGAAGCTGCTCCACGACTACAACAGAAACTCCTAGAGCTGCTAAAAGATTTGTTCCAGGGAGAACAGTAGGACTACAACGTGAGGTGTCACAGGTCTACAACACCCCCAATGATCTATCCAGAGTTCTGAAAGGTGCTCTTTCAAGGGTCAGTTTCCAGCAGTAGCCATTCTTTCCAGGGAATATTTCCTGGACATCTTCTATTCACTGCTTCCCTAGAGAGTTTGAGACCGTTCACTAGACCTATCCTGATACCTTCAAGCCTCGCCATAAACTATGCCCTTTACTGTAAATTACGGGCAAAACAGGTTATTAGCCGTGCCCATTGATATACCAACCAACCACTAGTCTATATCGGGATAGATAAACCAGTAAATAAAATCAAATATATGTTCCTTACAGTACATTGGGCCTACTGAACTGGTATTAACTGAGTTGGTCTTTTAACGGCACTGAATCTTTTCATGTTTCTTTTGTTTGCCTTATATGGAAGAGTGCAGCTTGAAAATTAACAAGACACAGACCGATCACAGAATATTAGCTACGGAAGAAGCTAGAAATATGTATCTTACACTGGTGTGATGTATTTGAGCACGTAAACCGCGCTAAACAGGAAAAGGTAAGTGAGATTGGGTCGATGTTGTTTTAATCCAAATACTAGGGAGAGTTGAACGCAGTTTCGGCAATTCGGAGTCACACTTCCCACCAACTGAGCTACACCACCCTCGAGTCTCTGAAGGAACCTTTCTCACGTAACGGAGGTAGGGCAGTCTTGGGGAAGGACGACTCAACCCTATCTGCTCTCCCGGAAAGAAATCGATGACCCAATTAAAGTAATTGATCAATGTACTAGAGGGTTAGGCGAAAGCTCATTAGGGGAGTGAGATAAAAACAAGAGGTAATTGTTAGGTCTGAGTGTTGCGTGAGGGAATAAAATATACCGCTAAGACGAATTGTTATTGCTTTTCCACCTTATGGCAACTGAATTTAGTGTTAGTGACAGTTATTGATTTACTCGTTCTGTATAATGGCTTCAAGCATACTGGACCCTCATAATATCATTCAAGTTTATCCTATCCGGAATATCTGTCGAAAATAGACAGCCTGTTACCTTTAGCTATACTTTTGTCTTTTTAAGACTGACATTTAATGCTCAAATAGACATCCTTTAAATATATATGTGTTCTTTTAAAATACACTTATTAGAATTCACCATGGTCAGATGTATTGTCCCCACAGGACAGCTTTCGCCTAGCCTAACCGACGAGTACTCGTTGGTCTAACCAGTTAGTTTCCTATATTTTAACATTCAACAGATACCCAGAGACTTGAACCTAGTCGTGCTGTTCTATGCATAAAATGATAAGTTGCTCAATGTTACCTACCCAGATAAACCTAACTTTCACAATACATAGTTCTAAACTGGTTTTTTTTAATAATTACCTTATTTTCTATTGTCATTGTGCACTTGGCACGATCAAAGTTCTATCAGAACCATTGTAAATGTATATGTTTCATCACTTTATATTTTTCGTAGTATTATGTACATAGTGATCGCTGTGCCCAATCAACCATCTAAAGAGACATTGCACAGGATACGGCAACGCGCCAAAGCTAAGTAAATACAGATTTGCTGTCTATATTTTCTGGCGTAATCGGGGCTGGTGCCACCGGCCTATCAGAGTCTCTTTTAGCCTTCTTTATTTTGCCGCACCCAGCGGTGAGTCATCCCTGGCACTTGTGTCGTTCTCATTTCTGCCATGGAAATACTTCCATGTTTCCTGCGCCACATAATAGAAAATTGTGTACAATGAGCTTGGCATGGTGTGAGATGGTATAAACTGCAGTCACAGCTATACTGATACAAAAATGTCATTACGCTTTAATTAGCAGATCAGGATATATATCATTAGTAATCTATTAATATAGCTCTAATACTAAAATTGGCGGTTCTTTTCATGATTTTTATGATGGACAGCCCTGAGTATTATGAAGGACAGCCCTGATTATGCAAAAACACAGCTTCACATTAACGTGCTAGTCGTAAGAGATGATAAGGTAATGCAATACAAGGAAGTAAAAGATTATATGAAATATTTAGTAGAAACCAAACGAGAGTAAGCCTTGTCAATGTTTATACCATGATGGGCAGGTCGTGTATTACTACACGAGGCATTAGCCGAGTGTAGTGAGTAGCAGACCTGACCAAAGTGGTATAAACATTGAGAAGGCTAACTCGAGTTCAGTTTCGTATTTATCCTACCCCATCTCACTGATATGCAGAGAGAAATTTGTAACTATCCTTGTTAGTAGCGTGTTGACATTCATCGGAGGATAGCCACGTTTATCAATGCTGCTGGATCTATTTTCGTTATCTCGTCCCTGATTGGTCCGTTTTTTATTGACCTCGGAGCATAAATAACACTTTATTCAACGCT
Source organism: Alentia gelatinosa (assembly GCA_950022655.1). Taxonomy (NCBI): domain Eukaryota; kingdom Metazoa; phylum Annelida; class Polychaeta; order Phyllodocida; family Polynoidae; genus Alentia; species Alentia gelatinosa. The sequence goes on along the minus strand of OX465579.1, from coordinate 52,403,170 downwards.
CCGTCAAATACACTGAGTCAATGTTAAACCTATGGCGTGTTTTATTAGGGGTAGGATAATGAGCACGCTTACAGACCTCCAAACTATGATCACTCACGACAGGGTGTAGATACATGTATTTGTACAAGCTACAAAATATGATTCTAGGCCCACACTGAGGCACTGGACGTATCTCCTGGATGCGATATCCTTCCCACGATAATATAGACTATATTGAGGATACCTACTCCCTTACTCCTATATATAGTGTATCATTATTATGATAAGGACATAATTGTAAAGTATAGACATACCATTGTTCACAATAATATTTCTGTAAAATCTAGGTAATACGCCCTCACCATGAGCCTGGCTACCCTTTTATGACTGTTCGGCAAGGGGATCCCTGGTATGATGCGAGTCCTCGAGATCAATTTTTTGAGACACAGTCCCAGAGAACTACTTATGTAAATCGCGATAAAAGCAGATATAATTACAGGTTAATAAATGGAATTTTTGATTAAATGCATAAATTTATACTGTAGCAATAGACATGGGTAACGTTCAGAGTGTAAGAATCAAGATGGCATTGAAAAGGCAAAATACTGGACCAGTGACTGAGTGGAGCGCTCGTCACACTCGGCCGTGGGCTGTAGCCTCAGGTGCCTGGGAGGAATAGCATAAGACCTCCTGTTTTGTTAACCCAAATCACCACTGGGGAAGAAAAGTCAAACGGCAAGGTCGGCAGAGCGTACATGCATGCCACATGTGCCAAAGGTAAATAGGAAATATAAAACAAATGGTACCGAATTTTTTGTTGCCAAAAGGAAATCCAAGCGTGTTTTGTCACAAAATTTGTTACATTAGAAATCGATCTGCCAGGTTGTTGAACAAAATAAACCCGGATGGCCCTATAACAGTGCCTATTGTTGGGTGTGTGTGGGTGTAGGCCCGTGGGTGGGAGGGGTTAGTAGGGCTGGGGGCTCCACATGCTATACGGCTACATGCTATTGATCCGGGTGTGTCCCTTTACGTCAGCCATTGATAAAACAGCAACACCTACGGTCCCCAGATCAATAAATCGATGTCTGCGTTGATCATACACATGTGGCCCTTGGCGCTATATAGGCGACAGATACTGGGCTAAATGGCTCGTTTTACGTCAATGAAGCCACTTTCACCGTATATGGATGTAGTCGGAAGTATTCATCAGAAGTCAGTATTGGTTATTCACTCACTGCTAGCGCTAAGCTGGAAAATGAATTGTCACGGACCATCTGCAGTTAAGATAGCTCACAAAGGCTACCCATATCAAAACACATCAGCCAGAAAAAGAAAGAAAAAAAGAAACATCATTTCTTACATGGATCACAAGTGCCACTGTGTCACTGAACCGCTGTGAAATAAACCTACGTCTCCTAAAAGCTCATCTACGATCTTCACTGATGGTCAAATGGTTAACACAGTTAACCTAGTGTTGAAACAGAATAGCACTTAACATTAGATATTTGAATGATTAAAAATACAGAGAAAGTATCTAGGTAATATTACAGAGTTAAATAACTATTTTATTTGGCATCAGCCTCATGGCTTAACCTCTCAAGTTCCTAAAGCCTGGGTATGGTAAATAAATCAGATACAAATAAAGCCTTCAATTTAACGTTACATTCTTTGTTATACGGTTTCACATATTCAAAACCATTAGATGCATGTTTTGGTACAATGATCCAGTCACAGAGACGAGTGACAAGTATGACGCAAGTCACATACGTCATGCAAGGTCATGTTTGTCCAGGTCACGTGAAGTCATATCACGTGACCTATACCCGACTCATGTCGCGGTCTGAAGAATGGCCCATCATTGACTGGTCAGATACTACAGATAACGACCATTAAGCTCTGCGATTGGCCCTATCCAGTGGCTGCTATGCGTCGATTCCTCGCGGAGAGAGTGTAGGGTAGGAGAATAAACCTGGATATTGGCCTACTCTATAGGATTTCATGGAGATCGAACTAAGATCAGGCGATTAATTGAACGCCAGGCCATAACACCTGGCCAGCCATAGAATAACATTAAACAAATAGGCCGGAGGACTGTAATCATACTTCTTCCAACCCTTTCCAGGAGTCTTTAAATCTTTTACTAATGTACATTAATATGGTGTTGCCCCGTACTCGATGCTTTATTCACTTGTACTTTTTGTCTGGCTGCAGTGTTTCCTATAATCATTATCGCCTCCTCCACCAAAATATTCCTACATAGTCGCTCCTAAATGGTGTCTGCCTTCAGTTTCACATTCCCACTAAATCATAATAGGTAATTTAGTTTAAATCTGTGCATCATGTATATTACCATGATAGGGCAAGGTAGACCGTTCTATACATCGGCCGACGGTATTGGCAACATCATTGTGGCACTTTCGCTGATCTCCTTAAGGGGTTCTTATCGATCAGAACAAAGGACATCGAATCAATAGCGGAGTATAATAAAGTGCCGTACAAAGACTATGGACACTGATTGCTACTCTGTCCTGGATCGTAGGTCCCTTGCTGCCAGAGTCTGAAACAAAAGCCTCAATCGAGGATCTCTTTTTGTGCGTCATTCCTTATCGAATCTCTTAGAAGAGCATATGACTCTCCACGCACAAATATGTCAAAAATAACAAGTATAACTGGGAGCTAATCATATATCCATCTATAAGACGGATAGGCGTTGCTTTAATGAACTATTTCCCACTCGAAATCAGCTCTTTTGTCAGATAAAAACAAGCAGATAGCAACCTTTATAAGGTCCCTCTATCTCCTCTTGTAACTCTCCTCTATTTTGCAGTATAAACAAAGAGGATAAAACACACTATTCAAGTTTCTCTTGTATAACCCTTGTACATTGAATTCCCAATTCCCAAACACACATTAACCATGATGGATAAAGCAGATTGAAACTGAGATTAAGCCAGGGCCTCTGTATTCAAATTTAAATGTGTGTATTGGTCTCTACTCTCTTAATAAAGGCAAAGTTTTGATCGAGGTAAAACCGCACTCAAAAGGTATGCCCCCACGTACGCTGCGTGCCTTCTCAGGCTTTCCTTACTTCCCCCTCATGACACGCGGATGACCAGCAGACCGGATGCCAACCTAGGAGGAAGTTTGGTATGTGAGGTTAAGTGGGTTAAGCTGCACGGTGTGCTCAGCCGAGTAATGCGTCTCATGTGACATGACAGGGATGGCCCTCCTACCTATTAACACGTGTCAGACACAGTCCACCTTCAAAGGTAGGGAATCCTAGGGGGATAGAGTAGCATGGTCATACTCAGTCCCATCTCCTCCCTGTGATATTATCAAGAAACGTCACAAAATTTCATGTGATTACTTATATGGCATGTGCTGACTTCGCGGAATGATTTCATGAAATCGCGCACAAAGTGGAACTGAGTGATATTTGCAACAGAAGACAATGAATACCATGTAAACAATTATATGAAATTGAGTGACATTTAGATTTCATCCACATGTTTTTACTTCATGTCATGCATGGCATATATGTATTGTATGGCGTAACCATGGCATTCAATCACACCATGTTAAGTCTATGGAGATTTAGATATCTCCCATAGCCATATTATGTGAAAAATCCTGAGCATAGTTTAAAGAAAAGACTTGTTAATTGTAAACTCTATGCCGAAATTATCATGTTTCCACTCCCAAGAACAGGGATGAAGACGATTCAAGCACCCCTCTCATAAGATCTCACACTTTAATTCTAAGTGGTATTCTGTATTCAAGTCCGAATAAAGCCACTAGGGCGCCAAGTACACAGTATTCCCGCTAGGTGGCATCATTAAGATTATAGGAATCTTTGGGTTGCATTGATGTACGTGTTTACCACGGGAGGCAGGCCAGTTGATTCTCAAGGCTCTAAGCCTAGTTTGTTAAGAATTCTTCCCCCATAGAGCATAGTGAAAACCTTGTACAGAATACCATTTAGAGAGTGTGAGATCTTATGAGAGGGTGCACCAACCACATCTTTAATTATTACAAATCAATATCTTGCCGAGTATTTGCATAATTTCAAAATCATCCTGGTACCAAATAGATAGAGTACCGCAGCCAGGTCAGGATCCCAGCTTTTCATTTTATCCAAATCTTTTCTGTTTCTCATATTCAGATAAAATATCTTATAATATTGTCCATGGAACATCACTTGTTTTCTAGCAGCCTTTGGCCAGGGATGTTAACACCAGAGATAGGAACTGGACAGTGAAATAGAATACAGTGTTGTTCACACGGGTATTCACGACTGGATTCCCCACTAGGATCGAAGTGATGACAGCATCACACAGTAAAATGCCACAGTCTAGCGGCCAAACCACTTGAAGCGGTGCCAAGTGGATGCCAAGTGGGAGCCAGGTTGGTAGGGCTCATGGTAATGTGATGAAACTTATCATAAGGAAGGTTCTTATCGTATATACAGAACGTCCTTACATGGACAGGGACGTACAAACACATCAAACTGAACGAATCTGCAATACAGCATGAGGCGTGGTATAACATATGATCAACACGATACACATGATTCAGATCACTCATGCACATGTGTTTTGTACGGGTTGTAGGTCTCATATGATGGGTAATTAACGCACATTGGATTTGTATGTGGATTATCTGCTCATGCTAAGATTTTTTTTCAGGCTATGCTTGTCGTTGAATTTGACAGTGAGTACACATATATAGTACACCATGACGACACATCATTTGTCGGCAAACCGCGTGTTAGGATTTCCAAGACGACATCATACTGAATTATAGTATACATCGGAGCTATGACTCTGCCAGGCACGATAAATGGTTTCCAGGCAAAAAGCATCATTTAAACGAAAAATATCCGTTCAATAATTCAACGATATTAGCCGAGAACTCAACACGTCGCATGATGTGGGGATGGTTGTTAAATTCGCAGACATCGATGATTACATGCCCTATCGGGTGGTTGTCGGGGTGTGGAAATCTCTGCCGGGTCTCTCTTCGGTACTCTGATTCGGGCGTCAACGTGGTGACAGTCTTATTATAAGGCTGTCTGATGGAGTGTTATCCACTCGTCTAATTAACATGTCCTACTGTTATCAGATTCTACAAAACTGTCAGGGGAACCCACTGAGACTGACACACGGCTGAATAGTTCACTCTTTCACGACACGTTCCTTACCATTTTGCCCGACCAGATCTGTAGTGTGCATTTCCATCATCAGGGGACGTCAATATCTGGTATCTTCCACCTGTGGTACCAATAGGTTCGATAATGAATTATATGTTTCATTGAGGTTTCCAATTCTTGGGGGAAATAATCTTGAATATTTTGTGCGTGACGGAAATTTGAATTTGAGGAGTTAGCCAGTTACTTAGCTGACACAGTAGCTGGCATTTATGAAAAGGCCCCAGAAGGGAGAAGTTGACAGTTCCATGAGTTCCTCCTTAAGTGTCGAATAAAGTTGACTCACACTGTCCCTAGGTCTCGTTGTCATACAGATAAGGGTTTTTATATACCATCCTAAATCATTCAACAGGCCCATGACCTGTACGAAAGATATATTAAGCTCAGTCAGGGATGTTACATCGCAGACTTCCAGAAAGAACTAACATTCAAATGTATGATTTTATATGACGCGGCGTATCAGGAGTCAGTCCATTCCCACCGCTATGCGACCACTGATCCACTGAAAAAAAATTCCAACTGCGGATCACCACGTAAGGTCTACCGGAACGAAAAAATTACGAACATGACATTCAAATGTAAATAGAAAAGGTATATTGTCATATAAATTAGGATGCTCAGCTCCTGGAAGTCCGGGGCAGGAAACACATCTAAACGTTCATCCTGTTCATTTCGTCATTCATTGCCAATGGGACATTTTGCATGCCAGGTGTAACAAATTACAGAAAACGTGCAGGTATTGCCTTTTGGTCTTTAACCAATGGGGTGGAGGAATCGCCACCGTTAGGTAGTGTGTCCTGTCCTGTACGTGTGAGTGTATCCAGGTGCCCGTTGAATAATCTGGGCTCGTACATGAGGACCCTTTTTTTGTATCTCATACAAGGGTTACCGTTTAACAATGTTTAAGTTTGACTGCTGAGACAGTCTTAGCCGACCATAAGTGTTGAATATAGTTGACCCATATCGTTCCTGGGTCTTCTTGGTGTACAGAAAAGGGTTTTTACGTACGAGCATGGATTATCCAACGGACCCCTTGCTTTCCTATATGTAAGGGATATATCGTATCAGGTAGACAGTGATGTATGTTGTCAGGTAGATCTATAGGTGTGTGTCCTGGTTTCCCCACCTTCTGTTAAGAGATGTGGCATCACTTGTCAGGTAAGTCTATGTGTGTCTTGTTTGTTTCTCCTATCAAGTAGATGGTTGACAGATAGACAGTTGACCTCTGTGACTGAGTGGTGGTGTGTATGATTCATTGATATCTCCATGACGAGGACACGGGCCAAAGGGGTAAATGGTGATGGTATAAAGAACGAACGTAGGGATGATTGATGTCTTTGCACTTTACGGTACATAAACAATAACATATGCTGGGCACTAATCTCAGCTGCTCGTAAACACAAACAACCTAGTTGATAGTAATATCAGCCACAAAGACAGTGACAGATCGAAACAAGGTATTTGAAACGAGATAGTCAGACCTGACTTTTTTCGCTGTTCACCAAAATCATTTTAATCCTATACCAAAAGTCACACTATTCTCTAGGAATAGATCATATCAAAACCAATCTGTGCATGAAGCACATGGATAGCTAATATCCACACGGGTGCAAACTCATAGGATATCATCAAGTTCTAAAAGATAAAGGAATTGTTCTAGATACAATTGGCGCACACTTTTATTTAGGGAGAAATTTTCATTGTATTTTAAATTTGTAGATGTTTTCTCTATTCTTAAATACCAATATAACTATATATGTAACAATAATTACAAAATATAAAAACAAACTACTTTTCGTTACGATTATGGTTGAGACCTTTCCAAAGGTTACCCGTCTGGATCCAATGACAGGTGATATTCTCTTTTGGGCATAATTCAATGTTCGATAGTATGACAATAGGGAGCCAAAGTGAACCCGCTGAAACCACAGATACCCGTTTACGAATCACCATTTCCGGTGGCCCGCACGAACGAGGCTTAGTGTTAAACTTATGGGGGTTTGAGGCTAGACTTTCGTTTTTGGTCTCTTTTGTTACTTTTGAAGTGTAGTTTACTACTATCGTCTCTGAATAACTCTGTTTCGAAACTACGATGACAGTTGTTAAGTTTATTAAAAATTTGGATCTAAAAGATTGGAGAATGACACATATAATCTCGAACCTACATAGTCAAAGTATTGAGCGCCTATACCCGGAAATAGTATTTTTTAACCGGCTATCTGTGGTTGCAACGGGTTCACTTTGGCTCCCTATATATTGTTATAACGCGTATGATATACATTTTTGGTGGGCCTTTGTGGAGTCAGATATAGGTTCCAGTTACTTTCACTTTACGATATGTTGTCACACATTTGTATTGCAGACAATTGGTTATCACACGTCCACAAGTAATAAACGCCTCTTAGGCGACAGCTACCTTTCAGAACCAGAAATGTTGGCAGAGACATATTAGACTTGATATGGCAATTGCTCTTTGTTTCGCTCTCACGAACACATCAATGCTAATACCTGGCCATGTGAAAACAGCCGCCACCCCGCGAAATCATCGCCGGTTTGTTCACCTGCCCCGCCTTGTGTACGCACTTCGCTTCTCCCCATGACAGTCACTGATGTCTATTCTGTCGCTCAATTATTATTACCTCCATGGCTGGTTCCATGTTGCACATTGTATGACCCGACCGGGACTTAAGCCCCGACCTCCCCTACCATTAAGCCACCGAGCTTGATTGAAGTCTCATCGCAAGGCTGACTACTCAGTGTTACATACTGTTTATACTATTGGTCATTCAACCGTCACCGCTACCGTCAGTTGTAATAAACCCGCATTTAGGATTTTAACTGTATTTATCATCCACCTATTACAAGGTGTCTATAGTAAACCTAGGAACTCTGTATGGACATACCGGTGCATACGGATATGATGTATTCACCGGGCACGATAAAGCGCGCATACGGAAAATAGGGCGTACCTAAAAATAGTGCATAACTAAAGCCCAATAATATCGGCATGCCTCCAGTCGGATAAAGATAATATTAAGATGATAAATTTGATATAGACTGGCATCAGATAAAAACGGTTTTATGCTCCTCGGAGTGGACGCAGAGTAACATCCGAGCACATACGAGCATATTGCGTAGGGTCAACTCCGAAAAGCATAAAACCAATTTTATCTGAAACCACTCTATATTGTATTTATCAGTGGTAGGCATGCTGATTCGCTATTTGTAGTACACTAACAGTTCCGTGCCTGTCAGACTAGTCTCGTTTCATAAAATCTGAATTGGAAAGACCGGGGCTGAACCAACAGTTCTCCATAACTGTCGTTCACCACGGATTGTGTGACGGTCATGAACAATAGACCTGGTTTCCGTATTGATATGGGTCACTGGAGTTTTCACATGTTTCATCAAAAACAGTGGCGCTTTTTGCACGGATGAAACTATACACACACCCTTCTCCAGGGTGTGGACGGCGAGCACGTCTGGATACTGGTGTTCCGTGTACACGACCCTGGAGGAGCTGTGTGTCTATACACGTTTCAGTTTACCATATTGGCACAGGAGGACTCCGTGAATGTCCCACTAGGGGAAACGTCAAGGGAACCCCATCCACATCCCAATATTGGAGAACTATTGCCAAGTCGAACAACATTTGAACACCACAATGCCTTATGGGGAATGAATTTCGACGTCCATAGAAAGAAATGTTTCCACTTCGTTATAAAAATGACGGAGTCTCTTCCACAAAATAAACATGGCAAGCATTGAGCTGATTTGAGTATTGTTTAACGTAATATTGTTTTATGAATAAAATCAATGAGGGTTTTATTTCATTGAGCAAGCATGGGAGGTTTGCGATAATAACAACCATTAAGCCGGAGAAACGGAAGCCTTTCATTCCCGTGGCCTTCTGCCTTTATTTTACTTTTACGCCGATGAGGTGGTAAACGGAAAGAAAGCGGACAATAATAATAGAAAGTTAAGATATTATCATTGAGAAATTCTTATGAGGGTGATTAGAAATATCAGGCGTATTGTTGGTATATGGAATGGTGAGGGTGGTATATGAGGAGGTGGTGGGAGAGGGAAAGGAGGTGGATCGGTTGGGAATGGATATATTTAGAATAATGCATCGCAAGTAAGGAATGTGATGGATTGGATAGGTGGTGGATCGGATGGGTGTCGATAGCGGAGCATCGCAGGTAGATTGTATGACATTGTAGAGCATAGCGGTTGTTGTGATAGAGGTAGGTAGTGTACAAGAAGGTCAATGCTAGGTTTACACTGGGGAAGGAACATGGAAGTACCATGGCATGCCAAGAGGAACGTCAGACATCGTAATGGACTACCATCGGCACACACAGCCCGACTTGGGGAACATGGGTCCAGTGGAAGGATTTTTAAATGACAAAAGATTTGCCCTGGCGGCCATGGTGCTAATGAAGAACGAATTAGGCCCTCATGAAACATGATAAATGTCACATAATGTGATTGAACATGACCAAATGTAGGCAACCGAACAGGGAAACATGGACAAAGCGTGAGGGACAGGACCGGCCGTACAGGGAATCGTGGACAACATGACCGACCGCAGCCAGCCGTACAGGGAACCGCTGACAAAACGGAACCCTTAAATGTCGCCCGTCAGGGCCTCAATGAAAACGGACCTTTCTGGCTCCATGACCATCTGCAACGGTGTCCTACGCTTGGGCGAGACGTGACGTGGGCATCGTGGGTGCCGTGGATGGGATAACGGAGGTGATGAATGGGATATAGTAGAAGTTGGTGATAAGATGGTGGAGGGGGCAGATGGAATGGTGTCCAGAATGGTGGGATGGGTTGATGAATTGGATGGTAGAGCATGATGGTTAAGAAGGCTCGGACTCCAATCCCTATTCCGACCATGGAGGTTACCGATGGTCACTGACCAGTAAGACGATCTTCCCATAAACTAATTAGGTCAGGGGAGAGCTGTGCTGAATACGTAATCAGCTGTGATCCATGCCTCATCAGACCAGCCTCCCTTCTGGTCTCTCAATCCCCTCACAGAATGGATCCTACTTAGAGAAGCAGGCCCATGCGCCACGTCAGGTCAAACATGGATTAAACACGCATTTCGTGCACTCCCGAAAATATTAGCCTACCTAGGACACCACCAGAGCACCTCCTCTTGACCCAGGTGGCCGATAAATTGACTAGGGGGAAGTAACCATCTTGCAGATACTTTCCAGTTGAATTTTATTAATGCTTCACTACTTTGTCCTGAGACATGAGGTATTGGAGCAGATTTCTAGGTTTCGGGTAAGACTGCCATAGATCCTTATACATATTTATAGAAAGTCGTGTAAAGGCTACAGCTCCTATTTTGAACTCACTAAGTTATCAATATAATCAAGATATTCCTCGTCGCCCCTTCCCTCGGATCCGATAAGAAGCAGAATAGGCACGATGGCATTTACTTCCTTATCTTACTTGACTACTCATCAGTCAATTATTTTGAGGAACTACGCGTTCTTCATGGCACTACATTCTTGAAAGTTGATTTACTGTCCAATATGAGGAGTATCCCATATGAAAAAGTACTCTGCAGAAATGGCATTTTTCACAAAGGAAAGTTAATATAAATCCAGTGTGAATATGCCGTCTACATGGTGTTTATTCCTGGAGAAAATGTCTTGACAAAGGGCCAAACGCACTGGCGCAAGACGGTTTCTTGCCGTATAGCCAGCGGCCCCTGACATCCCAAGCAAATAGTTTTTCCTCTTTCAAAGTATGCACTTTCTTGGTTTCATAGCTGCAAGTTTCGGACACATTTAACCCAATAATCTGGTAACTATTCAACACAGAATAAATCAACGGTACTTTGGTTTAGGTCAAAAGGGTCATTGCCGGGATCTCCTTTCTATGTGCTTTGGCTTTCCGGAAAATACACGTCATTAATGACTAGTTTCCTTACTTCCGCAGTAGAAACACCTTTTTGGACAAGATTACTTCACTGTATTACATGGGTGGGGAGAAGCAATTCGAGATGGCGGAAGCGGAGATTGCATGTTTCTCCAATGACAGGCAATTGCTACCCTGGAGGCCAAATGTGATGATTTCGCATCTGGCCACACCGCCTCCCCCAACCCCAGGCAAGGTCATATTAGTTAGTGTCCATAAAGTCAGTCAGGTATATCTAACAAGCGTCCCAATGCTCACCTCTTTTTTTCTGAGATCAGGATCATTTCACATAAGTATGTTGTAAATTATAGGGTACATATAATATAATACAAATGCACTATGAACAAACTGAAATATCAATTCAGAGCTGATCTTTTGTACATAAATTCATCGTACACACGAATCATTACCTGTGTACTAATTATGGATATATACACAATATTACCATGATTCCGATTTGAGTGGCCGTATTCTCTGCGTAGTTGACGCGTAGTAAAACTCCAAGCGATAGCGAGGAGTATTACGGAGTGTCAACTACAAGGAGAATACGGCCACACTGATCGAAATCATGGTAATGTTGTATTTATTACTCGCATTTCGAGTAATCATTAGGAAAGAAGTCTTGTATATAATTAGAAATTAGACCCTAGCGCCGTGCTTTGTTTGTATGAATTAGTTCCTATAATGCCCGTCAGGTGGCTGAAAAAGCCGTATTCTCCTAAGAGATTCCGGAGGTCAGTATTCTACTCAGTAGCGATCTGTAGGCTTCATAGGCTTAGTATGGAGACTCCGTATTCGGTGGGTAATAAATACCTTTATTGTTTATCTACAACTGTATATAAAGCCTTCAAAGTATATGTTATTTTCTATATCGGTCTCTTAGAGTGCATTACACATATATCATATACATATATGAAAAGTATTATTTATGCCACCCACAGCCTTGGTGTAGCATAATGTCACAACCACACCATTATAGACAAGAATTAAAAACATCCCTAACGTGATTTCAGAAAGCCTAAACCTTGATTGGTAAAGCCCACTGAGCTCAATCTCGAGGGATCATCGAAACACCATCATCCATCATCCTTCTCATTATTCTGTACTAGCTAACCCTAATCCCATGAGATGTGTACGTTGTGTATTAGGAGCCAAATCCCTATGACAGAGGCGACGATTCGACGGTGAGCCCTACTTATGCAATGGCTTGCGATATCCTCCTATCCCTTAACAGCAACTATTGGCATTGTCAGTTATAGATTAAAATCAGAGTTAGAAATTAACCCCCATGAAATGCTTTGGTGAAAGTATTATGATAACAGGATAGAAATGAACCTGACCCACCTTTGGGAGAGTGTGTGGCTGGAATCTGGAGGGCGTTCATATTACACATTACATTGGCTATGATTGTCTAAAATGGGAGACAGAAGACAATGAATTCCACTAAGGGTGTTGCCTCTCACTACAGTAAAACTAGAATGTGATCTTTTTCACTCTGTGGCATGACGCATATTGTTCGGTGATATTCCTTCTCGTGCTAGAACCCTGTCCTACGAATGCAGTATTACAATCCGATTACTGGGGTGGTGTGAACCGTGAGTCACGTGATCAATACTGCATCACCAGGTCGTGGATATGATATAAAACCAATAGGGGAAACAGCTCAGATTTCGTGAGGAGTGAAGATTGTGACTTAACAAAGGCAGGCAGATTACACATGACAGTCTGCCCGGAGAGTTATTACCGTCTGAGTCAGAGGTGAGAAGCAGTGTTCTTAACTTAACAATGAGGTTGTTTAAGTTAGTTTTCTGCTGATTAGATTCCAGGAATATGTTCCTACTAAATGAATCGTCTCGGTTATAAGGTTAAGTACTCTAGGTATCTTAAAAACTGCTTTTCGAATAAACGCAGCACTATAAGCAGAAGTTATTCTTTTATTTGTCAGAAGCCGGTGAATATATATATATATATATTTTTTTTTTTATTTCGACCAGTTCTGCCATCTTGGCAGATCTTCCACTGGAACGATGATTTCCTTGATTCAATATTCGTTATCTTTACTAATATGCCAAACAACGAGGGGATTGTATCTAATGACACAGAACGTGATGGAAAAATGTGTACATTGAAGCTATCATCTGGGGAATGATGTGAAATAGAAAGGACTATAGTGCTGTTCGTTTGACTTAAGCTAAGCTGACATCCAACATGTATTTAAAATACCCCACAGTTCTCATCCTCATGTGCCGAATATCAGGTGATGTAAACCTATTTGGAGAAGGTGTTGACCAGCTCATTCAGCTCATCAGAGCGTGTTTTATTACCTTCCTGGATGGATTGAGGCGGCCAGTCCCGGTCCACCAGGTCAGTAGGCCAGTGGTGGATCTCACACCCACCCAAAGGAGCAAAGTCTGCCTCGTGTTTACAGCCCTAAACGTCCCACTTCCTAAAGGAGAGGTACTCAGTCGGTTGTTTATAGCACAAGAGGGCAGCAATGAGCAATAGGACGAGCAGTGTGAGCAGCTGACCTCATATAAGAAGCCCAGGGCTCATCCGTCACTGCCGTTTCTCTAGATACACTGGGGGAGTGTTAGTAAAGGGAAGAATCAAAGCCCATCTAACATTTCCGCCCACCGGAACCAGCTATGCTACTACACGCGCCTGCTCAGGCAGGATACCCTCACTCTCCATACAGAGGTTTAGCTTCCGTACGTGCCTTCCGAACATACCCTAATGGAGATTTGGTATGGGGAGTGTCGTCCACCAACCTCGTTTGCCTCAGGACAATAATGCTGCGTTGGCCTCGCAGAGCAGTACCTCAAATATTGCCTCACCGGCGGGCGGTGGAGGCGTCCTGTTGCCAAGCAATGGCGGCGTCCGGTGGTTGAGACACTGCGCGCGACCATTAGGATGATAATTGGGAGGTTTGTTGATAGAGGGCGCGCGCGGCAATCCGGCCGGATGAGGACAAGAGGCTTGGGTAGCTGTCATGCGAAACGCCCGTCTCATTCTCTCTGATGTTTGCAGGCCGAGTCTTAGGCCTCTTCTATTGCATGCCTTTAGGAGCCGCTCTGGTATTACACAATAATGAGGTTTTCCATATCCATGGCATGTCCACTTTAACCCATTGTCCATTTTAACTCATTGTGTGAATGTCTCTCAAAAATATATTTAAATGTTGCTTGAGACGATATAAAACATTTCTTGGATATTGCTTTCGCAAGATGTATTTTTCCAAGAGGAAGTGTACCAGATGTAGCGGCTGTGGGGACTTCATAACACAAATCAGTCTTTAATCATAAAACATTTTGCAATTATATTTTGAAAAAGAACAATTCATTATGCGATGAATCACTTCAGTTACTGCGTTATACCGCTTGTCTGTCTCATTATCATCGCACCATAGTGATGTGACCATTCCGAAACTAAAATTGAATTCGCCAACACATTTTTTGAAATCATAGTCGAATTTGCTTATCTTATTTCATTTCTGGTTTGTGAAAGGCTTGACTAGGAATAGCTAGATATACCAAATTAAGTCATTGCTGTTTCCAAGGGAATATATACATGCATGCATCCCTCTGGAGTAGCGGGTAAATGATCCTATTTATCTCCAGATAGCACACAATCTGATTAGGTCTTTTTCTCCTTTCGCTTTCTCATCCACTGATGACAATTTGGACCCCTGCGTTGCGCTGCCCAGTGTGGCAATGGACATATAAATCCTTGAAACCTGATTTGAGAAAATTAAGTGGTCAGGTGACGATTATGATGACGTCATCAGACCGGGCCTTTTCAAAATTAGGAAACCTCTATTGATCATCAGATATTAGCTGTGAGTGGAAAGCTGAAATAAAATGAGGATTTCTCTGATTGAGGATCTAAATTTCACAAAGGAATAGTTCAGATGATGTCCAAAGTAAATTAGTAATAAGAAAAATGAGAATGATTTCTGATTCTTTACGGTTTGTATTTCTAGCAACTGTGCTGCGACTCCCGCTTCAGAGAACAGAATACCTTGTGGGTTTAAAGGATGAAGACAAACACAAATAGATTTCGTGTTCGCATTTCTTTAGCTGTCTCTAATTCATGATGTAATAGGATTACTAGTTGTTGTTGTTCTGCAGCGACATAGCAATGTAGGAACTGTAAGGATTGATGTCTTACCCTGTTGATATAACGTAACGGCCCAGCTTCTTAAACTACCATTTGAATATTTTCCTCTCACACTCTGAACAAATACTACCCGACGGTGGATTTCTGTTCCATGACATAATACACGTTAAGCACCGTTTGAAGCATTGTGTTTCGCAGTTATTTGTCTGTATGTATATATCGTTGTTACAAACTGGCTTATCTCTGTACTTCAATTGGCGAATTCTAAACTGAGGATATATCTTGATCAAGTATTTAATGTATTCTCTTGCTTTCCTTATATTGAATAGGATATGTTGGCAAACGCTGTTGACCTCTCAGATCCTAAGGTAAGGACATATCCATTTATAGACTTCATCACCGTCAGAGCTATTTCATTGGTTAATTTATGGTCAAAAACCTTCTTTATGTGACTTTATATATTCAACTGATTTTGTCTTCATTATTTACCATCGACTTTGAATTTCAATAATAAGCTATACCGTATAGGTAATCCCGTAATGGCCGTAGTCTTGTTTTGACCGTCTTCTAGAGGGCGTCTACATGTTGTCGCTTGACTTGAGGACGTGATTGTACGCTTCTCTGACAGCTGTCAGTGTCGGGCAGCAGGCATCACATTGTCAACCCCCTGGGCGGCTTACAGTCGCTCTGACAGCCCCCTCCCTGGTCCCCGTGTTAAGCAGGCGGGCGCTGGTATCCGAGGGATCCGGGAGGGAGCAGACTCCTGAACCGTACTCCAGGCGCCCTCCAGGGCGGAATCGGACAGTGTTAGCCTAGCCCTGCCTGTTTAGGTTGGGCGTGGCAGAGAGTGAGAAGAGACGGGACAGAAGGAGGACTATACCAAAAGTGTCACTACAATTGAGTGTGGTGATATACATGATATATACCAATATGATAAAACATCATGGCAAATAAGACAGAAAGACAGAGAGACGGAAAGACAGAGGTCAGAGGTACGGAGGTATTGACAGAACGAGCGACAAAGGCAGACAAAAGAGAGTTAGCCAGGAGCGCGTCCGGGGGGGGGGGGGGGGGATTGAAAGGGGGATAGGGATAGAGAGATAGATACTCGGGAGAGAGTGAGAGAAGGAGATGAGGGGAAGCATGACTAGGTGCATGGAGATAATCGAGAGAGAGTGAGAGAGGTGGATAGAAGGATGCATGGATCAGGTAAAGGGGATAATGAGGGGAAAAGCAGGAAAGATAAGGCAGGTGACAACACAGATAGGTACAGGGGTCCGCAGATTGAGGTTGCAAGAGGGCAGAGCTGATCAGGGGAGGGACAGGAGACTGATGCTGAGAATACACCTGTATGCTACTTTCCCACAATTACGGAGAGAACGCCTCTGGTGACTGGATACACAGTGACAGAAGACCCCACCGTGAGACCATTTACAGGCACTTCATGGGTTTGTGATGAGGAGTCGGACAGATGGGCTGGCCAAGCTGGCAGAGGTTAAACCCCGCAGAGATGGTGCAGGCTACCAAGGTGAGCGATAATTGGTTCAGATGAATGGTGCTCAGGGCGCGAATCTTCTTATTACGAGATCATCATTGTCCTGCACGTCGATACCCAGATCGCACTGACGAATGAGCGATTCCAGCTTGCCATTCCTGTACCATGAACACCCTCCAAGCAATATGAACCCTTGGTATATGAAAATTACCCGTGATACACTTGTTAAAAAGGCATCTGCTATATAGGAATATAAACGTAGAGTAACATAGCTTCATGAGCATATATCATTGTATTCTAAGCGATAGTGACTACACGCACCAATTACTTGAATAATATGCTCTCATGCACAAATAAGTACATTTGGATTGTTATCAGGGCCCTGTTGCTCCACTTTGTGTGGTATCGCTAGCTATAATCGGATCACAATTTTATTTTCACGATTAGTTTAACGATCCGACTGAAAAATCCGACTAATATCGGATCGTATCCCTATATTCCCACGGTATCGCTTTTTTCTACGATACGATAGCGATACAACAATTCAGGGGCACATATTGAATGAGACAGGGGAAAATTAATGGCATCACAGTTAAAACTGATCTGATACCTGGTGGTGTGGATCACTATTTCCTATAGGTAGAAAAACAAGTGGCGGGGGTTGGTGGTGCCACCATGGATCGGTTTTTGAAATATCAGCTAAGGCTATATTTAACCCACAGCGATATGATGATACGATCCGCAGTGCTGTGAAGGTCCGAGTAAAAATGTATCACATAAATGCAGTATTTTACGCGGCGATTACGACACGATCCGCAAAGTTTCTGGAGCAACGTTTAGGCCCTCGGATCGCTATTCTGCGATCCCCAGCTCTATCGTAAGCGTGGAGCAACAGGGCCCTGGTGAGTGTTTCAGAGAAGAATTTTCTGGGGTTATATATATGTAGTCTGTCTATACATGTTTATATGCCAAATCATGTATAAAAGGTGACGCCTTCATGTAATTTCCATGTAAAACAACCCGATTGAGATCAAAGAGAGCGACCGGAAGCCTGGCCCGGCGAGGCCCCGGCCGGGTGATATGTCTATATAGGTAATAATGCAAAATTGAATAACTTCTGTTCTATTTAAGATATCAGAAAACAGTTTTCAGAGCTATAATCGCTCCCCTACAAATCGATATAAAGCGCTTATAAATCGGACTGGGGGATAGGTAGTATCCCTATTTAAACGGCCTGCTCAGAATCGGGAAGAGTCGGTGAAAGTGCGTACATCGAAATCTTAAGGTCGGGGAGAGTCGGTCATATCTGACATGGTGGTAATGCCCGACGAGTCGGGAAAGGTAATAAAATCGGGTCGGCGAAGTGCGTACATCGACCCGATTGACGCAGATTGTCACAGGCCCGACGGTTCATCGGGCAAAGGTAGAATCGGGCACAGCCGTCGGGTCGGTGTCTTATAGGCTTAACATTCTCATCTGTTACCTATTTTGTATCTTTCTTCTATTGAAGCAGTGTCACAACTGCTTTCATTCACAGAATCGGTGGCGTTAATGCTTTCGTCTACGAAAGCAGTGTCACAACTTCTATCGTCTATGTAGTCTACCAAATCAGAGCAACAACTGATTTCGTCTACGAAATGAGACTATGTTACAAGCAGCACCCTAGGGTGCCATTTGTAACATATAATTTCAGTTCACACTAAGTGGGGATCTGCTTTTGTTGAAGAGATTGGAATGACAAAAGCTCTTTTGAGATAAAAGCAGTGGGGGTTCCGAGCACAATCATTGACGAAGGCGGAATGACAAAAGCTCTTTCATAGACAAAAGTAGTGGAAGTTCTGCTTTTGTGGACAAAAGCAGTGGAGGTTTTGCTTTCGTTAATGAAACTGACTTACAAAAACATGGAATCAGTGCCAGGCATGATTCTGTAGATGGAATCATATATGTTGTATCACTTTCGTCTTCAAAAATGAAATGTGTCACTGATCTAATAGATGAAATGATATGCGGTTTTGCTTTTGTAGACAAAATCATATGTTGCTGTGATTTCGTACTTTCGATTTAGTATATATGGACTAGATATCAGTGTATTTCGTTGACGAAAGACACAAAATATGAACCAAATGGCAATGTTACAAATGGTATCCCACATCAATTGACCATCTTACAGTAGCTGAGGACCTAACATACAGAAGGGTCTCCAGTATTGTTCAGTGATCAGAGTTATCCTGCCCTATCCTGATACAACTGCCTCGAATATTGGTCAGAAATCAGTAACATGGCTTCCTGTGGTAGAAATTCTTGTGGGCGGGAAATGTATTTATACATTTGTCCGATCAGGTTTTCAGACACTATTTCTGGATCTGTAATCAGTCTTTCATCCGTCTTCTGTCAATCGACAGATTATTCCAGGCTAAGCTGGTTTTATAGAAACTGCATTCTTCAATCCGTGTCAAATGTCAGTTTTGTTTCAAATCTGGTTTAGCCCTGTAAGTCATTAGCGTTGTTTCCATACTAAAATGAACATAGAATTTGCTCGTCGGTACTATTCCTCTGCGACAGATATCGCTAGTGGTATGTTTCCACTTACTACCTAGCACGCAGATGTGGGCACAGGTTCATTTTCATGGGCGTAATTCCTATTGTCAACGTTGAATTCGAATCGTTTTGAAATCATTGGTTTCTGTTTGTGTCGATCAGCCTTACTAGATTCAATTAAATCAGAAATCAATGAACATTTCTCATTTTCTTTTACCACACCAATTCATTTGAAGGAGAGGAAAAGGACCACTGTACATTCTGGACGTTGAGTAGCACGCTATAACAGGAATGTGTGTCACATTTGCAGTGCGCAAGGTTCCATATAGATTCAGCGCTTAACGACTGTGGTTGTATGAGAGATCAATATCTACCTTAGGTATCAGAAACATATGAAATAAAAATTGTGAATCCTTGCAGTCTACATCATGTATGGGTAATACTGGTGACATAAGTTATGATACAACTATTATCCTTGGTTTCAGAGAAAAGCCTTCGTCTGTACAATAAATTAATGCATGTAGCTGCTCCGGATGTTTACTCAAGCAGATCGTTTGGCTGGTCGTGCTAATATCTGCTACCCGATCCCGACATGTATTTAGGATCACTATAGATAGCCCTAGGCTGTAATTCAGTATAAAAGGCCCTCTTTGAATTAGATGGTGCGTCATTTATTACAGTCTACGGAGTGTTTGTGTACACACACAAGCTTTGTCCGCGGGCGGGAGAAGTAGGGTGATAAGCTGTCCACACACAAAGATTCAATGGCTACTGACCGTGATTCTCACACACAAGCTCGTTGGATGACTGATAGGTATTGTGAGGCTAGCTCTTAAAGGTGGCTTCGTTGGAAGTCCTTCTGCTTCACTCTCAGAGCCCAAGGTCTGAGAATCACTGACTTGTGTTGTCTTAACGACATATCAAACGCAGGTTGGTTGAGTTCAGCAACACATCGTAATTTTACTGTAGGTTTCCGTTATTTTGAGCTTAATTCTTCCCTTAAGTGGTGCCCTATTTTCGTAGCTAATATCAATAACATGGTGTAATGCAGTGAGCAATAAGGCAATAAGAGCTGATATATCTAGTAAATATAAGCGTACACCTATCAGGCACATGATATCCACTTAAATGAAATATTTTGTTTATAGATGCAGTGGCCTCCTATTTATCTGACCACTGAATTGACATTGCAAAATACCCAACAGTGTATTAAGTGAAGTTTAAAAATTATGCAGCAGTATTTATTGGTGACCTCCAAACAAACAAGCCAATTAGTGATCTCCGACAAGGTGGTGTTATAAAAGGTATGTTGTTTCATTATACAGCCACTCCTTTTGGTTGCTTCGTGCTTTCAAGAGGTGAATCCAAATGGAAGCAGAACGAAACCAAATCTTAAAGTAGGGTACCCAACCTCGATAAAGTTTCTCAATAGTCCGCAATGATTATAAATGTACCTTATAGAAAACATAGCACAGGGCTACTTCATTTTAGACAAAATAGTTAGTAGTTGGTAGAAACGAGGACACGGTTAAGCTCCATAACATAAAGTTGCATTTCACTTTTCAGTTTGATGTGAATGATTTAAGAGGCAAATGTCCTGCTATAATACGACCTATGGAAGACCCAGTTTAACAGCTAGGCCACCATCTGACTGCTCTTGTCATATCACCCCATTTACAGTGAACTGGAGAGCGCAGGTCGCAGGGCTGGCAGGTGCTGTATCTCTCTGGAACACAACGCGCAGTTCCCTTAACAGGAACAAATCGCTCTCTGGCAAGTAGGTTCAGGGGACTCGAGGGGAGGGGCCTATTGGCGTATTCCTCCTTGAGGCGAAGACACACGGTACAACATCGACGTTTCATTGTGTTCTCATTAACCATCAGATCCTTGTATTGGAGATCTGAAACTATCTAACTATGTCGACCCGATTTATCAGATTTAGCACTATCTAGTTATGAAAACTTCTTAATTCTACAACTGTCTAATTATCATATCATTAAGTAGACCCAAATTAGATTCATCACTATCTCATTATCAAAACTTGCTACACCTGTCCACGTATGCAGGGCATATCTTTCCTGTTTGTTGTTATTTTTGTTATTTTTGTTTGCAGCATGTTTTCCTTTACATAACTCGACATTGGTTAGTGTTACCAGAGTTAAAATGGTGATTTGAACCAGAAATATCCTGTACATCGTTTTCCAATATCTTGATTTTATCAAAGGTTATTTCACTTTCAATAAACTTTCCGCAATGAGACCTACTTCCATCGGATATGCAGAGTATGGTACCTACCTTTCGTAACGGGTTCAGAATCCACCTCACATGGGTGTTGCAAAGAAAATATCACTCAAAAATAATAAAATCATGATTCTAAGAATCTTTTCTAATATCATGCACTCGCTCTTATGTTAACAGACATTTATTATCCTGTGAGCAATGTGAAAGCAGGTCAGTCTGTAACAAAACCTGCTCTCACGTTATTCTGCAGCAGTTCCATACACTGCCATCTAGTCAGATAACTAGACTATGACGACCGGCATACGTCAGCGTAGTAGTGCATACGATTCTAAATATAGATAAACGATTATTTCAATAAGGTCAACCTTCGTCCCTACAAATTCCCTCTTTCTCGTAAATATAGTTTCACACTTAACACCACTTCCACAGAAACGCGTCGAATCGTATGTCGTACATGCTCGTGTCATGTCTCACACAGTCCCGTCCGGGTGTACAAAATCGTATCGGACGATTGGCAGTCGTGTCGGCCAGTTTGTACGTGGGGCTAGGAATTCGTGTAATTCATCGCGTCTCTGATTAAAAGAAAAAAAGAGAGTAAATGGCGTTTTATATTGCTATTTTTGTCGGATAGGTTTAGGCGTCTGGAAGCTGTCCAGATGTGAATTACCCGATTAGGCGGCCGACGGTGTCGGGTAAGTAATCTGTAACACATGAGGACAATGGTTGTGCCTTGCCTGAACTCGTCATGTCGATAACTGGCCCGTGTGTGCCAACAACTTTAACGAGCTGTACAGAGTATATACATACAGTCTTATCATATTCGTCAATAATCCCATGACTATGTTACTGTGCTCAGGGGAAGGATCGCTTACATATAAAAACATTACAATGCCTTTGATGTGGGGAAAACCTAATAACAACAGAAAGGAAAATGCCATCAAATTATACTCAGGAATTTAGTCAAACGCCTTGTATCACAACATATATGACGAAATAATCTCTTTTTTTAAATCAACTCTGTGGTACGTATCTTTGTATGAAATTAGATATTCTCCTTTTTAACCCCGAAAACCATTTTCACCGAGGAAACCTCAAGAAGGCAAGAGAATTTTCCCAATTATTCTAAAATTCTTTGATTTATAGAGTATACTTTCCCTATACTCGTTGGTAGAGGTAGAATCAATTAAGGATAAAGTAGATGCCCATCTTACCAAACTCTTGAGACTACCACGCCACGTGATGTCACTGTGAGTCGCTTTGACCCCCAGTGGCGTACATATAATACAAACCAGGACCATGACACTTAAACCTGCCTCTGGCTTTCTGTCGTTTGCTGTCGATTTAACGGCTTTCAGGCAGTATAAACGCTGTAAATAAACGAAGTACTTGTGGCGTGTTAGTGAATTTCGACCGAGAGCGTGATTAACGTGGCGGAAAAATCCAATCGAGTTTTGTTTCCTCACTAAACCTGACTCACAGCACACAGGAATACCTTTTTAGACGAGAGAAACCCAATCCTTGTGGTGAGTTTTAAATCAAATGTTGCAGCATTTCAGAAGCTATATACAGTTGAACCCTACTTGACAGGACACCCTTCGTTCTAGTTAACCCTGCGTATCAGGGTAACTTCAAACATCAATAAAATCATTTAAAAAATCCGTTCCATTGCCCACGTTCCGTTGCCCACGTTAACAGGATCACGGATCCTAGACAGACCCATTGGAACGAAGAAATTATCAAAACCACATTAACAGGATGCCCCCAAAAAAGTAATTTCCTGTACAAATATTTATGCATTAGGGATGCAGAATCATATACAATATCATACTTCCACCTATATTTGGCACCGACAGACAAGCGCTTGGCTCCAGGTAATAAAGTAAAAGCCAACGTCTGCACATCAGTCAGCGTATTGGAACTAGTACCTAGGTTGATGTCCATGCAGGCAATGCTATCCTGCTTGTCACTTTAACATGAATATAACCCAAGATGCTCAACCTGTTCTTCCATTAGATAAGCATGTACACTCTTCTTCAAGCCCAGATGCGGGAAAAGCATAAGCTAAGGTAGTATAAGTTGTCTATAGACGCATGGGAATACCCCACTCTGCCATATATTGTTAGAAAATACCATTTCTTCCGCCCTGATTATGTGATGTAGAGTATCTTATCTGGAACATTACTTTTCGCTCAACTACTTTCGCTTAAGAAAACACAATTCATTATTCTTTGGTGTTGCATTTGGGTAGTGGTTTCAAAGGAAATGAAAGTAGCCTCCTCAAACAATGACAGCTTTTGTCCCAATTTATAGCAGCAAAACAATGGCTGAAACCTGTGTAAATCAGCCTGCCCATCCCCTC
Organism: Alentia gelatinosa; assembly: GCA_950022655.1. Classification (NCBI taxonomy): domain Eukaryota; kingdom Metazoa; phylum Annelida; class Polychaeta; order Phyllodocida; family Polynoidae; genus Alentia; species Alentia gelatinosa. The sequence goes on along the minus strand of OX465579.1, from coordinate 52,379,290 downwards.
TGCCACCGTACAGACCATGGTCCCATTCTAAAACCATTACTGAAAAACACCTGCCAATTCTTTGAAGCAGAGGCTGCATACTAATGGCCCAGGAAGCTAACGAGTGATGTATGCACAACAGACTCTTCCTTAAACGCGGTTTCAAAGAAGTGGGTGTAGAGTCCAACAAGTCTGGTATGTCTGGTCTTGACATCGACTTGCTTGAAGCCATTGTTATTTGACCTTCACAGATATAGCCGGGTTCGAAATACTGCGGACCATAATGACGGCAGGGGAATGGTTGTACTCCGTCTAATAGCACTCCTTCAATTGTAGTTCTATTATATACAGCAGTATCTTTTCTTGTAGGCTCCATAGCTCCTCCTAGTATATTGCCATTCTATTCGACATATTTTCAGAAATTCAGAGTAGTGTTTACACCAGGATCTTCCTCGTTTTCTTTTGTTATTGTTATTATAAATGAGCTTAGCTCTTTTAATTTCAGGATGTGGACACCAGAGTTTGTATGTTTCTTTATAATATACTCATCAACACCCAGTACTATTTGTCTGGTTTAAAAAAATACTTCAACATGATGAAAAAATACATCAATTTCCAATAAATATAATGATCTTCACCTTCATTGATGCAAATGAAATTTCACTCATTTTATCCATAACATAAAGCAAAGGAAACATATAAACCTGGGCCAAATAAGGCAACAACACTTTCAGATGCTTTGGCTTAAACCTATATATAACTACCTACATCCTCATTTTACTTTATCCCGTCTCGCTCTATTATGACCTCGGTAGTTGCCATATACTTCGAAATGTGACGGATCTAGAGGGGAATTATGCTTGGCACAGTATAGAGAATCCCTTGAAGGCCGACCAAAGCTTGGCTAGCAATCTCTCGTAAATAAAGTTACAAGGCCCAGACTAAAGGGTGTTTCATGGGGTTCGGTATTTAATACCACAGCCTGGGGCCCGTTGAATAATCTAGAATACTACATGTAGGCTTTTTTCTCTATGCCATAGACAGCCAGGAGCGATATGGGTAAACTTAATTCAACACTTATGGACGACCTTATGGATGGCTACAACTGTCTTAGCAAACGAACTTAAATATCATCAAACGATAACCCTTGTACAAGGTACAGAAAAGGTTCTTTATGTAAGATCCTAGATTATTCAACGGCCTCACATCACCGACAAGGGGCACCTCCAGGAAGCTTGTAGGAGGCGTTGATGTTGAGCCGGCCAGGCTTATTCCTTATCTATACCTTAATTGATAACGGACTAACCACCACCCCGCCAAGCAGTGTCCACACATATATATAGTACCGTAGGAATCCTACAAAGCTGGTGTAATTCCAGGCTTGTATCTATAGTGGATCATTCAGGATAACTTGGGTTATATTTCCTTCTAAATAGTCAGCGAATCTATTCCGAGATAACTCCATGATTGGACATTCCATTGGACGTGACCATGACACGCCTGTGGAGTCGGGGGTCGGGGGTTAGACTTAGGGTACCCCCACCCACCTCCACTCCTCTACTTTGATCTCTGCTGAGACAGACCCTGGTCTATATGGAGGCAGGTTTTTTGGTAATCTCCTCATGAACATGTCATTCATTGCAGGCCAGGTCACTCATAAAGAACAGCCATTGTGATGTACCCCCATGTCTGACTGAACAAAAGATCCGCTTCACTGCGATCGTACATATATACCCGCCTCTTGCGTGAGGTCTGTGGGCATGTACAAACATAAACATAATAAAATAGACAAACGAGTGCGTCCCCAAAGATCTAACAAATATAGTCGGTTCAGAAATGTATTAAGTCCTCCCGCAAAGCGTTACAAAAACGTCTTCATTGTCATTGCTGTATGTGTCTTGTTATTACTTTATCATGGTTCCACTTAGTATTACTATACTTTGGCTAAAATTATATGAAATACTACCCGCTGCTAGGGGCACAGTATGAATACTGTTCTGGTGCTCTGTAACATAGTGAATGAGCACCAATTTCTGATTAACAGGCTCGGAATCCATGACTTCGTAAATGGATTAAATTGCATTTTTCATGCTATTCAGGTATATACTAATACGTAAACATCGTGACGCCAAATTCCTCGAACGGCCATCCCTATGAGCTAAGTAACCACATTTTCTCTAGTAAGGCTGCCTAAGTGACAAAGGACCATGTTATCATTTAGATTCAGCTAGCCTAATGACATGTAGATAGAATTGTCCATGGCCATTTCTCTCAGTCATTCATTAACTAACAACTGAGGAGGACTCATTTACCTTGGCTGCTCACTATGGGGGCCGCAGAGAAAATTATCTTTATTTTTCTGTATGTGGTAAATAATCACGAAAACATTTTCATCCATCTCTACAGGCACCCCGTTACTTTGACAGCAGCAAGCCCACTATTGAGCTGTGCTGTCATATCCACACATAAGAGCACAAAACACCCCTTGCTCTCACCACGCTTTCCCGCCGTGCACAGATTTGTCTGTCTGTTGTCATCAGCCAAATGGGATGCAAATATTGTCGCCGCGGATCCACAGGACTCCGCTAGAGGCGCTGCGAACCGGAAGTTGTCAGCCCCGTCAGTTGGCTTGGGAATATGGCAGTATGGGTTTGCGGTTGGGGGCGTGTCGGGCGCCGTGAGAGCTGGTCTCAATGGTTGAGGGTGGGACTGGCTCCTCACCAGGAAATTACTGGTCTGCACTATGTGAGTGCGAAGAATGGACGATAAAGGAGGGAGAGATGAGTAGGGTGGGGACAGGGGCCCTCGAGGGGCGGCACACAGGAGGAATCAGAACCACCTCTCCACAGAGGTCACCCATCTGACCCACCTATCTATCTGACCCATGTATGAGAACCTCCAATGGCAATCACTCCATAGCCCCATGTCTCACACTCCCATTGGTGGATCCCATTGGATCTATGCGGAGAACGAGCACCGTATCTTATTGCCCGACGCACTCAGCGTGGGTCTGTCGCACCAGCTCATATCTACTCAGACCTGCTCATGTTTATAGCTCGTCCCTTTATGACCCATATCGCTTCCCCGCCTCCCCCTTCTGACATAGTGCGATCTGCCTTCAACCTCGAGTTTGTCTGTGCCTCTTAATCAGCAGATATTGAACGGTGTGCACCATGGAGTGTAAGGAAGGGGGGGGGGGGGGTAGGGGTTGGCACGGAGGGTCGCAGGGCACAGGAGTAGGGAATGAGTGGGTGGGAGTTAGTGAGGGGAGCATGTTTAAAGTGCACTGGTCAAGTTGGTATGGACGTGTAAATATAGACGATTGACCTGCTTTGTTTACATACTATGTACACAAAATAGAAAGGTCGTTTCATGCCATTTAATTGAGAATATTCCATTGACATCCGAGAAACAAGTTATGAAACCTAGTAGTTCTGATTATAAAAGAAATGTCAAAAAGAAATGAAAATTATGAATGAAAATGAAGTAAAATATTCCATTAAGTTGACTGGCATAGAAAGCACAGTTAGATTTAAAAATAGGCAAGCACAATATGATCATATTTAATTCACATTACCGCGTGTAAATAATTAGATATAATTATATACGGTTCATCATGAATAATTACCAATAATGACATGTTCTAGATAATGGTAGAGGACATGCAGTAAAACGTCATCTCACGGGACTCTCGCGTGACTCTCTTTGATATGGAACCATAACGGGAATCGATGCCTACACATAGTAAAATACTGTAACTCGTCGTAATCGTGACGTTAAGAGCATAGTGCCAGTAGTAGGCAGTCGTAGCTTGTAAGAGCTACGGTTATGTGTGAGTGCCAATGATTGCTACGTTCACGTATACGGAGCAGGGATGAAGAGGCCGATCGGTCTTGGGTGTCCCTATGTTACTAGTGATGTAGTAATTTTGGTACTTGAGAGTAGCTCCCCCAAAGGTGACAGACATTCATCGTCTGCGAAAGGGACACAGGTCTCAGGAACATTCAGAGAAAGAGTTCCAGCCTAGCATTGCTTCATTAAGTGTGGAACATAACCACGCTTCCAATTACTGAAATAGAATTATGGCTTCATTGTTATTAAGAATACTGAGATTCCCTAATGAGCTCAACACAAAGAATACTGAACATGCCTACATAGGTTCACTATAAGGAATACTGAGATACCCTAATGGCTTCACTGTCATGAATGTTGAGGGTACCTTCATGGCTTCACCGAGCTGACCGATGCAGCCAGCTCTAACTGGCTTCGCATTGTCAAACAGAGAAACTAAACCAGTGCCACCCGTCTAATGCTGGAAGGACGACTCAGTCACAAACAACCACTCCTCTTATCTCATATTACCAGAGAGGGACCGGTTGGGCAAATCGTATTCATACTGTATTCGGAGAATTCAAATAGTGGAAATCACCATTGTATAACAGACTTCTATTGAATAACAGATTGTATGCACATTCTTATGTAATGATATGTACACCATATATATATATATATATATATATATATATATATATATATATATATATATATATATATATATATATATATATACAATACATTATTTCTGATAACTAGAATAATAAGAGAAAAAGGGAGAATGCTTATATATATATATATCAGGGAGGATAACAAGGCAAAACCAGCAGCTGTTATTAGTAAAAGCTTTAATAATAAAAGATATATAACCTGCTGTATAGAATAAAACAGCCATCCTCTTTGAAACGTGCTAAGGTCGGTTATGTCTAGCAGACAAATGGAAATCCAATGGCATTGCAAAGAAACAGGAAGAGACTGAAAGTAACTTATCCTAATTTAGATATATCGACTCATTTTTCATACCCCGATAATTGTAAGACAGGAGCAGAGGCAGCTTTGTGTGTGTGGGTTTCAGTGGTGGGGTTGTGCAGGGTGTCAGAGAGTGCTAACTGTCTCGCGACCCACACCGTGAGACCCTCCATGTTCAATTTCAATTAACCACTCTCACTTCTGTGGGGCCCAATCCCCGCTAGCTTCTTACTGGTTTGCATATACGTCACCTTTATAAAACCTGGCAGCACGAATTCTCGAGGGACGGACTCTTCTTCAGGACAACAGACGCCTTCCCACCAGCCACTGCAGTACGCACTTCCGGTGGTTGAGCTGGGTCCCGGTGTCCGTGCAAATTAAGGCTTATAAAACGCCGGCATCCCTTGTGGGGCTGGGCCAGGCCAGGGAATGGGAATGTTTGGACGAAGAACGCAATAGCTTATTAGTGCCTGCATTAGCCGAGCTCGTGTAGAATGGCGTATCTATGGCCTCCTTCAAGCTGCCTTCAAGGGCGTCGGTCTGGCGCTAATGGAGCATAGAGTACTACACCGGGAGTGTGCGGATGACCGGGGAACTCAGTGGTCAGCTGAAGGCCGTGTTTGAACTGTACTATTGGCGTCATCTACATTGAAAGCTCTATAAGTAAGGATAGTTTTTATACTAGTAAGTCAGAGAATGAATACAAAATGTATATTACTCGAGGTTCCACATGAATACATTGTGGGTGAGGACTTCTGTTTGGTAGAGCGCAGAATACGTTCCCATTAACTTCTGATAGTTTCAAACTAGGACCTCTTCCTCAAATCTCCATATTTTTCACCAATTAATGCCATTGTTAACTGGAATGCAAGAGATTCAATGCATATATTGCTTATACCGTTATTTTATCATCATCGTCATAATCCATATTGAAATGTGTTCTGATAATGGCAGAAATATACTATAAGATAGTCTAAGCTCAAACCTTTGAAAGATCCTTGCTATCTTTGAGATTAGTCAGCATGGAGCGGTCTTCTTTATCCTCCTGCTGGCGTAGCATCCAGTGGAGTATTGTAGTTTGGTTTTAAGACATAATACCGCGATACCAAAAAGGTTCCGTTTGTAAAATACACACGGCCAGAACAGAACAATGGCGAGTCATTCAGTGCAGATACTACTCAGGTGTCATAACAGAGGGACCAAAGAAAAGTGGAGAAACCTATCATTGCAAGCCACCATGGTGTAATAACATCTAGGCTATGTTCTGTGTTAGGTGTTATCCCCTACTGTGGAAATAGTCAATAAACCAAAAAGAACCGACTCTAACAGAGCGAGATATAAGTATTGGCAAAGCACTTAGACTTTCTGTGTTCATCGATGGCAGTAATAGAAACATGTTCATGAATTGTATACCGCAAGATGCAGAATGCAGACCTCCCAATGCACTCCGACACCTATTCAATCTAATGCAATTATGCGTCATAGAGCGCCTCATAAGTGTTGGTGTGCATCGGGTGCCCAATGGCCCTTTATTTTCAAGGTGATAATCCTTTGCTATGGTTAAGTTAAGTTCATATTTTATATCTTGCCGCTGTTACAACAAGAAAAATGCTAGGATGTCTACTGCACATGTCGAAGAAGAACAATCAAAATAGAAGAAGGTTCGGGCCTTGATCAGTACTATACTTTAAGTGCCTAAGCCTAGATATGATATTCATATCATGTTTGTAGTATACTAAACATTGACTCCTTAAAGTCCCTTAAGAAGAGTCAATCGATGTGGTTATCCTCTCGTATACCCTAATAAAACTATTGTTCGTTTTTACTCTATAATATGATATTGTCAACTAAGGGAGAGCTCCTCATAAAATCAGCCACCACCATAAAACTACTCTGTATATTAAAACTTAAAGATATGACTTTGCACAATTATTGTCACACTACTGTATGTATATACGTTGCATAACCTACATGCCAATTATACTGAATCAACTTATATGTATATGAAAGATTGCTGGAGACGTGTTGAGACCAGCTCTATTGAGTTGAACGTTCTCTAGGGTAAATAAAAGTCTTAAAAAAAACAAAAAAACGTGATGGACAGATAGACCAACGTCAATCCAAACTCGTTCTGGATATTTTTCGTAGTGAGAAGGAAGACCATCATACAATCACACTGTCCCTTACGTCACACCAGTTTACTGCACTTACTTATCAATTTCTCATAAATAGGAAACTTGATTTAACAATGCAGACGCTAATTCTACCAGTCTATCAGGGTAGGAGTGTAGATATAAGCATATGTGTAGACTGAGTGCGAGGTAGTAAATAGAGTAAGCTGTAGATTGCTCTAGAAATTGGATGCTAAAGCGGGATTCACACGATGGAATTCATGTACCTCACAGGGTCTTTGTCTGAGACAAATCCTGCTGAGATTCTGTACTCGAACACAATCTCCTCGTCTAAATTGAAGGGTTCCTATTCCTTGAGACATGTTTTTCCCCTGCTCTTGTTGCCAACATTTACCCCTAAAAGGAACATAATCTGATGAGATTTTTAACCCTGTGAGGTACATAAATCCCACCGTGTGAATTCCACTCAAGGACAATAGAGTGTTCGAGTATTGATGAGAGGCAAGGATTGGTGTATTTGTATGGCAGAAATATATGGGTACGAGTAGTTATAGTAAAATATAGGTAAAAGAAAGACTTATATGTATTCTTATGGATAGATTTAAGCTGAGGTAGGGGAAAAGGTACACATCAAATATCACATGAAGGGTGGGGCTTGGGTATTGTTAAAGTGCAGCGAGGAAAAGGAGAAGAGGGTAAACATATATTACAATAGGATTTAAGGCTAATGACATGATTAGGGATTTGGGAGAGGCAGGACCCTAGTATATGCTTAGTAATAGGTAGGACATGTAGTAAGGGTTTATCCTTAGGTAAAACTAGGTTAGGGGTTGGAGTCAGTAAAGTGTGGGGTTACGCGTAGACAAAACAGGCAGGCTGTGCAGTGCCAGTATTGTCCTCTGACGACAGGAAGCCCCATACGGTTGACACATACATATTTCGGCCGCTATCAGGCTGTATGCATGTTTATGGGGTCCATTCAGAACCCCTGTATGGAGGGTCAGGGCCCCCAAGGTCTCTGCGTGAATGTCTGCATGAGGAATGGTGAACACTGCACCTGACTTAGCACTCCCTGGGGAGGCGGGCTGAGAGAGAAGCCTGGGGGTGGGGTGGGGTGGAGGATCCAGTGGAGGGAGGGGAGGGGGAGTGGGGAAGGGGTGAGGGAAGGCGGGGACCAACACGAAGGTAGGTCGGCATGAGCTGAAAAATGGCTCAGGGGTTGAGAATATTCGGGTTCGAGCGTGGTCGAGGATTTGTGGGTTTAACGGTGCCGACAGTTATACCTTTGGTTCGCTGGGGCTGTAGCGGGGTTTTGTATGTATGTGAATCTGAACTGTGCATGAAACGTTGAGGAGGTTGACGGTGGTATAAAAAAATATAATTTGGATGATTTGCACAAATGTTTTGTGTAATATATGCTATGTGCACACATATTATATCTTGTATTGGGCCTCAGTACGATATTGACAGGATGATAAATGCTTACGCGAGTTTCCTTTTTATTTATTCTGTAGGCTAGAGGGATAGGAATGAGGAAGAAGAGCTCAACAAGGCCGGGGAGCGTAGCGTGTATCTATAAAGGTACTGGATGGAAGGATCCAGTACAGCGAAAGACACTTACTAGTCCGTGAGGATAAGGGGTGCAGGGATGTGATGAGATGAGTATGGGTGTGGGTGATCTGAAATATGCGTAGGATATCTCGATCGTTTAGGGATAAATGTATTTGGGTACTTTCGGAATTTTCGTAATACCAAATAACATAACAATTTAGGATTATACCGTTGATGTAAAATATCAATCTATCAGTTGATAAATACAAGCACTATATATATATACATGACAGAAATAAGCAGATAATGATAGCATATTGCCTTATTAAACATTTATGGCTGTAATCATCTACAGCATTATAGAAGTTAATTTACCGTATGTTTTATTTACAGTGATTCGGTTCCGATGACTCAGACTTGATTAAAATATTTTCGTTTTTGGTATTTCTCGCTGCCAGTCCTGCTCTAAATTATGAAAATCGGTTGAATGTGGAACGTGTGGTAACCGTGAAACCGATCACATGGTCGCGCCTGAGGGATCGATTTCCAAACCTTATAGTTGACGCCACATTCCAGGCTTTAACCTTCTCTCTCCCGCCGTCCCCCTGTGGTGTTAACCCTTTACAGACGACTGCTATCACACCCGACAGGCATTACCCATACATATTAACCCTCACATCACGGGCCCTTATGACGGGTTTCCAAATAGGGCAAGATTCCGGACAACTGATATGTAGCATAACAATACGGTAGTATAGTTACCACATCTACAACAGCAACAGCAATTTATTCATTAAAAATGTATGATATTAACAACACATTATGAATATAAGGGAATAGTTGCCTCAATACTTGGTTATGGAAAGATTCAATCATACATCATTATTGACTCTATTTAAGGGATGCTGATGTATGTATGCGTATTGACGTTATGTTGTTGGACATATGCTGCATGACACCAAATTGACATTAAATTCAGATGTTTCCATGGTTTGGTTTTGCCTTATCAAAGACTATGCCATAGTGAAAATGAAGTCCTTTATTCAGATGAATACACAGCACGACCACCTCGACCAGACAGACACAAACTCCAATGTCCCATTTGGAATGGTCGAGGTGCCTGGTAGCTGTATCACGTGAAAAAGTCTCAGTCATTGATTAAATTAGACTTGGCCACATCTGTAAATGTCTCCGTTGGGAATCAGAGGCCTAACTTGCGTGAGAAATTTTACCCCTTGTGATTCTCACGGGATAAAAATTTGGATATCGTCTTTGTGTATTTTGTATTCAACGAGAGCGTAAACAACAGAAATATCATTCTTTAGAATAGCGGAAAAAAACCCAGTATAATTCTAATTCCATTGTTCTTCAACAGGTCAGGAAAACATTATCATCTTCAAACAGTAGACCATTAACGCCTTTGCCGTTACAAGAATGCTAACATAGCAAGACCATCAGGCATAACTAGATGGTAGAAGGCGGTCCCTTCCTTCCTGCATCACAGGACCACTAATGGGTCTACTATCCAGCCTATAACACCATGTATTAATAATATGTTTTGATATATGGGTCTGGACTACATATATACATTTTATATTTATTTTGTATTCGTTCCGAAAATAGCTACTTCTATTTGTTTCCATCATTTATATAATAATGGATTACAAACAGAATATAGTGCAATACAATATCCACCTTCATCAGCTGTATCCGAAGTATAACTGGTTCTAGTTTGTACACATGTCATATGGCGACATGACCTTATAGCGCGAGCCACTCAATATCTATTTTTACGTTTCGTTTTGTTTTCTATATTACCCATACAGGGCAGCGGCATGACGGTTCACATACATATCAGGTTGAACCGACTGGCTATGATATCGTGTTTTGTAATGATTGCTGGCTGATCATCATGGCCATCACGGCCACTCAAACTAATAGAAACATAAACGCACCCTCAGTCGACACGCTTTTTCTGTTTCCGCCAGCCATGCGAGCGTCACCTCTGTATTATCGCCCTTTTCTGAAGCAATTACGTCGCGCACCCGACCACAAAGCAATCACCCGCCGACCACGGGCACTCAACAATAACCTCCCCCCTCCCACAAACAAACACGACAGGGGATTGGGGGAAGTTGAGGGGGTGGGGGTAGGAGAGGGTCCAAAACGGGTGGGGGAAAGGCCAGTCCACCGCCCTACAACCCCGAAACTGCAGCAGAGCGGCGGGCGATAATATGGGCACCGGGCGATAATAGGTCCAGTAACAGTGCAAGATTCCCGCAGGGAAAACGTGCAGGTTTCAGCCTGTATAGAACTCCACCCAAAACCACCCCGCTTCCTGCGACTGGTTACCGACAGACTCATAACCATTGACAACGCCTTCGACCGGTAGTAACCGAATCACTTCCTGCTGGTCTCGCGGCACCGTAGGTTGACCGGAAGCCCTGGAGCGTTCCCTGTTCTGTATCACGGCATGCTGGTACTACCTTTCACGTTCTCGTCTTAAAGGTCACGAGTTCGAGACTTGAAGTTCAAACTCCCATGCACACCTCTGTAGGATTGGCAATACTGAGTGTTGTATAATCCGTTCCACCTGTGTGAGTATCAATACCCGCGGTAATCCGTAATAACGGACCTTCCTCCTAGTGCTATAAACCCTTTGAAGGTGATGCCAAGTGGGCCAGAGGTCAATCCACCGGAATGCGCAGCGATGTGTATACATAAGGAATGTATGAATATTTCTACTTCCCTTAATTCTGTTTTTAAATGTTTGAAAAGTGTATTTATGTGATAGGAACTCGGTGCGTTTGCACGCACAGCGCAAGCATATTTGTATGTAGTTCTATTAACTGCTTTCTAAATTTTACCGATCGCGCCTTTAGATATTGCTGTAATTTAAGGGTATTGAGTAAAGTCTGCTAAAGGAATGGATTGGATTTATTCTCCCTGTCATTTCATCATGTGGCCAGTAGAAACGAGTAGTGACTATTGGGGATGCTCTGAGAATTGGGGCCGCATTTGTTTTGGTCTACAGCACTGTTAGGTCCCTCAGCAGTTGAATATATTTGTCTTGTAGCTACTGTCAGTGACAAAAGATAAAGACACTCATAATTTTATACATTTTGCATGACCTTTACCATGAATAATATCGGAGCACCAATGATTTGTACAAGTCTTAAATTATGGTGAATTTTCATAAAAGGAAAAGGATGGCTGTTTGCATGTCATTAGTGACTGTAACTTTGCTTTTGCCGATGCTCAATGAACCAGTTATGCGTATGCAAAATATTTTCAAACCAAATAACTACATACTCAAGTAAAATTCCGTAGGTATCCCATACTGTATGTATGATTTGGTTTATAGACCAACACCATTTCCCCTGCCGACCCCCGTCCCACTACCTCACTTTTCCCTATCCCTAATAAATCTCCCAGGTGCAAACATACTGCCTTTGACGGCCATGATCAGAACCAGAAGTCTCCTCATGCAGAGCGAAACCAGTCCCGACCCCCACACGCTAACAGCGACCCTATCCAACTTCTCCCAGTTGTCAGGTGTAGTGGTAGATGGTGGTGGTGTGGGGGGTATGTAACACCCACCCAATCCTCCACAACGCGCGGCTGAAACATTAACGACTCCCACGGGTCTCTAACGAGCAGCTTGGGAAAGTTTGTTGTGGAACTCACCGCTTGGATGTGAGGGAGGTGTGTTTGTTGTTGTGTTGTAGAAGCGTATCCTGATAGAAGGACCGTTCCTCGTTGGGCATGTCGTCAATGATGAGGGTTTCCACCATAGACCCATGGGTACTACCGAACGACACTCTGTAATGAATAGTGATGAGAAAAATGGTAATTGAACTTTTGCAAAGCGTCACATGGTCAATGACTATTGTCTATTAACAGGTCACCTTACATGGATAGAAATTTAGTAGTCTCCATGATATAGTAGATCAAGATTGCTTGATGGGAAATTAAGTTGCCGGGAGCTACCCAATCAAGGGATATGTATTCCATGACTTTCCACATAGTGTGTAATGCGATTCCCTTCAATTTCACCCAATAGTATATAGAACATTAACCATTGCACTTTATAGTTTCAGAGTCAATGAACATTAATCTATCATGAAATATCTATCCTTAATGAGAGGTCATCAGTTCCTTGGTAAGCATGCAATGGGTAAGTTTGTTGATAGGCGCCAGTAAATGAACCAACAGGAACCGTCCTCATCTGTAATGTCCACCTTCAATATACATAACATGTGGATCATAGAACACACGGAACATGGGAAATATGCGGAGGCATATATAGCAATGTAATTTACTGCCAACGTGCAGACTAGGGTCCATAGATCCAAAACCCTCCATTTGGTGAATTTTAATGCATCGACATGGATGTATTGGTTAGATGTAAACACAGCTAAGGTATAATTATTAAACTTCAAGCCTATTTCGCAACAGAATGCATATATACTACAAACGAATAAAAAAGGAACCTATATCATAACAAATATTTCTAAGAAGACCCACAAACACACACACACATATACTTATATATATACCGTTCATGTTCCATGAAGGGGACTGCTGTACATTACTAACACATGCAATATACAGAGTACAAATTGATATGCATGCCCTAATATGGAAGTACATGTGCCACATAAGTCTATAACAGGCGCACTCAAATGACAAGCTGTACATTGGTATTAGGATCACAGAAACATACAGGCGAGTACAAACGTGCTGTGGAAACAGTCACATATCCACACATGACTTGATGAGGGAAGGGTGTGAATACATACAGTGAAAAACACACGTGTTCCCTCTGTGAGAACGGTTGAACATTATTAGCGGCATCACAAAGGCATGTTAGGCATCACAGAGGAGCAATTCAAAGCCACAGAGAGCAGCACATGAGATCAGATAGCAACTATACGTGATAACAGACTCACAGATACTCCACATCCCCTCCTCAGACTCCTCTGTTATAACACTAATCACCGTCTGTCGCCAGTTTCCGCGGCACGCCTTAATTAAAGCTCGCTAAGAATAGCGCTATAAACAAAAACCCGTCGAGCAGCTCACTCCATTGAGCCAAGCCAACGCTATGAGCTAGAGCACCGTACCTTTTCTTGGTGCCCAGCTTTCCGGGCACCTCCGGAAATATACGAGCCATCCCTGGTGTGCGAAGGTATACTGCTAGTCGTAGTTATAGTCCCCTGGTCCCCACTGCTGCTCACCGCCCACCGACCGCTACGGCAACTGCTCAGCAACTGCTCAGCCGGGCGTCCGGCGTGGGTGTACGTTCCCGGGAGAGAGCAGCTGCCAGCCGCCACAGAGCAGCTCCGAGTGGCTGTCTCCAGTCGGCTAGGACACTGTCAGTAGTAGTAGTAGTATGGGGTAGTGGCAGGAGGCAGTAGTTGTAGTGGTAGTTGTAGATCGCCGGCCGCTGACTGAGTGACTGGCTGACGCATGGCTTCACGCTTGTTGGATGTGGCTAGCCCCCTCTCCCTCCCACCCGCCACCAACAACGCCCTCCCTCCTTATCGCCCGCCCGGCGCCCCGCTCACCGCCACTCCATGCTGCGCGTTTCACCCCGCTATTTGCATCTTCCATTGGATTACCCCCTCCCCCTCTTAAACGCCCCCCCCCCCCTCCATCTCTCCTCCCCCTTCGCTCATATAAACATACCATTTATCCCTCTTTTCCTGCTGCTCCGCTACTCCCTCCCTTCCCGTGCGTCGCCCAACCGCAGCGTTATTTATTATGCACAACGTTTGCAAAAATTATTAAACACTTGGCGGGACGGAGTGATTATTGACATCTGGCCGTGGCGGGCCCCGCCCCTGCATACCGCTTCTTCTCTGTGTACACACATCGCGGGCACGTGCACGCACGCGCGCGCACCGCAGGCCGCACGCGCCTCTAGCCACGAGGCAAACACGGGGGCGGGCCGGCGGACACGGCGTGCTTGCACCGTCCCCCAACGTGCACGGCGTGACGGGGCTGCGTGACGAAGTATCTGGGAGGGGAATGTGACTGAGGTGGTGGTTATGAGCAGCTCGTTCTCTGTGATGATCAGCTCCGAGTAGCTCTGAGCAACACCGAGCAGCTATTCGATTCTGAGAACAGGGAGCACGTCCCCTGAATGACAACACCACCCTACGCTCGTTTCCAAACCTCCCTACTACTACAACTGCCTGCTGCCGCTCCTCTCCCCAGATCCCGCTCTCTCCAGCTTGCTGTGGTGCTGAGTGCTGCTCGCTCTGCTAATGTGGAGGCATCAGGAGCTGCTTGTGTCGACCTGATCGCTGTCTGGTCCTGAGCTGCTCCGGTCGTCTTTAGAGCACCTCACGTATACAGAGTGGAGGAGAGGCGATGTACAGTGAGCAGCCATGAGCAGAGCCTTTCTCTGTTGACCTGCTCTACTCCCAGTCAACCTTCTTTTCTCACTACGATTTCGCCCATCTCACTGTCTATCCACCTTTATTTCTAACGAACCCTGCTATTGTGTCTCTAGATCTACTCTTCTTACATGAACCTAGCTGATTCTAATTGACTGCCCATTCATGTTCCTGCCTATCTAATCATACTTCCACGGATCCCCTATAGTTTTTGGCCACCTAACCTTCCTCCTACCAACCATACTGTTTCCCAACCCCATATCTTTCTGAATTCTCATCTACCCGTCTTCACGCCGACCTCCTATTGAACCTGCTCACCTACGCTTCCTGCTTTTCTTCCCCTTCCCTGCCCTTGTGCCTGTACATCTTCTCTTCTTCCCACGAATCTAACCAACTCTTTGGCATTGACTGCCCCTCTATCCTTTGGCCATGTAATCTTGCCATTGCCGACTAACATTCCGTTTGCGTTGTCCACCAGAGGTTAATAATTTCTCAAACACCTTGTCTTTTTTGTCTGTCCTTTTAATTTTCTTCCTGTCCACTTACCCCTCTCCCCACCTACCTACTCTGGTAGGCCCATCTACCTTTCTCCCTGCCTATACTGTTCTCCCTGCCCAGATACGCTTTACCCTGGCCAAGTTCTCTTTATCTGCCCACCTTCATAACAATGATACCCTTCCTCCTCCAAAGTTAACCCCTTAAGAACAAGTGATGCTTTGCAGCATCAAGTAGTCCAGGCTGAATAATGCCTTAGGACATCATTTTTCAAAGATTTATTAAATTGTTCTTAACATAAACACATTTTTTTCACAAAATGTTAGTATAGCAATGTATCTAATATTTCTAAGCAGAAATAAAATAATTTCGAGGACAGCTTTGTATCATATCATGTGATAATACTGTTAATTAAAGGGCTCAGGCAAAATATGCTTGTCCTCTAGCGTTATCTACAGACACCAGTGCCCATCCTTGCGGATGCTGCCCAGCCACAGGGGCCCGTCATTTAAGGGTTAACAAAGAAGTAATAAACCAATAAACATACAATTTTCACAAAATGTCGGCATAGCATTGTATTTGATATTTATAAGCAGAAATAAAATCATTTCGTGGACCGTGCATTATGATAAAGCTGTTGATTTGTGAGCTCAGGCACAATATACTCGTCCTCTAGCGTTATATACACCCTTTCCCCTTCTTGAGGATGCCTAGCCTAAGGCGCCCGTCCCTAAAGGGTTAACCTCTCATTGGCCTACCTCCCTCTCTCCTCATTCCGCCTGCCTTGCGATCCGGATGCTCACCGACTCCTCTTTAGCCCTGGCACATGAGGACCACCCTCAACCCACTCATTTTAAGATGTTAATATCCCTATTGCAATCCGTAAAAGCCTATTAGGCATCGAATAAGCGGCGAATCCACTTGAAGCACGTGGGATCCTTCCCAGATTCCCGTTTTTGCTGCTGTATTTGGCATCAATCCATCAATATTCATGGCAACTCAAACATTGTTTTTAGAAATTCGAACATCATGACAATGCCCTCCGTGATGAGCACGGCCTGCTGACCGTTACTCTGTATGCTTCGACAAGGCTATAGAAATTGATAATAAGCCCTGGAACGGTCGCAATAATGGCTCCCTACCGCCAATATGAACACAATAGTATATGGGATCGATTGGACAATAACACATCCTTTACAACGTAGTTCGAGACTAAGAAGTAAGGCAAGGATTTAGAGGCAGGTTTAACTTTGCTGTCATGCATAATCATTTCAAACAAAACAATTCAAAGGCCATCCAAGGTGTTCTTCTCGTTACATGAAAGCATCATGATTAACGTTGAAGAAATGAGGATATACTGTCGACCTTCAATAAGTATGTTCCTTTTAATGAAAGACACAGCTAACTTCAAATATCAGAATTAAAATTCTATCATCTACACCACATTCACTCTGCCTTCATCGCAGAAATAAGATTTCTGGATACCTAAAAGAAAAAGCATTCATTATATATCATACTCATATTATGTTAACACATAAAGATATCACACGAGTAAATGCACGAACATCTTCGCAAGTTAAATCTAAAAACCACTAGTATAACGCATTCCATTAGAGCAGCAGTATAGCACAGGTGCACATGTTGAATGTTAATGGTGAACCTACCTTTTTGGGGTATTCATCTTTGCTGAATAGGTGATGAGAACGCGTAATAATCCAATCCCTGGTGGGTAAGAAAGGAAAGCAAGGTGTGCAGGATTAGTATTACGTGATAGAATCGCTTGTGATAGGTTTGTAAGTTAGAGCATTGACAGGTAAACACACATGAATTACACGTATGTATACAACATCATTCTTTAACAATCGTTGATATCCCCTTTTTTCCTAATGTATGTCCTAATGGTATGTTCTCCCGCCTAGGTACTCTATTAATACATGTAACCTTTTCACTTAATGGCAGATGCACAAGTTTAGAGTATGTAAGTATTCCTCCCTCAATGTTTCCCTTTGCATTGATATTAGATGAAGCTGTAAAAGATTAATGAATTATAAAAATCCTTTTCAACAGATGATTTGTATTAAACGCGTGAAGGTTTATTTAACAGCACTTTGGGTACTGCATAACATGGTACCAAAGATCACTTATTTGAGTATGGATAGAATTAAATCTTGAAAGCACATTCATCACGATCGTTCAATGTATAAGCTGACAACAACAAAGTTGAGATATGCATGTGATATATGCAGAGATCAGAATGCTATGGTTAGTATGATATGCTTGTACATAACCGAAACAGAAACCTCTCTATACAAGATTTGAAGCATGTTTTTGAGGAAGTTCTTTCTATTTTATTAATCATTTGGGAATTAGATGATTTAAGTTAAAACTCAACATAAGACACCGATTGAATTGAATTGTCTGATGAAGCCCTCAGGTGGTTTGAGTTATGTCAGCCTGTGGTGAGGTCTCAACAGATTACTCGGAGTAACTCGTTTATAATCATTCTGACAATGATATTAGCACAGTTATTAATACCAAATGTCATAATTTGATATCTAGCCCATTTGAAAGTCTACATTGTAGATTAATTCCTGATCGGTGACGGTAAATGTGCCAACTCTACGAGAAACACATCGTGGTGTTATTACTGGTCATTTACGTATTTCCCTGGAGAGTGGTTTACATGTGGGCCAGTATTGAGAAGCGGTACTGCATGGGATAATCACTCTCAAATCTACATACATACTGAGACGTGTTATGACAGACAGATCATGGCCTAACCACCATCAGATCTACATCCACCCTGGAGGGTTGAGCTTCCCCGATAACCATTATGACAGGCAGATCATAGATTAATCACTTCTCAAATCTACATACACCCTGAGAGTTATACCATCCCTGATGCCGTTATCTCCGATCGGCATACACGGTGTGAGTTATACCATCCAGCTATAACAGACAAGTCACAGTATAATCACCTCAGATCCAAATACTCATTGATAGCTATGGATATCCATGATACCTGTTTTGACAGGCAGATCATGTACTCTCTACCTCTCACATCTACATGGATGCTGAAAGTTATGACGGACAGTTCATATGGAGTCGTTATTTATAAACAGTAGTGCAGAGACTCAGACACACACACCCAGCAACTTAGGCCAAACACGAGCACGAGTGCTTCATCATGCAACCATGTAGGGCTTCTACACTCTGGGTCATTGTGGCCTCTCCAAAGTATGGACATGCCTGTATACGATCTGTTTTAGGAGATGGGCATTTGTGTAGAAAGTCACTATATATCAATGTATGTCAAGGCTTTTGGTAGGCTATTCTGTGTGTAAGCATTGGTATCTGAGATCACGACGTGAAGGTAGTAGGTCTCTCGCTTTTAGGAATACCCATTCATCGGTGAATGAGATCATCCTGTCTTCCTTTAGAATTCTCATCTTGTGTCATAGGTTTATTATTCTAGGTCGCTAATGACCATGTGTATCGATCCGTCACATACTCTCTGTATTTACCATTATACCTCTTGAACTACTCCTGCCTATCAGGTAACACGAATACCCTGAAATCTATGCTTATTGTATTGTATTAGATACATGTTTCTAAATAGTATATATGGTGACCTGATAAATAATCACCATCAAATACAGAGGTTCCAGGTTGAAGCTTTCAGAAACCCCAAAACAACCCTGGAATGCCTGCTCGGCGCATACAGCTGGCAATGCATTCTGGGGCCTGTTGGCTGTGGGCAGAGGATCTTTGGTAGCAGATGGGGGATGTTGACAGGGCATAAGGCACGCACGGCCACAGAGCTTTACCCGTTAACCCGCGGGTAACCCCGTCTATCAGAAAGCTGGCAAGATAGAGTTTGTTTCTTCAGGGAGATCAGAGAGTGGGCAGCGAGGCCGGAGTTAGAACCGCACATCTATGGCGTATATTTGTTGTGAATCTTCGATGTATGTTGAAGTTCATCATGTTTTATTTACATACATTCTAACGTATATTACGCTCGTTTGAATCATATTGTAGGTTAAATCCGCCTGCGCGTGCAAACTCTATTGAGCAGTATGTGGAGGGTAGGTCAGCGTAGGAGCTGGGGTACCAAACGCCGGATGGGGAGGTGGCCGTTTGTACTGGCATTGTTTTATTGTTGGTTGCTGCAGGAGGAGGGCTTGCGACCAGCCTGAAGAAATTCATTTATATTTGTTGGAAATAATCCTTTTGTAAAACGATAAGTAGATTTACTAAATTACATTCCTGTTATCAAAGACTCTCAAACAAATTTACATAATATTTGTCAAAGAGACACACTATGTGTATGACTATGATTCTTTCAGGGATTCCCGGTGAAAGGAAACAACTCGTGCAGCATTAGAAATAATCTGAAGACCATTGTTGCGATTAACTGCAAGTAGACACACCAGCTATTTCAAATTCTAGGAGAATGTTTATGTCGATGTGATTAATGAATTTAGAATTACAGAGAAATGACTTTGGGGTAAATCCCTTAGAAAGTTCCTTGGAATGTTTCTTCATATTGAGTCAAATCTTGGGCCCTAAGGAATCTTGTAACCCGTTTTTGTTTCAATTTCTTACATTCCTTTTTTGTTTTTCAAAGCACGAGAGACGAATTATAATCTTTGGGATGAGTTATCCATTGGGTGCCATCAAACCTTTATGGTCAGGGTCAAACGTCAAGATACCTAGTGCAGGTCATACTTTACATCTGTTTATTTCTTATCAAGGATTATCTTGTCGAGAAAGGTTTGATGATCTTTTCAATTTCACGACGTGTTTATCTACTATAAAGTTAAGATGAATATTAACATACTCTTGGTATTTCTTTATCGAGAATGTTGAATGTTTGTACCTAAAATTGAAACACATTGGTATCTGGTGAGACACCCTTTTAGCTAGCTATGTGTTTACTTAATTTGATTTTCTTCAGTATAAATTGTTATCTGAACATGGCGTATCAATTGTTTCCGCTTTGTCCTTCTCTCCATTATTCCCTTTGATCATCGTGACTGAAGAACCTAGGATTCTTTTAATCTTTAAATCCCGTAAGGATGTTATGTCTATCAATTATGGGCTAACATTGCCCTTCCTTACATTTCTCCACAGAAGTCGGCAGCTACTCCGATCATATTACCATCCTTGCTCTCAACCCATTTAGCATGACGGGAGTGGTTGATTTTAAGCTGAACCTTACACCAGAGGGTATCCACTGGTTTGATGATAAAACAGTCTTCATTTCACTGAACTCTCCGTCCATTCACGATATGTAGTACGCACTCTCCAAACAAATTCTCTGAAGTAATGGCCATGACCTTTCATTGACAAATGCCCCCTTTTGACCTCGCAATTAATCGTCACAAATTCACCATTCATGGGCATTAGTGCGGTCAGTGACCTTGATCTTTGACCCTGAGTGGTGTGTAGATAGAGATTCATGATGTTGGTGTACAATAGCATCTCTATTGGAATGCCTTTATTTTGTACGTGTTTTACCTAAATTCTTGTACTGTGTAAATAGAACATGAATAAATGTAACATCTCCTACTTAAGAGTCACAAATGTGACATTTCTATGCAGACTACACACCACATGTACTCGCCCTTTGTTGTCATTCACATCTCGTAACATTCAGTTTACATGTAACGGACACAACTTGGCAATAGAACCTGCAGTTTTATTGGCCACATGAGTATGTGATGTATTCTTACAAAACCAGGCTTTAGTGTGGTAGACGAACTTGTATTAATAATGGTGTTTATGCAAAATCATAATACTAGAGCTGCAAATTTACAATTCGAAACGAGAATGAGAAGTCAATGATGAACCTAGGTAGAAACAACGGCAACATTTCACTGTCAAATGATAAATAAAATGAAAGGAACATAACTAACGGTTTAATCTGAATGCGAACAAATGTGACAATTGCTCTTTCATCTATGCTCTCAAAAATGTAGATTGATTGAAGTGGTATCAATTGATTTAAGATGAACTACTCTCTGAACCATTCAACTTGCGGTCGCCATCAATATCTAGTGAATCATTGTGCATTTATGGAGGCTGCTTATGGTAAGCTTTTGTCTATAGCAAGAGACACATTAAACATATTATGAATATATATAGAGAAAATTGTCCTAATCCGCTTTTCCACTTCTCTTGTTTGTTTGTTTTCACATCATAAACCATAGGACTGACATTGCGAAATCAAATCACACACAACGCCAAGCGATACGCATGATATGCACTAAGGGGCACCAGAGAGAAGTAAAGAAAACTATGGCCGCTGTGGTGTGCTACATGAATACAAAAGAGCCATCTTTATGGAAACTGGCACGGGGTGAAATGCCCAGGAATCTGTCCTATATGGATGGCAGTACTAAATCTACAAGTCTGACTCAGACAAGGTCGACTAGTTCTACTTTTACGAGGGCATTGTATCCCCAGGGCCTATTGGACGGACGACTTAATAAAATTTCCCCATTTTTATGCATGGCCGAGCATCTATATGCATCTATTTCCCGCGAACCAATTGGATTTGTCCAATAAATTAAGCGCATTTCGCGGCACGCAGGGTAAGGATTGGAGAGCGTTTCTGTGTTCGAGGTATTTTCCCGGGTTGCAGTTCCATGCATCCATCCAGACATGGAGCCCAGACTATAAATCCTGGGTTACATTTTGAGAATTATAATTTACAGTTAAGACACGGAAATAAAACAACAGCTGTTGTTATTGACCACACATCTCGTCTGTGGTTTATGAATGTTTGGTGCGAGAGTATGAGGTGACTGTGTGGTGTGAGATGGTGGTGTGTGAATGTATGGTTTGAGAATATGGTGTGACTGTGTGTTGTCAGAGCACTGTGGTGTGACATTTCGGTATAACATTGTATGAAAATTTGTATAACGATTTGATAACAGTATGGTGAGACTGAGTCTATTGAGACAGGTGGATGTGACAGAACAGTATGGTAATAGGGTGTCACAGTAGAGAGTGATAGTATGATATAACACTCTGGCTCGATAGTATTATATGACAGCTTGGTTGGGCAAAATGGTGTCATTGTATGGGTCTTTTATTGTGTCGTTGGATCATGTCAGTGTATGGTGTGACAGAACCTTACGATATATTTTCATGGTCCTCAAAATCATGAAAATGCCTCACAAATAGAAAATACTGAAGGAAGCTCAGCACCTTTTACAGATGGACTGCGGTCATTGCACGAGGTGTATTATCAGTTTAAGAATAGGAAATGTTGTTTGAGGTACTCGATCCTTGCTATCTCCATTCTTCCCTTCACTTCGCTCAACTTATAGAATATTCATATCTTACTCATGGTGTGCTTATTGTGAGTTAGATATTCTACCAACCTGCTATTCATACATATCTCTCTGAGGAATGATAAAATGTGGATGGCGACATACTGTATGCACAGAGGGATATTACGGAGAAGCAGTGAACCGGAACCAATGGCCCACCCGTTGGTAAATGATGCAAATGTCAGTCAACAGTCTTTTTTGTCGGATGTAATACCAAGCTTTCATGTAGTATTCGCGGTAAGCCTTAGAAATGCAATTTGGCAACAACATGTCTACAGGTAATTATGAATATATTTTTTTACTTGTTCATTGATTAAGGTCAATGGAGAAAAACAACAATATTTGAATAAATCCGGGAATAGGGGTATATGTAGGTGTAGTGCTATTTGATGCCCTATTAAAAGCCTACAGAATTATGTTTCCTCGTCCCATATCTGATGCAAACTTCGGATAGATTCTCTAATCGAGAGAGCCATGCAATTATGATCGTGCCAAGATTGTCCAAACCTCCTAAGACACCTCAGTCGAGAAACAGATTTGATCAGTAGTGTGGTGCCACAAAAAACAGGAAGTCTATATGTATGTAGAAGATGCTAGGGATGGTTTCGGCTTGCATGGCCGAAAGCCGAATACCTGTTTTGGTCAGCCCTAGCCAAGTGGCGATGTTTTCCCCAGTAATGACACCCGCATGACGATACAGTACAGGTCTGGGACAGGGGGGAAGGGAGGGGAGGACTTGAGGAGGGTGGGTTTTGGATAAATCCTACTTGAATCAGAACTAAATATCAAAAGGCCAAAAGATGGTATTTCTTACATATGACACAATGGAATTCATAATTGACAAGATACCGTCATACACACGGGTACCTCGTTTTATCAGGGGGCTTTCATCCTGGTCAAAACAGTAAGTTGATATTGTGCAATACCATCCTCGACTAATTTATGCATAAGGTTTGTCAACATATGCTTGCCTGGGAATTTATGTTGACCTGGCTTCTAATATATATTTAGCTATAATGTACTTATTGTTATAGTTAAAGATGCTAAATTGCATGTTGTGCAACATGGCCCCAAGAAAAGTCATTCTAAAAAGCAAGTGTTTTAACTGGAACAGTATCTTAATTGGAGATTGAGTTTGGTGATAAGCTGAGTCTGTTGATACTTGTGGTTGAAGTAGCGTATCACCTTAAGTGCGATACCTCCAACTGTTGCCGTTCTGCCTTGTTGTACGCAGTACCACAGACAGGTTATAAACACTGCAACCAGACCTAACATGGTCATACATACGCACAGCACTCCCTTAAAGGTGTACACAACTATATTGAATACTGTTAGCCCCTACAGCCCCCACCCCCTCACCTGACACAACTCCGGCTCCTCCAGGGTGTGTATAGAAAGGTAGATCCCTACAGGGGTAACTCTCCAAGTGCTAAAAGACGCGGCGTAGACTCCTCCTCTGGTGAGTTACCCTCCTGGTGATGTTGTACTTGCGTACTGGAGGAGGCAGGATCCCTCCAGGACTCAGACCAGTGCACAGCCGCCCTTTCAGCGGTCAGTGAGTCCCCTCCCGCCCGCCTGCCCTCCCGGAAGGCTGGCTGGCAGGTCTGGCTTGTTGGCTGGCTGGCACTGACACACCGACCACTGGCACCTCCTCGCCCGTTCTACGGCTCGTCTGTCCGTTCACCCCTTGTAGCAGTGCAGCGGGTCACGAGACAACCCCTCTGAAAGGCCTGCACCCCAACAGCTGATTCTACCCCGCCCCTCGCCGAGCGCCTTCCTTAGTGGGGGGTGCGTTCCTAGCACCGTTACTCCAGGGTGGTGTAGGGACGCATGCGTAGGTGTGTTGGTGGGGGTGGTGTTGAGTGAGTGTCAACTTGTATCGCACCAACCCCAGCGTTGATATGGCTCACTGATGATTACAATGATGGTGACAGAATAGACACACCCCTACACGTACCCTATGGCAGATTCCTGGCCGTCTATTGCAGTGTACATGTATGTATATTTATACATGTGTACAGCAGCAGAGTTGGATCCACGCTAGCGCCAATGTTTTTGTCGGGATCCAATTATGTACGGGATTAAAAAAACCACTAAGGCAAGGTAGCACCGACGCTCTATATACTTGTATATTAGTATAGAGTATATACTAACTGGTTACACTGTCCACCACAACGCGCGATGTGTAGGAGGATGCCGTTTGGATCATCCGTATGTGTATATGTTGGGGTGGAAGGGCGGGGGGTGCGTAAAGGAATCGGCGAGATCCAGAAAATATCCAAACGGAAGCCGAGACACGGTGTGATGTGGGCACTTACGTGAGGAGGACCGTCACGCTGTAGTAAATTTTGTCATGTGGTGGCAGCGCGAGGCGCGGCGTCACCCACAACAAGACCACACCACAGAAGGTCATAGGTCAGGGGGTGAGGTATCCAGGTCAAGGTCAACCTGTGGCTCGTGGATCCTCGCCTGGCGTCATGGGCGGAGTTTGTGAGGCGGGCGCTGAAGCAGAGGGTGGGAGGGTATTAAGGGTAGGGGGGGGGGGGGGGGCTTCAAAGAAGACTTTGTCTACTGTTTTCTGTTGGAGGCTGTTCAGCGGAGTGGGAATAACGTGTGTGATGGCAGGCGTTCAAATAGGAAGGTGGAGTGTGATGGATGAGAAAAGCAGGTAAAAACCAGGTAAGTGTATAGGAACCACATATACTATTCATCATGAGTGGAATGGTTAGCATGCCTGGAATTTATCATAACACAGATATGTGTGGGAAAATATCTAAAATCTAGGTACATAAATTCATAAAGGCTTTTGAAAATATAAGGGAAATGTAAGCACATGTTCTGGTAAAATTGTTAATAACGGTGAAAAAGTAACTACAAATATTATGATATGACGATGTTAAAATGTGCTAATATTAAACATAATGTTAAGTTACCAGACGAGATTAATAAAACAACAATTGGAGAACCGAATGAATGGAGAACATAGGTAAAATGGACTGTAGATGTATATTGAAAGAAAGTGAAAGAAAGAGAGCTTAGGTCGAATTTTCAAAAAAGATCTATAGGTACATGTGCGAACATGAATAAAAACAAAGAAAAAAGGAAATATTCCAGGAATGTCATCAATGGGAACGTTTATGTTGAGGTCTTGGTCAAAAAGAGGAAGAGATGCAACAACTGCCACTGTCGTACAATCTGAAGTATGTCTCACGATTGATAGTATTTTTCTTAATAGATGATTCTACTAAAGTCGATACGATTTATAAGGGCCAACAAGCTCTAATGTTCGATTTTATCGGATATCCTATTGCGGTAGGCCCAAATACATAATTAGAAGTAATTCGTGTTTGTATTAACTCAGGAATTCGAGATCACAATAATAGTCACATGTAATTTTCAATTATGCATGCATCGGAGGGATTATACTTCATAAGGCATTCATTAGGTGGCATAAAATATGTTATATTGTATGGATGAACCTCGTACGAGAGCTCAGTCTAATGCTTCAAACAAGAAGATATAAGTTGAATTTATCTAGACATATCCCACTACTTTTGGTGAAGAAATATGGAACTCATTACCAGAGTTGATGGGAGAACAGATGAGAGCGAGCGGCTTTTAAGAAATGACAAAGGAGTGCAAATACAATGTATAATGATTACCTCAGGTATATCTAATGTTCTTGATGTATAGTAAAATCATGATATATGAATGTTTGATTCTTACTGCATACACTCATATCCATCATCATTGCTCAATACCGTGCTTGTAAATATCCTTATGTTGAAACAATGTAATTGCCTATGGGAAATGACCCTCATGTAATTTCGGCGTTTCTTCTACGTATTTGAATTGGTGGGGACCACGCATTAGCTACGGATTTGGAACGTATTTGTTTGCTTTCCTTATCTCATGAATGTTAAACATCTTGCAGGAAACCTGCTTTGCAGAAGCCGTGTGTAACACATTGTAGATTTCCCTTTGTGCTTAATGAAAAAAGAAGCTCTCACTGAACGTCAGTAGTCCTGATTGACTGTACTGATATATTTCTATAAAAGCCAATTATGAATAGACTACTATCACTTATCACGAATCCCATAGCAACACGATGATATCCACAATATGCCACATATATCCCATCATCATGACAAATTAAAAATCAGCAAATATATACATTTGAAGCCAATCAGCGATTTCTGCATATCAAATATAACTGATTCTGTGCGACGTGAATATTGTTTCTGGACAGTAATGCACTGATGCAACAGAATCTGGCTCTCTGTATGGGAAATTCAGAAAGAATTGCCAGGTTCTGTGCGACGTGAATATTGTTTCTGGACAGTAATGCACTGATGCAACAGAATCTGGCTCTCTGTATGGGAAATTCAGAAAGAATTGCCAGGTGAAGGGTGGAGTTCCAGAGCACTACGACTAAATGCACTCTTGCAGACCGATTTCAAATTTGTTTGGCAAGGTTATTGCACAACAAATAGTGGGCAATCGCAGGTGATTATATAGCACAACTATGGCCCATGCATTCCCATGGAAACTAGGAAAGGTACAACAGACGAAAAAACACGATCTTCCTAATATTGCCTTGCCTATTAAATCCCGGAACAAGAACATACTGATACTATATATGGCCAAAGTCTCATGCAATACAAACATAACATACCCTTTGTTGTAACTTCAAGGGACTGTATGATTTCTACATTATATCTGAAATTCGTTAGCAAAGTTATACAATCTGTTAACTAGTGGTAAATGTTAGGGAAGAAACCATCTATACATACAAAGGGTTTAAGTGCATGGCATGGCCTGCTGTGTGCGGACGCGAGGCAGTCCTGGGCAGAAAGCAACGAATTAGTCTGAAGCCAGTGAAGAGACCACACTCGTGGCGCCATCTGAGGAAGGACGACGGAACCATGTTACTTTGGCCTCCCCTGAAGATGATCATTAACCCGCAACTCATCACTCTCTCAGCAGTCGTTTGGAAAAAGCCTTAATCCAAATAGAAGACTGAGTATGACAAATAGAGCTGAAGGCGTATCCGTCGGCTAGCGGCTTTATCCTTCTCTGTGTTGGACTGTGTCGTGGGAGGCTGGAAACGAGAATATAATTTACTAGTTTCCCTGGGCGCATGTATTCTCACTCTTCCGTTTTGCCCAGTGGCTGTTCGAAGGCTAATGAGGTCAAAATTGCTGTCGAGAAGTGATTAATTTCTTCCATAGAAGAGCGTAGCGGAAAGCCATTCCAGTATATTGGTCTAAAGTATAGAAATAATAATATATATGATCACTTTGATTGTATCGTCTGTTCCAGTTCTATACTCGCCTAAACGGGAAATAATCGCATGTTTTGATATTTATATTATTTTCCGGTTCTTTTCTCGCCTAAACGGAAAATAATCGCATGTTTTGATATCTATATTCTAATTCTGGGAGCGAACAAAATAGGTAAAGTATGAATCACTGAAACTAAAATGTATGAATCAAATGTAATTATTGGACAAGGAATGAACAGTAGGAGCACATACGATATCTTGGATTCTAGAAGGGGGCATGCATTGAGCAGCAACCTGGGAGATCTCCTGCATATTCCCCAACAGAACTCCCATTTTACGGGCCCTCTGGGGGCTTAGGGCTACGTATGTAAATGCATACCCTGGCCTACCGCGGTTGTTGCCCTCTAAGGGGGAGGGAGCTTGACCAGGGTAGACAGAGATGACATGGAGGAGAGGATCCTGTGGTACGGGGAGCAGAGGGTCAGGGTGGACACTGCTCGGGGTAAAGTAGCCACGCCAGAGAGTGAGCTATAGTGTTGTATCGCTGTTGCGCTGCTGGTCTTAGGATATGATTGGCGGAGGGCGCAGTACTCGAGTGAATGTGGAAGCAGAATTGATATTTAGTAGCCGTTGTGTTGTGTATAAGAATGGTGACTAGTTCTGGGATAGTGTATGTGGCAATGTAGTAGACATCCATCAGTTATTGGATGATAAATGAGGGAATACAACGGACAGTTATCAGGGATTGGATGGTGCGTGAGGTAGGAGACTGGTCAGTCACATAATATTGGAACTATCGGTATTGGGCGGATCTCAATGTGAGAGAATCCCCCCAGTTAATCATAAAAGTGCAAGTACGGCATCAAGGAATATAATTCATAGGTTCTCTAGATTCTGCACACATCTGCACCATTTGGGGTGTCGGGGGGGGGGGGGAGGGGAGATGGGGGGATGAGATTCGACCTATATTGGAAGTATCTTGGAGTAGATGGGGTGAGACACTATCAAGAGTGATAGGAGATAAATGATAAGGCCGAGGATGTATGTCAAACCAGATAAGAGGGGTATATTTTAGGGACTGCTGGAGCCAATAGAGAGGGCGAAACGGCAGAGATTGTAGAAATAAAATAGAGTTTGTAGTGATATTTCGGAGGTACAGTTGAGGTGGTTTGTAAGTGGATAGAGGAAAATAAATAGTAATGAGGGATGAACGTGTGTGATTTAGAATGTGAAAGGCTATGAGGAGAGAGAGCAGGGGACTGGATAAAAGGTGGTGTAGCAGACAGCGCTGAGGTACGGTAAGACGAAGGGGTGGGGGAGGAACTCAATCTGCATGACCAGGCCAATCACTTCCAGCTAACCGTCTCCACGTCACGCCCGGGAACTGGCAGTGTTATAATGACAACTCCAGGGTCCTGAATGCTATGGGGTGCTCAGTGTTATCATGACACCCACCTACAAGGTCCTGGTTGCTATGGGATGCCCATTGTTATCATAGCATCTGCCAGTGTCCTATATGCTAGCGGTGCCCTATTTCATTTTGACACATTCTGCCCCAAGATGCTGTGGGGGTAAAAGAGCTTGAACTACATGTATTTATTTTCATGATGATACCTCATAACTGTCCATTGTACTATGATATCCCATGTTATGGCAAGTCACTTCAGAAAGAAAGGGTGAGCCTGGTTGAGAAAACAGTCGGCAGTAGACCTATTTGAATGCTGTACTCGAAGAATGTTGTCGGCGGCTTGTAAAAGACTGAAGCAGAAATATGTGTTCATAATAGGGCATGAGGTCCCTTGTGCACAACGTAGTGCGTGAGAAGATCAGCGGTTATTTCTTTTTTTCTTTGATAATCTAAATTTTCAATGCTGAATGATAATTACAATATAACTGGTTTAAGATAATAGCGGTCGTAGTCTCCTCGGCTTAGGCTCTGCGCTTATATCCTCGCATTCGTTCGGATATTACTATACTTTACCTTGAAGATAACAGCCGTTTGTATCTGAAACCAGTTAATACTGTGTATTTACTTCTGATCTGTTGGGAAAAGCTTGAATATAGGTGGCACGTGAACAGTAAGTAAAGACTTAAAAGATTGCTGTTACAGATGTAATTAAAAGTGAGTTATCGTTTACCGTTGGCAACAGGCACCCCAGGAAACCTAGCCATAGCATAAGTTATATTGGAATGGGTTATTGCAGAGAGGCGCTCCCATCTGATATAGCTTGGCAGACAGGATATGTCCTAACTGTCCCCTCCTACACATCCATCCGCAGTGAACTGATATATGTCTTCACATCTTTACGACATCAGGCCAAACCGAGATCGGAATGTTTGTCAGAAATCGTGAAAAAGTTTACATTACTCTCACGTAACTCAAAGAAATATTTCTATAGCCAATACTCTAGAGTAGGCAAAGTCGTGTGGTACCAATTATTTCATGTAAATTATATATCACTCCGATTCATTATATAGATTATAAGTTAGTGCTGTGATGTTGTGAACGATCGTGACCACTTGAACTCACGACTATTTCGATATTCATAATGCAATGATCGGAGCTACATTTAGTGTGTCATGAAAAAAGAAACTTGATGAGTTTTGTCCCCACTTTTTCTGTCAAATTTAAGATCTTGTGAAATAAACATATAATGATTTTTCTTTTTTACAGCGCAGTGTTTATGGAACATTCCATTTCCTCAAATCATCCATCTCATTTTGGTGTGGTTCTTGTAGCATTACAATTTAACACGGTAGAGTTACAGATTATCAACACATGGTCTAATATACTTGCTCCGCATATTATTCTGAATTTCTATTCCTTCTTCAAACCGTGAAGGTTCCTATCATCCATGGCTTAGAGTAGTAGGGACTAGAAATAGAAATAACTGACATACTGTTTACTAGCACACCACTGAAGCATATAGTTTATCTGCTCTGTTACTGTCCTTCCTACCTGTTTAGAGAAGGTGAGAATTCTAATTTGAATAAAACATAAAAAATGAGGAGATTAGAGTAGGAGAGCAATTATGAGGTTAATCTTCGTTTCTAGATATATATGATAATGGTCTCATAGTCCTGGCCAATCTCAACATACTCCGGCAGTACATGCAACTATGTTTCAAAGGTAGAGTCAATCAATATACCTCCTTCCATGGAGTATGATCCCAAAAGATGTGTTCGAAGACTATTCGTTATCGCGGAGTAAATATTCCAGAATAATAGCGGATTTCGTTCTTCCATCTAAATCCAGGCAGATAATCTGTGTCTCGAGCTAATTGCGGACGTGAACCAAGCTAATCTTAGCCTTAATATTTCATCGTTACAAGCACCATGTATCCGGTTGGAGAGTGGTTATTGTAGTGATCTCTGCCCACTTACTAACACCACTGCGGATATCAGGTGCTACCGCCCATATCGTTCTTATACACCAAACCCCTCACTAAATGGCGATTGATGGTTTTCGAGATACAATAACACAAAAAAGCTTCGTTTCCATTATAACAAAAACCGTTATCTCTATTGATGTACACTAAACCATGTTTTTTATCCGAAAGGTATTACAATTTCAATATTCTTGATATATAAGTCTCTGCCAAGGTGCTTCTTCTTCAAACTGTAGCGGCATTGGGAGCCGCGATAAACCTGGGGATCGTTTAATTTTGAGGCGTCTTGGGGGATGACAGTGCGGACGACAGGGACCTCCATCGACGACAATTCCGGCGAGAGCTCATCTAACGCGTTTGATCATCCCTGTCGTCCATGGGAAGTGGAATGCTCAGTGATAGTCTCGTTTGAGTGACCCTGATCCTGTTTTAGGACAGAATACATCAACCAAGACAGTCTGGCGGAGACTTGAACGAGAATTTCCAAACAATGCAGGTGGCGCCCAGTAGTGGTCTTTTTATTAACTAATTTCTTTATTTGTAATTATAAATGAATCTCGCTAAATATTTCAGATTTTCTCGATTTCCTGTTTGTATTCTGACTCCATAACAAACATGTATCCGTAGGTTTAAACGGAGAGATTGAGCTGTTCTTGTTGTGTTGATTCTCCCAGGATACCCCAGGGGGTGTCACCAGTCAGGAGAGGTCCAGGACGCTTTTCATGAGATATCATTCTCCCACGATATATTATTAAACCAAATTGGACGAGATCTCGTGGATGGTCGGCCACAACTGTCCTTCCCCACAATGAATCAAATCATCAAAACAAAACCCTCATAGCACGTCTCCTCTGACCTTCAAGTATCGTTGGGATGGATAATTTAACGGGTCTATACTAGAAATGTCTCGAGGGCCCGGCATTTTAAGAATTTTCCCACTCAGAACAGATACTACTTGTACAATAAATGATTTTTGCAAATATCGAAATTACCTTCAATTTAATTAGGATAGAAAACAGCATTGCTTATCTGCATTTCACGCGAAAGAAATTATATGCCCATATATATGTCAGGAGTGACTGATAAAGATTTCCCCTAAGTATTTCCCAATATTGATTTTAGTTTCGGCCCTGGTTCCCCCTTCTATTAGCAATTGTTTTGGTTAATGGATACAATATTAGTATACTACAGCCAGCGCCCCCCTCCACCTACACGAATCGGGCTCATTGATTTCAATACACCAGACGGAGGAAAATCCAATGTGAAACTCGCTCTACATCTTGATTGACCAAGAAGCGAGCATTCTAGTGGCTACAATAGTACGCAGGGATGCCTCCAAGGGATGGAAACAGCCTATCTTGGCGATAATCAGTGGGTCCAGATAGAACTAGGTTCTATTGCCATATTCATACGTGGCGATGGTGGTAGGAGGAACACACCCTGCCAGAGCGGGGTCTGTGACTGCTGTCACGGCAAGTATGAACTGGTGGGAGATCTGCTGTCCCCATTGGAATCATGTGAGACTTTTGCTGGTGTTTTTACGTTTTGATTTCCAAGTATCAAGAGTAGGTAATTCACAGTACAGAAGATATAACTACTACATTATCCAGAGTATACTTATGTAGAACTATATCGAGAATTATATCAATAGACACCACTCCACGAGTTCGGATGCACCGCAATTGTCATTAAGGAGAAGCCAATGACGATTATAGCTTATCCAAACGAGTGGAGTATTGTTCAATTTACGATTAGACTGCAGTTCTGGATTTATCTTACCCCTTTAATGGACATCAGAATAGCAACACGATATCAGAATAATTTAAATTACTATGCAAATTTAGGATTTTTACTGGTGGTGTCCTCTGGTAAGCGATTGCAACAACTGTGACCTTGACCCCTGGCATGTTTACTAAGTGATTATTCGAAGGTAGGTGGTGTATTGAGACAAATAAAGGTTGTGTATCATGGTTATTTTGAAAAGGAACACAACTCTAACTGTAGTTATGTCATGTTACAGTCTACAAGATCATAACTGCCGACTTTGGGTGGGATTGCGATCGGGTGAAATCAGAAACTTTTTTGGGTACTATCGGCTGGGTGACAAAGTCGGAACAGATGTCCCCATATGCTTTCAGTGTGAAGATTCCAGGCCTGTATTCAGCATGCCTTACCAATAATCAGCAAAATATTGTTGCCGATTCTGCCAGGCTCAGGCTGACGATCATGAAAGGCTTGTCGTCTAGATGGAACAGCCCTTAATGGAGGATACAGACCGATCCCCACCAGAAATTTTATCCAACTGTAAGGAAATCCGAGTTCCTAGTGGAGACTTGGAATTAACCTGTTAAGCCACATCCAGCCACCAGCTATCTGGGCTAATGACTCCAGCTTCCACTATTGCCATCATTACATCCACAGCCTACGGCCGTCTCCCAGCAACATAAAACGTTGCTCAATATCACCCACACGCTAACTGTTGGAGTACGGAGGATAAAAACCAGTATGTATATGAATCTTCTGTGTTCAGTACTTATGTTTACATATGGGTAATGCATCTGGTGACTTAAATCAAAACGTTGCCATCGGAAGAAGTTTGAGGAGGAATGGTGCATTGAGGCATCAACTGTCCCAGGGCGAATGATGCCTTGAAGCGTCAACTGGACCAAAGTGAATGATGCCTTGAGGCATCATTTCTAAAAAAAAGTGCAAATACGTTTTTCATTGAAATAATAGAGCAATATTGACTATATTTTCACTGTATCAGATCACGTGATTAAACACTCAAATTATGGGACTTCATGATCATGTGCTCCTCCCCAGGCGGTATTAAAGTGCTACGAGCACCCATCTTTAAGGGGGTAGGTCGTATGCAGGCACCAGTCCTTAAAGGGTTAAATACACATTATGAATAACACATACAGGTAGAACGTTCACTGGTATCGACTATACACTATCTGCACAGTACGAGTTATCTGCCCCATGTGCAGTATCTGCAGGACGGCACCGCTATCTCCCGACCATCAGCTGGTAATCCTCCCGCATCGGAACGGAAAGCGGCGCGCTGTGAATTATTGACATTACCCCTACCCTGGATAAAAGGAGAGAAGCAGGGGCTTGGGAACATAAAATTTTATTGAATTTTATATGTGTAAAATTTTATGCCGACCTTATTGGACGACATATGAATATGATATTAATATGAGTAATAAGGTAAATGTAATTGACAAATGGAGTAATAGTCAATTATGATAAGAAAATATGGTTAATTGACAAATGGAGTAATAGTCAATTATGATAAGAAAATGGTATACAATATAAATGTAAATTGTACGTGATACAATACATGACAAATTGTATATTGTAAATAAAAATGGCCTACGTGAGTAGGAGAAGTATGAAAAGGGGGGGGCCTACGTGAGTAGGAAAAAGTAGTGAGGTTGAGGGTGGGTGGGACGAGAAAGACTGGAGTAGGTGTGTACTGCAGTACAGCTGGAGAAGAAGTGAGACCGGGACCGGTGGCTTGGCCGCGCTCGTGACTGCGCAGTACGTGTGAGAGCCGCTAGGGGGCAGGAGGGGCGCTCGTGTCGCGCGAGAGGGGGGAACACCAGGGGGAGCAATGACCACCCCTGACCAACGGCCATGGGTCACCCATTACCCCTACCCTGGATAAAAGGAGAGAAGCAGGGGCTTGGGAACATAAAATTTTATTGAATTTTATATGTGTAAAATTTTATGCCGACCTTATTGGACGACATATGAATATGATATTAATATGAGTAATAAGGTAAATGTAATTGACAAATGGAGTAATAGTCAATTATGATAAGAAAATATGGTTAATTGACAAATGGAGTAATAGTCAATTATGATAAGAAAATGGTATACAATATAAATGTAAATTGTACGTGATACAATACATGACAAATTGTATATTGTAAATAAAAATGCCAAAGATCCATTAAACAAGGAGAGGGTGGGAGGGAGTAATTTAAGAGTTTTTGTTGAGTAGTGATAGTACCAACGCCCGGTTGACAGATTCGGCGTCATTGTTCGTAATGTACGTCCTATGGGCGTTGGACCTCCAGCCGCCATACCTCTGGATGGAGAGTTCCGGCATACCGGCGTGGTATGCCTGTGTCGCTGCGGCCTTGCGAAGTCCATGCAGCGTAAAGGTAGGCGGCTGTTGGGCTACATGTAGGAGGGCTTTCCACTCTTTAGTGAGGATCCTGGTCGTAACGGTCGCCCCGTGTACGTGCTGGAGGAACGGGTCCTCGGGGCTGGCCGTAGGGGACGCCACCAGCATCTTGCGTGTAGCACGTACTGGGCAGAACCGTGGATCGGGTGACTCCTGCAGCGTGACCGTTTTCTCCTCCCCCACGTGCTGCATGTTTTTGGCGGCCTTCACCCGGACGGTCACGTGTCGACGGCCAACGACCACATCCCGGCGCGACAGGTGTCGTGCCGCGTCGTACCTCGAGGCCGTCGGGGGCGCTACTTCGCTCTGCCTCAGAGCCGCGTAGTAGATGATCAAGATAGCGGCCCGTAGAGCGAGGTGAATTGGTGAGTCCGTAAGGGCCGCGAGGACGGCTCGGATCACGGCCAACGGCACTGGAGGTTTCACGTTGGGCTGATACGTCTTGTTCCGCCGCATCGCCTCGAGGGCCCGCCTGATCCGGAAGTCCTCCGTGGGTGCGACATCCCCTCCCGTCAGTCGCAGGTGCGACCGCACGTGTGAGAGGTGATTCGCGACCGTGGCCGGCGAGGGGGCGTGGTCCGCGACGTATTCGAGGTACGCCGTGGTAAAGCTCACCGTGGGCCTCTGCGGGTCGGCCCCCATCCGCCGGCAGAACGCGAGGTAGGTCGCGACGGCGCTCCGCTGGTTCGCGACCGTTCCGGGGGCACGTGCCTCTGATTGGCGAGCAGATGCCCTCGTCTGGAGACAGCGTAGCGCCGGATCTGCACACGAGACGTAATACAGGAATAAAAGTCGCGTGAGTACAGGGGGTAACTTTAGTGAGGGAATGAAATTTGGTGAAGGTGGCCGCTTTGTCAAATTCCCTCGAGGTCAGGTGAGCACGGCTGAGGGCATCCGCCACGGTGTTAAGTACCCCCGGCACGTGCGTGTATATGAAATCGATCTGCAATTTTGCCTGTACCATCCAGGCCTGACGGGCACACTCCGCAAGGACTGAGTTCCTTGCCCGTCCGGATGTGAGTGCCTGGACGGTGCCCAGGTTGTCACAGAAGACTTCTACCCACGTGCCTCGATCCCGGTCGGTGAGGAAGGTATTCATCGCGAATATGGTGTTGAGTGCCTCGAGCTCGGCGATACAGTCGACGGGGTCGCTGACAGGGCACACCTGCCCGGAGTACGAGTACTTCCCGTCTGTACCTCCGATGCCCGAGAGGCACGCATCGACGATGATACACTTGGTAGGCGGGCCGCGAGGTATGAGGGCGTGGCCGTTCCAGCCCTCAGCGAAGCGGAGGAACCATTGCAAGTCCTGCCGCATGTCGGCGTTGATATTGACGTAGAAGCCGGACATCCTCCGTAGGGCCTCGAGCAATTTACTCACGAACGGCCGGGCCGGCCGTATGCACTTCGACACGTGAAGTATTTTGCCGAGGACCGACTGGAGTTGGCGTTTCGTCAGTGATCGTTTAGCGGCGACCGCCCTAACGTGCGCCCGTACGTCCAGCAGCTTGTCCTCGGGGATGGTGAGCGACATCTCCGGGGCATTGATGACGATGCCCAGCCACGTAACGACCGGCGCCGGGGTCTGTGCCTTCTCTCGTGCCTCCGGGAGCCCGAGTTCTTTGAAAAGCGCACGGGCAATGTTAAAGTCGTCGGTCGCCTTGGCCCGGCTCGGGGACAGGATGATCAGGTCGTCCAGGTACATACATGCCTCGACCCCCTTCCGGCCGAGGATACCCACGATGCAGTCTGCCACGCACTGCATGTGGTACGAGGAGGCACGGGCACCAAACGGCATGGCCGTGTCACAGAAGTACCCGTCCTCCCATGCAAAGCATAACAACGGCCAGTCGAGGGGGTCGCACCTGAAATTCTTATATGCCCTGGCGATGTCGATGGTGGACATATAGCTACCGGGCCCGGAGGCCACCAGGCGGCCGACGAAACTGTCGACGGTCGGGAGGCAGTGGTCGCGCTCCTGCCCGTAGACTGAGTTTTTTATGATGTACCCATTTACACTTTGCTCCTTAGGGTACGTCATATCCGTAATGACACGACGGTCGTTGGAGGCCCGTTTTTCGCGTGTCATTAACGGCGACACGTGGCACCAGGGTGAGAACGGGGGTTCCTGGAATGGTCCCAGTAGGTTACTGTGCCCGCCTTCTTTCTGGATGAACTTTCTGATCTGCTCTGGGTACCCCGTGGCACTGGGGTGGTTGGGTACCCCTCGGGTGTCGCTGGTCGGGCCGATGTACCCCAGAGGGAACCCGTAGCGCACGAAGTCCAGTAGCTCCCTCCCCTCCGGTGCGTCCCCGAGGTAACGTACCCAGGCCGGTACGTTGAGATCGGAGGGGAGCTCTATCCGTGCCCCCAGCGCGTTTGGGAGCCCGGTTCGCCGCACCTCCGAGTAGATGTAGGCGTGTCCCGGCGGCCCGGGCCCGGCGAAGTCCGGCCAGTGGGCCCGCCTGTGGTCCGCGAACGCCCCGGGGTCCGTCCGGAGGCCGGGGGAGGGGACACCGGTCTCGCAGACCTCCCTAATGGCCGAGAAGTCTGGTGAAGCGGTTGTGTCCATATCCTCCCGGGGCAATTGCCGAGGCAATTGCTCGCTGTACACGCTATCACCGATAATACTGGGAGTGGATTCAGTGTGCGTGTCGTAAGCGTCCTTTGTGTTGGCCACGTGCCCGGCGGGAGGTGTTGTTGACACGTGGGGTGTTGCGTCACCCCTGCTGCACCCTTTGATCGTTAAGCCCCCCTTCCGCTGTGGTGCGCACGTACTGGGCGGGGGGGGCGAGCGACGCGCCTCGCTCACTCGCGGGGCGCGTCCGGTCCGTTTTTTGAACTCTGTTGTGGGAGTGCTTTGGTGTCGGCGGCGCGAGCCGAGTGTCCGGCGTGGTGCATCCGGTGTGGTGTGGGTGTCGGTGTGGGCACAGTACTGTCGTACCCCACGCCGTACGACAGCTTGCGGTTACAGGCGTGGATGGAGTGTGTGCACATCCTGCCGACCGAGTCGCAGAAGGAGCACACATGTAACCATTTAATTCCCCGCTCCTGGTGGCCGTTTCGCTGCCGACACCCTCTCTCCGAGTTGTATGCCCGGCATGGGAGCTCATGCCCTCCGGACTTTTCTCCTCCTTGACTCGCACCGTTCCCAGCCGTAGGCGTCATGGCCAGACGAACCCGTTCATCCTGGATTCGTACATGATCCGACCAATAAATACGTCCCGCCTCCACCTGGTCAAAAATGAAGTTGGACCAACGGCGCACGCCGGCCCACGGCCGTGCCTGCGCGTCCACGGAGACCTGGTGGAGGTGACGATACATGTCCTTACGGTCACACTCCTGGGTAGCACGGTCGTCCTCCATGAGTGCCAGGAAAGCACTGATGTACTCGAGGGGGCCCAGCGTACCCCTGACCTCGAGTTTCTGACTGAGGGTATATATGCCCTCACGGTCCACAAACATGAACGGCTTGGAAATCAAACGAGAGGTGGTCAAATCTGAGGCCAACTTACCAGCCGTTCTCTCATGTCGTAGGGCCTCACGGTCGAGCTCCCTTTGTAGCAAATCCTCCGGCATGTACTGCTCCCGCAGCTGCCTCGGGGGTGGTAGCCGTGCGGTCTGCTCGTGCGCCCATTCCCTGGTCCGGGCCTCCACGGCTGTCGGTTCCGTCGGCGGCCTCGACCTCGAAGCCCGGGACGAGGATCGTTGGCGAGACATTCTGTTGATTGCCTCCATCATGGTATCCATCTTGTTCTCCAGGGCGGTCATCCTCGAGGACTTAACGGTCGACCCGTTGTCGGAGACCGACGCCACGTGGTCCGTGCCGGTCTGTCTGGAGTCTGAGACCGTACCTTCGATGTCTGGTCCTTGGGACGGTCCAGCGACGGGATTACTTCGCGTATTCGGGGGACCCATGTTGAACTCTTCTCCTCACTCGTGATGCGTGTTCCTCGTGATTGAATGGACGTGCCGGCCCGTACTCGTGGAGTATGAGGCTGCGAGCACGTGGCCAAAAAGACGAGAAAGACTGGAGTAGGTGTGTACTGCAGTACAGCTGGAGAAGAAGTGAGACCGGGACCGGTGGCTTGGCCGCGCTCGTGACTGCGCAGTACGTGTGAGAGCCGCTAGGGGGCAGGAGGGGCGCTCGTGTCGCGCGAGAGGGGGGAACACCAGGGGGAGCAATGACCACCCCTGACCAACGGCCATGGGTCACCAATTCGGCGTTAGCGCGAGGCCCGGCCAAACTGAAATGTGGATGGCAAATAAACACATCCAATCACGCTTATGATTTGTTTTTACATTTCCGACTATTTCAACTTTTTAATTTCCGAGGGAGGAGATTGAGGCTATGTCATTAATGCAGATACAACGAGGCATGGCTGGACCAGATTGGTGATTTAATCCAAAATGCACGGGAACGTTTCATATTCATCCGCCAAGACCAGACTGTATTCAATACCAGTCGGGTTGGGTTCAATTGGTCTCAGGACCTACTACATTGGTCTGGTCAGGGCTGGACTTGTTGTAGATTGTTCCTGATCTGACTTTATATTATTCTAGCCCCCACCCCAAGCTACACCTAAAAGATAACCAAAGGGCCTGGAAATAATTTATATTTTTACAATTAATTGATAAACGTGAAATCGATATCATTGGTGAAAAAAAGATACATAGAATCAAATTACATTATGATGTATGGTGTACAGATGGCGAAGGAGTTGTTGTGTGAGGTACAGGTCAGAGGTAAAGGTTGCTGTAGTGCGCGTGCAGAAGGATGAAGGGTATAGTTGCATGTTTCAATTTCATTCTGTCGCTCTTGAAACACGTTTTTACCCTATGAAATTGAGCACGTTTCCAACATATGAGATATTGGTTTAATGTAGAACATTCACAAGTCTATTACTCTGTCGACCTCACTTTACTGCTATTGCCCGGACGCCTTTTAACCACATTTGCACTATTGATTTGTTTGATGACTTCCTTCCTCCAACCTCACACTTTCTTGCTTAGCACAAAGTTATACTGTCATTAATACTGGTTTCTTTTCCAAATGTATTTGGGTATACCAAACTGTTACAGAATCCCTGAGCTTTCCCTGCTCTAATGAAATAAATGCACTTGTATTAAGAGATTTCACGAAATAAGGAGAGCGGTGTTCATTCCAAGAAAACCCACTAAAAAGAAACAAGCCCAGTCAATGTATATAGAGATCAATATTTCTATCCTACCCATCCACTTCCAACCGAATATAAACTCTCGGCCTACCCTATATTGCATACTAATAAATCTCCACTGAACTTGCATGACGCTGTGTTGGCATTAATGGAATTCGACACCTCTCCGCCTCTCGTTGTTACATTACATCGTTGAAGTGACAATTATGAATTTATGTCAGCCATGTACAGGAGCAATACACACACTACATGTTCCTGTAATTGGGTATTAAGGACATATTAAGTTTGTTAGAGATGGGGGAAGTTGGAGCAATTCATCACTTGGTCTGTGAGTAGTAGCACGCCACCGAGCAGCTCGTCACGTCGTATTAGGCACCTTGTTGTGCATGTAAATTGAGGTACTCGTATGCACCAGTCACGCACTCTGCCAGTTATCTCCAACTTGTTATTTATCCTATTATTATGCTAATATACGAGGACAATTCAAAATGACTTATAGCTGATTTGTATCTTTTACTTTTATTTTGCTCCAACCTAATGCCAGCTTCTATGATACTCTTGTAAAGCTGAGATGCTTTAATTAAAGACAAATGATACTATGGTCTCCCCTACAGTATTGGGGTACCCACAACCACAGGTAGCAGGTACCAACACCACAGGGAAATCATCTTTCTATACTAATATACAAAGGAACACGAAAGAAAAGAATAACCCAATGCTCTATAAAATAATCATTTTTCATAATGCAATTCATAATGTTCTCAAAATGTTCATAACATGGATGACACCAAAAATTGATTTCTTCACTAAGGGTAGGTATACTAAAATATTGATTTAGATTTAGATTAAATTTGAGACGTGGCTACGTCCTTCCCCCTAAGCGATGCTACCTTGAATGACAAGTTAGATTTAGGTAAAAGTTTTTTAGAAACATGACAAATTAGATTTAATTAGGTCACATGTATATATATATATATATATATATATATATATATATATATATATATATATATATATATATATATATATTGGGACTAACCTGTGGCCTCGTCTCTCTAAACCTGTTGCTAACACCTGTGTGAGGATGGCCCGTTACAGGTCGACACTTAACGGCCTCTTTGGTGATGAGGCGGGGATCGTGTTTTAAATTTTAAATATAACTGCCCGTTTGGTGCACTGGGGCACGCCATTACAGCCCGTATAGTAATTGGTCGTGTGTGCAACGGGCTGCTCTGTTAAGTCCCTGAACAACTCATCTTGCTCACCATACCCCTTCTCCGTGGAGAAGCTCATGTTACTGCTGTCAGAACACCATATTCACCGAGAACCACATCATGTTGCTCTTTCCACATCTTTGAAAAGTACAGAGTACCATTCCAATCCCACCGTATGCCACCGCTGACCAACCTACTACGCTACCCTACTCACACTCTCCCTATAGAGCAACTTACTTTGATACCTTCTCCACATCCTTTCAAAGAACAGCTCACCGTTCTACTCTCACAATACCCTTTATAAGAGCAGCTGATCCTTTCACTCTCACCGCAGCCCGTCTTCTACGAAGCACTTAATCAACACTACAGAGCCCCTAAAGACCACAGTAACATACTACCCATACCACCTTCCCCGTCTTGAGATCAACTCAACGTGTCAGAGGCCTACTCACCACAATTGTCTTCTGTTGGACAAAGTTCAGTATTCTGCGCTCGGTACTTTCTCTATTCTGAGAAGCTGGGCTTCAAGTGAGTGAAACGTATCCGTTCCCTTGAATCCATAACAATTTAAGGGCAATAGATGGCATCACTACCACAACACTCGAAGTATATAATATACTAAACCTCCATCTTATCGTTATACTATCAGCCATGTCTGACATTCTCAATCAGTACTGTCCAGTACAACCTCTGTGAAAATGATGAAATGCTGTATGATGCTTGTATGAAACAAACCATTGATATGGTATCTTTCAAGAGTATATGAATCATAAAGTAATCATTTAAAGAGTTGCATGTATCGTGGAATTATGAAGCAGAGAAAGAGAAACCTCTGATTTCCTACCATATAATGTCCGACAGAAACTCACTTACACCCTTTCATAAGTATAATAGTGTGTTTGTTATATGACTTCTGGTACAAGATAATTCATCGTCCCTCCCCCCCAATTTATTCTTTCTTCTTTTCACAAAAAAAGAAAGAAAAAAAAGCTCGCACTGATGGCTCCTCTGATATGAGAGTAAGGTCACTCGGTGAGAGAGCTGTGTCCAGGCAGTCGGTGGGTGTATTCTATACTGTCTGGGAGCCCATTGATTGTAGGACTCGATCTGACAATCTGTCTCTCTAAATGACTGCAAACTGGATAAACAGACCCGCCTCACCACTTCCAGGCACCCTACAAAATGATGGGACCCTGTCTGCGTCAACGTCACTATCTCCACCACCGACTAGGTCGCTGCTTACATCACCCGCTACGTCATTAGGCGGCGCAGAATTTAAACTCGAGAGGAATCTGTGTCTCAGGAATACTCACCAGTATCTTATTACGAAGACTTACTTTGAGAAATATAAGAGAGAGTGTGCTTTTGGAAGTGGCTGATAGCTATTTATAAGCACCTTTCGGTTCTGATGGAAAAGAAGGACTAGAAGACGCAGAAGTAATTCAGAAGACCACTTCCACGAACCCATATCTTTGCATTGGAATAATCGTCTGGGTGCTGACGTTCTGACTTATTTATAGATAAAGAGGTTCTTTGGATTCCAGGTGTCGCCGTCACCTGACACACAAGTCTAGTAACGATGGTAACGAGATAATATGACATCGTTCTCGACATTTTCCTCACCTTACAGGTGCAAGAAAAGTATAATACCTGTCGTGCAAAATACCATCCCTCTCGTGAACCATTCAGCATCCTAAACTTGATTAATTTCGGAATAATCTTCTGCAGCACTCCTGGTAAACAGAGAGGGGATCGATATTTTAGAAAGTAGAGTTTAAATAAGTAAGGGTGAAAGAGAAGAAAGAAGTATTTATGGTTATGGGTATTTTTAGGGAGGTAGTCCTGAGTTTGGGAGATCAATGACCCGGAATATTGCCATACAAGACAAGACAAATAACGTTATTCATGCAGTTCCCTGACACATTGGCGTCACGGACCGAAATAATGTTTACCGACTTTCATTTGACAGCATTTATAAATCCAGTTGCAAGGCATGCCTCAACGTTTACAACAAATTACAAAATACGTATCATTTTTAAAAACAGATTTTATCCATGAAACAACCATTCTTATTCAAGTATGCAGGAAACGATCGTATCTCGAGCAACTTAAAATTTTGATTAATTCGTAAAGCAAATTCTTTTCTTGATTTTATTGCAAAATTTAAAGATGTGATTATCTT
This sequence comes from Alentia gelatinosa, assembly GCA_950022655.1. NCBI lineage: Eukaryota > Metazoa > Annelida > Polychaeta > Phyllodocida > Polynoidae > Alentia > Alentia gelatinosa. Next base: position 52,335,142 of record OX465579.1, on the reverse strand, counting down.
TATAGGAATGTATCGATGCAGCAGGTAAATCAGCGAAACCACAAGAATATATTCCAGAGAATAGGTCGCTGCTCAAAAGTCTCTGGCACCACAATAATCAAACACATATTACATAAACTTTCATTGCAAATTACTCTACTTGGTAATTACTGAGTCAGATTTGAGAAGGTTCCAGCAAACAGTCTTTTCTATATAGGGGTATACAATAATATGCACTTTAATCGGCAATACAGCTGTAGTGTTTCAGGAATCGAAATATGTTTGAATCGGAATCAGTATTTCCAACCTTGACTGCTGCGACATCGCTTAACTCAACCACTTTGTTGTAGGCAATAGCAGATACATTGATGGAGCATGGACAATTGTCTTCCATATTCAAGTCATACATTCTGAATTGAAAAGGATGCTGGAAAAGGTTGCTCACTGGAGTCCCGTGTTGCTTCTCGTTATACTTATGTTCACAGTCGGTATAGAAAGCACTCAGAATACCAATATGCGGATTGCGTGTCAGTTTAAACCAAACTATTTAAACCTTTCTAATTCTCAGCATTATTTAGATACTAAGAGTTTTGAAATATTGTTACATTTAGATTACAAATGCTGAGAGAAGGAAGCCTGAAGGAGGCAGATGACATTGTAAGTGGTGTGAGGGTCTGGGATTTAGGCAGTAGTCTGCAGGGATCAATTTAATCCACTATCATCCGATGCTTCATTCATTACTGGTGGCGTGTTCTGTGCTCTAAAACCATCAATCACTTTACTCTCTGAGGAAATGGTAGTCACCACACCCTGACTGACCCCCAACTCCTCACATCATGCCAGGCTTGGACTAACTTGGCAAGGACTTCTCTTTGCTCATGACGTCTTCACCATGTACGTATGGACAGGGGCCTGCTAATCTACCAGTAGTGTATTTACCCGACACATGCAGAAACTACTGAAACCGTCTCTACCCTATATGAGTAGGGAGGGCCTGTTAATCTACCGATGGTATCTTCACCTTATACATGTAGGCTGGGAGGCCATGATAATCTGTCGATAGTGCCTCTACCCTGTATGTGTAGGTAAGGTCCTGCATGCTATTGTGCTGAAGGTGTATCTATGATATATTTGTCAGCGAGGTCCTGCTAATCTATGATATAAATGAAGGCAAGGTCCTGCTTAAAGCAACATTTTTACCGTATGCAGGTGGTCCTAATTGAAGTATTTACTACTTATTTTCATCGATTTTGAATGTGAACCTAAGGGGCCTTGTAGGATGGAAACTGAAACTCGTGTGGTGAAACCCACAACATTGACTGTAATGGGTTAATTCTGCTACTCCATCATAAAGAAGATTGAATGGAATACTGCATCTTCTACTATTTCAACTACCACACTAATCTACCCATATGATTTTGGAGGGTCAACTTTATTTAGAAGAGTGGCAGGTAATTCATTTGATATAAACGTTCATGAATTTCTTGAATATACATGCCATCATCATATCTGAGGTATCATCTGATGCAATAGCAGACCTGTAGTTTTGGGCTGGATGCTTGGGAGTTTAATACATGGACATTCTACCATGAAAAAGAATATTTTAAAAAATGATACCAGTTATGTGGTTTGGAACTCTTTGGGGGTGTGTAACCTTTTCAGTGAATGTTGTTCAACTCGCCATACAGGTTTCAGGGCTGGTGCAGTGGACTGCTTTCTCAAAGGTTTAAACTGTACAACTGGCAATCAGAAACTATAGTCTCTTTTCATTCAAGTTCATCCCCGGGGTCCATGGCTATGCCTGTGTTAGTCCAGAGATAGATATATCGCGAAATGGACAATGTAATAGGAGAGGACGATACGCACAGGGAGGGTACACTCAGAGATCATAGGATACAGAATGAGATAGAGAAAGGGTCGGGAAAGACAGTTGTAGATGTTATCAAGCAATGATTTTACCGATACAAGAATAGAACCGAAGGATGTAACGATAATCATCTTCGTAAATGTCGATGTCGTGTATTCCGCTGCCCAGGGTTCCCACGCCACCATTCTACAACCACGGAGGAAAGTCTTGCACGAATCCGACTATGGATATATCTTGTTTTCGAAAATAAAATCTATACAAGAAAGCAATATAAACTTAGAACTGAATGCACGTCTCATCACTTACCAGTTATATATATTCTGTTCTCCAAATAAGTACCCAGCTTAGACAGCAGACACTGTTAATCAAAACATGGTCATAAACTAATTTATATAAATGGTGTTCCTATATATATGGAACCAAAAAAGGAAGGGGACTGTGTCTGAGAGGAAGACCAGGCCAAAAGCGTCAAGGCGTTCTGTAAATATATTACAGCCGCCTGGCGTTCCGCCTGAGTGCACACTGCTGTGTCGGCTCTCTTCGATCCTCTCCAGGTATAGGGGGTGGGGGGTGGGGGGGGGGGGTATGGTCAGCCAGAGCGAAGCACACGCACTGGGGCAACTCAGACACACCCTTACACCCCCAGCCCCTGCATGAACCCGCCTCAAGGGCAAGGAAGGTCATTGTGTTTTTAGAAATCCTCACGGCAAGACTTGTTGGGCACGCAAAGGTGCGGGCGCTGTGTCTGGGAATGTAATTAAGCAGTGTTCGCCTTTAAAGCAAAGACTAAGCCAGAAAAAGAAAGCAATTCTGGAAAATATTAGAAGTAGCTGAATTATATTTATCTTAACCTACTATTTTCTATTATTGTCATGTTTGATTGTTTATTTCATGCCATTCCCCTCTCCTTGGCTGCATAGTCTTCTGCACATATCGTAAGTACAATTACGCCTTTGCGTCAGGATATAAGGTCTGTTAAAATCAATTCTTGCAACCTTACAAAATACCTGTAAATTGACACCAATAGTATTTGATAATATGAAAGGCCAAAATCAAAACGTCCCTGAGGACCTTTATATGAAAAATCTGTCTGAGAGTCGTTACCATCTAGACAGCATGGGATAGATGCAGCAGTGGCCTTAGTCTCCGTTTGTACACTGTGTAAGGTACATCTGAACTAGAACGTTTATCAATGTGTCTAACAGTGAAGGTGGAAACCCATGTAGGATACTAACCACAGGACCCTCGTCATTGACGCACGCTACTTGGAGAGCCTCTCTAACCAGTGTTTAAACTGACCACAGGTCATCCATCAAGGGAAAAAAGACCTTGCTTCAAAGCCCTCCTAGGTCTGGACCTTGTAAATTGGTGACAATATCCAGACCAAGGCATTTACCAACTATCTATGCATTGACCATTATGCTGATAGTTTGAATCAGTATTGGATATATACAAGAACGTAATCTAGTACAGAAAGAGTGCGCGATAGTGCATGCAAATTCGTAAAATATTAGAATACCCAAGACGACACATAATTGATATATATAAAGTATGTTAATCAATACCTAGCGAAGATTCTCTCAAAGATTTGGGGAGGGAGGAAACAGTATATCTAGCATTGCTTCATGCTGTAACACATGTTCAGCGGATTTTCTTTTCTTCTTCCCACTTGAATACGGGCTTAGAAGAGTGGTCACAATAACAACTTTATTTACAAATAATAAAGGGTTTAGTTAACAAAGATAAATGAATCCATCGGTGTGTGTCGATTTTGTCTTTACCAAATACTAGCGTTAGTCCTTATTGAGAACAAGCTCACAGAACATCCAGGGTAAAATGCCCATCTATGTATACTACTGTGTGAAGAGCTCGCCTGTTTGACTGCAGGCAGAGCTCTGCAGCCCAGGAGTACTTACCAGAAAACCGATTATAGCCCAAGCCCGAGGGGATAGCACTACGTTCGTGACCGGAATAGAGACGGGCTTTTACTGAAGATTCCACCAGGACAACGGAAACAGATGTTTGACTCAAATCAAGAATCAATAAGAAATCTCAAGGCTGGAATGGGTCTTTACTGGCCTTTGATGACAGGGCAACGCAAGTGATGTATAAAAAGCCTATTCTATAGCACAGTTCTCCAAACCTGTTTTCTGCACTTTACACCATAATCGCCTAAATTCATATTCACTTACATAAAAGATTCAACACTAAACTTATAATCATCAACATGGGGGTTGCATTACTTTCTATTAACAATACCCTGATGTCTTCCACCATTATATATATACACATGCATCCCTCTCTGGACTACATTATGGGCCTCTCCTCTCAAACACTGTCTATAGCATACCATTTCAACACTCTTCAACTCAGTTGCCGTTCATTTTGTGCACTGTATTCTATTTCTCTTTTAATATAGAAATTTACTGAGTATTAGATACAGCCAATGTCAGTTACGCCTAAATAAGGTATATTTCCTTATAGCACTCACTCTCTACCATAAGATTGATAGCGTAATATTTACTCTTTCACCTTTTTGTAAAGGTGAAAGAGTGGCGTGGCGGCCTGTCTGCTGATAACGGGGAAAGGAGGAGCTGGGTTGGGGACAGGCGATGGGATACAGGGGGTGGGGAACAGGGGATAGGGGACGAAAGACGGAGATAAATGACAGGAGATATAGATAGGGGAATGTAGACAGGGAGGACAGAGGACAGGGGATGGGTGACCAGCAATCGGAACAGGATGCAGTGGATTGGGGGACAGGGAATGGGGATGGTTAACACGGTCAGGGGAAAGGGGGCACGGGACATATTTAGTTGCCAGGCGCGGGCGGTTTGGCAGGCGGATGGTAGGACAGCCGTCAGTCGTTGCTGTCCGCGCCACCTGACCCGTTGAGACAGCGAGCAGTCCTGACCAGTTCTAAGAACCTCCTTCCCACCTGCTCGGCACTCACCTGCTTGCTACAGGTGTTGTCGAGCTGACTAATGTTTTATATATATACACCGACGGGAAAGCAGCTCTGCTGGAGAGACAGAGCTCTGTTCAACGACGTGTTTTTACCTGCTTACCTATTTAAGTTGTTCCAATATAACATCAATGTTTCCAGCATGTAACTATTGTTAGATATATGACAATATCTATTACGTTCCCAGTTATAGAATATAGACTATGTAGAATTAATTGACTCAATTTTGTATCATGGAAACAGAACCCAATTCTACAAGGAAAAATAATGTATTTTGCAGGAATTCCTCTCCTACATATAATAAAATAAATTAGCAAAGATGTGTGCATGCGTGCATGCATGTGTGTGTGTATGTGTGTGTGTTATGTGTGCAGAGTGCATATATGAAGTAAAACAAAATGGATAATGTGACATTGGATAGCTGATATCAGTTTATCTATCAAGTGGCATTATCTCTACTTGTAAGAGATGGAAGTATAGAACAGCGACTCACCTTCACATGTGCATCCTCATAGAATAATTGCACACTTCTGTTTATTGTCACCGTTGCAACTGCGTTATATGTTTGCAACAATTATCATGATGATATGAAAAATGACATATAAATTTAATACCAGTGTCACATATCACACACTTGGCTTCCTTTGTCAACTAGTGAGGTGTTATAAAAGCTGACGGCTATTCTCCTTACTTTCGACCTTGTGACATCTTGTATAACTTTCTATACTGCCATGCCACAGCAGTCAATCTGTAGACACACTATTTCTTTTTTACACACTATTTTCAAAATGTAGTCCATACATAGAATGTACACTCTACATCGTCTATATAATGTAAGATGGGTTCAGAAAATAATCTCATTTGATATATCCGGTTCTTCTAATCGGAACTCTCCAAGCTTAGTAACCACTGGCCAACCTAGAAGTAAGGTTATGTATAAACACTGAAGCAGTGCCTCTGCATTTTTCGCTAAGTCAGATTCACATTTACATGAAAGTAATAAATGTTTCATTTCGTCGTGCACGCGATCCCATACTGCACCACTGCATAACACGGACATATCGGCTTCTGTGATAGAACACGACGGGGTCCAGGCAGGCGGACATAGCACAAGCCCCGTATTGATCTGGTGTATACAGAGAGTCCAGGTTAATACATAGCACATATATCATAGGTCCCCGAGCACGGGCAGCTCCGTACACCACTGAGCAGCTCTCTACACCACTGAGCAGCTCTCTACACCACTGAGCAGCTCTCTACACCACTGAGAAGCTCCCTATATCACGGAACAGCTCCCTATAAAGCTAAGTAGCTCCACCAATGAGCTGCTACTTATACGACTAAAGTATTATTACACCATCTAACCACGACCTACACCACTGAACTATCACCTCCCTTATTGAACACTTCCCCTCACCACTGATAAGCTCCCTAGATCACTGAGAGTTCCCCCAATCCACTGATAGGCTCCCTACGCCATTGAGAGTTCCTCCCACCACTGACCAGCACCCTACGCCACGGAGAGTTCCTGCAGCCACTGAACACTTCACTTAGGGCTTCTCCCACCTCTGAACACTTAACTACACCATTGAGAGTTCCCAGCACCTCTGAGTACTTCACTACACAACTGAGCAGCTCCCTACACCATTGAACTGGTCGTATCAGATCCGGGTATGTTGGTCAAGTTATGATATCTCGTACCCCATCTACCGGCTCTAGTACCTCCGTTGTGGGAGGTGACTGGTGCCCATACAGGCACCAAGCGTCAGGAACGGGGTCTGCAGAGAGAGGGAGAGAGAAAGGTTGTGGGTGGCAATTGCTCACTTTGCCACTAGGGAGCACCACCAGGGCTCCAGGGCGTGCACGAGGGGTTGGGCAACGGGGGAGGATTACTCGCTGGTTTCCGTTTTCCTCCAAGCCCTCCCCAGGGCAAGGGACGAGAACATTTGTGCATGATTGAGGCGCTTGATGGAGGGCAGGCAAGGTTAGGGCTTTGAAGGTGAGTGTGATGTCTTGGGCCCATCGGATATTGGTGTCCGTGGAGAACCACAGGGAAAGGTATACTTCATATGAAGCTTATATCAGGGTACCATTTGTTGAATATCAACGGGAAATAGGGTTTATGTTATGGTGCATTTCTGTGTATATGATCAGAGAGTGAATGCTTGCACAGCAGAATCGGGGAGGGAGGTAAGGGAGGGGGTTAATTCAACTTCTTGTTCAAGAGGATCAAGTCGTTCAAATTGCATAAATCTCATGAGGACGAAGCGAAATGCTTGTGTTTGATTTCCATTGTGTTTCTGTATATCCTCAGGAGGCAGTCTTTTCTATTACATGTATTTATGGCTGCGATTTCTGAATGTGCGGATTTGTTTTCCAAACAATAAGTTTATGTTCACAACAGTATCTTTCTTTCCCGAGGTCTGAGTAATCTTTGATCTGTTCAAGCAGTACATAGAATATGAATCAGAATACACTGGGGTTCTTTGTGTAGAAACTGGCGAAACTAGGGGATATATAAACAATAAAGCAAGGTCACGGAATATGAGACAGAAATTACTAATAGCGGATAAGTTTTGGCACACCAACACGAAGTTCATTCACATGTGTATTAGTATTTATTAGAAACAAATACATGGCCGACAAGGATATGTGGAGAAATTCTTTGCTTTATGGAGTTCCAGGAAAACAACCTTATACGACTTAGAGTGTATCAGAAGTTATGAGAGGGGTTAAACACCCATACTAGTAGAAAGATGTAATGGACAGAGAAATAGGATTCTTACAAACAGAATAAACAATGAGATGGGTACTTTGAGAGAAATTGAAAAGGTAAATAGTGCAGAAGGCTATGAAAATGACGATGGAAATGCACTTGTCGTAGTGTGATAATCAAGGCAGACCAAAAGACTCCTGCCGGAAATCAGTTCTATAAATCGAATAAACCAAGCCCCTCTGATTTGCTGAAGACCGACAAATTGTCATCAGTGGGAGGGAAAACTCATTTTATGATTGCGGGTAAAAAAAAGGTTATCGGATTAGGACATTGGGTTTGATGATGAAGGAAAGCTAGGTCTGTTCTTTGTCACTTTGCCAGTATCTCTATTTAAACGCAGGCTGACTTTCTTTCCTCGGAAAAGGTACAGAATAAACCTTTATATTCGGCAGACTGTGCCATCTCTATAACGTGAAATAGATTCAACATAATTCACCTCCAGGGTTTATGTAATTCTTTCCCTCGTATTTTCGGCTAATCAAGAGCACGTACAGTACCAGGGTAGGAATGAGATTTGCTTCTCCTTGCGAACTCTGATGGGGATTCTAATCACTTTGTGATAACATAATGAATATGTATGATTTATATATATACTTATGTACCAAGACATAATTCTCAAATGTGTCCCGGGAACTTGCATTTTGTTGTCAATCGGAATCCAATATCTGACATCAGTACTAGTCGTCAGAGGAACGGTTCATCAAGGCTAGTGTGGTGGTCGCCGCCTGTCTAGCAGGTTGGATGACCCCAATCCGGAACGCTAGTTCCAGGCAGGATCCCACCCTACGCACTTACTTAGGTTGGTTCGGTTTTCGGTTAGTTTGCACAGACCTATTCACACATAACACAACAACGTCACTTAATAAACAAGGATGTTTATTAATCACTTACTTCCCGGAAAGATCTGGAAGATCTTCCCTACAAGTACAGTACCCTAGCACATGGGTGCTAGGTAACGCTGGATAGGCCAATCCGGAAGATCAGCCTAACCACCAGGAAGGTTACAAGAACCCGCCTGCAAAGTGAGGGCCCAAGGATCCGTTCCGTAGAAGGGACGCGCGAGGACAGCCTGTCGACCTACTGTGAACGCTGAGTATATATACTAAGCGTTACGTAATCCCGGTCTCCACCGCGCCACTCTCGTGTGCGGCGTTGTCCGGAATCACTGCACAGTAAGGATCGGCATATCGCGCCACCTTCCGTGAAACAAACGAACACTGCTGGATTCCCGTCCCACTACATTACCCCTCCCAGTTTTTACTAAGGGGGGAACCAAGGCAGCCTTTTTGCTGCTAAGGGACTACCCAATTAAAAATTACAACATATATCCAGCAGTTCTTGGTCTACTCTCTAGCTTCCTGGTGTTCACAAGAATTCACTGATACCAACGTATAAGTGAAAAAGGTGGAATTGTAAGATGGAGAAATTATTAAAAATATGGAAGATATGACATTTAGGAAAGAGGAAACGACATTTAAAGAATGAAGGACTAGCCTCGCTAGCACCTTGAATAAATGTGATATTCACCCATCTTGAGCCGGGGAGCGGGTTCTTGAGCGTTGGGCAGGGAAGACTCGACAGTCGCGGACCTACAGGTGGTCAGCCCGGCCTGTCGAGCACTCTGCCTCCAGCTGTTCCGGATCTTGTTGAAGTCCTCTGTTAGCTCCCGGCGAGTGAAGTGTCGTTCTCTTTCTCATTTTAAAGTATCGAGCCCAGCTGGCCCATCGGCGTAGCAGACCTACTACATTCAGCCCGATGCCGACGGGTGCTGGGCTTCCCACTGTTCTTCAAGTTGGAAGACATCCATATGTAGAGAAGGGTTAGCCTCGCTAAACACCTTCCGAGTTGAAAGTTTCCGAATACGGAAATAACGGCCAAAAAGGCAAAACAATTCTCCATCCACCTGGTAAGAGTGTGTGGTATCAGTGTTCTTTCATTTTGACTCCAGCTATACTGGCATATTTTTTTTCTCGGCTCGAATCGAGTACCAATTAAGGCCCCAATTCTAAGCCGGATTCAGAACTTACGATCACCGACCCAAGGTAGAAACAGCCGGCGTAATCCATCAGATCAGCGGTTACGCCTACTATCTCACTATCGAGTCGATGAACTCACTTCCGACACAGACCTGGTAAGTCAGATCTATACCCGAAAGGCACAATCTTCCTTACCTGGTACCCCACCACAGGCCGGAGGTTTTCGTGATGGGGGCCTATTACGGGCCTGACCATCGAGAGAACCTTCAGCCGTCTGAAACCAGGGTTGTGCCTTAGGGAAGTCATTTTACTGACTTTCCCCAGCCCAACCCAGGATCGCTTATTATTGGTTACTCCTAACTTTCCCTCTACCCCTCCCAGCGATCCTTGCGGTTCGCCGAGAAAGTGCAGAATTCTGGCTAGGAGGCCACATTCTGGAAGTAGCTAGGTCGGAAAAAAATTTTCCTCCCCGGGACTTCCCATACCCGTCTGACTTCGGATCCAGGAGAGTTGTTGGCTCTGCCGGTTCCGAGTTTAGACGGCGTCTTCCCGGCTTGTTAGGCACCAGCCAAGTTGGTCATTGTCAACCCCTAAATATCCTCGTCGGAGGATATCCTGAGGTCGAGAAGGTCCGACTGGCTTGGTGCGCTAGCCGTCGGTGGAACCGACGTTGCCAGGGCGGTCCTCTCTGGTCGCAGTGGACTCAGTGCAGACGTAGGCTGCAACTGAGACATCAACTGCTGTAGAGAGGTTGGTCCGGTATCTAAAAAGATTCCAGACTCCAATGGGATGATGTTGGCATTCACCCCCAGTGCCCCACTTGGTTCCTCGGGCTGATCTACCGGCTTAGCCCTGGAAGGCTTTGCTGATTTTTCAGCCCGTGTCACGGCGGGAGGCCTCCTCGGCTGTAGGACTTCAGTCTGATCCTGTGAGGTCTGACCGGGTCCTGACAGCGGAGTATCTACACTGACATCCATGGGCTGAGCCGCTATGGATGTAGTGTCCTGTTGGGAATTTTCTTCCACGGGTGACCATCCCAACATGCCAGCAAGTTGCTGACGTGTCGAGTTTGATTCTTCCGTGGTGAACTGAAGAAATCTTCCCCGGCTTCTTTGACGGGCCAACCACGCTTCCTCAAGGGCTTGCGTCGTTGGTCGTTGGTTTCTTCTTTACCTCAACAACCGGGTTGGCTGGTGGAGGGAGTGCCGGAAAGGCCTCTTCTTCCTCAACTTTCCCGGGTGTTTGGGTAACACCTCTGTTGAGCGGGGAAACTCCCGAGAGACTTGAGCTAGGACGAGTCCTAGCTGGTTTTTCTACGGGTCCGCGGGCTTTTGAAGCCGTTGGAACGTTTCCTTCACTCAGGTCTGAGAGGACTTTCAATCCCCCAGACAACTTTGGCCCTACCTGGTAAGCAGCTTCCACCACGTCAGCGATGGTGTGCTTACCCGGAGCCAATTTCTTTCTGGGCTTCCGACTGGATCGCTCAGAAGTGTCAGTCTCGCTGGACGAGGACGATGACAGCTTCTTGACCCGTCGTTTAGCCTTCGAGGACTTTTGAGACGGTTCCCGGCTAAGGGACCGTTTCTTCCTCGACTCTTTTGACATTTGTCGATGTTTTGACGCGGATAGCATCAGACTCCCGAACCAGCCAGGATTCTTCTTCCATCCGATCTTAAACAGTCGACCGTCTGTCACACAAGTCTCGGGTTCTGGTTTGCCTCTCTGAGTCTCGGAACCTAAGTCAACGAATCTCTGCCACAGATTCATGACCCGTTCCCGAGCAGCAGCACCAGCAGTCCGGTGTTCCCGGGCAATGTGTCTGACTAGACACGAACGCCTGGAACTGGCACACCCAGCCTGACAAGAACCACCCTTCTTGCCAAGGCACTGTAGCCATGGTCGTTCGGCTAAGTGTACCTCTACGAGGTGCCTAGTGTTACGACCTTCAGTCGCGTAGGTCGGTGACAATTTCTTGTCCCTCCCATGGCAACTCAAGAAGACACAATGATTGCCGTTCCCAAACTTGTGCCATGCGTACGCGATCCGGTCTTTGACCTGATCCTCGTACTTCAGCCGGCTAACTCGGGAAACTCCTTTCACCCGGTCTATGTACCAGGCGTTGGGAGAACCCTCGTCAACTAGCCACTCCTCATCATCTGAGGTTCCATCTAAACCGACACCATCGGGGATGTAATGTCGGTTTCCATGACGGAGATCTTCTAGGCAAGTGTAAGTCTTGCCCAGCAAAGAGGCGGGTATCTGTCTAGCTACCGTTCTCTTCCCAGCCCGCTTTACGCCAGGTTGGAAATCACCGTCATCATTGTCGGGGTTGGATGGGACCAGGGGTTTAGCCTTGTCCATCTCCGTTCCCCAACACTTGACCTCTCCGCCACCCGTGGCACCTGTTGGGGTACTCGGTATAGCGTCAGCCACACTAGGTCCAGCCTGCGCCGCGGGTTTGTCCGAGCCTTTCGACTCAGCCCCCTTCGACTCCTCACGCTTCCCGGTTTGAGGTTTCCCTTTTTCCGAGTCACGTGATTCCGGCTGACCTCCTGTCCTTTCAAGCTCCGCCTCAGCCCGTTTCCGGGCTGCACGACGGAGTCGCTTCCGGTTCTGTTTCGAAAGCTGCGGCTCAGTCTTGTCAGCTTCCCGAGGTTTTGACACTTCAGTCTTACTGACAGACTTCCCCGGCGCGGGTTTAGCCGGTGTTGACACCGGTTTCTCACCTTTGCTGGACGACCCTTTTACAGAGTCGTCCCCAACTGACGAATCAGTCTCCATAGCCGTCTCTGTCCCAGCCTCAGACTTTCCGGGTTTTGCTACCGGACCCGGGGCCAAAAAGGTCCCGGCTTCCGCCAGCTCCACTCCGGGTGGAGTCCAATTTTGGTACATTGACTGTACTATGGCACGCGTTTTGGGATCTGGGATCCCAGCTAACATTTGTTCCAGGCTCTGGGTTGAAACCTCATGCCTGGAACCCATCTCTTCGGAGGACTTCCTCGGAGAGTGACGACGCGGGCGGGCTCGGCCTCGCCTCGGCGTATCACGCTCCGATTCGGAACCTTCGGCCATAAACACATCCGAGTCAGAGGCCTCAGTTTTCACTGAGCTCGTCTTCGGACGGGCACCAGAAGAGCCCTTAGCGGCCGGGGCCGCCTCAGACTTCTTCCCGGTGTGACTTTTTCCCTTTCCGGGTCGTTCATCTCGGGTTTCCCCAAGAAGAACAGAGTCCGCAGACTCGTACCCTTCCAGGTCAAAATCACCATCATCTGACCCGATGAGCAAAGCATCATCGTCCAGATCTGCCCCCCGCTCAGCCGAAGCTGAGGATCCGGGCAGGGTTGAGGGGAGCTCGCGCTCACCCTCCGTAGACGGGGCACGGTCAGCCATGCTGCTACCGCCCGACTCCTGTGGTGCTAGGCACCACTCCGATCACAGAGTGAAGACTACTGAAAAAACAGGGTCTTATATACTCCTAAGTGACCTAGATTCACTGTCGCGAACCAATCAACCGTGTCGAGACTGGCTCATCTTGAGCGTCTCAACACCGCATGCGTGAAGAAACCAAAGGTCAGCGTAACGCTCGACTTGATTCGTTCACGCCTTCAATCACCCAGCACAGGTTCCGGAACCCGGGGAAACCCCTTTTCGAGCTCCGACCCCGAGTTCTCTGTAGTGTGGGAATTCTTATCGCCGTCATGTATCTCGCTGATAGTATGGGAGGCTTGTCTAATTTCCATGTAAATGGATCAGACCTTTCAGAGCGTTCGGCAATTCTGCAGCCTCTAGAGGGTCCTCGACGGGGTCCCTTAGAGCAACGTCTGGGCTGCGGCACATAACGACTGATTTTAAGGTAACTATTTGATCAACATTCATGTATAATCGACATGTCACTGACTACCAACGATCTACATTTCGTACCATTGCTTCTCGTTGTGTTTTCGACAACCCCGGCACCACTACTCTTTGTAGTTAACCACAGCTTTCGATTTTAATCGAGAGCTGTGGCGGGGTTTTGAGTCTATTTTAGACTCCATTCTACATCTCGAACCATGTTTATTATACACGGCTCGATTTGTAGCAAATTTAGACTTTTCCGTGTCAGGTTTTTCTTCTACCCACACTTCCCTTTTTAGGTTAGCGTAAGTAGGAATCACCTTCCGCGGACGTCCCGGTTTTCGCCGTGTAGGCGAGCACCCACTCGGAACCCCGGTAACCTTTGACCGGGACTTCCCTATCGGGGTCTGCCTCCGCCGTGTTGACGGGGGTTTGACGCCCGGCTTCCCGGCTCTTTGAACCCGGGACCTCCCTGGTTTCCCAGTAGGACCCGTGTTCAGTGACACATCTCGCTTTGTAGCAGGGTGTGAAACTTCAAAGTCGGAACATTCACGCTTTCCTTCCCATAGTCGTAAACGAGCTACATGGGATTTATAACGCCTTCTTGACCATTCGTCTTCTATCACTACTGTCATTTCTGACAATAATTGAACAATTCTGAATGGTCCGTCCCAGTTAGGAGCGAGTTTTACATTTACCAACGGAGTGTGGTATCGTACAACCCGGTCTCCTACTCGGAACTTACGTGGTTTAAGATTGACGTCATGTCCAGTCTTTTGCCACTCTGCTGCTTTCGTCAGATTTCGTCTCGCAAGGTAATATCCCTCTACAAAACGTTCTCTGAGTTTTTCGACAAATCCTATGGGACAAGGATCATCCGTAGACATTCCAGGAACCCCATAGACTATGTCCGCGGGCATTACTATTTCCTCGCCAAAGACGAGTAAATTAGGTGAACACCCCGTGCTTGAATGAATGGTCCCATTATATGCGTGAGCTATAAATGGTGCTAATTCATCCCAATTCTTCCGATTTTCATCTACCAGGGTCCGAAGACACTGGATCAATGTCCGGTTGAATCTCTCTACCATACCATCTGATTGGGGACGATATGGATTCGTATGTGTCTTTTTAATCTCGAGTATCCTACACATTTCTTTCCAGATCTGGGATTCAAATTCCCTTCCTTGGTCGGAATGTAGTACGCTCGGAGTTCCAAAAGGCAACATCCAGTTTTTCACTAAAGCTTCCGCACACGTGGCAGCTTTGTGATTTTTCATGGGATAGATCTGCACATATTTTGTGTACTAATCCATCACCACCATCATACAGGTATTTCCTTCCTCTGACTCGTCGATACCAGATATGATATCTAGAGCGATTCTGGCAAACCTGACACCAAACAGTTCCTGTTGTAACGGCATCTTTCCGAGTCCTACCCCGGGTTTGACTTTGCTACATATGGAACATCCAGATATCCATCTTCGAATATCTGCACCCATTCCAGGCCAGTAGTAACGACGCCTTATTCTGGCTACCGTTCTTTTCCGTCCTAGATGAGCTGCACTCCTATGTTCATGACATAGGGTCATTAGTCCGGATCGTAATTCTCGAGGGACCACTAGTTGTAGAGCACGTTTAAGTGGTTGCAATGTGGTTCTCCATCGATATAATACTCCATCACGGACCTCTAGCTCTTTCCATTGACCACATAGATTCCGAAATTCTCGGTTTTCAGGCGAGATCTCGGGTCCTGTAGGCCTATGGAGTCCATTAGCTATCAGTTTAGTTAACCGGAACAAATCTGGGTCAGCCTGTTGACTTTCCTTAATCTGTTCTAGTGTCCACTGATAGTTTAATGGCGGCTTCACTTTCTGGGAACGTAGAGTAGCTATGACTGCTCTATGCTCACCACAATCCCGGCAATCTGGTCGTCCACATTTCCGCACTGGTCTCCTTGAGAGACAATCCGCATTAATGTGTGACTTTCCAGCCCGGTGTTCAATCTGGCAGTTAGTCAACCCAAATTCGGATAGAGCTGCCAGCCATCTTCCAATCATTCCCTCGGCGTCTTTAAAGTTAAAGAGCCATTTGAGAGAAGAATGGTCAGTACGTAGGATGAAATCTCCACCTGCTAAGAAGTGTCAATATTTTCTTACATACACCACAACCGCTCAGAGTTCCCTCTTAGTAGTACAGTAGTTCCGCTGACTTTTACTTAAGCTGTTGCTGGCAAAAGCTATTGGAACTTCTATACCATCTTGTATCTGAGACAAAGCCGCTCCAATACTCTCATTACTAGCGTCAGTGTCGAGAATGAACCGACCCTGGGCTAGAGGGTATTTCAATACGGGGGTCTCCGTAAACTTTCTTTTTAGTCCCAGAAAAGCGTGTTCAGCTTCCGGAGTCCATTGGATCTCCTTTTGCTTCCCTGGCTTATCTAGTACTACATACTGTTGCATAGGGTGTGCAATTTCAGAAAAACCTGGGATAAAGTCGCGGTAATACGAACAAAATCCTAGGAAAGACCTTATGTCTTTTATATTCTGGGGGCGTGGCCAATTAGCCACTACCTCCAACTTAGAAGGATCTGCCCGGATTCCATTTCCGGAAACTATCCGTCCTAAGTATTCCACAGATTTGCGAAACAGCTTACATTTTTGAGGTTTGAGTTTCAATCCATAAGATTGAATACGCTCAAATACCTCTCTCAGGTTTTCTAAACATTCAACATAATTCTTTCCGAAGATGATTATGTCGTCTAGATAAACCAAACACTTTTTCCACTGTAGACCCCGCAACATCTGATCCATCATGGATTCGAAAGTTGCAGGAGCGTTACAGAGGCCAAATGGCATTACTGTGAACTCGTAAAGCCCTTGATGAGTGGTGAACGCCATTTTAGACTGATCGCCACTGTTCATCTTTACCTGCCAATATCCAGACTGGAGATCCAGAGTACAAAACCACTGGTTCCCTCCCAGAGAGTCGAGACTCTCATCGATCCGGGGTATTGGGTAGGCATTCTTCCGGGTGATACCATTCAATTTTCTGTAATCAATACAGAATCGGCAAGTACCATCCTTTTTAGTAACCATTACCACTGGACTAGCCCAAGGACTTGCACTGGGGATGATTACTTTCTGGTCCATCATTTTCCCTACTTCCTCTTCTAAAGCTTCCCGTTTTACCGGAGGTAGCCGTCGATAAGGAAGGCGGAAAGGTTGATGACCTTCAGTGTCAATCGTGTGTTCTACTCGATCCGTTCTCCCCAAGGGATCTCCAGGTCGAGTAAAGATTGACTCCATCTTTTTCAATAGAATCCTTAGTTCATGTCGTTCCCCACTGTTTAGTGCGTCTGTCGTCTGAACTAAAGTTTCCAGAGTTTCGTGCAATGGACTCGGAACTGGAAGGGATCCCGTTCCTGTATCGATAGCACTAACCCGCACTTCTTCATAATTATTTCCTATTAAGTCTGATCTTTCCAGTTTAGATTGTCCATCTTCCCCGGTTATTACGGAAACGGGAATAGGTGTGATTCCCTGTGGACTGGAGTCCACTAGGCCATCCACATGAGCTAGAGTTACCCAGCCCAATGTATCACCCTTCCTTAATTTAATCAACCCGGAGGTATGATTACTTATAGGAATTGGTCCTTCTCTGGCACTTCCGATCAGGGTATCCCAGGCCTGTATTCCTTTTTTAGAAAACAGTTCTGGATCTGGCTCGAAAAGTGCATCTCCACGTGGTAAGTCACCTTCCCCAGCTATCAGGACATTAACCATCTGCTGGGGGGGGATGCCCACATCTTGTCGGACAGAAATCAATGAAGAGATCCGTCGACAACTACATTCCACCTCCATTAACTCAGGAAATTTGAGTCGGAGAGTGCCATCGGGTAGATCTACAGAGCCTCCATAGAGGGTGAGAAAATCTACGCCTAATATTCCACTTTCTTCGATATCACTGAGTATGGGACCCCATATGAATTCAGTGTTACCTATTGAGACTGGAATAATCACACTACCATAGCACCTCATATGAGTACCATTAGCAGCTTTTGCCGAGGCTCCAGGAACATGACATTCCTGCGCAAATCCAAGAGACTGATAGAGTCCGTTGTTTAACACAGAGCGACTAGCACCAGTATCCAACAATAGATCCACTTTTCTTCCTTGAATTCTAGCCGGCACATACCAACGACGTCCTCCCAAAGGGGACGGTTGTCTTATAAACCGTGAGATTCCATCTAAGGTTCCAAGATCCCATCCGCGTTGACAAAGCCATTGCAGACAAGGATGCCCGGGTGAAAGATACTTACTACAAATCGTTGCGACCGTATTTTGTATCTTCCCCTTTTCTGGTAAGTTGGAAATTTTTTCCTCCTTATACATCTCACAGGTTTGTGTTTCCTGGCACTTTCCTTCCCGGACCGCAGTGTTGCCACTCGCTACAGCCCTCCTTTGTTTTCCGGTTCACTCTGAGAGGCAACCATCAACGCAGGCAGACTACGAGATGTTTCCACCGCAGTAACGTTCCGGGTTTCTGGACAATCTGGAGAGATATGTCCCATTTTGTTGCACCGCCAACAACGTCGGACATCCAGCTGGTTTTTCTCCACCTGATTCAGTGTTTCATTGATTTTGGTCAACAACTTCATAACCTCTGAGGAATTTCCTTCAGGATCAGTGGTTATTGGTTTTGCCTCTGCCACAGAAGGTACATCGCTGTTCCTTCCAAAGCTAGGGGTTCGACCTCTTCCACGTCCCCGTCTATTGAAGCCTCCTCTTCCGAGTACCATCGAGCGGACATTAGAGAGTATATCCTCTATTTCCGCTTCCTGACACTCGTAGGTATCTTCCTCTACTTGTGACCAAGTAGAACCCACTATGTTAACCCGAGAAGTTTTCCCGGGATTAGCATATTTTCCGAATAGTATACACCGTTGTTCATAGGCATCTACTATTCGCAATACCTGCATGAAGTTCATACCGGGCTCCCATTTAGAGATGACTTCCGCTCTCACGTCATCATCTCGAAGTCCTTTTACAAACTGAGTTTGTAGATCTTCATGCAGCGCAGGAGAATCTAATCCCGTCCCTGGGTAAACCTCTAACAACATTTGTTGCAAAGCTAGCCCATAGGCGCGAGTTGTCTCCTCTTTTCCCTGGATCCTCTTTAAAAAAGTGGAACGGGGGTTCAGCGTTACCAACTGACCACAGTAGTATGAGGCTACCTCCACTAACTCATCCCATTCCGTACCACCGGAACGGCGAAAAGCGCGAAGTGCAGCTTCCCCGGGTCCATCTCGCAACGCTCTTTTGAGGTATGGCAATGCATCGACTTTATTCCAGCCATTACATTGTATGTCCTCACAAAATCCCGCGAACCAGTGTTCCCACTCCATTCCTTTCCCGTAAGGTTTTGGAATGACAGCGTTTTTTCTGGCTGCGTTCTCTGGGCGCATCATCGGAACCTTGTCAGCTCTCGCCATTGACAAGTTAAAGATCCGATCCTGTTCCCGGACTTGGTTGAACGAGTTGAATCCTAGTTCAGCTATAGCTTTACTAGTACGTTCGGAACTCGGAGAACCCATTCTTGACTCAGAGGGTAGCCGGAAGCTAACCAAAGGAGTCTTTACACCCTTTGTTCCAGATATGAATCTGTTAGGGGTCTTCTCTGGATCCTCTACTCTTCCTGGTGGGGAATATAGATGATCTCTCACATTACTCCAGCCAGCTTGGGACATAGGCATCCGTTGGGATGATTCTGTCTCTGCTAGTCGAACTTGGTCCTTCATGTATTGTACATGTTGGTCCAAACGCTTGATTTTTTCTAGAGTCTCAATCTCGCGAACCGAGAGTTCTTCCAAGTTATGGTGCCTTTGGGCTACCTTCTCGGCGATCTCACGGTTTCGAGCTTCTAGTTCCCGACACATGTCTCTGGCTTCCCTTTCCCTATCAAACTCGGCTAAGAGTTTGGGTCCAAGGAAACCTACAGGAACTTCTTCGGAAGATACCCTTAAGGTATTTTCAGACCTATTCCGGGGAGTACTAGACTCTCCGGGACTATCTGTCTGAGACCCAATTTTACTGAGTCCCTCCAGATCCCTTGCGGGGCCATGTCGGCTGTCGGCCGCCGGACTGAAACTCTTCAGGACCGTCGAACTCAGATTCTGAGCGGCGGTTCTCTTCCGAGATTTCTCCTTGCCAGACTTCTGGGTTTCACCCCCTCCCTCTGGTTTTGGAGACTTGTCGTCATTCCGGGCCGGAAGAGTTTGTTGAGAAGTTACCTCCCCATCTTCACTCTCCTGTTCAGCCTTAGATCTGGTTTTTATTCCAGATCCGTGCATTTACCGAGAATCCCGGGTTGTGCAAGCAACCTGGGATCCTGGTCACGGCACCAGTGTGGTGGTCGCCGCCTGTCTAGCAGGTTGGATGACCCCAATCCGGAACGCTAGTTCCAGGCAGGATCCCACCCTACGCACTTACGTAGGTTGGTTCGGTTTTCGGTTAGTTTGCACAGACCTATTCACACATAACACAACAACGTCACTTAATAAACAAGGATGTTTATTAATCACTTACTTCCCGGAAAGATCTGGAAGATCTTCCCTACAAGTACAGTACCCTAGCACATGGGTGCTAGGTAACGCTGGATAGGCCAATCCGGAAGATCAGCCTAACCACCAGGAAGGTTACAAGAACCCGCCTGCAAAGTGAGGGCCCAAGGATCCGTTCCGTAGAAGGGACGCGCGAGGACAGCCTGTCGACCTACTGTGAACGCTGAGTATATATACTAAGCGTTACGTAATCCCGGTCTCCACCGCGCCACTCTCGTGTGCGGCGTTGTCCGGAATCACTGCACAGTAAGGATCGGCATATCGCGCCACCTTCCGTGAAACAAACGAACACTGCTGGATTCCCGTCCCACTACACTAGCATGAGTTGAGCAAACCACGAATGATTCCAATTACATTCCAAGCATTACCTTTGGCATTCAGGCCAAATGCCTACCTGAGAATGAATGATCTTTCTGAGCTTCAGTCAATGGCATATCAGACTTTAATTCTACTTCAAGAATTGCCAGGGTATGTACTTTAGTTCTGCGTCTTCTTATCTGCTTTATAAAATTGGGTAGATTGAGATAGAATCAACAGCCGCTTTGAGGACAGGACCGTCACCTGCCATCTTGTTAAATGGCCACTAAACGACAAATGAAATAGGTAATATCATTGTTTAACAAAGAAAAAAAGAAATATGAGAAATACATAAATTTAATGTACCTGGCTCCAGGACCTATACCTTATCCCACAGCTACCAGTAGGTTTGAAATTTATTAGTCGCTGGAGACTTCAGCCAGGCAAAATATATTTTCAGGCACATATGATTTGTTTGAGATTAAAAGTTATAGTCTCTGTCCTTGCTGCCTGAGGAGTAGGAGGTAACGCTGAGCAGACTGTGTATTGAGGTTTCCTGTCTGTTGCTCTTTGGAGCGAGGATTGGATTGAACTGCTCGGCGTGACCCACTCAGAACATCTGTGAACATTAGAGAGCAGTTCACGCTTGTCTGGAGGATCTGCTGAGAGGAGCTGCTTTTGCCATGAACAGAGGCTGTCATTATATACGAACTAAATGTTGAAACTACCATCGAAATGCGCTTCTAAAGATAGCGTTATATGAATAATCAGTATAGGGCACCTATATATGCGTATAGTTCCAGCGCCTTTTGGAAAGTGCAATTTCTAATGTCGATAACGGTTATTAGAATCACAGGTGTGACACATTTAACCATAGTAGTCAGTGCGTCTTATATAGATTGATCGTGATAATTTCTTAGCAGTTCAGCTCTAGTAAGAAAGCTTATTCTTACAATATTGATAACGCCTTCGGGCTTTTCGCACGGCATTTGCTGTCAGTACCCAATTCACTGTCTTGCATATTGTATATTATAATGTAGTTCATTATGATACCCCTAACGAGTAAACTGAAGCTATTACCACATGCATGGTTTGTAATATGATTCGTTCTTTTATTAGATCGCGAATAGAATATTAGAGGTTTTTAGAGCCGTAGTGCTGGTTTTGTCCCTCTGAACAAAAGGAGTTGTATACATAATGAATACATTTGCTACCAGGTGTTATTGATATAGACTATGTATTAACCAAATGATTAGTGTTATCGAGCTCATTAAGCCTACATTTATCGATATACATAACATATACAACTGCTGAGCGTTTTATATGTCATTGATATATACACATTTAGCTCCCAGGTTACATTGCTATAGATGGCATACACAGCTGTAGAATGTTGATATAGATCACATATTATCTGTAAGATATTGCTGATATAGATGCTATATCAAACTGCCTAGTTTGATATACGGCATATTTAGACACAGAGTGTTATTGATATAGGTCACATATTTAGCTGTTGAGTTTTACTGATATTGATGATGTATTCAGCTTTTGCGTTCTATTGATATAGATGGCATATTTAGCTACAGAGTGTTACTGATATACATGGCACATTTAGCTGCTGTTTATCATTGATATAGATAAAATTAGCTGATGAGAGAGTTACTCTCCTCGATATAAGACATCATAATGTCCAAATCATGTATGCGTTGATTGTTTAAGCACTACCTAATCAAGATGTTGTATGTAACTGTGATTTCTTTCAGCAAATATGATACATGCAGTGGCTAGGGATAAGCACAACGGCCTTATTGATAACTGTTATAATGGCATGAATACCTGACCCAGCGGCGCATATATTATGTACAATGTGCAAAATAAATGAGGGTACGGTCTCCTTGAAGCAGTGTAAGGGACACTGACCTCTCCTAGCTGCTCAGACCTGCCCCAGATATCCGGCAGGTCATGGCCTAGTGACCCAGACCCTGGAGGAAGACAGGGAAGGATGATCCCCTAACCATTAGCAGCTTCCCTAGCGGCGAGTGCCGGCGGCGCTGAAAGGGAAGACAGAGACAAAGCAAGCCAGCAGTATGGCTAATGGCTTCTGGTGACCGGGGTGGCACACGTCACGGACTCTCCCCGAAGAGGTTTAATTTCAAGTCATGCCTCCCCTACAGTTACTCCGCCCCAACCTTTCTGTGGACAGGCACCAGCTCAGTGTTGTTGTGGGTGCACCTCGCCGGATATCTTAGAATGTTACAGATGTAGTTTCTTCATTCAGGTGTCTTGTCCAGGAACACAGGATTTACCTCATAGCCATTGTAGATACTACAGAATAGTCGATGTCGTTATACTGTTTACGACTGTGTATGCTAACTGTATGACCTGAATCCTGAAATAGATCATTACCGGATGCCTAACAGCTAGTTTTAATGAAACCGACCTGCGAACCTTATTCTAGCACCAATTAAACTAACCTATGTCACCATACTCGATCAGTCATTCGACAGGTTCTCGATAACGGATTCGTGAGTGCTGTCTAATATGTACGACGATAAAACTAAACAAACCAAAAACCTGCTGTAAGAAGACCCATCGTTAATGATCAAATGATCGATGATTGTATGACCCCCAACAATTAATTTGACTCTCTCTGCCTTGTGTTTAACACGACAGACACATGGCTACGATAAGGCTATGATATATATTTTCAAATCGTAGCCCTCCCAGAAGGGCTCTGTCGCAGTGTGCTTTGCATCTGGTTTTGGCGGTACCAGCACACGCCACAACATAAAGGGTGGCGTCCACCAACCACGACAAGGCTACGACAAGCGGCCACAAGAAAGTTCCAATTGCCGCTTGTCGCGGCCTTGTCGTAAGAAGGGGGGCTTTACGACAGTGTTGTCGGAGGGTGTCGGGAAGTGCACGCTCCACCAAAAGTTACTATCGTAGACCTCTGCGACACGCTCCCGACATGCCATGACACTCCACGACAAAGGTCCAGTCTTAGGGAAAATCGAACACGTTCAATTTTGTCATAACCTTATCGGAAGGCTCCCGACAAGCTTCCAGTCGCAGCCTATCGTGGCCTTGTCATAGACTCTTGTCGGGAACTGGGGTCCACCAACCACGACAAGGCTACGACAAGCCTTCCAATCGTAGGGCTCTCGTGGACCGTGTCGGAATGCCATTGTCGTAGCCTTGTCGTGGTTGGTGGACGCCCGCCTTTAGGGGTACTCCAACGCAAATGATATGAAGTGTGTATGTGTCAGGAGTTGGGGGGGGGGGGAGGGGGGTGCATAGCTTATACATGATAGAGAATGCTTCTGACACACTCCAACACAGTCTAACCCCTACAATATGATCAATTTTGTAAGAGGGCCTGTGACATGGCCATTCTGTCCAAACCATGTCGGAGTGTGCTGAAGTATATCGGAAACCATGTCGGATCGCAGTGTTCACTGTTACGAGCAACCCATCATTCAGACAGATAAGGTGATTCTAATTAGGTAGCATATCGAAACACTTGTTGTAGTGTGTCTGAAGCGCAGTGGGAGTCCGGGTTAAAGGCCAGTCAGCATTGCCATGTAAACATGGGATATATCTCTATATACTTGGTCTTTAACAGGTCCCAGCTGTTTGTCTATCTGAACAACCCTCATTACATAGTAAACTTTATACATTTTAGATATTTAAATGACTGTCCAGAGTTTTGTGAATGTCAGCTCTTGTCCTACCGTAATATTTTCTTGATTAATTCAAGGAAAATTCAGAAATAAACAGAACCATCAATGATTAATAGGAATTGGAATCGCTGTGGTACCGTCACGATGCGTTCTAGCAGTTCCGAATCATGAACAATGCCGGTTGGAATAAAGCATGTACAAATACCACTGATTATTTTATCTGTTCCGCTCTAAAACCAACCAGAACGTAAAACCACACGGGGTTGGCCATAGCAGAACTGATGATCAGATCAATATCTATTACAGTCAATACACAGACCATTTTGGAGCTTCATATGTTGAGCCACTGCCATTATCTGGGATCCCTCCCCGCACACATGGATACGTTCTCTGATACAAGACCCCCATACAGGTTCTCAATCGGGAAGCCATCAAAGTAAGCTAACATCATAGGCTGGATTGAAATCCCAACTCGGCGGAGGGCTACAATTTGGGCCAATGACCAATCCCACATGCTCTGTGGAATCACAGGCTTGCTACAAGGATCTCGATGGATGAAATGCTGAGGGGATAGATAGCAAAGGGGGTTGATCATCGGCGCGGTATTCAATCAGGGATGCATGGGGGTGCCATCACGGGTTTACTATGATGGATGTAATGACAGAGGACAGGGGAGTGGATGCAGCCTACATTCTTCCGTTGGTAAAGGGCGTATAGGCTTTCGTGTAGCTGGGTCTAAGAAAAACAGTTACATAATTATTTCTCCAACAGAGTGTAGGCCATCTTAAATTGATACTGATTCTCTAATTACATTTGTCCAGGGGTAACACATGCCTAGATCTATTTGTCCTGGATGAAACCAGATTTGATTGTAAAGTAACTTTAGATTGAGGTTTAAAATGGAGGTACATTTATGTTCAGCAAGTAGTCTATGTTGAAAGGATTCAAACTGAAAAAAACACCACTTGTCTAGAGACATTGAAAACAGGGCCTATACTGTGACGTCTGTCCGTATAGTCCGAGCGTTATAAATGTGAATAAACAGGACACGGTGTTTTCTTGTTTTATAAAAGCAATTCCCCAGATCTAATGACAATTTATTTTTGTTCTTTCAATTACTTAATTCGTTCTTACGACCTTCTTCAATGAAGCTAGGTATGTGGAAAGAATACTGAATAATCAGAGAATTGAAATGGTATCAAGGAACAGAACAGAAATAGAACGTAGGACTCTCTCAGCAAAGGGATTTAAGAAAAGAGGAAACTCAATTCTTTCTGGTCTGCACAGATAAAACCGATTTCAATGTGACGCGAATGAAGTGACCTCACAGTTAGCGGAACGAGATTTGAAACACTGTTGGCTGTTTTTCCCGTTGCAGTATTTAGGGATTGCAGATGCAATACACTGGGCCTAACATAAATACTTTCTTTGGTTATTTGATTACTTAATTATATTCGCTCTTTCTTTGGTGAATCCGGCTTTTGCTGTGAATCAAATACTGATTAAAATGGAAGTGGTTCCATGGAACAATAGGGGGAAAAGACTAGCTTCACAGCAACTACAGAGGGTAGAACTTGACGTCCGGGAATGTTGAACATAATCTTAAGACGATCCGACAAAGGATACCGTGCACAATTGTTTTGCTCACCACGTTCAATAAATAAAATCCTAACCCATTCGCGGCAGGTGATGCCCTGAAGGGAGAAGGAGGTCAGATCAGGTGGTGCCTTCAGGCATCATTTTCCAAACCTTTTTTCTTTTTTTATTAAATTAGTAATAAAGATGGACATAATTAATCAATATACATGAAACTACCACTGACTGTAGGCATATGTTTATCATCTAGAGATATCGCGTGATAAAGTGATTAAATCATCACAATGGGCCTGTGGATACCCACCCCCTAGATGGATACACTGACACTATAACCCTACTGAAGGCACCCGTCGTGATTGGGTTAAAGTTGTTTTTCTGTATACTGCACCGACTGTAAAAATGAGACAAACTTAGAAATGTGAGAACGTATGAAAGATGGAGGGAACAATTAGAGAATGAAACAAACTTAGAACAAGGATAGGGGAACATTATAAAGACTAAACTCACTCATATGAGAAGGCAGATACTCACTTCTGTGTCATAAGAGATCATATATATATATATATATATATATACATTTGCTAATGTGGGTACTGTGGCACTAAGTATCCACACAGGTGTGGCAGATCTTCCATAGTATGGGATACATTATATAACAACGAATTCGGACTCAAGTATTAAGGCCACATCCTAATAGAGAACTGATTGTAGAAGATAGGAGGGAGAATACTCTTCGAGGCTCTGAGCCAGTCTAGACACTATTGTCGATTGCTAAATCGAGCCTTGCGGGGTCCATCAGGATCGATATATCATAGAGGACAGCCCACCTGCCTGGGGCTAGATGTGTAGATAGCTGATTAGCACTGAGAGGAGTCTAGCATCTTATCAGTTACTGTCATTTTTCAGAGAAGGACTGCTTCAAAGCCTACGATGTGACCACCTTAGAAACCATACATATTACACCTCTGCACACCTGTTTTCCATGATTATAGGAATTAAATATGTAGATATGTATTTCCCGGATCCGTTCACGTTTGATAGTTATCATATAATATCTTGTTGTATGATAACGTAAAGTTGCGGTAATCGTGAAATTACGTCATTGTTAACTCATAGCGGACTGAGAGATATCAGGGGGTGGTGCGCGGTGATAAATCTACGCAGTATTATTTTAGTTTTCACCCAAACTGCCGAGCAGCCGCCATTAATGCAGTCGAGGTGGAAATCTCACCTTTTATGGTCATACAGAGGATCCTCATCTTTTCTTGCCTCTGTATTCCATACCGGAGGGGTGGTGAAAAGAAATGACATCAAGGGGTGTTTGGACAGCCCCCCAGCTTGGTGTACTAGGCAGAGGTGTGGTGGGGTGAACCCGGCCAGACAGTGAAGCCCGTCAATGTATGCCCGCCCCTCCTCTCCTACTGTCGTGCCACACGCTGCAGCCCGCCACCTCTACAAATGCAGCTCAAGCATCGTGAGACGCCGCTGTCATTGCTTTACCGGCTCTTGTTTACAAAACATGGGGCTGGCCTGGCGCCCATCCCACCCCCTGACAACACTCGCCGACGTACTTACCTGGTGGGAAAGTCACTGCTCGCTGCCTCCGAGGTCCATGCCGGGCTCGGGCTTAGGATCCAGGCACTGTGGGAGGGTTAGAGAGGTGGCGGCAGGCCCGTACTCACTGCTCCTCTATACAGACAGTGACTGGCGTACACGGGGCTGGAGGAGGGAGCAACGCCACGGAGAACGCTGCCTGCAGGCGCCGGCTCCGCGCGGACCTTCCCGACGACGCCCGAACGTTTCCGAACGGTAAGTCTAGCGTCCGGGAGGAGGCGTGCTGGTCGGGAACGCCATGGAGATGAACAGGAGGGTAAATAGTGGGCGTCTTGTTGTACCACTGGGTATTCTGCCCACGCTGTGTGAAAAGATGGCAGATATGTTGCTTTCCATTGCAGTCAAGATCCATCATAAGAGAATTATCAAAGAGCTATACAAGTACTCATAACTGGATATCGATGCAGCCATATATTACGAGACTCTTTATATCACTTCATAGTACACAGGGAGGACAATGTTACTACTTGGCTAAATAACGTAAAACTTTTAAATTATATGGATACTAATGAAATAATCTTTTTAGATATTACCAGCAATACCGGAAAGCCGGTCAGAGAAACTAAAATGATATTCAATGTTAAAATGGGTTAACTGGAGTCAAATCCAAGCCGCGTACATTTGATAAACGATGATCTCGCTAATGTTTAAGGTTCATAAACAACTTTGCCAAATATCTCTTCATTTGCGACCTAGTTATTTTTTAGATTTCAAAAGTGTATATTGTTCATTATCCTAACCCTAATTAAAAAAAACGCCATAGGATTAACATAGGCAAATTTTATATGGCAAATTTTGTATGGCACGGTCAGGTCACGAATTACTACGCGAGGCTTTAGCCGAACAAAGTGAGTAGTAGAGTCGTGGCATAAACACTGACAAGTCTGACTCTCATTATGTGTCTACTAATCAATATATATATTTAGTAGCAAATGTTCAAGCACCGTTGTTACACTTCCCTGTGTTTAGTATAGTCTCATCATGGTTTGGACTGTACACAAACATACGTGTGAGTAGTATAAGGGCACGGGCGTGTTTCCCGGGCAGGAGGTCAGGGTGTCAGTATGACAGACTGTTGGCAAACCGAGGCCGCGTGGGGTTGGGCGGTGCTGGACTGGGTAGTGTGGTGCGGTGTGGTATGTGGTAAACACAAACATACACGTGTGTAGTATAAGATCTAGGCCGTGTTTCTCTCCGGTGGTGACTGTGTCAGTGTGACTGCCGGCGGCTGTGCGGTGTGGAACAGGCCATCATCTCACCCGGTTATTTTTTCCCCATAGACTTCACATTAGGAACTCTTACTCCGGGCCATGAAGGTATTGTAAGTCATACTCAATGGCTAATTTGATGGGTTGTTTTGTAAATTAATTGATGTTCCTGATCACGAATAAGTGAATAAATCCGCGCTCAGACTCGATGGAGTACGGACCAAGTTATTTTCTTCTCGCAGATCTTCTTCTAAGTATGGGGTGGGGACGCTGACAGTAAGCCCTGAGTTTTGATTACACAGGCAACCAAAATGAATGACGTATTTACAGTGGGTCTGGATCGAGTGCGGTTCAGATTTAAATTCACCGTTATCACTGACTAATTTGCTAACTTTATCGCACGTTAATATTTCTTCACAATACTCCATAGGCGTTGAATATGAGTTCCAAATGTTAAGTCTATGAGGAAAAATACCAGGGGAATTGTGGGGATAGGATGGTAGTTTCTCCTACAAGGGGAGTTTTATAGTCAATATTAATGGGTAGATGTAGCATCATCTATGTCGGTATGCATATCAATACGTTCAGTTCATTATCGTCAATGGCGATAGAAAGGCTACCATGGAAGCTAGATAGGATGTATTCGGGGTTAGGAAAGTTGGTTCGTGGAGTGGGAAGAAAGACGTAACGACGCTATTGGAGATGGAATTGTTGGCGGGAGGTTCAAATCAGGCATTGGGGGAAGCGGTGGCAGAGAGTGTTCAAGAGAGACCTAAAAGGAGTAGAGTTGGATCAGGGGATTCGGGTGGAATGAGTAACGACGTTTGGGAAATTTGGATGACAGGGAAGTGACACATGAAGGCTTTTTGCGGAGGCAATAGTGCTAAAACAAATACGTTTTTTAAAACTTTTTGCAGAGAACGGGAACAATGTGAGAAAATGGAGGGGTCATGGCAAACCCTTGAGAATCGGCTGGTGATTGGTAGCTCAGTGACTGAATTTAAGGAATCAATTGCATGGCTCGAAAGTTCGGGATTCAAATATGAATCCGGTGTTAATGAACAGCCTTGGCAGAGCCCTGAGACCCAGAAGTCAAATCCAGGTCTGTCTTAGAGGTGAGAGGTATGAACTATGAACTATGAAGCGAAACAGGTGAATGTTAGTTTCCAGGACCATTTCAGGTAGTGAGAGAGAGAACAGGCTTAAGTCCTAGATTACGGTCAAAACACTGATCCACGTTGTACTCGGTCTGATTGTATCTTACATATTAGGTGTTGGGGTTAATATGACAGTAAATTTTTTATCTGTTGTAACAAGTTCCCTCACCCCGCAACAGAGTAGCGGTGAGTAGTGGCGCCAGTTCTACAACAGGCACCTCAGGCGGAGGGACGTATTTATGTTGCAAAAGGCCGAGAACAACACCCATATCGTTCAGTCACTATGTTTTCTTATTATCATATACCTAAAAAACACGAAAACCCACTATTTTATTCTTTTTTAAAATCTTCGATTCATAGCTCATTCACTACGTCTCAGTGAGCCTGAACTAGCAGTGGGGAGTACCTCATGGAATGTTCGGCCAGGTTTATAATTAAAGACAATGGCAATCGATGCAATTTTGTTGGACTAAATCACACATATTCCAATTCATTTGTATTGAAACCAGCGGTTCTATGATTACTGACGGATCTTCTACCTTATTTTCATATGCATATAAATGGAAACAAAAAGGAAACAAAATACATATACGAATGAAATGAGGCCCATAAAGAAATATTCAACAATAAAAATTATTTATGGGAGTACCTCGTGACACTATGCTGCTATGTTAGAGTAAACGGATTGATTTGATGGTGATTAGGGGTCGTTAGTGGGATGGATTGGGTGGTGGGTGTTAATGATGAAAAGACGACAGGAGACTTTAAGCAGATAAATTGTCTTGAGGGTTTTAAAACAACAACTGTTTGTATTGAGGTAATATCCTGTGTACAATTACAGAGTTCGGCGATACAGCCATTCTTCCACATGGGGCCTTGCCTCCTGCCTGTCATTCTAATGGCAGATGTTAATCTGAATGAGCAGGGGGTACAATATTTTGGAAGTCTTTGGTATTACCCGACTAGGATTGGAACCCCCGACCACTAAGCCACCAAGCAGGTGTGAAAATATCATTCAGAGATCCAAAGCGTTGCTGCAAGTGGGCGAAAGAAAGTGTAATCTATAAAACCTCTCGTGTGTGATAATTTTTTAAAATGTAACAGATATAATTCTTAGTAGACCTATTCATGTTGTGATCATTTTTATGTAGAAATAATATCTCTTAATAAAAAGGTTTTGATTTGTGAGGTCGTACAGAGAAGGTTCGCTTGTTACACTGGCCCTCATTTATGATACATGACAACAAAATCATGCTTATTGAAGTAGTCTATATACAAAATTATATTATATACAATGTAAGAATAACAAAAGGCGAACATCCATTCATGCTATGTGGTTGTATTTGTTATATTCAAGTAGACCACTACTAAGAATGTTGGGAATTCACTGAGCGCTAATATAGACTCCCCTCGGGGTTAATGGGCAATGCTTAACTAAGAGGGATTTTTATTCTACCCCTAATATAAAAGACCATAGGCTTAGCATTGAGTTTCCATATGCCATATATAATCACGTTATTAGCCATTTTGATATGTTATTGACATCAGCGGATCGACGAAGTTTGCTAGTGGTGCCATCTTTGTAGACACTGTCAAACTAAGACAAACTACGCACAGCATAAGGCATCACAACACAATTATAATTCAAAATCAGCATCTGGACAAAACAGTTCTAACCGTGTACATGTTAGACACCATTATAAATAGAAATGTGTGGGTACTCACAGAGAGTCAGATATGATGACGCTTTTCCCCATGCTATCATCAGCCTTTCGACAAAGCAAGCTAGGTGAGTTGTCACACACACAGGTCGATAGCTGCAAGCAGTGGCCGATATCCTTGTCCGCAGTTATTGCTTAGTATAGGGCTTTGACCTAATGACGGGGAGATTCCTAATATATAGATCCAAGTGTATGGCATGTGTAGCGATATCCAAGTGGGCGAAATGACTCATGTTATATGTGAGCCTTCCTGATTTTTGACATCATGATTTCCAGAGTCTATTGCCAGGCTGTCTCAAGGCAGGCAAATGTCGCTGGCAGTGTCAGCGCAATATCCGTAATAATATGTGTTTGTCTCCCTTCAGCCACAATAAGATTATCTGGTCATTGTGGCAGTTTAAATTGAATGATCCAGCATGCAGAGGAGACGGGGTAGGACAAAATCAAAACCTAATTTGTTTTAATCTTGGCCGTCGTATACCACTCACGGCGTTTTGGCTACGGATTTCACTCCGCTTTGCCTTGTAAAATCACGATGCCAAACTCCATTCATGCATACGGAAACCAAGATTAAAACGCATCCGGATTTACGTTAAAATGTCACCACTTAGTGTGCATATATTAATGTATGCATTCTGTGACATTGTCCTGTCCTTCTCAATGTAGACGGATGCTGGGAAAGTTTATCTTACCTATGTGACTGCTAGGGCCTCTTGAATAACTTAAGTCAATGAAAGTATAGGATACAGTGAGACGTCATACGAAGGATTATAATAATATTCAAGCTCGTTTGCTAAGATTGTCTTCTTGACCAAAGGTCATCCATAAGTATAGTTGATCCACATCACCCCTGGGCCTCTTTCGCGCCCAGAAAAAGGTCTGACCCTGAATTATTCAACAGGCCCTTGGCTATTATGTATATGGCACTCGGTGGACCCTGACGCGCATATTGAGCGCATTGTCACTACAGAATTACAAGACATTTGATATATCAACAACCTGACTACTTTTGCCAGGTGGTATATTGAAATTCGGGAAAGCTCTACCAGCTTATTAAGAACAGTGGGTCAGGGTACACAATGTGGCGATCCTGGCATGGCGAAACCAGCGAGGTATACTCAGTCATACATAGGATATTTGTAGAAACCGAACGAGAGTTAGACGTATTTATCCTACCCCGTCTCTGCTTTTGTATTACTAAAAGATAAATATTGACTCAACGACCAACAGAACTTTTTTCATAGTAGCTGACATCCTGCTCTCTGATTGGTCAATAATGTTATTACCCTAGTGGCATAAAAAACACTTTATGTTACGGCCTGCCACATAAAATTTGCCTATGTTAAGTCTATGGCGGTTTTTTATTAGGGGTAGGATAAAAGTAATGTTGTATAACACAGGTTGTGATAGCTATATGAAGTTCCAACAAGTTCCAACACTAAATAGGATAACAGTCACTCCGATGTTATCCTTTTGTAGAAAATGAACTGAAACCCTAGAGATCCCATTTACCTATGATGCCAGCAGACAAGCTGAGGTTCCCCTCTAGTCGTCACTGCCACCTAGTGTACAGATCCGGGACTATTGTTTTAAACTGATCGTCAGTTCACACCACAGCGCCACCACCGGACAGCTTACAAGGGTTAGTTTGTTTTGTAATTTTGCTAAAGAACTTTTCAGACAATTACATTTTAAAAAGACCCTCAATCCGATATATATTCTTTCTACATCAAATATTGAAGTAGTTTTAAAACTTCTACATATGTAATAAATACGTCTGAATAAGGAAAGGGCATGAAAATTGGTAAGGGGTTGGGGGTGGGGTCCGCTGACTCTCTCAGCCCTTCCCCATGTTTACACTGACATTCATATTATACTGAAATAAGACCCTCGAAAGTTTCTAGAGACAATACAGATACCAGACCTAAAAGAAATGACTATATAAACATGCCAATAAAACCTGTAACATTACTATTATACAAGTGCGGGTATTATGATATGCACCAGATGGGTGAATCCCTCATTGAAACAGGCCGCATTCCCTAAACGTAGATCAATGAAAACACGGTCAGGAAGCCGGGTCAGGGTCGTCCGAAGCGCCCCTGGTGGCGGATATGTAAACATTTACGCGCGGTCACTGGCGGCCATGACTGGGCTCGTCTATAAGGCGAGCTGTGTTTGTTTCTGCGGCACGGCGGGCAGTCGACCGGCCAGGCCGAGACCTATCAGTCCGCTATCGACACGGTACAGCTGTGAGCTATGAGCAGACGGGAAGCATGACTCGGAGAACTAGATCAGACACTCTCCCAGCATAGAACCCTCCCTGCTTTTGACAGCTTTGTCATAGAAACACCTCATTTCCCAGCGGAATCTTACAGAGAGTCTTCATCTCCCAACAGAAATTCATCAGAAAGTGTCCACCCCCCAAATGGATAATTTTGCAGAAGGTGTTTTCCTATAAACAGAGGTCTTGCGGGAGGAGACCATCCTCAGGAAGAAATCCCACGGAACGAAACCTCCCACAGAGAGTTCATCTCCCGGCAGAAATCTCACAGAGGTCCGTACTTTCTTATCAGAGATGCCACCATCCAGAGAACTCTGCTAGAAGAAAGGCTGCTGTCCCAGCATCTGTATAGATGTCATACAGGTTAGGCACTGATTATAAATAGTGATCCCACGAGCGAGGTGCTGCTCCTGCAGAGGTGGTACCACTATAGTACAATTGGGAGCTATATAACCTATATAGAGGTTTAACCCTTTAATGTCGGGACCTGTTAATGGTGGGTTAATGGTGGGTAGTTGTGGCATTATACACCACCAGGGAGCGGGAGATATCAGGGTAATTACAATAACTTGAAAGCTCATCACATGGTAGGAGATGCCAGCCTTAATACAATTATCTATTTTGCTTTAAATCTTTTCCTCTGTGTTATATCTATATTCTGTGATGAAAGTCTTATGATTATTAACCCAGTATTTCCCTTTTCATTCCATGAAAACTTAATTCTTCTAAATCCCGGAAATTGATACCTTTTGGCATCTTCCCGCCCCAGCACGAATGATGCCGTATGGTATCACCTGCCGTTAATGGGTTAAATGAGGAGGCCAGGAAGGAGCTGGGCGCACGCGCAGGAGGCACCAGGAGGGGCAGGCAGGATCTGATTAACCCCCTCCCCCTTAATGGGCGGCGGTCACTTTCCTGGTGACCACTTGCCTCAGCACGCTTCCAGCAGCAATACATACTTAACTACCACCCTCCCCTCCTTCAAACTTCTACCTGTTACGTTTCACTAATAAGGAAGACACAAAGGACTAGCACATTAGCGCTCTTTAAGAATCTACTTATGATCATGACCTTTTACATAACTTTGCATAATAGTTATGATTAATAGATTATCTTTATTATGTTACATAACTTTGCATAATGGTTATGTTTAATAGATTGTCGCATATCATGTAATCTTACATAACAGCTTCATTAATGAGTTATCATGTTTTGCATGTCTGCTTATGATTATCTGATCTTCTACCCTAATGTAAGGTCTGGCACAGCGTGCACGCTTCTAGTAATAAATAAATTTTACTTCCACTCCATGACTCCTTATTTAATGTGGGTGAATTACTCTCTGGGGTGAGGTGTGGAAGAAACAGTGTATAACAAGGTATCACCATGGATATATATTATAAAGTCTTTAGTAATTCCATTTTGATTGCAGGGAAAAGCACCAGGAATTCTACTGGTATTATACTTCATTGGTTTGTGGCTAAGTATGCTTTGTAAACCCTAAAGGATTTCCATGTACAAACATATTGTATTTCTTGCCAATCGTATTTCATTTTCTTGCAATACGGATGTTTGACTTTCTGGAAGTTCCTATGTGGGAACATATTGTATGACACGTCCTTCATATGATTCTGTAGCATCGACTCAGAAAACAGCGGTTATTTTGGAAATTGTAAAGATCATATACTTTTCATGAAGTTAATTTTCCGCCTAAAGTTAATCATGATGACAATAAAAAAATTAATTAATTTTACATAATACTATTCGTGTAATATATCAAATAGTACAAATTGTGATTTCATTGCACTATGCTACTAATCTAATACACCAACTGGCTTATTTGAAAACCAAGATACAGCAAACCAGGCATACAGAAAGCATTTTTGTTCATTTAAAGAATAATTGTATTAACATTAATGATGATATCAAACTTCACCAGTAAATAATGCAATAAGTCCATGATCATATCGATGAGGGATCGTTTCATTCACCTGTGATTTCAGAATAGCCAGACCCTTACTTACAGACAAACGTTAAATGGATGAATGATGGTCTTCATGATAAGCCGCCATGCACAAAGCGGCCGCCCTGCTCCCACCCCAGGGTGCCATGTTTACACGGTGACCTCTGTCGACCCCTGTAAGTGGTGTTGTACCCCTGTCCATGTTAACCTTTGTGGGGGCTTTTATTTGACGGAACTACTTGAGTGTATCATCTAGATACACAGCATTGTGTTTCACGTCAGCCAGGGGTGCAGGAATCTGGCTG
The DNA here is from genome assembly GCA_950022655.1 of Alentia gelatinosa. NCBI lineage: Eukaryota > Metazoa > Annelida > Polychaeta > Phyllodocida > Polynoidae > Alentia > Alentia gelatinosa. The sequence goes on along the minus strand of OX465579.1, from coordinate 52,299,289 downwards.
AAAAATAGAGGACTTTTAGGCAATAATCCGTTAAGCAGAAAACCCACTCTTCCTACCCAAAATGGTGCAGGTTGCGGATTGTCCCGCTAAAGTAAGTTTTAAGAAAACCGATGATTTCGTTCCAAACAAATTGGTCCACATTGCATGGTGATCTCCTTAACGGTAAGCCCCACTGTGTTTTTCAATAGATTACTTGCACTTGAGTAATTGCAACTTGATACACATACCACAAATATGTCAACGTTCCATATTGTGGATAACAATAGAACAAATTGTACCAAGGAATTCGGATGACTTTGAGGACCACCCCGAAACCGAAATCATGGTATGCCTTTAAGAAAGAGAGGCATTGTCTAGACTAAAGCGAATGCCGAAATTAGAATTAACAAGGATATCAAATATCTTATAAGAGGACATATCTATATAGACACTGTGATTTAATCGCATAGTACATTAAAAACCTATATTTCCTATAATTTTCTAAGAAACATTTACATGAATTATTTATGTAGTTTAAAGTCTCAAGGCACATTCTGGATGATTAGAGACGCGGGTGCAAATTTCGGCTTATCTTCCAACCCTGACCTACGGTTTTAGTTTTAATCATATACAATACTTTACCATTCAAAGCTATTCCTAATCCCTCAATTCGTATTATGAATATTCTTCAATAACACGGAGACTTGTCAGCGTCTCCAGAATTTATTTCATGAGAGATCCGAGCTGCTCAATCTTGTAGTTGGCGCGCCTGTCGGCAGATGTCGCGACGGCTGGTGGTAGACGTACGCCATCTGGTGTCGGCTGGGCGTAGCGTGCATACCGGCAGACAGCCATCAGACTCCCAGGCCGTGCAGGGCTAGCGTTCTCAAAACAAGCCCAACCCCACTGCCCTCAGGTCCTCCACACCCCTACCCCCGTTACCCCCTTACCCCCTACCCGCGCCCCTATCCAATGATACAGTGTGATCCCATCTACCTGGCTCGATCTCACCCACAGCAGAACTGTAAATCCCTTACTATACCCCCCGCGCCAACAGAGATTTACAGTCAAATATAAATATCAGAATATCATGCCTCAAATGAAATTTCCCACCTGGCGATATCTTAGGGTATAAATGCCTTTTGGTTTATATTCTGGAAGCCCGTGATCGTTGTTATAGTTAAGCCGACTTGATATAGGGCCACCACATGCCACCTCAGCAAATTTAAGGGCATGGGAAAGGAACGCTTTTTCTGGCGTACTTCTACGCCATATCAAATTTTGTTGGGGGAAAGTGGAATCTGTTCCCATGCACGAGCACTTTTCAGCTGACATTCTTACTTAAGTCATCTATCCGTTTCTTATATCATATACTTTCAGATTTTCTGAAATCTATTCATGAAATCTGTGAAAATGTTAAACACATATCTCTTATATAAACACACATCAGGAATTAGTGAAGATGCCATGTTAGATCCTAATAACGAACAATATTATTAACTGCACAGACGTATTAGGGTATTAAGAGGACCGATATCTTCTGATCGAAAAATGTTAACATAAAAAAAGATTCAAAAGAATCTAGAAAAACTCTAAAAATTCCAAACGATTTTGGCGACACCTCAATGAGTTCTGGATAGGAGAATGCTCAATTAATGCATGGTATCTCCAGGACAACACTGGCAGGAATGATGAAGATGCTGCGCTGGTAGACTAATTGAATGAGTATTCCAATAAAGCTGGAATAAGTAAACAGGTGAACGTCAATAACAACCATGACCAGTTAGATCACTAAATTTAGATAACATTGAAATCAATTTTTAATTACGAGGACTTGGCAATGGATAACAAAGGGGTATTACGTGTTATTAGAAGTCTTGATAATGAATGACAAGAGTTCAGGAATTGAGGGTATATCTAGAAAAATTGTTAAGAGGGTTCTAGTAAATAGACCTGAAATTATAAATAATATGATGTTGTGTCATGAAGAACCTTTCCAAATAGTTTTATCACACCAATTCCTAAAGGAGGAGAAATGCATCTATTTAAAAGTTTGAGGCCGATTACAGTACTTCCTGCCTTCTCCAAATTGACAGGGTAAGTTTTACATAAGAACATAAGTGAATACTTAAAACGAATAAGATAATAACTTCGGCACAATTTGGCTTTTTACCATGACATAGTACAGCCCCGGCAGTGTTCCAGGTAACTAACGAAGTCCTTTATCACCTGGATAATAAACATAGTCTTGTTCTTCCTAGACCTACAGAAGGCCTTCAATTGCGTTAGCTATTATATACTTCTTGAAAAATTAACCGCCTTGAAATTAAGTGAAGATCTAGTTAGACTGCTTAAAACCTAGCTCATTAACCGGACATACCAAACAGAGATGAATAACGAAACTTCAAAGAAATTCAAAGTGTTAACGGGTGTTCCCCAAGGGTCGGTGCTTGGACCACTCTTATATATCCTTTTTATCAACGGCTTGATAGGAAAATTACGCACTCAAAACCAATACTGTACACAGATGACCTAGTTCTGATACAGCATGGTACTGAGCAACCGGATATTAAAAGAGAGATGGAGGAAGACATGGAAAAATTATATTCAAGGGTAAAACTAAATGACTGGTTGGTAATCTATAAACTATTAAGAAAATCAGGCATTGCTTAACCGAGGACGCCTCTTTGGTAAAGCATGTTACTACCAGAAATAGAATATGGTTATTTTGTCCATTACTTACTAACACAGCAACACAGGGGCGAATTGCAAACTCTCGTCAATAAAAGTTTAAGAATTGTAATGGGAGTAAAAGATCCCGGGTATATAGAACTACATAAATTGTATGAACGGTACAAAGTCAGAACTTTGAGTTATGGACGAACCACACATGTAATGCCTCTGATTCAATGGTGGAGCGAAGACCAAAACAATAGTGTCCTTACTAACTATAATGTGCCAAGAAATTCTGGGAAGGTAAAAATGAAATTAGAGAAACCGAATGCTAATAGATATCAGAGATTACCCTTCTATGAAAGAATGCAAGTCTGGAATAGCTCCAATACTGAACGCATAAATTACCGAGAGGGGAAATTTTTTAAAGCAAGGGTATATGAGGAACTACTAGGTTTATTAGATATTTAATACTATATACATCGCAAAGGTTTTTGATCAGGAGAACATACAGGTGTTTCTTTGTTAATGGGGATAATTTAATACATAGTTTATCTCTGAAATGTCTGAAAAATGAACCAAGCTGCTTTCTACTAATATCGGTGAAAGTCTTTGTCTGTTCTATGTCATTTGTCCTGTATAAGTAAATTGTTTGTCCACTGACAACTGTAAGGAAGAACGTCAAAAGATGATTACTGTTGTTTTTATGCTTACTGAATAATAAAAGAAAAATGTAACGGCGTTTCGTACAATCAATTATTTCATGGTTGGAGAGATAATAACCCTTGAGTTAAAAGCTTTACAAATTTCACAAATCTTATTTGGAAACAATGGAAAAATGTTTAAATGTGTTTATTAAACTATTTTTCTCCAGATTGTGACGCCTCACCACTTTTTACACAAAACCACACACTTATCTCACATACATGTATAATACACATCCATCAATAGAACTCGACTTTGTATATAGTAGTTATAAGTCTCAGACTGACTCTGAAACACCACACTAGATAAATCTACATAAATAAATGCATATAAATAAGAAATACCGCTGCTGAAATCGCCACCAAGTAACTCACCCAGACTAAAATCGTCATGTTCTCACTATACTCCTTGTTTCGTGAAATTGTTCAAAGCAGGCCACTGGTTTAGGCGCTGAAGGGTGTCTGAAAATCTGTCAGTGACCCCAGGAAATCCTCTCTCTGTATCTGACAGTTACAAAAGGGTCGATGATTTCATGCTTATTTGAGTTAATTGGAAAGGAGGCTGAGTTGTTAGTCGAGTGTGATATAGGCTACGGTGTTGAGTTACTCAGATGTATCGTGGTACGATGGGGCATCCCCACTCACCCGTCACTGTCTCTCCACTCTCCCCCCACAGGCTAAACACCCACGCGTGACTGCCTATGCTGTGAGGTCACACATATAATGATGTCTCAGTCTTATAGACGCAGACAGACCAAAAGGTTCATGGACGGATTTAGAGAAAAAATGTAGAAAAATAAGAATGCGGCGCACTTTGTTGCCGCTGAAACATGGGATGAACTCCTCACAGTGCTGCCACCTAGAGGTGACCCGCGACTGGTGATCTATGACTTGGCGCATGCGCAGAAGATATCAGCGTCTGAGAGCAAATTATCTCAACTTGCGGCAAGTCGTCCGTGATAATGAGAAGCTCTTTGGACGGAACTACATTTTTTTGTGGTGGTGATTCAAACCCGCAGACAACATTTGGGGTATATTTTGACCGGGTATCATGATGACATATTTACTGTCGTTTATCCCTTCAAAAACAAGGACATGCTTTGAGGTACCACGCGACAGAAAGAGTCCAAGACAAAATGTTCAAATGTTCGTTCTCGGTATCAATCGGGTCGCTGGATCAATTTTCAAAACATCGTCATTTGCTGAAGGGAAACATTGTCAAACTTGATCTCATTGAAGACATTGTAAACAAGACAGAAATAGTGTCTTGTATGGGTTGCTACGTGAGTATTATTAGTTATCAGTAGCATTTTGTCTTGACAGGGTCAATGTGTGAGAAGGACATGCCTGGAAAACTAGTTGGTAAACAAATTACGCATGTTTGTATTATGGTACATAATCAGTCCTTAGATCAAAACATCTTACATAAAGGCATAAATGAATTTTATAAAACTGCGACACACATGAAAAATTTGAAAAATAAAAAAGGCATGAGATTATGGCAAATGTGCGAAAACGAGCCGGCCCACGGGTGTTTGAACGAGGTATGGAAAACGTCCCTTCGAATTCCTTGTTTCGTTTAGTAGTCTTTAGCCAAAATAAACGACCATTTCCCTTTGGCATAGTGGAAACAAAAATAAGCCAACTTTGGATCGGGAAGCCTAGAACTGTCTTTGCACTGTCCTCTATTATGAAGTCGGTCACTATGTACAATACTCAAGTAGCGACTGCAGAGCCACCTGGCAGGAGTTCAGGTGGTAGCCGCGTGGTGGCGGGTCGGAGGTCACGTCGAGCCCGCGATGGGCGTCTTGGTCGTCGTGTGGTGAAGGGAGTCCTTCTGTCGGGAGGAGATGACGTCACTGTTGAATGACGATGACGTCAGAGAAACGCGTCCGTTAAATGTGAAGGGCCATGTCTGCAAAAACAAACATGTATGCGTTTTACGTCTATGAAAACATGCGTAATACAATAACAATCTTAAAAGCAATTGGTCAGCTCCCCAAGCAGAGATGAGAGATGAGAGATATATTCTAAGGGATATTTCTATCACATTACATAACATTTCTATTACGAGGTTCTAAAGGAATACCGCGTTAAATGTGATATCCATGGGAGATACATCATCCAAATGCATGATCAAAATGGCGAATTCCTTAAAGCGTGAAAGCATCCGTATGTCGGTATAGGCCTAAAAGTTGTATTAAAATAGGATGACATTTCCGAGACACGGCAAGACGCCATGATTTGCTCTTTTGGTAACACATTACACGTTCTAACCACATAAAATAAACTATATATATTTGGATGTTTGGAATATATGTGTAATTATCATCGATATTAATAGGAAAACAGCCTAAATGTCAGATTGGAATATTTGCAAAGATATTTCATGATAAAGGAAGACACAACCCAAGACAGAGAAATGAAGTTGGAATACAAGGTGGTGTACAAAGATATTATCAGTATGAGGTTCAAGTAACACGAGGAGATGAGATAATTATGTTGGTAATTCATGAAGGAAACTACACGATGATTCATCATAACTGGATAACGACAATCTTTCACTTGACCACCGTTGACCTTGTAACCAACTCCCTCATCTTCTATTTCCCCACCCCTCCCTTTTCTGCCCACATACCAGCACTCCGAATCACAAACGGCGCCCGAGGGCCTTTCCCGCGCTTTCTCAGGGTGGCCCGCAGCAAAGACAACTCTCTGATGTGATTGGTTCACACGGCGTGATTAATGCGAGAATTAAACATCGGCGTTCTTGGTTCTCCTGGTGCCGGGTCTAGTTTCTGGTGATCACGGTCAGTTTACCTCGACAATAACAGAGGCTGACCACCCAGATTATCTGCGACAGAACGAGCCAACCTCAGAGTATCCTATCCTATCATATATTCTTGCTCTAAAGATATTGTTTGCTTTCCCATATCTTCATTACTGGAAGACGATTTGCTTTTCCCCCCTTAATATTAGGCTACCTATACTATTGCTTCCGTTCTTCATTCACTTCAAGAAGCCATTTCCCAAATTCCTTTTTTTTTATATTCGATCTCCAATGCCCCTTCAGTCTACTCAAAGATGATTAGCAAGCTGTTTAAGTGCCATAAGCTACTTATAGATACGCCTTTAATACTGCCCTACGCAAATGCCAGGCATTTGATAGTACCATTTAATAAAGATCTGACCTCGGTCTTGGTTGTGTTAAAAGTTCATGTTAAAAGGCTAATGTTTCGTCAAATTCAAATTAACCATCCAGTTCCATAGTGCACCACATTCGCCTCCAGTTCAGCTGATTCCTGAAGGTAATCACCAGTCTGGGTATAATAGTTTTTCAGACCCAGGTGATTAGCGTGGGAAGAAGAACCATTCATCCTCTAACACCCTACTACAAGCGAACTTCCTGGCTAAACGAATTCGCTGACTGATCCACCCTGGCACTGTGGTGTCTGCGATGTGTCTTGCATTTTAGGTGTGTCAGCAGGACACCCTCTTCCCACCGGGCCCATTTTATCATAATTAAGGCAATAAATTGTCAATGACGGTGAGATTAACCCTGCTCGACGATGATTAGACAATACGTATATTATACCACTGTGATAGTGTCTATTAAGTTGTGAAGAAATGTTCAGAGAAATTCTGGGGATATTTTTTTATTGCTTTTCTATTTTATCCCATTTACTATCCATGATTATTTCACGACCCCCGGATGTTGTAGTAACGGCACGGTAGTAATTCATGTATGTCCGCTACCGCAAATATTGGGCGCACTTTTCTCATGCACAGAGTATCCTTCTGATGAACAAACATGATTAGACGCCTTAATTCAGACCAATTTGTCACTGGGAAGAATGCATCGTCAAACTGAAAGCTACATTCATCATGAGAAGCAACCTTTTACTCGACGGTGTAGAGGTCAGTTGCGAAGAGGGCTCTCTGCCTGTCATCACCACTGCCCGCGTCACACGTACACAACCGCCTCCAGGGTCTTTCCTCCAGGGCTGACGGAGACCAGGTGTGACGTTCCACGGTAATCCCTACAATCTGCGTGTCATTTGTGTGTAATCAGCGCACTTTCCCTGACGCCACTGCAAAGGGTGTATTACCCTCATCCACCACTGTCGCAATTCGTAGCATCTGCCTGTCATTGCATACATGTATTGGCCTAGTAGCAATGCCAACATCATAACCAATACTGTTTCAATCCGATCTATGCCCTTACTGCAGATATACAATTTAGGTCCCTATCACTATACTGTTCTAATAAGTTTATTATTATAAACACTACCATACTAACGTCTTAAGTGCCACTCACTAGGACTATATCCCCACTGTTACCAAAATTGTCTGGCGCTACCTTCACATCACTTCGGCCATTGCATGAAATGTTACTATTACACCTAACACCATTATTCTGTCCAAAACACACCGCCGCCGCCACTACCACTTTGGTTTTGGCCTGTCAGCACTTGCTACTCGACTGTGTACCCTGAGGCTGACACGTTTTGCCGGCCTAATTAACCCTCTTCTGCCTGTGACGCAAATTCCTCTTGGTTCCCACGCTGGATGGACGTTACCCCCTGGGAAAAGAGCTTCGCCCCCAAGTGGTGCCCATTCGATGCTGGTCTTTCTCAGTGGTAACCTTACTGTCTGCCACCTGTGTTTGGGCATGTCATGGTGCGCAAGCCTGCTGAGAAGTAACTAATTATTTTAACTAGCATTTGGATATCGTAGGAGGACCATGTTTATTAGATAATTTAGAAAAAATATATTGATTATCTCCATGCGTGCAGATCTTCTGTGGAATAAATCCGACTAGAAAGATGTTGCCATGTCTAACTCTGTCAATATAAAAGCACCAAGCGCCAGGGTTAAGGTGTGTCGGGTTGGGGGGAACTAGGGTGGAATGAGTATAAAATGGACAGAGAGAGCGAGCACAATTTGAACATTTTCCTATAGTTTACAAAACGGTTCATATACTGCACACTACAGAGTTTGATACCATTCCATAGCCGCCCATACTTTGTGTGGTTCCACACGGACAGGTCAGCTCCATGAGATTTGGGAACTTTATTGCTTTTGGTGATCTTTCTTAGGGGCCGTCCATAAATTATGTCACACTTTTTTAGGGCATTTTTAGGACCCCCCACCCCCCTGTCACACTCTGTCACACATTTCATACCACCACCCCCCCCCCCCCCAAATATTACGTCACACTTCCGAAACAACTCCCCCCCCCCCCCCCCATTTTCTTTCTTATGTAGATAACATAACATAACAGTTGTTACATCTTTTACAGAGCTACTGTAAAAGACCATCAATTTAGAGTGAGATATTATATGAGACAAAACTCCTGATCTCCTAGATCACTGAAAAGCTATTGATACTCTACCATACTCGGATGTAAATTTAGAAATGATGGAACAGTTCTCGGATGTATTATATAACAGTATAAATTGTGTATCTCCAATTAAACAAAGAATCTAAGGACCCATAATGGACTGGTGTTACCAAAAGATATTAGTAGAAAGATTGAAAAGAGGCGAAAATGCTTAAAAAGATTAGTAACACTTGATTGTGCAAGTCAGAAGTATAAAGATAATTTGTTTGAAATACGTAAACTGCGAAAAAAAATAAGGGTAGGAATACGGAAGGTTAAAGGAGATGAGGTTCGGAAGAACCTAGAGAAATATAAGCAAAAACCGAAGGAATTTTGGAAAAAACTGAACAAGACATGGGCGGGTTCAGGAAGTAAAACAGCAATATATCCTATAACAGAAGGTCAAAATGTAAAGGATATAAGAAATAACATGAATAAATTCTTTTCGGAAGTAGGTAATTTAGAAAAAATCAACCTAGAACCACAAACAAGTAACATAAGGAACCATGAAAAAAATAATGATGATGAAGAGACAGATTATTATGCTGAAAACCCAGATATGAAAGTAGAAACTGATAAAACAGAACTAGTTAAAATAATAAGTGGCCTGGAAAATGATAAAAGCACAGGACTAGATCTTATTAAGAGTGACATGTTAAAGAGACTATTCTTATATAAACCAGATTTTATAGTACTGTTGTTAAATGATATCTTTGAGAAAAATTACTTTCCCAACTGTCTAAAGAGAGCGGTTATAACACCATTACCGAAGGAAGGGGACTTAAGTATATATGGAAATTGGAGACCGATTTCGGTATTGCCTTTTGTATCGAAAGTAATGGAAAAGGTATTGCATCGATGTCTTTTGAGTTATTTAATAGATAAGAATATAATAGTAAAGGAACAATTCGGTTTTTTACCTGAAAGATCCACTGCGCAAGCTATATTCAATTTGACTAATGTAATTTTAGAGGGGTTAAACGATAGGAAGATAGTTTTGGTAAGTTATTTGGATATGCGCAAAGCGTTTGATAGTATGAGTCATGAGATCATAGTTAATAAATCTATAGAGATAGGAATTAAAGGAAATTTGTTAGCCATTCTTAGGGATTATTTAAAAAGAAGAAGTCATAAAACCAAGTTAGATGGTAATTTATCAAATAGTATGCCAGTGACCACGGGGGTACCACAAGGGTCGGTTTTGGGCCCGTTGTTGTTTATTTTGTTTATAAATAATATTACGGAGGTTTTAAATTTTTCAAGAGCATTACTATACGCTGACGACTTAGTTGTTATACAGGAAGGATAGAACCAGGCGGAAATTATTACGAGAATGGAATTAGATCTAGAGGAAATAAACAAATGGACTATAGTGAATCGTTTAGCAATTAACTACAAAAAATCTAAAGTTAGCTGGTTTACAAATAAGAAGAATACGGATATAAAACAGAGTTTGAAAATGGGTGGATCTAACTTGGATGCAGTGACCAAATATAGATATTTGGGAGTGTTGCTTGATACAGATATGAGTTTAATACCGCAATTTAATCAAATAACTAGTGAATATGCAACTAAACTTTTTAAATTACAAAAGATTGGTTATTTATTAGATTTTAACAGTAAGCTAAAAGTTTTTAAGCAGATGTTACTGCCAGTTTTAGAATATGCTGATGCCGTTTATTGTATTATGTCTGAAACTAGGTTAAAGAAGCTCCAGATATTGATGAATAAGGGATTAAGATATGTAATAGGGAAATATAAAAGTAAACATATGAGTACAATAGATTTACACAAGGAATGTAGAGTATGGGATCTGGTTACAAGATGGAGTAGTCATTTGTTAAGTATTATAAAATGGTGGAGTAATGATATTAATAATGTATATGAAATAAGTGAAAAGAATCTAAGAAGTAATGAGAGAATAAAACTTAAGGTAAAACGCCTGAATTTGGAAAAATTCTGAAGTTCACCGCTCTATGTGGGCAATATGCTATGGGAACGATTAGAAGTAGAAACACAGAAATTAAACAAAGGGAGTGCGTTTAAAAATAAGGTAAAAGAAGAAATCATGAATATATGTTAACTACAAAGTTGTATTAAAAATGTCTAAAGTGTTAATATTGTAAAGGTTACCAAATCTTCTATACTGATATGTCACGTTCTGTGTATTGTCTTGTAATATTGTTATGTGAGTTGGTGTTCTATGACTCTGTATCTGTCCTTTACATGTTTCATTTGTGAACCGGAATGGTTCTTGGCGACCCTTGATATGGAAGATCGGTAAAGGATTTACCAAATGTCACTTTTGTGGTCAATAAACTCTTACCAAAAAAAATATAAAAAAATAAATACTCGCCGATGCCCCCACAGGATAGATAAAGAACATTAAAAAAAATACTTTGCTGTAGTAATTATCATTTTAGATCAACCAATCATATGCAGTGCTGAACTTTTAATCAAGCATAAATCTAGTCTGGTCTAGTCTGCTCTGGTGAATTACTACCAAAATCAACATCTTCCTCATTGTGGTGCTCCACATCTTCCTCCTCCATGTTTATGATAAAACACATTTATGAGTTCAACCTGCCCACAAAATGGGCACTGTACAAATATTGGCAGGTGGTGCATTTGGGGATTTGGCCTTGTGCATAATCATCGACCCCATAACAGACCATTTCCACCTGATGACTGCTCAGCATTTACTTCATTGGTTGGGAGAGCACAATTTCTATCTCACAGAGAAACCTGAAGATAGTCCCAAATGCATTTATGGTAGAAATCATCTTCACTGAAGGAAAGGCCTTCTTTTTCATGGGAGGTGACCATTGAAGAATCAAAATGTGGACCTGCCATCTGCCACTGATTGAATGTATCCAGATACTTCCAGCTGAGGGCAAAATAGATGATATCACTGCATTCTAATTTTGTTATTTTCATCTGCTTTACTAGTTTTATGATGATATCCTTAGGAATCAGCATGTATCTATTAAGAAATGATTGACCTGAAATTGATATCTCCTAATCATCTACCCAAAAGTGTAAAATAATCAGTTGGTGGTTCTTAATGCCATAATCAGCCGAAATCATCAGGTGAAAATGTGGCAATAGGCATCTTGCCTCCCTGGCAGAAACCTGTCCTCATTGATCAGAAACAGGGATCTCATCCAAGTATAACACCACTCTCTGCTGTTATATTTAACCTCTTGTAGCATATACATGTACTGAATTTCCTTGATCTGGACATTCTCCTATTTGGCTGCCTTTTTGATGAGGTGTTTGACTATTTCAGTGATTTGTGTATGCAGCCTCAACAGGATATCCATCCAAACCCACTTATTATCATACGTTTCCCAACACCTTTCAAGCATGGGCAAAGTTGCCTCTAAAGTCTTGGAAAGTTGCCTCTAAAGTCTTGGAATTAGGTGATGTGTGTTCTGTCACACATCTCTGGACACCCCCCTCCCCCTGTGATTTTTAGGCTGTGTCACACTTTTCAATCTACCCCCCCCCCCCCCCACGCCCTTAAGTGTGACATAATTTATGGACAGCCCCTTACCACAAACCAAAATTGTTTATTCCCTGATATTGCAATCTTTTATAGAATTCTAGGATAACATTTACATTCAAAATTACAGAATAGAAGCGAATGATATCCAATCTCCTTTTTAATATTTAGTAAGCTGGTACTTATGTTTCTGTTCACAACTCTTTCTATATCTGGAGAGAGTTTATTGTGAAACTAAAAAGGAAACAAATTGTCATTGTGATTTTAATTACCAGCATCCAAATATACGTAGCACAAAATGCTTTGAGGTAGTGTTGCTGGCGTTGATGTGCATTCGGTAGAACTCCACTCGGACTCGATCAATTACAATGACTCAGCTAGGAGAGCGAACGCAGTGCATGCTACCAGCGACACACACGCATGGAGAGCGGGCGTGACGTTGACCGTGTATGCGCGCGCACGTCATGTCACATGATCAGGCGGCGTCCCGCTTTACGTCACGTCTGACGACCGCTGACAGAGACCCCTGTCGGGAAAGCACTGAAACGAGGACTGGTTAGCTTTGTGGTAATTAGACGGAGCCTCGTTTTCGGCGTTTCCCGTGTGAGAATCTCGTCGAGTTTGTCGTCTGCTTTCTGATGGCCGGATACTGAGACGCGCTGTCTCCTTCATCTACACTTCTCCCTGACCTTTCTCCTCTTTGAGTTTTTCACTTCGACGCCGTGTATATCAAGATGAATTACTCTTCGGTGCCTTTTACTTCCCGTAAGGACAGGGCGTGAGAGCTGAGATCCTCAGATTAACACAACAATGTGTAGCACGCGAGAGGTTAAAAAGTTATAGAGGCAGGTATATTGTTGAGAAGTTTATAGATCCAGTGCTCAACAACATTATGTCAAAAGGATTTATACCATTCTCACATGAGTACAGATAATCGTTATGCCTTCGACTATATAAAAATCTGTTACCCTATATAACACATTCACTAAAACTACTTTTCCCATCCGATCTTATTTATTCGCTAGCATGTTGCTTCCGTTATTTCGTGCTTAGGTTTAGGTCATTGATCATATGAAACATTCTGAAGAAGGTATAACTGTCATACGAGGCATTCCATGATACTCATTTATCTTAACACTTAGAGCTGGAACTGGGCATATTCTCAGTATTTACATTTTGGCAAGCAGAGCCACGGGACAGAAATATAGAATCGATCCCTCCCCCCTCCTTTAAAGGTTAAAGGCCAGTTCTGAGACTGGGCGTACCTATCAAAATGCATAGTGTGAACTAGCCATTTAGAAGCAGAATACCGTTGCAAAAAAAGTCGTGGAAAATAATACAAGAGACGAATAGCATGTTTTAAGATGCGTTGTATGTGCACCTGCAATACTTGTATATCATATATATATATATATATATATATATATATATATATATATATATATATATATATATATATATATATATATATATATATATATATGTCGACAATGAAAGGTTGAACTTTACGGCAATGTAGTTTACTGACACGTTTAAGGATACGTAAGGACACATAGTGACATGTCTGTTGACGTGTCGAGGTATCTAGCAATACACAGACACGTACATCAATGCCATGGCGTCATTCCTGACTAAGTACGTCACGTGAAGGCCAGTCACGACCTACCATGGCACCAATGAAAGCAAGATAAGTCAACTCAAAAAAATACTTCCAACTCTTTTGCGTACAAATTATGTTTGGACAACCCTTGTCTCATCATGGACAACAGGATAAAATGAAAGTATATAAAAACATCTCTAAACTACCATCGTTTTTATTAAATGGAATTGGTTTATTTAGGAATTAAGTTGGGACACCGTTTTGCCATCATAACTGAAGTTACCCTAATATATGTATGTGCAAGTGTGTGGGAGTTCCTGCATCTCTGTTATAAATTGTTTGGCTGTCAGGCGATCCTGTACTGCTTCGCCATGATTAAAAAGGATCCAGAGATATGCATACGTATGTATACGACAAAACTTAAAACCTAAATTGCAGTAAATATTCCAGCATATATTATAGCATCCCCAATTTCGGGATGTAAATGGTACTAATGGAGATACACTCAATATATTTTAACATCTGACCCCTGTTACCATCTATGGTATTAAACAACATATAGAATTATGCTAGGACACCGGAAGAGAGATCCAGAGCGGACACAGGGTGCGAGGAGAGAAAAAAATAACCCAAGAGGAAAAGAAAATATATACTGGATGGAGAATGGGGTTGGGTAGTGAAGACATGGAGAACATGTCACCGCAAACGAGCCTCAAAGTGAGGATTTCTTGAAACGAGGCTCAAAGTAAGACTTCTTGGATCATAGATCAACACCTATAACACGCGTTGATGGACAACCATTTCCGTTGCTGAAAGTTTCCGCAGCACAAAAAAAGTTCCTCCTATAAACACGGTTTACGTTTCAGCCTCATTCCTGATGCCCCTTTTGTGAGCTGATACTGAACACTGCTCCCTTTTATAACTTATAAAAGGAGGTGTTATAACAGGTGGACGCCCATGGTAGGACGCACTGCTTGACGCACAAGCAATGCTATTTAGATTCAGTTGCATTGGCATGTAAATACACGAGTTTGTACTTCTTTTACGCACCTGGAATACTTAAAAGCATAATCAGGTCAAAAGATGACTTTTGTACCATATTGAATTGTTCACCCTTTTCTACATGTATTTAACCTATCATATGTTATGAACGATATTCTGTAATCAATTGGTTGGATAACCGTGACTCATTATACAGTTTCACACTTCATGAAGGTGTGTCTATTTCCTTATCATATTTTTGATAAATGGAATATATATATAATAAAGTTAATGACAAATGAAGCTTTTGCTGTCTCCAAACAAAATACTGAAGAAAGAAGGGGTAGCTTTGTGCTAGACCACTTGAAACCTTTTCGCTTTGTGGTTTGAAAGTAGGGGAAACAATATAGCTGAATACATGTCCTCGACTTCCCTCTTGATAACCGTTCCAGGAATAGGCCCTGTTTTCACTGATTATTCATCACAGCCCGAACTATGGAGAACGGGGAAGGGGGTGATGCTGTATTAGGTAGCAGTGTGTGCCATGGATGTGGTAAGTAAGACATCTATGGTGGTTGGAACCTGTGGCTTTGGGAATTCTGTACACAACCATTGCTGATGGAAACAGCTCACGTGTAGATCACTTAGACATTATAACGTGGACAATATTGCAGAGCAAAATAGCTCATATGTAGATTGCATAAAAATCTTTGCATGAACTGTATCACAAAATAGAGGCTCAATTCACATTTACATTATTTAGGGACCTTAATGTAGTACATAAATAAATGTGTTAGCAGACATGGAAGGAGAGAGAGAGAGAGAGAGAGAGAGAGAGAGAGGAGGGCAGACAGAGAGAGGGACAGAGACAGAGCCAGAGAGACGGACAGGCAGAAAAATAGAGAAAGAGATATTCACAGATAGGTGGCAGCGAGATCCCCATGTCCTGTTTCCGAAATTGACATTATTGAGACCAACCTGCGGCAAAAAGACGATTGTCTTCATCATCTTATTCTCCCCACCTCGGCCTCCTTCATTAGGTCAGGTTCATGTGAATCAGCTTGACATATGAAACATGCGGTGAGACAGGGAAGTTAAGAGGAATGCAACTTTATAGTTTCTGTGAGAATCCGTTGACGTGAGTCTAAAATCTATTGCGGGGGGTTTCCCCAACTTTGTTGGCCATCTTCCTCCTGTCGGGTTTTACTAGGCTCGGCAGAACCAGGCACCGGACGGCTGGCGGGCAGGACTCGGGAGGCCGGGCACCGTGCTGCCGGGGGTGCTGACAGCCGACAGGACGGCGCAGACCCCGGCCAACACTGACCAGACCCGGTGCCGTCAGCGTGCCCTGCTAGCGGACAACAAACAATGAGTCGTTAGCAAACTGCCGTTAGTTCCTCCCCTCACCACCGGCGGCGCGCGAGTCATAACGGCCCGAATTTATCGCAGCGTTCCAACTTCGCTGGTGACGCAGAGAGATCGTCGAGTTTTACCGCTGAGGAGTGGCACCTGCCGGGGACCAGTATTATGGATGGCGAGCAGCGCTCCTTGTGGTCAGTCATGGAAACCACTAACTTTTCTTTTCTTGTTTTTCTTGTACGTATACCCCCAGATAAGGAGATTTAATGGTAAACAAAGTAGACAGTGGTGGACAGGAAAGAAACTGGAAACAATCGTGTCAAGGTAAACATGGCCAGATTCACGAGTATTTAAAACCCGTAATGGCCTTGCCAGGCAGTTCATGAGTGCTCCGGCCGTTATGGGGATTGATTGTTCTTTGTATTCTCTATGGCCACCTAATGCTGGTATTTTTCGTGACAAACCCCCTCCTATTCTCTTAATGATTTCAAACATATTTTAGTACAGTACTGACACTGATGCACAGGGGACGGACAACCCACCTTGTAGAATAAATACCTCCAAATAGACTGCACTCCGGCAATAGTTTGCCAGCAAAAATACTTTTTTGATCAGGGCAATATAAAAATGTACATATTTCATACTTAGATATTTTGTGTTCTCATTGTATCTGGGTAAGCATGTTCATTGACAGGTAGAACGGGGTTGTGAGAGTTGCGAAATGGCGCCGTACTGGTCATAGGCACTTTTCAATGATCTAGACCGTTTAAGATGTATCAACACCTTATAAAAACAAATATGTAAGGTTACTACCCTGAACAATGCGGGAAAAGAGTGAATTATTTAGGAAATATCAAGTCTCATTGGATGAAAATAATGGCAAAGCTTCTGATGGCCTTTATCTTTCAGACATTCAGACAGTAAACCGTTTGGGGCTGTGACAGTCTTATGTCAAAAAATAAAGAGAGAAGTCTGTCTGCCTGTTGGAAGTTGTACCAGGCCCATTGCTGTAATCTAAATACACCGCACGTGTGGAGGGATACAATGTACAAACAATGTAGTGCAGAGGGGGCAGATCACACGGTACAAGAGCGTATGGATACACCGCTGGGATGGACTACAATACAGACAGGTGCGCATGCGCCCAGCTCGTGTTTCGTCAATAACTACTTTGCCGACACATAAACAGCCGCACGTGCAAAAACACTGGCTCTGGCTAAAAGCCAGTTCACACTGTGCGACGGAGGGTGGGGGGTGCGACTGGGCGTACTGCATGTACCTCATGTCACAAGGAAATGCAGTTCACACTGCGTGCTGCATTCCTTGCGCTTCGTACCCTTGCGCGGTACCGACTAGCAAGCTCCCCCAGTAGCACAGTGTGAACTGGTCTAGAACTACCCCCCTTGCGACTGAAGCGCTTGCATTTTTAGGTGCATCTGAGAATGGGCATACCCGGTACATCCAGCTACAGACTAACGGGCAATTTGCAGTTCACACTGTGCGTTTTGCTGTGTTGCGCGCCTGAGTGTACGCTCAGTTTCAGATTAGACGAACCTATGTACCTATAAACGCAAAATGTGAGCTGGCCATTAGTCCCCAAAAGGTATAGAGTACACAACGCTGCAGTCGCCGCGCCAGAGTCAATGTCTTCAGGAAGCGAAACACCGGCATTGGACGAAAATCACTGAACTTCATTCAAACAAACAGTATGTTCCCAAGTTTGCAAGACCCAGTTATTAATCTAGCTGCAGCAGCGGGGAGACACCTGCCAATCTGAACCTCGATAACATGAACATTCTGTGGCGCAGTAGGAAGTGCTTTTTTCCCGTGTTGCAACACGGAAATATAGCTCGTCCCTGAAGGAGAATGGACGAACCATATTCTGAAGACCATGATACGAAGTGTCTCAGCGAGAGAGGTGGTGAGTCTGAGGGAGAGTCAGAGAACCATACACAGAGATAAAGAAAAATGGCGAAACAAAGACACAGCCAGAGAGATAGGAACATAAACAGATACATAGTGAAGGGGTGGCAGCGATATGGACAGACAGATACAGAAGGACAGAGATAGGGTTATTAGGCATATACATAGAGAGCTAGACAAGGAGAGACACTTTGATATGCGAGAGGGCGAGAGAGAGAGAGAGAGAGAGAGAGAGAGAGAGAGAGAGAGAGGGAGAGAGAGAGAGGGAGGGAGGGAGAGAGAGAGAGTCGGGCAGAGAAGATCTTATAGTTAGTCTAAAGGTGTCGGCAGTCCGTGTATATAGAAAACAGATTTACTACAATGAGCGATGTGCAAACCTCCCCTGTCTGGTCCATCCCAGGGCAGTGTCGGTGACAGCACGACGTAAACGATGTTCACAACGTCTACACTGCCCCATAGCCGCCAGGCGGCGCCACGCTCACGTTACCACGCCCACCTTCACCATGACAGCAGGCAGCGCCGTCTTGTCCGTCAACGGTCAGCCACGAGGGGTGGCCAACTGGTCAAGGACTGGTCAATGGGGTGGGCAATGTGGGTTGTCCACCCCATGGGAATCGGCAATAAATCTTAGCAAACCTCGGATCTGAAGCCAGAACAAAACCACAACTTCCAAAGAATGGTTTGTGCCTTGATGAATATACAAAGTCTCTAGTTCATTTGGTTAAGAGTGACGCTGTAATATTTGTCTGCTATGAGGGAGAGATTGGTGGCTATTGTCTGTTTGAGATCGTAAATGGAAACTGAAAAGATAGTCGTGGGAGAAGTGCGCGATGTCTACTTGGTACTCGATCGTCCTTTGGGAGAGGGGCATTTAGCGGGTGATGTCCGGCGAGGGTAGGTACGTTGTGACGGCCATAAGTGCCCTCTCCACCCCCTGTCACAGTATAAACCCTCAAGCTATACTCCGTGTCATGGTGGTAATCCTTGGGGTATCTCAGCCACCCCTCAACAAGCCACCCACACCTCTTGTGCCTCAAGTGGACCGAGTCCACGTCTGTACATGGATGTAGAACCACTTTGACATCTGTCTGTAGGAAACCATTTAGATCATGCGAACTACCCTTATTCATCAACACATAATTTGTACCTTATAAAGGTATAGCTACGCTATTCACCTTTTCACGAAAAAACTGAGCTTATCGGGGTTTACTGATCGCTCGATATACAGTATGTCGACATAATATTGTAGAGAAAACCTATGAAAGTATCCCATCGAGGTTGAATCGCGGAGTAGTTCGCAAGGAGATGCCACGTGAATTACATAGCGATTCAAACGAGATAGGATCGAGCTCTGACTCCAAACTTGAATGCGTTTATGAATTTATCCCACCCTTCACATTGACTAATGGGCTAACATTTGTGACATAATCCCCCATTGGATATTTTTCGTAAATATCTCATGGGTGTTCGATACGAGTTCCCAATGTTAAGTCTATGGAGAAAAAATACCAAGGGTGAGATAAAGCACAAACCACGCATAATTGAGTTTTATCTTGAATCCTCTGGAATATAGCGGCATTATATATAAAATCTGTTAAATATGGTCGACATTATTCTGAATATCTAACGTCTCTCTTAATGAGAAAAAAATGCTTCAAGTACTCCTGACAAACCACATATCAAGCAGGGAAAGCAATGTAGAGCAATGTAAAGTCTGTCTAAATTCCCCCCTGTAATTTCGATCTTGCAGAGTGTGGTTATACGTACTGTATCCACTGTATGTTGCATTGGAAATATATCCTGTTCTGCGATGCAGATATCCCCTTTGTAGATAAACCCACACAGGCCTATCTATACATGGCCAAGGGTTTGGCCAGTTGCTATTGGAGAATCCAAGATACAACTTGATTGGCTAAATGAACGTGTGAAACCATCAAATAATTGGACATTCTCAGAAAACGGACTTAGATAGTATCTATCTAATGTGATTCTAACAAAGGCAACTTTATAAGAGATCATTAAATTCTTGATTAAAGTTTTGTAAATCATTGTCTCATGCAGGTATGGCTTATACCAACTGTGAAGGCAACTTATACAGGCTATTTTCCGATGCCTTCGCAGTATTGATAAACTAATAAAAATATGGAAAAGGTAACATGTTTGTTTCTTGTGTATGACGCACACAAGTAATACACCTTTGCCCACACCGTGTTTAAAATATAGCCTATGACTGGAACAGAGAATGTACGCACAGACCGATGTGAGACGGTGCCATTTCCGTGTCATCATCCACGGTTCAGAAGACATTTTCAGATGGGAACTGCTGGCCATATCAATCATAGAATTGGGAATCCGAATGAAATAAATGTAGGACTCCATGTAGTATTCCTGTATGACCCGATAAATGGAAATATTCAAGCTTGCGATAATGGAAATTAGTAGCCACTCGTCCAAATACATGTATACATCTACATACAAGATTGTGCATTTGATTTCAAACTGCAGGCAGGGAGATATTGATTCAATTCTTGTCAACAACCACTCAATCTAGAAAAGGCCCTGATGTGAGTAGGTGTGAAAGTGGGATGCCCATTGAGTGGCTCAAATATGACCGCTGTCTCGCTAATAATCAGTATGATCCAGGTCAACTGCAGAATCAGTGCAACACGTACAGACGACTTGGACCGAGGAACTCTTTCTTAGAGGTGAACCTTGGGCATAATCTACCCCGGCAATAACTATGACTATAATAATTCCCGGCAATAACATTTCAATTCCCATACAGGATGGACACATAAAACCATATTGATAAATGATATTGCGCAGGATAATATTAGCAGGCTCAGTCATCATGATCTTCTTCGTTATCTTTCATTCTGATAGCGTTCTGAACTTTTATGGAACCCTATAAGGGAAAAAATGTGATAGCTACTTCCGCCATCACCCACCGTGTCACAAATGATAACCTATAAGTCCATGTTAAGGGTGAGATAAATTCAGAAACCCATTCAAGTTTAGCGTCAGAGCTCGATCCCACCTCGTTTGAATCACCACGTAATTCACGCGGCTTCGCCTTGTGAATTACTATGCGATTCAAACTCGATGGGATACGAGCTCAGTCCCTAAACTCTCATAGGTTTCCTCTATAGTATTTGATATGGTAGGATAAGAGTCAATCCTACTTATATTTTGGAAATCTCCGAATAGAAATAATGTCATTAAAACCTAAGAATTAATACATTGATATCTAATACACATTTTCAGGAAGTTAACTATTAACTATTTTGATTTGCTGCTGATGTTAGAATTTTCTAAGTGTATCCAATGAATGCATTTTTACAGTCTGGTACTGTAAACTGACCGTAGATTGGCTAAGTTTACGGTACTGATTATGTTTACAGTTGAATACCGCTTTGTGATGCCAAATATACGGTATGCAACTGTAAAACAAATTACTGTAAAATACCGTCCATGTTTACGGTAGTATCCTGTTTATTTTACGGAAATGTTTAACTGTGAATGTCGTGCAGAATTCATGACCTTGTATTCACCATCTCCAAATCCCTGTTGACGAGAAAGTAGAGAGAAAGCCCTAAATAGATGCACTGAATAACCGGAAGCTGTTTGATTTATTCATATTTTAACATATTTAAGTACTCATAGCCTGGATGAGTAACCTATATTTCAGCCCTCCTATACCAGCCATTTTTCTGTAATCTTTTTGATAATAATATCTGGTCAATAAATATGTGGATAGACTAACTGAATTATAGATATAATGAATCATAAGATATATCAATCCTGCAGAGAGGGAGACCAGCCTAGACCACCAAGACATTGAACTTATCATTATCAATTTCTATTGCTAAGATACGCACGCTATTGCGGCCAGCCCTTTGGTGCTACCACCCAAGATCGAGACCAAAGCAAGTTGTATTATCGCGATCGCGATTATCTGGAACTGGAATTATATAGCGGGGAACCAAAAACGGACGAGGGACACACATCCACGTCCTCTAAATTCACGAGCACAAGTGGAGCAATGAAGCATAATTGACTGATTATTATTACTCACCAGGCTAAGGGGATGAATGGGTGCTGGGGCCCCGCTCGCCTTCTTGGCGCCCGTCCCGGCGGCGCCCGCTGCCTTGTTGATGGCGGTTCCGGCGGGGGGCGTGTCGGCGGCCGGCGCCGGTTTGTCGTCCGCCAGGATCTCCCTCAGGTGGGCGATGTAGCAGGATGCCAAGCGGAGCGTGTCCAGCTTGGACAGCTTAGTGTCCGCCGGAACCCAGGGCAGTGTTGTCTTGAGTCGCGAGAAGGCCTTGGAGAGCACACGCATGCGAGATCTTTCGCGGGCGTTGGCGGCAGAGCGCACCATAGGCGGTTTCTCGGCCTTGCCTCCCCCGGGCCCCGAGCAACTCGCCCCGGCTCCGGAGGACGACGACGGCGAGCAGGCGGACGAGGCCCCGGAGCGTGAGCTGCAACTGTCTGGGCTGCCCAGCGGCGAGTCCGAGTCGAAGTCGGCGGTGAGGGCGTGCTTGGCCGCGGGCATAGCGGCGGCGAGTGCGGGCGGTGACGGGGTCTCCTGGGTGGGTGGCGGGTGTTTGCGCTTACGGGCCATGTGGGGAGGGGAGCCGGACAAGAACGGGCCGCGGCAGGAGTGGTCCGGGTGCACGGAACTGATCGTCAACTGCACAGGGATCACACTCAATGCTTACTGATTTCCAGCTGCTGGCCAGGTTGGGACCTTCAGTTTCTTATTTCCCTGATCGGATTGCCTCCGTTTTTCAAAAGCTTTGTCCTGGTGAGGAAACGCAAAAAAGAGAGCAGTTAATACACATACTTTATCTATCACATCAAATGGAAATTGTGAGCCTGTCAACTTAGATAATATAATATCTTTCTATTAGGTTCTGTAGTATTACATTTAATTTTTGTTCCATTATATGATAATACCGCCATCGAATAAATGATATACTGATAAAGCAATGACCGAAAACGCAAAGAAAATGGATGAAGATAAAATATTAGAGACAGAAGTAGAAAATGGGAGGAAGTAAAGGAAAGGGACTCAGAAAATGATTAGGAAAATTGCAGATCTATAGTATCAAATATACAACAAAAATAAAGGATATTGATTTGCCTTTGAAAATGAGCATATCTAACTTTCCCACATTAGTTCCGTATACTTTCAATATAGTCCCCATCTCTCCGAACACCTCCAGGAGGCGCATCTTAGTCTCGCAAGGTCGTTTCCATGACTCTACCCCTCCCTCAATGTGTCTTACCCTATATCATTTTGGATTTAAGATAACAAAGAGTAGCAATTGTTTTTACGCCACTTATAATTTATCAAATCATTTGGTAGACTTTGGTGGTATCTCCAGATGTAATTGCAAATGTAAGATAAACCGTGAAGGTGAAGAAAAAGAACGAGTAGAAAAAGAGGGGAAAAAATGAAAGAACAAGAAAATCGAGCTGATGCCCTGCCACCAATCAGTCAATCAGTCAATCCATTGCATCAATAATTGTCCTACTATTCACTATCCTCCTTCATCAGTGACATATTGATTCTTGTCTTTGATTAACCCTTCTTCTTCTAGTATGTTGTTATCATTTCTTAATCATCCAAGATGTTGGTAGTCGATGGCAGGACATACAATCATTGCCTGTCCTGTTCTGTAATGGTAAACAATGATATGCCAGGCGGGATGAATGTAGAAGGTAAACTAGCCGCTGCTGTGTACACACTGTGCATACCAGCATGTTTGTTTGTCACTGCTTCATGCTGCATATCGGATTCCGTGCGACGTAACCATGTTGACATTCACTCACAGGATAGCACCGTGCTGTATTTTCAAGGGTCTGATTTCTATTCAGTCTGTGATGCAATCTGTCTAACGTACAATGCACTCAAGTGTACTCATGCCTATATCATATCTCATTCTAAGCTGCTATTGTGGAATCGGTCGGTAATAGGCTATAAACAAAACTACTTTTCAAATAGTGTCAATATGTGTCTTGTATTCCCAGCTAAAACTTTTGAAATCATAGCGAATATGATAGTAGGAGGATTTGAGATGTAGACCTATATCGTATGTTGGAATACATCTCATATGTAATGATACAATCCACCCATAATTAATGAATTTGAGAAAGTAAAAAAAAAGAAATACATGAACCCTCCCACTATATCTAATGCACATATAACGCATATATACAATATCAACTAAAGATTTCTGATTGTTCCGAGGCTCCTAAATATCATTCTGAAGTAATCAAGGTTATACGCTTGACGTCAGTCGACGCCAGCAGGAGGACTATACTACCTATCATGTGAATCCCAAATTGAAATGTCACCTTTACAGGAAACACGTGTATGCCTCTGTTGTATACAAAATAGATAAAAAGAAAGTAATTCTCAAATCGCAAGCCTTTACCTAATGTGACTCAAGCCAGTGTTTGGACGATCGCTAGGGGCTAACAGCTAAGTTTCCGTGTTTTTTCCTACTGGACGACTCTGGAAGAGGCGCTGTGGGCGCCACCCTGCTCCATCTCGTCCTCCGGCCTTATATCTAAGCACTTGATCCTGGCAGTCTAATCGCTGTGAGATGTTTTGAGGCAACGAGCTACTTCTACTGCTTTGGACTGAGATGTAGAGACGATGCCGTCAGTCAGAAGTGTCTCAGGGTGGTGTGGGTATGACTGGGGGCACTGTAGTGAGCTGCTCTTTGAGTTGAACCCAGGTATACTCATGTATAAATGACATCTATGTGTACTTAGCCTGAAATGGAATCTCTGGTGAGCCGATAATGTGGCTTCTGTTCTCTCAAACATGGCTTACCGGGATAAGAAAACACTTTTACCGAAACCGTAAACGTGTTTTGAATGTGCATGTATCTGACCTACCTGGTGGTTATTTGATATTAATGACGATATTTAAATCCATACGTCTGACATCCTACATTTCATCGTTGAATCTGCGTGTCTGTTCTCGTATCGGAATCACACAGATGGGTGGTTGTTCACGGCGCACTCGCCAAACGCACCCCAAAACTTTCTCCGTTCGCGATCTGCTCGCAATCTGCTCAAAGTGGTTCCACGTCTCTCTCCAGCCGGGGTATGTCAGACCCAGCCCACAGAGGTCGCTTTTACAGCCCTCCAACCAGGAAATTCAACATGGCTTCCTCCTCATTAGCATATCTACCCCTCCCAATCTCCCCTATCTGGCTGCTGATTGGTCGGGATGGCCGGAGTTTATCCAAACAGAGTTCCCGCGTGGAGTCCCTGTAGTGGAGAGTAAAACCCGAGCCGTGTTCCCCGGCATGCATATCGCAATGCTTGGACTGCTACACAGATACAGGATATTTATGATTCCTCCATGCCTTAATGTCTCTCCTTATGGCGCTACTCTATTTCACTGGGAGTGTAAACACGGGTGGGTGAGCAACTCAAGTCTATCGCAGTCCACTCCCCTGTGAGCAGCTCAAGAAGTGGCGACTGGCTGCAGGGTAACTTGGCCCGCCACCAGGCTGGATAGAGCCCGTGCATTCTTAGTGTGTGTAAACAGAGGGCAAACATGATATCCCTGCCGAGTTGGCTAATTTGAGACTTGTCCTCACTGAAAACAATGATCTATTGTGTTTTTCCTGAGCTCGTTGGGATATGAGAGTAGATTCTTGCGAGTTATTCACGTTATCATTTAAACTGGTCACGATCTAGGCATTTAGTTAATCCCCTCAGTTGAGTTAATCTAATCTGAAAGAATCCCAAACAAAATAGCGACTGTATACAGCATGAAATTACCGTTACCGAAGTAACTTAGGAGTAATGAATTAGTAGATAGAAGTCATTGAACTTTGAGGTGAAAACGCACCAAGCCAATGAAAGAAGCAATATCTGGACTCGCCGATAAAGATCGCCGATTTCCATTCCCTATTTTCGCTCGTTTGTTATATTTTTTAAACGGTCAGCCAGGGAGGAAAGATCCCCTCCCAACTCTTGAAGTAGGCCAGTGTAAAATCTCCAGGCGGCATATTATAAAATCTCAAAACTCAGAGTTCCAAGTTAAATGTGAATTGTACACGGACTTTGTATGATATATGTCATTTATCAGAAAATAGAGAAGTCGGTAACAACATCATGAGAGAAGGCAAGTAATGAAAATTATAAAATTATGTCTACACATGGAGTCACCTAGAGACCACAAATAACTGAATTGATGTAAGGTCATCAAAAATGTGAGAGAAGTGAAAAGGTAAAAGATATATCATTGTAAGATAAGAAGTGAAATAAAAGAATTGCTGAGAAAGAAAGACTACGATCGAACTTATGATCAATCAAGACGACCTGGATTTGTAGCTCGTGGTTTCAAACTAAATTCATTAGCTTATGGTTTCAAATAAACCAATATTTGGTCAAATATTTCTGAAGATACAACTATATTGCTGGTTCCTTTAGCATATGTTTGGCAGAAGGGGAATATGTACATGGAACTAATGACAATAGATTATATACGTCTTGTTGATAAGGCACAATTGAAGTTGTATGTATTAATTCTACTTGATTCCTGGATCATCTGATGGATCTGCAGACTGAATGACACACATAACATGAGACATCGTCTTCAAGGCGATATGATAGACACATCTCAGTTAGTACTAAGGGCTGATATGTATATTATGATAACAAGTCCTGAGTTTAATACCCACCAGATCTGGCCCATCAGGCCGCTGTTGGGTTTCACTGCTCGCCTTGTCACTCGGCAAGTGGGCCTGGCGAGCTGCTCATATCGCTATCAGCCCCCAAACAGCAACTCCGAGCAGCTCTGAGCAGCTCAACCTAAATCAACAGGAGAATCACGCAGTGTGGGCTGATAAGACTCCTAGAACTGTTGTGATTGCCCGTCAATCAAGTGCTCTAAGCTCAGAACAAACACAAGGGGGTCACGTTGCGAACTGCTCGGAACTGTTTGGGAATGCTCCGGCTCCTTTGCTCTGCATGGGAAGGGCTTGCCGTCATGGTTCTGTGCTAATTAGGCGTAATTAGTGGGAATGGGGTGGAATGACACGCCCGTTAGGCAGTTTCAGTAGGACCAGCTGGGCGTGGCTAGCGACCATGGTGTGGTTAGGGGGAAGGAGGGAGGCGGTTCAGAGTAGAGATAACTGTACTGTTGGGTCATTGCTATCCTATTCTCGGGTTATTTCACCTTCAAAGTTAGCAACAAATTATTCGTAGGTCTTGAGAAACACAATTGCGGAATAGCATCTGAACTGAAAACATGATTAATGTTACTCAAATTTCACGGGACACTATTTATGGAATTTAATGCGTGAGATCAGATCCAATATGGGGCATGCATGTCTTCTCCCATGAATGATGATGAATTATAAAGGAACAACATATTGCTTCCAAATCTTTTCCATCGTAATGGTGTTAGAACGTCAACGTGCATTTTGGAATGTGTTCAATGACCGTTAATTAAACAAGAATAAGAATATCCTTTCTTCAACAAATATAAAGGGAATCTTAAGCTAAAACCAGATTGAAACTGTAGCACTAAATAGAACGAGATTCCACGAGGTTTTCTTTGCATTGTGATATATCGCGACACAATACCATTACAGTTTCTTCTAAATCTGTTGTAATGATATTCCACATCAGTTGTAACCTGTTGTTATTACCAATGTGTTTTCACTCATTGGTATCTCGTGTCGGTGTGGGTTTCATGGTACACACAGGGCAGGGGATCCTGAGCCCGCAGTGTCGCTGATACACGAACGGCATTGAGAGCCCGTCTCCCCGGGGAAGGCCCCCGGGAGGCCCTCGGAGGAGTAGGGTGGACGCCGGGTTAGAGCTTAAGGAGGCAACGTGCAGGGTCAGCCCTTTGTGTTGTGAAATAAAACACCAAGTCTCAGGCGTAAAGAATGTGACGGCAGTCCGCAGCACATGTGTCCGACCGACGGGGACCCGCTGACAGTGCCCCCTCATGTCACGCCCTGCTCCTGGGTTTTGTATCCCACAGGTTCAAATCAGTACCTTTTGACTGAAACCCAATCGTCATACCGAATCACAATAGTGATTCTTTGATTCATATATGTCGAAGCAGTGGTTTTCCAACATAATCAGCCCAGTCTTTCCCCTTTCATCTGGATCACTAAATATTTCGAAGGAGGGTGCTGTCGGGTCATTTAAAACTGCTTTTTGTGGTTAAAAGGTATGATTCAATGAAGAAATGAATTCACTTTGTATTGAATATTTCTACTCTATATTCGAATTTAGATACACATGTAATTCATCCTGTATATGTAGTCAATTGACTACATGGTGATAAACCTTTCGGCGGAATGAGTGGCATTTTGTTATTTTTATTTAGGAAACGAGCCGCTTTCCCTGACCAAGACTCTTTATCAACGAGCTATGTATCGTGCGTAAGCCAATTGCATCGAGCGGTTTCTTACAATTCAGCATATGAAGTGGACGTTCATCAATAAACTGTTTTTCTTATTTATAGACCTAAGCCTACTTGACCGAGCTGCTTCTCGCGACTATTGTGTGGTTACTTCTACCGAGCACGAGGTGGGAATATCAAAAATGGAAAAGGGGATACCCATAAAGTAAATTTTACGTAGGCTCCTATTTTAATCTATTGCGAACAAGGTTGAGATGGGGGATGGGGGTGGGGTCGAAAAGACTGTTAACAACTATCATTGTTATTATAGAAGCATGGATAATAATTGGGACAAAGCTACATGCCCCAACTATGTGCAGGACCTCCTCTATGCTAGAACAACTGCAACCATAGAACTTGTGTGTTGATAAGGCCCGTTTCTATTGGCCGAAAAAAAACCGATGTAGATCTATCGTGTTCTCCTAATAGACCATTTCCTTTGGTCATCATCGATATACAGTCAGGAACGGACCTTTAGCAGAGATGGCGCAAAATGCAAATTTTTTTTGTTTTATGTGCTTTATTGCGTTCGATTACATAGCATCGCTCTTCCAGCAACAGCAGGTGACAATTATGACTGAACACATGCGTATGAATATGTACAATGAAGTCGCTCTTTTGAGCATAACGTTTTTACATAGTTATCATTCAACGACATCTAAATTTCTCAATCTAATCTTTTCAGTATTCTTCTATGTGTGGTGATTATTAGGAGAGCCCAAAAAGTCTACACCGTTTTCGTTGGCCAATGGAAACGGGCCTATACTGTGCTGCAGTCGGTGATAGTGCTGTGTAAGATTGACGAAGGACTACATTGTAAGTGTGCTGGATATTCATAATTGCTGTACCATTGGATTTTGTACATTGATGTGGATTTAAACATATTTAAAATCAAAATCTCTTGAGATTCTGTACCTTTTTAGGGATAGTCATCGTTGACAATTACAGGCGGAAAACTTGTCTCAGGGGAATGAATCCCTACAATTCAGATAAGGAGGTTGTGTTCCAATACAGAATCTAAGCAGGATCTGTCGTAGACACATGCCCTGTGAGGTACATTCCACCGTGAGAATTCCACTTAAGGTTGTAGGTACATATCGAATCTCACATGACACGAAGAGATGCTCCAGAAAAAAATGAAATAAATGAATCTTTTAAAGAGATATTATAAGGAGACTGGAGTGGTAAACAGCCTACCAGGCATATGAGCGTGTGCGTAGATCTATATGATCACCAGACAGAAGAGAGTGGCTGATCTTCCCACATAGGAGATTGTGTGATAAGCAGTAGGATGTGTGGCGTTCACCACACTTATAAGTGTGTGGGATGATCCACTCACCACACATAGAAGAGTCCTTGGGGATCAGCTCACCACACATGGGAGGTTGTGTGGATAATAACGGAAAGGGTATATTTCATTGTACACGACCTCAACCTTCACGTTGTGTTGATACAAGCCGCCCAGACAAATTCACTTCAGAAACCTAAAACTGCGATTGAAGCGCCATAAAAACTGAAGGCGTTGATAGAGAGCGTCGCCCCTGCACGTGCCCCTCCCCCTCCCCCAAGGTGTTCATAGGAGATACTCACAGCGCATTTCTTACTAGATATACAGAAGAAGGTGCCAGCCCCTCCCCAGCTAGTACGACCCCCTGAGGGGGTTGTCGTTTAGACCTTTTTGTCCGCTTCCTCTGCTGACAGATCATAGTCCTCCACTGGCAGTACTTAATACGTCCGGGCGCCGATAAGCAACAGGAAAAGGGGATTTTTCCATATGACTTTTTTTTCTTTTTACATTTTTCATAGTTTGCCTTATCCACACCCACGCCTCATTAGGAGGTGAGCTGATGTGGTTTGACTCTTACGACCTCAGTCTGTTACTGAAACGAGGCTCAGATAAGCTCTGTGAACCGGAAGTGGAGAAATAGATATCCCAACGCCCAACAAATCTGTCATTGAGGCGAGCGACTTTTTCCAGACAAAAGAGAAAGTTCACCACACCACCTCCTTTAATACGTAAATTGTATGTAGAGTGTATACTTCTGAAAAGAATATGTACATTCGAAATTATTGACGGGGTGATTAATGTTCAGTCCGATCCCACGATGAAACTGATATCAGCAAAGTATCAAAGCTAAAAAAAGAAGAAGAAGAAGAAGAAGAAGAAGAAGATGTATGCATATTGATATGATAACTAGCGACTTCGTCACTTCGCATTTGCATTTGTACCCCCCCCTATCATCCCCCCCCCTCCCCCATCACCCCCCCCCCCCCATCACCCATCACCCTCCCCCAGTCATCCCATTTGATACACTGCCCGCCAGCCCTAGAATTTGTTCTCAGTAGGGGTAGAATCTTTTCATAAGAGATGGACCACATCTGAGTGTAGACCTACAAAAAAGATCAACAGCTATAAGATTTTCCGACGCGTTTCTCACTCTCGTGGTGCTTCAATCTCCAGTCCTAAGTTTAGTTTATTCCGTCATGAACGGGAAGTATCGTAAACTTGTGGTTATCATTGCGTATGACACAGGTGCTTGAGCTGATCATCTGTGATCGGAACTGTATGGATTGACACCAGCGAAAGGATGTGATCTCATCTTTTTCTCTTAAGCAAAGTAGATCAGAGAACAACATGTCAGGTAATTTTCTGCTGCCCACTTGCACCCAGTCAACTTGCCATTTCTGCAACAGCCTGTCTTGGATTCAAATACATGTAGGCCTCAATATCAAGCGCCAATGCACCTCTATCTTTAGCGACTAGTCATGGTCAGTGAACACGCATCTAGGACACTGAGACACAATGTCACTGTATTAGTAAGCAGATGGTAAAGTGTTATTTTTCAGCAAGCTCAAAGTCTATGTGACCACTCTAGCCTTTGGGCAGAGTATACGAGCGTGTGACTTTTTCTTAAGGACATTTTGTACCCAACAGTGTTATGATAAAAGTTGTATGGTCCTTATCTCTTATGATGATATGAGAAAACGTGGTTTCTGAGCCCGTACGGATGGCCGTTCGAGGTCATTTGATGAAAAAATACGGCCCGACACCGCAGGTGGGAAGGCCGTATTTCTTCATCAAATGACTGAGAATGGACACCGTAGGGGCGCAGTCACTACGTTTTCTTATTGCTATACACCTCTTAATCGTTTAAAACGCCCTTTTATTAACTTTACAAAGACCACAAAGACCACTACAATTCACTACGGCCCGCTGTCACAGCGGGCATGAACATTATTTATACTACACCCCTAGCAGCGGGCAGTATTTCATACATGTTCGGCCATAGGTGTATAGTAATATAGAGTATCTATAGAGTGTCTATTGCCTTGTCCTGTATATTGGCCTTCTAGAAATGTTATGTTCAAGAAACAATCACAAGGTATACATCATTATGTCATAGCACGATGCTTATCTAGAGAACAATGGCCACATCTTTGAACAACAGTCTCTATATGAAGGCACATATGAAGTAACACATAAATATATGAAGTATCAGTGTGATAGTGTAAGGTACTAACGATGGAATCTACACAAGACTAGGACGACCTCCAATAGTACATGTACTAACTTTTTTTTCACACCCGACTGGTTGAGAAATTTGGGGTAAAACCCAAAGAAAAGCATCTGGTTATAATCTAAGGTAATGTGGGTGATAGGGGAATATATGAATGGGGTTGGTGGGTTAGTGGAAGAGAATCAATCCCAAGGAGCGGGAAATGACGTCAGAGAACTAAATGAGGAATCTAAATAATAAAGCGTATTTTCAGTGGTAGGGGGTTGTCACATGTGCAGCCGTCATGGTGACTGGTGACGTGTGTGTTTGTGCGTGTCATACTCTGGCCGAGTCGGCAGCGCGGGGTGCTGCTATCGCCGACTCTAGTATAAACAGAGGATGAGTTGTACCAGTCAACAGCTCACAGACTCAGTTTGTTTGTGATCTAACTGCCAATGACAGGTTAATGCCTAATTAGTGCCTATCTGGCACGGAGGCAGATTTGACAGCAATCACTACTGTTTATTTGACTATACTGAGAATGAAGCACTGAACAGACTGTCCAGAAATCAAAAGAGCCTAGACAGTAACCTCCAGATACTCACAGATCTGGATGCCAATTCCACATTGGGAATAGTTGTTACATTACCACGTTAATTGTGATAAACCGATGTACAGCCGAGCTGACAGATTTCCATTTTCATATTTTACTCAGTTCTGCTACATTATCTTTCATTACATATACAAGTCGAATACCAAGAAAGAAACTGATGAATGTTTGGTCTGTGTCCTCGTTCGCCATCGAGTTTGGAGTGCGCAGTAATATGAACGAGGCGATAGCCGAGTGAATATTCTGAAGCACTCCAAACGAGATGGCAAATGGCGACTCAGACCAAGCACGAAAATGTTTCTGATTTTACCTTAGCCTGGAAATATCAATCTGTTTATCACCCGTTGAGAAAGAGTTACCGTACTTGCAAGCCTGTTGAGAACGAGTTCCTAATGTTAAGCATATGGACGTTTATTCCAGGCTAAGATAAATTCCTGTAATATCCACTGTGGTTCCGCCACAATATCACCTGCTGAGTGATTACAGGTGATATATCAGTGATGAGTAATGCAGGTGAGTGGTGAGAAGTTCTATATCTGTACCTGTTGAGGGATAAGAGGGAGGGGGGCTAGAAATCACTTACTGAAATATAAGAGATCCTATGTCACCTTCTGAGCGATACAATATGTTACATTACATGTACTTGCTGAATAGTCACAGCTCCTATGTCACCTGGTGATTATATGGGATCTTTTATAACCGGGTACAGGACAAGAGGTCTTATACCGCCTGCTGAATGGTTGCAGCTATTAAAATACCTTGTGAGTGATGAAAACTCCTAAGCCCTTTGTGATTTTATTGCTACTGTGGAATATATATGGCACCACGGAACAGCTTCACGACTGCTAATGGCTGTTTGATTGATATTCAACTGTTTACCCTCATGGCTAAATGCCTGCTATAATCTTAATCAAATACAAATTAAACATTTTTTATCTGACATAATGCCGACATCGTGGCTGACCTCCAGTTATTAGTACGCTTCCTCAACACGGCAAATGCGACACACATGCAGGATTCCGGACTGTGTTGAATCTTAAGCTGATACTCTCAACATTAAAAGGCGGCTCTTAGCAAAAAGCCGAAAGGAGAGAAATCGCCAAATGGTTTATTTGCATTGTGATATCTATGTCCGGTCACCCTCCCGCTGCTCGTTTACACACATCACACTCACGTGTCTTACATTTAGCCGCCTATTTGAAACATGGAGGTGGCGATTTCACGTGCCTCGGGAATCCTTTGGCTACGACATTCCTAAAACCAGCATGGCGAATGCTCAGGACTTACTCTCACAACCTCACTGGTTGTTTTAATCCAACTCTGAACAGAAACCTGCATGACTATAGATACTGAATTTTCAAAGGGAATTTATGTCAGTTTCCTCTTGGCGATGCACTGGAAAATACGAATATGTGACTCCATCAAAATTCCATTTTCTTGGGAATCTCTGTGGTTAGACATTTCAGGATCAGGTCCCTGTTTACCTTGCCGGAGGCGGTGGTTAGATGTGGGTGAATTTCGGGGGGATTTCACACCTTCCCGGCCGCCCAGAGCCTACTGCCCGGGGGAGCGTGGCGGGCGTGCGGGGTACAAAACCCCGCCCGGAGTGCCGGCGAGTTGATCCGTATCTCAGCGCGGCAACACAACTCCATATCAAAGAGGATCCACCCGGCCCAACTTGTTACTGACTGCGTGCCCGGGGTGCCCCTCGCGCGATGTGCCAGCAGATACTATAATGATACTTCTGTTGGAGCAGTCGTCTGCGCTGCAGTTGGGGGAGGCGGTTTGTTATCGTAGGGAGCTGCAGCGGGTTTGGATTGTAACGGGTTCTGGCTTTTCTAGAGGTCGGGATTGACAGTCCATACAACGGACGTGCCTGGGGTGGTAGTCCATGATATCTGTTAAGACGTATGGAATGGTAAGCACTACTGCGCAGGCGCGTGGGGACACATGTTATCACGTGATTACTCGCACATTTACACATTCGCCATACCAACGTATGACAATATCATTTTTATATCATCTTTCCTAAAGTAAAGGCAGCCGATGCGTTACTTTGAGGCTGCCTTGTCTCCACTCAGACGAAAACGTGCGCGAATTCATGATCTTCTTTTATTTCATGTGAAATTAAAAACAATAAGATCGTATTACAACGATATGATAGAGCAATGAAGCTTGATTGAAGTTACTATAAATTATCAAATATTCGCGCATACAATCGTACTTTTAATAGGCACATAGCATTGGTTTATTGGAGATTCTTGGATGATATATTCCTAATATGGCCTCATATCAGAATCGGAATTCCAGGAATTTTTTGAGTTACTAAATAACCATCACAGTTCTATCAAACTAAAATGCACAATGAATAGGGAAACAATAGATGTTTTGGATGTTACAGCTGTTTAGGGCAAAAGTTACCAAAATGGAACATTCTTAAACCCACTGACACCCATGAGCTCTTGCACAAAAAGTCTTCCTTTCTTCCTTCTCACACTTTCAAGGGAACTCTAAAATCACAGATAATAAGATTCTCCAAAATATGTAACAACAGTTCGAATTTCAATGAGTCGTGCTGCTTACTGTTCTAAAAACTTAGGAAAGAAAAAACTACACTGCTAAATTTCTTTCTCATGACAATTAAATCAAAGACACTTGAAGAATTATGAAATACAACAGGTAATGAATGGCCAATGGGAGAAGTTTTGACAGCGTGGCTGTGAATGGCGCTTGTGGATGAAAGAGACCTCCGAAATTCCATCTCTTACCCTTGACTCTCTCTACCCAATAATAGGAAAGTTGACCTGTAAGTCTACAAATATAAAATAGATCATTAAGCACACAAGATGTCAAGAATGATATGTAGGTAAAACTTCAGGGAAAGACACACTTTTAGGGAAAGACACACTTGCCACCTCCCAGAAACTGGGCATGATCTAAACGAACCAGTACCAGAACACTTCATTGATTTATACCATACTGTAGAGCAGGACATGCTGCTCTAACCAATATATCAAATTATTGACCAAGGCTCAACAGAGAAAAACGGGATCAAAACAAGAGATATTGAATATATGGGTACATGTATATAGTGGATGAAAGAGACCCCCGAAAGTAGTACGCATGGCTGAGTAGTGTAGACGCACACACGCCCGGTGGAGACTTTAAACCTGGATATTACTTGACCAAGGAAGCTTCTGTGCTTAAAATCTCGACTGGAATTACAGTTAACTTACCTAGAACCAGCCCGTTAGAGTTTTGTTGCCCACATATACTCAGGTAAACCGATATAAGTGTCTTTATTGTTGAACCGTACCGGTGCACCGAACATCGCCCACCATGGCGGACGACCCTGGTACCCTAGCCGAGAAGGCACTGAAGGAGCTGAGGGAGAGACCGCGTACACGGTCATCTAGTACGCCTGAAGACGACTTTACCACAGGTAAAATAACGACCGTACTAGAAAATCTGGTGCGAATTTCCCTCGACACACAAAAAACCACCAAGCAAAACCAAGAATCCCTCGAGTCAATTACAGGCATACGACAGTCGGTCGAACTCAATCAGCAGGACATCTGCGACTTGCAA
This sequence comes from Alentia gelatinosa, assembly GCA_950022655.1. NCBI lineage: Eukaryota > Metazoa > Annelida > Polychaeta > Phyllodocida > Polynoidae > Alentia > Alentia gelatinosa. The sequence goes on along the minus strand of OX465579.1, from coordinate 52,263,037 downwards.
GCTGAAAACAAAGTACTTAAGGACACGTTAACTTCATTAACTCAACGAATGGAGCAGTTAGAGAGGAAACAGACAGGGAATGAGCTCAAGCTAGCCGATTTACATGATCAAACTGTCTCATTGGACCACTCATCCCGTAAGTTTAATCTGCTTATCGAAGGCATAGACCAAACGGACGGCGAGAGTGCCTACAACATTGCCCTGGATATACTAACTAGGTTAAACCCGGCAATTACCCCCAACGACCTAGATCAGGTATACCGTATCGGTAGACCCACGCAAAGAGACAGACCTATATTGGTCTCTTTCGGAAAAATGAAGGACAGAGACTCAATTCTCAAGGCTAAAAGCAAACTCAAGAGGTTCCCTGACTTAAACGCAGTCTACATTAACGAGGACGCAAACCCTGAAGTAAAGACCCAGAAGGGCGAGTTACGAGCCATTGCAAAAATGGCAGAGAAATGCGGAGAGGCAACTAAGCTGAAGGGACGAGGTATAATTTACAACAACCGATACTATTCGTACCGTGACATAAATAACCTCCCTGAGAAGTTAAGCATGGAAAAACTGAAGACCAGGTATACAACAACGACGGTAGCATACCACTCACACCACTCCCCCCTCTCTAACATGTATCACGCACCTTTTGACTACGAAGGCACACACTATGTATCTGTGGAGCAGGCATACTGCCACCAGAAGACCAAGTTTATGAATGCCCCCGAAATCAGCAAGCAGGTACTCGCGACTGAAGACCCTTACCGGGCCAAACGGCTGACAAAGCTATTGGTCAGTAATGCATGGGACGCCCGAGCTGAAACACAACTCAGAGAACTCAATATTGAGAAGTTCCAACAAAACCCCGAGTTGGCCAGCAAACTCAGGGATACAGGAAACCGACGGTTACTCGAGGCAACCTTGGATCCCTACTGGGGGACAGGCTGCCACCTTTTCTCAAAGGAAATTCACCTTGGCACCTACAGGGGTAACAATATCGGCGGTGCAATTCTTATGGACGTCCGAAGTGAGCTCACGCGTGACCAATTACCCCCACCCGCCCCTCGACCTTTCCAACCGGCACCGGCTACACATGATGACGAAACAGATGACGAACCAACCAGCTTGACCCTCGACCCCGCAGATCTACTGAAAGAATAACATTCATAGGAACGAGATCGGAATAAGTACCTTTAAAACCTATAAGCCATGCTTTCTGTTTTTCCCTTGTAACCTGTTATGACTTCTGAATGAATTACGCTTGTGTTGCAACGTAATTGTCAGCTCAGAATCTTCCCCAAATGGCTGTATTAATTGTCTCGGACTCTCGTGGCTATAAGTTAACCCAGGATGTTTTCAACAGTAGTCCGCTTACCTATCACATAAGACCTTTCAGTGGAAAATCAATCGAGGACTTAGTATCACCGACCATCGACCTAGCAAACAATATCCACCCTGATATAATTATCTTGTATGCAGGTGTATGTGGACTAACATACAAAAACCCGCGACTTACAGGGAAAGTGTCGCTCATTAACGAGAACTGTGACCAGCTTTATGACATGCTAATGTCTCAAATTGGGTACGCGCACCGTGAAATTTCCCGACACACAAACATAAAGACAATCATCCTACCAATACTTGGAATGTCGCTCTCACAGTATAACCGTCGAAACTCACTTAAACTACATAGGAACGAAATAGCCCCAGAAAGTACAGACGTGGACGTGCAGCAAGTGTTGTTAAACCAGTGTATTGTTAGGTTAAACTCTTCAATTACCAAGTTTAATAATGACAACGGACTACCTACACCATGGATAACCGATAAAATCCACAAATGTATGGGACGAGGAAGGGTGATGCACACGTACACACACCTCTATGACGGGTGCCACACGGACAATTTTCTGACAGAGTATATTGCTTACAAAATCGATAAATGCTTAAACGATAACCTCTGGGCTATATTCTCTTGAACATGCACCGGAATGAACTATTAACCTTAATGTGTACTCTGTCTCGCTGGTGCTGAAATAAGGTGCGGAACCTGTATAAATTGTATATCTTGATTGTATGACTAAGCTGATATTATTTACATTCTACACAGACCTCAACGGGTATGTTGTTGCTGAGGCCCAAAATGGTTGCCACAGAAGGTAAAGATGTTCATCTTCATTCACCTCATATTCATCATCGTTCATCATATGTGATCATCTGGACCAAGGTATGTATTCACATATTTAATGGTTGAACTTAAAGATATTGTTGAGGTAAAGGGATTGAAACTCATTAGTATGAACATATGTAGTTTATACTCCAACTTTGACAATTTCAAAGAGTTAGTAAAGGATTTTCATGTTATTATGATTAATGAATCATGGTTGACACCGGGAATACCCACTGAACTTGTCGCACTTGACAATTACCAGACTATCCGGCTGGATAGGAGGCCGTATGTGGATAAGAAGGGTGGTGGGCTGGTGGTCTATGTGCATACTGATTACTCATACGAACTGATAAATGAACATACTGTTATACGACCGGAATACGAATTAATAGCATTCAGCATGCTGGTTCATGGTAAAAAATACCTAATGGTGAATGTGTATAAACCGCCTCCCTGTTCTCCATATGTGTTCTATGAAAGGCTAGAAGAATTATTGGATGTGTATGCGAATAACTCAACCATTGTCATCATGGGTGACACAAATGTAGATATGAACGACCGTTACCTGCGGGACACCCATATAAACACCTTCGGAAGGGTGTATAATTTAAAACAGTTGGTCTTAACACCGACCTGTATTACGGAAAAAACGGCTACCGTTATAGATCATATATACACAAATAGCCCAAATGTAGAGAAATGCGTGCCTATAAATTACAACATAAGCGATCACATACCTGTTAGTCTAGTCATTAAAGCTAAATGAAATAAGGTTAAGAAAAGAAAAATTATAGCAAGATCCTACTCGAAATTTAATAAGGAAATTTTTATAGATAAGTATACTAACTGTAACTGGTCCCAGTTTAATGTTACATGCTCACCGGACCGGTTATGGGACATGATGTTAGACAATATTGAGGCTGCACTGACAATAACCGCCCCTCTCAGGAAAATTTATGTCTCGGACAATAAACCGAAATGGCTAATAACCGAAATTTTAAAGACTATTAGGGAAAGGGATTATTTTTATAGAAAAAGCCAAGAATACTAACCATATAGATGATTGGAGGATAGCACGTTTTTACAAAAACAAGACCAAAGGAATGATAGCTATGAATAAAAAACAAAAAATAAAAACCCTACTAAAAAAGAAAGGCAAAGACCCAAAGAAGTTTTGGGAAGGAATCAGAACTCTAATCCCGAAAGAAAAACCCCCTCCCCTAAAAAAGTTATATGATCAAGATACTAACGCAGAAATAACTACCGAAGACCTCCCAAACCATATTAATTATTATTTCGCCACTATTGGGGAAAAACTAGCATCAAAATTTATCCCCCCAGTTGTCCCAGATCTGCCTTTCCCCCCTAGACCAGATGATGAATCGATCCTTGGAGTCCCGATCACCACCAAGGAACTACTGGAGGCGATAAAAAAGATTGACTTTAATAAATCCTCAAGTGTACCGAATATTAGATCCTCCATTTTTAAATTAGCGTTCATTACCCTGCCTGACAAAATCACAACCCTGCTAAATTCTACCATCTTTAATTGTAAGTTCCCAGACAAATGGAAAATAGCTAAGATCACTCCGATCCCTAAAAAGCCTAATGCTAAATATGCTAACGAACTCCGCCCAATAAGCCTCTTACCCCTCCCAAGTAAATTACTGGAAAAGATTATAAATAGACGTTTAAAAACCTTTTTGGAAGATAGAAATATTTTAATTGACGCTCAACACGGGTTTAGGGAAAACAAATCTACTATTTCAGCAATTACAAATTATCTAACAACTATATATAATAACATAAAAGAAAATGACATTACCTCCCTCTTTCTAGATTTCCGTAAAGCATTTGACACCATATCCCATAAAATATTGCTACATAAATTATACAAGATAGGACTAAATAACCTAACATGTTCATGGTTTGCGAGCTATTTAAAAAATCGTAAGCAACAAGTCTATTTAAATGACAAGCTATCCCCTGTATTATCCCTAACCTATGGAGTCCCACAAGGCTCTGTCTTGGGCCCGACCTTATTTATCATTTACATAAATGACATTCTCACTGGCCTACAGAATATACAAAATGTACACTGTGAGTCGGTTTTATACGCTGATGACACGGTTATAACAACAAACACGAGACAAGATATGGTCAGCGTAATACCACATATTACCACATGGTGTGATAACAATTTATTAACTCTAAATGAGAATAAGACGCAATGGATGAGCTACTCCCGCAATAGGAATATCCCCTTAATTAACCTTAAAATACATGACAAAACAATAGAACAAGTCAATACATTTAAATACTTAGGCCTGCTCATCGACGCCAAACTGAAATTCTCAGAACATCGGAAGGCTATGATTTTGAAAGTAAAACATAAGACCTATCTGTTAACTAAAATCAGGAATTATATTGACCAAAACACTGCCCTTTTAATTTATAAAACAACAGTACTCCCATATCTTGATTACGCGGACTTTATTTATGATAATGGTACCCTGGCGATGCAGAATGAAATACAGAAATTACAAAACAAAATTCTTAGAATCGTATATAAAGTCAAACTAGAACCCACTCCCAAGTTTTCAACAGAAGAAATGCACACCAAGGCAGACCTGTTTTATCTTGCCCCTAGACGAGATATACACCTATTAAATTATGCATTTACCCTTACCAAAAATCGCGACATGGTTGATAACCGTAATCTCCCAGTTCGGAGGAAACATGGCTTACGCCTATTACAGCCCCCCTTAAAGGACGCAGTCTTTAACTCCTCTTTTTACTGCCGTGGCATTATAGCCTGGAATCATTTAAAGGAAGTCTATACGATCATAGCCGACAAAAATAAATTCAAAATTCATATAAAAAAGAATTACTTGGACTGCTACATGGATTAGTCAGCTTGTGTTGCAACTGACTAACAGTAGAAATCACTAACACACAGACAGAATGCACCTCTTTCCCGCTTGTCCCATCCCCCCTCTCCCCCCTTCGTTTCCTACCTAACACCTTATGGTAGATTGTGTTGCAACTACCAAACATAAGTATACCTGAGATGATTGTGCATTTTTTCTCTACACTCCTATATTGGACAGATATGGTATTGACCACTATCATACCAATTGAGGAATATTGGTCAATGTTCGGTTCTTAGTTAAGAAGTTGAATCCCCTCTTGAAACACCCTAGTTGGGCCTTCACTGATGTTATGAAAGACGTTATAAGGTTAATAGTATTGTTATGTCTACACATGATTGTAACTTGTATACACATCCCATCGCATCTCATCATATATACATATGTAAACTGTGGTCATCTGCTCAGCCGTTATCTATTATTGCTCAGTATGTAACCTCGACCGTGAGGGACCAGGCGGCAGAACGGTTTGTTAACCGAGCCTGGACATCGTACACATGTATTTGATGATAACCCTAATAAATCTGATCAAAAAAACAAAAAAAAATGTATATAGCTACTGGAGACAATGTAACCCAAAGGCATGAAAAAATTAAATCGGATTAAAGCAAATAGACCAAATCAAATCAAAAGAAATATTCCTCCACATATATATTTGCAAATGACTCATTCCTATTCGTTTCAATATACTATTAGGAAACGTCCTTACTGTGGGCGAAACGTTCATCGTTCGAGGTCAGTCACCGATTTCATACGGCCTTCCGCCTATGGCGTCAGGCCATATGAAATCGGCGACTGGCCGAGAAGGAGAACCGTTTCGTTCACAGTTAGGACGTTTGCTTATTATTATATCCATTGAAATAATTAAAAACGTCATTTTAATGACTTACAAAATCGCAGTCAGAGCGGACACGAACATTATTATTACTGCACCCCTAGCAGCGAGCAGTATTTAATAGACATTCGGACACTGGTATGTAATAATATTTTCTTTTATATTTATCTTTCTTTTTATTTGATATCATATTGAATTTATTTGTACATGTATTGGTTCGGCAGAGGTTTTGGCCTCTGGCGGGTCATTGAGCTCCGCAGCGCGAAATAACACAAACAAACCTACACTGCACCACATACACACTGCGCACATTCACCAACGTCACTCCTGCCTAGCTGCCCATATGACACACACCACACAGAGACATTTTATGGATTTACGCAGTACATCTTCATAGTAGCCTACTCCTACTTTCTCCTGCAATATTTCCACCTTATAACGTGTGTACTGTATGTGTATATCAGCAGCTGCGGAGTACAACGATGGGCTCTGTCATTGTAGCAAAAATTTGTGACAGTGCACCGGTCAACCCGAAGCATTCAAAATGGCGCCCCGCACCAAGAAGCGAGAGAAGATCACGACCCGTTCATGCACAGCTGCCGCCAGAAATTGTTCGGTGAAACATGATAACTACCAACCGGAGGAGGACTTCCAGCCGCAATACTCCGAACAATCCTCAAATGACGACGCCATCTCCGTGCACGCCGACTCATCGGCCGACAAGGAAAGTCAAATGGAGTCTACATACAACTCAAATACCAGTTCTGGCAGGCGACGGGCGAACCCGTTACAGACACAGGTCAACAACTTACAATCCAACATGTTGTCGGTGAGTGAAAAATTGGACATGCTTGTCAATGCTACGCTCACAAAAAATCGACCGAATGACACCAGCTCGCCGATACGCACCGGGGGTCGGACGGCCATGACACCTTGCTCGACCAAACACTCCATCGCACACGCACCCGACGGGACAACAACACGGCGATCGACGCGTTCGTGGACCGACAACTATACAAGGAGGAAATCCAATTCGACAAAACTACTGGTAGGAGCCTTTTTGCGAATGATATTTTTGCACAGAAGCTCATCGCCAAACCTTACATGTATATTGACAGAGACGGTGTTAGCACACTGAAGGCAAAGTTAAAACTCCGCAACCACCTGGCTGTGGCCGAGTATTGCGCGGCATTTACGGCACTGTTGAGAGACAGCAGGGCCGTGGGGAGGGGTGACTTCCCACACATGCTACTACACCTACACGAGGTTCTCAGTGACTCACTTTGCCGTTTGATGGTATAGAGAGGCAGTCATTTAAGTGGGCCGACTCGACTCATATCCAACACGAATGGGTATGCATCGCCATGACCGGGGGTGCCTACCGGGTTGACCCCGCCAACAAACCCGCGCCCGCTGGTCAAGCCAACGCCAAACCGTTCGCACCCTGTAAGCACTACAACTCTGACTCGGGCTGCAAACACAGGGCTACACATGATGACAACCACATCAAGTGGACACACACTTGCTCGTACTGCGATAGCAAGGGAAAGTCGTGTGTACACCCTGTCACTATATGTAATCGCAGGTCAGTGCAGCATGGACATCAGGGTTACGATGCATACCAAGCACACCGACACGCCGGACACCTCGCAGCGGCAGGGGCCGCCTCGTCAGAATGTCAGCCGACAAAAAACTAGGTCTGGGTGTGTCGACTCACGACTTCGGCACACCCTCCCTACTTCCAATACCATCTAGCTTCACAGTGAACCCCACGTCGTCCCAGTGTGTTGGGCCGTGGCGTCAATTACATACATCAAATCATCAGGGTGTCGCGAATCAGCCTGCACCCAACAACGCAAGCTCCGCGGTTCAACATGTCACGGTGGTTACAACCCAGGCCAACCCGGTGAAATCGCTGCATATTGTCAACAAATTGACAATTTCGTTCAAAAAGAGCTAAGTCTCGGCGGCCTCATAAGCCCCTTCGTGGCCCCACCTTTTGACACATGGTGCCACATTTCCCCTTTGATGAGTAGGGAAAAGCGGGACACCCAGGAGAGAAGGGTAATATCAGACATGACATTTCCAAGAGATTACTCAATAAATTCCTTCATTATGAAGAACACCATAATGGGTAAAACTCGTGACCACTCCCTGCCCACGGTGGATAAATTTGTCAACCATCTGTCCAGGCTTGGCCCAGGTGCATATATGGCATCAATTGATATGAGCAGGGCATACACAAATTTCCCTGTCTGCCCCCTTGATTACCCCCTCATGGCTCTTAGATGGAGGGACAAGGTGTACCTCGACACATGTATTCCATTCGGCAGTCGGGCCAGTAGTGCCTCAATACAGCGTATTGCCAATGCTATAGTCGAAATGCTATCAAAAATGAACATAACATGTGAAATGTACTTGGATGACCTCATTCTTATCGCACCCAGTGCCATGCAGTTCCCTCAACAAATTGACAATTTCGTTCAAAAAGAGCAAAGTCTCGGCGGCCTCATAGGCCCCTTCGTGGCCCCACCTTTTGACACATGGTGCCACATTTCCCCTTTGATGAGTAGGGAAAAGCAGGACACCCAGGAGAGAAGGGTAATATCAGACATGACATTTCCGAGAGATTACTCAATAAATTCCTTCATTATGAAGAACACCATAATGGGTAAAACTCGTGACCACTCCCTGCCCACGGTGGATAAATTTGTCAACCATCTGTCCAGGCTTGGCCCAGGTGCATATATGGCATCAATTGATATGAGCAGGGCATACACAAATTTCCCTGTCTGCCCCCTTGATTACCCCCTCATGGCTCTTAGATGGAGGGACAAGGTGTACCTCGACACATGTATTCCATTCGGCAGTCGGGCCAGTAGTGCCTCAATACAGCGTATTGCCAATGCTATAGTCGAAATGCTATCAAAAATGAACATAACATGTGAAATGTACTTGGATGACCTCATTCTTATCGCACCCAACAGGTCGGAGGCCGAACAAGGTTTCCAAGCAGCAAGACACCTCATCAGCGAGCTTGGTTTGCCGGAGGCCAAGTCCAAGGCACAGCCCCCAGCCACACTCGTCAGATGGCTGGGAATCAACATCGACTCTGACAGCATGACGCTCTCGATCCCAGACGACAAGCTCGCCGAAACGATGAAGGTAGTTGAAGATGTGGTTAACAAACAAACCATTACTAAGAGGGGTCTTCAATCTCTCATTGGCCGTCTCATACACATTGCAAAATGTGTCAAACCCGCGAGACTATTTACGTCCCGCTTGCTCGACGCACTCAGGGAACTCAAGGGAAAATACTGTAACATCTCAAAGGAGATTAGACTCGACTTGAAATGGTTTGCCACATTTGGTAGGGCATGGAATGGAAAGTCACTCATCCCTCTACCCTCTCCCAATGTAGACATGGTGGTCGATGCATGTTTGTCAGGCATTGGCGCATCAGATGGCTTTCAGGCGTACGCAGGACAAGTATGTAGTGCATCCGACCCTGTGGTGAACATAGCCGAACTAGAGGCTATAAACGTAGTCATGGCCCTCAACACATTTGTCACACATGCCCACAGGGGCTCTCATATACGAATACATTGTGACAACCAGGCCGCAGTACACGTCCTGTCAACTGGAAAAGGCATAAATAAGACTCTTGTTGCATGCGCTAGGGAGGCATGGCTTTGATGTTTCAGTCACCTACGAGTATATAAATACCAAATGTAATGTACTTGCAGATTGTCTGAGCAGGGCTTATTTAACAACTAAAGACCATGACGAAGCACAAGCGCTACTCTCATAATTTGAACTCACACTCGTACAACCTTGCACACATGTTCTTGACAGACTCTCAACTGACATACTTTGCAGATCCGGAACTCGCCTTATTGCAGCGGAAGGCCCGTGTAACGCAGTGCAAGGCGCGTGCCCCCGCTACCAACAGGAATCATCGCCTAGCAGCGGCATCGTGGATATGATTCGGGGCACGTTTCCACATCAACCATCTAACTCCAACCCATCAGGACGTCTGCACGTATATGGAGTATCTCAGGATGAAGGGCATCGCGCCGGGCACCCTCGCCAACCACGTGTCACACGTAAGGACATACATACGATTGGCGGGGTTCCCCACAGACCAGGTTGACCACATAAGGGTGCATCGTGCCCTGGACGCAGCAAAGAGAGACAAGTCTTACAAACCACGAAAAAGACTCCCCGTCACAATGCCCCACCTACGCATGATAGTCGAGCAGATGGGCGATACACCACAGGACAACATACTCCGCGCGGCAGTGCTAATGTTGTTCTATGCCGCCCTTCGACAGTCAGAAGTCACACCCCCGACAGTCAAGGCCTTCAAACCAGCTATCCACCTCACCAGGGGCGACGTCAGGGTAACCAGGCAGGGCCTGGAGATCACGGTAAAAGCTGGAAAGAACTTACAGTACGCCGGCCAACAGAAAACGTTGTGTCTACAGAGGGCTGACGACAAGCGACTCTGCCCGGTGGCGGCAGCATGTCGGATCTGTACCGACACCCCAACCACGTCACCAGACGAACCGTTCTTAATGTTCACAACACGCCAGCCGGTGCCTACCTCGTACATCAAGCGGGCATGGACAGCACCGTTAGCACGTGCAGGACTGGAGGCCATGCCGTACACGCTCCACAGTCTCCACCAGGCTGCAGCAATGCAGGCCTATCGTGCGGGCGCAACTGAACTTGATGTACAACGCTACGGAGGATGGCGTTCATCCGCACACCGAGCCTATATACACGCCGACAACAACTCCAAGGTGAACCGCCACCTAATCACCGGCATCCAATTGCAATTACAAATGACTCTTAACCCACTTCATCCCATCTCATTACATTCATATCAACATCACCTTTTTACAAATAACATCGTATGGGTTTGGCATTTTACTATAAATATTCATTTCTAGTCAATTATCTTATCAATTTTCACCATTTTAATGATCACACTATATCCATGATTATTAAAATGTACATCATAAAATTTTACCAACAAAAATAAAATTTTATTTTCCCAACTTCACATCTTCTTACTTATTTCGCGGTGCATGTAGCTCAATGGGTTCGGCAGAGGTTTTGGCCTCTGGCGGGTCATTGAGCTCCGCAGCATGAAATAACACAAACAAACCTACGCTGCACCACATACACACTGCGCACATTCACAAACGTCACTCCTGCCTAGCTGCCCATACAACACACACCACACAGAGACATTTTACCCACCCACCCACATCCTTCATTCAAAATTCGATATTCTCTCATGGCATTTTACTATAAATATTCATTTCTAGTCAATTATCTTATCAATTTTCACCATTTTAATGATCACACTATATCCATGATTATTAAAATGTACATCATAAAATTTTACCAACAAAAATAAAATTTTATTTTCCCAACTTCACATCTTCTTACTTATTTTACGGTGCGTGTAGCTCAATGAACCTATGTATCTATATAATCAATCCATTGTCAATCAAAATTCATCAAATTACATTATTTGTATTTGATATCATCTTTCTCATTTCAATTGATTATATTTCTATTTTTTCATCCAACTTTGAGGATTTAATCCCCCCTCCCAAATCTTATAAATTTTCAGTAAATGCACTTTATGCAATTATCTGATTACTTTCCCTGAGTGATTATCTGCAACACTATAGACATAAGAAATAAACTGTTGCCAGTACAGCAAAAAGTAGTGCAGCATTGTTTACCTAAATATCAACCACACACACACAGCCAAACTGGCGGCAATGTGATCATCTCACCAATACGGCCATCTTGGCCCAGTCCTGAAGGTGGTTGTAATTGCAATGGTCGGTATTGAAAATATGTATTGCGAGAGGTGTGTGTCTTACCATGTGTACCAAATATTATAATCGTTTAATCTTCACAAACATATAGCAATATCCAAAAAGGCCCCGTCACATTTCAATATAGAATTGACTGGGGACGTATGTAGACGTGAACTGAGCCGTATGCAGATGTAAATGGGCCTTCATTATTTAGAGACATGGAATGGGGCTACACATGAATGGGGCAGTAGGCAGATTCAAACGGCGCCTTTTGTAGTTGTAAGTAGGGTCTAGAATAACGTTAGGACTTATTTGTACTTTTGCATGTATACTAGACAAGCAGGAGACACGAAGGCCATAACTTGAGGTGAACTTAGTCTGAATCTGTTATGATTATCTCAAATCAGTAGAGCTTACCGTAAAACCCCGCTTATAAGCCGATTTATTTTAGGAATTTTTGAAAAAATCGGCTTATAATTTTTTTGCCACAGTCGGGGGTCGGCTTATAAGCGGGGCTTTTCAAAAATTGATTTTTGAAAACCCCAAAATTTGTCAGATAGCATGTGATATCCTATATTGGTACAAAAGTTCATGGAAACATACACATTCTTTACCGAAAATTCTAACAAAAAAGTTGTGAGGCTTATAACCGGGGTCGGCTTAAAAGGGGGGTTTTATGGTACTACAGCCTACGCAGCATGGAGGCTTCTGATTGGTTAGTTGATTGGCGTGGGCACGCCGCGCTTTTGGTCAGACATGTCCACACAGATATTACCTCAGCACTTAGTTCGAACAGAGCTTATCAAACATTATCAGTGCTCCCCATCCTTTAGTTAGCCAGCCATACCGGGGCATCCACCCAATACCCACTCCGCTATTACTTGTGTTACAAATTATTCTCAAAATCATAAAACTTCAATTGCTGCAATTATTATCGTTAATATCTATCTAATTTACATAATAAATTAACAGGATTGATACCAAGGATAAATCCCAGCTACGATAGCTATGAACACATTACATCAGTGAATTCATGAACATGGCCATATGTGTTAATGTGAAAGGGACATACATAGATAAGGGGTGCGCAAAAGGGGCATATGTAATTTTGAAAGGGACCTATGTATTTGTGGAAAAGGTCATATGAAGAGGGCTGTATGTAGAATTGAAACAGAGCATACGTAGATGTGAACGTGGTCCCAATATAGACGCGAACAGGAACACAATGCTGTGCATAGCGATCATTTAATCAGGTGAACAGACGGGCCGTGTCAGCCAGCCGCCCGCTGACAGGGCGGGACGTGTGGCCGCTCAGCCGGCAAACTCCGGCCTCAAGTCAAAGCTCCCCGCATCCCGTCGCGGGGGGTGCGCCCACCCCCGCCCCCTACCCCACCCTCTGCCCACCACCGCTGATGACAACGTTAATTAATTAACCCGACCGTGAGAGATAAGAACCCCAATCACTAGTCTACATAACGGCATGTTGGAGTGGAACGAATACTCAGAATGAGAGAAAGGGAATGGAGAAAGGGAAAATTGTTTCATACCTATAGTGTAGCCTACTTACAGAATACAGGGAAGGTGGTTCCAGGGTACCAAGTCTTTTTTGGCAAATTGAAGGTTGAACATTTAAGCACACCTTATATGTATATAACCTGACTTCCTTAAAATAAGGGACTTAACGTATAGGGGCGTCAATATCATAACAGATACAAGCATATTTGTTATGGAGTATAGAAACGGAATACCGCTGATATAAACGGTGTACGATATACATATATATGAAATATCTTCATATAAGATTAAAAAAGGTCATGAATGACTTATATATGGTAAGGGACAGTGTATTTAGTGTGGTACTTGCAGTTGGTATCTGATAATCAATAAATATATGTCTGATTTCCGCCACTGAAAGATAATTTTGGAGCATATCGAATTTGCTTTTAATGCACGAATATCTATACGTTCTTCACTTCAAAGGATGCGATCTCACATGATAATCTAGTATCACATTAACTTGAAACAGTCAGTGTGGATCGGGGTTGGGGTGGATATTGTGGCGTGGGAAGTAAAGATGGGTGTAGGGGGCCCTACACATGGCAGGCACTGACAGTGCAAGTTGCCATGTTTACTACCTGCTGACGACTAGTTCACACACTCAGTTCGTAACCTCCTGATGAACGAGGGCTGGATTGTTGTACAAGAGCTGTTCCCAACAGTCTTTATAGACCCCGGCTGACGGATATCCAGGGGCTAACCACAGCTTCTTAAGGCACTAAAGAAATGGGGACAGAATCAGACATTTACCGCAACATTGTCCATAATCGTTGCAATTCGGTTGTTGATATAATGTTTAGGTCTACTTCATGTGGTAGGGGACTAATCATCTATTCCTCATTCTACATTCACTGAACCTGCACTCCACATATAGACAACAAATATAGAACAGAAGTTGATATAAATAAAGAGACATACCATATGTATATTTCTCGGTATACAGTATAGACAATGTATTGTGTATACCGTCGGTGTGTTTTAGATGACATAGCTGTGGTTTCCTCTATTTAATGATCCACAGACCTGTATTGGTGGTTTACTGCGGTCCATGGATATGTTTTAATGTTTACAATATGTGCTTTATATAAAAGATTGAAAAGAGGTAGAATGCCAGATAAGACCAAGGATTGGACGGGCTATAGATGGAGACTGAGTAGCTCAATGAACCACTCACCTCTCCTCAATGAGCGGTTCCTGTACGGTGCATCCCCTGGAGCTGCTCAAACCCTGGCTGCTTCACCTGGCCGGCCGCATTAGCACCTGGAGGCTCACCTGACAGCCCACAGGTGTTGCACGGTGTATACCGCCCCCTCCTACCACCCCCGACACCCCACCACCTCTTACACCCGGGACACCCATCAAATCCCCCTACCAGCTATACTCTGCACCCCATCCTACCATCCCCTCAGCCCCTCCTACCACCCTCATGTATTCCGCACCCCTCCTGCCACCCCAAGAAATCACCAGCCCTCGAACCATCCAGGACACCCATTCTCCAACGATCCATCCCAGATACATGTACCTCTTATCCCTTACTTTATATAACCCCTGGTGTTTCTGTTCCATAGGGTTAACATTGGTAACTCGTTCTCCATGGTCTTTATCTTGTGTGTTGTCCGTTCCTTTAGTGTGCACAGGGGTGAGATAAATACAGAAAGCAACTCGTTTTAGTCGTTGTTCTTCGAACTCGTTTGAATGCTATGTGATATTCACTCTACAGTTGCTTCGTCTAATAAAACCTTTTAAAAGGATAGAAGCCTGCTGCAAGTCCCGTAGGTACGGGGCTTTTTATGTTTCAACCAATCACCACCAATCAGGGGCGGGGGGAATGATTCAGGCATAACACGACTGTCTAAGTCATGTGACCGTATAGAAATGCAGCATTTTGATGTAGATCTCTACAAATAAATACTTCAAAACTACACTCTCCCACTCGAAAAAGACCCCAACCCAATGCAGAGATGGGACATCACCTGATTAAATAACAGAGAAAAAGCTACACATTCTGAATGAGGTTGTGAGTATTGGGTGAGAACATGAGGGATTGCTTGCTTCGAAGTATCCATTCAGATACAGTAAAACCCCGCGTAAGCGGTCACCTTCCGTTCCGGGCCAAAGTGGCCGCTTACGCGGGATGTCCGCTTGCGCGGGGTTATCAAGTTTCCGCCGGTCCAATGTGCAAGTGTTTTATATCGATGTGTAGGGGAGATGGAGGCGAGGATAGATCCGAAATCATTTTTTCAGTAACTTAAATGGGTCCAAAGCTATTTAACTTTGAATTACAATATTATTTTCTATGAAAATATGCCTACGCGTTGTGCTAGCTTACGCGGGGTTAAATTAAACATCTAATAGAAAAGTTTCCGTTCCGAGCAGAAGTGCCCGCTGACGCGGGGTGTCTGCTTACGCGGGGTGTCCATTAGGCGGGTTCTACTGTACTGGTCTTTGCCTGTCCCAGGGGTAGAGAGGGACAGCAGTGGAATTTACCCCACATTCAGGATATCTTGAGGAAAAGGGCCATCACTGGTTGACAGGGAATCGATTCAAGAGCAATGCACAAAGATTACGAAAATGAACTATTTCATACGCAAGCACATACATTACTGTGGATAACTGTTTGATTTTTAATCACCCTTGATTTTTCTCTCTCAATAGATGATAGCAGAAGAAATGCTTACTTTTTTGGGCAACGAAGATTGTAATGGAAAAGCACATTGACCGAAGATGTGTTCAGGGCACGCCTCAAAGACCCTGAGACACTGGCTCCCTGCTCCTTTCCAAAATAACGCAGTGCGGAGAATTCAAATAGTGAAGGGATAGTATCTTCCACACAAGGGAGAACGCCCACAACCCGGGTGATTGAAAAGTACAAGAACGCTCTGAAAAGAGGAGGTTGTCGGACAGAGAATGAAGCAGACAAAGAAAATGTACAGACGTATTATATACACAATATTAGTTTGGTAGACGTTGCTTTGCGGCGACTACTAAGCAAGTGACCCGTTCCCAGTCTCTGTGGCTGCATCTATGAGTAACCTTGCTTCTTATTGGTCGGAATTGTTTACCGGACCGTGTCGATGCGGTTCATGTTTTTCATATGTAACAAGTGAACCATAATGGAACACGGGAACATGGTGAGAATTATCTAAATAAAGATATACACAATATTAACTGGTTTCAAATACAAGCGACCGAGGACTAGACGCGTACTAATATCTGAGTAAACTTACAAATTGTCTTTACCAGCCACCTTTCCGTCTTTTTTTTTACACACAGTAATGGTATTCATAACTATTTTCATAGCAGATAAGGTTAGGTTAAGAAAATAGGTATACGCAGAGGAGCTTCGTAGTAAAGTGTCACTGTAGTTTAGTCCACTGTCAGTGAGCATGAGTAGGGCTACACTCTTGTTCTCATGGGACCAGGGTATAAGTTGCTCCTTCTTGGCAGGCTATACATTAATGTACATGCATAGAAGGATTGCTGTCACAGTCCATATGACCCAGGGATGTTACATCACAGGATTAATGTATTTTCCTTCAAATAATGTTTTTGCTGTATCCTGGTTGAGTAAATGCAAAGTTTTAACTGGCTTAGAAGAATACAGCTGACAGAATAGACTATCTGGTTCATATATGCAGACCAAATGGACATACTGAGGGGGTAGAATGACAAGTTAACCCTTTGAGGACGGGTGCTGGTGTCTGTGTATACCGCTAGGGGACGGGGACATAGGTGTCAGAACCCATAATTTGAGGGTATAATCACGTGGTATAATACGTCATCCTTGATATTATTTGTTCTCTCACTAGAAATACATAATACGATATCAGAACTATATTCTGTGAAAATTTGATGTTCATTGATAAATTCATTGATTATTTCTTTATCAAAAATGATTTTATATATTTTGGAGAAATGATGCCTTGAGGCATCATTCGGCCTGGGCCGGTTAATGCCTCAAGGCATCATTCGGCCTGGACCGGTTGATGCCTCAATGCATCATTCGTCCTTAAAGGGTTAAAGTCAGATGCGTAAAGGATCATACAGGCAACAGTATAGATTTAAGATAAACCAAAAGGCAGAGAGAAAGAGAATGATGCGTGTGTGAATAATGTAGCAATCAAGGAGAGGCATATTCATAAAGGCAGTCATTCGGAAAGGATATGTGAAACACAAGGATAAACGGAACATTTGATCTACAGAAGTTAGCTGTTTAATCATTGTTGTGACTCTTTTTTTAGTATGGTTATGATATAATGAACTATTTATTGTTTATACAAATATGAGTTCAAATGTTATCGTCATAGATTACTTCATCCTCACTATTACTCATCACTTATTTCATTCTACCAACCAGCCACTGTGCTGATAAGATGATGTTTTATTACTCCGAATACGGAGTCTCCATACTAAGCCTATGAAGCCTACAGATCGATACTGAGTAGAATACGGACCTCTGGAATCCCCTAGGAGAATACAGCTTTTTCGGCCACCTGACGGGCATTATAGGAACTAATTCATACAAACAAAGCAATAACTAATAATTACTTGAAAGGCGAGTAATAAATACAACATCACCATGACTTCGATCTGCGTGGCCGTATTCTCCTTGTAATTGACACTACATATTATTACATACCTATGTGTGAATGTCACTCATATATGACACTCTCACAGGGGTAGAGTATTCGCCGACTATGGCCCACTATGGTGCGCTTCGTCGCACTGCAATATTTTAACGTGCCTGTAGCCTACTCTCTGATATTCGATAAGCGTGCGTAATCGACATCATCGCGACCTATGTCAACATGACAGGCCCCATATGGGGTAACAACTAGAAGTGTAGTATTCATTGACCACAGCCCACTATGCTGCGCTTCGTTGCACTGCAAGATTCTAACGTGCGTCTAGCCTTGTCTCTGCTATTCGATGATCATGCGGAATCAACAGCATCACAACCAAAAACAACATGGCGGACAACGTCGAATCGCAACTTTAAACTTGTGATATATGCCCC
Source organism: Alentia gelatinosa (assembly GCA_950022655.1). Lineage (NCBI taxonomy): Eukaryota > Metazoa > Annelida > Polychaeta > Phyllodocida > Polynoidae > Alentia > Alentia gelatinosa. Next base: position 52,244,691 of record OX465579.1, on the reverse strand, counting down.
CATAACAAGTAGAAGTGTGTAATGACCATTCAACGAGGTAGCTAATGTGTGGCTCTCACCTAAAACAGTTTAAATTGCTCAAATATACGAAATAGATCGACAATAACAATAAGCCATTCGACTTGGTCCGCAATGGGCGACACACAGAAACGCTTATGCTGATTCCTGGGCGATACTCCTACCACTCTCCAATTGCATTCTCTGTTAGGTGTACGCTTACCGAAAAGCGGCCAAACATCCGCTAGGCGAGTGACAGCCTAATTTACATAGTATCAAGCATGCGCAACGCACACATCCTGCGCAACTTCCGGTTCATTGCAGACAGTGTCAACATGGAGCGGTTGTGACTCGAGGACTCGATAAATGGTGTCTTTCTGATTGAATTAAGGTATGTAATAATAAGAAAACGCCCTGACTGTGGCCAGAACTATGTCTTAGTTCTTGGACACATATGGCTGATGTTCGCCCTTCCGCCTGCGGCTTCAGGGAGAGCGTCAGCGATAGGTGACCTCGAACTAAGACATAGTGCGGCCACAGTAAGGTAGTTTTCTCCTATTACTCCTCACTATCGCTCGGAGTTTTACTACTTGTCAACTACGCGGAGAATACGGCCACCCAGATCGAAATCATGGTAATATTGTGTATATATTAACTGATTCACAGATTAACCCTTTAAGGACGGGTGCCTGTGGTCAACCTACCACCTGGAGGACGGGTACTGGTGGCACTTTATACAGCTAGAGGACTGGCACACCGTCGTTAAAACCTACAATCAAATTGTTAATAATCTTAAATATCTTATTTCTTTTGAATAGAAATACTAATAATGGTATCATACACACATTCTGTGAAAATTTCATTAATGTTCCTCCATTATTTTTGGTTAAAAATGATTTTGTAGATTTTTAAGAAATGATGCCCCAAGGCATCATTCGCCCTGGGCTGGATGATGCCTCAAGGCATCATTCGCCCTTAAAGGGTTAATAGAATTAGGGCGAATTGATAGATTAAAAGCTAGTGTGAAGGGTTGAAACGTATGGTAGAGATGTGTGGTCATTTGTATGGGAGAGTAGTTAAGCAGAGTAGATTCTACACCTGTTCACATTTCGGCTGCTGTCGGTCTGCCTGTCAGTCTGTTTGTCTGCATGTGGGGAAAAGCGGGGTAAGGTGGTGGGGAGGGGGGTGGGGGTTCCTTCCAGGGATGGTTCCACGCGGATTGCTTTGTTGTATACCCCCGGTTGTCAAGGAATGGCTACTAAATTCCATAGATTCCCAGACTGGAAAATGCGTAGCTTGATTTGAGCCTCAGGCACAGTGAACAATCTAAACACTCCTCTGCGATACGTTTACTTGTGTTTGAAATCGTTGACATTTGAAATGTTTCTAGGACGATTTACACAACATACAAACAGTAATAGTGTTAAGAAATATGAGGGGTAAATCAACACATGGGATCTTTTTGTACCCATGAAAGGGCTTGCGTATTACTCGGTTTAACTAGGTGTACTCGATGATACGATAACCAAAAGGATTAGAATAGATGGCGTAAGCATTTTAAATCAAAGATTCTTTTCCAAATAATGCCTATGGATTTTATCAGTTTAATTTCTCATTTAAACTCACGGGTTCCTTTCCAAGGAATACTAATAGTAGGCCTACCTCCAACAGTGTGATTATTATTTTACGTTATTATTTCACACTGATATTTTCGTTCCCTTTGTTGATAATTCTAGGTACTTGCGGGCCTACGTCCTTAAGGAAAACATATAAATAGACCATGAGTGTGTGAGTTAGAGCAGTTACTGAGTAAAGATGGCCTTCTCTGCTTATCTCCGACACTAACCAGTCACTGGCACCGCCACGCCATCTCTCTGGTTTATGTAGAACTAACACTGGCGAACCACAGTTGTCCAACTCACGGCCGTCGCTCTCCAACCATTCTCATCACACTCTCCGCTTACAATATACGGATTGTGTGAGCTGTAAACATGGTTTGATCAGGATGATAACGACAGTTCTGACATCCACGATTGGAGGGGTTGGAAAGGACAGCGATTGAAAGAGGGGAATAGCAGAGCAGAGGAAGAGAAAGAAAAAAATAGGAAGAGGGAAAGATGGAAGGAGAGATTGCCATAGGAAGAGAATAAATGAGGAAGAGGGGGGGGGGGGGCGGGGGGGGTCATTCAAATAAAACAATGATTAAACAAAAGAGCAACGACAACCAAAACCCATACATCTTTTCCAGATAGGGAAAGAGAGAGGGCCGACAAATACTGGTATTTATTATCCACCTAATACAAAGTGCCCATAGGAAACACATAGGGAGTGTGTATGGACATACCTGGCGCATACGGATATATTGTATGCTCCGGGTGGCGCATACGGGAAAATAGTGCGTATGGAAAAATAGTGCATAACTTAAACGAACTGATATCGACATGTAACTTGTCGAGAAAAGGTGGATAATAAATACAATATAGACTGGTTTCAGATACAACCGGTTGTATGCTCCTCAGAGTTGACTCTGCGCAATATCCTCGCATACGCTCGGATATTACTGCGCGTCAACTCCTCGGAGCATACGGCCGCTTATATCTGAAACCAGTCAATATTGTGTATGTACTCGTTGATGAGACCTTGTAATACAGAATGAACATTCTCTCCTGGTCTAGAGGTCGGTGCAGCCTCTGCTCTGTCAAAATTGAGTGGTAACTTGTGTGGTCCCTTGGATAACAGTCTTCATGTCAAGAAGCAGTGGACGTTATAGCGAGTAAGGTGGCCGAGGGCGATAAAAGGGGACTTCTGTCCACATCCTTGCATGTTATCGGGGGATGACCCAAGTTGTCGAAAACTCCTAACCCAATGTTAAAACCGCCGAAACCAGTAGTCTAGGTTGATGGGGCCAATAAGCTATCCCTCAGAAGGCATACATGAGCAACATAAAATAACCAAATCTATATTTCAAATCAAGCGAACGACTGAACTTAAGTAATTTATATATAATTGCAAGCAACACAGGTATTGGGGATGGACATTGCTGCACGTAAAACGAGGGAGTAGAGGAAAATGTAAAGGGGATGTCCTGCTGCAAACAGGAAGATGTGGACGCCACCCAGGCCTATATCTATACAGGGAAGATATTTTCAGAAATAACAGTTTCTATTGCCTCATTTGTGCGAGATTTAACAGAAGTGCTGTGATATTACTGCATGTCCTCATACATAGATATCTACCTTCCTAATATATATATATATATATATATATATATATATATATATATATATATATATATATATATATATATATATATATATATATATATATATATATATACCATCTAACCGATACTACGATTCTGATCAGACTACTGGTTTACGGCATATTTGAGTTCAGTGAGTTCAAAATACAGATATTCCCTGGGGCTGTACTTGGTTCCAGCGACACGACATGACGGGCATGGCCTAATATGCCTTGAAGGACGAGCGTGACGACCTAGCTGCCCTTAGACTATCTCAATGCATGTCTAAAATGCTACGCTCAGCCTATGATTAGGTCATTACATGGCGCGGTCGATAACGTCCCTCTGGAGCGGGCTCACTTCTCCATGCCCCGGACCCCCACCTCGGGTACCACACATCCCGGCGCGGGGCGTTGCCGTCACGCCTTGGTAAATCTCACATTGCTGGAACTGGGCTCTAATTTATAGCGCTAACCTCAAAGGAAGCTTGTGGCGGTAAAGCTGCTGCTGTCAACAGATCAGATGACCAGATCTGAGGCTGGACGCGTTCCTGATGAGACGGATGAGTTTAAATGTCTGACGTCACGTGGTGCTATCAATCGGAGTGAATCATTCACAATACCACTATTGCTGGGGTATCTCCCTCCCTGAATGAGCCTAGTTTCATCCTGACATAGTTATCAGTGCTCCATACATGTATCGTCAGATTGTCTTCTAGATTGTCTACTGTAAACAAAATTTTTGAGAACTTTTATTAGGGGTTATATAGCCGAACTCGGCATTTGGCCGTTCTTCCGTTCGGTCCCTCTGGTGTCTAACATTAATACAGGTAGATATATGTAGGAATACAGGTAGATATATGTAGTAGTGCTATTCTAGTGAGATTATATAGTCAGTACATTTTCAGGGCAATTGATCATATAAATTAAACATAACAGTCACCATAATTATATACCCCCAAAGTAAGCCTTTACCTGGATTCTCTTTTGAGCACATTCTCCTAATCCCCAATTTATAGCATGAACGTTTCAGGATTGCTTCGGTAGAAAACTATTATCATATCATTAATATATGGAACCATTCTCTTGCGTATGTGTAACGGACCCTCCTATGTATACTTTACGTGATTAACGATTAGACTGCCCGTGATTGGTGCATGTCTCCACCAGGGGTCGTGGCCCTGACTTCCCCTGATTGGTAGAGACTATGATTGGCTATTATATCCACCTATTAGACTGATAGTCATTAGCATGTTGTAGAATATAAGCGGGCCCTTGGGCCATGATTAAACATTATCTATCTTGTACTCTCCAGTTGTGTTTGCTTATTTGGAGTCGTTACAGTGGCGATCTTGCCAGGATCCTCTATACAGATTCTTGGCGTAACGACAAATAGAGCAACACATCGGTAGACATGGCTGACCAGAGACGGTTGGATTTGGCAGTAGCAGAGGCAACAAGACGGAGATTGAATGAATTCATACGACAAATTGATATCATAGATGGCATAGATAGAGCTGCAGTGAGAAAATGGATAGACGCATTCGACTACGCCAACAACAATGTGGAACCAGGAAACGCGTTGATCCTAGAAGCAGTGGCCGCCAAAGCAACAGGAGGATTGGCCCGATACTTAGGAAGTCTCAAGGTGAGCTTTGCTGATGCGCAACCTGTGAAAGCTTATACATGGGATAATGTGAAAGACTCTTTAGTGCAGAAGTTTCTGGGGCCTGCTCAGGTTAAACAGCTACGGAAACGAGTAGAACGTTCTCGACAAGGTGCCTGTGAAACAGTATTAGAATACGGAGAAAGGTTCATGAATGATGTACATAGGGCATACACGGGAACAGAACAACAAATGGACGTGCTGGTGACACAGATACGTGACTTCTATATAGATGGACTACGGAACGAGCGTCTAAAGGAAGCTGTAGGATTGAAAAATCCGGATGATGTGGACTCAGCTATCGAAGTAGCGAATCATCACGCAGCCATACTCCGAGTAGATGAAGTCTGTGAACTAGAACAAGCTTCGCTACCCCCCCCGCCACCGATGTTGATGGAAGAATCGGCATCCTTCAAGGAATTAACAGGCCTCGTAAAATCGCTAGAAAGGCAAGTGCAATCCTTAGTGGTAAACATGAGACCTGTAAAAAATAAAGAAGTAAGTAACACCTCGCCTGAAGTAGCTGCAGTCGTTCCACCGCAGAATAATGGAGCCTTACCACCACCTGCAGGGTCGCCGTACGTGGGCAACACAGCAATGTTCGGGCCGACCCCACACAATTATGCACCAAACGTGTTCTACATGGGAACGCAACCATCGTATCCACGCGGTCGAGGGCGTGGAAGAGGACGAGGACGCGGTGGACGCAACCAACCCCGGGTGACAGAAGGAATCCAGTGCTACACCTGCAGTGGATATGGCCATGTATATAGAGATTGTCCTTCAAAACCCCCGTCGGGATACGGAGCCAACAACGGAGGCCAACCACAAATGTCCAACTCTGACCCGTGGGTCCCTCAGCAGCCACAGTCCGGTCAAGACTACTACTACGGAAATCAGGGAAACTAATTGCGGCGTCAGATGGTCGAGTGTGTGTAACCGTGCAACAGGGCAGCATTAATATGCATACATTGATCGATTCTGGCGCGTCGCGCTCATTAATGCATGAAACAACCTGGAAATCTATATGTGCGGAAACTAACCGTCCCCTTGTGTTAGAAGCCGGACCTCCACTCAAGTCTATATCAGGACATCTGCTGATCACAATGGGAGTGGCGAAAATACCCATACTAGGAACAGAGGTGCAGGTATTTGTGTGTTCCCAACTACAGCATGATGTGTTAATGGGTATAGATATTATGGAAGCATTGAATTGTAGATTAGACTGTACCAAGAAAATAGTTAAGTTAGGAGAACAGTGCTACTCTTACGGACAGTGTGACAAATTAACTAACGAAGTAGCCGGTGTACACATAGAACTAGATAAATGGGCAGACAAATACCCCAGAGTGTTTGCGGCAGATCAATGTCCATTACAAGCTGCACCTGAAGTTCAGCTTCACATTGATGTGGAAGGACAAACGCCCATAAGGCAGAGACCCTACAGAATACCGTTGGCCTTAAAGGAGAAGGTAAAGACTGAAATGGATAAGTTACTTAAGGCCGGAGTTATTGCTCCTAGTGTGAGCCCGTGGGCATCTCCATTACTCATAGTACCAAAACCTAATGGAGACATACGGTGCTGTGTGGACTACCGTAAGGTTAACCTACTGTGCAAAAAAGACGCACATCCTATTCCACACATTCAAGATATTTTTGATGCGTTAGCTGGGGCAACTATTTTCTCTGTGTTGGACCTCAAAAACGCATACTACCAAATCAGAGTAACAGAGGAAAGTAGAGAAATCACTGCCTTCTCTACACCCTATGGACTGTACGAATTCCTACGAATGCCACAAGGATATTGTAACAGTCCTGCCACGTGGCAACGCTACATAAACAGGGTCTTAGCGCCGTTATTAGACAAAACCGCTCTAGTATACCTTGATGATATCATCGTTTACTCAACAAATGAAGAACAACATGATCAGCACATTGACGAGGTGTTCCAATTACTAGACCAGCACCGACTCACAGTCAATCCTAACAAATGCAACTTCAGACAAAAAGAGGTGAAACTGTTGGGATATATTGTGGGGTGCGATGGCATTCGACCAGATCCGGCCAAAGTAGAAGTCATAAATGATATGATACCACCACGAGATGCAAAAGAAGTACAACGGTTCTTGGGGTTAGCTGGCTATTACAGACAATGCATTCCGAATTTTGCGGAATTAGCGGAACCATTAGTGGAGCTAACGAGAAAAAGTGTGCTCTTTGATTGGAACGAGACAAGGCACGAAGCTTGGATACAACTTCGGGATATGCTGACATCGGATCGAGTAATGGCTTTTCCTGATGTCAGAAAACCCTACAGGCTTTATGTTGATGCAAGCATGGGGTGCGTGGGCGGCATTTTGACGCAGCAAGACAAAGATGGATTGGAGCGACCAGTACAGTATGTATCAAAGCAGCTACGGGATACGCAAAGGAGGTGGGCCACGATCGAAAAAGAAGCCTATGCCATCGTCTACTCCTTACAGAAGTTACGCCCGTATTTACAAGGCGCGAGCTTTGTCATAATAACTGATCATAAACCTCTCAAATCCTTATTTCATCAAGAACTAAAGAATTCAAAAATTCAGCGGTGGGCAGTCCTGTTAGCCGAATATGGTGCTCCCATTGAATATAGAAAAGGAGCATACAATGTGCGAGCGGACATGCTGTCCCGGTTACCACCCGCAGATAGAACACATAGTTCGGAGACAACACAAGCAGTAGCAGCTTATGGTGAACACACAGAACATTCACCATGTAACCAAAGCACTATCCCAGTCACCCCATCATCTGATTGTGACACCCTGTGGAATGACAACCTCCTAGAAAAGAAACGACTGGTAAAAGAACAAATTCAACTCCCACAGTACCAAGATGGCTTAGACGGGGAGGATGACTACCTTGTTAACAACGGGGTACTATACACACTGAAAGACCTCAAAGGAAGCTGTTACCCACGGATTGTACTACCTCCTAAAATGGTCGAGGAGGTAGTAATGAGAGTTCATCAAGATGTAGGACATCAGCGTATGGGAAGGACGTACGCAAGAATAGCAGAACGGTACAAGTGGCCAAATATGAAAAGGGAAATACAAGGATTGCTGCAGAAGTGCCCGGTGTGCCTTCTATACCGCCCTGTTAAAAGCTATCCGCCTTCCCAACCTCTACCGATTCCCACATCGCCAAATGAGCTCATCGGTATAGACTTGATAGGCCCTTTACCCGACAGTCGACAAGGAAATAAATACGCGGTGGTTGGAATTGATCATTGTACCGGATGGGCAGAAGTTATGCCTATCCCAGACAAACGTGCTAAATGGACAGTGGAATACCTACAAAATCTGTGGATTCCCCGACACGGAGTACCACAGGTGATTATTTCTGACCGGGGTACAGAGTTCATCAATCACTCCGTGAAAGAAATGTGTCTGAGGCATAACATCGAATGGCGTAACTCAACAGCGTATCACCCCATGACCAACTCAAAAACAGAACGATTTAATGGGACAATTAAATCAATTCTAGCCAAACTTGTTGAAGGCCAAACAAACAGGTGGGAAGAACAGTTACCAAATGCCTTGTGGGCATACAGGTCATCTATATCAACTGTTACGGGATTCTCCCCATTCTTTCTACATCATGGACGGGACCCACCAAACCATCGCAAAGTTGGAGACCGCATACCAGTCGGTCAAGAACTTCAAGTACTACTCAGTCAAGTGCATGAGAGACAAAACGCCTTACAAAAAGCTCAAAACCTGACCCGGCAGTTGCAAGAAAAGAACAAGGAAAGGTTGGATAAGAGAACGGCCGCTAGCGCGTACATTGTGGGACAAGAAGTCTTACTCGAAAACTTCAGACAGACTACCTTTGAACCAACATATCTACACGGATACGTCATCACTGGACTCAAAGGCAGCGTAGCAGAATTACTACACTTCACCGGCCGTAAAGTGAAGATAAATGTAGATAGACTCAAACAAATACCAAATAATGTCTCATATTGGCCAATAAATGACAAACAGGAACAAAATGGGCCAAAGGAAAATTATAGAGACAACCAACACGGACCATCGGAATTAATAGATATAGATCAACAATCTAAAGCGATATCTAAACCGACCGATAAAGATGACCAAAAAGTGCGCTATCAGCGGGGATCTGTGATAAACAACCACTACACCAAGTATCATGCTGGAGCGACGACTAGGCGGGCGGCCAATCTAACGGCACCCTCAACACAAAAGGCGGCACAAGCCAGGTGTGCAAACAAACCGGCGCCAGACCGACGTGACCCTATGACTAATCCACGACATCTGACAGATTACACACCCAGTCACCGGCCCAATACTCAAGTGGCAAGATGCCCGCCGCCTAAGTACAAAGATACCATCCACTATGCACCGTTATCAGAATACCCACCCTTGACATCAGACAGCAGTTATCACGTGTCAAATGGTACTGGGACGGACACCGATGACGGAGGTGTGAGCATTGTATCAGATGTATACGCAAACACTGATACGGACCGAATGCCACAATCTGACACCTCCTCGACATCACAGGAGGAACATGTGATGTCAGACGGCGGTAATCCACAGGTGCCGCAACCAGTCAGCCCCCAAGCGGCCACAGCTCAATACAGAAATGTCACACCTAGGGGCGAACAAGCAAATAAAACGTCACAGCTTCGAAGCACCGACACACAACGACCTACAACCGCACGAAGCGACACATCAACAAGGCACCGAACGAGAGCTCAGTACCGTAACTTCACTGGTTTACCTTCAAACTCTGCAGTAAATTACAAGGAGTGGTCTTCATCATCCGACGAAGATGAAGAGTCGGAACTATAAAGCACCGTGGGCAGCGGCGTGCTTAGTCGTTATACTTGTGAGTAAACTTCATGCGTCCTCTCTACTAGAAAATGACGGAGTACTAATAACACTGGAAGGCGAGACCCGGGTAGTATCTGCTATGTGGACAGTAATAGTGAACATTCAACTGCCAAAAGTGCCCGACCTTCAAACATTGGAGAAACAAGTCCTGGAGTACGCCAACGCATCTACAGGTAAAATTGATGAAAATACATTAACCATATGGAAGTTTCGGCTAAACAATGTATTACAAGGTAAACAGCGAGGAAGTGAACAATTAGAAGAAGAACGACAAACTTCTTCCAGGAAGAAAAGGAGTTTTCGGTCAGTATTGGCCGAATTAGCAAAGGCATGCCTAGGAGTAGCGACCGAAGCGGACATAAAGATACTTGCCGGTGAGATAGAGCACCTCGGGTCGTCGGTAAATAGATTACAGCAACATAACTCACAGTTGTTATCCATCCTAAACATAACACAACAATTTACCATGAAGAACCGAGAAGGAATGCTGGCATTAAAGATGCACACAGAAAAGTTACATAACATAGTAAGTCAAATCAACAAGCAAGTGAATGACCATATTTTAGCCATACAGACGTTACAGATATATCACATTGTAGATCAAACCCTAACAGTGATGGAAATGTCAGTAGCTGCATTTTCGAAAACCGTGGACCTATTTCACCAACAAATGATGCAGCTGGAAAAAGGGAGACTATCACGAGATGTCCTGAATCCAAGTGAACTAACCATAATTTTGAATGATCTAAAACAGCAAGGTCATGTAGTACTGTCGCACAGTTGGTACTATCAGCACTTGGAAGTCGAGCCATTATGGATGGAAGGGAATCAACTGGCATACAAGGTCATGATACCCGCAGTAACAAAAGACATTTACATAACCCACAAACTACAATATTTTCCCGTGCTACTCACAGTTAATCTAACAAGAACTGTGGTGGGAAAAGAACGAGTAGCACTATCTTCCACTTCAACGGCTTCATTTACACCCAGTGAAGAAGTGTGCGTAGGACGACAACCTGCATTATGTTTTCCCACCATCCATCACACCCGACCATCATGCGAAGCCTTATTGGCAGCCGGGACAGGAGGACACAAATGTGATATAGTAATACAGCCGAAACCACCAGTAAACTCGCTGGCCATACGCAACAAGGAACAACCATTCGTGGTTACAGTGGCCCCCTTCACCAACATCACTATTATTCACCGATGTGCGGGACTGTCAGCCAGAAGAGAGGCAGTAAGTCAGGTTACCCAAATAGCCATGACCAAGGACTGTAGCATCGAGACCACTGACTGGATGCTAAAAGGAGTGACTGTAGGATTTCGGAGAATCCAGTTAAAAACACCTGAACCATTGAACCTGCCGGCCATCAGGACTGTCTGGCCGCATAGTATCAAGTACGATATGCACGAACAATTGGATCAGCTAGGACAAATTAAACTGCCCATTGACACAATGATGGACTGGGCCGTGGTATCGGATACGCCCAACACAATGATCATGAACAAACCTCTAGCCATCTCAGGAGTATCCTTGGCACTAGGCAGCATTCTTCTGGTTTGTGTAGCTACAGCCGCATTGTACGCGTACACAAAACGTCATTTTGTGAAGAAAGTGATAGTATCCACACTTGAGGCTGTGACCAAAGTTGTTGATCCAGACATAGCATCAACCATACCCATGATACCTACTACCACGGCTTCGACTACTATGTACCCTGGACTGCCTCCGATTACAAATGCGTAAAAAGAGACACTTACCATTTTTTGACATTTCATACATTATAGTCTAGGTAATTGTCTTGTATAACTTGTGCAACTAAGTAGAAACTAGAAGATGCCTTACTCGAATTTCTAAAATTGACACACTCATGTTCTCGTAATACACTATGTTGAATACAAATGCTTGTCTTCACTAACAGAGGGAGGAATGTAACGGACCCTCCTATGTATACTTTACGTGATTAACGATTAGACTGCCCGTGATTGGTGCATGTCTCCACCAGGGGTCGTGGCCCTGACTTCCCCTGATTGGTAGAGACTATGATTGGCTATTATATCCACCTATTAGACTGATAGTCATTAGCATGTTGTAGAATATAAGCGGGCCCTTGGGCCATGATTAAACATTATCTATCTTGTACTCTCCAGTTGTGTTTGCTTATTTGGAGTCGTTACATATGGGAGTTCCTAGTTTTCCCGCCGCCCTTACCCCCTCCGCCACCCGCCGCCCATAAAGCAGCTGTCAGCAGCGCCAATTTCGCCCTTATTGGAACCAGCAGGCGGCGATTACGACACTCCGTCGGCAAGATGGTAAACGGAGGGCGGTGGGAGTGGGGGAAGTTCACGGGCCGCCCACCTCTGCCTCCGCCCCGGCATATTCTAAACAAGCATGCACTCGCCCCTCCAGGAACCAATAAAGATCCCCTTCGTTCAATTTGTCGCTCGTTTACAGGCATCTGTGGCGGGTGCTGCATAGCGGGAAAGTGACACGGATTTGTTTGCTCCGCGCGCTGTCACCTTTTAACCTGCAGGCCGGGAGGGCCCTGGGAAGGCAGCGGGCGGGAGCCGCTCGGGAGCTGCTCTGAGCTGCTCCAAACTGTCCCGTGATACTTGGAGTGGCGCACAATGCGCTGAGTAAGTGGTGTGGGAAGATTTGACGGTCGTGAATCAGCCCGTTAATATGTGACGTAAGAACGTCTCCCATGCGTCATCGTGACGTCAGTGTCACGGAGCTGCTCATCATCACCCACTGACATTAATTTACGTTTGGCTACCGTGAAGAGATGAGTGTTTCACGTGATGCGTGTAGAAATACGCTATCTGAATTATGCTTTTGGAGTAGAGTATTTTATTGAAGGATTTACGATAGAGAGTAAATGTAATTAAATAAACTGATTTTGCCGATCAACTTTCTTTCTACCTGGAATCTGAAATAACGTGATCATTCAAATCGATGTATTGTTTTAATTGTGTAAATGGACATCTGCATAATTCCTGGAAAGCATTATGGATACAAAAAATTCGGATTTCTAATTATTTATTTTCAGGTAAAATGGAAGATAAACCTATTTCTTAATCGTTCGCTGGCTCCAATGTAACATGTACTAGCCGCGTGGCAGTGACAATAGATCTTTCGTCAAGGGGGTTAAGTCTGTGTAAGTGCCTGTAGTGGGCGATGATAGGGGTTGTGTGATACAGATGTTGCAAGAAAGCAGGAGTCTGGCTGGTGTCCAATGGCCTGCCAGTAGCACCGCAAAGGCAGTTCTATGTAAGGTGGTATACATGCAATAACAGACGAGTGAAAGATATTTAAAAGTTAAAGTGTTAGTATAGTGAACAGCGGTATAGGTGACATATACTAGCAGCCTATGCCCCCCATGACTCATCCCTACCTGTCTGGCAGCACCCGCCTCCCTCACTTGTCAGCTCTCACATACATCACACTCTGTCTCTCTACCACCCCCTCCCTGTCCGATTGCCTCTTTCCTTCTCTTTCTGCATTGTATCTGCGAAACCACATGCATGACCGCACGGTGCAGTATAGACTGTCTTCGGTCCCTGTGCGCTATGCCTACCCCTCCAGCTACCCTAGCTCTCCTCGCCGGATTCCCGGTCATATTAGGCATTAGAGAAACTTTACATACTGAAAGATAGTCTGATTTATTAATGAATATCCATAATCAATGACGTGAGCAAGTCTAAGTGCAGTAGAAAAGCTGTCGTTTGTTTTGTTATCCATGAAGGTTTCAGGACTGCAATTAGCAATTGTGGAATATGTGAAATCTGAAAACTGAGTTGAAGATTTGAGATTTTCGTAGCGTTACAGGAAAAGAGCAAGCATATTGCTCCTTTTCCGGAATCTCAAGTTGATGTATCTGACAAAGGCCTACCAGACGCTCTTAGTGGGTTTCATTGTCTTTATGTTTTCTAAGTGGACTAAAACAAGGGATACACTGTCCAAGGCCAGACCAGCAATGGGGAATAGGGGTGGGTTTGTCGGAGCTACCAGGAAAACAGGTCTTGATAATGGGAACATGTTGGCGGCACACTCCCCTAAGGTCAGATAACACAAGCCCAGTGCCACTTGAGAAACTTGGAGAGACTCTTGCCTAGACTAGAGGCACATCATCATTTTAACATCTACCATCGCCTCCCGCACAAGCCTGGCTTTCGTTACAGTCGCCACGGTCAGTTTGAGGGATTCGGGGAAGGCTTTCTTTTAGAATCCTGAGTACGAATAAACCTTTTGGGGTTAACCTGACATCCTTCTTTCCTTTCCCTTATGTTTCATCCCAAATAAACAAAGGAAACAAATACAGGAAATATTTTGAGGGATGAATCTGTGGCGGTTACATCAAATATAAAAAGATTATAAATCCCTTATACCAACGAGTAGGGATCAGATTCCTAGGACGATTCAATGCTCAAAGGTTTCCCTTCTAGAGAAAGACGACGTTCAGGTCTCTCTGGTTCTCATTTCATCTCAAGTCAAAGTGGCGCCATCTGCAGGCTTATGCGACAGGTCGAACAATTCGGTGGAAGTTATTATCATTCCTCACGTTTCTGCAAAGTACCCCACGGCAAGTTTTAACATATAATTAGCGCCAATTATAAAGCTATTGTAAGGTGTACACACTTTGAGATGTTTGTTTTAAGGCATCATGATTGACCACAGATGGGTCAGGTCAAAAGAAATTGGGGTAGCCAGTCCTTATTTTTGTAGCTCCGGAATAAACATCAATAAGAAAATGATCTTAAAAAGGCATAAACGTTGATGACACCTGCATGCAGGTCTTCTTCTGCGGTGACTTAAGACTACAGCATAGTTATTGATCTACAGTTTTGGAAGATTCTATCTCACTGTATTCCACATAATCCGTCTGGGATCAAGGCAAAAGGTGTAATGCCATAGGCCAGGAAGTGACCCTCACTGCAGGTTTCATAATAGGGCTAAATGGAAAGGTGAGTAGCAAGAACAGTGACTAGGCTTCGACATCCTCCTTAAAACTAAACTAAATTACATGTACATGTATATGTCGGGCACTATCTTTATTTCTGTAGATTTTATGCTCTTCGGCAAAATATTCAGATATGCATCTGACTTTATGTTTGTAGGAGCTACTGTGCCTAAGATCATACATCGAATATTTGCTATGTGTGTCTAAGGTTGTGTACTTTTGGTTAAGCTTTTGCATGATTTGATTCATTGAGAGTTATAACAGGATTGTTAAGCAGGATTGTTTAGGATTGTTTAGACTATATTTTTCAAAGGTTATAGCGTGAGCAGGGTCTTTCTTCGTGTATGTCTTAGGTTATTTTACCACTGTTACCTATTAAGCAGCGTATCTGATGATTTGAGTACAAGGTTATATGTTGAACAGTGTATTTGACTGTACACAAAATAAAGATTGAGGTTATAAGTGTCCACTGCATTGTCTTTGGCTATGTCTATATATATGGTCATATATTTAACAGTGAGATTACTGGTTCCACCGGTGTTTCTATAAGCTTATATGATGAGCAGGCTTTTAGGCCTTGTAGCTCTCTAAGGTTGATATGTAAATAGAGTACCTCTGAATTCACAGGTCTGTAATGAAGCTAGATGTATTTCATGCAGTGCCTTTCCCTTTGCTGGTAAAAAATAATTTACAGGTCTAGGGCAATTCCTGTATGATGGAGACTTGATCAATCCTTTCGCAAATGCGAAGATAGTATAGATATATGTCTAAGACTATGCCGAACATTATCTTTGACCTGCTGATCTATAGCTCTACACACTGCGCAGTGTCTCTCACTGTATGTATATGAGACAGGTGTTCGGTTATGCCTCTATCTAGCTTTACGGCTCTAAGGCGATATAGATATAAAGCAGTGCATTTCACTTTCTGTGCTTAATGCTATAATTCCAGTTGTGCCTAACCTTGCAGGTTTAAGGACATATGCATACAGAAAAGTGTCTCTTACATTATCTGTTTAGTAAATTATAATCTTAGTAAGATCTAAGTGTCTAGATCTTAGTTTATGTTCATACAAATAAGCAGAATCCCTCACTTGGTGTGATGCTCAATGCCACATTTTCAGTAGTGTCGAGTATAACAGTATTAAGGGTTTATGATATACACTGAGCAATTTACGTATACAAGACTATATTTTCAAAAGTATCTAACCTAAGGCTATACATAGAGAGCAATGCTTCTGACAGGGCCACGCTGTGAACAGCTTACTGTGCACATTGTCACTGTGAGCAGCTCGGTCTCTGCTGTCAGCATCTCCCGGCGGACACCCCGGGCGTTATCTGCTACTCACTGATGGAGCAACGGTGCCGCCCACCGTGGTCACCGTCACTGTGTCCACACCTCGTGACCGGCTCTTTGAGTTGCTCTCTAAGAAGAGCAGTTAGAACTAGACTCTAAATATAAGATAGTATAGCCGTGTTCGAGGAATGTGGAATAAGGATTTGGAAATTTGTTAAAATTTGGTTTATAGTTCCAAATAGACACTAAGAACCTTAGATATATATCTATTTTCATTATAAAAGATTATTTTCCCACAGTACAATTCCAATGCAAATATGTACAAGCGATAGATATGCAGATAGGATTAAATGCACGTAGGGGTGCGACTACGATCTAATGGTTCCTAACACTGCTGCCTTCACATAAGGTAATTCTATCTGATCTACCTGGTATGTTATATAAAGTATCAACATAAGATGTAACAGTTGCAGCAGCTGGATGTAGATATAATGCGTATATGTTTAGAGCTTTAGTGAAATCCAGTATACTATAACCAGGGCAGGACTACAATAACAGATCCTTATTCATCCAGAGTCAACTGTTATATTGTTATAAGTCCAACTCTATTACTGCCTGTATCCCGTTTTTTCCACTATGACTGTGTTCGAATATAGATATTGGTTAACCCTTTGTCGATCGTGTATTTATGCATAAAGGATAGTAGTTACTAAAATGAAATTGTTGAGAAGATACTGATCTATAAATCTAATAATATGAATGAATTCACTAAACTAGAATAGCTATCAAAACACAAATAATGAAATTGAGATGATTTACTTTATATGATACAGGCTGGTTGCCTATACATGGAATCCTTACCTTATCATACGGTCAGGCTCGCCATACACACAGTCCTTACCTTATTATATCAAACAAGCAGCATCCTCCTATTCCTCTCCTCCCTCGTCTTATACTCAGAACACAAGTGTTGCCATCCTTTGTAGGCACGCTAGCGGTGGTGAATGCCGGGAGGGAGTGCCTCACAAGGTCAGCGCCACTCCTCCTCCAGTGAGTCTTTCTCCAGTGATCTGCACCTGATTGGATGGGTGTGACCTCTTTACACGGATCCCTGCCTCAGTAGGGGTGCTGCATGCAGTTTGTAACAATCAAAGTTACCCTGCCTCACCAGGAAAGTGAGTGCTTAAATGAGTCGTCTGTAGCTAAGTATCTGTTTTATCATTGTCGTATTATTAGATGACATTCTTAGTCATTCTTAGAGCATCCACAACCCTTTCTTTTTTATCAGAACCATTTACCTTCCTTAGATTACTGTCATGGTATTTAATATTTATATATCTCTAAATATTCTTTAGTATCAAGCAGCATTATCCTACTTTTCAATGTACATGTACATGTAGAATGTATACATTCGTTAAGTTGTTCTATCTGTGTTTTCTCAATTACCGTAGTATCGTCCTGGTAACCTTTCGTATTTCCAACCACATTTCTGTCATGTTTCCGAGTAGAATATTTACTCTCCCTGTTTTTCCGTTTCATCTCGTAATGTAACTTGTAGGAGAGTTCGAGAATATAATCATTGGAATGAAATAATCATGTAATTTCAGTTTATGGGGATGGGAAATGCATTCCAGCATGTGATGCTACCACAATGGAGTTGAAGATCTAGCATTGCAGTAGGTTAAAAACAAGGTGGCACAGTGGCACAGTGTCAGAAATTTCCATGAAGAAAATAGTTAAATTTGCGGTTAAAAGTATTCTAAATTATTTAGGGCAAAAGATATCAATACCTATTCTGTGCGTTTTACGGCATTCAAATCGAGTGTACCTGGTATACAAGTGTATACCAGGTACATAGATAGGTAGAAGTGATTGAAGGAATTGCAGGGCATCGTACCATGGGGAATTGCAAGCAGGCACATCCTACCAGAAATTGGAATATAACGTTATCTGATTAAGGCTGATGGAAGAGGGGTCTAGGGGTTCCGATTCATTCTGATATGGCCTTTTGACTTTTTAAAGCACACACTAACCAGCACGTTCAGCACCCATCTAATGAACCACATTTTGAGGTGCTCCTCCTCCAGAAAAAAAATACCATTTCTCACATAATACAATTTCTTTAACGCATTTCAGTTTATCTTATATTAAATCCGGGCATCTGATGGATTTAGCACTTTGGCCCATTTATCACCTAGATATGCAGCTACTGCTGTTTGATATTTAACCAGCAAATATAAGAGATGAAATCTAATCATATTCTGAAACATTATTGTATACAGCATTACAAATAACATTCATAATACATATAACCCCGAAAATATGAAACCCACACTCTAGATGTTCTGTTGATCAACAAACTAGCACACAACTACCCAGCTTATTCGCAACACACTGGACCCTTGGAATCTTTAGGTTGAATGCTACAAGGCTCATATCATTTCAGTCTCGCTAGGATATAACCCTGTGTTGAAGCGCCGTTAAACACTGGCTGCTGCTGTGGAGTGATACAGAATTTACCCGAATCCCCCTCCCTGGTACCAGGACTCTATATTTGACTCCCTCTTGTCCGCATGCGGCCACAGTGGAGATGTATAAAGTTTATAGCTGACCAGAGAAGCGTGCTTGCGGAATGCGCCTGGCTGATCAGATAATAAATCGAGCACAGGGGTTGGGTGCTGACGGGAGCGCGCTGCCCTAGCTTCAAATTGGCGTCAATTAAACGACGCCGCCGTCGCCTCTGAGGCCTACCGCCAGAGGGCAGGGCGGGCACGTCGTCAGGGACGCAAGGGAGATGGGCAGACGTCGACCAGACCGCCTGGCGTGGGAACCCAGCTAGAAGCCCCCATTATCACTCACCCTGGAGCAGCTTGAGATGCACCCTGGGAACAGCTAAGGCCCAGATGCAGTGTCCTTGCTCTTATCTTTTACAAAGAGTGTCATTTCTACCCCGAGAATGACGCCCAAGGTTTCCTCCAGATGGTAACCTAAAACATTTATTCTTAGTAAATTCCTTTTTATTAAATGGTGACAAAAGCTGATAAAGAAGCATAACATCGATTGGCAATACCATCAGTCAATGGAATCATAGTTGTAACAGAGGACTATCTAGCCCATAAGACAGCGACATTTTCCACAGACTCTGCCCGATCCGATCACCGATTATAATCGGGAACAAGAATGCCGATCACACCTCTCCAATTTATGGCCTTGTACAGTGACCCGATTGAGATCAAAGAGAGCCCCTGGGAGCCGTGCCGGGCTGAGCCACTGGCCGCTGGTTTGGAGTCATGAGAAATAATTCAAAGGTTAATAATTTTGGATCCATTTAAGATATTCGGAAATGGTTTTCAGATTCATTATTGCCTCTGTCTGCCCTACAAATCGATATAAGGCACCTGTAAATCGGACTAGGGGTTAGGTAGCATCGTCGTTCAAAGGGCCTTCTCAGACTCGGGAACCGTCGGTGAAGTGCGTACAGCGACACGATTAAGGTCGGGCAGAGTCGGTCATTACCCCAAGGCAAGTAATGCCCGACCCGATTAAAATCGGGTCTGTGAAGTGCGTACAGCGACCCGCATCTTTTGAACCAAGTTGAAGCTTGGCGAAAGGCCCTCCACGGCTACCACGACGCTCAGATAGCGGGATTCCTCGCCTACGGCTGGCCATTGGGTTACACGGCCAACACCCCCCAGTCCCCATGGAGGAGAACCACGCCACATCCAGGAACTACGCCCGCCATGTCAAGGCATACCTCTCCCAGGTCCTCGTCCCCTCCGTCGTCCGCATGGATTGTACTCCAGTCTACAATACTGATCAATTCATCTCCTCTGATTACAGGCGACGGGTCATTGCTCCACGACCAAATGCTGCGGTCGCTGGCGTCGGCTGACGCCCGCCCCCTCTACGCGCCGCAACCACGCAACTCAAACCGAGGCGTACGTCTGGTTCTCAGCGGGCGTGCCTCCACCCTACCCTTCTCTTGGCCACGCAGCAAGATACGCCCAGGCCCTGGCCAACGCATTCAAGTCGCCTGCCTCGGTCGCAAACTACGTATCGGGTGCCCGCCGCTAGATAAGGATCCATGGGGGCGACCCCGCCTCATTCCTCCAGGAGGAGGTCTCAGCAGTCCAGCGAGGCGCCCGCCGCCTCTCGACTCACAAGACTTTTCCAGTCCCTCCAGTCCGCCTCCAGGACTTACGACTGGTACTTCAACATTTGTGCAGGGTGGGACCCACCTCGCTCGTCCTCAGAGCCGCCCTCGTGCTTACATATTTCACATTCCTCAGAGTCTCCAATGTCCTCGCCATTTCCATCGCCTCGTATGGAGGACCCCACACTCTCAGACGAGGAGATGTTCACGTTTTTCCAACTGCACTTCGCGTAGAACTTTGTACGCTCAACCAAGACCCGCCTCGCGTCATCGCTCCTGCTCGTCATCCACCTCCCGCGGTTGCGCGACCAGGCGGTCTGCCTGGTCGCCGTCTACGAGGCCTACATCGCGGCATACCCGGCAACTCCGTCGTCTCCACTCTTCACTACACCGAATGGTCTCCCTCTCACCTCTTGGCCGTTGTTCTTAGCGATGTGCACGGCCCTCGTGGCCGTCGCATTTCCTTCGGCCAAGAGGGTCACCCTTCATTCACTCCGACGAGGTGCAGTACACGATGCCATACTCGTAGGGGCCTCGGAGGGGGAGATCCGCTCACGAGGCACTTGGACATCTGCCTCGGGCATTATGCCTTACTAACCCTGCCCGGGAGGGACGTCGTCCCCCTCCCGGCCTAACTTATTTGCCTTGGCCCGTTTTTATGCCCTAGGCATTTTATACTCTACACATTGACTCCTCAATTTCATCCAATGCCACTTGGCATTATTGCAATTTATGCCCATTGGCATTAATCTAAGACCCGGGAGTCTTTTTCAAGAACAATAAATGAAATTCTCTTTAAGTGTTGTCCTCGTGAGTAATTATGTATAAATTAACACGTGACCATACTGAACTGGACCTTCGAGTACGGGGAACTAGGGGAGATGGCAGAGTTAAGTTTACGGAAAAGCGCTTCCATAGCAACTCATACAAGAAATCGCCTAAATACAGGGGAATTAAAGCCTGGAATGAGCTACCAACTTATTTACAGTGCTCGGACTCCAAAAAAGAATTCAAGAAGGAGTTAGATCGGTATATGGACGAGCTACAAGTTAGGTAGTTAGAGAATGAAAGTAAATTGTGGCCAGTGTTTTATATTACTGTTTGCTTGTGTTTATTCTGTGCTATGGTCTTCATCATCTCATATTTATAACCTCATACTTGTGTTATTTATTTGCTTTGTGAGAAATGAAGTATGTATTCACGGGAAGAGCTTTCTCGTCTGAAAGATGTGAATTAAAAAAAAATTCTGCCCGACCCGACGGATTAGTCGTGTCGCTCTCTTATAGGCTTTATGCTACGTTTACACCATCACCCCGACAGTCCCGACAACGCGTCGCCCGGATATCGTCGGGACTGCCATACTCCGCCTAAAGTCAACGTACTTCACAACCATAAGACAACTTGGCTGTCGGAGAATCTGCCTCTGGGGCCGTAGTCCACCGGGATATTCATTCGACTTCCAACAGTCACAGCGAAAGAATACATTGAATTAAGATACTTACAAACTCCCGGAGAAGGTGAAAAACTGTAAAGTCTTCCGGCCCACCTCATACTGCGAAAAAAACTTCAACCTGCAGCAACCTCAACTCAACGCAGTGCGCCGTAAGTCGACGGGATATTTGAGGCCGAGCGGAAATTTTTTAATAAAAATGTCATAAAAGTTCCATGTTCAATCACGGTTTGTGCAAAATTCACTGCCCGGACTGCCAAGGTGATGGAGTAAATGTAGCATAAAGTATCATCAATATAATGCTAGATTTACACCAGCATCCACGCAGTCTCGGAAGCCATGGTAGGTCACCATCGTAGTTAGCCTCTTAATCCCAATGTCTACATATAAATATTTAGAAATAATAATCTGACCTCCTAAATCAGTTGCAAGAGCAGCACCAAAGGTGCTTCTAACAGACAATTCCCCACACCATACTGTAACCTGGTAACTGAGGCAAATTGTGTGTTAATTATTTTAATTTACCTTTGATTTTACGAGGCAAGATCGTATATGTACACAGAGGCAATGGAGGCTGTAAATAACCGTGCGTGGTTCCCGCCAACCAGATGCACAGAGACGCTGTACATGAACATTGTATTCCCCACCCTCCATCCCTAAAACAACAGGTATGATTCATAACATATATGTTATAGGTTAATGTATGCGGTATGTTTTAACACAGTGTGATGACTTAATAGAAAGTTTACCCGCAAAGTACATTCGACTTGTCTTAGAAATTACCTGTCATTACCTGATGATGAACACTTGCATTAACGGTCATTCCGCCCCTGTATGTTCTCTGCTGCAAATGTTTTAATCTTGGATAGGTTGGAACTGATCCAATTGCATGATGGGCCATGCTAAGTTGGTGTATAATCACAAGAAGACTAGTACTGAGGTTTCTCTGTCAGTGTGGCAGGAAACAAAGTAGACAATCTTTTGTTATTGAGTTTTTATCAGGGTCTGATTTCAACATAAGTCACCAAACTCGGTTTAGAGCCGATCTTCCATTCCGGCCCTCTTAAATAGCAGTGACTACAGACTGCATCATTTTATTGTTATACAAAGTGAGTTAAAAGTGGTTTCCTTAAAGGTTGATTTCACATCACTCTAAATCCAAGATTTATGGTATAACATTTCTAAAAAAGATCCACTTTTACATAAAAAATAAATGGAATAGTTGCCATGACAGTGGAATATGGAATTAAATGCAACACCTTTAAGTTCCTAATAACAATATGGTGCTCATCATCTAAATCAATTAAAAGTCCCCGAAACAGGAATAACATAAACCGGTATCTAATGTAGTTTGTGAATTGATTCAGCAGACTTACTGGCTGGTACACCTGACAATGCTAGTGTACCATGTTTAGAAGGTTACTATAGTTACATATATACACGGGTGTATTTCCTTAGAGGTTGATGGTATACCACTATAAAGCCAATTTATTTTCGGAAATGATATACATGTACATCAGATAAGATAGAAGGCCTTAAATACAATATCCCGATGCTGGGATGCAGACAAATGACGGAATTCCGACATTTCATATATATCGGCAACACTAGAAAATATATCGATTCCTATTCATTCTGTCACAAAATAATGTTATAATTGATTCTTTTTTGTAAGCGTTTTGAATTTCCGAATTCCTTCTCAGTCCCTACTTTCATCCCTGGTATGCTGCTATCATGGAGCATGTGCAATGCTAATAAAGTACCACGTGCATAATCCTTTATAATTCCGGAAATAATGTACTCATTTACCCAGAGGTCGACCCGACAGCACGCAAACACAGCCGCAGACAGCACCCACTTTTGGCAAATTGTGGCTTCTTAAGTTGAAACACTATTTTACTCTCATGTGAAGCCACACACAATGCTTCAGCCATTTTGATTGAACTGTGCCTACTTCTTGTCACTGCTGGTAATAGGCCTTTTTCTACTGGCCGGTGTCGCACCATATCTGCTTAGTTACGCCATGGCTGAAGCCAAACATTCACCTGGCAACGTATTCTTTAGCATTGGAACACTGAGTGTATGAGCGTAATATGTTTGTAATACCCTTGTACATTATGTCCACAGAAATAACATCGATTGTATCGTATTCTATGGTATTCCAGCTCAATTTTGGTGGGTTATACATGTACATTGCCCCAGTAATATTTGAAATATGGTTAAGACAACATGGGAACAATTCACATGGATGGTAGAAATACAAAAGTACAGGCCTGGCCACTATACGCTTATCTTCCTCTGGAAAAAGACAAAACAATTATCAACTCAGAAGTTTAGACAGCCAAAACTCATTGTTTCAATGCTCAAGTATGTTTCAACAGTCCTATTTTGTGTAAAAACATAGCCTTAAGTTCACACCCGCCCTTCACACCCTAGGTGTGAATGCATTCACTTTGCATAGCTATGAAGCCGAACTGACTGGTGTGTGTCCGAGCCATGGCCCAACTAAACAACGCAGCGCACCGCGGCGCTGAACGGAAAAACTACAATTGGTTATTCATATTGCCCAGTGAGAGGACCCGTAACAAAGATGGCTGGATTTAAGAAGCAGCCAAGCTCCACTGGAAAATTATCTCTAAATACACAATTGGTAACCCATGGCCGCTGGTCAGGGGTGGTCATTGCTCCCCCTGACACACTCCCCCACGCACCCTGCGCACTCCCCCCTGGTGTCGGTCACGTGAACCCCGCGGTCACGTGGCCAACCGCTGCTCTGACCTCCTCCTCATTCTGTTCCTGTACTTCACTACGTACACACGTACTTTTTCTTTCTCCCAATTTTTGGCCTTCTCTCCACGCCGTCTTTAGATACTCCCCGAGTGTCTGACTGTGCAGAGACAGTGTCTTAATACGGGCAAAGTTTAGTGAAAAGAGAGGACAGACAGGATGGCACCACCAACTACACGCGCGCAAGCGAGCGCCTCCATGACCACGGACCAGGCCTCCGAGTCAACCGTGAGGGAGAGCGACCACGTGGAGTCCGCGTCTCAGGCCGGTAGCCACCGGTCGGCCCGCCTCGTGGCCGTAGAGACAGGACTGTCGGACATGAGTAAGAAGTTAGACGCCCTAATCCAGATGCAGACACAACGGTCACCGGAACGGGCCTCCCTCCCTACGGTTTGGTCGGTTGCCGAAGTACGGACTCGGGACTGGGCCGAGGAACAAGCCGGCCACGCCATGCCTCCACCCCGCCAGCTTCGAGACCGCTACGCCGGGGACCCCTACATTCAGCGCGAGCTCGACCGTGAGGCCATCCGACATGACAGAACGGCTGGTAAGCTTCAATCTGATATTCACGTTACTCGTCTGATTAGCAAGCCATACATGTTCGTGGATAGGGAAGGGGTCTACACGTTGTCCCAGAAGCTAGAGTTGAGGGGGACCCTAGGACCCCTTGAGTACCTGAGTGCCTTCATCGGCCTGCTCGGGGACGACCGTGCAGTGGACCCCGTGGACCGTGAGGCCATGTTTAAACATTTGCATCAAGTTTCGATCGACGCCCAGAGCCGGCCGTGGGCCGGAGTGAGGAGGTGGTCGAACTACGTGTTTGATCAAGTCGAGACCGGGAGGTTGTCTTGGTGTGATTACTCCCGCATCCAGGAGGAGCGAGTCCGACTCGCAATGACGACCGGGACGTTCACTAGCGGGTCAGACGCGGGAAAGGCACGAGGACGTGAGTTGCCATGCAGGCAATTCAATTCTGAGAAGGGGTGCCGCCATAGGAACGGCCACGACGACGGACCCGTGAGATGGTTGCACGTGTGTTCGTACTGCGACTCCGTGGGGAGGCAGTGCGGACATTCGTTACACGCGTGTAACCGGAAACTTGGCTACACGATGGGGTATGACAACGGGCAGGCTGCGCCCACACCGGCACCCCGGCGAGCACCCCAGGCCGGACACGCACCCCAGGCCTGACACACACCCCGGGCGGTCGACCCGAGGGCGGATATGCTCCCACAACAAGGACATGGGGCAAAAAACGGTTACGGTGCGCCCCGCGAGTGAGCGGTGCGCACCCGCAAGCTGTCACAACACATGCACCCCACCTCGGGCCCAGGGTCACCGGGTGCAATCAATGTGACATAACACCAGCGGGCCCTGTGATCTCTCCCGCCACCATCAGGATTTCCGGTGACCGGACGTGGGCGGAGGTCGTAAAAGGAGACGTCCCGACGACTGACCCCCACCCCCCCACGTGCAGGGGGGGCAACACGGTGGGTGCACGTGACCACAACACGGAGGCCAGCCGGCCACGTGGTCGGGTGCCAACCCAAAACAACAACAAAGGAGGGGGCGGAGCCAGACACGTGGATGACAGTGACACGGGGCACCCACCGGGTTGCTCCTCGTGTCCGAGTGTTAGTGTTACCGCGCCAGCTAGGGAGGACACAAGTAACACTCCGGATTTTGACAAACTAAAAGAAGTTTGCCGGACCGGAATTCCAGCCCCCGGACTCCGCACGGACCCGGAGGCTTTCATGGGACACAGGCGGGCCGAGTGGCCCCGCTTCACCGACGCCGGCCCCCCGGCGCACGGCCACATCTATGAGGCGGTCCGGGCCTCGGGCCTGCCCAACGCGCTGTGAACCAAGATAACCCTGCCGACGGATCTCAAACTACGGGCGTGGGAGGGATACCTCACGGCCATGGAGGGCAAGGGCGAACTCCTGGGGTTCATAAGGTACGGCTTCCCTCTGGGCTACCTCAGGCCGGCCAGTGACACTCGGGACGTCCCCAACCACCCCAGCGCGACCGGGTTCCCGAAGCAAGTCGGGGATTTTATAAACAAGGAACTGGGATTCTCGAACCTCATGGGGCCGTTCCCGGAGGCGCCGTTCGAACCGTGGTGCCACGTTTCGCCGTTGATGTCCCGGGAGAAGCGCGGGTCCGAGGCCCGCCGCGTCATAACCGATATGACCTTCCCCCGGGACCGTAGTGTCAACGCCTATGTAATGAAAAATGTGTGCCAGGATCGAGGTCTTCTGTGACAACATGGGGACCGTCCAGGCACTCACATCGGGGCGGGCACGCAACCGCGTCCTCGCCGAGTGTGCCCGACAGGCCTGGATGGTACAGGCCAACACGGTCGCCGACGCACTCAGTAGGGCCCACCTGTCCTCGAGGGATTTTAATAATGCCGCATGCCTTATGAAATATCATGATCTGTGGTCCGTGATGCCGTGTAACCATTCCTCATTTGTGCCTGTGCTTCGGCTGTCCTGCAGATCCGGCGCTACGCTATCTCCAACGGAAGGCATCTGCGCGGCAGGCCGAGGCACGTGCCCCAGGCACGGTCGCGAACCAGAAGAGCGCCGTGTCCACCTACCTCGCCTTCTGCCGACGGACGAGGACCAATCCGCAGGCACCGTCCGTGAGTTTCATCACGGCCTTCCTCGAATACCTCGCGGACCACGCCCCCTCGCCAGCGACCGTGGCCAACCAGCTGTCTCACGTGAGGACCCACCTACGGCTCTCCGGCGGGGACGTTACGGCTACCGAGGACGTGAGGGTCAGGAGGGCCCTCGACGCCATGAAGAGGAACAAAGCTTACACCCCGAATGTGAAGCCTCCGATCCCGATGGCGGCCCTCCAGGCGGTCCTCGATCAGTTGTCGGACACGCCCCTCGACTTGACCCTACGGGCCGCGTTCCTCCTGCTATATTACGCCGCCCTGCGGCAGAGCGAAGTCGCCCCACCTACGGCCAGGGCATTTGATCCGGTGCGCCACCTTTCACGTGGGGACGTGGTGGTCACGGCAAGTCACGTGGCGGTCCGCGTCAAGGCCGCTAAAAACCTCAAGTGCATCGGGGAGGAGAAACACGTGAACCTACAATCCTCCCCAGACCCGAGGTCGTTCCCCCTGACAGCCGTGAAGAACATGATCGCCGCTGTGCCTACGATGCTACCAACGGATCCGTTCCTGCTGAACAGAGACAGGTCCCTAATAACGACGCGGTTGTTATCTAAGGAGTGGGAGCGACTCAATGCCTCAGCAGGCCACCCCCCTAAAACCTATACTCTCCACAGCCTGAGAAAGGCCGCGGCCACCCAGGCCTTCCAGGCCGGGGTCTCCGAGCTGTCCATACAGCGTTACGGGGGGTGGCGCTCAAACGCACATAGGAGGTACATCAAAGACTCCAATGCCCGAGAGGTCAACACCTCCCTCATACAGTCCCTCAACCAGTGACTCACTACTCCTCACAAACATTTTTCCCCCCCACCTCGCCTCTTTTTCTGGTCTTGGCGTTTTTATACTCATTTTATACTCATATTGTATAACCATATATACTCATTGTTATATAACCATATATACTTATACCAATTGACATATCATTATATCTGTCAATTACCAATATGTATCTTCAACGTAATTGACCTCATTATATAACTGTCAATTACTTTCTTTTACCTTATATCATATTAATATTTACCGTATTAATATTCATGTCGGTGAAGGTCTATAAAATTAAAATAAATTTTATTATTCCCAATTCTCGACTCATACTTTTGTGTTCAGGGATAGGGGTAATGGGTAACCCATGGCCGCTGGTCAGGGGTGGTCATTGCTCCCCCTGACACACTCCCCCGCGCACCCTGCGCACTCCCCCCTAGTGTCGGTCATGTGAACCCCGCGGTCACGTGGCCAACCGCCGCTCTGACCTCCTCCTCATTCTGTTCCTGTACTTCACTACGTACACACATACTTTTTCTTTCCACCCACCCTCACCTTTTCTTCTATTTCCTACTCCGTAGGGCGTTTTTATACTCATTTTATACTCATATTGTATAACCATATATACTTATACCAATTGACATATCATTATATCTGTCAATTACCAATATGTATCTTCAACGTAATTGACCTCATTATATAACTGTCAATTACTTTCTTTTACCTTATATCATATTAATATTTACCGTATTAATATTCATGTCGGTGAAGGTATATAAAATTAAAATAAATTTTATTATTCCCAATTCTCGACTCATACTTTGGTGTTCAGGGATAGGGGTAATGATTAAGTAAGCTGCTTTGAAGGTATGCAAACGCAAATGGATCTATATCTATCAATTCAATTTTTTTCATACATGTCAGGGTGAAGGCTATATGGTCAGGAACCTGGCCCTGTTTGGGGACTACCAGGGCCAGGTACATTGGCTAGTGACGTTCATATTCAGCCAATCACCGTGCCTACAGGGCCTCCACACGGGCAAAATGGGCATTTTGCGCTTCAAGTGAGCATTTTGTGCTTTAAAGCAGGCACTTTGTACTCTGGTCCATACATGATTCTACGGTAAGACTAGGCTGTATACATGTATAGGTTGATAATTATCAGACTGATGGCACTGGTGTATAATAAATCGGCCTTTGTGACAGAAAGGGTTCAAATGCGGTCAGTGAGACAGAGCAGCACGTGGGTCTATCACATCTTATCAATCTCAGCCTCACCTTCCACACCACACCATATAGCATCGCTGACCCAACACACCACATCACACCTCACCGCACAACCACGCTCGCCTCCCTGCCGTCATCGGTTGATTACCGAGCGACTCTTTGATCAGCTAGGAAGCCTGCCAGCAACCGGCACCAGATGACAGGTGACATGCGCGGTGGTATCCTTGCTGGATTATATTTTCGGGACGTGCAAGTTCATCACAGTGCTGACACCTACCGGGATGTGAGCTCGTCAACAGGCATGTGATAGACGAAAGTCGACACCGGTATGAAGCAGAGGTGTGAGGCAGTGGTGATCCTATGAATGATGTGTTACAGTTTCCTTTATAGTTTATATAGGAATGCCCTTGAGTGGTTCCATAGTATTACAGAGCCTCGACAATGCCGTTAAGCTTCGGCGCTAGTCCTTGTGATTGACACAGATATTATATTAGAAACAATGGGATATTTTTCATTTGTTAATGTACACATGCTATTTCACTTTATGTTTAAATTTTTCGGTTTTAGTGATTCTTTTCATTTCAGATGGTAATTCATTCATAAATAGCATCAGTAATGAAAAATCTTTTTTCATGTACTCTCAGTATTTGGTTTCTTCACTTTGTTATTTGATCTAGTGGATCCATCTTATAGTAAACTATTGCCTTTATTCTTATAAAACCTATCAACATTGGCTAAAATAATGCTGATTCCTTCCTACATTCAAGGGATATATTTACCTTAAGGTCTTCATTGCTTATCTCATAATACTTTTTAACTCAGACATGTGTTGACTATGCAATGTAAATCTCCCCGGAACCTTTTTACGGCAGGGATTCGTAATTATTTGTTCCGGCCAGGATTCGGAACCATAATAACATAACCCCTTCAGAATTCATGCTTTACACTGTCAAAGGCTTTTTTTTTTAGATCAATCATTATCAAGAATATAATATAACGTATTAACTACTCAACAAATAGCTTGCGACGGTGACCTGTTTTGGCATAAAGCCGTATTGATGTTCATTCATCAAATTATTTTATTTTTAGAATTCAGTAATTGCGCATGCAATACCCCCCCCCCCCCCCCCATAACCGACTCTTCTAGATTCTGTTGGGGGTACCGAGATTGGCCTCCAATTATTGTAGCATATTAGGTCTCCTTGCTGTGGCAAGATAGTTACAATTGCAGCACCAATAGACCTTCCAACTTACTTCATCCTATATTTTTCTATTGATAGCCCATTGTATTAGCGCCATGTATTTACTTTTATCCTACCCCTAATAAAAACGGAGCGTTGAATAAAGTGTTATTTATACACCGAGGTGAATAAAAAAACGGACCAATCAGGGACCAGATAACGAAAGTAGATCCGGCAGTGTCAAAACGCTACTATCATGGATAATTACAGGCTGACTCTCGTTTGGTTTCTACTAATTAGTCTCACAATGTCTGATTAAATATGCAAGAGACCAAAAGTATCTAACTCATTATGTATGTCTCTCAAGACATAGAGAATAGACGTATAGTTAATTCCCGATCAGTGTGTGTTGTGTCCATCATCCAAATTATATCGTAAACCTCTTTATCATAGATCAAAGTTCTGACTACCATTCTAAATCTGACCCAATATGCTGTATAAAGCAAGTGTTCCAGCAACCAACCACTGGCCCTGGCTGGGGCCCATATGGCCGTCTCCGGCAGATTTGGCGTGTTGCTGGTGATCTGCTCAGTGGAAGAGCGCCGAAGGTGCCTCTGGTGGGGCCAGGTTCCTGGCTGATGGTGTCGAGTCCCCTTTCTGGGTAGAATTTACTGCCTATGGTTGGCTACTGCTGGGGCGAAAACTGCCGGCCTGCCCTACAGTCTATCTACCTGCTTTTACACCAACCCGGTCAGCGGATTCAATAGCTTTTTACTGACCAGCCAGCCGGCTGAGTATTTACAAGCCTTGCCTGCATCCGCAGTGACCGCTCCCCACTTATCCCGCAACATGAATGGGTGATACCTGCAAGCGGCTAACCCGTGAGCAGCTAACCCGTGAGCAACTAACGAGGGGAGACCGAAAGTTCAGACATCTTTTAAAGTTTTGGCAGGATTTTTGTATCAGAGTGTGAAATACAGATTCATAAAATCAACGATTATATTTATTTACCTTCATTATTCTGTTAGCCACTGTATTCAGCAAAAAGTTGATGAGCTATCATCATTCCTGTACAAATCCCAGTATGGTGGCATACTGCCTTGCTTGATCTGCAGGTCTTGTGGAGACAGAGAAGTGCTTGATGCAACTCCCTATCAAATGAAAAGGGAACAAGTGTAGCAAGTAGTTTAGCCATGTTCATCAGACAATGTGGCGCAACCATCGATCTGCCAGAGCCAGTTGACTGCCCAGCTTGGTGGAAGTGGTCGTTGGGTGCTTGCCGGGCAGGGTATGGGCCCATGTTGGTGTTAGCCAGCTAGAATAAAGTGGGTCAGTGGAAGAGCTCAGA
This sequence comes from Alentia gelatinosa, assembly GCA_950022655.1. Classification (NCBI taxonomy): domain Eukaryota; kingdom Metazoa; phylum Annelida; class Polychaeta; order Phyllodocida; family Polynoidae; genus Alentia; species Alentia gelatinosa. Next base: position 52,213,036 of record OX465579.1, on the reverse strand, counting down.
GAATATGACATTACCAACAGCCCGGCCCAGCGGCGACCACCGGCGAGCGGGCTGCTTACACGCCTGCAGAACAACTACCTGGTGTAACACTCGCATAAGTTTGCTGACCTTGTTAAGCAGATTAATACTTCGGATTGTGCACAATGTCAGGTTTAATTTAGTGGAAGAATAAATCTGATCAATTAAATCTCATAATTTAGATGTGTAAGTGACAAATAATATTCTAAAATAGTGTAGATATACTGTGGACAATTCTGCACATGGGTCATGCTAGATATGAAGGCATAGGGCTTCGATTTCTTCCAAAGCCATTATGTTTGAAGGCACTGTGGGGGGGGGGGGGGGGGGGGCTTTCATAACCCTGGCCAACGAGGGTCGACCTATTCTACAAATACACACACATATACATATACTCTCGTTGGCCAGGAGAATTAAACGCTTTCATGGTTCTTCAACTTTCAGGCTATAAAAGAGCGACATGCTTCTTGGTAAATGAATGGTCTGCACGTATTTATAAATGAATGTACACCATCTGTCTGTTTTTGACCGAATTTCCTCTTTCTGTTGACGTTTTCATTGCTTGTTTAATCTACGTGAGTCTGCATCACGTATACTTAGCTAATGGAGTTCAGACACTGAAGTATAAAATCTCCATGGTCTTCTGAAGTACAACTGCTGAAAGGAAAACACGCTCTTGATTCTGTCGGGACATATCCTCTCCTGACTTATCCACTGTCAGCAGTAACGGTCCGCTCACGACAAACTCTCGTGTCGCCATAGAAACCCGATCTCGTCTAAGTCACGTGGCATGTCACGAGGTCGCGAGTTGTCAACAAACTGCCCGGATGATGGATATTCATGCTGGTTGACCCTCATTTTAATCACATTCGTTTTTCTTCCTCTCTGAGACGCCAATACCTAGTTCTTTTGGGAGTTGCAGCATTATATAATATAGATCATAAATATCTAATAGGACTAGATATGTCTTTTATTGAACTTTCTGGGATCTGAATTCCGGGACATGATTAAATACAGTTAACGTAAATCTGAAAGCCCTATGTGAATATCTTATACACATATGCCACACAGAAGCCAGAAATCCTAGAAAGTGTTGGATGCTTTTAAAGACAGGCCTTGCCTGTAAGTGAGTTTACATGTCAGCGGTTGTTATCAGGTAATTAATCTGTTCCCTCACTCCGAGACATAGCGCAGTGATAAACGCATGCTGAGGGGTCCTCACGAAACAAACTCGCCTATTGTACTCTACATGTGGTCCCGTGTGGCGCACCCATCACCACCCACACACCCACAGCATGACCAATCAACAGGCTGCAATCTCCACTGCTGCCATGTGTAATAAATATACCTCTATTTATCATCATCAGACCATGGACTCAGTATGCATCTCCAGTAGGATACTGCACAATGACGACAGTGAGCCGATGGACAGTCCTCTGAGCTGCTCGATGTATAGTGGTGCAGCTGCAGAGGAAATAAACACCTGTGGAATCAATATGTGGGGTGAGATAAGGGTGCGGTGGAATTCAAGAATAATGTAATACAATACAGCGTGATGTAGGGTCCAGTCCACTTTTCTTCATTAGAAACCGATCGTGGGAGTGATCGCGGAGCCGTCTGGTGGAGAACAAGGGAAGGAGGATCTCCTGATGATTAATGAGGGGGAATAGGTATGTATTGAATGATGAACTCTAGATTCTCACACTGCTTAAAATCATTTTATTTATGGTGTGTTATAGTGTGCCTCTATGGTGTCTTAGTAAATGCTTAAATTCAGATGTAGACAAACTGATGACCTTGTTGATTTGAGTCATCGTGTTGTAAAGTAAGGCACACATAACGGAACTTACAGGAAAGGTTGTGGAAGTTGTATGTAGGCTATACACTTTGAATAGTTGGGAGATATAAAGCGGTTGATATGTAGAAGACAGCTTTTGAACATTCCAAAATCAAACTCTGGTTGGAGATGTTTCTTTGTTTGACAGCTTTTTCACCCAAATAAAAACATTTGAAAAACCACACTCCAGAATAAAATGCAGACTGTCTAAATGAATACATATGGAAAGGCAAGCTATTTCAATTACAAATCTGGAGATGTCGTTGTCCGCGTTTATCAGATAACAATATAAGACCAATGTCCCCACAATAAAATGATAGTCCTATACATGTGCAATTTACATGGGAGCATTATGTTGCATGACAGAAAAAGAAATTTTGTCCTCTGGTCCCTTATAACGAAATTTGAAAACATGTCTCTCCGAAGGAAAATATCATCCTTCATTTCGATGTACATGCTGGAGATTTCAAAATACTTTGAACTGCTGGAGTGCAACGCGTGCCTTTATTTATGTTAGTTTGTCAAAAATTAAAAACAACGTCAACAATGGTAATTCCGCGCGGAGGCTGTTGCGTGCTTCCGCTATGTCGTCACTTACTCACAACTGTCATGGCGTGCTTGAAACATAGACGACTTTCGACTCGTGTCAGGGCACTCAGGTCAAGTTCAAGGTCAAGCTTGTGTCATGCGCAGCTGTGCCTCTCGGTCTCCCTAATCATTCAGAAGCGGCAGGATTATAAAGTGAAGTCGGGGAAATCCCTACAGGCCCGCAAGGCATTCTGGATACTCTTTATTTACTTGTCAGAGTGTGTCCAAGAAATGTTTTATTTGTATTTGAGTTTTTGTCCTGTATGTGCCTGTACCGTACGAATTTGACCTAAGGAATAGATAGGTATGTAGATTTTGTTGGACATGTAATGGAAGATCATTCCATATATGATATGACCTCTAATGTCTGTGCTTGGTATTCGGTTTAAATCTTTACTTTCAATTATACTTTCCTTCTTTATCTTATAATGTCCATCAATAATACTAATCTCTTTTCTTTGGTCTGGCATACTCTACAATATTTTGGCAACTCAGCAGTACTTATGAATTAGTTTTCTATCTTTTCGTTTTGCAATTCTGAGCAGATTATAGATGGCTCAATTAACTTTGTCTGAGACTTCCTTCGTACAAAATAGGAACAAGAATGAACAATAAGACTTGTCGAGACAATATACTCAGCAGTACCGACATTGGCTTATTTTCCAGAACAGACAAGCTTGATGATCTATTTTTGTAATAGTGTTGCAGCCATGCTTTTCAAAAGACAGATGCATCTGTCATGTGCAGCACCAATAGTCCAGCAGAATCGTGCAATGTAACTTCATTTTGATAAACAAACATGAAACTTGTCACAATAGCAGAATTTGATATGCTGATCAACACTGAAGTAAGGGTCCATACCAGTTTTTTTTCAATATGCTCCAAGGCGGGCCAGAGTATGGGCGGTGATATATCCGTGGCTGGAGCTTTGTGTTTGTTAAATAATATAATGATTTGAAAGAAATTTGAAAGTTTTGTCTTTACATATTGATGTTATGGTGTGACAATCCGCAGAGCAGTTATTGTTAACGTGTGCCACACTGGTATAGCCAGCCTCCGAGCTAAAGTCCGTGTGCTCAGGTGGCCAGAGTACCCCTGCAGCAGTTTTGGTTGTGCCACCTAGCGGATACCTACGGAACCAGCGTGTGTTCCGAATTACAGACTGCGCCGCTGTGATGCGAAAATCGGTTACCTTGCGAAATTCCGCTTTTATCGCCCACTCTACTAGCGCATGCGTGTGGAGAACTTCCTGCGCTCACATTTCACGGACTATTCTGCAAAGAGAGAAAACCGAGCGGCGCAGTGTCCCTTTTTGCGGCCGGACGTACCCGTTACCACGTTGCGTGACGTTGGCGCCGCTCCCGTGAAATATCGCTCGATCGACGAAACGTGCAAAGTTGCCTGTATTACTATTAGCAAACTTTAGTGCCGTGAAAGATGTGGGAGGAGAGTGTTACAAACTAGGATGAGGGGCCCGATGATTTCCGCACTCTCCAATCGTGAAATTCATGACTGCGCATGCTCGTGGGCGATAAAAGCGGAATTTCGCAAGGTAACCATATTTCGCATCACACCGCCTGAAGCTTACAGTTTGTTACCTACTATATTACCGAATTCCGTCGAATCCGCTTGGAGAATCTCCCACACATAGGGACAGAGTGAACACGATCTAGGGTTGGAGAGTGAGGAGCCACGAGAGTGAGATTCTCGTGCAGTACTTAACTGAATCCTGCTTCTCTTTTTTGTGTTTCTCTACACAGATCTATTTCTATCCTTAGGATTTGTTTCTATCCATACCGAAATTATAATTTAAAACTGTATTTATCAAGCCACGAGAAAAATTGCGCTGGTAGTCGGTAAAATCGGTGTCACATGAAATGATGGTCGGGAACTAAATGATAGTTCCAGGTATTAGTAGTAGGGGGCACCACTGAGTGCTGTCTAGCAGGGAACGTCCCTTGAACAGACTAGGGAGGGGGAGGGGGGGGGGATACGACCCGACGAAGTCGCTAGTAACGGTCTAAAATGGCCTGGAAGCTTGGCATACACACATTATAGGCCAGGTAACGGGTTCCATTTTTTGGTGCGCTATGGGTAACACCTCCATTTCTTGCACTCTCCTAGCAGAGATTCTGTACTCTACTTCCGAAAAATATCGGCTGGGAGAGTGCCACCTTGACAGACCAAGACTGTAGAGCATAGACTGGCCTCCGTCCCTGGTAAAGTATTCAATCAATAAGGTCATCTGGCAGCTATAATCAAATTCTATGTTAGTAAAATCAGTTAACTAAGATAGAAGTATATACATGTACTGCCTTGTTAAAAATTTAACTAGTAAATCAGTCACAGGATGCTACTGCATGACGTTGTGTATAATCGGTAAAGTTTTTACAGATTATTTTAATAAAAAATTGTATTTTATCTGTACTCTTTTATTTTATCTTTACTTGTAATGGGCTCGCAGGTCTGTCTTCCTTACAGCGAGTATGATAGGACTTCTGTTTTAATATTTGAGATTGAATGTTAATGATAATAAGGTTTTGAGGGCTCACACTTTTAGAGGTAGGTTATATAATGAACCTTATTCTGATTTTGTTTAATTATTTAATGAATGTTTATAATCAAAGACTTGACCAAGTCTTTGTAGATCCAAGAGAGCTGGTGTGACTGCAAGTTCAAGGTCTTGATTACGTATGAAGTAGTTACCAGTCCCTTATTTCATTTGGGAAGGGAACCAGTCTAGGTCTAAAAGAGCACAGCTCCCATATGCCAGTTCCCTCTTGATGATGGGAGAAAGGAATTTCATGATTGGCTGTTCTAATTCTAGCTCCAACTCAAGCCTGAGAATACCACAATTCTGGCGATTCATTATAACTCCCCAAGCACATCAATGTCACTATAATGTCATCAGCACCAGTGCTGCCCTCTGTCGGCCGAACGCATTCGGCGCTCGCTGGTCGCCGGTCAGATTCTCACTAGAACAATGAAATGGTCCAAAGTACTCCGGGTACCAGTGCAGGCTCCTCCCTAGTACGTCCACGCACCGCGCCGCCTTCGGTAGCATGAGCGCCCTGGCTCTAGCGACAACAGGACGTACTACAGTCTAGCTCCTCCCTAGTCCATCTCGAACTGAACCCTGCTTTCGCCAGTTTGAGCTTGGGTCTAGCGATAACAGGACATACTACAGTCTAGCTCCTCGCTCTAATTTCCTAAAGGTTTCTCTCCTGTGTCTGCAGGAGGACGTGGGACCTGTCGTCAGGTTTCAGTTTCATAATATATATTTCACAAAATTGTACTGTGCTTGGAGATATTTGTATTGAGCTCGTGGTCTAGAAAGCAATTGGACCTGACCAACTTCCAGGTTGGGGACAGAGGTGGTGGCCAATCTATGGCTACCAGAGCAAACTCACGTTAGCTTTGGTGGAGTGCGATTCATGGCTATCTTGACTGGTACTCTCCTAGCTGATATTTTTACTACCATAATCAGAATCTCTCCTGGAAGAGTGAATTATACAGTTTATTCTCTCAGCAGATCTTTCATCGTGCTTCGACAGTGCAGTACTCTCAAATGCCCTTTATTCATACTCCCTTTGCGTATTCTATATGTATTTAAAAAAACACATAACGGGTATCCTCTGGGGAACAAAACGGAAAACTGGATGTAAAAGGAACGTTGACACTATTTTATCTATACTATGATATTGAATAATACGCTTCACTGTCGGTCAATCTTAATCAGGGATGAAAGTCGCAACTGAGAAAAAAACATCGAAAATTTAAAACACTTACATCTGAAAACTTACATCACCGTTAAATACACATTAGCATTGCTGACGATATAAATCAGCTCTGGTAATATCGGGAAAACAAAGCAAAACACAATAAACACAGGAAGGTTCTTCATATACAAGAACTTTATTTCACACGCAACTATGAGAAAGTAAAGTCTAAAGTTTGAGATGTGTTGAATAAGTTCCTTGTTTATGCAATTGAAATATTCAATATTGTTATGTCTCACAAGACCAAGAAATAAATGAACGTAAGATGTTAGAATTCAGCGAGATTTGATACTACACCTTACTGGAAACAGTCTGCGCTAAAGAGCAACGCTGGCATACAGCGTCACTGGAGTCACTTGGCGAAACTACCAGGTGATGGGACAGTAAATAAATGTGGTACGGACAGTTTATGGCAAGGTCCGGAATGGTGGCCATAAAATATTCAAGATACAGCCAATGAAATGTCACATTCCTTTTTTATACACTCAGAAATAACCAAGTTTAGATGTCACTTGCGAAAACCATTGTCACTGTAGCTTAAGAATAAGCTGCTCCGAATTCTATCAACTTGGCAAGCAAAGATACTGAATTCTTTTAAATAAATAACCAAATTTAGTAACAGTAAAGATGAGGAAAACACGGAATTGCCACATCACTGATCTAAGTATGCACAACGCACGTTTTGCTGTATGATTTGTGTTTGAGTATGAGGGAGGTATACTTCCATTACTTGAGGGATGTGCCCTTAGTATAAGTCTTACATAATGACAACATAAGGAGGAATAACATAGTTCTGCTGATGTACTATTCATAATACTTGTCACTGTCTGAATGTCCCATGTCAGGGCTTACATATATAAATCATTTTATTTTGCGATAATAATTCAATGAAAAGAATAACAAAATCAATTGATTATCGGATGAGCAAATTATGGATCATTGGGGCAAGTATTTGTGGATTAATGTCCTTTGAATTACAAGTCCCAGTAAAGTTAATTTCAAAGTGGCCAGGTGGAGAAATTTGGGTCTTGTTAAATAAATTATTCACGTGACTAGCCGGGAGTTTTTATTGGCCTCTTTGCGTCACACCCATTTCAATGTATCTGGTAGTCGTAAAACCTACCCCCTCCAACGTACTTGTTACCTTGGCCATAACTCTATCAAATATCACTTTTAAGTTTCCCGTATTTAACAACGATACAGAAAGCAATGAGACTTGAGATATGGTAGACCCCATTGATTCTGAGACACTATTTATTAGATTTTGAAGTTGCCTTATATAAACAAGGTTAAATCAAGAGCGAACTTATCCTCGTTTAGGTAAACCTTTAAGTTTAAGGCTCAATCAACTGACAGTCAGAATGCATCTTTCCTCCATCCGTACTTAGAATAGTCTCATCTCATCTGGTAGAAGGACAAGACTGGATAAGACGATACGACCAATGGTCTGTACGACTGGTTGTAGCATTCACACGTCTATATCATCCTCACTCACGAATTCAGCATTCATCGTAAACCACCACGGCAGTACGGTATCATGTTTGTCTCCTAAGAACTGCACAGACTCTCTACAGAGAACAGAGATCATGGCTTCAGGTCAGGTCAATATCACGACCATTGTCCCCGCATCCCCTCTGAACCATTTACTCTGTGTCCGTATGTCAAGGCCAAGCACATCAATGTCACTATAAGGTCATCAGCACCAGTGCTGCCCTCTGTCGGCCGAACGCATTCGGCGCTCGCTGGTCGCCGGTCAGATTCTCACTAGAACAATGAAATGGTCCAAAGTACTCCGGGTACCAGCGCAGGCTCCTCCCTCTAATTTCCTAAAGGTTTTTCTCCTGTGTGTGCAGGAGGACGTGGGACCCGTCGCCAGGTTTCAGTTTCAGATGTGGAGCCCGTCAAACGACGGAAAGGTATTGGCGTAAAGTAGGTGTTTGCGTTGGGCTCTGGGTGGTAGCAGTCACATACGGAGGGGCGGGTAGATGTCCGGCCGGTGGGTCGGTCCGGCCAGCGCCCGCCCTCCCCGCTCCTCGCCCGGCCCCGCCTTTCCCTGGCCTGACGTGCACCCGTGTTGGGCCGTGCACAGCCTCATTCCGACGACGACGACTTGGTCGTGGACGTAAAGCTCTCATTGGAGACTGGAATAGGAACACAATATTTAGACGAGCAACGCATATAGACAATGCGGAAAGTATGGCTAGTTCAGATGTAGAAATAAACATGCAACCGTCATTTCACATGAAAAAAGGTTATTTGAATAATGTGACTCAGTAAACAGAATAAGGGGAGTTTTTCATCATTTGCGACTCTGGAGGTGAGTCAAGAAAATTAAGTGTGTTTGTACGTCTCTACATGTTGGCATGTATGTCTGTGCGTGTGTATACATGTATGTAGTTATTTAAAAGCATTGTATAAATTCTTTATGTATAAGTTACAGCTGAGGAAAAATTGACTACTGCTTTCATGTAGTTACTGACTTGAATGTAAATCCTTTTACTGCCCGTGTACGCTGACCAGTTTGTATTGACTGAACACGGACAGTCTAAATAAACGAAATGATAAAATTTAAAAAAAAAATTATTTTACACCCATGCACATACTTCTACAAGTTAATTCACGTTCTGGGTCATGTAGTATATTTTGTACTGCACCTGTGTGCAGTAACTTTAGTGTACCGGTACTGCATGGATTGGCATCCTTGGGCTCCCTGTGCTTTGAAATATTGCAGAGAAAACGCTGCCATCAGTGTGGAATATATCATTACGGTGTCATCTAGATGTTACTGGACCATATCAACCTGTGTTGGTGACCAACGGTCGCTTACTGAGTGTCAACAAACCATGAGCATGCTTGAGTGTACTGCACATCTTAGAAATGCGATGTTCGCAATTTGACGGTCTTCTACATCTGTTTACAGTAAACAATTTACATTATAGGGTGAATAATAAAGACAAGACAGCTTAAGGATGCTCCTCTTGATAACAGGACTATGGTAGTTTAACGTAATCACGGCCGTCGGGAAATGAGTTCTGTTATAAAGATAAACATCCTCAATCTATCTTGTCATAGAATGCATGCCTGCATGTATGTGTATTTACTATATACCCATACCGTATTTACTGTAAATATGTATCGTTTTGACATATAACGTAAAAATACTGTACGGACCACTGGTCCGTACACTAAAATACAGACCACCTTGCCAAACACGTTTATTAACATATCGGTTATTAAAAATCAAATCATTGATTTTTTGTTTGTTTTAATTTTGAGTATATTGTAAATATATAACGTCCAACCATGCTTGTACAAGTCACAGAACTCGATGATAATTTATGGTTTGTACGGAACTCGGCATAAATGCCTCGTTCCGTACAAACCATAAATTACTATCTCGTTCTGTGACTTGTACAGCATGGTCAGGACGTTCTATATAAGTATGCATGTGCACTTATGTCAGTACATGTCAATGTGTGTAAATGTATGCATGTGTATAAATATACACGGATATCTGTTGGCGTCATGAAAATAGAGAGGAAATATTTTGTATGTGGGATTTATTGCCTCAGAGAGACTGAGATAACACATCCTTATTGGTCATGGAATGGGGCTGGGGTGATGGGGAGGTTTGAGCAACTATCTATTAGTGTGAATGAGACCAAATTTATTCTATCTTTGTTTTACACAAGGACAAAAAATCTGTAAACTGAAAAACAACCCCAAGGAAAATAGGAAAACTGCCATCCCTCAATATAGGTAATAAAATATGTGTAGGGTAAATCTGGTATATATGTATTATCAGAAATAGGTGCTTAGGGTTTGATGACCTTGTATTTTAGCTATTACATATGAATTTCTGAATTTAACTGAAAGCTAAAATGGCCTTCTTGAGAAACAATATTATGATATATTTTCTCCTCGGATTTACAGTGATATAAAGAAAGACCCTTGGGACTTTAAAACGATCCTGGAACTCCATGCCAGTTTAATGGTATGAACAGTAAGACAAGGTATTTTCAATGAAGGTAAACTCCCACCTTCTGTTTCTGGGTCCAGGGTACTGCTATCATTTGACTCTTCTGTAGGCATCTCACGCCTTTGGTTGGCCTCCAGCCTGCAAATGAACATTTGATTAATCTTTTTGCATTAATCTCGATTTGTTACAATATTTAGCTCAATTACTAAAATAGTAAGGTATTTCTCTTAGAAAGAAATTGAGAATGCATTTAAATATCATTTTGTGAGAGTACGGCGATAGGGAAAGTAACATCCCTTACACTGGGCACGTTATATTGTTTACAGTAAAGGTTTAATGGTTGATGCATTTAAATAGATAAAGCTTTAATAGTAACCTGGCCTTCTTTACGGGGACTGGAGCCTCTTCAGTCTCAGCATGTCGCTTCTCGGACTGAGTTTCTTGGGCTGGGGTTGTCGGCAACTGAAAATATAAAAATGTGAATTATTCATTTGATATGCCAATCAACCTAAAACTAAAGATAAATCCTAACCTGTCTAGTGAACATTAAGGAGTATGAAATCTAATGTGTAACTGCGCATATCATATAAAAAGGGAAATTTGGTTTGGATTGGTTAATTCAAGTACGGTCACTTTAATAATTCTCTTCCCATGCTTTACTATACTTTAGGAACGTTTCTAGTTTTCGTATCATTAAGATAGGGAGGTTTGCCTGGAATACCCAGGCTTCACTTTGTGTTAAAAGCTGTTTAAATATCTTGGATTCTCTTGGGAATTCAAGAAGCTCCTTTATACCAGTCCTGTGGGAGGCACTGCAAAGTGATGTTTTATTCTTCAGGAATTTATTTCGTATTTGTTACCTGACCATGGAGCTTTAGATGTTCAATATTCACCCGTTTGCAAGTGCTCTTTAGTCATTGGTTTCAGATTCGTATGGGGAATTGAATAAGCAAGGAGGTGAAAATGAACTTTGATTCATCATCGGAGTCGATTACCAGAAATGAGGATGCTGAAACTACTTGTAGGTGAGCTCTGAGGGATCATTGGGCTAATATCAGTGACACCACCGGGATCTAGTAAAAAGCCAAATATTTTCAGATGCCTCTGCAATCTATATCTATGATATAGTGATCACTTATTACGCAATGTCTATTGAATGACAATTAAAAAACAACCGGAATACCCAAAAACTATAATAAAATAGGCATTTCTTTTTCATGGTGACAACCACATTATTTCTTATTTTGTAAACCAATACTGGGAAATAAGGTTATTGATTCTGCTGTGTACAGTTTTCTTTTTTAACCTCTTGCCAATTCTCCGACAGGTGGCACATGTAATATGGCATACCTTGTGTGGTTCTTGTCGGTCCTGTGTGGTGGCACTGTGTTCGTTTTCTATCTTCTTTTGTTGCTGGACTCGCCACTCGATGGCGCTGAGAATCTGGTCAGCATCCTTCGGGTTGGCCATGATGAGGAAGACCTTGACGTCATTGTCACCCTCGCACGCTGTGACTCGCACACTCTTCTGACTGGCGCGCTCCACCATCATGCCTGCCCACACCTTTGTGTTGAGGATCACTCGTAAACTGCCCTGGGTCCGCATCACTGTCAAAACACACCATAGACATGCATTTTGTTAAATTTTCGGATGAAGCTAGTGAAGATACGACTATATGGCACTACGCTACCACTGCGAATGACGGATTCGTACAAGGACCATTACATCGATCAGAACACTATCGCATGGCAATAGTCACAAACGCTTCAGTCACCTGGTGACAGTATCTACTGTCGAGTTGTGTAGACGAGGTGTTTCGAAAAACTTCCTTTCCCACCGCTTTGCGACCACGGATCAAATTTTTTTCTTCCATCATGGAGCCGTGTCAAGGCTCTAACGGAACGAAAAAATTCGAAAGATACAGTATCTACTGTCGGTTTTTTCGCTGGCAGCCTTGGTTTGGAGGTTCAAACTGATGGTTTTCGCTCAAGAAACAGTAGTTTGGAGAATCGTCAGGCATATGTTTATGCATAGTACATGTGACAATACATAAGATTCATTGCCATGCACATGAATATAAGTCTCCAAATACAGAAAAATCACTTTTAGAGGGGCAAATTGGGTGACCCATGTGCCCCTTTAATAATCAAATACATAACAAAGGTACTAAATTTTCATCTACATTCATGGGCACATTTTCTTGTGAATCATACAATAGAATAATCGTGATCTTAATCAATCTGCTCTCACCCCCCCCCCCCCCCCCCCCACCCTTACAAACGCTCACACAAATTTTAAATGGCCGACAAGGTCTAGTTATGGATTTGTTGTGCAGAAAGTTAGTCGTTTTCATTTTAGATACTTTGTCAGATTTTAAGAACATTATAAAGCATTCTTCTCCTAATGTAAATTTGGCGGTTATCGAGCGCATACATCCTAACATGTGTGTATACAGAAAATACCAACTCACAAAACTTTGATGAAAACGCTTAATTGTAGCCTATTGGAATAAAGAAAACACCAACTCACCAAGCCTTGACTGGAATGCTTGTTTATTTGTAGCCGACATGTCATTGAGTCGTAACAAGCCTCGACCTCTCTCTAACCAAGACTGTGTTGTACTGTCGAACGCAAACAGCTTGGCATTGATCTATGAAAACCAAGCATAAGATTTCAATTTAGCCTTGTCCTTCATAACATTAGCTTGCTGTTTGACAGAAAATTGATTAAAGATGAAGTAATGTGCATACAACGTCAAAGCTGGAATAGTAGGAAAATAACTTTGTTCAGAGATTCCAGTGAGTTATGGGGAAAAAAGCTGTATCTCCACTTTTTATATCTCATATGACGAACATTAAGAATACCATGAAAAAAAAAAACCCCTAAAAACTGGCACCACTGTGTTTAACCTTTATATTGAGCGTACCGTGTGTCTTTAATAACAGAACATTGATGTTTGAGAGAATCATTTACTTGGAATACGCTCTATTAATCAAAGGCATATATTTGCTAAACCCCGAAGAGGACCTCAGAAGCCGAAACGTTGGTTATTTCCTACCTGTACAAAATCACTAATAAAAGTCACATTTCACAACATTGGTGGCCTCTCCTCCCACAGATTCGCTAGTATTATGAACGGTGAAGCCTTACTTGGAACACGTTGGACTCGTTCTCCTCGCCCGTCTTGATATCCACCTCATGCAGCTCGGGCCGCGTCTGCTTGGCTTGGTGAGCGGCAGCCGACTCAACCAGTGTCCGAGAGGAGGGGTCTGTGTCTGCTGTGACGAACACCACGTTCATTAGAATTCACACTTAAAGGCGAATAACATTTGAGGCTAACATCTACATATATGTGACAATCGGTATGTTAGTCAACATCTACAGGTGTATCACCAGGTAACGCGATGGTGAGTGTGCTTAAATATCAGGTATCAACTAACGATTAGCCAATCAATGACAAAGCTCAAATTTCAGTGTATATATAATACATAAGAGGCAATTATCGTGTCTTAACTATATTTCTATTTCCTTTTAGATATTGTTCAAACATTAAAGGGTTATCTTGAGGGCTCCTATGTTTTCCTGAAGCACCCTGATGTCGCCGTACGTAAGAATTACTGTAAACATGCCTTACTTCGGGGGAAGCTAAATTACTGAAAACCAAAAGGATATCTCAAAACCGGCACAAATGTTTGTAGAAAAGATATATTAGAAGACATTACGACAAGGTATAACTATCTTACAACGGCAGGCTATACAAGACCGATTCGGTAATCTGACTTGGCATTAGATCTGTTTTCTGATGTTGCGTTATGCTTTTTCGATCTTGGTACTGGCTGAATGTAACGGACGGTTACAGAGCTGGTAGACATTTTGACAATAGGTAATATTGTGTGCTGTAACTTTATACTTGTTTTATATGTATCTGGGGCAGAACTTGTAGAGACACCTTAACACTCGGTGATGTTATGTCTTGTAATATCAATACAGGGTTGCCATAAACTGGAATATCGAAATTCCATGACAAATCCATGACAAATTGAATTTATGGGTAAAATGAGACTTACCTTGATAAAAGCTGATATTTGACCTGGAGTCTACTATGTTATAGGGTCATTAGATTGAGCAACAGAGATATGACACACGCTGGGAACAAGTAGTATTTAACATACCAAGGAGCACAGGTAAACCTCCCCAGTGAGCAACTCACCAAAATAGAGCAGGGGATACAACAATCTTGGTTTGGGGGGGGGGGGGGGGGGGGGGGACTGTTGCTCAATCCGACGATCCTGTAACATAGGAGACATATCACCTTTTACCAAGCTAAGTCTATCACCTTTTACCTAGGAAAGTCTCATTTAATCTATGAAGTTTATGTCTTATTACTGGTCAGCAGATAACAATACAGACTTTAACACTTTTTACATGGGCTCCTTCAGATAAAGATTTTCAGGCGGTCAGTAGCCTAGTCGCCTTTCTCTGTCTGAAGAACAGTATCCTGCAAGGCAGTATCATCTGAAGTGATTGTTTGTTCGTAGAACTTTGCGAACATATTAGTATTTGTCTACTAGCCCTCCTCAGAATGGTTTGCATTGGCAAGTCTCTTAGAGCGGCCTTGGAGGTAGCCACACCCCTAGTAGAATGTGCCTTGAATACCAGTGTGTTGATGCCTGCCCCGCTGTGGTCGTTTTTATCCACTGTGCTATGGCGTTCTATCGTAGCCGGGTGAGGATCCTTCCCCAGCATTATTCATGACTGCTTATGGCTACCCCTGCACTGCTTCGTGACATTACAATATGTTTTCAAGATCCTGTAAGGGCAAAGTCTCTTAACCTTAAACTTAGCAATGCTGAGTTGTTTTAAAGGCTATCCTTCCTTAGTATGCAAAGTTTTCAACTGTTTAACAACATCCTTGTTATTCCAAATAATAGCTTTTGTATCAAAAGCATGTAAAGTTTGTGTTCTCTGAGCTGTCGTCAATGGTCAAGGCTCAAAAACAACTACTGTGAGAATGACAGGGTGTTAATGCAAACGGAGGAGAACTTTAAAGAAGTTGCCAAATCCGTAAATCCTCCAAAACGGCCATATTTCAGGTCTGAATAATGCGTAACTGCAAGTGGTTTTCCCACGCTTTTGCCACTGCTTGTTCCTAGCACATGCCGTATCTCTGCTGTTATCCGCCGACCAGTGACAAAACGTAGAATTTATGTTAAACAATCTTAGTCATCCTTGTCATCCATATATTTTGTGATTATAGAACCAAAGTTTCGAAACACTCCCTTTCTAGGTTAGGGTGTTCAAAGATTTCAAGGGTGTCAGAGTTGGCACAGTTCTTCATACGAAGATCTGAAAATTTCATGACAAGAGTAAAATTTCCCTGTTAGTTTTTCTCTGACAAATTTCCAAATCGCCTGACAATTCACTGATCTTGAAAATATGAAATTGTCCATAATTCCTCCCTGACATATGGCAACCCTTTAATTATGCTTTTTCGACCAGTATATAAATGTAGAAACTTAGGAACAACCAAGCCTGGATAACACATAAATATTTGTGACTCGTACCTGATGCAGCTTTCTCCTTGTCATTTTCAGGTGGTGGGGAGGTGGCGCCTACACCTGATACTCGGTCACCGACTCGTTCTCCGAAGACAAATCCAGGTGAACCGCTAGCCTGTTGATTGCCACTGGCATTCTGTCAGTGATAAAGTATAACAAAATTTCATTTGTCTCTTGGTATCCCTCGCTATGTTAAAAAGAGCTAAGTGTGCATTTCAAAATAGAATCATTGGTCTTTAAAAGGCCAAATGAGCAGGTTGACACAGTTAAAACTCAATACAAGTAGCTTAAGACATGTTGAAGATTACTGAGAGAAAATAGGCTTAGATGGAAACAATGCTTTATTTTGATATCTTAATTTCAAGATAATATTCTTCTTTTAATTGGCATATACAAACAAATGATGACTTAAACTAACTACAGGGATGCACGTCGGGACTTAGGGAAAAGTCGGAAATATAAAACCGTTATGGTAATGGTTCTATTTCAGTGAGCTGGGGAATCCCCTTCTTGTTCAGCAGCAAAACAGGAGACTTGTCTCAGTATAGAAGATATTTTCTGAGTAAATGGAGAATTATAACAGTCAAAAGTTACCAAAAATAGCACTAAAATTTCAATTTATGATATTGTTTAAATTTCTTACATGCAACACAAGAAATCCACAAATAAATACATATAAATCACCAACTAAATGAAATAAAATATCATAAGACTTAAATAACTCTATGCTGGCCTAAAAGGTCGGTGTTGGGCGGAACCAGGTTGACAGTTTCTTGTGGATTCCCGCCTATATTGCCGGCCATATGAGACGCGAGAGCCAGCACCGCTTCCCGTGCATACCCGCCGACAGGGCCGCTTTGACAGGGCCGGCCTATAGTCAAGAGGCCCTGGGGCCCAAAATCCTCCCCACCTTTAACAAATACTTGAATATTACTGTAAATATAGAATATACCTAGAAAATTCCACTCCCTAGCACCTACTGTTTTTTTCTTTTAAATGAGGCATATTATAATATGATTAAAGCAGTTTAAGGGGTAGAAATATGTCCATAAAGGGATTCTTAAAAATGGGCCTGTGACTATAAAAGTCTCCCCCCCCCAATCCCCCCCTGAATCCACTTTAAAAAAAAAGAAAAGAAGATCTATGCCAAATTACTTAATATTAAAACTGTAAGGCATTGTTACACCATAAAACCTTCTGTCTAAACCAGAAATCATATTCCTATCTGTACTTAATTAGCCATTAAAGCAAAAAAAATGTAGTCAGGTCGCCTAGTGACCCTACCAGCAGGTGTACTACAGTAGGCTATAGCCATAACCTAAAGGCCAACCGTCCACCTGCTAATTACCCTTGGGTGTAAAAGAAATAAGGAAATCCGGGAAAATCCCATGCCTGTTTATTACAGTCTTACAAACCTAAGTGTCTAAAATTAAAAATAGTTTACTCAGTAATTTTTGTGATACTATATTCCTGTCTATATGAAGTCCAACTTACCGTTACTCGTTTTTCCATGTTTTCTCCAAAGACAAACGCTGAATTTTTACACCTGTAAATAAATGATACATATATATGTATTATTTGTTAGACTAATGTTTACTCATCTAGGAAACATAGCCAGAGCTATATCAGTAACGAATGGGCAATTAACTGAATACTTACCTTGGTAGAAGTATGAAGAGAAATTGGAGTCATAACGAGCCTAGGGCTTTATCCTACCCCTAATAAAAAACTCCATAGGCTTAACATTGGGTCACTGTATTCGGTCTGGAGTTCAGAAAAATGAAAAATATCGCTCTAGTGGGATACACTTGATAAATGACGTCATTTGTTAATGTAGAAGTAATTTAGACGGGCGGGGTAGGATAAATTCTAAACCAAACTCGAGTTAGTCGTGTTATTGTTCATCGCACTCCGGCAAGATCGCGTATTACTGTTCTCGGCTTCGCCTCGCGCAGTAATACGCGATCTTGCCGTCGTGCGATAAACAACAACACGACTAACTCTTGTTTGGTTTCTCCATAATACTGAGTGCCCTCAAACAACAAGGATCTTTTATAAACTCGGGCACTTACTTGGCAGTTTTGGGAGGTGTGCCGGATGTGACGTCAGTGGCGCCCCCCTCGGCGCCTTTGGACTCTGGAGACGCGCCTTTGTCAGGGGACGCTGCCGAGGATGCTGGGTCCTCCTCTACGTGTTCTCCGGGCGCCACGGCACCCGGGGCTGATGGGTCTCCCTCCTTAATGTTCTCCTTGTGGTCTGCTGCCATGAAACAACAACAAGTACATCTGTGAGGAAAGGTGACATTTTCTTTACAATGCCCACAGAATTTGCTTTGTTCTCCTTTGAATTATGGAAGCACGTAAAAAGGAAGCAATGCTTAATCTCCGTAAAATGTCCTTTAACTATAAATGACTTACAAAATGACCTTCTATATTCTTTGAGAAACCCGCAATTATGAGTAAGAATTACAATCTTTTTTGGAGTAGGATATCAGAATTGAGGAATATGAATTCCGCTAAACTTCAAAGATTTATATTATATCTAACCCACAATATCCTATAATACTACTTACCTTTCGGCTGATTATTAAGTGGATTCTGAAGCTTCGCTGGCTCCAGCCTGAAGGTAGTTTTGTAGTTACTCGATGCACCGACGGCTGCTGTCAACATGTATTAGACATCTTATTAATTGTGACTCAATTAACAAAAAAAAGGGACAAAATACAAATAATAAGAAGAACAACAAAAACACCAACGTAATAGAATACATAAGTCTTGCTTCACAAACAAAACCAACCGAGGGCTGTCTTATGGACCTCTCTGATTAAAAGATGAGGAGGAACGCGTCATCCTATATTTCAATTCCTAATCAGTCAACTTAGTATATTTCTGAATCATGTTTGATAAATCACTAACAGAGGTTGTATTTGATGATACCCTATGGTCAGAAAACATGAGTTTTTCTACATTACACATTTGCACATCAACCAGCCACCGATTTAGTATTGCCGATCCTTGGTTGGGCATACTACTACATGGAGTTGCGAATGTTTTCAGATGAAAGTCGAATTGAATAGTGCATGCATATGTATATAGAAATGAATGAGCACTGTGGCATTTCGTACAATGAAAGTCGCGCTTGGTTGGAACTTCAACTTATAACATTGTTTCTGTATGTAACTAAATAACCTGTAATACACTGACACACTCTTTTGAGTATAGGTGGAACTACACTATACCTGTGGCGCCATCTATAGGTTCAACTAATAAACAACCTATAATACAAAAGAAATTACGTTTTCTGCCTTAGTGTTATCAAATAAACACATACACAACATGTATGAGTCACGATCATTTGAATCAAAATGTGTCTGAACCCAAAAGTTTAATAGGACGCTAATGTGGCATTGTCGCGGTATGATAGACGGGGATGGCTGTCTTTCCTCTACTGACTATGCTTCACTGCCGCCCTTGCTCAGAAAGAATCTGGTACATAATTATCAAAGGATAATATCCTCATCCACTCATACGATTGTGGACTGCAGGCATTGTCGAGCAACGCTACGGATCCGGGGCTGCTTGGAAGCTTTCCACCCAGAGACAATAATTGTAATTTCAAAGGGTTTTGATTGAATTAGCATATCTGAAAACGGATTTTAAATCTAATATCGAAGTCATGTCTAATATTTTACTAACATATCAGGCTCATACACACAGTAATCTAAGCCTAAAGAATATATTGCCTAGCGAGTGTTTGGCCAACTACGCTGAGTAACCAAGGAGCAAGCATAACTTCAAACAATGCATTGTTGAAAATCCGCAAGGTCAATGATTTATAGGTGTTGTGCAATAGAGGGTATGGGGTTACGGGGTTGTGGGACAACAACGTATGGGTGGGTCGTGAGGGTGGGCTAAGCAGCTCACTAGTCGTATTCAAGAAAGCTTTAGGCTACAGTTGGTTAAACAGTAGATAAAGGTAATAAATATTCTCTGCTGACCTGAGGATGGCGCATTACGGCCAATGTTGGCTGTTTGTCGATCTAACGCAGATGGCTTCAGAATCATTCTGCCGCTTGGTCCTGAAACCATGCAAACAACATCAGTGAACGGGATTTAACTTGCGACAACTTTCAAAATTTTTTTACACTTACCAAAGGCTAACTTTTTAAAAAGTATATAACAATCGTGATGATAGTGAATCTGGACTACAAAAGCGATATAATTTCCACCATGAAATAAGAAAATGAATCTTGTCTCAATTATTGTCACAGTGCTAACTGGAAATTTGTCGGCTTGTCTGTAGCTTGTGGTCTAACGGGACAAAGTTAACACCGTCCTTCACCCCATGTGTAGGCGGTAAAACGGGGAGAAAATCACTGAATGTCATATACATTACAATGTTTAGCAGGTAATAAAAAGACTTAATCACCATCTGTCTCTGCAGCTGTCGAAACTGATGAGGAAGAGTTTCCTTTGGCTGCAAATGGGTTTGACTTCAAACTCACTGTAAATGAGAAAAATATACAATGGGAATTTAATGTAGGAAAGAGTCGTGAAAAATTGTAAATGCGTACCAAAGCTATAGAAGAAAAAAAAATGCAAGGATGTCAGTTGGGGTCACGAAAAAAAGAAAAGAAATATTTTTCATGTGGGATTTACTGCCTCTGAAAGAGACTGGAAAAACATGGAAAACACACAATAATTGGTATATCGGATTAGGCTGGGGTGTATGGGAAGATTTGAACGACCGTTTATTGGTTTGAATAAGGCTCAAGTCATTCGGTCTTTCTTTAAACTGAAAACTAAAAATGAAAACAAGGATTTCCTTGGAAAAGAGGAAAACTGTTATCTCTGATTGATTGGCGGTTTTTAGTTCTTGGTTTGTGTTCAGTAGCTCTAGGACTGGGTAGATAGAAGAAGTAGAGCTATTTTGCGTATAAAACGTGTATCAAAAGAATAAACTATATTTACAGCTGAAAGAAGCTTGAAACCGAAAATAACTTGAGAACTGATACCCCTTTAATATACAACTCAGATTCGGGGAGATAAATATTCCTCACCGTCCTGCATGGTGTTATTCGCTCCTGTCTGTCTCTGCACAAACGGGTTGGACCCGAGTCGACTTGGCGCCAGGATTCCACCACTCGGCCGGAATGCGCTCGGCCTTAGTGGCGACTGTAGTGGCCGCTTCTCTGTCTCGGCTCCATTCTCTGTGAAAGGATGCATACACTGGTTAGTAAATAGTTTTATTTTCAATCAGAGATGCCAGTTAGCTCTTGAAAGAATCATTTGTATAACTCCGTTTATATCAGGTTAAACGATAAGAAAACAGAGGATTACATTACTTTGTGTTAACATGATATTCATGACATTTTGAAAAAAAAAAGGATATTGATTAGATCACTAAGCCCTGCGTACATTTCTTTAATTGTAGTAATCCGTATCGTTTCCATATTTCCTATTACTAGGTCAGCTTGATAAATCTGGAACAGGTTGTGAGAATCACATTTCCCAACACCAGTTGACTTAAGAAGAAAAAGTCTAATTTATAGGTAGAATACACGTTCTACATGGCTTTTTAGTTGACCGGGATCTGACCGCTCTATAAACGATTGAAGTGCTTTCGAAAGATGTAGGATATCGTAAAACCGGTTCGAAGAAGCTTACAACTATCCCTATTAAAGCCAGATAATTCTTTCATTTATCTGTTCCTGCAGAATTATTTTTGTCCCTTCGTTGTCAAAAGTACATAATTTGAAGAAATGAAAATCGCCATTTACGTATCAATACAATTATGCGAATCACTAGGTGCAGAAGATTTATGTACAACATCTAATATACTGCCAGCAAAAATTCGGTACATTAAGCTGAATACTCACCTGTTTTTCCGTTGTCCTCCTTGACATCAGGAGAGGGCTGAGAAATAGAATAGCCTCTTTGTTAATATTCCAAATAGACCCATATACTTTAATACTTTTAATATGACATTCAAAAAAGAGGAATAAATTATTACTTCTATCAACTGGAGCATACTTGAACTGTTGACACAAGGTTTAAACTCCGCCAACGAGTATCGGGTTTATCCAGACGGTATATTACCCTTCAATGTAAGCTGTACTTGTGGAATGAGAGCCGTTTAAAAAGTATAATACACACAAATACTCATCACAACTGAAATAACGTTAACAGCCAGCATAATACCAGGAGTAAATATATTTTTACTTCACTCATGAACACAGATAGGTACCTTCTATGGCAACAAATCTAAGAAGGCTCCAATAAAATGTATTTAGGGGTACATATACATATATAACGCCAGCAGAGAATACTTCTAGTTCATGCAGGCCTATCATGGTGCTAATATAGTACATCAAAAGAGACAGGCCTAGCAAAATCAACTAACCATACGAGTTCATAATAACAACAGAGACTATGACCTCAAAATGTCAATAGACAGTGGGACTTCATAACGGCATTGTCACTTCACGTTAATCATAGAGACTGGTCTAATTTAAACAGAGACTGGGGCTTCACTATGTCAAGGAAAATAGTGGCTTCACAATGTCAACAGCTTGAGGGGGTTCCATCAAACAATGGGATTTCACTACACCAACAGAAACTACAGTTTCAAAACTTCAATAGAAAGAGTGTAAGTTTGTAAAGTCATAATTTGAAATGATACTAAAGCCCTATGATGACAAGTGACTGTCATCACACAATGTCAAAGGCCACCGTACTTCATTACTTATGATCATGATCAATGAATTATAGTGAACCTGACAGCCTGTATACAATTCCTAGTGCATTATGAAATAATCACGAGTATCTTGAATATTAACTGCTGGAGAGAACTCACCTTGATGGCTCTGTCTTCCATGTTTTGACCGAAGACAAATTTCTCTTCTGTTGTCCCTAAAAGAAAAACAAAAATTCACAGAAACTGTTCGAATATTGGTCCTAGGGTGAAGTAAGGCAACTTAGTTGGGCGTTGCTTGTGTACCTCAAATATATATTCGAGGACAATTTGGACTAGCATATAATTCAATATGTAATATCTGAAAATGAAATACGTTTCTTATCTTTACATGCTTGTCATCATAACACAATTCATCGACAATCATTCAGTTTTTAACGACTGAATAAATGATGTATGCAGACCGACAAATATACCTCGCTGAATATTTAGTAAAAGTGCAAGTATGAAAATAAAGGCGATGTTAGTATTTCAGCTTCATTAGTTCTACCGTTAGTATTTCTTTGTATATATTCCCCTTAGATCTCGCTTCTACCACAGTATAGTGTACCATTTACACCTACCACTACCTCAAACTGCCAGCCACACATATCTAGACGTGTTAAACTGTTTGCAGAAGTATGGTAGTCCCAGGTCTCTAATTTACCGCCCGTAGCATCTCTAGTCGGACGCGGTCGACTGGCAGTAGCAACATTTGCAACACACATACACAGCCTCAACAGAGGAGACTCTATTATATGAATTACCGATGATTCGCATTGGCGGACGATTCGCATGAGAATTATGACGATTTGCACTGGACAATTTGCACCAAAACACCGACGATTCACACTATCTGTTATCACTCCCCTACAATGCACTATTTTACACCAAATCTGTGTTTGGCACTGAAGTGTACTTTCAGTTGTATATGTGTATACATAGGCATCCTTAACACAAACGCAAAAGGCACTCTAGAGCCCCGGCTCCACTGCTTGCGACTATTTTTTGCATCTGTTTTATGAGCCCATAAACGCCTTGTCGACCTATTGCAATTCCTTAACTACAATGAATTTGTTGCACTCAATCTCAAGAAAAGTACAGGGTATGGCACACTGATGTGGTGGAATTGTCACAATGCTAGTGTCATTACCTGTAGAACTTCACCAACTTTTTGGAGAGCGACCTAGTGTCATTGGGCCAAGTGTCCTACAGTTAACTGACAGTAGCAGACCCCATGTACCAGTGGCAAACATATTCATAAACAGTGTACAGATACCAGATGTAATTTGAATTCACATAT
This sequence comes from Alentia gelatinosa, assembly GCA_950022655.1. Classification (NCBI taxonomy): domain Eukaryota; kingdom Metazoa; phylum Annelida; class Polychaeta; order Phyllodocida; family Polynoidae; genus Alentia; species Alentia gelatinosa. The sequence goes on along the minus strand of OX465579.1, from coordinate 52,189,242 downwards.
GATCAGCGTTAAAATAAACTCTGAATGGGAATGCCAATGTGAAAATTTCCGTTCCAAGCAAACGGTTCCATTAAGCGGGGTGTCTCGAAAGCAGAGTTTTACTGTATATGGATGAGAGCTTGGACTGCCGGAAAAAATGCCAGAAATTTGTGTGTGGTATGATTAGCGCCGCCGTTTTCATGACTCTCGCCCGGTGTTTATTACCGTTTATGGACTTGCGACGACTCTGTCGAAAAGGTGGAGCTGGTGTTTAACCCTTATCGAATACAAGACACTACGCTATATAGCCACCAAGCTATGGACAGTATGCTATGAAAATCAGATGCTGCACCAATTTCCCGTGGTTTGCAGTGTCAGCCATAGGTCACCTGCAGTTCAAGGCTGTTCTATCAGAACACTTGGAAAAAGGTATATCTTAGTTTAATTCGCATCCTTTGGAACCTAAGGAAATAAATCATGTTGGGTTTTACTCAATGAAGCATAGTGACCATCGTTTAAGAGCCTGCTCCACCAGGCCGACCGTATAGCCACTAATAACTCGAGCATAGACATCAGTCCGGTGGAGCAGCTCACACGAGCAACAGCAGCGCTAGCACGACGGTGGAATGATTAAACATAACAAAGTGGCTATTGTTGGATGCCTGCACACTCGCCAGCACAGGTGCCATTCAACGTTGGCTCCGGAACGGGCCGGTGATATACACTATAAACACGTTTGGCAGATGCCTGATGGTGTCTGATTCAAGGTCAGCCTGGTGGAACGGGCTCTTGACTCTGTGAAAAAAGTGGCGCGCTGGCGATGTAGCATAGTTTCCAGTTCATTGATTGGACACCTTGAGCCAGGGATGCCAGTTGGGGTGAGGAAAAAATCCTACATAGGGACTGAGGCCAGTCTATGTCTCAACTAAAACACATATGCTGTAGGGGAATCCCCATCACTTTCACAGCAGATCCTTGGATATAGACTGGATATCTGCTCTGAGAGTGGGTCTATGTGTAGTTCTGCACTAAATGGGGAACTATTCAAAGAAATCCATTTGGAATAGATTACCACACATTATCAGTTCTATATTCTGCAAAATATTTTTACAAGTTCATAAGGTATTCCTCTGATCTATTTTTACACTTGGTAAGGCCCCCAGAACTGTATTCTCACAGGACATATTTTAAGCTAATCAGATGTCATCATTCCGGTTTGCCCTTGTCCGTAGGAGGATTTCCTACAGGAATCTTACCATCCTACAGCTCTAGTCTCATAGGCTTTTTAACTGTGCGTGTTGTGGGGTAGCTGAATTAAAAATTTTGAAAGATTACAAAACAAGTTTATATAAGATTTAGAAAAGCTGGAGTCTATATTGTTCTTAAAACATATACAATTCCTTGAAGTTTCCATATTTGTTTTAGACTAGAATAAAAATCCTACATGCAGGCAAAATCCTACAAACTGGCACCTCTGTTGAGCATTAAGGTTTGAGCCCAGTATCATCCCGTAAACACCTTGAGCCTCCAACCATGCCGCATAAAAAACAAAAATAATTTGTCGCGTCAGCCTGGATGTAGGTTGCGCTATGAACCCACCTCTAGGCATGGGGGCGACCATCTTGGATAAGAACCTATGCAATGCTAAGCCTATGGGACCATTCGGACATTCATTTACTACACTATTCAATGACTTCATTGGCAATTTCAGTTCAAATGATTATATGATGGCGTCAGTTTAGACCTTAAATGCAATGTCAACAAATCGTCGAAACAACCGATTTTCTTCAATTGACATGTTTAAATCATGACTGGATATTATCGTAAAACTGGATGAGGTTTCATCTTTGCCACCGTATTCCACGACTGGAGTTTGGCAAAGTGACTTCATGAGGCAAAGCCGAGTGAAGTTCGGAGCCAAAACTTCAGGAGTAGAATACGGTGGCCAAGATTAAAACGAATTAGGTTTTGATTTTATCCTACCCTATCTCCTCGATTTTGGAATATTACGTGATAACAATGCTGTATGCCACTAGTGGCATATAAACCTCCATATGCCAGTCAGCGTGGCATACGGAAACCCAATGTTAAGCCTATGGGATTTTATATTAGGGGTAGGATAATATTTATAATCCGGATGGGAAAAAGACGAGCGATCCGCTTAAGCAACTGCTAGTATGTGACGGCGTTCTCTCGGCCGGCGGGCGGCGAGTGAGTTAATTTATTCCTGTCACCTCCAAAGCACGGCTTCCACTAGTTGTGGTCAGTCACATGATGTTACATGCTGACCCTAATTGGTGCAGATTAAGACAAAGAGCGGCGGGAACCTGTCTCAGCCTATGGTTAGGCCTGTTGTTTATGTGACTGGCTCTCTGTGTAGGGTGGGGACCAGAATGGGTTGTTCTGGTGGCGCCATCTGTCTGTAACTAATCTGATTATGGGAAGGGGATCAGAGTTTTGTTCTGTTGTCTTCCCATTTGTATTCCAGTAGTGTGCAATGTTTATCCCAAATTTTTTTTTTCTAAATAACGTACGGTCGAACACACCCACGCCCGGGAAAGCGAGACTAATATGTTACGCAGAAAGGTTTTTGATACCATAATATTTATAATCCTATTTAAATGATTACATATACAGATTGCATATAAGAATGTCGGAAACACTTTGAAAGCTATTTGTTGTATAGTGACCATCGACAGCAAGATGGCGGACATGTTTGTTGTTAAGGGAATTTGGCGGGTATTTTAAACCGGAAGTCGCCAGATGACTTTAATTTACAAAATATTTCAGTACATGTACATACCCTCTGTATTGCTGGGGTCTTTTCCCCACATTACACTTTTTATTTGGAATACTGTAATTTTTGGCCTGAGTTTTGAGAAATGTGGGCGATAATACAATTCCGTCTGTCAGTATAGTGTGTCTGTCAGACACCAGTATCAAAGGTAATTCCTTCTGTGAATCAAATAAGGCGGTTAAGGTTGGGGTCAGGTTGGGGTTTAGCAGGGATAGGATTAGTGTAAGGGTTAGTATTTTAATTAAATCCACTGCTTGTGGTTGTTTCTCGCGAATAATAATTCCTTTATAAATTCCTTTCAGACTAAATAAATTCATGGGTCTAATGTAGATGATTAACTAAAGACATTAATTTTGGATAAGCTCATTTCCTTTTTTAATGTTGTTTATCATAAGTTTCTTGCGATGATGCTAAAAATGAAACCCTGAAAAATGTGGTTAGATCCACAGAAAGGCTCAAGGCATATCCATAAATCATATCCTAGGTTTTACCCTAAGATTATGATTAACCTAACTGTTACCCTCTCCCTAACTTAAAGGGCTGGTTCTACCAATCAGAAAGTCAGATGAGTCTGACTCTATACACTAGTATTGGGGTCGGACATCATTGCATTCGATCTCTCTAGGGTTTTCATTTACAGGGTTTACATACATATTTTTGGTCAGAACATCAGAGTTTTTAACCTTCTACACACAGTACATACTTATATATTCCCAATACAACATTCTGAATATTGTGCCATTCCTACAATAACCCAGATCACCATGTTTTACTGTGTGAATCGATCTCTCTCCTGGCAGGCGCATGCCATTTTTGTGACCCAGCAAGGTCAAGGTCACATATCAAAATGAGACCAAAACATAATTTCAAATACCAACTGACATTGTGCAAGTTGTGACGTGGTTATTGTGAACAATAAGCTTATAATTGAGTACTAGTGATGAAAAAATCCTTTTCCATACACATCAACCGCCCCTTCCCCATGTGTGTTGCGGGATGGTCTTTGTATAGAATTTTTTTTTTTCTATATGTTAAACCCACCGATCGAAACACATACTTGAGGTATGATTCGGCCCACCCTCCGTCACAAAAGAAAAGCATCCCTTACTCACAACTCCTGAGAGTAAAACGGATATGCACCAAACAAAGTGACTACGAGAAACATGCGGCAACCAAAATCGACCAGTTCAGAGAGAGGGGATACCCAGAGAAAATCCTCAGAGACTGCAAAGCCAGACTTGAAGAGGTGCCACGGGACACCATCCTGAACAGAACAAAAACGGCCGATGATGACAAAAACGAGGGATCCACTTTCCTCATAACCACCTACAGATCAACCCTAGCCACCGTCCCAAAAATAGTAGAAAACAATTGGGAAATCCTAGGGAAGTCAGTCACCACGAAGACCATCTACGAAAGCAGACTGGTCAAAGGGTTCAGAAGACCAAAAAACCTCAAGGACCACCTGGTAAGAGCACGCATCTCTTACCATGAAAACAGGTCCAACCACAAAGACACCAAATGTAACAAAAATGTGTCTCAAAAAAGACTGCAACTATTGCAAGATTCTCAACACCACTCCCATCACCGGAAAAACCACCGGTAAAAAGGTCACCACCAAACACAGAGCAACTTGCAACAGCTCCAACCTGATCTACTGTATCACTTGCAAAACCTGCCAGTCACAGTACATCGGACAAGCAAAACGCAAGATCAAAGACCGCATGAGGGAACACCTTAGATCAGTCAAAACAAACAGCCGCATCAGCGATGTCCCAAAGCACTTCAACCATCCGGACCACAATGGCACGGAGGATATGGAGTTTACAGTAGTAGACTACATACACCTATATCCGGACAGCAAAAAAGCCAAAGACCTGAGACTCAAGGTGGAATACAATTGGATCCACCGGATGAAAACCCAGGCACCATTAGGTCTTAACACAATGGATAGTAGGTATGGATGATGGAGAACAACAATGCCACGTCAAAATTTTTTTTCTATACAAAGACCATCCCGCAACACACCTCCATGGAGAAGGGGCGGTTGATGTGTATGGAAAAGGATTTTTTCATCACTAATGCCAATACATCGACATCATCCAACCAGCGACATAAAGTGTGACTAGACCAAAACTAATGTCAACACAACACCTCACAAAAGTGGTGTGGTCCCAACCGAATGCGAGAAAATCAAACAAAGGGGAATTCTCTGCAAAAAAAGATCAGCCAATCATAGCCTGAATGAGATTACCTATAATCGAAACTGTTGGTATGATAGAGTTCGACACAAAAGAACTCTATATGGACAAAACACTCCCAAAGACATAAAATACAGACTAACAAACTGTAACACCACCTAGTGGATTCCATGAGAACTTCCAAAACGGCCACCAGGGGTATAGCTCAGCTACTAACATTGACCAGTAACCAGCTATCACTCACCAAGGACACATAGAAGGGTGGTTCTGATTGGTTCTGAACCTTTCCCGCCTCTCTTTGTCTGTGGATCCGGCCAATAGGATGGGAGCATTGAACACATGTGACCACACACACCCAATGAAACACAGGTTGACTTCAGACATTAACATAATTTCCTCAGTCTCATGTAGACTGTGGAAAGAGTCTAGTCACATACTGACAGTCGCTACAGCAGATCGAACGTCTTACAAATCATATAATTGAGTACTATGTGAAACCATAGTTATGGTGACAATACGGGGAAGATTTATGAGCTGTTTCGGAGAAATTCGTCCTGAACGAGCCGGTACGGCGAGTTCAGAGCGAATTTCTCTGAAACAACAAGTAAATCTACACTGTATTGGCACCATCACTATGGTTTCATATTATTTTATACCTTGATTCGGTCTTAATTCGCTAAAACTGACCGTAATTCCACATCGAAGTCACTTTTTGCAACTCGCAAAGACGATGTGTACGTTAGCAGACATGCCGGAAGTTTACAACCGGAAGTGATCACAGCGCAGGCGCGAATACATTATCCCGCCACATAAATTAGCGCAGCATCACCCTGCTACGCTCGATCGTCCCTTCGGACAGCTAGACTCGAGCGATGCAGTGTCTTCGCTATTTGTTGACATCGACAAGTTGCCCGCTCGGCCCGTGAACGTATCGAAATCGATATTTCTCGCATATCTAAGCTATCTAAAGTGTATCACGTTATCGTTATCGTATTCCACCTCGATGTTTGATGTATTTTCACACTAACTCGCTCCGTGGTTACTGTACTACACCACAGAACTCACGAAGTGAAGGGATCCGCCATTTTTGAATCTGGCACCTAGAATTCTGTAGTCGGCCTCTCGGCCAATCAGATTGCGTTATTTCGTCAAAGGGTGCAGTCTGTCACCCAAAGCGTGCAGGTGAAGCACAAAGGATGCAATCTGTCACCCAAAGCGTGCAGTCTGTCACTATCCAAAGGCACCAGTACAAAGATTCACGGCGTACAGTGCATTCTGTGTACGATAACTGTACCCTCAGGAGCAGTACGTATTTACACTGAGTTAGTGCATAGGTATATAATAATAAACTGATGCATTTCAATTATGAGAGGTAAATATAACTAATGATATCATAGCTTAACTGAATCATTGATAGAAAAAGAACTTTGATGACTTTGACAGGTGCTTGTGCGATAATAGGGGGCCGCACTATTTTCAAAAATGAGACATAACAACAAACTGCTGTCAGAATGTGTTTCTACTAATTCTATTACATAAAAAGTGTCCCTATTACCATTATTATGTTATCTAATACATCTGCATTATATTTCCACAAGTTAGACCCATATTTTGATTGTAACTAGTTAAAAAAATGATTTCCGATCTTTGTTGACATTCAGTTGTAAGCACATGGTATGAGGTCACATGACCACAACAAGAGTAGTGGCAAGATGACTGCTGGGCTCACTGGAACAGTCAATGACAACCTTTTATCATTTTCCAGTCCAGATATCTTAGTATCTTGAAGTTATTTTTCTGATGAAAATATATCAGAGGCAAGAGAAATATGTCAATTATCGATTCCTGTGAGTTTTATAGTTAGTCTTAAAACGTGGCTAAGGGGTGTGAACACTTCGAGTTACCGCATCTAAGTGACGGAGCAATACAGGTGTTGCCATTCAGCGCCGCCTAACAGCCCACTGTGTAGTAACACGGCCGCTCGGACAAACACGGCCGACTCCAGCCACATGCCCATAGAGCCACACAGTAATCATACCTTAAGTGTGAATGGTGGGTGTGATTACAGGAGTGTTGTTTTTTGACAGATTAAATTGTTGGAGCAAACTAGGGTATTGTATCAACGAGTCTGAGCTGTCTAAACTTTATAGTTGATAATTGTTCTGGTTTTAACTTGGAGAAAGATAAGCATATATGATAGCTAGGCCTGCCAATGTATTAAGGTGTATTTAATTTCGGTGATCCTATGTTATCTCTACTATATCTAAAGTATTATTGAGGCAATATGCATGTATGACATACCTGATTTGAGCTGGAATACCATAGAATACGATGCAATCATTATTAAGTCTCTGGAAATAATATACACGGGTAATACAAACGTATTACTTGCATATACTTTGTGCTCCAATGCTTAAGTATACGTTGCCAGGGGTATGTTTGGCTGCAGGCATTGCATATCCAAGTAGATAACGTGCGACACCGACCTGTGGAAAAAGGCCTATTGTCTGCTCGCGTTATTTATAGTCAGACCACTCGCTACCAAGGCGACGTTGACAACCGAACGGTGGACATAGTGATGCCCGTTGTTGACAGTGTGACATCACGGATGCGGGAGGGGTTTTCCTGTCTTGGTGTGATGTTTTTTAGTTGGATGTAAATTTCTGTGTGGGAACCATCTTGGTTCGCAGAAAACCCCAGAATTTACCTATGGAGTGAACCACGATCGAAATACAGAACTGTAGCTGTTTGGGTCGCCACAACTACCAACATGATGGATTTCCCTTGGTATATCTTGCTATATTTTAAAGTGTTGCGATATGTCATACCTCCGTTGTTGCGACACATAGCGCGCTATGTTGTGTGTCTATTTTGGTGCTCCACAACACCTCAAGACACATCGCGGCAAACATGCACATGATTATTCCAAACCTAGCAAAATTTAGGAAAACAACAGAATTGTGACTAATTTAGTCTGAGAGGCTCTGACTGTTTAGCGGTGCAGACAGTCAGAGAGCAGTCCCAGAGACCTAGGTTAACTTGTCAACCAGATTTGTACATCTCAGCTCAGCAGCCGTTTCCTTATAAATATAGGTTGAATCCTTCTGATTCTGTGGTAGACAGTTTCCTGAGGCAAAATGCAGTAAAATGACAGTAGTTTCCTACCTTTACATTAGTTCTAACTAATAGAACAGCCAGTGTTTGTAAAATCCATGTCAATTTGTAACATGAAAGTCACGGTTTCAAAAGTGCAGGACATCCTACACAGGGGATTGCCAGGAACCAGCTTATCAAATATGGCCGACATGAGTTGGAATTGGTGAAATGTGGCTAAATGAGTTGTAGAAAAAGGTTCCCGGAAGTAACACAAGGGAAGAAAACAGAAGTTTTATCATCAAAAAGGAATTATTATGCATTTCCGAAGGTAAGGGAGCATAAACATGCACTGACATTGACAGGATTACTCAGAACCAAGGAAGTGATTTTCTGTACTATGGGAATAAGGGGTTGTGCTCTCTGACTGTTTGCTAGGCAGTCAAAGTTTCTTGGACTAGACTAATCTTGCTATATCTTGTGTGTTGGTGGAATCACCAGGTTAGTGTTAAGGGTAATGACCCTGGGATTACTCGTAATATTTTCGCCATGTGAAATCTTAGTGCAGCTTGTTGTAGCAGACTGGTGGCAGTGCGTTTTGTCCCGTTTTCAGTGCGAATTGTCCGCCACTGTGATTCGTGTTATTTCACCACTATACTACTACTAGAAATCTAGGTAAAGTATTCACCCCTGATCTACATTCAGGGGTGAACAGCTGTTCTATATTATTAGGTGAGGCACAATGCAGTTAGGGAACCAGCGAGAAAAACTGAACTAAATGGCTGGATCCGTGAACCAGCAAAGCTCCACTGGGAAACTATGTCTAAATACACAATTGTAAACTGAGATACAGTTATTTTGAAGGTTGGCAAAGACAAATGGGTACATATTTGTCGATTCATTTTTGTTTTCATACCTGTCAGATGGCGGCCAGTGAGAAATAACGACCCAGTAGAGGGATCTATGGCAAAGGAACCCTGCCCTGTTTGGGACAAGGCAGGGTACACTGGCTACTAGAAATCTAGTTCTACAATTTCTCCTGATTCATTTATATTAGCCTCACTAAGATATCATAAGGTTTGAAGTTAATATGACCACAGACCCGTAACTAATGTGAAATAGTCACAGTACTGGGCTAAAAATATGACTATTCTGACAACTACTCCAGTTCCAGTTCACAGATGAGTGGTGGCAGTCACTGGTGGCAGTGGTGCTGGTAAACCGTAAAGACAGCACACTGCAGTCAAGACGAAATCGGTCTAACCGTTTGGCACAGCCTACGCGACGTGTACGCGACCATTATTCATTAGAACCCATGCCAATGCTTGTGTACACATAAATGCAATGCCCATCTATGCTAATACTTGAGCGACTGGCTCTGTCTAAGATAAACTAAAGTATTGGCAATGCTGGACCAAAGAGTGTGGCTGTGGTGGCACAGACACCATGTCATTTGGTGTGTGGATGGCCAACCTGCGTTGGAGCCGTTATTGACTCGCGCCGGTTACAGAGGTAATTAACGCTGCACTACATCATATCCATCGTTCTCATTGTAATAACGTAAGATTATAGCTGCTGGTATTCATAATTATAGTATCCTTAATATAACTTGGCTGTTTAGAGGAAGTTTTTGTGATAAATACAATACATCCGTCGTGCGCCCTACCTGTGTTGACTTCCGCCATCTCTTTTTCTCGCGAGACTGGACGAGACATCTAGTTATATGATTTATACATAGAGGGCGGCACCCGTACTGTCTTTGCCGCTTTACAGACAATTAACTCCCGCGAATTTATGGACATGTACACCAGTCACTTACTCAATCTGCAAATTAGACGTTCACGAGAGACACCATTTGTTGTCCATCTTAAGCTTAGCTTTTGGTATAAGGGGACCAAATCTCTCGATTGGACAGGGGTGGGGGTGAAAGGGGGATCCCCTATCATGAAGTGGAAACCTTTTGTGTATGATATGTGAAAGAAATGCTGCATTTCTGGTTCGTTTTGGTTCATAGGATGGGTGGTTTTGGGTGTTGTTTCTTTTTAATATATCCTGAACTGAACTGTAACTATCATTTGAAGCATAAAGTTTCGTAAGTACTGTGCTCCTTTAAATCACAATTCATTAGGAAATATCATGTGGAAATGACCTTATCCTAGTACTAGTAGTAGGTATCCTAATTGTCATAGATATAGAATTGAACACAAAATTTTGTCTGTAAATGTAAAATAAAAGTAGGCTAGTATCAATACTCGACACACTTGACAATGATATCAGTATTGTGTGTTTCAGAACAATCACAGAAATGATTTTGTGTCACATATTGGTTTTAATGGTCCAATATCGATATTTTGGATTCTAGGGGCCTAAAAATGCCCAAAATTGACCCAAATTCGATCAGAAAATCAATCAAATTGACATATTTTAATATTTCTTTTAGAATTAGCACTAGATATGTGTCCGTTCACTTTAGTTATGTAGGGCCTAGACTGTATTGTATGGTGGTGAAATAGCAGCAAAAATTGTCTTAAGAGTGGTATTTTTTCTAAATTACTGGAGGAATTTACATTTTGTAAAGTGCTCTGTCCAGGCGAAAAATATTGACAAATTAGGCCTTCCCACACAATACACATCAGGCATGTGGGTAGCATTTTGCCTGGAAAACTTAGCTAAAGGTGGGAGATAGAGTATCCCCCCCCCCCCCCAACAAAAAAAAGAATTTCCTCCACACACTCTCCTCTGAGGAGGCCATAAGTGATTTTCTTTGGAAGCCCCCTTTTTTGGCTGTTCGGGCGAAAAATCAGGTTCCTTTCCCTCCTAAATGCAATCAATATATTTTATCTATCCTAAGTATTTCAGTTATTTAGCCTATCATACCTAACTCCCCAGGAGTTAGGTATAGGACATTCGCCTCTCTGCCTTGCTCTCAAACAGCGGGCGGGAAAGGCCTTATGTCTGGGCGAGCAGCTAGACTGTCCTCTCAAGTGATGGGTGGTTGGGTGGTTGGGTGGTTGGGTGGTTTGGTGGTTAGGTGGATGGGTGGTTGGGTGGTGAGGTGGTGGGGTGGTGGGGTGGTAGGGTGTGGGGTGATTGGGTGATTGGGTGGTTGGGTGGTCAGGTGGTTGGGTGGTTGGGTGGGTGGTTAGATGGCTGGTTATAAATGTTGTTGGGTGGTTGGGTGAGTGGTTGGATGGTCAGCTGGTGGAGTGGTTGGTTGAGTGGGTGGGTGGTTGGTTGATTGGGTGGTTGGGTGGCTGGTTGATTTGTTAAGTGGATGGATGGGTGGGTGAGTGGTCGGGTGGGGAATGATTTGGTAGTTGGGTGGTCAGATGGTTTGGTGGTTGGGTGGTTGGATGAGTGATTGGATGGTCAGGTGGTCCAGCAGTCAGATAGTCTGGTGGTCAGGTGGGTGGTTGGATGGTTGGGTGGTTGGAAGGTTTGGTAGTTGGATGGTTGGGTGGGTGGTTGGATGCTTGGATGGTCAAGTGGATGGGTGAGTGGGTTGGTGATTTTGTAGCTAGGTGGTTAAGTGGTCTGTTGGTTGGTTGAATGTAGATGGTTGAGTGGTTGGTTGGTTGGTTTGATGGTTTAATGTCTGGGTGGTTTGGAGGTGGGGCAGGTGGTTGGGTGCATGGTTTGATGGGTGGGTGGCTGGATGGGTGCATGGTTGGGGGGTGGCTCGATGGGTGGTTGGTTTGGTGGTTGGGTAGCTGGTTGGATGGTTTGGAGGTTGGGTGGGTTGCTGGATGGTTTGGTGGTGTCAGGGTTTGGTGGTTAGATGGTTTGGTGGTTCGGTGGGTGGTTGGCTGCTTAGATTGCTGGTTGGGTAGTTGGTTGGATGGTTGTGTGATTTGGTGGTTGGGTGAGTGAATAAACCATTTCTTTGTTCAGTTCACAAGTGTTAAATCTACCTCATTCCACTTTTAGACCAATGTGTCCTCCCGAGTGACATGTACCCACCGCCTCTTCATCACCAGTCTAAAAGTGGTCTACATCCCTCTTTCATTGATATCCAATGTGTCACGATAAAGAGGTCAAAAATGAATGCTTAAAGGTGATTGAGTGATGTTATATTTATAATAACATGTAAATTATATTGAAACCCACAGTAAATATAAAAAAAGTCTGGTCGAGTGACCATACAAGGATCCCGGAGGCCCTTTTCCACTTCTGGACATCTGGGGAGAATGAATGTAGCAAAACAACCCAATACCCTTATAGAAGATTTATTGTGTCCCACTCCAACTAGTAGAAGTAGCAAAAATATCAGTTTAAGAGAAAAATGTCCCCCCGAATGACATTTGGCTAATTACTAAGGTGTTTTCAATGGAAATTCTGAGGTACACACATATTTTTGCCCCATTAAACATATATACCACCTGAACGCATAGATGGACTTGGCATGCTCTTCCATCTAACTCTGTAGCCCTTTTATCCAGAACAGAGTGTAATGAATATTCAATGACCTGAAATACAGTTCAAATCCAAATTGCACCCCTATGGAAAATAAACTTAAACAAATGCAAAATGCCTATTGACACTAACTTCGAGAACCAAAACCTAACTGTTAGACCTAGTTTGACAAGAACAAATAAAGAAAGTTATTTGGCTGCTCTTAAGTGGAAATACCCCTAAAAGTCACTCGCCCAGACACAGATTCCATGGTATGTATACATGTTCCAGGTGTTGCTATAGCAACGGTTTTCATATTTAACTCATTATATCTGGTGGGGAGTTACCCCAATACCTATAGAATTTGCACAATAAATAACTTCAAGATACTCCATAATTTTTTTTTCAGACCCCCCTAATGTCCACAAAAGTCTATTTGGTCACTTTCTGTGATTTATGACCCCCTGATGATCTATGTTTAGAAATTTCAGCGATATATTTTCTTACCTCTTCTTCATCAAAAACAAACTCCAGATTTTCTTCATTTCTTGGCAGCTTATAAAGAGGTTTTATTAAATCTGTATGACCATCTATATCACAATTGTTGAATACCGATAGTTCTCCCCCGATACATGTAAAGAATTCATTGATATAATTGGGTATATCATCCGCTTTGATTTGTTCCTTCGTTAACTCCTCTATCAAAAACACAATTATTTTAATTTAGATGTTCCCTCAGTCATTAACCCCCCACCAACGGTGTGTTTCTGGTTACCCGGCCCAAAAACCTGAGTAAGGGGGGGTGGGGGGTATTTATTCTTTCTAAATTTTTGTTTTCATTCCTTCAGTCAGCATCAACATTGAAAACATGTAAAAGTTGTAAAACAGTCTTAGTTCCTAAGTTCTGCTTAATAGTTAACTGTAAACAGGAATACAAGTTAGCTAACAAATGACCTAATTCTGACATTTCCTACATACTGATGTCAATATCTTATCCACATTTATCTCATCAAATACTAGAAAAAAGTATAATAAAGGGAAATTAGAGTATATACACAGATTTGTAGCCATTATATTCTGAAATAGTGTATAGGGTTTTCAATTCCAGATTTTTTTTCATTTCTGGTTGTCATCCCTGTGTAAACATTGAACTCTTTTGAGAAGAAGAGAGGTGTGTTGAATGACCCATGTTCATAGAAGATACTAGCGATACCAAACTCTAGTGCAAGAGACACTAGTGGGTAGGACCCTAGTCTTGTTTGAGTAGTTTAACATCCATTTTGTTCAATTAGACATGGACCCTAGTCCTTGCTAAAAGGTGAAAACTCTCCCAATTCTGATCATTCAAGCGACCCTTGATCATTGGTAAGGATGAAACATTAAAACTTGCTGGGGGACACTGAACATGGATTTCTAGGAACAAAATGCCTATGCTCACCGGAGACTGTAAAAGCAAACGAAAAGATTGAACAACTACAGCTACAATAATGGTGATAGGACTCATGTCTGAGTGAAGAGAGTGATACACAGGGTGAATTAATCCCCCTCTCTGGCAGCAACACTGGGGAGGAAAGACCACCAGCCGTCTACAAACTCTATCGCACAACACCTGACGAGACTCAAAGAGGTTGAAACCATAGAGAAAAGACGTTACCATCCTGCAAGACAATAACCACCCATAGAGCATTCGAACATACACAACGAACCAATAGGACAACGACAACGGCAATGAAAATGTTGGGGTAACATCACACAGAGACAGAGCTGGCAGGTACAGTCCAACCACTCTAACACACAACAAGAAAACAGAACGAAAATTCCAACCTCAAAACAAGAAGAAAGAGTGGGGGCGGACGGCAATCCACCATGCTCGAGATGTCAAAAAGAAGATAGAGACATAGGTGGCAAACGGAGTTCGGCCACACGTAAAAAAAACCAAGATGTAATAAAACAATCCAGTAGGAAGCCGACGCTGCCATTTGAACAAAATAACATGGTTGCAAAACAAATATAAAATAGTGAACGAAGAACCGCTAGATTCACAATCAAGAATAAAAAAGAATTAAAATAGTTCAAAACTTTTTATTTTCATTTTTTATTTCTATTACCATTTTTTTTTTACCATTTTGTACACTTTTGAAATGTTGTTTTGGATAACAACTCTATACCAGTGTGAGTATACATACTAACATTCATCTTTAAAAAATCTACAAACATCATCTCCCATCACCCAAGGACATCAAGACACAAAAACAAGAGAAAAGATCACCATTGGAAGCAAGATCAACGAAAAAACCCATAAGACCAACACTATAACAGCACCCCATAACCAGGAACCACACAATTAGAGCCACATAGTAGCTACATACAGCACTCACAGGTAGTGAGGGTGAAAACCAATAAGTGACAGGCTTACAGTAAGCCCACATATGCCAACCAATGGGAAACGTCAAAACGGAGTCGATCAGAAAAACGTGCGAATCGAACGCCCCAGATCTATAATCCATAGGTGACATCACATAGTGGCATCACATAGTGTTATTTTTGTTAACTGGATTCATCACTTATAATTATAAATGAATCTAATGAAATAAAAATATGACGGCTGATCATGATAACTTCATCATGTGATCTGACATGTTATACTTGAAATCATTCATCATTTTTCTATAAATTCTAAGTCCTATTCACATTCTGTGAAGGTTTCATCTATGTTGATCAATATTTCCCATTTAATTACCAAAATACCTGATGATTTTCTAGAATGATGCCTCAAGGCATCATTTATTCACCCAAACTGTATGGTAATGCATAAAGGTATCTATTACATACAGGATGGAGAGTGTGGGTGGTAAGTTAAATTTGTCAGGAATTTTGCAAATAATTTCTAATAACGGCTCCAAAACAAGACCTTTGCTAATAGTGCAGTTTTATTTCAGACTCGACCAAACAAAGCAAAACGTTTGGCTTTATGTTGTTTATTTGATGAAGAGTCATAATCTGTGATCTCCAAGAAAGATTTATTCAGATTTTTATATGAGTCAGGAGATTAGTCACAATTGTCAAATTAACCGATATGAAAGCCAAAAATGATGCTTATTTGTTTGTTTGGGTAGTTTAACATCCAATTTGTTCAACTAGACTTACTTTGATTTATTTACTAACATGTTTATCCAGGCAGCTAGCCCCTGTCGATTATAATTATCTTATCAAAGATTTTACATTTCCAGCAGGCTTTGTCACTGCATTACACAATAGCTATAATGTGAAAAATGTGATCTGGACAACACAAAAGGGCTGCCACATGAAAGACAATACCCTAAAACTAGTTCGAGAAAGCATACCTTTTGCCTGTTTGACAACAACCCTCTGATTTACTCTCATCTTGCCCACTTCCTTTCACTTGTTAGTTTTCTCATTCTTTTCCTTATCTGATTGCATTTTGCCTTCACTTCCTTCTGTAGTTTCAAGAATAGTTTCAGTGACATCAGGACTAACAATGGACATTGTAATATATTCCTTATGTTCCCTAGTTTTGATACTCATGTTGAGGGGAGAATGAGAGGACTTGAGCACTACAGTGACCAGCATATCAGGTCATCATATTTTTTTTATATTTGGAACAGGTACTGATGTTGGATTTTTTGCTTGTCCAGCCATCTATTATAATCTTTCTCGTGTGATTCTTCTCAAATTCCCCAGGTCAATTCTCTGAAATTGGGTCAAGACAGTCCCTTTCACCTTGTCTAGACTCTCATTAGATATTGATTCCAGAAGGAAATACTCAGATGAACTCTTCAGTTTCTTCCTTGTCAACCATTGAGAGTGATCATTTCCTCCTTGAACTCAGGTACACTTTGAATGAGATTTGGTTTAACTGTCATTGAGTTGGACCTTTTCAGTACAACATCTGTCTCAGAGTTTGCAAGTCCTCAGGATTACATCTTGAAGGGTGAGGTTTAGATTTGAGATGACCCTTGTATTTCTGCTGATTACTGATTACATGAGTTTTGTAATGGCACACACTCTGATGCTATTCATAGACCAATATCAAGCTTATTAATGATGCAGATCATTTTGTCAATGATCCAACACCTCAATAGAGAGACTTCATGCAATTCTGGGATTTTATACTTTAAAAACACCAAGAGCATTAATGATACTTTCATGATCTGAGGCTACAAACAAGGAGTTCCTTAGCACTTCAGTTGAACCTGCCATCTCTTGCTCTCCCATGTTTATTGTCACACAAAAAAATCAGTTGTTCATCAGTTGTTCATAATTTTTGTATAGTCTACATTTTGCTGAAGGTTTATCCTGATCTTTTTTTAGATAGGGTAAGGTTCTGCTAGGTGGGGGCGCAAGGTAACCAGAAACCACCCTTTTTTGCCTCATCTTGATTTGTCACCAAGAATATTTTTGTTTGTGTTTTGTCTGTTCTAGTATTGTTTGACAGTATTTTTCATGTTTGTTTTTATCTGAGTAAGCGACTTGGGAAATCATTTTGTACAGGCTTTTAACATTAGATAACTGTTCAGATAGGAATAAACTAGAGCGTTAAGGTTCATCGATATTTCTCGTTTTGGACTAGTGGAGAATTTAGAAAAGGAATTTAAGAATCTGGATATTACACAAACTGACTGCTCCATGGCCTCTCATACCAAGGCTTGGCCTGTACGTTGTCTGTAATTGACTATCATCAATTTATCTATTTCGCCTAAGGCTCTACATTGAGATGAATGATTAACCTTCTATATAGGAAGATACTACAAATTCTGAAGATCACTGCTGTGTGTATATTGTCCAAGTTCAGATGATATGAGACTGAGAAATTGAATTATTTACTTTGATGGTGCGATCCTGCAGTGAATGGAGTCAAGGCGTTATATACAGATCAGGTAAGTTATCAATATTTATTTCACATACAATACATGTGTATACATTGTCATTATTCTTCCTGTGGAAGGTTATAATTCTCTACAGTATGGTATATCTGGAAACTATCTGGAATGCAAAGGTGGCACTGGCAGGTGGGACAGCCATACTTGGTTTGTTTTCACTTTATTTCGGCGGTATTTGCATTTATTTTATAGCATACACGACACCATGAATTCCTTCCTAAATCTGCTGGAAAACAATGAGATGTTAAAAGATTCACTTTTTCATTTTTTTTTGTTTTTCTGGTAGACTCCAATTTTTCCTTCCCAACATCCAAGGATTAGCAATTGCTGGATCAGAACAAGGGTGAAATTATACAGTGACATTTTCTGGAACAAAAGTTGTATACAGGACATAGGCATTAATCTTCATCACATCAAGAATAGAAAAAACACATTTTCATGGTCCATTTAAGAGACTTTCTTGCGAAATTATAATATTGAAATAACTGATCACCTAAATCTACCCCTCCCATATACTTTGAATAATCAGAAACAATTTACCATGGTCTGTGTTCTTCATCGTCCGAATGCAAGTTGATATTATGCTCCAGTGCATAGTCGAAAGGCAATGCACCAGTTTCCTATCCTTCCACACTGAGAGTACCAAATCTCCAGAATGGGAAAATATGTATGACCCCCTTTGCTTTAGTCTTGGGTGCTTTTTGACCATCAGTGCCTCTGGTAGATGTTTTCTATTTATCCTCAGCATTCCGCAACAGAAGGTCAAAAATTGGTTTGCAAGATCAGCGAACATTGGTACTGAGGTATAAAAGTTGTTGAAGAAGACATAATGGCTCTTCCCCAATAGGTTGGTTTACCTCAAGTGTGGCAGTACGACATTGGTATATAAGTCGGTTTTCTTGGGATTATCTGTCCACGAGAAATGGGGTAAAGCCTGGAGAACATATCCTGAAAAAACAAATTAAACCTATGTGTAGTAGAGCAATGTATAAATCAATGCACAATGTAATCGTATCGATTTCTGTCTCCCACCCCAAACAGAGGCTGTGACTTTGGTCCCCCCCCGCCAACCACACTATTGAATGCAAAAACCCTAACAAGTGTGTAGATAATTGGTTAAATCTTGGTATATATCTAGGACAATATCTGATTTATATTCTGATCAGGAAATCAAATTATAACGAAACATGTACATACCTGTAATCACTGCAAAAAACCCTGACACCTTGTCTCAAATTATTCCCCCACATTGCTGGTTGGTGCAGTACAAATCTCCTTACTCTTAATGAACAAAAGACAGTATGGATGTCCTACGGAACAAAGTGTAAACCCTCTCCTGTGATCCTCCACATTAATAACCTGCCCCTTACCCAAGTTAACTCCTTCAACTACCTTGGCTTGTCTATCGACGGCAAACTCAATTTTCACGAACATACCCGTTCTGTAATCCAGAAAGTCGCCCACAAAACTTACCTTTTATCCCGTATTAGGCACCTTCTAGATACTGCTTCTATATTACAGATTTACAAATCTATGACCCTTCCCTATATGGACTATGCTGATTTCGTTTACGACAATCATACACAATTCAGAACTAATGAACTCCAAAAACTACAAAATAAAATTCTTAGAATTGCTTATGGTGTGAAATTAGAGGCGGACCCTTTGTACACCACCAACCTGCTACACACCCTTTCTGGTATCTGTTTCCTGTCAGACCGTAGATATATCCATTTACTCTACTATGCGTTTACCATGCAAGAAATACCTGACTTAATTGACAACCAGTTAATTCCCACCTGTGCTAAACAAGGTATTCGTTTAACTCAACCCCCTTTAAAGAACCCAGTCTTTAATAAAAGTTTCTATGTTAGAGCCATTGAAAAATGGAATCTCCTAAAAGAGGTGTACATTATTATCAAAGACAAAATTAAAATTAAATCAACTGTA
Source organism: Alentia gelatinosa (assembly GCA_950022655.1). NCBI lineage: Eukaryota > Metazoa > Annelida > Polychaeta > Phyllodocida > Polynoidae > Alentia > Alentia gelatinosa. The sequence goes on along the minus strand of OX465579.1, from coordinate 52,169,929 downwards.
AAAGTAAACTACCGGGACTGTTATATGGTTTGAACACTGTACCAACTACTACTGCTATGTCTTATCTCCTGACTCACCACCAGTTTGTGTTTGCAACGGTGCTTGACGGTGCTTGTTAAACTACTTGTTTGTTTGTATTTATGATTTCTTTCCTGGTCAGCAATTTTCAATTTTACAATAGTAGATAAACTTGTCAATATTTTTATATCTAGCTGTCTCTATATTTGTCAGTTCTGATTATACTAGGCATATTACCAATGTACGAACCTCTACCTGTACGTATGGATTTACTTATTACATATGATCACTACTCACCATCATACTCTCATTCTTTTTTGTTCTGGACCCCTCTATGTATTACCGTTGTCAGTCCTTGTGTTTTTCTTGTTTGATGTTTCTTATCACACTTGACTGTGAATCACAGCCCACTACCAAAAGACATACCAAATACCTGGCTATTGTGACCCCGTCAGAGGGACCAGGTGGCAGAACGGCCCAGGCCGAACCTGGAGACTTGTAAACTTGTCAGAACCCTAAATAAAAGTTAAAAAAACAAAAACAAAAAACTCTCTGCCAGGACCCAGACCTTCAGCTCCCAATTCGTCGGCTTCACCGGCAAATATTGTTTATGTTTACACTTTCCCTTGTGGGCGACCATGGATTCATCAATGGCGAGATGTCTTTTAGGTTTAAAAGACATCTCGAAACCGTTGCAGATGTTTCATTGATAACTTTGAAAAGCCATTCCACTTTACTATTGGCAAAGCAGTGTCTCATCCTGGTCTCTCCAACAGCTGGCCCAGGAACGTCCAAGTTGTCATGTTCTGGGGCCCAGAAGTTGATGAAACTGCAATATATACTTAAATATAAACCTGTTACAGCTGGCACTTTGTTTTGTACAAATACTAAAAATCATATGTGTATTAGAACTGAATGGTATGACTTTCTAGCGATCAAAATCCGGTAGTGACAGGGCACTGTCAGCGCATTTGTTGACATTGTGACTCCTATTTGCTCAGTGTCGAGTCGATAGCTTTGACTTTTTTGTTGTTGAATATTGACCTTCGCTCTATTTATTGAACCGAAAGAGTTACAGTAAGTTTGGGTAGAAAATACATGTGAACTTTCCATCGGCGTTTAATGGACTATCCAAAGGGCTACAAGTGATCACTCCAACGAAAAACAATGTCTGAAATCGAAGATTGTACATAGGAAACTCTGAAAAATTGTATGTAACTATTTGCATGAACAATATAGCACACTTATACTAATTTCTTGTCCTTTTTTGTACTAATTGAAACGTTAGATGCATTTTACAACAATGTACATTCTTCCAAGAACAATAAAAAGAGGGTGCTCTTTTTTTTTCTTTTTTTGTCGCCCCTTTTGGGAGACACATGGTTAAACTGGACATGAACATGAAAAGACATGACATAGAGGACAGAAGAAAATAAAAAAAATAGGGTTCTAGCCTGAGGAAAAAGGAACAACAAATATAGTTACGTAACAGGAGTTGGACAACAAGACTTAATAATTAATACTGAACTCTTCGTGGATTCCTCTGCTTCCCAGACAATCCTCACTTCCCCCCCTGAGGGTTCCCCCCCCCCCGTCCTCCCCCTATCCTCTAGTGAGTAAATCAAATGGCCCGATCAACCTGGATATGTGAGAGGATGGGCTTCCATTTCTTGAAATTTTCCAGCTTATTCTCCAAAAGGCAGATATGTTCCTCGATCCTTAAATGGTAACAAAACTCTGATAACCAGGAGAGAAAATCAATTTTACTCTCATGGAAAAGTCTTTGTCTATAAATATAAAACTTTAAGGAAAGGAAGATGAAATTTAGAACTTTCGGGAAAAAACCATTGAAACACTGGCCAAGAAAAATATCCCTTTCTGTCAAGTTTAAGGGCTTCCTACTGAAATTACTGTACCAGCAAGCGAACGTGTTCCAAAGTGGTCTCACTTTGCAGCAAGAATAGAAGAAGTGGCAGATTGTATCTTTGGTATTACAGAAAGCACAAAGAGGACTCTCAGCCACCTATCTCTGGAAGAGGTAGCTGTTAGTGGGGACTATTCTATGTAGAATTTTGTATTGTAGAGATTGATACTTAGTGATTCTTGTTACCCTAAATGGTAAATTATATAATTTCTGCCAAGGGAAGGCGGCTAGAGAATCCTTGTCCGGTTGCAGTAGATTATTATCTCTCAGGAAGGCTAACCACTTTTCCCAAGAGACTGGAATCATTTGGCCCAAAGAGGTGAGGAAATCATATATGACCCGACCCGGAGCCTTGGCAATGTTAATTATTTCCTGCTTATTGTTGTGGACCAGAAGAACTAGCTCATTAACCTCACAGGCCTCATAGGACATGGATCTCACCCAAGGGATGTTCCTATGAATTGTTAGTAAGTCGAGGAAGGTACCCCTGACTTCATATTTATCCTTAATCTCCGCTATTGTCATGAATTGCTTGTTGCAGATGATATCACCTATCTTGAGGAAACGTGCTCTAATCCACACCTCAAAACACAAAGTCTTCCTGGATGATTTTATAAATATATTGTGCCACAATGACTCATTTTGTCTTTCCCTCTCAGTACAAGGAGGGTGAACATAGACCTGGCTCCAAATCTGTAACAATTCTTTATAAAAAGTTGAAGGACATTTCATCTTGGAGAAATTTCTCTTAGACAAGAAAAAGTTATAAAGTGGGGTAGTAACTCCCAAATTCTGTCAGAAAAAGAAAGTCCACGAGGAACAGTCCTCTCTACACAACCTTTGGACCCACTTTAATTGGGAGGTTTTATGCATATTTTCAACATGTAGTAATTTCAGACCACCTTGACTGACAGGTGCACACAAATCATTGAAATGAGTTGGAGTTAAATCTACAACACAATCTGAATATTCCGATCTCTGCACCACTCCAAGTCCATCATTCTTTGGTTTCTATATAGTATCTTTTGATAGTTTTTACTTTCAAAAGGCCATTGTTCTGTGTGGTTCAGCTTGTTTATAAGGCACAAGCTATCATGGGACTGTGTGTACCCGCTTGTTGATAAACCCATAGGTTTGTTCTGTCTTTGTTCTTTGATATCTCAATGTATTTTTTAAGTGATGATGTTGGTTGTTATTATGAAGAAACCAACGTGATAGTCTACACTAGTCTAGTCTTCAAGTGAAGTCACACACTGAAATTGCCAACTCAAGTTATGGGCTTTTGAAAAAGGTAAAAATATCCTAATAAAATATATAAGGGGTCACAGGAAAATAATATAAGATACTCAGATGTGGCTTTCTCGTATATATTTCAATAATAATGAGAAAATTTAATGTCCACACATTCTCCAGTAAATTATCATTTTTTGAATAGTTGTTAATATACAATATTTTATGGAGGACCTCTGTGTTATGCCTTTTCTCTCCTTTATATCAGTCACTTTCCAAAAGGTAGTAGAGTTAACCCATTCATGGTGGGTGATGCCTTGAGACATCACCATGCTAGATTGGGTGAGGCCTTTAGGCATTATTTTTCAAGATTCATAAAGTCATTGATTTTTGTAATACTATATAGGGAATAGATGTCCCACTATTGCCCCCCCCTCATATAACAAGGATTAATAAGGGATATAGACTTCTTGGAATGCTGCAAGAAAACGACCCTTTCTCGAGTATTTAGTCTAAACTATGAGTCAAATCACACCAGCGTGTATCCACCAGCTGCACATGCTTGCACCCAAGTACGCACACGTTTCCTGGAAGTCATGATGTCAGCCATGCCATTTTAATTTGTTGATAAATTTCAACCACATGACTTGCATCTCAAGGGCACCCACATTAACTCACTACATTTATTCCGTATTCTCTGTCGTAGACGGATGGTAGTTACTAAAGGTAGAGATGGTCAATAATGCAGATGACGGAGCTTCATGTACCAACTAATTTACAAAAGATAAGAAAATCACAGAAAGAAACAGACAAACAAAGGCTTTGTTAATGATGCCTCAAATCGTAATGATATAGTGTAGTTTACATTGATGTGGTAGTGCTGATGCCTAAGCGAATATGTAGATAAGGTGTCTTTCTGAATGAAGTGGGCAACATAGTATTATAAGGGAAGTACACATGAATTATAATGAAACAGTGTTATTGTGAACGAATCATTTAAATTCAGAATCCACGTGCGGCAGCCAATTGTTTTAATTGTTGCATCAACCTTCCAATGTAAGTACCTGTACTTACTGCACCTGTAATTACTGCACACCGTCAATGTGAAATGACATTTACCATTTAGTTAGCAGTGCGACATCAACACGCCACTTACTACCTTATAGGTATATATAACATTTAAAAAATCAAAATACAATCTAGAATTACCATTATAAAGAAGATACACCACTGACCATAGTCCTAACATCTTTAGACAGTGTCCTTGATGTGTATGGCATCCCGCTATGACAAAGTTGAACCACAATCAGCTCTGGCTCTGTCTCTGTCCCCTCTCTGTCTCTGTCTCTCTGTCTCTGTCTCTGTCTCTCTCTTTCTCCAGAAGTTCAGTTCTTGTCCAGCCCTCAAATCTAATATCAATAATGCTTTCGTTGGTCCAGCATGTCTTGTCGACAGCTTCATTGTGTAGGTGAGAAATTGTGTCTTAATCCAATATAAAAACGTTATCAAATTTATGTTTTTCTTATTTGACTAGAAAAAGGATGTTCAACATTAACATAGATTAAATTTTCACACATAATTTAGTGTCATAATTTGTCATGGCAGCAGGTTTATCCATTTTTCCCATGTCTATAGATTGTTCGCCAGAAGCGAGAGATGGAGTGCGTGTGCGGGGCGGGGAGGGTGCGAAGTGATACGACAAGTGGAAACTGTCGCTCGAATTAAGTGAGGAGAAACAGCAGAGGTCAAGAGCTGAAGTTAATGTCTCTTAAAACACCTAAGACTCACAGAATCATTATAATAAAGAACCAGCATTCATTATCCTTAAGCGACTCTGTAACCCGGCGGGCGAACTCCGATCAAAATCAATCAGTGTTGAGGTCAGAGACAGCAGCTGGCGCCGGCGGGCGTTGGTTGTAGTTCCGGCCCGTACTGCCAGGTGGGAGGAGCGTGCACGGAGTACGTGTCGGGGATTCCTCCAGTAGGGCCACGTGACGCACGGAACGCCGGAGGCGGGGTGGGAGGGAGCGGGGATGGAGGCACGCGGCGGGTAACGGCGGGAGTTGAGGCGGCAGCGGGGTAGAATCGTCGGCGGCAGGATGTTATCGGGTATCTGCACCCCACCCCATCCCTCCCTCCACCTTCACCACCCCGATTCTCCATACAGATGTTTCCGTTCCCTTGTGGCTAGCTAACTGAAACGGCCGTAACTAAACCTCTGCTTAGAGACTGTCCCACCTCCACCACTCCCGCTACTACAACTCCACCAAACTACGAGTTACCCCCCCCCCCATACCACACAGACTGGCGCAAGCTGCATCCGCTACGCATCCACCCGCCGTAGTACACCTTAGAGACGCTAGGCATACACTGGCCTTCTCCTCCCTGTGCCGACCCCAGCTTGTCAGGGGCCTGCTCTTCCAGTGAGGTATAGTGCATCTGTCTGTGAAGATTAGCGGAAATACTGCCCAGCCACTAGAGGGCGCTGACCAACGGATGTGGTAAGAGAGACGCAGGAGGGACGCGCACTGATGAAATATGATGAGAGGCTGCAGGTCGTCTACTTCTTGGAACTTATAGCTCGCTGCCGTACACAGGATATCTACGGAGTGGCGCAGCGTACGGGGCTGGAAGCCAGGTAAACAGCCAGCAGGGTAAGGGGGAAGTCGAGCGTAGGTAAATAACTGGACCTACACACGCACTGATCGTCGGCCGAAGATGCGTCCGGGCAGCCGGGCTCGGAGGTCGCGGAAGGGCGTGAGTTGAGGTGGGCACGATGCCGCATGACTCCCGACACTGGAGAGGTGGACGCACGGGAGGACTTCGCCAAAGTCCCGGGATCAGGACATATGACTGACCAGTCCTCCGGGCAGAATGAAACCCTGGAGATAATTATTAGCAGTACGGAATATATCATAACAAGATGACAGATACATACTCAGGCACTCAACCTACGATGGTATCTGACGGGATTACATCGCTTTGGACGGAGTACGCCATCTACCGGAACACGCCCCATACGCTGGTCGTTGGAGTGTGAAGGGCCGGTCATGGATGACTGGTTTATATCTCGGACGGCGGCATGGACCGTCGTCCTTCTTCATTTAATCACAGGTAAGTCTCCACTAGATGCCCTTTCATGGCGCCCCCACCTCCATCAGTGGCCCTACCACACCAAACCCCGCCGGTACCATGGGTAATAAATACCACACCCCAAATCCGTACCCACACTGGGCGTCCTAGCACACCCCAAATCCCCGCCCTATTCCAGGAAACCTTGCACACCTAGCCCACGCAGCAGAACAGGGATCCTCCCATACCCCAAAACCCACACCAGGAGTCCTACCCCACACCAGACCCAGCCATATACCGGGGGTCCCACCACACCCCTGTCCCTACCATGTATCCTACCAGACTCCAGGGTCCTGTTTCATCAGTTTTGTGACATGTCTAGATGGCGTCTAGATGGTGTGCCTGGTTTCATAAGAACTAGACACTAGACACTTGTCCATTCTTGCTTGCACTGTTGGTTCCACTTTTCATTTCTGTCTAACACTTTCGTCACGAAACTAGTGAAACAGGTCCATGACGTGTACATTTGTCTAATTCTTATGTTTGGGGTCTGTCTTTACCTAAGGGCAGCTACTTGTGTTGTCACGAAACTAGACAACCCCAACATGTCTGTATGGTGTCACAGACGCCATCTAGACATGTCACGAAACTAGTGAAACAGGTCCCAGATCCCTGTTCCTACCAATAGTCAGTACAGACCCCAAATCTGTGACCTTAAATCCTAATACACTCCAAACCCCTGCCTCATACTAGGGGATCTACCACACCTCAACCCTCCTTGCCATACATACCTGGGACCTGTTTCACTAGTCTTGTGACATGTCTGTGACACTATACAGACATTGGGTTTGTCTAGTTTCATGACACCACAAGTAGCTGGCCTTAGGAAAAGACAGACCCCAAACATAAGAATTAGACAAATCTAGACACATCATGGACCTGTTTCACTAGTTTTGTGACAAAAGTGTTAGACATATATGAAAAGCGGCACCAACAGTGCAAGCAAGAACGGACAAAACAAACCCTAATGTCTAGTTCTTATGAAACCAGGCACACCATCTAGACGCCATCTAGACATGTCACGAAACTAGTGAAACAGGTCCCAGGAGTCCCTACCAAATCCCTGATCCTATGAAGAGTGCTACTTCACCTTAGAATCCTGACCCTACCAATTATCCGACCATACCCCAAACACCTGACCCTTCCAAAGGTCCTACCTCACATCTATAGGCCCGTTTCCATTGGCCGATCTCCCATCACCGATATAGAGTCAGGAACCACCGAGGGACTTTTGGCACTGCTGACCCAAAATTGGTCAATGGAAATGACCCAGCTCGAGAAATGACCCATGACTTTTTCTGCTTAGATTATGCAATGTGGCACCACTCATCACTGAGGGAAAGGTTGGTCGCTGAGTGAAATCTACTACCCTTCTATATAGACGCACAGTGAGTGGCACCACCGACAGACTCTCTGGGTAACTAAACAGATTTACACCATTTTCGTTAGCGAATGGAAATAGGCCTTAAACCCGAAGCCAATCGAGAGTCTTTCCTCATCTCAAGCCACTATGCCATACCAGGGGTCCTATCACATCCCGAGATAACCACTCCCATAGCCAGGGGCCATTCCACATCCCAAATCATCCATGACATACATATACAACCAGAGGTCCTACTGCAGGTAGGAAATTACCATAACTAATAGGTGGAATATAAAATATGATTACACTAATAGTCTTAAAGTAGAAACCAACAATTTTTTTGTCAAATTCATTGTTCTCCATGTGTTTGATGTGGAGTGATATGAACGAGGCAACAGCAGAGTGAAAATCATGTAACGTCCAAACGAGTTGGACTTTGACAAAAACTTTGACCAAAACGAATTGTTTTCTGTATTACCTCACCCTGTACACTTTAAAAGAATGGACAACATACAACGGATATAGACCATGGGGAATGGACTGCGATACTTGTAGGGGTATGGAGAACGAGTTCCTAATGTTACCAAGGGTGAGCTAAAATGTAGGAGAGTCATGGTAGGCCGAAAATAATAAGACGATACTAATTGATGATAAACCGTACAATAGTGATGATAATGGTAAATGACATGTTATGATTGATAAGCATGATTTCAGCCATAGAGTAATACCATTGCATATTAGGTATCAGTGATATCTACGAGATGGGACTGGTAAGAAGTAAATGATCCATGGAAAAGTGTACGGCGCAATACTAGAAGATGTGAATGAGAAAATAATTTTGATAACATATGATGGGATACTACTAGCAGATTCAAATTATGTTAATATGGTACTTTGTGTATTGGATAATATTAGAACAATATCCAACAGACAAATCTGCAATGCATCACGAAGCCACCTTAAAAATACCAAAACTATATATATATATATATATATATATATATATATATATATATATATAGAGAGAGAGAGAGAGAGAGAGAGAGAGAGAGAGAGAGAGAGAGAGTTATGGAGTATGCCTGTTTTCTTTACGATGGCGCAAGCTCAATGCATTTGTCTAAGCTCCAAAGGCTTCAAAACAGAGGTTTGCGGTTGGTACAGTAAGTACGTGTCAGAGAGTGTGGCACCGAGGCACTGCATGCTGCCTGCCAGGTAGAAATGTTGGGTTATAGACCACTAAAGCAGCTGATGAGTTTGATGTACAAATTATCTCGAGATCCGGATAATTTGCAGGTATGCAACAGGAGTACACGCAGCAACACTATGGTTAACTTTGAGGAATATAGATTTAAATCTAACGATTTCAAACTGAGTCCTGCGTATCGTGGTATCCAAGCTTGGAAGAAAATAAGTGAATCGCTGCAGAAAGCACCCAACAAACTGTTCTTCAAGAAGGGGATTGACCAAGAACTCCCCAGGATAATATGCGAGCTTAACCTGCAGCAACAGAGCTAATCTCTCTAGCACTACGAACACTTAACACTGATTATCTATATCTCATTATCATCCTTAATATCACCTATTACTACTATTATTACTCTTTGTTACTTACTACTGTATTAGCGTGTAATATGCATGAGTGTCGCCTGTTTCATGGAAGAACTGTTCTCAACAGAATGAAATAAATGATATAAAAAAAAAAGATATACATATACTAAAGAACATAACGTATACGATCATGTGAATTGTATTCAAAGCTACAATGTGCATTCGAAATCGAAATGTCGACACATCCCCTTTCGCCTCCAAAGTGAGATGTCGCATACTAGTCCATGGACACCTCGGTGAACACCAATGGCCCTATCTCCCTTATGATACAGAAACCAGGGGCGCATATTCATGGACATAGACCGACGTCTGCTGTTGATAGAACGCTTGCCAATTGTCTGTGGAGATGCGGGGGACATGGCGACCCTCCTCCACTCACATCTCTCCATCGCTCAGCCCCCTCCCTCTGCCCCACACTTCTCCGCCGCCTTACTATGCTACTACGCCAGGCCTGGAATCACTCAATGACGAAGATTTGGCGCCAAATTCGTCCGTCAGGGGAAGTGGCGCCAACAGGAAGTGTGTTCTACCAAACGCGGCGCAGACACTGAGCGAACCCGGCGTCTTAGAGCCCCGGATGAAAAAAACATAAGCGTGTCGTGTTTTATATCTGCCTGGCGGTCGGCGCGTGCTGAACGTCTGGCGGCGTACAGGCCCGGCGTACGCCTCCTTCAGCCGGACGCTTTGTTTAGGTTCAACCCGCGCCGAACCAAGACAAATACCCTGGTACTAATCAGGAGGGCCAGTAAGAGTGGCGCGTCGCCTCTTGTGTCAATACGCACGACGCCGGCGCCCATTGAGCAGCTCGCGCTGCCATCTGTTGAGCAGTTCGGCACGCAGGCTTCCTCTACCCGCTCACACACTCCGACCCCGGAAGTACATCCGGCAGGGCCGCGCGCCCTCTCACCCCTCGCCCCCAGTTTTACGCTGGGGTCAAAGGTCACGTTGTGGTGGCATCTTCAACCGCGGCCCGCGCCACTCACTCCACTCACTACGCACTGGATGTTCCAACATCACTCAACTCCGCGTTGCTAGTTGCCTTGTTACCTTGTGATGTCATATACAGTCTCACCTAGTCGTTTGAGCTTTGCTATTAGATATTTTTTTTACAAGAAATTTTTGGCTCATCGCATATATGTATGTTTATATATGTATATGCCAAATGCTACTGATAAGATGCCAATATAATTTCTTTGGTTGACGTAATTTTACGCCATGACAAAGATTGAATTTATCTTCAGAAGTGTAAGATGCATTTAAAGATTCTGACGATTCTATACGTTTACAATTTACCTATTGGTGGGTATATGCTATCGATCCAGACTAGTTGACGTATAGTTACCGTTTCCAAAACAAAGTCCAGAACAGTTCATGATATTCTACTCGTTATTAGAGTGACTAGTGTTTCTAGGGAATTCTCTTAACACTGATAATCCCCAGACACACAACATAGTAACCTACTTCTTATATGTCAGGCTGCTCTCTGTCCTCAACTTATAACCTGTCACCTGCAACCCCACCCCAGCACCTCATTTGTCCTTGGAGTTTGCGAGCTCACCGAGCAGCTGCAGTAGTGCCTTCATAAGTTCTGGGACTCGCGGAACAGCTTCACTGTATAATTTTGTATGACGTGGTATGCAACGGTAGTCTGGACATGCTAGGGCTTAACGATGGGTAAATGTGGGGATACGGAACGGTCACAGGCACAAAGGGACATGCACTGGCTTTGTTAGACAGTGCATGGCCTGCGCAGGGCTATATGAAGAAGGGCTGGGACTTCGGTGGGTTATTTAAGGCAGTATCTGATGAGTACTATGTGAGGCTGGAATGAAATGTGCAGGGCTATATAAGATAATATGTATATGAGGAAATGTGGTTATTGAACCCGACACCGTAAGCGAAGGTCTGTCCGAGAACGCCATCGCTGCCGCCTTAGTTAATACGTTTCGTTATTCTTATATAACCAAAGACCTTTTTTTCAAAAACGCTAATTTAATTACTTACATGCTAGCGGTTATTCACAACGGCCCTAAGGCGTGAGCATTATCAATACTAGATCCATAGCTGCGGGTAGTATTTCATAGGTGTTGGACCACAGGTATATGATAACACACGTAAGGGCTATGTCAAAAAGGTGCGATAGGGTATTAGCAGGAGGGGAGCAGGTGAAAAGAGGGTGGAGCAGAAGGAGTCCGCTTCTACGTTTCCGGCTTTGAGCAGTTGGTGAGCAGCTGTCGGTACCCGTCACTGTGCGACCTGCTCGGCGGTATGAGGTGCCAACTGAAGAGCTCCTCGACTGTATGGGGCGTAGTTAGTATACAAGAATATCTCTCCCATAGCATTAGAATTTCGAGTTCGACTCCCTGGTATAAGCTTACATTTACATCATTTATCATATGTTATGTCCCCATATGATGGACAGAAGCAGCAATTAGAGAGGCTGAACAGGTTGATGTTATCCTTTTGTTATTATGAGTTCATTTTGATGTTTATCATTACTCATTTCAGCCCTGCTTATTCCCCTTTTCGTGCATGTAGATAAAACCAAACGAGGGTTTGTGGTGCTCAATTCAACCTAAGGACAATAACACTCAAAAACCGTCAATGCCATCATTACAGACATTTCCTCAACTTTAGCCTGCGCCTCTAGCGCCGACTAAGTATACACACGTTAACGATTGGTCTCTGCGTGTTCTTTTTGAAAGCGTGTTAAAGGGTCGTATGTAGTGAGAGGCCGACGTGGTGCAGGAGAAGGGACGCTATCGGTGAACGCGTTGGTCGTTAGTCTGGTACCTGGCCCGGCGTCTGGGCCGTTATCAGCTAAAGGTAAACAACAACAAACTGCCGAACAGACAGCTGCACCCCGTATCCAGGGTCTCGTACTCGTAGGGCGAGTAGTACCGTGTGCATGCACGCACACCAAGATGATGGGAGGATGGGCTTGGCGAGAGAGGTCATAGGTTAGAGGTCATACGCACAGCGGTCAGTGTCGAGAAGTAGTGGAGGGAACTAAAGGTGATGTCGTTGTGAAAGAAGTAGTGAGTTTCTTCGTTGGAGCAATTTCGAGGAATATCTGAAAAGTGAAAACAGGGAGATGATGCAATTGGGGTATTGAGGTGGTGATATGAGAACAGGGAAATAGTAATAATTATATCGAAATGGGGATCTGAGGATACAGATCTGGTGCAATATGATCAAATATATCGGTATGTGTATAGTGACGGCAATACAGTATATGAATAAATAAGGGATGGACATGGTTATATAAGGAAAAGCAGATGGTAAATATGTACAGGGATGGTATGATATGAGAATATGGAGATGGTGACATAAGGACAAAGAGGCCCTGATGTGAGAATGCGAAAATAATGATGTGAGAGTTTGGAGAAAGTGACATGAGAATGAATGATGTCAGAATAGGAAGACGGTGATACGATAATATGGCACTAAGGTCTATCAACGAGTATAGAGAAAGTCTATTGAATATTTGAGTTATTTGGGTTTATATATACGACGATGAGGGAGTAGGGGGGACGCTAATATAAGGGAGATGAGATAAGTCAGAAGTTGACAGATTTGGAAGAAAATTAAATGTGGATTGTGAGAAGATTGAATTGGTGACCGTGTACCAGGGGTAGTGAGTGGGACGCTGAAGTCAGAGTGCATTGTTATGAGATTGTGTGAAGGAGACCAACGGGGTGGGAGGGTCGCGGGTTGAGATGGGGAGAGGGGGACAAGGGTGGTGGATAGCCGGCAGGGAGATGGCACCGGGAGAAGAAGCAGGTACGGGGAATTAGGCGGGGAGAGGGGACATGGAGATTGGATGGGGAAATGGAGTCCGGGTTATTAAAAGAGGGGCGGGGAGAGACCGAGAAGAGGGGAGGACGAGAAGGTGCAGGAAGATGGAACAATGAGAGGAAACAGGAGCCAGGGAGAAGAGGGAGGAACTGGAAGATGGATTGTCTAGATGGAATGAGTAGGTGGATGGGCAGAGGCGGCGTGGAGAGAGGGAGGGGAGACCACATCAGTCATCCCTTCAATGTATATAACCAATGCTGTATGAAACTTGTTGACCAACTTCTGTATTATTCATGGAAGACCTGCCTGCTGGCAGATTGAATAAATATTTAAAAAAAAAGAAAATGGGGCATGGTGACAAACAATGAGATGGAACGGGCAGGTGGGGCGAGGACATGAGGCAGGGACAGCACAGGCAGGGAGAACACGGGCAGGGAGAGCACGGGCAGGGGGAGCACGGGCAGGGAGAGCACGGGCACAGGGAGGAAGTTACCAAGTTGACACGTGATCCTGTCGTCCTTCGCCACCTGCTTCACGCCGTGACGCTGCGCGCGCATTGTCTCTTCCCGCCGTGCAGCTCGCGGGACGCGGGACAGGTCCCTCTTTTTTACGATGAGATGCTCTTTTTTGCGGGTAGGCACGTGTGTCAGCTGATACTCCACTCCATGTGACGATGGCCAGCAGTAGCCAAAACGCACCGCACCAAAAAGGCGGCGGACAGATTGAGACCACTTCTTGGGCTCGGTGTTTGTTAATGGTAGGGTTTCACAAACTAGGCAGCGCACGCCTTAGTAACGCCGTTGTCACGTGGCTGAATGTGTGTGTCGGGGTGGGGGTGGGGGGGGGGGGGGGGGTACAGACAATAGAGACATGTTACTGAAGCAAAACATGCGTTAGGTTGGGAACATGCTGAAATATTGCAACCGGCTGTTCACGTGCTTCAAGTGGCATACTAACCCAATTTTATTTGAGCTAAAAAGGAATTGTAAGTCAAATATTATCGTAGATTGTGCTTAGGGAGCGCTCATTATTTATGGCAGGGTGTGTGTGTGTTTTGCTTGAATTTTTTTTGAAAATGAAGCACCCCCCTCGGAAATACCGCAAAATAAAATCCCCCCTGGCAAATACCTAAAAATGAAGTGCCCGTCCCTCAGGAATATCTCAAAATAAAGCGCCCCCCTCCAGCCAAATACCATGATATCTATTCCTTCCCCCCAAGGCGATAGCCTGAAATCGGTTCTTTCCCATATACACATGTATATGCATAGATATATATGTATTATGTATATATAGTAAAGTATATGTTAAGTACTTGAAGACAGGTGAATTCTGGCATGCAAATATAAAATTTCTATAACTAAATCCTGTAATACACTGTTAGTCAGCTATCCAGCCCTTGAGAAATGTGGATCACTAGTTATAGTTTAAGAGCATTACTGCAAACTGGTTTGCATAGACATAGGAATAGATGTCCACAATCTAAGGAGTGTACCCTGAGCCTGTCAGCACATGTTGTCATTGCAGCTTATGTACCTGCTGCTCTGGGACCAATATTAAGGCGGTGTTCCATTGAGGCAGTGGATGCATAAAAAGATGACTTGTATATATACTAGGCTACATTGCACAGCATCTACCTGACATTGGCCATTGAACTGAATATAGATACTAATACAGAGGAGTTGAGCCACACTAGGCCCCAGAGCAATCTCCTGATATCAGTATTGCCTTTAGCAGTCTAAGTCTTATTATATTTATGCACAACCTAACCAGAAATCCTGCAAAGTCATTGCAATTTCTATGTAATTCTTGCTCAGAAAATAGTCTTGGTCTTTTTTTCATATATACAAAGTTTTTAAAAGATTGTGAAAAGTTGACCACACTAATTTTGATGTGGTAGTTCCCTGTGTCACCTAGCATTTTGAAGCCAAACAAACTAAACACCACGAGGCACCACATACATACTGTGGCTTAGCAATTATGCCGCTTTCTAATAACGAATCTTTTCTGTGAAGTGTGATTCATATGGAGAGACTCATGTACTTGAGACTGGTGTACTTAACATCTTTTCCCCAATCTCAAATAAATTTCCCTCTTTCCAAAAATCTCAGAGCATAATAATGAAATTGAGTTTCCCCATTCTTGAAGGAAAATGGTAGATCTGATTCACATGGAAGGATACACCCAGTACATAGTCTCAGACATACTTCCTTTCACAAGACACATAGTCTCTAATTTTTCCCCATGTGAATGCATTGCTTGAGACTCAAGTACCAATGGCTAGCACCAAGTGCAGGGAACATAGTCACTGGTGTAGGAATCATTCTCATATGAATGTGTATAAAAGCACACCAATGAGACTGAGGGAACCGCTTTACCACTGGGAGGTATACCAGTCTCACAAACATGTCCCCAAAATGTGTAAACAGGTTTAAGATCCAAGTTGCTTGAGACTATATACCTTGTCAGGGGGGATTGATGGTGATGATTTCCCCTTATCCACAACTGTCTAAGGGAATTGAGACCTGGGGGTGTCACACGAGGAGACTATGTACCAGTAAATAATCTCATGTACCAAACATGCCCTTTTGGAGGTACATGAATCTCTGTGTGAATCCCACTTAATATAATAAAAATACTTAAGATAATGGAAAATATATTTAACAGGAAACAGGTTTTACAACTAAAGTGTGACTGAAAGATTGGTATCTTTGCTGGCAAGACTAAAGCCAGACCCTTTTATGGTTCCATAACATTGGTTTCACTCCAGTCCCAATATCTGTCAAATGCCATTCCCGATAACTGTGTCAAGCTGGTTTGAAAGTATGACAATACCAATGAGTTTGATCAGAAGAATGTTATCACAGTGATACATCTTTTGAAATGCCGTAGTACAGTTATATATTCTGCAGAGATTTGGAATCCCCGATTGCCACACTCAGGAAGGGATATACTAGTATATGGCACCAGAGCATAGGGAAAGCCGCGTCCTGGCAGGTATAATGCTTGGAAAAACAACTAATGTACTGTTGAATGGCTTGTGAATTAATTAAGAAAAGACACAAACAAAGAATGCCATCAGATGAATGCAGTCTATTACAAATGCTAAGTGAGTGTTCTACTAGCTTTTGTTATTATATACAATCAAACCAATACTGCCAACTCAATTCATAAAAATAAACCAGTTTTTGTTAGATCCCTGCAAACAATAACCACACAATGTCAGTTGGCACTATTTTTCCTCATATATTCTTGGTATGTGTACTTTAAACATCTGTAGCAGAGTCCAGCACTGTGACCAATATCTTCAAATTTATGGACGCCATTGGAACACCCTTTTATACTAGCCTTAAAACCATTGTGAATCTATTATAGAACTTTTCATCACAGGAGGGCTGGTAGTTATTTTACTAATATCAAGGTACCCATAATTATCATAGAAACTGCCATAGAACCCACAACTGTTTCTTAGGTGTTGCAAAGGTATTAAACTCATTTACAGTTCCAACATTGGCAGAATCCAGGTTTTGCTTTTTTCTGAGGATGTCCTGACAGTTAAGTTATACACTCTCATAGTAAATTGTTTGTTGGAATTTGTGGTGATGAAGGATCTGTGCTAGCAAAGTGAGGGTCATGAATAAGTGATCAAAAGCATTATCACTTGGGTAACATTACTGCGGTGATTTGGGAGATTGTTGAGTGAATTTTATCAAAATACTCATTCATCACATCAACTGTCATTTACCTTACATTTTCTTATGGCAACCATGTTTTATTAGGGTTTATTTGTTGAAAATGTGTACCTTTATGGTGATAATACAGGTTACTCAGGATATAAATGACAATACAAGGGCCTGTATTAATCCTGTGATAGTCTTTGCTGCAATTCTGCATCTTCAGTAAGCTGATTGTGAAAATAAAATATTGCACTGTTATCGCAGAAAGCTCTTGCTCCAACTCCACATCCATGGCACTGCCAGGTGTTACAGTACCTCCCCTATTATCTTCTCTGCCACAAATTCCACACGCTATATGTACATTTTTTTTATTCTACCAGAAGAGATCAAACATTTTGAAGTAAAGATTGCATAGATTACCCAAATACACAGTTCTAGAACCCATTATGTGGGTGAATCGCAAAATTGTGAATCTTTGAAATTGAAATGCCTCCGCCCCTAAGAAAAAGGCAAATACTTCAAATTGAAATCCCCCCTCCAACCCCCAGCCAAATACCCTCATATAAACTGCCCCGCCTCCAATAGCTCATCCCCCCATAAATAATGAATGCTCAATACAAATGAGCGTAAAGTGTAAACATGATGACTAATCATTTTGGTATCACACAACCTGTTTAAAGATGATTGCCACTTATCAAGATGTTGTAATCGACAGCCTGAAAATTCACGTCAATATCTACCATGTGTTTTGTAGACACGCACCAAAATAAACCAGCCGGTCCTAGAACTGGGGATAGGGACAGTCAAACTACTGGATATAGCCTATACATTTATAACGTGTCAGCTGAAGGATAGAAGGGACCATCTTACCATCTTTCTACTTAGATTAAAGCTGAAGATGAAGTCTAAGGAAACATTCAGATTCCTCTTGAAATAGAGTTATAGACTTCTCGAGTACAAGTAGGAAATATAATGAATATGGAGAGATGGTAATACCAAATATGGCACCTCTCTTATGGCTAAATAATTGTTTCAAACGATCTGTCATACACCAACTACCGTATCGTAATATATCCTGTCGTATATAATGTATCGTATTGTAATATGTCCTCTGGTAAAAATGGCCATGTAAAATGTCCTTATTCAATGTCTGTACACGCAATGGCTTTAGTTTCTAGAACCCAGAGTATATGATTCAAGAAAACTGAAAGTAATAACTTTTGTCCAACGGCATGAACATAACTCAGAATTCAAAATACAGAACATGGGTGGTAACCAACTCATACTTAACCCTTTACAGGCGGGTCTGTGGCAGACCCATGATGGTGGGGACGGGTACCAGGGACAGGCATAATACTAGGGGGCGAGCCTATTTTCATCCAAACCCAGACTAGCTTTTTTTATCACGTGATATGATACTTCAAACTTAATTTCTTCATTCGTTTTAACTATTAATATTTTAAATGTATTATTTCAAGTATATTCTCTGCAAGTTTCATGTTCATTGATCCATTATTTATTGATAAAACAATAATATCACAAATATTGTAAATAATTCCTCAAGGCATCATTCGCCCTATGCTGGGGAATGCCTCAAGGCATCATTCGCCCTACACTGGGGAATGCCTCAGGGCATCACTCGCCCTGAAAGGGTTAAGAGTAAATGAAAACATAGGTATGAACTCATATCTTCTATATATGAGTATAGAGTATATATGCATATCCAAAAGAGTCTTTGGAAAAGGAAAAACTACCACAAGAACACGCCTTGATTTATGATACTCCCCTTAAATTTTGAGCACCGTACATAATAGAGGTGATGTCACGTTAATGTCATGGAAATAAAAGCTTGCTACAATAATAAAAGAAATATGTAACCCTACTATAGGACATCCTTACTTGTTCTGTCTGGGGAACACACATTGACAAAGACTGCTGTAAGGTGCAAGACAAGACGTTTCCAGACAAGGCAAAGATTGTTCTCCCAACCGGGTTAAATCCATCATGATATAGAAACCAGGATAATGAGCCACAACTAAGACTTATCAGGCATATATATCATATTTTAGTGTCACATGACTTCAGGGTATTTTCCTTACTGATTAGGTTTCTTCCTATTGTCATATAACACCCAGGTTTCCGATTTGGAAGGTATGACACCAAAAATTTAGTTATAATTGCATCTTGGCTAATTGGTCATATTTCTATAGCTTTATGAGGAAAATCTTAATTTCCTCTTTCATATCAGCCTTTGATTCTGGATATTGTAGGCAGGCAAGTCCCATAGATAAGACCCTAAGCGGAGAGTGTTTATGTCCTTCACTCGAGGTTGTGGGGAGGGTTGCCGAAGGACATGAAAACTCAGAAGTTACTGTCGTTGCCAGCAGGGGCCTTTGAAGTTTGATAGTGGAAATATACATCTGCCTCGTTGTATCGTAATTTATCCTCCATTATCCTCAATGTAAATGTCTAAATCGCTTCATTATACATATTTCAGATTACAGTCCTTGGGCATTGATTTTGTATAATAACCACATTAGACTTGCTCAAGTCTTTGATTATGAACATCATCTATTAAAGCCAGAGAAAGGTATTTTGTACTTCCGCTAACTCGTAATAGGCCAAGGAATCACGGCGATGAGGGGTAGGGTAGGTGCAGGAGTAGGCATAGGAGACATGGACTGAAGCCAGTCTATAACCACAACCACATCAATATCAGTCACTAAGCGCTAAGAGCACTGAGTATCAATTGCCTCAATGTGTAAACACAACATCTGATAATTAAACTGTGTGTCAATCGACTAATACATATGTGGAAGTATACTGCTTCCAAGCATCAAAAATGAGTATTACTACTGCCTCATTGCACATGCATGGCATTGATCTTTCGACCAAATTATTTGCATTTATTTATTGGTTGAATATACATGTCTCAGTAAGTATTAAAGCTTAACTGTCCGTTATTTTGTAATACATGTGTAAACCGAGCATCAAAACTGATGATTCACTGGCCTACTGTACATGTATGTGTAAGCATGCAATAGTTAAATACCGCATTGTGATGTCTGTCGTATCGCTGTCACTATTCAGACGACACACAAAGGCAGAAATAACAACATAGAATAGCTTCTTATGGTTGTATTTGGTTCTGCATGTTTATATTAGTTCTCGTCTTACCACGCACCCAACGCGGTCACCACGACGCCCCGCCATTCTGCGTGTCTGTATACACACACAGAGAGACAATGCAACTCAACGCCGGTGAGGGTTCCAGAAAATCTTAGAAGGCAGAGTTGTCAACTATTCCCATTTTCGCATTGCTACTACTCTTATTGAACGTAAATTGCTCATTAAATATCACATAGATGCCACATATATCATACTGGATTGAATTGGATTTTACCTTGACAGGGTATAATCGTAGACTGGGTGGTAAAACATTTCAAGGTCACCAGGGTTCCACAACATTCTGGCTATGATCTTTATATGGAAACGACCTTGGGATGACCTTAAGTTGACCTCTACCAAATGTCAGAGGTCTCTCGGCACGCGCCGCGCATGCGCGCTCCAGCCATGTGAGCGTTGGCGGGAAATGACTTCCTGCAGCGTAGCTCACCAAGCACAAGTGGTAAACAAGCCATTCGACATCCCTGAGTAGATCTCTGCTTGGAGAGTGTAATAGGATAGTCTGTAGGAGGTGCGGAAGCAGTAACGCCTGTCTTTACTAATATTTCACTACTAGCACTAATAGGGTTCTGAAGACCAGAGAGTTTCTCATCCACCTAATTACGCAGACACCCAAACCCACGAATGGCAGGATAGCTGATAGAAGCACGCTAGCCTGCGGATCGAAGGATTCTTGATTCGAGGATAAGCCATGCCGCTGGCTTTCCTGCCAAACTGTCAACCTTATTTCATAGCTTTTGTTATGGCGTAAAACGCCCCCCCCCCCTCACCACGTACACAGTATACCATGGGTATTATGGGTAGTGCCACTCTCCCAGTAGATATCCTGCGCTCTACTTCCTGCGGCTGCTTGTATCTCTGCCCCAACCTGCCTGTTTGGGCCCAATTCTGGCCCATGCACAAGTTTTTGAAATATCCTAAATTCTGAGAGCTTTTGGGGGTATTTTGTGTTCTACTTGTAAATAGAGAGGAACATATCTATATGGTAAATAGATCTACAATCATAACAGTGTCAAACCAGACAAGACTCTGGGATTACTTTCTAAAGTGGAAAGAACCTCACGTGTTGCAGGGATTTGTTTTGTCAACAATGCCCATATGATCCTTTGAAGGGGCAGTCTAATGAACTGTGGATTCCCATTATAAAATGGTTTAAGTCTGAAAAAGAAACAGATAGGTTGTCTGTGAAACTCCTTTCCCATATTTCCAGAATCATGATATGTGAGTTGTTTGACTTGTATAACTTTTGACAGTTGCCTTGTTTTGAATCGGAAATATTCGATGGTCACCCCTGTCTCTAGTGGATACCCAGGGAACCAGCTTTAGGTTGAGGTAGAGATTAGCTAGCCCTAGCGCCGCGAAAGATCTGGGAAGAGAGTGGGGTAGTACCCCAAAATAGTTGAGCCTGCATTCATTTCAATTCACGTTCAGGTTTTCTGCTGATCATCAAACGAAGCCAAATAATCACCATTTTGCCAAAGTCACTTTAACTCTTTTATATTATAATACATATACATTATGAATCTGTGGTGTTTGTTACATGCCAATGGGAACTAGCTTCATATTGCTGACAGTTCCAAGTTCATGTCATCAACAGATTAGACCATTTTCGAGTGGCCAATTATTCAGCACTGATCTGCACTCGATATTTTTGATATACGGACGACAGATTGGTGAATGGAAACAGCCAGTAGAAACAATACATACACTGCACCATCACCGATTAATTGATGCTAACGTTCAGTCGGTGGCCACCATCGAGAGGCTTTTATAGGGGCACTCACTTAATCGGTGCCGCTTTCGTCGGCCAATGGAATATGGTCTATATCCATCTGCATACATACTTATGAACCCTTTCCCCATTTATTAGAATTTCGAATTTATTTTTAAAAGGAGCAAACCGATTACCATAGTTGATATATAACACACGTAGTTGATGTTGTCTGTCATCACTATGGTAAGCCTTATACTTACTACTAGTCATTCGATATGTCACAGGGTCATCTCATCTAAAAAACACCAATCTTATGTTGACTCGTATATGGAGCTGTCCCATGTATATTTTATGGAAAGAGTTCTACTACTGTCTCCTTACATTCTGGCTGGGATATTTCATAGAAATTCAAAACCGCCGGGCGACCGACCAAAGCGTAGGAGTCTGTTTATACATACATGTACTGGGAGCAGCTCATGGTAACGGGGAGTGGCTGAGGCCATGCCCTAACAGCGGAGGTAGATAGAGCCTGGGAGATTGGTGAGGTTGAGGTGGGTTGAGATGGGGTGGGCTGGGGTCGGGACGTGGGAGGGGGTGTAGGTAACTAGGTAAGGTAAACAGGGCCACGGTCTGGGCCTCTCTCTGTTTACTCCTATTCTCTAGCACTAGAGATGTTCTTGTACTGAAATACCCATCTTTCATAGTAGTGTTCATTCAAGTGCTCACTGAATTATTCATTGGACATTTCAATGGAGTGTTCAATTGACTATTCACTGAAATTTACACTGTACTGTTATTTTTGTGTTTACAGAACCTTCTACTGAACTGTTCATTGTAGAGCTAGCCAAACCATTCATTTACTGTTCCTAAATCTTTCGGTGAACTGTTCACTGCAATATGCACTAACATATGCACTGTACTGTACACTTAGTTTTACACTTAAGTGTTAACTGTATTGTGCATTGAACTCCTGTTTGAGGCGCTTTCCCAACTTTATTTATCGTTGAACTGCGGGCAGAATTATTTCTATACTTCATCAAACTTTTGGCTGATGTGCTTATTCCACTTCTCAGGGAATTGTCCTCTTAGCCGCTCACTGAACTGCACAATGAATTACTTCATGAAGAGTTCACGGATTTCACCTCGTTGTATGTTTGGGTAGTTTAACGTCCACTTTGTGCAATCAGACTTTTGTATTTACCGCTGTGTGACGTTGTGTATAACACAGAGAGGGTCAGATATATGTCTACAATAGCATACATATGTAGAGTATCAGATAAGTGTCTATTTTCCTTTTTTTTCATATAGTTGAAAAAGAGTAGGATTATACAATCGCCCGCGTGGGCGTCCTTCCTCGTATAAGCCATAAACAGCAACATCGGACATCACAGTACATACAAATACAAAAAAGAGCGATATAGAATGTTCTTTCAGTTCTTATCCACGCAGATCATGTAACTCTGCTGCATAATTACAGTCTTTTGATCCTTTGATCAATTATCTTCTGGTTTGAGCTTCCCTTTGCATATTCGCCGGACAATAAACAATTGACAATTTAAGACAAAACATCACATAGGACACCACAAATATGGATGATGACCGATTCACTTAGATTCGACGATGTTGACAGTCATACTACATTGGGTTTGATTTGACTATCATCAATGCATGCTAAATATATATACATCAACATACAAAGATGCAAACCAAATCTCCGTGTCTATGTAAAGGGCATCAAGTCTATGTATGGAGTACCATATAAATAAATATGGAGCAATGCATCTATAGATGTAGATTGTATAAAGACTAAATGTGGAGTATATATATATTTAGGTGTGTGTGTGTACAGTGACATTTCTATGTATTTCTATATATATATAATTTGGTCTATGCATAGGGTAACATCCATTATGTATTTAGGTGAGTCTACCAGAAAATACAAATCTATTTATATACTTTTGGGTCTATGCACAGAGTACCTCAGATCCTTGAGTGCTGTGCCTGTGTGCAGGCACTGGGTCTGGCATAGAGAGTGCCCGGCACACGTCTACTGAGCTGTTCACCAAGTACACAGTTTGTTTTATCGTAATGAGCAGCTTCCCGCCTCAGACAGCCCACTAAGTGGCGAGGCCTGCATTGCGTTTGTTGCCGCGCCTTGTCAACTCGTCTGCTGACTAATGACGTCATCTTACCGTCCGTGGACTCTTCTAATGACAGCCCAAGTTTTTATAGAAAAGTGATCACTTGGGGTTACTTCCACATCCTCTCCTAGCAGATCTCTTAACCCGATTTCTGCTTGCCCTAGATTATTGATCAGAATGCTCATAAGGAAAAACATAGAGCTTGTCCATCTAGGGCATAACGTTGACATTTGGGGTGGATCGGTTGGGTGGATGGGTGAATGGGTGCTCTATTCTACTTCATAATCGTTAATGTATTCACTAATTTTGAATACGATAATTCATGCTAGTCTTTGAATTGGCTAACAAATGGTCGGAATCTCGTCTTTGTTGAACGGATTCCATTCCTTACATGCCATGTAAATAAACAGTTTATAGTTATTATACTAATAAGATCATCTATGTCGTAAAATACTACATTCACACAATAATTTCTGAGGTGTATATTGTTTTCCCCTTATGGTGACATTTGTCGCAATGTAGACGTATTCTCCTCGGTAGGTCATACCCCGAAACAATCAGAATTCCCAGGTGGAGACACCTGAACACGAAACCAAAAGAAAGAAATGTAGAAGATGTTCAGCGTGAGAAAGGCCGGCTGAGGCTATGGCAGGAATGTATCCGGCGGACCCAGGGCCCGGGCCGTCTTGCAAGCCCGGTACCAGCCCCTTCAGCTCTGACATCAACACAACTGGTCGCCAAGGCAACGTGTAGATGTGGTGTTTTTGTGGGCGGGGTTGGGGTGGGCGGGTAGTGCGCGTGCCGGCGGGTGGAGAGGGCTGGGGGCGGCGGTGAGACGGTATATATGCGCTTGTTACAACGTGCAGGCCTGGAGGAGGGAACAGCAAAACAGGATCCCAACATTCACCTACAGCAATTACCCGATACATATACCAATGCACTCGTATAAATACATAAACCAATACGCTGATATATGCACCAAAACACTTCTAAAGACTAATACACTGATACATATATACTGATGTTTGTACATGCACATGGTGTTCCAATATACTGATGGGTGTAATAATACACCAATAAAAGTAACGTTGCACCAGTGCACGAACCAGTGAAATGATAATCCATGATCTGTTCAGAAATGATAAAAACTGTATCTAATAAAACAATACACCAATAGATGTACCCAACCACCGGTATGTGTTTTGTTACACCAATCATCCAATGATGTACCAACAAACCAATCTCAGCGGTCACAATACCTAATCAACTATATCTAGATCAAATAATATCACTGGCTATATTAGAAGTAAAGGGAAGGTAATAACAACGTGGTTCTATTGGGGGTGGGTAAATGTAAGGATGCAGGGTTTTACGGGAAGAAAATTAACCTCCCACCGGATCCGTTCAAATTGCAGCAAACTGTCCTATGCCTGGGCCCCGCCATCTGGACGTTCAGCAAAGAGTAAAGTTTACCAGCTGCCTTGTCAGTGTGTGCCTGTGTGAGCAGTTTTGAGTTATTGGTGGTGCCACCTAGTGTTTATTCTTACCGTACCATCATCTGGGGCTCAATGTTAGCGTTTTCTATACAACTAATAAATCGTAACAAAAGCCCAATGTAAACAGAATAATTGTCCCCTGAGAATATATACTTTGGTGGATGTAACAATAAATGCGAGTGATGATGATCTCTATTATCGTCCATTTCCTTAAAAGCGTCCACTGTTGTTGTTTCTTCCATGATCCGGCAGATGTCGTGGGGGTGGAGTGTTACGCCTGTGCCTACGTGCCCGGGGCGCGGAGCGAGGGCGCCTGCAGCGAGCCCTGGACGTGGACACGCTCACGATTCAACCTGTTCACCGGGCCTCCCAAACGTGTGTGTGAGGAGGCATGCGTGGTAAGCTCTACTTCCATACACCCACTCTCCATACAGATCCTCTCAAGCTTCATATTTTAAGTAACTCACGCGAACTCACGGGAGAGCGAACATTAAAACGTCACGACCATTTCCAACTGGCGAGCCTGCCAGGAAACGGGGTTTTTTTTAGAATCCAACCCATAAATTCCATAGTATAGATGTCACGGATCTTGCATTCTGCTGTGTTTTATCGAATACATTTTCTCTGTGAGAATCATTGTGTATTGTTTGCAGACATTTATTACATAATCAAGGCAAATCACTGCAGTATCAATACCTCAACTGTCAGAGGGACATTATCTGATAGCATTAGAGCGGCATTAAATAAACATGGACCGCGCGCCGCAAGCATGCCCGCCACGAAGAAAAATGGCGGCAGTTACTTGGCCAAATCTCGTCTGCCATTAGGCTGATGGAAATACCAATAACCTTCAGCCGGGCGTACGTAGCATTAGACGTGGTCGGGAACTGGCATACAGTTTCCAGATTTGATAATCAGCCACCACGAAGTATGTTAAAAACAGAGCATTAGGTATTTATTGTGTCTGGGAGGCAGGAATATGCCTATCTAAGAAGAAACAATCGAGTCGTTTGAAAGAGATTCGGGCGACATACCTCCATAGGTGAATTTGCAAATATATACATCTTATTAACTTCTCCTGAATTCAGTGAATTTCCCTTTCTCTGCCAGATAAACGCGAAAGAAAAGAGGTTATGCATTCATAAAGCTAGTTATGTTGGTTGATTCCTAGAATTCCTCCCAGCAATATTCCCAACCCCATACTCAGAAGAGACTACACGTATACATATTTTGAAAGGTAAAACATCGAAAATGGATGATTTAGTAGACCATGGAAGGATCAGGGTCAGCGACCCTCCCTTGAAGAAGATTTGGGATTTGGGGAATATCAGGTACTAACCAAAAGCGCATGGTTAATTGGGGCATCCTCTGTTTCGAGTCAAATGGTCTGAGTAACAGGGGGCCTGCTTAACGGGATAGATTAACCCAGAAGAAGAAATACATACTTTGCAGATCCTAAACTCTGATTTTGGCACCACCTGGTTCATTAATCTGAAAAGCTCCAAATCAGTCCCGCTGTGTAACCCCTCTACCAGGAATACGCGTGGAAGATTAGTACATAAAGATAACTATGTCATGGGATACCATTTGACTCCTATACTGCACTGCTTGCTGGATATGCAAGTTTTTGAGTTGATGAAATCAGCCAATTTTCCTATGAAAATATTCTCAGCATACCCTTGAATGTAACATTCTATGTAGAATATTGAACTCTGATGGGTAATGGGCGATTAAATCCCCACCAATTTTGCCTGAGAGAATACAAAACTTCAAATTTATAACAAGCTAGGATCGTTATTTTTCTGTAAGAAATTCCCAATTACAAACAAATGTATATGATTTTAGGAAAAGGGCACTGATCTACTTGACACTAATGTTACGTGACACAAGCTTTACTCACTTCTTCAGCGAGGCTCTACTCCTGCAGGCAAGCCGCAATGTTAGAGTGGGAGGGAGGTTAGGGTTTATGAAGGCCTATGAAAACACTTCCACGGGGTCAATTCCTTACGTCTCATCGTCAAAATAAAGCCACTTTGGTCATTAGACCTTGGCCCCGAGAGAAAATACCAAATCTGCCTACAGACGGTGCTACGTTCGCCTGAATACCGGTTGTGTGCGCAAGCGCGGGTTCCAGGACCGGATTTAGGCGTCCGACCGCACGTGTGCACGTTACGCCCGGCACTCGTTACCGGACAAACCCGGCCTGACACCCCCGCCGGGTATTGATCTGACAGGATCAACAGAACGGTGAACCAGAGAGTAGACAGGCACCAGCCCCGCTGACCCACCCCTCCTCCTTCTCTAAACTCTCACAATCCTAGCCCACCCTACCCTGACCAATCCAAACATACGTAAAAATACATAGACACTTCAGTGCATGGGTGCGCAGCCCTTGCACCCTCATTGTATGGCTGTGTCATTAGAAACTATTGTACTGAAGACATGACGTCACTTCTTGCCACAGTCACATATATGGTCTTGTATGGTCATGCATTATTGTAGAGAAGTCTTCTCTCAGTCATGTACATGGTCTCGCCCGTAGGAAGTCTTGTTCATAAGACATTATATAATTTGTTGTCGCAGGTCCATACATGGTCATGTGATTATGAATAATAATTACTCAAGTGACTATGTGATACTTGAACTTTTCATGTCTCTCTGGGATGATATCTAGATGACGACTTGTAAACTTCCTGCGTCCTGGAGACACGCTATTATGTTTATCAAATCAAAGAAATGCAGTGTACTATTGCTATCCACTTTTGCCACCTGGATTGGTCCCCTTTAGTCATATTTGAAAATGAGCATTAAAGTAACCGACCCGATCAAGGTGTCAGAATCACAGGGGGCTCCTGTGTTATTTCTAGGATATTTGTAAGGTTAGCACATTACAGTTACTATGTGTTGTTGAGATGCTGTCAAATCACTATAAATCAGTACGCAGTATATAAGGTGCACATGAAACTTCCCCGATTATGACTACGATCATTATCCCAACGGATCTTCACCATGATCATAATATAGACAGAACATGAAATTCGTTTCTCACGCTCGAAGCTGTATGGGAAAGTGAAGAATGACTGTAGAATTGCAAAATAAAATTGCAAAGGCAACCTCTCATTAATGAGTTAGCTCCTCCGAGGAGGTCAGGGAGGGTAATGTAAACACATAGGGGGTATTGCCCTCTAGAATAGGGATCAAACACCCCCGCCCCGTGTCTGCTGCAGTGCACCCCGCCCCACACCCCCCGCGGCGGTCCGGACCGTGTTTGCAGGCACTGACCACGCTCCTGCCGGCCACTAATCCAATCTGTCCCCGGTCCGGCTTCGATCTTCGGACAAACTGTGGTCAGTAGTGAGAGACCCAGTGACGTGCAACGCACGGCCGCGTGCTGCTCTAACTTATTGCCTGGATACGCTCTGAACAATAGTGCAATGCTGAGCTCTATATTCTATACTGTAGTGCAATGTTCGGCGATATTCCGCATAGCACGGCAATGCTGGGCTATATTCTCTACAGTGAAGCAATGCTGAACTATATTTTGGGCTTTTAGTAAATAAACGCGGACAAGCCCCTTCATCCCACCACACGAGACTAGTAGTCCTTAAATACTGCACAGTTCCACAATATCGCGCTATATATTTGGTACAGTACCGCAATGACGAGTCAAGATTTACTTAGCACTACAAAATCAAATCATGTTTGCATAGTGCTACAAGGTCGGGGTATATTCAGCATAGACCTACAATGCTCCCTTATGTTGAAAACAGTAGGACACATATCGTCATTACAGAAGAGAAGATGCAAACCAGGTCATCTTTACGTTTGTTCCCTGAGGTCTGCAGTATTGAACTCTCCTTAACTCCCATTGAGTAAGTGGCTGTCAAAGGTCAATTGAAAAACCACAACCTGACCTAAGTGGAACAACAATTCCGACCCTCCTTTGTGTAATTAACGTGTGTTCTATCCTGCCTCCGCCGCTCCGTGAAAAAAACGTCGTCTGCTTACACAAGATGAAGGGCCTCTTTGGCTTAGCGGGGCGACAGCATTTTGGGCAGGAATCAATGGCCGCCATATTGGGACGCTCATCGGGCGTTGTCGTCTGCCGGGATGGGACGCCAGGGTCGGGACATGTGGGCAGCGCGGGTTGCAGGGAAAATTGTGGTCGGGCAGAAGTTAATTAGACCTTTTCGACCCGCCTATAACGTTGATTGACACTCAGGAAGATGTCTTCCATAAACGATGTCACGTGTCGAGGCGTGACGTCACGTCCACTCCCATCATGCTCAGATGGGTTAGATGTAAATCCTCGATTAACCAAATAGGGAGAGCGGTAGAGGCCGGAGGGTACTATTATATGGATGAGCGGGGGAGACGCTAGACGCGGATAGACGTTTACTATACACACAGCGGGAATGTCTCCCTACTTTCCTCCCTCTCTGTGATCAACATGTCGATAGTGCTACCACCTAGCGGCGACATGGCGGGGCAGTGTTTGAAGTGGGAGCAGATTGTTTTACCGTTAGGCCGGATATGGGCGATAATTGGGGCGGCTGCGGGGATCGATGTAAAGACTGTAAGTGAGCGGGTTCGGGAGACGTATGGGTCGAGCGCAGTACGGATGGACGGATGGATTGCGTCTAATACATGGCTAACTTACTGCACCGCTCCACTTACATTGGGTCGGAGGGAAAAAAGTCAACAAAGATACTTAAACATGAACCACTCCGCAAATTAACCCTACATCCCTATATGGAAAATATTTTCTGATCAATCATTTTGATATTCATGAATATCTTATCAAAATTTATAATCAATGAGAGACAATTCAACTGAAACTTTCAAGTACTCCAATGATTATACATAATTTGACCTGGTATCTCAGTCAATTGAAACAATACTAAAATGTATACGAGGTACTGATTCATTAAATTAGATTATTCTACACATACTAAATGATTGAATTTGATGGAAAGATATATGTAGGCAAAACGGGAATAAAAGGGATATGATTCGGAAAGTTTTGAAATATTCGAAAAGGAGGAAACTGCTTAGCCTAGTTTTTCGACCGTTCGTGGCTGTTGTTTATTGTTGTTATTCTGGAAAAGGAAGAAGGCGACTTCCCAGAATCCACGTCTAACTCAGACACCACCGGAAGTGCTTGCGTCTCTCAGACCTAGTCTTAAATTACATCATGTTATAAAAAAGCAGTACTTACCGCCGGTGACGATATGGCTTGTTAATCACGTCTTATTTGTCCGTGTCCTTATTTTACATAACAGACATTAGGTGACTGCTTTTTGTTTCACACGGCGCATACAGAATTGCATGACCTTTTCTGTGGAGTGTGTGTGGGTAGGTGTGGGCGGCGGTTCGAGGCCGTGGAGGCGGACAGAGCAGTCGCCCCTACCATCGTCTCCTGTGGCTTTCCGTGAAGAGCCTAGCCTCGCTCTCCTTTTTGACGAGTTTAATTACTCTAGCAGGCTAGCCGCTTCAAGATGCCTCCCATCAGCAATCCATTCATACAAGTGGTGTGTGTGAAGAGAGCGCAGCGGAGATTGCCGATTCCGCTCTCATTGCTAAATGACAAGCGGAATGAGGTTAGATCACAAAGACTTGTCACTCTTACCTTCCCTTCATTATAAACACCCACACACTAATATCAGATACATGACCATCTTCCTGCTGTGAACCTCTTGTTGTCGTTTGCTATAATGGGAATGATAAAACCCTCACAAAACGATACGGTATGTACACTAGAGATATATCAAATATTATATGAATATAAATTCTATAATTACATGAGGTGTTAATACTATTTCAACAAATAACTGTCAATACTATAGATCTTGTGTGGTAATTGAAATCGACAGGCAGTCCAGTGTTGAGAGCAATGCTTGGAATTAGAGTTATTTACAGACAACTGCATTCTTTTCTACACCGAGCGCATTAAGTGATAAGTTTTCTTAGGGGCGTGATACTTCTCCTGCTGGGCTTCTCTGTAGTCTCGTTACTGCTCCTAATAATATGTTATCTGATTTAACAATATTGCATATTGAGACCTGGAAAAGAAGGGTATTATTTATCACTTTAACGGATTCATTGTATCCGTTAGATTGATAAGAATATTGTCAACATTTGATATTTGTTATTTCTATTCTTTATGATGATATTTAGTTTACGACTTACGATTTGCAACTGGTTACAACAGAAATGGTATTGATAATTCAAACTAATTGGTTACATGCCCCAAATATTTCCTGTCAAAGCACACCCAAGAGACAAATATGATTTGCATTAGAATTTATCCACCTATCCTAATCTATTATAGTCTTTCGGATATCCCCCTTCTTCGTCTCATTTGCTCCTGAAGTTGTTGGGCTTGTGTTTGTTTTATGAGCCCCCAGTTGTTTGATTTTGATACGATGATTGTGCCTCGGCGAAAGGACAGTGTTCAGAAATGGATCTCAATTGCTGATTGTGTTTTTTAAACCAACTCGCTGACAGTCCGATCGCTCTTTTTTCATATGGTGGTTTCAACACTGGTCCTCGGAGTGTCATCGGATGTTCCCTCCTATTGATCAAATTTTCAGAGAATGTAGGTCTAACATCATAAATAGTATTTGTATTCAGAAACAATTAAATATTCAAGATTATATATTGTATCACGTGATTAAACACTCAAATTATGGGTTTTAACGACTAAGTGCTCGTCCCCTAGCGGTGTAAAGTGCCACCAGCACCTGTCCTTTAGGGGGTACCTCGGCCGCAGGCAGCCGTCCTTAAAGGGTTAAATAACCCCCCCTTCACACACACACGGCTAATGAGGCCATCTTATTTCATTCATCAAATAGTGGTGTTTTATTCATCCATCTCTAGGTCACTCTCAGTACTACATTCCCAATAAACATATCACTAATGGTGTTAACATTCTCCAATAGAGGATTGCTATTGGGTTAACTTCTTCCATCACCAAATGGCAAATGGGGCTACATTCCTACATCAAAAGGTTGATAATGGTGCATTCTTCCTCCATTATGATGCGAATTTCCTCCATCCCCAGATTGCCCATCAGTTGATCTGCATATCTGGCCTCCACCACACAATGTTACTATATATATATATATATATATATATATATATATATATATATATATATATATATATATGTTTATACTATGCAGCATGTTATTTCTAGAATATATGGTTAGATAGAGTATAAATGATAATAATGATTTTATAAATACTATACCATATAATTATATATATATATATATATATATATATATATATATATATATATATATATATACATATATATATATATATATATATATATATATATATATATATATATGGGGGTAATTCTGATTTATTTTGCAATAGCTTGGAAAGTTGTCAGTTATTGAATAGACAGAATCATTGTGTGAATGTGGGCGCACAGAGCACATTGAGAGTTGCTCTTACAGCGTAACGTCAGGGTCACTCATTCACGACCGGACCTCACTGACCACCCAACACAAGTGCTGCCAGAGTAACTGTAGGCCACAACGACCTGTAGTTTCTGGTTGGTAAAGAACGAATTACTTTTGACAATGGTTGACAGTTTAGTCACTGAGGCTCCCTATCGAACACTTTGAGTTTTCATGGGTTGTGCCACCCAGTTAAGATTTGCTCTCTAGACGTTTAGAAAGACTGACCTTTATTTTATTCGCAGCTTCATAAAGCCAACGTAGCTTTATTTGTAGAAACGTTGCTATTTGGATAAAGTTCTCTCCTTTTTTTCTCATAGAAATACCTCATATCACAAAGAGGCTTTAAGTACCAGTAGATGAGACAGTCTGTCGTCACAGCACCGGTTGGCATCATGAAAGTGAATCGTCACGACGCTTAATATCATGCCACTATTGTAGTAAAGAACTTAATTCATCAAATCTGGACACGGGAAATGTAGAACATTAAGGCACGGATTTGGCTAAAGGGAAACAAATTATATGGTTCTTGATCGCTGAGCCAATCGAACTTCCCGCCCCCACTTGACGATATTAGGCCACGGACTTCTGGCAAGATGCCAACCTCTTTCATCAAGGGAAATCTCTTTCTGTATTATGATTTCATAAAGTCATCTGGTAAGATTGAGGGCCCTGCCCGATTTCAACTCATAATCTCATTTACCGAAGTGAATCAATCGGGCTTCCCCTTAATAATATCATAGCTTGTAATCTAAGGCTGTCCCAGAATAAAGTAGTTAGGGTGAAAAAAATCCCACTGATTTCATAGGGGTCAAAGACAGTGTAATGTCAGTGTCATTCAGTGATTTCTTAAACCTGGCAAAGGCGAAGGCTAGAATATAACCAGAAAAAAATAAACACAAAGTTTTTGATACTAATTATGTGACATTCAGTAAGTAGTGCATACAAATTGTGATGTACTGCAGGCAACTGCCAGTCAATCATCCATAAACCACAAACAGAAGTAGCTGCCAGCCGTGTGTTGACTACTTGGACCAATTGCATTATATGCACTCTCTGCAGGCACTGTTACCCAAAATCGTAATCATACATGTACGATAATACTCTTAGCTTGACTCAGTCGATATTGAATTTCTCTTTAAATCCGGGAAACGCAGAATGTATTGTATGGGTTGCCTCTTTATATACCAGAGTGCCGTTTAGTAAAATAAGAAAAGAAGAGTGACCATTGGTCCACGATCGGGAGACGATTTGGTGAAGTAGGAAACCGGGAACTATCATAGGTCACTGTCGTTCTTACATGGATTCTTTGGTGGGGAATGAAATCTTGACCTCTCTACAATAAATCGATATGAGAGCCAGCACGGGATTTCCTGGGCTTGGTGTCTGTGTTGGATGACTGGTGGGGCTGTTTCTTGTACTCCGAAGGTCCCGGGCTCAAACCCTAATTCATGATTCATGATAATCAACTAAAATATTCAGCATGTATTTTTTAGAATTCAATTTTCTTTATTGGTTTCTAGTTGTTGTTCCATAGGATGCATCTCTAGATGAGTATTGATTATTTAAGGTGTTATTCGACTGCTAGTCTCTTTCACCATTAAGAGAATGACTTATTTATCAACACTTTGGACAATTTGAAATCGATCCGTTCGTTAGAGACTCCTCACAAACGATAGTTTTTTATTTTGAGATTCACACTAAGACTAAGTTTCATAACCTGTAAGTACGATTGTACTGTTTACACAGTGAGAAAATCCTGAAGTTCTATATCAATGTTTTGTATAAGTTTTATCGTAGGGAGATTCTATATCAGTGGGGCTGTGTATTGATGATGGTCTATACTAATAAGGGAGTATATCAGTAATGTTCTTATATCAACTAGGTTCTATAGTATGATTCTATATGAATATGGCTCTATAAAATTGAGAATCTATATTAGTAAGGTTCTATAGAAGTGTAATTCCATATAGAAATAAACTGTATTAGTTGAGTTCCTGACTATTGGAAGATTTTATATCATTCACGATCGGTTAAGTTCAATATCATTGACGTTCTATGAGGCTCTACGACGGTACGGTTGCTTGATACTTTGTTCCCTTTAAGACACAAACTATGTGTGCTGCTTTTTAATGCTAATTGGCCTTGCGTGCTTTTTTCCTGAAGTTAATGCCTATGGTGCCTGGTGATTCAACAGGGCTAAAATAGGGAAACGTGCCTCGATCACTCACAGGCCCCACACAATAATCACACGTACACTTAAACAGAAGGTAGCAGTCCATGTCCTGCCTAACCCACTTACCCGACGGGCCCTTCCGACGTCCCGCGAATCAAGGAGTCAATGTAGGCCTGTGTAATTACATCCAGGCCGTCTCTCTAACAAACCTGCTGTGCCCCAAATCTCATTTAGCGCAACAAAAGGCGTGTCGTCGTTCAGGGGTAACTGCCGTCGCGGGTACGGTAGGGGCATCAAGGGGGTATAAAGGGGGAGGGCACAATGCGGGCTCTGGGTGTGTTAGTTCTGTACAGGACAACCATAGCGTGGTCTTAATCAGGGGAACAGACAGCACCATGCCCTACCCGCTCCCACATTGGGCATGCAACGGATACCGCTATGCCCACCCACATTGTGGTCACCATTAACATTTTTTGTTTGGTATGAAGGCTATTGGGAAGTGGGATGATGAAGTTGTAGTGTTTGTTAGTATGTGTATTCTACCACTATTGCTCATATTGATATATGGAATAGCTGTATATATCTTGAATATAAAACATTTCGAGGATACATACATCCAAGACACCGAGTCAGAAATGTGACCAATCACACCTGTAAAACACTGAGATTGTAATGGGAGCTGATAAATATAAATATCTTATAAAGTGGCACAGGAGTTATTTGTTGGGTGTGTGTGTGTGTGGGGGGGGGGGGGGGGGCGGGGGGGGAGGGGGTGTTTGGTGGTGGGACGGAGGTAGACTATGGTGCTTTGAAGGCGCTATAATGGTTGCACTGCGTGAGGGTAGATGTGATGGGACAATTGGCTTGATGCCTGCATGGGTAGGTGGTGGCGCAAAGCTTTCGCTTCTGGCGGCGGGTTGATGATGGGGAGATGGTAGTGTGATGGGAGATTGTAGTACTAACAGTAGGTTGTGTGGGTGGAGAATTATGTCATTGGGATGTTCGGTCCTGACACTACATTGTTTGAGCAATATATTGGTTATATAGTTTTAGTTGTTGTGGTGGTGTGTTATGTTGGTAGAAAGGAGGGTTGGTTTGCTAGGTTTGGTGGGTTGTGTGCGTAGATGGAAGAGTGGTTGGTAGTTTTGGTAATGACCGTTGGATGTTTGGATAGATAGTAATGTGGGTCTGATAGCTTTGATGGGATTAGTAGGTCCATGGTAGCGTGTGTTAGATAAATGTAGTATGTTATGTGGGCAGATGGTATCGTGGGTTTGGTAACTGTTGAAGGTTGTGTGGGCAGTTGGTAGTGTGTGTTCTGTAGCTGTAATGGGTGGGGTGCTTGGTAGCTGTAATAGGTTGTGTGGGTAGATGGTATTATTGTGTGTTTGGTAGCTGTAGTATAGTGTGTGGGTAGATGGTAGTATGGGTTTCGTAGTGGTGGCGGATCGTGTGGGTAGATGTTGCTGTGCTTGGCAGGTTTGGTACTGGCCGAGAAGCACAGCAGTCTGGAGACGGATTTGCGTGTCCGGTGGCCACCAGGCGACTCTACATCTGTCAGAGAAGTATGTTGAGAAACCTGTAATCTGTCTTGTGGCTGGCGTTGCCGATACGATAACCGCCGACAGCGTTATTGGCTGACCAGCGGCCGTCCTGCCCCTCAGGGGCGGGTGGGGGAGGTCGCTCACCCTCTCCCCATCCACCCCTCAGCCACCTTGACCACTCAGTCGCCTTTCAGATAAGCAGACCTCGTGATCCTCGCTCACTGACTCTCTTTTCTTTACTTACAGAAAACGGTCATCGACAAACCGGGCCAATGGAGCGCCGTTCTACGCACGTGCGGGTCGCCATGCAATGAGACGCGCGTGGGGTCGACGCTGACCACGTGCTGCACGACGGACCTGTGTAATGCCGCCCCCGCTCGTCGCCATGCCCCCACGCAGCGCCGTCTGGTGTACACGCTGCTTCTCCTCGTGCTTGCCTTCTACAGCCTCGATGTGAGGTGACCATAATGACGTCAGAGACGCAGCCTCCATGTGAGGCGACCGTGATGATGACGTCAGAGACGCTTAGAAGCGATTGGGTCTAGCTGGAGATGGACCCCCTGTTTGACCTCTACGGAAACCCTCCGTGTGACCTCCAGTTCACCATGTGGAAAGCGAAGCTCGCAGGCCCGGAGGGAATGGGGAGAGAGGGGGTTTACATTACTTGTGGTCGTTTATATTGGTCCGTGGCTGCACTTCCGGTCGGAGAAAGCAGTGCCCGGACGAGGCGGCGGAAACGAGGCTAAAGGACGCGGTGAGGAACGCTGAGTGATGGCGTCTTCACATCTCGCGAGATCTTGTGGGATCTCGTGTCTCGCGGGATCTCGTGTCACGCGGTACTTGACAGCAGGTTTTGGTGCGTCGCCCAGCGAGTGGCGCAATGCCGCGGCACGCTGTAAATAGGTGTTAAGTTGTATAGATACACGTGTGCGCCTCGCTCTGCGTATATCAGCGCGCAGACTCAGTGCGCAGACTCAGTGCGCAGGTTCTGCTCCCCTATGTGATTGATGGTCGTGTACATGTGACTCTGCACTAATTTATAAAGTAGTTCCTTCCTAGTTTCTGCCTTCGCGCCTGTTGAATAAAAATTTGGGAAACTCTTTTTAAGCCTCGCGTGCAATGACTATTCTTGTGCTTTTATTATATTTCTGTGCTTTGAAATACAGGTTATCACATCATTTATCACAACAGCTTCAATTCAAGGAGACATTCTACAGATAGTGATAGCAATGATAGAATACCCATGTACATTATGTATATGGTTTTATCTCCTCAGATACTACCAACGAGGCATCTTGCCTAAGACATATCCTGCCTAAGCCATGATGAGAAAATACATGTTTTGGTATTAGTTTTCAACTTAGATTACACGCTCAAGAATGGTTCTTAGAAGACGATCTGTGTTATCAATGAACCTGGGTGTAAATAAGGTTGTGTACGTGATCTCCAGACGATATTTGTCATACCGCCATGGAAGCATTCGTTCTGACCTTTAGTGAGTGGGACCTATTGTCCTAGCATTTAATTCGCTCATTTACTAAAGGACAAGCCAAGTAGTCGATCATTGTTGAGTATGTAGATGCAATCTCCTCTCAACTTCCCACCTCCATCTTTTATTAATGTTCTCTATTTAGTAATCAAAACATTAACCATCATGTTTATTTCCCCTTATAATCTTATCTGATTTGATTTCCAATGGAAAACAACAAAACAAAATATTGTTGATATACTTTTATTCCATTAAGATTAATTGTATTCAGGAAATGGATGTTTTAGTATGATTAGCTATAAGCATAATTAGTAGAAACCAAACGAGAGTTAGCCTTGTCAATGTTTATGCCACGATGGGCAGGTTGTGTATTACTACACGAGGCGTTAGCCGAGTTTAGTGAGTAGCAGACCTGACCAGAGTGGTATGAACATTGACAAGGCTAACTCGAGTTCAGTTTCGTATTTATCCTACCCCATCTCACCGATTTACAGAGAATATTTGTAATTATCCATGTTAGTAGTTATCAATGCTGCCGGATCTACTTTCGTTATCTCGTCCCTGATTGGTCCGTTTTTTTATTCACCTTGGTGCATAAATAACACTTTATCCAACGCTCCGTCAAATACATTGAGTCAATGTTAAACCTATGGCGTTTTTTATTAGGGGTAGGATAATGAAATATACCCAACAATTGTCCGTATAATCGCAGAGAGCTGATTGACTATGGAGAGTAAACAATAGGCTTTGTAATGGACTATCCAACGAGGGAATATTGGTCAAGAGTACAACAGAACATTCACTGAGGGAATAGCTGAATATAAGGCCTCATGCACACGGCAGAAACTTATTGCAAATCAAACATCTCGAGGTTTTAAAAGCTAAACTTGAGTAGTTCCAATCGAGTTGCACATAGATCTCGTATAGGTCGATGGTTGCAACTGTGTGTAATTGTGGGCTATATGATGGATGCGTTGCACCTCAGATAATTTACATCTATGTGCATGGATTCACTAGATGGCATGGCAGTAGATTCTGTCAATTTTATGTACTTCTTGGGGAGGGTATGACCTGTAAAGTTGGTTTTCCAAATCAACAGTTTCAATTATTGTTAATCTCATTCAGGCTATGATTGGCTGATCTTTTTGTCACTTCAGTTATCCTGATTTTGGTAATCGGTAATCTTGGCAGTTGGCTCGGACCTCACCTTTATGCAGGTGTGTGACGTTGACATTAATGTAAGTCTAGTTTCTTCCAGCTGAGGAAAGGTTATAGGCAAGTATTGGAGCCTATGACAAAGAAAAAGTAAATAGTATTGACTATACCTGAGTATAGCTGAGTAAAATCCATGGTGACACCTTCAG
Source organism: Alentia gelatinosa (assembly GCA_950022655.1). Lineage (NCBI taxonomy): Eukaryota > Metazoa > Annelida > Polychaeta > Phyllodocida > Polynoidae > Alentia > Alentia gelatinosa. The sequence goes on along the minus strand of OX465579.1, from coordinate 52,130,600 downwards.
GCTAATTACAGTCACTTCTCTCCTTCATAGAGAAATCCCCAAATAAGCATACCCATCCTATGTAGATAAAGCTACCAGAGATATACATTCATATAATTATGTAGATTTCCGTTTCTAAAAGGCATAAGATAACCTACCATTTACGTAAAATTATATATTTCTCTGTAGATATATTTACATAGATTCATGTAGTATAAAGATGTAAATTAATCCACGGAAATTTATATAAACCTACATAAATTTATGCAAACGTTCCTTTCCCTGCATGCAGATAGCGAAGGGATAGCTTTTTTGCAATACGCTGGTTAAGTCCATATCTGACCCTCTAACCTTTAGCCAATGTATATTACGAGTGCAAGAGTATATGTGTGTAAGCACGCTCTAAAAACAACCAAAACAAACTAGAACCCAACATAATAAACAAGTGATTTAAAGGGGAAAAAGGTAATATATTATAGGCCATAGGTTTAGGAGAAGTACTTCAACACATCATATATCAATTGGACTTGTTGATTGAGAATTTTTTCTTTCAGTCATATACTGAAATACATAAGTTGTGTAAACTTCTACACATTATATGTTTTCCTCGGTAGCAAACCTTTATGAAACAGCAGCATCCATGGGATGGGTAGGAAATTACCAATGCCATCAAGCTCCTTGACCATAGCTTCAAATCATAACATTGGATATCTGAAGGGTATGATCCCAGATCCACATGAAGGGTCTTCCTATCAAGATGTTCTATATCTTTTGAATGATTTAACTTTGTATAAATCAACACTCTTCAGGCATATCGCATTATCAAGCTGGTTCAAAGATCCAAGGCAGGGAGGACAAAGATTCTTATCGAATACTCTGATAGAGGCACTGGCCATTGCATTAAACTTTAAGCTTTGAAAAGTCCTATCTGCATTATCAAGATGTTTGACCTTGAGCTATACAAAGGGGCAGAGTCTGTTCCAGAGAAACGCTGATTTAATCCAGAAGACACGGTCATGGCAAACAGAAATCTCTGCCTTCAATATATAGAGGGACCTTGGGGGCTATCTGCATTTTTGAAAATTTGACCAACTACACCTACCCTCCATCATTAATGCAATAGAAGGGCCATACATACAATTAAGAAATTTTGGACCCTAAGTTTCCTCAATGTAATATTTTATGGATAGCCCTTTTGTATTATGGAAGTTGTATCTTTAAATGTCAGCTAAAAGAGCAAAGAGTCTGTCCAGCTTCCTGACCATTCACTAGGGTGCTAGTAAGCACCCATGGTAGAAAGACTCTGCGCAATAATGTAAAAAGTGATATATACTGACAATCATGGATGTTTAGAAACCAAGAAGGTTTTACACTATTCATACCGTCTTCATTGTTAGTGGTAATTACAGGAATGGTTAAGATTATTCATGAATAATCTGAAAAGTCACCCCACCCTCTCTCCCTAAGTTGTGCCTTTTGTTTAGTATTTTTTAGTTTTGTTTGCTCTTGTTTTTTGGAGGGAGGGGGCAGGGGCGGGGGGCGGGGGCTAAGGTATTCTTTTATATCTATGAACAAACTCTCTGTAGTTACATACCGCTGTTGGGGGTGAATGGACTTACGTTTTCTTACTGAGGTTGACGTTTTCTTACCTAGGTTGAAGTGTCCTTACCTCGGTTGACACATGACCCAAAGCTACGATTGGTAAATTTTAAAATGGCGGACAGTACCTTTCCAAATGTTACAAGCTCTTTTAAAAACGCCCTGTAATGCCAAAGAGCATTTAACGACTAAGTATGATGGTATTTGGCGTTCCAGATTAAAATAAAATCATTTAGCTTAAATATGTGAAACTACTCAATAACAGCAGAATGACTCACTGAGGTATGGAGCCCTGGATACACACACACAGACTGGAACTTATCGTCACTACGGCAATGCGGCCTATTTACTTGCCAAGTCGATATTTCTTTCACACACGTTTGTCTAATGCCAGAGCATACACAGTGGGAAAAACCTGAATTTACATATGTATACGTCCGGCACATATAGCTATGATTTGGCATATATAAGTTAGTCCTAATTTCCGTCGTGTACATGCTTCATCTTTAGGTGTATATAAGTGTCCATGTTACAGTCATTTTATGTCATATATGTGCCTGAGTCTGTTGTATTTAAGCCACTATGAAATAATTCTGATCTCTGCACCTAGGGGACACCACTGTTGTTTTTATTTCATTTGCCATTTACCATCCAAGTCTGCGGTATATGGAAAATACAATATTATATTGTCAATGTCTATTATAAAAAAATCTAGAACCCCATTGAGTATATTTTGATTAATTACATACATAAACCCAGCATTCTTTTTTTTTATTCCCGTATTTTAATAGATTTTACTTTCAAAACACCACTCTTCTGTTGGGTTCTGGATATCCCCCCTTATAAGGCTTTCATGGGCAAGGGCTTCAGAATTAGTGCAGGTACACCCTACCACCCAAACAGCCACCAAAGCCACTGCCACCACCAGCACCTCTACTACCACCGCTGCTATCACACCCGCCGCTTTCACACTCGCCGCCGGGGAATTTTTTTTGGGGGTACTCTACCAAGTGGTGAGTGGTCAGAAATTGAAGGCGGGGGGGGGGGGGGGGGAGACAGGGTGGCATGGGGTAGGGCGGTCGGGTGGCAAACATTCTTTTATTTTTCATCAGTATACTTAGATGCAAAATACGCCGAACACATGATTTATATACGACCAATGTATACATGTTGCGCATGGGATATTTCTTTCATACATATATGCTTGGCGGCAAATACAGCCATTACGCTTCTGTATACATGGAAAAAATTATTGTATAAGCAACATATGCTTTCGCGCAATATGGACGTATACATATAAAAACAATCCAATGTACATCGGATACATGCATTTATGCAGTGATGTATATATGAAATAAGTGCGCAGTGATAACTCAGAGGAAAAAACTAGAGTGCAAATACCTGGATGATGTCGTATTTCCCGTATTAGTTGTGGACTGCAAAATGCAAACATACTTATACCAAAGCAGCTAAAATCTCGCCGTGAAGTTGTCGCATAGCAACATGCATAGCAACACTCGTATTCCCTGTGAAACCGGCGCGAAACCGGCGGGACAAAATCATTTGTGTGAAATATTGTAGTTGGACTAAAAAGATTTCATTTAGATATCTTCTGACCAGAACCTAAGGACTAAGGATGAATGTATGAAAGTGTGTAAAACAGAATCGTGTAATTTGTAAGCATCTCTATGTATTCATGTGTCATCAAGTTAGACTAGTAGTGTTTCAGAATTGTAGAAAGTGTAGAATTGGTGACAGTATATATAGTATTTCCTCTTGGATAAGCAGAACATCAAAAACTATAACCGGATAGGCATCAATTGCTGGATATCCACAACCACTGGATAATGCATAGGTCAGCATGGGGGACGCGCATTGCACAGACAATGACATGGGAGCAGCATGTATAGAGAAAGCCAATGAGGCACTGACACGTTTCGTGGCTCGATCAACTTGAACTGACATAGTGTAAGGTGATTGGACGATGGTGAGAAACAAAGAAGGGTGAAATGGAATAAAAGGCGATATTGTAGAGGGTTAGAGAGAGACCTCAGACGGGAAGCCTCAGATGAAGAACAGAGAACGGAGGGCTGTGAGCAAAGACTTGGAGAGGAGGTGTGATAATGCACCAGCAGTCCAGAATACATATATAGAACTGCATCGAGAATCGTCTTAATAGACAATACTCCACGAGTTTGGCTGGGACGCAATCGTCATCTAGGCGAAGCCGAGTGACGATTATGGCGTGGAGTATTGTCTATTTATACGATTCGAGTGCGGTTCTGGATTTATCTTACCCCTTTGTATCGTTTAAATAACATCACAACTCCAGAATAATCGGAATATACTTAGCAAATCCACTACGTCACGGCCGTGGCGTAGTATTGTAACTTTACCAGGGTGATCGTTGAGTATATTTTTCTAATGTTATTCCTATGGCTAAACTTGTACGAGGGGTGAGATAAAGTCAAGATTCCTGTAGCAACATATTGGCAGGGGACAAACTTGATATATGATGCTGTCCATGCAGCAGGGCAGTAGTGACTGTAATCAACTCCCTCATTTAACGCTTCTTTAAGTAGCACAATCCTGTAAGTACCACCCCTTTATTACCCACCGATTACGGAGTCTCCATATGAAATGTATAGGGCACCAGGAATTAGCTACCCAGAGATTCTGGCATGTCAGAATCTCCTCTAGGAGATTCCGGAAAAATAGTCCTGTCCATAATGAGGTTGAATCAACATGTACTTCGAAATAAGCTTCTTGAATGTTCATTCAATACTAATTATTTAGAATCAATCATAATAATCTCAATAGTCGTAGTTGACGACGTAATATCCTCGCTAATCGCTCGGATATTACTACGCGTCAACTACTCGGAGATTACGGCCACTCGTACACAAAACCAGTCATTATTGTGTATATCTCACCCGAGAACACTACATGCACACCTGACTACTGTTTGTGTTTTGGCACTTTGCGCAGAATGATTATATCATTTTAATCATGTCATTTGTCCATCGGCTGATTGACTTATCGTTTGTGTTTGAAATCATGTTAAGACATTTGTTGTCCATTTTACAAAACTTAAGTCCTGGGGGATATGACCCTGTTTGAATCCCTCAATTGATCTCACGTTCATAATTGCTCCGAAACTTTGTTAAAAGTCGTGTTAATTAAATGATAGTGCAGTTGGTTAATTGAGGTATAGTTAAACCTCGAGGAGGGGCTCTCGTAGATGTTTTAATATATGCATTGGAGTTGTTAAATAAGGTTGGACATATGGCTTCGGGCTCGATCGGGGGTAATAAAATCTATATTTTCATCGATATTTGGAACTATTCTATAAGAATAGGGAAACCAAGCCCCGGAGAAAAACACACCTATGATGGATGTGGGCGTGAAATACAAATACGCGGGAGTAGCCACTGAAAGCTGTCCGTTATTTCCCCTTCAATCTCGATTCCAAACGAAATGTGGAACGTTACTCTTTGAGAAGATTTTGAGCAAAGGCGACAGCTTAATACTTTTCAGCATGAGTTTTCAGAACGGGACTCTGTAATATTTGTGCGTCTAAATAGGCAAGATGCATTGTAAATTGTTCTTACAACTTGCCCTGAATTGATTTCTACTCATAGAAACTGGTCATTTTTAGAGATTCGTTCTTATTCAAGAGCAATAATCTCTCTTCTGTATAAAAGCACAGTAGAGTGGTACCGGAGGTGTCGTAGCATATTTCACTGCAGAAGGCATTCAGCCGTTATTACCTACCTCACCTATTAGTACATTCAGCCTTCGAAACTCTGAAACAGGCCTATTCTAAACGGAAGTACTTGGTCAGGAAAAAGCTGTGTTAGACAGATATTAAGAGGTTTCAGAAATCCATGCAGTCAGACTTTATCTGAGGCATTATGCTGTATTAAAATATCAAAAAGGGTTTATATGAAAGATTCCTTGATACATAAGTGTTAATCCTTGGTATTCAAATAATATGATAAATTTTATACATATCGATATCTATGAGGCATTAACACGTTTTTATGGCATGGCAAGAGACATATAAGTGTGATTTAAGGTATCATCCTGAATTTGTGTGAGAAACACATAAAAGAATCTGCAAAGGTCAAGGTGTACTTGCTTCAATTGCATGGATGGAGGGATGGTCATTCTCGAACTGATCAGTATGGGATAGAAATGACTTTGTGCAGTGCATGGAATAGCAAATGTCTGAAACGTATGTTGGTATGGAGGGGGCTGCTCTTATGGATAATAGTATTAGAAGGAGGCGTCTGACCTGCAACAGTTTGCAATGAAGGAAGTCTGGGGCTTGCATTTTTGTTCAGGTTTCAGGGATCTTTGGCGTGTAAGTCTCTGCTGAAAAATAGAAAGATTTTACCTTTAGGACCATGCTGGACAGAGACGTCATATGTATGTGTTAATTCTGTAGGATGCTACTGGAATGAGATATGATGCAATTAATACTGATGACCATGTTAGATGAGAACTATTAATGAACTATGGGACCCTGGCGGACAGGGAGGTGATATATTCGACGTGTGGGACCATGCCGGACAGGGACAGATTGTATGTTGGACCCCTACGCCTGTACTGGAGGTAAAATCCTGAAGACGCCGGATCAAGCTATACAGAGGGAGTATGGAGTGGTTCGTGGATTTATTTGTATAGTGTGGAAGCTGTGAGCTGAATTCTGACTGTAGCGCATTATATAAAAGCCGGCCATTCAAGTCCCGGTGATTGACTTGACACCCGAGTTATTGAACGTATTAAAAGCGGAGTTCGCAGGCGCTGAGAGATGCATGCAGCTGTGACCTCAACAGCTCGCACTGACTAATTCCCCAAACACAGGAGGCGCCGACTGCTCGGGGCGATGGATGAGGTTTTTTCACTGTACTCCAGTACAAAGCGTGTTAGATGGATTAAGTTATGTGAGATTTAATTCCCGCGCTCGGGTCTGGTTGCTGCAGACCGTGTTGACCGGGTTTTAGCTCGGCTGTTGATCTACTACTCCTGAGAAGGAAAACGCAATAGGAAAAGCGCGCCCCATGATGGATGGGATCTTTTAGTTCGGGTTTTTGCCGAGGATTGATGGGCTACCTGCTGAGACGGTGGTCGAGCGGCTCATTGTGACCGGCCTGGAGCTGCCGGCCCGCACTACGCTTATTGCTCGCCCGTCACTGCGGAGCTGCTCAGACCCCCACCTCTTATTGCTCAGCCGTCAGTGCGGAGCTACCACGAGCCCCACAGCCCCGTGCAGGAAACAGGGCAGGCTGAAACCAGACCAGTTGATTGCCGAGTTATTGTTCAAGGAAACCACGCGCCACACGCGAGTCTCCCGTGACTTGACGAGAAGCACTCTCCAAGCAGAGGCTCTGTCCTTCTTACAGCGACTCTGCCAACAGATGCTTTTTAAAGCGCTTATGCTTTAATATCCACTGACTCAAGAAAGTCCACTTCTTAAAGAAGTCGCAACGGAGAGAAGCCAATTTTCTAACGATAATTTTATTCTAACGAGAATGTGTTTACAAAGTTCGGATTATTACTTTATAGCATGTATTGGTATAACAGCTTTGGTGCAAACATTGCCTTTTCAAGGCGTGATTTCTCCCGGATATCATAGCATGATACATACATTTTCCCTGTGGGTACTGCATCATGATGCCTCCGAGCATATCCAAGCAGGTACTACAGCATGACGCCCCCAGCAATTGCTAACGCTACTATCAGTCAAACAACTCAAATAAACTGGATGGGGAAATGGGGAATGGATCGTTTGGAATAAAACGTTTCTATGAATCAATGGTGACAACTATTGGGCATTTGTCCCAGCTTTACCAGCGGCATTGCAAACCATTAGCAAGTAATTCATTCGAAATCGCCACAAATATCTCCTTCGTGTTTGCGTATCCCTATCAAGGTTGGAGATATCAATAATGAATAGGCGTCAAATCCATTATTAGCCATATTTGCATATTCGATGACCAGTTCTAGAGTACCATTTGATGTAGGCCTATTCATCATAATTGTATCAGAATAAATCAACTACTTTTTGAAAAATATATTAAACCTAATATAAAGGGGATATCAATAATGAATAGGGGTTAAATCCATTATTGGCCATATTTGCATATTCGAAGACCAGGGCCTTGTTTTTTAGTCAAGATTATCTTAGGCTGAGACCGTCTTAAGACAAAAGTGTGCAATAGACAAGATATCTTAGAGGATCTTAGAAATATCTTTGTCTGAGACAGCTTAGGGGTGTTAGAGGTGTATTTTAGTCAAGATTTTCTTAAGATATCATAGGGTATCTTAGCTCAAATTGGCTCCAAAACGGTCTCAGCCCAAGACAAGGTAGGAGGTGTCGTAGAGGTGTCTTAGAGGTGTCTTAGAGCCAAGTGACTGGGAAGTTCTGGTATGTGAGTGAGAACTGGTGAGTACTATTGGGTGAGGTCTGTTGAGTGAGGACTATTGAGCGAGGACTGTTGAGTGCAGACTGGTGAGTGAGGACTGGTGACAGAGGATTGATGAGTGAGGACTGTCCAGTGCAGACTGGTAAGTGAGGACCTGTAAGTGAGGACTGTTGAATAGACTGGTGAATGAGGACTGTTGAGTGATGGCTGTTGAGTGATTACTGGTGAGTGAGTACTGGTGAGTGAGTACTGGCGAGTGAGTACTGTTGACGGAGGACTGTTGAGCAAGTACTGTTGAGTTAAAACAAGTGGAGACTGGTGAGTGTGTACTGGTAAGTGAAGACTGTTGAATGTGATCTGGTGAGTAAGTACTGTTGAGTGAGGACTGGTGAATGTGGACTGGTGAATGAGTACTGGCATGAAATGACCTGAACTCTGCTTGGAGAATGTGAAGTTACCCGGATTCACTTTTTACATCACCAATCGTATATGTACTGATTGTTTATATGATTAAACGGAACGAAATATCGTGTTCGGAGAGTGAGGTTAACATTTTCCAGTTACCATGGCGCCTTGGTTCGTAGTGTCTCAATTCGCGTGTTGCAATGCGTCTGACACGCGCAACGCAACGAGTTATCACATGGATTGACCAAATATCGAGGCAACTAACATGTAGCTTTAACATGATACCGTTTAAATGGCGTACATATGCGATATTGAACGATAACATCACTCACCTTGCTGACTTGACAGTGCGGCCGCCAATGACGTCATCGTCGGGATTTCCCAGAGCGTAGGGAAACCCCGCTAATGCCATCACACGAATACGGTCGCCTTTGTTGATGCCCGCTCGGTGAGGGTCGGTGTTGATATCGATCGAATACGCAGATTTAAGCAATTTACACGGTTTTTCGTACATGCTACACGTTATACACCTCAATATTTGGTATATCCACGTGATAACTCGTTGTGTTAGGCGTGTGACACGCATCGGAACACGCGAAGTGAAGGGCGTCTGCCATTTGCAATTTTTCTGCCAAGATTCAGATTGCATTATTTTGCAAAGCGTGCAATATGTCGGTCAAAGCGCGCAATATGTCAGTCAAAGCGTGCAATATGTCAATAAAAAGAGGTAATATGTAAATCAGTACAAAGCTACACGGCGTATCGTGCAATATGTAAGGACTTACTGTACCCCTAAGAACAGTAAGTATTTACACTGAGTTAGTGCATAGGTATATAATAATACAGACAAACAGTCCTCGAGATAGGATGCTCAACTATGTCATAATGTATACAAAAGTTTTTGTAATTCTTTTCGTTGTGCCAGAGCAGTTGCATTCTTCTCCAGACGTTGGAACTTCATTTTTTAGACGATTGCATAATTTCAATCATCTAGCAAAACTGTGGGAAAAACTCTATTAACCCAAAAGCTAATATTGGAAAATATGAAGAATTCTTACTAACATGCAGGTGGTATATATGTGATATAATGTCCAGTGTAAGTTTTGTAGCTGCTCCTGTTTGTCATGTATAAGTACTGTTTTGTTACTGTAAGTGGCTAATTAGAACCCCATAAGGGAATTGCGTAGCATTTCCAGAAAATCAAGTGTTTAATAATACTCTGGAATGAAAGAAAAATGTTAATATATATGGTATAATAGCTTTAAAAAAATTAAAAAGGAGCGAGAAGAAACTGACCATGGTATACATATGTGTAACATGGACCTGTGAGAATAAGCTGATGTAAATCTGGAAAGGAACAAATATAAGGTGTGCATGTATGGAAACGACAAATACAAATCTTTAAAAAGAATTTAAAAAAATTAAAAAGAAACTGACACTATAACTGTGAGTTCAGGTCACAGTTTGTTAGTCATGGTAATCTTCTCTTCATATCGTACTAAAGTAGTTCTTAGTTTGTGGGAGAGATGGAGTAGCCTGCTCAGGTTGTGCTTGGAGAGTGTGAGTGCGGTATGGAGTAGGGTGTGGGGTGATGTCCAAGAAGCCCCCCTCTTTTCCTTCCCCCCGTAACAACGTTCAGCGTCCCTTTTAGACCGCCTTTCAAGAGACACATCCGGAGACTAGACGAATGGGTTTTGTTCTTTGTCCGTGGCCGACGACAACATTGTTGGTGGCTAAAACAAGGTGGTTATACTGCGGCTACTGACTGCCGATTTGAGAAGACAAGTTACTGAACTAATAAACTTCGTGAGCAGCTTGACCTGCGTGTTCAGAGTCACTGCAGCACCTCATTTAGACCGAGCGGGAGCTTGGACAGTCTGACTGCAAAGGAAAGGGCCCCAAGACTATAACTGACGGATAGAGAAAGTAAATGATCCTGACATGCGATGTACACAGGCATATTACTGAGTGTTTACTTATTCCCACATACCACATGCCAGCAAACCGTTGCAGGTAGATAGACCTAACCCCATCATCACCGAAACAAATATCAAAACCCTTCTTTTTTTTAAATCTAGCCTGAGGTTACATAAGGAGCTGGGAGAAGTCACGCCGCTATACCAAATCCGATGAAGAGAGGATAGAAATGTTGACTATAACTTCTATGCTGACGTAAAGAGCGAGTGTGATTAACACTGATTTAAAGTGTTTTCATGGTATGCTATTGGACAGGTCCCAGCTGGAGATAAAAACATTAGTTTCAGATTAAGATCTGAATTGTTCTATGGTGTCTGTGAGGTGTTTTCTGTGTTTTCTGTGTCTAGATGCCGTCTAGATGGTGTGTCCAGTTTCATAAGAACTAGACATTAGACTTTGTTTTGTCCGTTCTTGTTGCACTGTTGGTGCCGCTTTTCATATCTGTCTAACGCTTTTGTCATGAAACTACTGAAACAGGTCCATGATGTGTAGATTTGTCTAATTCTTATGTTTGGGGTCTGTCTTTTCCTAGGGGCAGCTACTTCTGTTGTCACGAAACTAGACAACCCCAATGTCTGTATGGTGTCACAGACATGTCACGAAACTAGTGAAACAGGTCCCAGATGTGTGCTGCCTGTGCTGGTTTGGGTTTTATGTTTGTTATGTTGTAACCACCTGAAGTAGGGCGGGGTCCACTGGTAATTAAGTGGGAGTGGCCGAGCAGTCCTGACAAGCTCACTCATGGTCGTGATTGGCAGGTGTCTAATGAGAGGTCATGGGATCTTGTCCAATGAGATGGTACCGTAAGGGTCCATTTTAGGACCCTTTCTGTTCTTAGTCTTCATAAATGACTTGACAAATGTACTGAACTTCTTCAAATCATGCCTATAAATACGATGACTACGTATTCACCTTAATGCAAATTTGGATTATGTCACTCATCTTAACAAGTTGTATAAAACCATTTCGCATAGGTTATACCAACTCACCAAAATGCGACCATACATAACAAATACTGCTGCCCTTTGTATTAATAAAAGTTGTATTGTACCGTACATGGACTAATGGGATGTACTGTTTATGAACTCGGCCAAACGTTGCACCGAAAAATTGCAAATCTTCCAAAATAAGTGATTAGAACCTGATTAGAACTAGGAAGATAAAAAAAGGATAGCCGCTGAAAATATGCTATTCATTTTGGATGCTATCTTCCCACTTAGTTTTGCCTGAAATGACTACTCCGCAACCATAACTCATGGCGTATTATCAGCGGCTATGTATCTCCATGCAGTATACATGTACTGTGTGTGGTATATGTTGAATGTGCTGTCAGTGCTGTGTGTATTATATGTATGTGCTGAGTGTTGACCGTTCTTTTTCTCCATAATCCCAAAGCGCTGCTCACCACTTTTACTGTCACAGGAGACTGTGAGTTGACCCTCACCATCCCTGCCTCAGCAGCTCGTCCTCGAGTCGTTGGTCTGATATACGAGCTTCATGCTTCACTGACCGCCATGTCCTTCTGGCTTCTGCTGACCGGATGGAACCAACCCCTTCCCCCCGTTCCCTTCTCCCCATCTTCTGCCTTACCATTCCGTCCCCTCCTTGTAGTGACTGCCGCCGTCCCTCTGTTATCATCCAGGCAACCCCTTCAGACAGACAGAGCCATATCCACATTCTTACCCGCTGCATGCCACAATCACCTGTATTTCTACGGCCATGTTCATTGTTGTCATACCCAGAATCAATTTCCAACTATATCTGTCACCTGGCAGACTTAGATCGGGATAGATACTGAATAACAATACCAACTGTTTTGCCGCTGAACCTAACCCAAACCTGCTTTTATTCTTACATCTACATCTCGCACTGTCTGCTACTACCTCACACACGCCTATTGCCACACTCAGGACTATTTCAATTCCCACACCCAGGCTAACAAAACACCCACTGTTAAGATTATATCCGCATTCACACCTCTATAACATCTCGAACTAATGTCAACTCCAACTGTTAGTCACACCCACATTTCCCATTTTGTATCTCACTCTTATTTTCGCTAGATCTGCAAGTGGCACATAATTGTTCCTATAACCTACCTCTACTCCCACCGTCACAAACACACGTACACACACCACACGCGCACACACACCCACACACGCCGAGACACACCTATGCACACACATAAACACACTCCTATATTGCATATGGCACTTTATCCACCCCTTGTATTAATGTCACACCCGCACTCCCATATAACATCTCACACCTAATTCTATTCCCACTCTGGCCAAGTCTTCATTCTGAACACAGGTTTTCTTGTTGTTAAACATCTCTACTCAAATTTCCCCACCCGGAAGACGGCGCCAGTAGTGCCTCTCCTCCAGTGCCCTGCTTTAATTTCCACCTCCTTCTGGCTTCCGCACCGGCCCCTGCGATAAGTGAAAGCCCTCTGCTCGGCCCTCCACTCTTCCTCCTTGTCCCTCACTCCTCCTCCCCCTCACCCTACACCTCACATCTTGTCTTCACAGGAGGCTCCCATCTAGTGCTTGGGAGTTGAGGGTGTGTGTGTGGAGGCCGGGGTTGAAGGGTGGGTGGAAGGGTTGCCTGCAACTATCGGAGTTATTAGTGGGAAAGTCTGTCGGGCCCTTTGAAATTTGTCCATTTTTGGATCGGACTTACAGCCGTGTTTCATGTGAGTTGCCAGCCACCCTCCTCTAGCACTAATGAGGTTTATTATCATCCTATCACTCTCCTAGCAGATTCTAGGGCATTGACCAGATTAAAAGTAGTCTAAAGGCTTTTTGGGGTTCTAAGCCCCACACATCGTGAGGGATTCATAAGCCCAATGTCGAGGCAACAAAACTCATTGAACCTGAGGTTCGTGTTTAGAACCGTCATCGTCAACTTACTATGAGGGACATTATGTAAGATTGGCATAGTATTTTAATCATATAATGCAATATAGCCCCCCCCCCCTAATATAAATAGTAATGTTACGATGGTACACGGTGTCAAAATGCCTTGTAGGCTCGACAACATCTTTGCAGGATGGTCGAGTAGCAACAGCCAAGGTTATATCATAGCAAGACGGAATCTATGAGAAATGGATGGCAGACAAGCAGGCAACACACCTTACTTACGATGTGCTCTTTCCCTTTCACTACGCCCAAAATCTGCATACACTTTCAAAATATATCTGCTCGACCAATACCAACCCTTCTCCACGTCCATCTACAACCACTACCTCCATGGCTACCCCTCCTACTGAATATACCTTCACCATACATACACACTTTCCACTCACAACAAACCCTACTTTAGATACCCCTCTACAAGCATTACTTCCATTTCTTCACCCCTCCTCCCACAGATACCTCTACCATAATACAAACTCCTACATCTGTTCCACCCACACTGGGTTTCGACTAATCTCAATTACAATAATAATCTACATAAATATAGGTATATACCTACATGTATATCTATTCTATCCATGCTCTCCATCCACCACAGTCCCCTACAGCGAATACCTCCACATCTACCTCCTTTCCACTTCTCATTCACTCTTCTTACACGCACATCCCTTTATCAATTCCACCCACTTCGGCGCTCAACCACTCTCGATTACAGTTACAACCATTACCACCATATCTACCCCCTGTCCCACCACACATACCTTCTCCATACATATATACCCCTTATATCTATTCCACCCACACCGACACTCTACCACACTGCCCTACAGCCATTACCCGCCTTCACTGCACATGCCTGCCCCCCGCGACGGCGCGGCAAGCCGGGGCGGCAATTTGACAAGGCAGCCGCGCGGCAAATGTAGACAAACGAGCGGTCGGCTTTGTGTCGCCCGTGAAACATTAAGCCGTGGTCCGCGGGCCCCGCTCGCTGCCTCTCCTGCAAGTCACTCATGCGAGACGATGGTAGGCCTTGGTCCCCTGAGGTTATTCATACCATAAGGCAGCCGTCACCACGGCCATCTCTGAAGTCCTCCTTACAATAGAGTGCCCTCTAGCGGGGGATGCAGGCAGTGACTTGATGACTGTCCCTGAGTATGCCCTCGGGACAAGCTGGCTAATAAGACAACGGCATGCCATAGGAAGCACAGAGAAGAGAATGTCTCCATTATTCTGAGGGAAAAAACGAGAACAAACAATATGTATATAAAGAGGGGGATGGTATGCACAGTGTATGGTGGATGTGTGTTTATGGAGGTAGGGTTGTGTGAGTGTTTTGTTGCCAGGATGGTTGTTTTATACTCTATGTTCCGTATATTTCTCTTTCTTGCTCCAACCATTTGGAAGCTTGTCGGTGATATGCTGTCAGCCGGGCATGCTGTAGATTTACACATATCTACCCACTCCGCCATTCCTTGGCTATGACTATTCTCCCAGTAACTGAATATTCTTGCAATATCTACACTCCTAAAACAGACTCCACGTACCCAACCCTCATTCCTAGTACTTCTCAGAAGCTTTCAACACTAAGGCATGGAATTGTCACGACTAATTAACTGAATATCCGCTAATCGGGTAACACCGTGTTATGATTTCTGCCCAATTATTGGGTAAATGCACTGATGCCCCACGTTGCCATCTTCTGATTTACAGAAGATAACTACCTTCAGCTTGAACCATAAAATGTCTAGATCAAGTACCCAAAATATGTTCTGAGTCCTCAGGAAACAAAACCCATATATAAAGTATCTCCACTTTTCAAGGTACATCTTCAACCCACATCCTAATGTAACCTCCTCCTTAACGCTTATTGAACAATAGAAATCCGTGAGACAGAATTTGAAACACGAATGGTTTTCAGACATTAGTTTCATTTCAACTGTCTACTACAATTGCGTCAACCCATTTCCCTGACTAAATGCATTCCACTTTTGAGAGAACCACTTTCAGGCAGCATCAGGGCTGCTTTCAAAAACCTCAGTGGTTTTCACTTAAAGACAAATGCGGGTAGGTATCACAGTGCCCCCTGTGTAACACTGATGCTGCCATCTGGTTTCATGAAAATATAGTTTCCCATAGACACCAACAGATAACCACTTACCTTCTTCAGACGGCCTGGGAAAGCAAAAAAATGATAAAGATGCATTCTCTATTCAAATCCATTTCCCCAGGGTTAGCCCAGTCCCTGGTGGGGGGGTGTAGACATAGCCTTTAAAAATGACCCAATCTGGGGGGGTCGGAACGTGACGTTTTTATTTTCATATTAGCCCTGTGCTAAAGCTATTTATGGTAGTTAGCGTTCCCAATTTCGCGTGTGAGTCTTTTGATATATAGAGATGATATTTGCAAAAGGAATTAATGATCCTCTCAGATTTGATTTTTTTGGCAGTTATTTGCTATTTCGTGCTTTTTGACCAGATGGCCTTCTCATAGAAATTAGAATGGTGACATAGTATTTTTCTAGCATTTCCCATTTGTACATGTTCCCAACTATCATAATCCAGAATTATTTAAATATAGAAATAGAACATCAGTGTCATTTAGCAATAAAGTCAAAATATTGCAGTTTCCCATAGACACCAATAGTTAGGCACTTACATTTCCAGATGGCCTTCCCATAGAAGTTAACATGGTGACATGCCAATTATTTTGCATTTTCTAATTGCTGATATATGAAACTTATATTATCCAGAGTTATCTGCAAAAATCAATGGAATTTAGAAATCACTCAACTACCAGCATTTGTCTTTAAAGATGAAGTACAGAAATGAGACCCGGCCCTCACACAGTGAGAGAACGGGCCTGTGTTTATGGTAGTGGTCACGACCAGTTAGGTCGGCAGCAGGGCCAGTCATGGGGTTTAATAATCCAGGTGGAAGGCGGTCTACAGCTCATTTATATGCATGGATCACAACAAGTAAGAGGTCGGACATGGTGAGATATCTTGTGAGTGCAACAATTTCAATCAATATGAGGAGGTAACCAGGGTGATTAACAGACAGACACAGATACACAGACACAGATAGGAAGATATACTTCATACAGATGCAGTATGCACACATAGAATCACACAGGTTGACATTGTGTGTGACAGACACACATGCACTCACACAGCTCCAATCACACACACAGAGTGACAGGCACACATGTCTCTACAGACACTGGTAAAACACACAGATATATACAGTACAATGGCCCAATCCAAATCTATAACTATAATGTATAACCTATACATACTATAACTTATTATACTCGCTCTAATAATATGTCATGTTGTGTAGTTGTGTATCCCAGTCTCTACCTACTAAATACAGCTGGTTACATGTGTTCATAGTGACACTCAGAGAGCCAGTGAAGCATACCCAGTGCTTTTCTTTTTGAATAGGCGTCTTTATTGTTTTCGATTTCGCAATCGCTCTTCCAATACAATATTTGACTGACGAACGTAACAATGGATGGTATGTACAATGAGGAGTGCTCACAGGGGTTTTATAGGTGGTCTAGGTCGGGTCAGGTCGTCGTGACCGGACCCTACACCTCAGCTCAGATATGCACCTGTCAGCCCCGATCCGCATGTGCTGGATGGCCGTGTGGGCAGGGCTTAATTTTTAGGATTAATTAACAGAGCTTAATTGCTTTATATAAGCTTTAATGCGCCAGTCACACTGGCGTAAAAAACTACATTTTCATTTCTATATTCTTTTACGTATTGAAATCTAGAAATATGCCATAAAACGCCACAAAATGCAGAGGTACATAAACGAAAGTTGGACTGCGTAAACAAACGTAGAAAAAAACGTAGAAAAACGTGGTGTCAAAATGAGTTTTACAATTTCTTAACTGATCTCTACGCATTTTTAGTGCGTAACGGGACGCAGTAAAACGCTACAGTGCGTACAGAAGCGTATTTATACACATTGACGAACGTCAAGAAATGTAAAAGAACGTACAAGCTATATATGATATAGAAACGTTCACAATCCGTAGCCAATACGTGGTACCCAACGTCTAAAATGCGTAGTAGATACGCCAGAATTTACGCCAGTGCGACTGGATTGCGCAGTGAGATGTAAGCGTTGAATTTACGCCAAACTCGCATCATTTCAAATAAGTAAAAGAAACGCCAAAATTTACGGCAGTGTGACTGGCCCATCATTGAGTGTGTACCACAGGCTCATGTGAGTGGCAATCCCATCATGTCGTAGGTAAACTCAGCTCTCTGCCCTACTAGCAAGTTGATGTTTGCCTCTATCTGCATTGATCAGAGATCTGGGGCCAAACCAAATTAACCAAATTGTTCTCTGTGGTGAGAATATGAATTCTCAGGGGATTGTGCAAGTGTGATACCTGTGTCTGTAGATACATTCTTTATTTGAGACAATTTCTACACCCCAGAGAGTAAAGCTGAAGTCTGCTTTCATGGTTTCTGTTCAGATTAGCGAATGAATCTCGCACCTAATATCCTACCCCTAATAAAAAAACTCCATAGGCTTAACATTAGCGTACTGTATTTGGTCTATGGTGCAGGAAAATGAAATTTATCGCTCTAGTGGGATACAGTTGTCAAATGACGTCATTTGAAAAGCGACCAATGATAATTACTGATTATCAGGGAGTTTTATGTTGTTTCTTAATTTGCTGAAGTGATTTAGACGGGGTAGGATAAATTCTAAACCAAACTCGAGTTAGTCGTGTTGTTTTTCGCAATCTGGCAAAGTCGCGGATCACTGCACTCGGCTTCGCCTCGCGCAGTAATACATGACTTTGCTGTCGTGCGATAAACAACATGACTAGTTAAGTCGAGTTTGGTAAGTATTTCTGCCATGCCGACAGACCTATCTGCATTGAGATTGAATCAAGCCTAAGATTTTGAAACCGATCCCACATATGCCTTGTGTTTTAAACTTCTACATTACTGAATACTAAAATCCCGTAATGAACTCGTGAGTGACAATTAGGAAAAAGGAAACTAGTTAATTAGTGTGTTTACAATCCAAGAAATCCCTCATGGATTCGTCACCTACCGCACTGATAAACACCTAGCACCTGCAAAAGATTTATGAATCATAGTCTCAGAGAGCGATCAACCAGAGTAGATGGTAGCTAGATGAGTTTATTGCAAGATGGAATTTGGTCTTCACGGAGTATCTCGTCCCTCTCCACCTTACCCTGCACCTGAAACCCGCCTGACATGCAGTAAATTGTATCAGTTGCTCGGGATGTACGTCTCCATCTTCTCACATCCACCGTCTCACTAGACGACCGGATGGAAACAGACAACCGGAAGTGAGCTTCCCTCCCCTGCTGCTGATACCCGGCGGTCGGGCCGGAGCAGGTGACCGGCGACTGACCTGTCCTACAGACCCTGCGTGTTTCTGGCCGCTGGGTACCTGCCGTAGGGCAGCGGTAAATATGGTGGGAAAAGGCGCATTAGGTTTGTGTGTGGCTAAGCCCACGGCCAATGTAATAAGGGCGGGGTCAGCGGTAGGAAGAGGAGAAAGGGGGAAACGGGGGAGGGGAGATCGCCTCCAGCAAACACTGTCTCCAATCACACTCCGCTAGTACTTAAGGTGCTGTCAGCACCGCTTTACGGCTTGTATCACTCCGGATATCAGCGTAAAACTGCCATTGAACAGGATAGTAAGACGTTGGGCAACACGGTGGTGACAGAGAAATGCAACCAACCCTCTGTATGACACATAGGGCAATACTACAAATCTATAAATATATTCATCGTATTTTGTCGAGATCTAGATATTTATTTTTGTATATCATACCTCAATATGGATTTTATGTACATCAACCATGTTTGATATAGAGTTACGTTGCGTATTAATTCACCACTGCTGATAACATACAGAATTTATCATTATATATACCATCATTACAAATAAAATTGTTGTTATTTTGTTTCTATAACGCAGTAATCGCAGGTGTAATTACTCCTTCTCTGTCAATGTGTCCATATGTGTGTGATAGCGATATTTCCTGAGATGCTTCTATAATGGTATTCAAAAGGCTAACGTAAATAACGTTTCATCGAAATCAAACCAAAAAGCCAAACTGCCGTAATTAGAATGAACGATCTTTGTGGCCCGTTTTGTGAAACCTGGAATATTTGATTGTTTTAAATGTACATGGTGACCTTACTGGGAGCTCTATGCAAACATGGAGAGAAATCGCATACATTCTCATTCATCAAGGTCACCTTGTCTAGAGCTCTGTGCCAACATGAGGAGACACCATAGGCTCACCACATATTCCCGTTCAAGGTGACCTTGTGCCAACATGATGAGAATCCTATATTTCCGTTGTACAAGTGAGCCGAAGGTACCTGCTTGCGTAAAAATCCGCCTTCAATAAGGTGTAACTATTACAACTGAAAATATAAATCAAAACGGTACCAAGATGTATTGAAAGAACTCGTGCCCTTTGTCAAGGTCATGACGGACCCGGACTCGCTATAGGAATTGAGCCTAGAGGTCTCACTTCATGAATACAATTTTCTTTGAATGTCTACACGGAGACTTGTAACCTTAAACTAAATACCATGTCATCAAACAGTACTCTTTGAAACGAATAAGACTATCTAGTTTCTACTCAAGTATCTGCCAATATGCCATACATTTCTACAGGAAATGCTGGGCTCGGTTGACTCCGTTATAAAGGAAAGGAACGTTTATTTTATTAAAATCTGTGGTTGAAAGGGTGCTTAGCTTTACGCTCTCCGCTGCTTCCACAATGCATTTGCACCTTATATCATTTATAGCACTTAAAAAATCTCAGCTTCCGTTTTCCCGCCATTCCCGCAGGTCCTAGCCCTGAGCAGACGACATTTTATTTCTTCTGTCACCTGTCCCCTGAGGTCTCGCTGATATCGGTCGTGTCTCGTGAGATCACGTCAACACGGGACGTCGGGCAATGTCGAGGTTATAGGGGTTGGTCCAGGGCTGTGGGTCGAGATGGAGGGAGGAGACTGTTGGTGTTAGTGGAGAGTGGTCAGTGAGCGATAAAACGAGGTTTGGTAGGAAGGCTAGGAGAGTTGGGTGAGGTGGGGTGAAGGTCATTGTTATTAGATTTGGCAGTGACGAGTAGATTGCGCTCCAACGGCGATAGTGGGTCTTGGTGCTTGGTCTTTTGTGGAGACGTGTGCCGCAGTTTGGGAGCGGTTGAGAGGCGGGAGGGGGAGGTGCTGGAGGTGAGAACCGTGGACCTGTCCCTGGAGGTACAACGCCAGCTGCCCTGTTGGCCATATTGGACTTCAAGAGAACCGCGGTTGGGGACCTCTGGCGTGTCCTGTTGTCACTAAGTGATGTTGCTAAAAGGTACCCTGATTTGGATATGTTATCTCTGAAGCCAGAGTGTGGCGTAACGACTGGTACCCAGTTTCTGAAAATGAACATGATCATTTTCTTCATTCATTCTAAATGGACACTGTTTTTACTACCTGGCCCAAATATACATCATCATAGTATACAATAGATGGCATTTTATTCATGACAAGTGAGGTCAGCTCTGTGTTGGAACATCAAGATTCCTAACAAACCTTCTTTTAAACAAAGGTGTGCGACATCCCACAGGAAAATCTTGGTGTAGTAACGTTTAATTCATATATTTGAATTGTCTGCACTCAAGCTAAGTACTGTAATACCTATCTGACCTATTTGCACTACCTACCAGAATATTGGTCATTTGTTGAAAACGTAAGGAACAGACTTCCATATTTTGTGCATGTCTATTAGATTTCACATTAGAATACAATAATATTTGACAGTGCATTGGGTGCTGTCAAAAAAATATTCACTGAGCCTGCCAGAAAAGGCCTACGTCAAGCACCCAGGGGCGGCATATTGTTGAAAGGTCCTGAGAAAAGAGGGAGGTGGGGTGTCATGAGACTGAGTATGGAAATCTTCTGGTGTTTTCGTTCCGTAGTAAAACATATTTGGCATGAAAACCTTAATTCATGGGAGTTGTGACTATAATATCCTACAAAGGAAAACCCTCTCACAAACTGACATCACTAGAATACATAAACAAATAAAGTACATAAGCCCTAATGTAAGCTACGAATTCTGAAAATCCTCGTTTCTTAGGATTACACATTCAGTACGACCTACCGCTCCTTTTAAAACCAACGAGCGACATGTTTCCTGCATTAAGGAACACCACAGATTCGGAGGGAAATAACAGCTCCTTGGCAGTCCCATGGCCAGAGGAACCCAAGCTTGTTTGTGGTAAGGTCAACCGCTGAGCTGCTTTCAGAGGTGGAAGAAATCATCGCTTAGTTTCACAAAGTAGGCCTCTTTTTCAGGTACCCATCTCTAGCACTGAATGTCGTCAGAATAATTAATTACTCATCACGGAAATTCGCTGCCGGAAAGTTCCACTTCTCCTCAGCTTCATTCATTCTGGCTTGATTGTAAACAATGTTCTCCTAAGGCCAATAGGGTTGTTTTATCTATCTACAATCAGTGAAAGGGCACAAGGATGTAGTTCCTGTGGTATTAACTAGATGGGTAATCAGAGCAGGTTGTTTATCCGACCACACCAAGGGGCTGTTACACAAAAGTACCCAAGATCTGAACTAAAGAAAATGAAATTTCCTGTGGTCATTCCCAACAAAGAACGCTTTACTTTACAGCCTTTTGTTAAAGTCAATTGCACCTGCAACGAAGTCGCACATTGTGGAGCAACCCCCCATGTAGGTCGGAGAGTGAGAAAACCTCACAAAGGCGCTCATATCACCACAAATGTCTCCTACATTGGGCGCCAGTCGGTGATACGTTTGTCTCAGCCAACCTGACCTCCGATTAAATGCTGACCTTTGACCTCTGACCTTTGACTTACGACTTGCCTATCGCTGCGCAACCGTTTAGTAAAGGAACCGTCGCAAGGAAGTATGCAATATGGGACTTGAGATTAGGCCATCAGTTCTCTTAGTGGTCTCTTTTTATGGGATAATGGGGGTATTTTGACGAAGGACAAAGGGAAATACAAGATAGCCTCAACCTTTACTGCCTAACTTAAGGAAAGTCTTCACATTGAAACAAAACAAGTTTGATATAATTACTGTGACATGCTACATATTTACAGTGAAACAATCTAAAACACCCTCAACGACTTAGCTAACATGATTTCGTTCTACTTCTAGTTGAGCGCGGGGAAATGCGATCATATCCGTCACCTTGAGGTTAGAATGCTCACACAGGCTTTCAGCTTATTGTAAAGAATCTAACCCTTCATTACCCATGCACCAACTATAAAGGCTTAGTAAAATGGTCAGGTTCCCAGCCCGACCATACCCCTGACCTACTGACTTGATTCCTAGAAAATAGAACATTTACATTATAGTCTTTTCGAGGACAAAGTATTCACTATATCAATCCTACCATTGAATAACAAACACTTAGTTATGGCTACTATAATCGGGAATTAGAAAAGGAAACTATTAGATGATAATAATAACGATATGTGGTTTTTACATTTTCAAATCTGATGAGACAGATCTATGTACACTGCATTCTGATGGGGCAGACTTCACTACAAGTATTCAGATCCACTTTGTACAAACCTGACAATCCTGTTTTATTCCCTTCAACCCTGCCCTCAAGCTTTGCGCATATGGCATGACCATAGCCTTGGTGAAACCCTTGATCATGGACCTTTATGAAGACACGGAGGGAGAGACAGAGAGACAAATAATGATGCAGATGATGTCAGAGACAGAAAGGAGACTCACACAGGGACAGATAAACAGACAGAGTAAGACATACGCAGACTGGGACAGAGACAGGGATACAGACAGAGATGCAGAAAGACGCATATAAAGAGAAAGAGTCAGCTCCCGACTGTCTTTATTACTCACACGGCGTTACAACCTGAACCACAACTCCACCAAGCAGGTTGATGACGAATTAAACGCTTGCGCTGCTCCCTATCGGAGCACGGCAGAAGCTAAGACATACACAAGTTTACAACTAGTATATATGCCAACCAAGAGGGACAGAGACACAGATATAGTAAGACATACATCTGGACAAATAGGGACAGAGACAGAGATATAAGCAGAGAGAGTCGGACATACAGTGTACAGACAGGGATAGTGCCAGGGAGACAAACAGAGAGACAGACAGCTGGGGACAGAAGACAGAAATAAGCAAAAAGAAAAAAACATATATACTAACAGACGGAGACAGATGATGTCTTAGGAATAACATTCTGGGCCTGAAGTCACTCTACCTTACAGCCATACCATGATAATGATCACCCCCTCCCCTCCCACAACCAGTCCCTAAGTGACCAGCTAGATGCACCCAAGAGACTGATTGTTCTGACACCAATTTACAATGCATGTACATTTCAAATCTGATAGGACAGATCTGACTGTATAGCATTGATCTGATGGGACAGAGAAGCAAACACTGACTCAGTAAGGAGGTATAGGATTGGTGGAAGGGCAGGCATATGACTAGTCTATCACAACCCCTCTCACTACATATTAGCACCTCCCCCACCTCCGCCACACACATTCCTTACCTTCCTCTACTGACCAGGTTGATGAACCTGTCATACTCAGACCTCTATAGGACTTGATTAATGATTTTAATACCAGAAATTAGTTTCATTAAGTAATCAGTTTATATTTGTTTAAACATATAGATTTATATATCTTGATTAATATTCATGTTAATGATATTGGAGCACAACTAAATAAGTCAATTTTTTAGGTGTATTGAAACATTCTTAATACTTGGTTCTTTATCAAATTCAGATGGCTCAAATATATAATTTTTTAAGATATTCTCTTACTTTTATTTCAAGGGTAATTCAGGTCTACCGCGCTCTTCCATTATAAATGGAAATAACATTAGCTCCTAGTACTATATTGGCTTCAGTTTCTCTGCCCTCCCCTATCTCCTTACCCCTCTCTCCGCTTCACCTCTGGTGGGAGATTACATATCGTAAAGTATTGGGCCTGATTTAGTTAAGTTTAATCATAATCAAGACCTCGCCAAGTCTATACAACAGCGGAATATAACCGTCGAAGCTTCCCACTAAGAAGAAGCCTCATATAAAAACCTTAACGGACAATCCCAGCGACGTTTCTGACACCTTTATTACCGTAACAAATCTGATTTAACTACATTAAAAGATGACGCATTTAATAAGAAAACAAAATAATCAATGATGTTATAACACACCAGCCCTCTGTCTCATTCAAGCTGTTCTCCGGTTCCACTGTAAATAAAGACTTATGGAACCCGTAATAAATTAAGCGTACAAAATAGTCACAACGGTGGGCTTTCATGTTGCTTGCCAGAATGGTACCTCATACTATAGAACAGCTTTGCTTTACATTTATTTTGATTAGAGAAAATGACCAGACTGTGGGCGAACTATGTCCTGGTTCGTGGTCACTTATCGCCGACATTCACCCCGACGCCGCAGGCGGAGGGGGAGGAGAAGAGGGGTCACCTATCGCCGACATTCGCCCCAATGCCGCAGACGGAGGGGCGAATGTCGGCGATAGGTGACTGAGAACCAAGACATAGTTCTGTCCACAGTCTGGTCATTTATTTTATTATTATATACCTCAATTCGATCAGAAAACGCTGTTTATCGAGTCGTCGAGTCACAACTGCTCCATGTTGACAATGTCTGCTACTAACCAGAAGTCGCAAAGGATATGCCCATTGCGCATATGCGAAAATATGTAAATTAGTGTCACCCTCCGAATCGTAGTCCTAGATGCATGCTGGTTTGAAGTGCCGGAAGTTGGCGAGCGACTACGATTAGGAGAGTGAGGTTCATTTAAATATCTTCGCGCATGTGCTTGTCTGTGCATCGCCCATTGTGGACCAGAGCAATTGGCATGTTGTTACTACCAATCAATTTCGCATATTTGCGCTATTTAAACTGTATTAACCCTTTAACAACAGCATGATGCCTCCAGGCATTCCCCTGGCTATGGCAGCATGATGCCTCTAGGCATCCCCCTGGCTACGGCAGGAAGATGCCTCCGGCATTTTTGAGGCATCATTGATATTTATGTACAAAATTCAATAAACAGAAAAATAATTGTTTGAATAAAAGAAATTTTGACAAAGTTTAAAAGCCATATCGACCTTTGATTTGGTATAACAAAATATGATCAGTTACCGAGGTATATTACTCAAATCACATGACATATCATGTGACATTGCTATTTCCCCCCAAAAGGTGCCTGCCGTAGTAGGGATATTTATTTGACTGACATTCGCAGACAGGTATGTAATAATATTTATTTCCATTATCCCACTCTAAATTTCCTTGGGAGTGCTCATTAGGAACTTTTCAGACTCTTCCCTTCTAAAGGCTTCAAATTGGTTAGTCTGGTATTTTCTTTGAATCCGTCCCAAATCTACTGACTTTATATCCAGGGGATTTTCATTCTTTCGGCCTGAGAATCATTTAATTTTCTAATTTCCAAATTTGATATACATGTAATTCTACCATACACAATTGAGCCCACATGGAAAGTATTGCTAAAATAGCTCTCTTTGATGAATTTGACGCCACCTTCTAGGCAGGCACTCCGGGAACTACAAATAGCTCTTAGGCCAGCGGGCATGACTAGACTGTGGTTAAACGTCGCTGGTAGACTCTTGTGGTTATGACATTTAAAAATGAGTCCTACAATAGGTGTAGACGTCCTCGACCCTTGACTGACTGAATAAAAATGCCAATCGCGCTATCCGTAGATTGGCGACTTGGAAGCAGGTCCCACCTTGGTGTAACTGATAGTTATTCAGTCAGGTTTAAGGCCCGTTGGCCGAAGAGATTTTTCTAGTAACCCAGAAAGTCTGTCAGTGGTACCGCTGATTGTGTGTCGGTATCGGAAAATCGGTGAGGCTAGTAGATTTCACTCAATGACCAAGCTTTCACTCAGTGGTAGGGGATGCCACATTGCATAATCTAAGCAGAAAATGTCGTGGGTCATTTCACGAACTGGGGGCTGTTGAATAAAGTTCGTTCGTTTCTGACTCCAACGATAAACGTCATGTTGGACTTTTTTTTACATTCAGTGTTGTATGACAGAAGAGGAAATATTTTCTAAATGAACGTGTTTGTATACAACACCTTGTAAGAGGTTTAGATTACTCTTATTGCCAAGATATCTTCTGTTTACAGCACATTATTTTATACAACACTATGGCCCCAAAGACAATTCTGTGAGACTTTTTTCTCATTCGTAGTTTATTCAACAGCCCCCTGGATCGTTATCACTGACCAATTTCGGGTCCGCAATGCCAAAGGTCTGTTAGTGATTCCTGACAGTAGATCGGTGACGGGAAATTGGCCAATGCAAACGGGCCTTATAGGGGACTGATGTCAGATGGTTACAAGTAGATTCACTCTAAAGGCCATGATTAGCGACGAGACGAGGCAGCTATATACAGTCCGAACCTTTTTGCGACGTGCATATATCATACTTGTTCTTCTGCCAGTAGCCAGTGATTATATTATACTATGCCTGGTATATTCAAGTCATATAAGTTGATAAACATTACCTAAGCCTGCACCGGAATTTTGCATTTATAGTCAACGCCATTGGGTTCTTTACGACAACTACACCACTATAGTGTAGATTAAAAAATAATGAAATACATTTGGAAGCCACGTTCATGAATAAATTCATTTTCTTCAATTGAACACTATTCTCTCAAATATGTCAAAAGTGAACTATACATATATATTTTGTCGTAATCATGCGAAAAACATCAGGGACTCGACCCAAATGGAAAAAGTATCCAAGATGGCAGCCTAAGTGGACGTCTCGCAATTTTGCAATGAAGAGGCATGGGGTAAAATCATACCAAATCAAGGTATGATTTTTGATGTGCACAAATTACAAAGTAAAAACGACTTGTGTACACACAACAATGCATAGAACAATTAAGGCAGCTTTGCTACTAACTAAAAGGTAGTTGTAATTATCATACATACATGATCAATAAAATGAATGAACCTCGAATCGACATCTAGAATTATTAGAAATTTGAACAAAGTCTATTGAAGCACATATGTATTTATAGATTACGCTATTATCCCTTTACACTATCATTCCAATCTTTAAGCAAGCAAACGTTTTGAGACCGTGATTTCGGAGATAAAAATGATTACCATTAATTATTATGAATAATCAATATGAGATAAACATCCAAGAAAGCAATTTCAAAGTATATAATGATGAGACCTAATTTTGGATGAGATTATTTTTTCCGGAATTTCCACATTCTGGAATGTCAGAATCACCGCCCTATGCATTTTATATAGCGACTCCGTAATAGGTAGATAACGAAATATAAGATTAACCCTAACTGGCTATCGCTCATTGGGTCTTTGTTTTCATTGTAAACACCGGTGCAGTAAATTGTGCAACGGTATTATAGTCTTTGTTTTTAAAATATGGCTGAAATTCAAAGCAGACAGATTTCTTCTCATCAAATTGCCGCCTTTCAGGAAAAGAAACTTTGAAGGCTTGCCTCGACCTTTCTGCGCTTGTCCTTCATTTGATTATCATTGGATTAAGATGCTATGGTGAATATGAAACGTGTCCGTATGGAATCGTGTGTTTGCTGAAAGTGGGCTATATATTAACTGGGAAAGTGAAGCGCAGGTAATTACATTTTTAAAGGTGATACGAAATCCTATACCAACAAGAAGGTGGTTTTCTAACCATTATGGACAGCACTAACCATCAAGATAACATTTACTCTGCTGTCCAACACAGGATATCTTCATCACTACCACCGATGACCTCCAAAACTGAATCCAACTAAATCCAAAACGGAATCAATCAAATCCCTGCCACGGACATCGCAGTATATATTGCTTTCTGCAAATCTCATGGGTAATACATTGTTAATAAAGAAATGATCAAGTAATTTTGTATTTTAGAGACATATGAAATCATATCTTAGCTGAAATCACTCTGAGAATTACATATTAGTTGTAAAGGCATATTCATGATATTTCTGATGGAAACGGCAAAGTACATTTCTTTGGGGATGCACACAAACAGCTGTGGCTGGAACCCCCATCGTGCATGTACCGCTCTTCTTGGCTACATATACCGAATACATATACATCCTATATAGTGGCCATGTATAATTGTACATATAAAGTCATAAATATCTACATATGTTGTCCGTTAGGGGACTGGTCTGACATCTGACACTCGCACCGGGTGAGGGGAAGGGGGCGGGGGAGGCCACTCATAATGAATGCAGACACGCGCCGTGTTAATACACAGTGCCAAAACTAATGTGACAAGGCTGGCTGTCAGCCAATAAAAACTCAGCGTCCTGATTTTGCGGGAGGGGGGACCCTGGAGCAAACCGGGGGATTGGCCGGCTAACTGGTGGGCATGTAACGGTCCTAACCCCGGGACCTCTCATAACGTGTTTTCGTTAACCCGGGTCTTACCCACTTAAGAAGACAATAGTCTGAATCAACACGGCTTTTCTTCACTCTGCCAAGACGCCGCCATATTTTCACAGGCTCACTCCTTTTCAAACTCCGCTGAGGGTCTACCTTTAATAGCGCTTCTACAGACGTATAGAAATACGTATTTGTGTAGGTGAATTCTTTAATCGGCTATAAGGAGGGCTAAGTGAAAACCCCAATGCAAATAATCCAGAATCATTCGGATGTTGATTATCTGGGTCTGCATGATTTTCTTTCATCAATCACAAAAGTACTTCTTTTAGAAAAATCTTCAGTTGATATATTATCCTACTTCATTTGTAACGATAGGTACTTTAAGGTTCTGGTTTCTATTCTGTCACAAGGTTCTTGAAATACCAGATCAAATGTCATTGTATGGCAGAGAGAGGAAAATCAATAAATCTATGACACAGGGCTTGAGTAAATCGCTTTTGTCAGAATGATTACCAACATTGTCCCATTTGACACACTGTTCCTTTAGTGGTGAAAGGTAATTAGTCGTAGAGAAGAGATATATCTATAACCCATTAGGATGACACTACACTGACTGTAATCAAATAATAATTTCATCACGTGTATACCACCGACTCAGTTGTATCACTACCTCAGTTTGTTACGTATGGAAACGCTGACTGCGAAAAAAAACATGTTGTCTACGTTAGCTGTGGTAGTTAGTGCACGGACCGATTCCCCTCGGCTGGTGTGATAAGCATATTGAGTAGGGTCTCTTGTAGTCCTTATCAACCAAAGCCTTCTTTTTGTTTGAATATGAATCCATACAATCTAAAATTAAATGAGGCCGCTCAGGGTGTTGTGTGAGTATGATGTATTCTGTTTTCGAGGAAAATACTTCTTTAGCCCTACTTATAGATCCAGAGAATCTATGATAATTTTGATGCTTAAGCCAATGATGCAACGTTGCACCGGCTATCAGTTGTCTTGTCTGAGTTGTCTCGTGCACTATGTTGCACTTCACCATTTATTTTGAGATCGTATCTTGAGGCGCAACCTCTAACTTTTAGCACATATCCGGTTATGTGTGGCCTTTCAGAACAGGTATGAAATATGGACATCGGTCTTTTCAATCAGACCCTTTATTCAGTGCTTATTACTCAAATGAGCCTAAAAGTAGTCGTGTTCCATAAGAGTGATTGAAGATGTCGTGGCTGGAGAAATACCAACATGAAATCTTCTAACTTGAATCATATTGACTATGACGGATATCTAAATCCGAAACACAAATGCATGACATCTCTTGCAAACTATACCTACTGTTAGTGTTATACTTTTAGCGATCATTTGGAATTTTCTTGATAAGAATTTGAAAATGATTAAGAAGAGCATAAAGCCCGGTGTCCACTGAGCTCCCGGTGCCCTACGAAAGGCCTCATGATACATCTCCAGAAAAAAATTGATATCGCGTTGGAAAGTCAGCTTTAATTCGTAGCCGATACACCCAAAGATGTACCCTGATGGACGTGTCTATCGTAGGGTATACTATTGGGAGCTCAGTAGACGCCTTGCCTAAAACTACTTATCTTGTTCTCTTCAAATATATGACATACTACTGAAATGGCAAAAGATTTGACCACCTACAACCAGCTCCATTTTTACAGCGCAAGTGACCTCAGATAGTTTACGTGATGTTGTTCAAGAGGCGACTGTAGGCTGGTTGTAACCAAATTATCGCTCATCATCTGTTAAACACCCCAATCAGACTGATAGCGTTAAGGACAGATCCGGACTGTAAGAACCTGTCGCATTATGTTCCGGATATCCTTCTATCTTTTTCATTATATCTGATAAAGATCTCATGTTGTGTCCGTGACATCCGATGTTTACACTTAAATACCTACACAAAGAATAGGAAAAGATGAGTCTTCCCTAATTCTTATTGTTCCGCGTCCGAAAGGTCCATATATTATATCTTTAACCTAATCTTCTTGTGAGTCCCTTTGACCAGTCGTAAGACAGTGTCCATTCTTCCCATGTTCTTAGCTAGCTATGCGGCTAGCCTTCCAACACTGACAAATAACCATCCATTTTAGTGTAAGTAACCACTGAAATGTTAAATAAGAACGTATACATCGATTTATCAAAAATGGAAATGCTAATGCAGGAGCAATCGCGTCGACATGGCACACCATATTAATCCCATAACGCGATATGATAAATGCCCAAAGCCATACTACTCCGAGGAGCACTGGGTCTTAAGAAGGCAACGTAATGGATAATGACAGAAAGCTTTCACTAGGTTGAACATAAACCTGTGATCGCTTTAGATGTGACTCTGGTGCGGTTCAGGCTAAAATTCACGTGGTAGAGCCTCATGTTGTTATTGTTTATGGAGCCGCACTATCACGAGCACATCTCAAATATCAACATCGAACGCCAGCTAATAAAAGTATTCCCTCATTCAACATTTATTTTTAATTTCCCCATTATACTGAGTTTAGAGGCTAGCGAGCGGGGGTGGTATTTATGTGATGGTAAGCGGCCTTGCTCGTACATTACAAATTAAATATTTACATCGGGAGTCATCATTCACGTCCTAACACCCAAGTCGCACTCACTCCAGTGGTTGGTACGAGGGCTGAGAGCTCTCAGTCACATCTAATACTCCTTCATCTTGATGTGTTAAAATGAGTAAAGTGCCATCTCTTTGCATTATACGACGCCCCCTCCCCTCTCCTTCGCTCCCTGCTACCTCCTCAGCAGTCCGTTATAGAGATGCTGCCAGGCTTGATTCATAGCCCAGCAAGGTGGAATGTCACACATGTTAGTTCGCGGTTATCTCGTCACTCTTAATAGGAACTAGAAAGGTTACTCTTTCCTTGCCGAATTACCATCGAGAGGAGAGACCGAAAATACGGGACCAATACCTTTTCAGTTCTTACAATATTTTTTCCCGTTTATTTGAGAGTGAGAGAGAGCATCATGTCAAAATTCCAACTTTGGTAAGCCTGCTTCCTATTTACCATTTTCGGCGCTGAAGGCAGTAGAGTGAGAAAGGAGTCGAGCAATCGGGTAATCCCCCGGAGATTTGGGGGCCTAGTGAGAGTGAAATTAAATGTCCCACCTCAATTCGTTTCGGCGTGAATGCTATTTACCCTTGCGAATATTCCTAGGACGCATGTTCATAGAAGCCAAACAGCGAGTGACGTCGGGTCCAGTCGACCGTGACGCAGTAACTCTCGCCCGGAAGTAACCCTCAAGGGAGTCACTGGGTAGGCTGCCCTAATGAATAGCGGAATAAGAACAAATCCTCGTGCTTAGCATTTCAAATTGGACTCTCAAGAAACACAGCGTCTCTTAAACTGGTTAGAACCTGGCGAATCTGTCTACTAACGCCACCGACGCAGTTAGTTACTAAAGCATAGTTACTATACAAAAACACAAGAAGGAAGCTACGGAAAATGCAACCTGCCCCTGAGGTTCTGACCTTTTTGATACGTATTAGGAAGGATATTTCATGTCCAGAATTGTGCCCCTAGGTATCCAGAATAGTCATTCTAAATGAGTTTCAGCTGAAACTGCATATCTACAGTAGGGAAATATTCCGACCTGGTAGAAGGGGTGTTTTTCTAATCAAAGAGTGATAGTGAAATTACGTTTACCACATCCATGGGTAAGACCGTTCCTGATATAGTTGTACCTCATAAACGTGGTCGTTCAGAAATCATACAATTTTTAGAATGTCTCATCCGCCAAAGCCTATCCGATGGTAGATATATTTGTGCAGATCACCGGACATGAATGACAAAATATCATAATATGCGACTAAGATCAATAAATAAGATCGAGTTTTAAAGTCATCATCATAGCTGATTCTGATGGAGGACAAACCATGGTGGAAGACAATGGAATATCATTTTACAAATACATCATCTTTGTACCTCTGCAACAGAAGATTGCAATAACGTCACCCAGCTAAAAATTCCGATCTATAGTTCAAAACGTTTTGATGAAGGCAATACAGAGCATTCTGGTGCGGTTGTCAGCGTCAAACTATTTGGCTGGAATGAGTCCAAAGGTCGGTGTTGCTGTCGTCACATCATTAACCCAAAGTACACAATTATTATAAATGTAAGAACGATTTTGCAATACAGACGACTTGGCCTTATGGATTCCATCATGTGCCGTATGAACTTAGGTTATATAGCACATATTATTATATACCTATGG
Source organism: Alentia gelatinosa (assembly GCA_950022655.1). Classification (NCBI taxonomy): domain Eukaryota; kingdom Metazoa; phylum Annelida; class Polychaeta; order Phyllodocida; family Polynoidae; genus Alentia; species Alentia gelatinosa. The sequence goes on along the minus strand of OX465579.1, from coordinate 52,097,560 downwards.
CTGTATCAACAACGTATACATACTGCCCGCGCCTACCCATGGCGTATTTATATACGTACGCCACACTGTGACGTACGGGGTCTGTGATCACGTGACTAGGCAACATTTCGCCATTTTTAGGAATATAATAATACGAAAACAGGCTGACTGTCTTCGTACATAAAAATACTACGGGATCGGGATGTATGGGACCAATGATTTCACCGCGTATTTTTGACGTACGAAGACAATAAGCCAGTTACCGTATAGAACTGCATGGTTAGCAAAAGCATTTCTCTGTAAGAAGGGCATACGCGACATTTACAGAACAAGAGCGATTTTGGGAAGGCATTAGCGGGAAGCGGTGACGGGTCATGGCGAGGGTGGGAATAGGGTTCGATTTGGATCATAAATGAGCATAAACATAGAATCTACCGCACGGCCCCTCCTACCTTTCAAAGAATTTGGATGTCAGACTATATCCTGCAACCTTGTTAACTCTTTAGCAACTGCTTTTGTAGTAGCGAGCTTGGGTGAGACAATTACTTGATTTCTTCGTACCTGCACGTACAGCCTTGTTCTAAGATACAGCGCAGTGCTCCCAACAGGATAATAAAAACAAGATGGCGTACTGTCGCTACATGATATAAAGTAATTTTATAAAAGATGATATGAGGTATTATAGCGCGATCGTATAATGCAATTCAACATGATTCATGTTTTATAATTTCATGTAATATACTTCGATGTAATGTATAAGTGTTGATATTGCAATGTAATTAGATATGATAAACGATAGTATAGGATGATATGGCATACTACATATATTGGTGTGAAACAACTGACGTGGGATTACGGTGCTGTCCTCTCCTCTGATTGCAGAGACACTATTTGGCGATAGGCCATTGAGGGGAAATTTGGTCTATTGCAGATATGGAGTTTAAATACATGGGCATGCACGATAAGAGAGGTAGTCTGAAGGGGGTGGGGGTGGGTGGAGCTGATGCGATTTGCAATTCCGATGGGAAGTGGGTGGGAGGGTTTGTGTATGAGTGATATTGGGCCTAGAATCTCATATTTTCCCCTGAGGCAATTCCATCTGACAGTTAGTCGTAGGATAAGTTTGAATGATATTCTGAGGTGTTTCGCACTATTTCATCAACCAGGGCTATTTACAGTGAGGCCAGTTTTAGGAGATGAGGGTGACAGCCAATGCAAACAGTGCTGTAAAGTGCTCTACTTCATATTTAAGGCTGCATGGGAAATCTCGCTGCGGCCAGTTTAACAGACGGTAGGATGTCAATGGTAAAGCTCCAATTTGTTAAGCTAGGCCACGTTCTTTCCCCAGATAATGGTATAGCGCAGGTAGTATACAATATAGACATCTAAGCGTAATAACTATTGGCTTCAATGATGTGGTGGTTATGGACTTATCTGGTACGCTACCTAAGGACCACCTTGTGTATCACATTTTCTATTCTCCCACAAGCCATTCTCCTATCTTCCTCCAAACCCGAACCTGTGCACAATAAATGCAATTTACATGTATAGGACTCATGCACCTTTCAGTACACCGTTTCCTGTTTTGGTCTCCGCCCTCCCCACAAACGTCTTAAAGTTCGGAGCTATCATCTTTAATGATAAGAAATTGATAATCAGATGCTCTCATCATCCGCATTCACATTAGTTGATGACTGCTGAGACTGCTCACATCTAATCAGCAGTGATTCTACTAGCATGCTCCGTGTTCAACTACTCATGTAATCTTCTCGTGTTGATATTTCAATTAAAAATATCTCCAAATTCAACTTGTGTACGCGTTTCTCATTAGGACTAACTTACTTAGTGGCAATGCAAAGTGGGAACGGATCTCAGTCTCAGATGGCAAGAAGTCACTTGGCTTATCTCATCCGGGGACCACATTTAAGCCTGTTTCTGCCCGCCCGATCCATGTCGCTCCATATATAGCATTGTAAACTCGGATCTTCTCTAATTACTGGATTACAGCGTGTTAATTCGAAATATTCTATGAAAAAAATAATCCTGTGGACTCATAAGGCTATGTAGTTGTTCGACAGTGTGCACCATATCTCAGATATATCCCGAGTCCTTTGTTTGTCTACTTTAAAGGAGGTATTGGGTTACTATTGTCAAATTCCTAAAAGTCATATTTTCATGCATAGTATATATATGTATTGTTTTGTCTCATGATGTCTTTTTTCGAACATGCGACACAGTACGGATATTTCCTACTACTGAATCAGTGCACCCTAAGGGAATATAAATGCCGGATACAGGAATATTCTTATTGTATGAGCCCTTTGTTAAAACGTTCTGGTATGATGCAACTGCACATATCTTAGATAACTGCATTAAGGAAAATGCACAAGTGGTTACAAAAGTAATTATTCAACCAATTCTTCAATAAGAATTACATTTGATAGTACCAATGGAGCTGGTAGGCCATACATTCCTTTTGAATTATTTATGTTCAATGAAAAACAGTTCATGTTCAGTAAATAGATACCTAATGGAGCATTGGCTTTTCCACTCATAGAATGAATCCTATCAATAACTATATTTGTACTAAATGAAGATAAATGTTGCCAAGTTTTACCTTTATAAGCAGGATCACCTTGGAAACAGAATGTTTTTGCCATGGTTACCAACACTTACAAATATCCTAATAAAGAGAATAAGAGTGTGGGTGTCCACCAGGCTCCTTATATTCCTATATACTCATCTCCGAAGTTACATACATGACGCCTTGTGATTTAGGGACCAGCAAAACTTGCGCCATCTTTATATAACGGAGGCTGTCAGAGGCTGATCTCAGGTTAAGGAGATTTGGGAACTACAGTACTAAATTTTGTATTCGAAATGGCGAGAAATACGAGATAAAGTAAATCTGAGTTTAAACCAAGTAAAGAGATAGAGCAGGCTCAAGTTTTTCTACACACGAGATTCTCACTCTCGTGATATTCAGTCTCCTTACACAGGTCTGGTTCTATCTGTCTCTATGTGGGGAAGCACCTCCAAGCGGATCCTGTCGAAAACGTGCCTTTTTATATATGGTAGGTAAACAATGGTCATATCACAGCAAGTTTAAATCGCTAAAATGAGAGTCACCTTAGTCCACCATATTTCTTAAATACTCTCAAAACTTGTTCGTCAATCAAATCTGTTTCTTTTAGCAACCTAGCAACATCCAACTTTGGAAAATGCATTGAAACAGTATGTTCGTTATTGTGCAAAGAGCAAGAGCAATTTCTCCAAGAACAGACCTGTGACTTTGACTATAGGTGATACAGAACTTGTATTGACAGCAATGTCAATGTCTTCTTATTTTGATATAAAAAATCTGAATAGATATGCGAAACATACGGATAGAACCGGAAATGCATCCACGGACCAACATTCTAGAAGGCTGCTGACTGTCTTACGCTGCCCCGCCTTATACATACTAGTCGGAAGATACAATCCTCAAGCCAGGAGAGTTTGGAGATACTTTTAGAGGTTTAGTTGTAGAAGTGTCTCAGTCATGTTTCGGCGTTAGACCGCATATCTGTCGCCCTCATCTCAGAGACTCCATCTAGCAGTGGTATGACCCTGGAAGTTGCAACAGCGTAAAACGCCACATACCACATTCAGTCTTGCCACGTTGTGAGTGGGCTGATCATGGCTACGTGATTTGAGGCCTAGTTCGCGGGTCCCTTCCTCTGCGGGTGTCCTCTCCTCCATCAACTCCCCGTCACTATGACCGCCGCTAAGGGCGACACCGCGCTGACGGATATACGCCGCTCCCCATCTCCACCAGGCGGCAGCACACACCGGAAGTGCATCGCCCGCCTCGATAGTCAGTGATGCATGCCCCGCTAGGGGTCGGTAGCGCTGGTTTCCTGTGATCTCTGAGCTTTATGTGCTAAAGTAGGCGCGCGCCGGGAGGCAGCGCAGCCGCTGGTATCTGGCACGGCTGACATACTTTTTGATATGAGCGAAAATAGGGCGCGGTGATAAGGAGACGCGCTGATGGCGCGAACCAGCCTTCTGATGTGGCACGTAGGAGAACAGAGGGGGACCATCGAGGGTGAGATTCTAGGGCCAGGGAAGGGCGATTGTGAGGGAATACTAGAGGACTACTAGAAGACCACTAGGGCCTTATCAGTAGAAAAACGATTGTTACCATCGATAACAGGAGGGATATTGGGGAAAGACGGAACGGCAGAGATTGAAGACATATACGACCAAAACGAACATGGCAGATATATTTCGGCCGCAATATTCTTCCAAGTTTTCCTTGAAGGACACAATTAATTCACACTGCACACACACATAAAGTATCTGCTTATTCCAGCTAATTTCTACTTTGTTATGATCTTATTGATTGTTATGGTGCTTATGGTAGTTTTTTTTATAGACGGCACCATCTGGTTTATAAACTCGATGGCATGTGTGTTATTCCGCATACTAAGCCCAGTAGTACAGCCTGTCCGTATATTTTCCTAGTAGCTACACCGACTCCCTATATGTTTTAATGGCGCCCTAATATCAGGTGAATGATAAAGACCTATAACATCATCCTCACCACCACATCCGCCAATATGTAAGCTACAATAACAACAAAAACACTACTTACGACAAATGAGCCCTACTTAAGTGACGTCCCGGAAATACAGCGAAACCTTGTTTTGGACGAATTAGGTATTTTCATTCTAAAGCATAATGTCAAGGACTTTTGGACACATTGCTATTTATTTCACGCCACCTAATATTTGCCTCATATTTCGCATTACGATGACTGTGATGCAGAAAAGCTGTGTTGGCGCTGTTGTTTCCTGGTGGGCTTAGGAAGCCTAGCCGCACGTGTTGGCGAGCTGACACACCTAATACCAGCTAGGGGAATAGAATTCACAGACACAGACACCATAAAACATGTCCTGCACGTGACACCACGAGGTACCAGTCTGATTAACGCTTGTTTGTAAAGCCAGTCTTACTCACAATCTGCCTATTAATAGCTAATTCTCTCCTGGCAACATTCTCCACAATCTTTTACAAATTTGAACGATTTAAAATAGGCTCTCCGCGTCAAACTGATGGACTGTTAGCTCGGCCGGCTTGATGACAACATGCTGACCTTTCAAGTGAGCAGTTAGCCTGTAGTTAGCCGGGTATACTTAGCTTTTGTCAGCTGGTTTTAGTTCCCAATCATGGTCTTTGTCCCTCACCTTCACTCCCCAACCCAAACCGAGGCGTAGTCCCTTGGCAGGCAGGTTGCCGCCAAAGATGACAGCAGCAATCAGAATGCCAAGACCGTGCTCATAAAAACAGAATCTGGAGAATGTTCCAGTGAGAATCTTGGGAGTATTCCCATGTTTAAAAGTAGTTAAGTTTACAGGCCTCAGTTTGGGATTTAGTATTTTTTGTTTTATACATTTTCCCCTTGAACAGAGGCAAAGGATGTCTAATCACTATTAGAATCCAATATACTGCTAAGTATATTACTGTTGAAACCAGGCCAATCCGATTCCCGATGGAAAACTGTATCGCAACCGTCTTTCGGAACCGTCTATTGATGCTCTACATACTACATAAGTAACATACTTATTGATCATTGATCGGCGATAGATTTAATTGTATGCCATTTATGTTGAAATGTATAATACAGTGACTACCATTATAATGCATTCAGCACAAACTAGATTGAAAGCAAAACTTACCCTAATTTAATCCATGATATACCCAACAAACAATTAAATACTAAACATATGGCGAGCACGATATATCTCCAGTTCCCTTTGTTCCTCATGGTAGAATCCAAGAGGATTTCCCCTGGGAATTTCGCGGAGGTGGTTTTAGATTTGGATTTAGATTGGTGCTTTCATTGGTAGCCTTAGACAGGTCTCAGCCCCTGGGTGTTATGCATACCAATGCCATTATCCAGCCACCTACCCACTATCCCATTCCTCCTCGCTGGGATGTCATACCTGGATTTATTCCTCTTATCAATGAACGTCCATGAGTTGAGCAAGTCTATGGCGGCCTCTCCTAGCAGCGTTATAGACGACCGGAAACACTTAAACCACGTCAAATGGCGTTCTCTGCGAGGTGCTCGTTGTTCAACTGACTGCGACTCTTTGTTTGGGACATGTGTGACCTTTCATCGCAGGCACGAGGAAATAAAGCCAGGGGTAGAAACAACGAGTATAGACTGTATACCCGTTTGTAGAAGTAAACTGGCCGGGGTCTACCCCAACTTACCATGAGTCGGGTTCCTGGGTCTCTTAGAAAATGAATATCACAATGTAGTCTTAACCCTTTAAGGACGCATGATGCCTGGAGGCATCACCTCACTAAAGACGCATGATGCCTGGACGCATCACCGCACTAAAGACGCATGATGCCTTGAGGCATCATTGTCCCAATATTAACAAAAATGTTTTAACCCTTTAAGGGCGGATGATGCATTAAGGCATCACCCGGCTGGGGGCGAATGATGCCTTAAGGCATCAACCGGCCAGGGGCGGATGATGCCTTAAGGCATCATTTGCTGGATATTTATTCAATTGTTTTTGAAAATGAAATATTTTAACAATAAACTTAAAAATTTTACAGAATGTAGGTGTACCCTCATATTTTCGAATTCTAAATAATAGAAATAAAAATATTAAGGATAATAGATTATATCACGTGATAAACCTTCGAATTTCAAATTCAGGGGACAATCCCCCCGTCCCCTAGAACTATACATAGCCACTAGTAGCCGTCCCCATGTGTGTAGGTCTGCCATAGGCGGCCGTCCTTAAAAGGTTAACAAAGAAATAATTGAGCAATATTCATGAAATCTTCAGAAAATGTAGATACAACATCATATTTAGTATTTCTATAAAAAAGAAATAAAATATTTATGATTATGTATCATAATGCATGATTGCAAACTTGGATATCAGTTTTAACTATTATGTGGCCGTCCTCTAGCCAGACAAACTGCCACCAGCACTCGTCCTTAGTGGAGTAGCTAGGCCCCAGGCAGCCGTCCTTAAAGGGTTAAGGAAAGGACAGAGTATACAGGGTGGAAGAGGGGAAGAGAAGGTAAAACAGAGGGAGAGGAAGAAATTGACAGAGGGAAAGGAGGGGCACTAAAAGAAAGGCAGAAGAGAGGGAATATAGAACGGAAGAGAAAATAGTGAGGGGAATTGGAGAAAGGAATTTAATGGGACATAGGGGACAGAAAGAGGAATGTGGATAAGAGATAAGAATAGAGAAAGGGGAAAGGAAAGGAGGAGGGAAAAGAGATGACACCAGTAAAGGAAGATGGAGAACGGAAGAGGACGGGTGATTGGCGAGAATGATGTAAGAGTGGTGTAAAATATGAGAGTACAGGGGAGAAGGGGGAGAGATTATGAAGATTAGGAAGGAACTGCATCACGATCTATAGGTACTGAGAATATGCCATGAGTTTTGGTTGCGGAGTAAGGCTCGTGAGATCATGTAGCAAATCAAAATGAATGGCATATAGTCAGTAGCTATGGATCGAGTGCGGTTGTTCTTATCCCTATCACTGACTATTCGCTAACATGTGTGACATCATCCCCTATTGAGTATTCTATACTCAATGGGCGTTAACTACGAGTTTCCAATGATAATTCTATGGGGGAAGATACTAGGGGTGAGATAAACATAATCGTACAATCATTATTAGCTTTTTCTACAGTTAACATTTTATTTTCCACTGCCTTGCAATGCGGCCACTGTCTTGCAGCTGGAGAGAATCTCTTGCGTTCCTATGTAAGATCACTATAGATATGCTTGCTTAACCCTTTATGCCCTGCATGATGTCTCCAGGCATTCCCGTGCGCACTGCTGCATGATGCCTTGAGGTATCATGACCGCTGTTTTATGATTCAATATTTGAAGGCGATTTCAGCATGAAAGAGTTATGGAACCTTCAATATACAAATAAAACGGTGTGAAATCAATGAACTATTGGATAATCTATACAATTCTAAGGTCAATAGTGTCAGAATTGAGAAATATATATATAAATATATATATATATATAAATATATATATATATAATATATATATATATATATATATATATATATATATATATATATATATATATATATATATAAATATATATATATAGTGTGATGATTGTGCCAGAGAAGATAATAAGTGAGGTACTGTAACACCTGGCAGTGCCATGGCTGTGGAGTGGGAGCTCATCATATTGACACTTCTAGTGATCTGCCATAGAAAACTTTTCCAAAATAACAGCGAAATGTTTTTCAGTGATCCTCCTACTAAAGTAAGCAGCAAGATTATTAGCCTATTGAAGCAGAGACTATCACAGGGTTATCGGGGGCCTTTGAATTACCATTTATGTCCTGAATAACCTGTATTGTCACCATAAGGAAAGATATTTTCAAAAAATGAACCCTGATAAAACAACAGCTGCCTGAAGATAATGTAAGGTAAATGACAGTTGCAGAGATGAATGTGCATTACCCAAGTGACAATACCTTCAATTGCTCATTCATGATCCTCGTTTTGCTAGCAGACATTATTACCACAGATTCAACAATTTAATATAATCATCAGTATTTTTATATTAGTAAGACAGTTATTGGCTCTCCTGCGATAAAACCAAATTTTGGAATATATCTATGATGGTTTTAGGGTTAGTATAATAGTAGTGTTCCATTGGAGTTCATGAATTGGCCTCTACTAAACATGTTTATAGTACACATACCAACAACATAGAAAAATAGTGCTAACTAACATTGTGTGGTCACTGTTTGTAGGGTTTGACAAAATCTGGTATATAAGATTTTAATCTTCATTGATTCAGTTGGCAGTATTGCTTTGATTGTAAATGATATCAATAGTTAGGTGAACATTCAGCTAACATCTAGACTGCATTAGTGTGATCACATTCTACCTGCCAAAACGAGGCTTTCTGTGTGCTCGGGTGCCAAATATTGGGATATCTCTTCCTGAGTGTGGCAATCAGTGATACAAATAATTTATGCTGAATATCTAACTGCACTATGGCATTTCAAAACATGTCTCAATGTGATAACATTCTCTGGATTTAACTCATTAGAATTGTCATATTTCCAAATGGTCAAAGACTAACTCGACATAGTTACTGGGATTGGAGTGACAGGTTGGCATCAATGTTCTGTAAGTAAAAACGGTTTGCTTCAATTTCCCACTGGTAATGAGGGTCCCCTAGTCTCAGTGTTGTTTTCTGATACACATTCACATGGAGAAGTCCCTACATAAGTGACTATGTACCCTGCACTGAGTGCTAGCGATGGGTACTTGAGTCTCAAGCAAGGCATCGCATGGGAAAAAGCTGAAAGTCAGAAACTATGTAGCTTGTGAAAGGGAGCATGTCTGAGACAATAAAGTGGGTGAATCAGATCCACCGTTTTCTTTCAAAAATGGGAAAGCTCACTTACAGTGTTCTGCTCTGAGATCTTTGGACAGAGGGAAAACTATTAGAGACGGCGGAAATAGTGTTAAGTACACCAGTCTCAAGTACATGAGTCTTTCCATGTGTATCCTGCTTTACTGAAAACATTTGTTGTTAGAAAGCAGCTGAATCACTAAGCCACAGTGTGGTAGTGGTGCTTTGCGGAGTTTTGTATGTTTGACACCAAGATATCAGGGAACTATCAAGAATGATGTCAAAATTAGTGCAGCCTATTGTTTACCTAACATTATTATGATTAACTTGTTAGTTCATAACAATAAAGTTATATGCTAACCAGTTTGCAGCAATTACTCTTATATAATCACTAGAGGTCCACATTTATTAAGCCAGATAGCTGTGTATTACAGGATTCGATTATAGAAGTTTAAAATTAGCATGCAAGAATTCACCTGGCCTTATCTCCTGAACCCATTCAAGGCGAGTGATGCCTCGAGGCATTCCCCAGTGTAGGGCGCATGATGCCTTGTGACATTCCCCAGCATATTGTGAATGATGCCTTGATGCATAAATTACAATATTTACGATATCATTGTTTTATCAAGAAATAATGAGCCAATACACTTTAAAATTGCAAAGAACATATTTATATCAGAATATATTTGAGAAAAACCCATAGTCCCCCTGTCATAAATAATGAAATTGATAACCAACTACAAAAATTAGTAAAATTTTCTTAACGCTGTAGAGCATGCAGCACCTTCAACAGGTGCTCCTCTAACCCTTTCGATCTATAAAGGAGATCCGAATCATTTCCGATACGTTGTGTTATCTCTTCGGTGCATCTAGACGATCTGTTAGTTAGATTGTCCAACCATCCATCCTTGTCTATGATCTGTTAAGTAGATCACACAGGCCCTTAGATAATTACATGTTATTCTTGTTATTCTATCAATTCACTTTGTTTATGATCTATATAATAGATTGCACAGGTCCCTTTTCGATGATTGATGCAACATATATCATTTTCAGGCTCTGTATTAATATATTGCTTAAAGCTGATATGAAGCAATTACTCAATGAGAATGTAAAAAAAATATAAGGCCCATCCCTCACACAGTAAGGGCAGGCCCGTGTATATGGGGCGTCAGTGCACCTGTCACACATCACTGCTGACCGTCCCCACGCCGCACCATGATCAGGGATGGGGGATATACCCAACTGGTTGAGAGGGCCAATGGTCATACTGTGTGGGGAGAGCAATGCACACCACAGGTGGGGCATAGATAAATCACATTATAACATGGACTCACGGTGAGTGCAGTTATTATATTGTGTATGAAGAGCAGGTTTACGCAGATATATAGATCTATACACACATGATACACACACATACACCCCTCCCTACACAGAAAAATCATGTTTACAAATATCCTTTGCAGGACCAGTACAACGTTGACCCTAACTGTCATGGCTCACTGCTCTGCCACCTTTATCTCACCTGGCCTTGTAAATTCATTAGAGAACTTGCAAACTACAGTAAGACTGTAAATATAGATACACAGATACAGGGATCACAGATATACATCGATATTGGGCATATATTGTATTAGTTACCACATTATCTTGTTGTGGTTATTGTACTGCTGATAATACTTGTCATAGTCGGTAATCACGTATGCGTGTGCACTGCTGAGTGTCAGGCATGTCTGACTGCCCTCAGCTCTCTGAGTGTCGGTTTTATAGCCCCAGTCTGACACCCTGCCCATACATTACCATTGGAGTAAAGCTCTTAAATAGGCAACCAATTGCCTCAGAAGTTCAGTGTAGACTCACACAGGGCTATCAGTGGCCACCTGCATTGCCTTATGCTGAACAATACGACCTGTTGTTAGACATAATCGATGGTAAGGATATTGGTAGCCCATGGCCGTAGGGTCAGGGGCGGTCATTGCTCCACCTAGCGCACTCCCTCTGTACTCGCGCTCCCTGCGCGCCCCCTCGTGCGAATCACGTGAACTATTAGGTCACGTGGTGAAGCACGCTCTCACACTCTCTCTCACTCTCTTCACGCGCTTCACTACGTTCAGACGCTCTCCAATTTTCTCCGCTATTTTTGGCCTACATCGCTCGCGGCACCGGATACTCCACGAGTATCGGCCCGAGGTCGTTAAGGTTTAAAAGTACGAGTAATTGTCCGCCAGAACAACGTGAGGATGCCGAAGACACGAGCAGGCCCCAGCACATCGCACGCCGATGCGGAGGCTGAGGTAACGTCGGAATCTACCCAACGGCCATCGGAGGAGCACGTGGAGTCGGCCTCCGAGGTAGGCAGTGTTAAGACGGTCAGGCTCGTGGCCGTGGAGAAAGGCCTCGCCGACTTCAAAAACGATATGAAAGATCAGATCGGGGGAGTCCTGGCCGCTATCAACCGCCTGTCGGAGCAACGGACCAACGACCGGGCCTCACGGCCACCTTCCGTCCAGTCGGCCGTGGATCGACGCACCAACGAGTGGGCCGAGGACCAGGCCGCACGGGTCCTGCCTCCGCCACGCCAGTTGAGGGAGCGGTATGCGGCCGACTCCTACATCCAACGCGAGCTGGACCGTGAGGCCATCAGACACGACAGGACTACGGGTAAGCTCCATTCGGACTTAAACATCTCTCGGTTGACCTCGAAGCCATTTATGTTTGTGGACCGCGAGGGCGTATTTACACTGTCTCAGAAGCTGGAGGTGCGGGGGTCCCTAGGGCCGATGGAATACGTTAGCGCGTTCCTCGGTCTGCTGGGGGACGACCGAGCCGTGGAGCCCGCCGACCGGGACCACATGTTTAAGCACCTCCACCAGGTATCCATCGATGCCCAATCTCGACCGTGGGCCGGGGTGAGGCGATGGAGCCAATTTGTGTTCGACCAAATCGAGGCCGGCAGGCTTAGCTGGTCCGACTACGGTCTGATACAGGAGGAGCGAGTCCGGCTCGCCATGACGACCTCGACCCGGTCGGCCGGACCGGATAACGCAGGGAAGGACAAAGCGAGGGAGCTGCCCTGCCGGCAGTTTAATTCGGAGAGAGGGTGCAGGCATCGGAGCGGGCACGAGGACGGGCCCGTGAAATGGGTTCACATTTGCTCGTTCTGCGATTCGGTGGGGAAACAGTGCGGGCACTCGCTCCATGCCTGTAACCGCAAACTGGGGTACACCATGGGTTACGAGTCCCAGCCGGTAGCCCCCCAAACAACACGCCGCGGACAGCAAGGCGGATACCCCCCGCAGGCCGGATACACGATGAGGGCGGCCGACCCTGGACCGGATGCCCTCTACCAACATGGACTTCCGCAGCCGGCAAAAAACGGGCACGGTGCGCCCCGAGAGTAACCGGAGCGCACCCGACTACAGGATGTTCACGTGCACACCCCACCCGGGCTCCCGGGGTCATAGGGTACGCGGCACGTGAGATCACAGAGACGTCCAGTGCTGAATCAACACGGGACAGGAAACCGCCAACGGCCACGTGGGCACAGGTGGTCAGCGGCCGACTCCCGGTCGGCACCCCACGTGAGGCCAGCCCGACACGTGACGTCACACACGGAGTGAGGATTCCCCCACGTGACGGGCGGGCAATACACAACAACAATAACAACACGACTCCGCAGGACCACGTGGCCGTGCCGGTGGGCGTCCCCCACCCGGGCACGACCGGCCACGGGACCGAGGACGGAGCCCCTCCGTGCGCGCCCCCGGACTTCGCTAAGCTCGAGGAAGTGTGTCGGACCGGGATTATTGCCGCAGGGACTCGTACGGACCGGGAGGCGTTCAGGGCACATCGGCGCGCGGAATGGCCCCGGATGCAGGACGGCGCCCCGCCGGCGCACGGCCACATCTACGAGGCAGTGCGGGCCTCGGGCCTGCCCAACGCGATGTGCAGCAAGATTACTCTCCCCACGGACCTACGGTTGCGGGCGTCGGAGAAATACCTCACGGGCATGCGGGGGAAGCAGGAGCTGCTGGGCTTCATACGATACGGCTTCCCCCTGGGATACCTCGGTCCCACGACGGATACCAGAGGGGTGCCTAACCACCCTAGTGCCACCGGGTACCCGACCGAGGTAGGGCAGTTTGTGAAAAAGGAGCTGTCGTTCTCCAATCTGCTCGGCCCGTTCTCCGACGCCCCGTTCAGCCCGTGGTGCCACGTGTCTCCCCTGATGTCGCGGGAGAAGCGGGACTCCGAGGCCCGGAGAGTAATAACGGACATGACGTTCCCGCGGCAACAGAGCGTCAATGCCTTCGTGATGAAGAACTCGGTCTACGGGGAGGAAAGGGAGCACAGCCTCCCTACCATCGACGGGTTCGTCTCCCGCCTCCTGAGATCGGGCCCCGGGGCCTATATGGCCTCGATCGACATCGCGAGGGCATACAAGAACTTTCGCTGCGACCCCCTGGACTGGCCCCTCCTATGCTTCATGTGGGACGGCGGGTACTATTGTGATACGGCCATGCCGTTTGGTGCCCGCGCGTCCTCGTACCACATGCAGTGCGTAGCGGATACCATAGTGGAGATTCTGGCCGGCAAGGGGGTCGAGGGAGCGATGTACCTCGACGACCTAATCATCATATCGCCGTCGAAGGAGAAAGCCGCGGCGGACTTCGCGACCGCCCGGGAGCTCTTCCGCGAGCTGGGTCTCCCCGAGGCCCGGGACAAAGCTCAGGAACCGTCGCAGGTGGTCCGCTGGCTAGGGATCGACATCGATGCCGCGAAGATGACGCTATCGATCCCGGAAGACAAACTGCAGGACGTGCGGCAACACGTCGCGGCCGTCTCCCGGAAGCGGTCACTCACGAAGCGGCAGCTCCAGTCGATACTGGGGAAAATACTACACGTCGCAAAGTGCATCCGGCCGGCAAGGGCATTCGTCAGCAAGCTCCTCGAGGCCCTGCGAGGCATGTCCGGATTCTACATCAACATCTCGTCGGACATGCGGCAGGACCTCGACTGGTTCTCGAGATTCGCTGACGGGTGGAATGGGCGTGCCTTGATCCCCAGGGGCCCCCCGACGAAATGTATCACCGTGGACGCCTGCCTCACCGGCGTGGGGGGCACGGACGGCCGCCTGGCGTACTCCGGTCAGGTCTGCCCGGTCGGGGACCCGGTGGAGTGTATCTCGGAGCTCGAGGCCCTCAATACCATCTACGCCCTCAACACGTTCCTCACGGACCGTGACCGAGGCACGAGGGTGGAGGTGTTCTGCGACAATATGGGGACTGTCCAGGCACTCACGTCGGGGCGGGCACGCAACCGGGTCCTCGCCGAGTGCGCGCGCCAGGCCTGGATGGTACAGGCGAAATTACAGGTGGACCTCCTGTACACCCACATCCCGGGGGTCCTCAACTCGGTCGCGGACGCCCTCAGCCGGTCGCACCTCACCTCCAGAGACAATGCTAGAGCTGAACGTTACCTGTCATTTCATAATCTCATGACTGTTGTGCCTTGTAACCACGCCTCATTTGTGCCTGTCCTCCGGCTCTCCTGCAGATCCGGCGCTACGTTGTCTCCAGCAGAGGGCATCTGCGCGGCAAGCCGCGGCGCGTGCCCCTGGCACGGTCGCGAACCAGCGAAGCGCCGTATCGACCTACATCGCATTCTGCCGGAGGACGGGTACGGACCCGCAGCAGCCGTCGGTCAGCCTCGTCACGTCGTATCTGGAGTACGTCCGGGACCACGCCCCCTCGCCCGCGACCGTGGCCAACCACTTGTCGCACCTACGGTCGCACCTGCGCCTGTCCGGGGGCAACGTCGCGGCGACCGAGGACGCGAGAGTAAAGAGGGCCATCGACGCAATGAAGAGGGACAAGTCCTACACGCCGAACATCAAACCGCCCATCCCGATGCAGGCCCTCAGGAGCGTCCTCGGTGGACTAACGGCCACGCCCCTCGACCGGGCCACCAGGGCGGCCTGCCTGCTGATGTTCTTCGCGGCCCTGCGGCAGAGCGAGGTCGCCCCACCATCCGTCCGAGAATTCGATCCGGACAGGCACCTAACTCGCGGGGACGTGAAAGTCACGTCAACTCACGTCACCGTCAGGGTAAAAGCGGCAAAGAACCTCCAGTGTGTTGGAGAGGAGAAGCACGTGGCTCTCCAGCCCTCTCCCGACCGGAGGTTGTGCCCTATGCAAGCCGTGCGAGAGATGATCGCGGCCGTTCCCACGTCTAGCGACCGAGACCCGTTCCTGATGAACGCTGATCGGTCACCGATAACGACCAGGTCGCTGACGAGGGAATGGGACAGACTTACGACTCTGGCGGGGATCCCGGCGAAAACGTACACGTTGCACAGCCTGAGAAAGGCCGCGGCCACTCAGGCCTTCCAGGCCGGGGTCCCCGAACTCTCCATCCAGAGATACGGGGGGTGGCGCTCGAACGCTCACAGGAGCTACATCCGAGTGTCGAGTGCCACTCAGGTTAACGACTCTCTGATAAAGTCAATTAACAAGTGACTCGAACCTTTTCCCACCCTCCACGCCACTTTTTCATGGTTTTTGGCTTTTTTATACACACTGTATATTCATATATACCATTATACTTTATACATGTATATCCATATGTATTATACTATTACATATCAACATATGTAATACATTATACCTTATCACGTATAACATATACCATATTACCATATATGTATCATATCTACCAATATGTTATCATATAACATAACATATCTTCCATATGTATCTTGTTATCTTTAAGATATTACTATCACGTATTAATATCTTCTATCTTCGCTCATAAAATTAAAATAAATTTTATTTGCCCAACCTCTGCTTTATACTTTTGTGTTGCGGGTAAAGGGGTAATGGGTAGCCCATGGCCGTAGGGTCAGGGGCGGTCATTGCTCCACCTAGCGCACTCCCTCTGTACTCGCGCTCCCTGCGCGCCCCCTCGTGCGAATCACGTGAACTATTAGGTCACGTGGTGAAGCACGCTCTCACACTCTCTCTCACTCTCTTCACGCGCTTCACTACGTTCAGACGCTCTCCAATTTTCTCCCACCCACCCTCTCCTATATCTTCCTACTCTCGTAGGGTGTTTTTATACACACTGTATATTCATATATACCATTATACTTTATACATGTATATCCATATGTATTATACTATTACATATCAACATATGTAATACATTATACCTTATCACGTATAACATATACCATATTACCATATATGTATCATATCTACCAATATGTTATCATATAACATAACATATCTTCCATATGTATCTTGTTATCTTTAAGATATTACTATCACGTATTAATATCTTCTATCTTCGCTCATAAAATTAAAATAAATTTTATTTGCCCAACCTCTGCTTTATACTTTTGTGTTGCGGGTAAAGGGGTAATGATTGGGGGTGAAATTTGGAATCTCTATGACAATAACGAAAAAAACACATAAACCTTTATACAAACCTCTGGGCTAAAACAACTTAAGTATCCCGATCCAACATAAAAGGAGGTACAGGTGTTGTGTTTGTCAAGTACCTGTATTATTGCTGTCACCCGTGTTATGACGTATATTGTTTGAAATTCGTGTACATGTATATGAAACCTTATGTCAATAAACTTCTTTAAAAAAGACCATATATATTCTAACTGCAATGATATCAGCTATGTTGGAGTTCTTGATGAAGTTCTTAGTGACCATCATCCATCATTATATTAAACCACCTACACTACGAGAAATTATTCTCCACTACGAGAAAGTATTCTCCACTTATTTCATATATACGCCACCATGTAAATGCATGTATCTGATGTACATTGTCATGTTTTTATATATATATACGTCAACATTTCACGCCAGCATATGTGGCGTATACAATACAGTTTATGTGTCTATATATGTTATATACGTTTGGCATATTTACATGTATGTATACTGCTAAAAAAAAAAAGGTTACCACCCGACCACCTTGCCCCTACCACCCTGTCTCCCCCTCCTTCAATTTCGGACCACTGACCACTTGGTAGAGAATCCCCCCTCCCCCCCCCCCCCCCCCAAAGGCTCCCCACAGCCTCTCCCCAGTGTGTGTGGATGGATGACCCTGCCTACACACATTATCTATGTATTGTCTCTGGGTGGGCGGGCACCTAGCTGTGTGCAGACAGGTGTGAAAGCGGCGGGTGTGAAAGTGGCATCGGCGGCAGAGGTGTTGGTGGTGGCGGCAGTGGCGGTGGCATTGGAGGCTGTTGTGGTGGTAGGGTGTACCAGCATTAACGCTGAAGCCCTCTTCCATGAAAGTCTTATAAGGGGGATATCCAGAACCCTACAGAGAAGTGAAAGTAGAATCTACTAAAAGATGGTAATAAAAACAAAAGAACGCTGCATTTAGTGTATGTCATTAATCAAAATGTACTCAATGGGGTTTTAGAAAGATTTTATAATAAGAATTGACAATATGATATTATATTTTCCATATACCACTGACTTGGATGGTTAATGGCAATGAAATAAAAACAACAGTGGTGTCCCCTAGGTGCAGATATCAGAATTATTGAATAGTGGCATAAATGCAACAGAATCAGGCGTATGTATAACATATGACTGTAACATGGACACTTATATACGCCCATAGATGAGGCATATACACAAAGGAAAATAGGACTAACTTATTTACACAAAATCATAGCTATGTACACCGGACGCATTTACATGTAAATTAGGGGTTTTTTTTGCGCTGTGCTAGATAAACCCTTTTCTGTTCAAACTATGAAATTCCATGATAACGAGCCAAACTGGATGAGTTAAAAATGGTTAAATCAGATAGAACACTATAGAGGAAACCCATGAAAGTTTAGGGTCTGAGCTCGTATCCCATCGAGTTTGAATCACGTAGTAATTCACACGGCGAAGCCGTGTGAATTGCTATGTGATTCAAATGAGATGGGATCGAGCTCTGACCCTAAACTTGAATGGGTTTCTGAATTTATATCACACTTGATATTGACTAATGGGCTAACATTTTTGACATTATCCCCCATTGGATATTTTTCCTAAATATCTAATGGGTGTTAGATACGAGTTTCCAATGTTAAGTCTATGGAGAAAAAATATCTGGGGTGAGATAAAGACGTAATCTGTTATGCAATATAAGAATTAATTTAATAAATTCCTCACTGTACGTGAGATCAAATAAAAAAGAAGAAAAGTGATTTCTGTAAAGCAAAATTGGTTGATTCTCGTGTGACACCCAAAAAATTATTTGTTAAACTTTTTTATATATATATTTTTTTATTAGGTATGATTCGATGGTACAAAGAACCCCGATCTTCCATCAACCTTGTGACATCATGAATACTTCGTACATTGCTTTCATATTATTTCATTCATCACATTATGAATATAACAAGTTAACATACGAACAAGTAACCGGTGCTAAAGAAAGAAACATATTCCTATTTGGAAGGTGCTAATATATAGTGAGTAATACACATGTATCAATTTGGTACAAAACTATGTAATAAGGTAAACAATGAACAAAATACAACAATGAGGATGAGAAGAGGTAGTCTGGCATGTGTCTAGATTTTAGGGGTTGGGGCTACGATCAAGTACTCAGATTCACTCCCGTGTTTTGGCTTTGGTTTTAACTGTAAGAGAACATACTAGTTATTTATTAACTTAATTGAAATTTGTCATGATGGGTCATGTCAATTCGGTGCAGCGTCATGCATGACTCTGCATCTATCATCTGCTGATTTACATCGTCATGGAATCTATCTTGATTCCTCGACACATGATATTCTATACTAACATGGGCTAATGTAGCCTCCCAAGTTTATTAATGTGGTACTTAAAGGTGGTCTTTTTCTCAAGTTTTCTATTCCATTCAGGTAACTTATTCCAGAGCACGGAGCCTCTTTAATAAGGCGCCTTTTTCACAAATTCTGTGTTCATTCTTGGCAGGTGAAGGGTGGTACCTGATCTGGCTCTAGTCATCATATTCGATTCTCTTTTCTTCTTGTTTACATATTCTATGGTCCTATGAACCCCTGCTTCCGAGTTGAGTCTCCTCCTTGAGTAAGTTAGCAACATTTCTTCACGTCTTCTATCCAATTTTAGTATTCCAGTTAGTCGGTGGAGGTCGTTCACAGTGTGCACCCTGAGATCCACCCCAAGACAAAGACGCAGGCAACGTTTTTTGGCTCCTTTGCAACTTTTCCCTTAGGCACTGTGACCCACAATCGTGCAAATAAGAGACATAGTCTATGATAGGTGAGATACTCTGTTTATAAATCCTACACGCCATTTTCGCTGTAATCATGTGCCTTATTTTACTTAGAAGAAAGATCTTACTGTTAAGCTTAATCTTGTGTTCTTCTCAAATGTCAGCGTTTCGTCTAGGACGGCACCGAGGTAAGTATAGTCGCGCGTCATAGTCAGTTTAGTCATGCCTAAGAAAAGATCCGTTGGTTTTAGTGATCTAAGTTTTGATTTCAATGCGAACCATACCGACTTTGTTTTATTGCTATTCACAGTCAGGTAATTTTCCTGCGTCCAGTCATATAAGCTATCCAGGCAACCCTGTACCTGTCTGGTAATTTCCACCATATCTTTTCCTTCTTTAAAAACCACGAGATCATCAGCATAGAATTTGTATGACACGTTATGATTGTTCAAAATAGTTGTTAGGTCATTAATGTAGTAAATAAATAGTAATGGCCCCAGGACCGATCCCTGGGGCACTCCATAGCTAACCTTTCTCCACTCAGATGTGTTATCGCCTATTCGTATTCGTTGCGTCCTATTACTTAGATAGGAGCCAATCCAACCTAGCATAGTGGAGGTTACATTTAGCAACTCCAGTTTTTTCATTAGGGACCCATGATGCACACTGTCAAACCCGAATGCTACTTCAACAGACCGGGAATTGGTTGTGGATGATATGCATATGCCGCGGCCTCTTGTCACCAAAACCATAAGTGTCCTGTTTTTCTAGGATTAGAAGTTCTGTTCTCTAAATTAGACCAGTCTGATTTAAAAAAATACTTATCCGATTTCATTCAGAAAGGTGCATATTCTGTCTTTGAGTACGAGGCAACCGTTAAATTGGGTGGATATCACGAAAGCATTACGGCAAGTGGACTGTCACAAAGCTAGCGGTTTTCAATACCTGCAATCATCTATTCTAGTATCGGGCGTTGTCACTCTCATAAGTCAATTTACTCATCTAATAAATCTGTCGCTTAGTACGGGCATCGTCCCATCTTCATGGAAAACTGCTCAAGTTGTCCCCATTCCCAAAACTGGTAATCTCCAATCCATTGACAACTGGCGACCAATTTCACTTTTGAACATCCCTAGTAAAATCTTGGAAAACGCGATGCATAGCATGATCTCCTTAAGAATACTAACATTTTAAATGAACATCAGTATAGCATTCGCCCTTATCAAAACACCGATGATACCATTTTTCACTTTAGCAAATCTCTTTATGAAGCCCTTATCTCAAGTTACCTTGTCGCCTGCTGTTACGTTGACTGCAGAAAAACCTTTTGACAGCATCTATCATTTCCTCCTTATATCGAAACCTAGACACCTTCTAAATATGCCTGACAACCTAGTATAGGAGAAGGGGCCTGTTGAAGGGGAAGTGGATCTGCAACTACTGCATCTCCCATGGCAGGTATGTTGTTTAGAATGCCTTTGGTATCCTTGCAAAACAGTTCCAGTGTTTCCTGGGGACAATGAAGCAGAGTCCTGATACCATGCAGGATATGATTGAACTGCTGTTGTTCTCCACAACCTTCTGTGTATCTGGTACCCAACAATGCATGCCAATGAGGTCGACCATGACGATGAGAACCGCAATGCTGTTCCCACCTACTGAAGGCAAGAGATGTTCTGGGAAGAGCTTCTAGGAGGGCGAAACAGATTGTCTCAAATAAACACTTCCTTAGTTTGACTTTGAAAAAAGCTTTCAATGTCTAAAATCAAATATACATATAAATGCTACCTCAAGATCTGCATTAATGTAAAGGTTATATCGTGAGGTGATCACCTATTTTTACCGGAGAATTCATAACGATGCGTGGCAATGTGCCGAGTCCAGACATTTGTTTATGATATGTACCTGCCCGATTAATCAACGATTTTGACTATCAGAGCCCGATCAGGACTAAATATTTATCGTAGTAGGCGAACGCCAGGCCTAATGCAGGAATATATGAGCGTCTGTGGCACAAACATACGCTGCAGATAGTGAGGGACCTAACTTGCTAGGTCTAATAATTCATGACCCATGCAACATCCTGACGTGTTGCCAAACTCCGCACTTCACAGCACGGCTTTCACCCATCATCACAGTCTGCATGCGTCATGCCAGCTCGGTTAGGTGGTTAGTCTAGTTGTTGAGGTTTAGTTTGTATTTTTAAACTTTACTTTGTGAATATTTGTCGAGGTCAGATTACTGAAAAGGCGAGTCAGATAGGTAACTGATTATAAGGTATTACTTTCCCTTCTTACCTCCAATCCTCCAAATTTGTATAATTAATATTTCATCTGCAGATTGGTGACTCTAACGCAGATGCAGTCAGTGTTCAGTTGTTATTATTAAACAAGCTTACATGCTTCGATAACCATAATGACGTTTGATATTTTCAATTAGGAATACCTGAGCGTGGTTCAAATCACTGGAAGGTGATAGCACCACTGCCGCCAGCAGAATCTCTTCACAAATGCCATTGGTCGATTTCTCCCCAGACCTGATTTCATGTGAAAACTGTATTCCTGTAGAGTATTATTTTGTTACTGAATTGGTGTAACCCGCACGTTTATAAAACCCTGGGAACAGATTGCATGAAATATAAAAGCCAAGTGCTACAAAATCATAGTCAAGGAGGAGATCATAGCTATGGTATGGAATGGTGGTGAAGACATCGCCAACGGAGATGATACAACTAACAGTGGGCAAGGACATGTTGATATGGTCTGTGAACAGTACCAAGAAGTTTCCGTTGAGGGAGAAATGCAGTCTTTTACTTGTAAAAATATAGATGATCTTTGGAAAATATTAGGCCTACCACAGGGAACGTGGAATACATGGTCGCTAAGCACAAGGAAGAGTTATTTCACGGTTATAAGAAAATGGACAAAATTTGTTGGGTCAGACAAATGAATGTTTTTGGAACCATCACTGAATCACTGTTTTTTCTTCCCACAGTCGCTTGTAGATGAATATTTAACTCATGGGTTGTGAATGTGGCTAGGTCGTGCTTATGGCATTATTCTTAATATCGATACCATATCAACAACGCTTACCTTCTACTGAAACAGTGTCTGTACAGAAATACTTATGGAATATTTGAATATAATTTTCTCTAACATGGCTCGTCTGTATGCCTCGACTCTAACTGTCCAAAGACATTGTCAGTAGTGTGTGTCCTTGGACAGAAACTACTAAATGGAGTTGCTAGGGGACATCCGCATTAATAAAAGAAAACACAAAAGGACGTTTACATTGCAACTCGCCTCTGCTTAGAGGTCACTGGTAAGCAGCCATCACGCATTGATACTTTTTCAACTCATCTCATGGACTTAATCTCACTGCCTCCAGATCACAATTGTTGACGCACAAAAACCCTTAAAACATCAAGCTCCATTTCACTGACTGGTCGACACGTCTAATCACAGGCACTTATCGTCAGTGATAAAAAGTATAGGCAGTAGCCGGTGCACTTCTACGTCTAGGCCGATACTAAATGCAGCATGTTTCTGAGATACCTCTTCAATCTTTTTCTCAATTAGAGATTAAAAACAATTGATTATGAGATTATTTAGTTTTTGTTTGCAGTATAATGCCACAGAGGACGAGAGATATTTAGGGCGGTGTCTCTTTTTTCTCGTTTTTGACTTACTCTCCTGCATCCAGAGATTAGACGGGCGTGGAAAAGGGATCTGGTTGAAAAAACAAATCCGCCGAAATGTTCAAATACCAACCATCTTTTATTTTTACATCCATGACAGCCACGGACGACAAACAGCCTCCCGGAACCGTGTACGAAAAATCAAAGTAAGAATCAAAGAAAAATTCACAAATTGGCGATCATTGTGTTGGCCTTACTCCCACCTTTCACTCGTTAAGACTATTCTGGCGGCCTTTGTGCGTCTGGGTCCCGTCACTTGCCGCGGTCCGATCGCTGCCGGTCTATCAGCGCGTATTTATGTAAGTAGTTCTATGGCTGGCGACCCCCTCTGCCCGTCGTCGCCGGTTATAATTACGTTGCTTTGTCCTTCGGCTTAATCACTGACGTGCCGTAGACGTAGAACACCTCACCATTTTTTACAACGACAATCTCGAATAACTCATATCTGTCTTTCTCTTTCCTCTTTTTCCTCCCGAATTTTTTTCCTGGACTTAGTCGATGCAGGAACAGCCTCTGTTTGGATGCTGCGGCTTTCCATTGATGTTAAGGCGCCTTTTCCCTGGAACGCCTTCTCGTCTGAGTGTAGCGGTTTAAGATTTATTTGTCGTCTGCCTTTCCCGTGCGCGTCCTTCCAGCGTCTGTGTGTGCGAGGGATATTCGCAGTGATACCATTTTATTACTGACGCTTCCCTTTCGGCCGCCTACAGGTAATCAACCGCTAGGTGATGCCTAAATCATGCCAGCGTCTCTTCCTCTTCCCGCGCGTTTCTTTGGCGCGTCTCTCGTGGCGGCGGAAGCGTTGTCGCCTTCTTGAAATGTCGTCTGCTCAGGCAAACACTTCACGTCCCTGTTGCTAACGTCTGCCGGCGTCCCAAGTGGCGAGATCCGCTGCAGGTTTATCAAACACCGCCAGAATACCAACAACTCGCCGGGAGCTGCAGTCTGTAGGGTAGTTTCAGGAGATGGGAGCAGGGGGCGTAGGGTCGGTTCCAGAGGGCGGGTGGGATGCACTGGAACCCGGCCTATTACACTATTCCGGCTTTATTAAACGCTGCCTGCCATGAGAAGGAATTCGCTAGTAGGCGGCATGTCCCATCTTCCTCAATCTGGTTTCTTACAGGATCGGACACACGAGGACAAAGTGACTGGTGCCATAACGTGGCGCGAGGGGAAGGGTCGTGTGGTCTGAACGGTAATACACAGGGACGTAAAGTTTCGGTAATGAATGGAGCCACATTTCGACCTGCCTGTTAGCACCTGGTTCCCGTCATTAAATCTAATCCAATCTCCGGCTAGTAGTAGTGGTGTTGCAGCTGTAGTAGTAATAAGAATGTCCAGTCAGACTCTGTCACAATATATGAACTGGATGTAATCTCCCTCACCCCCCTCTCACCTCAATATTGCCGGGAAAGCTCCATTTACAAAACGGCAAGCGGTTTAGGGACTGTCAACCTGTACACAGTCCCCTCCCTGAACACCCTGACTATAAATATCAACTTTATTCATTTATTCCATTTAACTCCCATCCAGTTTCGCAAATACTTCTATTATCGCCCGCTCCATCCGGGGTCCTGACGCCCTGGAGCACTGACAGGGGGCAGCACTGAGTGACCGACAGAGCAGTCGAACGCTGCTATCGGTCCGTTGTTGGCCGGAAGTGGCAGCATTTGAGCGACATGTCCGACGTTATCACATTGCCGAGGGACCGGCCAGGCTGCGCGCGCATATTTAGCGGCGTTTGCTTATCGAGGAGACGCCATTCAGGCGTGACGCGCCGCGAGGGGGCACCGCCTGACGTGATTGGCATGGGCGATAATTGAGAGGTTGGCGGGAGACGCCGCCATTAGGTATGTGCATGATAACGACGGACCGTGCCGGATACGGCTTTATTGTACGTCTCCATCGGCGTCCATCTTCACAACATCATTAAGACGTATCCCCCGTAATGTGCGCGTGCGTGGGGAAAGGGTGTGAGGGTTGAATTGGGCGTCCGGAGAGCACTATTTATAGTAATAATGGTACACCGGGATGAGAAGGGTCTGGAGTGGCCTGCTCGTTTCCTATACTATGAGACTGCCTGGTCTGGTCGGGTTCGGACGAATCTGAAAAGGAGTGTATAGTATTTGATACTATCATTTTCATGTCTGTCATCAAATCTCATTGTATAGAATTTACTCTGATATGAAAGCTGCAGTTGGTGCACTATTCCGCCGCCAAAACATTACCTGTCACAGTGCTCGGGCTACATTTGTAACAAGATGAATCGATATTCGGCCCATGAATAATATACTGTAAATGGATATTCCAGATAAGGTAATATACCATTAGGGCGTCTAGTCGCAAAGCAGAAGAGCACAGGGTAGCTTGTTAATAGATTGCCTTGAAGTCAACCCATATCCTTCTCACTGACCTTCAGCACTATTTTTATATTGTCCTTCAACGAACACAAGTCCCTAGTACATTACCCTAGTTAACGGTGTATGATTTGGTGTATAATATTTGTGAGATCAGTCAGTCATTCCCAGTCCGGCATTCCATCAAGTGATCAGTACAGAGGACTGGTTGCTAGTCAGTAGTTCAGAACCCAAAGGGTACAACGTATAGAATATCTCAGGGAAGGAAAATTGCAATGAGAAATGTATGCAGAATGGCATATCATATATCGAAGGTATGCAAGCAAGAAAGGAGTATTGCATTGGGAAAGGGTATAGGTATCAGCTATCGGCGATCACAGTAGCAAAATGTATCTTTGCATGCAATGAGGATGACGTTGGACAAAGGTACGCATGCAGAATGACGATCACACTAAGAAATAAATATATAAGCAGTCTAAGAGAATCATTCCACGTTGAATCTGTGTGTAGCGCCAGCTCAGCACTCTGGCACAGTTTAATATCTAAAGGATCCCTAATTATACTGTCATAAGACAGTGCTAGGAGAGTATTTGGATAGTCCCCGTTTGATAAGCTTACGTGGATTATTCTGTCAAAGGACAGCGAGGTGGATATATGAAATGACATTCCAGGCTGTTAAATAAAACTCGCCTAATCCTGACCTCGATCCTAAAAGCTATATGCTATCGGAAGACCACCTCAATAGATATCCTTTCTGAAGCTGGTAGCATAACTGACCCCAAGGTAGTCAATAAACACGCCTGAATAGTATCATTTGGACCTTCTGATTACCAGTGCCTATAACCAAACACCTCCACCAGCATTAAAGCCCGCGTTTAACTCCGATTTCAACCTGCAAACAGCTTGGTGTACGCTCCGCTACTCTTAGCTCACGGTCAGACACGCGTTCCAACCCGCGGTTTGACAGGCATTTTGCCGACTTTCATACCCACGTTCTGATAAGCGTTCGTAACTGCACTTAGCCTGCATTCGACCCATATGTAACCAATATTCAGCAAACGTTTAGCCCATGACTGATTATCAGACCCATGTTCAAACCTACGTTTATAGCTACGCTTAGATCGGTGTATCGACCCACATTGTTACCTGTACTTAGATCTGTGTATAGACCCACTTTTTTGCCTGAACCTAATTGTCATACCTGGGCTCAGATCTGTGCATAGATCCAGATTGTGATATCTCTGGAAGAACTGTCTCTTAAAGAACTGGATAAAGCTTTATAAACAAAAAAAAATGTGGGCTTAGATATAAACCCACATTTTTACCTGCGCTTAGATCCATGTGGAGACCTACACTTAGACCCACGTTTAAACCTACATTGCGTTTAGACCCATGTTGAGCCCTGTTCTTAGATGCGCAGTTATGCCTACTTTGAGCTATGTGCTTAGACCGGCATTTAGACCCACGTTGAGCCCTGCGCTTGGACACGCCTTCAGACCCATGTTGAGCCCACGCCCAGCCTGCGTTGAGCCCACGTTGAGCCCGCCTCTCGCCGTGTCGCCAAAAGGTCGGTGTATATTGAGTACATAATTGGCTACCGCGGCTCTCTTCGTGGGCGGCGACGGAAACACGGGCCGATAAGGCGGGCACCCCACTCCTCACCCCCGACACAGACTCCCATCCCCACCAACCCTCACCGAGACGTCAGCCGCCTATCAGCGCCACCCAGCGATAAGATATCAGCTGCACCTCCTCCATTAGCCTCGTGCTATCACCGCCTTCCCACCTTACTTCTCTGTGTGGCCACAATCAATCGCTCCACAATCGTAATAAATATAACGGGATTTGTTAAAGGGAGGAGTATGAGGGGTGCTGTTTCGTGACATCTCGTCCTACCCATTCCAAATCTGAACTACGTGCTTGTTGCTGAGGAGCATAATTTTCTACCAATCTCATGGCGTGTAGAGAGACTCTATGTTGAAGTTGACTAGAGTATCTTTGTGATATATGCTCTCAATAAAATTAGCGATGAAAGGATATTTCTTAGCACTGCTGTGCTTGGCGTTTAAATGAAGTCCCTTAGTAACTAGTGGAATTCAGACTGTCTTCGTAATGTGATGTAATGTCTTTGAGACAACGTGCTCTGTGGTCAGTAGTATAGAAAAGGGCCCTCTTATCAGGCGTGCTGACCTGACGTAAACTATTACATAAAGACCAACATTCAGACTGCTGTAAAGTCTGTCACACAAACTTCATACATACTACCATACAGACTCTCATAGACCATCATATAGACTGACATAAACGTACATACTGTCTATTTGATTATCATATAGACCAGACTGATATATGTGCACTACCATACAAACTAATATACAAACTGGCATGAGGACTGACGCACGGATCTGCCTTCAGATTTGCATGCAGACCTGTACATGCAGACCCGAACTCGCTTGCTCGCACCGCACGTCATTCAATGAAGTTCAAAACTTAGTAAGAGGTTTTTGTTCGCCGTTTGGTTGTGGAGCCTGTCGTGACTGGCCTCGCAGTACCCGATATTGGAAGTTTAGCGTGGCCCGTGAGGCCGGCGCCCGCCCCGGTGTGCGTGCCGGACGCCCCTCGCCCCGCTCCTTGCACTGCCACGCCACCTAGCCGTGACCTTTGTATGGCCGTGTATAACTTGGCTCAAGGAGAAGCAGGCTTCAGGGAGAGATGTCAAATCTCAAATCCTGTCTTACTGCTAAGTTGGCGTACTGCCTTTATTTACTCAATGGCTGCCTATATTTACTTAATTGACACGCATATGTGTGTGTGTATATTTATTTATATGTATGTATATATGTATATATATATATTTAAAGAGAAAGAGAGAGAGAGACAGATAGACAGACAGACAGACAGACAGACAGACAGAAAGATATACAGACAGACAGACATACACACCGAGAGCGCTCAGTAACTGGGGAGCACCCGCCCATCATTTGCTTTGCCTGTAACGGCACTATCCCTACCATTTCCTTTTCTTGAAATACAAAAGGCTTATTATACAATCAGGGTGCTTCCATCCGATGAGGAATCTCCCTTCTACATGAATACAATCATAATTTCTTTTCTTTTGCCCTATTCTTCTTATGTACATAGCCATACAGTTACTAAATGCTCCTAGGCCATAGTGGCACTGATTGTAAACGAGACATTGGGTCCCTACTGTAAACGCATTTGCCAGTGCAATAACACTCACGGAGTAGGGCTGAGAGTGGGCAGAATGAAGCCTGAATTACAGCGTTGAATCCAAAGCTGGTCACAATGCCAAGAAGAGTAATTCATATACTTACTTTATCATAGACCCGCCCCACCGGATGTTCATATTAGTTTCCCCACGAGAATGTAATATGTCAGTCTAGCATCAGAAGTGGTTATCTGAGAAAAGGTCTGAAGCCAATCTTAAAGTGATTCACCAGTCAATACTCACCACATACTACTCTCATCGACAAATACACAACTCATACATTTATATGACAATCTTATGGACCTTAATGTTATGGACCTTCCATCACCACACGCCACTCAGATCCACAGTAACAAAGCATATACATGAAACTAGATCCATCAACACATAACACACAGCACTCACTAGACTTGCTTAAGTTTTTGATTATGAACATTCACTAGATGATTAATCACAATCAGAATAAAGTTTATTTTAGTATGTATCCTTCTCTGACTGGCCCATGAATCAGCAAGGAGGTAGCCATAGGATGCAGGGACTAGAGCCTGTCTAAGCACTCACATACACTGCCACATAACACATACTACACACTTCATACACCATACCCACAACAGCAAAACACATACCAGACAGATAATCTATTACCAGTGATTACTCACCATTCACACTCACATCACAGAACACATGTAAAAATATCGAAGTGAAAACCAAATTACAACAGCGCACCCAAACGAGTAGGGTATTGTTTATTTTACAATTTGAGTGCAGTTCTATATCTCACCCTTTTCAATGACATTAAATAGCATTACAATAACGGAATAATCTAAATCGCTTAAGCAAATCCAGTTAGGAACAGATGATTAACTAATGCGGTCATTTGTTTGGAGGAAAAATTATTAAAGATATTTTTCAAAGACAGAAAAATGTATAAGTATGCCATAGGGCATAAGTATGCCATAGGGCATAAAACTAAAAGCCGTAGGAATAGAGAGAATAGAGGCGGGAAAGTAAAGGAAGATGGCTGCTGGGTGTGCTTGACATCGTAGAGGGATGTGATGTGTATTATTGATGCAGAGTCGAGTCTTGAAGTGGAGCACAGGTGAGGCATTTCCGAGACGTTGGGACATGTGTATCCCATCCAGGCAGGATGTGCGTGACCTCTCCCAAGTGTGAAGAGACTGGAGGAGGACATTGACACCCTGAACAAATTGGGTAGGGTTGTGAAACTGTCACCCAGATATGCCAAAACAGTAATATTTGGGGGGAGGTGATCGTGAGATTTGGAGAGATGGTTGTAGGAGTGGAAGAGATGCAATCACCTGAGGATAAAGGTGGAAAAGAAAACACGTAGGGGCACAACCAAAACAATCCCACATTGCAACTGCCACGATGGTGAGATGAATGGGTAGTCCCGTGGGAGACATCAAGGTTAACATGACACATGAATACTTGCATGATGGGGAAGTGACCAGGGATTATAGATGGTGGGTGGGCAGGGTAGGGGCGCAACCCAAGGATCCGGCGCGCCACCTACCGCTGAGGCCAGCTGACCTGTGAAGCTACTTTACGTATCATATGTGAACTACATGAATTGAGTGGCAGGCATCAGATTATGACCCGTGAAGAAGACACGAGTGTGAACATTAGATATGAACGTGAAGTAGAAACCGTCAAGGATGGCGGATAAGTCATGCAGGAGATGTTGTGGTCAATGTGACCACTGATCCAAGGATGGAGGGAAGGCAGCATATGAGCGCAAACTGAGGATCTGCTATGCCACCTACTATTGTAGACACTACAGCTGTCATGTCACCTTCTGGAGGAAAAACGAAGTTACCGAGGACAGCATTAAAGTTACTTGAGCACTATATACATGCAGGGAAACAAGGAGAGAAACACACTGATCCCAGTCACTGGGCATATATTTACAGAGAGCATTTTTGTTATTTTACCTGTTTCCTCCAGGAGGTAGGTGGCTCCATGATGTTGAGAGCTATTGGTGAGGCTCATCGCATTGAGGCTAGTTGAGGCAGCTCCTGTGTCAATTCCCAGGACTGCCGGAATTGCTGTTGATGTGTAGGGTGCCATGTTGAGGGGATCCCGGGCTGCTTTGCAGGTCCAGTCCATGTAGATAGGTAGAGGGGAGCGATTTAAAAAAAATTTTTTTATAGGTTTATTTCATTCTGTTATTACAGATCTTCAATGAAACATTAACACAAGTGATACACCGACATAGTAGCGCACAATTTAGACATGTCCAAACTTTGTTCTCGTTGTCCATTCCCATAAGCATGGTTGCCGCACTTGGGACTTGCACATTGAAACTTTTGGAGAATGTTAAGCCAGCCATGCTAGTTGAGCTGCCTTGAGGATGAAGCATTATGTATAATCCAACTATTTGGCAATTAATTCTTTGTTGTATGGTCATAAATTATCTCCCTGAGGTGCCCCGTAGGTCCGGCTTTTCTGTTGTCCAGCCTAATAGTCTTTGTGATCGGTTACCCCATGGTGTTTTCCCAGGGAGCGGTGTGAAGGACTTCAAAAACTCTACGATGAGCATCCCAAATCTGGTGGCTCCCTTTTGAGGACGATCAGTAGTACTAGGATAGGTAATCAGGGGGCCGCCAGGAGGCACAATAATCTAACCGTAAATTACCTATAATTGTCTATTATCCAGAATTCTCAATGTTGCTGTCTGACCTAGCTTCTCAAATCCTGCCAGCTGATTATGATGCCATCTTAGATCTCTCTGCCACGACCATAGCGTAGTATTGGGACTTTACGCATATAATATTTTGATGTTTTTCCTATAGCTTAACTTATACCAGGGGTGAGATAATATCGTAAAACTGGATAAGTTTTAATCTTAGCCACTGTATGCCACGACTGGAGTTTGGCATAGTGATTTCATGAGGCGAAGCCGAGTGAAGTCCGGAGCCAAAACTTCAGGAGTGGAATGCGATGGCCATGATTAAAACAAATCCGGTTTTGATTTTATCCTACCTCATCTCCTCGATTTTGGAATATTAAGTAATTACAATTCTGTATGCCAATAGTGGCATATAAAAATCCATATGCCAGTCAGCGTGGCATACGGAAACTCAATGTTAAGCCTATGGGATTTTATATTAGGGGTAGGATAAATAATCCGCTACACATCATCATTCAACACACATCCCGAGATCAACAGCACATATCACACTTGTGGTAACCATAGACTGAAATTCGTGAAACAACCAAACCACTCTGCAACACTCATCATCCACTACTCATTATCTCAGATACAAAGCAAATACCCTTCACCACCCTTCACCACCCACCACTCTACCACAGCTACAAAACGAACACGCCTTCCACCTACCACCACACACCTCTCACCAGATATGACCCTGCACGAGTGAGTGGCTCGGAGTAGCTCATACTTTAGACGCGAGGTTATTAGGGTAGAGTAGAAGTATAAATACTTCATGAAACTACTGCCGTATAAACCTCCTCCACACGAGATATACCATTTAGGTCGGTCCTGCTCCCTGGAACAGGCATAGACGGCAGCCAGAGCGCAATTTCACACATCAAAGGTCAATGTCGGCCATAATTGATAGATGTTTAGGAACGCGAGGGTGCCTTTTAGAGAGAGAGTCATTTCTATGCTAGGTAGGTCTACACCGTAATATACGTTTTCGATTATGTCACATCGTATCTAATGCATTGAATAAAATAGACTTTCAATGCACATTATATATCAGATCTAATATTTAGAACTGCTTTTGGTCTACCTTACCCCAGCTACTATGAAGCATCATGTTTTGCTTGTAATGCTGACGGCGAACTTGGGCCAAATCATAAATATATTCTATATCTCAGTGTACACGTGCCTCTCAATATATTCTTCTATACTTTGATTTCTGAGATATATGGCATAAATAACCATAGGTCTGATCAGCTTTTCATCGCATAATTTCTTATCAAGTTTTATAACCTACTAAGATAAGTTAGGCCTAAAGTAAACAAAGCAAAGAAGAAGTACATGCCCTAAAACGCGCCCCTATATCACACATCTCAATGGGCTTTGTTGTGCGAATATATATACTCATAAAAAGAGCTCCACAAGAGACCATGGTTGGGCTTATACATTACCTTCATACTAGTTCAGAACGGTTTTTAGTCACTCGCGTACACAGATTAGAAGCACTGCCAGACAGGGTATAAAAGGTTCCTCATGCTACGTTCGTTTACCACGCAACGTGTAGTGAATCCATGATATCCGTCTCATGTCACAATCTAAGAGGGTGATATTCCGTTAGATCTCAATAATCTGCCGGGTTTCCCTACCTTTAATTTTGAATTTTCATAATAATAGACCATTCTTTTGACAAATCACATTCGATTGGATTACCCCGTCATTATTGCGCAACTCCAGTTTGTACATACAAAAGATATCTATTTGCATTCTTAGATGTTAAGTGTGCTTTTCGATCTGTAATTTTATCTACGAGAAAAACACTCGCCAATCACTAACATTTCCTGAAGACTGTTAAAACCATCTGCCAGCGAAAATGTGGATTCTTCAAAAAGAAATGAACGAGGTTTCAATGCCCATACCTGATTGTCATAGATGTTACACATAAGTAATTTTGGTTTAGCTTTTATTTCGCCAGTTTTTATCAAGAAAGCTATTGCAACTTATGCCTGATTTATCAGAACTCTCCACACATTACACCTTTCGACACTACTTCCGACGTCGCCCACCAGGTGGTTGGGTGTGAAACTCATCAGGTGATGATTGGCTGGCTATGGCAGCCATACTTACACCCGTCCACGTTAATTACTCAAAGCGCAAGTGACGTCAGCAGGGAGGGGGCAGGACACAAGTGACGCCAGGAAAGAACGCACGACAGGCAGGACACAGCTGACGTTAACGCGACGTCATTGTTAGTAGAAGAACGTGGATATATGTAAGTAACTTATAAAGTGCCCCTCCTCACACCTTCCTACACACCCACATATATACCTTAACACACGCACAGCTATATACACACACCTATACATACACACACGCACACACACCTAGACACGCACACACACGCACAAAACACTGTTGCTACATACACCATTTTCTCATCATTTAAGGATATTCATTCACGAAAATGTGTCTTTATATCATATACAAACAGTTCTAAAACAGGGATAGATCGTCCACAGTAGGTATTTATTAAAGTTTATTAAAAAAAGAATTGGTATCAGGTTGAAATTCTCATTGATAAAAATAGTCAAAACAGATATTACAATGTGTAGAAGAGTATGATGGTGATATGAAATAATATAATGGAGACATCATTTTTACCTCTCTCTTGAATCCTCTATATATGTTTCTTCGAGTATTACTGCAAGGCGTATTCCAGAGTGATTGACCCCTATAATACGGAGAGGGTACATAATTACTGCAGGTAATCGTCTAACCAATGAATAAAGTTTACTATGACCAATGGCTACTTTGTACATAATATTCAAGGGTTGCTTATTACAAAGTCAGTCTAAGTAATCTATCCCACAATTATAATGCATATTTTTTTGTATGCTTTGTTGTCTATTCCAAACTTTATCGGCAATCCCGAGAGCTCTATTTTGTGTAATTTGAAGTGAATTAATCAACATTTTATGTTACCCGTCCACAATAATAGAGCAGTATTCCAATATAGGACGAATGAATACTGTGCATAGTTCTTGCAGTTTCCCTTTCTAAGCAATTACGAATCTTTCTCAAGTTGAGCAACCTACTATTTGCATTCTTGTTGCCTTTTCTTAATGGTAAATCGTAAATTTTAGGTTTGTGTCCATTGGAACTCCCAAATAGTATTACTTGTTTGTTACATGTAATAATAAATCTCCGCATAGGAGTAATTTCCTCAAATCTATGTAGATGGAAGCTGTAATTAAACCTGTGTTTCATGCATCATATAAATCAGTTACATATTTGAATTTTGCACCCGTTGTTGCCTGGCATTTCCTGAAAGCATATTGTGAATTACCTGGATGTTTAGAGCTATCCAGTTGACTTTCAATCATTTTGCTTACACATTTCTCCAGTAGTTTAGCGGGAATAGGTGTTAACGTGATTGGTCGCCAATTGGTAGCTCATGGCCCGTAGGGTCAGGAGCGGTCATTGCACCACCTAGCGCACTCCCTCCCTACTAGCGCACCCTGCGCGCCCCCGCGTGCGAGTCACGTGAACTAATAGGTCACGTGGCGAAGCACGCCCCCACGCTCTATCTCATTCTGTTCCTGCGCTTCACTCAGCTCACACCTACAACCTTTTTTCTCCTTGGCTCTACGCTGTTCGCGGCACCGCATACTCCACGGGTATCGGTCCGAGGCCGTAAGGGCAAGAGTTTAAAAGTACGGGTTAGCTGGAGGACAGGTTCACGTGAAATGCCGAAAACGCGAGCTGGACCGAGCACGTCTCAGGCTCAGGAGGAATCCTCGGACTCGACCATGCGGCCTTCCGAGGAACACGTGGAATCGGCCTCGGAGGTCGGGAGCGTGAAAACCACCCGCCTCGTGGCCGTGGAGGTCGGCCTCGCGGCTATGAAAGAGGATATGAAGACCCAGATCGGCGGTGTCCTGGCCGCCATCAACCGCCTAGCCGAGCAGAGGGCACCGGAGGCAGCGTCTCGACCGCCGACCGCTCAATCTGCCGCTGAGAGACGGACACAGGACTGGGCCGAGGACCAGGCGGCACATGTTTTGCCCGCGCCGAGACAACTACGGGAGAGGTACGGGGCGGACTCGTACATCCAGCGCGAGCTCGACCGGGAGGCGATAAAACACGATAGGACGGCCGGTAAGCTGCATTCTGATCTAAATATCGCAAGGCTTACCAGCAAGCCGTATATGTTTATCGACCGTGAGGGGGTTTATACCCTTGCGCAGAAACTGGAGGTGAGGGGGTCCCTGGGACCCATGGAATACGTGAGCGCGTTCCTGGGACTACTGGGAGACCACAGAGCCGTAGAGCCCGAGGACAGGGACCACATGAGTAAACATCTTCATCAGGTCTCCATCGATGCGCAGTCCCGGCCGTGGGCCGGCGTGAGGCGATGGAGCCAATTCATCTTCGATCAGGTCGAGACCGGGAGGATGAGCTGGTCGGACTACGCGCTCATACAGGAAGAGCGGGTCCGACTCGCGATGACGGCCGGGACTCAGACCGGGGGAGCGGATAGCGGAAGCAAGTCACGCTCGAGGGAATTGCCGTGTAGGCAATTCAATTCGGACCGGGGGTGTCGCCACAGGAGCGGGCACGAGGACGGGCCTATCAAATGGGTCCATATATGCTCGTATTGCGATTCGGTAGGAAAGCAGTGCGGGCATTCGCTCCATGCCTGTAACCGCAAGTTGGGTTACACAATGGGCTACGACAGTCAGCAAGCCCCCCAACCCCCAGCAGCACGGAGGGCGGGCCAGGCGGCGTACACCCCACAGGCCGGATACACGTTGAGGGCGGCCGACCCCGGACCGGATGCCTTGTACCAACACGGCGGTCAGCCGGCGGCAAAAAACGGGCACGGTGCGCCCCGCGAGTGATCGGAGCGCACCCCAACACAGGATGCTCACGTGTAAGCAGGCCCCGGACCCCTGCGGACACCGGATGCGGCACACGTGAGATCACACGACCGGTAACCCGTGTAACAACACCGGACAGGAAACGGCCGCCGGCCACGTGGGCCGAGGTGGTCAGTCGCTCCTGCCCGGATACACCCCCCCCTGGAGCACCCGCAACACGTGGGGTGGACGGGGGGCGGGCGACACGTGACGCCATAGCGACTGCGGCCGCCCCACCACGTGAGGAGGGGGCGGTCGGCAATAACAACAACAACAACAACACGGTACCCCACGTGGCCGGCCCGGTGGGCGTCGGCCACCCGGGTCCACCCTCCGACAGCGTGGCCGGCCCCGCCGGCACGGCACAGCCCAGCACACTGGACTTCACGGCACTGGAGGAGATCTGCCGCACGGGCATCGTGACCGCCGGGACTCGTACGGACCCGGAGGCCTTTATGTTACATCGCCGCAAGCAGTGGCCGGAGATGGACGACAACGCGCCGCCGGCGCACGGGCACATATACCGGGCCGTGCGGGCAACCGGGCTCCCAAACGCCATGTGTAGCAAGATAACTCTACCCACGGACTTACGGCTACGGGCGTGGGAGAAGTACCTAACGGCGATGCAGGGAAAGCGGGAGCTGCTGGGGTTCATACGTTATGGATTCCCCCTCGGATACCCGCGACCGATACCCAGGGGGTCCCTAATCATCCCAGCGCGACGGCTTTTCCCACGGAGGTGGGCAAGTTCATCACTAAGGAGCTCTCCTTCTCAAATCTGCTCGGGCCGTTCGCCGAGGCCCCGTTCTCTCCGTGGTGCCACGTCTCTCCGTTGATGTCGCGGGAGAAACGGGACTCCGATGCCCGGCGGGTGATAACGGATATGACCTTCCCCCGGGATCGGAGCGTCAACGCCTACGTGAGGAAGAACTCGGTGTACGGGGAGGAGAGGGAGCACACTCTCCCCACCATCGACGGTTTCGTCTCCCGTCTCCTGCGATCGGGTCCCTCGAGCTACATGGCCTCCATCGACATCGCGAGGGCATATAAAAATTTCCGGTGTGACCCCCTCGACTGGCCCCTCTTGTGTTTCGCGTGGGACGGCGTGTACTACTGCGATACGGCGATGCCGTTCGGAGCCCGCGCGTCCTCGTATCACATGCAGTGTGTTGCAGATACGATAGTGGAGATCCTCGCCGGAAAGGGGGTGGAGGCGGCCATGTACCTCGACGACCTGATCCTGATATCGCCGTCAAAGGAGAAAGCCGCCGCCGACTTCGCGACCGCTAGGGAGCTCTTCCGCGAGCTAGGGCTGCCGGAGGCCCGGGAGAAGGCACAAGAACCGTCGCAGGTCGTCCGTTGGCTGGGCATCAACATCGACGCACGAAACATGACTCTGTCGGTGCCCGAGGACAAACTCCAGGACGTCCGCCAGCATGTCGCGGCCGTTGCACGGAAACGCTCGCTCACCAAGCGGCAACTCCAGTCGGTGCTGGGAAAAATCCTCCACGTGGCAAAGTGCATCCGCCCGGCAAGACCCTTCGTGAGCAAGCTACTGGAGGCATTGCGTGGGATGTCGGGGTTTTACCTAAACATCTCCTCGGACATGCGGCAGGACCTCGACTGGTTCTCTAGGTTTGCGGAGGGTTGGAACGGGCGTGCCTTGATCCCCAGGGGCCCCCCGACGAAATGCATCACTGTGGACGCCTGCCTCACCGGGGTCGGGGGCACCGACGGCCGCCTGGCCTACTCCGCCCAGGTGTGCCCGGTTGCCGACCCGGTGAATTGCATATCGGAGCTGGAAGCCCTCAACACGATATACGCCCTCAACACGTTCCTGAGCGACCGGGACCGGGGGACGCGGGTTGAGGTCTTCTGCGACAACATGGGAACCGTCCAGGCACTAACATCGGGGCGGGCACGGAACAAGGTGCTGGCGGAGTGTGCCCGCCAAGCCTGGATGGTACAAGCGAGGCTCCAGGTCGAGCTGGTATACACGCACATCCCGGGGGTCCTCAACTCGGTCGCGGATGCCCTCAGCCGGTCGCACCTCACCTCCAGTGATTATTCTAAAGCTGCTTTTTACATGACCTCTCTTAACCTCAGAGCCGTCGCTCCATGTATTCACGCCTCATTTGTGCCTATCCTCCGGCTTTACTGCAGATCCGGCGCTACGCTGTCTCCAACAGAGGGCATCTGCGCGGCAGGCCGCGGCGCGTGCCCCCGCCACGGTCGCCAACCAGCGAAGCGCAGTGACTACATACCTAGCGTTCTGCCGGAGGATGGGCGTGGACCCCCAGCAGCCGACCGTCAGCCTAATCACCGCGTACCTGGAGTACGTCCGGGACCACGCCCCCTCACCAGCGACCGTAGCAAACCATCTGTCCCACCTACGGTCGCACCTACGGCTGTCAGGAGGGAACATTGCGGCAACGGAGGACGCCCGCGTCAAGCGGGCACTGGACGCAATGAAGAGGGACAAAGCCTACCAGCCAAACGTGAAGCCGCCTATACCTATGGAGGCCCTCAGAGGCGTCCTCGGCGGACTCACGGCCAC
Organism: Alentia gelatinosa; assembly: GCA_950022655.1. Taxonomy (NCBI): domain Eukaryota; kingdom Metazoa; phylum Annelida; class Polychaeta; order Phyllodocida; family Polynoidae; genus Alentia; species Alentia gelatinosa. Next base: position 52,058,473 of record OX465579.1, on the reverse strand, counting down.
GCCCCTCGACCGGTCGACCAGAGCGGCGTGCCTCCTCATGTTCTTCGCGGCCCTGCGGCAAAGCGAAGTCGCGCCGCAAACCGTCAAGAGCTTCGATCCGGTCCGGCACCTCACACGAGGAGACGTGAGGGTCACTTCTACTCACGTCGACGTGAGGATCAAGGCTGCAAAGAACCTCCAGTGTGTTGGAGAAGAGAAACGTGTATCTCTGCAGCCGTCCCCGGACCGGATGTCGTGCCCGCTGCGGGCAGTGAGAGCGATGATCGCGGCCGTTCCTACGACCAACGACCGCGAGCCCTTCCTCATGAACGAGGATCGCTCCCCCATCACGACTCGATGTCTCGCTAAAGAGTGGGACCGTCTCATCGCGCTGGCAGGGATACCATTAAGGACATATACCCTGCACAGCCTGCGAAAGGCCGCGGCGACGCAGGCCTTCCAGGCCGGAGTCCCTGAACTGGATATACAGAGGTATGGGGGGTGGCGCTCCAACGCCCACAGAAGCTACATCCGCACCTCGGATGCCAATCGGGTGAATGATTCCCTCCTCAAGTCGATTAACGAGTGAGCATCATTTTTCTCCCACCCTCCTCTCCACAAACTCTTCATGGACATTTTTGGCGTTTTATACACATTGTATAACCATATATACGTATTACATAATACTATTATACATTATACACATGTACTCCTGTAATACATACCACATATGTAATACCTTTTATACAGGCATCACATCTGCCTTATGTATATCTTATACATATCTTCAAAATATGTACTTATCATATTTACAAATATGTCTTCTTCATATATCATACTACATATGTATATCCTCTTCCATAAGATATTGTGTCATATTTAATATCTTAATTTATATGGACCTTATAAAATTCAAATAAATTTTATTCGCCCATATCTGTCTTCCACTTTTGTGTTGCGGGTAAGGGGTAATGGGTAGCTCATGGCCCGTAGGGTCAGGAGCGGTCATTGCACCACCTAGCGCACTCCCTCCCTACTAGCGCACCCTGCGCGCCCCCGCGTGCGAGTCACGTGAACTAATAGGTCACGTGGCGAAGCACGCCCCCACGCTCTATCTCATTCTGTTCCTGCGCTTCACTCAGCTCACACCTACAACCTTTTTTCTCCCACCCACCCTCACCTTTCTTCCTACTCCCGTAGGGCGTTTTATACACATTGTATAACCATATATACGTATTACATAATACTATTATACATTATACACATGTACTCCTGTAATACATACCACATATGTAATACCTTTTATACAGGCATCACATCTGCCTTATGTATATCTTATACATATCTTCAAAATATGTACTTATCATATTTACAAATATGTCTTCTTCATATATCATACTACATATGTATATCCTCTTCCATAAGATATTGTGTCATATTTAATATCTTAATTTATATGGACCTTATAAAATTCAAATAAATTTTATTCGCCCATATCTGTCTTCCACTTTTGTGTTGCGGGTAAGGGGTAATGATCTATATCAATACAATCGCACCCAATCAGTATCGGTACCCGTGGCATATGATTTTTTTAATCCCCCCCCCCGTCTTTCATATGGACAACAGTAACACTCTACACCATATCAACAAATACAAAGCAGTACAGGGGGTCGTTTAATTTTGAGGTCTCTTGAGTGACGACATTTCAGCGATAGCTCGTCAAACGTGTTTAATTAACCCTATCGTCCATGGGGAGTGAAATCCTGAGTCAAAGTCTCATTTGACTGACCTCGATCGTGGCCCAGGACAAAATACACCTTCAAGAAACTCTTGGAGAGACTTGATACCTCGTGGATCGTCGGCCGCAACTGTCCTTCCCCACGATAAATCGAATTATCAAACCCAAACCCTCCTAGGACCTCTCCTCGGACCTTCAAGTATCGTCGGGGTGTAAAATTAAACAAGCCCCAGGACATATACCTCAGAAATAGTGTCTGGGATATATAATCTAGACCCTTATAAATCACCAAATCTTAATACCACCAACTCATGTAAAAATTGAAATGCATTGAAATGAAGTGAAGATGTTTTTTCCTTTTCTTCTTGCTCTATTTTTCATTTCACTGTTGTTCTTGTTGTTGAAGAAATACTCTGTTAATAAGAATATATGATATTGATTAAGTTACAAACTTGTGCTTTATAACAACAGTTGGCTAGACCATGGAAACCAGCCTTATGAAAGGTTGAGGTCTAAGCCCCTTTATTGGGTAACAATATGCATCCATGTGTAGTATACGGACTGATTGTAAACAGTGAACTCAATAAAGAAATGATGCAAAAAAAAATATATATATACGGTTGTGAACAATTAAAAGACCTTATGCAAATCACCTTCTGATACTTCGACTTTTCAAAGTAATTCTGGTCCAAGGGTTAGAGCCACAAAGTGCGGTATACGTTTGACTATAGTCGGACTTGCTCCACACTCCCATAAGCAATATTTTACGTATATGTACCAGAATGAAAAGAAAATAAACAAAAAAAGATTCTCGGGAGTTAGATAAAGACCAGTAAAATCACAAATGGATACTTTTGTACCGGTACTATTGCATGAATACATGTATGAATATTACTGTTATGAAGAATCTAAATTCAAAATCTTATTGAAAATAAATAGATAATTGAATCAATAAAAAAAGAAGTTGTGTTGTTTTATTCTAACACGTTCTATTCTTACACATTTGACAATTCATACATGCATTCAAGTCTTGAGAACTCTGTCATTTTATTTGCTGATGCAGTCGATGTCAGTATACACTCAACAGCTTCACTGTGCGAATGCGTTCAGATTTCACTCTACTGAAGGCCGACATAAAGACAACCTTGCTTTATAATATTATAAGATATTCTTCTACTCATCATTATACAGTTCAACAGATTAATGATAATCCGCCATCTAGCACTAGGCCGGTATTAATGGTAGGACGGCGGGCGGCGTATCTGATGACAAAACCCAATGCATGCTGATAGAACGTTCATCTTTATTACATGCAATCATCGTGCCGGCCAGGAGGGGGCGCCACACGACTGATGGCGGGGAGGCCCCGAGGAGGCCCGCCGTGTGCCCGGGTTACACACCCTCCCACCACACCACACCCTGACAGGGGACCAGTCAGCGGGGGGTAAATCAAAGAGCAAGAGTTGAGGTGGCGTCAGGGTGAAAACATGTTATCCCCACAACAACCCCTCACAGCGACCCCTGCATGACGTCATTTGTATGTGCATACTAAGACTTCCTGCCTGGGTACTACGTCATGCGTCCACAGTTCCCTCTTGTCATGCACTGTTCAAGGTCAAAGCCGAGGAAGTAACCTATGATAGACTGACGCCTTATAAAATATGTATATATAAATAGAATTGGATGTCATATAAAAGTCTTTTTAACAATTTTTTATCGTGTATATAAGATGTATGAGTTTGTCGAGAGATCATAAGGGCGCTGCGCATGAAATATAATGGAGTCCCTTTATAGCTTGTATTAACTGTATTGTTGGAAACATTAATATATCCTTTAAATGGTTCGTAATTTATTTGACTGGGTGGCCTGAAATCATGGTTCAGCTTAAGTAGCATACAGATAAGGTTTCAAATATTGACAAAGCTGAACAATAGCTGTCCTTCCTTTATGATAACCTGTATATCTAACCCTTTCCTTACCGGACCGTATAGCAGGTGCACGTCTTTAAATGTAGCATGCCTGATCCTGGACCACCTCTGTAGTACAGGCCTATGTTTTAATTGTTAAGAAAATTGATTCTTTCCCACCATATCTAAAGTTATCTGTCAAATGTCTCCATGTGGATAACTATATAATCATTTATTATCACTATCAAGGCGTTTTACTTAATATCTAACAAAATTTTAAAAATCTATGTTGAATCAGCTGAGATAAAAGACATTTTGACAAAAAAACGGAAAATGATGCCTTGAGGCATCACTTGCACTAGCTACGGGAGTGCCTTGATGCATCATTGGTAATGAATGGGGATGGATTGCTAATCAGGGGCAATACGTATTTCAAATCATGAAACGGATTTACAATGAGATTTTGGCCTAGATTACGAAAGTAAAAACTCGCCTTTGTAAGTATTTGCTGGATAACTTAGTGACACTACCTGAACCTACTACTGTTAGCTTTATTGAACGTATTGGATATAACCATAAACGTAAAATTTCGTTAAATAATGAAAATATGACCGAACTAAAAATTTGCAGTAGGGACCGTCTTTATTAACGTAAACGAACGGTTTAGAACTTTGTTTGTACAATAGGTTTTCAAAATGAATGTTACATGGTGGTTATCTGGATGTTTGAAATCGGATCCTGAGGTTCAACCCATCACCATGCCTCGTTAACAGAGCATGGTTGATCTTCGAAACCTCTTGAGACACGTCGCACCAAATCAATGTTGTTGCAGCCCACACGGCGTATTTGTGGCAGTATGTGATACTAGTTTCAACAACTTGGCACGCCTGTTGGATAAACAGTGTAAAATAATAGCGAATCCAAACTGCGAGGGTTTCAGAAAAAAGGAATAGATCACCAGAGAGCTTCCATCTTATGGAAACCCTAGTCTTTCTTTATATAGTACTGCATCGAGAATCGTATAAATACACAATATATTCCACCAGTTTGGATGGGCCGCAATCGTCATCGGGGCAAAGACTAATGACGATTACGGCCCATCCTAATGAGTGGTGTACTGTGTATTCACGATTCTGGATTTATCTCACCCTTTCGCTGACATTAAAAAGCATCACAGCATCAGAATAATTCAAATTACTTCGAAAATCTAGTTGGTTAATAGCCCATGGCGCCATCTCATATTCACTCCGCCCCGCCTATGGCATAGTATTGTCACTTTCACAGAGTGATTGATGAGTATTTTCTTTCTTTTTTTCGAAAGTTGTACAAGGGATGAGATAAAGCGTATATCCACCTGAGCGTGGTGGCTACCGCGACTTTATGAATAAATTCGATATTCAGACATAGGCTAAATAAACCTTGGAGCACTCTCACAATATGGTTTAAATCAGACCTGGTCTATCCTTAATCATGCATGCCTCAGCCATCAGATACACAATTACCACCCATCACAGAGGCAACTAGGCATTACTAATTGTGTTTGTATTAACACACATTTGGTTTACTGGCTCTGACCTAAACTAGATCGTGGGTAAATATCAAATAGTGAAGAAGATGAGGCGATGCTTTTGTGTCATAGTTGCCTGTCTCATTCAACAACTCAATCACTACTTTAGTGTACATCTATCTACACTAATTAGAATGCCTGTCATCGACTTGGAAAATAAAGGAGATGGAATGTTTATTTCGGCATGAAATAAGAAGAAAACGTGAATGATTTTGTGAAGTTACCTGTCATTGGGTGTTCTAAAACAGGCGCAAACCTTTGACCTCAGGCAGTAGTGTCTGCCAACTTAACTTTGCAATTTACCCAATGTTCACAAAGTCTGCTGACTGTATACCCTGTTTGTGTGTAAACTTCACGTTAAATGGTCCAATACACCTTGTGTGCAGACCACAGACCGGACTCTTATAGACCTCGTAGGACCGCCCTCGCGTCCCCGGGTGCTGCTCGCCTGAGGACGGCTAGTAAACTATGAGAGCAGCTCAGCGTGCTAACGAGCTGCTACCAGCCCGTCCCCGCTAACTGTTTGACTGATTACACCTCAGCATAGCGTCCAGGGCCTCAGGGACTAACACACAGCAGAGGAACGGCAGAAGGAGAAGCCCCATCTACCAGTTACATCGTTCCGTGAAAAGCCTACAGCGGTGGGAGGACATTCATGTCTGTCTATTGTGATGCCTGTATAAAGGTGCTGATGAATATATATTCATCTTATTCATGATATACATTACAACAATGGAAGACTCAGGAGTATGAAGAGCAGAGACAGATCCAGGGATCAGTTTGGAACTGTGAGGCCTGTCAAAGACAGATGTGGATGTATCTTCATCGGTTGGAGGAATGTCCCCTATTTTGATAGGAATGGTGTGCGATTAGACCTTTGCCCCTGTCAAACAGCTTTCCCGGGTTGTGAATAAATATGGACTGGTACAGAGGTTTATGAATAGACAAAATTAGTAGGTAATTGCTTTTATAGATTAATTCATAATATCTCTCATAATTTCCAAGGAGAGTAGTATTTCCTGCTCAAGTTGCACAGGATATGTAGGGAAAGAAACGACCGACGTCTCCCCTGATCATGCGTCCCCTCTTAATACATGTACTATCCTTGGCTGCCTCGTTCTCTGGTGAATTTCTTCATTCATCTCACCCCTGGTATTTTTTCTCCATAGATTTAACATTGGGAAGTCGTATCCGAGGCCCATGGAATATTTAGGAAAACTATCTGATGGAAGATTATGTCACAAATATTAGCCCATTAGTCAATGTGAGGATGAGATAAATTCAGAAACCTATTCAATTTTAAGGTCAGAACTCCATCCCATCTTGTTTGAAGCGCTACGTAATTCACGTGGCTTCACCTTGTGAATCAATATGCGATTGAAAGTTGATAGGATACGAGCTCTGACCCTAAAGTTTCATAGGTTTCCTCTATAATCATCTCACCCCTCTTAACATTGGTACCTCGCACTCAACACCCATTTAGTTTTGTAAAGGAATACTCAATGGGCGATGACGTCACAAAGATTAGCTGATTAGTTAATGATACGGGTGAGATAAAATCTTAACCGCGCCAGTATTCATTTTTGGTTGGTACGTTATCTCACTCGGCTTTGCCTCGTGAGATTACTCCGAAACCAAAACTCATGGTATATTTTAGTAACTATGGATCGCGATGAAGGTCCTTCTTAACCCTTTCGCGCCGGCCGATGCCTTAAGGCATCGCCGCGCGTAGCCGGATGATGCCTTAAGGCATCGCCGTGTGTGGCCGGGTGATGCCTTAAGGCATCTTTTTTTCCTATTTTGCTATAACGTTGTTTTTTTCCCTTAATACTGGACCTATCAACAAGGTTTTTTTTTAGGGAATGTAGGGAATACCTAACAATCAATAAATTTGTGCGAAATAATAAAAAGAAAAGGTGATCACGTGACCATATAATCGAATGAATCTGTGAATCGGCACACACAGACGACAATCGGAGTATCGCCGCACTCCAGTCCGCCAACATGGAGGACTCAGATGGGTCAGATAAGTGGTCTGGCAATGATTCGGAATGGGAGGATGATTTACCGATATCCACACTACTACTTCTCAACCAGAACAACGATAAAGTTAGTGGAAATGCTGAAAATGATGCTGAAACGGACATAACCCCGGAAAATGAACAGGTTTGCGAAGAATCGGTTATCGCACGAAGGTGGACACCTATGGTGAAAGGCCTCAACAAGTCGCCGCCCCTCCCAGACTTCGACGATTCCAAAACAGGCATCAACGATAATGTACCTAGCTCAACAAAGACACCGATTGTTTTTTTTTATCTTTTCTGCACTTTGGCTTTTCTCAAGCGCCTGGTGAAATGTACGAACGAATATGCCCATCAGAGAAACACTAAAGGAAAGAGAAGCAAGATGAAATCATGGAAGGAAGTCAACCTCGACGATGTCAAACGGTTCCTGGCCCTGTCTATGCTCATGGGATTGATCAGAAAGCCATCCATGAAGGAGTACTGGTCGAAAATAACGGAAATAGCAACACCCTTCTTCAGCAGAGCCATAACAAGGGATCGTTTTGCCAATATTCTAAGGTAAGAACAAATATTTATTGTTTTGCAGGCCTAATAGAAAAAGTAAACAAACGCAAGTCAAACCCCCGACGCAGGCACGCAGTATAGCTGTCAGAACAGCTGTCAGTGTCAACAAGAGCTCTCTAGGCTTTGATTGTAAAATGAATTATAGTGTCAATATTATAAACCTATTCAACCTGTGCACAAGTAGATTGACATTCAGCTAGAAATGATATATAAATCATTATATTTCAGGTTTATCAATTTCTGGCCCCCTGCGGATGATGACGTTGACCCGACCAGACCGCACCCCGCCTCCTACAAGCCACGTTCGGGCAATAGAAAAGTCGACTGGTTGTTCTCCATAATAAATTCTGCGGCCACACGTTACTATAACCCTGGAAAAAACCTCTGCATTGATGAATCTATGGTGCCACACAAAGGAAGATGTTCGAATAAGCAGTACATGCCGGCTAAGCCGACCAAATGGGGCGTCAAGGTCTGGGTGCTGGCTGAGAGTTTGACAGGTAAGCGGATCTGGGCGAGTTAGAAAATCATGTCGCACAAGGGTTGAACATTAAATATATGAACAGTGACTTATACGAGCATATTCCCCACACTCTGAGGTTTGTTCCCGTATAATATTTTACATTTTGAACGTGAATTAACTTGATGATCGAATTTAACCGTTGCGCCTTACGCGGTTCATATTTTGACTTGCTTCAACATAGCGTCTACTGTGGAGAAAGGTTGACATGGGAGTGACAGCATCAGATGTTGATTTGAAAATTAATTCGTATGGACTTTTAACGTTATATAAACGATCAGGGAAGTAGGTGGGAGCAAAGCCGAGACTCTGAGGTTTATTCCAGTTTATATATTGTCGGGTTCAAACGTGTGGAAGTAATAGTAAATGAATTAAAGATATTGACATCGTACCGGGCTGTCGACTCAGTGGTGGGGCGGGTAGGGTAGGAACGCTTGTCAAGTGACAGCAGATCTGGGCAAGTTTGCAAATCATTTCGCACAAGGATTTAACATTAAATATATGAAAAGTGACTTATACGAGCATATTCCCCACACTCTTAAGTTTGTTCCCGTATAATATTTTACATTTTGAACGTGAATTAACTTGATGGTCAAATTAAACCGTTGCGCCTTACGCGGTTCATATTTTGACTTGCTTCAACATAGCATCTACTGTGGAGAGTGGTTGACACAGCACGGACAGTAGAAGATGTCAATTTGAAAATCAATTTGTATGGACTTTTAACGTTATATAAACCATCAGGGAAGTAGGTGGGAGCAAAGCCTAGACCTTAAGGTTTATTCCAGTATATATATTATCAGGTTTGAACGTGTGGAAGTAATAATAAATGAATTAAAGATATCGACATCGAACCGGGCTGTCGATTCAGTGGTGGGGTGGGAAGAGACGCTTACTGTGACAGTGGATCTACTCTGTTTATTCATTTATTTTCAGGTTATGTTGTGCAGGCTTTCCCATACTACGCTAGGAAAGATAAAAGGTCGACCACAAGCCTCTATGATTCAGTCGTTAGACCACTGCTACAGAAGGGAAAGGTTCTTGGACGAGCACATCATATATACTTTGACAACTACTACACGACAGTCGCCATGTTTTCAGATCTTGCCTCCAGGTTCAATACATTTTGTTGTGGCACTGTACGATTGAACAGAAAAGGACTACCAAAATCATTGATGGTGAAAAAACACCCAAAAATTGTTAAAAGGGGCGATTGTATCATTTCCAGGTCTAAAGATTTAGTTCTCTCAGTTTGGCGCGATCGGAAAATAATTCATTGTTTATCTGCCATACATGGAAGTAATATGTCCACCTGCTTACGAACCCAAAAAGATAAAGACACTGGTAAATTTGCGAAGGGAGAGATTCCCTGCCCTAAGTCGATACGGGACTATTCAGCGTTTATGGGAGGAGTTGATCTGTATGACCAGCTATTTCATTATTATAATTTCGGGCGAAAGTCACAGAAGTGGACCCTGAAGATGTTTTTTTATATCATTGAACTTATGAAGGTTAATGCATATGTTATGTTCTGTCTGGCCAACAAAAAGATTTCTTTGTATCATTTCACCCTCCGCTTAATTCAGGAACTAATGGCCGATGTGGAGAGGAGCAACCACAGGATATCCACATTGACACTAGAATCGCCCAGTCGATTAACATCTCGTTGTCTACCTGCCAACCTCGGCCGTAAAAGCTGGTGCCAGGTTTGCTTCAAACAGAATAGTAATAATGCTCAAAGTAAAAGAAAACAAACCAAATTCGGCTGCAGTACTTGTAATTGTCATTTATGTCTGCCCGAGTGCTTCACTGTATATCATTCCATAGAGAATTACGGGTTCATTCAACATGAGGAAGAATAAATAAATGTCAATAAACCTACCTGAACTGTATATATGATGTCTTGTCTTTAGTGTCAGTGTAAATCGATGACAGTTGATCGCAGACAACGCGCTGGCCCAGCCTCGGTATGAGACGCCATGGCGAAGTCAGTCCGGGTGATGTCCAGATTCATAAATTCATTTTATAATTTCTCCACTCCTCCAAACCAGGAAATATATATATGTAGATGAACCTTACAGTCTCTAGTTTGCTCCTATATAATTCCCTGATCGATTATCTAACGTTAAAAGTCCATACGAATTGATTTTCAAATCGACATCTAATGCTGTCACTCCCATGTCAACCCCCCTCCGCAGTTGACGCCATGTTGAAGCAAGCCAAAAAATGAACCGCGTAAGGCGCAACGGTTTAATTCGATCATCAAGTTAATTCTCGATCAAAATGTTAAATATTATACGGGAACAAACCTCAGAGTGTGGGGAATATCCTCGTATAAGTCATTATTCGTATATTTAATGTTAAATCCTTGTGCGAAATGATTTCCTAACTCGCCCGGATTTGCTTGTCGTAGTCGGCGTCTCCCCCCACCACTGAATCGCCAGCCCGGTTCGATGTCATTATCTTTAATTCATATACTATTACTTCCACACGTTTAAACCTGACAATATATATACTGGAATAAACCTCGGAGTCTTGGCTTTGCTCCTATATAATTCCCTGATCAATTATCTAACGTTAAAAGTCCATACGAATTGATTTTCAAATCGACATCTAATGCTGTCACTCCCATGTCAACCCCCCTCCGCAGTTGACGCCATGTTGAAGCAAGCCAAAAAATGAACCGCGTAAGGCGCAACGGTTTAATTCGATCATCAAGTTAATTCTCGATCAAAATGTTAAATATTATACGGGAACAAACCTCAGAGTGTGGGGAAAATCCTCGTATAAGTCATTATTCGTATATTTAATGTTAAATCCTTGTGGGAAATGATTTCCTAACTCGCCCGGATTTGCTTGTCGTAGTCGGCGTCTCCCCCCACCACTGAATCGCCAGCCCGGTTCGATGTCATTATCTTTAATTCATATACTATTACTTCCACACGTTTAAACCTGACAATATATATACTGGAATAAACCTCGGAGTCTTGGCTTTGCTCCTATATAATTCCCTGATCAATTATCTAACGTTAAAAGTCCATACAAATTGATTTTCAAATCGACATCTAATGCTGTCACTCCCATGTCAACCCCCCTCCGCAGTTGACGCCATGTTGAAGCAAGCCAAAAAATGAACCGCGTAAGGCGCAACGGTTTAATTCGATCATCAAGTTAATTCTCGATCAAAATGTTAAATATTATACGGGAACAAACCTCAGAGTGTGGGGAAAATCCTCGTATAAGTCATTATTCGTATATTTAATGTTAAATCCTTGTGCGAAATGATTTCCTAACTCGCCCGGATTTGCTTGTCGTAGTCGGCGTCTCCCCCCACCACTGAATCACCAGCCCGGTTCGATGTCATTATCTTTAATTCATATACTATTACTTCCACACGTTTAAACCTGACAATATATATACTGGAATAAACCTCGGAGTCTTGGCTTTGCTCCCATATAATTCCCTGATCAATTATCTAACGTTAAAAGTCCATACGAATTAATTTTCAAATCGACATCTTCTACTGTCCGTGCCGTGTCAACCCCCCTCCGCAGTTGACGCCATGTTGAAGCAAGCCAAAATATGAACCGCGTAAGGCGCAACGGTTTAATTCGATAATCAAATTAATTCTCGATCAAAATGTAAAATATCATACGGGAACCAACCTCAGAGTGTGGGGAATATCCTCGTATAAGTCACTTTTCATATATTTAATGTTAAACCCTTGTGCGATATGATTTTCTAACTAACCTACATTGCCAAGTGTTTCCCCACCCATACAGGGTAATGCGTAGTTCGATGTGGGTTATGTTTTATTTATTTTCTATTCATCGAAACGTCTAAATTTTACAAAATTTATATAGGAACAAACCTTAGAGTGTGGTGATTCGTTGTATATATGTCTCCATTAATTTCCTGAAGGTTTAAACCTTTTGCGAGATCATTTTCTACACGTTGTCTTTGCACTGCGGTGAAGGGAGTTGCTGGATTTGAAAGTGCCGACCACAAACACGCCATGCTGGGGCGAAGCCACATATATAACCCCTTGGTGAGATTGACTCCTACAGATCCAGCAAAGAATATAATGATGTTGATTTCACAGGGGACAGAATCAGCAGGCTTTTCTGTTCCTTCCAGTATAATCCAATAGCGATGTCATAACGTCTTGTAGGAGTAAATCAACCAAATCCTGGGCGAGGTGATGGCTAAACAACTCGGCTTTCTTAGTATTGGCTTCATTGACACTGCACTGAGTAGCATGTTGTTAGGTTCGGCGCCTTGGTAAATATCCATTTTCTCCCGTTATTTGCCGTCTATATGAATAAACCAGACACTGTCAGAATCGTGAAGACTTGTGGAATATTCCCAGGGTGATGATTAGAGATGTCAATGCATTTTTGTATGGTTATGACAGCAGCAAAGTTATATCACTGCAGAACCGGGACTTCGCAGGCTGGCGTTGTCAATATAAACCACTGTCACACTTATTTTGCGATCGATGTCTCAACTTGGTACTGTCCATAGACGTTGATCTGCTGACTATTTCTTCATAATAACCACCCACATACGTAGGGAATACTTATATTTTGTTCATCCTCAGCTGGTAGAGTGATATTTGAATGATTCATAACATAATGGCAGATTTTCCCGTTGCAATATCCAATTCGACTGAAGGGCCAGAACCGCCAGTCAACGGGACGCCACTGTTCACCCGCCTAAACTTATGAAGAAGGAGGAACTAAAATGGCGATATCTTTTTATTGGTTTGATAGAAATCTCCCATATTTCGTACACTTAATCTATATAACAAAGCGGTCATTGGGATACCACACTTTATTGCTTTGGTTGGGGGAAACATATTTATTTACATTGATTTCGGGACTGGACTGCTCTCAGCTGGCAGATCAGGGCGCCACCACCCGGCCCACTGGGGTATCGCTGACCGAGTTACCCGGCTTATAGCCGTTTCCCGCCCCAGGGGGGCCCGGCGCGAAAGGGTTAATATATCTCTGATAATATTCTAAATACGAGTTTCTTGAAATATCCAGTGAATATTAAAATGGCATCTGTCCTATGTGGGGTTGGTGATGGGAGTGGACAGGGTAAGAAAGTGGCTGCCTATCATACAGAGTATTTTCGTCTCGTCGGTTCTCATAGCCATATTATATTTTTCCAATCAAAGATGATATAACGTTTTCAGCAACAGTCCCGAGACATTGAGGACACAGGGCATGTCATGGCATTTTGTGGTTCTGCAGGGGTCGGGAGTAGGAATTATACCTGTATCCGTGCCGCTTGAGTGTGATATAATCCACATGCTCCCTCGCCACACACACAACCTCTCTTAGAGATTCTCAGTCAGTGGAGCCCACTCTGCAGTAGAGCCGTATGCGATCAGTGTATACTTTCACTCGCTCCCACTTTTCTCGCGTGACATCACGAGAGGCGGAGATCAACAACTAACTTCAAATGTCTTCTGCACGTCCCTGCATGTACACTTTGTCTGCAGGTAAGTTCTTTCCATGACGATACGCGCACGGAACACTGCCAGCACCGGAACCGGAAGTGACTTGAAAGTACAAGGAGGCATGCAGAAAAATGCAAACGCACGGAAGAGAGAGGGGGGGAGGCTGATTTAGTTATGGCTGTTACCTAGCACGTTCTTCGTCTTTATTTCCCGGTAGCTGGTACAATTAACTTTTTGCTTCTCCTAGTGGTACTTATATAGAACGTCCTGACCATGCTGTACAATTCACAGAACGAGATGCTAATCTACGGTTTGTACGGACCGAGGCGTTTACGCCGAGTTCCGTACAAACCGTAAATTATCATCGAGTTCTGTGACTTGTACAAGCATGGTTGGACGTTATATATTTACTATATACCCGAAATTAAAAAAAAAATCAATTTCATTTTTCTTAACAACCAAAATTTTAATAAATGTGTATGACAAGGTGGTCCGTATTTTAGTGTACGGACCGCTGGTCCGTACAGTATTTTTACGTCATATGCCGAAATGGTGCGTATCTACAGTATATACGGCATGGGTATATAGTAAATAGGAATAACCTGAGTGATATCTCGGTATATCATACTAAAAGAGCTTGGTTATAGCATAATAAGCGTTAGCTCTAAGGTTCGATATGACCCATTCAGAATCAACGATTGTTGCGGACAAGTCGCAGCAGTCTGAACGGGGCCAAACACAATATGTCACCTTTTTGAGAATAACCATATTGTACAATTTAGTATTGCAAGTCACGTGCATTCCTCATAGCTATTTTTTGTTACGTTACTTATTTTTCTCTTCTTTTATACATTATTGTTGTCCTTTTCTCATAAGTTTGGCATTTGTGCAGCAGGTACTCAGTAATGACGTGACTTGGTTTCAAGATAATTTTCTCTTGACCCAATTTTTACAGAATGTGGGGAAAATACGAAAGCGACCTGAATAAGCCTGGTCGGGACTAAAAATGATAGATTCATCTTTGCAGAGTTTCTCTCTCCCTCAATATTATTTCTGATGTCTTTCTGTCTTCTTATCGATAGCGATGTGATGGGAAAAACGCATCAGAAAATGTTAATTTGACTTGTATAACGACAACGCACAAAAAGCAAAAAAGGTATGATGTGCAGATGGGTAGAAATGTTCGGGGCTGTGATCATATCTTGCCTGACCCCTTACAATTACAGACTGCTAAACACTGTTCCCCATGCAGATTTCGTCGCCAATGAAGCACGACACAGTGGCTTGTGGAAAGTGCTTGGAGACTGTAATCAACTACCTTGTTGATTCAAGTTCTTGGGAGTAAATAAAGGTTGTAATGGATTTGAGTTAAAGAAAGGTGGGTTTGCAAATTAGTGTTTAAGTTAAATATTTTGAAATTGCGTAAACCTTTTCATCCCTTCCCCTCCACCTCTTTCTGTTCATCTAGCTTTTCTCTTTCTCACACTCTCATGTATTACGTTCCATCTCCATCTCTCTCCTTAAATCTGCCCATGTGATTTACAAAATCATACTTCTAAGATGCTAACCATTCCAGATGAATCTCAGTGCTGTTATGTAACTCTTGAAGATTCAAAAGAAAAACTTTCTCAATTCCAGTCCACCCAATGTATCTGTGTACTTTTTTGCCTTATAACATGGTGATCTCTTTCATTTTGATTATTCTATCATCATCCTCTCATTTAGAGAAATGTAAAGCTTTCACTCCCTTAGTCTCTGTCTCTGTCTCTGTCTGTCTGTCTATCTCCCTCCCTCTCTCTCTCTCTCTCTCTCTCTCTCTCCAGCTCCCTGGCTAATCCTGTTTCCAATCTGGTCACTATCTTTTTTCTCTGCCTGCCTATTCCTGTCTTGCCTCCCTCTATCTCGTTGGCCTATTTTTGTCACTATCTCTATCTGTTTCTATAGCTCTCAGTTCAGATTGTGAAGATGATCAGTGATTCGCCTCCTACCCTTCCCCTCCTACATCTCCTCCAACACACCCGGTCGCACCCCGCACGGTGTAAACATTGGGATCACTCTGTACGCTTTTAATAATATTGATCCTAAACACCAACTTGTTGACAGAGCAGGCTCACACCACCGCCAGGGCTGACGGGCAATGTTTTCCAGCGATAAGATCAGAGGCTGTGGGTGCAGAGTAAATCGTTCAGTGAGGTAGTTGGGTAAGATGGACATTCTAGGGGATACAGTGGTTGTTTGAAAATAACGGATATTTTGGATGAAACTAGGGTGGAGTAGCTGTTTGGTGATACTTTATGTTGATCGAGTGGTGCGAATGGACTGGGACACAGAAACATCTAAGAAACCTGAGAGGACAATTTGTCATGGAGATATTTGGATGCAACGGATTACGAAGCAGCTACTCTAAAGGTTGAAGGGATGGAGACATATATTCATGTCTTTATGGTAAACCGAGGGGTCTCTGGAAGGGGAATGGGAGACTTGACTAATATGTTTGTGTACAGCAAAGTACGAAGGCTGTGTTTGTACAGTGTGTTGTCTATTGGGGATAATGGGTTTGTTTGTGTAAAGTATGTCAACAATGTAGAGTAAGGTATTGTATATTGGCCACCTTCCACCCCAATAAAAGGAAACATAAGAAATATACAACCCCAAAACATCCTAAATCTGTTAGTCCTCACGATTTCCCGTTTTCCGCATAGAGGAGGTCGGATTTTTGGTACCGATAATTTTTTCCTTTTTTTAAAAACTTTTATTTTAATTTGAGGCTAGAGTAGGCAAGAACAGTTATGCCTATTTGCAGTTAGGCAAATATAGGTGATATTGAACAAACGTATGTACACAGGTGATGGTGGGTGCCGGGGGACTAGAGGTGGTGGGAGATGAAGTAACGAGGTGTGGCAGGCAGGATAAGGCGGATAAGACTAGAGCTTATCTACCGGCAGGGGTGGGGTGGAGAGAGGAAGGGGAGGTGGAGAAGGGATGGATGGGTTGAGGGGTAAAGGGGTGGAGGAGGTGGAGGTCGGAGGAGGGTCGCATCAGGGCAGTCCGGTCACATGAGCTTGACGATGTCACTGACAAGCAGGTAAGTTGTTGTCATGGAGGTTGTTGCAGGTGGGGTGAAGCTTACGCCTGTTGTTGTGAAGGGCTAGAGTAATCATCTATATACCCCTACAACACTAAGGGTGTTATAACACTAACACCCTCAAGTGACAAAAATAGTCGTCAATGCAATTCAGGAAGTCCTCAAATGTAATTTATTCAAAGGAAGACATGGATGGCGGTTTCAAGTTGTCATGATTTTGATAGATATCTAACTAATATTGATATGTAAGGTATATACTAATAAAACGTATATCTACTGTGCTGGGACGTCCTAGGTAGCTTGTTTCTTTTGGTAATATCATTCAATAATCCTACCAAAAGCAACTCGGTATACTCGGTATCATGTGCGATGTGTTTGTTGTTCCTTGTACTTCACCGTTGTTGCAAGTGGATGCAGATTTATATAGTCTGCAAGTGAACATATATGCGAGGCCTCAATTACTGTGTGAATCTCCAAAATGGGGCGAATTCTCCTTCGAATTTCGGGAAGACTTATCATTTGGGGGGGGGGGGGGGTCTCCAGTGACGCATCTAAAATGTGGCAAACGGCAGAAGTTAGCAGAGCTGATAAATGAAATATGCACCAGTTTCTTTTTGATACGCTTGAAACTCTTTAGCAACCGCCTCATGGAGAACATCTATACACTCCCATAGCGTGGTGAACTGTGAATCTTGTTCTAGATAAAAAGAAAGTCATGCGGTAGAATATCACTCGTGAAAATAGTCGAGACCGATTCACGTATTTTAAGATGTAGAGTCAAACAGGTCGGGGTTCACTCCATACAGAGGTGCTCCAAGGAAAAGGAGCCTCTAAGGCGACTTGTCGCTATGATCTATTCATCTCACTAACTCTGTGCAAACGCTGAAGGACGGAGCCAAAAAACAAAATATAGAAATCTCAGACTGTAGTGGACAGGCGTGACGGATAGGTTTGATCTACACACTAACTTTCAGGAAATGGACCAGTAAGAAGCACTTAGACCAAGCTGACACGACATGAAAATGCATTCCTGCAAAATGTGCCCAGCCGTTTTGCTATCTATGACCAAATCCCCATATCCGAAATATATTCTTACCTTACCAGTAATACGGGTCTATCTATTGATGCCCAAGCAATTTCCTAAATAACATGTTTCATTTAAATGGGATACAATTTCGCATACATAAAAACCGATTGTTCTCAAGTGCATTTTGATCCGTACTTAAATCAATTCATGACAAATATTTTCGACGAGGATTCCTATGAATAACACCATTTAGATATATTTGAAACACACATCAAAATCTAAATCAATTTGATGTCAGTACAATTTTACTTGCTGAAATTTGTAAAACTCCTTGCCATAATAGCACAAATCTTTTCTATAGTTCCTGATAAGAAAACGCCTGCCAGCTTAAATTCACGTCTACCTCCGCCCCCTCCCCCCGCGATGTATCTATTGCCCTCCAGGGGGCATACTTTAAGCATCAGAAGAAGTCGTGTGCCCACGTGACAAAAGGCACGGCCACACGCGACCCCAAGCTACGCCTGGTCTTGTCATGCGCGATATTCACGGCTGTAGGTGAGAGGCAGGGTCTGTATGCGCCCCCTGGGACTCGCCCGGAGAGCTGCCCGGTAACCGCTACTGGCGGTAGGCGCCGAGCAGCACGGGGACCTCCGACCCTGGAGAGCCGGCCCGACCTGACCACTGCTTCTTGCGCCAACTCGCCAACTGTATTGCTTCAGGGACTTCTCAACCCGTTCCTCTGCTATTCTGACCCCTCGAATACTAGCCACCTTAATACAGAATGTTCGCTTTAAAGTTTGGAACCAACACTTTTACCACTCAATATCCATTTTGACTGTTGAGGCAACAACCACCTTACTGCTCAATTTCCTGTCTGAACATTGATACCCAAATCATCTGGATGAAGAATGTCTAGCGTGAACGGGTACACATGGCTTGAATTGACCAGGAGCACTCTTTGCCATCACCTGGCGTCATCTTCTACCCGAACAACCCCACAGGTCTACCCTAATAAGTACACACCTACTCACTTCCACCTTCCTCCTACGTCGCCCATATCACCAATTCCCCTACACCTATCAAATCGCCATTTATTTTTACCACCCACCGACCCTACATATCATAACTCGTTCCTTTCGCATTTTGCCTTTTTATCAATTTTACTATTTCCTGACTACTGACATACATAACATTTTATCGTTATCTCAACATAATAGAATTTTATTGTTCCATCCCGTCTACACTCTCTTTATATAGTATAGGACACTCACTACTATGTGACATCCATAATGTGATACTTATAATCATGTTATTCACTATGGTCTGCCACTATGACACTGGATGTGACATTCCGCTGCCCATCCTCTAGCCTACTCATGCAAGCTCACCAACCTACCCACCCACCAACCTGTCAACCGACCAATCGGTCCACCTACCAACCTGCCTTCCCAACAATTTGCCCACCTACCAACCTGCAAATCAACCTACCTGCTGGCCCACCAACCTGCCCAACTACCAACCTGCCTACCCTCTAACCCGCATACCGAACAACCTGCCCATTCACCAAGCTGCTCACCCACGAACCTATCCAATCCACGAGGTATCTTCCAATTTGCGTTTAATAATTTATCGTGGGGAATGATACCTCATGAAAAGTGTCCTGGAACTCTCCTGACTGGTGACACTCTCTTGGGTATCCTGGGATAAGCAAAATAACAAGAACAGCTTCATGTACACATTTAAATCTACACATATATGGATTTTATGGTCTGAAAACAAACTGGATAAATCGAGAATATCTGAAGTATTTAGCCAGATTCATTTAGAATTATAAATATGGGAATTACTTATTAAAAATGCCATTATAGGGCACCACTTACAATATTTGCCAACTCTCGTTCAAGTCTCGGGGGTGCATTTTGTCGTGAGACATGATCGGGGTCAATCCAACGAGACTTTAACCCAGGATGTCACTCCCCATGGACGACAGGCATAATTAAACGCGTTTGACGACCCCTCGCCGAAATTGTCGTCGGTGAAAGTGTCCGTCGTCCGCACAGTCCTCCTCCAAGTCACCTCAAAATTAAATGACTACGATAAAATCTTTTTTTACAGGTCTCGTTGGTGTCAAAACGTAGCGTAACAAAATATGTCGTCGGCGAACAGGTTTTTGGCGATAAGAGAAACTGAAAGGTTGTAGCTGCATAAAAACTTGTTCATTTTGAAAATGTTGTCCATGTTGTCGTCCATTCGCCGTCCCGGAAGACACCTCTTGAGGTGTCGCTGCCGTTGTCAAACTCGTTTGCTGCCCTGAATAACAAAGGTTATCCAGTATGGGTTTCATCTTTCCATTTATCTATTTGTCCAGCCTCATGTTCGAGAAGTATTATTCAACGGCCCTCTATGGGGGCTGTTCATGATGGAAGCCTTCCTGGGATTGGTTGTTCTATCTGTCTGGCCTTGGCGCTATTGATGTGCCCAATCAAAATCGGTGGTAATCAGAAGGTCCTGAGTTCAAACCCCAGAGAATTTTGTTGGGTCTTTTTTCAATTAGAAAAAAAAATCTATTCTTATCATTCAATGGGGAATAAATGTATCATTTACATATAACTCTTAGAAGCTATGAAGGATATTATTCAAGCGTGTAAATTGATTATATATTGGTTAGTTAAGGACATTTCATGTCTTCGTCCTTTTCCCTATTCGGACAATCCATGTTTATTCAACGAAGTTCTTCCTATGAGCATATGTCTCTCTCAGGAGAATCATTTTAGATATTGAGCGGCCCCCAGCCCACCAATCGACCCACACAACAACCCAGTCACCAACCTGGTCAGCTACAAATCTGTTGCAAATACCATCGAGCCTCACCTCATCGTATTATTTAAGACCGTGGTAAGGTAGTTAGATAAAAATGTGCATTTTAGGCAGGAAATGTTTGGAGTCTCAATCCCTCGTAGGGTCATAGTGAAACAGACTCGAGCATGAAGCCTGAAACATTGAGATTCTTATGTAGAGAAAAATTGGAACCTGTTATCATTAAACAGCATATATATGTCAAGCAGCATATGTAAACCCTAATGGCCTCTGTCAAACCTTATAGTCTCAGGTGCTCAGTGAGGCTGCCTATGTGTGGAAAATCCATCGATCTGACTAAGTTTTCTTACTGCCGACATCATTATGTAAGTCTAATGACGTCTTATCGAGCGGGCGTTAACAAACTTGGTCCAGTGCCATCGAACGAACCCCTTTAAAACGATGCCAGTGTGTTCACAAAGTATTGGCCAATTGAAGCACCTGATCATTTGACATGAGACGCACTGTTGTGAACAGTTTGGTTTTTGTTTCTTTTTATCCCCATTTTATATCCCTCTATGTACTGATAGATGTACACACTACTAGTATTACTTGATCATATTTCATCGGAATGATACGATGAATATACTATTCTTGCAACTCTCCAACGATTTGTGTAATACATCAGAAAACCATCAGAAGCAGCCTTGTCATACAAAACGGCCTAAATCTGAACTGTTGGGCCTCTAACCTCTGTTGGCCACTATGCACGGCACCTATAGATAAACTGTTTGATATCCGATAAACAACAGCACTTGGTCCTTTAGGTCGACACCAGACGAAGATGCATAGGAATTTAGATTGGAACTTGACATTAGAAGAGACATATTGAGAAGGAACGAAAGCTCCTGGGAAGTATGATCAGTCAGATTAGACATTGAAAAGATAAAGAGAATAAGACATGGGAAAACTGTGATGTTAGCAAATCAGAGGGTGGGAGACTAAAGAAACAGGAAGGGCATTGAGAGTTGATGGTGATTGGAAAACACTGGCAGAGGTAAGTTACTTGGAAGGGGATTCAAACCTTTCAACGTTGGCGCTGTGATAGTCTGTGGCAGTCGTTGTCAGATCAACTGCTGGTGTCGCATGACGGCGAGATGGAATCTATAAAACGAGATGACAGGAAAGCAATACAGTCCAGTCGAGTTCAGAGATACCGATATTGCACTTCGAAAACCAAGTTTCCTCTATGGTGTTTATACGAGCGGATTTCCTTTCACCTTGAACCAGTTCAATTCATCATTCATCAGGAATCCAGTCTTAATCAGAGACCTGCATGATTAATTACTAATCAGTTAAAGTGAGAAACAAAGGTCAGTCGGGCGGGGCATGAGAGTGGTTCCTAGCAACGCGGCGATGTGTGCTGAGTAATCTGTGTGCGTGAGTGGCTCAAAGAGTTAGTTACCTGCCGGTGAGATTAACAGGCAGCCCTGCCGACGCCGACACAGTTATCTGCCAGATTTCCGGCCACACATAGCTGCGTGTTAATGAACACATCTGAGTGTGCAATGGAATGTTAATTAATACGCTATTAACAATTGGAAGCTTGTTGTAATGCCGGGTGTAGGGGTTACGCAGTAGACAGTAATCATTATGTAACGCATTTCTGCAGCGATCCCTTCCGTCCATGGATTACACAATAATAACGCTATTAATACCTTGGCGGGTGGTAAACACGGCCGCATCGATAACGCGCCGACCCGTCCACAGAACAGCGGGACCTGGGTTTATATCATAACTGCCTCCAGTGGGCGGCCAGCTGGTGGAGATGACACGACCTTTTAGTCCCCAGAGAGATTCGGAAGTAGGAGAATTGTGATAGACTGTGGGTGGGAGGCACAAGACAGTATCCGATGACTGATGGGAACTGGGTAGTGAGCGATAGGTGATGAAACGTGGGCAGTGCGTGATCAGTGGTAGGTAATGACTAGTAACCGGGTAAATGGGTATTGGAACGTAGGCAGTGAGTATATATAGTAATGAACAATGGGCAATCGCCGGTGGATGGTGGACAATTGGATGTGGGGTATGCGTGATCAGTGATAGGCAGTGAGTGGTGGGATATGTCAGTTGGGCAGACAGTCGAGGTAAAGAGCGAGGGGCAGTAAAACGGTATGGATAGCAGGTTGGGAATAGTGCATGAGGGTGATGGGAAGGTTAAGGTGTGCAGAGGAAGATGGATAGTAGCGACTAGACAGTGGTTGGGTAGTGGTCTATGAGTGATGGAATGTAAGCCTAGGGTATTGTGCGGTTGGCAGTGGATAATAGACCGTATTAGTGTGACGTCATTTGACCTGCCGAGAGTGGGGTTTCCCTTACGTTATGGTGCCAAACATTGGGATATCCCTTC
Source organism: Alentia gelatinosa (assembly GCA_950022655.1). Taxonomy (NCBI): domain Eukaryota; kingdom Metazoa; phylum Annelida; class Polychaeta; order Phyllodocida; family Polynoidae; genus Alentia; species Alentia gelatinosa. The sequence continues at coordinate 52,035,389 of OX465579.1, read as the reverse complement.
ATAAGTGCAGCAGTCGCCGATCCTAGACATCTCAATTTGTTTAATTCTACATTATATTTAACTCTACTATGCCACGATGCTACGTCTATGCAGTGCTTCTCAGACTTTGGATTTGTTTGGCACCAAAATGACGTCAGGACTAATGCGGTCTATGGGGGATGGGTCCAGGGAGGGGGACAGTCAGGTGTCAATGACGAGTAGTGAGTTGTGGTATATGAGCGATATATTGAAAAACGAGGTAGTGGGCAAAGGTAGTAGCCAGTATGTATTAAGTAGTGGTCAGTGGGTAATGGTATGTAGTTTATGAGGTGTTGAGAATAGTGGTTGATGGGCAATGGATAGAGAAAGCAGTGCCCTACAGCCTCAGTGGCAGGTGGTGACAGGTAGAAGATGAGGGATGCAATGAGAAAGTGGTAGGAGATGATGGCTGGTAGGTAGCAGGTAATAATCAATGATGATTGGATTGTAGAATGATTGTATCGGGCAGGCAGCAGTATGCAGCTGCCTATTGATGGCAGGTTTTGAGTAGAAGTGAGAAAATATATTGAGAGATATAGTGAGATATTCCTTTGGTAATACAATATAGGAAAGGTAGTGGGTGAAGGCTCATTTCCATTGGCCGACGAGGATTGCTTAGACATTTTGAGTTACACAGAAAGTCTGTCGGTGGTGCCACTAACTGTGCGTCGGTATAGAAAAATCGCTGAGGGTAGTAGATTTCACTCAGTGACCTAGCTTTCACTCAGTGGTGGGTGATGCCACATTGCATAATCTAAACAGAAAAAGTCGTGGGGCATTTCACAACCTTGATTGTTTCCATTGACCGATATTGGGTCCACAGTGCCAAAAGTCCGTCGGCGGGTCCTGACTGTAGATTGGTAACAAGAAATCGGCCAATGGAAACAGGCCTTAATGGAGAGTAATTTTTGAGATACAGCAGGCAGTAATGCAAAAGTAGGCAATGAGTTCACAAGGAAGTAGACAACAAGAGAAAAGCAGAGGGTAAATGGAGAAATGCAGTAGGGAAAGGGGAAAAGGCATTAGTCAATAAGAGAAAGGCAGTGAGCAATAAAAGACAGACAGTGGGCCATAAGAGAAAGCCAGTTGGCGAGAAAGGCGGGTGGTATCAGCTGGCCCTCTCAGCCACTGTCCGCGGTCAGCGGCTGATATCAGGCTGCAACCTCTGATAGCCTGGGATAACGTCGATAGACACAGTGAGGGGCGGGCGAATTATATGTCAACCTGGTGCCCGGTCAGGACCTGACCCGGCCTTGGGAGGGGCCGCCTGCTGGACAGCTCCGGGGAAAAGTGCTATGACGGGACCGCCATCTCTGCAAGAAAAACGTCTAGTTTATAGTGAGAGCCGCGGTGCACTAGGCGTGCGTTCCACAATGAGGGGAGAATAGCAGAGGTTGACCATGGGATTTAGCGTGGGACAATGTCTCATAACGCCAGCTGTGGGAAGCTAGATGCGGACTGTTAGCGGTGGGCAGCGGGTGTGGGCTATTGGCTTTGGGCTGCTGCCAATGGCCCGTGTCTATTAACAGTTGGCAGTTAGGCTATTGGCAGAGATTGTGACTGCATGTGAGGTGCGCTCAAGGGGTTGGTAGAAATAGGCTGGATGTACTTTTTCTAGTGTATATGCACATATATGATGGCAATGTCTTAGTGACAATATGACGGTTGAAACGAGGTGTAGAAATGTAATGTTGGAAATATTATTGGTCCCTTGGGGCTTCCTAGTGTCTAATGACTAACATGGAAGAGAAATGATATGAAAACATTTATTCCATGAAAACTTCCCACTAGGCAATTGCCAGGGCAATTGAGAATTTTAGAGTTACAAAGCCCTATGGCGAGTGTTAACAAGAAGAGAAAGTCATTATTCTTGTGGAGTGAATGAGGCCGATTGCATGGCATGACACCCAGCCCAGGCTGTGGCTGGGCATGCTGGCCAGCCTGGAAGGGCCGGGACCGCGAGAGGGAGTGGAGGCTGCAAGGTGGAGCGAATCTAGGTGAAATGAAGGAGGATTGTGAGGCTTTGCTAAGAGGGGATGACGTCCTCTCGCCTGAGGGCATGATGCTTCGGCCTGCGCGGGCACCAGGTTGGATGCCCTGAAGAGGGCATAATAGCGGACGAGGGTGGCCACCTTTGGGGCAAGCACAGGAGTAGCACCTTCAGGAACGGCAAGGGCATGAAGATGGGGATGTGCGTCGCCAGGTTATCTATGGCTCGTCTAACAGGTAAGGTGAGGGGCAAGTTAAAAGAGGCTGTGGAACTCCCAGTGAGTGTAACCCATGTCTGGGCGCCGATGTCAATATTGACATTGTTAACTGCCGACAGCAACCAGACGTCAACGGGATCCATTTCAGCACCCTTCTGGAGGTGGGCCACAGCCAGGGCATTCTTTGTTGAGATGAGGATGGCGGCATGAGGATGAGGATGAATATGCATTGTTGTTGTGTCGCCACGTCAGGCACCGCAGCCAGTTGGGCCGATGTGATGTTGAAATAGCCAGACGGCGCGACAACTGTGGGGAAGCAGGCGGCCGCGATGTCAATGCCTATGCGGACACAGGCATTGCTATAGATAGTAATCCTGTTAACCAGGTCCACGTATGCCTTGAGCCTTCAAGAGTCTATTGAGTGAACCAAAGGCCCTGGTGGATGTAGCGAAGAGTTTGTCCACCAGTGACCACAGCCGGGTTTTGGTCGCGCGTGACAAGCAGGTGCCCAGGGTAGCCAAGAGTTCACTCATTTTGCCAAGCGGGACCATGACGATCATGTCAATTCTGTCGCAGCATAGTCCAGCCATACCATGGAGGTGGATGGGGGCTGGCACTTCGCGAGGCCAGGTCGACGACCGGGCGTCAAGTGAGGCAGGGAAGTGTCATCGGCAACGGCTCCTCTCTCCCGCTCCCGCATTAGTCCTAACCCTGGATAGCCATAATGGAATAATTTATCTAGTTTGGTCGATGGGTTCCAATCATGTGGATCTGCTAATACCTGATACTATTCCATAAATGTGGTGTGTTATGGTATGAGGACATGCTTCATACCTTGTGGGGTGTTTTTGGTATATTTCCCCTCTTTAAGAGAAAAATTCCTAAAGTCTTAGCCACCACGTTCTTAAACATTACTGCATAAATGATAACTTTCAATTTATCCTTGTCTCATTTTGTCTCAACCGCACCTCTCATGGTTCAAAACATTTGTTTGGTACACCGTAGATCTTTCAAACTTAGGCGAAACCTCTAATAACGTATAAAAGAATGGAATTACTTTTTGCTATATATACCCATGCCGTATATACTGTAAATATGCACCGTTTCACCATATAACGTAAAATTACCGTACGGAACACTGTACAGAACACCTTCCATTACACATTGACTAAAATATTTGTTGTTAGGCAAAATGAATTAATGATTTTTCCTAATTTCGGGTATAAAGTAAATATAGAACCCAAAATTCGATGAAAATTTACGATTTGTAAGGAACTTGGCGAAAACGCCTCGTTCTGTACAAAGCGTAAATTATCATCTCGTTTTCCAGCTTGTACATCATGGTTAGGACGTTCTATATAAGTATCACTACAGTCTCAATATACAAGGCTAATGTGCACTAGCTTGGCTCTTTCGCGTCTCGTCGGGTGAGCTGTAAACGTTACCCGTGTGTGATGAGCCAAGCAGACTGGGATGCGGGCGGTCGTTATAGGGACGACCAGCTGCCGGCACTTCGTGCAGGTTGTTGCCGGTGGTGAGGGCGGCTTTTTGTTTGTTAATTGGTACAGGGGCTGTGTGTTGGTGGGGGAACAGGTGGTGATGGGACCCGTATGCGGCGGGTACCGAAATGGACGCGCGAGATGGAAACTGGAAATTAATGACCACCGTAAAATAGAAAGGCATAAAACGTTCAACGTACGAACAGCCAATACCTCACTTACTTCATCCTGGTTTGACGTATGAGCCGTACACCCTGAGGTAGATAGAGTATGCGCTACACGAACCCATAGAGGAGTCGTCACCGTTGAAAATTTCTGCTGTTGGGAGGGAGGGTGTCAGAGAATAGGTATCGGTATGTCCCAATACTACTTATATGTCCGTGAAGCGTTAGGAAAAACAGGCACATGCAGTGAAGCGATGTGATCAGAATATTGAATCCACACCATATTCATATTTTAAGTCAATGAGTCAATGGCCTATTGTGAAGTTGTAATTATAAGAAGGCGAAATTGGACTTAAATTGTTTATTCAATTTAAAACAGTTAATTTTCATGTCTGAAAATTGAAAGAGTTCATAACAATTTATGATGATATCAGTGTAATTTCCCAGTTCTGAAAATTTCCAAATTTTGGATTACAAATGTCCAGTACATTAGTATATGAAATTTATATTCCTGAAAAGTAGAAAATTCTCAAGAGTGAGAAACATGCCAACGGGCATGGGGCATAAATGCCAAGGTATTTAGAACTGCCGGGAACTGGTCAATGTCCTTCCCAGCAGGGGTAAATAGGGCCTGGTCCAGGTGCAGTGTTGGCAAATTTCACTCTCAGGGGCCCTCGTGGCCACAGCGTCGTGAATCGCCCTTCCCCCCTCAAAGAGTGAAGGGTCACCCTCTCGGCCGCCGGGAATCCAATGGCCGCCAGAGCTGCTCACATCACAGCAAACAGCGGCCGAGAGGTGAGTGGAATAGACGAAGAGAGGATAAATGCAGGCGACCATGGTGGGGGCGGATGAGTTGATATATACAGACAGTAGGCCTTGACAGGGCAAACGGCAGGGTCTGCCAAGTGCGGGAGGTCAATCACGTGAGAAGCGGCCGTTCGAGGACGTGTCTTTGTGGACCTCACATGTATCCTGATGAGTCCTGGGGCGACTACGATGTCTTCCCTCATGAGGGTGTGAGCCCACCCCAGGAAGCGAGAGACAGCGAAGCGGTCTTGGAGACCTGTAGAAATGTATAATAGGCGACCAGGAGGGCCACCCAGAGGACAAGGGCCAAGGGGCCGGCCCTGGACAAATAAGCAATCATGTGTGCAGGGCGGAGCCGATGCCTAAAGGGCGGAGAAGCAAAGACAGTAATACCAAAACCGGTGCAACAGTCACAAGTTCACGGCCGCCGGGAAAAACAGCACCTGGAACGGTCACATAGACAAATTCAACATCTACATCACAGAGGGCCGCCACCAGCCAAACCTCGCGAGCAACGGCCAAGTAGTTCGGATCGGAGGTCCTGCCTGTAGCTATGGCGGCAACCAGGTCCATGTTGTCCATATGGACAACGATGACTGGCCCAATGGCCGAGAGTCGCAATGCCCTGGAGGAGGGCAACTGCGTGAAAGCGAGCCACGCTTCCGGCTTCCTCGGCGACCACTGGTTCATCCTGGCGCACTTCCGCGGCCACGGCCGCGAGGACCGCCCTGAAGATATGGATATTGTATGGATCCCTGCGAGCGGTGACCCGGACCATCTCATTTGTGGCCGTTGCGCACCGGACGAAACACTGGAGATCCTCCTTCACAACCGGTGGAATAACATCCACCCCCGTGTCTGGGACATGATGGAGGAAGGCGAGGGTGTGAGCGAAGAATTACCGGGCCTGGGAGACACAACGTGTGACATAAATAAGGTGGCCGACGATAGATTGGAGCTGTGCACGACCAATAGCCCTACGAGCCCTCCAGGCCTTGCAGTCTTTAACCACCTGAGACAGACGGTCAGGGGGAATGCGTAGGATCATCTCAACCATGTCATTTCATTTGTTGGGCCGGAGGGCTGCACCTATCATGGGCGAGGACAAGGCCGAGGGTCCTGGTCGTGTCCAAGAAGTCCTGGTAAATGTAGGCCGCCTCTTCCTGGGTGGCCTCCACTCCTACAAAATCGTCGATATAAGACAGGGCAGAGTGTCCTCGGTGGCCCATTAGGTAAGTAACCGCCCGAGTTACTTGTTGACAGGCTGAGCCCCCCCCCCCCACCCCCCCTGAGGGGGAAAGACATATCCACTATAATCCAGCGGTTGTTAGAGCCCCTCTTCGGCCGTGTCATAAGTTGGGAAATGGCTGCCCCAGGTTCAAACGGGAAGGCAGAGAAAGGACCCACCAACACCCCCCGGTGTACCCCAACGGCCAGCCGTACTCGATCACCTGTTCGTGGTCAACCACCTGTGCGTCTTGGTAGTCATTGAGGGCTGACCTCAAGTCTCCTGCACAGAGGCCCGAGGGGACTGGAATGCGAGTGCCCAGGTAGTTAGGGAGTCCCGAGCCCACCACGCGACTATAAACCAAGGCCAGGGCAAGGCCAAAGGGCCTTTACCACCATGGTGTAAGCAGCAGGCCCGCACCCCGCGACCTGAAGAACCGGGGTGGGACCTGCTATATCCCGAGTTGCGCCATGCTTGTGGGAGGGCCATGCTTGTGGGAGTTGCCGTGCTTAGATTTTGCTGTTTAACATGGCAGGCCATCTCGGCATGGCCGTTGAAGGCACCTGTGTATACAGCACAGGATGAGCAAATGTGATTCATCCGAACCCCTGACTCAAGGTGCCCCCCCAATTTGTCAGACCCCCCCGCTTTGTTAAAGGCTGGGCAAGGCTGGGGGCACTCGTCCTTAGCTTTCTTTCCCCTATATTCATTGTGTGAGTAGACGATACAGCCCGAGTACAGCCCTGAGATATTGCCGCCCGGAGCAGTTGAATGTGGATATCATCGTTCCAGCCTAGCCTTAGGCGGCCTTCGCTGACCATTACAAAGACCCGCTCTGACCAGCTGCAGGAGGGGGAGATATACTGGGGGGAAGTCAGAATCATAAACAATCCTCAAAATAGCCCAGGTGTACTCAGCCAAAGAAAGTTCATTAAGGCAAGTCTTTGTCCTTTCCAGGCCTCGAAATACATATTTATGAGGGTAAAATAAATTTTTACCTGACTCGGTGACCCTCGAGGAGGTTGTCTCAAGGATCTTCCGGACTTGGGCCTCAACCTCCTCATCCACCTGTGCAGGCCTTTATGGTGGTAGGCGGTGCTAAGGCAGCCGCATTCCTGTGCTCCAGAAGCACGCTCTCAAATGCAGTGCCGAAGTGTCGCTTGCGCAATCTGCGCTCCAGTATTGACGGCCGCCCCGAGGTTCAACGTGGGTGCCGCAGCTCACGCGTAATTGGGGAGGTGCTGCCGTCACAATTTTCTCAATGAATATATCCCTTGACCACTTTGTCGCACTTGTGGTGACTGAGTCTCAGCGACTCTGACTGAGGTGTCCTCTCCAAAGCCGAACCGCCAACGGTGCCTGGATCCCGTTGGGTGCCATTACCCCTATCTGGGAGCCTAGCCGCCATGTCCGCAAGGGCAGCTTCCGAAGCGCTGAATTTTCTGTTGAATAAAGCAAATCGTGCGCTATGGTCTGCCCTAGCGACCCCTGGGTTATTGCTGGTCTTCTTCTGCTCCATGGTCTTGCGCTTAGGCGTGCCTTTACCCATCTCTTCTGAACCTGAGGATCCTGTGAGAAGACCGCTGGTGCCACCCTCTGTCATGTGGCTGAGGTGTTGCAGTAGCTGATCGCGGCACCGCTATATGGAGCAACCAATTCGCCCCCTAGAATTACTGTCTAATTTCAAATTAGCCTCCATTGCACAACGAATCATACAGTGGGATTCCTGTGCTCTGTGATATAATTGCACAGTGGCTGTTATAATGTGTCAGGTCGCAAGGCCCAAGATAGAATTTCGTGATGTTCAGATTGCATGCCCTGTAATACAACTATCATGATCATGTGATCCCCATGACAGGACTGGTTTTTCGTATTGGTTGCAAATATTGCCTTCAAGTGCCAGATTGCAAGCCCCATGATCTTGCTGTAACAATATTTCAGATTAATACGGCTCTCATTATGATTCATGTTCTGACTCCCATGGTATGGATATCATGATGTATCAGGTTGCAAGCCCTGCAATAACGTTCTTGTATTATATCAGTTAGCAAGGACTATAATATAACGATGTGTCAGGCTTGCAAATCCTGTGATACTGCCTTCATGTTATGCCAAGCTGCAATGAGGTTCTAGGAATATGCTCGCTTGCAAGCCTTGCGATACTGCTGTCGTGCCTTAGTTTCCGAGCTCTGTGGTATGCTAGCAGTAATAATTCATATAATGTATGTATGGCATCAATCATAGATATAAAAGTCTGTCAGGAACACAGAGTGGCAGATTTGTTGCACTTCCAGCCACACACTGTGGCTGATAAACCTGGAACAAAACTCATCATACACCTCTACTTTTCAGCTCATGTAGTCGGCTGTATCTACTGCAGTGCACTTCGTGGCCACCTCCTTGTCCGTGTCTACTATACAACACAGTCAGCCCAGTATCATGTGATCTGTCTTCATTTTACTGTGACTGTAAATTACATCAGACCACCGCAAGTTGAGATCATGCAACATGATTTGTAGAAACCGCAATATTAGGAAACGTCTACTGTGGACGCAACGGTTTTCGTTTGCGGTCTTGTTTGTTGTCAACGGTCAATTTAATGTTGAATGAGAATGAGAATGAGAACCTGAACCTTCGTCCATGGCCAGGACGATTGCTCATTACAATATACCTTAAACTGATTAAAGACGCGATTTTCAGCACTTACATAATTATCAATTCACACGTCCATGCTAGAGCTAAATCTAGCTCTAGCATGGCCCGCTGTCACAGCGAGCGTGGTTATTATTATCATATCACCCCTAGCAGTGAACAGTATTTCTGGACATTCCCACACAGATATTATCAAGAAACGTCACGACATTTCATACAATTGTTTATATGGCATGAGTTGTTTTCGCGGAATGATATCACGAAGCGGAGCTGAGTGATATCTGTAGCAGAAGACAACGAACGGGTCACAATTGTATGAAATTTCGTGATGTTTAGATTTTATCCTACCCCATCACATGTTTTTAATTGCATATGTCACCCGTGGCATATAAATATTATGTGGCATAACCGTGGCATACAGTCACACCATGTTAAGTCTATGGAGATTTATATGAGGGGTAGGATAAATAATGATATACCCCCGGCCAGTGGTAGTATGTATGTTTCAGGGTCATGCTTTACTCTCAATTTCCTAACATTTATGAAGAGTAAGAATGTTGAATGCAAAAAGGAATGTCATTCCGCTATTTCTATCAATATCTTTTACAATTTATAGTTTTTTTTCAATACTTCCTTTTACCTATAACATAAGAACTGAATGAAAAATGTGTACATATTCCAGTGATGATTTTAGCAACTATTTTGAAGGGATCGTATGACAATTACATTTTCGCCAAATACTTTAAATGATTTATTTTTTAAAGTGAATGAATGTAAACATATGGCTAAAAAAACTGATAAATAGATAAATCGCCCCTTTCTATAATTGAAGGAAAGCCATGGTTTCAGACAACATTTCCTTGTTTTTGCGGATGGTATTATTTGACCAGAGTTTATGGAGGAACAGCTCCTGGCTGAGGCTGATGGGGTATTGCAGGTTAGCTGGATCGGGTTATAAAACTGATCATCACCAGTTCACACAGAACCCGCCTCACAAGTGTGAATGTTTTATGGGCAATGTAGTCCTCAGTATAATAGACGGTATTACTACGCCGACTCATTCCCAGCGTAGTGATCTCAATTAGGCGGTGTACCGGTCTCCATCTGACCACGCGCGTGCAGACCCCGCCCACCAGGCCCCAGTGGGCGGGGTCGCGCATGACGTGCATACTGATGAGAAGGGGCGTGGCAGCTAGCCACACCTACTTCTAGAGCCACCTGGTGAACGATGTCTGTAAGAAGACGCCGCTTGTAGTGGGCCTTCAATTCATTTTTCGCAGTTCGTGGTCGTGCAGCGGTTAGTATGCTAGTTTCTCTGGCATACTCTGAAGGGTCATTAAAGGGCAGGGAAGTGTGGCGATGCCTATAACATACAATAAATATTTCGTTTTTACTTCCTCTGTATATCCTTTGTACTTGTCTCCCCTTTATAGGTGAATTCCGCCAGATTCAAGAGCAAATTAAATTCTGTAATTCAGATATCACTTGCATCTGTGTTATTGTCCATGATTCTCACATTAGCAAAATATGCAGGCCTTGTTAAGTCAGTAGGATAAACCTTAAATACAGCTTATGAAGTCTATCATTTTGTGTCATGTGTTTGATCCCTTATAACCTGAGTATGATGATCTCAAACGGAATCATTTCTAGAATACACACACACTAGTATGTCTACATTATACTTAACTTCAGTAACGATTGTGAGCTTCATTACCTGTCTTAGCTTGGTAGAAGCTTGGCCAAATACTGTTTATAAATCCACACCATGACGTGTAGCATTACGCTAGGTGTTCTTCACATGGTTTGTATTGCTGATGTTGGCACAATCTGGATATCATAATCTGAGTATTGCCTTACCATCCTTATCCATTGTCTCTCTGTGTCTCTTCTTGTTTCTCTCTACTCTGCCTCTCTACCATTTGTTTCTCTCTCCTCCCGCCTTCCTATCTCCCTATATTCCTCATCTACTTTTTGTCTCTCCCTAGTGTCTCACTCCATATACCGGTATCCATAGAAATGCATCTGTATGCACTTGCCTCCCTTTCAAACTTGCGATTATGTTTCCAATTTTCTTTCAGATACACGGCAAAGAGAACTAGAAGAAGAAACACAGCAGATATAGCGTCAAGGAAGCACCGGTGGCCTGGCAGAGATGTAATAATCATGACATTGCCGACGCTGCAGTGGTATGTCAGGGATGGTAATAGTGTGGCGGAGACATTAGCAAGCCAGATACATAAACAGTGGTGGGACATAGATATAGCAGTGAAATAACAGAGACATGTCAGACCATAACATAGACAAACATGATTCACGCTTATATATAAGACATAACAGTGGCACGACAGGGACATAGTAGTAGTTTACAGAGACATTATTGGCACGACAGAGACATAATGATGTGCGAGAGCGACGTAACCATAGAGAAAGAGACATAGTGTGATGGATGTGCTGTGATAGAGACATATCAGGGTCTTGCTGGAGACGCAACAGTAACATGACGGAGACATACCAATAGCACAACAGAGACGTAACAGTGGCATGACAGAGACGTAATGCGACGGACACAAAAGTAAAAAAATTACAAAAACAGAGAATCGACTGAGATAGTCACGGTACCATCAAAGCACAGTAGACTTGGCATGCATGACGAGCATGTCTGTATGTTTATATACACCACGTTCATGTCCCCGTAGCACCAACGACAATGCATACAATTGTTAGATACACACACGTATCAACGATCCGTACACCAGATGTATAATATTAACCACAGTACCAGACGATGATGGAGCTCTGTCATGTAGAACATATAACGTGTTATATTGCTGTATGACCCAATCAGCAATATAATGCATACACACACATATACCAGCAATCCTCTTTGTAGTATACACCGTACAGCATGCATTTGACGGACGTAAAATAATAGAGTAGCACAGACATTGCGGTGCTAACGCCCAATGTGAATCAAGAGGGATCACGACAGTCCTAATTGGGTTTGACAATCCATGTGTGATAATTAAGACAATGTATAATGAAATGCAAGACGTTGAAAATAAGCACTGTTGAGAATTAGAGCCAAACATGGCGCCCTTCATTACAATCAGAAAACGCATCTGAACACGTCATTTCCGTTAACACCGCGTCCGACTTTTACTGTTCCCTAATCCCCTCAACCCCCTCTCCCCCCGCTGTACAATGCCAAGACAGACCCACACCCCCTCCCCCCCCCCCTACACATTGGCTGCATCTCATCACAGTTCCCTCACCGCCTGCCACCCTCACTCACTCACAAATGGTAATTTTCCGCTTCCCAAGCAACCAATTGCATCAAGGGCCCGTGGTTTCTTATGTGTTTAAGATTTAGACCTCGCGCATAATAGCCTGGCGCTAACTGGAGTTTTAGACCACGGGATGGTGCGCCGTTAGTTAGCACTTCGATAGTGTCTCCACCTTGCGGTGATAGACCACCCGGGCACTGGGCCCCAGTCTATTGTTGAGGCATTCAGATCATCCAGAATATGGTACGTACACAGATGGCTACCATTGTTCCGGTGTAAATACTCTCTGAACCCCAAACAGACTGGGCGGCTGACTGCATCCCAAACCAGCAGCGATCACATTTCAATAAACTAACTCAGGCTCATGGTGTGTCCTGTTAGGAGGACGGGAATATTCTCTCCTCTGATGACACAGTCTATCGGTGAGAGGGTACTAGCCGTCAGGCATAGCAATCCATATCTCAGCTCAGCATGTTGGAGAGTGCATAGTCTAGGTCTATTGTTTGACGCTGTTGTGTGTGTGTGGGTGTGTGTGTGTATGTGTGCAAGCATGTAAGGGCGTAGGGCAGACTCTTTGGAGCCAGCTGGTTATTGATGACGTCATGGCAAGGTATACCACCGCCAAGCTGCACGCGGTAAGATCCTCGACTGGCGTCTATGTCGTGACGTCATCGGGCGTCATGGATGCAACGCGCTCTTAAAGCACGTGCGGCGCTGCTTACATCACACGACGTAGCGATGCCTGGCGGGGTAATCGGACGTAGACGCTTGGCGGGTGATGTAGGGGGTGTGACATAACGGGAGAGGATTACCCCTTCAGCCTAGCAGTGGTGACGTAAGGCCCTAACGGCGGGGGCGGGTAAACCGGCTGTTAACGCCTGAGTCGGGGTCTAGTCTCCTTGCACTACTTACAGGGCACACCACCAGGCCGGGGCGCAGGGAAGTGTTAGTAAGACCACGGTTTGCCGGTACTCAGGGGAGATGACGACCGCAGTGACTGCATTTAGAAGGGGCGTAAGTATGTGCGAATCCCACCGCAAGCCAATTCCGTAGTTGGAGGCACGATAAATACCGTGGTACCAGAATATAGAGAATAGACAGTGGCCGCCTGTCTGTATCATCATATACCTATGCGCAAATGCCTCACCTTTATGGACCAGGGCCCCGTTTCAAAAGGTTTGGTCCTAGCAGAAGAATCCTTCTAGGATAACGCCAGCAATCCAAGACATATTTGATAGTGTCCACCATAGAGCGGGTGATCCTGGGGGGGGCAGTTTAATAATCTAGGATTGTACATGAATACCTTGTCTGCAACTCGCGCAACGCTTATCGTCCAGTAATATTTAAGTCTCTTCGCTAAGGCAGTCTTAACCGTCCTTAAGGTTGTCAATAAGTGTTGAATAAGGTTGACTCACATCGTCCCTGGGTTTCTATAACGTACAGAAAAGGGTCTACATGAACGATCGTGGATTATTAAACGGGCTCCAGCTGCATAATCAGTCTCCTATGACTAAATTCGGTCTTGGGCTTGGACAAATAGGCTACCAGACAGGTTTTTCGGTCCTTGTGGAGGATAGTTTCTAAGAACTGCAGGTAGTGCCACATAGTGGGGGGTTTGGTAACTAATTTCTTCTTTGTTAATCATCAACTAATCTAACTGGATGTTTAAGATATTTCCCCTCTAACACTGCCGTTTAAAACTATGTACCAAAATATACATATTTCCTCTGGTAAATGAATAGATGAATAAAATTCTTTGTGAGTTTGAATCATCTAGGAGACCTCAGTGGGTATCCCTGCTAGGACTCTTTTCTGTCAGTGGAAGAGAGTATGAAGGATATGGGTCACTTTTGTTAAACACTTATGAACATTCTGGGTTCGATCCTCCGCTAAGGCAGTGAAGACTGTCCTTAAAGTTAAACGAAAACCGTCCGAGGACTTCTACGGGCATAACTCTTCTAGGACAACGTAGGTAAACGCCCCCCCCCCCCCCTCGTGGCGCTTTTAATAATTTCCAGGTATATAATAATAAGAAGACATCGTGAGCGTATCTGAACTACAGATTCCATTCAGCCGCACGAACTATGTCTCCATGTAATACCAATCGCGAATGACTCTTTGTACTGGTTTATACATTCTGGTTCTCTTAACCAATACACAGAAGGAACATATCTCGGACATATTGACATTTCGAACAATTAGTAATTCAATCTAGGATATGGCTCACACACATCACTGCCCTTTGACTATGTAATATTACCCTAAGATATTCAAAATGGCGATCTCCTCGGCCGTACCGGGAAGGGCGTCATAATGGGTGCTGTATACGGGGCCACCGGTCTATCGACTCCACACAGGGTAAAATCAGTGAGACGCAGCTAAATGGAGACCACGTGACCTTCCTACGTAATACCCCTCAGGGCGAAGTAGTTGGAGCCTCAGGCATGGTGAGGAACTGTGAACTACATAGTTGTACTATCACCGGAACCGGTCATCTATCGGCCAAATGAAAGGTATACAGGTACAGACGGCTGTAACTCGTCAGGCGTCGCTATACGAGCAGTTCCCAGCAGCTTGAAGCACACCTGAGGAGAATCCCGATAATATTATGTGTGCAGGGCGGCCAGGAACTAGCAGGCGGCAAGCGGCTGTTAGCGGCAGGACGGGGTTAATCTGTGTGAAGTTGGCCGGCTACCAACGACCGTTTCATCAGCTGGCGGCGTCTCAGGGAGAGGGATGGTCAAAGCGAGGCTCTCACAGAAATTAGCAGCTCTACAATTTACAGGTCACCCCTGACCCCCACTCCCCCGCTTCCATACACATAGGATCAGGCTCTTCCCATACACCACTGTGGGCACCTTTTTTGTCATTTGTCATCTTGAGCAGTGCTGGAAGAGACGAAAAGAATCGGAGAGGTATAAGAGATAATCTAGTGTCCTATTCACAAAGACACCCATACGATGAACATTCATGCAATTAGGAGAATGTCGCACGCATATCTTCACGTGGCTAACCACATACAGAAACAAGTCAAAACACGAATAATTACACCCTCTTTTGATCTGATAAACAGAACATTTTCATATCTTAATTATTACATTTTATTGGTTGTAATACGGATAGAATTTATAAATTTGAAAGAAGAAGGTCTATAACACGAAATGAGTTTGTAATTTTGCCTGTAGAGGAGCATTAGCTGGTGATTGGTTAGTTTCTAGGGGGATACGCTGCAGATGTGGAAACAAGCCCATTTCATGCCTACACCATACCAACGTAAAACAGATTTGGTAGAGTCGGAGAATCTTGGGTTCATCGTCGATAAACTTCTGGCCCATCTGTGTTATTTACCTAGAAAGAATTGGCAATCATTGTTTATTGTTTTTAATTCTATACACGATATTGCATTTTCTCATAACAAATACTTAACCAGCGAACCTCAGTCAGGGAATCGAGCTTATGTAACACCGCAGATCTCACGTCATTATTACCGTTACGTTTATATTTTTGATGATTGTACTGTTTTAACAATCGTATCTCTTGATGATGATGTTGCGTCATTACTTAATTGGCAATCCATATTTATATGATTAAACAATTTCTTAGCGTTATCTGATTAGATCAGGCTAATCTGATGCATTGCCTTTATTACAATAATATAGTATTGGTATACTATAGTTATAATTGTGGATACTATAATGTTAGGAACAGCCTTGTTTGAGTAATAGGCACAGCGGTATGAGTGTGTCACGCTTGCTGTATGAAAGATTAAAGGAAACGTGATCCTCTTTTTTTATAAATTATTTGTAAGACTAGCCCTGTTGTATCACTAAAATCATAATCTAACAATGAAAAAAGTGGCCCATTTTCGATTAACTGAAAATGGAAAGAATACAAGCAGAATGGACAAAATATTCATTCATCACTTTTAATGGCTTTTAATGCCATTCCCTCGCTTTCAATAAATCCATGAAATAGGATGAATGGTTTAAGTTGTTTTTGTTATTTGTTATAGAACGTCCCACTTGCCACACGACAGACCGCCCGCTACGCCTCTCACCGGAGTTGTTGAGGGTGTGTCTCTCTCTTTACCGAATCCCAAGACAATATGCACAGCAATATAGTCAAAGTTCTACCTTAGTAGGTGGTGATAAATCCGACTTAAAAGACCATTTCTTAGAATGTAGTACCTAGCATATCATTGCCTCATTAATCTAATAGCCAGTTTATTACATTCGTTCGATGAATTAATATCCTTTTATTATCCAATATGCTGCATACTGGAGCACATCTTTCTTTCATAGCTGAACCGCCCCATAGAAGACTATATATAGAGAGAAAATTGATATCAAGAGGAATCAATGAAAATTCGTAAGGCCCGAGTTATTTTCGCAAGTTTCTGGTGTTTGCCTGTGAAGGCCATCTCTCGTCACCATAGGTCCTGAGGAAAAGTGACGCTTTCATATACTACCACGCTCGATGTTATTGAGAGTAATAGCGGCCGCGGAATGAGGGTTAGTGTTATGCCATCTGTTCCACTTTCTGATGTTGTTACATCGCGTTATCCATGCCCACACTCATTACCATCTCTTTCTCCAACTCCTTTATTCTTATCCTTTACTTTTTATCTATCTTTATTTCCGTTGGGTCTCGGCGGCTCTCTATTTCTCTGTCTGACTGTCGCTGTATCTGATGTATCCTTGTCTCGCCGTCTGTATCTGTTAATGAACGGCCCCCCACCATAGACACCAGTACATGTATTAGATTGACGCGAACAATACTCTACAAGGGGTGTGTGGAGGTGGGCGGGAAGACAGGAGAGCAGGCGGTGTCGTAGTGAATAGTAAAGCCATGGGCTCCTCACACGAGCCATATTTGGTTGATTTATAATTCATGTCAGTGGCTACTCTAATAAGACCATCGTGGTTTGAATATATCTGTCTGTCTATCTGTTGGTCTGTCTGTCCGTCTATACATTAGTTATTGTGAAATGATTCTGAAATACATGTACGTACACAATTGGCAGTGGGTTTGGATTCAAGCAAGGTTTTGATTAGGGTCTCTACCAGTATAACTAGTTGGAATACAGGGAAATATGATACATTCTAAAATTTATTCTGTAGTGTAAATAAATTGCAACACAATCTGACTATGTTCAGTCTTGGGTAGTAATATAAGTTATTCGATATGTAGAATAGAGTCGCAACAATGATAACACAAATTTTAACAAGTCATCGTGCCGTTTGTGTATACCAGTGTATCATAGCATATCAGCCAAATAAAAGGTGAGCCTGAGGAAAAGTGACGTATATACATATATGAGTCTCTTGTATGTGGTAATTATTGGGGTAATTTCATATTTATGGACTAGCCTAGAATGGTAATGGGTATTGGCGAATGGTAGAGTGACTCTCATACCACATATTCTATTAAACTCAAGATGTTGCCGCATCGTGTCAGTGGGATCCATAAACCCCAGCCCCATGCACCCGCTCCCGATGCCCACCTCTCTGCACCAATTCCCTGCACATATTGACTGCGTAGAGCAAGGTGCGTAAACAGAACACTTTGAACCGGAACCTCATTAAATATCCATATATTGTCCGCTTGGTTGAAACCAAAGTGTGTGGACAGGATCTGTGTCACCCGCAGCATGTGTGGGATATACATGAGTCAGACACCGGTTGGTGGCGGGTGGCAGGTGGCGAGTTGCTGCTCGCTGCTGGCTAGTTGTATTTAGTGGCAAGTAAAAGGAAGGGTCCACTGTGATGGCTAGTAGAAAGTATGTCATGGAAAGCAGATCGCATGTTGCAGAGAGTGGAGGGCAGACAGATTCTAGGGGCCCGTTCAATAATCTAGGAACGATGATAATAATGTACTTAAGATGGTCCTCGGAAAAGGTATTGTTTGATAAAGTCTGGGTCTTATAGCTACAATCAGACAATAGGCAACGCCCTGCACAGTCTCCTCTTGGCGTCAGGTAGGCGTCTGTGGGATGTCTGTATGATTATAACAGTGTCTCTATGCGATAGTATCACCTATTTATATGTTTGCATATATCACATAACCTAACCACCGACAGACTGAAAACCCTGCATGAACAGACACTTGCGCCCGGAACGGAGGGTATTCAAACGGGGTTCTCCTCTATATGTATAACATCATATTGAAGATTGTAAGGTACAATTTATAGAGATGTGGATGAAATGTCTTATCACAATCAAATTAGAATTTAGACAAAAGTGGGCTCGCGTCATAGCTGTCCCTAGTACCCACCCGCGGTCCACCTGGTCCTGTGTAGGACCTCCGCCTGTAAAGGGTTAAGGAAATGGCAGTTTGTGAACTGCTAGAATGATGTCAATGCCCTTTATTTACCCAGAATCAATTCCTTGGGATAGTACAACAGAGAGGTGCTTTAATGATGAAATAACGATAATAGATCTCTAACGATGATAGATCGCTGCGTGTGGATAATCTAAGTACAACAGTTATGCTTTTTAAGTCTGGCTAGATATCACGACTTATCGCAACGAAAGGTATATGTCAAATGTAGGAACATTTGTATGAGCGAGCTGACTGCCAGCCTAAGACCATGTTCATTAAACAATATTTATGGACATATGGATCATCTGTAAGGTCACCTATCGCCCTGTAGATCATGTCATCCAGTCCAATTATCATTCCTCGATTATCAAACATACCCCAGGGACCGCAGGCAATGTCTACCAGGTGGTTGAGTAGCAGATACCAAGCAGCAGGGGATAGGTGGTAGGACACAAACAGCACATGCAAGATGGCGGGTAATCGGTGGCGGAAAATGAGCACCAAATACCAATAGGTAAAAGATACCAGGTAGTAAACGATGGGTGGCTGTAGTGGCAGGCAGTAGTTAGCATATACCAGGCAGCAGGGGATGGGTAGCAGTCAGTAGGTAGCATACACCAGGTGGCAGGGGATGGGTGGCAGGCAGTAGTCAGCAGATACCAGGCAGCAGGGGATGGGTGGCAGGCAGAAGTTAGCAGATACCAGGTGGCAGGGGATGGATGGCAGGCAGTAGTCAGCAGATACCAGGCAGCAGGGGATGGGTGGCAGGCAGTAGTTAGCAGATACCAGGTGGCAGGGGATGGATGGCAGGCAGTAGTTAGCAGATACCAGGCGGCAGGGGATGGATGGCAGGCAGTAGTTAGCAGATACCAGGCGGCAGGGGATGGGTGGCAGGCAGTAGTCAGCAGATACCAGGCAGCAGGGGATGGATGGCAGGCAGTAGTTAGCAGATACCAGGTGGCAGGGGATGGGTGGCAGGCAGTAGTTAGCAGATACCAGGCGGCAGGGGATGGGTGGCAGGCAGTAGTCAGCAGATACCAGGCAGCAGGGGATGGATGGCAGGCAGTAGTCAGCAGATACCAGGCAGCAGGGGATGGGTGGCAGGCAGTAGTTAGCAGATACCAGGCGGCAGGGGATGGATGGCAGGCAGTAGTTAGCAGATACCAGGCGGCAGGGGATGGGTGGCAGGCAGTAGTCAGCAGATACCAGGCAGCAGGGAATGGGTGGCAGGCAGTAGTCAGCAGATACTAGGAGGCAGGGTATGGCTGGCAGGCAGTAGACAGCAGATACCAGGCGGGAGGCGGCGGACAGTAGCCATGTCAATAGGACGACCCACAGAGGCATCTCCTCTATTGACGGTCCATGGCCGGTTCACTCACTATTTGCGGTCTACAAGTCGTGTAAGTAGTTTTGATCGCGGCAGTCGGCGACGTTCTCACAGCCTCATCGATCCACACGTTGTAAGGTCCTGCTTTATCAACACCCAGCCATAGAGTCGCAATCCCATCAAATCAATATCAAATTAACATTTTTTATCCGGCCGCGGACGGCTTTTATGATGGAGTGTTGCGCGCCGGGCTGAGAGGAAGGAGGATATAGAAGGAGTGGAGGAGAGATAATAATAACATATGGCAAGATGATCGTGACATCTTAGCAGCACGATTCTCCCACATTGTTATCTCGTCTCTTATTCAGCTCAGCTCTCACTGCAAGATAAGAAACGTAATTAATGTTCACACTGATTGGTTTATGTTAGTATGTCTTTAGTAATTACGATACACGGCGGTGTATGACAGAGATGATCGAAAAAAAGATAAAGTTTTCATACATATCGAATCAATATATATACATACAATCATAAATGCAAACATACACACAAATATCCACATGTACAGAACCACATACAAGGGAAAATACACATTCACATAAGGCCTGTGGTCATTCTCTTGGATTTCTAAAAGGAACTTTGTAGACGTGATATGTTTTGTTTTGGTATATATAGCGTGGTGAAATTCAGATAATTTTTTATTAAGTTTCCAGCAGGTATTGCATTGATAAAAATAGTAAGTTGCGCTCAAGTATATAAAAAGTGTGGTAAAATTCAGAACATATCATCGATGTATATGCAGGTATAGTAGTACTTTATTTTATACAATGTGTGGTGAGCTTCAGGCCCCGTTATAGCATGACATGACGTTCAGACCGTTTGTGTGTCAGATCGTTTTGGTACTGTATACAAACCTGTGGTGAAATTCAGACTATTATAGTATAGCGTGTCCTGCAGTATAAGCAATCAAACTAACCTGACGCTCAGGCCTAAACCAGTTGAAAAGCACGGTAACAGAATGAAGGTGCTGATGTGTGAGTTGAAAAGTGTTGCTTGTCACGAAGCATTATGTGACGTCTGAAATTGCCCGATGCTGGCAAGCATGCCGGAGAAAATTATCTAATTCCAACAGCCCATTGCAGCTTTTTACTGTTGTTTCCGTGCGTCGTGAAGCTCAGCGATGTAGCGGTACTTCTAAGATTGAGAGTAACTGGTGAGGTTTGAAGCCAGTTTTGAGTATATATAGGGCCACTGCAGGATACTAGTGTTAGGTCTTAAGCAATAATGGTGATAGTAGGTTCCAACAAGTTAAGGTATATAGAATTAGTATATATATAATAAGTTAGTGATAGTGATTAGTTGATGAATGTGCTCTATGCATGTTAATGATAAAGAAATATATCGGAAAAGAAAAGGCAGAGAATGACAAAGTCGAGCCCATGCATACTATACCATTAAGTTTCTTTGAAATGTAACTACTACCCTTTGATACCATAACATACCGCTATTAAACCTGGTTACTTTTGTTTTACAACTACGACTGAAACTACTCATTGTAGTTTAGGTGAAGCAATTTGGCAACTATCAGTCCCGTTGTTTAGTTGTCGTAGAAAATAACGGTAATCGTTACTAATAGTAATTGTGGTAAGTCACAGTAACTAGGTGTAATAGTAATGGTATGTCATGGTACTTGGAGTCGTCCCAGCTCGTGCCTACCATGGCCTTCGCTCTCTAATGGAGACCCAGCATGACCACCATCATTCAATCACTGCCCCGGGCGCTCGGTGTGGCTGAATTATCGCTGGTGGTAGGAGCATGGCACACACATGGTCAGTCGGCCACAGCTCGATGCATCAATACGCGTCGTCTATTAAGACAAATGAATGAGACTGGGAGTTGTGTGTGCGCCGTCCACATTGCGTATTGACAGGTGAGTGTACACAGGAGTACCTCCACCTCTACCCACCTTCCAGCGTCAGGTGTAAGCTGGTCTCACACGCACTACCAGCAAACACCCCTAGTCACCCCTCCCACACACATAGATAAATAGCCATCCCCTCCCCCACACACAGAGGTAAATAGCCACCCCCCCCCCAACACACACAGTTATATCAACCAGCCCGTTACCAAACAAGTACACTGAACCTCATACTCTAACAGATCCTACCCACACAGTCTCACCGAGTAGGACTAATTGGAATTTTACCTATATGAAATCACAGGTAAAGAAATACATGCTTATACCGCCGACATAGTGCAAACCACCCACATCTAATGGCCATCAACATATATATCGTATACGTGTGTCTGTGAATTTATGCATGTGTGTATACCAATCGTAAAGCAACCTACCTGAATAATTAAATTTGGGAATCAAGGCATAATGTAAATAGGCATGTATATATCAATGGTAAAAGTGCATGACATTGAAGTATCTATGAATACGCATGTAGTCTACCCGATGAAACGACAGTCGTATAAAGCCATTTCTAAATAAAGCTGAAAAGAATGGCCAAACACTACTAAAACGGTAGGCAAATAACATCTAGCTCCATTGGTAAATACTACTAAAATCTTTACTGAAAAGCACTAATGAGGTGTAGGACTCACATTATTCAATTTTGAAAGTGTTTGTGTTTCATGCAGGACAAGGATTCAGCATGGTATTGTTGGGGATTTCTGGAGTTTTGGAATTGGGAAAGGAGAGTACGGATTTTGTGGAGTTTGGGATTTAGTGAGATGAGTCTAAAGGCTCTGAGATAATTTAGGTTTTGGAACGGAGAATGTAGAGATGTTATGGAGATTTTAGTGGTGAACCCACCTAACACGACATACTCATAGAAAGCATTTCTTATCTGAAGCTTTCTCCAACATGCTTGGACAACATGCAGGAAATTTAGTACTTGGAGGTTTGTGGAGGTATATAACTGGCATGGGGAGTTAGAGTAAGAGGGGACCCCCACCTACCACGATAGGCCACGACATGCTTCCCGATCGCTACGATTTGAAATGGCGAAATCGTGACCTATCGGGAGGTCCCCGAATCGTAGACCTCTGTCGTGATCCAATCGGTGAATCATACGCGCTGACCACAATATCTTCCCGATAGTCTACAATACCCAACGACAGGCTACGAAATTTCCAACATGTTGGAAATTATCGGGACCTCTACGATTGGCGTTTTCATCGCAGCCTATCGAGAGCTGTCGTGGACGGAATCGCAGAAACCTGTCCCACCTACCACGATTTTGGCTGACCTCACGCTAGAATTGGAATGGTGTCGGGAAGGCCGTCGTAAGGCCAATCGGGACCAGAATCGTGGTAGGTGGGGGCAGGCTTTAAGGGTATAATGATTTGGTATAGTCAGTGCAGGGAGTTTGTAACGGTTTCTATTTGACATGAAGAAAGATTTGACATGGAAAGCCTTTGGAGGTTTAGGAATCAGCTGGAGTGGTGGAGGGGGTTTATGTTGGTAGAGGACGGATACAGGAGGAAGTGTAGGGAATTTGCGGAATGGATGATGTTTTTGTGAGTGGCAAATAAGTATAGATAGCTGTAGTGACGAACATACCGCTTCAAAGATAAAAAGGAAGGTGGAGATAATTAATTAAGATAGATAGTGAGCAGGTACACGGCTAGGGTTTGGGTGTATTTGCGAAGAGATTTAGATATGAGTATGTACACATAGTTAAAGACTCAGAGTACAGCACGCACTGTTTCCTTGGTCCCTATAATAACGCCAGGTGTAGGCAGTCACAACTACGGGGCAGTACTGACGTCAGTACTGGCACACTGAGATCAAAGCGGATTTGGCCACCTACACCAGACCGTATTACAGCCAGGCTGTCCACTGACACCCAAAACGACAAGTAATTAGTGGAGCTTACTACCCGACCTGCTGCTGCCTGCGCTACTCCCCTCTCCACCTTTACCTTGCCAACCGCCCCCATCTTCCACACTGACCTCCTCCCTAGCCCCTAAGTTCCCCTTTCTGATCCCCCTCCCTTCGTTAGCTCTACCTTCTAAAGCTACCCATCCCATCCGTACCCCTCTCCCTGATCGCAATACCTCCCTCAACCCCTTATCTTCAGGTAACCCTTCTCACCACTGTTATTTCCATATGTTATTTGGAAGATTCTTAATTGGAAGTCTATTCCTCGGTATGTAACAATTCTGGGAATCGTATCGCGGTTGAAGTTTTCATATCAAGATTGAAAGTTACATAACAATGTTGACCACGTGGCACGTTCTTAACTAATTATGGAGACATATTTTTTGACAATTGTGCCAAAAAGTACCTTGATGAAATGCAGGTTATGCAGAACAAGTGTCTAAGACTATGTTCGAAAATGCCTTTCAGAACATCTGTGTCAATTATTCATCTTTTAGCTGAGGTACCTATGCTCAAACATAGACGTACAGGTCATCTATTACACTTTATGCTTAGGAGAGCCCAAAAAGGCCCAAAATCTGTTTAAGCCCAAAAGAGCTACAAGGATGTCTGAGGGCCCAGTGTTGAATGTTGCAAAACCGAACTCCACGTCGTATACGAACTCGGTACATTATCACGGAGGACTAATCTGGAATCAACAGGAGACATAAAGACTTTAAAAAAAACTCACCAAAACCATAATGAAAGAAGAAATCTGGAATCTATAGCCGAATGTAACTATAACCATATTCCTTTTGTAACATACCTGTATCACATCGAATCCAAAGCTTACATCTGTTGACTCTATGGCGCCACTGTAAAATCAAGTTTGTAATGTTAGAATTAGGGAAGGCAGGACCATGGAAACCAGCTCTATAGTTGGGCTGAGGTCCAAAGCCTCTTTCTTGAGGGCAATGTAATGATTCAAAAACGGATTTCTGCTACCCGAAACCAATTTCCTTTTATCCTTAACTAAATTGTTTTAAAACTTTGACAAGGACAGACTCTCAGCAAAAGTGAGCGATGATATTGAGGGTAATATCATGATTTCAGAAATAAATGATATTATATCATCTTCATCCCTCACTCCATCTCCCTTCCTTCCCGTAAGTCACACCTACGTTCATGGTCGCCTTACCTTCGTCTCATCATAGTCTTAACCCCAGCAACATCTTTCAGCACCCACCCCTCTTTTGTTCTCACACCTGCTACCCCCGCTTCTGGCCTTCATCTGTTATCCAGCCTGCTACCCCTTCCCTCCCTACTTCCCCCTTCTCCCATCATCTGCAGATGGCTGGTTAAAAACACTCCCCGATAGAGCCAGGATAGGTCCTACGCGAATTCCATATTATTTATGACCGTAAAAACCCTCTGATGGGAAGTGGGTTTTTTGGGGTCTGAGAAAAGGATCAAATTGCACCAACATGGATTTATGGTGGGGCGGGTGGTTCTTGACAATGAGGGGTTTTACATAGGTGATTGCCCTCCATCAATCAATGTGTAAACAATGGGCGCGGGCTAAATAAAGTGGCCCGCTATGACCCTTTGTATGTCATGCCAAGCTCAATAAATCTCGGGGGGCTGGTGTGTTCTGACAGAACCACGTGTAGGAACATGGTAGAAAGACATTACAAGGTCTTGGAGGTACATCACAAGATGAATTTGAATATCAACAATGGTATTGACATTCTTAATGTTGCAAAAGGACAAAAAAAACTTTGGTAATCACAACTTGTACAAGAGAAATTTAAGACCTCCCATGCACTATGGCGCAGAATGTAAAAATATTGTGTAGACTATCGGTACCTCTATATCGCATACCAAAGACTAGACTTTTAGACATCGGCGTAAATCGTAAATGGGGATTTAGGTACAAAAAGGTGATCATTGTCCCGACACACCTCGAGATGCAAGCAGGGCATTAATGCAGGTTTTCAGATAGTCTAACTGATATGACTCTCTTCAGTTTTAAAACACCAGGTGGTCTCTTCGTTGAAAGAGCCCCCCTCCCCTCCCATTTGGTTGTTGCACCTCATGAGTAGCTTGTAATAGGCCATGATATACTTCCTCTCATGATGGGCCACACTATGGTAGCTTACCTGGACGACCTCGCGGGAATCATATCACCGGAGACCGCCAACTATGCAACATACTACGACCTGTTTGGGCTGAAAACTCGGACTTCAATCCACCAAGGACAAATTGCCCGCTGCCTCCACCAGCTCACACGATGGACTGGCTGGGATTCCATGTGAACAATAGAGACATACTCGGAAGCGTATCCCAAGAGAAGCTGGCAGCTACCATCGTTGAGGCAAAGCAATTGGATAGCAAAAGGTTCGCAAATAAGTTGCAACTCTTGTCCATAGTGGGTAAGATCGTCCACCTGGCCCATAGCATCAAGCATGCATGCAAGTTAATAGTGAGACTCCCCGAGGACTTACATGCAGCCATCGCGACACTCATCATTAAAATCGCCCAATGCCCCCAGCGGAGATTGTCTTGTTCTGCAACTACACAACAGCATCTAAGTGCGTTCATTTCCTCGATGAACACGCAACGGCCAAGGAGGTCGATTGCCATGCAGATACCGAAATCTTTGCGATAGCTTCTCCAACTCTCTCCTGCACAATCTTCACGGGGGACGCAATCTACACTTGCAAGAAATCTTACCGTTTCAGCATAAAGTTGCTTTTGGTTTTGTTGGGTTTAACAGGGAAAGATCACACCAAGAGCTCGGTAGCATACCTCGCCAAAGAGCACGCAGTATTTACCACTGTGCTTACACGACGCGACGGTGGCATGAGAGACATTCTCCCAGAACACACAGCGATTATGTCTATCTTAATATACACTGATTCCAGGTTCACATACGCCCTTTCACACACGAATGATCAAGTCATTCATCGCTGTCGCTGCTGCTGCGATTTGATGTAATAAACTGAGCCAGGCTTCTCGCTACCTAAACTTGTGCAGCACACGTCAGATGGACCCTCATCACCTCACGCCAGTGGATGCATGCGTGTATGCATTGCCCTTGGCGGATACATTGTAGCTAGCGGTGACGGTTTTCCTCTCAGGTGCATGGCTACATGACCATTCTGCCTCTCCTGAACCTCTTTCAACTCCACATGTTATGACTCTCATCAGAGGCGCCGCCTTCCTCTCAGTGCATGCCACCTGAGGTTCTCCACCTCCGCTCTCACAGCACGTGACACCTCGATGTTCACAGGTCTTCTCCTACAAATAACAATTCTCGTCAGTTTCTTCTCCTTCTGAAGGGTCTCTAACCTCCTGGACCCATCAATGAAATCATTGATGGGGTACCACAACTTCGGCGCACACTGGAAACATCCACACGCACACTGGCCTTCTACTATGTCATTCAAGACGATCTCTCATGCCGGCGATGCCATCACAATCCGGCTATCCTACATTTTGGGCTCACCCTACTGCCTGGTTAATGCGAGTGATGCAATCCACTTTGCTATGCCAGCCCCTCATGACGGCCTAGCTTCTATCACTTACAACAGGTCGTCTCTCACACCCGTCTATACCTCGTCACCTTCATCAGCTGGGAGCTGTTTCAAGACGTGGGTTAAGTCTATGGTTTTGAAACAGCTCCCTGCTGGTCCGCTCTCGCCACCGGCAACGTCCAAGATACCCAAAGCTTTACCACGCACTTCTTCAGGAGAGGACTGCTAACACGGTGGCATACCTGGGCATCCCTAGCAACCAGATCTGCGTACATGGCACCTGGGCATATCTGGCATCCGTCTCACTATACCTTTCTGAGGTTGCATCCATACATGATGTTTACTGGTTTCAGATACAAGCGGACGTATATATGTTCCGAGGAATTGACGCGTCGTAATATCTGATCGCGTTGGAAGATATTGCATAGGGTAAACTCTAAGGAGCATAAAACTGTTTTTATCTGAGATAAGTCTATATTTATTTATCATCCACCTTTATCGGTTCCGATTTTACCTCACGTTAGTTATGCATTATTTTTATACTCATTTTTCACCGCATCCGACGATTTTTGCAGCCCGGAGCATGTATACAGAGTTCTGAAAGGTTTACCAGGGACCCTTAGTATTAGTTGGACAATAAACAGCAGTTTAGGACACCCATACCAAGTGATCAAAAATGGACCAATTCCGGTGTAGGAAGACGATACTGCCACTGCCCCGCAACACTAGACAACGCCTGCTCCTGACGCAGGATTGGGTTAACTCTTTGCTGCTGGCCCCTAACCCTAGATGGCCCAGCATTCCTAGTATCAAATAGCCCGGACTCCCAGCCTCTCACGGCAGGAGCCTTTACCACAGGAGTAATGTCGGTACTTTGCTTAGCGGGGTCAACACGGCCTGCTTGGCTCCCACAGCTTCCGACGTGGAGGTGCAAGCTTCTTGTGTGGAGTGGGGATACCCAAAGCAGACATACGTGACCTTGGTGACTGGGCTTCTAGTGCATCTGCCCTTTACACGTTCAGCCCCACCCTGGCACTGGCCTGACTAACTTCAGAGATGACACGGGCTCTACCCCACGTTCCCTCCTTCCTGCTTTAATCACCTACACACTCTTCTCTTGGATCAGGAAGACACCTTGTGCAGGTGTTGTTCCATGCACGCCAAATAGAAAAGACTCTCTTCAGGATAATATTGCTTGGTTCACTTACATTGTCTTTTACATATTACTTAAAATTACATAACCGACTTATTATTACCTAATAGCAATATTGTTATTAATGGTATCATCAGAATTATGAGAAGTTATGTAACTGCCATTGTTATTACTTAACAGTATCATTACTGTTGATGTTACCAGCGATAACTATGTTTGTATGTTACTCATACTGGTGCTGGGTGCGCCTTACTATGCAATAAAATAATTATCTCTCCATCTCCAGACTCCTTATCTAACTGGATAATAAACAACAGTTCAAGATACCCTCACATTGGTGTTTGGCCAGGTCTGCTGAAATTGCATTAACCTATCATTTGTTCACTTTGTTCATTATTGTCCACATAAAACTTGATACTTTCATAAAACCCTCTAAACTACCGCTGGTCATCTCATCTCAAGTATATTCTTCTCAGTCAAGTACGTATTATTGTAATTGTTGATTTAATTACCTTTGACCAAGGATATCTTGGAGCTTTTCCTTTTGGGCAATGAAAACGTTACTGATTCTGGAAGTTAACGACAAAAGTTAATCAAAAACAAACTCAAACGCATATCTTTCCATGCTATGCGTCCCCCAAAGGCATTTGGTAGATACGATTACCTATGGAACAGCCCACATCTCGTGTGATCTTGTGTGATGCAGTCGGTGGATGTACACTAGCGCGAGTCTTGTATTGATTGTAGTTATTTGTCCGCGGGGTGGCGCCTCTGTTTTACCCATACTTCTCTACAGTCACGTGACTTGTGCTCACGTGACGTGACGTCCTCTCAGACTGGGGATAGCGGGTAGTAGGGGTGGATGGGGGATGGGGGTGTCGGCAGAAGATGCGGGAGGGGGTGTCCTAAACAAGCTGAACACGTGACCCATTCCGGAGACGCGCGGTATTCAGGGCGGCGTCCGGAGAGCCCTCTGTCGATGCGGATCGGCGCGTGTCGCGTGCGACCACACGCATCCCACCCGTCTCTCCGCCCCCCACATCATCACAGCCGACCTCTTTGATTATATACATGGATTCCAGAGACACTATCGTGTTTGCGGTCTGAAATTAAACCAAACAGCGCCACAGTCGACTAGTCAGGTGCCCGCTGTTCCGCCCTGTAAGCACCCTCCCACGAGTACGCGGCACACTAGCCGACCGTCCTTCGGATACATTGTTGGTAGAAACTGAACGAGAGTATTAGTGTTTATCGCACGACGAGGCGGTCGCGTATTACTGCGAGATGCGTTAGTAAGCGCCCAAAGGCGAATTTAGCGGTCGCACATGTTCGCCGAGCGTTCGAGTGGATCAGGCGTTCGCATGGTGGTCGCTCAGGACTCCCGTATCTCTTAAAACCTTTTTATATCATCGCATGTGTTCGCATGGTCGCATGTAATCGTATGGTCGCATTGCCGCATGGTCTAATGAGAATTGTATACGAATTCAGTCGCCCTATTGGATTTGGCACTTTAGCCGAGTGTAGTGGTACGTGGTACGGAGGGACGTATGAATATTGTACTCCTGGTCAGTAAAAGTTAGACAATCGCCCATAGGTATGTAATGATAAATCGTTGTATATGAGAGTGTATGGTGGTAGATTTTGTTTCTGTTATACAGCATCATGGAATAACATATGATTTCGTGTCGTAGTGTATGTTTGTGTACTGCGGTCGATCGTGGTGGTTTCTATTTGCCGGTTATGTGTTGTAGTGGATCGTGATCCACCGTATTAACATGGTACGTTGTATGGATCGTGAAATGTCCTCATGACATAATCATCTCTGACAGCAATACCTCCAAGTTCTCCTGAGGATGGACTGTACATTACTGTCTATAGGAACAAGGATTAATTGTATCGAATAATCTGTCTGCGACGAAATGGTACTTATCTTGGCATATTCCAGGCCGATTTATCGATCCATCATATTTTCTTTTAATTGTGATATGAACTCGGTGTTTTCCCTGCCTTTGAACACACACGAAAGTCTTTGACCAACTAGTTATCCGCAATATCGGATTTTCGATTTGATGAAAATGAAAATTCCATTGTTGGTCTTCTACAAACATTGAAGATGTCTTTTTTAATTCGATAACTTTTCTCATGTTTTTTTGCTATATTTTCTCGGGGAAATCTGTAAGGACAATGGAATGCATCGCATCATTATGGGATTTTCAGATTCTACGACTCCACTTGCTAATTACAAGGGATGTGGATTAAAATGTTAACACCTTAACAACTACCATTGATCTTGAACACTTCAGTAACACATGAGTACCTGTGCACAGAGAGCTTATTAATCAGATTTATCATTAGAGTTAGCTGAATAGGCATGATTTACATAATACCGTAATGATACGTTATTGCGTACATTGTGTGGAATTACCTCTATTGATTTTATGTCTCATATATTAGTATGATACTTTAACCCTTTCCCTACCGCCGATGCCATTTGGCGACCCCGTGAGTACGACCGGTGATGCCAAATGGCACTCCCGTGTGGACGTCCGGTGATGCCAAATGGCATTCCCGTGTGTACAGCCGGTGATGCCAAATGGCATTATTTCTCCGATATGTTACAAAACTGATTATATCTCAATTAATACTGTATGGATTTAAATGATATTTTCAGGGATTATGTAAATATATATTACAAAAATAAAGAAATGGGAAATAAATTTCTGGTAGCTATGGTTACGTTGATACACCCCTACAAATATTGGGAAAACGCCCCATAGGACCCACACTTGTTCGAGTGACAGTGGTGCCAACACCTTCACATTTTCACAGATCCACTTCGTAAATTCAATCTAGTCGAGAAATATAAATCCCGTGAATAATGAATTGAACAGTTATATAGCCTGATGTCTGGGCTTTCTTCCCGTAGTATTACCATTATCAATTTCGAAGTATTAATATTATTAATTAATGATTTTCTGCTGGGCCTCTCTGGGGTGCGAAGCAAAATATAAGTGTCACTGTCATTGGAACGCTGTAGTGAATACGTTCAGTCTAAATCTCCATTTTAACCACTTCTGGCCTATAAAACATTACAAAATATATACGGGAAGACACCTTAGAGTCCATAGATCATAGATATTTCATAGATTCGTTTCATTTAAATTGGCATATTAATGCTACGGGGCCACTTGCGTGATAACCTATTTCGGAGTGGAGTCAATGACAGTGACAGTGACAGCTCACTCGGCCGACCCCCGATAGGCGTGAAGCAAATATAATATTTCTGCTATAAAGATCATTCCCCCATATAAACCACTGCCACAGACAGATTCCTCAGGCTTTTTTGATATTAATTAAATCCAGCATTGTTGATGTCATTGGGTAGACTAGTTCATAATATAACAAACCAGCACACTGTCATCGTTGAAGTTGCCTCAGACGCCCATTCATATAACATGGCGAACACTGTCACAACTTGTTCTGTAACTTCCGATGAATTTTGCCATCATCTAACGTAAATCCCATATGTAACGAATGGCACCATGAAAAAGCCTGATGTCTCTTCTAATTTCTGGTAGTAATGGCGATGTTGAATATATATGATTAATATTAATAATCCGTGTTCTGCTACTACAAGTCACACACTCTCCGCACCATGCGGGTTAGCATAGAGATGATGTGACGCCTTATGCCTACTATAAGACATAGCGCAGTAGGCGCCACATATGAGGCTTATCGCATTTTCATGATTTCTCCATAATATATTGATTTTACACAAAAAACAAATACAGAAACGTGTTCTCCATATGTTTTTATTATTATTTATGTAAAAAAAACATAATGTCATCGCGATAAAAAAAAAGATTCAAACCTCCATAGGCGCAGTGCTATATTGGGCCTAGCCACAGGCTTGTGTCAATGGCGATAAAAAAAGATGTCTTGAAATGTTCCTGCTTTTGGAAATATTAATATAATTATTAAATATCGATCTAAGTAATAATTAATGGTATGTAAATGAAGCCTAAAGTCTCTTCGTTTTCTGGGTATCATTTAAATTATCTAATTATTTTTCTAAGTTAATTTATTTTGCCAATTAGTGAAGCACCCCTCTGCAGTTTGGGCCGTATTCTAGCCTATGAGACAAACGCCGGATGTGGGGCACCTGCAGAACGTGCGACGTCGGACGTAGTATATATACTCGCCATAGGGGGCGCGGTGGTTAACGCACTTCGCGCTACGCTAGGCGCGGTAGGGAAAGGGTTAAGTGATACGTTGATGTACAAATTTCAACGGTGGAGAGAATGTAACACGTAGGAAGTTGTAGCTTTGACAAAATCGACACGTTCCGACACGGCTTCGACGCGGCTACCACGGGAAATTCCTTTAATGTAGCCAAGGTAGAAAATATTATATGTCGTAGTGTATGACATGGTATCAGAACGGGTTTTGAAAATAAAAACATGACCATTATCCTAATCACACGCCACGTAAGATGAGGTGCGCCGACGCAAATCTCAGGGAGATGTTATTATTTTTTTGAGGAAAATTATCATTAACACAATAAAAGATAATTACAGTTTACATACAATGTTGTAACTGAAATACTTGCTGTGTGCGGGAGCTTACAATAAAGAATAGCCTAAAACGAAAGGGATGAACAATGATATGTAAGCCATTGTATTTACAATTTTGGTATTTGTTATTAACCAAATACATGCTTCATGCATATCCCAATTAAATAAAAGAGTACAGCTCATACGATATAACGAAAATGCACAACAAGTATGGTTAGGGGGTGCATAGCTTACAGGAGGGGATATTTCAGATACACTCCGTTACCGCTTGGCCTCTACGATAGATCGGAAGGTTAGCGTCAGGGCGCTTGTGTGGGAACCGTGTCCGAATATGTTGGCAGATATGTCGGAACGTTTGGCCCATTTTTTGCGATAAACCCGTTCCTTCCGAAGCACAACGCGATTCTTTGTCGAAAGTGTGTCCAATGCTTGTCGGCGAGTGAAGCCAGGCACCCACTGTTTGCGATATGGCTCTGTCATGGATATGACATGGGTATGATTCAAAATTATCACATCATAAACATGTCAGAATATTGCTAAATTCAATTTTATAGAATGTCAGAGCATGAAACTAAATTAGTTCATCGGCGTTTGTCGGAGAGTCAAAAATTCTGTGTCGTAGTGTGTCGGAACGCTTGTCGTAGTGAATCGAGCGATCAGCGGGATCCCGGTCTTACAGAGGTTTTCAATGACCTATTTGATATCGTATACATACATACATACATACATACATACATACATACATACATACATACATCTATATGTTTCATTCAGTATAAAGTCAACATTAAAGTTCGATGTAAATACAACATAACAAGAGAATACAATGATAAAAAGATCACATTCAACCAACAACATACACCTCTGTTTGCCATAATGAATGTAATTTTCATGGAGGATAGAGCAATAATTTTCCCCAGCTTTCACTTCGAATATCTTTTAATTCTTTTTTCTTTTTGTAGTTTATGTCAAAAGCTAGCGACAATAATAGTCTCTATGAAGTAGCTTCACAGGAAACAAACATTAATGACCACGATGAATGAACGTTTACAGGGCAATAAAATTGATGCAGGGTCTTAAAATACCAACACCCCTTATTCCTTACGAGTTATATCCAAATAGGAGTTCCATGATCCTTTTATAGGTGATTTCAAATATACAAACTGTTACACAGGTCTCCGAATTTCGATGTAATATCATGTATTGAACCCATTGACATTCACCTTAAATCTTACTCCTCAGAGTAGCAACTGGACGCTCACGGGTAATTTGTTCCAAAGACTTCTTAAAAGAAAGAGCGAACGAAAAGAGGGAACCTATCGGGGTCTTTCTGCCGTTATTGTTGGTTTAAATTATCAGTCTATATAGAAGACATTCATACAAGACGATTTTCTCATTCAGAAATGATTTAACGAGTAGAACATTTGTCATGCTGGAGACAATCTTCCATATCATAGTCATGTAGAGGAAACAAAACAAAGACACACAGTAAACATAAAGATACTAACAAGCTAGATAAATACAAAAGACAGACTATAAAGGACATAAATACAGTATTCTCAGATTGTGGATAAAAAAATATTTTGGGTGATTCACAGCATACATTAGCACCTCCTGGCGGCTCCCAGGACATCTACTCCATACCCACGGCTCATTCACAGAGGCAACCACCAGATTCACAGATGCTCAGCACAGGTTTTTGAACTGTTTCACCTTTGACACAGTTCAATAGACTAGCTAACGCATTGACAAGAAAAGCAAATTTGGAATATCTTCTATACTTAATGAAGAAGACAGATAACCAGACACAGATATTTATCTATAACATATATTATAGCAAAGTATACAGTTACATAACAATTCATATCAATATACAATCGCATTCACTTTTCTAGAGTTCATATGATACAAGTCCACTTGGTAATAGCAGTACTCACAGTCTATCACTTTCAGTTATTGTCCATGTTTCCTTGACTAGTGGATATTGATGATCCAAAGCCATAGAATGTTGTGGTAGCAGTCATCAATCTCTGTTCCTCCAGTGCTGGGGTCATAGCAGCTTGTGGAGAAGCCCAATCCTTAGTAAAGGCCTCTGTAGCTTAATGTCCTATGGTATTCCAGCCTCATCACTGTAATGGGGGTAATGCTCAGCAGCCTGGAGATGTTGACCCTCAGTGTCTGGGTTCCAAGTGAGCTCTGAGTGGACATCTGCTGCTTATATACCCTATCAGGGGGGTCAGCGCAAACGAAGACAGGGGATGGTTCAAACGCATGGGGTTGGAGTAAAACATTTGGGCCTTAACCACTCTGGGAGTGAGGACCTATTAGGAGGCACCCTATGCTATTCTCAATACACACATCACATCTTGGCCACTTAGAAGACTGTATGAAATATGGAGTAAGCAAGCATAAAGAATAATTGGTAGAAATGACAAGGAAGCCAGTCCAACTGCGCCTTCCAGGAGACAGTCTACTACCCTCCTATACGGATCTCCTTCTCTCTGGTTTAATCTGGGCTACTACATATATTGCGGCTCATCTCACAGGCACCTTAGCTGGCAAAACTAGTTCGATCGTAACTTCCCAAGTCCCAAGAGCTGCAACTACGCTTACAGGAATAGACAACAAGAGGAAAGCATTTACCCAACTAAATTGACCCCCAATGGTTGTCTATAAAAACAGGACCTGCAAAACAGCAGTCCAAGATCCATTTGCTGTGACACCCTACACTTCAATGGCGATCCTGGCTGCCCTGGGAATTGACGTCAGCGCCACCTTAACTACGCAGGGTGCCAGCTCCGTGATGTACACTACGCACTGCCCCTACAGGTACCCTCACAGGCATTGAGTCATTGACCTAGCTTCTCTCCTTGTGCACAGAGGTTCCTTCTAGCCTGCCTAATGCATTTAGGCTCCAGCTTCAACATGGGGATCTATGGTTATAGCTCTCAACATATCGGAACCACCTAACTCCAGGACTCTGTACATATATGGTTACTACACCTTGAGCCTACCATCTCAGCCTGATTTCCTGATGTCAATATACCATGATTAACCGCATGTCTAGGATGGACAGGATTTCCATCCCCAACTCCTGATATTCTCCTGTGGACTTTCTATTTCACGTTGTTATTCATTCACATTCTTCATAACTTCTTCATGAGTCATGTTTTGGTGCTGTCCTCCACCACTTACATCACATATTCCCATACATACACAAGGTAGTGCCCTGGGTGCTTTGGCCACAATGGTAGGTGATGCAACGGTTCGCCAGGTTGCCCAAGCCTTCCGTCTATATTTCATGGCTCGTTGTGGCAGTTTAGGTCTTCACATGTCACATTGACCAACAATGTCTCCCATCTGAATCTCTGTCCCTTTACTCACCTCACAGATGGTCGGCATCTCAGGGTTCCTTGGGTTGCGCCCCCACCGACGTTATTTCCCCCACCTCCATGCTTAGATGCAGGGCTTGTGGGGTTTATTGGGTTGTGCCGTACCTGCAAGTACCTCCACCACACCTACACCAGTGGTCTTCCATGCCTCCCCGTTGCCTACCCCTGCTATAGAACTGCTTTGGCTATCCTTGGCAATGCACCCCACCGACCTATTAAATTTTTCAAGGTGTCAATGTTCTCCTCCTGACTCTTCATGCTCAGGGAGGTCCCATACATCCTGCCTGGATGGAACACACACATCCTTGCGTCTGGGGAATGCCTCAACTCTGCTCCACTTCAAGACTCGACCTCGCGGCTCTCCTGCATTGATGACCCACTCCACATGACTCTACAATGTCCAGCACCTCTACCTTCACTCTTGCGCTTAGCGGATCCAACCTCACTCAGATGCTCCTCTTTTGTACCACACCACATGGTACTTCAACAAAAACCTCGGGTATGAGCCTTTTTATAAACCCACCATACCGTCTCTATATTTCTTGGCATTTTAGCCTATGGCATTTTTAAACATGATCTTGACTCAGAAAAATATTTGTTGTTAAAGTTTTTCTCCAAACAAAGGTCCGCATCAGTTAATTGTGGATAATTGAAAATTGTGGGTAATTGTGGCACCTCCTGGAGGCTCCCGGGACATCTTCTCCAGACCCATGGCTTGTTCACAAAGGGAGCCATCAGATTCACAGATACTCATACAAGGTTTTTGAACCAGCCCACCCACACCCTGTGACAATCTATTAATAGGGCTTTTAGCCATATGCCCTACGGCCTATTTGTACATGATTCTTTCTCGGAAAAATACTTGTTAATATATTTCTCTCCAAACAAATGCCGGCATCAGTTAATCATAAGCTTATTAAACAAATTTATATAGTTTTTCATCTTAGGTTATAAGTGCATATACAACGTCCTTGACTTTCATTTTAAAGGTGTCTATATTTTTGAGCTGAATATTGGACATTGGCTGCTAGTTTACCCAAATATTTGCTATCTTAGTACAGGAGAATGTTTATATTTTCAGTTATAGATATTATTACTTTTATAGCCATTTTCCCCCGTTTCTAGTTCCAGTGTAATCCACTTGTCTGATATGTTTGTCTTCAGTGCTCTAGCATTTCATTTGCATTGGAAGATAATTCAATCTACGTACATTTAATGGATAAATTTGACATATCCAATATAAGGCATCTCGGTGAAGATCCCAAGCATTTGTACTTCCTATTGATATTCCGATTGCTTTATTGAACATAATTTGTAATTTTCCCCTGAGCTCTCTTGGCATGCAATCCCGAACTATATCCGCATACTGAATAATCGATAGTAACATATGTTTGACTAGTTGGACATTCAACTTCATATATCGTAAATACTGGATATAAAAAATTGAAACAGCTTATAGCAGAAATCTCTAGATATCGTGTAAAAATGTTTTCTAAAGTTTAGCATAACGTCACGTCTTCGTAAACATTAATTCATCTACTGTGTCATTACTAAAGACTAAAAATGATATCGGTCCAAGGATGGACCCTTTCCGTGTTCCACACATTTTCTCCTATTACTTAAGTAGTCTTAAATAATTTTAGTAGTTCTTATGTGAGAATCTCATACTAGTTAGCTTTTGCAGTAAAATATCATGGTTGACTCTGTCAAATGCTTTTCGGAAATCTATAAAGAGGACTATTGCTATCTTTAAACTATCTAGGTGGAATAGAAATTCATTTAAAACTGTAATAATTGCTTGTCCAGTGGAGTAAAAAACCAAATTGTACATTAACCTCTGACATTTGTAACAGGAAAAGAAATGTCTACGATAACGCGTCTTTTATTTGAGTCATGAGAAGTATGTTATTTGTCTGCCTAAGAGGTATGCCATCATAATGTCTTACTTAGCAGCATTACAGCAGGATTACAGTATTGTCGGTCTCTAGGCCAATCATGATTGCTGATAAACTTTACTGCTGACAGACATGGAATGAACAGATAGAGTTCACTACAGTAGAATTGAAAGCTCTGGCATTCTTTTTATCTTAACCATCACTTATATTTTAATCATCATTGTTATCATTACGTTAGCATCAACCCTTTTAGCAATAATAGAGAACACAAACAGTAAACACTTCAGGATCCATATTTCAATGTAACAGCTAAAAAGGTCCATGGTAAAGTATTACTTCAATCCTACACGCTATCCTGGGAAGCAGGTACACTCTCCATGTATCCCCCTCGACACCATTTCACTCCGGGATCTTCACTAACATACCTGACCAGTGTTCAATATGCCAATACCCATAGCCTATCTGTACCAATGCTGCACTATGGTCTCCTGCCACTAGAAACTCCTCTCGGTCTCTACCATTGTTATAGCTACCTGAGCCCAGCTCCCCATCCAGTTGCTCACAAGATAAAGTCCTCTATTGTTTAGATATAGCCAATGATGGTTGGATGCAAAGTGGCTGCTTTCGGCAATGGTGACCATGTGGAATCAATCCTTGATTGATCCATGCTGCCCATGAGCCCAAGCCGTTGTGGCTTCCCATGGTTCTTGTGATGCAGGTGAGCCACTGGTTCCTGGAACAATACCCTCTGGAGTCCCATCACAGACAGAACTGATCACCTACCATTCTGTTAGCCCTTATATCACACCTATAAAAGCTTTATACATAATACCTCCACGCCATCAAGGTACACATCAGCAAAATAGCAGATCATACCCTTGATGACTCACTGTAGAGCTTCCTCAAACCCTTACCCTGTATTGATTATTCAACATGCACCACATCATTCCAGTCATAGTTCTATGACTCTAAAAATGTACTATTTCCTGATCTCTATGTACCCAGTACATTGATCTAACAAATACCATTGGGGCCATAAAACTAGCATAATATCATTTTCAGACGAAGAGTTAGTAAGCAGAACATTACGACATGGCTATGGGCGTTATGGATCTGCTACAGGGCTTTATGGTTTTAAGTGTTTACTAGGAACAAATGGCATACTCATAATTCATGAATGAGCGCGGGATTATAAAGAATTAACAATAAAAAGGATAGTGGGTCATTTTCTGTAATGCACTTGGCAACCTGTTACTTCTACAACTGTCTTTGTATGGTCCCTCTATGCCATGCACAAGTGGGTCAATGAGGTATTTCGGTCTGTAGGCACTCTTCTGATATGCTAATACACTGGTCCTCTGTACCATACCTATGCCACAGAGTTGCACGCAGATAGTGAAGGGTTTGGTTTTTGCAGCAATCTGAGAGTCTCTGTAACCTCTCCCACCTCTCCAACCTTTTCGAAAGCGTATCTGAGCGTATTTCCTCAAATACATAGGTGATTTGTACAGCTTTTTACGCGTCGCTCCGTAACATATGAAAAACATATAAAAAAATATCTTGTTGTAGATACCATTAGCAGTGGTTATGATGAAGAAAATAATTCCAATACTAATTGCGACAATAGTCATAAAGATAGAAATAATAATATCAATACCAGTTATAATGGAGCTTCAGGGTGATATGACACTTTCATCAGGGCTGTTATCATAAGCACAGTAATTACCTTTGAAATAGCTTTTGAAATATCTGTGTGACATAGATTATGTTCGATGTGAATGACAAACAAGTATTGTGATACCGCTAAGACTCTAAACACATAATAAATGTAAGACAGTCAAGCACAGAACAACCTATGCAAGGTTATAGACCTAGTAATATTTATGGTGTTTCATTCTCGAACAATTGTCAGTCTTTGATTTCATACTGCCTTCCGCCTATGGCGTCAGGCAGTATGAAATCGACGACTGACCTCGAACAGGAATCGTTTCGTCCACAGTAAGGACGTTTCCTAATAATATGGTTTGAAGAGATATGTTTTTGATATAACAAAGCGTATATTTTGATGCAATGACTGATAGATTGCAGAAATATCAACCCACATGGGATATGACAGAGAAGAAAAAATCGTCTGCGTGTCCTTTCTGGGCAGCAGTTACATTTATTTCCATTACATATTACTGAATCCATCTAACTTGACCGATGATACACTGTTACATTTTCTCATACAGCGGACAACATTTTAAAATTTGGATAAGGTTTGATAACACACATCTGCAGATGATAACAGTACTTAGTTAAGAAAGAATGTTATCGTGGCGGGATAGCGTATTCACTTCGGGGAGAAAATGTAATCAGAAACAGTAGAAAAAATAGGCATAACAGTGATAATTGTTGAGATAATGTACGGTTTAGTTTTACAATAGAAGGATACATGAAAAGGAAAGTTGATCTTTCTTATATAATCTAATAGTTGATGCTGCCATGGCTCCTTGCTCAAAATTGACTTTTACCCATAAAATGCTACTAAATACTAGGGTGAAATTGTATCACTTAGTAGTTTGTTTGAAATGAGGTGTGCCATATAGAGTTCAGTTAACCACTACCTCCTCCCCAGATTGTACAGACACTTCAGCCTCACGGGGTCTCCCCTTTTCAGGCGGAAGGATTTTAGGCACGTATTCACTCGCACTGTACCTCAGTCCATTTGATCGTAGCTTTCCTGCTGTGTTAATGTCACTTCATTCGACCTTAAAATGTCGACATTTATTCGGTCTCAGACTGCTTTGAAATAGAACTGGTTTAAATATATTGAATCAGCTTTTTAGTGATCGATATTCGTAACAACGACGAACCATGAAAGATAACGACTGATTATATATATATATATATATATATATATATATATATATATATATATATATATATATATATATATACTTACATACTTCAGAGTGACGGTATTGTCTGGAATATAAATGTCCCACTTTGTTATAGAGATTATGTCAGCACGCACAAAAAGTATTGCCTTGTCACCTTATCAGGGTCATATCTACAACCCACAACCAATGAAGGACTTGAGTGTGACATGAAGAGAATGACTTCGATAATCTATAAAAAAAAAAAAGTAAGATAAGACACAATTGTCCATAATCACATAAGGCATCGCCCGAGTCGATTACTAAAGATTGTTCAAAGTCGATCAATATACATGAGAACGAATACAGGATAGAGGCGCCCCCTTATACCATGTTTACTTTGTACACACCTGTGTGGTGGTGTTACGGCGGGGATCAAGATTGATATGTGATACAGGCAGACATATTGATATATCCACCTTATGATATATGACAAAATATATGTATAACACACATGCACAAGCATTTATAA
The DNA here is from genome assembly GCA_950022655.1 of Alentia gelatinosa. NCBI lineage: Eukaryota > Metazoa > Annelida > Polychaeta > Phyllodocida > Polynoidae > Alentia > Alentia gelatinosa. The sequence goes on along the minus strand of OX465579.1, from coordinate 51,994,071 downwards.
GTATACATGTATGCATATATATACAGTAGAACCCCGCCTAACGGACACCCCGCGTAAGCGGACACCCCGCGTAAGCGGACAGTTATTTCGGTACGAAAAGGCCTAAGACCCTGTGTAAGCGGACATATTTGACATGGCATTATATTACTCATCTATTTATATCAATTGTCAATCGTGTTCAGTTCCCAAGGTGACTGACTCTTTAAACAGTGGATTCAATTGAACTCAATCTCGTAGGAACTTTGCCTGCTTGCTTTTTGGATGGCTGAAGATTTCAACATCCGATGTGCCCCCATGGCCGCATCCGTTGAAATGTGTTGGTACATCATTCTGAGATGTGCCTGAATTCTCGATGCTGCAGAGGTGTTCGTATGTATATCCTCTCTCTGAGCTTGCGCTTAGGTTGTCCCACATATTGCATGTGGGATTTCTTGCACTGTATGCAATAGATCACATTGGAACTATCGCATGTTACATTGTGCTTGGTCACGTGGTTTGTGCCGCTTGTTTTGGAGGTGATCTTCAGACTACTTGGTGACATAGGATTACCATGGGTGCTAACATTCGGTGTTGCATTACGGTTTTGTTGGTTGTTAGAGCAATGAACAACATTGACATCAGGATACATCACATTTGATTCTTTAATCATAACTGTCAAAATGAGAACGTTCACCTGAAAGCATATTACATTGGGTATTACCATCAGAGTCATTGGTGGTCACCTGTTGGGTTGGTCTTGATGTCCCCCTTATCCTCAGCCACTTCCCTTCCCGTGCAGATTCTGATTTCGTTGCGTTGGTACGGGTTGGGGCGCCGATTAATGCCTCAGCCCCCCTTTCCTCAGGTCGAGGCAGTAGCTGAAAAAACCTGATCTGGCTTTTCTGTGCTTTCGGGTTTGACGCTGGTCTGCTTTCGGACTGCGGTAGCTGGGTCTCTGATCTTCTCAGGATCCAACTTCTGTTCAGACAGACCTGTGTGCTGATCCTTTTCTGTGGTTTCGCCGTCTCTTTCTTGCCCTCGTTGTCGTTGGCTAAGGCGTTGTTGTTTTTCTGCAACAACGCTCAGCAAACCTGAACATAGGAGAAGATTGTCTGCATGTTTCCACTTACTTACCGATTTTCATACGTGCATACCGATCGATTATTGCAACTGTCACACTGTCACGATCATTAAAGATTTCACACCATCTTTATTTCATCAGTCACATGATTTGTCGGTGGCTTGTGCCAAATTCTGGCATTAATCTGCTCATGTCCTCAGTGTCTGTGGCATAAATAGGTTTATGGAAACTTTGATACCCTTCCATGGGTCCCTTCCTAATCTGAGACGTCACTCTCAGCTGCAATTACTTAGGGAAAGAGACGACGGTCTTTGTGCTCATTGAAAGAACTCCAGACGTCGGACATATACATGTATATGCATCGAACAGTATATCCCTTCGTTTCCTTTTCACATAGGATCCATGGATCAGAGTCTATTCATCACCACTGCAGTATAATATAATACTATTTTCACTCCATTTTAGTTAACATCATTTACTACTGAACAAGTACATTCTTGCAATAATTTAACACCTCATTAAGATTACGAAGCTAGAAAATTAATTGTGTTCATGTCATGTCTCATCAGGTGAAATTGATGCAAAGACATTTACAAGAATAACGTATGTTTATTAATTATGTATCTTTTCAATAGTTTATAGCTGTTCCAAAATTAAAAGAAAAACTTTGCCCAGGACGGCGTTGAAGTGAATTGAATCACATTCTTAACTCTCAGAGTTCAAAACACTGTGGAGAATATTACTGTCCAAAGAAGGGGAGTCTGAGTCTGAGTGATGAATATTTTCAAGGATGGATTTAGATGACGGCCTCGGGTGCTTTCGCCGCAAAGTAAGATCAACAGAACAGGAGCGAGTGTTTCATTGTTCTCAATCAATTGAAGGAGGTGTCTGCGGGTCTTTTGAGGTAACAGAGTCACTGGGAATGAAGGCGGCACCTCCATTCAATCAATTATTCAACGTCAAGTAGGGTAAACATAGAATTGGATTGAATATGGCCATTGACAATTAGTCTAATTTTGAATTCATCCATGGGATATATTGAAATTTCATGTTTTCAAAGGCTGATCTCATAAGGAAATCTTTCAATGGTCGGGGTTCAATACTACGGAATTGAAGCTTTGCAGAAACACAACAAAGAAAGGTTAATTCAATATTACTGGAGTATTAGTAGACATTTGTCAACAGAGAGATTACGTCTGAAAATAATAAGTCGTGAGCTTCTTAATGATCTTAGGAAATGATGGCACGTGAGATTATAGAGATATGTCTCCCTCTATTTACAGCGACGGTTTTTAACACAAATCGAAGGAATAAGATATAAGGTCTTTTCATATAAAGCAATTCATTATTCTGGAACAAAAACAATGTAGAATACCATATCAGTATTTTAAGCTCGCTCTATAGGCTCTAAATATAGCAAACATTATGCATTGGTATAAGATCCGTTTACAGACATAACACTAAGAAGCTGTACCTACCTTTTATAAATCGTTCCCTATTATCCTGTGAAACCATATTCATTCAGCAACAAAAGGTTACTTTTCCGATAATATCATTGTGATATCATACTGTACCGCTCTGCTGGGTACATGTTTTATGCATTGCTCGGTATTTTCATGATTAAGTTCATATATATATACATCTTCTCTCAAACTAGTTTAGGAAGTACTACTCTTTTCTATGTATTCCGTTCGTATACATTTCTGGGTTAATGGCATGTAAGATAGGAAGATAGTGAGAGAGATAAAGCCAGTTGTTTCCACTTATCACGTAATAAGAGTAAAAGTGGTTACTAGGCCCGTTCAGATTGTCGTTCGAGGTCTTTTGAGACCTAAGAAAGACATCCCTATGGGCTCAGTCACTACGTTTCCTTATTGTTATATACTTAAATATCATTTTAAAATGACGCCATTTTATGAACTTACAAAGTCGTCGATTCATGGCCTATTGACTCGAGGCATTCACTACTGGCACAGTGCGCCCGAATATTCACTACGGGCACAGTGCGCCCGAATATTACTGCACCCCTTAAATCGGGTAGTATTTCATAGGCGCTCAACCATAGGTATGGAATAGAGGGAAACTATGTTCCGGTGGGAATAAGTCAAAGTTTCGAGGTAAGGGTTAAAAAATTACTGCCCAAGGCGTAGCCGCGGGCAGTAATTTTTCCAATCCTTACCGAGTAACTTTGACTTATTTCCACTGGTACGTGGTTTCCCTATTCCTATATACCTTCAATTGTTGGCTAATATAGATAAAAACCGAACGTCTGAACGTCAACCTGTGCAGTAAACGTCAACCTGGGCAGTAACTTCAACCTGGGCAGTAAACAAAAGTTATTCCACCCCAGCAGCGTTAAGTAATCATAGGTTGTTCGCTCATAGGTATATAGGAATAATGAATATTCATTACTTGATGTTGTCTATAGATATAGTAATAAATCTTGCTAGTTCTCTTGCTAGTTTGTCTTGTTTCCTGTGACAATATAGCGGGCGTGGCATGAGTTCTACCAGGGGATTGACAGAGTAATTATGATTCCCGGAATAGGTATCTGGAAGTAAAATCTAAAGTTTAATGTGAATCTTCCAGCCTGATTGCCATCCCACATTACATGCAAACAACTGCAGTAGTAGTCTGAAGACACATGTTAAATGATTTCCATTTGCTGTTACTGTATGGTGAATAGACATCTCCGCCTTGGTAATGTATTCTGGTAGCTTCGACATGAATGTTCTGATCTTGATGCTGTCTGCTGTCTAGTTCCATATAGTTCACATTTTTATAGAATAAAGGAGAATTGATTGGCGTTCATTGAATAACAACATTACTAAATCGCGCTGTAAATGTAAAACACAGGCAGGCATGATCGTACAATAGTCCTGCTTGCGCATGCTCACGGGCATTCATTTCTTGCTGGTTACTTTCTTTACTCGTTCTTTGGACCGTATCCTCATTGTAATGGCCTAGACGTGAAGGTAGCCGGTAACAAGCGGCGATGGCTGCACGTCATGCATACGTCACTACCCTCCCTCACTGCGCTTATTTCCCGCTGGTTTGTGGCCAGACCCATTGTCTAACGTCAGGGCCCGCGCAGCGCCTGCTATCTTATCGGGCTCGCCCGGTCCCTATTTATCGCCCGGCGCCCGTAATGGCGCATGCCGCGGGCCAGTTGCCCGGCGCCCATCGCTAGCCCGACCTGGGGGGTATTGACGAGTGCCAGTGGGCAGTGTGTGCACGGAGAGGGCTGCGGGACCAGGCCACTTTTCTTAAGCGTTACAGTACTTCCTAATTTAAAATTAATCTTGATAATGTTTCTTACTCAGTCCTAAATGAGGCTGTTCTAAATAGCATTACAGAATGTTACCCTCCGGTAGTTAGAAATGTGAATTAACGTCCATAAGCCTAGGAACTCTTGCGATTCTCGAGTGGTGAGTTTTACCTATGTGGCTTAACTTAAACCAAAGACATACTAGCCTTGACCTCATTTTTCTATAATTCTTATTTTAAGACATCGAGAAGGGCTCTATAGGAATTGGCCTTTGTCACCTATTCATATTTCTTTTTTTGTCTCCAAAGTCAATCACCCACCGTTGCCAGCATTAAATATCCAACGGTAATAATCGAAGCAGACCTACCACGTCATAAAGGCATACAACGAGACACGCCAAAGCGAGAGGTGATAAAAAGACACACAAAGGCCTAACTGATGAAGGAGGTGAGTGGTATTCTCTACCACACCCAAGGGCAATATGGAAATTATTTTAGCACCAAGGCTCTAGTCCCCTAGCGTTAAAAATCAACAAAGGATCCATCCATGATACCTAGAAACAACGTTCAACCGATACAAAAAAATGACACGATAAAAAGGAAAACGTAACATGCTTCTAATTATCTGAGATTAATCTGAAACCGGAACTGGCACTTGGACGTTGAACCAGCCTGCACTCTTTCACCCTGCGACGTAGTGCACTGAGACTGCCTTATACTAGTGTATGACTACGCACCGGTCTTCACACCTCTATCAGTTTTATGTTTATCCTTCCCGTTCGCCTTATTTTTATTGATCGTTATAAAGATGTCACGCTTTGTGCTGCTTTATTGTGATATATTGTACCTCTAATCGCATGTGGAGCCCACTGGTGTAGTGTTAGTTTCCTCTCGCCTTATAGCTGCCTCCTGACATCGCATGCAGAAAGGAAGCTACATAATAAGTGTACTTGAAGACGTAGACGTAGGCGCCATATTTGAATATATTATGTGGGAAAGTATAAACATACACTAAGCGCGTATCAAATATAACCCCTTTTTATTTCTGTAGCACATGTATAAAACGCACGGGCCTAAAATAAATCAATTTTTACCTTCGATCGGGTTCCTACTCTAAACCGATGTACACTATAGCTGGAGGCTGAACAATATTATAGCGGATGGAGTGATTTGGCTGTTTTCAGGTAGGGAGAGTAGGCTAACTCCTTTCATTCTCACTGTGGGCCTTGAAACCTGTGACATTAGTCCCCTCCTAGTAACACTATTTTTTTACCAGTAGAGCAGAGAAGGAAAATAACAACTTAAACAGAACGTGTGCGCCAGACAATTGCATAAAAATGAACAATTTGTGACAAAGATATTCTTTGAAAAAATTGCCGTTCCTACTCGAAATCTTACACTAGTGAGTGATCTCTGAAAGGTACATGGATTATTCTCCATTAATATATTTATAAAGGACCAAAAACTATCTAAATGATTTTACCTTATTACACCTGCTGGGAGAAATGAACTTTAATTGTGCAATATGTTATTTCCTCTGGAATTAATGCACGGGAGCTAGTCCCTATTTTCGGTAGGCCCTCATGGTCAAGATGAGTATACGATTTTTTACCTGTATGTTACCTGAGTTTTATCATGTTTCACCCAATACATTTGTTGTACCTTTAATCACACAAGACCAAACACAGTAACTTTAATAAGACAAAGCTTTATCAAGGACCCCGTGGGAGAACCGCACTCCATCCCGGGAATACAAGCTTCCAAGTACCTGAACACTAGGTGCTTAGTGAGGCCTGACGTTCACCTACTACGACAGAAATTTAGACCTACCGATATGGCTCCGATACAAAAAGCAAATATCTGAGACATATCGAGAAAGTGAGAAATCATAGACATATGTCTAGACATGCCAATTTACCACGTATCGTAGTGGGCTCTCCTGTAAAAATAGGTGATCATAGTTCCGATGTGCCCCATGATATTACCAGGGCTAAAGTGCATATCTTGAGATTCTATCTTCATTTTTAGATATAATTCCGAAATTTTATTGATTTCTGATCAGTATCACCAACGTGAAACTTGTAGACCCCATTTTATATCGATGCCTAATCGCAGAGCCGTGGTCAACTGCCCCGAATTTAGGTGACCTTCCGACGCGATTTTGATTTTGTATCGGGAGGTCCGTCGGTGGGCCTGACGACACGAGAGTGCTGGATTCTGTCAACTGAAGTTGATGATCTGAACTCAACAACTGAGAGGATACGGAAAACCCACCACTATGAGGCCCCAAGAGTTGTGTCTTTACAGAGAGAATGTAGCGAATGACCTGTTGATCTGCTGCTGACCCAGCATTTTATGAGCTGAATTGCGTAACAAGAGAGAACCCTTTGCCACTTATGTGCAGGGGCTCAACCAAATCACCACACAGCAGGAACTAGCATCCTGCTTATTCTAGTGCAGAAGGAATGCAACACCACTCGACTACCCTGACCCCTACACTTTTATAGGTAGAATATAGATAAGGACGACATGGACTGGTATAGATTATGAACTAGAACAATAATAGTAATTAAAACTGTTACCTTTGTATCGGATTAAAACTAAGAATCACTTTCAAAATGATTTCTTTATCGCGTATAATAGATATTGTCCCTACGGGGAATCAAATTTCTAGGCAATGCAAGTAGATTGTAGTAGGTTAGACATATTTAACCATCGTAGTATTTATCACATCTGTCCGACAATGCCTCTTTAAAAACGGAAATAATTATTGTATACATGTCTTATTTGTTTTCATCTTCATATATCGTATTGAAGATTAATGTAATTGACAAAATCACTAAACATACCAGAAAGAAGGTGTGTATGATGTTACGTAGACAGTGAAAGAGTGATTTATTGTGTTTATTCTGGACGTGCATATCACTGAGTAATAAAAGTTTGTATCTTTATAACTGATATCTGAGGGTTGCATAATGCCCTCTTCTGCCGTGCATATCGCAGAGTGCTCTTGTTATCTACTCATATGGACAGATACCACAAGATAAGAACCCCCAAATTTACACCAGCATTTACATAGTGTCCATTATTGCCCACATTTCTGCTATTTTTCTCAACTAATTTTCTCCTCTGTTGCATAGGCTACTATCTAATAACGTATCAGTAATAAGTAGTACAAATATTTACTATTGAAAAATAAAGGTTTTGAATCGATACTTTTAGAAATGTATTCTTTCTTTTTAACATCGTGCATTTGATTAATCGTCATCGTCTCGTCATCACAACCGTCGAGGAATTATATATAAAATACTCACATACTGGTCGAACCATGACTGATAAAAGATAGTTTTGATAGAGACAAACTACCTGCACTATATTTGTACAACACTCCCTGATCCTCCTCTGCTATTCGTTTTGTATGCATACTTTATCGCAGGGATAAACCACGAGATACATCAACCACACGGGTCATGCGGACCACCTGCCTAGTGGCAAGAACCAACTGGAGGAAGGGATTGGAGAGCCTGGTGTTTAACGTCTTACCCCTCCTCCACCATCCAAGATATCCACCTACTTACGGGTATGAGCGATAGCTATTGATGCTGCGAGCACTGGCATGTTGGGCCGGCAATTACGTTGATTGTTAAAAATTTTGATTAATGGCAGCTGGGCTTAAAGGGAGATTACCAGGTTGTGCTGGCGGCAATAATAGACTCACAGAGGGCGCTATGTATGGAGATTCGCCGACTGGTACCGGGGTCCGCATGGCTGCGGGCGGCTGATATAACTATTGCCGCTGTCATAGGGGGATTTCAAAGTCCACTCACACCGCAACGAGCCATTTGATGCTGTTCTGAACGGATCAAAAAAAGGTTCCGCTGTTGTATGTGATGTATACTGAAGGGGCGCCGGCATTGAGAGCGGAATTGAAGATTGTAGATGCCATCTTTGGAATGAAATCAGTTTTATATGGCAAGCCACTTTATCAGATATTTTCCTACAAATGGAATCTGGAATTTCATTGTATACATCTTACGTTTGATTACCTATATTTACAAATATATAGGGGTCTCTGCATTGCATCAGAGAATAAATTAAAATCTGAACATTCATTTGTAGCAGAGACATATTGTGATAGCAAAGATATCCAGAACTGGAATATCCTGAATTGAATTACAGATATCGCACTGACGATATCAAAATAAAAATGTAATAAAATTAAATCAATCCGGGTGACGTAAATTAAATTCCCAACGCAGGATATCGTAAATCAAATCGAAATAGCTTTAATCTCAATCGACATAGCTTTAATGGGCTTTCTTTTTTTATACAGTGTCTGAGACGGCTTGCCATAGTTTTTTCAGGAGGCCAGACTAACTCACAATTAACTCAGGTAATTCGCATGGACCAACGGAGCATTGACTTTCCATGATTGTCACTCATCGTTCTGACAACAACCCTGTCAGCCCTAGTCATCAGTACAGTGTCTCATTTCTTCACCATGGGTTTGTTTGAATTTGCTAACACGTAATTTCGTTAATACACAAAGAAGAACGAGCTCTGGTATCATTTTTACATCATAAAAACAAAACAGGCTATCAAAGCTCGTTTCTGCATGGTACCAATTAGCTTTTTGATGCCGTTCAAGCATATTTATATCTTTAATTTCAAACCACGAACGATAATCTACTGTAAGACATAAAGAGGAAAATGGCGGGTAACTCATCGGTTATGTATACATACATACTGTAGAACTCCGTGTATGGGGGACACTCTCACTTCCTAGCACATATATATGCTTCCTTAGACAGGGTGTCCTTTATTTGGGGTTTGACTATACACATATTTGTTTAACTGAATCTTTGTCATTCTGCTCTTATGTAAGCTCTGTACCAGGATGTGTTGTACAGAACAACAAGGACAACCTATATACCAAGTACCAGGGGGTCAATGAGACTATGTACATGGCACTATGTACATGGCAATAGACATAGGTCGCATGAAGGCTGTGCAACAACTTCAGAAAGAATACAATCTTCTACAGATATTCAGCTAGTCATACCACCTCAAATCCTTACCGGCGTATAAATTTCTCTTGACCATATGTATTTCTCATAACTCAAAATTGTATGCTAGACAGCCACAACTATGTATTGATGGTGTCGCATATCAATGCTAGTGTGTCATTAACATAGGCCAATACGGCTTTTTACTGTTAGCTAACTGGCGTTGACATAATTGACAGTCAGTAGTAGTCTCTATGGCTGCGGTGTTGATTTGGTTACAAGGAAAACAAGAAATCCAGGTCATTCCGTGAAAAATCCCCCGACAAACTATTCCACTGCACCTGCCACGTGAGCACCACCTGTGGGTGGACGAACAACAACCGAAAAATAGAAAGAAATGATAAAAAGAACACCTATAATACACGGAATGGTCAATAATGGAGCAGCTGACAAGGCTATGACCTATAGGGGACAGACTGTTCATTCGATAACGTGGTGGTACAAATACGTAACAGGTGAATCCGATCTCTCTGTTTCATTTTAAAGGTACACAGATGAGGTAAATACAGAAAGAGTACCACATAAATCCATAACGTCTGATACACATGTAGCACGTGAAAATTGCTTTTAGAGAACATTTTCATCTTATCGCACGAAAGGACATGGTATAACCCGTGGGGTAGTCTGGGGATATAACTATTATATGTATTTCTATATTTAGACAAAGGAACAATGGCGAAGCAAAGAAATGAGAGCAGTTTCTTTTTCACATTAAAGCAATCGATCAGCACAACTAACCATGCTGCTTAGATTTTAGGAGAAACCATATTGATACTTGGCGCTACAACCGTGTAAATTGATTCATAGGATGATAACACATACATGTTTTACATATAAATAATGAATTTTTAACTTCACATGTACAATATAGATTATATGTATGGTAAAAAAACAAGTAAGATAATTCATCTAAAGTTTACAAGTAAATTTTGATAATCTTCTCATTTAGAAGCAAAATATATTCTACGAGTGACCAGTATGATTCAAATCCCTTCCGTATGTCATAAAAATTGTCACGAATGGGCAAAATAGAATATACTCCTACCTGTTTTGCTTTAGTTGTGCTTGCAATACGAATGTTATGCACGGAAGAGTAGGTTGAATTCTATACTGCTTCGTCGACTACATCGACTACTACAAATAGCCCTTATAGAATTTCACCGGGAACTCATTATTCTCGATACAGTAGTTAAAGATACAGGTGGGAGAGACAAGAAAGGATCATTTTCCTGTATTTTTTGATCGACAAAAAAAGTTTGGCACGTTTTAAATGTTTAAAAAAGGTAACTTTCCTAATAAATGATGTCGTGGTAAATGACATAATTTATATCTGACTCAGTGGTATCATGTAACCCTGAGTGACCTGAACAGGGGTGAGCTTTTAAAACAATTTTCAATCCACAATACGATTGCGACTTACACGAGCGATACTAACAAACATCTGCTTGTGGCTTAATTATTTAAATGTGTTGATCTGGATAGAATGGAATCTTACCAGTGAAGCCTGTCAAGAGGACACATATTTGGATAATGTGAATAGGCCTATCTAGTGATAAATAATATACATGATCGTCTTGTATGACTGTCTTTCCTAAACGTTGACCATTCAAAAAAAGTGAAAATACCACAAAGACCACTGATAAACCCCACCCCAGGATGAATAAATGAGTGAGTGCATAAATTGGAAGCAAAGATTCACCACCAGCACATAATTCTGATAAGAGACTAGAAGTGGGTATATTTTAGAGATCCATTCTAATAAAGCCCCAGCTGCGTGTGCATTGACTAAACACGTAAATTCCGGTCATTTTAACAATGGTGTATACATTAAATCTATGCAAGCGCACCTTAGTTAGTTGGTCTGATTTGCGTAATGATTCATATTCATAGAGCCACACGATATGTATATATAAATTACAGCCATTGAGCTGCTCACAGTTTATTCACCTCGGGGCCCGAGCTGCTCCTGCTACCACGTAATGGTTGTTTTCTAGGTAGCTACCAGGTAACTGATGCGGTAACCACGGGGATCTTAAGTTACGAAGACCGCTCAACGGTCATTCCGTATCCGTTGTCTATCCTGAGCACATGTTTTTTTACCTAGATGTTATTGAAAAACTATAGTTTTGTATATCTTGATGTATAGGCAGGGGTGAGTCCCAGTGCATCATTGAATAAACCCTGTTTTATTGAATTTTCCGCCAAGCTCGCTTTCGTGTCCTTTTTATGATATAATAACTTATATATATATATATATATATATATATATATATATATATATATATATGTATGTATGTATATATATATATATATAATATTATTACAACAATAATCAATAAGTAATACTATAATTATTGTGATAGAATAATTGAGACGAAGACGTGAATGGCGGAAAATATAAAAAAACAGGGTTTATTCAGTAATACATTGGGACAAACCCCAGTCCTACACATCAAGGTATACAAGCCTAAGATTAAAATAACTAATTATATATCGAAGTAAGATTAAAAATTGACTGCTCAGGTGAGCAGTTAAGAGCGGAATGTTGTTTAAACCAAAATAGCGTCACCAAGAAACCTCCGGTTACCGCATCAGGTAACTGGGTAACCTGGAAAGTATGAGTGACGCAAAACAACAAATGATGTACCTCAGTGAATAAACCTGTGAAGGATATTGGTTAATAATTTATATTTATATAAACGTAGTTATATAGTAATATAATATTATTACAACAATAATTAATAAGTAATACTATAATTATTGTGATAGAATAATTGAGACGAAGACGTGAATGGCGGAAAATATAAAAAAACAGGGCAGAAACCCGCCAGACACAACAGAGTTCAATTAATACATTTAAAAATTTTGAAGCAATTAAATCTGAGGAGGCGACCGACATAGAGGTTTCATGCAAATAGGAATAAACAGCCGAGGAAGACCAATTACCTCGGGCCTTGATATCATTGATATCCACCCCTATGTCCTTTAGAAAAGTCGCCCCTCCGTGCCTCAATGAGTGACAGGAAACCCGGTCATCTCCGAAACCACACAACCTTGAAAGAGATTTCAATTTATTATTAACTTTTTGATAATTAAGTGGCAATAAAACTTTGCACGAGGGTAATTGTAGCAGAAAATCGTCTGCAAGAAGACTATACCGTGAAAGATATAATTTGAAAAATTTGTAGAGACAAAAAATAGAGTCTGGGATTCGATCAAAGCGAAGAATCTTATGATCCAGACCAAACTGGTCTACTTTAGAAGAAGTTATTTTGATTTCCAAATGATCAGTAGACATGGACAAATCTCTCCTTCTGAGAGTATGTTTGGAAATTGTGAAATGAGATTTCCTTAATAACCCTCTGAAACCTAAGAGGAAGGAAATCCAAATAACCAAGTCTTCATCTGAAGACATTTTAAGTTTTGAGAAAATAGACCTCATATCTAACACTGTAATGGGATATCTGGAGTTAGAACTGTTATCCCCCAACCGGGTTAAACCTTTTAGAGTCATCTTAATAAGAAAATCGGATGACATATCGTTATGACCTCTGAGTTTATTCTCGAAATTGACTGCCGAGATATAATTCTTAATAGAGATTGGTTTTAAATATTGTGACAAAAATACACAATATAAAGATAAATAAGAGTTATTTGTTGGGAAATAAGACCATCCCTATCGTCGCAAAAACGATAATAGCAGGATAGCTGCTTACTCCTGACCTTTTTAGTATTTTCAGAAACACACCCTCGTAACACCAACTCCTGTTTTACCAACAGAGATTCCAGGATCACATCTATAATTGAAACCAAACATTCCTTTGTCTGAAAGTGTTTTAACGATTTTTTCTGAAACACCTCTATAATTTAACCGAGACAATTGATCAGCTAAGATATTTTCAGCAGATCTGATATATGATGCAGTTAAGCTTAAGTTGTTTAAAAAACAGACCCAAAATAACTCTCGTAACCAAGCCATACATTGTTTGTTTCTGCTACGACCAGTATTGATCATAGCTAACACCTGCATGTTATCAGTGATAATGTTTACTCTGCAGTTTCTATAACAATGTGACCAACGCTTAACACCGACTAATACAGGCCAGAGTTCATAAAGATTAATGTTCTTTTCAATAACTTCCAAAGCTGGGGAATTTTCAAAGTGAGAATTTTTGATGATATCACATTTATCGTCATTCCAAGAACCGTAGAAAAAATCAAGGCCTGCCCATGCCCCAAATGTGTGAAGTAACGAGGCTTATCAATTTCCAAAACCGTCTCCCACCACTTGCGACCACGGAATAGAGAGACCAGGGAAGAGGACGCGTGGAGGTTCCCGCGTCCTGCTGCGTACCCTACTTTCGGAGTCGTTGATTGGCTGAGGCGTGCACGTGACCCTCAGCGCTTGTTTCATTGGTTGGTTGTATATGGCACGGCCGGCTTGTGTCCGCCGGACGTTCGACTTTGTGTCTGAGGCTCGCTTTTCAAGCGGGCGTTCGACTATTCGTCTGAGGCTCGCTGTATGTTGGTCCATACAGTTCCTTATGGGTTCTCTACACAGAGAGCCCAACGTAGGGGTTGTGTCGATCCCTACGTGTCCAGCTTTGTTCAAGGCTGGGAGGAGGCCTACTAATGCGTTGTGATGCCTGACAAAAACCAAGTTTGTCAGTATAGCACTACGGTGAACCAGCACCGGAGCGTTATATGTCTTGTGTTGGATTTAAGTGTTTCTCTCGTGGTTTCGACTGTTATCCAGTCTCATCAGGCAAAGTGTGGTAGGTATTCTTCTGTGGTCTTTCCTGCGGGGATTTTCTCCCCGTAGGAGGATACTGCAGTCCCTCGTTTGTTTTTTTGCATGCGTATAGACAAAAAAACATTCCTTTCTTTCTCTCTATTTCTGTGTAGTCCTAGTATCGTTTTGATTCGTCCCCCTGGATTTGGGCAGTACTTTTCATGTAATTTTTTCCGTTCCGATGAATGGTTAATTCCGCGGTTGGGGAAAAAATTTTTGACGTGGCATTTTTCGGGGGCGGAACATCTCTGGCGACTACTAGCCGTACCTGTTGTCCAGAGTGTTGAGACCATGTGTTTTTAGTCGGTGTATCCAGTTGAATTCAATTTTATTTCTCAGACGTGCCGCTTCTTTCGAATCGGGGTGTCTGTATATGAAATCCAGTATGTGTACCTTTACGTCTAGGGTACCGTTGTGAGTTTGTTGGTTGAAGTGGCTTGGTATTTCGTTCTTCCTTGTGTTGTTTTTGATGCAGTTCAGGTGTTCTCTGATTCGTTCCTTGATCTTCCGCTTGGTCTGCCCCACGTACTGCATGTTGCAGGATTCGCACTCGATACAGTAGATTACGTTGGAGCTGTTGCATGTCACATTCCATTTTGTTTGGTGTTTTCGTCCCGTGGTTTGGGATGTGACTTGTCCATCCATGTTAAGGATGCGACAGTACTTGCAGTTCGTCTTGGTACACTTGTTTTCCTCGTTGTTTTTCTGTTTCTTGTTGGGTTCTGGTTTCTCTTCGGTGTCGTCCCGTTTGTTGGGTTGTTCTTTTTTCTGTTTCTCTTTTGCCTTTGGTATCGTCTTGGTTCGGTCGGTGTTGTTTTCCTGAGGGTGGCTTGGTTTGTAGTTCGTTCTTGCTTTTACTAGGTAATCCTTGACGTTTTTCGGGCGTTTGTATCCGTTGATGAGTTTCTTCTTGTGCAGTTCTTTGGTCGTGATGTTATCCCCCAACCGCGGAATTAACCATCCATCGGAACGGAAAAAATTACATGAAAAGTACTGCCCATGCCCCAAAGCCTAGCATGGATGAATCTGAAACAATCGGGCATTGACTACACTCGCGTTGAATGATTTCTTTCCCATTAAATACATTACAAAAATTGTACCACCATATCAGGTCTTCAAGTAAATCGTCAGTTAATTTGATTTTACCACGTTTTGGTCATGAGGCAGACAAATCGAAAATTCTTCGACTAAACGTTCTGCCTCTACGTACCACCTGAGAACAGAACAAAATTAATCCTCCTAACTGTTCTAACTCTTTTTTCGATACCATGTCATTTTCGATCGAATTTTTGAGTTTTTCTATTTTACCTTCAGGTAAGGAAAGAGTTAATTCCTCAGAATTTATCAAAATTCCTAAAAAACAGTTGATCTAGAGGGATCGGTCACTTTTGAAAGTGATACTTCAAAGCCAATATTATTGAGGATGTCAATAAGAGAATTACGCTTTGTCAAACAATCAACATAGTCTAATCCGATTACTAGAAAATCATCTAGATAATTGGTGATTCCATAAATACCACTCTGATTTGATATGTCAACTACCAAATTGGATATTCTCGTAAAAATATTTGGTGCGCATTTCAAACCAAAACACAAACGTTTATCTTCGAAAAACTCCTGGCCCTCACCTAAGTCCCAAGAAAACCCTTGGTATACCGTTTGATCGGCTTTTACATTTACTGAGCGATTTGATGTCCACAACACTTAAAAATTCGTTACCTTTTAGTTCTTTCACGGCATCATAAACTGTATTATAGGAAAACAACTCATAAGTAGTACTCATATAATTGTTAATACTCGTATTTTCAGGACTTGAACAGTCTGTAATTGGTCTGAGTTTCCCATTAGATTTAATCACTGCGCCTAATGAATGTACGCATTTGGGTTTTACAGAGGCATAGGCTACTTTACTCGAAGAAAGATTGACTGCTCAGGTGAGCAGTTAAGAGCGGAATGTTGTTTAAACCAAAATAGCGTCACCAAGAAACCTCCGGTTACCGCATCAGGTAACCGGGTAACCTGGAAAGTATGAGTGACGCAAAACAACAAATGATGTACCGCAGTGAATAAACCTGTGAAGGATATTGGTTGATAATTTATATTTATATAAACGTAGTTATATAGTAATATATATATATATATATATATATATATATATACACACACACACCTACACCCACACCCACACACACCCACACACACACACACACGCACGCACACACACACACACACATTAAATACGAGGGCTGGTGTGCTTCTAAAATACAAGTCTTGTGGACAGGTAAGCCATTATTGAACATATCCCGTGCATGAGTGGCATGGTAGGAATGGTAGAGCAATATTCTTATATTCAGAAACGATCGATGACTAAGATGAAAGGCAGGTGTTCAAAAATATGTCAGAGTATGCTCATCATACCTAGTTATCTATATCGTGTAGTTACTTCTTGTCACCCTCTGTCATATGAGCTGCCACTGCATGTACAGATGAGAAAATATCGATTAGTCTCCCCATATTGATAAATGCTATAATCATTTCCAGTTCCTGATAGATTTCTATTTCGAGAAAACCTGGTAGGTGTATAATCTTAATAAAGAATTTAGTAATTCATATTTGTGTTTATCAATTGGCCCTCCCTATTTTCTTCTATCTCTCAATTTGATTCATAGTCTCCCTTTCGCTTGATAAGCCTGTGCCTTTCCCTGTTGGTCCACTCTTCGGTTTCTAGGTCCATTTATCTCTGTATTAGTCTACCCTCCTTGCCACTCCATTATCTCCATTTCCCATCTTGATTCTGATGCCTGCCATCGTATCCTGAGTTCAATGCTCGTCTCCTGTTTGTCAGCCCATTCTCCCTGTCCATCAGCCCATTCCCTCAGGGCTTCAGTTCATTCTCTCTATCTGCCATCCCATTCTCCCTATCAGCCTACCCTTTGTCTGTCAGCTCTTTTTCTCTCTCCCCCCATTGTAAGTTTCAGTTGCCTGACCTAATCACAAACAGAAACACATCACGCACGTTTGTTAGTTACTTCATTACTGACTTTATTTATGACAACTACTCTCCTCGCGTCCTCCGGCTGCTTAGCTCTCTTTGGGTACTCCCACCAGGCGTAGGTCACACACCCTACTCCTCACCTGGAGTGGTTCAGCCGTAAACTCTCTTAATCTATATCTATACCGTAATCTCTTCACATACCAATTCACATTACATATTGATACTTACAGACTCATTCATGCTCGCTACATCTATCTTTCTACATAACATATTTGTTACACTCATTACCTCTCTGACTTCCAACTATGCTTCTAAAAATATCTTGCAAGTATATTAGTATTGTTCTTTGCATATGTTTTCTACACCATTCCCTATTCCTTCTGTCTCTCAGCCCCTATGTCAGTCGGTTCTCCTTATCTATCTTTCAGCCATTCATTATATCTACTATCCCTTCCTCGAGTCCCTCGGCTCAGGTTTCCTCGAATTCCAACAGGCCGAACCACCACACTGTCCCGGTCACACTCATTCAGATCAGCATGTCGGCTTTGTTTGGACGGTCCCCCAAATCCTGCGCTGGCTTCATCAGTGTCCATCACAGTCGGCACTGCAGCACCATGGTCTGAGGTGGTAGGTGCCTAATGAGCAGCTCAGCCTGCGGCATGCGTGTGAGCAACCGCCCCTCGGACTACTGAATTAAAGACAGGAGAATGTATAACTTTTCCCAGAGGAGAAGGGGTGGTGATATTCAATTGAGCGACTTGGTCATAGAGGATACTATTTCCCTGAATAAGCCAGTCTGAACGATGGAGCGGAACTTGCTCCTGTTTGACTCGTTCTCTGAGGTGAGGAATTGGTGTAGTATTTGAGTTAGGTGATCTCATACTACCTTCGTATGATATTGATAGCTATACAGGGTGATAGTTTAGTCCTTTATGTATTGGCAGGATCACTGAGTGTGATATTGGTGAATGGGTCGATTTGGGCCCCGATTTGGGTCAAGTATAGGTCAAGTCTTGGTCGAGTCTTAGTCGGGTCATGGTCAGATCTAGGTCGAGGTTGGGTCGGTTCTGAGTTGAGTCTGGTTTCCATCTTGGTTAAGTCTCCCTCGGATCTTTCTGCGAAACTGGTCTGCGTGTTGGGTCGAGTTTGAAGCGTGTATAGGTCTGGCATAAGTCTACGTAGTCGGGGCGTTTACGTTTGCAACTGCCTTAAGACTTAATTCCCGTCTCTTCGTTGAGCAGCTCGCCCACTGAATATGCCGAGCTCCTCAGAGCACAGCGCCGGCCCCATCGCTACCACCCCTACCTACCCGCACCCTAATGAAGGCCTCCCACTGCCAAGCCAATTAATTCACAGGCCCTCCCGCCGTGATTGGCAATCCTTGCCTGATTGCCTGTGAAATTGATAATGTCTCAGAAGTGAATCTTTTAAAAACAATAACGCGCCGCGTATATCCACAGCGGGCCAATAACTATGATGCTTCAATCTGAAGCAGACTCCCATGAGAGTTGATAATACAACTGAAATTAAAAATTCCAGATAAAAGAAAGTAGTCGGTGAATTTAAAGTCTTAGATAAGTGTATAGAGAAACACTTAGGTGGATTGTGCCTGGTGAAGGGCATGCACTTAGTGCTGTTGCCTGGGGAGGAAGTGGGTATTGAATGAGGGCCTTTTATTGAGCACCACGTATAGGTGGCGCTAGATGCGCAACAAAAGGATCCAATAAGGAGCGAGATAGGCAGGGGGCTCTTATCTACCTACCCCCTTCCCACCTGAGGAGCGTAGCGGGGGTGCGGGTAGAGGGTTGGAATAGAGAGTGTGGATAAAATGGGGCGTCTTTTAGAGGTTCCGAGCCAATTGCATACAGGATTAGCAGAAAGTGAATCACTGGCTAATGAAAGGTGTGTTATGGGGAGAGAGACGGAACAGTTGTGTCAGTGAAATGTAACGTAAGGTACTTTGTCAAGGTTGGCTACAGGTACAGAATACGACTTGAAGACACATAATCGTTGGAACATCGGAACATTGCAGCCTTCCCAGATTCAATTTAATCCTATTTCTGTCAAGACAAATGTCAATGAGTGATATCGGAGAGGAACCATTGACTGGTAGTCCTGTTACAATCGATTGATTATATTGGTTCAAATACTTTGTCATGTCTTGTGCAAGACTCTCGCAGCACCAGGGGTCTATACCGATAAGGGCTTAGTGAATGAATGTGTACGAGTAAGTGCAATGATTTGCGTAGGCGTTGGATACTTTAGGGTCATGGACTTGCAGAGATTTTGGATTAATACTGACGTTCAATCTGAGTTCAGCTCTTCATGAGTGAGGTCTACAATCGGTGTAGACATTCTCGTTTGCACTAATTTTATTCTAACTAGAAACAAATGGAATATTCGCAATTGATACATGTGTGTAGAATTATAGTAAAATAACAAGATCTTACCTCAGGCTCTAGGTCATTTTCTGTCACCAACTTGCACCTAGTCAACTTGACATTCCTACTACTACCGTTCCAGGATTCAAATATATCTAGCACCACTGGATCAATGCAGTATTTCGGTCTCTAATGATATCCGGCATGTTTGCGTCATCAAAACAACTAGGGCTGCATATAGGTAAAATGGAATTCACGAGTAAGATGAGGGCAAGGCCGTTCACACTTGCGGGCAGTCCAGGTAAAGGTGAGGCTTAACTAGGTGAAGAGGTATAATGTGATGGATGTAGTAGGTGAGGGTGGTGGAGGAATAAGTTTAAATATAGACGTGAATGTGAGGAAGGCATAGCACTAATGGGGGCATGAAATGAGAGAGGATTTTAAGGGGTTGTAGAAATGAGGTCATCACACCACTGAGGCGAAGGAGGCTGTGATAGCAGTGCAGTTTGAGACGACTAGAGTCTATGAGGACGTCACAGTGATAGAGTGTGGTAGGGTGAGGTGGAAGTTATTGGGATGATATGAGTGAAGGTGAGGAGGTAGTAACGAGGGTATGATAGGAGTGATAGCGAGGAGGAGGTAACATCAATGAAGGTATGATAGGACTGAGAGTGAGGGTGGGGACTGAGGGTAAGCTTCAAAGGGGCATGATATGGGTAACTATGTGGCCGCAGTGATACATGGGCATGGTGTAAAGATCTTCATGAGGTAGGAGTTCAGGCCTTGAGGGAACATATCAGTTTTCTGAAAAGACACCACGTGATACACCCATCAACGCCAACCTGGCCGGCGCGTAACCTTGGGCTGTACAAGCCGTCTGGACAGACAGCAAGCTACACGCCCACCTCAGGCGGTGAGCAGCTCTGAGCAAAAGGTGAGCAGAAGACACGCGGAGAGTCAACGATCAAACTGTGATCTCTGGGTGACAAGAATGGTCCGTAGAGGGCTGGAGATCATCCGTCACCCCCAAACCCCTCTCCCAGGGTAGCCGGGAAAGAGGAACATGGGACAGCAATACACCCACTGCCCATAACTCACTGGTTTATCTGAGTTTTATCTCGGACTTAACAAACCTGTTATCAAATATTCAAATCGTGATTACGCCTCCTCGCGACAGTTATTGTAATTAATGAAGGGGCAGCGGCCTTGGGAATGAACGTGCCTGATGACGTGAGTGTTGTTTCTGTGCGGAGGAATGAGGTGATTATTGCCATTACATTTGTTTGGTACTGAGGCCATATCTGTGATATTAAGGGAAATTACGTCAAGATATGGTTATGAAGCCTTGATCCACCGAAGAGAAGGTTCGAGAGACAGTTTTGCTCAATATGAGGACTTTTATGAGAATATAAAGCAGGTAAATATCTTGGTGTTGAGACTTGTTGTTTTGATGACAGGTGGATGTGAGAGTGTGTAAACGAGGAGATGATATTGGAGATTGCTTATAAAGCCGTGGGTAGAACGTATTTAACGTGTAGCAAAATGACAGAGGTAGAGGCTATGGTTGCAATGAAAGAGCAAATCCCCTATGGCGACATTTTAGTTTTTGTCGATTAGAGATTAGAGAGAGAATGCTGGTAAGCTACTGTTTTGTCGATAATAATAATATCAGACATCTCACCGAATTCCTACTGATGCAGGGATCACTGCATTTATTTTTCACTGACATGCGATCGCCTGACAGGTAAATAAGAATTAGGATGCCGCGTCAAGTGTACAACCCCTACAAAGAAGTTATAAAAACCTGAGATTGCAGAATACGTGTCTGGGGATATTGTATCAGTTCACTGCCTTAAATAATTACCGCCTTATTTTTATCCCAGAAAACAAGGTTCACAGTGGACAAGTATGTCTGGTTGTGTGTTGCGGAAGTGTTTAGTTTAGCAGTCGTTGGAGACAATGATTGGTGGGGTTAATGGTGTGTGGCATGGTGATGGTGACTCGGGTGAGGTAGTGACGAAGAGGGTGATGGTGAGTAAGGTAAGGTCGTGTATTACTACGCGAAGCATTGGCTGAGCATAGGAGGGTGGTTGTGGCCCACTAGATTCTAGGTCAACTCTCGACTGTAGAAGCGGCCCAAGGCGATATAAATATCATGTAAGGAGGTCAGGGTGAAGGTCGGGGTTAGGTGCGAATGCAGTCATTGGCTACTGGGTCTGCTCTATTCCTTATATGGCAGTGAGTGTAATGGGACAACTCCATGCAGATAGTGAGGAACAGACCCGACCAGAGTGGCATAGACACTGACAGGTCTAACTCGTTTTTGGTTTCGTATTTATCCTACCCCATCTCTACCCTTTTGGATTACTAAAATATAAATATCAATTGAACTACCAACCGAAGTCCAACCGGAACTTTTGAGTCCAACCGTAACTTTTTCGGAGCAGCTCACAATCTGGTCGCTGATTGGTCGATTTTTGTTATGCCCCTAGAGGCATAAATCACACTTTATGTCATGGCATGCCACATAAAATTTGCCTATGTTATGCCTATGGACCGTTTTTATTAGGGGTAGGATAATGATGATTACGGTGATGGTGATGATTACGGTTATAATGAGTGGGGTGATGGTCAGTGAGGTAATGATGAGTACCGTGATGGAGAGTGAGGTAATGATGAGTGGGGTGATGGTGAGTAAGGTAATGACGAGTAGGGTGATGGTGAGTGAGGTAATGATTAGTATGGTGATAGTAAGTGAGGTAATAATGAATGGAGTGATGGTGTGTGAGGTAATGATGAGTAGGGTAATGGTGAGTGAGGTAATGATGAGTGGGTTGATGATGAGTAGGGTAATAATGTGTTGGGTGATGTTGAGTGGAGTGATGGTGTGGGGTGTTGATGAGTGGGGTGACAGTGTTTGGGGTGATAATGAGTGGCATGATAATGAAAGGCAGGCCAGTGAGTGGCGCGAAAGTGATTGGGGTGATGGTGAGTGGCCTGAAGCCTGGTACAGAGGAGGTCAATGCAGCACTGGGGGTCATTGCAGGTACGGTACAGCACTGCGGGGTCATCGCAGGGGGTCCGGGGCTGAGCGGGTGTTTGTTCGGGGTGTTTGCCGGCCTCCATGTCGCCCGCTGCCCTATTAAAGTCGGGCTCGGTCCAGCGGCCCGCTGTCAGACTCACTTGCCTGCCGCACGAGATCACAGGCGCGGCGCGCACTAAGTGCTATCACGCCGTGATGGACAAGACAAAGCACTCCGGATCTGTAAGCCATCTGTGGCCTGAGGGCGCCGCCAAGGAGGCGCTTGTGTCGACCGCTCCGAGGTGGGCGGCCAAAGCTGTGTAAGAGTCTGGGCAAGAGAGCGAGGGATGTTCAGGTAGGGGAGGGGGCAAGACAGGACGACGGAGACGGTTACAAAAAGAAAACTGGGGTATGGGGCGGAGCAGGGCAGTGCACCCAGATAGCAGATAGGCCATGAGAAGGGTGTAGATAAAGATTGCAGGGCAGGGCAAGGTTGGGGGTATGATAGGGAATGGGTTTAGAGATGCGAGGGGTAGGTTGAAAGCGATAGGGTAGGATTGTTAGTTAGGGATTTAGAGATGGCAGGTAACATGATACAATAATTGGAGGTGAAATTGTAGGTAAAGTTGAAGGTCTCATAATAAGGGTTTAGAGATGGTAGGGTAAAATAGACAGGAAAGGGATACGACTTTTGAGGTAGCAGGGCAAGGTTGAATGTTTATCAAGTATTAGGCTAGGGGTATGGGATTAGAGGTGAGAGGTCAAATGTAAGGGGGATAAGATAAGGCTAGGGGTATATGATTAGAGATGAGAGGTCAAATGTTAGGGAGATAGATAAGGGTTTGTAGGTGTGATGGAATAGACTAGGAGGGTGAGGAAGGATATAAGATGGTGTGGTAGGGCCAGGATACCCCTTTAATCCCTCAACCTATCTTTTTCCAATACCACACTCTCCCCACATCCTTTCACACCCCTCCTTTACCCTGCCTTAATCCCAACCTCACCCTACCCTAAGAGTACCATCACGCTACTCTTACCCTGCCTTCACCCTACCCTCATGCCCTTTCCCAGCGGTGACAGAAGGTGGGGCAGAGTGCGGCAGGATTGGGTGACACAGACAGCGCTTTGACGTTCAGATGCTACAAGATAAATGCGTGGGGTGGCGGTGGCGACCACCGAGAGTCTGTGAAGTCAGAGTCGTGCCCTGCTTTAACCACACCGGACACGCCCCGTCCACATCTGTCCTATCAGCCCCCGCCGCACCATGTGGCTTCCCCGGTCTGCTCTGTGGCTTCCATAGGGCTGAGGTCCGGTCTTTTGTCGTGGCTTCTCTTGTGCAGCTCTCAAATCTGCTCTTTGTGTGTTACTTACAACTCGTTGAAAGGCAGCTTATGCTACAGCACGCACCACTAGGTTTCCTCTCCCTAATTGGACAGTTAAACCTCTTATAGAAATATAGTTCTCTAATTCACTGAAGGACATTTCTAATTATGAATCACTAATTGGATATCTCCTTAGTTTGCTGGTGTTTTTGAGGCACATATACATGCACTGTTCATGTATCAGACGAGGGCATATACTTTCTCGCTGTTATTTGGCGTTCTAGGGAATCTGATTAAACAGGCAGGCCTATTCCTCTACGCTGATTTAAAACTGGGACAAGAATCGATGTACATAACAGAGAGCTAATATAGCTCCTGATGTAATCTCACTGAAGGCAAACACAATGCTTTTGGTGTCGATTCTCTTATGACCTAAACAAGTATAATGAATAGGATTTGTCTGTTTTCAGTAGAGATGATTTATGTATCAGCAGGTCTTTCACTAGGAATCTTAACCTCACTAGCGGTTCCATCTCAGTATGTCATAACACACTTGGGAGGGGAAGGGGGGCTTTAGTGGCAACGGAGAGACAATGCAAGATGACACTTTAATTCTTAGTGCAATACCTGCAACTTCTATACACCTGAATGAATACTACATAATATCACAACTCAAAACTTCTTTTGAATGTAAAAACAGCATTTTGTATCCTTGGCTGCTGATTCTTTGTCCCTAACATAGTGGCTAACCCGGGTCTTCTGGAGATTCGGTAGACATGGCACTCTATTGGGTATTTCCCAACTTCTACAGAGGAGTGTTTCTACTGAGACCCTCCTTCTTATCATCCTCGGCTTGTTATCGCCATCAGATCGCCTACAGGGGCAACATTTCAGAGGAAGAACAGTGTTGCCACGTGTCTTTGGTAGCTTCCGGCCTTGTCAACACTGTGTGCACAGTTTCAATTGTTATGATTTCCACTGCACAGCATATTTCAGGGCTCTTACTAATGGTACCTCTATGGTTTCTCCCGTGTCTTCCACCCACCCCTTCCCTATGGCTTCTATTGTAGTGATCCTATTTGGGATTTTCCTTGTTGGACAGCGCAGTTTTGCAGCCTTTTTTCAGAGTGGTCCCCCCAGGCGGTGGCTTTTAGAGTTAATTACAATGTAGGCGCCTGTGGGATGGCTCACACTGACGCCTCCCTCTCTCCCACTGGTGGCTTTGATGCCGCTGGAAGTATCAAGTGGCTTCAGCGGCTTATCAACAGCTACTACTGAAGCTTCCAATGTGGCTTCCGCCATCGGGGCTGGCCCCGGCGTCGGCACGTGAGTTACGGGAGGGTTTTTGTCGGGGCGCCGAGCCGAGCTGAGAGGAAGAGGACACCGGAGCGTGGGACTGATCAAACAACCGGTGAGCAGCTCCGTGCAGATCCAAGCAGGTTCGAACAGCTCCGAACAGTTGCGAGCAGTTCTGTGAAAGGCTGAGCACCTCATAGCAGCTCCAAGCAGTTCCATATACCTCTGTATAGCTCACAGTGTGTGTACACCGAGTGGAAACCAACTCCCATGCTCTAATAGGCTGCTATAAATACCCGATATAGTCAAATCGCCCTTATATCTCACCCAGGTCCTGGTTTTTTTTAGTTTTTTTTTTTTACTTGTTTATTATAAACTCTCACACTTAGCAGATTTTTCAGTTACAACAGTAGCGGATCCAAGGTCATATATACTCATGATTATTACCATCGAGATCAAAATAGAAGTTTTTTAAGGAATAGTGTTGTTATTAGGGTGTAAGATGAGGATGATGGGTAGGTGAAAAATTGTGTATTACTGGGACACACAGCATCATTACAGCTTCCTAACAAGTTTTTTTAACTCTTCAGCACTGCCGCATGTTTGAGTACTGGCAGGCAAGTCTTCCCATGCCTTTACTCCCCTCCAGTAAACTGATTGCTTGATCGAGGTCGATTTCGGACAAGGTGCCTTAAATCTGATTTTGCAATCTGATCTAGTACCAATCCTCCTGTCGTCAATCCATTCTGGTATGCAACTGCACTTAAACATCACTAGTAAAAGTTGTGTTTAAATTTTTTCGTTCCCTTGGAATTTCATCAGATTGCATTTGTTGTACAGCTCAATTGCTGATTTCCCTTATGTGCTTCTATAATTCAGGACTGTTCTGACCTCTCAAAGCATGAACTTATGAAGCAGATTCAAGTCAGCCTGCCTAAAGCTTTTTTGGACAAAAGAACAATACTCGGCTATCGTTTGGATATTTGATATAAATATTTGGTGAGCTGCATAAAAAGTTAGCAAATTACGAAGTTTGCTCAATTTAAAAAGTCTACCGCTAAGAGTTTTGACTAGTGAAGCTGCTTGAGTGGTCCAGGTTAGACAAGAGTCATTCTGGATTCCAAGGTAGCTGTAGTGTGAACACATAGCAATCGTCTCATTCCCTAAGTTGAGCTCTAGGCTAGGACATGGTTTTAAATTGTGTTGTGTAGCGAACCACATGGTCTTGGTTTTTTTAACATCGATTGTTAGTCCATTTTTACTGCACCAGTCGTATAGCACATGCAGGTCCTGTTGTAGTTTTACTTTGGCTCTGTTTACATTAACATCGGCCACATAAAAGATGAGATCGTCTGCATACTCAATATATCGGCATTCATTGAAACATTCGCCAAGGTCGTTTATGAAAAGGACAAACAAAAGCGGCCCAAGGACTGAACCCCGTGGCACCCTGATATCAATTTCCCTGGGTTCAGATGATTGGTTGTTCACGGTGACGTAGTGCAATCGATTTGTTAGGTAACTTTTTACCAAGTTCAATATGTTTGGAGGCATTTACAGTACTTTCTCTAATTTCTTTAACAGTAGTAAGTGATGGACAGAATCGAAGGCTTTTCTGAAATTGATTAGGCATGCTGCAGTTACCTTGTTCTCTTTCCTATCAGTATAAATATCTCTCAACAATTTAAAGATGGCATCAGAGGTGCCCCTGTTTAGCCGAAAACCATATTGATTTTTGTCTAGCATGTCCCCATCTTGTAACAACCCATAGATCTCTCTATACATGACATTCTCAGATATTTTACTTGACGGACTCAGAAGCGATATGGGTTGCCAGTTATCAATGTTTAAGAGGTTTCCCGATTTGGGAATTGGAACAACCTGAGCCTTTCACCATAGCCTGGGGAATTCCTGCAAGTCTATCGAGGTTAGCAGTAACTTACAGAATTTGGGTAGCACTGCTATCAGATAGTCCTTTAGGACCTTTGTGTTTACGTGCTCCATACCCGAAGATTTACGGTTACTAGATCTCTTGACCAAGGTTGCAACCTCAGTTGCATATACCTCTACATCTAAGTTCCCAACCATGCCTGTTTCGATATCTTCTAGGTCTCTTAGGTAATTCAGCAGGTAATCACTTCCCAGTTTATGTAACAGTGTTTTACCAAGAAGATATTGAACCTATAGGGCACCTCATTTTGACTGATTAGATCTCCTTCCACCTTTAATTCACAGTTAGTTACCTTATTTTCAGGGTTCAACAAGTCATTCATGATGTTCCAAAATTTCCTGGGATAGCCTCGAGCTTCGGTTAGTTTTACTTTAAAAAAATCACTCTTCTCAGCCCTCATTCTGTACTTTAATTCCCTTGAGGTTCGTCTCATCTCCTTTAGGACTACTCTACTTTTTGTTCTTTTGTATAAGCGCACCAGATCTTTTCTGTGCTTGATCAGGTTATGCAGGCCTTGACTCTTCCATGAGGGCTTACTATCATCAAATTTTAGCTTTTTTACTGGACTGATGCGATACAGATACTCATACAAGTTGCTATAGAGAATATCAAGCATCTCATTGACATTGTCTGATTTATCAAATTCCAGCCATGGGGCATCATCAACACATTCTTGCATGTCAGATAAGACATATTTCGAGTAAGACCTTCCCTGGAATTCAATTTTTGTGCATTTCCTCAGGAGCTTTTTCATGACTGCTAAGACCGGAAAATGGTTGCTCAAGAAATCATCCATGACTCTACTATCGCTGACTATATTACTGTTTGTGTAAATGTGGTCGATTACCGAGCCGCCATAAAGGATTTGGGTGCGTGACATCTTTTATCAGTTACCTTAGCCCCATACTCCTAGTGAAACCCGTAACTTGTTTATGTTCAGCACTGCCTGTTTTCTTCAGGTCTATATTGAAATCACCTACTAGCCATATTTCCCTCCCAGCGACTTTTTCACTTTGTACTATCTCTGTCAATTTATCGAGAAATTTCTTAGTGGACTTTGGGGGTGGTTTATAACATGGTACTATACATAAGTGTTTTTGAATTGGCTTGTTCACATTTAGCGTCATTATTTCATAGTCAGCACAGGTTACACTCAATTCTCTTTGCATGCTATGTGGCTAGCATAGTCATTTCTTACATAACACCCTATTCTGTCCCAGGTAGCATGCTGTCTATCCATTCAGTAAATTTTATAGCCAGGCCATGATACCATGTTATCATCATAGTGCTGGTGCAAAAGCGTTGTCGTCAGGCAAACAAAGGTAGGGCCTTCGAAGGCATTTCTCACTTAATCTAGTTTAAAATAGAGACTCCTTATGTTTTGGCCAATAATTGTCAACCCCTTGATTTTATTAACTTTCATTCAATCCCTAGGTTCTATGATTTGATGAAAAATGATTATGATGAGTGAATTAATACCAGGTCGAGCCACTGACCCGCAATCCGTATGCGAACCAGTGCGAACTGTTCTTATACAATTCATCTCCCAATCCACGTCTATCTCAGGTCCCTACATCCTCCTCCGTAAATCTCAACCCACCATATTGGTGTCCATAATCCCATACCACCCCTTGGCCACTGTCTCCTGCTTCCCAACCCCTGCCTGCTTTCCTTTGCTTGCAACTACGTGTACCTGACTGTAGTCCTTTGCCTGCCACCTTCTGCCTGCTTTTCTTTGTCTGCCATTCTCTGCCTTCAATCCCTTGCCAGTCATACAATACCCGTTGTCTCCTTACTACCAATAGAGGTGTTACTGTACAGCGCGCTGTGTGGCACTGATCAGTCTGGCCTTACTCAATGCCTTCACACATAGAGTGTGAATATTGAATGTGCTTTTTTACACGATAGGACTGTCAGGAGAAGCCAGACTATTGGTCGAACATGTATAGGTTGTCTAAATTTCATAGCACTATGGCACATTTTACCAAGTGAAAACCGATATAACTCACCTCAAATGTGTACAATTTGAAAATAAATATATACAGTCATCCATTCATAACATATGTAGAGCGACCATCTTGGATTTTCCACGGACTTTCTTGCCTAAAATTGTAATCACAACCATACATATGACACAATACTTGTAAAATGTTATCTACTGTGTTTTGGAATGTTTAATCTCTTTACCAATCTCTGATGGCTTCTTCTATAAAAACAGAAAATAGAATAACGTAAAGTAATTAAAATAGCCATCAATCATCTTGACTGCACCAGATCTGCCTCTATTTTGGCTAACTTAAGTTAGGTACACGACCAGTGTCTGGGGTTTCTTGTTACTCCAACTATATCCGACCCTACTCTGTCTGTCTTCCTCTGCCTTCGATCCCGTAGCTGCAATCTCCTCTCTGTCTTTTCCTGCCTAGCATCCCCTGCATGTAGCTCCTTTTCTGCAGCCTTCTGCCGATTGCCCACCACACATCATCTCAGCCCACACTCCCCTGCTTGCTGACCCTTCCAACCGTTTCCTACCTACCACTGTCCACTGTCTCTTGCCGAATGTCCCTTGCCGCGCTGTCAGGTGCCCACCACCCATGCACACAGCCCCCTCCTCCCCACCGTACCCCCTCCTTAACGAGCGGCGTTAATCAAATTGCGTCACGCCCGGAGCAAGGGTTGGAGAGACCGGAGGGAGGAGGAGGCGGGAGGAGGGGGCTGCGAGGTGGAGTGGGCGGGCTGCTGCAAGGGTTACGGGCACTGGTGGACGTGTGTCTCTTGAACCAATCGTGTACCAGAATAGGTACGTGAAGACCAGGACAAACACATAGGTGCCCTTGCCCTACTCACCAGGGAGCGGGGCGAGCGGGGCGAGCGGGGCAAGCGGGGCGAGCGGGACGAGGGAGGTATGGCAGGACGAGGCTGGGCGGTGGGAGGGGCGGGATGGGAGGTGAGGGAAGGCGGCTGGAAGAACCGTGGGGACGATGGGCCTCATAGACGGGCGACTCCCTGTGCTAAGTGGCAACGTGCAGGGAATCTACATGGCCTGATTATGAGCATACAATGGACACTCGGGGTGGTACACAGATAATAGGCGCATTCCGTCTTTTGTTACACAAGTACTTGATGTTAACACAAAGCCAGTGGTTCCACCTCACCCGAATACCCTGTTTGCTATCTATCAATGTATGCAAATATAAATTTGTGTAGGTATACATACACACAGACACAGACAGACACACACATACACACAGACACACACATATATATATATATATATATATATATATATATATATATATATATAGATAGATAGATAGATAGATAGATAGATAGATAGATAGATAGATAGATAGATAGATAGATAGAGATATACATATGTATTTGATGGACATCACAAGGGGTAATACTTGGCTTGTATACTTCAGAAAGACGGTGAATAATAATTAATTACCGAGGTACTTACCTAGTACTGAAGGAGAATTTGAAGTTCCTACGAGCCTGGGGACTGATGAACCAGCACTGGCATGGGATGATAACATTTCATTGCATTCCATAAACTTCTACTACTCCGACGGTATATTGTCTATTGTAGTAGATGGCTATTGCCAGGTACGCCATCAGAAAATCGAGTGTAAACAACCTGTGTTCATGAATATAGACAACAACAGATAGCACTCTATAACGCTTTCCATTCATACAAATTTATAAGCGGCTCACAGTTGTAATAGAGTAAAAAAGGAACATTAGAAGACTAGAACCTAATTCTGATCCCATTTCTAATGGACGAGCACGGTACTCATGAAGTGTCATCAGAAGAAGCCTCGGCAAACGGCTTTTATACCTTTCATAACTATCTGGTGATACACACACTTAGCTCTATAGAGAGAAACTGTGCATCAGTGCTCAGGTAATCCCATTAATCATTCGAAAAACATTGGATTATCGATCATATCAGTAGGGAGTCATGAGCCCCATTTTGAGCCTACCAATATTTGAGAATTGTTTCAAGTTCTGTTTTTTCTGCTCTTTCAGTCTATCCTTGTTCAACCTCGGGCAAGTGTGGGTAATTCGAGTTATAAGCCAAAATTCGAAATGGCCGCCAAAAATGAAAACGGTTACTATCAATTCCATACATATTTGATTAACCTGGTTGCCACAGGAACCAAATGTCTGTTTCAATGGAGACGAAACATAGTTTCATTAGATTTTATTCAATTTCATTATAGATATATATCGAAATAATCCCATAAAAACATAATCATGGGGAAGGTTACTTATTCCAATCATTTATAAACTAGTTGCCATGGTAACCACATTCTATGAGGGTGTCGATATAGGTTATTTTTATAAATTAATCTGAAAATCAAACTAGTTTTTTTTCTATAGGGATATTCTAACGCTGCTATCGTAACCACCATTGTAACAATTAGCATAAATATCACTTTGCATGTACACGTATATATATAACCACAAGTAAGTCAAGAGTTGTCAACATTTACTACACCATATTTCGTCTCTTTCGACTCTCGCAGTTTCTCGCGCTACATTGACGTCATCGCAACGACGCGTGTCCACGTTTTCTGGGTCACGTGACGTGCGTCACGTGACCTCAGTCCGCAGGAATTGATCGAACTTTTGTTGACCACGCCGGGACCTTTAGACCCGTTAACACGCCGTACAAAGGGTCGATAGAGCGGCGTTGGCGTGTTGCCAAAACGTCGAGCTCTTGATTAAACCCCACGCCCCTTCGTTCCTGCCACTGCTATCAAAACGCCACATTAATTTGTAACATACACGCTGGTCTCATAAATACACGGTAATCTAAGCCATAGAGGCAGGTCAAGGTGTAGGGTAGTTTCTTTACAGAGTGCAGGGTAGAGATGCAGCTTTGGCAGAGGTCGAGTTTCAGTGGGCGTAGCGGTAGTGGGCGGAGTCGATGAGGGCATGGTTTTCGTGGCTGTAGTCAGTATATATATGCATCTCAATGAGGAGAGTGAATGCAGCCTGGGTTAATGGGCAAGGTGAAAGTGGGCGTGGTTAGTAAATGCAGATATCTTCTTTGAGCTCTGTGGGTGGAGTTTAGGTTAAGGGATTGGAAGTGAATTGGCGTTGGGCATGGTCAGTTGGGGCGAGTGTCTTTGGGTGTGGTCAGTGAGAATGGTAGGTGGAGGCCTGTTGCAAGGGCGGGGCGTGGTCCTTCTGCTTAGTGGGAGTAGCCGCTTATCCTTGAGTGGTGCAGCAGTAAGGAGAATATTTCAAGGGCTTGCCGTTTATCATGAGCCATATTCCTGCCAGATAGGAATAGAAATGATGGCAGGTTCTCCGTGACAGTGCAACATTAATTCTATCTGGTTGCTGGCAGTTGTAGTCTCTAATGCCACTGGTCTGCACAATCTTAATCTCACAACGCCCGATTCCCGCTGCTCGGCCACTTCCAACCCGGTTCCCTAGTTGCTCTTCTCATCTTGAATCGACGCCTATATTTGTTATTGTTGTGCGTTGCTCACGCATCATCCTTGCACCTAAATAAACCTATCTGCCATAACGCTTCCCACCTTTTGCTTTAATTCTTCTGCTCTTCACTGAGATCTATCAGCCCTAACATCACTCCTACAAGCCCCCCTTGCCCTATTCCCTGTACTCCTACACTTCTCCTTGCTGTACCGCCTTTCTCCTAAACGTCCATACAGCCCGCCCTCTGCCTGTGCCCTACATCTCCCCTTGCCCTACCCCTGTACTCCTACAGCCTCCGTTGCCCTACCCTCTGCACTCCTACACTTATCCTTGCCATATCCACTATGGCCCACCTCCTTCTCGTCCTCAGACAGGGTCAGGTCGCCTGGAGTCGTGTGGTGAGCTCACGGGTCGCGTCCAGGTCGTCCAATCAGAGAAATTTGACCGATCGTTAGCAGCTCGATCACGTGACGGCTGGGATAGTCACGTGACCGGTAATGGTATCGGTGAGGCCGGGATACGGAGGTGGCTACCCTCACCTACCACATGTATGATACACACTGGCGAAGGCAACAGCATGATGAAATACGAATCATGTATTGCTTCTCTAATTTCCTAAAATGATTTAGCTGGTCATATATTGAAGTAAAGACCAGCTATGGTTTCAAAGCCATTCCCCACTGCCTTTTTGTGATATGAGTATATTGAATTAATTCTAACAATTGCTTTATATTTGCTCCGGTATATCTCTCTTATCTCACCCCTGGAATAAATGCCCATAGGCTTAACATTGGGAACTCGTTCTCCATACCTCTATGAGTATTGAGGTCCGTTCTCCATGGTCTATATCCTGTGTGTCATCCATTCTTTGAATGTGTATAGGGGTGAGATAAATACAGAAAGCAACTCGTTTGGGTCAAAGAAGTCATTCTGCAACTCGTTTGAATGCTACATGATATTCACTCGGCTGTCGCCTCGTTCATATCACTCCGCATCAAACTCGAGGAGAACGACGACTTTGACCAAAACTTGTTGGTTTCTTCTTTAATCCGTCACACCCAACACCTGTTGTGCACCCTCCAGTATACATATCCTGCCCTAGAACAAATTCCACCGACACGTTTCCCTGATGCACCTCTCCTGTCAAAGCACAACTTTTCCAATATGTTTGATTTTGCATCACAGCTTCATTCTAGAACATTTATGTCATATTGGTCCTATGGAATTTCAGCGAAAATATCCAGGTCATGTTAGTTATATATGGAGATATATAAAGTTATAAATAGGTTTAAATGGGAGATGAGGATATGGGGAGTGGGGCAGAGAACCCCCCCCCCCCCCCCCCCCCCACCACTATATGGCCGGGTCGGGCTTGGACATCACTGGCTCTCCTGTGCTTAAGCAGTCTGCACACGCTCAGCTTTACACTCTAAGCATCACTATGGCATCACTTCCAACTTTGATATCACGACATGGGCTAAGGCCTCGAGCCTCAAATGAAAGATGACAGAAGTCCTCATCCAAGATGACTACGCAGATTACAACATCCTAATGATCATGACCAACAGGATGTCACAGAAATTTCTATCCCCTCGGGACAGGCCAGGAGTCTACAAGAGGCTCTGGCTGTGCTTGGAAACTGCAGGTTTGCAGAATTCATGGAAGAGGAGAGCACGGCCTCAGAGAACGATGATGACTAGAAGCAGGGCAAAATAGGAAAAGAAAAGAAGGGAGGTAACAACAATTCAGCACTCCTAAATATGGTAGCTGGCTGGGAGAAGGTTATAGAGCAGCTCAGGTTAACGAGCGGGAGATCACGAAAGCTAGCCTCTCACACCAAGCGGCGGGTTACATCTCCCCCCTGACAGATGGAGGCTACAACTTGACAGACCCTCTCACTATTCAGGCAAGTGATCACATGGCTCTGAAGGTCACACACTTTGTACTGCAGCATGTCAAGCCAGGCTTGCCACACAAAAGAAGGAAATGATGAAGTTTACTGAGATAGAGGACGGCTCAATGGTGCTGTCGGCGGATGAGCAAGTCCCCCTGTATATATCGCAAGATGAGTAGGGGGTGGCAAACATGAGGGTCCTGTTTCACCTGCTACAAATGGGCACCCTGGCCAGAAACCACATCGAGGTCTACATGGCAAATACCATACAATCTATGTCTTTGAGCTTGCTGCCAAATACAACTGGCAGTCTGTCCTGGGACTGGACACCTGCTACAAAGAGTTACAAACCCAGAACGGATACTGATGGGGAGACAGGGTATCAGCAATCGAGGCCCTCCTGCTTCTACCCAAGAGGACAAACTACTGCAAAAGACCCAGCATGGCCAGGATAGGAGCTTTATTATGGATGGGGTCACTAACAGGCTCAGCATAGCCAACAGAGACAATGGTGCAGCAGGGGCAGAGCAGGATAACCACAAGTCAGCCCTTTCCACAGACAATAGGGATTTAGTACAGAACCAGATTTTAGGAGGGGTTGCAGAATGGCAGGCATATCATCACAGCGGAAAAGCTGAGTATAGTATAAAGTACTGGCCGCCACATATGATTAGACTTATACATGACAGGAGCAGTCCCAAAGAAGTATCCATGAATCTTACATTGTCAATGATTCCTTCAGATACTAGAGCCTAGAGGATGCTGCTGCCTTCACCGAAAAGAGGGATTGTATAGGAAAGTGAACCTATCCAATGCCTATAGGAGTGTGAAGGTGTATCGATGATTTTCCCCTCGCGGGACTAAAGTTGGAGTTTACCCCAGGAATTCATACATATATGATAGATACCTGCCTCATTTTGGGGCAAGAATTTGATTGCATCAATCTTGAACTGCCTGGCCCATTGCATCAAACGATTTATGGCTACCCTAGGCTTTCCCCATGTTTGTATAGCTACCCTAGGCTTTCCCCATGATTTTCTCGTCAGGGACACACTATGGAGGACTGTAAGAAGGCACATTATTGGCAATGCTAAGGGTCGTGGGCTTTCAATTACCACAAGGTGGTGATGCCCACCACCTCCCTCGCCTTTCTGGAGGTGGTTATTGACACAATGGACCATATGTATCATTTACTAGCTAACAAGGCATCACAGCTGCAGGAATGCCTAGCGGAAGTGCAAAACTGCAGGTCAGTGTCAAAGATGTGCCTGGAGTCATTAGTGGGATGGCTCAGCTGGGTCTCCTGTGTCATATTCGGAGACAGGACATTTACAAGGAGGTCAATGGACTGGATGAGACCAGGGTCACGGCATCCATGCTCGCAGAATTACAATGATGGTCAGATTTCTATGGTCTTCAACAGCCTAGTTCCGCTACTGAAAACATGCTCATGTACTCCGATCTCGATAGATGCATGCCTCTACGGCGTCGGAGGAGTCTATGGCGAGAAATGGTTTCACATTAACTGGAATGACTCACCGAAGGTGGAGGAATTGCCTGGAAACCCTAGCCCTAGAACCAGCGGCCAGGCTTTATTGCAACGACTGGAGGAGTAAAGAGGTGACAGTGTACTCCAATAACAAGGCTGCAGTTGCCCTGATTAACAAAGGGTCAGCCAAGAACCACTGTGTAATGGACAGCCTCATGCAGGTGTTCTGGCTATCTGCTTTATACAACTTTAGAGTGAGGGCAGTGTATTAGGTACCTGGAAGGTTCAACACTCTTTAAAAAAAAACAACTTTTATTGCCATTCAATATTTACACATCATTCTCCCAGCCAGCAGAATAAGTGAAGACAGGCTACAGGCCCTACTCAGAGAGCTGGGCAGATGTGCCTATTGGCGTAATGGACATAGGACAGCTTGACAGGAGGGCCAAGGAGTTGCAACACAACTCCTTTGCTAAGAACACAAGGAAGGCGCACATATCTCACTGGTGATCGTAAATGTCTTTTTGCAACATCTACAATCTAAGCCCAGTCCCCGCGGACACTAGAACACTAGCAAGGTGCTTTGCCTTTCTGTCAACAAGGCTAAAGTACTCCTCCCTGCAGCAGTATTTGGGAGTGGTTTTACACATGCACAAAGAGGCAGGACTCCCAGACCATATTAAGGACAATTACCACCCCCTCTTTGTGGTTACGGGAGCAAGACACACCCTAGGAGACGCTGTCTGCAGGAAGGAGCCGATTACTCCTGACATGCTCCTGGTCCTTCTTTCCAAACTGGATATTTTGGCCCCCAGATAGGCAGCGGTTTGGATCAGAGCCTTGATTATGCTTTATGGACTTTTAAGGAGATCCAATGTCTACCCGTCATCAATGGCAACATATGACCCCAATAGAAACCTGAGGAGGCAGGATGTCAGGGTCACCACAACTGGGTTACTCATCACAATCAGGTGGTCAAAGACGGACCAATTCCGATCGAGAACCCGGCTTCTCCCCCTCATCAGGATAGAAGGGCACAGACTGCCCTGTGCAGGCCTGGATGAACACCCTTATACTGACACGTAAGCTCTGCAGGAAGGCCCAGCAGTAGTATCGGACACCGAACCACATGCCCCCTTATGGTGCGTGCCTTCAGGGTGGCAGTAATGGCTGTTCTGACAGCAGCCGGGGTGGAGGGGGGGGGGGGGGGGGCAAGCTACTTATGGCAGATTGGGATACCAGAACTCTGAATCCAGGAGCTGGAGGACTGGGCCTCCAATGCATCCATGCTCTACACCATTCCCGCCCCCTCGACCCTGGGGGCTCTCACAAAAGAAATGGTAGCTGCCCTACTGCGCACCCCTTACTACGTTCTCTGACTACACTACTCCCCTGGTGTTTGGAGGACTCAGAAACTTGTGCCTCAGTGCTTACATGGACTGTCTTACCTTTACATTATCTCATTATCCATGCTTGTTTATCCTCCTTTACCTCCCACTAGGTGTTTATGCTTCTGTGGTTTGCATTAGTGGTAACTTGATTACATATTATTATCCTTATCAAACTTTTCATGTTTTATCCTTACTCAGTCTCCTTATTTAAAACATGTATATTGCATTGTTTCGATTCAATAACATACATTCTAAAGACCAGTCTGCAGTAAGAAAAGAGTTCATATGAAGCTATTACCAAACACCAATTACTGTACTTTATATTCTAGGAAAACGCTGTGACATCAACACTGAGAGTTAGAACAGAATGCACGAATCGTTTACATTATGGACACGGAAATATTGTTTTTAAAAAAAGGCATGTAGACTTTGGTACCATATGGTCCATTTATGTAAGTATAATGTCAATAGAATTCATGTTTTTATCAACCTACAACTCAGTTCTTAGATCCTCTATATCTTTTTATAATCATTTTACAGTATCTGCCTGTATGAACAGATACATAACTCGACCTATACAACTTCTTATAGTTCCGTATGAAACACACGATAAGTGTTTTCTTTATGTATAACAATAGCATGACTAAGATATTATAGTCTCCATGTGAACAGGTAGAAACTGTTAAACATTGAGTGGGTTGAGTAAAGCCTACACTACCTATCACACACACATTGTGTTTGCGCTACTAACACACACTCGCTGGTACCTGTGTGTGGTATGTTTACACCTCGGTAATAACCGAACCCAGCGCGGGCAGTTTTAGTTTTGCGATTGCTCGACGGGCCACGACAAGTTAGTCCTACTTGTCAGGATCTGATTAAACCATGCGAGAAGCCAGCGCTGCGAATAGATCATTAAAGGGATGAAGCCGTGCCTGGTCTAATCCTCCCAACCCCCACTTTATGATTATGCAGCGCTCACTTGGAATGCCAGCAATATCAAGACACGCTTTGCTCTTATAATAGGATTTTCTGGATTAGGTACAGATCTTACACGTTTTATTATTCCTGGCCTTCGAGATGTGACCATAGTTGTTTCATTGCGTCGAGTCATACAACAATCTGTTTCTATCAAAGCCCTGAACAAGCACAGAAACAGTTTCCATTGACAATGAGGCTAAAGCTCTCCACATTCAGATTAAGTGTTCGGTTGTGGCTTTCAGTGCCTTTTACACGCGAACGTATTGCACGTAGGCGGGGATGGGGTGTCGCGGTGGGACTAGGGGGGCTGGTTAGTTAGACAGGGTGACAGGCAGTGTTGATAGAGGGGTAACACTATGCGGGTGCTCAGACAAATGAACACCTATGAACAGTATCGGGTGATAGTTTTTAGTGATAATGCCACTAAATGAATGTCACAATGTGGATCCGTGTCGGCGCGTAGAAGCGGAGACAGGGCATTGTTCACTGGCACTGCTTTCTTGTGCTCATAGTGTCATGTTGATTTTATTGGTTTTGGAATGAAAGCCATATGCTCACGTTGCCCATTTATCTTAACGCTGTCAATACACGTATCGATATCTGTCTTTCTGTGGCACTGCACTGTGGCCTTTTCCCAATAGCAATGAATCTCAATCCCAATCGCTCTGCCCCATGCTGCTTCGCTCTCTCTCTCTCTCTCTCTCTCTCTCTCTCTCTCTCTCTCTCTCTCTCTCTCTCTCTCTCTCTCTCTCTCTCTCTTTCTCTCTCTCTCTCTGTGCATTCCTCTGTTTCCTTTTGAATCGCTCCCACTCATTTCGCCGGTCTCTGCCTCACACTGCCTCTCTGTCTCTTCCTGTCTCTAATCTGCCAATGCATCACTTCGCCTCTATCTGCGCATTTCTTGGTCTCTCTGTCCCTTTGCTCCCTCTCACTCTCTTCAATCTCATTTTCGTTGTTTTCCCACGGATCTCCAAAAATGCAGCTCCGGCCATCATGTTTGCACTTTGCTCTCCATTCCCGGCAGCCTCTGTTTCGAAGACCTAACAAGGCGAAGCGATCTTTAATGGGACGAGGACGTTTAGCTCGTTGTGGGGTTTGGTGGTGCTAAAGGTACCCCCACTCCCTCCTCTCACCCCCTCCTCCCTGCTCAGCACTCGCCACTCCCGCTGTACCCATTCCACCATTCCCCTATTTACCCGAAAGCCTCGACGAGGGCGCCGCCTGACGGGACAACTGGCTGGCACTGAAGTCTTGTAAAAATATTGCCTCGGTGCAGCATTGAGCCGGGAGGACCCTCGAGGCGGGTATAGATCGGCGCGTCGACATGCAAACACACGCGACCCCACGCAGAGGAGAGGGGAGCCCAGAGCAGTGGGGCACCTGGAGGAGTAGGGGGCTTTAGGGGGAGAGGGGGAGCCTGGAGGAGGGGGAAACCTGGAGGAGGGGGAAACCTGGAGGAGGGGGAAGCCTGCAGGAGAGGTGGTCTTGAGGAGGGGCATTGGAGCAGGGGGCACCCAGAAGAGGGAAAGCCCAGAGGAAGGGTTTGCAATGGAGGAACAACTGGAGGAGAGGTGCTTGTTCAAAGGTGGGGCATTCAAAATAAGGACTGTCCAGAGGAGCAAGAACTGCAGGAGGGGGCAGAGGAGAGGATGGCCCAGAGGAGGGGCACTTAGAGAAGGGAGATCCAGAGTTTGGATAGCCTGGAGGTGGGGTACTTCTATTGAAAATGTCTGCCTGGAGGAGAATAGAAGTAAGGACTCATCCTGGGAAGGGGCCTCCCAGAGAAGGGTGGCCACAGGTGGGGATACCTAGAGGAGGTGGGAGCAATAACCGACCCCAAGAAGGGTGCCTAGAGGAGGACTGGCCAAGGGAAGGGGTGACCTTGATGTAATTGGCCTATGGGTATACCCAGACGAGGAGGCACCCAGAAGGGTTCAAGAGAAGGAGGCAGCTGGAAGGGAGGAGGCTTAGAGGGAAGTGGTGAAGATGTACTTGGAAAGGGGAGGCATCTAGTGGAATGGTCACCCAGAGGAGAGGGGCAACTGGTGGGGAGGGGCGCCTGGAGGAGTGGGTTAGCTGGCGTCGGGGGAGACACAAGGGGAGCTCACATAACAAAAAGTGGCAAAAAGGGTGCATCGGAGGGTATATAGTACAGTAGAGGGTGAACAAGAACGGGAACAATGAGGTAGGAGGTAAATAAAATGAGTAGGGAGTGAACCAGGAAGGAGCGATTGGAAGGGGGGATAGAGACAGAGTAGATGCTAGAAGGACAAGGAAGTAAAGTGGATTATGGTGTGAGAACAACGGAGGGGTGAGAAAAAAGGAGGTTGTGCGGATCAGGCTTCATCACACACCCAAGGTCACCATTTTCTGTCCCATTGCGTGGTGAAGCAGAGAGAACAGGGAGGTACTCTCCCTCCACCGATCCCACTCCTTGTGTGGCGTGTGAGGACTAAATGACTTCACAACAATGTAACTGTGGAGCGTGACCGTGTGTCTTTCACTGTGGTGTTCCCCTAGCGCCAGCCGTGAGTCTACTCTGACCTCAAAGTGTACCTACATACCCGCGGTCTGCTCCGAGTGGCTCGAATATTCATGACTGTACTGCAGACTGTATTGATGTAACGTCTTTGAAGTGTGACTACGCCCGGGATCATGGTTTGTGTGTAGTGTGAGTGAAGAGTAAAGCCATGCCAGACCACACGAAGACCAGTAGTGCCACCGCAGCGTGCTGTGGTTTAGACTCGGGGGATACGGTGCTATATTCAGTCAATACAGCCCTGTGAACCAGGACTAAAAACCTTCAAAGACCAGGGCTAGAAGAGTGTAGACTGGGATATAGTTGTAGACGGCGAAAGTGAGCTTGTAGCTGTAGGTGGATTAAGTGTGTAGATGATAAGGGGTGCTGTTGGCGTGTCTATAATACGGTCACAGGGGGTTTGGATGTCAGTGTTATGTGGGGGTAACGATTTCACCCACACGCACTGATCATTGCCCTCCCTGGAAACGGTTCCCGGACACGTCTGTCATTGTAGGCAGCGCGCGGGCCGCAGTCAAAGCAGCGGCCATAGTGCCACTGAAAGATCGCTGTAGATTGGGCAAATTTTACTATCATGTGTAATTTAGGTCGGAGTAGCTGAGTCCATTATCGAGGGAAGCAGGCACGCTGTGGCGCGCTGCCGCTGGTGGGTCGATGTATGACGGATGAAGACCGGGGGCTGGCGGCGGGAGACGGGCGGCGGGGGGCGGGAGGCGGGTGGCCGGCGGTGGGCGGTGGGTGGCTGATGGCAGGTAGCGGGTGGCAGGGTGGCAGGTCAACAGAATGGCAGGGTGAAAGGGTGGCAATGAGGCAAAACGGGGTGGCAGAACAGTAAGGCGGCAGAACGGCAGGGCGGCAGGGCGGCAGAACGGCATGGCGGCTGGGAGGCAGAATACAGGGCGGCAGGGTGGCAGGAAGGCCCGATCTTCGCGTCGTAGGTGGCCGACCCGCAGATTTGGAGCTGGTCCAGTGACCGCTGTCCGAGTCAGGTGGTCGTCGACTCAGGCGTGAGCGCTTTCGAGCGGTTCCGAACTATACCTCGTGACCTACACGGGAGACCTGCTTCTCGCACAGGTAATGAGAGTTCGAAGACACTCACCTTTATAACGGGAATCCTGCGCGCTATTAACTCATGTTTGGAAGAAATAGCTGTATCTTATTATACAATGCACTGCCTTTATGTCTTTATTGAGTTTCTATTGGTACAATAGTTCTTCCAAATCAATGTAGACGAACAATGAACATGAATAGTACAATATGGTATTTACAATGACTTCCCCTTAAAAGGGAAACTTGCAGACTTGTTTACGAGTTTCTTACATACTAGTCGTAGTAGCTTTTGTGATGAAGAAGAAAATATTTTAGAATCATCTCATGATCGGATTCTTAATGTTTGATACAAAACTTATGTGTGTATATATATATATATATATATATATATATATATATATATATATATATATATATATATATAATATATATACATATATATTTATATATATATATTAACATATATATTTATATATATATATATATATACATATATATATATATGTATATATATATATATATATATATATATATATATATATATATATATATATATATGCGTGTGTGTGTGTGTGTGTGTGTGTGTGTGTGTGTGAGGAACATTGCGCACCACGAAAAATCTCTTGTCAGTGTCAGTGTCAGTGCATTCAGTTATTATCTTGCGATAGCACTTCTTCGATTTGTTTCTTAAACATTTTCTTAGAGCAATCAACTTGTATTGCTAGACTTAAGCTATTCTAAGTTAAGCTGTTACAGGTGCTTAAAGTAAGAAAACAAAAACTCTCAAACAATATATATCTAATACCTGAATATAGGAAATATTCGCTTCGTTTTTGCAATACCCAGAGATCTTTACATGAAGTGATTTTATGCATGAAATAATATAATGCACAGATTATTGGCACATCTTTGGCGGTGCTTACAAATGTTTGTGAGTAGTATGTTGATTAACTAATCCCCTAAGCGCTGGCAATAAAAGCACAATTAAAAGTGTTCCTTTAAAATAGAGATATGCGGCATCCCAGTAAACATAAATATGTTCTAGCAACATAAATTTACGTAATTATTTGGGATAATTTTCGTTAATTTTTACATAGAAGGAACATGGAAATGTTGAGGTTTACTTACGTCTGTAGAATATTAGCGTATACTCTACAGTTCTCGGGCTACAAGAATGGACAAACACTCCAGTGGGCTGGTGAGGCTTTTTTCATATCATCCAAAAGATTTATTGAAATAGAAAGTAAAGATAAAAGAAAAATTGCGAAAATAGGAGCGTCTTTAGAGTCTGTGTCGAGTGTTCGGTAAGTCAGTGTGAATGATTCAACCCAGCTCCGGTGATCAGCCAATTATAGCCTGAATGAGATTAACAATAATTGAAACGGCTTGTTTGGTAAATTTTGTAAATAAACCAACTTTAAAGGCCATACCCTTTCAAAGAAGCACAATAAATTGACAGAAACTACTGCCATGATATCTAGTGAATTCATGCACATAAACGTGAATTCAAGCACATAAACGTAAATTTATGTAAATAAACGTAATATCAACGTAATATCAATATGAATTTATGTAAAACTACCTACAATTACAATACGTTCTACAGACAAGATATAAATATCATAAATATCAACTCAAGGTAAAATAGCTTTATTCCGTTTAACATTTGCAATGAACTCTTGAAATATGATCGTTGCGGGGGAGTCGTTATTGAGAAAACTGAGTTTAATATTCTGCTTATTCCTGCTTACCTGGCAGCCGAGTTTGATGATCGACACGTCCTGCTCTCACGGTGTCGTAAAATACCCCCTGATGACGTCAAGGAACTAGTAGATCATCTTGAGTGTTTGACTTTTCTCAGTGGTCAATGGTGATCAGTTGACGTCATTGTATGTCCATATATTATTCACTTGTTCTTGGCATGTAGATGATAGATACCAAGGGTGGTATATATAATGAGTGAAAGTGGCTTCATGCGATGTTATAGAGAATGGCTAATAAAGGAAATGTACGTCCCCGTTTGTCAAGGCAAAGGTCATCACAGCAACGCCATTAAAGCTTTTATGACATAGCTTTAATATCAAATAACGGCACCGAACAAAAATATAATAAAGATTTTCAATCAGGGTCCTGCCAGAAAGTGATAATGAGACCAATACATGTTTAAAACTGTTCCTTTGCCGATAACGTAGTTCTTGTCCAGCGGTCTCATCACAAGGTCCGCGATAGTATTTTACAGCCAAACTCGAACTGCTGCAGTACTTATCTATCAATTGAAGCTATAGGTTGTGCTACAATCATAGTGGGTTGTCTGGAATTTGTATCGCGGCATGAATTGAATGGATTGTCTTGTGATTAAATACGTTATTCTAGTAATATAAAATATTTAGTTATTAACAAGGCACGAGGGAGCGACCGCTGGTGAATGTTTTCCAAGAAATAGAATCACTAGCCTCCATCAGGGCATAATCATTCCTAAGAGAAAAGCTGTTTTTATGTCATTCGTATTATCAAACCTCATTAATTTAACAAAAATGCCATAGCTGGATAGACAGTGTCACCCCGAGATGGATAAAGCTGTGCACAGTTTGTCTTTTTCCTATATAAATACAAAATACACTTTTGACAAACCATTGTCGACCTTCTGTAACAAAAAAACACACAAAAGAATATTGATGTCGATTAAAGATGAGAAATTGAATTGAAATACAATACATATACCATCAGCATGAAAATGCCGGTCTCTTTCCAAGTTGGGGCGCCATACTCCCACACTAAGAAAATATGTACGAAATACAGAGAAATGAGCAAAGGAGACATTTAAAACGAGATGTTGAAGGTAAAAATCGAACGCAGTCGAGATGCAAAAACATTGGGAAGTTGAATATGAATCTGTAATTACCGTGCGCAAAGTGACCCTCTGTACATGTAGGCCTATTGGATTGTGGGCAACAAGGGTT
Source organism: Alentia gelatinosa (assembly GCA_950022655.1). Lineage (NCBI taxonomy): Eukaryota > Metazoa > Annelida > Polychaeta > Phyllodocida > Polynoidae > Alentia > Alentia gelatinosa. The sequence continues at coordinate 51,949,164 of OX465579.1, read as the reverse complement.
ATGAATTCAATGAACTATCAAAAAATGTGTTACTATCAATATTCTTTGTTCAATATAACGTGATCAAAAGTGTATTAGACCATATGGCAACCATCAGTCTACACTCCGGAAAGTATGAAATGAATGCTATCAACCTTTTAAACTTGGATGACACCTTCCGTTGATAATGCGTATTGTACTATGGTCATTTTTGACATACATTATATGGGAGGTATAATTCATATAATTATTACATCATTCTTCAACTACCAGAGTCATTTGTAATAGTAAACACTACAAAATTGCAATTTTTGGATTTAATATGCTATCCCATATATCCAAAGAAACCTTTAACAAGGTTTACTGATATCAAACACTAATGTGTTTGTATTCACCACATAAAACTGGCGCATTTGTCAAATATCCTTTTATTCTACATCTGTACATCTGTATATTTGATCAAGTAAGCGGCTATATTGTTCGAATGATATATAAATTGTGTTCTTTTCCCTTTTTCTCTCTATCAGTGGTCGCATAGCGGTGAGAGAAGACTCACTCTAGATACCCCGCGTCAACCCAAACATCAATTGTGTTCTTTTAAAAAAATCTAGTTAGAGGCAGTTCACCCATGTAGGGCGTTTTTAAAATGTAGCCTGTAAACACACAATACAATGCTGTTTATAAATTTATACAGGAACATATGAATGATATTTAGAGCTAGGCGATGCAAGCCGCTCGAGTAATTTATGTACAAGCTTACAGGACAAGACATTGTGTACATGTACGACAAAAAGAGGACCAGACATTGGCAAGACAGGGAATGGGGAGAGATATTGTGACCAGGGTTTAGAGCATACTGCCAGAAGTGACAGTTTTCATCTAAAAATGTTTTCATCTTAATTTTGAAGTGTGTGCCACTTTCGGTGTTTTATATGTCTATTGGTAACATATCCCATATCTTAGAGGCAGTATATATATAGTGGTGAGTTTGGGTATTTATCATTCCTAGGGTGATCTATACTTATTTTGCAGTCCCTTCTAGTTATCCTTTGTTCTTTATGTATAGCGTGCATGGGATCATTTGACCACCATTACATGTGCATCATTAGTTGTACCAGTCTTCGGTATTTCAGGGTTTTTATTTTACAGCTCTTATATAGTTCGAGGGTTGGATAGTCTCTTGCTTTGTTTACCTAGAGCAGTTCTCAATCTCAGCAGTAATTGAGAGCTACCTTTCTCCTGTTCTGATTTTTGATAGTGGTTTCGACATATAGATAGCTAACATATTCTATTTTCGATAGGATAATTTTTTATAGTATTGTTGTGCATATATATACTTTGGTACAGCGTACCTTATTTGTCTCAGTTTACTGTGTTTTTGACACAGATCATATAGCAGCCTCTCAATCTGTTGTAAAAGGTTGAGTTTGTTATATATTATTATTCCCAGGTAGGTTACTGAGTTTACTGTTTTCAGTTCTGAGTCATCTATTATACACTGGGTGATGTCCTTGGTCCCTTTCATCTTACCTATCAATACCTGATATGTTTTCTCTTATCTATCTTTCTGCATCGTATATGTGTATTGAGGTCTCCTTGCATCTGCTCTCTTGCTGATATGTGAGTATTTGATAGGGTTACTAAGGCCAGGTCATCCGAATACATGATCGCAGAACAGTCATGGACTACTTGGAAAATGCTGTTTATAAATATTACAAATAGCATTTGGACCGATCCTTAAATGACTCCACAGTTTACACTTACAGTGCTTGACTTAGTTTCGGGTTATTTTACGCGTTGTGTTTGTATATGATCTAAACCGCTATGTCATGTATGATTATATACTAAAAAAAGGAATTATCCTGCCTATGATATCAGGAAGATGCCCTAACTTGTAATAATCTATATGAATATATATGTTCATATTTATTGACTTTATACTCCCATCTAAAAGACTCCTATTATTATTTACGTGAATACAAAGTCGAGTAGGAAAGAAGATCTTTACTTGCCAAGGGACTAGAAAGATCGAGGAGATCCCCACGTCTAGAGGTGCCTCTTTGTGGAACTGAATCCCGCATAATATTCAAATTGCTGATTCTGTTCCACATACATGACATATGTCGAAACGAAGTGGCATTGGTATTAAAGACCAGGAATAAATGGTATGTTTATCATTTATGATTGAGCGTAAAATTAGAAATGATTAATAAATGAAAGGTTTGGGTTATATTCAGTATATATAATATTATGGCGAATTTTCTGTTATCCACTCGCAACTTGTCATTTCTGCAACTGCCTACGTAGGGTCTATGATCCAAATACATCAAGCACCGGTGGATCAATGAGGTATCTCGGTCTCTAGTGATTGGTCATGGTCGGTTGGACACACATCCATATAGATACAAAATTGCTGTAAATATTATATTATTCAATTAAGTCTAAGGGTCTGAAAATAATAGTTTTATAACGGAATCATGATTCTACCACAGTTATATTTTTCAAATTGATCATTATAATATCTGAAAAATAATATCCTAATTTGTTGTAAATACCTTTAAAAGATTATTCAGATGTGGATGTGTGTGTATACCAGTGGTGTGTCTTGCTATACTTTTTGAGCGTGGGCTACATGCTAATATAATCTGTCTAAAGCTCTGCCCCCATATACGCCGATGGTCTACGACATACTTCCCGATAGGCTACGATTTGAAATGGCCAAATCGCAGTCTATCATAAGGTCCCCGACAATTCAAATCGTGGACATGGGTGTAAAACGTAGGCCGTAGAAACGCCTGTTCTTCGGAGAACCAAAAACATAAACCATGCTCACGATTCAGTCCGTGTCTCAGGAGTTTTAATATTGAAATATACGATAGTTTTAGGAATATTGAGTGAATCCCAGTCCTGATAATGTCAATCCAAAAGGATATACTATAAGACGAATACCACGAAGTCTGAACTATAGCTAGTTGAAGAGGACTCCGATGTTATTATATTCAGTTATTCATGCTCACTGTCAGCATAGCAACTGGACATAGTCAGCTTTCCGACGCTGGTATCATTTCATGAGTCAAAACAAAACTAAGAACGTAAACTAGGACAGGTACGGGTCACCTGAACATAGGCATGACATTAGAGAAAAGAGTTATTGAAATCATAAACTATATTATTGCAAGATTTTTAATTGGCATTGTATTTGAGAATTAAAGGAGGACCCTCGCTAATGTAACTACCTGACATATATCAGGTTTTCTTTCTGATGTACATTTAAATATGAAATATGGATCTCCCCTCTGCAGATGCATCTAGCGTTATATTACTACAAATACTGACAACCTATATTTTAAGCAGCTAGCTATTACCTGCCTATTCTGAGGGTTCTTTTTAACATGCATATATACCTGTCCAGTGTATCCTACATTTCTAACACAGTCTCCCTTTCCCATTCCAAGTTAGAGTATCGACAGGTTGTTCTTTATATCCTGTTTACCACTCCCTGTTGTATAGGCCTCAGATTGGATCACAATTCAGCCCGGGCCGCTATTTACTCGCTCTGTAGGTATGCTCTCCCACAAATCATGACCCTTCTCCTGGGCTTATCTCGCTTAACAGATCCAGCCTATCCCACCCGCATCTCGGCGCATGCATAAACAGACGCGCTATTACTATTCATCTCCCTCCTTACTCTGACTCAGCCGGCATATCCCCTTCATTAATCTGTATAACAGTGGTTTTCTCCCGCAAGTCCTCAGTGGCATATCTACTCATATTGAGTCATAACTGCATATTATGGATCAGGGCCCTGCGGGGAGCTGTCTACAGCTCTATGTACAGAACTGCCTGTATATCTTAGCGGTGCGAGGTCGATATCGGTCTGATATTGGTCCCTTCAGGGCGCTTGTTATAGGCTCCCCCGGGGGCTATATCTCCGTGATACAGCACCCTTTAAGTCTCTGGTCAGAGCGGCCTGTGGCAGATCCGTTATAGGTTTCCTCTGGTCTCTCTTTGTGGTAGGGCCCATGCTCTGTTCTTTGTGTGGATGTCCAGTCATAGTAGCCGTCTCCGTATGACTATCTGTGTCACTGTGTCTGTCTGATAGCAGTAACAGATACCCTAGGATGGGGGTAGCAGACAGAACAAATGGTTTAATTTCTGGGGTGATCCTTTGGCCGGTGGCGTACTAGTTCCTCATTCAAAGAGCGACATAGATTCGTGTATAAAGCTAGCCAGACGTAAACGAGCCATTCACTATAGAGAAACCGTAAAGAGGAAGTAGAAGGAGAACGGAGAAGTAGCAGAAAGAGAGAGAGAGAGATAAACGGAAGGCAGGAGATAGTAGAGGAGAGGGGAAGGATAGACAGTGTTAAAAGAATCGTTAGTGATTAGAGACTGAGGAGAGTGCAAGAGAGAGGACAGAAAGGGATAGAATAAGAACATATGAAGGTCAGACAGCAACTAAAGCATTGAGAAACAAAGAGTTTTAAACTAAGAGTCAAAGAAATGCCAATAGAGACAGGATTGGCCTAAAAAACAAAAACAAAGGAAAGGGAGGAAAGATAGCAAGAATAGGGGACAGAGTTATGAAGAGGAGAGGGAGGGATATAGGACTGATAGATGAATATAGGAAATACAAATGGTGCATATAAAGATAGGTAGAGGACAGAGAGTGTAGAAAGTTAAAGCAGTAAAGTCTCGTACTATGGAGAACTAGAAAGATATAACAGCGCGGCCTGAAAGAAATATCTAGACCGTGCCATACGCAGCACCAACTGATAGAAGTACAAGATCAATATAAAGATATCAAACTTTGGGATTCTATTCCTAAGTAATTCCTCTTCCTGGAATGCCGTCTTCAATCCCAACCAGCAGTCTCGTTGATGAGAACTGAACTTGGTGGCTATATTTGTTTGATTAGATGGAAGCTCACGGATCTTATCAGGATGGTCTATATTTACTCACAGAAATATACTGTTCACAGGAAAGATGTAGTGTACTCCCATGTACCAAAATGTCAACGGCGCTACAGGAGGAGGCGGTAACCTCAACAGTTGACAGAAGGTATGTGGATTAGTGGAATCTCTCTATCAAACTAACTGGAGGTCATTGATATTATGAGAATAGGTATATTACATACCAATAACAGCTAAAAATGGTTGAAAGCCGGAAAGACTAGGAACAAAATTTAATAGTATGTTCATCATTGATGACTGAGCGTGGAATTAGAAATATATAACATTTAAAGGTTTGGCTGATGTTCAGCCTATGGTTTATTTTCTGTAACCCACTTGCCCCCCGTCAACGAGCTAGTTCTACAACTGCCTTTCTGGGATCCAAATAGATCAAGCCTCATTGGGTTAATGAGGTACTGTAGTCTATAGTAATTGGTCATTGTCAGCTGGGCACGCCTCTAAGACACTGAGACACTGGGCCTCTGCACTTTTCCCAATGTCACGTAGTGTTTAACGTAGTGTTATACTAGAGTGATCGACAAGTATACAATAGCAAAAAATGGATGGGAATGCTTAACTTGTACTCAAACTGGAAGAGAGAGTTAATTATCTCTGTTTACAGACCAGCCGGTGATAACGCTTCTCTTTTTATTTTGTTTCAAATTGTTTATTGCCAACAGGAATGATATAAGAGTAACTTTGTGATTTTCAGGAATTCTAGCATTTAACATGTTGGTAATACGTACAGTGATGCTATCAGCCAAAGGCTGATTTTCATAGGCATGCCGTTTGGTACCTACGTACCCGAGATGGCATGAGCATAACCTTTTACACATCAAATTATCGATTTTTCCAAATATTTACGTCTAAAACATTGTTTTTGCAGCGACCTTGTAGTAGGAATGAGAGAGCACCAAATTTAATCTTATCGGTTACTACAAAGGACCACAATATTGACATTAGGATCAAAGCAGGACATCCTCATATGTAGTTGGCACATTACAAATATCTTGGTGTATCAATTAATAATAATATGAAGTTTAATCTTCAATATGATAAAGTAATCCGAAATCTCTCCGGCTACGAAAAATGAAATACCATTACCCCAGATCCCCAGTGAAACAAGATGGAAGCCGTAGTGGGCTAATACAATTTTATTTAATTTTATGAGTCTTATTGATATGAATAAGAGTAATACAGGAATATCAATAATAAGAACAATAGTATAATTGACATAATATGTGGTTGTCAATTGTTATAAGTTGTTATAATAACATAATGAGTATATTATGTAGTATTACATAGTTATAATGAACATGTAATAATAAAATAATATGAATAGCCCTACGAGTGTAAGGAGTAGAGAGAGAAAAAGGAGTGGGTGGGTGGGTAGAAAAGTGCGTGTAGAGTGTAGGAGAGCTGTGAAGCGTATGAGGCAGAGTACAGTGTCGACCTAGCACACTTTGATGTTTAGTGCGGCCGACAGTGGAGAGGTGGCGCAGGGGTGCGCTAGTGTAGAGGGGTTTCACCAGGGGGGGCAATGACCACCCCTGACCATAGGCCATGGGCAACCCATTACCCCAGATCCCCAGTGAAACAAGATGGAAGCCGTAGTGGGCTAATACAATTTTATTTAATTTTATGAGTCTTATTGATATGAATAAGAGTAATACAGGAATATCAATAATAAGAACAATAGTATAATTGACATAATATGTGGTTGTCAATTGTTATAAGTTGTTATAATAACATAATGAGTATATTATGTAGTATTACATAGTTATAATGAACATGTAATAATAAAATAATATGAATAGCCAAGAAGCCAATAGTTATAGGGAGAGGAGGGTGGGAAAAGTTTTTATAGTCATTTGAAGGAAAGAGACTCAATGAGAGACTTGTTGACAGTCTCTTTGTCTGTCACTTGTGACCTCCACCCTCCATAACTCTGGATGTTAAGTTCAGGTATGCCCGCCTCAAATGCCTGGGTAGCAGCGGCTTTCCTGAGGCTGTGGAGGGTGTACGTCTTCACAGTTTGGCCTGTGGCCTGTAGGAGGCGGTCCCATTCATTCGTCATTACCCGTGAGGTGATGGTCGTTCCATCGGGCAGCGTCAGGAATGGGTCCCATAGTGAACCTGTAGGGGCCGCCCGTAGTAGTCCTCGAACCGCGTCTACCGGGCACACTCTGGTATCGTCCGCGGCCTCCAGGCGCATTACTTTCTGTTGCCCCATGTATTGTAGATTTTTGGCCGCCTTGATGGTGATTGTCACGTGTCGGCGGCCGAGGACCACGTCCCCCCGTGTGAGATGCCGAGCCGGATCGAATGTGCGAGCGGATTGCGGCGCCACCTCTCCCTGCCGTAGGGCCGCGTAAAAGATCAGTAGCAGGCCCGCTCTCATGGCCGTATGGAGGGGGGATCCCGTGGGCCCGTCGAGAACCGCTCGGAATACGTCCATCGGGATAGGAGGTTTCACATTTGGCACGTAGTCCTTGTTCCTCCTCATGCCCTCGAGGGCACGTTTCACCCGATGATCCTCTGTTGGTCGCACGTCCCCCCCTGTCAGTCGCAGATGTGCACGGACGTGCGATAGCTGGTTGGCGACCGTGGCCGGCCAGGGGGCGTGGTCGGCCACGTATTCCAAGTAAGACGTGATCAGGCTCATGGTCGGTGCCCGGGGGTCCACTCTCATCCGGTTGCAGAACGCCAGGTAGGTGGTGACTGCGGATTGCTGGTTTGCGAGCGTACCTGGGGCACGCGCCTCTGACTGCCTCGCAGATGCCTTCGCCTGGAGTAAGAGAAGCGCCCGATCTGCAGAAGAGACGGAGTACGGCTACAAATGAAGCATGGGTACATGGTACGATAGGGTACAGCTCATGAAGTTGAATAAGGGAGTTGGCCCTATCGTATTCCGTCCTCGACAGATGGGCTCTGCTCAAGGCATCTGCGATCACGTTTTGCACCCCGGGGATATGGCTGAAAACGAGTTCTACCTGTAGACGTGCCTGCACCATCCATGCCTGGCGGGCACACTCCGCCAGGACTCGGTTATGGGCACGCCCACTGTTCAGGGTCTGTACTGTGCCAAGGTTATCACAGAACACCTCTATCCGTGATCCCCTATCCCTGTCTGTGATGAATGTGTGGAGTGCATATATGGTATTCAGAGCCTCCAGCTCTGAGATGCACTCCACGGGGTCGAGGACGGGGCACACCTGTCCGGAATACGAGTACCGGCCGTCAGTGCCTCCCACACCCGACAGGCACGCATCCACGGTGATGCGCCTCGTCGGCGGGCCTCGAGGGATGAGGGCGCGGCCATTCCATCCTTCCGCAAACTGTACGAACCAATCCAGATCCTGGCGCATCTCGGAATTGATGTTCATGTAGAAACCTCTCATCCCCCTCAGAGCCTCCAGCAACTTCGAGACGAATGCCCGGGCCGGTCGTATACACCTCGCCACGTGAAGAATTCTGCTCAGTACCGACTGGAGCTGGCGTTTGGTCAGGGTCCGGCGCTTCGCTACGGCCGACACATGACCTCGGATATCCTCTAACTTGGCTGTGGGGATCGAGAGTGTCATCCTACGGGCGTCGATTTCGATCCCCAACCACGTGACGTTCTGGCTGGGCTCTGGCTGGGCTCCTGAGGCCAGTCGAGGGGATCGCACCTGAAGTTCTTGTAGGCACGTGACACGTCGATGGACGACATGTAGGACGACGTGCCTGCCTTAATGAGTTTGGCCACAAACTCGTCAACCGTTGGGAGGCCGTGATCTCGCTCCAGCCCGTAGACCGAGTTCTTAATGACGAACGAGTTCACGCTGCACTCCCGCGGGAAAGTCATATCCGTAATAATGCGTCGGTCGTCCGTCCCACGTTTTTCCCGTGTCATGAGTGGCGACACGTGACACCACGGGCTAAACGGCGGTTCGACGAACGGACCCATCATATTGGTGAAGGCTGCCTCCTTCACCAGAAACTTCTCTACCTGCACGGGGTGAGCGGTCGCGCTGGGGTGGTTGGCCACGCCCCTTGTATCACTCTCCGGCCCGAGGTATCCCAGGGGGAAGCCGTAGCGCAGGAATCCAAGGAGCTCCTGCGCCCCGTCCACGGCCCCTAGGTAATGGTCCCATGCAGCTAAGTTGAGATCAGAAGGAACCTCAATCCTTGCCCCGAGTGCGTTGGGGATTCCCGTGTCACGCACGGCCCGGTATATCTCCGCGTGCCTGGCGGGCCCCATGGCCGTGAAGTCCGGCCACGTCTCCCGGCGATGTTCCCTGAAGGCGAACGGGTCCGTCCTCACTCCCTCCCGGTGCACTCCGGTCTCGCAGACTTCCTTGAGTGCCTTGAAGTCGGGAGTGTTAGATTTCTCGTCTCGCCCCGGCGCACTAACACTAACACCCGGCATTCGATTGGAGCTATCGCCGTCTACAGAGCCGGAGACGGCCGGCGGTGGGATAAAGGGGCGTACCTCCTCCGGGAGTGTATTCCCCCCGCCTTTGTTGTTGTTTATCGGTAGTCCTCGGCGACATGCCGAGGGCGTCACGTGGGTCGTGACGTCACGTGAGGGGGCCAGCTTTGTCGCATCACACTCCGGGCCGGCAGGCCCCCTTTGAACTTTCTGTCGCGCCTCGCTTACTCGCGGGGCGCGGCCTGCCCGTTTTTTTAAGTCGCCTGATGTTGGTGGACGCTCTGTGGTGCCGCCGGCTTGGTGCTGGTTTGGAGTTGGTACCCCGCCTGGGGTGCCCGTCGTGGTGTGGGTGCAGGGGGAGCGGCAGTGTTGTCGTAGCCGTGACCAAACGTGAGCTTTCGGTTGCACGCGTGCACCGAGTGACCGCACTTCCTGCCCACAGAGTCACAAAAGCTGCACATGTGCAGCCACCGGATGCCCCCTTCACTGTGATCGTTGCGGTGGCGGCACCCCCTCTCACCATTGAACTCCCGGCACGGGGCCTCGCTCCCCCGAGCGCGTCCGGTCTCGTTGTTTGTACTGCCGTTAGCCGTGTGTGTAGTGGTCATGGAGAGCCGGACGCGCTCTTCCTGTATCCGGCCGTGGTCTGACCACCGCATCCTGCCGGACTCGACCTGGTCGAAAATGTAGTTTGACCAACGTCTGACGCCGGCCCACGGCCGTGCCTGCGCGTCAACCGTTACCTGGTATAAGTGCTTGAACATGTGGTCTTTATCCTCGGGGTGCAAGGCGCGTTCGTCACTCAATAGGGCCACAAAACAACTAATGTACTCGAGAGGCCTGAGGCTCGACCGTAGGTCCAATTTCTGATGCAGCGTGTACACGCCGTCCCGGTTCATGAACATGTACGGCTTTGCGGTCGGCCTGCGGGCATTAAGATCGGAAAGTAACGAAGTCTTACCGGTGGTCCGATCGTGTCGCATGGCCTCACGGCCGAATTCCCGCTGTAGATGGTCTTCAGTCGTGTAGGCTTCCCTGAGAGCCCGGGGTGGGGGTAGAAGGCGTTCCGTTTGCTCCTGGGCCCAGTCCCGTGTCCGTCCGGCCGGGAAATCAGCATGATGGCGTCCATCATGCCGTCCATCTGTCGGGACATCTTCGTGACATCCGTCCTGACCTCGTTGACATCTGTTTTGACTTCGTTCACGTCTGTCCTCACTCCCCCGAGGTTGGTCTCTAGGGCACTGATCCGGGAGGCCCGAGACCGACCGCTGGTGCTCGTACCTTGTTGAGAGACCGACTCCACGTGGTCGCTCTCAGCCCTAGGTTGCTGCCGTAGGGTTATCTCCGAGTCCGTTTCAGCTGCTGCGGATGCCGCCATAGCGCTTCTAGTCAACATAACTGCACGATATATCGCTAACCACTGAATCCCTTGGTATGCCTGTCCTCGTCTGCCGATATTCGGGGAATATGGAGACCGGAGGTACGAGGGGCGATAAGCCAAGGAGCGGTAGAAAAGTGCGTGTAGAGTGTAGGAGAGCTGTGAAGCGTATGAGGCAGAGTACAGTGTCGACCTAGCGCACTTTGATGTTTAGTGCGGCCGACAGTGGAGAGGTGGCGCAGGGGTGCGCTAGTGTAGAGGGGTTTCACCAGGGGGGGCAATGACCACCCCTGACCATAGGCCATGGGCAACCAATTAAACTGAGGATGTAGCACTTAGACTAGTTAAGCATAATATGCTTAATATGCTTAAATCAACGTATTCAATCACTGGCATAAGCATAAGCTTATGCCAGTGATTGAATACGTTGATTTTTTGTATTATTTTCTAAACCAACAACAAGATGAGCTCCAAACTCTGATGAACGAGTAGTTACTTGAGTGCGTAAGGCAATGGATATTGATCAATATGAATTATATGATAGATGTAAGATCAGAACTGTTGACTTTCGATGAGCATCACATGTCCTCCCCTTGATGAAATGGTGGAATAAAACGATGGCAATTGTATTGTAAATGAGTATGACATCACTCGGAATTCTGAGAAAACTGAAATAAAGATAAAAAGGGCCAAATGGTAATAGATACATGAGGTCACAACTCTTTATTGGATCACATCTATGGGATACACTACTTCCCTAAATATTTAAACGAGAAGTTAAAACAGAACAAACAAAAACAAGTATAGTCTATGAAAATATAACGGATGTAACGCAAGCCTGGAAATAAATATCATGCTACCTGTATGCAAACTATCTATATACAGGCTACTACATTATGAAAATGTGTCTGCTAGCCTGGGACCCGTTAATAATCTAGGATCGTACATGAAGACCATTTTCTGTACCTCGTATAAGGATTTTTGTTTGATAATATCCAAGTTTGTTTGTTAAGACAATATTAGCAGTCCATAAGGTTCCCCACAATAAAGTTGACCGCATCGTCCCTGGATCTCTATGGCATATATAATAGAAAAGTATCTATATGTACGATCCTAGATTATTAAACGATCCCTGATTAGCTGTTACCCCTGACGTTCATCGGTAGCATCTTATGTGGTGTTTCCACCTGCCGACGAAAATACTACCGATCATATGCAGCCTGTACAAAGGCGGTCGGTGGTTCTGGTCGCGATATCATCGGTGCGCATAATCAGTGGCGGTCAAAATAAAGCTGTTGTTCAATGAAAACCGAGTTTTGACACTCAAATTCATTCAGACACTTCAATATATATATATATATATATTTTTTTTATAATCTCGTATTGCCATTCGACATTTACACGTCGCTCTTCCATGAAATAATGGTAAATCAATTTTTTTAATTATATTGATGGTACATACATACGGATCAAAGTCTGTCGCCAATAATATATCTAGTAACAAATAATATACTGTTTTGGCCTGAGTAGGGGTTTTATGCCATTATCGATCCGATAACTCAAGTATTTAAATACTCAAGGATCTTGAGTAGAATGTGTCTGTTGTACAGGTTCTTAGATTCGGTATGTTGCCAGGTTAATGCGAGGGAGTTCTAGATAGATATTCCCAATGTATGGGGGTGATTTTCGGATTTTTACCTCAGTCGTATCTACTTAATATCTCTTTATAAGTTGACCTTGTGGTTCTTTCTGAAGCTGGGGTTTTCGGAATTAGTTGGTCTGTATTTATCAACCCTTCCCTAGGTGATAAATAAGATCCCCAAAATTACATTTATGTCTTACTTATATCAAGAACAAAAGCTTTTCCTCTTACGACATTGGGAATACTGGGGTGGCTATTATGTAAATGACTTTCCCGAGTATTGTCTGAAGGTTCGACTCTGTTCTTTGGGACAAATCTGTTGGCAAAGGGAGAATTGATAGTTCAGATTAGGTTCTTGACCTTTGCTGAGTGTTATCTTGAGACCATGAACTGTTATTCACAGGTGCCACAGTCGCAAGTTACCCTCATCAATTCTACTCTCAGGTGGGACCTCGGCCAGCATGTTATAGGTCACATGGAGAGGGAAGAAATTGTTTACATGGTCTAGTTGATGTTGGTTTAGTAGACTATAACAAGCTACTTCACAAAAGTTGCAATCGGTTTAATAGAAATCACTTGTCATCTAGAGCTCCTGTAATACATAGTTATATCCGAGCATATGCGGGGATATTACTGTGTACCATTGTGGGTCTCGTAATGATGGTATTAGAACCCTTAAATAATGTCTAAAATGGAGAGAGTATGTTTTCTCTTAACCTAGCTATAATCGCCACGTTGAACACGTTGTCGGAGAATATTTCATCTATTTGATAAAGACTGCTGCCATATTTCTTTAACCCTTTAACAGCAGCATGATACCTCCAGGCACCCCCCTGGCTACAGCAGCATGATGCCTCCAGGCATTCCCCTGGCTACCGCAGCATGATGCCTCCAGGCATCATAGAGGCATCATTGATACTTATAAACAAATTTCAATAAATAAAAAAATAATTGTTTGAATTGAAAGAAATTTTGACATAGTAAAAACAGTATATTGACCTTTGATTTGGTATAACAAATATCATCAGTTACCAAGGTAAATTACTCAAATCACATGACACATCATGTGACATTGCTATTTTCCAAAAAAGGTGCCTGCTGTAGCAGGGTCATTTATGCAGGCAATGTCTGCTGTACAATGGTGATCAGAGGAACTGGGTGCTGCAGGGAAAGGGTTAACAGTTAATCTCAATATCAGCTCTTAGCTGGATATGCCTTGAACTATTAATAAAGTTCAGTATCAGACTATATTTCGTATCGATCAAGTTACTCTCTTGCTGCGTCGAGTCAGCAGCGCACGGTAACCTGACACACTGAGGCCTAGCACCCACCAATGCCGATTCTGGTCCTGATAGGCCTTACGATTGACTTCCCGACTCGGATAGAATTTCATCGGGAGGTAAGCCAAAATCGTGGCAGTTAAGGGCAAAATCCACCAGGCCGATTTCTCACCCGATCAATTGTTCCTGGGCCCTTAAGAGGAAGCTCACGTATTGTAATTCATCTAATTCTGATAATAATAGTTTAATAAATGACCATTTTCAAAGACTTGAGAAATTCTAGGGCATCCGATAATATTCGGCGATTGTCTGGCTACGGAATCGGCTACCGTCGGTCCAGTGGAACACCCCCTTAAACCAGGTTTCTATGATTGACTGTACGATAGCCCACGATTGGATACAGATAGTCTGCGATTAGAAACTCCAATCGTTGGCCTCCCAATAAGATTCAACATGTTGGATTTTTGGTAGCCTATCTTAGCCTATTGTAGTCAATTTAATGGAAAGGTATCTCTTGCGGGTAAAAATTATGAAATTCTGGAATTAGGTAGAGCGCATATCGATATATAATCCCTGTGAATATGATATTATTTGATTAAGTCTAAGTATGTACAAATAATAGCTTCATATCAGGATTATGATTCTACCACAGTTATATTTTCAATTTGATTATTTTAATGTCTGAAAAATAGAAGTATGATATGTATTATAGTATATTTCAATATTTAAATTCTGCCTGAGATATACCTTGATACACAGATTGAATTATGAGCCAATTGTGAGCTCGGTTTACCTTTCTTTACCTCCAAAAGCGTTCCTACAACCCATGTCCACGATTAGAATTATCGGGGACCTCACGATAGGCTACGATTTTGCCATTTCTAATTAATATCAAAAGGTCTGTCATAGACCATCGACGTTGGTGGGTGGCAGGCCTTTTTTAACCAGAGGTATAACGACATGTCAAATGAACTTAATATAGATTTAATGAATCCTCGATCTAACCTGTGTTATAGCTCACATAGAATTAAGTGCTAAAGCTGTTAAAATCGGTAGATGTGTTACCGACCTTCATAAGTTGCCTCCATACTTCATCATAATTCATCATAACAAATTCCCTAGTCCAATTCAAATTTTTTAGTCCAATGCTAAATCTTTAATAGAATTAACATAATTATAAACAATATCGGTCCGAGAATGGATCCTTGTGGTACACCGAATGTAATTGAACTGAAATTAGAGTTTGTGTGAGTATATTCATAAAAATACATTCATAATTCAAAGTTTAATAACTTGGGATTCAATTGAGATATTGGAAAATCGATTTCAGATTCACCATCCCCTCTGTCTCCCCTACATATCGGTATATAACACTTTAATATTGGACCGGAGAAAACTTGAAAACCCCGCGGAAGCGGCACCCCGCGTAAGCGGACACTTTGGCCCGGAACGGAGGGTGTCCGCTTACGCGGGGTTTTAATATAATATGAATATAGATTATAAAATCTCAACCTTACCCACTGAATGTTTTTTCCGATATGTAAGTTATATTATCATTCATTCTCATCTCATCAATTCATCAAGGGATGCTTGGCATAAATTTGATGTATTAGCTTATCACCATAGTATTGGATATACTCTGTAAGTGAAAGTCCTGAATGAGAGGGCCTGAATGGAAGAACGGCAGATCTGCCGAATTCAGTGCTGCTCCTTATTGAGAACCAATATACACATTGCTCCTGCTGGCTTTGCATTCTATCTTTATCTACTTTAGTCTTAGTTCCGTTTACACTCTCCAATCGCTTGCATTGTACATAGTCACAGTGCAACAGAAGCAACTCAGGGAGTGAGGTTCTGATATCAGTTCATTTAGATATGAACTATTTTTTCATACGCACTATTTCTTACTATGCACCAGCTATTTCAACCCAGAGCATACATACAACATATATGTATGCTTTTGGTATGTAGATACACGTTGTCCATGTGTTTTCTATGGACACTATGTATTAGGTGGATAATAAGATAGATGCCTCAACAGCACATCATCTACTGCCTGATATGCCACACTCCACATCTCCCCACATGCTGCCTCGCACACTGCCCCAATTAGCGCACTGCTCTACACGCCAATCAGCATACCCTCGTCACGGTACGGTACCAAACCTTGTATACTGCCCTGCACACCTTCTCGTACACCGTAAAACACAGCCCCGTACACCGCCCAAAACACCGCCCTGTATGCGACTGCACATTCTGGCGCATTTATTGACCAATCATTGATCTCTCAACTCATGCACCACCGTCTTGATGCCCCGCATATCACCCCGTATACGGCCCTGAAGGTTACCCCATAAGAAGCCGCGCATACCACCCCATATAGGGTCCCGCACACCTCACCTACGCTTCCGTGTACACTGCCCCGCCTACCGCAGTGGCCTGTTCATTGCCCCACGCATCGCCCCGCCTACCGCCCCATACACTGCCCCGTGCGCACCGCCTCGTACACCGCCCCATATGCCGCTCCTTGTTTAGCACCCTGGCGGCGCGTAGATCAGCGGCGTTTGTTCTCACGCCGGCCACAATCAGAGTTGATTTAAGGCACGCCAGAAACAATCAGGCGGCACAGGGCGGACCTAGCGTGATGTCACGCCATAGCAGACGACTTTTTTTATGGCTGTCAGCCCGACGCCCGATATCCTTATTTATATAGGAGAACTAGAGGGCCCAGGGACCAAGAGGACTGAGGGCACCGTGCTGCTCAGGAACGCCCCCTAGGGACAGGGCGGACTGATTTTTATACTAGAGAAAAGGTAAGGGGGCACGCGACCTCCGGGATGCAGGCAGGAGACTTTCCACCAGGGGGCGCGTGGCACCGGAAATGATCAGCCCGTCAGGACGCGGACGTCGACAGGAATCACAAACAAACATCATTAAGCGGCGTTCCTCCTCCAGCTTCTTTGCACCACCGCCGGAGGGCGACACCAACTGGCAGGTTCTCGTGAGACGCGAGAGTGCCAGAGAACACCGCGAGAACGTCACGGATACCGAGAGAAAAACGGCATGAAGTGGAAAAAATACTGGACTGAAGACTAGGGTAAGATCTATCAAAAGATGAATAAGATGGAATCGACGGAACATTTTTGAGGGCACCCATCACTCGTTTAGACGTCATTTTTAGACTTTGTTTTTGAACATTGTTTTCGCGCAGTCAATGCATGACAGTGACGGAGTGTAGTGGCTGTAGGTGTGACGTCACTAGCCGAGAAGCTATGAGAGAGTTAAAAATCGATCTGGAAAAGGACGAGCACACATTCGATAGATCATCTACTATGAAGAATTCCCACGTCTGGAAATTATCTTCGAGTCCAAGAAAATACCCAAATAAAAAGTCCCGAAGCTATAGAACGGCATATTATACGTAGATAGCAAATCATAAATGGGTCCTCAGTGTCTCTCTGTGCCCTTAGTCGGATGTCATAGACTTGGAGTTGTGTTATTACCAAAACATCATACACCATATACTGGAACCAAAATAAACACAATTAATTTGTTTCCCTGTGAAACGGAAAGCAGTAGCCATCAGAACAGGTTTTCCTATTATTCATAGAGAAACAATTTTGCAATAGTTTACCACAACAAAATTTCTTTAATTTAGGACAATCGGCATCATAGCTTGATAGTATAGCCGCAAAAATAGAACAAGAGTCACATACCATGAGGAATCAATACGATAGAGACTAATGTTTTGCTAGTATATATTTTTAAACACTCTGATTTTGACAAAACACCGATTTCTTATTGATTTTATGGCGCCCTTCCAGAACCCAATCACAAGAAATTGTGTTCCCTGACGGCATTTCGAGCTCATGTAAGTCTAACTTTGATGTGTTGGCAACGGACGACCGTCCTGACGACAGAAGTCGTATGCGAATGACAGTCGGTGTTGTCAATGTTACGTGAGCAATGAGAGTCACGACCAGTTAGACTCAAGTGTCTGCAATTCTCGCGTCGTCTTCTCCTTTTTAAAGTCGTCATCACTAATGACGTCTTGGCGTGATTTTACGTCACGTATCCTCAACGTAACGAAACCGTGATTTACCAAACGAGGCACGTGGGAGTTGTGGCGGGGGTGGTGATGGTGGTGATGGAGGGTGTGTGTGTGTGTGTGCAGGTGGGGGGGGGGGGGGGGGGGGGAGGGGAGGTGAAAATAACAGTCGTGGTAGTGAATATAAATGCTACTGTAAATTTCAGAATAATGCTGGCAATAATTAATGTAGTTACAATGGTCGTAGTGATTAAAGTACTGGCACAGACCCATCGGTTGATCCTGAGGTTAGATTTTAAACTATTCCATCCTTGAAATATTCAAAGAAGTAGGATTTATAAGATTCATCACACCTTGGCTGCTGATTTATAATATGTAAATTGCTTAGGAATTCTAGGTAGAATTTACTGGGAGAGTTTGATTTGCCTTTAATATTGTAAACATTGTTTACTTTGTTTGAAGTAGTTAAAACAATACTGGGCTGGTTTGGGCATCATGTATCCCGTGGTACGATCAGCTTTCGTATCATAGCGATCGCAAGATATGGCATATACAATTCCGTGGCAAAGTCAGGACTAAAACACTGAACCCTGTGTGTTTTCCATGTGCGAACAATCACTTCAGAATGGACCTACATAATACTCTTGATTCATAACATACTGATTGTAGATACTATTATTTCATACAAACTGAATTATTTTAAAACAAATCAACAGACATAACAAACCATGACTACCTAATTAGTACCACGACTGGTTAATATCGGAATGTTTAGTCTGTGAGGATCTTGAAGTATTTCTCACACTGTGAGTGGCGTCAGGGAGCCGAGAGGAATCGCGGAGATCGAGTGTTGTTATGGTTGCAAACATATACATAAAACTGTTTGAGTGCGTGGTGACATGGTTTTGGCATCCGAGATCCTAGACCTTTCCCTGCTGTTTACATATACGATTCCAATAAATGGAAGGTAAATCAACATGGACAACCACAAGGGTCAGCAAGAGATGGAGTGTTTATTCTGAACTGTAGTATACCACCTTTTCGGTTCCAACTTCAGTGGTGGCTTAAGTGGGCTAGTCGCTTTAAGAATTTGAAAATGTTGAACGTGTTCTCATGTGTCTTTCTTTATTTTTGATCAAAATAAAGTTTAACGACAACAACTGACATTTGGGTATTGTTAGTTGTACCTTTTGTTAGAACAAAATAGTTCTATAGTATATGTTTCATCGCAATACCCATCATATATATCATTCCGATGCGCTTTAATTAAAAGAAAGAGTGATAAATAGATATTGCATACCCCTACTCGATCTAAGCCTCTGCTCTCTCCAATGGGCAGATGCTCAGACATGTTCCAATACAGGAACTCTTATGACCTCCATCCAATCACAAGGGACATGGACATCTATAATGGCCTATCGAGCCTATGTCCCAGATAGATACCCATTTGTAGGAGCAACTACCCTTACCACTGTTTGATCAATTTCCTGTCTCATATGCCATATCCTTTCTGTTGAATTTCAAACTTATTTATTGAAATTACAAGGTACCGCTTCATATTTGCCTCGTTGAATAGTGCACCTAGCAGACTGACATGTCAACCTCTTAGTGTGATCATGACAAACTAAAGAATAGTAAGACATGAGTGGGGAGCAGGGTCTGGATACCTGCTTTCGGCGGGGGTCAGGGGGTGCAGCGGGATGCTGGTTCCAGACGCGTGATTCTTGGACGCGGGGTAGCCTGGATGCTGCGTTTGGGACGCTGGTTTAGGTCACTGGTTTAAGACGCTTGGTTTTTACATGCGCGGGCTTCTGGTATCGCACTCCGTTATGAGTGATGCGTATTTGAATCCGGGGTACACCTGCGTCAGGCGTCGACGTTTAACGTATGTTTGGAAACGCGTAACGGCTAATGCAGCCCTGTCCATTTACAAACGCTGCGTTTGAAGCAAGACATTGGTTCACCTGCTCCTCGATGGCGGCGCTGTGGTGGCGCGCCAAGCGGCTGGCGTGGCGTGGCGCAGCAGTAGGCGGTGGGCGGCGGACAACTCCAGTGAGCACTGCCTCCACGCGCGGCCCGGAGAGCCCAGAAGACGGACTACCTACCCAGAGACCGGAGCAGTGAGCCAGCGGCCCGGGCTAGCTACACGGTATGGCGAGATAAGAGCGAGTACCTAGCGGAGGACCACGAGAATAATACCATCACCAGAGCTTATCATGTGGAGATACTTGTAGCAGTGGGAGCAGGGCAGTGATCGGCCGTGCGTGCTGTGCGTGTGTCAAGGGAGTGTGTTAGGGAGTGTGTGTGTCTATCGGCGGGCAGGACGTGTAACCGACTCACCGCACCAGGTGATCACTACCACTACTACTACTACTACCAACCACCACTCACACCAGTCCCACCTTCACCACCGCCACCTCCACCACGACCAGCCTGCAGCACAGAGCGCTACACCTGGGCGCCTTATAACACCTACTGGAGACGAGGAAGGGTGCGCCTCCACGGTCTGCCCCACTTATACCTCCACGTCCACTACATACCTGGGCGCTACCTCGCCCCTCTCCACCAGCCGACCGTCTTTGGATATTACCTTAGTGTTGCTGCAGGATGAGGCCCCCCTTGTCGTCACAGGAGGCGACCTACCTCCTTCACCTGGTGCTTCTCTACCTAGGTGAGTACATATACCGTTATTCCCACTACCACAACTAGAACACACCTTTAGGCACCGTCCCTTCCCCCTTGCCGTGAGACCCCCACCACGTGCCCTGTATGGCACCCCGCCGTCCGTCAGCCGATCACGGTACCCCCTTCTGAGGATCGAGTGGCATTTCGCGGCGAAGGTCAATATGATCAAAAATACGTAGGGCGCGATGGTCGGCGGGGGGGGGGGGGGGGGGGAGGAGACGGTTATGGGGGGTGGGCGGGCAAGGCTTTTGATCAACACCCGTGTAAAGTGCGTGGCGGCTCTGGTCCCTGTGCGACGGGGACCGCGGAGCCGTGAGGCCGGGACCGGGATCTGATCCGAGAGTGGCCCGGCATACTGATGGAGGAGGGGCGGGGGTATCGGACACTGCCGATGTGGGCGAGGAAGGTTTGTGGGGGGGGGGGGGGGGGGTAGACTCAGAACTGGTACCGTTACAGGTAGATCACTGGTACGGAAGGCTGGTGTGTGGAACCGAAAGACATAACTGTTTGTGGGGTTAACGGATAACTGGCTCCACACAGCGAAGACAGTGTGAAACACCTAATGAACGGGCCGGGGGAAGGGGAGGGCTAGGAGAAGAGGGGCAGGAGATGGTGATCATGGTTTATGGTAGGAAGTCACACCTCGTTTCGCCGGCCTGATTCATTGAACTACTTCGCAAGCAGCCTCAGGGAAACATCCTCACTCCTTATTTAGTCCATAATCTCACACTACTGCTGTATAATGAATACAGCACACATATGCTCATATCAAATCTTCATATATACCAATGTTGATTCTCCCGGATGCAAAAGAAGCTCTGTCATAGAGATCGATATTCCAAGTGATAAGATCGATATTTGGCATGTTAGGTAAAACAAAACGAGCATTTTGATACAGGGGGTCACATATGGTGATAACGACTAATTAGATGCCGCGTGATAAAAGGACATAGGCAGCAAACATCACGTAGTCAGTATATAGAGATAGTGGCCTGATTATGATTGCTTGTGTATATATGATTTGTATACATTATGGCAACAATGTATGAACACATTGTGATAATCACAATCGTTTAATCCACACTCATACACCTCGCATAAATCACACTTATATATAGACTTTGTGATAATCACGTTTACTATATACCCATGCCGTATTTACTGTAAATACGTACCGTTTTGACATATAACGTAAAAATACTGTACGGACCACTGGTCTGTACACTAAAATATGGACCACCTTGCCAAACACGTTTATTAACATATCGGTTGTTAAAAATTAAATTAATGATTTAAAAAAAAAATTTGGGTATATAGTAAATATATAACGTCCAACCATGCTTGTACAAGTCACAGAACTCGATGATGATTTACGGTTTGTACGGAACTCGGCATAAATGCCTCGTTCCGTACAAACTGTAAATTACCATCTCGTTCTGTGACTTGTACAGCATGGTCAGGACGTTCTATATAATTACTCATTATATGCATGTATATGTAGATGTTGTGTGGAGACGAGGTTCACCCTCAACACAAAACAAAATATTTTTTATCACCAACTCCCGACGCGGGGGAAGACCGCCAAAAAGTTGAAAACATATATTATATATGTAGATGTATGCAACTCTCTATTATCATACTAGCTAAACACCTCATAGTTATCCTTCAAAGGGAGCGGGTCAATGATGATCCTATTCAAATATATGTATATAACAATGGTCATATATAAACATATAACTACCATATTGTGGATGTCCATGGGTTTAGCAAGTCAAAATGACATCATAGACTCTGTGACGGTGATACAACGTTTCGGGGAAAGTTTCATGCAATTACCGTAGTCAAGACAATGTTTTCAAATGTGTGAGGAACCCTATATTCATGTTTCGTGATCATTATTGTAACCAATGGTCCCATTTATGATGATTGCACAGCATGCATGGCCACTCACCATGCCAATTCCCAAACCTGTGCTGGATGCCATACACCATGGTGGTACTCATGTTTGTAGTGATGATCCTACATACCATAGAAACTCCCTATGTACTTCTAGTAATGACCATATGACAGAGACAACTGTAGTGTTGGCCATACACTTTATGAATTAACTCTACTTATAATGATACCAATGACTATACAAAATGGGAAATTCTCAGACTTGTTATGATGACCCTACACTAAGGGGACTCTTTGTAGATGCATTGTGAGAATTCCTGTACTTATGATAGGAATTATTCATTCTTGTCACGCTGACCTTATGGCATGGGAATTCTTACGAATAATCATGCTCTTATACCATGCTGTGGTGATGACCATACAGTGAAGAAATTTTCTGTTCTTGTGGTGATAGCCATACAACATGGTAACTCCCAGTTCTGAAGGTGGTTCTGTGCCAATTCTCTATACTTGTTTTGATAACCATACAACATGTATGGGGATTATCCATACTTGTGGGGATGAACATACATCATGGGAATTCTTTGTACTTGTGGTGATGACCATACACCATGGGTATCCTCTGTACTCGTGGGGATGAACCTACAGCGTGGGAATTCTCTGTACTTGTGGGGATGACCATACACCGTGGGAACTCTCAGCACTGGTGGCAGTGGAGGTTGTTGGTGTGGTCTCTGGCTTCCACTCAGGCTCGCCTGCCTTCCGCCTGTACCGACCGGCCTGCACTCCCTCTAATAACAGACACCCGTCCCTCTCTGGCCGCCGGCCGCACGCAGAAACCTGCAGCAACCAAATTGCTGCCTTCCGCCGCCGCCAATTTGTGTGAATTAAAGCCGGGGATGGCGGGCCAGCTTTAGCGGCAACGTGAAGTGCGAAGACGCCCCCGGGACGTCGCGCGGGCCGCCATGCGGGACGCTATGTAGCACGACGTCACAACGTCACAACATAGCGTCCGCTGCGCGTGCACTGGTGTTTAGCGGGCAGGAAACACGAATGAAGATGTTGCAGTAGATAGTATAGGGCATTGGGGAAGCAGAAAAGTGTAGGGGACCCACAGGGTGATAATCATGGGGGCAGTCTGGAAAAGGCATAGCAGACCGCTCTTCGAAACGGCCGGGGACAGATTAAGGGAAATATGTTTAGGGAAGTAGAGGAGTAAGGGTGTTGCAGGTGAGGAGCTGGTGGATGAGGGTGGGTGTCCAGATTAGGGTTAATGGTGTCTGAATCATGTACATATTATGTTTAATGAAATGTGCACACGGAAATCAACAGAAAACCAGACATTGATATAATGATAGAAGTCCTCTATTACTTCTGGTAAGGAGCTTCATAAGATTGCGCTGTCGGCATGTGTAAGTATCACTAATTAGGGTTCTAAACCCCAAGGGTTTACCCAGGGCACTGGGCAAGCATTCTATAGTTGCTTTCAACACGGCTTTAAGGAATTTTGGGATTCATCATGGATGGTTGCGTTCAAAGCATGTAACATGCATTCATGGTGACGTCACAGTAAATCCCATACATGGTTAATGCATGGACGCTCATTCAACATTTTAACCATGTTAATGTGCTGTGACCCGTTAAGTCAGATTTATTGGCACCGTGCAACATTGACATGACTCTCTGACGTTATGTCACTCACGGGTAACTCAGTTATATGACGTCATCACAAAGTAGTAGCAATATTATGACAATTAAGTGAAAGGTGGGGGTCATACTGACGTCCTAGTTGCTTGTGATCTCATTGTAAAACATCAATGAACGCGTCTATGTTGTGCTTGTGAGATCATGTTTGATATGGAAGTGACGTCATCAGTAGCCAGCACTGAATGTAACGCTAATATCATGTAGTGCTGACTGTATGACGTCAATTCAACGCGCCACCTGACTTCAAATTCAGCTAGTGACCCAATATGACGTAGTGCTATTTGACGTGAACATAACGCGGTGCTGGCCACGTGATGTCAGTATGACTACTGCAGGATAGGTGACGTCAATATGACGTTGTAGTGACAGGTTGAAGACGCCGGGCCGGCGATAGGGGAACTAATCCATGGCTGGTGGTGGCCGATAGTGGGTTGTGTGACGGGAGGACGTAAACGGGCGTGGAGCGCCGGGACCGCGGCCGGGAAGGTCGGCCGGCGGTGCGTACAGCCGCTCCTCCTGCCGTCCGTTAAAGTTTACCATTTAGCGGCGAGACGGCGCGGTCAATGGCATGGGGCGCGTGTAGGGGATCCGCCAAGTAGAAAAGCCGCACCGGCCACTCAGGCGGCGTCCTAATGACGGCTAATACCCACCAGTCGTGCCAGCCCCCGCTGCGGCACACATATCACCGCCACCACCACACCCGCAGCACTGCCTGGTTCCACAGCCTGGTCATATAGCCTGGTTCCACCGTCTGGTCTCCCAAACTGGTTCAACCACCTGACTCCACAGTTGTGACCACAGCCTTACCAAACATCCTTTTCCCACAGTCTGATCCCCTAGCCTGGTCTTTAATTAAACAGAGGCTCACAACTGGTCCAACCACAAGGTTCCACAGCTGAAACCACAGCATCGTCCAACAGACACATCCCAGAGCCTATTTCCCTACGCTCTGGACCTACGCTCTGGACCCACACTCTGGTCCCACAAATTGGTCTCACTCCCTGTGTCCAAAACTAGGTTCACAGCCTCGTCCTAAGCGCATGGGTTCACAAGCTGATCGCACAAAACGTCGCACAGCCTGTTCTTACAGCTTAGACTCAAACCTGATTCAAGTTCCTTTGATTTATTCTAATACAAAATGAGTGATTATTACATATTAACAAGTTTGACCTAACCTAATGGGTAATTTACACCAATTTACATTTGACTGATTTACATAAGAAATATACTGAAAAATATAGTTTCCTTCAATTCTCTCCAAAGCAAGGACGGTGACCTATGATTAAAAAAACTAAATATGTACTATATACATTTACTATATTCTGTGAAAGTCTTGAGTAGATAATATGGGATTTACTGTGTAAAACAACCGGACTCGGTTCGCTATAACAACTGTGAACGCAATATTGCCCCACCCATACATGTCACACAAAAGAACTAATCTGACACCAAACAGTGAAGTTGCTTTTATTACCATATCGTATATCAAATTGATTGAGTTATCTCAATCTTAGGTATTTCAGACACTTAATTGACCTAACTCCCTTATCATTTCCTCGTATATAGTTACCAAAAGACATAGATCCATCATGTGAATTTACCTTCTGTATTTGGATTCCAGTATTTATGCTTTCTAGTCGTTATCTGATTGTGACTTAACGAATAAGAATTCATCTAAAATGTGAGTGATATAAAAAGGATTCACTAAAATTGATCTAATCAAAGTTAACTGATGTTTAATGAGAATATGGACTCCAAACTTTATGAATCATTAATAAAACCTATAAACGAATTAACAAGAAACGAGAAAATCAAATGTTTTAAGGCCCTTTTGATTGTGCTGCGTTACACCCAACACCCTGTGGCCAGATCATTTGGTTTCTGTAGACCGGTCACTTTACAGCATCCATGTTCGTTGTTCTCCAGTCTGTGCTCTGTGAGTGTTCTCTGGCCTCGGCAACACTCCATCCATGTACCCCAGGCCTACCTGCAGTCGTGGTGTTTACTCACACTTAGCTGCAAACCACACAGAACCAACCTGACGTCCGCAACAACCCGGTAACACGATTCCAGGTTACAGGGGTCGGTTACCGAAGCAAGTCCCCGGGAATCCAAGGGCCATTAGTCAGCATAGACAGTCTGGAACATATGCTCATATCGCTGAAATTCTTATGAAGATAAAGTTGTGTTTACATAGTGATGTATTAGAATCTAATCACATGCGCCGCTGTGATCAGTTCTTTATAAGAGGTGTTATTTAGGAGTGAGAAGTTATATGGATCCAAGAGGTAGACATTCTCGTGACTGACTTCTGAGGGACAGGCTATTGAGACCATGTCCAAACCTCAGCACCTTCACAATAATAGCTCGACACGTATGTTAGGCCTGTTATTAGCCCCAGCTCACGTCTGAAGACTACCACATAGTCGAAGCCTAAATAGCGGCCGAGTTCGCTGCCTAAGGCTGATCCTAAACCACAGGGAAAAACAGTCTCCGGGCCTAAGCTGTAATCCTTATTTACTCTCTGCAGATCAACGTAGTCCTACTGTTAATATACTGGTGTTACTGACTGGGTTTTTGCTTTTCAATCTTAGCCATGCAAAGCTGGTCATGTCACCCCCAACCCCGACACTCATTACACACATCTACAATAAGACCATTGGGATAAGACCACCCCTCCAATGCGACCACTGGAAATGTATGATTATATGCAGACTTGACCCGATGGTCGGTAACGTTCTGATAGGGTTCTGTCTCTCAGCCATGGAGGATCGAATCAGGGCCCGGTCCGTCCCAGATCGCGGCGTACACTCTCCATACACCGTGTCACATGCATACAGGGCCCTCTGTCCGCCGCCCATATAAACGCGCTTTCTTATGTCCTGACCCGGAATATGCATCCAGGCGGAAAAGCAGCAGTCCACACAGAAAGGCTCTCGCCCGCTCGCCCAGTCCTGCTGGTTGTATGTCCATGCTAGCCCTAGACGGGCAGGGACATGCAGCGCCTGACATATATTTATACAACATGTGATGTACGGGTTACTTCGCATTCGTCACGGGAAAACCGTGCCAGCATCATATAGGGTTTGATAATGTTAAGAAATAGCCAATAGGGATGGTTTATTTTGGTAACGGCGTACATTATTGAATCGTTCAAGATCATACAAATCTCTGCTTAATATCTATTGAATTTAGATCACGCAGAAATATATGTCGCTGTTATATTTGCTTCTGTAAATACATTTCTGTATAAACTTATCATAGAAATCCATTCTTCTTGTGTTCCTTCTTCGTATGATCTTCTACTGCCATATCTTATAAACAGTTTATTTGTACGTATTGAGCAAATACTGCTAACAGTCCTGAAGGAACTGGTAATTACGCCATACATAGAACGTTCAGAATATCAGTAATCTACATTCAAGTCGGCACGTCCCTCCTGTCAATAAGTACAGGCTGATATCAGCTTTTGCTGTTATCAGCTGGGGTTGAAGTACAAGTGCAGGTATAGAACACGCCTGGCTACGTCGAGCCCGCATAACCCCTGTTTGACACAGTGACACATCAGTTGACTCAGGTCCGTTATCTCTCTTCAATCAATATTATGGTTCTCATATCACAGTACCATAACATGGCATAGTTTAATTTCATGTTCTATGCCACACAAAACTTACACACCATCCTATATGGGTGGTAATTTATTTGCCACTACACAAATCTTGATATTCATGTGAAAGGTATAGGTATCCATCCACACAGCATAGCCTATAATTTGGTGGACAGTTAATATTGCGTGTAGCTCAAATATACTCTATAATATTTAATATCAATTGTGGTTGGGATATTTTCCCTGAATACCCTGAACTGTAGGTTTCTTTTTTTTGGATATCTTAAATATATGCACGTAATTATACCTATTCTATGTTATGGAAGGTGCCGCACATATCGTTTCCGTGAGTGAAAATTTACTTTATTTGATATTTCTATTTCTATCGTATATCAAATAAACAATCGGCAAATGAGGCACATCTAAGCAGTTCTCACAGCAATGTGCACTGCACTGAGTCAGTTCATTTAACACGGAAGTAGCGGTGCATTCTGGGATCGTCCGCCGTGACAAAACGCACCATCTTCACGTCTTTGTGCATGCGCAACCGGCTTGGCCCGTCGGCGGTTGCGCTGCCGGTAGGTGGCATGCTCAATTATTCAGAGATGATTGGGGCATATCGAAGCAGAATATTTCTTCAGGAGAGACTTCACAAAGAAACAAAAGCTGGGACTGGCCGGCGGGGGTAGCAGCGCTCGTGATGGTGGTGGTGGTGGTGTAGGTGGTGGTGTTGTGTGGTGGTGGCTGAGCAGGTAGCAGGGTACATGAGCGAGCTGCTCACAGCTCTGTCATGGTCTCACCGCAAGCAGCTCGGCGTGGTGTGTCATTAGAGCCGTTCTCACGCTACCCCCGCCCCGCACACACACACACCCCTCCCAACCCGCCAATTTAACGCGGGGCCAGCGCCCGGAGCTCCCCATACCGTCACACGCCAACACAGAAATAATATTTCCCGCTAACAATGCCCGACGGGCACCGCTAGGGGGGCGCATCGATTTCTGATCACACAGGTGTAGGCCGAGTATTGATCTGTGCGCGACCATACCCCCCAAACACACGCACACACACCATCCCAACACCCTATAGAGAGGGGCTCCTCCATCCCACACCACATCAACCCCTCAACCCCCTCAACCAATGCCGCCCCTTCAACTCCACTGCCTCATCCCCAACAAATCCACCCGACATACCGACACATCCCCCTCCTTCTTTTTTCTGGCACCCCGAACTCACTTTTCTGAAAGCCAGTATTCTGTGCCCCCTCAAACATCCCCACCCCTTTCACACAGTCAATACCCAGCTAACACCTACATACATGTACTGACGACAGTTCGCACCCCCTTTCTTCCCATTCTCCCTCTCATTATACTCCTCACATACAGCGTCAATCTGAACCCCGTCACAGTTCATCGACCCTCTCTCCTCGTGGATAACTATATTTGTCTTCGATCGATGTTGGTTTTTATGTACTAAAGTTTACCATATTTACATACATTGAATTAAAGTTGTATCCTCCATTTATAAGAGCAGTGCAAAATATTCAAATCTGCTATATTATAGCTTGACACCTCATATCAAACCTTTCGCTTTCCCCACTAAGTAGAGTTCATCACTTAGTATGCACTATTGAATACATAATAGTAAAAGTAATGTTTGGTGATAAACTATCATGATAGCAAAAAGAAAATGATAGAATTTAAACCATAGCAGACACGCTAGTTGATCTTTGAGAATAATCAGTTGGGCTTTGGTAGATCAGCAGTCAATGTCTTTGTAGAACATCAATTGACATCTCAGTAGACCAACAGTTGACGTCTTAGTGGACTCTCAATTCATGTCTAAGTAGACCCTCAGATGGTGTCTCGGTAGAACGTTACTTCACGTCTCAGTAGGCCTTGAGGTGATGCCTCATCCGCACGGGTCATCAGTAGAGGTCTCAGCAGACCGACAGTTGACGTCTCAGCAGACCGACAGTTGACGTCTCAGCAGACCGACAGTTGACGTCTCAGCAGACCGACAGCTGACGTCTCGGTAGACCGGCAGCTGACGTCTCAGTAGACCCAGCAGCACGTCGTTAGTGCAGGCGGCTCGGTGCCCATTAGCCGGTCTGTGAGCGCCATAACGTGGACGTCACACATGATTGATCACCGACCTCTCCACGTCTGCCCGCCCACCCACCAACCTCTCAGAGCTGGGCACCCTGCTTGAGATTGAGTGTGTAGGGCAGGGCGTAGCAATGTAGATACAAAAACAAGTGAATTTCATACGGACGTATACATAAAAGATCGTCATACTGAAAAAACATTAAGATGTTCTCAAAAATCCTCGTACCTCGTAGTCAGATATATTCCGTCGTACAAGGTAAATACTAAATGGAGGGACGTGGCGTAGTTGTGTTTTGGGGCTTAGTGTTAGTTTATCCATCTCTCAAGTTTACTATTCAACTTCCCTGTCTCTATATTTGAAATATTACACACTGTCCTATTGTGTTAAGTACAAGTAGTATTTATGAAAGTTAGAGTTGTGGTTGCATAATGTACGCTTATTATCAATTCATCATATTCATACAGTGACCCGCACACTCAGATGCTAACATGCGTAGAGGGCATGTGATAAATACATAATTTGCTGGTTATAATGTACTGAACAATCATATTGACCTCTGTATGCACGCCGAGGGAACAACACCTGGCCACCTACTTCAGACCGACCCCCGCCGGCGTGTCATGGCTGGAGTGAGGTACACTCTGCAAATGCACTCTGTATGTGCGCTCATTGCCGGAAGCATAGCGAAACATGTCCACGAGGAATGGAATATAACAATCGCACTTGACTACCCATTAAACCCAGGTCGGGGCTGAGGTGGAAGAATGAGCGGTGTGTAGGTTTGAGAGAAATCCGACTCGACCTTGGTCAATCTGCGGTAATTCCTTCATTAATCCGCTTTGAATGCGCAGGGATTCCCCTGCAATATTGCGAGAGGAAAACTGCACTCATTAACCTAAAAAGGCCAGAAAGGACAGAAACCTCATTTGCATTGTTGATGTTGTCGGTGAGTGCGTGTGTGTGTTGGTGTGCATGCCTCTTAAAACAGCGCATGTCAGGAAGGTTGAGTGTGGTACTTGGAGAGGGACTGGTTCTCAGAACGCGTGAGAAATGGTGGTTATTAGAGCACAGGGTGATGGGTGGCAGGGCGAGGAGACAGATAGGTGTGCCAGGCTCTCACCTTGTGTTCGTACAAAGGTCGAGTATTCGCCACACCTTATCTGACTCAACACTTACCACTAGCAGTGTTATCGAAAATACTCAGCAGGCCAAAGGGCACGGCTAATAAGACCGAGATGAGTTAGCAATGTGCCTTAATATCATACAGTTAAACCTCGTTATGAGAGGTTGAAGTATGGAATTAATTCACTAGAGACGATAAAACCTAGTTAAGAGAGGTTGTAGTATCATTTCAATAACATCCAGTTATGCAAATTATAGATATCCGATGAAAGAGTGACATTAAACCTCGTCATGAGAGCTAGCAATATGCTCATTTAAGATACAACTCTTAAAACATTATATTGAGAGTTAGGAATATACCTTAATAGGATAGTGTAAGGGGTATTCAAAATCCTAGCAAATAAAGCAATGTGTGCTAACAAAACCTAGATATGGGAGACAATAAGCAATATGCTTTTAATATGGTACAATAGAACCTATCATCAATATTCACTCAATCACACAGAGTAGATCCTTATATGGGGAATTGGCAATATACATTGATAAAGTAAATAGTAGGTAAACGAGGCAGTATATCTTTACTCTACCGCTATCACGACCACAATGCTGATACCCAATGGGGAGAGCAAACGAAAAGATTTTTCCATACATTGATAAAGTAAGACATCGCTTGGAGAATTAGAAATATTCCTTGATAACATAATGTATGAGAGTCATCTATATGCCCTAATGAATACAGATGAGAGTCACCAATGTGTGCTAATAAGGCACGGTAAAATCTATACATGTTTGTGCTAGGTATCAATACATAATAAATATAGAATCAATTAAAACCAGATATGGCAGGTAGCAATATGAATGACTAAAGAGATGACCGTAAAAAAGGAAAGTCGATCACAAATCTACTTACATATTTGGGGTCTGGATGAATCTACCATTCTGTTGCGTTTTTAGCTTGTGTGACATCATCCTCCCAGAGATTATATCCCCCTATTTAATATCAGTATGCGTTGAACAAAATACACTTAAACCTTGTTGCGGTGGAATTCTTATTGGATTTAACATTTCTTTATTCTAACTGAGTGGTTTCTCTGTGTATTGTATATCGGATTCTTCAGTCTGACACGAACAATACGTTTTACATGAATAGCCTATTTACGCGACAACAGACTGTACCTGTTGTGAATTCCTGTAATGCTGGGTCAGTGAAAACAATGAACAAAGAAATCTGCCTGCGAGGCACTGCCAGCCGTGGCCGATCCCCTTTCATGGATTGCTCTAAATGCGCAATACACCAGAAAAGGCATTTTAAATGGTAGCTGGCGTTGCCAAATTATCTGGTATCATATAGGATAATCACGATTTTTTCCATGAGTTTTTAGAGACGTTTTGCCCTCCTGCTCTGTGTGTGACGTCCTATATAAGACTGTTCCGCTTCGAGGACTGTCTGCAGGGGCATACCGACAAAATGAGTATGTAGAAAATCTGACATTAGACAGCAAGGCTACTTTACACTATAATAGGGGTAAGTGCGATGTCTGATGATAAACATGATAATTGGAGGTTGGGGAACTATTGGGCTATGTGTCTTTCAAGAAATGTCCTAGTTCTCTCCCCTCCACGACCCTTCTAACACAGACACATTACTGTGTGCTACATTAGGAAGTCGCATGTATGTCGGACATCAGTGATGGTATGATGGTCCAGTGCTTATTTTATATGTTGTAACAATAGTACCATTTATATTATGTCGCTGAGTTTGTAGCATATCGGTTGATTATTAAATTCAAAACTCCGTGGTTTTTTGCAAATCAATTGATACGCTCATGGAGAGACAGAGACAGCTGAAAGGGAGGGGGAGATAAAGACATATTTGAGTGCAGCATTTATTTTAGGCATTTTGAAGCCCCTCCCATGAAATGAGGAACAGCACTATTACGCTGTGAAAAGCTAGTGCGAAATAAGGAGGGAGGGTGGATAAAAATGGTAAAAAAAGTGCTGCATATCTTACTTGCGACCTAAATATGCATAATTAGCTCGTTAAATATACAAGACAGAATTATGGCCGGTATTTATGGTATTAATTATGGACTAGGAAATTTATACACACTTCATATATACATGTACCAAGATATTAAAGGACTGTGAGAATTGGGGAAGCAGCGGGAAGGGAACAATGTGAGAAAGGAAATTGACACAAGAGACTGATGAATAGAATATTCATGGACGCAATGTTATCAAAGGGGCATTAGATTGTGAAACCATTTTTTTTATATCTAAAATACTACCATAACATGGTATCAAGTTGTGAATTAGAAATGAGAATGAAATAGAAAGACTAAAGCAGACTGCGATAGACTTTCGGAGAGAGAGTGGCACACCAAACCTTGACCTACATGCATTCTCGCCAAACGGTATTGACCTTGGCTGACCTTGCTATGACCTGATGGCCTTCCAGGTATGACATGACGTCAGCTGGACGTGACATTGCCATGGGATGTTGGCCAGGGCGTGCAGGCTGTAGAGGTAGAGAATCCCACTCAGTATCCAGAGTACACCGTGTTCTACGTGGGCGAGATGGTCTGCTGGCCGGCTGCGTTTGTGTAGTGACTCACACATAGACCGTTGATGCCTGGACACCAAAATGAAATTAGCTCATGTTATTATTCATCGTTCAAACTGTCAAAACACCATCCATAGTCAGGTTTACTATCTGTCAGCACATTTACATACAGCCTCGATGAACTGGAGGTGCATGTTCACATTGATGAAAAGGTCTGTTTGTATTTTGTTTAAACTATGACCTCTGCGATGTTATTAACAGGTTTGATCATCGTTCGCAATTTATTACATCACTTCGTCTGAGGTTCTCTACTTGGGTACTAGAGGTCCGTGCGTTTACGTATGCGGCTTCGATATTTAAAGAGAATAAAGACAAACTGCTCTCAGAGTAAGCTGAACGTCTTGGTCTTGTCAGCAGAAACACCAGGACGTGATATTTGGAAAATGCCAGTGACTACTTGTTTGATTGTTTTTAAATGGTATATTTCAGACACCGTTGGTATTGCCAAGTATGCACTATAAGAAATATGCAACACAACACTAGTGATCTCCAGAAATTGTCCTATGCTTGATGCTTTGCAGGCTGAATAATGTCAATAATGGCATGTCAGCTGAGTACATAAAGTTTGAAGCGGAGTCACAATTCTACGCAGTTAGATGAAAATGATGATATACCATTGACATCACTATATACTTGGTTTATAGAGTGGAAATAATGAATACTCTAACAAACGCAAGTAGGTAGCAATTAAGGGGCACAACACAAGTCAGTAATTATATCAGTAGGCCTGTAGTATGCCGATATTAAACACGAAGGACCAGGTTTATAGTATCTCTCTGAATTTGCTGTTATTTTGAAGACTATAAATATGTGTGCCGCTACCTAATGAACACCTTGTACACGAGATGAGAGGCTGCATATTATCAAGAAACTTCACGAAATTTCATATGATTGTTTATATGGAGTTGTCTTTGCGGAATGATATCACGAAGCGAAGCTGAGTGATATCATTCCGCAAAGCAGAAGACAATGAACGCCATGTAAACAATTATATGAAATTGAGTGACGTTTAGATTTTATCCTACCCTGTCACATGTTTTTAATTGCATATGTCATCCGTGGCATATAAATCTTATATGGCATAACCGTGGCATACAGTCACACCATGTTAAGTCTATGGAGATTTATATGAGGGGTAGGATAAATGTAATAGAAGTCGTGGTATTGTACGTGTGTAATATTAGGCGGACGGGGAGTTATGGTCTGCTCACATTCAAAGCTTGACTAAACAAATCCACCTGTCATCATTGTCTCGCACTTTATAGCATGTACCTGTTGTATAACTGGAACAACAACCAAAAAACGTCCAGACATATGAGTCGTATTACAATAAATGTGATTACTTTAACAATATAGGCTTATGTCAGTGCATGTACATACTCAATCTAAATCTCGTGGCTCTATGGATACATATGACAATATTTAAGTAAAGCCTGCATATAATTGAAATCTACATAATATAATTACAATCTCTACAGATACCACAGGACTACAATCTTCATACGTGTGAGAATATTTAATTCAATTCTGTAGGAATATGACAATGTCTGTTACAATCAAATACAATTTCTTTAAAAGTGACACCGCCTATTACAATCGTAATGTACATAACAGCACATTGCCAGTGACAGTACTCACTCCGCCAATCCCTATCAGTATCGAACACGTCGGAATCAGATCGACACGCCACTCAAACACAGTCATGAGTTTCAAACTTCACTCGACATGAGGATATCTGTGATAGCAATTATGTTTGCTACTTCTTTTCCGTGGTTGTCGATGGTTTCGATTGTGCGATGTACGTTGGGCGACGGAGCGGTGGGTGGAGTTCGAATGTTGGCAGGACCACGGCAGGCCGTGGAAAGTAGTTGGTAGGCGTCGTGTAGCTGGTAGGAGGCGGTAGGGTGTCCAGTAACGGATTTATGACGGTGGGTGATGGTTGTCCGGTGGCGGATGGGGGTGTCCGGTGGTGGGTGTCCGGCGACGGTTGTCCGGTGGTAGGTGGCGAGTGTTCTGCGGCAGGTTGAGGGTGTCCGGCGATGGGTGTCCGGTGGTGGGTGGCATGTGTCCGGCGGCGGGTTGAGGGTGTCCGGCGACGGGTGTCCGGTGGTGGGTGGCAGGTGTCCGGTGGCGGGTGGATGGGTCCAACGGCTGGTGGCGGGTGGTCGGCGGTTTGGTGGCGGCTGGTTGGCGAGTGGGCGGGTGGAGTACAGAGGGCGGGTGGCGGGGAGTGTACGGCAGACAGGTGGGCACGGCACGGGTGGCGGGTCCTCTCGGGACTACGCGTGGTGTGCGCTGATAAACGCCCGGCAGGCGGCGCCCGGAGCGGAGGGCGGGCGAGCTGCTCACGAGAAGCTCAGAGAAGCTCGCGATCCCAATCACCGATATACAATCACGCGATATCAACCCGGCTTTGTTTGAGGCACGCCTTCCGAGGCTGTGTGCAGAGAGGGAAGGAGGAGGGGATAGAGGGAGTTATCACCGCTCCATCCTCTTTCCTCCTACTCAGTGGGCACACCCACACACAAAGCTTTTCATCTGAGTCGAGATAGCAGAGTTGAACCTGCAAGAGGTTTATCAGGCACTGCCTGCCTTCTCACGTGTTCGTGTGTACGAGCTGAGTCCAGCTTAAAACGACTGTGTTCTAAACATGGTCATGAATGTACCACGTGATGTACGCGTGAGACACCTAATAATAATACCACCATTCTAGGTTAGTTCCTCCTCCCGACCAGTCGTTTGTTAAATAAAACACCAGGGGAAATTAACCTCGACTTTCCCTTAGCAAGGGCAGTATGCAACCCGTGAATTCTAGTTTTCAATGAAAATAACTTTAATTCAATACCTTCTGAAAATAATCTTAGTTCAGTGAACTAAGATCAATGTATTGTAAAATAGTTTTTAAATCTCCTCTGGTGCGAGTCTTTTTTTTTAGCTTAGTGTTGAATAGGTTGTAGTGTATGTTCCTTTATATGACTAGTAGGCAGGATAAGTAGTGTGATAGCTTTATGTATCGTATTCACTATCTTGATAATTGGTTATGATTCATGTATAACTATCGGTTATATCTTGCTCTCAACTATCGATTGTATATTGCTCTCGAACTAGAGAACTGTGTGTACTCGTGTCCCAACGACCCAGAGAACGGTCACGGATCTTAATGTTTTCAACCTGGAGAATTGCGGGGACTCGGGGACTCTGTGCTATCTGTCTGGAGAACTCCGTGGTCCCATCGCTATCTACCTGCAGTCCTGCATAGACTCGCGTCTTATCACTGCATACCTGGAGAACTGTTGTATTTGGGTCTTATCACTGTCTACCAGGAGAAATAAGGTATTGGGTCTTATACCTGTCTACCTGTTAACTGTGGTATTTAGGTAATATCACACTCTACCTGGTAAACTCTGTTAAATGGTCTTTTCAATGTCTACCTAGTGAACTGTGGTCTTATCGCTGTCTAAGGGAGGAGGGGGGGGGGGGCTGTGTATTTGGATCTCGCAGCTGGCTACGTGGTACTCACCTGGGCAGGTATCAGTTCACCTCATCCTAAGATAAGTGACCGTCAAAGAAAAAGATCTTCTTTTTTCTGGCCATTGATCGGCTATTTATATCCAACCTCGTTGGGTGATATCTCGGTGTATATACGATTGTGTGCCCGGGGGTGGAGTAAGTGGGTGGGTAAGGGGGGTGGATGAAGGAGCAGCTTTTATCATACCCGACGTGTCACTGATCTCTGCCAAATATACCTAGACACATACAACAGGTAAACATCGAGACAAATAATCTATACTGATTGGGTTACCTTTACCGTGCTATCCACCGGAACGGGCGGGGTTGGGTTCACAATAAGATACAGTTATTGATCCTAACAGCAGATACATTCATGTTTATAGTAGCCTGGTCGTAAGCATCCACTATGTATGTCTAACGTATACAGATACACGTGAAGGTGAGGTGACTCTCAGTACAACAAAAGGGTGGCATGAGAAACACCCCTGCTCCCATGTAGTCGTTTGTCTTGCTAGAAGCAATTATTGACCGTTCCTAACAAACTGATTCGCAAGTTCAGCATCAGTGAGGCTATGCACATATAGGCAGGCCACTATGACCGGTAATTTGGAGCCCCTATATATAGGTCAATTCATCATATATATAGTATCATCATTTACTATATAACCATGCAGTATATACTGTAAATACGCACCGTTTCGCTATATAACGTAAAAATACCGTACGGAACACTGTTCCGTACGAGGAAATACGGAACACTTCCCAATATGCGTTGACTAAAATATCACTTGTTAGGCTAACTTAAATAAATAATTTTTTATCAATTTTGAGTGCATGTGTATATAGTAAATATACACATGTACGACCTACCATGCTTGTACAAGCCACAAAACTCGATAACAATTTACGGTTTGTACGGAGGTTTGTAAGTTTCGCCTCGTTCCGTATAAACCGTAAATTGCAATCACGTCTTTTTAGCTTGTACAGCATGGTCAGGACGTTCTATATAATTATACCTGTGGCCGAAAGTCTTTGAAATACTACCCCGCTGCTAGGGGTGCAGTATAAATGATGTTCAGGTGTGAATGAGTATAATGCCCGTAGTGAATGAGTATGAATCAATGCCTAATAAGTGAATTAAATGACGTTTTCGCATAAATTCTAGCTATGATTATAATGATAGAAAAATTGCGTTTTCTCATAAATTTTAGGAATAAGATAATAGTAGTTACTGATTCAGGTCCATAAGGATACCGTTCTCGACCTTTTGTAACATAGTATACATCCCGATGCCGAAGGAGGAGTGACGTGTTTTATGTTATAAAAGACCAAGAACGGTCATTCCTTCAGGCTCTTACTATTGAATACAATAACGGTGCTGCAATGACTCGCCCTTATATTCAAAATTGTGTGATACGTACAAACAAGAACGAGACGCCTCCCTTGTCAACATATGAGGTAAAGTTAGGTTTTTGACAAGCTACAAGGTTTGATGTAGATAGGAACAATCTACAAATACGATTTACATATTGCATATGTAATCATAGAGACTTAGACTTTCATATTACCCTCAAAAGTTGGATTATGGCCCGATCGATATCACCTAATTAATATACGTCATTCTACAGAGTTCCTCACCTGAAAGTTTTGAGATGACGCTTATACCATCATCACACTTCTGATTACTCCACTATATTTTGACCGACAATTATCCAATTCATCCACGGAATAATATGAATGACACATGCATCTATCTTATCAGGTTTTATCTTAAGTATCTCGTTATATCCATATCGTCAGCTACTTGGAGACTGTCAGTCCGTATAGTATTAGAGGAGAGCTCTACGCTAGGATGGTACATAGACATTTTAAAAAAGACGGAAGATATTTTTAAAATTTAGATTAGGCTTCTCTCCACTCAGTCTCAAGCTACTGGACAGTAAATGTCCTGACCTGCACAGTAATAGTATAAGTCAGATCGTAATTCAGGAGCGGCTGCTGGCATGAGGTCCACTGCGCCCTGCCCCGTGAGGTGAGGCGTTTAATCACACAGCGAGCCTCGTGCGCCTCGCGTTTCATGCCTAATCTATAGGCTCACAGGCCTGCTGTGGATTAGGCTCGTAGATATGTGATCAGCCCGCTCGTGGCACCCTGGGAGTGCACACCGTTGCTGACTTGACTCAGCTGGGAAACTAATACTCGGCGAGATACCAGACACCATATGGAGCGCGTTGCGAACCAGCTGACGACCTGTGAGCAGGCTTTTCATCTTTACAAAGCCAGTAGCAAACCGCAGTATTGGAGGCCTGGACCATTACAGATAATAGTAGCAGGCTTCGAAGTTTTTTAAACGGCTCCTTTCAGAAGTAGAATCGCCGACCTGCCTCACAATAAGGTCTTTTAAAAAAAATATTTATGGGAGCATACACATTTGCGGTAGTAGGGTAGGTGGATAATTGAGGGAATTACAGTAAGCAGATTCAATGTCGCTGAAATTGGAGGTGGGCGGGGTGCTTGGGGAAGGTATGGTACCAGCGCCCACCACGGGATGGCGCTGACACACTGTCTCAGACTCACGTCGAACACTCGGCTACTATTGGTAATGGAAATGTGTGGTTTGCCCTCAAAAAGCGTCTTTCTCAAACTGGGTTTTGTCATGACAAAAGTCTATTTCGCCGCCACACAACGCCCTCCGCACTCCTCCCACAGCCCCCTCCCTTCAAATCCCATCGGCCCTCGAGCCTCCGCTGGTGGTCGGCATGCTACTGCACTCAGCGTAATGACTAGGGCGTGGCGCGTCGGGAACCTTCGCATCGCCGGATGCTCGCTTTACCGACAAGCTGGGTCCCGTTTGACGACAAAAGGCAGCTTTTTCAGAGTAACAAACTAATGGCTCTAATTGAAATTAGTATATGAGGCTGGCGCAGGGCGGCCAGCGGATTAGCAATTGGAAGAGAGGGTGGCAAGTGGCAAATGGCAGGTAGTAGGCAGAGTGGAGCAGGTAGCAGTTGGTAGGTGGCAGGCAGTAGGTAGTGAGCAGTGTAAAGCAGGTAAGGGGAAACGAGCAAATGATTGGTGCTGTGAAATAACCAGTGAATTGCGGGTTATGGGTGGGGTAGCAGGTGCTGGGTGTCAGGCAGTGGGACTGAGAACTCGGCAGCAGTTGGTGGGACCTGGGCAGGTGGCAAGTGCAAGGCAGTATGTACATGTACAGTAAAACCCCGCTTAAGGGGACACCCTCCATTCCGATCAATTAGATACAAATTTCTGTTCAGAGCAAACTGTCCCCTTAAAGGGAATGGGCCCTTAAGCGAGGTGTCCCATAAGCGGGGTTTTACTGTAGTTGAAGGCACGATAGTGATAATGGGTAGCCTGTGATGGACGGCAAGCAGTAGATAATCAGTAGTGGGCATTTGCATCAGGCAATGAGACGGCAGCTTAAGGGTAAGAGCAAATGGGTAGTGCAAGCAGTGAATAGCAGGTAGCAGGCGATAGGTGGCAGGCAGTTGGTAGTTAGATGTGGGCAGCAGGCTGTATGATGGGGCAGGTGGGAAGGCAAGCTGGTAATGATCTCATCTCGTCTAGTGCGCGCGCACGGGAAGACCACGGCCCCGGACCGGTCCTTTATTAATCCTATAAAGAATGTTCCCATTACATTAAACAAATGACACGCCGCCCGCCTACGGATTAGCGGTCGGCGAGCGGCGGCCAGCTCTGTTTGGCCGGTAAACAGGGTGTGATTGGCGCTGATCACGCGGTCCTCCATCTGGGTGCAGTGTCCCGCGTGTCCCGCGTGTTCCCTCTCTGGTAGATGACCGACGAGCAAAGCAAAGGGCGGTACAGGCGGGAAGGTTCAAGCATGCCGGGGCTCATCATACACACATACGTACCAGATGGCGTACAGCATGTGACGTATACCACGTGACATACAACGCGCGACGTGTAACACCTGTCTTACAATATGTAACGTATCCTGCCTGCATGATCTACAGCATTAGACGTACACCAAATGACGCTCATCTCATGTCCTAAACCATGAGACGTAAATATTTGACATAGAACACACATCCCATAAAGGGATAATATCTATCTTAAAATATCAGTCTAGTATTATTTTTTTACTTTACAATTGGTCCCCTTTTAGAGTGCACAGTGTTTACCCATCGTCATCCGCTAGAGAAATAGGGAATTTCCAATACGATCCGTATAGATGGCGCCAGTCTAGTTGGAGGCAAATTGATAATCGCACCCGATACCAAGTTTAGAAACGGGGGTAAAGTAGCCGTCCCCATGACTGGATAGCTATACGCCGTATAGTGCTAGACTAGGAGCAAATGGAATGTTCATCTTAGATGAATGAGCGTGTAATTATACATGAATAACAATTAAACGGTTTGAGTTGCATTCAGTCTATGAATAGTTTTCTGGAACCTAATGGAACCCAGTCAACCTGTTATTTCTGCAACCACCTGAGTCTAGGACCCAAAAATATCAAGGTCAAGCACTAATAGGTCATTGAGGTATTTCGGTCTCAAGTGATTGGTCATGGTCAGCTCGGCATGCCTCTAAGACCCTGAGACACTGGCACCCTGCTCCTTTCACACTATCACAGTGAATAGCATGCAGATAGTGAAGGGATAGTTTTCTGGCACGCTCTAATAATCAACATATGAACAAAGGCTATGTATGCTACACGTGAACGTGTCCTGTCTCGTCTCTAGCATCTCCCTTACACTAATGTGCCTTACTAAAAGCGTTGACATCTCCGTGTGGACGTGTGATAACTGAGTAAACGGACACAGGAGTGTGCCCGCCGTCATGACGGTCAGAGGGAGCGAGTTGATGGCGAGTAGTAATACGCGCGCACACAGATACTGATCGATGTGGCCCTATCTACACACTACACCACACGCTGACCACACACTCTGTGCTGCTGTGAGCTGGCATATCCTATTGTCACCCTCTCTATTCTGAGGACAGTTCTGCATTTATTACCTCCCTTTCTTCCATCGGAACTACTTTATTATTGCCCGGTAATAGGATAACAGGCGGGGCTTTGTCTTGATACCGAGGGGACAGAGGTGAAATACACTCTGTATATGTGGTAACATCCCAGGACGAGCAATGATCCATCAACTAGACTCCTTTCCACACACCCCCCACAGACACACACAGACGCACGCTGCGGCATGGTACAGCCAGACCACCCAGGACCACCATCCGGGCAGGAGGCCGTGGGAAAAAGTGTGTGGTTATACAGCAGGTATGAGGCTTGGGTCTAAAGTGAGGTGCCGTGCTGACGTATTATAAACCCCTCTGAACCTGGCAACATCACCACCCCTAGGTAACTGGGGAATAACAGTATAAGATGAGAAAAATCAAGTAAATAGAAATGTAATAGCGTACAGAGTTAACATGTC
This sequence comes from Alentia gelatinosa, assembly GCA_950022655.1. NCBI lineage: Eukaryota > Metazoa > Annelida > Polychaeta > Phyllodocida > Polynoidae > Alentia > Alentia gelatinosa. The sequence goes on along the minus strand of OX465579.1, from coordinate 51,906,795 downwards.
TCATGAGTAACAAATTCAGTACGGCGGAAAGGAAGGGTGCAATTTATGTTTAGGACGTGATACTGATTGTGTGCAAGCTTGACAAATATGGCGCGTACGGGAAAATGTATACCAGCTTGGAAGTAATATTCAAAACATTTTCAAGGGCAGCCGTAGAAAATGGGTCTATAAAGTTTTGTCATGTATCTTGACTCCCAGGTATATTCATTCAAGTTAAAGAAGGTTTAGTTCTCAAAATTCATTTTGTGGAATATTTCCCATACGATTCTAATAGAGACCTGTATTGGTCCGTTATTTCAATGAGCAATAAAGGAGACAGAACGGAAGTGCATATTCATTCTTAAAATTATACACATCACGAGCCGTATATCCGAGCCTCGTTTTGATATTCATTATGGGGATAGGTAGGGCGTAGCATGGTACGGGACTATAGGGGTAGATTATTCAGTATACACAAGGTGTAGGGGTCCTATATTGCGCCAGGCTATTCAGGCATATTATACATGCAAGAGGAGAGGTAGCCTACATACACTCTCCAAACACACTCCCCTATAGTACAATCTCCATACACACTCCCCATGCCACGTTGAGTTAGTCTTTCAGGGGACCCCTATAGAGAATGTCTGTTCAGCATTCTATCATTAGAATTTACTATGCTCTGATAGTTCAAGCTTACACTGCAGAGTAATTATACAGACGGTTGATTAAGTCCTGCTAGATTAGGATATTATTGGATGTCATTTACTTCAATATGGCGATGGAAAATTTGATTTGGAAATATCTTAGGTCATTACATTCCTCGGGAAAATTCGTTAACTAGATTAAGAGACCGGGCCATTCATGTATAAGCTGGGATCAAAGTTCCCCCACCATGAAAGGAATGAGAGCAGATAAGAATGTAAATCCAGAATATATCACCTTTGTTACTAAGTAACGGGCTGTTATTAAATTAGACCTGCAGGGTAACTTATGCATGATCTTAGTTATTCATATTTGTGTGCTTAAAGCTGGGTGTAAGGCCGGGAGTCGTCTAGCACTATAGTCTAGTCTCCGTTCTCCCTCTGGATCCTCGATCCCTGTTACAGCATGGTTAGCAGGTGCATACACTCATGCCGGTATTAGTGTGTGCTTGTCTGCCTGCCCAGTGGCTATAGGTCAATAATCAGGTTTGACCTGGACTAATAAACGCGGCAAGTGGCCCCGTTACTGCTACACCTGCTATAGGGCCTACACAATGCCTCCTCCCTCCGCCCACCCCTCCCACTCCCGCCTAGCCCCGGGGGGCTCATACCTGACTGTGGTCCTACCATAGAGCTAGTGTTGTTAACGGGTGATTTAGAGGGATGTCTGTGTGAGTGTGTGTGTGTTGGGGGGGGGGGGGGGTGATTGTGTCCCTCCCCTCCCCCTCCCCACCTCCCCGCCCACGCTATACGCCATAATCAACTCGGTAGGCGTACTCGGCCACACGCCCTGGACACGTATTAGAAGGGCACCCGGTCAGGACACGGAGAGTAAGGCACGGCGTTCCGGTGACGGAGTACCGGTGTCACGGTCTCAAACGTTAAGCGGACTCTACGGTCCGGACGACGTCTATGCGCATGTGCGAGTGAATTTGAATTTCCGCCCGAGAGCAGTGTCCCAGTCCCAGACATCGGGATATATCATCCCAACTATGTGCTGGAAATTGTGGTAAAATATGTGAAAATCTTAATCTATTATCCACCTAATACGGAGTCTCAATACTGAACGAATAGTGCCTACTGAGTAGGATACGAAAAACTGTATCCTGCTCCTGTATGCAAATTAGTTCGTGAGAAGATCGACAGTTATCTTTTTTCTTCCCTTATATTTGAAATGTTGAATAATGAATACAATATTACCATGATTTTCATCTATACGGTCGTATTCACCTCGTTGTTGACACTACGCAATATTACTAAGAGTCAACTGCGTGGAAAAACCTGCCGCAGATCAATTTCATGAGAATTTTGTGTGTTACCAAACCATTGCCCATTAGATTTTCTGGGCCCAGTTCATAAACAAAACCAGAGCTAATTAAAATTAGCTTGGAAGGTTATTGACTTGAAGACTTCAAGTCTTGACGCTTTTGTCTGATCACTGTGGCCTAAAGTATTCAAAGTACTATTGTATGTGCGCATACATGCTGTCCAGACGAATAGGTTTACTGGATAGCGAGGTGACGGGATTCGTCACCGCCGGGCTTTGTATGAGTAACGGGAGGTCTGTTAGGAGTGGGGGTCCAGGTGAGGCCGTCTCGTGTCATGACCTAGCAGGTGAAGTGTGACGGCGTGACCCGATCCACCCATCCGTCTCCCGTCACCCGAGACTGTAGGGTATACATGTGCATGTATTACTTTGGGTGGTGAGATAGGTGGCTCCAATGAGTGATGTGCTTTTCTGATCTAGTTTGTCTCTGAAAGACGGGTAGGTTATTCAACACAAACTAACGCCGTTCCAAAGTCGTACTCGGAACTGTAATAAGTAGATTGAAACTATTTTTGCAACATTTCTATGGCTATCCAGACTGGCGCCACAGACTGATGCCATGGACCGGTACTGGTACAGGGTGGCGCCAGTCTGGATGGCTGATCTGTGGCACCGGCCTGTGGCACCGGTCTGTGGCGCAGAGCTAGCACCGGTCCCCGCCGTTTAAATAGAAGTGCCTCTTACTCCGTTTACTCTATCATAGGCACACTTAAGACATCTTGGACAGCATGTTCATGCTGCCCAATTCCAGTGCCTGACAGTAGACCGCGGGTTATGGTCGCTGGTCACCGGGTGGTGAGCGGTCGGCGGACAGGCGATACCGTCGGGCTGTACAAGCGCCGGGTGGTCGGTGCATTTGAGAGAGTACTGTGGGTGGCGAGCGGCGTGTTGTCGGCGTCAGGCGCCGAGCAGCAGGAGGAAGGCGTTGTGTGGTAGGCGGTGGACTGAGGGCAGCAGAAGGCGGGCTGAGGGTGTTGTATTGTGGGCGGCGGGCTAGGGGCAGCAGGAGGCAGGCTGAGGCTGTCGCGTTGTGGGCGGCGGGCTGAAGGCAGCAGGAGGCAGACTGAGGCCGTTGTGTTGTGGGCTGCAGGCTGAGGGCAGCAGGAGCCAGGCTGAGGGCGTCGCATTGTGGGCTGCGGGCTGAGGGCAGCAGGAGGCGGGCTGAGGGCGTCCTGTTGTGGGCGGCGGACTGAGGGCAGCAGGAGGCGGGCTGAGGGTATCCTGTTGTGGGCGGCGGGCTGAGGGTAGCAGGAGGCGGGCTGAGGGCATCCTGTTGTGGGCGGCGGGCTGAGGGCAGCAGGAGGCGGTCTGAGGACGTTGTGTTGCGGGCAGAGGGCGCGGCATGTAAATCAGTGGTTATATCACCGCGCCGCCCCCGGCCCCTCGTCTTAATGCCCGCGGCTAATGCCAGTCGCGCATTGGCATGCCGCGCACAGCACGGCCAAATGTTCCAATTCGTTCACCGGTCCGTCTTACGGCCCACCAAGCCACGCCCAATGTCTCCCAAGTGCGTTGTTCTCAGCCGGCGCGAGTCCTAATCAAGGCGGTGAACGGGGCGCCCTTACCCCCTCCTTTACTCCCCTCGAACCATTCATCTCCCACACACCCCCACAGACCACAATCATGGTCGTATCATGGACTGGCGATTCCTAAAGCATGCTGCAGACGCTGTGGTTATGTAGCCCCAGGAGGAACAGCAGGCGGAAATAACCCCGCCCTGACCCGGTGAGCATGCTCAGAGCGTGTGTAATGGGGTATATATATACTGTGTGTGACCCGTGCCTACTGCTGTGTGTGGGGGGGGAGGGGTGGGCTGATTGTCCGTTCAATTTGTATGGGTGGCATACTCGTAACGCAGAACGACTCCCGTGAGCCCTACATCCTCTATTAGGACGAGTCCTTCCTCTGTATGTATAAATGGAGACGAGTGCGCGCAGTGGGCAACCAAGTAGGGTCATTAGTTCACTTATGTCTACAAGAAGTGATTCAGTAACATCAGGACACTTTGTTGAAAGTCTACATGTTAGACAATGTCGTAATTGCCTGTCCTTTACTTAGATGTTGAATCATATCATATAGAAATGGAATTGTGGGCTTTATCTCACCCCTGGTATCTTTGTCCCATAGGCTTAACATTGGGAACTCGTTCTCCATAGCCCTATGAGTATTGCATTCCGTTCTCCATGGTCCACATCCTGTGTGTTGTCCATTCGTTTAGTGTGTACAGGCGTAAGATAACTACACAAAGCAACTCGTTTTGGGCAAAGTTGTTGTTCTCCAACTCGTTTGAACGCTACATGATATTCACTTGGCTGTCACCTTGTTCACATCACTCCGCATCAAACTAATTGAGAACGACGTCTTTGATAAAAACTTGTTGGTTTCTTCTTAGTATGTGGTTGGGTCGTGGAGGATATGGAATGGGTCATGTGAATGTGGGGTGGGGCTGTCATAGAAATTTGTATGGTGTTATAATGATAACGAAGTAGGATCGTGATTATCAATGGGTAGGGATGTGATTGGTAGGTATGTAATGAGATGTATTGATGGAGTACGGGTCCGGCGTGTGATGGGGTATAGGGCAGGGGGTCCGTTGGGTTATGGGGTGGCGTTGTAGTGGTTATAAATTAGGGATGTGTCGGTCCATCACGGATCATATGAACTTCTCCATTGGACCTCTGCCAGGAGAAAGCGATCAACCCGCGATGATCTTCACTGATGACAATCGTCATGGCAAGCAGACATCAAGCATGGGGAGAGAGCATAGCACCGCTTAACCACATTCATCATCCTTCGCCGCCCCTACAAAGAGGCGCTAATTAGATCCAGCTCTAAACACCTCCTAATTTGGCATCAATCATACCTGATACAGACCCATCAAAGAGGCCCTGCTGGCCGCTGCCCGCGCCACGCGCCCATTCCAATCAGTGGATCACTTTCACGGGCCACCGGCCCCCTCCCACGCACACTCGCACGGATTAAGCCGACCTCATTAGCCGGACCCTCCGGCACGCGGGGATTATCTGCCGCGAGCTGCTCGCCCTGCCCAGTGAGCTACTCCTGCACGGAGCTGGTCTCCAGCAATGGCTATTGTAGACGGTCTCTCCGCTGAAAAGAAGGTCCCCTGCCCACCCCAGCACGCAGCTCGGCACGAACTCATGCCCGCCCGACCGGCAAATGAGCAAGAGCCGCGCTTTATCTTAACGTGAGGCAGTGGGCGATATTAGATGTTTTCAGAGCTCGCCAACCTGATGAAGCTCAAGCCATGCGGCAGGGAAGAGAATTAGCTCGTTATGAGGTTTTGAAAAACGTACGCAGTCGGCAGGGTGGGAGGTGTAGAGGGGAGTCAGAGTGATGGGGTAGCGAGTGAGGATGGATATATAGTAAGGAATGAAGGATGACATGTGAGGTTGAGTAGGAGTGGTAGTTGGTAGAGTAAGTTGAGGGTACTTGCCGGGTGAATGAGGGTGATAGGGACGTGTAGGAACAAAGAGTGAGAGTCTGAGGCGGGAAGGGGATTGAGGATAGGACGTATGTTGGGTTTGTATGGGAATGGGTATAAGATAGGAGGTATGTAAGGGGTGGGAGTGGGCATTGAGGATAAGAGGTACGTCGGGGTGGGTGGGAGTAATAAGGATAGAGTGTGTGTGAGAGGGGGTTGCAGCGGTCGGCTGCACGGCGCGCATGCGCGTTGCTGACGTGAGTTGATTGTCTCCGGGCTGGTGGAGACTCGATAAAGATGGGAAATTAAAGACAAGCATGGTTTTACACGGAGACACGAATCACGGTCACGCGCCAACTACAGCACCCCCCTGGTGTCAGCAGCCCCTCCCCGGTGGCGGGGCCGATGAGAACCTGCCATCAAGTAGGAAGGTCTACAGGCACGCTGGTAACCAGCTAATAGGAAAACACGCTCTGCCGGCTCTGAGAATTAGTTTTCAGAAGTTTAGAATTATTAGCTTTTCCGAACTTTTACTTTGACTCTTCTATCACACAACTCGGAAGCGGAAAATACCCGCTTATTAATCTCGATTTCTCAGATATTGACATAATCCTCTGAAGCTAGAGTTCGAAAGCATCGATTCAATTTCCAATTTCTCCCTTGTTAATGATTTACATTTCATATTAATTTTTAAAGCAGACGTTGCCGATCTGTCAGACGGTTGTCTACCATCTCGATGGCGTCTATATTTGGCGCCTGTCTGACGTCTGTCGGGCGTCTGTCTGATATCTACCTATATTCTATTCTTCACTGATTAAAACCAGAGAATCACATTGGATCACTATAGGAAAGAAACAATACCCAGCCATATATACACAGGAAGCCCCGCCTTATTTATGTACAGGAATGTTCTGTACTACTATAAGCTGCACATGTACAGCTACATGCGGCTTACTGACAATCTGCTATACCATTCCTTGATATGGAACTAACTTTGCGCTATAGCAAATGACGATGATGAACTAGAACCAGATTCAATTCGCGAAGGGACAGTGTACTGAGTGTAGTAGGAAGAAGGGGAATCGAACTGCGTTCCACTCTCAAACCACTTTTCCACGACGCCTGCCTAATCGCTACAGTTACCAGAGAGGTCATGTATGGGCAGCGTGGGATTGTCAGCGTGTTTGAATACTTCATTTACTCTCCTATAATAAACGACAGAGTATGTCTCTATCTCCATCTCCTCCACACAAGTCAGCACCAGCGTTCTTGCACAAACACTCGCCTTACTTATTGAGCCACGTGTTCCGGTGAAGGGAATGACTTCTTTTGACGTCTCTGAGCTGCTCTGAGCTGCTCAGTCTGCTAGTCGATCTGCTCTCAATCAGCTCTCTCTTGTCACTGCGCAGAGTCGCACTACACGCAGATCACAGTGCTTAAAGACCAAGGGAAACGTCCATTTTCTTAAGCTTTAATCGAAAAATAATCTTGTAGTGTTCTATGATGCAGGGTAGACAGGAAAAGAATGATGATATAGAGGTAGAGTTATGTTGATGTTCGTATACGACACAACCTGCATAGGACCTTCCTGCATTCTGATTGTGACCTTCTTGTAACCTTTCTGATCAGCTTTCATATGATCCTCTTGACATGTTCTCGACCTGCTGACAACATGTTCAAAATTTAGTCACGACGTGCTTGCACTCTGTTCATGAGTTGCTTCCGACTTGCTTATTACCTGCCCAAACCTGCTAACGAGTTGTTCTTGACTTCCTTTAAGTTTCTTATAACCTGATCAAGACATTGTAACGATCAGTTTAGACCTACAATCTGATCACGATCAGTTTATAACCTGGTCATGATCAATTTACAACAGGCTGACGATAAGTTTTTCAACCTTCTGACAACCAGTTTGCAACCTGCTGATGATCAGTTTGCAACCTGCTGACAATCAGTTAGAAACCTGCTAACAATCAGTTTGCAACCTGGCCATGATCAATCTACAACCTACTGATGACCAGTTTGCAACCTGCTGAAAATGAGCCTGCAAACTGCTGACGATCAGTTTGCAACCTGCTCAAGACCGGATCAGAATGCAAGCCCATCGAACAGGTCTGTGTGTCTTAACTGGGTGGAGAAGGTACTTGTCGTTGCGTGACGAGCACCAACTCGTTATGGCTAACAGGAGTTCTCAGTGCATTGTATCGTCTATTGGGTCTGTGCAAAGTGTGGTCGTGAGGAGAGTGATAAAGGCGCCTACAAGTGCCCACTCCATACTGTGTATTTTTACCCCTTTCCCCTTTGTGTTCAAGGCATGCATCTCTCCGACTTTACTTACACTCCTCTATCCGCGGTCGTGCGCACACCAACAACAACGACAAAAAGTGGCCTTCTATACATTACGACAATTTAACATCTTTGAGATCAAATTAAGCCCGGCCAGAAACGGGTGCGCTTTATAAAGGCTTGATGATGGACGGTGGTAATAGGAGGCTTTCAAATAATTTGTTTTTAAGAAGGAAATACGAGACAGCGAGCAACATGAAGCTGGGAGCTGCTCGTAGCTGCTCGGGCGAATGCGGCGCCCAAGATGAATGGTGGTGACGTTCGCCTTTTTACACGTAATTCCTGCTAATGAAATGAAGAGACATAACCATTTGTCAAACCGTTTTCAAAGCGGTGTTTATCGGCGCATTAATTCCGAGAGAAAACGTCAAAGAAGAATTTGTCTTTTTTCTATTTTGTCTTTTTGTTGAGAAGAGGGAGCGAAGCTGGTCAGATTTCCGCTGGTGTCCTTGACGTCTGTCGGCAGATCGATGGAAGGCTTCTCTGGTTCCAGTGATAGTGTGGTACACTGATTTTCAGGGTAGGCTACTGTCTTACCTCCGGGAAACTAGCGCAGGTATACATGACCAAAGAACATATCCGCAAATGTGCAATTGCCATTTAGGAACAAATAACAAGAGCATGTTTCTTAACAAAAAATAGGTCCTTAGTTAACTGTGAGCCCATTCAGGCGACCAGCCCGCTATAACGACCACCTATCACTGGAGAAGATTCTCAATATCTATTGGGCCCATCACCTAGTACTAGAACTGCTCCGGTCAATAATGTACAATGGTGTCCTTATGCTGAGTTATGTATCCTAGGTCGGTTAGAAGTGAAATGCAGTCTTTCAACGAACAACAGATACATACTTAGGGATCCCACATAATATAGAATATGTTTAAATACCATTGAAAAGATCATTCCATGTTTATCATACAATAGAGAATCCGTATGTTTATTACAAATAAGATTAATATAACCCAAGCATGTGTTTTCCATAACGTCTATTTGCCAAACACGGTTTAGAAAAAAGATGGCCATGATGATATGACGTGAAGGTGACGTGGACACGTACTACACACCTTTTACCCCACTTTCAGTCGGCGGTTAGTGTCGGCACAATATACCCCATGGGTGTAATAAATGCCTTAGCCCGTAGTATACTTAACAGACTGTTTGCACATATGTTTAATACATATTGGTGGTGTGTGTATGTAAACCTTGGAGGTGGAGTGGGAGTGGGGCACGATGTGTGTAGGCAAACACACACAACACGAGTGACTAACACAGTGTAGACACACACGACAAACAGGGGTTGGCTCAGACCCTGATCCAAAAACATTCTTCATCTTTCATAGAACTCAATTTCCGAAGAGAAATATATATGCCAGGATATTGAATCATGATGGATAAAAATGTAGTTGTAATAAGGCCTTCGCCTGTTTTCTAAGCAGTGGCAATGTCCATTCTAGAATTTTGGAATAGCTAGTATGCTTTCAGGAACGGGCACGACTGAGGGATATAGTGACATAATCTACACCCAAAGTCAAATTTCCACCACCAGAATGTGGATGAATTATGTCTAAATACATTGCTGTGTTTTATATTTCAATCGTCTCTCACCCATATAACTACGTACCGTAAAGCACGATTTGATCGTCAGAGGAGAGTCCAGTCTGATTCTTCAGTGAAAACAAGTCTCGTATGTGTATTTCTATGAAGCGGTCCCAGCAGGGTAGTGTTTAGCTGGTGACTCGGCTACCGTTACGTGTGGCGCGACCCCAAGAAGTCATTGACTCCTGTTGACTTTAGGGATCTGCGTCATGGGCCTGAGACCCACCTGGGGGACAGAAGAGTGGCTAGCGTTCAACATGCATTATAACCTATACAGCGGCTTCCACATGTGCCCCTCCTCCTCACACACCGCTACCAACTCATCCGGAGCATACCGATGTAAAGAACTCGCTCTTAAAGTCACTGTAATAGAATAGGGAAATAAGACGAGCGAAACCGATCAGCAAAGCTGTAGAGGAAACCGATGAAAAGGACACTGTACGTAAAAGTACATGTCAATTGGCGTGGTTAGCAGAACAACTCTCATTAAAAGATACCTTTGCGATTGAAATAATTATTTGAGACTGATAGATTTTACGACGTGACTGTTAAAGTTTATGCCAATCCTTACTGGCCGGTAACACTGATTTATCTCTATCATAAGTTCTGATTGGCTGTTAATACTGGCTTGGGTCTGTCCCGAGGGCTGCTTTGTTGATAAGGCTGACTTGGATCTATTACAGCCTTTGATTGACTGTTAACACAGATCAGGGCGTATCACCAGGTTTGTTCAGCTGTTGAATATAATTCGAATCTAGCATATGCTCCGATTGGCTGCGCATTATTACAAGTAGCTGTTGATACTGACACGAGCCTATCACGATGTCCGATGGACTGTCGATGGCGGAACGGGTGCTGCTAATAGAGAAACTATCTTGTTCCATATAAAAGACCCGGGAGCCCTCAGACGTGTCGCTGTGCTACCAGTCGTGAGGCCGTGCGACAAAAATGAAAATCCATTTAAATGACTGATTAATAATGGTGATGGCCGCGGACCGGATGTGCTCTGACCCGTGAGATGGAGAACGCCACCAGGGGGAATTTCCTGTCACCACCGACTGAAGGGGGCGCTGTTGTACAACGACCGACCCTCATGTTTCCCCACCCCCTCCTTTTACCCTCCCACTCCTCTACCTCCTTTCCTCTGAGATGGCGTGGCGTACGGCAGTGCTGTTCGTGATTCTGATTTGACTTTGTTTATCATAAAAATCTGTTAGGAGAGGAAAAAGCGATATATTTGTAAAATCTCACGAAGTAATTGAGTTACATTAAATCGTAATTTTTGATGTGCCGTGTGGTAAAGGGGTTGTGGTGTTTATCGAGATGCTGACCTCGTACTATTGTAATCCTATTCAATTTAGCACTCGCGATCAGAGTACACTAGCTCAGAAGCGTATGAGACCGCCGATATTCAGGCACGGGTTCGAATACCACTCAGTGCACTAAACCACAGTCCTTTCAGCAAATCTGGCCTCATAGATTCCATTCGTCGTGATGTGACCCTTAGACTAAGTACGTCGTTAAAGCCAACAAAACACCAGCATCTTCATCATTCATGGAAGAAACTTCTGGGGGCGCCACCAACGTCTGGGTGTATGGGCACGCCGCTAGGAGGATGGGAAGCTGGGTGCCCACAGCCTGCTGCACTAGTGAGTAAGTACTCACCGCCCTGCCTGGACGGCTTGTGTTGGCACCTATCTACACATAGCTACTCACAGGGCAAGGCGGTTCGGGAGGTGGGGCCTGGCCTCCTTGCCCAGGTATGGGGAGTACCAACACTGGAAGGCAGTTAGTCAGTCTGCATACTTGAAATGTTACCGGCATCCCTGTTTTATCTTATGATATTTTTGTGTGGTTGTTGTATGTGTATCGTATCAGATATTTACCTGGGGCGGGGAGAGCGGAAGCCGAGTAAGCCCGCTTACAACACTCCCGTGCTCTGGCGGGGGAAACGATCCCTCTGAATTGAGATGAATGTATAGGCCTACGCGTGCTGAGCTTCTAAGCTGTGCGTTTAATTAGGTTAATGTGGGGATTAATTAGGTCAATGTGAAAAGAAAAGCTGTTGGAGAAAAGAAGCTTTGCAAAGTCTACGTGATGTTGTGAGATTGCAATATTGTGTCGTTAGAATGGCAGTTACTAAATACTCAGTCCTACAAATAAAAAGAGGTGTATACTATACATGTACTTTCTGATGAACATGATGATGTGATTATTAGATATCATTATACTTAATGTTGTATTTTTTATTTTTCAGGTAAGTTGTGAATTTCCTCTTCGTTCGGGGATTACAAAACTGGAAATTTAGAGGCCAAAGAAGTCCAGGTGAGGTTGACTTTATATCTAGAGGTCATTCATCAGATTCCATGTCATGATGGTAGAATAGGTAGAGTCAGTGTCTATCGTTAAATAGTTCATCATATTAGACGACTGAGAATACTATTTCAGTCTTCAGTCTTGATCTTACATTTAGAAGTAAATCACATTTTCCCTAAGTTGTCCTTAAATATGTCTAGCCCTTCACAGAGGAGATATATATATATATATATATATATATATATATATATATATATATATATATATATATATATATATATATATATATATATATACATACATACATACATATTGTAAGACATTGAGGCACGTCCAAGCACAGCCTCGTTAAGCGTAATCGAGTAGGTGTAACATTTCTGGAGGTTTTACGCCTTTCGAATTATTAGCCTCATAAGACCTATTCAGATATAAGTACACAACAGTTCCATAGAACACGTGTAACAGCAGAGAGGTTAAATAAAATCTATAATCTTTGGTAACAGTGATTTGTGAACGTTCCGAGAGCTACCTAAATATGAATACCCCGGGCCCCAAGACTGCATGCTACGGTAACTTTGGCAGACCTCAATCAAAGCAAATCAAATCTAGTTAAGTTGATAAATAGCATCTAATACTTACACACCTAACGCGGCCGAGGTAATAAGAGTGAACATAATACTCTGTAAGGTAGACTTGCTTAAGTCTTCATATTGGACGTTCATTAAGAAATCACACTCTTATACAATATGTAGACTACTTTTAACGCCCCAGGAAACAATCCGTGTCTCGGATAGAAGGAATGGGAAAGGGGGAGGCATGGTAAACTGTGCCTGAGATTGCTCTAACTGTGCATACCCTTTTTTGCGGAGTTCGTTACCTTCGTTACCTGCAATAGACAAAGTAGCTACACCAAAATCAACACTAATTATGCAGGCGTGACAGCGAACGAGCTATTTAATATCCGCATATACTGTAATTAGACAAGGACAATTTTGGTACACTGCAGAAGAGAACTAGGGCATAGCTTGAGAGGCATGCCACCTCACAAGTTGTTGACAAATTTAATGACCTCTGAATGTTATGTTTATCTAACCTAACGGTTGTGACGGTTTCAACCAATCAGAATTGTTTCCAACCAAGATGTTTCCCCGAAACGAAGAAAATACAAACTCAGTTAGAGTTTGGTATTTTAACAGTACAAACACAAATACATAACTCAAGTCTTGAAACATATCTTTTTATGTCCCATTTTGAATTAGATCTTTCAGTCACCAATTTATTGTAAGAATTTCCTCATATGTTTGCAGGGGCATTCTGAGCCTGATATGCTAACTAGACACTGATTCATTCTTACCCACCTCTAGGCTTAGCTACAGTTGTGGGTATGTTATGATATCACTTCCCTGTTGCTACGGCGTAAAACACGACTGCCATCATCACCACAATATTGGTGATAACACTGAGCGAAAGGCCCACCCGCAACCAGGTCTTTGTAACATCCCACTCCTTACCTACGTCATGGTCGGATTTCACATACATGCCCATGACCTCTTCCATATCTATTGCGTTACCCACCTGTAGCGTTACTCAAAATATTAGGTTATAACTCCCAATGACTATTGGTTGATCAACTGAGGGGCCTACCAGATACGAGGCAGGCTCCTTGAAAGGCTGAAACACGCTGCTGCTTAACACTTATTCTGAAGACCGTTGCATTACGAAAGATCATGAATTATACCATTGCTTTCCTTCTAAAGTGAAGTTAAAGTGGATGTAATTGGACCTGATATCGCTAGTTTACTTAGGAGAACAGATTTTGAGAAATAGTGGCAGGTAAAGTTATTCAAAGTCCACCATATTCATTCTCCTGCCTACAGGAGTAATTACTGGCAGTGTACACACTCTGACGCCACCTAGGGAGGTGACTGTTACCAGCGTCCCCTCCAGTCTCTATGACTGCGTCAATACGAGCCTCGTTTTCAGAGTGGCGCACTCCCAATAGGAATATAAACACAGCTTTGCATTCTCTGTTGATTCCAAACATGACCAGCCTTCTGTGAGGTTTACGTTGACACAGGCCCCGTGTTTTTTCTACCTTGCTTGCTCCTTCTCCCTTTGCTCTCCTCTCGCTCTCTCTCCCCTCTCGCGCCCTCTTGTCTCTCTGTCTTTTTCTACGTTTCTCTGACACTTATTACCTTTCTCCATTACTGTATCTCTGCACCTCTCTCTCTCTCTCTGTCCCACACTCTCTTCCTTTCTCTCTATGCTCCCTCCGTGCCTCTATCTATCTATCTTTGTCCTTCTCTGTCTCCCCTTCTCTCCATGCCCCCTTCCTCTCTGTCTTAGACTCCCCCTCTATCTCCATTTCTTTTTATGCCTCCCTCCGTTTCTGTCTCGGCAACTTTCTATCCCTCTATCCCCCTCCTCTTATGTGCGTCCCTCTGCCCATGTTTCTCCTAATTTCTCTCGCCCTTTCTTATTCACCACAGCCCACACACTACTCAACGCCTCATGCTTGCTGAGATTATAACAATCTGATCAGAGTACAAAGCTCCCTGACCGACCAACTCCGCTCATGTATAAACATTTAACATTCGTCCCTACCTCCCTCGCCCCCCACCCCAACGTATCGCCTCAGTGACCCACCCTCTGCTCACAGCCATTAGGAGCCTCCTTTTTATTGTTGACGTAAAAGATGTTTGGCGACTTTAATCCTGTTTTATTAGAGTGCGCATGCGTGACTCGTCGTGATGTCATCATGACCGTGATTGGCTGGCTGCGGGAGTGGAGAGGCACTAAAGGCTTATAAAGAGGCCGTGGAAATTAACCGGGGAGCTTCCAACAGAACGGGTGCTCCTTCGTTTTCCACTGACATGTCAGGTAGCCCTCCCACCTCACCCACTGCCCACCTGCCCATCTAGCTGCAGGTAATGTGGCACACCTTGGTGGTACACCTAAGATGGCAGGTGGCCCAGCTGACGACCTCTCCCCCCGCCACACACGCGTGACAGATGGCTCTTCAGACAGTCTTTGTCTCCGTCTTTTGCTTCCAAGTTTCGGTCTGCAGGTCGTCTCTGACGTCAAACTTTGTGTGTGTTTTATGTTTAATGTATACATGTAGGGAAAACATCGAATCATACTCAGTAGTTTGTACTCATACTCATAATGATGGTCACTCACTCTGTTTGGTATTCACGGAGAGGGAGGTGAATTTACTTCTGGACACAATGATTAAAACACGTTATGATTCCCAATTAAGTAGTGATATTATGGAAACTGCATGCAAGCAAAACTTCCTTGATTACAAAACTGTGTACCCTTTTGTAATGTGGATTTCTTTTCATTCATTTCGATCAAGAGCTAAAATGAATGAAGACGAATAACAAAGTGACATAATGGGGATGGAATTTCATGAATATCACAAGTATGCCGTGAATTTATCGTGCGTAGTGATTTCACCAAGCGAAGCCGAGTGAGATCACGTATACCTGAAAAGTAGTTGTCTTAAAATTCCGGTTAAAACCTTTGGTAACTAATGTGTCTACTTGTCATTCGGCATTGTTGTTAACAGCGCTGATTATCGACATCATAAAGAAAAAATAGTCAAAACCCTGTTGGGTATTTTTTGCTCTACACAATGGGGGCTGAGGAATATCTTCCTATGAATGGAATGAATGTGAACGTATTAATTTATGTGGCTGCAGAGGTGTTTGTATACATGTTTATTTATTTGTATATTTTGTGTATAACTTTTGAATCTATGGTAAGTTAACATCCTTTGTAAGAAAATAGTCCATTCACAACACAAATAATCTGGTCCGATTAATGCATGATTATATATACGTAATATGCGTAATAAAACAGAAGCCTATCCTAAATTTATCTTAAGTCTTCTGAAGCATAATAAGCATCTATTACAGCTTGCTTTACATGAAGTGAAGTATGCATGGATGCATCCGTAATGCATTCAATATACCCTGAGGTGAGCTTTTAAGTCTGTAATAGCTCATAAATCACCGTTCTAGTCCCCGCCCCAGTGACCCAGTTACACAAGCTGTTCATGCACGTTGGCCACGTGATTGTTGGCGATTGCAGGGTATGTCCTAAAATTGACTTTCTCTTAAAACATTCTAGAAGGAAGGTGGTTAAAGAGTTAAAGACTGTCTTTTACGATATTCTGAAGCCAAGACGAGATGTAGTAGCATCAACAAAGGATGACATACGCAAGTCAGAACAAGTCCTCAGTTTTATTATCTTGTCTCATGCGCTATATGTACCATACGGGAGTTTGAGACGAGATATAGCAATCTGTCCCCTTTTGATTCAAGTCAGAACATCCAGAGACGAAACAGAAGAGAAACACGGACACTAGAGTCAGACCCCGATTGGCTTGAAATGATTATCTCGTCTCATCTTTGACGTCTGTATATCATGGGCTTTCCGAATTTTGATTTAAGATATCATATTTCTCATTCAAATCAAAATGTCATGAATGGACGATGTGTTTGCCTTGAATTGAAGATATCGTTGTTCATTTACTTGAATCGGCTTAAACTAATCTCAAATTGGACTTAAGCTATCTGAAATAAATCTACTATTCAAAAAACAAATTTTTGGCATGTAGACGTTGGAAGCACAGGGAAACTAGGATATTATAGAGGCCATTGACTTGCAAGGAGTAATAGCATATCGTGCCGAAATTCTCGGTTACCATAGACCTTCCTCACAAACACACCTCAGACGCCCCTCACCAGGCACCAGCTATACCAGCTACGTAGTAGCTTGAGAAACTACGAGTCAGCACATATTTCTAGGCTTCTTACAAAAAATAGAAATACACTTTAAAAAAACTCCAAAAACATGACCCTCCCTGTTCACCCTGCACTTCTCTGAGGAGATGGAGATGACGCCTCTGAGCCTCGTTCTGAGCTTCCCTCTCCGACACGCCACCTGGTGTGACCTATGGGGCTAAGGGCAGAGCGATGGCTTTACCTACAGCCAGGTATTGAAAGAGGTTTTTAGATAAAAACCAACGTGCTAGGTTGTTATAGCATCTACGTAATTATGAATGTGCTAAAGGTCAGTTCCAGATGCAATTCTTTGTATGTTAAAAATAAAAAAATATGCAGATTTATGAGAAAAAATATGTATACTTTGCAACCTTGCAGTTTCAATGTCATAAGGTTCACCATAGCCACGGGGGTAAACCATATTACTTGAGATACGAGGCGGAACGGTCCTGCACAGGAAACTACCCTATTTAGAACCTCAGTGTATAGTATATTCAAATTGCACTGGGAGGGCTTGGTTTGATAAGGTATTATAATGTAATGGCTCTTAGAAATAGGCGCTTTATCTTCCACTGCCACCCACCTATACGTTCCCGCGTCCACCATACACACCTGCCCTGGTAGCCATGGAGGTAACGGAAGCTTCCTTGTTGGTTGTGCAGGTGCAAGAACTATTCCTCTGTAAGAGTGCCATTAAAACACACCTGTGAAAAATACTGCGCCCTTCAAAGAACAGCCCAGTGACCTCCTTACCCTCCCCCACCACTCTGTTCAGTGTGTCAGAACGTCCACTTTCGGGAGTGCCGGTGGCGGGAAGAGCTACCATAGCCGGAGGGCAAATGTGCTCCTTTTTTAAATCTAGTTTTGCTGTTTCTTTTGGTGATGGCCTGTTCAAATGGAAATTTCCCTGGTTGAAAGTTGAGAAAAGAGGGTCAGTGCAGGCCAAGTGTTAACAAGTATAGAGGTACCAGCATGCTTACACGGGACATCGGGGGGAGAGTGAGCCCAACTCAGTAGGAAGAGAGTGAACCCGACCCGGCTGTCCGTGGAGGAGGCACGGGCGGCGTGTTGGTGTGGTATTCTTTAAGTGTTGGCGCCTGGAGTTACCTGTATTTGTGTATAGCATGGGGGCACCGCGACACCCATCCCCCCGGCACAGTCCTCAACATGACCTCCATGGTGAAGCTACCAGACATAAGCTATACACTCTCCCCCATAGGCCTTGGTAATCTCCACAGTTACACTTGACTTCCATTTAAGTATAACAAATCCACCATAGGTACATGTATGCCCAATTCACAGGTTGTAGCTGCATGATATATTGTGTCCATGACTGAGGTGAACATGGGAATTAGGTTGATTGGAGTGCTTAGGGTTACTCACAGTTGTGCAGAATATTCTCTTACGTGATTGTGGAGCCAGACACACCCGAAACCAAAACTGTCCCACGGCCGTTCCGTTTTGTCTACGGTGCCCTGTACGACCTACTGCATTCGGTCACATCCCTCACGTTTTGTCCCTGGTCCTCTGTACGGCCGACTGCGTTCGGTCACGTTCAGTTACGTTATGTGGGATTTATCATGTGTCACTCGGCCGCTACCATGGCCAGTTTTATGATGGTTTAAAATTGTAGTCTAATCTGAGTTTAATAGTTATGTTATGTTATGTTGCGTTATACATGTAGAAGTGACTGAAGAAATCTATATTGACATATAAGTGTAGTGGGTAAACCTGTCACATGGGTAACAATAGCAGATCGAAGTTGTATACTATCGAATCGCACCCAATAAAAACATACAAAAAAAATTAAAATACTTTAAGCATAGTTACATACAAAGGTTTCCAATATATATATATATATGTATATGTATATATTATAGCCTTCACCCAGTATATACATGTTGGGTTGAGTTAATTGTGTTGTGCGGTAGCAGCTACAGGAGTTATATCACAGTGACACTGAACCAGATTGATAAGGAAGACGGACAATCGAGCTGCAGTGCTGTGGCATATAATGGCTGATCCAGCTACTGATGGAATACTGCAACCCGCGTTTATCTATGAACGAGAAGCTATCCAGAAATACATGTAATTTCCTCCACAAATATTCTTGAAATCATTCATCTGAGGAACATACGAACTGTTAGGTTTACACATGGAACCAATATATATCGGGGGGAGGGGGTAAGGGTTGGGCGGATTCGGTGCTTGGATGAGGCACCTAAATGTCGTCTGCCCAGATTAACTCGCATTCTGTGGTGTAATGTAGGAGCTTGTACCCCACACGCTCTGCTTAAAGCGGCTACTTCTTGTTGCTGATAATGGTCGCTGCGCATATTCATGGCGTGTTGTCCTAAGACCGTGTCCTAAATCATTGCTCAATGAGGCATTCCCTGCACACAACTGTCATTCGGGACTAGACAGAAACAGTGTCTATGAATACCAGCAATACTGACTAAAACTTCAGCAGGCTTCACTGAGAGATGTTAGTGTGAATACACAACCATAACCGAATACTTCTCATTGTTTAATGTGAGAAGACGCCCGTGACTGTACCGAACCAATGTCAAATAGTATGTCTTTCTGTGGGTATGTACATACAATCCTGGCAGGATAGGACTCATGGGAAGATAGTACGTGTTATAGTTAGAATACGATCCTCACTGAACATGACTCATGGTAAGATAGTAACCAGTGTATGACAGACCATATGTGACTCATGGTGAGATAGCGTGTGTCAGGGTGAGTAAAGAAACCTGATTGGATGTGATCCTCGTGACATAATGTGTCTCAGGGCATGGTCCCACCATGCACGATGAAATAGATATTGTTGCAATGGTCATGTCGTGGGAATAGGGAATAGTACAAGAATACATTATTAAGTTTGTACGAGAATTCTGTAAGCTGCCTTGCACACCGGCAGTTATTTCAGAGCTTTCGCCATCAATTATCCGACATTGTACTTCCCCCCTGGTAACAAAGTACAGAGCAGCCTGTTTACTTGCTACATGAATCTTTAGATGGAATGTGCTGTTGCAAATAAGCGGATCGGGAAAAGGTAATTACCCATAAGAACACGGGTCCAGCAATATGTGTACAAAAGAACTTGGCGATACAGTTAGTTCATATTAAGCTAAGAGGTAAATCCTAAAACAGATCAGGAAGAATAAGTACATCTCACCACATTTCACATTTCCACTGCAGAAAACGCAGTAGAATGAAGTCTTTCAACATCAGAATGTACTATTGTACCAAGCATAAGAGTGATAGAGTTACTGTTCAGAACATGATCACTCTGAAGAGGTATTTTCTTTGTAGGCCTAAGGTCGCGTGGCACTATTGTAAATCTCAAACCATAAGATACATTTTTTGCCGATTTCTCCCGTTCGGAGCTCACGCTCCAATATACAAATCTCCACACACAACGTCTTTTAGCATAAGCTGCATCCCGGATGTTAGCAGAAGCAACCAAATCTTCTAAGTGAAAGGAATGTAGGTCTACTTTTTCTCTGCCTGTTTAGGGCGGGGTGGGGACTATCAGACCAAACTGTGGACAGTACAATACACGGAACGTCAGTATCGGGAAGCGCGCCCCAGTAAATACGATAAGAAATCACCGAAAAGTAAGTTACGAAGAGAAATAACAGAAACAATCTACCAGGCTACTGTGGAACAGTGCTGCCTTCGCACCAATCCCTGAATGAGTTTTTCAGCCGCACGTGAGCGTAAAACCCTGTAAGACTAACAAGAGTCTGCGCTTAGGCATGCGCCGTGCGCCTGGCGCCACGTGCGGCCCCGTTTTACTAGGAGGAGTGGGATGGGGGATGTGGATGGTAGACTCCCAACATTAGTCAGATAAGATTCAGGCCGGCTAGAGGATATCAAGGTTCCAAAAACCCGGACCGGCCAAGCCTAGACTCAAGACTATGCACTGTATTGCAATAAACGTATATTCACCTTTATTTATCCACTTCTAAAAATATTAGGGAGACTACAGGAACTCAAGTCTCTCAAACCTTTCTTTTTCAGTAAGGGTATTATATCAGATACACAAAAAATTCGTTTGTCCACATAGATATGCATCATCAAAATCCGTTTGTGTTATCCTCCCTCCCGTTATCATCGTTATATACACAGCGGGCCTTTATGACTCTTTACTCCGTCCTAGTGGTTTTAATTGAATAACCTTTGTCACTATGAAGCTTTATGAACATCCTTAAATCATATTCACCTATGTGAGGTTCTTCTTTATGAGGTTTTATTCACGTTTTCTCATCGTCTTTTCCATTGCAGTGTTTTGTGAACAACCTTTCACCATCTCCCCCCCCCCGTAAGTTTTTATGAATGTCCCTTCATCATCTTCTCAATGGTGATGTTTTATGAACGTCCCCACCTCCCTACTCACTGGCGAACGTTCCCTCATCAACTTCTCCATGGTGAGGTTTTATGGACATCCCCTCATCGCCTTCTTCTGCACGTTGAGACTTTTGCTGTCGGCAATCGGGCGTCAAGTTAACGTCACTCAATTCCAGTTTACTTTTATTCGGCCCCTGTGGCCCCTGTGGCCGGTGATTTTTACCCGGTTGGTGGGGTGAGTAGGGTGGCCAGGCCCATCATCATCTGCCCACCCCCTGGCCGTCTCCTGGAGCTGAGGAGGCGGCCTTGTCAGCCTCTTGCCGGCCTGTGCAGCCCGCGCGGTAAGGGCGACACGGCGCGTCAAATAATCATGTCAAAACAGCGTTAGTGCATTTCGCATGGCATCTGTCGATTATCTTGAGTGCAGCTTCCTGGTCCCACGTCCGGCCGTCAACTACAGGGCCAGGCCCATGAGAACGACGGGCGGGGTGAAGGGCGTGGTGAAGGGCGTGGTGAAGGGTGTGGTGGTGGGCGTGGTGATGGTTGGGATGGTGGGCGTGGTGATGGAGATGGGCAGGGTATTGGGTGTGGCGCTGAATGTGATGTTCGCCATGGTGATGGACCTGGTGGTGGCGTGGTGAAGGGCATGGTGAAGGGCATGGTGATGGTCGGGGTGGTAGGCCTGGTGATGGTCAGGATGGTAGGTGCAGTGATGTTGGTGGGTGTGGTGGTGGGTGTGGTGCTGAAAGTGGTGTTTGCCGTGGCGGTGGATGTGGTGGTGGTGTGGTGAAGGGTTTGGTGTGGTCGGTATGGTGGGCGTGGTGATGGTCGGGATGGCAGGCTGGGGGTTAGTCAGGATGTCGGACATGGGGATGTTGATGGGCGTGATGGTGGAAGAAAAAAAGAAACAAAAATAAAACCATGGCGGTGGGCAGAATGGTGGGCATGGTAGTGGTCGGCATGATAGAGGCTTGGTGAAGGGCATGGCGATGGGCAGGATGGTGGGTGTGGTGATGGTCTGTTGATGGTCTGATGGGCGTTGTGATAGTTTAGATGCTGGGCTAGTGGGTAATGTAATGGGTAGAGTGACGGACGTAGTCATGGGCGGCGTTACAGGCGGAGTTAAAGGCAGCGTGATGGGAGGAATGGTAGGTAAGACGGGTAAAGGCAGGGCAGTGTGACAGGCAGGATGAGGGACGCATGAGGGGCTGGGCAATAGACCAGGTGATGGTCGTTGTGATGGGCGATGGGGTGAGTTGAGTAGGTTGATATTGAGCTGGGTTAGCAGATTCGTGGGCACGTTGGTCAACAACGTGGCGAGCACCGTGGTGAGCCCACTTATGATGTTAAGGTTTAAGAATCGTATTCTAAAGGTCTATCGTATTCTAAAGGTCTAACTATTTTCTAAACCATCTGATCAGCTTTAACAGATTTACTCCAATTTGACAATATCATCATGACAGCTTAACAATTTATCTATGTATTGGCACTTTTCTTTATCATCATACCATCACTATGGCAGTATCATGTACCTGTATAGCACCCGTTTTGTATTTTAGTATTCTACTGTATTGTAGGCAATACTATCATTATGAAAGTATCATGTATCAGGGTATGTCCTTTTATAGGTGTTCTATTGTATTATAGTACCATCGGTATGGCAGTTTCATATATCAGAGTCCCTCTGTCTATTGGTGTTCCACTGTACTATCAAACCGTCAGTATGACAGTATCATGTATCATATCTTAACAGCTCCCACAAGGATCTTCCTCCACGAACCATGTGTCCACACCAGATGCTTCCCAATCACTGAGCCAAATGGCTGTCGCAATGTAAAAAAGAATAGCGCTCTGAGAAGCAGACGGGATGGGGTGAGACTGAGCGTAGTTCGGTGTGTGAGACTGAGTGGGACCGTCGTTTGTAAGGCCAAGCTCGCGTCTGGGAAGTACCTACAACGCTCGTAGGAGATAACACTATCTGCAACCTTAGTTCAGCCTGGGATCCAGGTGCGGTATGACGTCAGCTTCAATAGGGGTGGGTTGAATGGCTGTAGTACTCACTACTATAACTGGGACTATTCGGTGTAAGAAACGGGTAAAATCAGATAGATGCTTCCCAGTCAAGGTCAGTGAAGAGATACAAATGGTCACAGGAAGTAAAATGCAAGATCTATGAGGGTTACTCCAAGCCAGTCCAGATCAAGTGGTTCCAAGCAAACTAAGATAGTAAAGCTTGGTGAGAACCTGCAATGGTTAACTGGACGTAAATCAAACCAACCAACCAACTCAGAGAGTGCATAACTAGTCAAGACAAACAGTTCCAAACTAGTCCAGCTAATGCATAGTTAGTCAAAACGAAGTAGTTCCAAGCGAATCCCAGTAGTGCATAGCTAGTGAAAACAAATCAGTTCCTAGTGAGTGCAGGTAGCTTTTAGCTGCATGTTCCAGGCTTAGCTGTTCGAGTTGCTCTAAGGTGCTCAGAACCAGTTAATTTAGGTCCCAGTCAACAGTGTTGAGTCAAGCGATGCCGAATCAGATAGAGTTCTGAGTTAGATCAAATCATACCAAAGTTGGTCGGGTCTTACAGAATCAGTTTGGTAGAACCGCAAGAAACGCAGATAAGCTGTCTCTTCTTGGACTGGCTGGGTTAGAGTGGCTCCGAGTCGATTCCAACGCACGCCAGGTCTATAAAACGCTGCTGTGTTAAGGGGCTACTGTGCCATCAGCCTTCCATAACGGCCATGTTTTTGTAGAACAGTAAAACAGACTGTTGTCTTCAGCGCCACGAACCACGACCGGGACCAGGTCCGCCAGGCGGCCCCGACATGAACCAGGCGAGCGGGCGGAGGGCGGAGGGCGTGAAGAAGCTGATGGTGGGCAGCAGGAGGGGAAAAGCGGGTGGCGGGCGGCAATCGGCGGGCTGCAGGAAACAGTGGTGGACGGCGGGCAGCGGGCGGCAAAAAGCGGGTGGCAGGCGGCAATCGGCGGGCGGGTGTCGGCAGGAAGCCGGTGGCACGCGGAAAGAAGCGGGTGGTCTGCTGCGGTCGAATGGCGGTAAAAAGGTTGTAGGAGGAATGGGTGTTGGGCTGTAAAAAGGCGGAAGACGGTAAGGGAGAATTTGGAGGTGGGTGGAGGTAGGGAGAAATGGGCGTTGGGTGGCGGGGAGCATGCGACGGGTGGGGAGAATCGGGTGGTGGGCGGCGGGCGGGAAGAAACGGGCTACGGGGAGCGGCGGCCAAGGCGGGGGAGGCGGGGCCGAACGATGATTGATGCGGCCAAGGGAGCTGCCTCGGGTAACCCGATAAGAGAGGGTAACACTGCCCGCCCGACTAACCCCCTTCTCTACCACCCCACCCGCCAGGTACGGAGCCCCCGATCAACCCCCTCCGCCGCCCCGCCCCACCCGGCACGAGTAACGAGCTCTGTGAGGTAAAGCCGCTCTCCTTAATGTCCGCCTGACATATAGCCCTCTTGGGCTGGAGGAGACAGAGATGAAATCAGCGTGTTTGTGTACAGCATCTGTTTAGTACGAGCGGGGGCTAAAAGCACCGACATGCCAGAACCTTGACTGTATCAGTTACATGGCATGTGCGTGTGTTCGTGTGGGGGGTGGGGACTAGGAGGGTGCTATCCTAACTCGCCCGCGGTCTTTAAGAGATGCGTATTCCAGTCTAATAGTCCTCATATCGCGGTGGTGGTGCGCCCTGTGCGTGGACTGAATATGACTAGCAGGCAGACCGGCTGCTGGGGCTGGACGGCATTAAAGAGGCATAATGCCACCAGACGGAGATGCGGAGAATAATTGACAAGTTGCATGGGTTTCGATGACTGGATAAGGATCGTCTACACTGTGTACCACATCTTGTTGACAGAATCATAGACATCAGACATAATGTAGAACCTCTGTGTTCATTCTCCAGAAGATTTGATATTCTCCAGATTTGCTTTATTAGGAACAGACGTCCAGCGCTCAACCAACTTGTCCAGGTCTTCAGGTTCTGCCCCGGGCCTCCTTCGAGGTATAGGTATCAGACCTTGATATTTGGCCTTGCACGCACGACACGCCTTTTGACGCAATCTACGACGCACAATTCGATCGAATTGAATAGGCGTCGGACTGCATCGGGGGTTCTGAATTCTGCGTCGTTGTTGGTGGGTTCCCGGCCTCACTGGCTTAAGTCCTAAGTCTCAGGCCTGGCTTCTACTGAGACTTAAGACCTGGCTTCCTGTGTGGCCTCAGGTCTGTCCTCAAGCCTGGCTTTCAATGTGGCTTCAGATCTAGCTTCCAATGTGGCTTCAGGTCTGTCCATAGGCCTGGTTTTCAATGTGGCTTCAGATCTAGCTTCGAATGTGGCTTCAGGTCTGGCCTCAGGCCTGGCTTCGAATCTGGCTTCAGGTCTGGCTTCGAATGTTGCATAAAACCTGACTTCAGGATTGACTTCGATAATAGCTTCAGCCTGGATCCGAATCTTGCTTCATCAAAGTGCCAATCAGCAGCCTCATATTTCAACTCGGTGGTAGCGATCGTTTCTGTTACTTGTGGCTGTCTAGGAAAAGAAAGATCGAGAAGTGCAGATCTATCGGACTGATTATACTATCAGACTCAACGGGCTGAAACCGTGGGACAACGGTTGCGAACGTGTTGGTGAGGAGAGGAGGCCTTCCTCGGGGAGCGTCGTCGAGTATCACTGCCCTCGGATGGGCGGAGAAGGCGAGGGGAGGGGTACGACGTCGGCTGCGAACGTGGTGGAGTAGCGTTGGTAAGGATAGGAAAGACGGGTATGCGCAAGTGTGGATGGGGTGTGGGGATGACGGGGACCGGGTCCGATCATTCCCCATTACCGAGCGGGCCGGCGTTTAGCGCCGACTAATTTGCCGCTGTTTTCCCACAAGTGGCGGGCGTGTCCGGCGCCCGGGAAGCAGCCACTTGGCGGCGCGGGGTGAACAGCTGCCCTCACCCCTCAGGCATTCCGAGGCGGGCTCTGGTTGATCAACTCACTGCCTCGTGATTCTATCTTCACGTGAGAACGACACAAGGATCCACGTTTACTGAGTTACTGTCTGCTCCGTTGCATTGAGGCATTGTTACCTATCTAGCCCTTACTCCTGAATTCTCGCATATTTAACATCACAGTGATGGGCATTTTTAACGAACCAGCCTCTCACCTCCACTCTCCGGAAGCTTATCCCGGCACCCATCACATAAAAGGGCATCCTTGAGGTCCTAGTTCCTGACATCCACCTCCGCACGTTCAATACGGGAACCCCTCACATTTCTTCTAATAACTCATCTCACCTTCTCAAGCTTAGACCGGAGCCATTCAGTACAGGACATAACCCTCATTGAGGTTGGTTATAAGGCCCGTTTCTATTGGCCGACAAACACTTTGTTGATTTTATGTTCTCCTAATAGCCTATATCAATTTTGTGTCAGCGGTGCTAACCTTGGTCCGTCGGTGGTCCCTGACTGCATATTGGTGACGAACAATGGAAATAGGCTATTAGGAGAACACAGGAAATCTACACAGTGCTTGTCGGCCAATGGAAAAGGGCCTATACTGTCAATAAACCCTCTCTCAGAGACGTGTTTTATTTTCCCTGGGACCTCCAACAAGCCTGTTTTACTCAAACAGATATCTCATGGAGACTAGTACTATTTTCACAAAGACCAGCTACCAGTATTTATCACGCAAAGACGACTTAGAGGCCGATTCTGCACTCAAAGAGACTTCTCCGAGACCTGGTCCCTGTTTTTTAGTCACGACATCCTATATGGAAGACATCCTACAGCTGTCAGTGTACTATAGATAAGATATCTTTGGGGATCGGCCAACGATTGTCCCTCAAGGACACTTAGGCTGCAGCCAGGTGTACTATAGACAAGACATCCTTAGGGTCACGTGGTTCAAAATGTCTTCCAAAGTGTCTTAGACCTAAGACATCTATGGACATGTCGTACAGAATGTGCAACTTCACTTCCCGTGAGAATTAAGCAATTAAGAAATTTTAACACGAGTAAGGGATACCTATAACCTATAATCGTGCCAAATATGAAGAAGATCGGCAGCTCCAATCCGAAGATATTGGCGTTTGAATTTTGCCATAGCAAACGTCTGCTCTGGTGGCCAGTGTACTTTCACACACGCCTCCACTAATTTATGCGGAGACACTGCGCATGGGAGATGGGAGGGTACACTGGCCACCAGAGCAGACGTTTGCTATGACGAAATTCAAACGCTAATATCTTCGGAATGAAGTGGCCGATCTTCTTCATATTCAGTACAATTATAGGTTATACATGGCTTGCTCATATTAAAATTTCATTGCTTAATACGTATGAGAAGCACAGGAAATCCTCTATATATGCACAGTGAGGTTTGATAGAACCTGAGACAGTTCTATACTTGAGACACTTTTAGCGGCGATTGAGCGCACTGCACTGAGACCGTGTCTATAGCACAGCCGCCATTTTGTGTCTTGCAAATTGTCTTCCAATCGCAGAGATGTCTCAGCATATCGTTGGCCGATTATGTCTTGACTGAAAAACAGGGCCCTGGTTTAGTGTTACACAGATCTCTCACAGATCAGTTTTACTCTTTGGGTGACCTCTTAGAGACCATTATACTCTCATAGAGAGTGCCTTCTTACTCCCACAGGAAATACGCAGATATCCGTTTTGCCCTCAGAAAGACAGTTTCACTTTAATTGAGACCTCTTAGAGTCCAGTACTGCTCTCGTACAGACCAGTCAGAGACCAGTAGTATTTTCATTAAGAATTCCTATCACCACCCTTTGATATAAAGCTCGGTAAGCATTCCTTTGTTTTTCACCCTGACTCTTCTATTCTTGCAGCCACCTGAAGAGGCGACTGAGTCTGAGACCTTTTCCTTCTGCTCACCTCTGACCTCTGAGACTAAGTGTTTTTGACGTACTGACATCTGCTTACCAATAACCTCTGAGACAGAAATTCTGAGACTGAAGCGTGTTCCTGGCGTGTGTAAAGACTCTACCGAGCTGTGACTATCTCTGCACGCTGAATTAAAGCCTGTTCATAGCTCCCATGTCTCCCTCCCACATTCACGGAGCAGTATTAGCACGGAGGTCAGTGAGCAGGGCTCAACGCTAATCCACGATTGACGGGTCGCACTGAGCATGCGCCACATGTTTGCTCCGCCAGGGGGCACTACAGGTAGTTCCGCCTCGGGCCACTGCGAGGCGCTGCCGATGCCAACAAGCTGACCTTTGTTTGTGAGGCTCTGGGTACGATAAGCCTATAAGGCCTAATGTGGCTTCGGGTAAGGCACTGATAAGGCCTGGTGCTGAGCCACTCGCCTGGCTGACATGAAGTGAATAAAAATGACATACCAATACTGTATTTAACACAGATTAACTGAATAGTGCAAGATAGGAGATTCACCGGCGGGCAGTTCATAGAGTTAAACATATCAAATATGCAGTATAAGAACAGCTATGAATTCCTGAGCCTTAAGCTTCTGTGAAGATAACACGTTGCTACGCTACCTACCAAAGTGAAGGTTTATTACATATTTATGTATGTGTTTCATCATTGCAACTGTAAGGATGTCTTATACATTCTTATACTTCCAGCTCCTATTTCTGTGGTACTTACAGATGCAGCATAAGGGGTTCGTCCACATTTCTGTGTACTTCGTGAGGGTCTAATTCACATTCTTGTATGCATTACACAGATTAGGACACTCTTAAATCTAGTAAAGATTTGATGCATACATGTAGCAAAAATCATGATTTAGTACACATTTTGAGAGTCGTTACAAATGTTCAGGATTCTTGCACGTTCTAATATTTCTTATGAATGTTAAGGTGCTTTTGCACATTTCTATATCAATCGGAAAACATGGGAGGTCTTAATCCGCATTACTAAATAAACCATTTATTGTTAGGCATTGTTACCTTGTTGATACGCCCGTACGTACTATGTTTTTTTGGAAAATTATTTGGTAAAGAATCTCGCTCTGTGAGCTCAAGGAATAATTTCCCACCCCCACCCCCTCTTCAAAAAAAAGGAAAAGGCACGTAAGCACGTCCCGTCAAGGAAAATGCATTATCCTATTATCATGTTTCTTAGTTATCGATGATTAAGTAAACATTTACAAAAGATATCAAGCCGCTATTTGGGTGTGTTGATATTCAGCAGCATTATGATTACCAGTACATGGTAGATATTATTAATAATTGTTAGAAACAATTTGCTATTTTCCTCACATATAGGAGTATGTAATGTACATTTCTCTCATGACACATGGGGGAAATTACTTTGCATTCCTGCATTCATCACAAAGGGTCTGATTTATTATACATTCTACACTTATCACAGACGAGAGGATTTCTTGCACATTTCCAGTCTCTATGTCTCATGTATCTTGATCAAACTGCGTGACCCCAGCACTCGGCACCAGAGAAGGATCCCACCTTCTGCTAACCTGATTTACGGGTTCGCTTCTCTGTGATGCCTGCATTATGTCACGTCTCGATAACACCATTGAATAGCAGGATGCTCAACTTTATCATCGGCCTCTTGGGGCCTGCGCAGCCAGGGACACAAGAAGCAGCCCGAATTAGCGTGAAAGAGCAGCCGACACCAAGATGTCGCCATCCCCCCATGTTACCTCCGCAGGTCTGTCACGGCCTTGTTGAAATTTAGTCGTGGTATTAGTGTAGGCATGGCATGTTATTACTACAGTTCTATAATAGCCTTGGGATAGTGATATGTGTATTGTTAATGATCTGATATCGTCTTGTCCCAGTTCAGCAATGGTGTACAAATTGTCATGTACAGATCTGATCATAATTTTGGCCAGCTAAACAGTCTTGTGGTGTTCTATTCTGTCAGTTATCTTACTGTAGACCTCTCTTCTCTCCTAGTCCTCTGGTGTAGTCTTGTTACGGTATTCTTCTCGTCTTGGCTAGGTCTTGTTGAGGTCTTATTGCAGATGTGGTCTTGGCACCTCCCTACTCACGGCCGTGTCTCAGCTGGCAGGGCCCGGCGACACGCTGACAAATAGGCGAATCGACCGCCGGCTGTCCAGCCTCCTTGTGCCCATCAATATATGATTCTAATGACAAACAGCGACTCCTTTGACTGCTTGCTCGACGGACCGCCACCCGGCTCTGGGGACTCGTATCAAACACTTGTCCGCATACCAATGATGAGCCGGCCCTGCACCACCCGCCGCCCAGCACTCGCCGCCCTCCACATGCCCCACAGCAACCCGCTACCCGTCGCCATCTGCTAGCCGCCCGATTCCGGCCATACTCCAGCCATTACCCACGACCCTGCACATAGAAACCCTATTCTGTTTTCGCATTTATCATAGCCTGGTATAAACATCCATAGGCTTAACATAAGGAACTTGTACTCAACAGGCTTGCGAGTACAACAACTCATACTCAATCAGTGGTAAACAGATGAATATTTCCAGGCTAAGAGCGCTTCAGAATATTCACTCGGCTATCGTCTCGCTCGTATTACTGCGCACTCCAAACTCAATGGCGAACTGGGGTACAGACCAAACTCTCATCAATTTCTTTCTCAATGCCCAGTTTGTCAAATCTGCTCTCCACTCACCCTTGGGCCCCTGTCTTTGGCCCCATCGTACTCCCACCCTGTCCTCGTTCACATTTTAGTCCATCTCTTTTTCTCGCCCTCACCACCAAGGCCTTCCAACCATACCTTATGCCGGGGACACACCAAGCGAGTCAAGGCAGCGATCTCCGGAATCGCCAACACAGGATGGCATGTATGTGAGGTATTATTTGATAATTATATCTCCCACCCATAGTTTAGAGTCTCAGAAGCAATAATCAGGTGAAATATGAAAAAACAGCTCTCATACACCCTATTTTGTGTTGGCGATTACGGAAATCGCTGCAATATTCGCTTGGTGTGTCTCCGGCTCTATCAACTTCACCCTTAAGCCGGAGACACACCAAGCGAGAAACACAGCGAGTTCCGTAATCGCCAACACAAAATGGCCTATACGTGAACTATTATTTCATATTTCAGCTGATAATTGCTTCCAGATTGCTAAATTACAGGCAGGAGATATCCCTATGAAATAATATCTCACATACACGCCAATTTGTGTTGGCGATTCCAGAGATCGCTGCCCTCACTCGCTTGGTGTGTCTCCGGTATGACCTACACCACACTAGCACCCTGCCCGCCCCTTGTTGCTGTGTCTCCTGTCCCTAGCCCCAACCCTCCGCCATACAATTCGAAGTCGCGTTTTAGCGGTCATCTGGACAGTACCGTCATCCCTAGTGGGCGCTACCTACCCCACCGATACCCAATTACCGTCTGCTGATACTCCCAGGCTGCTGGCTCCCGACGGATACTAATTAGGGCCCTGTTTCCAGATCGGAGTCGGATGGGTACCAACCGCGTATTAAACCAATTCTTTATTCGACCGCCATGCGCTCATCATTGACAAGAGCACGGTTTGTACTGTCAGAGCAATAACAGCAAGTCATTACTATTAATATTGTTTTAAAGGATCAAATAGATGCGGTATCATTGAGTCATAAGTGTGACTGTACAGGTGACAACGTATGGTAGCGTATGAAGATGTATGCATATCCCTGAGTGTTATGAAGTGCGATTATGATATGGGAAGATATGACAACATTTGACTGCATAACATCTGATGCGTTGTAATATTGTCTGATAGCATATATTTTTCGATTTGCAACTGCGTAGATGCAAGCATAAATGTTGTCTTACAGTTTAGGTGAGGGTAAACTTGATGTTGTTTTACGGCGCATAACACATGTGAATCAATGCATAAATAAGTGTGTGGGATGGGGTATAATAGTGTTTGATGGATTATAGTAGGGTTTAGCCGCATGTGACTGTCTTTGATGGTGGTAGCGGCATCATATAACGGCGAGTAGCGGCGTATAGCGGCATACCTCTCATATTATCGTAAAACTGGATGAGGTTTAATCTTGTCCACTGTATTCCACGACTGGAGTTTGGCAAAGTGACTTCATGAGGCGAAGCCGAGTGAAGTCCGGAGCCAAAACTTCAGGAGTGGAATGCGGTGGCCAAGATTAAAACGAATCAGGTTTTGATTTTATCTTACCCTATCTCCTCGAATTTGGAATATTACGTGATAACAATGCTGTATGCCACTAGTGGCATATAAAACTCTGTATGCCAGTCAGCGTGGCATACGGAAACCCAATGTTAAGCCTATGGGATTTTATATTAGGGGTAGGATAAAAACATCTACAGACTTAACATGGTATTACACTATGCAACGGTTATGCCGTAAAATATCTATATGCCATGCATGACATAAAATTTAAAACATGTGATGGGGTAGGATAAAGTCAAACGTCACTCGATTTCATAGGACTGTTTACATGGCATACATTGTCTTCTGCGACAGATATCACTCAGCTCCGCTACGTGATATCATTCCGGAAGACAACGCCATATAAACAATCATATGAAATTTCGTTACGTTACGTGGTATTATGAGAAATCACCGCTGATACGTATTAGGCAGCTCTGGACGGGTCAGCATTAACACGGGCAGACTTGGCCTCAGTTCAGCAAAGGTTGGCATCGATTAGAGCTGAGGCGACCCCTACGGCTCACCACGGGCCACGTACCGGCCGACAGGGAGCGCCGGGCAGGCAGAGTTGGTACCTGGGTGGGGGTGTAGCGGGTGTGTATGAGATGGCAGTGATGACTGGCATACAGCTCATCTCACCTGGAATGGTTGGCCAGGATACTGGGTTATATAGTTCAGAGAGTGTGCAGAAAAGGTGATATGGAGGAATGGGGGGGGGGGGGGGGGGGGCATAGCGGGAGGCGGTTGAACATGAGAGGGTTGTGTGGGGTGTGTGCTTTAGTGGGGGAAATGTGGTGAGCTTTGGGGTTAGGGCAGAGGTAATGGGCAGTAGGAGAGCCACTGAAGAGGTAGTAGGTGAGGATGAACAGGAGGCGCTTATGTCTAGAGTTCTTCTCACCTTGAGGAAATGCTCATACCGCCCCCTGGAGATGGGTGTTCTCACCATAGATCATTCCTCACGGGCTAGACCCCAGGGTCAGCGTCTAACAGTTCATAGTGCCCCCTGGTGGGCTACTACGAACCACACCCGCCCCTGACCAGCGAGTGATCAGACCTGCTGTGGTCCCCACCCCCACCCTGGCACGTGAGCCCGGCCCAATCCGAACTGACCCTGGATAATTGCTTCACCAATCCCTGTTTGAGAAAGTGCAGGTGGACACATGTCTTACTTCCACAGTGTGCAGTAAATGCGCATTTCCAGCACCACTCGTGTGACGATCTGAAGAGGGTCCTTCACATTGGTTAACGGACAGAGTCTCTGTGTTCTTATGTAGCATTATATTATGTTATATGGAGTATCATCCATCTTGTTGTGTCCATAAATGTTATGTGTAGAGAAAGGGTGTGAGGAAAGTAGAATATACTAGGCGAATGACTTAAAGTCACTACAATGCGAGGTGTTGAGTACAAGCTATACATCTCTATTCTTTTCTGTTGTGTCTCATTATAAGATTTGCGCCAAAGACCGACCTACCCCTTACACTGCATTCCTTATGTTATGTCAATTTATCTGTATGAGGAGTGGATAATACCTCCCATTTTTCTTGATCAGGCATTGGCATGCTCTCAAGCAATCAGTGTCCGAAAGATGTTCCATTATTCGGAAGGGTAATAGTATGACTCAGAATACTACTAATAGAAATTCTGTCGGAGGTGCGTGGGATTATAAAAGAAAAGAAACGACAACAGAACCAGGGTAAAAACAATGATTCGGTGATTGAACCCAAGTCCGATGCCCTGCTTTCATTATATGCTGAGTAAGGTTTTTCAGCTCAAAGCTGCTCATTAAGTTTCAAGTTCGAAGTTGCAAATAGTAAGAAGAGGTTCTGTGACTTTTCCCAAAACTAATCAAAGTCAAAGTTTTAGAATTGTCTTGGAATTGACTTGGATAAGTTTTATATTCCAGATTGCTACGAGAGCTCATGAAGGCCATATCAAGTGATACTATGGACATAATCGACCTTTCCCTCCATACCCTTCGAAAGGTTTCAGTGAAAGGCTTCTATAAGGGGGAGCTGATAGGGCAATGTGAAGGGCTTTCTATGAGGACAGCTCAGAGGAAAATGTGTAGAGTCTTCAGTTAACAACCGTGTTATATGTGTATATATATAGTGTAATATGTGTCATGAGTACCTCGCATAACTATATGAGTAGTTCGGACCGCAATGGTTCTGTGAGCAGTTTTAGGGACTCTGTCCGGCTGCTAGTCACCTGTCACCAGGCTGAGTAGCTCTGAGCATTTAGGAACGGGTGTGAGTAGTTCGGACAGCACACCGCGGACAGCAAACCCTGACCCCACTGGCGCCGCCCGGACGCCTTCTGACCTATCGCCGGCAGGGCTGCTTCGCGCAATGAAACCCAGGCCATACTTCACAGACAGCGAGTAAAGGTTAACTGGTCTTCGGGGTCGTGGCATCTGGGGTCGGGTCGGACCACGACAGGAAGCTCTGGGCGTGTTACATTTAATTTGACCGCCAAGTGAGTAGATACTCTCTATCCCTGCTTCACCTCTATATAATAACCCCTTCCCGATATCATCAGCTATGAGTGTTCCTATTAAATATCAACTTTCGTGAACATGATACAGATTAAAAAAAAAGCTGCAAGATTCACTTTATCAAATTTATATAGTCATGGACAATAACATCGTAGTTCTTTACTTTATTGACTTAATATATTGCCATTTCAACCTAATGATACTCTATTGGGTTTCATGTAAGTCATTAAACGTTCAGGTGCAAATATAAATATAAAAAATATATGCAAAGATTTCATATCAATGACAGAGAATTCCGTTTTAAAGAGGAAACAAACCTTCAGTAATGCCTTGGGAGCCACTGTGTACTGGTAGACATTAATAAATATCAGCCCACCTGTTTAATAAGACTCAGTATTTTTGGCATGTTTAGTTAGTGAGTTCTTTTCTTGCCCCATGAATCTAAAAGGCAAAAAAGTGTGCTCGCCTTGGTCGCACAGACGTGGCTTTATGTGCAGATATGAGAGATAAAAGGGCCCTCTTCACCTGTTTTGAGAGCCATTAGCTTTCGTAGTCAAGCGAAATGAGAGCAAAGTCCGACGACAAATGGTGTTTTATGGCATGGTCTGTTTACTCTGTGATAACTTCTCAATACATTTACACCGCTCCCCTTTCTTTTTATCATATCTATTCTTTATCATCCATTTATCATACGCTCTTTGATATGACAATAACCTCTTGTTTCGTGCCTAGACACGTTAGTTGTCTTAACCTAAGAAATGCACCAGGTGCATGCCTTATGTGGCATTGCTAGATGATTCTCAGTAGCCGTTAGTCAATTTGGTGATACCTATTGGATCTTAATTAGCACATCGTTGTATTTGTGGATGTTGTTTTCCATGTTAGTTGTCTTATACTAGAAGTCTTAGCAAAGTGATGTGTTTCTCTTATAATTCCCGCTACCATGGCCGGGCTGTCATGCCGGTGTCCCGGAGAGCAGTTCACAGACGGCGGCCATCGTAACCTGAACCAGGCTCTGAGCAGCTCCGAGCAGGACGATGACGGCCACCGCCGCCCTTTCACCTAAATCAAAATCGAAGCAGCGGAAACCGTTTTAGCACCGATTGTGGCGGCGCGGGGGCGAGCGGCCATCTTGACTGCCGAGCCCGGCAGCCAGGCTTTGTTTTGCTAAGTGCACTCTGCGCGCGCAGAGTGGCCGCCTCACCTAATCTGGGCCGGCGAGCAGCTCACGGGAAGCTCACGGCGGACCGGTTCACCTCCCTCCCCGCTCTGGCCGCCCCTCAAACACCCGCCCTTATCTCCCCCTCCCCCCACCAGCCCCGCTACGCCGAGAGGTAACATGGCGGGCCGCCGGAGTCCGGTGCTCACAGCTTCATCCATCAAGGGCGGATGGTAACCGTCGGCAGAGTGGAGTAAAGGCTGGTAGCTTGGGTCTGTGTCTGTGTAGCTCGTGTGGCCTACATCTCTTCCTCGTCAGTCTCATCGCGGCCTACTGTTCACTCTGCCCGCTTCATCCCCACACACACACTCACTCTCTCACCAGCATCTTTCCTCAGTCCTCTCCCACTACCCCCTCCCCAGCGCCGCCACTGACCGTTTCCGACAACGCCAAGTAAACTTCCTGTGCACCAGCGACCTATAGAGGAAGCACTTCCGGGTTAGGGTGGAGGAAGCCACCGGTCACGTGGTAGTCAAGGACACCTTACTCTCTCGTCACATGATCTATAGCCTCAGGTGACGTCACGCGCTCCCTTATCACGGCCCGCGCTTCCGGGCCAATGAGCGCCCGGCATCACGGGTCACGCCACGGTCACGTGACGGTCACGGGTGGGTGATCGTCCACGGTTCGCTGGACATGAGCCCATTCAGCATTTCTACCATTCTTGTAGAGTATCTTTTAGAGGATGGAGGTTTGGTAGGAACCCTCTACATTATATCTGCCTCAAATCAGCAGCACTTCCAGACTGCACACAGGTTAGCAGACATGTTGAGAATAGGCGTCTTATGGAAAAACACACCCGTCCATAGCTCACCATCAGTCTTATCTGGCGCTGAGTTGCTCCCCCTGTTATCGAGCTGCCCGCCGCACGGCCACAACCTGAGGTCAACTTCCTGTGAGTTAGAGGGTCACAGATTCTCTTTGTGTCAGACAGGGAAGTCGGCCCTCACATCAGCCTGCCGCGACATGGTAGACCGGCGAGAAGCAGAGATAAAAAGTCGGAGCTCCCTAGGAGGACAAGGAGTAGCTCACGGTGCGGGTTGTGGGCTATAGTTGGCTGGCTTGTCGGCGGAGCACCTATGGGCTGAGGCTGAGGAGGGGCCCAGCTCTAGAGAACATAACGTATAGAGAAACTGACATGCCGGGATCTAGTAGCCCTGTAGACATGTCTGTACTGGGGTCTGGGGCTCGTGACGACGTTACTAGCTCCACGGGAATTGGATAGCCCCAAGGCAGGTTCATTCTGGTCTACCTATGATCCACTACCTCGACGAAGGAATACCAACAACCTTCATGTCTCGTTTATCCTCCAGTTCATGTATAGTCGGATATTACTACCAGTAAGTGAAGTCGGCAATTCAATAATGGTGATCTATTCAGTAAACGTAGTAATAGTTCATACGGGTGGCCTCCATATATTTCCTTCTCAATAATGATTGTAAACGGTATATGATCGACAACACGATCAAAATGCCGAGGGTTTAATCTGTAATGCTTTCATGGAAAGTAGTATATTTGTAAAACCGATTATCAACTCTGAACTGCTATGCCGTACCTCCAATAATAATGACCTATTTAATATTACTCCCATGGTATTATACTTCCAATGACGCTGACCTATTGCCTAATCAGTTGTAAAAGATTTAATCTAATAAAAGCTAATCCTGCAGATGGTCTTATGACAATAGGGCTTTTCAATTACAGCAATTGTGGAAAATGCGTCCTGATAGATATTCCCTAATACATAGACTAGTGATATACCACCGTCATAAAAGTACAACTGAAATCATGAAGCATGCAAATCAGCTCATGCAGTGCAATCAGTTATAGTGATTGTATTTTAGTGAAGCTGGTGGTAGACTGATGATTGTCAGCTGCAGGATATGAGCACTCCTCCAATAAGCATTATCAACTCGTAAGGCTTTCTTGGTAATACATCCCCAACCCTTCTCACCTGCTCTGTAGTCATTTAACAATCCAAGAATCCAGGGACAATCACATACCAAGTACCATTTTCATAGTACCAAGAATTTGGTAGCACTGAGGTGCTTCACCGAACGGCTGAGTTACTCAGCGCGAAGTCAATACAGGCTGTGATGACAGACCCTGATTAAACCCGTGTGTACGCCCCCACACGGCCCTGCAAGGTGAAAACACCTTATAGTGAGTCACGTGGGCCACGAGCGGGGCCCGCCGGGAAACAGAGGCAGGGTAATTCCGTCAGTGGAGTGTAATAATTAACAATAATACGATCAATAATCTGCAACTCGTTCCGGGCGCTGGCGCTGGGGGCGGGGGAGGACTTTCTGTCAGATCCGTGCCTCCACCAAGTACGGCAAACCTGGGCTAGGAGTAAAGGAAGAGCAGCCCTTTGTGTCAGCTACGTGACGTTTTCAACGTCACAGCCACACGCCACTGACGCTTGGTGCCCGGACGAGCACGTGACATGGTATTATCTGTAGGCAATCTCAACCCTGGAGAACAGTGTTTTTCTCTCTATTCGAATTAGCCGGGTTTCCAATTTAGTGCTTGTTACCTTATTCCCGTATTCACAGAAAGGAGTTAAGGTCAAGGACGTGAATTTCGGATCACACACATGAGTTGGTGGCGAGAACGAGGGTCATCTCCATGTGTTGAGTCTGTCAATAACGCATCATAATGACGCCGCTCACTCTCACAGCACAGGTTCCATCGTGCCTACCGTTCAGAATATAGGGCGTTCACCGGATCATCTGTATATATATATATATATATATACGTCGCGAAATCCAGTTTCAAAGGAACTATTATGAAAGATCAGAACATTGTTCTCCTCACAGTCTCAGTCTCAGTGCATGGTCCTGATATGTCTCCTCAGCGTTTATTCCCCCCGCCATATCTTTCCCTCACCACCTCTCCAGTGTCTAACCTTTCTGACTTCCGCTCACGGACGCCCAATTCGTCGCCTGTCGTCCAAACCGACCCGCCGCGCCCTCTGGTGAAGAGAGTCACGTGGGTACCGCTGGTGAACCACGTGACCGAGCTGCGCGCGTCAGGCTCATTCTTGTCGTGGCTCACGCAGGTCTGACAAGAACTCTGGGGAAGCATTGTTCTGCGCCAACGGCTGGTTGCCCGCAGGTCCTGAGCAGTCCAATGTAATCTGCGCTGCGACCTGGTGTGAAGTAGCTATTCTTGTGCGCATGCTTCTACACAATATAGAGATTGAGAAGAAAGAATGAGACCACAAAACAGAGCTAAAGACCAGCATACAGAGATAAATCCCAGAATGCACAAACCTAAATACAAGAAAGACCACAGTACGGAGACTAGTAAATACAAGTATATGCCTAAATAAAGGGAACAACAACGAGTAGGAGAGACAACACAGAGTGAACAAGTAGCATCTAGAGCATAATGCCTTTAGAGACAGCAGCTGCAATGAAGACGAGAATATACAGACGTCCAGTGATTAGACCGCAGCAGAATGATCAACATAGATCGAGGTTTTCCTTTTGCCAGTTTGTAATGGTTATAGATAGCAGCGGGTTCTTCAGGCCAGATACTGAAGACATCAAGCCTGCTATCTTTCAGGAACGGGATCTGAGGACTTTGGCTTGTTGACCGCGGCAGTGGGTATAGATAAGAAGCAGTGATAGGACGTTAGACTGAACCCCATATAGATAGCGTAGGACCGGCTTTCTCAGAGCTTTGCACTTTCTCAGAGATAAGTCCAACCTCTGTTTAGCAACACCTTTCTGACGGGTACCATACACGATTCTAACCTCTCCAATGGTAGCCATACGGTTTCTTGTACTAAACTATATCATTACCAGCATTTGCTTGGAGACATTTAGATACATATGTATATACATGTATATTTATGTATATATATATATATATATATATATATATATATATATATATATATATATATATATATATATATATATATATATATATATATATGCATAGTCCAGTGATATGGGTGTCTGCCCTCTAGTCCGATCTAGACTAGTTAGACCTCCAGCACAGTGGTAACTAGGAGACTATTCTAAGCCACCTGGGCGGTTTCTTTTCGGCCTATTTCTAGATATAAAACGATCAAAACATTTAGCGCCAGTAGGACCGCATACAACGTTAGTTGTACAGTGCATAGTAGGCTTAACACGTCTCTGAAAGCTATAGAGCTAAGTCGCAGTGTTCATTATCGGCACGATCCTACTCGTATTCTGGTAGACGAGTAGGCGTGAGGTGGTGAGGTGCTAAGTAGGAGGCGAGCACAGGTGAATATGCCACTCCCCTTACACCGTATACAGCTACCTTTTCAAGATGGCGTCCTCAGCGGGAGGTAGTGGGGTGGCCGGCAGGTTGAGAGCGCAGGTTCTGCTTCCTGTCGGCCTGACCAGGACACCGTCGGACCACCAGAGGTCAGCACTACGGCACGTGGCCCTCATCCGGGTCCTCAAGGCGGGCAGCTGCACCCCACCTGGCGGGCATACTAAACGGGCTATGGGCAAGGTGCTTCCTGGAGAATTTCTGTTAGACGCTCGCCGCCTGCCGCCCGCTGTACGCCGCTAGCCACTGGCCGCCCGCCGCCAGCCGTGTTTCCTGCGGTCTCTATATCAGGCGGCCACAGCCTGTTTCCTGCCTATAGAACGCAGCATGGTGGGCTGTCCGAGGGGTTTTATTAATGACCAGTCAGGAAGAATGCGATAGTCTCGCTACATGAGGATTACTGGGTACTGTGGCAACCTGCATTCTCTGAAAAGCGTCACAGTTTGGCCAGAGGACCGTCCTATATCATTCGCATATGATCCACCTATAGTGAACCAACCTATAGCTTCTGAATAATTGTAAACGAAACATAGCCGGGCATAATGAATATAAATCTAGCAATTGTTAACCCTGTCAATGAAGTCCATTGACCTGTAAAATCCGGGTTTCTGTATTTAGTCTGTACTATATATAGCACCTCCGTAACCTCTTTCAGCAAAAGGATCTGTGGATCTTTATGCTGCATAACTTTGTCTTCTCCTGAATTTGGGTTTCGTTTTCCGTTCATAGTGAGAGGACCAGGTTATAAATATACTCGGTAATAAGGAAAGTTGGTTAATGGTTGGTTACGGCCGAATCAATGGAAGAACCCCTGTTTGTATTTCCGCGTGTGCTCAACATAGGTGGTTACGCTAGGAATTCAATCCCAGCCTCCCACAGGCCCGGAAGAGATCTGCCCATTCTTAAACCGCACACGCCGCCAGGTGTCGCGTGGGGCCGCCGAAAGACGCGATAGCTTGGCTCGGCGCCCTGCTGCCTGACCGCACGGTTCGCCAGGAACCGGCACGAGGCCAAGATGGCGCAGACCGCGAGAAACGGCGAAGGGCTGCGAGATTTGGCCATTAGGTTCCACGCGCGGCCTTCTCCGTCCTCAGGCTAAATACCAATTTGTGCGTTAACGATTATATCGTTCGTCGTGCCGTGACAATACAAAGCTAACCACCAGGAGGCTGAGAGCTCCGACGAGCAGGCTTCAAGGTAGCCAGCTGTCCAGAAGGTTTGATGCGATAATTGTATTCTCAGTCATCAGTAGGTCATCATATTGTATCTTATATTATAAGATAATGCTTTCACGCAAACTACATTAAAGAATACACACGTATATAAATGTAGGCCTAGAAATTAAATTATCAACGTTATTGCATTGATTAGTCACATGTGTGCGTCTTTTTGATGAGAAATGGTATTCTGCTATGTTTCACATCCTGATACTTTCCATGACGACCGTGATGCAGGACATACCAGTGACTCCCGTCGTCAGTCTCTTCCATAGATTAGTTGGAGGTCTATTTTGCCGGTTCCATCATCATAAACTCCCAGCTAATTGTAGAGAAACTACTGTTTTCATTAAGACTTTAGCCAGGCTGTCATTGTTAGATTACCAGTGAAAGAAAGGCATTTCGCCAAACTTTTCTAAGTGAGACTAATGAGATTAGAAAAATACAACACCAAATTGTGTATTTTGGCATGACTAGTAGTATTGAATCATAACACGACAATAGAAAGAATGTGTCTTGACTGTAAATATTACAAATACAAGTAGGTTAGCCTTTCTTCATACATGAACATCACACGCTCATGTAATGCCTTCAAGCCTAGGTCTAGATAAGAATGACTCTCTGGGCGTGAAATTACAAACTGACCCTTCTGAAAAGGTAGATTATGTATTGGTATGTGTGAAAAAGAAAACAAGAATGATTTAACTGATACTACGATAACTTCATTTTTCCGAAACACATATCATTTTGTCTAGCTCCTGCTACAAAAGGACAAATTAAAGCAAAAAGACTTCAAAAGAGGGCCTGAGTGATTGTGTGATGTGAAACGAAGGCGGGGGAAATGGGATTAAAAGGAAGATGTTGATAATCCTGATATTTGCTATGACGACCGTGATGCTGGTAAAAATGTGCTGTATGGAGATGGGAGTAATAGCTGACGGTGTTATATAAATAAAGCACGACCATGGCATCGTCAGGTTTGCTGTGAATGTCTGAACGATGACCTTCAAACTAGGTCAGTGTGCAAAGTCATGTTCCGTCCTACATACATCCTGCCAAAACGCTTCTGGGTATCAGCGGAATTAAATTTACCGCACGTAGTCATAGTAGCCCGTGCCCATTGAATACAAAGCCTCTACTGCCTTCCCAAGCCAATATAAACAGGTACTGATCTATCGCTGTCTCAGAGTTTACCATGAACCCGAACCTTTTAAGCGCCCCGGGTGTATTGGTAAATTATTTATACCAGGCGTAGAGGGGGAAGGGGTACAGGAAGACGATGCTTGATGTTCTAACCGAACCCATGGGGAACAGTAGGAGGTGTTTTTCCTGATGTGCTGAGCAGAAAGAAACCAAAATATATGTGCAGACACACAATCTACACAGCCCACCATGTCGCTGTCAGACATGATATCTCTATACATGCAGCTTTCCGAAAATATACAATCCAATATGAGAGATTAAAGCCACAGTAGGCATGCTATGTGGGGTGGAGAGGAAGGGTGAGGGTGGCAGAAGAAAGGCCCACCTGGCTGTAGGTAAACGCTTTGCGTCAGCAGACCTGGCTGACTGTGGAGAAGATCAAATGAGCCAAAGGTCGCGCTGGTCAAAAGAACAAACTGCGAGACGAGGCACCCACACCACAGTATGTCTGTGGGTCTACATTGACATTTCCATGTTGGTGCAACAACACAGGGATGATATAAATTGATCTGGCATGCTTAGTCAGTTTTTGGCGTGTGTGTAGTAACATTATGATATGTCTCTTAGGTGAGATATTTCTGTTAGATGGCCGGGTAGTACACACTAATTACTGATGCGCCATGTATGTATGTATGTATGTATGTATGTATGTATGTATGTATGTATGTATGTATGTATGTATGTATGTATGTATGTATGTATGTATGTATGTATGTATGTATGTATGTATGTATGTATGTATGTATGTATGTATGTATGTATGTATGTATGTATGTATGTATGTATGTATGTATGTATGTATGTATGTATGTATGTATGTATGTATGTATGTATGTATGTATGTATGTATGTATGTATGTATGTATGTATGTATGTATGTATGTATGTATGTATGTATGTATGTATGCATGCATATATATATACCATATACGCCATGTGTGTGTATATATATAAATATATATATATATATATATATATATATATATATATATATATATATATATATATATATATGGCTTTGTTGGTTCTTTACCGAGCGTCATGTAGTGCATAGTAGTATTGGTAAAGGTTATTGACATTAGATCGGGACGCTGTATATATTGAACCTTACGACAGGTGTGTGTATTATGGTAGGGGCTGGCTCGACTTATCATCTGTTTCTGGGTTTTTAATAGTGCCCACTAACATTACTGATATTCACTTCCATACATCTTATCAACAGCGATATATAGATTTCATTATCTCCGTCTTCTGTATCCTTAACCTTCACATTTATTATAAAGAAATATTGAGCA
This sequence comes from Alentia gelatinosa, assembly GCA_950022655.1. Taxonomy (NCBI): domain Eukaryota; kingdom Metazoa; phylum Annelida; class Polychaeta; order Phyllodocida; family Polynoidae; genus Alentia; species Alentia gelatinosa. Next base: position 51,863,077 of record OX465579.1, on the reverse strand, counting down.
TTGTCGTCCATTTGTTATATTTAGTATGTCAGGGTCTCTCATTTCTAATTAGAATTCAAAGTGTTGGTCTTGTCAGATGTGCGCCGCATAGGATCGACTTAATGTTCGTCAAAGAATCGTATTGTAACGGTATTTGAACTTGACCGACAAAATATGTAATTCTAGCATAAGAAGAAGCTCCGTTTTCCATTGCCCTCACACTAGATTGACTTGTGTCGGTGCCAGCTTCCATGGTACCCGCCTTCCAGTCGCCCTTCCCTTTCTTTGCCAACGTCCGTTTCCCCTGCACCCCCCAATCCCTCCCTCACGCGTGCCCAACGACCTCAACGCCTGCTGTAATATCGCTGCGTGCATTTCTCGGCATTTTCAGGCATTTCTCGGTATTTTCCAGCTATCCAAGCCCCCGCCAGGATTAGGGAAAATCCAATAAATGGTCGCGGTGGGCGGGACGAGGGAGGTACGGGGGGCGGAGGTCGGGTGAGTACGGGCTGCTGCTGCCCCCTGTTGGTAGGCGTGGTCAGTGGGTCAAAGGTGAAAACTAATATAGCCGATATAAGCGGGCGATATTAGCAGAAGATAACGTATTGCGGCCGAGTGAAAGGCGAGAGTGCATCTGCCAGCAGAGGTTGTGTTGGTGGCAGGCATTCATCAGTTGGGCGCCCGGTTTACCTGGCCGCATATTGCCTGGCCCCTCGTAACCCTGCCAGTATGTTGTTCCCGGCTCGGCGCCTATAGCACCTTCTCAACCTTCCCCATCCCTTCTTCCTCCCCCTCCTGCCACCCACAACGACATTCGACTGCCAGCCCTCCGTCCTGTGCCACACACCCAACATCCATAAACCCACATATTCCTCCTACTCGACTTCCCAGCCCTCCTCGTCTCCTCCATGCACTTCCCCCAGGGTGTGGGCGTGCTACCTGTGACCCGGTCATGCGTCTCCAGCTGCTCTGAGGGGGTATGAACATATACAGTAACCATTGGAACCTTCAGGTCTTAATTCAATGACCTAACCATGCTGTGCTAGCTAGAAATCTCGATTATAAGCTAGGGTTCATCGTGCGTATTTACAGTGTATACGTCATGGGTATATAAGAATAAATATTACTGACCAACCTATACGGAACCCAAAAGATACTACTACATAACAATATATCTGAATTATTTTTTTATTGGTGACGCATTTTTATAAATATTGGGGTTATACCCGAATTCTACCCCCCCCCTCCTTCCGCCCCAGAAGCCACTACTAGAAGCCACTTTCAAGTCACAGCGACCCTCTCGCCTGCCTTGAAACCCCAGTCATGACGGCACCAAAACCAAAGTGTCCAGTAGGCCAACATTTTCGCCCTCATTGTTACTTGCGTACCCCGTCCACAGCCCTGAGGCCCAATCAGGCCCCTAGCCCGGCTTCATAGCTCAGAGGTCGGCAGTCTGCCCGGGGTGGTCATCCCTCAAGGGTAGGGCACCGGTCACGTGACGTCACGTGGTCACATGGGTACGCAGGGAAGTACAACATGAGGTGTAGTGTTTACCCGCGACGTGAGCGCCATCTGGAGGATGAGTGCTCGCCGTGTTGCCGGGTACGAGAGGCAACACGGCGTCTCGGTTTTACTCCCTCATCAAGGCCCCCATGTATCACTCCGCGCGGTCATGTATCGCTCCGCGCCGTTATGTAGTACTATGAGCTGTCAGTTTGACAGGTGTGCGTGTTTATCTGCAGTCCCTGTCGGTGTGTACTCACCAGATACTACTGCGTACAACCCCTGAACCCAGTGTATTTCATACTACCCTAAATTCCCAGCCACTGCCCCATCGCTTAACGCGCTATCCAGCCCTACAACCCAATTTAACTTTCCACCCGAGAACTACTATCTTCTTGGCCTCCGTATGCCATATACATGTACAACCAAAACACCATCGCCACTACTGTAATACGTTTTGTTTCTCCTGTACAAGACGAGTTTACTATCCATCTCATAATTTCTATGATTGCTATTCATACCTCGTTGCTTCTACTTACGATATAGTTATATACATGTGTGTTTGTGTATATATACATGTGTGTGTATATATATATATATATATATATATATATATATATATATATATATATATATATATATATATATATATATATATATATATACATATACATATACATATATATGCATACGGTATGTCAGTGTCCATATTATCTAAAAACTTCTGCCATTACTCCATGACCCATTTCCGACCACCATTCGCCCATCCCTCCCTCCCCACCATCCACCGACTCCCCTACCATACCGGTCCTCCCCAACGCGACCACACCTCTACGTTCGCACTGCTGTCCTGTCACCACCCCTCACATCGGGCGTTAATCCGGGTTCGTTTCGGGCTCATCGGGGGATAATCTCCTCTCGGCGTCGGGACTTCCGCCGTGCAGTGATACGTGAGGTCAAAGGTCATCTTCACTGCTTGACGTGATAGTACGTCATGTTCAGTGCGGTAGGGGTCCGCTGGGTGGCACGGAGCTGGGAGGAGGATTATAGCATGGGATAGGGATAGACGTAGAGATATAGATTATTATACTCTGAACGAGAAGGGGCAGTGTGGTAAATCAGTAACAAGCTGGAGGCATTGTTGTAGTATCATCATTGTACTATTTTCCAACTTTTCCTATTGTCAAATACCTAGAGGATTAACTATTTTATCATATATCCCTATTTTTTTTACAGATTAATTCAAATATGAAACATGTAGTTCATATATATACTCAACGTGGTTGAACATTCTATACGTGCTGGTTTACTTAGCCTACATTGTGTAGATTACATTGTGTAGAATAAATTATCACAAACAGGGGAGGAGAAATTACTCTTGAGTTAACCGCTCCCTTTCAAGAGCGTATGTACGTTGCTAACAAGCTTTGATGTACACAGAGTTTGCAGTTTTAATAGTTACACATTAAGCATACGCCATTGTTGACGTGTGTCACTCTAAACGCCACTGGTCAGATGAGATTGGATAACAAGCTACGTTACACGCACTGTCAGCGAGTGTGCAGGACGGCCTATCTGCATGTAGAAGCTGGCACGCCATTTCGCGTCTCATGATTGCCGCCATGACAGCTTAATGCGTGGTCACGTGGTCAGTATGGAAGTCATAAAGGAGTTGCCGCAATGGGTGCCGTTATGGCAAGCCGCTTCGATTCCATTGAATTCAACTCAAATATTTGTCTGATGACATGAAAACTTGCTATTACCATCTTTATTAGGTTCTATGAATAGGTATTAAAATAAGATTAATACAATTTAAGTAATTTGTGGGATCTTATATAGTGAACAATTCAAAGTATCTGCTATTTCAATTTGAATCATGCGATTATGTTAAATATACCTAGAATTTAACCACCAACATCCATAAAGTTCGTACGCACTGAGAGGGGTTGAGGCGGGATAACAAAAACCGGTTATTTTGCGTATGCTCCTTCTTCATTCTATTGCGTACAAAATCAGATGGGGGTGGGGGTGGGGGCAAAAATTTAAGAAATTCTGCGTACATACCTTATAGATGGGCCCTTATTCAAAGCGACAAATGTATTGAATATGTGGATATAAGTGTGTTGGAATCTTAAATAATAGCTAAAACGGTTTGTGATAGATAGACACTTCTAAAGTTACACCTTCCGGATGGCGACGTCATACCAGGCTGAGCTTCCTGATTAACGGTCTGTTTGGCCGCCCCCTCACCTGACTCAAGGTGATAGAGCCTGCTGGAGGAGGAGACCTGGGACGGGAGGGGGATTCCCCTAACCCAGACATGAACCTCATCTCACGCTGGTCCCTGCCTGGTACCACGCCGGCCCACACCTACTGCCGTGACCCAGCGTAAACAGCAGTGCGAGCCTGCAGAGGGCGGCAGCAGCGTCTCGTGACGTCATTCCGGGGCTGATTTAACGGCCTTTTTGACCGCTACCCGGATGGAGGCTCACGTCAAGGGTAATACCGGCTCACTAGGCGAGTAACAGCAATCTTACTGCTAGCGGGCCTCTGCAGCATGTATTGGAGGCGGGGGAGGGGAACTGCTGTACACCTGTTTCTATGATAACCGCCTACCTTAGATTCACATTCATGCTACACTCAACATGTAGTTTGTATTGCTTTGCACAAGGCAACAGCGAGGATTTTTGTTTGAGAGTATATTCTATGTCTGAAAAGTACATTGAAATAAAAATAGAAATTGAACGAACCACAAGTCCCACGTCATGGAACTCGTATTATTATCGAAGAATGAATACCTGTTTTGTTTATTCCAAAGAAATCTGTGGAGATTTAAGACCTTAAGCGTAGTTGTGAAATAATGAGAAACTAACCGTAGGGGTCTGAGGGCAATAAGGTCGGTTGCGCTAAAGAGGAAAGGGTTAGGATAAAAGGGTGAGAAGGAGGGGGTGTGGGGGGAAGGGTCATAACCTAGAGATTGGTCACGTGACCTGGTAAGGCCAGCCGGCACAGATGGCGCCACCTGCGTTCATAAAGCTCGGGTACAGCGGGCCGGAAACGTCATTTCGAACGTCAGACGTCATAGCTCACGTGTCAAACGTCACGGCTCTGACGTCATTATGCTACGAACGGCCAGCGTCAGTTTTCATAGAGCAATATCCCCATCCATAACTTGGAGTGTGATTCAATATAGCCCGGGTATCCCTTTCCCGGTGACATTAACTCCAGGCAGGGTCTCAGTCTGAGAAGGTCACAGTACCACCCTAGGGGTATGCCCGGTATCTGAACGGCCGGGCCCATCGCCCACTCGGGCAGTTTTAAACCTAAACACGTCAGTTAATGGGCTCATCACCTGGTCACCTTATCTCCACCGCGATGCTACTTGTTTATTGTAACATACAAATAGCCTGCCATGACCCAGGGGAATTAGGTACAGGACTTGCTCAAAAGACCAGCAAGACTGACATCAGCAGACTTTTCAACGTCGTTTTGAGACTTTCTGACATTTCTAGGGATGTCTAAGATAAATTTAAGATGACGTCATTACCTAATGACGTCACGGTAAGATATCAGATAGACTTGTATCAACCCAAGTTTGAAATTTTTTCATCAGTAGATGATATATGCAAGCTTTATACCAGAGCCTCAGCACTGGATATGTCTGACCATTTGGTCCCAACTATCATATCATAATGTATGTACCATTCTTTCTAACCTTGGTTCATGGACCTCTTCATCTGTGCAGATATCAGGAAGCATTTCCTTTTGTAAAGTTACATGTGCACCAATAGTAACCCTGCATAAAATAAATCTATTTGTGATTCTAATTCCACTTAAACATGATCCTGTACTATGCATATTTCAGATGAAAATGGAAGTATCGCTGTAACCGTATAAATATTTTCAACGTGGTCTTTCTATTTTTTCTTTAGGTGAGTTGGATTAATCACAATACCCGGTGGTGAAGAGGTAAGGCCACTCAAAATAAAAAGATTGTTTCTCATCACCAAACCATGAAAAATATGACGAGGGCGCTTTTTTTTTTTTTTTTTTTTTTTTGCGGGGTCAGAGATGACTTTTGAAGTGTAATAATATGGACTTCAGACACTTAAGCGGGATGGTTCCCCGATGGTTAGGCTACTTCACACAGGCCATACTCTGGCATAGAGACACTGTTATAACCACACAGACACCCACAGACACCTACCTACCTGACTGTCGGAGGCTTCCGATATGTTGGAGTGTGTCGGAGCGTGTCAGGCTATCTTAGCATGCTGCACTAGTGGAGGCAGGCTTCCGACAAGAGCTAAAGGCGGGCCTCCACCAACCATGACAAGGCTACGACAATGGCATTCCGACAAGGTCCACGACAGGCCTACGATTGGTGGACTTGGCGTAGCCTTGTTGTGGTTGGTGGACCCCAGTTCCCGACAAGAGTCTACGACAAGGCCATGACAGGCTGCGACTGGGAAGCTTGTCGGGGGCCTTCCGACAAGGCTACGACAAAATCGAACATGTTCGATTTTTCCTACAACTGGACCTTTGTCGTGGAGTGTCATGGCGTGTCAGGAGCGTGTGGGGTGTCCCAGGAGCGGGGTTTTGCTCTAAAGGGGGCGTCCACCAACCACGACAAGACTACAAGTGCTGACATAAAAGTTCCAATCGCAGCCTTGTCACAGCCTTGTCGTGAGAAGAGCAGTGTCGGGACAGCATGGCGGGCGTGTCGTAGACATTGCTGGTTGCCGTAAAAAAGGCGCCCATGGTTCCGACACACTACGACAGTGATACCGAGGAATCCACAACACTCCACGACAAAGGTCCAGTCGTGGCATAAATTGAACATGTTGGCTATTGTCGTAGCCTTGTCGGAAGGCCACAGACAAGCTTCATGTCACAGCCTGTCGTGGCCTTGTCGTAGCCTCTTGTTGGGAACTGGGGTCCACCAACACAGCAGTGTCATGGCGTGTCGGGAGCGTGTGGGGTGTCCCAGGAGTGGGGTTTTACTCTAAAGGGGGGCGTCCACCAACCACGACAAGGCTACGACAAGTGCCGACATGAAAGTTCCAATCGCAGCCTGGTCGCAGCCTTGTTGTGAGAAGAGCAGGGTCGGGACAGCAGTGTCGTGGCATGTCATAGACGTTGCTGGTTGCCATAAAAAAAGGCACCCGTGGTTCAGACACACTATGACAGTGATATCGAGGAATCTACAACACTACACGACAAAGGTCTAGTCGTAGCAAAAATCGAACATGTTTGATGTTGTCGTAGCCTTGTCGGAAGGCCCCCGACAAGCTTCATGTCGCAGCCTGTCGTGGCCTTGTTGTAGCCTCTTTTCGGGAACTGGGGTGCACCAACCACAACAAGGCTACGACAAGGCTTCCAATCGTAGAGCTGTTGTGGACCTTGTCGGAAAGCCATTATCGTAGCCTTGTCGTGGTTGGGGGATGCCCCCCTTAATTGGTTACATGACACCACTTGATGCATCACTTTTGCCAACCATATAACCACATTGAATGCATTCCTTACATCAGGAGCTTTAATTTGATACCAAATACTCATATTTTTCATGATTTCTATCAAATTTTCATCTCATCTATGATGAAAAAAAAAAAAAAAAAAATCTTCTAAAAACGTCTTTGCTGACGCGCGCGGTGATGAGAAACAAGTTGTTTTTTTAAGTGGCCTAACGTATGATTTTTATCGCATTCCAGAAATATTAGTGATGGCTGACCAACGCACATCATGCTAGACAAGAATCCTTCTCAAAAGGCATAGCAACAGGAACTGAACTAATTTGTTAATTGTTCACAATTAGAATTATATTGTTATAATTTTAGTAATGTACCAAGTCCGTCTATTTCTAATTTACAAGAACAGAAGACGGTTTTATGTCACCACATTGTTTTGATTTCTGTTTAGATTTCACCCATACTAACCTGTGGCTTCTACCAGCCTTCCTCCTTTGCCTACACACACTGAGCCCGTCATGTATCCCAATCTATGTGACGCCTACGAAACATTACCCTACCCCTAATAAAAAACCATCACTGATTTAACATAGGCAAATTGTATGTGGTGTGCCATGACATAAAGTGAAATTTATGTACCTAGAGAAATTTATGTACCTAAAGAATTGACAAATCAGCGATCAGGAATTATTCACCTGTGTAAATAGTTCCGGCTGCAAAGCAGAAATTCTGACAGATGTCAAACATGGACGGAATCGAGTCAGACTTTCCTAATATCATAAAATCGTGGACACGGAGTAGGATAAATACGAAACAGAACTCGAGTTAGACTTGTCAGTGTCTATGCCACTCTGGTCAGGTCTGTTCCTCACTAATACAAAACCTTCCCGTCGTGGCATTTAAACACTGACTAGTCTAAGCCTCGTTCGGTTTCTACTAATTCCTGGTCATCAATGATCCGAATCTGCCCCATCATCTCGTCTGATCGACTTCAATCAGGCCGATGTACGTATTCGGTCATAACTGGTATGTGGAATATAGCCGATTTTGAACGGTCGCAATTTTGTCGTTGGACCCATTATATGTGATTGTAATCTCTAGTACTCAGGACACTTAATTAGTGATGGTGTATACTATGCGGTATCAAGTATGATTAAACTTTGCGTCATTTTCTATAAAGGCCCGAGCCCAGACACAATTAAAAGAATGTACATTAGAACCGGGTCAATGGACTTAGGTATCCTCTATCGACAAGATTGTAGCCGATTCATTCCGATCATTGGATCCATAAGAATCGAGGATATGGTCTCACTCTCTTATGTTCTTAAAGTGTTGTGGATCTGCAGAGACTCTGGCCAGCCCTTTTATGGCGAGGTAATCGAGTAAGAGGGCCTGGTCTGTTAAGTGAGGGAAATCAAGAGGAACTTAATGGAAATGTGGGAATTATTGCAATGAGACACGGGAGTATTAAGACAAATGAGGCCCGCTGTCATGGGGAGGCTGACACGAGTTGATCAAAATAAGGGGCGGTGTCACTGAACACAATCAGGCACAGACAAAAACAACTCGCAGGGAGGCAGAATTCCCTCTAAAGCCATGGCACACGGAACTGGACTAGCCTGTTACAGGCGGGTCTAAAGCAGCCCGCTTAAAAATCATAGTTCGATATCTAGTATCTTATATGGTCAGAGCGAATATGCAAATTTTTTTTTCTCGAAAAAAAAAGAAGTGATCCTGGAATTTTAGATTTTCATCTGTGCAATCTGTATGAAAGGAATCGCACAGGAGATTATTGGAGATTGGTATTCAAGACTAATACTGACCTATCCACAGTGCCGCATACCTCTCAAAGCTACCTGCAGACTCCTGTGGTCTTGTCGTGTCCCGTAGGGTCTGAGGTGACTAACTTTTACCAGATGATAGCCCTGGATGAAATATACCATATATATTCCCAGATAAAATACATCGATTAATCAATGATATATGGTACGGAAAGCAGATGAGATAGCATCATGATAAATGTAATATTTATATATGTGTGTGTTGAGTACGCTTTGGATGAGGACTTGTCCCGTCTTCATAGAAAAATCGTTTAGCCACTGTTTCAGGTCTCATGTAATTCCCTTTGTTTTGTCTCAGCTAGCGAATTAAGGATGATTACTCTACCTATCTGAACAATTTCAACCACGATAACTAATTGCGCCCCGATGGCTATTTAGAGAAATGACTGAGGAGAGGTATTTTAACCTCTAACGTTTGCACCAGCGCCGGTACAATCGGCCACTTCCGGTATCCGTTGCACTGCCGGTCTTCTTTTGCGGAGACGAGAGTCGATAAAAACACGCTGCATTTGAAGGTCATCCGGTGAGAGAGAAAAAAACGACTCACACCTCCTCTAAACGAGGCTCTGTGGTCGTCACGTGGCTGTGGTGCGGCATGTAGCCGCAGGGCGGCGCCAGCTGTCAACTGGTTCCTTGTTATCGCCTGAGGGTTGGCAGCTCCAGTCCTGTCTAAACACATCTCACCTGGCTGGTTGCTTTATTAAAAAACACGGCTTCACCATCCGCAATTCTTACCTTAGCTGTGATCGATTCGGGTAAACTGCAGATCATGGCGTAACGGGATTGATTCAGCAATTGGTTTATAACTTGATACCTTCCGCCTCTGGCAAACGTACTATTTATAGTGATACCTCACTGTGTAAATTCTCGAACGGAAGCCACATCTTCTAGCCCAGCTCTTATTTCATTGGACATTAAATGCGATGGCCTAAAGTCATGAGATAATGTATCTTTGTATGGCGCCACAGAATTGTATATATCTTCTTCAGGTGTTCTGTATGAAACCGCACTATAACACGTACCGTTCTGAATGTAGCTGAAACCACATCTTCACGCGTAGCTTTGTAAATGTTGGAATTATTAGACATGTACTCCTAACATAAGATAAGCAATGCCCCATCATCATACAGATTATCATAGAATACAAATCTGTGATGCCACACAGTATACCGCCTAAATATGACTTATACCACATGTCACAACGTACCCATCACAACCTACCAGGCGTCAGCATCTCCTGTCAATGTATTACGTCAGATAACATCATGGCCTATCAGAATTTAGTTTATGTCGTATCATGGAGAGGCCAAATACAACATTTTGCCCTATCCAGCCAGAACCAATTCAGATATGTCATAACATGTCAAAGCCAATTGCAACTTGTCACGGCTTATTGGAGCTCGTTATGCTACGTCATGGTGTATCAGAATTTGTCATGTCATGCAAGAACTCATTATGTTAGGCTGTGGTGTATCAGAACTTACCACTGGCTGTTATATTTCTTTTTGTGAGGCCATGTGAAGATTGCAGGACATTAGGGGGCACCACCCAAACGTCGGGACGTTAGGACACAGCCGAGACCAGGGGTGTGATTTCAAGCCTCAGTCTCGCCTCGGCCGCACCGTGACGCCGCGATCAGAACACTTTATTCTATCCATTTGCAAGGCAATAATACAGTGATTATAAAAAAAATTGTCTTTCATCTATCATCATCTGGTTATATAATGTTTTAGAAATGCCTGCGTTGTACTTTCTATGTGTCCATTCATTACAGACATTAAACATTTGAGATGTATGGATATTACAGGCATTAAATATTTGACATGTATGGATATTTCCATGATGTATATGATCTTATGATAGATGGGTCCCATGTTTGCTTTTTGGTGGGTCCTAATGTCTCAATGAGTGGGCCCTAACGTCCCGACTTTCGGGTGGTGGGCTCTAAAGTCTACATACCTTCAGATCTTGTCAGGGATCTTTTACATTAAGTTATGGTGTAGCAGAACTTGCTACAGCCTGATAGAACCAATAACACAAGGTTGTGATGGATCAAACTTCTAATAAGAACCTATCATGTTAGGTCACGGTATACCTCAACCTGTGTCAGCATATCATAGCTCATTCTGTTGGGTCATTTTGTATTAGAATTTGTCACATTCTGTTGTAACTCGTTATGTTAGGTTATGCTGTATAAGGACTTGTCACAGCCTCTATAAAGTCACTACATTTGGTCATAGTGTATCAGAATCTGTCACAGCCTGTTATAATTCATTATGTTAGGTCATAGTCACAGCCTGTTATAGCTCATTATGTTAGGTCATAGTGTTTCAGAATCTGTCACAGCCTGTTATAACTCATTATATTATATCATGGAATATCAGAACATATCACATCATATAATAACCGTTATGGTAGGTCATGTTGTACCATAATTTGTCACGGCCTATTAGTCCTAATTACATGACGTCATATCCTATCAGAACTCGTCATGGCCTGTTACGCTCTGTCACGCGCTAGATTCGGTTCGGTGTGACGCTATCTCCACCGGTCATTGATCGCCACTGTGTGGCCGGTCTGACCTCTCATTGCGCCGCTCGAGTCGTCGATTATCGCCAGCCCTGACCACGTGGACTAGGGGGTCCGTGTGCCCCGCCCTAAACGATCGGCATCGGATTGCTGGGCCACGACAGAACAGATCAATACACGTTCTTCCCACTTTGATTTCTCCGCAGCCCGACTTAGTCAGGCAATGTGGGTGGACGCTATAGCCATACTCTAAGTAAACACCACACCCAAGGGGGTTGGAGGTGGGGGGACATGGTGGGGTGCGTTGGTGGCGGTGTGTAGTACACCTGCATAGGTGGATACATGATGATGACTGTCATATCGCCACAGAGAAACGCGCTGCATGTGATTACCCTTTTCCCAGGATAGCCCAGTGAGGGGTGATCTCACCTGCAACTTTCTGCAAGGTCCTGTGTGTAATTCTTGGCCAGAATGCTGTTATCCACTCTTTACTTTTCTCATAGATTGGATTTCACTATGGAATGAGCCTCGCCATCAATGGTAACTGCACTGATGGCACCACGGAACGATGGCAACTGGACTGATGACACCTCTTTGCAATTTTATCTGGACTGATAGCACCACGTTTCAGTCTGAGTCTTACCTGGACCGATGGCACCGCTTACCTAGACTGATGGCACCACCTCATTTTTACCTGGACTTTTGGCACCGTTTGATTTATTCAATATGTAACATTATGTGATAGTCATGTAATGACATTGTGGGCAGTTCAGTTTTCACCTCTTTATATGTGGCCGGTGCTGCCCCCCATAAAAAAATTGCCCCCTCCCCCCACAGCGAAAAGTTTGCCCCTCACCTAAATATTGAGACCTCCCCTAATAACCGTTTAACTGAAACCAACTAAGGTTCATAGTTCCATAAGATTCAAGCAAGAATATATATCACATAGGATTATCTCAGCTTGTAGCATTAATTTTTTATTTCGTATTCGCTAAATTACATCGCTGGAAATCGGGTATGGTTACCTGCGCTTACAAGCATTCTAAAAGATAGGTCTCTTTTGAACAGTTGTGCTAACCCAACTGTCTGAATTGGGCACAGCAGACACACGGTGGTGTTCACTTTTTGCAACCTCTGTTCTTGAGGCACTGAGAACGCATGGAAACCGCCCATGTTTCATGAGGCCAACGAAACATTTTCCCATTATTTAGAGGAACACTTTTCGACTCACCTGTTGAGCACTCAGCAACACCGTCTGGCGGAATGGACCGGTGTCTGACCACCATGAGAGTCGAGATAGAGTCTGAGCTGCTAGCTGGGCATGGTTGGAATGCTACTAGTGAGAAGGGTAGAAAAAGGACCCACTGCTCCCCAGCACCAACTATTTATACGATACTGCAGGCATCTGGAAATCATAGAGAATGTAGTTGGGGATACACAAGAACGTAAATACCTCAGATGATACTTTCTTTACTCTCACAAGGCGCGTATCCAGCATATCTTAGAGTATCGCTTCTTATAAAAGAGAAGAAATATGACAGTAAGTGTTTTATAATTTGTTTTGCATGCTCTGACGAGGTATATTCTATAACTCCTCATTTATGAATATTGTGGAATAGGACGAGTATTTGGTAAATCCCCTACTATTGTATTGGAACACGTTTCTTGATCATGGTAGAAATAGTATGTCGTCAAATGCGGATGTGCAGATGAAAGGGGAATATGTGTTAGAAAGTATACACACTCAGAATTGACGGCCGGTTCGGCACATAAAGAAATCTTCATGTACTAAACACTGGATAAACAGTACACTCATAAATTGGCTGGAAGGGCCATTCTAAGCAATAAACCGACCCTATTATTGACCATGCACCCACACAATATTCGGAAATCCTATCAAAAAGCCTACTTTTAATGATACGCCCAGATTGTGTCCTGTGGACCTTTACTAAATGAAATGTTATTATTGATGATATACATGTGCACCCTGGTACGAGACAGGATTTGCTGAATAAGCTTATATACAGTAGTCAGGGAGTTGTACATAGTGGTGAGGCGTGGTACACTGGCCTTACTTTATTAAAGTCAGTCTGGACGTGTGTGTGAGATCCACGCCGCTAGGTGGTCGTCATCTAATCTCTGCGCGGCGCTATCTGAGTTAACGAGCACTGGTCTGTGTTTCCCGCGGGCTTCACTGATGTCCGGTCCTCCAGGCTGAATATAGGATCCTCTTGTAGATGTAGTATTGAGGATAGATGTAGATAGTGTACACAGACAGGTACTATCAAGAAACGTCACGAAATTTCTTGGCATGAGTTGTATTCGCGGAATGATATCACGAAACGGAGTTGAGTGATATCTGTAGCAGAAGACAACGAACGCCATGTAAACAATTGTATGAAATTAAGTGACGTTTAGATTTTATCCTACCCGGTAACATGTTTTTAACTTCATATTTCACCTGTGGCATATAAATTTTATATGGCATAACCGTGGCATACAGTCATGTTAAGTCTATGGAGATTAATATGAGGGGTAGGATAAAGATGTGTATGCGATCATAAAACGCTGGCTGGTTGTGCTGGACACCCGGGACACGAGAGAATAGTACACGCGAGAGATAATCTATACACTACCAGGCAGGTTACAGTATACATGTATGCTAGACTCATAATATTTATTTAAATTACTGACATGCAGTTTTTATTAGACCTGTAATATGCATTTTAAACTCCGACAAGCAGTCTGCACTAGATAAACACAATATATGTTTAAAACTTTGACATGCATTCTGTATTAGACATTTACGCTAATCTTAAAAGCTGACAGCCAGTCTATTCTAGACTCTAGACATATTAAGTTTAATTTAAACACTGATGTTTTGTATTAAACGTATCTTAAACACTGACAGGCAGCCGTTACAAGACATGTACCGTGTATTGTAAACAGTGTCACGCAGTCTGTATTGGACCTTTACCATAAAGACTAGGAGAGCATACTTGACTACGCGTAGGCTCCCCAGTGAGTGGACATCTCCCATGCCAATATCCTTAGATGGTCGTAGTATATAGACCGTAAACACAGTGCATTACGTATTCCGTATTGGCGAGTCGCGTCTAACGGCCTATAATGGTATTGAAGGAGACACTCTATATGCCGTCGCTCCCACTCCAGGCACTCCTTAACTTGAAGACAAAGTCACTAGGATTGCCTGTTGTCTATTCAGGCGTGTATAACCTGCGCTACATCTCCATTCCTCGCTCGTCGTGCTCTAATAGAAGCATCCATCTCTCTCATATAACACTGCAGAGAACTCAGAGAGACCAGGATTTTGTTGAGATGTGATGTCGTCATGAATATGCGTGTAGTTGATGCCGCACCCTAAAGCCTCTACCACTCATTAGACTGCGCTTTTACCTTCTGTTGTTTGCACCTATGAACACCCGTTGCAACTACTCTGTCTTATACTTTCCTTATAGTAACTGCCCTGTCATCATCGCAACTAACACATCACTCATCTTTGAACACTCTACGTTACATATGCACCGTCCTATAAACGCCTTGTATGTGCTGCCACCGCCGACCCACTTAGCCATACTTGATACTGAACGATCTTTGTACAAAGATTCAGGCATGATATACAAAGAAATCCTTAAAAGATATATATTTTGTATCGTTGACAAAACGAAGATTGCTGAGCCCAGTTGCGTTATTGTACGATTGCGATCACGATATAAATGGAGTATTTTTACAGCTTCTACTCTGTAAACATAATACTGATATAACAGATCTAGAAATACAATTCTACTGATCTTCCATCTTTTCATCACTGTGCAACATCGAATGATACAAGGCATCGGATACCACGCCCATATTGTCGTCTTGTCATTCACAAATGTGAGTAGTCTAGTAAAATGACTATTAAACACAGGTTGGTGTGGGGGATTAGGTGGGGGTAGATCAGTGTCTGTGTCCCAAATATTTGTTCTAGCTGCCCTTAACCTATCAAATCCTGATTGCGCATGATTTGAACTTGGTTTCGACGGACGTTTTAAACTATTGCAGAACCACATATAAAGACCTACCTTTGTTGAAGTATCAAGAAAGCCCTGCAAGGAGGAAGAAGACTTATGACCATATATGGTCAATCTGTGTGGACATTTACCCGGAAACACGTCATGAATAATGAGTAGCACATAGACCTCTTTTATACCCCGACTGACAGACTGTGAACCGCAGATACCACGCGGGGACCCGCACAATACAGCATGGAGCATGCGCAGTGAGGAATCCTCCGAGACCAAGCCGATCCGCAGTGATCTCTCAGTGATCTCATAAGTCAACGACTCAGGGGGGAGATCAAACGTGGAGACAACTCCTTGTAGTTAGAGTAGTTCCCACTAGGCGTCTCCAGTAGGTCAGGCTGGTGGTTCCCGGCGGGCGGTGTTTACTAGTTCCCTAAGAGTTGGGCGGGCTGGGCTGCCCGGTCTTAGCGTGTCTTAGCGTCTCTTAGCGTGTCTGTTTTACGAGTCACATTATCCTGATGCACGAGCACAGTGACAGATCAGAAGCCTACAAATGAAGTTACATTCGCAACCCTATCCAATCAAATCAGCTCCAATTTGCCGCTGATGGGAAAATGGTAGGCTTGGCTTTTTCAGCAATCATTTCGGTCCGCTGGGGAAAAAGCTTGTGCGGCTAACGGCCTGGGACAATAGTAGCAGCGCCCTCCCCCGCGGCCGAAAGCCTAAAGCCTAAATCAGCGGTAAAGGAGGCAGTCTCCGGCAGACGGCAGTACCGTGATTTGCCTCTCAAAATAAACTATCCATCACTTCTAAAGGAAACCAGAGTCGACCAAATCCTTCAGAGATGGCGACGTGGGCAACTTGAATGGACCAGTGTGAGCTGGTGACGGTGGTCAATGCCATGAAACGATGAGCAGATAGGTAAAGTGATTAATTCTACTAATGAGATGTATGGTATAATTTTGTCAGTTAATTAAGTATCAGTACCAGTGAAAGGTGTAGCATTTTCTGGGAGGTTGAGTAGTGGTATCAGTTAGAGTGATGGTGTTACTGAGAGGTAAGCTGTAGTCTGTCAGGTTCAGGAGTTGTATTAATGAGAAGTGTGGTGTGGTATGGTATGGTGGGTGGGGTATTTGTATAAATGATAGGCATGGTGTAGTCTGTCAGAGTGGGTAGTGGTAGAAATAGACAATATTCGAGACGACGAGAGGTTAACACGTAGTAATTCCCGAGTGAGTTTACAGAGCCAACTCCAAAAATCATCGATTGTTATATTTCTTTCCCATGGTCATTTATGACAATTTCTAGAAATTCGATGATGGGTTAAGATAAGCCGTAAACCATGCACGTGGTTTACGGCCACTGATAAACAATGGGTAGTGGTTTACTGTGGCCCCTTATAGGGAATTCGTAACCTATGGGTAAAGAATG
Organism: Alentia gelatinosa; assembly: GCA_950022655.1. Lineage (NCBI taxonomy): Eukaryota > Metazoa > Annelida > Polychaeta > Phyllodocida > Polynoidae > Alentia > Alentia gelatinosa. Next base: position 51,846,301 of record OX465579.1, on the reverse strand, counting down.
ACATGTCCCCAATCCTTGATGAGAATTAAAACAGCTTGGCCAATATCAGCCATATGTATTTGAAGGCTTCGACCTTTTCACCTTTCCCCCTGTCTGCATTCCATCATATTTGACAGAACAGGCACCACGGTGAGTATATTATATGGGGCCGAGGCTAAGCTATTATAGCCCATACCAAAAACCACATACCAGTCGCTATTGGCACAGCCCTCGCCCGCACACACAAAGACACACTTTCTTCACAATGTTATAACAGAAATAACGGCACACGTCTACCGACAGACACAGACACGGACAACCCATCACACCCACACAACTGAAACACCAACAATGTCATAACTTAACGGATGCTATTTTACGTCAAAATAAGGACCACTGGCCAATGGTGCCTCCCGGTGGCTCATATTATACATAGGTAGTGAGAGCACGTTGAATCCGCTTTAAGCATTCGGCTCTCCACACCCCCTCACATCCCCCACCTTACTCCTCCCTCTTGTCGACCACTTTCCCGACATGGTTATTCAGCCTGCGGTTATAGTACAAGGAGCGCAGACCTGATTTACGGCTGGTTATCCATTTAAGACCGGTTAGTTCTTTGGCCGCACTTATTGATACGCACGCGTCTTCCCGCCGCCCGGATCAATCTGTCCGTGCGCCGCCAACGGGCACTACACTAAAACCACCACTGGTCCACCACCACAACCAACACCACTACACCCAGCACCACCAGCGTACTGTCCATCATTACCAAACATTCTGTCCCATCACCAATATGCAATAAATGGGCATGCAGTGTGAAAAACAGCTAGCTTAGCTGATGCTAATGTATTTCTTAACTGATTATTGCATGCTAAATCGACAAAGGTGTTGCTTGATGATTAGGAAATGTCTCTGATATTTGAGAATGATACATATTGTAGAAATTTGAGGATGATAAATAAAGAAAACATCTTGCATGAAATAAAACCTTTAGCACCACCTCTAGCATACCCACCATCAATATCACCAGCCCACCCCCTTACATCTGCAGCCTGCTTAACCTGAACAACACCATAACTAATCTGCCCAATACCAACACCACCAACAAAACCTGCCAGTCTATCACAAACAGCATCAACAACCTGCCTACCAACAGTACCAGCCTGCCACCAATACCTCCACTAGATCCATTTGCCTGCCGGACACGAACATACGCTCCTACTGCCTTATGGCGTCGGTGCTAGTATTTGCCGGTCGGTGAGTTCGTAATAATTATCTGATTAAATGCCAAGTCCACCAGCCTATGGACTACTTACACCAACCACCATTATCACAAGCCCGCTGACTACCAACCTGCCCAACACCACCATAAGATACCACCCACCACCGATATCAGCCTGCCGCAAACAGTACCACCACCACCACCGCCACCACCATCACCACCACCAGCCTGCCTGCACTGACGGGGACTGATGGAGACTGGTGGAGACTAATAGAAACTGGTGGAAATTGGTCAAGACTTGCGGCGACTGGTGGAGACTAATGGAGACGATAGATTTTGTTGAACACTGGTGGGAACTTATACACGGGATGCATGGCGACTAAGGTGGAAACCAGTTGTGCCGGTACGCAGTGCGTGTGTAGTCTAGCTACTCCTATCAGAATGAAAAGTGTGTATAAAAAAGTGTACTATTTGAGTGCTTGGACTTTGTGGTGTAGGTACAGATCGGGGTGTAATGTAGCTATACGGCATTCAGGTCTGTGGATATGTCAAGGCAGAGCGGTGCACACCTGAGGGCTGGATACACCAGTGGGGTGACCGGAACGTGAAGCTGGCTGATCATTTACAGTCCGTCGGGAATAAATCCTCTCCAGCAGATCGCCTATAAGCCCTGAAGTAGTCTTTGACGACGCGGGACCGGGCTGAACAGCGTCTCCTGAAGACGCTGAGGGCGGCGTTCCGTCCTGATCAGTCGGCGTGGAGGAGATGAGAGGACGGTCACCAGGCGGCGTGTCGGTGCGGGGCGTGGTGTCTCATCACTGCGTGTTTGATCTGCGTGTTTGATCAGTGTGTATGATCACTGCGTGTCACACGGTACACTGTCCGGCCTGGGCGATCGGCCGTGTCCCCTGCCACATCAAAATGCCCCTTCTCTCTGTGATACGTGTGGAACATGCCGTGCTGCTTGTTTCATGCTGGAGAAAAAGGATGCCACGAGAAGCATTTGAGGTTGTGTGAGTGATGCAATGTATCGCGATTCTAGGTCACGCGATTCGATTAAATGTCTTTTTCCCGCTTGATGTAACGTAAAGGAATTTTAGGCTTTTTGATATGATTCAAAATGGTTTCAGATAAGTTGATCTGACTACAAATAAGTCATGTGGGTGTAAGGTGACTGTATCATAAGCCATAGTGTGAAGCGGCAGTTGTTTCCCAGAAATGTTTCCCAGAATAATACATGCGAAAGAGTGATTAAAACAGCATTAATAACGCCGTCTCTGATCTGTATTGTCCCTCTTTTGCTTAATATTCCAACGGGTAGGCTTGAATATGTTGGCAATAGTAAAAGATTAATGAAATCTGAATAAAAAACAATTGGTAATCGGGCCGAGTCAAATAGCCATCTTATGGTTACTATCGCTATATCTATCTATACTAAAATACCATGCTACTGAATAAGCCTAAATACCATTATTGAATATATCTACTGTCTTTGACTGTCTCTTGTTAGGGCAAATTCAAAGAATAACACCTTTGTACGGAAGTGAATGTACAACGTCCTCGTATTTCTCTGAATAAGATATAAATAAATCACGTTGCGTCGGGCAACAGGATATAGGTTACTTGGAATGAAAGGACTGTAATGCTAAAATCAGATTGCAGTGCTCTAATAAGTAATGTGGTGTGAGGTAATTGCATTACAAGTCACATAGTTTAAGGTAACAGTAATACAATACAAGTCGCATATTGTGAGGTGACACCATTATAAGTCGTGTGGAGTGAGGTGACGGTATTCTAGGTCGTATGGAGTGAGGTGACAATATTATAAGTCACGTGGTGTGCGCTGTTGCGGTGTGAGGTCACGTGACGTCACGTGGGATCAGCCCGCTGACGTGTCGTTTGGCCGTAAGGGGTGGCGCCGCCTGTGGCCGGCCCTGTTTTACATGTCATTTGGCTGAGGGCTAATAGGACGAGGTGAAGGCCGCGGGCCACCCTGACCGTAGGGACACGACCACACCACCTCCACCCATCAATACAGTCACGCACGGCCCACTGCAGCCCGCCGCTCGCCGGTCCCAGCCCTCATATAACCCGCCACTCTTACCGGCCAGGGACTGACCGCCCCGCATACGACTACCCCCTCCGTGAGCCGGAGAAATAACGCCACCTGCCACTGGAGTTTGTGAAATGGTGGTGGCGGGTGGTGTGCTTTACGGCGTAGTGATGAAGTACCCGAGGCGAGGTCGTCTCACAGTCGGATACTATACGCCGTCAGGCTCTGAGAGACACGCGTTATTTGTGGGCTTATTGGGTCGGTTTATCTGTGAAAGTTCACCGATAATCCCATATTTCCCCTGTCTGGAAGGCATGGTTACAGTTAGTTGAGGTAGCGCCAGATAGATCCTAGATCACTGCTACTCCAGGGCAACAACGTTCAACATACAGCCGAGCCGAGTCCGTTGGATGCAGACAAATATGCCTAGCGTGGATTTCTCGTTCTTTTATGGTAAAATGAAGGTAAGCCCATGACCACCGGGCTGTAACCACTGTTTAATAATAACCATCTCTGGTACTTGACTCATGACTTCTGAGATCGCTATATTAGATTAATGTTATACTCAGGAAGGTTCGGGTTTGGCAAGAGAATCGCATGGTGACCAGATCTCGATCCGATCTGATTGCAATTGCGTTTCGAGGTTATATGTCTACGACATGCCTAGTATTATGGAGGAAATCTATGAAAGTTTATGGTCAGAGCTCGTATCCCATAGATTTTGAATCGCGTAGTAATTCACAGGGCGAAGCCGTGTGAATTACGTTACGATTCAAACGAGATGGGATAAATCTCTGGCCCTAAACTTGAATAGGATTCTCAGTCTTCATATGGACTAATCGGCTTACCTCTGTGACATGATCCCACATTGAGTATTTTTCGTAAATGCTCAGTGGGTGTTCGATACAAGTTCCCAATGTTAAGTATATGGGGAAAAAATACAGGGGTGAGATAAAGATTAGGATTCCGATCGGATCCTGTTTTTTTATGAAAGAAGTAACCTGCAACTTTGTATTACTCATTTCAGCTTGTGTTGGGTGGTTGGGGATAATGCGTTACCTGTGGAAGGGTAATGCCGTCACTCCCGACTGTCGCCGACGTCATCCCTTGCCGTATACCTCCACTCTTCCCCTTTGTCTCCCCCGGTCCCCTGGATCCATGTCCTTCGCGTCGCGTACACGGCAATCATAGTGTAACCTAACGCCACCAGGTGCCGCCACCATGGCATGCACCAAACGGGTAAAGTAGGCAGCGGCCAATTTCCCCGGGGATAATTCAATAACAAAGGTCCAGGGAGCGAGCATCCTAGTGAAAATCACACCTCGTTCTGATACCTGTGAGGGTTGGGGATGGGCTGCGTCCGGGTTTAGGCCATGCTGAATCACTGTAGGACTGAAAATGGGCTGAATTGCGGTGGGGCTGAGGGAATAGCCTGGTTGAGTGAGGACTGAGGTCGGAGTAAAGGCGGTAGGGGTTGAAGGAAATCGGTGTTTTTGGTGACGGTACGTTGTAAGTTGAGCTGGGGTCAGGGGGCCGGGAAAGAGAATAAGACGATGTTGGCTGATGAAGGGCTAAATCTAGGTGGGGTTGGGTATGGGTTGAGGGTGGCCTGCGATAAGGTAAGGAGGAGGGAAAAGCTGGGTTGATTTGGGGTTGGGAATTGGGAGGGGGGCAATTGGGGCTAAAGGTAGGTTGAAGAAAGGGGATGTAGTCGGAGGGTGGGCTGGGAGTGGGCTGAGAGCTTCTTCTTGTGGTTTCCCATCAGCCTTACACTACGTTAGATTCATTACATTCTCTAGGATATGGTGAATGGGAATGGAGATATTTCCCAGATGCCCCCTTCTACGACGCTGAGTATGAATTAATCATCTCTACTCTGAGATCATGACAACCGAATGGTAGTAGTAAGAACAATGCCACGATCATGTTTCATTTCCCAACAGACATTTTGTCAGGTAAACAGAGTGCTCAATCAGGATAGATTTTCTGAGCATTGGTTGTGCTACATGAACAGAGTGTGTTCAATTCATCATCTTGAATTAACTTTAACTTTCTAGGAAACGTTTTCTTCGATAAATCGACCTCATCACGTACGCCGATCAGAATGCTTCTAGCCCTAACTACTTCCCTGAGTGGTCAAAAGATGGTGCAACTATGACCCTCTGACCCCCGCCATGTTGTCATGACATCCACCGCCACCAGGGGCCCCTCCACTTCCGTTGTGTGCAGCTACTTCCGGAAGTGGTTACTAGGGATTCATGGCTGCTCTAGTACAGTTACTCTGCCGCTAGGTAAAATAGATTGTATCGTTATAACTTAAGGGACTCCAGCTTTCTCGGAAAATAGGTAAAGGCCAGTGAGATAAAAACAGGCTGTGGGAACGGGCAAGTGGAATTAACTGGGCGAAGGTGGCGTTGTATTTGTGGTTAAATGATTGGAAAGTATCCTACGCGTCAGTGAGCTCTAGGGCTACGTCAGCACCTCGGCGGGCTAATGTTTGCATGCAGCGGAACTCGTGTTTAATCTACTTACTCATGGCCCTAAGAGAGGGTTTGAGGCTTTAAACGTTATTGTGAACATACGCACAATAGTTGTACACACACACACACACACACACACATACATACATACATACATACATACATACATACATACATACATACATACATACATACATACATACATACATATATATATACATACATAGCACACGCAATTTACTAGACTTGCTCAAGTTTTTGATTATGAACATTCATTAAATGATTTATCACAATCAGAATAAAGTTCATTATAGTATGTATCCTTCACTGACTGGCCCATGTACCCCTGCAGTGAGGAGGGTAGCCATAGGATGCAGGGACTGAAGCCAGTCTAGCAATTTATGTACCAAGAAATGTATATCATCCTAGGTTTTTATGAACTACGCTATATGAGCTACTGAACAATACATCTAGAGTGATATGAGCAGTGAATTATGCTTGTCTTGATTTTTGTCTCACTGTATTGCCTCGTAAGATGTCGGAAAAACGGTGTGGCGCTGAGGTTTTAATCAATTCTGTTTGAAATGGAGATATAATCAAAATTGTGTGTAACCTGGTGAAAAGGTAACGTCCGTACAGCGACTAAAAGGGCAGAATAGAACAATGTAGACGTGTGCCGTTATTTCTGTAATCCTTCATAACCAAATCATACAAAAAGGGAAACAGATGCAATAACAAGTCATATTATGTTCCTCGACCATTCATTGTACGGAAACCTATTCTAAATGCTGCATCGGCGTTTTCTGAGCGTGCTGGTTACATTGTGACATGCTGCACGTGACACGTGCATGACAAGGTCTACCCCTCCCTACCCCCTACGTATACACATAGTTCTCCTCATGTTAGTACGGAGAGTTTCCTCATCGAGACTAACCATCCTGAATAAACCACAAAGAGCCTACCACGCTTAAATGCGCATGTCAGACCGACCCTATGAGCTACTCGACGCCAGACCCCGCGTGACGTCACACACAGGTCGTGTATAGCAGCGCTGACACACGGAACCAGCATACGTAGGTAGAGAAATAGAGCACACGACTCGGACTAGGGTACACAGAGAGATCTGCCAGACACAGACAGTAGAAAAGCGGATACAGCGATCCCAAGGTTTTTGCCTATAAATGTACATGGACGCTAGAAAACATGCCAATGTGTTAAGATGCAGGAAGAATCATCAAATGGGCTCAGCTCCTTGATACACTGGAGCCTTTTTCTGGATCCGGTAAGACCGGATGGTAACTGGACTAATGGTACCACGTACTGATGGCTCCTGGTCCAATGTCACCACTTTTCAGTTGTACCTGGACTGATGGCTGCAGTTGCCTAGACCTTTGGCACAACCTCACTTTTTCCTGGACTGATTGCACCACTTGAGTAAAGTGAAGTCATGTTATGACAGCGATATGGGTCTATTTTTCAAAACCTGCATTTTACCAACATGAGGCCAGAAACTAACCCAAAAATATAAACTTGACAAGAAGTCCTAATTTCCTATATTATTATTTACTACAGATATTTAGCTATCACAAGTAATTTATTCCAATACCTTACGAGCAGATTGGATGATTTTATACAACTTTTAAGAGAACCATGCTTTATGTGTTACGTCCGATACCCCTATTGATGTGGACATTTTTGGAATTTTTTATTCTCTTGCATTCAATGGTCAAACTTTTATCAAAATTTAAAATAAGAAAGTTTGTATATATTTCTTTGCAACATCCCAAAACCATGTATGTTGATCCATCAGAATTTTTGTCACAAGATCTTGAATTTTGTCCAAGTCACAGAAATGGCAAACAATTGTTTGTGTTCTAATGTAACTCCTTTTGAATTTACCCTCTCATATCACTTATTATTTACATAAGGATTTCAGTATGATATTTCTTATCCTTGACCATTGCTTCACAGTAAATAATAACTTTTTATATGTAAATAATCTATTATAGGTATATCTGTCAGGCATAGAGGGAGGCTCTTTTAGGGGTGTCGGACGTAACATGCTAACTTTATTACACAGTCTATTACATTAAGGATGTTTTGTAGTATCAGAACTTAAAAACCTATTAAATTACTATTATGTGATATAGACATCATTTCTACAACAGATAGGAATTTCAAATTCCAAAATTTATGTGTCTATGAAATATCATTGAGTTTTGGCTAAAACTTTATTTTTTGTTTTTCATTCGATATAATTATGGATCAAAAGACAGATATGTGTTGCCTGCATATACACAAAATGATCACAGTTAAGTTTCTGTATAACCTATCAAATTTTCTTTGTAATATGGCAAGTTCTATAGAGTTTTCCTGTACTTGTAACAGTATTTCTCATTTATAAAAGAGGGGTGTCGGACGTAACACTTATCTCTTAATTGACAATACCACAAGAGAATACATCTTACAGCTAGAAGAAGCAATTTTATCTGCTTTGAAAATATCATTTGATGTCATGGTAAGACCTAGATATGCAGAATAGACCAGATTCACAAATATATTTTATGAAAAGATAATACAAGAAAAAAACATTTTTGTATAAAAATTACCAAAATCAAAGGTATTTTTCTTACCACCAAATATCTTATACTTTAAGTTTAAAACATAGCTAAGGACATGGGAACAAGGCTTTATTATAGACAAAACATAAATAACCATAAATGTCCCTCAAATTATAATGCAATTGATATAGCCATGTATGGAGATCTCTAAACTTTTGATCCTTAAAAGGGGTATCGGACGTAACACTTAGTAACAAATTAAAAAAGGGTTTTATGCAGGGCCTGAATTAAAAAATACCTCAAGAAATAACAGGAGCTGATGAGATTTAATATATATGAAAATGTTTCATATAGAAATCCAGAATTAACCTCTGATTTGTGACCAGTTTTATCATAAACTAATACCTGGGTGTAGGGGTCATGGACGTAACACTTTCTGATAAAACAGGGAACAGATAACTCCATTCAACATTTAATATTCATTGTACACATATTTAACTTAACTAGTATACATCTTGATACTTGATACAAACAGTATGACCTGCCTTAAGTAATTACTTTCCTGTTTAGCATATATTGGGGTGTCGGACGTAACGGGGTGTCGGACGTAACAAATGCACATTTGCATCCTCAGAGGTGTTAAAAAAAAAGATTAAAACAATTGTTTTTATCATGCTTAAGGCCAACATATAATAGCATGATGTAAATGAGGTTTGGTTTTGAAAAATTGAATACTGGAATTGTAATCATGTTTTATGTGACTGTTACGTCCATGACCCCTATTTTTTGGAATTTAGGTCTAGGTAACCATATCCTGAAAATGACAGACTTATCATAGGACAATTAAGCTCAAACTTTAAGGGATGTAAAAGGACATATTTCTACAACATTGGCAGGTGACAAACATGACCTTGATTTGTTCCCCCTTTTGTTGTATATATTTTAACCTTGGGGTCATGGACGTAACATTTTTCAATTGAAAAAATGTTCAAATATAAAATTCATGGAAATTTTCATTTTCTTACCTTGTTCTATGATTTTTCACATATCCCTGATGGTAAAGATTGACCTAATGAACCATTTTTTATTGATTCTGTTGCCTCCATATATATTGTGAGTATTTGTTTATCTTCAAGCATTTAAAAGAACTTGAAAATGAGGAGAAAATAAGGGTTTTTCTCAATTTTCACCTATAGATTCCAGTCGGATATGGAAAAACCATATGTTGGAATGATAGGATTTCTTGAGACGCATCCATTGATGCAAGAATTACAACTGTACACTGATTATTAAGAGAAATAGTCTAGGAAGATACTTTTTTTACCTAAAATGCAGGTTTTGAAAAATAGACCCATATGAGTTTTCAGGATGTTTCTTCCTTTTTTCGAAATATTGAATAGACATCGGATCTACATATATTTTATTGAAATCTGGTGGTATGGGCGTCCGATGCCAGAAAAAAAGGTTGTCCCCCAAATGGAAAAAGAATATTACGCCTTCTCCAGCCACAGGTATACCAAATAATTGATTCATTTACGTATATAAACGTCAAGCCCTTCTCGTCTTGTATCATGTATGAACATTGTATGATTATTCAATACAAGTCGTCATTACAGAAAACACCATCGTAATTCACCTCTCACACATTTAAGAAATCTCTTCTCATTTCCCCTTTACTCATTGGAGGAACCTCATCATACTTCATCCCTTAATCATTACAGAAATCCCCATGTGACTTCACCCCTTTCTCATTCCACAAAATTTCATGTTACGTAAGCTCTTACTTCATTATTGAGTATTCCGTCGCAATTCACCCCTATTCATTATCAGATTATTATTTCACCCCCACTCATAACAAAGAACCCCATCCCAAAGGGCTCTTCATCATGCAAAACCCCATCTTGGTGGAGAACCCCCTCTGGTCGCAAGACCTGGTGTGACTACAGCGGCTGTAAGGACTGGCCACTCGGTCAGTCGGACCCCGGCTCACGTCTCTTACCCACTCAGCCGCGTAATAGGAAGTGCCCAAGTGCACATGCGCGGTCCTCGGGAGGATTGGTTCTCAGTGAAGGTATCGGCCACCCGTCTGACCGCTCCCCCCACTTCCACGCGCCTCCTTCCCCACCCCAACCCCCACTCAGCCTCCGCCAGCTACCACAAGAGGACCTTCACTATACACATCCCCCACACGCGCACACCCGTGTGGTATTCCTGTGTAGCAACAGAGTAACTCACATGCAAATGAAATTAATTATCGGATTAATCCCCACTGGTCCTCGGCGCGTCTTGTTGGTGGCGGGCGGCCATAATGGTAATCACAAGCTCCGGGGGCTTCCCTTAGCACGGCACGGGAACCACGATGACAAGATTATACAAAAGCAATCAGCGGGGACCTCATCACACAGGGCGCACGCTGTGTATTCCTACGCGTCGTGCGCGTATTATAATTTCAGACTGGCCTTGCAAGCTGCGCCAGCTGGTAGCTGTGATTCAGTTAGGTCCTGTGTAATGCAGTCAGCTGCCTTTGGCCCACATTAAAAGACGTTATCGTTTTGCACACAGAGCGTTAATCACTATAAATAACGATGGGGGGGGGGGGGGGGGCGACTTCTGTGAGGCCTGCGAGGGGTGGATGGGGAAGGGGTTTAATGGGGGTGACCGAGGGGGGGTTCGTTCTCAGGGTGGATCTCCCCAGGCACAGTTTCCTACAAGGTTCAGCTTGACTATTTCCATACAACTAACACCGCCACCTTCATACATCACCAGATCGCTAACGGTACAATCTTACACCTACATCATAAACGGTGTTACCTTCCTGTATCATGAGCTCTCAGCTGCCTCCATCTCGAAATCACTGATGACGCTACCTTCATGCATCGTATCCCCAAACCACTAAAGGTTACATCTTCATACATCAGCAGATGCATTTAGCGTCTTTAGGAAACGAGGAGGTACAAAAGTAAAATATATTCAGTCGGCCAATTCAAGACGATAGTTTACTAAAAACCAATAGGGCATCTCCGAAACTACAGCAACCTTCTGAGCAGCGGTAGTGGTTATAGGGCAAGACCTATGAGGTTTGGATGATCTCAGGCTTCCTACTGTTACAGGTATAAGAGTGTTCTGAACGGTCTTATTCATACCGGTATAACAATGTTTATCATTTTAAAGAGTCTCACTCACCTTGTAACAGTGCTCATTACTCATAGTAGTCCTATCATTAGATACGTACCAGCACTTGCTGTTCTCAGCCATCCTATTATCATAGGCAAAATGGCTGCTATTCTTCTTGGCGGTCCTATCATTAGATTTATCTTACCCTTGGTATTTTGTCTCCATAGAGTTATCATTGGGAACTCGTATCCAACGCCCATGAGATATTTAGGAAAAGTATCCAATGGGGGATTATGTGACAAATGTTAGCCCATTAGTCAATGGGACTGGGAAAATAAATTCAGAAACCCATTCAAGTTTAGGACCAGAGCCCGATCCCATCTCGTTTGAATTGCTACATAATTCACTCGGCTTCGCCTTGTGAATTACTAGGCGATTCAAACTCGATGGGATACGAGCTGAGACCCTAAACTTTCATAGGTTTCCTCTATAGTATCACTTCTTGTTTTCAACAGTCCTATCATCACAGGTATTAAAGTGCTTGTCATTCTACTTTTGTCACAGGTATAACTCCACTCGTTCTCAACAGTATTGTTATTGGTTTTCATTGTTTTTGACAGTCTTATTGTTACAAGTATAATAGCGCTTGTTGCTTTTGGTGGTCCTACCGGAGTGCGGAGGTCCTGAGGTTAAGGTGCGGCGGTAGGGACTAGAGATGAGGTTCTGGGTTATGTGTTGGCGTCCAGCTTGTTTAGGTAGGGTAGACAAGTAGGGCCCTTTGAAAAATGAGGCATGGTCTTAAGGGCTGGGCGCAGGGAAGGTCAAAGGGTAAAGGTCAGGGGTGTGTTCGAGGATAGATCTGGACATGTCGACGTCAGAGCTGGGGGACTGCTCATTGATTAGGGTCTCTAATTTATAGCCAGTTGCCTCCTGACTGCTCCCTCGCCATCCAGCCCAGTAGGCGACATACTAACCCACTAATCTGTGAGTATGGGGTTCGATTCCCAGTTACAGTAGCCCCAACATGCCTCAGGTTTCCCTTTGATTACTCCGCGCTTTGGCGCCCACCACCTGGGGACCTGGATAAGATCCACTCCCGGGTCAACTACCCACCCAGCCCCTTGGCGGAGACCTGGAGAACGAGCTGGTGGTCTTCATCTTTGTTGCTGTGGCTTAATCTACATTCTCGGCAACTCGGGTGAAACCACTTAAAAGAAGTCCCGGTTTCCCGTAAATCTCTCCGCCAGGAGTTTTTGCCATTTTCTTCTTTGACGTCGGTTTCCGGAAGACTGTAGTCAGTTGGCTTCTCATAAGCTGGTCCCCCCTTTGACACCTTCTTATTGACTGAGGTTTTATTGACCTCCATGCGTCCTCATTGCTGATTCTCTTGATGCTGGTCGGGACCGCTCCGCCCCGTTCCGTCTCCCAGGCCCCTCCCCGCTCCAGTTTTTTAAGGCACCCTCTCCACGCCGCAAGCACAACACAAGATCATGGTAACTGAAGCCACGTTCCATACATTGATATGGCATTGCAGTAGGTACTGTGTCATTCCGGTGAAAATTACGCCATTCTAGTGGGTACTGTAATATTCCAATGGGCAATATCACATTCCATAGGGTGATATAGCGTTACAGTGTGTAATATGGCATTCCAGTGGGCAATATCACATTCCAGTGGGTGATTGTATTCCAACAGACCTTTTTTGCACAGGCTGGTTGCTCACCTTATATGCCTATTTAGGCCTACAGCCAAACACACCCCTGGCAACGTATTCATTAGCATTGGATCACTGCGTGTATGAGCGTAATAAGTTTAGAATACCGGTGTATATTATTTCCAGAGAGATAATAACGATTGCATCGTATTTTATAGTATTCCAGCTCAAATCTGGTGTGTCATTTAAGCATATCACCTCAATGATTCTGTAGAATCTTACAGTATCCAAGGAGGACATCCAGATGTTTTGGTTGATATCACATTCCAGTGATGAAACACCTCATCTTAAGGTATAGTCTATACCTTATGGTTATCAATGTATACAAAATAAAAGGAAATACAATGGGACCACAGACGCCCGAACAGATTGTGCTGTCTTTGCCACCTAAATGTTTCTGTCTGTTTCTCTGCCTCCTAATATATTTGTTGATTTGTATCATTGCCCTTCTGTTTCCTGCAGTCCATCTAATTCGTATCTGTCTCTATTTCGCATTCTCCTTAGTGTCAAACTACTTTCCATTGGTATCTGTCCTCCTCTGTCTCTGTCAGCCTACCTCTACGCCCCTCACGGTGCTCTCCCTTACTGGTTCACTCTGTCCCTTCTCCCATCCTTGGTCTTAGTCCTATATACTGACCTTTGACCTGACTGCATGGCGTGGTAGCGGTCACCTCGCTGGAGGGCGCCACCATCGCCTTCTTTCTGCCCGGCGCCAACTTGGCGGCCGACCTGCCGAAGTAATTGCTGAAAGAGAAGGTTCCGTCCGCTACCACCAGGGTCTCTGCCCGCGCCCCTCCCCCTGGTCTGAAAGGGTCTGCTCGCTTGCTTCCGGTGCATTTGTCACCAATGGTAACTTCCGGTGTGCAGGGGTAATTCGTCAGGCGTACAGTGGATCGGCTGGACGGGGGTGTGCCGAGTGGCGGGAGGGGTCTAGGCAAGGCCAGGTTACTTAGGGCAGGGTTAGGACGGGTCTCTCAGGAGTTATCGCTGTATCAACATCTACGTATACATAAGACTATTATATCAACCTGTTTTCGTGCATTTGTTGGGATATTGCAGGTGGAACTGGGGAAAGGTGTGCGAATAGTGTCTGAGTGTGAGGGTGCATTTATGAGCGCAGACGTCGCAGGTCTTTCGTAGATATTACTGTAATTTCGTGTCGATGCCTTGGAGTTGATGTCATTACCGCATGATATGTGTGTGAGTATACGAACGGGTGTGCATGGGTTTTATCTCACCCCTGGTACAAGTTTAGCCATAGGAATAACATTAGAAAAATATACTCAACGATCACCCTGGTAAAGTGAGTGGATTTGCTAAGTATATTCTGATTATTCTGAAGTTGTGATGTTATTTAAACAATTGAAAAGGGTAAGATAAATCCAGAACCGCACTCGAATCGTAAAATAGACAATACTCCACTCGTTTGGCTGTGCCATAATCGTCACTCGGCTTCGCCTCGATGACGATTGCGGCCCAGCCAAACTCGTGGAGTATTGTCTATTTATACGATTCTCGATGCAGTTCTATATAAATATGCAAGCGCTTATATATTGTTTCTGTGTCTGTGTGGGTGCGTTCGTGTTGGGGTTTATTCAGCTCACTCTGCTGTACAGGGATTCAAGTAGGACCTCAGGATATTAGCGCATGGGCAGAGGGGGGAGGGAATCTCACCTTGACACGATGTAATGTCAGAGGTCGCCGCTAGATATCCATGGGGGCAGGACACAGCCAGGCGGCCATTAGGGGGCGTGCAACAGCCATCTGAAGGTCATACTGTGTTTTAGGGGAGCTCCTTTATTAAAGGAGAGGGGTTGTGGGAGTGGGATGTAGAAGGGGGCAGTCCAGGGGTCAAGGCAGAGGGAAAATGTCATCTTCCTTTCTACCGGACATTGGGGAGGGTTTACTGGGAGATGATCGTGAAAGAAACATGACTTTTAATGCACCACGTAACGGGACCGATATCCGAAGACACATAGTTGACAAGGGTCCGAGTAGTACAGGGAAATGGGACTTATACCCGGAGATGAAGTCATAAACCTATCATCAAAGATGCCCCTTCAGAATAGCTTGATAGCCTGCTTCAAATGATTATATCTTTGCCAGGATATTAAATTGTGGTTATGAGTTATGCTCCCTTCCCCTTCTGATATTTAATGTCTTGAGATCATCTGTATATTATGTGAAAGTCAAAGACTATAATCCCATTCTTCTCTCATTAAACAAATCAAATGTTGTGCTGGTGATATGTTTGATATTCTCATATGAATTAGTTATCGTATATCTTGATAAAAACGATGACTAAATGACTCATTCCAAAACCATGCTGCTTTGTTCCAATGTTTCTCTCTGTAGTTCTTCTTTTATGCTAATAGTTAAGGACGTTATGAGTGTAGATAACATCAACAATGTCAATGAATATACCCCCCCCCCCAACCCCACCCCAAACGAATGTGCGATTTCAGTCAATATCTTTATGTATTCATAATTCTCGTCTGCCCTGTTTGCAGGAGTGCAACGCGCTCAGGGGGACCAGCAGTCGTCCGAAAACTACCATTACGAGGACAACATGCAAATGGAGCAGGGCTCCGACTACAGCTCCTACGAAGACACTCAGGACAAGCTCTACTGCTACTCGTGCACGTACCATGTGCGCAAAGGTAACGCCGCCGGCCATGAGAACTGCCGAGATCCCTTCATCAAAACCGACATCGCACAAGTCCCCTGTAGCGGCACATGCGCAGTGAGTACAACACCCACTCTCTCTTTGTCCACACACTCATTGGGTTTTCGCAAAGGTCAGAGGTCAGCAAATACCACTTAAGGATAGTTGCGGATCGCAGTAGAACAAAGCAGGGGGTGTTGATTGGTGTAATTTAGATTGATTTTCTTATCGTTATCATAATTGAAAAGAACAATACATTTCTACGACGTCGGTTCTTCTGCCGCAAGTGACAAAAAGACAGAGATTCAATGCTTTGCGATGGACCTAAATAAGAGAAGGTAATAGTGAAGATAACGGTGACATTATGAAATATGAAATCAGCTAGGACTACTTTGTAGCTCAACCGCTCAGTAGTTATCACTGGTGCGGTCTCATGAACAAGTCTTTTGATACAATATGTTATTCGTATTTTTATAAGTTGCAAATACATATATCTAATGTCAAAAAACACCACCTGTTTAAATTTGATGTTTATATAATGACTCTTTTTATTCCATCGGTTATTGTCTCTTCATCATCTGAAACGGCAAACCTAAAATAACTCGCTACTTCCCTTTATTCTCACGACAGAAAATCTACCACAAAATCAGCGACACAGAGTACACCATCACGAGGATATGTCTGCCGAATTGTGTGGACGTAGCCGACGACAAGGGCTACACTCAGTGCTGTATGGGGTCCCTGTGTAACGGCGGCGCCGCCTCAGTCACAGTCTCCTGTCTCCTCCTCACCTCGTCAGTAGCCGCCTCCACCTGGTACGGCCTTAGGTGAGACGTCACGTGACGTCAGCGTGACGTCACGGGCGCCGCGCCGTTCTGCAACAACTTGTGATATAGTGGACTTCCATCATCAGAGGGAACTTGACGCTGGTCATCATCTGTGCCCCATACGTTTTGATTTTCTTTCGCTTAGGACACGCCGGGCACAACACAGATATACCCAAAAAGTTAACCAAAAGTTGTTGTTAATGTTGATGTTGTTGACCAGTACCCGATGCAACGCCTTTTCTGGATGTATTTTAGACGTCGCTTTTGCCCGAAAGACTTCTGACGGGTGGATCTGACGTCACGTCACCAAACCATGTCCGGATGACGCAAAATCAATTACGTCACGCCATGACGTCAAATACGTCACACGTAGACACCAAATATGTCACATAACGACAAATCTGTCGCACTTCGACGTACTAAATAACAACGTCACATGCTGATGACGTTTTGTTACGTCAAATAGCGACGCCAAAGGCTTTCTATAAATCGATGAGAGATTGTTGCCTCCAAGTCCGTCATACGGCAGCGCCGCCTGTCGGATTAATGCAGCCCTCTGTTGGACTACACCAGAACTAGTACGGGCTGGGTGCACGGTGGCTGCCCGCTTGGGGTCGTGGGGGAAGGATGTTCGGCGCTACATTCCAGGATGTGTAGGAGAGGAGGCGGAGTGTGTGAGTGTGTACGTGCGGCCTTGCCACCAGGGGGCCTCCATGAGCACGTTTACGTGTACGTGCGGTCACGTGTTGGGGCATATTTTATTAACAGCGGGATCAATGAATTCATGAGGTGCACGTGGGAAGAGGAATGCATGTGATCATTCGTCCACCACCAGACTGTACATACTCTATAGACGATTCTGGGCCGTGTGCGATTCCATGGCCGTGATTATCAGTTAATCAGTTGCTGCCAAATCATTGAATGTCAATAGCCATTTGTTATACCTTGCGAGTTGCTTTTTTGCGTGTATATCAGCATCACTTACATAGTTAAGTACTTTATAATTAAAGTATATATTTTTACAATGTGTTGTGTTTCTTTCTTTCATCAGATTCCCAAACGTCATGGATACAGAATAGAAAATGCATCAGTTCAGTAGTTTATCATCTCGGATAGAACATAGAGTAGTTAAGCTATGGATTGCATAAGGGAGAGAACATGGGGCAGTTAGTTGATTTTAGACTTTATCATGGGTAGAAAATAAGGCAGTTAAACTGAATTACCTGAATCATGAATAAAAGATAGGGGTAGTCATCTGTGGATAGCATCACGGGGAGTAGGTGGAGGCGTTAATGTTTAAAACGGGACCACGTATAGGAAATAGAATAGTCAATCAATCTGTATAAAGAATCATGAATAATATGTAAAGTATTCAGTCCATATACGGCATCGTGGATAAGACAAAGAATTAACCAGACAGCGACATCATGGATACTACTAATGGTGGATGACTTTTGGGCGCCATCATGGGGAGGATAGAGGCAGTCTTTGGTTTCTGTACATTAAGGGACATCTCTGAGGAAAGGTTAGAGCAGGGTTACTTTGGATGTGTAGACAGGCCACTCTGACACGACATCCTACGAATTCTTCACAAAGCCACACCTAGGCTAGTCATTGATGGGATTAATGAGGTCCTGGGGAAAGAACCCATAACTGCCTCTCCATTTAACTTCAATTTTTACGTAAGATAATTGCTTCAATAAGGATCTTAGGAGATACAGAACATCAACATTATTATACATAATGGTTTCTCTGACAAGTCCTTAGTAAACAAATACAGATTATATAAGAACACGACATGAAGTCTGGCATTTTCTTTAGCGAAAATATCAGATGAATACCAATATTTCAATGATATACATGTACAGATTTATAAAGATACATTCTGTCAGGAATATAAAAACCGATTTAAATATGGATATCTAAGAAAACTAGAGGTAGCTAAAATACTTGGCCTACTGGTTTGCAAATAGTAAAGTTCAGATGTTCGGTCGATATTCATCAACTCAGTATGACCTCCATTAAAGCAATTTATATAAGGAAACGTAACTGTTAAAGGTAGATACGATGAATGGATCTCATCAACGTTTGATTTGTTGTAACGTTTGCCTGGAAGAGCGACAGAATATTGTCGAAAGCAAATAAAAACTTAAATAAAAAAAAAACGTTACAAGAAGGGAATAGGAACGAACTGTCTTGCTTATTACAATACCTCATTGAAAAGCCGAGTCCAAATACGGTACTTTAACCCTCCTTATCAATTATCTTTCATATTGTGAGTACAGAAGTCCTTACTGTTGTCTCAACATAGCAATGGAGTAAAAATACCTCTTGGACAGGTGCCGCCTATAGCTATGAGTTAGCGTTGCTACCTACGCAAGTAAGGTTGAAGTGGTGGTGTCAACAACAGTAAAAACACAAACATAATGTTAGTCTTGGCGTCCTTTTGCTGTTGTTCGCATTCCCTGAACAATCTTTTCAGATAAACTGTGGTGTCAGTTTTCAACGATAGATGGCGCAGATAACATGGAAGATCGTGAAAGATATTAAAGAATGTTTCTTGTCAATAAACACTTCTTAAAAAAAACAACCAAACAAACCATGTTATACAAAATGGGAAAAAAGGTTTACAGTGAAGTCGACTCAATTTTCTATACACATCGTTACCCAATTTAATCAGGTATTAGCCCACCCCCGACTTAACACTGGGAACCCTTACTTCACGCCCAAGGAGTATTGTAAAAACAAAGTCAATGGGTAATGATGTCACAAACGTTGGGGTGATAGGAGTGAGATAAAAATCTGGACCACACTCGATCAATAGCCACTGAAAATATGCCATTCCTTTTGGTATGCTACATAATCTCACTTGGCTTTGTCTCATGAGATTACTCTGCAATCAAAGCTAATGGCATATTTTCAGCGGCTACGGTTCTCGTTGGAGTTCCCCCTTAGTACCAAATTAGAAGGGAACTGAGCTGGATACTAGATTTAATTTGAGGATCTACACACTTTTAAATCATCTCTATATCAGCAAGAAGTTATTCAGATATAACCTCCCATCCTGATTTCTACCTGAGGTCCCACTGGCAGACATCCTTAGACACCCCTACCCCGGTTCCCATACTTACCTGACAACATCCCAATGCTATCCACGAAATGACCCCCCGTCTCATTGCCTACCTATCCTAGGTGGATCCTCCATCCTCGTGCCCACCTTGCAACACTCATACATTATCCACATAGGACCTTCTGCCCCCATTCTTACTTGGCTACAGTCATATTCATCCACAGTGGACCCTGTGCCACCATGCTTAGCAGAAAACATCTATTTGTTATCCACAGGGGATCCCCATAAGTGACAGACCATATCCACAAAGGACCCGTTGCTTACCTAACCACACTTAATTCACAGTGGATCTTCAGTTCCAGAACCCAGGTTTGCATGTTATCTACAGAAGACCTTCTATCGTCATTGTACTGACCACACTCACCTGCTATTCATTGATGATCCTCTGTCTTCCTTTATACCTGACCACCAGGCATACATATAAGGACCCTCAGTCCCCACTCTAACCTGACCAAGCTCGCACATTATCTACCGTGGATCCTTTTCCTCCATGTTTAGCAGACCACATTCACAAAATATCTACAAAGTACCTTCAGTCCCCATACTGTGCAGACCACATGACAACCCACAAAGGATACTCCATTCCCTTGCTTACCTTGTCACATTCACACAAGTTGTATCCATAGAGGTTCCACCAATTCCATGCCAAACTGACCACATTCACTCATTGATGTCAGTGGATCCCCAGTCCCCATGGCAACATGCCCATATGCACAAGACCTTTCACATGTCACCTATTCACAAAAGCATTTTACACTACAAGGAAAAATGGCCAGTGGCAATATACAAAATGAAACTCGAAGATGGGCAAGTAATAATATATATAATTCTATTTCTATGTCGGGGTGTTACGTCTGTTCAACCAGAGGCAACTGGCAGGATCAGCTGGAAGACAAACTCAGGGTGACATTTACCTGACACTGGAGTCTCCGGTATAAATATTGATTCTATAAATACCGATGTTGTTAGTAAAAATCCAGAGTGCAGGCAATCACCAGCAGATGTCACTCTCACATTCACCGCCACATGGTTCACCGCTCTACGACAAATAAAGGTAAACACAGGGAGGGGGAAGGATCACAGGCGCGAAGAGGACCATACGGTTGGCTGTTAAAAAAGTAGCTGAGAGAAGCCAGTTGGGCAAGTTCTTCAAGCATGTATGTATCACGAACTTTATTATTTAAATAGCACCAGCCAGCTTTTTATTCAAAGAGAGGGAGAATAATTCAGAGTGGTTTCCTTTAAAAAGTGCTCATTTACGCGGAGAGGATTTGTGCGTAGAGAGTATACACCCATTTGCAAACAAATCATCTTGCTATTCATGTGATTATTGGGATAAATTAGTGGGTGTAACTGCATCAATTCACCACTACTCACCACTACTGCTATGCCTGGGGAAATAGAAAGTTTTGAGTCCGGCTAGTTAATAGGGTTTTATGTAACAAGTACGTTTTTTTATGGAAATATATTTGATAAGTATTGAGAACGGCAAGGTATTCATATAGATAAATGTAAGATGCATCACATCTCTGCAAAGTGTAAAGTCTGTAGAAAAGGGGGTAGCAGGGGCAAGGCTATACCCCTTACTTTTGAAAGTAGGGAAGACTTTGTAGCTGTAACCACATTTGGACTTTTGTGTCTCATCCATTCGATTATATATGGTCAATCATCTCAAGCCGACGACATGCACGCTCCAGCCTATAACATCCTAAGTTCAGTGTGTCATTAATCTAAATGGAAGCGCCTTGCCCAGGGATTAAGTGGGATATATGGTTTTCTGGGTCTGTACCCAAGATCTTCGACACTATAACCCAAAATATGGGGCAGTTTTACTGTACAAGGCTCCGATATGCAGCAGAAGACAATAAATTCATCATCTTTATATCCCATAAAATGCCATATAGACGAGCTGCTCAGCATTTATCCATCAAATTCCTATTCAAAAAGTTTATTTTTGAGGGTCCATTGTTATACCTCTCGAGATACAAAAGTTATCGTGCGAATGTCTATCGTACACAGGCCAAAGGCCCACTTAGTACTTTACATATGCATGTATTGAAAAATCAAATTTCAACTTTAAAATATGAATTTAAAAAGTATGGGAATGCTAGAAGAAATACAAACAATTTCCATGATGTCTATAAAAAGAATAAGAAAAGGAATTTAATTTTCTTCAACCACTATCTTTTACTCCGGTATGTATACTCTAATAAGGATACTTTGAATAAAGTCTTATGGAGGCCATAACTATCAAGTATTGTCCATGGAATGTATATATGTTCATAATGACTTCGGGTGATGACAGGCCACAGACAGAATTTTCAAGATTAGTGTGGCAAATTCTCAAAGAGATGAAGCAAGACTTAGAGGCTACTTCAATGGCGTACAGCTTTTTGAAAATGTATATTGATCTCTATTTCTGACCCTGTACTTCACTTTATCCAAATGAATCCGGGCTTACGTCAGATGGTAACCTTGTATATTTTGTCTCGTGACTCCGGGTCGCTATGTGTCAACGCGTTGTGCAGCACCCACCTCCAACAGGTCTGCAATCTCCCCTCCCATAACATAGGCACAAAAACCTAATGTTTTTGGGAAGGGCTGTTTTCGATAAGCTCAAAAAAGTGTAGCAGTATCTTTTTGTGTTAATTGTCCGTATGACTAGGCAGGTAGGTCTCTGTTGGACGGTCGGTACCTGGCGGGTGGACTGCCGTTAAGTGGTGCAAGGGGCGGTGAGGAGGGAGGCGGGGGTGGTGGCGGGCTAATGGAACAGCTGTGTATAGGGCTCACTTTATACGCAGCCTAATGGGGCTATTTGCCCCCAGCTCACTGACGCCTGATGGAGCCACCTGTAACATCGATCCCCGATAGGGGGAGCCACCGGTATCTGGTAGAGCTGCTTAGGGTTTCCCGGCGAGCTGGCCACAGCCACCAATACCTAGCGCCTGGAGACCAGCAGTATGGACCAGAAATCCGTATATATATATAGGGCCTAGTCTGAGGAAGGGCGGTGAGTGAAGGCTTAGTGTGTTAAGGCTTACCGACGAAAAGGTAATGAGTGAAGGTTCAGTGAAAGAGGACTCAGTGAAGGAAGGCTTAGAGAGTGAGGGTTCGGTGAATGAAGGCCTAGTGAAGAAAAGGCTCAGGGATAAGTGGATTTGCGAGAGAAGGTTTAGTGATTGACGACGCACAGACTGAACGGGTAGCTACAGAAGGCCTAGTAAAAGAAAAACCTGATGGGAAAAAGTGATTGAGGGTACACTAGACAAGTGATGGATTGGTAACAAAAGGTTTAGGGAGTGAAGACTTAGTGAGTAAATGCTTTATGATGATGGGAGCGTTCATTATTTATTGTAGTGGGGGGTACGGTTTATTTTGTATTTCGGGGGGGGGGGGGGATTTTGCCTGTTACTTCTGTGGGGCCAAAATTTATTGAACTAACAGTGAGGGAGTTTACTCATTCCTTTTTGATAACGAAAACCGAGACCTGTCTCGTCAGAGACTTTTGTTCTACGGTGTGTGCCCTGGTCACGTGCCTGCCAACAACATGAGTTCTTGTTGAATGCCTCCAGGGATCTCTCCTGAGAGTTGACAACAGTAAGCAACCTAGACTTTGCAGAAGGAATACAGCTTTGTTATTGTCTCCTTGAAATATGCTTTGTTCTCAGAGGCATAGACCAACCTTTTTAGCATTCTCTGTTCATGGAGTTTGTTCAGCATCTTCTGCATTTCTGATTTCGTCTTTTCTACTGTCTTCTGCATGCCCTCAAGTTTTTTTTTATCCCGAAATGAGACTATCGGTTTCTAGACGTTTTCTAAAAGTGCTTAGCAAGCAGTGTGGTTAACCTGTTTTGCTGTATATATCGCTAATGTTGCTTGGGTGACCATGGTCAAAATACAGGTGAATTCATTGTGATACTGCTATAGGTTGTGTCATCAACTTCACTTGGGTAAGGACAATCAAGTTTCTGGTGGTCTTCATGGGGAGGATACCTAATTTTAAGGTATTAATGAAAGGTGCCCAACTGGAATTTCATTGTTGTCAGTTCTCTAGAATAGCCAAGTGAAAAGGTAAACCGACCCTTGGGTTAGTTTCTATGGAGTTGCTTTCCTCTCATTGGGCCAGGTATCCATTGCAATCACCAAACCTAGAATATTAGGAGGGATTTTTTTAAAACTCCATAACACATATCACGAGGAACACTCCTCTTTTAAAGGAATTTAAATCAAATAACTAAGAAGATTTTTTTATGAATCAATCCCCACAGGAACCTGATATGCCTTTCATTGCGAAGGAACTCATTTGATTATTTTATCGAATCGTTCTGCATCGCTAGGTAATAACACTTTACCTTAAAGAAAGTATGCGGTATACTATACCAATGTCGAGTAATGATTACTATGCACTTTGATACCTTGTTGCTAGGCTAGGCCTGATTTACGAAGAAATCTTGTGTACTCGAATTTTTCAAGGAATTTAATTCTAGGGACCTACTGTTTCTATTCAAATTTATGTATAGTGCTGTAAGTGTAAGATGCACAACCGACAGGATTTTGAAATTGTTAAAATCCTGGTGGCCAAAGAAAACCAGCCTCGGCTGATGGCCTAGCAAGGTTGTTTGCAAATCATGTATAGTTACACTGAATACTGTAAAGATTTCAAATAATTGTGGCCAATAAAGAATGATAAAAAAAATCTGTAGGCGCAGGGGAAAAGATTTTTACGATATGCCTTTTGAAGGGCCAAGTTTTGTATGCATTTAAGATGGGAAGTGAGTTGGACTTTTTTCTTATAAACCCATTCATGTTGCAAACCTCTTAGCTCCATAGATAATGAAAAAGCTTTAAAAGCTGCTTAGCGACTTAACGGATTACTCTAACTAGAGGATACTTACTTTGTAAAGGTTTGATATTAGAATGTTTAGTGAGTTAAATCTTCGTAATAGGAGGTTTGATTAGTGAATGTCTATAGATGTAAAGATTATTTAATGGAAGCTCAGCGTTTATTATTTGAATTTCATAGTCGGTTTTGGTGATTTTCAAAAGAAAAAATATATAGCAGAAAAATAACGTAACTTGAATAGATTTACACTTAGAAGATTTGTGCATGCTGACATTACCCACAGATACCTGATCTCGTGAAGACAAAATACGTGTATTAGTATGGGTAAATAGCAGTTTTGTGTAGTAATACTTCTATAAACTTGTACAAACACAAACTATGTAAATCATTTTATTGTAATAGTTTTATGAACAAAACCAATCGGAGTGATGTTAAGGAATGATTCTGTACAAACAACAAACACAGTAATACCCAGTCGTCAATATGTAAACACACGTGATATATGATAATAATTCTATAAACAAAGCCACTTACGGTAATATGTAGTATCAATTCTGTAAACACACACATACAATGATATTCAGTGATAATCTTTTAGATACGTTCCACACACTGTCGTATTTTGTGGTAATCCTTTAAGCACAACCCTATTCTGGCACAGGTGACAACGTTTCTTCGTTGTCGTCTTAAAGACACATACCCTGGATCCAGGTTCTAGTTAATGACTGGCTGTGTCCTCAGGCCGAACCCCGTTGGTAGAAGACGAGATGGGACTTATTGAAGAAGCCATTGCTGAGAGTGAGGGCCCCTTGCCTCCGTCACCCCCTGTTAATGTGGTATTACGTACGAGCCTGGGGCAGCAGCCTGGGAAAGTGGCTTCACTGAAAGGATAATTCACTGAATACAAAAGTCTTCTTCATTAGGAAGCTTCCCGGAGTGCATACTCGGGCACGCACTCGTCGGGAAAAATCGCAATAGCTTCCTCGGGTTCTGCACCAGACATCTGCCATAAGCACCCTCTCAATGTGAGTGTAGGGTTTGTATTGTAACCCGAAGGGGTATTAATACATTATTATAAATCTACCTGTCAGGACACACTGCGGCGGCACATAGTTTCCGATAGAAATATGCCGTGTATTGCGTCCGCTGCGTACTCACACAAGTCCTCCTGGCGGAAAGAAGGTGAAACGCATAAGCCCTATATGGCATATAGCCTATGATCCAGGGGAGCCGCCATGACGCCCCCCGAGTAGGTGTTCATCACTAAAGGAGGTGAAAAAGTAGCTGTTCTTCACTAATGGAGGTGCAAAAGAAGTGAGTGATAATTGGGAAATGTCACTTTTCTTGCCTTGCTCATATATGTAAATAAAGTGTTCCATGTAAAAAACATCATGTCATGGGTTACATCATTATGTCACCCTGCTCTGGGATCGGTGTAGAGAGTCAAAGGAACCTTGGTAAAACATTGAAAGGCAGCTGAATTTCGTAAGAACAAAGAGCCAGAATACAGGTTTTGTCCCCCGACCACCTAGTGACTGCTTCATGAACTAACAATGGCTCTGTCCCCTATACGCAGGTTACATATCTCTATTGTTGGCCCTTAAGTCTGGGACTGGGAAATACGAAAAATGAATTCCTGAACGCTGTCTCCTAAGGGATACATAAGGAAATATTTAATTTAGTAAAGGTAGACGGTATCACCGAACATAGGGAGGCTACATGGAGAGAGAAAAGCGAGTATTTAAAAGCTCTGGAAGAAATAAGACCAGCACGGAGGCTGGAGGAAATTGTTGAAGTTATGAACACATTGATATTTGTATACAATATAATAAGAGGAGGTAAGGATACATGTCTTACATTATGAACATACAATTTAATATACTTCTTGCCATGGCCGTTTATGTATGGCAATCATAGAATTGATGCTGTAAAGATAGATGAGTCCTGGAGTCTATAACCGCCCAGCTTTAGGATTCTTTACACTGTATGACCACAATGTCAACAAACTTAGATCCTGTGTAGTACATTTAATCTCAGTTCTGAGGTATGGGCCCATTTTTTGCATTATGAGAATTGTTCCATTATGCTGACAAATGCCCTTAGTCTATTCCCATATAACCTGTTATTCTAATATAAAGGTGTATGAGATTTATAAATGATGATCTTAGAATATTGACTTGATGAATAAGTGCTATAGCCAACAAAAAATATCAGGTAAAGCTTCTGGAAAATCAAAATTGCAACTATCACAAATACCTTTATAATCATTACAGTCAGCAAATATCCCTCTCCCATAATGTATACGTGCATACTCGGTCACTTGTTGGGGAAAGCAAAATGAGCCTTTCAATACGTAGTTACATTCCTGATTATAAATGATTGGGTCACAGAAGCACTACAGAAAAGAAACGGTTATCCAATGAACTACATTCATATACACAACAAGACCTGTCTATACGTTTGCGGTATAGAATTCATGTAAACGAACATTGAAAAATACGATTTTAGAGTATCAAATTCTTTAACAGTTTCTATATTTGATTAGAACATCAATTTTAAAAGACGTGGTATAAATCTGCCGTCGGGCCATAGAAATACATTTTGTTTTGATATAATGAAAGTCCTTTTTAATCTAAGAATGGATGTTTCTTGAGAATTGGCCAACTGGAATAACATGAATACCAGTTCATGGCATTTCACTAATGTCACATAATGACATTCAAATATGTTTCCAGATTCAACCTCCACCTCCTGAAAGAGGCTCACACTCCAATTTCAATCCATGGAATATTTACCTTTTTATAATCGGTTGCAAATATTGAGACCCCGGTTATCAATTGGTGGCATGGCCTAGATCAACACATATGTTAAGGATGTTTAGGTAGAACAAGGTAAAAGAGTGATTATGGGATGCCGCTACTATGGGATACCGCGTCGCAATGTATTCAGAACTATAACTATATGAATTTTTATTCAATACCAAAAACCCATTTTGTCACTGGTGCCCTTTTAGTGCCAGGATGTCCGTGCCAAATGCACCAAACTTTATCTTTGAATCGGTTTCACACAACATATATTGCATCGAAGTAAAGATATTCTGAGTTAAATGAAATGCACCTTTGGTTTAATTCCAAATATCTTCCAGTGGGAATATTTTAGAATATTTCCCTAAATCCCTCATTCGGTTAAAGGTACCCAGGTCCAGGTCCAATAGGTTGTGAATGAAGGCTCTGCGGGTAATCGCCATCATGAGGTCGGCAGCTGCAATACGCAACTCAAACGCCATCTGTTGGCTCACAGAGGAAGTATTAGGTATTCCATTCACATATAAGTTTTCTATGATTCTTCCATTAACAACACCGGCACATTTGCGTTCTGCAACAATACAGGGGTTATACAGGGGATACACAGAAACTTTATGACTTCAATTCTTTTCTTGACATTCCAGTATCATGATATAGAAATCAGGTATAATAAGATCGCACGTTTTACATTTCTCCGATTTCTCATTAAAGCGAAAGGTGGTATTAAGTCTTATACACTCAATCGCATTATCCATTTAGCTTAGGTTGCATGTACCAATTTATTATTTCGATTTCTGGAGAATGATATGCTTCGTTCCAACCTAGATAATTTTATTTAGAGACATGTTTAATGTGCATTCCATCTACAGGGGTGTCAGAACATTTTGAAAGGGGGGGGGGGGCGAACTGAAAAATTGCTGACTTTTTTCATGGCATGAATTCAGACTTGGACATTGGCCTAATCAACTGGATTTAGTGTAAATCTGTGAAAAGTCAGTCAAAAGTCAGATCTTAGCCTTCATTACATGCAAAAAAGTCAGACTTTGACATTTTCCATGTTGAAAAGTCAGGGCTTGGCCATCATTGCATGCTTAAAAGTCAGACTATGACATTTTTCCACAGTGAAAAGTCAGGGCTTAGCCATCATTGCATGGTTAAATGTCAGACTTTGACACTTTCCCATGGTGAAAAGTCAGGCTTAGCCATCATTGCATGCCAGAGAGTCAGACTTGGACATTTATTTGCAGTGAAAAGTCAAGGCTTAGCCATCATTGCATGGTAAAAGGTCAAACTTTGACATTTTTCCAGGGTAAAAAGTCAGGGCTTAGCCATTATTGCAAGGTAAAATGTCAGACTTTGACACTTTTCCATGGTGAAAAGTCAGGCTTAGCCATCATTGCATGCTAAAGAGTCATACTTTGACATTTTTCTACAGTGAAAAGTCAGGGCTTAGTCATCATTGCACATAAAATGTCAGACTTTGACACTTTTCCACGGTGAAATGTCAAGCTTAGCCATCATTGCACGTTAAAGAGTTAGACTTTCACATTTTTCCATAGTGAAAAGTCAGGGCATAGCCATGATTTCATCCTAAAATGTCAGACTTTGACATTTTTCTGCGATGGAAAGTCAAGGCCTAGCCATTGATACACACCAAAACGTCAGACATTTCCACTTTTCCACAGTGAAAAGTCAAGGCTGAGGCATAGATGCATGCTAAAAAGGTAGATTTAGACATTTTAAAATGTTGAAAAATCAAGACAGCTTTTACACTTAATTGAGTTAAATTTGAATGTGCTGACTTTTTTGGGGCTGGCAAAAAAGTGTGTGTGTGTGTGGGGGGGGGGGGGGGGCATCACCTTAAAACGGGAGTGCAATGAGAGAACAAACGCTATGTTTTCATTCCGACGGTTTCCCGCCGGTTTCCTACCGGTTTCCAAGTGACAAAAAGTGTTGCTATGCTTGTTGCTATGCATGTTGATATGCGACAACGTCACAGCCGCATTCACACGGGCCCCGAGACGTATCCGGATTATTACGTTTACAGGAACATCGTACAAAAATTATTAGTAAGTGTACGGTGTGCCGAACGGAATCTGCACAGTTCGTGCACAGGTATATGATAATAAAAAGGGTTGCATTCGAACCCTTATACACTTTTGCTCTCTCTATAAATATGATAAACAGACCTACTGAAATGAGGCGAATAAAGTAAGTTCTCTAAGCAAAAAGGTGATATAGCTATGTAGACTCTTTGCTCTAAGTGGAAATGATATTTAACAGGTGATCATATATATAATCAAGATGAATAAATGATTACTCTAATCTACTAGGGAAAGCGACCACCATCTAAGGGTATCACTAACGGTACCTACACTGGAACACTATCACTTTTATCAAACATTTTAATAAGTTATTTATCATATTTTGAACATTTTACGTTAGTGTATGATATAATTTCATTCATTTTAAACCACTGTCAATAAGTTATTGTGAGGGGGAGGGGGGGTATCTTGTGTATCCTCACGGACTCTCAGCCTGACCGACCTGACCTAATATATATTCATTTGGACCGATATCCAGTCTTGTCCCTTCACTATCCCTTCATCTGCGCGCCATTAACTGTGGCATTGGGAAAAGAGCAGAGTGCCAGTGTCTCAATGTCTTAAAGGCGTGCTCAGCTGACCATGACCAATCACTAGAGACTGAAATACCTCATTGATTCACTGGTGATTGATTTATTTGGAACCTAGACTCATGCAGTTGCAGAAATGGTAAGTTGACTGGGTGCAATTGGCTTACAGAAAACCTTCCATTGACTGAATGTGACTCAAACCTTTTAATTGTTATTTATTTGTAATTCCACGCTCATTCATTAATGGTGAAAATACTATTTGCTCCTAGCTTCATAGATATTGTTAGGGAAAATGTTGATCCTACTAATTCAAATCGTCCGTTTTATTACTGAAAATATCACTTATATTGCCTTTTGGATTCTAAAAGAATCCCAACATTAGAGTCTGATCTGAGTCGGAGTTCAGTGAGAGTCTTTTAGGAACCGGACCCTCAGTAAATGAACATCAACAATCCGCAAATTAACGCGAGGATTGATCTCAGTCCGTTTGGCTGTGATCAAAGAGCGGCGGTGGTGCCTGAGCCCTCCATGCCCGGTCCCGAGTCCCGGGCCATGCCGTGCACCGCCTACGACCGAGCCCGCGGTTATGTATGCGTGTGCCTGTGAGTGCGGTGTATATTTCTGTGGTGTATGTGTATATGGACAGGCTTGGAGTCTCACCTACGGTTCAGGTAGTAACTACTTGGTTGTGGCGGTGCTGGTGCTGGAGGACTTAAATTGACCACCAATACACATGTGATCGCCTTCAACAGGTGCTTAGACACTTCGTGGTTGGATTTCAATGACAGGAAGCGCTCAGCTGTTTTGTATGAGGGACTCGGTCAACAACTGGAGGTCTCGAGTCTCAACATCCACGAAGAAATTGAAGGACAGTGATGACTGGTACGATTGCTATCTTGATAACTTACAAACATACACCTGACTTGACATATGATAGACTTGCTCTTGTATTATCCATATATTCAATTATCTTCGACGTTATTAATGTTTTAATGTTTTATATTCGAAATAATCGATTCATTAGTTTATATTGCAGTTCTTCTATTTTTTTAGGTATGAAATACCAACACACCTTTGTCACACCATATTGATAATTAACTTTATGCTCGCTCCTTACATTACACGAGTTACAGTCCGATATAACTAAGGTCTGTGATTTACATCCCTATATAACGCAGAGCTATAATAGCACACACTCAACTACGCTTATTACATATTTTGCTCAATATATACATATTCTACATACCAGATATTACAGCCCTGCACTGCCTAATTTATTGATATTCAGTACAGCAATGCCAGCTCACTAGTGAATATATATATATATATATATATATATATATATATATATATATATATATATATATATATATATATATATTTACATATATATAAATATATATATATATATATATATATATATATATATATATATATATTTGAATATGTGCGTATGTAACAGTCTTTGTGTAAATCAATATTGACATAGTTGATATGCACTTGCTCCTATTATGATTTGCAGTGTAAATGTCACAAAAGTAGATAGCGTCCATTATTCTAGACCTATGAAAACAGCCTCATATAGATATGCCCGTGTTTCATATCTCAGTGTACATCACTGGCCCTTTTTTATCTTTTACCCCTGCTAACGCATAAAATTCCTAGATCTACACAGTAATTCCATCCAATAGTATTATAAGCAGACCTTATACAAATTAGATTCGCTTGCCAACTATAACTATCTGCTATTAATGGAACTTCTATTGCATAGCCGTAAAACGTCCTATTCATATCAATCCTAGTGGTACTGTATATAACCACAAAGCCGCATTACACATTGTCTTAAGCATTTATTCACTTCTGTTGTGTATTTTTTTTACAGAAATACCAGTGAATCAAATATATAGCTAATTCACCACAGAGCATAGCCCAGATATGTTACAGGTCATATTAGAACATTAATTTTGAAAGAACTGATATGGCAATCAACATATCATGTTTTATCTTAGCGTGGTATAAACGTTCATAGGCTTAGCATTACGAACTCGTTCTCAACAGGCTTGCGAGAACGGTAACTCATTCTCAACGGGTGATAAAGAGATGAATATTTCCAGGCTAAGATAAAATCAGAAACATATTCGTGCTTAGTCTGAGTCCCTGTTCACCACCTCGTTTGGTGCGCTTCAGAATATTCACTCGGCTATCGCCTCATTCATATTACTGAGCACTCCAAACTCGATGGCGAACGAGGACACAGACCAAACACTCATCAATTTCCTTCTTAATATTTCTGTCATATATGACATCATTAAAAGTATCCTTTACATGTACCGTTTTTATGATACACGTCAGTATATCCCATCAAGAATAAAAGACGTGCCAATAACTTTTTAAAATAAATATCTTCCTATTCATTCGTTTTATGCTTTTCATATAAGTCACGCAATATTTCCATGAAGAGCTGTTCATCAATAAGCTTTCAATAATTGACCTGACTACCTTACTCTTATGTACACTCATTTTATTTAACACTGAAACCTTTAGAGGGGGCGTCCACCAACCACGACAAAGCTGCGACAACGGCTTTCCGACAGGGTCCACAACAGCTCTACGATTAGAAGCCTTGTCGTAGCCTTGTCGTGGTTGGTGGACCACAGTTCCCGACAAGAGGCTACGACAAGGCCACGACAGGCTGCGACATGAAGCTTGTCGGGGGCCTGTCGGGGGCCTTCCGACAAGATTACGCCAAAATCGAACATGTTCGATTTTGGTGGCGTGTCGTGGCGTGTCGTGGCGTGTCGGGAGAATGTCGCAGAGGTCTACAATAGAATATTTAGGTGGAGCGTGCACTTCCCGACAGGCTGCGACAAGGGGTCACGACAGCCCCCCTTCTCACGACAAGGCTGCGACAAGGCTGCGATCAGAACTTTCTTGTCGGCGTGTGTCGCAGCCCTGTCGTGGTTGGTGGACGCACCCCCTTAGAGTGCACACGATGAAAATGTGGGTTTATGTGGGCGTAGATGCTCGTTTAGGCTTTATCTCCTAATGTTTTTATGTATGAATATATACGCCCGTATTGGACGCTGGCATAAAAGCGTAGACGACACGTATATGATATATATCTACCCGCGTAACGGCTGCATTGGGTGTCTGGCGTAGAAAGTGCACCAATATAGGCTTAGACACTGCGACCACATAATAGATACAAATTAAAAAGATTTACCCAAGTCCCCTATACACACATTATCAGCCAACAGACTCCTTACACTAACACCGACCCAGCCGACCGTCCACCACCCGGTCGTTCCCCTAGTCGTCCCCCTGGTCGCTGTGTATATCTGCGCCCGCAGTGCCTTACCGAAATTATACTAGGAGCAAATGGTATTTCCATTTATAATGGAAGAGTGCGGTACACCAAGATCTCATCAAATGAAAGTTAGAGAATATCATAGGAAATTATTGATCAGTAAGCCATTTGTATTTGAAAGTATCAAGAATGTTTCAATAAACCCAGGGAATGGATTTAATAGTTGTTCTCAAGTATCATCAAGAGGAATATGTATTTATATAGAACGTCCTGACCATGCTGTACAATTCACAGAACGAGATGGTAATTTACAGTTGGTACGGACCGAGGCATTTATGCCGAGTTCCGTTAAACCCAAAATTTAAAAAAAAATCAATAATTTAATTTTTAACAACCGATATGTTAACAACGTGTATGGCAAGGTGGTCCGTATTTTAGTGTACGGACCAGCGGTCCGTACAGTATTTTTATGTCATATGCCAAAATAGTGCGTATCTACAGTATATACGGCATGGGTATATATATAGTAATATAGTATAGAAATCTACATGTGTGAACAGATGGCAACTGGTTACCTAAGTAAAATAAGTGTATCCTAAATCTACTGAACATCATTAAGTTTCTTTTTAAGTATATATCATGTATACGTTTTACTTTATCATATTTCATGTATCATATTTCTTTTGAGGTGTTTGTCATTTGTTGGCTAACGTTTTTGATTTTGACTTGTGCCTGGTCTAGCATAGCACAGATCCCATTCAACTTGTCACGGTTGTGACTGAATTTATCATGGCAGGTCAACTGCCCTACTTCTCTGGCTAATAGGTCAGCTATGCCACTCAGTTCGCTCTCTGATAGCCCTTGGCGCTTGATGGACTAATGTTTATTTGGCTTGAGGGTAATTCATTTGGAGTACTAATCATGCTCTTGGTAATCCTCCTACTAACATATTTGTCATCTGTTTTCTTTCTACTTCTAAGAGTTCTTGCACCTGATCATTCACAGGTCAGTGTGATCTTGAACCATTCATAGAATCCTAGTTTTCATCTTGAGTATTATATACCTTGTTGATATGTAATTTCGGTTGATTTGCTACACTGCACCACACACACGTTCACAGTCACCAAGTCATGAAAGTTCTATTAAAAGCAACCAAGTCAGTCATGGGGCAGGGGGTATGAAAAGGCTTGATACTGGACCCCTGCTCATTTAACCAGGCCTTTATAGTGGAACATTGATAGTGAAGAGTTAGATTCTTTGCAGTAAGCTGGAAGCCTGTGTGAGCACTCTAACCTCTAGATGAGTATATGAGCGCGATTTCCCGCGCTCAACAAGCATAAAGCCATAGGTTCTTCCTATGGTAATAATTTGTTCAATAATGTCAATGATCGACTTCTATTTTCTATGCTCATACTATTACCTGTCGTCTCCACAAAATAGTAATATGATCTCGTTTGCATATCATACTTCAGCTCTCTTTCGTTCTGCCATACAATCGAATGGCATTTTATTCTTAAAATGCGCCACAATGATTTTGAAAAAAATCTTTATTTTGTCTTATATATTTCGGTACAAACAAATCTATCCTTTATCTTCCTGGTGATTGTAAATAAATGTATAAGCATACCATTTAATTCTTTCTGTCGCTTCGCCATACCACAAAAGATACATCTGTATTCTATTTACTCCCCTAATGTAGTCCAAGGATCTAATAGGTCATGCATCATCTCTGCTCATAAACATGTACTACAATATAGGCATACAATCCTCCTTTTCTCTGAAAACCAATTCCCTGAATTAATAAAGCAAATGAAATCATTTATACATTTCAGAATAGATATCCTGCTGGAGTTTTTATCAGCTCGTCCTGCATTTCTGTACCAAGAGGACTAACAACCTAAAACAATTGCCAGGCCCAACCAGTGAACTTTGGAGATCACATGCCATGTTACCTCTGATGTGACACGTGGCGTAAATTTGACATTTCAAATGGGGCACGACCTATGGCGTATGTGACCTAATATACGACGTACCATATAACTTCAATAGTGATATGGCATGGGCGTAATACGTAACATGTGACGTAGATGTGACGTGACGCGTGACGTTAGACATGATGTAGAGGTGACGTGACACATGACTTGATACATGACCTAACGCAGATGAGGCGTGGCGTGAGACGTAGGTGTAACCTAAGACGTGCCATAATACGTTGTCTCTTATATGACATCATCCGTGCACATGACGTAAATACATCGTGGCGCGTGACGTAGCCTGACGACGATGGGGACGAACGCTAAGATGGTGCGCAATCTTCGGATGATTCTGGCAACAAACACACCGCGAATGTCACCCCGAGAAACTCCGCGCTGGAACCAGACCTCTCAAAGGTCAGTGCTACTGTGACCTTATTTTCAGCCTTTTCATTTGAAGAACCTAATGTTCCTGTATACGAACATTATGAGCATGGTATATCAGTACACCAAATAAATGAAATAGAATAAGATATACAGTGGAACCCGTCTAAGCGGGCACCCCACGTAAGCGGATACCCCGCGTTAAAACGGACACCTTTGCTCGAACCGGTCGGTTCCCTCTATTAGAGGGTGGCCGCTTACGCCGGGTTCTACTGCACATACATTTGTATATGTATTTGTGTGTACATAGATCAGAAAACAGGGCACTAGATAAGGCGCTCTTTATTTCTTTCATACTAAAGTTCATACCAAAGGTTAGATCAAAGTATGGGATGGGATGAATATCTAATCATCAAATGTGTCGTCAGGATATGTAATCAAGCCAGACAAATCTCAAGCAGATTCAGAGGTAACCGGGTATGGGATATGGAATACAGTATAGGGTGTGAACCTTGCATGTATGACTGTTGTCCTGGATAAGGAATCTGTCCAAGCAACACTTGGCATGCGAGTTCTACTTAATCGTTCACTGGGTTAGTTAGTCAGTGTGCCATGTATGTTCTAGTTAATCGTTCATTGGGTTGTTCAGTCAGTATGCCATGTCTCTTCTCGTTAACCCTTTCCGGGGGAGTATGTTTGTGGGTAGTAGTGTCTACAGGGTCAAAGATGTCCGGGGCTGTATGTCCCCATGGGCTGGGGGAGAGAGAATGCCTTAAGGCCGTAACTGAATTTTCATGTGACCTAACGAATCTCATCATTGCAAGAAATGTTGCAAGAAAATATATTGGCTTCCACACATACATTTCCTTATTTGTTATAAACTCTTTAGTTTTTGTTCACTAGAGCAGTTGGTTAGTTTAGTCTAAGTCTAGCTTTTAAATATGTTTTATTCGAAATACACACTAAAGTAAATGAGAACATGAAAAGAGAGCTTCGAGAGTACTCACTCTCTCATCATACATCCTGAGCCCTACTACTAGGCTAGACTGGCTCCCTGTCCAAATCAATATTAGAAGAGGTAGTGGGATATTCTAAACGACTTTGAACTCTGCAAATCAAACCTCCCTCGCTTAGGACATCCCCCATAAACTTATTCACATTAGTAAATAATGAATGATAATTCAAATAAACCAATGTTAACCTTTCAAAATACAATAGATAAGAGAACTTATAAGATGTTTCTTCAAAACTGACTGAAGAATATGCCTCTACCTGTCCTATTGTCTACTTAAGCCTATATGTTTAGGGAGTGTCATTCTCCACGCAGATTATTACTCCCTATACAAGCACAACGCTGGACTTACGCCTAAGGAGTGTATGATTAATTGTTTGTTAAAGCTGATATAAAGCAATTACTCCTTAAGAAAGTTATCAAAGAATATAAGGCCCACCCCTCACACAGTGAGAGATCAGGCTTGTGTGGTGAACACCATAAGTGACAGGGTTTTGGCAGGGTTTGTAAACAAAGGCGACATGTGCGTTTCCGAGGATGCATTGGCTTCAACTTTTGATGACCATTATCTCTATGTACAACAGAAGGACAAACAATATGTTTGAAAGGTCCCAAAGAAACCTAACCAACTTATGAGGCTCCAGGCGTTCACTCGACTGAGAGGCACCGCGAGAAGACCCGTCGACCCGCTGGGGACTCAGTCCTTATATACAGACTGAGTTACGTGATGCGGGCGACCCCGTAGTATTTGCATACACGTGTCCGCCGGCCTTACCGCACAGCAGGGATCGGCACTCACGCCATCTAGCGTAAAGTGAAAATAATGCTGCTCGACTACCCTGACCCCTACAAAGCTCTTTCTGGACATATGTCTAAGCATATACAACAGCCGAAATTAGATATCTTCACTGGAGTGACAGAATCTTTCAAACCTGCCATGTTCTTCAAAGTCAGTTTATAATCATACAAGGAATGTAGTCCCGCTTCCTGTTCCGATCTGACGTCACTCAGTTGAACACTCTCGTAGCAGAGATCCAGTGCTCGACTTCCTGTGGCCGCTTGTATCTGCACCAACCTGCCTGTTTGGGACCAAATCTGTCCCATCCACTAGTTTTTCAAACATTCTAAATTCTTAGCGCTTTGGGCAGTATTTTGTGTTCTACATGTATATAAAGATGCAAATATTACATGATAAATGATTTACGCTAATTTCTGTAACTTGATATTTAAAATCAGACAGAGTATCATGGGTTACTTTCTTCAGTGGGAGGCAGCTCATGTTTTGTAGGGTTTTGTTTGTCATGATAACACATGTGCTCACTCAAAGGGGCAGTCTTTTCAAGTGTAGATTCACATTATAATGTGGTTAAAATCTTAAAAAGAAGCAGCTGGATTGTCTGTGAAGCTCCTTTAACAATTCCCATATTTCCCAACTCATGATATATGTTGTTTGACTTTTATAACATTTGACAGCTGCCTTGTATTGAATCTGAAATGTTAGCTGGTCCCTCCTGTATTTAGTGGATACCCAAGGAACCAGCGGATGACGTCAGTGGGTTGGAACAAAGATTAGTAAACGCTAGCGACGCGAAAGATCTTCTGGGAGGGTGTCAGTTGAGGCGGAGATTAGTAAGTGCAAGCACACGCAAGATCTGTTGGGAGAGGGTATTGTACCTGCAGCCCCGCTCTGTGCACACTCATGGGTATGGTAGGTTTGGCTTAGTCTTTAGGATTAATTAACAGAGATTGATTGACGTGGTTCATTTTTAAGGTGGCCACGGATTGCACTCTTCATGAGCTTGTGTGTGCAAGCAATTGCTCTGGGGCCGGTGTAGGTTACACTAGCAAGAGCTAATTCACGTTCTTGTGGAGTCCATCACCACTTTGAATAGCACTCTTCTATCTGATGTTCTTATTACCAGAATCAGAATCTCTGCTCGAAGAGTGGCTTATAGCGCACACTCTTCCAGGAGGTTTTTAATCGTGATTGGAGAGTGCAGTACTCTCGAAGCCCCTTATTAACGTCATCATTTTCTTTGTTGTATATTTTGATAAAGGGACCATGAAGTTAAACTTTCTTATCAATTAGTTAAGCTAATTTCTTTAGTGAGTATTTATAGTTTGTAATCCACCATGTTCGAAGTCATACTTTGCTTTGAGATATTGTATCGAGCCCTTTATCCTGGAAAGCGATTAGACCTTACCAACCTCTTAGTCAGACACAGAGGTGGTGGCCAATTTAAGTGTAGGTTACACTGGGCACCAGGGAGCTGTTTCAAAACGTGGGTTAAGTCTATGGTTTTGAAACAGCTCCCAGAGCTGCACTATGTTAGTTCTGGTTGGGTTAAATCCGTGGCCACCTCGACTCACAAGCTGTTAATGTCTGCCACCTCCCTGTAGATCTTCCATAGTTATTGGAGAGTGTATCAGTCCGAACCCTTGAAGCCATTGTTCCATGTTCATATTTCATTTAGTGTGTATATTGAGTAAAATTATCATAAAGGTTCGTGTACTTTATCATCAGTTTGTAAAGCTATGAATATTTCACAGTAAGCAGTTCTGCGTTTAGAACGAACGCAGAACAAAGTTACCTGGTATGAGGTATACACCTCAGATACATCATGTGACTTAACCATACCAACATCTCAGTTGGAACAGAATGGAGACAGAGGTTGGGGAATGTAAGTAAGCTCTTTAAGGACGAAGTACTACTCTTTCACTCTAGAGGACGCCAAAATCAGCGGATAAAGCCGGGACTTGCGATCCGCGATAGGCATGCCATCTAGTTGTTTCTCCTTGCTCTAAGCAGCGGTGGTTCACGAGGAGTGCTGTCGGCAGGCCACTGGAGTAGAGGTTTTGAGGGTCAAATTCCACACGCTTGGCACTGACGCTCGACATTCTTATCTCACAGGTTCAATCTACATGACAGGATTCTGTTACAGAGCTTAAATCACAACTGTAAATATATGGACAATTTTCAGTTTCAACACATCCACTTGTATGAAACTCTTTTTCTTCCCGTTGATTAAATGTGTATTATGTTATACATTGCAGTTAGCAGATAGCACTACCTGTGTGCGTCCAAAATGCATACAATTCTTTCCGATCTACCAACAGAGCTATACGGATATAGCGTCATAACTCTAATCATGTTAATCTGATCCTAATGTTCTCTACTTATACTTAAAGGGACAAAACAGGAGTCACGGAAATAGAATGCATGGGTTCCTTGGCCCAGAGAAACCGGTATCATTGTTTTGATCGCGCATAGACATCGGTCATTGGTGCTAGATGTCGTCTTTATCAGCAAAATCGTCGGGCGGCGTCTGTGTTTGGCTCCTGTCCGTCAGACGCTTCCTCTATGTTTTTTAAATCTGAGGTCC
This sequence comes from Alentia gelatinosa, assembly GCA_950022655.1. NCBI lineage: Eukaryota > Metazoa > Annelida > Polychaeta > Phyllodocida > Polynoidae > Alentia > Alentia gelatinosa. The sequence goes on along the minus strand of OX465579.1, from coordinate 51,806,215 downwards.
CGTTTTAACAGTCGGTTGTTGCCGACAAATTAAATCTGCCAATAGACCATATTGGGAAATGATATCCCATAATTCAGTCTGTTTACAGGATCTGGTACTCGCTGGTTGCTGTCGTTGTATGGTGATAGACCCTTGACCCATAACCCGCAATTATTGCAGTTTAACGGTTTTTAAAAATCTTAAAATTGGAAGTCCGATGCCAGAAATGGAAATTTCAGTGATTTCTACATAAACATTTCAAATTATATTCGGTTTCTCCGGATATAAATAAGAAAATCGGAAGACAGGCGGCCGAGATGCAGCCAGCCAGTCGGGAGCAGATCCTGTACTTACCCGGGGTGATATTATAGAGTTTAGTAACATCTGGAGGGTCCATGATAAGGCGGATGAACCCGGCACCAGCCTACTTCACGTTCATACCTCTGCACGTCAATACTATTGTAACTCAGCGAACCTGGTTCAAATAGAACATAAAGACATTGATTGAAATAAAGCATATAGATGGGCAGTCCGTAAGCGTTAAATCCGTATCCGTATAGAGCAAGATCTGTCTAGATTTAAACAACCGGTGAAGGAAACAACACACCGAAAGGCTCACCGATTAGCTATTAGCTGAAATGATTTACATGTAAACACATTACGCATACTGAAAACACACCAACACAAAGCCGGCGCGTGCGCAGAAACGCCGCGTCTGTCAGCCCTCCTTCTTTAGAGTATAGGTGGTGCCCTCTACTGGAGCTTACTGTGAGACGTGGTACGTGTGTGGTGGAGGAACTGGTGGTGGGCAGTGGGTGGTGGTGGGGGAGGGGATAGGGGATCCCAGACTAAGCCAATATGTGTTGAGCTGGCCACTAACGGCAGGACTTGGGCAGCAAGGCGATGCCGTGCATTGTTTAGGGGGACTAGGCCGGAGTAGTAACGCTCACCTCCAACATTTACACATACACTCACACACGTCCACGGAACTAGCCACACGTTAGGCACCCCTCTCCGTTCAGAGACCATGAGTCAGGCACCCGCATACCTATTTGGACACTTACAGACATATACACGAGGTTAAAGATGTCATCAAGGCCATCCTTATCACCGTGCAGCATGGGGCGAGAAAGGAGGTTTTTGTGGAGTTATTAAAGCCGGTCTGAGGATGGCCCGTCAGCGGGCTGGAGGCCCCAGGCAGCGGAACAACCAGAGGTAGGTAGCGCAGGGTTAGAGATTGGAAGGGGGCGGGAATGCATGCACGAGCTGACTCCATGACTATATTATAAAGAACACCATCTACTGTGCTTAGCCATGCCCAGGTCATATATATATATATATACTAAATCGTACCTCTTGGAGGTTAAAGAAAAAATAAACACACTATTAGTAAAAAGAAAAAAATCAACTGATATACACACAAAAAGAAGAAAAATGGCTAGGGACAAGCATTTAGTAAGGCCTGCTGTCTACTCCGTCTTAAAAAGCCGCTGCATGGAACGTCTATTCTTTTCAGTGAATGTAGGCTAAACGAACTCAGGCAGGAGAAGTATGCATAGCACATGGTCTTGAATAGTGCTTTCTATTAGATATAACCTCATGTAAACAATGCCCAGCCAACACTACTGCACAACCCAGTGTAGTTTTTTTAGAGCATCGACATGAATATGGGCCGGAGGGGACGGTAATGCTAAAAGAACTGAAATCAGCAGGTCCTGTATTCGTATTCATTTCCTCCTTGTCGTGGTAAAGGTGTATGCGGCAAGCACCAAGCGATTATTGCAGCGATTTCCGTAATCGCCAACGCAAAATGATATATGTGAGCTATTTTTTCATATTTCACCTGATTATTACTTCTGAGACATCAAACTATCGGTGGGAGATATGACTATCAAATAATATCTCAAATAATATCTCACATACATGCCATTTTGTGTTGGCGATTCCAGAGATCGCTGCCTTAACTCGCTTGGTGTGTCCCCGGCATTATGAATGGTCTCGTCATAATAAGACCTTGCGGTACACTAAGTGACTTACCAACAAGCCAAAGTTTTTAAAAGCTACACGAGACGCGCTTCCACTTCCATCGATTTACAAATCACAGATACTGCCGTGTGGCTGTTAGGGGTGCACATCATATATAACAACACTTTACCTCATTAAGAATATTGTTCGCCAATTGACCTCCAAATTACACGAGGTTAACAAACAGTTAGCGCTAATTCCACGGAATAATCCTATTCCTCCACATAATCCAAACACCTTTAAAGCTGAAAAGACCTCTACTTGATCCTTTCCCACACATGTATGTTACGCGAAAATTAGATTAACCTTACCGCGTATATTACCTAGACGTCTCAGCTGTAGTTTTGTTGTTGTTGTTTTTTATTCAATTCAGGGACCCTGTCCAGTGTATAATGCAAAACATAGAGACCTACACCGAAATGAATTATATACAATATGTATAATTTGACCACTATATGTTAGTACCATTGTATGTTAGAACCACTTATCAATGCAAATAAAATGGTGGAGCTCAGATGAATAAATAAATGGGGAATAGATTTCATTGGGCTGGAAAGAGGGAAATATACAATTGACATTGAATATATCACCTTTGTACCTCTGTAACAAGCATTAATGTACAGTAGCACCCCGCACAACGGACACCTCGCGTAAGCGAACACCCCGCGTTAACGGACATGTTTGCTCTGAACTGTTCCCTCTTGGTGGTGTTCGGTTCCAGCAGATTGAGGGCCGATCATTAGCTGATCATTTGATCTTACGCCGATTTCACCCAATGTGCGTTGCACCTCTCAACTATGTGCGTCTATGTACATTTTCTATGTGTGACTTCGATATGGATGATCACCTATTGCATGGCCAATATTGTCGTCGGTAAACTACTTTATGAAAAAACAACCAATTAGACAAACTATTTCCATGTAAAAACTTCAACAAAAACATCTGTATGCTAGCTGAACTGCTGTTTAGCATGTTTAACTATCAGATCATAAATAGTTATAAACCCATTTTATTTTGTAATTGACATGAACTTATTTCACATCAATAAAATGAACATCGATAGAAGACATTACTTCCATGCACAACTAGGGGATGATGTTAAAAATTAACTATAAATAAGTTGTTCTTGTAGTCAAGATAGTGTGTTTCATTTGACATAAATATTAATAGAAGTATTTCACAGAACCCATCGGCGTCTATAACCCACATAGGCCTACAATTCATATACTTCATGGAGGTTTTAGCAGAACCTACTTGCGTTTCTCGCTAACACGGTTCAGCCAGCTGTCATTTCGGCTAAACCCAGTGGTCTAGGCCTTTGGTAATACACATACATGTCCTTGTGGTTTAGTATTGTAGTCCAATTTCCATGATCAAACCGATTTGTACCGTTGCTAATACTCTGGCAAACACAGTAAGGCTGGGTTACGGTGTAAGACTCTTTTCCCAGCCGTCTCTCACCGGACAGGTTCCCCCAACGTTCGATGCACCGTATAGAATCAGGCATGGTGTAAAGAGGAAGACCGTGCGAGCTCTTATAATGCCCAGTAATTGCACAGATACTTATACTCTGAGTAACATGCCATGTTATATGAAAAAAATAACAGCTCCACTGGTAATGTGTACACACTAACATCACCCCCTCCCGAAATGTCAAAGACGCTACTAAAAGGATAAACACTATAGGCTACATTATTTTTTTAACATGGTTAGGACTAGGTTTGTTTCACCGAAGACATAAACAGACAAATCACTGCAAATCACTGTTATCCGGGGGGTAGTTACATGTTTGATGGAGTTCTATATCTACGATTGCTACGAAATTGTGCTACCATACCAAATTGTTGGGGTATACTTGTATACCAAGGAAAGGCACTAAATTCCACGGTTCGTCTGATATTCAAACAAACCTTTAAATGCTTAAAAAGTCAGAGCTATAAAGGTATTGGGAAAGACAAAGCGACACATACATAGAGAGGGAGAGAAATGACGATCTAGCAAAGGTACACGTATTGAGCCCTTTCTGGGGAGTTACAAGCAGGGTATATGTCGGCTCTGTACCTGACAAAACCAGGGACAAGCCACACCTATAATAATACCCATTCTGTGCATCCTGCCCTCCCCATCCATGTTTTAGGCACACTCCACCCATTCCCTCCACCGATATCACGGATCCCCCCCTCCAACTAACGCCTCCCACGCCGGCCATACCCACACCGAACATGGACCCTCCAGACGTTACTAAACTCCCTAATATCACCCCAGGGGTGACTGGTCAACTCGTCCCTTAGTCAACTCGTCCCTTAGTCAACTCGTGCTTTTTTGGTCAACTCGTCCTTTTCCCTAGTCAACTCATCCTTTTTGTTTTCTAATTGTCTTACACCTGTATATAACTGAATTATATAATAGATAGCAACTATATGATGTTAGATACCGATTGTTTACCTGAATTTGATATTAGTATGAGTACATTCCATTTTCATTTCATAAACATATGAGTACATTCCAATTTCATTTCATAAATTTCAATCTTCTAGCTAACGGTACGCGCTAATACTTAGTAGTATGCATGAATAAAAGCTTTAGTTCTGTTCAGCGCATGTTTCCGAACATTTTGATGTATATACATCCAGGATTACTCCATGTTTAATGAAAAGAGTTGACCAGAAAAAGGACGAAAAACCCGAATTGACTAAGGTACGAGTTGACTAAGGCACGAGTTCACTAGCATTCACCCCAGGTAATTAAAGGATCCGCTCCCGACTGTCTGGCTGCATCACGTCTGCATGTCCCCTGATGGACAACGGTTTTCTGATTCCTAACTGGAGAAACCGAATATAATTTGAAATGTTTATGTAGAAACAACTGAAGTTTCCATTTTTGCCATCGGATTTCCAATTTGAAGATTCATAAAAACAGTTTTGTTTTTTTTTTAAATTCTTTATTTATCCTGGAAAACGATCGGTTGTTAGCCGGTTTGATTTCGGTTCCAGCCTTACATCATTCACATGGCTGTTTACCTGGTTTTGCTTGACATAAAACTGCCGTTAAACTGCAATAATTGTGGGAAATAATTCAAGGGTCTATCAACATACAACGACGAAAACCAGCTAACACGGCATCCTGTACAAAAACTGAATCATGGGATACCCGAAAAAGGTCTAAACAGGTTTGCCATCCAAATGTTCTATAAATCAGGGGTTTCTTTTCCAATCTGTCAATGGATTTATAGAAAACCTGGTCAGTTAGTGAAGAGGGGTACTGTTGCATAAGTATAAAAACACGATTAGTGTAGGTGACCAGTAGGCCTATAGGCTTTGAGTTGTTAGACGCTCGACCTAACGAGGTTGGCCACTACCAGGTGGCACTGGGCACGTTCTCCATGTTGTGCCTAGAGCAGAGAGGTGTGTACCAGTTAGTCTCTGAGTGTTTACAACCCCAGGCCTTCTTACCGCTCACCAGGAGCGTGCTCCTAAATGATAATCTCAGGGAACATAACGAACAAAATTTTCCAGATCAGGTTCTCACCGCTCAGATTGGAGGTAAAAGTGTCCCGTAACATTTTTGATTTTCGAAATTTGATGATTCATCGCCCATATTACTATTATGTTAAAGATATTGTTGATAGATTCAGAAAAGGATTTTTCCTGGGGGATTTTAGGAACATGCTCCTGTATTGGTAGGAGGAGGTGCATGGCTTGCTCGTTAAAGCCCTTAGAGTGCCTCGCCTTTGTATAAATCCATACGTACACATAGAACCCTGTTTATAAGTGTGTGTACATTCACAAATATGAGAGAATTTAGGGTTTTACCTAGACCTACCCACAGGCAAACAAACATGGCAAAGTAATATCTTGCCCGCTATGTATACAGGATATAAACACCGGTCCTGATCAATCAAACCTCACATAAATATCACTTAAGTTGTCCAGGTGTGGCTGATGCCTTACGCATATATTCTAATCTAGGATTTTACTGTGTCAAAGTATCCTCATTCAACGTTTTACCATCAGACTATGATACTGACAACTCCAATCAAATTGTGCGTTTTCTTCCACTAGGGGAGATTTTTTAAACTGTCTATTTAATATGGAACCAAGAAGAGTGATATAATCAAATCACTAGCAGACATTTGAATATGTCCTACCACGGAGGCCCGTGGTCCTATCTACCCACAGTGATAGAGAGACGCTGATAACATAAGCAGCAGGTCTTGCAGGAGTAGATACTTTCAAGAAATCGCTAATCCTTTAAGCATGCATTTGAGAGCTGCGTTACATCTCCGCTCCTGTGTTGAGATATGATGTACTGCAAATGTTCGATATAACCATACAGAAGGTAAATCAAATATTACATAAAACAATATGATACACTTTGTAAGCCCATGTGAGAAGTCATATATTTAAGATAATGTTGAATCATATCCTCAAGATTCATGATATAGCATTCCGTTATTATTCTTAAATATAATCATGTACATTTTATTTTTAGTAGAATTGCATTGTTCACTCGACTTAAACAGCGCCATTATGTGATGATGGCGAATTGAGTAAGACCATCTCAATACTCACCATCAATATTGACGTTTACGGCATACAGCGCAGGTGGGCCATGAGAAGCCTTTCATTGCAAAGAAGGCTAAGTATTTAACTAAACGATTAAAAGAACCCAACAAGAAAATATTCAATTATGTGAATGGATGAAGGTGGAGTCGAATATTTTCTAAGCAATGACTGCGGGAGTGAAGAGCTGGATATGCATGTGGCCAGAGGAAATATGTCTCAGCGACTAGCTGTGCACATCAAGAGGTACCTTAAAGTGATCTCACTGTTCTGAGTGGCTTAGTCAGTTTATAATTGGCAGTTACTCAATCTTTTATGGTTTATGGGGCTTTCTCCACCCATTATGATATATGAGGAGGGGGAAAAATCTTATTTCCGTCTATAAAACGTTCACTTTCGTATTACATTGGAACACTCCATGTCCTATTGATAATAGGGTTATGTCTTTGAAATAATTAATATATTGCTGTTTAATTTAAGCATAATGGGGTGAAACTCCAGAAAATCGAAAGTCAATCTGAATACATATATATTTGAATGTAAGAATTTTTAGCTCGAGCAAAATATAAACACACACACACATATATATATATATATATATATATATATATATATATATATATATATATATATATATATATATATATATATATATATATATATATATGGTCTTTTGCAACGGTACATTCAGCACTAAATGGTGCACTGGCAAACTAGAAAATCTTTAGAGGGAAATTCTGAAGAAATTCCTGATATAGATATCTAATGATAAAAGGTTGAAACTTCCTCGATGTGAAATGGCTGTATATAAGTTCATTGGAATCTGAGATGCCACGGATGATTACCATAATGACGACATTCTCGGAATTAACAATACATGCAAGTAGCTCTTTGAAATAGGGCGACAAATATGTGTTTTCATAATCAGAATCTCTCTTGTAGAGAACCGGATCAAAAATGAACCAATCAGACTAGGACACTAAAAATTGTGAATATTGTATTCAATTATAGGGACTGGTTAACTATCTACAAAAAGCATAAATCCATTCCGATTCATGACATATTACACATGAAATATTGAAACATCACCTTTAATCGTATAATCTTCATTGGTTACTAGACAATACAAATTACATATCAATGAGAACAGGCAACCTATGCATTTCACTGCCTGTATATAAGAACATATTCTAATAAAACGTGTATTCCTTGATAGAAAGACTAATTGACAACATTTATAGGAAATTTAATTGACTTTGTATGTTTGATATTACAAATAACATTGTCTTGATAAAATGGGCAATGTAAAAATAAGACCTCTCAGAGTTACTAGGCTGATGTGTGTCTCTGATAAAAAGACATGTCGGTATGGTGTAGACTTTTGAACTGTGTGATTATGCGGTTTCTTGTTTGGCCTACATATTGGGTGCCACATGTTTGACCAGTAATTAGGTAGATCAAGCTAGCGCTTTGGTAATTGATCGCTGTTAACGTATGGAATCTGTGTGTGTGTGTGTATTTTGAAATTGAGGGTGTAATAAATCAAGTAGGGACAGCATGGAGAGTTGGTAATCCGGTTGCAAGGGTGTCTAAAGATGGTTTGGGGTTGCTGGTGTTGGGGTCTGAAAGAAATCTTCGAAAAAGAAAAAAAGAAATTCCATTTATTGACTTATGGTAACGCGAGCTAAACAATCCCATAAATTCTTATTTGGCATTGGCCGAAAATGATTTTTGTGTAGACACATAGTTCTTGATACGGGAATGTTTATATCTAGGTGTTTGTTGTTTCAGAAGGCCGCATCCGGAGCGCTGGGATACTCTGGTTGGTTGGAGCAACCCTCCAGTGTATGATGAATTGGGTGAGTCTTTTTTCGTTTCACGCTATTACTCACACTGAGATAGTAAACTAGGAAAGCTATGTATTAACTGTGCATGCTATTCACAAACGATCTTACTGAAACGATATAGAAATGGGTAAGTTATATATCTTGACTGACAGAGTACCTTACATGAACAGTAAGTAGGCGTTGGAAGAAAAGCTATTTTAATTCAACGTTGCTCGCGATAGTCTTAACTTTCAGACACCTAGAATAAAGAATGTGGCCTGACAAAATGCACCTCTATATATAAACCAGATCCCATGAATGCTCCTATCTCGGAGGTAGGGGTAGGAGTTTTGAACGAGGCTCTGCATTAATATGAGCTTCAAAAGCTAACTTAAAATGTTTTAGACGAAACCTACTCCAGGCATATAAATAAACGTATATATATATATACATATATATATATATATATATACATATATATATATATATATATATACATATATATATATATATATATATATATATATATATATATATATATATATATATATATATATATATATATATATCTGACGCAGTCACTTAGGGTGACTATAAATAAAGCTTCAGGTTATTATACTTCAACATTTCATATCAGCGACCGAGTCGTATGATTGGTCACAGTAAGCTTATTTCCCTCAGTGCAATACCTTCACAGCTCACTCCGCTATGATCCTACAAACCCATGATCGGATCTCCCTTGTTAAGACCGCACTATAAAGCTCAAACACAGGTGGACCATTCACAGATTAATCACATTACTATCACCAGGCTCAGATTGGTAACTGTGTTCACTAACTCTATTAATATTTATTGTAATATACGATCTCTATGATGGTAATCAAACGGTTTATAACCGATCAAATATAGGTTCATTGCTTCATTGCTTTACGCTACTTTTCTTCTTTCATTACCAGTAGGGGTTATCTGAATTAATTATCTTGATTATCGAAACGTTCTTCTTTCATTACCAATAGATAATTATTTCATAAACCAACATCTATTTTACTTATGGCAGGATTATGTTACAATTATGTTACACTCCACTCACTCGTTCTCATACAAATTAGAGACAGATGTGTAGGCTCCGGAGACAGGAGATTGAAATTCGATAAGTATATACTGAAAAGTTGTTCCCCCCTTGGAGCAGGTGTATTATTTTCTTGTAAATTAGGTATTTCATTTATACTGTCGATATTGTGATCGTTTTGATTGTACCTACAGTGTTCTTCAGGTCGCATGGATTTCTACTTTCTTTTACATATGCTAATTACAACATTGGCACAGTACACGACTTAAATACTAGTTAATTTTACAACATTACAAGAGAGCAACTGCTAGGTTGTTCAAAGTAAATATTCGATCTCATGTCATAAACCGAAGGCAAGTGAAAATGAATTAATTACACTCATCACTGTCTGTGATTTGGTCTTTAAAGTGATCTTATTGTCTTGGATGAATCTCCTGAGTTTTGTAACTTAAGAATTTAGCAGAATATTGACTCTTGAAAAGATGCTTTTTCCTTGAGTATAGAGAATGGCACATGGCTTAATCGTCCGATCAATTCAACTATCCTACAAATAGCCAGTTTGGATGTAAGGCCCACTTCTTCTGCTATTCCTTGAATGCTGTTTTGTTATCTGTATTTCTTGTGATCGTAATTAGTCCATTCCATGCTATGGCTCCAGGGTATAGTGTGCTACTCTCATAGCAATCTACGTCGGGTTTTATGATTTGGAAAGTAACAGCTGCTGTCCTTCTTGTGTTCAAATTATGATTTTCAGACAATGAATTGTCACATCGCTTCTGCTCGTATATAAAATCAGTTGGATGCGATTTTCGTCTAGCCTTGGTATTTTGTACTTGTAGAAATTGGTGTAAAGCAATGGAACGTAGTTTTCATTATAATCACAAAAACGTAGACATCGATTCTGTGTGCTGTATCAACTTTACTGTTTGGCTCTAGGGCGCAATAATATATTATGTCTGCAAAGTCAATGTATGGCAGTATCATTGATTCATATACAATTTGATAGCGATATGTTTATTAATAAATCCATGTAGCTTTTTTTAGAACAAAAGCCTTATGCGCAGCTTTGCATATGATGGTATCTACAGGACTTACTTGGTTTAAACGTTCATCAAATAGTATATCTAGGTATTCGCGACATTATTAATCTCCATTAAACCTTGTAAATTTCTATGATTCTTTAATCTTTGCCTTGTGCTAAAACTCATAAGTGTTTTTTTTTATTTATTCTTAATTGATTACAAATGCACCTCTGCATTAAGTGATCAAGAAAGACCTGGGGCCTGTTTTTCAGACAGCGACGTCTTTATTTGTAGTAATCACGAAAGAGTGACCAGTTGGGCGACCCAACCAGTGATCATGACTAAAAAGTGTTCCTCAGACCCGGTCACTATTCAGCTGTTATGATCACTGTTGGTCCAAGGCCCATTCAAAAACAAAAGCATGTCTCACATGTATATTACTCAACAGAAAATTGTGAAATTTGGGAATTAGATAAAACAGATATAGATAATTCATCACAGTAAATATTGTTTCATTTGATAAAGTAGAAGTGTATAAAATGAAATATGCCACCATTTGGGCTAAATGGTCACAACTCTGGAACCCAAAACAGTGACCATGACAGTTTACCCCTCTGAATGGTCGCACATGTTATGACGACTTATCTCTGGAACCCAGAGGTCTCCAAACGGTCACTAATTGGTCACTATAGGAAATGGTCATGACTAAAAAACAGGCCCCTGGAGACTTTCAAATACAGAGTGTGTTTCGACACAAGAGCCATAGACTATGTCGCCGCACGCGTAAAGATGACACGTGTAGGTATCAATAAGATTACCGATGTCCTTTACATATATCGAAAGAAAAAAAGAGATGTAGGAGCCTAATATACATGTATTTTTTCAAAATTAGTATAAGAATTAATACTGACACTTTGAATTGCAGTAGAACAGCGGTAGATCCAACAAGGCAGCTTAATGTAAGGTTATGGAGCAACATGAGGCAATGACATGGCAGCCATTTTGATGAGTTATTATGCCTTTGTAACACATACGAAAGATGAGAGAAGTAACATTCAAATTTTCTTTTGATGGTTTTACAGGTATTGACGTGTGGGTGAAGAAGAGAAAAAGCAGAGACAATCCTAAACCTACAGGTCTGTATGTCACCCATCAACATGGTGGTCCTGTTAAAGTTTCACACGAATTAATTAACGACTGCACTTGCATACTTCTCTGTATTTCACTTTGGGATTATCGTTTCGCCCTAATGCAATGTTTATATCAAGGAAGTGATATTTTCATGTATTACTCATGGTCAATTTGTGATGTCAATGCAGTTTTAAAGATCATTAATCTTCCCACCCTATGTTCAACGGCTACTACAACTAACTGTCGTCTTAAGCATTTGCGTATGGCCGATAATTTTGGCCTGTTTGGATTCTTTTCTATGACTTTTGAATAACAATGAGTTTAGTAAATACGATGAGTGGGAAATGTTTCAGGACGGCGGGTCCCGGTACGTCAACCATGGGAAGACTTTACGTGTGAACTGGGCAAACACTGTGACGCCATTCCGGACAAAGATGTCTACGTCAGATACAGTTTGCCGCGTCCGCCTGAAAAGGTCAGGGTCAGTTCAGTGTCTCCTGACAAGCCCAAAAAGAACGCTGACGTCAAGGTTATCAAACCCGTCGCGGCAAAGGATGATGGGAGTGACGTTAAAGATTGCGCTGATCCTAAAAGTAACGTCATCTCGACCGACGCTACTCATGGCGTGGAAATTGTGCAGAGTGACGTCGCCATACATGACGGGCGCGCGTCACTGGACGCTAAAGTGGGCAGTGGTTCCTTTACTATGGATGGGGATGACGGCACGGACGCCGCCGCCGACAGGACGGATCTAGAAAGCGCCCGGGGCAGCCTTCCAATGATCAGTATTCCGGAAATGGATCCGGAAGTGCGGCAGCTGTCTCTGGATGGAATACTACCATCGGAACTGACGTCACGGTTTATGTTGAGGGAAAGGATCGTACGGGAGGCGGCGGCGGGCCTACTTCCGGCGGGGCCGATGAGCGGCGGGAGTCGTGCGGATACTGGTCCACGGGGCACGGCGCCGACCCCGAGCCCGCGTCCCATCCGCCTCTGTTATTCCCAATCCAACATCACCCTCCAACACCCGCTGTTCCCGCTCCCCAACGGCTTCCCGGAGCATGACGCCCAAGAGGAGGACGAGGAAGGGGACGCCGACACGGTGGGCGGACCCCCGACGAGTTCTCTGGCGGGAGATGAGCGGCGCCTGGAGGAGGACGGGCTGGTGTCAGACGGGGGGTCGTGGTCAGACACGTCCGAGCCAGACGAGTACCCGTCTCAGCTCCTGGTGGATGTAGAAGACGCAGGCGACGCGGAGCATGACGGGGCAGAGAGCAGTCACTGGCCGCAGTTAGAGGGACGCAGTGAAACGCCCCGCTCAGCACACTCCCGCGCTCGTTCGCGTCGAGTTGCCGGACTCACCCCGCGTCTTTATTCGGCAGGACAAATGTCGTCTGCCGGACTCAGCGGACGCAGCGGCGGAGAGGACGCTACCGGAAATACCGACCGGCATCCTGTATCTCTGGTGCTTAAGACCGTGGTGCTGGAGGCTCTACCCAACAGGCAGCGTGCACCCGGGGCTGCATCCTCGTTCAATAAATCGAGGACGCAGTCAGCGCGTTCGGGTCCCTCGTCGCATTCTCAGAACACACAATCTAGCGTCGGGGTGACGCGCAGCATGGACGCAAGGCTGGGTGTCCCGGACCGAACCCCAGGCGCTCTCCAAGGTTTGTCCCAGTACTCCAACCCTTATAAGGAGCGGCTGTCCTCCCGGGGCATGCCCATCGGCGACCTTCTCCCGGCAGTCGACACCAACCTGCGCACGACTCTGGCGACGCGTCGCCCGCCACGCACGCGCCACGAGGAACGCGGGTGGAATGCTGGGCGTGACATGACGGTGACGGGACGTGACACCCTACTGCCGTACGAGGACAGCCTCATTCTGATGAGGGAGGGAGTGGAGCTGCTCAAAATGAGGGAGAACTCATCGGTAGGTCACATGTACATTAATCTTAATCCTTAAATTACTGACCAACAACGCCAGTGCTTATTTCAAAATTTAAAAAATATTTCTTTCTCTATATAGCGCAAAGAAGCCTAACACAAGAGTGGACTTCTTTCCACTCTATAGTGAATATAATTCATCACCAAGAGAACATAGATGAAACCAGTAAGAGTTTGCACTGGTATCACATCGTAGCGACTCAAACTCTGACCAAGCTCTGACCGTAAACTTTAATAGGTTTCTGAATTTATATCACTCTTCACATTGACTGATTTTCTAGCATTTATTACACAATCCCCCATTAAGTATTTTTTTCTCAATACTACATGGGCATTGAGTACGAGTTCCCAATGTTAAATCTATTGGGAAAAATACCAGGGGTGAAATAAAGACAAGGTAGGTAAGACACCACAACAAGTGTATAAATACTTTTTAATGTAATTGACGTTCTGTGTAGATGGTTGTTTAAACCCATACAAAATATCTGGAATAAGTAAACACCGATATTATCTCGGTAGACCTCTGATATCTTCATCAATTCCATTTCGACTAGAATCTATATTAGGCAAGGCTTGAGTTCCTTAGTGCGGAAATTATGGCTTTATTGGCCTGCCTATGAGGTAACCGCATATATACTATGAGCAGGTAAACGAAGGTATGAACACATTAATATACGAAACTTATATGTGTAAATTACCCGCTGCTCGGCTGGTAGTCATTCATCAATCGGGATTTGAAATTGGTACATCAATTCAATCAGTGGAGCACCACGCTGCATTGTGATCGCGAGATTAACAACTGTGTACAGTGCATGTGTGAGCATTGAGAACCGGTCATACAAGCCCGTTATGTATATGCCGGCTAGCAATGTCCAGTGCTGACGGCCTCTGGGTTCGCGAACACAATGCACACCAAATCAATGTCATAAACATGCAGATCACATCGACCTCCATTTAATCCTACAGTTAAACATGCCAAGTTCAGGGCATTGATGAAAACAGCACCTATTGACATCTGGCATTGGTTTTTTGGTTGGTTTGTGGGCACCTAACACCATTATCTACCGTTGTTCCCTTTTCATAGGTAGTTATTGTATATTGGAATTGGTGATAAACGGTATGTCATGGGCTACGCCAGCGGTTATGTATTTATGCCTGCAAGTGGTCATACCACGACATAACTGAGTCCCTCTAAGTCAGGAGAGTTGATGTTAATAACACAGATGACTGGTTGCAACAAGGTGAGACCAACATATGGGCATGTTACTAATCTGTCTCCTCAACATACGTGATAATGTAATCTGTGATTATGATATAGTTTTCATATATCATATGCAATGATTTCAAGGTTTCAATATTTGTATTCTGGTTTATTAATCAGATTGAAAGTTATTAAACCTATCTGTCTTGGTAGGATGAATTCGAACAAAACAGTTTGACATTTCTATACGCGGTTCTCTACTTGAACGCTAACCAGTACATCAAATTTGAGAGTTTGTAATAAAAGGACAAGGGAAAAGCTCGCTTGGAAAATATAAGGTCACTAACAAGATGTAACCAGAAATGAAACTAAAAGTATAATCGGAGGTGATGTTTGATGATGAAGCAAGAAGTGAAGTCAGAAATGAAGTTCGAGGTGAAACAAAATGTGAAACAAGAGGTGGAAACATCTATAGGTAAAACAAGAGCTAACGTAAATTGTCAAGCAATATGTGTAGCCACTTGGGACGCTAGAGCTAAAGGCACATGGGATAAAAGGGTAACATTAGATGTGAAACCAGGGGTGAAGCCAGAAGTGAAGCCACAAGTGACATCAAGGGTGATGTAAGAGGTTGATCGAGAGGCGAATCTGAGGTGACACCTGAGTTAAGGTCAAAGTAAAAGCTACTTATGAAGCTACAAGTTACATAATATATGGAGACTAAGGTAAGCTAGAGGTAATATCAGAGGTGAAGCCATAGGGGAATGTTGAGCTGGAGTTCGAAGCTATGTCAAAGATGAAACCAGAGGTAATTCTAGAGGTGAAACCAGGGTTAGTCCCTAAAGAGGAAATTGAGGAAACCATTGTGCAGAGGTATTTAAAGTACAAGATGAATCTAAATGCGAAGCTTAAAATAAAAACAAACCCTCATAATGAAATCCTCAGTGACGGTAGTGTTTTTGTCTTTTTTATCATTTTTTATTGGCCGCAGTTATTTACATGTGTATACATTTCCAAGTTGATTCCATTGAATATGATTCCATTGAATATGCGCCAGTAGAATGGCTGGACCGTGAGCCGAGGAGGCTGGTTTTCGTCGGTCGCCAAGGAAACTAATAACTTACATATTTAATTCCAAACCTATGGGTCAAGTCTTACGTGTAGCTTAAAGTTGAAGCGGATAGTAGTGTTCAAGGTGAAACCGAAGTTGAAGCTTAAATTGAGCTCAAAAGCAAAGTCGTAAAAACAAAATAGAACCCAATGAGGAAATGGTAAAAATAACCAAAGGCAATGTGAGAAACCAAGGTTGAAGCCAGAGCTCACAATCCTTACTCTGTATATGTGGCTTCTCAACAGGGTTACTATGTTTGAATATTGTACGCATTTACTCATAACAAAATGTTATACTGTTTATACTGGAAACAGAGTAAAGGCTACAATCGCCTATTTCCAACGCAACTATTATAATTTCAAGGCGTCTTTGCCCAACTAGTAGGCCTACATGACGGTGTACTCACACATTATGATAAATGAATAGACAATCATAGAGCTCTACTCTGTTCATGCATGTATCGTGGTATATCGTCTTGGAATAGGCTAGAAACAAGTGTACAAAAGATACAAACCAAGGAGATATTCAAAGACTTAATGGAACATAGCTGACTGTCATAAGTCATCATCTTTGAAAACATTTTGACATCCATGTATACTTTTGTCGTCCATACTTTAATCTATATACCCCACATTCCTGTAATATTGGTGATATTGTAACCCCATGTCCCCATAGCAGAACTCTTTTACTTGTAAGCAGAATGAGGATATAAACATAAGTAAAAAATGAAAAAGAATACACTCACTAACTTGAGGGAAAGAAAATCTACATGATATTAGAAAACACAGATCTGTAGATTTTTGCCAAGTTAATGTTACCTAAATACATTTTTCACTGTTCCATCAAGATTAATCAATGTCTTCTCTATGACCTTTGGAATATGGGCTTTATACCATGCAATCCCTATAGATGTTTCTTAGTCTGGACTATCACATTCATATAAATCACTTTAGATGCCTGCAAGAGTTAATTTCCCTATGCTGTGGGTAACTGTTGAACTGTACACGTTGACTTTTGAATGGTGTGTGCGTGTAAATTGATGAGATATTGTCTACCTCCAGGTGCTAGGCTCTGCTGGTTTCCGGGCAGTTACTACCAAGACGCCGTTACATCGGGCACAAGAGAACGTCCACAAACGCCTCTATGGTCACCTAGGGCTGACTCGTTCCTCCACGGTAAGACTTTATTTTCCGTCATGGTATACATTGTATATTACAGGCATTGTATCTGTTAAATAATGATTTTTTTTTCTTCAAACTTTCCTTTATTTGGTACATATGTTGATTACATTGAGTGTTGTGAAAGATTTCTGTACATAACTGTAGGTACCAATCAAAGAGGATTCCTGTCAGCGTGGTTGCCTATTGCTGGTCTTCTTAAGGGAGCCATACATACTTTCATTATTAACAGACATGTTTCCTACATATATACTTAACCACATCATATTCGAATATAACAACATTGCTATATAGTTTACATACAATTAATATTATATGCATAACAGTATGATCAATGGCGGCTGGTTCACCCATCAATGGCAAGATTTCTTCCTTCTCATACACACTGTGCATTTAAGACAGGCAATACATATTTATGAAAATGGGTCTATTCTCAGTGTTTAACATTGACGTTGTCTACCTACCTGTATAAGGGGCCTTTTCCATCGGGTTGACTGTACAGCCTGACATGGCCGTGCGTCAGACGGGTATAGAAGTCGGTCTGGCGGAGCAGGCAACAGGCTCACCGGTGGCGGCCATACGGCGATGAAATAGTAAAACCTAACAAAGTTGCTTTTGTCCCCACCAAATGGAGCTGTTAGTTTATATGCTATAAGCATGTTTGGCAGACACTCGACGGAATCCGATTCACGGTCAGCCTAGTGGAACAGGCTCTTGATTAGTGTGTATGTATAATTAGCTGCTCACCCGCTAGAGGACTATTTTCCAATGTATCTTATGTTCTCCACGTGAGTATACATCCAGTGTATACATTTGTGCTCTGAGAAATAAATACTGACTATGTGGTCAGTAAGGAGCCTCTGTATATATATGTGGTGTATGTTAAATAGCTGTTTTGTTAACAGGCCCCATGAGCCGTTTAATATATTGGGAGCAAGACTGGGACTAGGACAATGAGATGTTTGAGTCCTGGAGGAAATCGGGAACGATCTGAGGTTCTTCTCATGGATAAAGTGGAGTCCTTGAATATGTGGCGATATCATTCATTTCATTGACCTCTGTCATTGCTTACGATAGTTCATTATGAAAACTATCCTGTGATTGGTTGTGCTTGGTGTCTGTCCAAGATGGGCATCACTGCGTGAAGACCACCATTTTATTCATATATGCCATCGCGGAAGTGCATGTATCGGCTGACTATTGAATTGTTTTCATATATATACACCCTTATTTCACGCCAGCGTATTAGGCGTATACAAGACTGTTTCCTTTTATATACGGACGCGTCTTGGCTTTATTTCACACCTGGCGTATACGATAGGAAATATCCTCTGCGCAATATATATACGCCGGGCGTATATGTGTACCGATAGGAAAAAAAGGTTCGCCCCCTAGTCCCTAGTCCCACCCGCGGCACTTGGCCCCCATGCAGCTTTCTCACATACAATTCTTGGGGCCGCATCCCGCCTGTTGGTGTTGGAAGAGAGGTATAGGTGGTCTCACTGAGAAGCCCCTGAAGACTTGGATGGTTTACAAATGCCAAATGAGATATAATGCAGTGGTGTCCCCAAGTGGCAAAGATCGGAACTATTCGATAGTGGCGTAAATACAACAGAATCAGGCGTATATATGACGTATATATGGACGCCTATGTAACATGGACGCCTATATACGCCTACAGATGAGGCGTATTCACACGGGAAACAGGACGACAAACTATATACGCCGGACGAATACATATATAAAGTGGTTAGTTTCGTGCAGTGCATGGACCATGAATATCAACTACAATATCGAGCATGTGTATTGATTGTTTACGATGGTCCTCAGGTGATTTGCATTGTTAAAACATAGATCATCTTTGATTAGGACGAAAAGAAGGTCGGTTGCTTTTAGAATCGTCCGAAGGTGTTAATTATGATAAAAACTTCATTCTGACCTACATCATCCCAGAATTTCTAAAAGTGTCTTTATCCACGACTTCTCTAGAGGTTGTAGCCTAATAAAACTAACACATAATTAGATACGCATGCATTTCCAAGGCCAATGTCCTCGACCAAAATCTACTTCGTGTAGAGTAAGGTATTTTAGTATTTAATATAACCACTTAAAATTACTTTTGAGTTCCGATCATTTATCTCGGTAGGTATTCCCATCCCTCAGCCCCCCCCCCCCCCCCCCCTCAACATATAGAATATATTAAACACATACAGGCGGTACTGTAATTTTTTTTACCCATTCGTATATACATTTATGAGGAGGCTGGGGCAACCGAACACCGATAATGAATGTTAACGATTTCTCTGTTCACTACTCAAGCTGTCCTTAGGCTCCGTTCTCCTTACACCTGCCACCAGAGGCGCTATACCTCGTTAGGTAGGTGTAGGTAGTGGACTAGCGGACTGGTTTCATTTCCCCTTCCTTAGCCTATATGTGGCTGAAAGTGACCGCGTGGCAAGAGGGGTTTCATAGGTGGTGAGGGAAGGCAGCTCAGCGAGTTGGAATGCGCCTGTGGCTGTTTGCGTATTGCATTAGGTTTGTGTGTGGACATGTAAGGCAGTGTTGTTCTTCGAGTGAATGGAGAGGGAAACAATTGTGTACAATGTTTACACACACACACACATATATATATATATATATATATATATATATATATATATATATATATATATATATATATATATATATCTGAGAGTCTATATGATAGTCGGGGTGATGTTAGTGATTGTGAAGAATATATAAAAAGGATAATGTGGATGCTGTCTGTATTCAACACATATATTTGATTGACTGTAGGCAATGAAGTATATAGGCGTCTTGCGATGGAGGAGTATATAAGGGGCTGTTTATTTTATAGGGAGCAAATCCAGGAGTGGGGCCACCAGAGTATGGGGTCTGGGAAGGACAAGTACAACGATTAGTCTCATTGGATAAAACATGATACCTCTATCATCATGAAAGACACACTGCAACTTGTTAGGCTTTGTGTTTGTTCCGGCAGTTAGCGGGGTAGTTTGGTAATCAGAAGTCCCAGGGTTGAAACCCCGGACAAGCCGAATTCCATTTTTTTTCAATCAAAATGAAGTGGATTAGATCTAATCTCTTTCCAAACATACTGTTTCTGTGTGGTATAGTCAGATGCTCCATTATAATCTACCATACCATATCCATTATAATCTAGGATATCCAGCATTTGTAGTAATTTGCTGTTCTGGGCGTCCGGCGTTCATAACCCACTAACATGAGACCTACGTCAGCATATATATATATAGGTCTACATAGATAACAAAAAAAAAAGAGGTAAAAATAGTTTACCCATAGTCCCCCATACACACATTATCATATAACAGACTCCTTATACAAACACTGTACTGGCCTTGTAATTTCTATCTACCGCTCTGCACTATCGCCCATTAGCTTGAACTTATTGCTTAGTCGGCTTCAGCCTTTTGGGAGTTGATCGAGATTGAACATCCATCAGACGAGAAGGTATCCATGCATACATGTTTGAAATCATTTCTGTATATATTCGAAAAAAGGGCTCTTCCATCTAGCCGACAGCATTTTCGTGATCGTCGGCCTGGGCCTGGCTGAATCGGCTACATTATCTTGCTGGTTAATGGTGAAAACAAGCCTAAATATTTCACTCTGGCAGTATCTGGTTTCAATTCTGACACCGAGCCGATAGTACCCGAAAATGTGAGAAATCTCTCTAACTTCACCCAATTGCACAGTTCCACGTTGCACAATTCAGGCGCAGTGTACTGTAATATTTCATTATTGCAGTTAGAATCCTATTCGTTTTCAAAATAATCATGATCCGCAACCTTTACTCACCCCTAAAAGACACCTACCTTCGAATAATCAGTTTTAGGAAACATGCTAGGGATCAAGGTCACAGTTGTTGCAATCAGGCACCAGAGGACACAACCAGTAAAAATCCTAGCGGAATAGAGGGAAACTATGTTCCGGTGAAAGGAAGTCAAAGTTACGAGGCAGTAATTTTCCCAAGCCTTACCGAGTAACTTTGACTTCCTTTCACTGGTACTTGGTTTCCCTATTCCTATATACCTTCAAATGTGGTTTAATAATGATAATTAGCGTTATTTGCTCATCCACCATCAAACCTGAAGCCAGATCCAACCTTATCGAGTAACTTGACACTTTATGTTTACTGCCCACTGTGCTTTTCATATGAATTTTGTAAGAGACAATCTGATTGGTCTAAATGCCAACCTTGGGTAGTATACTGCAACCTTGGGTAGTATACGGCAACCTTAGGTAGTATCCATAAGTTACTCCACCCCCCAGAACGTGGTGTAAGCATAGAGTGTACAGCCATAGGTATATAGGAATACGGTATACTAGTTTCAGTGCGCATCGGACATATGGAACAATGCACCCGACAGCAGCCAACGGCAGTTGAAGGTGGCTGACAGCACCGATCTCACCAGGTTATGGTGTTCCATTACACCAATGGTACCCGAATAGTAATTCAGACACTGTCAGATTCATACTTCGGCTGAGAATTCAGTCGGGTAAAACAGCCTCTTAAGGTGATAACAAGATGACCTCCCTTGAAACCTGACAATTCTGTATAGATATCGATTAAAAGCGTTTGCAGAGTTTGTATGGACATGTATGTTTTATAGAAGTATGTCTTTATATGTTTCTCCGTAATGCTATTCTTTAGAAGTCGTTTCTAGGGAAGGTTCTTCCACTTCGATCGCGTTTAGACATCACCTTATTGTTTTGCTGTTTTCTTTCCATTGGTCACTTCACTATTTCAGCAGTAGTCCACCATATTCGCATTTCCGTCAGCAAATGATAAGTTCAACATGAATTTCAGGCGATAGTTCATAGAATTGCCTCGAGGTGGCGCCACAGCTCTACTTTCTTCCATTGAGGGGGATAAGAGGCAAATAGTAATTTTGTCCTATTGCGTTTCTATGATTTGTCTGCATGTATGGTATGGTAACCGTTTAAGAAGGTCGGAATCGTGCACCAATATAATTCATTTTGATAATGCGATTTAATCTTACATTCTCACAGCACGATGAAGACGACGAGCAGCTGGTTCCCCGTGTGCACGGTAGTCAGCATGGCCGCTGGTCGACGTCAACGGCGGCTCTGTACAGCGCGCCACCCCGCCTGGCGGCAAGCACGAAAACCCACGATCCCTCCGTCAGGGGCAGGTCAGTTCTGAGGCGTATGCTCCCTGCAATAAAGCCCTATCCCACAGGCATATTTGAGTAAAAGTGCGCATGCTGTTGACTATAAATGTATGTATCAGCACTGTGTATATTGTGGTGCTCTTGATACATGTATCTATTGGCACTGGCTGCATGTGTCTGTCGTGGTGCTTTAGACCATGCGAGTAAATGTTGTGTGCATGTTTGGGTCATGTTGTTATAGGCTAGATATTTCTGTGTTTGTGTGCATTCTTTGCATGCTTGTGTGCTAGTGCCCCTTTACCGAGGTTTCACAATTTGATGTCATGTTTCCAATATTCCTTTTGTATATTGACATTCAATTATGATAGTTCAGGTAGATTTCATTTACCTAAATAATCTTTTTTACATATCTTTCACAAGGAAATCGTAAAAACCTATTCAGGCGCTATACCGCTGATGATTAACTCAATTAATTTCTTGCAAAATCGAAATTTGTGAAACAATCGTTCTGAATCTGATGTGATCCTGCCAAGCAGGTGATGCACCAGCGAATGATTTGAAGAATCAAAAGTTTTTAACATTTCAGGTATTCTTTGGGTGGATTCTGGGTCCAATATCCAGTCCTCACGTTTGTAAGATACGCTTCACATTCAATTACTGACTATATTGATAGCTTCAAAATACACCTCTCAGCCTCCTGTTTCTTTTGGCTTTCAATCTCTATCGGTAAGTTGGCATGAGGTTGAGGTCAGTATGAGACTAATGATTGACTGATAATTTTAGCAACCAGTCGGACAACATTTATGTCTTGACGAAGTGATCCCCTTCACCTCTCTGACAGACGCCTCAAGAAGGTTTTGACAGAGACCATATTCCATCTGGCCATCTGACAGACATTGGTGATGAATATTTAGCATTCCTCGTGGAAATCCATCATATCCGTAGAGTATTTAGCCCCCGCGATGCAGCTTATGGCCAGCCAAACGAATCCCCAGATGAACACCTGAAATGTTAGAAAGATGTTATTTTCGAGTTATTCGTTTAAATGTTGCCCCTAGTAGATCGACATCAAATTTAAATTCAAAGTTCCATCAAAAGAACAGCATACCAAGAATCGTTTTAGTAGAAGATCAATCAGCTATGTGCTGTCTTTTTCAAAGTAGATTTCCTTCTTAAATATTCTATACCTAATTAGATTTCTCCGTCTACATAGCTCATGTTAGATCTTCCCCATCTTCTCGCTTCTAGTTATTCTTCCTGTTCCTTCCGTCACTTTTAGCTCTGGTGAGGTTCTCGCCGGAATGCCGCAAAGCAGTACGTTGCTTAGCGGCATGTCGCAAAGTGGCATGTCGCAGAGCAGCGTGGTGAGCAAGAGCCCTCCTCCTGGTCCCCCGTCCCAAGGCGCTCACAACACGCTGAGCAGTCTCTACAAGTGAGTGGCGGCCACACACGGTCACGCACTGTAATCACCACTCTCTGAGTTGCTCACTAACAGTCATTGAGTTGTTACTTTAAGTGCGCGGTTTCTACAGAATGACCGCAGTGAATGATATAGAGTTTAAGTGTGGTCACCTTCCCAGTCCCCTCTGTAAATCTCCCCGTCTTCCCATATTGTGTCCAACTAGAGGTCTGCCTGTTACTGTATAATAACACTATGTTCTTTGTTCACTGTACAAACGTGTATATATACCAACAACCCCTCTGCAGTGTTTGTTAAGCTATATCGTTTATGTACCGTAAGTAATCATCTCTTTGTAAACCATGTTAAACACCTTGCTGAGCCTGCTTTCAGGTACCATGTGGCGTGCTAGACCATACACCTGTTTTACCTAAATGATGTTTACCTTTTGCTCACCTGTTGCTCACCTGTTGTCCCCCCCTGGCGGCGTGTTTGGACATCAGGGCGCTCACGCTGCACTTGCATCTCCGTCACGATAAAGTAGTCACAGGTAGGGAATGGCGGATGTGGTCGCGGGTCTGCGTAGACGTAGAGATAGCTGGCTGTTTGATTGCTGAATAAAAGCGGCTATTGGAATCATCCACTGTTCCGTACTGGTACCAGGACGTACCTTAATCTGGTATAAATGTTTATAGGCTTAACATTAGGAACTCGTACTCAACAGGCTTGTCAGTGCGGTAACTCACATTCAATGGGCAATTAACAGATAAATATTTGCAGGCTAAGATAAAATCAGAAACATATCTGTGTTTGGTCATAGGCCCGGTTCACCATCTTGTTTGGAGTGCTTCGAAATATTCACTCGGCTATCGCCTCGTTCATACCACTGCAGGCTCCAGGTTCGATGAGGAATGGGGACACCTGTAGACCAAATACTCATCAATTTCTTTCTGAATCTCATACACTGACAGACTATGATGAGGAAACGTTCATAAGCAGCTGTCAGGCGTTTTTATACATGTTCTTAGACTGGCTGTGAGGCTATCATGTGGGTTTGGGTGTAATTCAACAATAAGCATCTATAGAATGTTTGAAATACTGTGTTACCAGTCCTGTATGGTCCCCTCTCTAACTGAATCATGAATTAGACCTCCATTACATTCAGTCTTTTCTTAGTAGATGGCTCTGTTTAGAAATGGCGGAGGTATGTTAATCTATCATGCCGCTATAATGTACACACATAATAGATGTATTACCAAGTTCTACCACTGCAATACTATAGATGTATAAAGTCTGAAATTGATACAGTGATGCTATGATATATAATTCAGATTCATTTTGCGATTTCACATAGGCTGGACGGTTAACATTGATTGCCTGATGTGCCCCTGAGAAGTCATAGCGGTACATATTTATGTCAGGCTTGACTATATTGTCCTCTTGTGTAGATACGTAAGGTTTCTCCGTACATGTATAGATATAAGTATTAGGGGAGACTTGCTTTGTTCCTTAATGTCCGTCCTGGGAATGGCCTGCATGACCTTCAGGATGAAAACGATTGTTTTTGTTGCAGGCGGTATTTCCTGTACAGGTCGACGAGCACGGACAGCGGGAGTCACAGACGACCCCCCTACGTGCAGCTCCTGTCACACCTCCTGAACAACCTCCCCTACCCCCGTGAGCCACACCTCACTCTGGTCTGGTGTGTCCGCTGGGTGTGGTAGACGGGTCTGACACCTTGGACTGGACCAGAATGGTGCCTGAAAAGACTTGGGATTTGGGCTTAGGACAGGTTTTTGGGGTTTTCCGTATGCACTGATAGTGTCACACCCTTATCATCTCACAGCGTTACACCCATAATCACATTCATCGCGTCGCACCTACTATTTTATATCCACCGTGTCACACCCATAGTACCACACCCACCGTGTCACACAGGCACCACCAGGGAATCAGGCATGTGGAGTAGACGTTGTGAGTCTTTTAATCACCTCGCACCCCACCTTACTGTTGTCAACATACAGAATGTCACAACCGTAATAATAATATCGACATGCCACTCAGCCTGTGCAGACCAGAGAATGCCCCCTCCCAAGGGCAGCTACGCCCATATGACTCGATCATTGGTATTCGTGGCATAGCACCCACTAGTGACTGCCATTTGCCATATTGCTGTCAAATAAAAGCCATCTCAACGGACATCTACTATAATATTGACAATAGCCAGCTGGACAAACCAGGGTATATCTAGTCCTTGTTATTGTTGGATTAATCACTAAGGTGCTACCCTCAGTTTACAAAACGTAATAAATTGTCACTTACCTATCAAAATACTACGCTCTACCGAATCGTCTCCCGATAATCATAGTAGATTAAGTGTCACTGAGTTTTCCAATCCAATCATCGTACAATCAGTTCTTGTTTCCAGTATTGTGGGATTAACACACACGTCATGAACTTTATCATATATTAAGTCCATACACACACAAAATTGTCCAATTTGTATTACCCGCAATGCACTGTCTATGCAACCGCTAAATACAACCTTTCATCCACCCAGTAGAGTCTCACATTCACATACCACTAACACATTCATGACAGCAATTAAAGAATGTCTGATGTCATCCTTCATTACCCTACCTGGTCTTCTCCCAGCACATATAATCACTGCACTAACTGTCTGTCATACATGATATATATGCCCATCAGGCCAACTGTCTGCCGCACAGCCATCACGCAAACTGTATATTAAACATAAGATCTCATATAATGTATGATTACACACATTTCAAAACCACCCCTCAGTTTGTTGCCATGCACAGTGTAACCCAGCACGGAACACCTGTAGAGTGTATTGTCATGTTTTCAATTTACACATCTTCTTAGTTTCAGACACTCCGTGGCTTTTAGTCTTAAGTCAGTTCTTGAATTGTGTTTTTTGTTGTTGCATTGCTGCTCGGAGCTATATTTTGTCCTGTTCAGGATCATGATGTACTTTAGGTGGTGTGATGTTCATTTGCACGTTGGGTTTAACAATGATAGTTGATGTCTAAGGCCAGTATCAATAAGGATTCGTTTCACTATCTAATATATGGGTGGCGTATGAAAATTTATTAATGAAATTATATCAATTGTCTGATTGCATATTATGTGTTGTGCGTTCTACATATTGGGTGCTCATAGTGTTACAGTCACAGTAAAGCATATTCCCACAAACTAAAGTGCTAAAGATACTAAAGTATCGCGATATTGACGACACAATAGGTGTCCACTACTAGATCCCTTGGAGTGTAGATGCAGAATCCTGGCTTAAAACCGTTCAATAACCAATAACACATCAAAGAACTGTGTGCTACGCCCCGACTTTTTGATTCCACCAAAATGTGTACATAAAAAACGTAACAAAAGCTCCCAATTACCGTTTGCAACATACGGCAAGGAATGTACAATACATGGTATGCGCATCAGCATAATAATACACTAATTACAGCTGGTCTAGGTTTAAAAAACCCCAATATTTTCTCGGCGTTTATATTGTATGTCCCATTATATACACTGCTCGCACATTATCCGCCAATCTCTATCCTATGCATAATGAAGAGATGACTGACTTGATAATTGTCAAAAACAGTTATACTATAGAATATTATGGACAGCGATATACAAAAAGGTTGATGGAACTAGGATCAAACGAGAGATTAATAACTCAATTTCCTTCATTATTCTCTATCTATCTCTTAAAATCCCTCAAAGCCGATCTGAATCTACTTATCATGTCTTGACTTTCCTGCTTTTACTCATCATATTATCAGAATTCTTGTGCTTTCAATAACGTTCACAGACTGCTGACTTTGAATAATGTGCATCTAGGAAAGAGCAGGTTTTTTTCTCACAAGAGAGTTTAATGGGCATAGAGGTTTCCTCACTGATGTGTGTTTTACAATACAGTAGATATTGATGTCTGCTTTGAATCACAGATTATCTAGGCGGAGAAAGACAAGGGAGAAGCCACGTGAAACTGAGGCTGGCAGGACCACACATAAACTGAAGCCACCCATCTCCAAGTAAGCAAACAAAACCATGCAATCTGATCCCCCCCCTTCTCAAGCAGGGTAGACAGAACTATGCAAACTGAAGCCATATTTCACTAAACAAATAAATGTAAATATGTAAACTGTAAAGCGCCTTCCTCCAGGTGTAACTACATAAACTAAAGCCACCTATCTAGAAATGAAAAGATAAATCGGATTCACCCACAAGTAAGCAGACGTAAGTATAATGTAACCCAGTACACCTATGCATAAGTGATAGATATAGATATGTAAATTTTAGCCAACTCTCTCAAATCGTTATATAACTATGTAACTTGAGGTAAGCCTCCTGCGAGTAAGACGATAAAACAAAGAAAACTGAAATCACCTTCGCCAAAGTAAATCACCCATCTCCGATTTAGAAGGTATATTGCTATTTAGATTGAAGCCAACTGTCTCTAGGTACAACTAGGTAAATTAAAGTCACCTTGCGCCACTTTAGGAGGTATATGGTCTGGTTTCTGATGCTAGTGGGCATATATCCTCCACCCAATTGAAGCGTAGAAATATACAAGCATGAATCGTGATATTACGTAGAGTGAACAAATATTCGCACGGTATTATCAAATTATATTCAATACTAAGTTCTGAAAATCTTCATACGAGAAATGCTGATGCGAGAAACTCCATGATCTGTAAGAAGCGTAGTGAGGCAATGCTTTAAACGAAATAGCGACATGATACAATCTGCATGACATATAGTAGCCCTGGTTGTTCGTGACTGTGCCTTGTGTGGCCCAAAGAATTTGGACCCTATCGGTGTTCCCTGCTGATAAAAAGGTGGAAGACCTGTCACTTATAACAAAACATGCATCTGTTTTTCCAGTTATCCGAGCCAGAATGAGCGGTAATTTTTGTGGGAGTTATATGAGACCAGAGGGGGGCATTTTCGTTTGAAATCAAAAGGGCTCTTTTGCCCAATTTTGAGAGAGAGAAAACCTTTTGCGGGAGCGCATTAACCAGTACACTTTGGTAATATAAGTATCAATAGGTGGATTTTGGATATTTGATAAGTTAGAATGATATTATAAAAGTTCCCCTTGAACTTTGTATTGACCAACAATTCTATTCAATGACTAACACAGAGGGAACTTCTTTGGCGATAAAAAAATATATGGAGACGTGTGACTGAATATTTCCGACCAAGACAACAGGAACAGGGGCAATTCAGGAATACTCACTATGTCTCCTTATTATTATATACCTATTGAATAACAACGAAAATAATTTTCAAAGCGTTTGGATATGTTCCGCGAGTGGGCGTTGTGAATAGCAGACAGTCATTTCGCCCCGACTAGCACACTTTGAAGAGTGGTTCGATGTTGTCAAGTTTCGCTAAGTATTTAAATGATTATCGATATTTATAGGTATGTAATACAAGTAAAACTTCTTTACCTTATTGGCACGACCTTACGTACCGCATTTCTTTCGATAGAAATATCGCAGCTCGTAGAGAGAGCGCGATATTTCTATCGAATGAAATAAGGTAAACATGTTTCACTAAACTATCACAGGTCAAGTGCAGCTATACACAGAAAAGTCCGCTTAGTACTGCCCATACTGTACTACCGCCTTCATGAAACCACTAAATACAATTTTAAGTAAGTGTATAAAGAGCCACAACTCCAAACTGGTTGATGTTTCGAAATATGTTTTATTATGTAAAATGGTTAATCACAAGTTGGACATTAGGTATGTGGACCTGTCAACGTTTCGGTGATAATAACGTTCTTTAGGACACGGTCAGATGATCTTCTCATTCACCTGGTAGAATCTCATATATATTGCAAATACATTCATGGCAGCAATTAAGGAACATCTTATAGCATACTCCAAAACCTTATCTCGCCATCTTCCAGCACATATATATACCCATCATACAGGCTGTCTATCATAAATGATATGTATACACTAATCATGCTAACGTCTGGCGTACATGAGGCACTACTTCAGTATTTTCTGCATCTTTTCACAGAACACGACCACAACCAGTCGGTCCCCACTTCCGAGAATTGGCCCAGCTTCGCACGTAATGGCGGCTGTGACGTCATCAGATATTGTGTCACCTAGGGTCACCTACCTGGGCAGAAGAGTTAGACGGTGACGTCAGCTGTGCATCAATTACGTCACTGAACGTCTCCAGTTTAATTATGACGACAATCAGCGCCTAGTTACTTCCTGTTAACACGTCTTGATTTGGCTTGACGCATCTGGTGGTGACGTCATAGACACAGACGTAATTCATTGTGACGCCATCAGAGACTGTCTCTGTATTGAGGAGAGATGATGATTATTTCGATTCCCTGTCAAGACAATCAGGGAAATACCGAAACTCGGTATAGTGTACATATTACATACACATATACCCTTATTATTGATACTGTAATTTATTCAAAAATAATCAATAAATTTTATGTCATTTCATCATATTTTGTCTTTATACATATGGGTCTTGAAGTTCGTTACAATCTGCATTCCGGTCACCTTTCTCTGATATATCCATTTCTCTTTGACACAATACAAACATTCTCATAGACCGTATTTCGATTGAGATGTTAGAGCAGCTATGATATGGAAACCGATGAAGCGAGCATATATGCTCCTTCTCCTAGAGGAAAAAGAAAGAAGTGTGTGTGACCGTTAGAAAACTGAAATTAGTTCGATTATTTTGGAGTCTATTGGATCATTTGGCCTCCAAGACAGAAAATATCAGCCTTTGATACCCAGGTTATAAGCAAAGTAGGGTGTAGGGTCTGGCTGTAAGCCTGACAATTCGCCTGGACGATAGGAGACCTGCCGCGACTGAGGACATTGGGGACGATCCTCTGTAAATATCGTTTAATAAGGCTGTTCCTTGGTGGAGTGTCCTCTCGTTGGTGAAAATTCTCCTAATTTTGATTCAGATCGTTTGTGGAAGGACATCGTCCAGGTTCAGCGTAGGACAAGGCTGCTACCATTCTAACCCTGTTACCATGTTACTGTTCTAACAATGGTACTATGAGAAAACGTGGTTACTGAGCCCTTACAGGTGGCCGTTCGAGGTCATTTGATGAAAAAAAACAGCCCGACGCCGTAGGCGGGAGGGCCGTATTTTTTCATCATCTTGCGCCGTTACCCCCTCCTAACCTGGTTTCCATGGTATTACCGTGTTACCGTTCTAACTGTGTTAACGTCCTAACGCTTTTACTGCGTTACCATAACTGCATTACCACTTTAACCTCATAGCTGTGTTACCATTACCATTTCATCATTCTAACCAAGTTACCATGTTACCATCAATCATATTACCAATATAACCTTGTTGCCGCGTTGTGATTCTAACGCTGTTACTGCATTACCATTCTAACCCTGTTATTGCGTCACCATTCTAACCATAAATACAGCATTATAACGTGACTGTGTTACCATCCTAACCCTATTACCATGTTGCATTTACCGCCCTACCATTCTTACCACATTAACGTTCCTTACCAACTATTCTTACCTAGTCAACGCATTACCGTTACTGTATTGCTATTCTAAACCTCCTACCATGTTACACCTACTGTGTTACCATTCTAACCGCATTACCATCCTAACCGAGTTATTGCATTCCAACGTTACCATCACCATGTTACCATTCTACCCATTCTACCTCACTAGTCCTCACTCACCAGTTCTCACTCACAAGTCCTCACTCACCAGTACCTAGTAACTCAGTATGTGTTGCTCAGAAAGGGTAACTCAGTATGGGTCACTCAAACGGGGGTCACTGAGTATGTGTCATTCTAAGTAGTACATACTTATTGACACTTACTGAATGAGCCATACAGAGTGATCCACTCTGAGTGACACATGCTGGACGACCCAATCAGAGTGACCCATCCTGAGAAATGGTAATGCAGTTAGAATGGTAACCAGTAATTGGGTTAAGGATTGGGTTAATGTGGTTAGAACCGTAACGCTGTAAGGGGTTAGAATGGTAATGCGGTTAGGAATGGTAATGCGGTAACAGGGTTACAACGGTAACTCTAATGCAGAAATGAGGTAATGGGGTTAGAATGATATCGGGGTTAGAAATGTTAACGCTGTAATGGGGTTAGAATGGTAACGCGGTTTACAGGATTGAGACGTAATACAGTTAGAACAGTAATGCGGTAATGGGCTTAGAATGGTAACGCGGTTAGAAATGGTTATGTGGTAACAGGGTTAGAACGGGAACTCTAACGCAGTTATAAGATTACAAGATTAGGATGTGATGTGGTTAGAGCAGTAACGCGGTAATGGGGTTAGAATGGTAACATGGTTTTAGAACCGTAACGCGGTTAAAAATGGTAGTGTGGTAACAGGGTTAGAAAAGTAACTACTACGTGATAATGAGGTCACAGAATTAGGACGTAATGTGGTTAGAGCGGCAACGGGGCTAGAACTTTTTTTCCTTTCTTTTTTAAATATTTTATTTATCCTGAAATACATCTCGGCGGCAAGCTGTTTTGAGTATGCATCCAGCTATATTAAAATTCTTTTCGGCATACCATTCTTTCACAATACCAACTTAGCTCTTCTTGTACATTCGATTTCTCTTCACTATTATAAATCATAACTCTCATATGAGAGTAATAAAGTCCATCTTCTTTCACAATTGTTACATCACAAATCGGGTAACGGGGTTAGAATGGTAATGCAGTTAGAATGGCAATGTGGTAGTGTGTAAATACACTGCTTATACCCATGATTTTATAATAGATTTAACCAAAGACAGGGGTACAAGTTCCCTCTACGACACCCCCTGTAGGTGTCGTCCAATTGTCCGTTTTTGGACGATGTAGAGGACAATTGTCCACTGGGGGACAAATTTATTAAACGATATTTCATACCTTACCCTTGATCCTGTCGTCCGTTTGTCCTTCAGGAATTCTCATAACCCTTATTAAACGATATCGTGCCTAGGAGAATTGAACGACCTTTTATTTTGTCCCTATAACCTCTTAAACAGCACCCTGTTTCCATTGGCCGACTAAAACGGTTGAGGTTTCTTTAGTTTCCCACAAAGCCAATTTTATTGGCCGTCACCAATCTATAGTCAGGAACCACAGATGGACCCTTGGCACTGCTGATCAAAATAAATCAATGGTTCCAAACAGACTTTAAAGGGGACAATAAAATCTACGCCGTTTTCGTCGGCCAATGGAAATGGACTTCGTGTAGTTGTCCCCATAGAGTAGCAGCAAACATGAATTTTGAATAAATACAACATATTGCCTTTAAGTTTTACCAGTAAAGACACCATTCCGTCAGGACCGTATGGTTCCTATTGGTGATTTTTTCTCTATGAAGCATCTTTGTATTATTGAATGTTATCATTGCATAGAATTTATTTTCTAAATATACATTAAGCCAATATTGTTACTAGCGTTCTTACAGCATTCAACGACAACGATGATAATAATGATAATGATGATAATGAAAATAATTATAATACTGATGATAATAAATATGATAATAATAATACGTTGAATGTAGGTAGACAAAATATATCCATGTATTATCTAACTATGCACCGCCGTAAAATGCCACAGTCCTTTTTTTTTTTTTTTACTGAGAATGCTTCAATAGTGAATAGCAATTTACTGTGTTTGTTTTCTGGATGATAAATATCTAGCATGGCTAACTTGGACAAAAAGATCAACACGTCTGTCCTTCGTTAATCTCGAGTATCAAATACCACGTGACAGGGGGTCGACTGAGATGACCTAGAGGTCAACGAGGGCAAACGAAGGTCATCCCAAGGTCACTAATCAGGACTATTATGTCAGTGCACGGAAGCAGACTGTCGGAAATGGGCGTTCTGCCTTCTGACGAGATGTGCGACGTTTCGTGTGACGCGTGATGTCACTGATAGCCGCCATGCACACCATCCCAAAGTCTATTACAGAAAATCTTGCTTAATCTGCTTACCTTGTGATGATTATATTGATATAATAGGATAGATAATCATATCGGCCTGTTCCCAGTAAGATTTCAATATTTCATAATCAGGTTTCTAAATGGGAGAGTTTTCAAGAAGAAAATGGCCAAAGTATTTGTTAACCTGTTGATTTCGTAGGCATTGTTACACTGGAGAGATCAGTGTGCTCTAGTTGTTTTCGAAAGTCCGCACACATTTATGAATATATTGCCTTGGTTACACAAAAAATAGTCACACAGCCCACCGTTTACAATTACATCAGTTCATTTTATTTAGACCATAGCTTTTAATAAAAAAAACCCTGGATATTCTGTCCTACGGAATCACCATCCATCAGTGAAGTTGTATCCAAAAGTAATGATCGTATGGAAAATGTAAAGGCGTATACTAGTATACCCCCAGCTATCCCATGATAGTCTAATTGCGGATTGAGCATAATACGCTCATATCATAGTTGTACAGTCTGTTAGGGAATACAGGTATATGGTACAGAGATAGTATGGGGAGCAGCTAGATGAGCTGTTCGTTAAGCTCACAGCTATTCAATCTCATATGATACCCCTCTTTTACCTCTTTTTCTCTATCCTTTTGTATCCTTCACTGTTTGGATGTTGATGTTTAGGTAAACAATCATATTCTACTTGTAATTGCACTGGCGACATTTTACCTATTATTTCTAGAATGTTGAATAAACAACTGTCATAGAATTCGAATATAATAGAAATAAATTTGAAATTGTACGTGAGTATATATATATACATATATATATGTGTGTATATATATATTTATACATGTACATGTATATGCGAGTGTCTAGGTGTCTATGTTGGTGTCTAGACCGCGTTTCCGCTCAGTTCACCCTTCGTAAACCTGATTGGATGATCAGCCTTCTTCACCTGCGTCCACGTCCGCCTCACTTCCTTCTGGAAACGGGTGGGATGGGATGACGTCATTTTTTTCTGCATTGACTGTCCCCTCGCGGGCGTAACGACAACTAAGGGTCAGGAAATAACGAGTCACAAATGTTTGCTACAAATGTCGTCGCCAAGGGACCATCGACCGCAAATAGATATCGACCTTATACAACATTGGGAGTGATTTTTCAACGACTACCACTGGATGTCGCCACTGAGGCGTGAGTGAGTCGCGTTAGTTTCACTGGAGGGCCTACAGGTGGCGGATGGAGTGCAGCAGGTTCGGGTGTCTGGATAGCTTAATGTGAACAGCGGCAACAGGGAACAAAAGCATCCATAACATAAACAACCTTGACGTTGATGTAGCTGCCCTTGGCCACTGATGCCGCAGAAGTCGGTGCAGTAATCTTGGAGTACTCCCTTTCATGTCAGCAGGAACTAGTGACTGTAACCAATAGGACACCATAAGGCATGATAACTAATCATTACATACTGCTTCCTGTAGCGTGCATATCATACTGAATGGACGATGCAGCACATTTTATTCCTTTTTCTTTTCTTTCCATAACATCTTTTCGGAACACAGATTTATGTTCTAACTTGATTTTGCTAATAGGGGACATTTGCATTAAGGAACTTGCTCCTATTCTGAGTTCAAGAGGAATTGTTGACGGTAGACATATGTGATGTATATTAACCATTAAATATTGATAATTGATTAATGAATAGGATTTTTCTTAAATCTATTAATTCTATCCCGCGCTATGGTGACTTCTTCAGATACAGCTCTGCACATATGTGATGACTAACACAAATGGGTTTAGTATGGATCAATTTAACGATTGGTGTTGAGTACAAGGGGCTGAATGCCCTCGTATTGTTGACGACGTAATGTCCTTGCTGTCACTATGCGTCAAATACTCGGAGATTACGGCCACTCGTACACAATCCGGTGCATTTCTGCATTACACAGTATATGACAGAAGAGCAAACGATGAGATGAGAATGAGATGAGAAATTAATAATTTACAATCTTACATACATATGTCTAATATAAATCATTTTCTCACCTTGTCAACACAATGTCCAGATGTCTATACTAGGACATACTTGGCTTTCAACTGTCAACTGCCTTAGTTCTAATTCAGATTGTCCTTCATTTTTACTAGCCACATCACGGCGCTCCACATGATACAGAATTTGTGTGCATTAGTGCCCCTATTTGGCTTTTTCGCCTTTTCCAAAAAAGTTTGAATACTCTCTATATACAGATCAATAGCTCAATGCCTTCTACTTGCTGTGCCTGTCGCCATTCTTAATCCACGATAATACAACCAATTGATTCCTTGCCATTGCATTCCCAGGCTTGGCTTATGATAGCGGCAGGGACTGCGGGTCAGAGTCCTGTCTTATCTCCTAATTTCAGTAATTGTTTCCAGATATTTTAGGTTCGACGCATAAGCAGACTAAAATTCTCTGACTCACTCTAAAACTGACTGTGGTGGAGCGGACATTGAAGTATCTCATATATCATTCATATATACTACTACTGCTTTTACTAGAGCTCATGCTGATACTTTTACCATTGCTACTACTTCCCTTACTGCTGGTGCTCCTACTACTTTTGCCACTGATATCGCTATAGTTGCTACTCTCACCTCTGCTATTACGAGTGCAATAAGTACCATTACAACTACCATTAACATGTAAACAACAACCAGGAAAATTGTCAAATGCAAGTTGTCAAATGCAAGTACTTCTGTAGTCAGCATTATATGTCAACGCATGTGCTTAGCATATAGATAAACAGATGAAGAAGATGACTACCTGTCAGCAAACGGTGTAACCGGATAGGCCGCCTTGCTAGTCATGCTACCCAGATTACTATCCGATCCAAACCACGCAAACCGAGTCTACCCACTAGTAATCACGATTTTTGCATCTTTTTCAGATGATCATGACACACGTCATACACTTACATTTATCGGTTTACTTACTTATTGTACAATTTCGCAGCGCTTAATTCTCTATCAGGTTAATGAGTTTCAGGAAATTAGGGCGGGAAATGTCTACGTAAGGACCTTTATTGACCCATTAGGAGTCCCCGGTGTATCCGTCCAGAGGACTCAGACAAGAAATGATCTCATCCGTTGGCGCGCAATGATAGATGAAGGATAAAATAACAGATCGTTAGTCGACTGTTTAACAAATAAAGTTCATCGCCAAGCAGCATTTCACAATAATATCATCTTAACCGCCATCGTTGTGTCTGGACAATAATGTTTTAGCTTGGCGGGGTTGGCCTTTGTCATGGCAGTGGTTCGTGAAAGCTTTGTGGTTGTCACTCTGAAAATCTGAACAAGGCAAAGATGATAAACTTATGGAATCGTGAGTGTGCCATCTCTTTGTACACGTTACATATGCCTTTGTTTTTTACTCTTGTTATCACTCACCTCTGAAATCCCGTATTTAAGGTTCTCCCTGGTTAAATGAAATTCTCCCCAAAAGAGTTCCATGGTGTGTGGAATATTATTGTTGTGAATCCCAAAGAAAACTAGGAAATATTCGAATATCGTAGAAAAAGGCATTTCTCACTTATTTGATATCGCCATTCCATGAGGCATAGCTTCACCTATCTATACGTCTACGTCCGATCGTAAGACAACTCCCACTGATTTCTCCTTGTCTGTCCGACCATATTGCTGTGTGAAATGCAATCAAAGCTAGACTTTAAGTCCCAATGTGCTTTTGATGTTGAGTCTCTTCTACTTCTCATATATCACACTTAGTTTCCAATAGATCTCCAGATATCGGATCTCTGGTTAATTGATGCATTTTTCATTTATGTATCGTCGTGCTAAGAAGCAGCAGCAGCTTCGTGCAGAGCTTACTACGTGATATTGTAAGGAAGGGTGGGGGTGGGGGTTCTAGATATCAGTCTGAGACTAGAGTGATACGTGCTTCTTTAAGGTGCAAAATATGAGACAGATTAATAAATGAGAAAACGATGAGATTAGATGACATTCAGCTCCATTTCTAGCTGCAAGGAAGAGAATTTTGAAACAGTCAACCAGATGGCTGCGTCTCAAAAGATATTCTCTCGACAGAATTTTGGAAATGACCATGGTGGCCGGGACAGGAGTGGTGCTGATAAAAACCAAGAGGTTTCTTGCGCTCCCAATAAGAGGGAGTGAGATTCCGTGTCTGGGGACTCCGCAGGGCGCCCATGTATCGTCACACAACACACGCTTTCCACTGTCAGATACTCTGAAAGTAAAAGCAGAACAGAGCTGGTAAAAAGCTAACACTCCATACCTGTGTTGGATGTATGTAAACTGCTACATGTTTGTTCTCTGTGCGTCGTGATATGAAGAAACGATTGCCTAAAAGAAATCCCCATTCCCAATATTAATGCGTACCGGTCATATGACACTTTGTATGTATTGCATTCTCTGTTAGACTCTACTGCTATTCCATTGGAACATACCTCAACAACAGATAACATGCGACGCATGGAAGCGATGCGATGATATTTCGATTTTATGTGCAAATTGCTATTCTTCTGGATCGGAAAACTCCTATATCATCAAAAGCTTTTACGCTAGAATGAATCAAATCTATTTGACCGGAACGGAGATTTAGAAAAAGTTTGAAGATAGATAATCGGAAAGGGAGATCTTTTGGAAGCCATATTATTACACCCAACACAACAATAGGTCTGCCAAGTTTTATATCAATATAATGATGTATGTAAATTCTTATATTTTGGTATATATATGCCGTTCAGGTTATCAAAGGGACTTGGCATTAACTCATCCTTCAGATTACTGTAAGTGAGGTCTGAATGGACAACGTGTAATTAGACTGGTATAGAGTTTCATTGGAATGGACAGATGACTATTTCTATAAGCTTGAATGTGGAACTAAATCTTTGCAAAGACCTCATGGTGAAAGCTTCTTACAGCCATGACCTTACAATAACTTAAGGCTATGTTTTTTGTCAAGGCTCTATCAATGTTTTTTCTACATTCCCTCTATCAGCTCTCAATCAGGATAGAGCAAATGTCTATAGCAAATAAGAAAAACAAAGTTCTGCATCTGTGAAAATGATATCCTCTCCAAATATGATAAACCATCTATTGGGGTTTTTCCATTGAGACAACGGTCTTACGTAGAGATTTCACGCAAAGCTCAATTAAAATGTCCCTTATCTCATTATGATTAAAATGTCAAGGTACTTTCATGACCAAATTACTGTAATACAGGAACAAGTACTGTATGCGCATGATGTCCAATATAGGAGATCTAAAGTCACCCACACGCACCCCACTGTAGTCGGGACCGTCATAGCGAGCCGTACCCGCTCATCTTGTAGGACCCCACCCCCTCCACACACACACGTAGAGACTAGTGTGAGGTCAGGAGGTCTGGGGTGGTCAATGCACTCCAAAAACCAACACTACACCTGCCTGCCTGCACACGCACCTGTACCTACATCGCCATTCACACGTCACCTTCGGCAACACACACACACACATTCATTTTTCCGTCCGTTTACTCTTTTACATCCTTCAAACATTAATACTTATTCTATTGCAAATATACGGGGATACGGATGTTTGGAACATATGGTGCTATTATTGGTGAATGTGGATTTAGTCCTTTTTAAAAGATCATTACTAGGGGAAAGGACCAGGTCAAGGCACTAGACTAAGTATCCTCACTGGGATTTTGCAGTGTCTCCGTTCAATGATCGACACCGAGGTGGGCGTAGGAGGGATGCCCTTTGATGACAAACTGAACACTATATTGATGCTCACTCAGGGTCACAGGTCACCAGAGATTTCTTATTTTATGGGATATTCAGAACGAAAAATGTCGTCATAAAAAGAGAGAGGAACTACTGATACCATTTTTTTTTCACTGTTACCGGATTTATACTCATTTAGAGATAGAGAAGAAGTGGTAAGGGCTACATACATGGATTTACGCAAGGTGTTTGATACTCTGCATCCTGGCCAACATATAAACAAACCTTTGACTCTGGATCTTCCTGTAAACCTCTAAAATTGGCTTAAATCATGCCTATCCGAGCGGAAGCGACGAATAAGATATAATGACCAAGTATCGGAGTGGGCCGAGGTTACCTACAGGGTACCCCAAGGTTCTGTTTTGGGCCCCCTATTGTTTTTCCTTTATACGATGTCATAAGACGCTGAATCTTGTTGTTGTATGCTGACAACCTAGTTATCTATGATCAACCAGAAACTATTCTTCGTTAATCGCATAAGGCATTTGATGTCTACGCCAGTGGCTATAAAGCTATACAAACAAAAGATCTTTGATTATTCTGCCATCTTTATTGAGTGTGCAAATAAAACCTGGCTTAGCAAAATACAGGCCCAGCGTCCACCTACTACGATAGAAATTAAGACCTACCGATATGCTCCGATACAAAAAGTCAATATCAGAGACATGTCGGGAAGGTGCAAAATCGTAGACATATGTGTAGACATGCCAATTCACCACGAATTGTATGGGGTTTTTATCGAAGTCTTATCGCAGAAACGTGGTCAACTGCCCCGATTTTAAGTGACCTTCCGACGCCATTTTGATTTTTTTAGCGGAAGGTGTATCGCAGACCATATTGGAGCCATATCGTAGCAAGTGGACGCCGGGCCTTACAGAACAAAGCAAGTGCTGTATCTGTTTTAAGACCATGGTGCACACTTTCAAAGCCTTGCACACCCTTTGCAAAACTAAGATGTTGCATCATTGGCGGCAAGATTTGGTGTTCTCTGTGCGTCATTCATGAGAAAAGAGTATATTAAGACCAATGGTGAGGCAGCGTTGACGGGTGTGGCTGAACAGCGGGCAAATATTGGTATAAACCTAAGATCACATGAGTGATCCTAGGTTTGAATTGTAAAAGCCAAGGACAGAATTTTACAAAAATGTGCAAAAGAGGAAAAAACTAAGACTACTGAGACTACTGAGAGAAAACGAGGTGGTCGGACTCGGGAGGCATCATGCTGCTGTAGCCAGGGGAATGCCTGGCGGCATCATGCTGCTGTAGCCAGGGGATAGCCTGGAGGCATCATGCTGCGGTTAAAGGGTTAATAATAGGATAAGTCATGAACGGAATAGTATACCTAGTGTTGCTCATTACGATCTTCTAACAATATGTCTTGAATCTAAGATATTTCTATTAATGAACTATGTAATATGACTGGTTTTCTTTGCACCACAGTGTATTCTAAAATATAGAACAGAAATATGGGTTTACATACATTGCCCACATCAAAATGACTAACTATGCGTCTGTGTGTGAGTGTAAAGTTGCAATATGACCTGACTGGTAATTACTGATGCATCAACTAACCCTATGACTTTTCTATCACAATTTGGCAGGTTGGAGGATGTAAAAGACTGCTATATGGACTGATATCAAAGTTTGTGTCTAGCTCATTTCTATGTAATATATTTTCAGACTGATGAATTAGCCAACAATCATTGAATATTTTGAAGGAGTGCAGCCTGATAATTTATATATTTTTTAACACTCACTCCAATGAATCTTACCGATACTAGAATTGACAACATTATTATAAATAACATTTCAAATTTGCATTTGGAAAGTGATCTGACTCGATTAAACAATGCACAAGTGGAAACTGACACATAATAAGTAAACCTATACTACCATTAAAAGTTTGAATTCAAACAAAAGAGCTGTCTCATTCATGCCCAACAAGCATGACGCAGTCGCTTGTTGATTAACCAAAAACAATGGGTATCTTTATCTGTCCTCTGTCGTTCAGGTTCCATGTGGATTAAAATAACCAGAACAAAGTA
The DNA here is from genome assembly GCA_950022655.1 of Alentia gelatinosa. Lineage (NCBI taxonomy): Eukaryota > Metazoa > Annelida > Polychaeta > Phyllodocida > Polynoidae > Alentia > Alentia gelatinosa. The sequence goes on along the minus strand of OX465579.1, from coordinate 51,764,787 downwards.
GCATTGCCGCCGCTGTAAAGCGCCATCACAAAACACGCCGTGATATTTAGAGCAACTATTGATGACCAAGAATGATGTCTAATTGGCTGCCGAGTCGTATTCACTTTGATAAATACGGAGTAAACTCTCGCTGTGCCTTATTATTTACACTCAAGGTCATCTTAAATTTCCTCCTTTGGAGAAAAACAAAAGCATGCTAAAATCGAAGAGCCCACCGGGGAAGTAGCTATTAGGAGCCTAGTTAATGGAGTACATCTTTTTAATGGGGTTTTCCTTCGGTGTTTTCTGTTTTACGCTGGGATCAGGTAACAGATACCGTTGTAACCCCCGCAACGCTGAGACAAAATGTGGAGAGACACAATAAGCAGGCAGCACCTGATCGTCATGCCGTGTGAAATGTGGTGCGCATCGAGCAAAAGTAAAATACAGTTGGACTAACAAAATACACGCTTTTCAGTATATTCCTCAAATGTTTGGAGGTCAATATTCAATACGATATATACCACATAATTTTGGTGTACTGATTAGTTGATTTCAGAGTCTCTTAATAAAGATAATGCATAAAAATGGTTTGATAGTATCTATTCAGATGGAGGTGTAATTTCACTTATTGTATTTCTATTAATGATATGCCCCGATATATTTTAAAACATATAAATGCTATCTTTTTATATTCCTGTATAGTCCTTGTATATATATATATATATATATATATATATATATATATATATAGAGAGAGAGAGAGAGAGAGAGAGAGAGAGAGAGAAAGAGAGGGAGAGAGACATTACACAGTACAATACACATGCATGAGTGTGTCCCCCCTTGATTCCACCCTTTCAAATTTGCTGTCGTTTATTTTTCGAGTGGTTGGAACGAGAGAAATGGTATTTCAAATATTACCATTCATATTGCCAAGAACTAATGATCTAAATGGTCAGTTGAACAACCAAGAGAATTAATGTGCATCGTTCGATAAAGTGGAAAGATTTATTTACCTCCAAATTCCACCTCAAATCTTGACTTGATGGGTACCATTTCTATGAAACTTGCACTTGTCGCCCACAAAGAGTCTCAAAATATTTGGGGTTTGAACATGTTTAAAATTTGTAGGAGCAATTTGGTGAGACAAATGTGCCCACAGCTGGGATTTAGTAGTGTAGTGGCAGGGCGTCGGAACTGGCCGTAGCTTATCCCAAGCACCACCACAGTTTTGGTCCAGAATGCCATTCCAGTGCTGGTCCCACCTGCAAACCCGCAGCCGTGTTTTACCACAGCCATCCAGCTTCTCCGTTGCTCTGCCCGGGATCAGATAGGGGTGACTAGGCCCTACTGATACCCGAAATCCCAGAGTCCGTCCAAAGGGGCCCTTCTTCTGTCCTCTGGGATTCCTTCCGTCATCCTGGAATCTGTCTGGAACCTCGGCGTTCGTCCGAAGGTCCCCTTCTACCATCCTCTCGAGACTCCTTCCATCTTCCAGGAATCCGTCCGGAACCCCGGAATCTGTCCAAAGGGTCAACCCCTCCTTCCGTCATCTGGGACTCTCTGAACCCAGCCCATAGGGAACCTGAAGGCAGAGACAGAGCTCTGGTAAGGAACAACAGACACCTGTTTAGACTGGTTCTAACGCTGTGCCAATTATAGCAAGCAGCCTGTGACCTCACAGGTAGCTATTAGTAGGCCCCCAAGGACCCACCAGGCAGCTACCTGGCACACTCAGCCGCAGCTAGACTTGGAGAGGCTTAGTAGACGTGCCTGTGACCAAGTAGACTAGCCAGTGGACCCCTACACAGCCCCCCTTAGCCGACACATATATCTTTAGACGTGTTCAGCTCACCAACCACCAATAAGTCGACTTGCCTTTCACAGTCCTAAAGATCCTTCTTGTCCCCGGGAAGGGAGCCGAAGCTGCCCTTCTCTGGATCTAAGAGACAAATATCAGTCTGATGACAACAAGGTCATTACTCCTGGTCCACCAGGGTATCAGCCGAAGCCAATACCGGGGCAGGCATGGGAATGCCGAAACATTCCCATTCCGGGAGGAGGGCAGTGGGCCGTCCTTCCTGGTAGTGCTAACAGTCCCAGGGTTGATCTTATTACCCCAGGACAGGCCTCAAGATTTTAGGTGGCTCAGGATCATTCCACCAGGATAGTCCGGGTACCACCCAGCAGCAGGTTTGCACTCTATACCGAGTATCCCTGAACCATCTTTCCTGGCTCGTCTCAACACTGACATCCGGTACCAGGCCTTCATCCAGCACTGGAATGTGATACCAACATTCCGTGATCGTATACTTTTTCCACTTTCTGTATTATCTGCCAATAGCGGTGCCCAGGGGTGTCATCCGGGTGACCCCCCAGGCTAGGGGAATTGTCAAGAGTGACGCCTTGGGGAGTCACCCGAGTGACACCCCCCCCCCCCCCCCCCCCCCCACAGCTAGGGACGAACCGAGGCTCTGACACCACCGGGGTGTCATGGATGTGTCCAGGGACATGGTAAGCCAAACCGTTGGGAACTCAGCCTACGCAATGGCAATTATGCAACCTCTAGACAGCCCTCTATGGGAAACCCTTAGAGCAACGTCTGGGTTGCAGTACATATATATGCGGGACCCGAGTCCTGTATCCCGGCAGAGCGGCTAAAACCAGGACACCATGGGGGCATGCATCTTAGTCCTATGATGCTGAGTGCTGGAACGGACATCCTGGTCATGGCACCAATGTTGTGGTCGCCGCCTGGCTAGCAGGTTGGAGTATCCACTTCCAGAATGCTAGTGTCCCGGCGGGATCCCACCCTACGTGCAATTACATAGGTCGGTTCGGTTTTCAGTAAGTATGCACTAGCCTAAAGACACAAAACACAACTCCACACTCTTAATAAACAGGGATGTTTATTAACAATTACTTCCCAGAGAGATCTGGAAGAACTCTCCCACAAGTACAGTACCCCAGCACGGTGTGCCGGGTAATGCTGGAGAGGCTAATCTGGAAGACTTGCCTAACCACCAGGAAGGTTACGAGAACCCGCCTGCAAAGTGAGGGTCCAAGGGTCTGCTCTCTAGGAGAGACACACGAGGACAGCCTATCAACCCACTGTGAACGCTGAGTATATATACCCAGCGTTATGTAATCCCAGCCCCTACCGCGCCACTCTCGTGTGTGCCGTTGCCCGGAATCACTACACAGTAAGGATTGACTCTTCGCACTGCCTTCCGTAGAATGTACGAAACACTGCTAGATTCCCGCCCCACTACAGTAGTATAGTGAGCTAAATAGTGTTCTCAAGATTAACAACATCATCTTACTTTATGATAATTACTCTGTCTTTCCTTTAGAAATAAACATTTGTCATATTTTCTAAATAATCAATAAAGAAATGATAATGAAAATGTAATGATAACTCTATGGAGTATACATTACAGAAACTTTAAGAAATATTTAAAAATGTCTAGTATGAACACATGGGGATTTATATGAAGGTCAATCAAAATTCTTTGTTTATTTTTAATGCCTGCTGAACAATAAAAGTGATCATTGTTCACAATTTGTTTGTCATTATTGTTAACCCTTTCCCTGCAGCACCCAGTTCCCCTGTCTACACGGCAGGCATTGCCTCCCCAAATGACCCTGCTACGGCAGGCACCTTTTTTTTGGAAATAACAATGTCATGTGATGTGTCATGTGATTTAAGTAATTTACCTTGGTGACTGATCATATTTTGTAATACAAAATCAAAGGTCAAAATGCCTATTATAAATTGTCAAAATTTCTTTTAAATCAAACAATTTTTTTTAATCTATTGAATTTTGTATATAAGTATCAATGATTCCTCTAAGATGCCTTGAGGCATCTTCCTGTCGTAGCCAGGGGAATGCCTGGAGGCATCTTCCTGCCGTAGCCAGGGGAATGCCTGGAGGCATCTTCCTGCTGTTAAAGGGTTAATCGCCATTCATTAATTGATTACAATATTGAGGAGCCACACTGTACTAAATTCACAGAAGTGAGGAGATATTGAGATATTCTTGTAAACTTCATCCATGTGGATAGCACGTTATACTTTTATCCTCAGTTGAATAACATGAGACTATGATTTATGAGCTTCTGTTTGCACACATCTGCATTGTGTAATCAACCTGACACCACATTGTAGTACTTTCTTGTTGATAAGGACAAAAAACATTACCTACACACAGTGCGTAGGCAAGCAGCTCAGATCACACGCGTAACAGAGCAGCTGGTTAAAATACAGGACCCTAGCGTAAAACTAATGAGAGGTGTATTGTTTATTTAGACCAGGTGTGCTAGCGGCCGAGAAAGAATGGGATCCCCACACTACAAAGGTTTCAGACCTGCCTGCCAGGGAAAGTGCGAGGAGTGTAGAAGTGATGCTGCCGGGACATAAAAGGGACAAGGCAGGGACAGTACCGTGAAATTAGAGATGTCACGCGTTATGTACGAAAGGTAATGCAGAGAAATATCCTCGGAGAGGTCAAAATGATGGTGTGCTTCCAATTAGGTTAGGGATTGTAAATGCATAAGCAACATACGTCAACAAATCTACTAGGTAACTGCTGTTTTGCAATATATCCTCTCTACTCCATCCCCGCACCCACCCTACTCAATGCCTCCCATCCCCAACTCTCTGTTCTCTCACTCTCACTATTTCTTTTGTTATCATTTCTTTATTGTTGTCCAATATATGATACAAAATTTTCTTTTGGTCGTTGTACAATATACATAATGTTCCATTCCCACTCTTCATCTGTCCTTTTCTTGTTCCTTTCCTTACTTTACATTCGACCCCTACTGTGTAATCTCCCCTTCGATCTACAGCTGTCCACTTGCTCGTGTTCTCCTCCTGTCCTTACATCCATCCTCTCGCTTGTGTTCCCCTTTTCACTTTACATCGACCCTCCTGTCCATGTTTAACTACCCACATTACATTATATCTCATGCTCGAGTTTTCCATCCTCACTGTACATCCACCCTCCTGCTTGTGTGTTTACTCTTTACTTTACATCTGCCTTCCTGCTCGCACATGTCCCTCCTCAATTTATATCTGTCCTCCTGCTTGTGTGTTTCCTCCTCACTTGACATCTGCCTTCCAGCTAGTGTGTTCCCTCCTCACTTTACATCTGCCTTCCAGGTTGTGTGTTCCCTCCTCACTTTATATCTGTCCTCTAGCTAGTGTGTTCCCTCCTCACTTTACATCTGCCTTCCAGGTTGTGTGTTCCCTCCTCACTTTATATCTGTCCTCTAGCTTGTGTGCTTCCTCCTCACTTTATATCTGCCTTCCGACTTGCATATGTTCCCTCTTCACTTTAATCTGTCCTACTGCTAATGTGTTCCCTCCTCACTTTGCATGTGTCTTGCTGCTCATGTTCGTCTCCTCACCTCACATCTGCCTTTCCGCTAGTGTTCCCCATCACCCTTTCCATCTTTCTTTCCAACTTCGTTACATTTCCCGACCATTGTCCATCCCCAGTTTGATTTCTCTTGCTCGCCACATGCTGGCGCATGCGCAGCGCGATTTACCCGTATTTGTCTGCGTATAAAGCAGGATCAGGCGATTAAAGGGCTCAGCGCGTCTCGTACTAATGAGCCTCGACGGATCTTATCTTTGACGTCACACCGCGCAGGCGCAACGCGTGCCCTCTGACGTTGGTGCCGCCCCCTAGTGGACCAGTTCTATCTGACGCTCAGTCCCCCCAATAACCACACACACTACAATTTACACGCGACCACGTGCTTCACCCACGCGTGCGGGTAGTTCACGTTGTGGGATGTAGGTGGCGGTAGTGCGCTGGTGACTCAGTGATGGTTATCGCGGCGCGTGACACGGGAGGCGCCGTCCTGGGGGTCAGTATGTGAGTGGTCCGCATCCCGGCAACAGCGCCGAGTAGTTAAGAACGGGACGACGCGGCGCCAAGCGCCTGTGACGGAGAACTTACCCTGACCACCGGACACCCCACTCAACTACCGCCGACGTCTCAGTGTGTTAGCAGAGAGTGTCTTATATCGTGAGTAAGCGCACACCTTGACCAGTATTGTAATCAGCGCGCCTTGCGGCGGGATTTGCTCGTCACGGGAACGCGCGGGGTGAGAGTTGTGCACGGGAGCTACGCGTGTGGCGGCGGCAGCAGGTCGGCAGCCTCACCCACTAGTAGCAGCACGTGCAGCGGGCGGAGCAGGCACTACCACGCCCCCCTGCACGGTCATCCGCCATCCGCCCGCCTCCTGCCCGTACCCGGACCCGAAGCTTCTCCCGGACGCGGCGTCACCACCCGGAGTATTGTCATCAGGAGGAGGATGTGTGCAGCAGACGACGTGTGACCAGGCTGGCTTTAACACCAGTGAAGAGGGAGGTGTGCTGCTGATCCTGCAAGTTGAGGTGTATACATCCAAAGTACTGCATAGTGAAGAGTGAGCCTGTAAACACAATTACTATAGCACGGCAGAGTATGCGTGTATACATCAAAGAAACCGCATGCACTGCCGAGAGTGTGACATATATATACACCGATAAGGACGCCCTGTGAAACTTGTGCCTATACCCACAAATAATATTGCACTGTGAAAAGTCGTTCGCTGGTACTGCAAATTGGAGATATGCTCATACCCCATGGCGAAGAGCATGCCTACATACAACTATAATACAGCAGGGTGAAGAGCTTCTTGTGCAGACCAAAAATGCATTAGTAAAGAGCATGCCTGAATCTAGTAATACTACTGCACGGTGAAGAGATACTTTACCATTTCAACAATAATACCTCACGCTAAAGGGGCATACCTATATACGCCGCTAGTACTGCCAGGGATCTTTAACAAAAGCACTGTGTCTGTGTTCGCCTGAGTGAGGAGCTCTACATTAGGAGAGGAGTACTGTACATCTACTGGAGGAACAGGATACAGCAGAGACGCTGAGTCTGAACCACAGGTGAGTGCCGGCCTGAAACCTCATCTGCAGCGACCGTTCCGGGACCCGGCAATCTGCCCGGCGTGCGGAAGCTGGGGAAGGGCCGGGAGAGGCCGGAGAGGGGCCGGAGAGGGGCCGGAGAGGGGCCGGAGAGGGGCCGGAGAGGGGCCGGAGAGGGGCCGGAAAGGGGCCGGAGAGGGGCCGGAGAGGGGCCGGAAAGGGGATGGGGCGGAGAAGGGGAGAAGTTGGGGAGAGAAGGTATAGGTGGACCGCAGGGGTGGAGGGGATTTGTGGGGACGAGTTGTTGTCAATGCTGCATGCAGGGTTCAGTGACAGATCATAGCTCAGTGTTATTTTGTACTGGAGGGGTCCGTTTAGATCGGTTGGACTCGAACCAGTTGTGCAGCATCCGTTAGCAGAGAAAGCGAAGTGTGTAGGGACATGTCCGGACGAGTCCCCAGTGGTGAGTAAAAGGGTTCTTACTAGCAGCACCGAGTGGGGTCGGGTCTCCAGGGTTTATGTGAGACCCTGTACGGACTCCAAACTACAGAATCTACGTGTGTGATATCGGATCCCCGAGAAGGGAGGAGACGCTGAAAGCAGTGAAGGAGATCATATAAGGGCAGGTCTGTGTTTGAGAGGTTCAGGAGAAAATGGAAAGATTATGTGTATCTAATGTAGGAGGTTTTATCAGCAGGGGTCTGACTCTGTATTTCGGAAGGTCCTATAAGGGCACAGATGGCGATGAGTAATGTTTCTGTATTTAACAGAGATGGGGAACTGTACTTCTAATTGGCATGCCAACAGTGAATGTCAAGAGACTACATTTAGAGAGGATGGATTCTGAGGGATGCATCTGTGAGGTTGGTAAAGCTAGGGTATGGGAGGCCTAAGGGCCGTCTGAAATTTGGGGAAAGTGAGAAGGATAAGGACGATAATAGGAGAGCTCTTGGGAGGAAAATGATAAGGTTAGAAGAGTCATCTTGCTAAAAATGTGTTGTCTATATCTTATTGTTCTTCTACTGACCCTAATCCTTTGGAAAGACAGATCATGATGCAAGCCATTCTCTGATTGGTTCTTTTTTATGTGTCTGTCCTGGGTGCAGGTTGAGCTGCCTAGTTCAAAATAGTGGTAATCAGAAGGTCCTGGGTTCAAACCCTGGACAAGCCCGATTTTGTGGTTTTATTTCTATTCAAAGAAATGATATTCCTATCATTTAATGGCGAATAGATGTATTATATACATATAACTTCAAGCGAGTACATTGATTATACATCGGTTATTTATGCTAACCTTCCTCTGACAGTCCTAGGACGATGATATGCGAACCTAGGAGAAGCTTTTCAGATATTAAACGGCTCCCAGTTTCTCTGTTCGAAACGGGGCTGATTATTATGGCAGGTAGTACAGTGTCATCAGTGCAATGCTGTTTGATAGTGATCCAGACAGACTGGGAATTGTTTAAAACTATGAGTGGCGTCTTTCTGTGCTGGGAAGTGGTTGTGGTTAGAGGTAACCGTCGTTGTTTGGAACCAGTTGTATTTAGTCGTAGGTGGATATGAACGGTCTTAGCTAGTTGTAAGTGGTTGGAGATAGTGCTGGGTGGTCGGAGCTAAAGGGTGGTCGTGGCTTTGTTGGGTGGTCGGCAGTCTTTAGCACGCGTCCAGAATCTTTAAGGGCAGTCAGGTCGTCTCAGGGGCAGTGGCCATGGGCGGTGTGCGGCCTGGGACAGTTGCCGGGGGATATTGAGGACATCGCTCGTTCCCCCCCAAGGGTGTAATCAGGCTCCCGGGTTGGCTGCTGCCTCCCCGTCTCGGCATCACGCTGCATTTACTTTGTGGAGGCACTGCACATTTAATGACATCACCGTCCGAGGGCAGCACCACGCTGCAGGGTTGGGAGGGGGGGGGGGGTATCTGCCAATGGGACAGGGTGGGCCGGAATAGGGAGAGTGAGACAGGGCATGTGGGACAGGTAGCGATGCTAAAGGGAAGGGTAGGATATGGTGGGCAGAGGCACTGGGAATGTATGTATCGTGAAGGATAAGTGACAGGATGCTGGAGAGTGATGCAGTGATTGCACAAGGACGTGCGATGCGAAGCATGGTGGGGCAGTCAGATAGTTGATGGGATGTGAGGAATTATTCACTGAGTAAGGAAACTGAGAAATGCAATGGGACAGCGCCTGAGGCATAAGGATGTTGTTTGACGAGGTGTGGCAGTGGGGCAGTGTGTCATGGATATTTAGGGCATGCAGGACGGTAGGGCATTTATTAAGTAAGGGCGAAAAGATAATGGGCGGGGCAACTGTGATGATAAGGCATTGATATTTGCTATGGGACAGCATGTATTAGTCACGGGACATATAAGAGGGGAATTGATGGGATGTATTAAATATTAATGGGTTTGTGCTGTTAGGATGCAGCAGTGGGATGTGCCATCATATCATGTATGGCACTGATGTGCCCGTGTTGAATAGATAAGGTAGCAAAAACAAGATAACCGAACAACCTCTGGTAGGACACGTCATACGATGGTAGGATGTGACGGGGAGACGAAGGGATGCAGGGGTGAGACGTGTGGAAAGGATATGTGAGGTTTCATATAAAGGGACGCCGTGATAGCCGTTGGCATATATGTAGGGATATGGATTGGAACTTCATAAATTATTATATACCTATGCGCAAATGTCTCACACTTACTGGCTAGATGTACGGATTCGATTCTGCACATTCTGCTAACTAATGGTTAATTCACTTCGTACCACCTGACTTGTGTTTTAATCAGAAACCTCATATGAAACCTGGGGCGTATTTTCGCCTCAGATAAACTCTGATTTATTACCTATACCAGAAATCGATAAGTGGAACCAGAAAGAAAAGTCTGCGACTGATATATGTTCCAATTTTGGACGTCTGTTAGCGCTACTTCACGACACAACTATCGCCGGTCAATTTAACACGGTTTCATTTTGTAGGGAAAGCAATAAGTCAAGGCTCCAAAACGAAGTGATATCGGGAATCGGTCGGCAATTGGAGAAATGCCTCTTTTGAACGGATTTTCAGCATCTACATCACCCTTCCACGGTTTGCAAATTTGAATGAATCTAAAGATTACCGATCATTTTGTCAGCAGGTGGAAGTAGGCATAAACTACACTGCAATGATGTCTCCAAGGCAGCGTGATGTAAAGGGCACATAGCTATTGTTCTACGGAGGCGGCCATCTTGCCCCCCCCCCCGACGCTATCCAAAACAACAGGTGGCGGGAATTTTAGCCTCATCTCAATATTGTCTATAGATTTTAACAACTGATAACAGTGGTTGTCCCTCACTACTGTGGTGATATCTTACAATTTCCTGGCAGGACGATCATTGCCATTGATACATTTGTTGGTAACTACTGATCGACAAAACGTTACCTCTGACAGAATATTTGTCAATGGAAACGAGAAATGCGGACTGATTTCTGCACAGATGAGTGGGAATATACCACCTACGTTTATTGTCGACGACAATAGATGTGCATATAGAACCCGACCGGTCTCTATACACAATTAAAATTATCGTTGGGGTTTTCTATCGACCAATGGAAACCCGCCTTTCGAGTGAACCAACGTGACCGGTCACACTGAGTCACCAGCGCCGATGTCAGAGGTCACGCCCGATAAGTCAGCACGGCTAGCAAGTAACCCGGGTCAACTACATCCTTAGGGACCGGGTATACAGTGATCTGCTAGATTCAGATCGCCGGCTCTAGAGCTTCCTTTATAAAGAAACAGAGATGGGTGCGCCTCAGTTGCGTGTGGGATCTATTTGAGGGTGAGAGGTGAGAGGGAGAGTAGGAGAGCCCATGGTTAACAGGCGTGCTGGGGAGTATTAAAGAAGAAACCAACAAGTTTTGGTCAAAGTCGTCGTTCTTCACGAGTTTGATGCGGGGTGATATGAACGAGGCGACAGGTGAGTGAATATCACATAGCCTTCAAACGAGTTGGAGAATGAGTTCTTTGACCAAAACGAGTTGTTTTCTGTATTTATCTCACCCCTGTACACACTAAAAGAATGGACAACACACAGGATGTAAACCGTGGAGAACGGACTGCAATACTTGTAGGGGCATGGAGAACAAGTTCCCAATGTTAAGCCTATGGACATTTATTCCAGGGGTGAGATAAACCCCGTCACAGTACACTCCTTCGGCCACTTATCAGCCCACTACGTACCTACAGGGACTTATTGTGGTGTACGTTCGGGCGGTGATGGGTGTATGGGATGGAGGGATACTGAGGTGGGGAGGTATGGTGATACAGTATGTGGGGTGGTTGTATAGTGACACATGGGGTGACAAGTGGGTCGGGGGCATAGGGTATGGGGGTTTGTTGGACACTGGGCATAGGGTTATAAGGCTATGGGATGTGGGTTATAAGGATATGGGATGTGCAAGTGGGGGGTAAAGTATGGGGTACACGGGCTCTGAGTATCATATAGGGGCCAGGTAGGTACAGGAGTACGTGCCCTGGGGGTACAGTAGGGTATGTGTTGGGGGTATGGGTTATTGAGGTAAAGGGGTGGAGAATGTGTGGGTAGGGATATAGGGGAATGGGGTGAAGCGGATAGAACCGTGGTGATCCGACTTCTATTCCTGGCGCCACGATTTGTATGTAAACTGTGAGTAGTGCATGGAGTCGGCAGTAAGGAGAGGGCATCGGATAGCTCCCCCACCCACCTGTCCACCCGTCCACACGCCGCTCAGACGCACGCCGCATGCCGCGGGTTGTTACGGGCGATGAATCGGTGTTTGTGTCGGCGGGCGGTTCGCCGCCTCTAGCAATCAGTTACCGATTGGCATCGTGGACGCACCGAGGCGGATCACACTGTGTGCATAGACCCCGCCCCGCCTCGGGCCGCGCCTGGTGCTGGGCAGTACGCAGGCGGGCGGCAGGAGGTGGGGGGCGGGTGGCGAGCGGATGAGAATTGAGAGAATGTGTAGCTCTTGATTGAATCCCTGAAACAGGCCTTGTTGAGTAAGGCATTACGCAAAACATGAGAGGTGCATATCACTATGCATAGAGTGGAGTGTGTGACGGTAGGACATAAAAGAGTAGAATAGGCCCATGGAAATAGAGGCGTGTTAGACAGTATATGGCCAGAGCAGCATGGCTAATTTGATATACTGGACGGAGTGAGGAGGTGTCATTTACAGATTGTAGAGGCAGTACTGTACTATATGTCTGTCATTTGAACGATTGATTTTTTTACCTGGACTCAGCTTATTGCCCAGAAAAACTTCTACATTGAGAAAGGGCAATAAACATTCTAACCAAAAGATATATACACAATATTAAATAGTATCAGATACAAGTGGCCATAATATCCGAGGACTAGACGCGTAGTAATATCCAAGCGAAGGCTAGGATGTTCTTCTTCTATATGGTTCCAACCGTACTTTTATATGATCTTCAATTCTATTGATATTGTGCAGGGGATAGGATATATTGGGATAAGTCTTCCATGATTTAATGATGGCAAGCAGTGAATAGTGCAAGGGACAGTGTGAGGATCAAGTTGGCAGCGAACATGCCTGGTGGGGTATAGAGAGTGAGGTTCATGCATAGGAGAATGTGTGTGGTGGCTAGAGTGAAGTAAAGGTCCGAGATTGGGGTACACGTGTATTGGGTGGTGCTATTTGGTAGAGTGAAGTAAATGGCGAGAATACGGTGCAAACTGTGCTGTGGTGAGGCACGTTAACTTGCCTGGCAGACGGTCAGTTGAGGCAGCGGAGGTGTTGGAGATGGGAGACGTAATGGTGATGAACCATTCGACTGGGCTTAGATATCAGACAGCAGGCTGGCGAGTAACGGCGGACAGGTTGGTTGATGGCGTCTTACGTCTTAGCAAATGCTATGGCCATTTCAAGAGGAGCGGTGGGCTGGTAATTGTGAAGAGAGAACTTTGGGTAGCAGGCGAGTCAAGTTGGGAAGGCAGCTGTCTATGAAGATAGGCAGATAACAGCAGGCAGCTCGAAACTAATCGTGGGCAGGTGATGATGGGTATGTAGCATCATACAGTAGGCAGGTGTATCTTGATCGAAAACAGGATGAAGGTAATGGCAGGCAATGGTGAGTGGGTAATGGCTGACATTGGGTAGGTAATTGTGAGTGGGGAACAGCATACGATGGGCAGGTAACTGTTGGCACATAACAGTGGATAGGTCTTGTCAACAGCAGAAATGTAATGGTGGGTGTACAAGTGAAGGCTGTGGGCAGGTTATGGTGGGCGGATAACAGCAGGCAGGTAATTGCAGATAACAGCAAACAGGTAACTGAATCTTTCTCCTACGATTGGAAGAAAGAGCACCCATCGGTGCAGGTACTCTCATGGAAAAGGTTTACCCAAACAGATAGTGGTATTTGTGTAACAGCAGTTAGTGGGCAGGTAATGACTAACGGGAAGAGAGGGTCGTGAATGTTGAGGTATATTGAATATTTTCATGCTTTTGAATTACGAATGAAGTGTATAAATAAGAAGTTCCTGTCCATGGATTACTGAATATTGAAGCCATACGAATGAGTGTAGGGAGTGAGTAGTTTTCTTTCTGTTTTTAAGGGTGGGTGGGTGGAATAGTTTCCTAGTCCGTGAGTCCGTTGGGAAATGATGAGAGAGTGAATGTTACATGATTTGCCAGGGATCAGGGGAGGAGTGTGTAACCCTCTTCAGCGCGGCGGTGGTTACAAGCGGAGATTTTAGAGATAGTATAACAATGATGTTCTTACTACACCACACCTTGCTGCCTTATCCTACTTCATTCACTCAAGACTGTCCGTCATGAGATGAGAAAAGCTCTGTGTAGGAAAAAGTTAACTACATGAGGTTTCCAGAACCACTCAACGAGATGCAGTGACGCCATTTGCCTATTGTGAGAGGTCCTGGCAATTGTATGACAGGTATGATGAAACATATTGCCGTCATCTACACGCTCTATCACGCAACCTTTGAATATGAAACGTTAAAAAAAACAATCCCAATGCATCGCGACATCGGTTAACGTAAAATCTGATTTCCCATATCATTTTAGTCTGGTAAACAGACATTCCATACACTTTCGTCACGACTCAAAGGGAATCAAAGGTTGCCGCGGGAAATCGCATGAGAAAGAAAGGTCGTCTGCCATACACAATATCGTCTGCGCTTAAACATTCTCCGTTTTCAAAGAAGAGAACTGTTTACGAGGCCGGCACGATTTATTAGCAATATGACATTGATCAACCTGATCCTACATACATTCAGTCTGCGTTTTGAATGTGTCTTCAATAGACAGCTATTTTAGAGAGGAGCGATGACTTTCCTATAAACGTTGCAAATGACGATCGCTTATAGCTCTAGTCAGTAGAACCTTCTATAGCAGAACAAATAAAAAGACGTTTGAGTTGTAAAAGGTATGGAAAGAGTGACTTTATATGTTTTACAAAAATACACGTATACATTATTGTAAAACTATTGCCGAACGTCGTTTAAATACTACCCGCAGCTAGGGATGCTTTATGAATTCCAGTCTCCCAGTGTATACCATAATTTACCCTTCTAAAACCAACTCAACCATTCTCTACCATACGTTACCATCTCAACCAATCCCGACCACTGATTTATTTCTGCTCTATGGTCCGAATTACCACTCTACCACTCTACCACTCTACCACTCCCTGCTGTACTGTAGTACCCCGCCACTCTACACTATACTCTACCATCCCAACGCACCCTAAACACTCTCGGGAGCTACCACCCCAGCTCCGCTGCAACACTTTATTCGTTCCTTTATCGTCAAAAGCAAACTCTACCATTCTGTATCTGACGCTACCCCCACCCCCACCCCCGTCCTGTACAACCCACCTCCACCGCCTCAGCTTTTACCAAATCCCCCCACTCATAAAAGACGCACTTGGCCCTCCCACACTCTCTTACATCCTGTATCATCAAGTAGTCCCTCTCACCGTTGTATGCAGAACAAAGCATCCCGATAAACTGCTTCCAATGTTTCATGTTATGTTACTCACACATTTCTTTCAATGCCGCACGCACGGCGTTTATCTTTACAAAGCGCTGTTTCCATTGGATATACATGTCATCAACCTAATAGCCATTTGAAGAGAAAAGAAGGAAAACGCGAATAATATAATATGTTAGTGATTCCCTTTGTAAAGTACCCTGAATCATGATAAAGCCTTGTGAAGGAAAATCGAAGTCCATGAGTAGACTTCCATGTGAACTTCGGAGCGTAGGAAGTCAGTCTAAGTCTTTTATAAATCAGTCGACACGAGACACTATCATTTTTGATACCAGGCCGCTACAGAAACAACAGTTCAGCTTTAAACTTCAAGGAAAAGTTTGGTTCAATGTGAAACTAAACAATAATATACATAAATAGAACTGGTTTGATATCGATAACATCGCCATTCGTAGAGAAAAACATGCATCTAATCTAGTTTACACCGCAAACAAGTCCCCTTAAGTACCAGAACACACATATTTGAAATTGCATGTTAAATCGCAGGTGACAAAATTAGGTTGCTGTCAGTAGGGCTGATAACTGGATTTTGGTTTCTATTTACATGCATATTCAGTCACTGGGATGCTGTACACTATGCGACATGTCCACAATCATAAGACGATCCTGTTCAATGATTGTAGATTATCCATCTTTTTAATGAAATATGTTTCAAAAATGCAATCAAAACTTAACCGTAATTTTCTAACGACTCTCTTTACTGAGATATAGCTGCTATTACTTACGCTTGCGCTTGAAATTCTTACGTTTTATATCTTCCCCTCCCCCGGGCCTCTAGACTTTTCCTCCTTATGGGCTGATGTGTCTTCATATTAAATATACCCTAGTATACTTTAATCCATACAGCAGGTGGACGATTGGGAAAGGCACTGTGTCATCATACGTCTTATCACAGTTTAGAAGAAATGGGTGGTGAAACCATACGTTGGTACCCTTCTTTTCACTTTCTGATGTAAGATAAAACAAACAGGTTCAGCAACGAATATAACTTTTTTTTAATAGAAGAAAAAGACGCACCTGCTTCACTTCATATTTCTTTGAAATAATTCAGGCGGAAAGTGCTGAGTGATTGTCACGTTCTAAAATCATCTGATTTTTTTTTCTAACCGCTCCTTTTTCTAAAGCATTGTCCTATTTCCTTTTTTGTCAGTCATATCAGGGATGTGATCCCCGCTGGTCTCATTAAGTGGATTCGGCGTTAATTGATGAGTAGACCAGTAGGACTATGTTAGCTTTGTCTAAAGGGACACAGCTACAAAATTAAACTGATTCATGTATAATCCCTCAAAAGCCATTTTAATTCTAGTAGAAAAATACGCACCGTCTCTCATTTAAATTGGATTCCTTATCATTCATTCTCCAACATTCTCGTTGTAGTAATTAAGGCGCCGGAAAAGTCGGTGCCGCGAAATTGGTATGTTTTAGCTAGATCTATTCATGCCTCCCAAATGCGATACCGGTAATTAATTCGCTAATTATTACAGCTCTAGACTAATTATTCCCTCCCTGAGTGGCTCGTGACCCGCTTGCAGCCTGAGCAGGCATCCTGATTATCGTTCATCTCCCTTTCATTCTTCAGATTATCGCTCACTTCGCCTTCTCTTTCAAAGCAAAGGATCTACTTCAACGCCGTTTTATGTACAACTGCGCCCATCTCTATAGAATTGAAATAAGTTTAAGTGAGCTATATGTATAGTCCTTGTTAAGATCAGCTAACTCAAACACTTATGTATTATCATCCAGAATACATCCGGAAAACACTAATTGTGTTAATGCAATTAGCATCAAATGCCATATCGTTGTTACAGACATCCGCGCATTTTACCGACATGCATTCAAGTGTAAGACATGCATATATCTCTGCATGGTGTATTAATACATATCCTTATTTGTTTTAGGAGGATATCAGAAGCTGTTCTATAGTACGCTACACATATCACAGCATACCATTCTGTGAATCTATTTTTGCGTTTTTATACCTCGTCCTGGCATAGCACTTCACACTCGGCTTCAGAGTGCGACCTTTATAAGAACTTAGAACTTTATGTTGACGGTTCATTACCAGAATACATAGGATGGTACCATACAACATTTACGTCTTTATTTTGTGTACTGAAACATACAAGTTGAAAATGAATCAATTTGTTGTAAGAGAATCTGAAATAAGGATGGCCAGAATTCATTAGTGGTCCCCAAAATATCTAGCTATCCATTTACGTAAAAGCGTATATTGAATTAATGGTATTTAATCCCAGATCCGTTGATTGTTCCTGAGTGTGTGAAAGGGGCTTAAAGCGAGGATAACACTGGCCGCTAACTAGGACAAGGGCCCCTACGCCACATCTATTGCACGGTTGCTAACGTTCAGAGTCGAATCAAAGGCCATGGAACAGGCCAGATGGGGGTTGGCACTTTGAGGACAGGGGAGTGGCCTCAACGACCTTCATTTTAAATCCCACTTGGTCCTGTATTACAAAAGGTGGCTCGGGATTACATCATGGCGCCGGTCAAAGCTGGTGGTGACTAATCCGTCAATATTGAGACGCGTATCAGTGATACACACGTTATGCTGAGCCGAGTCTGGTGGACACTAATTAGGTTTCTGTAACCTGGTACCAGATGGTAACCAGCATGCATAGTGTCTCTGGGAGGGTACACACTGCTCCCAGCTGTGGAAACGGGTGATTGTTTCCACGACGGTTTCTCTCCTTTTTATTCTGTTTTCCACTACGACAGGCAGTTTGAAATTGCTAGCAAAATACTTTGAGTCATTTTTAATTTAATATTTTATTTTGTGCGTTTGGTAATTTAGCATTTGATATTGACAAATGAAGAGACTATCATCGTGAAAGAATGAATTAGTTTTGATATTTTCGAGGATTGTTGAACTCGCCGTCGACATCTGAACTGGAAACCTACCACTGTCATTTAGCTTGAGTATCTCATCAAATATTTCTGTCTACGTTAGGTGCAGTGCACTGTGCAACCGAGGGACTTTACACGAGTCATTTCCGAATCAATTTGAAATACATACCGAGGGCCGAACATATTGTGGAACTGTAAACATAACAATATGTTGTATAGAGTTAATGTGACCCGGATTATGGATATTGTACTGAACATATGAGACTGAGTGTCTCTCTCTACAACAGAGAATCATGTAGACTGTGCGGAACTGGAAACCGTGCACGACATCGTGTATCACATACAAAGACTTTGGTCTCTATATAATGATATGTAATGTATAAAGACTGTGTAAAACTATGGGTTCTACATCGCATTGTGCTACCTGCAAAGACTGTGACAATTGGGCTTCTATATAATACTGTGTTACGTCCAGAGTCTATATGACACTGTATTACGCGTAAATACTGTGAGTCGGAGAGGTCTAACTAACACTGTGTCATACATAAAGGCCGTGTGAAACTGGAGGTTCTATTTAAGCACTATTATATGTTACGTATAACGACTATCAGACTGGATTTTCTTTAAAATACTTTTTTATGGAGATTGCGTTAGGACGGAGTCTCAACACATATCCATGTCTTTCATTACTAGTACAGGTTATATGAAACATGGAAACGTAACATGAGGAGTCTTGTGTGAGACAACATACCGTTATGAATTAGTTGCTTATAGAGTTGCGTGATACTGCGAGTATCTGTATAACCTTGTGTTAGGCGTAGAAATTGTGTGAGGATGATGAGCCACCCCTGTTTAACAGTGTGCCATGTGTACAGGTTCCCATAGTAATTCAATGAGAATCTCTTTGCAGGCAGCCTTTCCGACTCATCCCCGAGCTGCTCAGAGCTGCTCAGAGCTGTGCTCCAGCTGCTCACCCTGCTCGCCGTATTGCATTCCGCACTTACAATTGATTAGAATCAGCCTTGAAGTCTGTTTCTTCTCCACATATTCGTCAGAAATGGAAGGAAGTAATTTATGGCCTCGGTAATCGCATTGGGCGTTCCCGGCGGCCTATAGCCTTACCTGACGAGGGTGGGGAGGCGGAGGTGTGTGTTAAGCCTGTTAGGGTGGTTAGGGGGGTCGGCCACAGGAGCCCGGCCGTGCGGGGAGGAGGCGCGAGCGGCGGCGACAGGGAGTTAAGGAGGTTAGTGACACCCGAGCGATGGGCGGGTCGTGATTAAATCATGGAGTCAGTGAAAGCTGACAGCTGATAGAACACCTTTTCCCCGTGACCGCCGCCAATGTAAACTGACCGGACCGATACCGATACAGTGCCGACCCGTCCCCCTCAGCCTCCTCCACCCGCACACCATCAGTATCCATCGTCAGCCCCCGCTCGCCCTCTCTCATCCCTCTCCCTCGCAGGCTGTGCAGGCATTGAGGGTGAATTGTAGCCTCAGCAAAGGGACTTCCATACTCAACATAATGTGAGAAGGAATAAAGAGTTGGAAGGGATGAACTGAAGGAAATGTTCACAGTATAAAGATGTAGTTCTGTCAAGGAGGTATTAATGGAGAACTGTTACAGGAGATAAAGGAGCCAACAGATGGAACTGTTAACGTCAAGCACACTCTTAAAGTTGAAGTTTTTGTAGAATCTCTGGGGCGAGTACAGTCCCCACGTATAGTAATGTGCGTTTTAAATTGCGAAGAGGTATTTGTACAACGATTAGGCGTTGGATGGTGTATCCATATACTCATAACGACATTGAAAAATTGGAGCAGGATAATTTCGCAGAATTGATGTATGAGAGCTGAGACAGTTTGCTGGACTACTCGTTGCGTCAGTGAAGTGAGAAAGCTGGTCAACATATGTTACTAAACTACTCGTTGTGACACTGAAGGGTAAAGGTTATTATATTTCACTGAGCAACTGATCTTTTCATTCCTTTTTTAACTTCACCCTCTTACTCACTGTGCAATTGGGCTTCAGAGCTGGCAATGTTCACTGAACTACCCTTTGTCTCCATGAAGTGCCAGAGCTGTGAGAGTCATGAGGTCAGATTGTCAGAAGTGCTGAAGTGAACTGCTCCGAGAAACATGAGCATGCCGCTCACACTTAATGCCAGCGTTGCCATGACGGGGGGACACATAGCCGTGTTGCTATAGGAACGGCATGTGTGAACCGTTGTAAGGATAAGTAGGCCACTGGTCGGAAACTAGGGCCTGGGGCCTGAGGGGGTATCTGGCGTAAAGTGAGGAGTGTTTGTGATATCATGGCTGCGTGTCATTTCCGAGGAGCAATTTAGGAGTTAGTTCGAGCAGCTCAGGACCTGTCCCTTCTGAAAAGCGGCAGTTGAGAGCCCATTATGAAAGTCACAACCTGAGCCCGACCCACCCTCCAGAGGTCTTACCCCGCACCCCTGCTCATCACCCCACCCCTTGCCTCCATCCGATCCCCGCCTGCCCCGCTGTCCTGACCGATGATGTGTTTTTCGCCCTGCCTGCCGCCGGCAGTAGTCACTCATATTGATAGCCGGGTTATTGGATTACGAAGGAGGTAAACTGTTGATCCAGGTTCACACAGCGCTGTGTCAACCATCACCATGTGCTTCATGTAAAGACGAGCTGCCGCCTCCGGAGGCCCTGGGGCTGCTGTCCGCTATGTGCCGCTCACCGCCCACCACCGCCCGCCGCCCTCTGCACACTATAAACCGCCCCCCGCCGCCCCCTTTGCCATACAGATCCAGTTGTCCTCCGCCGCCTGCCGCCGTGCGCCACCCGCCGCCGCCGCCGCCCACAGACCGACCGCCCTCCACCCCGAGCAGCTCATTTATTCAATATCCGCCTGTGTGAGCTGCTCCTCTCTCACGTGACTGGCTCACCGCCGCCGGCCGCCCGCCTGATTGACTCCTGCTTTATCTGTACTGCCGTGCCCCGCGGGCTCACACCGGGTGCTGGACGCCGCGTGGCCGGGATGCCCCGCGGGCGTGTGGGTAGGTGGAGGGTGGTGGGTGGTGGGTAGTAGGTAAAGGTTGCTGGGCGGTGAGTTGTTAGCAGTGGGCAGTGCAGTAGGTGGTGGGTAGTTTAGAGCATTGGGTGGTGGGTGATGAGCCGTGAGTCCCTGATAGCGGAAGGTAGACTGTGAGTGGTTGGTGGTGGGCAGCCACAGGGCCGTGGATAATGGGAGAGGCAACATTTGGAGGATATAAAAATCTTATATAAAGAATAAAAGTATGATTTACCCTTGGAGACACTCCGTCAACATTGATACAAGTGGATGTAACAGATCATGGGTGCACAGAACCTTGTGATAGGTTGGAGAATGTATGCATACGATAGCACATCACGACAAGTAACAATGGGTATGACTAGTGGCATCATCAGGGAGACAAAAGGGTCAGGCATGTTGACTATGACAAACTACAGAATAATGTTAAAGCAATAAACGGCTGTCGAGCAATAAATCCGCGCGCTGTGGATTTCCTGTGGATGATGGTATCATGACAACGTATATATACGAAACATGTAATGCGTCAGTCAATCTGCAGCCTACTGATGGCATGCAACTAGAAAGAATATTCATATGTGCATTTCAAAAATCCGGGGCAAACAAATTGCTTATAAGATTGATAAATCTCTGACCTGACAATAAGATGATATAGAGATATATTCTACACATTACAAAATATATTCCCATCAAATAATTCGAGAAACGATACATTCTTTACAAATTGCACAAATTAGCACCATATAGATACGTGTAATAGTGTTTATCTTGATGTGCAATATCCTTGTTGGTAGGACATTTTATCCAATTTAACAGTGGTCTGGGGTTTGTGTGCAAGCATTGCAAATTTACTTGTCATAGACTACTCACACCCACATCAAGCTGGTTATAGGCACTCAGTGAATAGCATTCTTGTTTAAGAGTTTTGAATATAATGGAAATTCGCTGAATGGTACCCTTCTATAAGGAGATATATAACATACTGCCAATGTAAGGATTAGCTGACCTCAAGTTCAACAAACAGACACAGAGGAAAGATGAAACCCTCTAGCTTCACGTAAAGCAGGAGGAAGCTGAACATGTTTGGATGTCTTTCTTTTGTATTTCACGCCTAACCAACAGCTATGGTCTTATCACAGGAAGATCAATTCGCTGAAATGAGGTGACAGGAATGCAGTAAGGGGAAACACATTGGGAAGTGAGAGGAGAGATAGAGTGACTGATAATGCAACCCACCTCCTTGAGGGAAGATAGCGACAAGCCTGACAGGGCGGTGAGATTGTGGCATTGAGGGGGCAAGCGGCCCCCTTGTCTGGTATGCCTCTTAACGCCCGCTGGGGGTCGCTGGTGGCGCACTTGTTGGCATGATCCGTCAAAGGCAAGTCTCGCGTGAGGCGGCCAGAAAAAAAGGAGAGAGCGCGAGATGTTGAATAGAAGCGCCACGCGGCGGGCTGATTACTCAGTTAGTGTGTCAGGGAGGGACCCATCCCGAGCACACACCCGCCCCTCCCCTCCCCCGGGCTGCCCGCCCAGCCAGTCATACCCCTCCCGTTCCTCTTGCCCACCCTGCCCCCTGCTCCCCTCCCTATTAACTTTAACAACTGATCAATAGAGACTCGGCCGGCGGGTGTGGGGTCGCTGCGCCTCGACCCAGTCCAACTGACATTTCGTGTTATTTCCGTAACTAGAACAAAACCACTCCCAAGTTTCGCGGATAAAATTGTTAAAATGATTAAAAGAGGATAATTAGTACAACATGGCGGTTTTTCCTTTCCCACTTTCCCGTGAATATAATTACGATTTTTAACCTAGTTCTGTGAAGTTTTTTGTAATCTTTTTGTGTGTGTGGTAGTGTGGCAGCGCGGCCCGCAGCCGGCTCACTGCGCGCACAGCCCGCAACTTTGCGTGGACACCTGCCGCTGGAGGGCGCCCGGGGCGGACAATGGCAGCGTGCAGCGCGCGGCCTGATTTGTCCGCGGTAAAAAAACGCGGGAACATGTTGGAAACTGGAGGTCTGTCAGCATGGCCGGCCACAGCTGCCTTTGCACTGTCCTTTCACTGCTCTTATACCAATCGTACCAACATCCCCCCATCTGAGCATCTGAACCATACCGTCTCTTCAACACCTCCTCCCCTCAGTTTCTCTCACCTTCCCCTATTCATCCCTTCACCAGATCCTCATAATCCCCTCATCATCCCCTCATCGTCCCCTCACCACCCCATCAAATTCCCCTTATTGTCTATGTTAAAATATCTATCAATGGGATGGTCATAAACCCCTTAAACTCAACATTAAATCACGACTTTGAACAAAGTTCGGGAGCAATATTTCATGAAATGTTTTATTCTCGGGAATCGCACATGGTCATATCCCCTAGGACTTGAGTGCTGTAAAACTGATCTAAGAACGGAAATGTTCACAGAAATCCTCACAGAATGGTTCTCAAATGACAAAAATGCTAAATACACATGATGAGGCAATTACACGATGGACAACAAAACCGGAATGATGCCTGATGAATTTCTACAATTGTTGAACCCACAGAGCAAAAGCTTTGCGTCAGCGACTGGTAACACAAGGGTGACAGAGGCAATTACTCACAGGTTGATGCGGGTGTACATATAGAGTCAACAGAGGAGAGACCTGAGATGACCATCGTGCAGCATGGACAATCCAGTTTGGGCAAAGGGGAGACCTGCCAAATCCTTGCTACAGTGTCTCATACAGTTCCAGATTACTTCGCGACGATCCACATGCCTGCACCTCCTGGTCAGTCATCTCTCAGCGTGTCTTTCTCTCTCCTATCCTCGCCAGTTAGTCTCTCATCCAGGATCTCCTTGAGTCCTCACAAACCCCACCATTTATTGCATTTCTCAGTCTTTATTTCGTTTCACTGGCCAATCGCCTGAGGACACGTTAGTCTACCAGGCTTAGGGTTTTCAGCGTGTTCTACCCTTATTGGCTCCTGCCCCACGCAACTGCAATACCTACATATTCATAAACTTTATACAATTCTAACATGCGTACTTAATTGCAAACGATGCTGACTAATACATATATACATATACAAATGCACTCAGTCCTAGCCTCTATGATACCTAACAAAATCTAAACGAAATCTTTGTAGCCCAACTACAATATTTCACATCTCTTACCAATCCCTCACTGTCCTCTCATCATCTCACCATCCCCTCACCATCCCCTCACCGACCCCTCACCAACCCCACAATTTCTCACTGTCCATCCCATGCCTTCTCCTCATCACTCTCTACCCCTCACTACCCACTGTCCACTGTCCTCTCACCATGCTCACACACTTGTTTATCCTCCATTCACCACTCCCTTACTGCTTTCCCACTGTCACCATCTACCATAACCTCAGCATTTTGTCTCTGTCCCCCCCCCTTGTCTTATCCCCAACTCTACCACCATTACCTCATAATTGTCTTGTTGCCCCGCCAACTTTCGCCATCCTGACCCACAATCACCTCTATCAACGCTATTAGTACCCCCACCCACCCAACATCACATCCGTAGCTTCGTAGAATAGTCAGTAGTACAGTGAATCTGGGATTGCGGGATTGCGGCTGTTGATGTTAGATCTCATAGATCCAACATCACCGTAATATGACCCTAAATGATACTGACAGACACTGATTCCCATCCAATCCCTTTGCCTCTGATCGATTCACAGATACCTTGCTTTCTTTTTCCGTCTCGATCGCATACAGTTGCATACATCTCCTGAACCATCATAGACCCTTTTCTTGTCCTCACCCAACCTTACCACCATACCATATTATCTCCATCGCTACACCATCATTTCTCTGTTAGGACCCAGTATCATAACCATCACAATATACCTTATCTGGTCTCCTACTCCTCTATCTCTCCTTCTCTAGTGCAATCACTACCACCAACCATCACCGCTATTGTCATGACCGAGCTGTCCCCACTCTCATCTCCAGTGCTCCCTTTCTACATTCTCACACCCTCATCAACAGCTCCACACCCCCACTACAGACCACCACCACATGGCGTTACTACTCTCCACCCAACCCTCTCACAGCACACCCGTGGGCCTTCCCTCGCCCCCACCCCCTCTCGCACCGGCCGGCGTTGATTGGTACTGACAAACCCTGCTCGTTGTGAACAATAAAACTAATCTCTTTGTTCTCTCTCCGTTACGCAATCCAATCTGAGCCTGGCTCACCATGAGATTAACAAAAGGCGGGCGATAGGCGTGTGTTAGGCGGGCGCTAGGCGGGCGTCGGACGCTGGAGACCCACCAGCTGCTCGGGGGTGTGGCCTGGTTAGAAATTCACGTCTCCATGAGTCATGTGATAGAGGTCATGACCTTTGTAACAGGGAGCGCCTGGCACCTGTCACAGTCTCAACGCAAATTGTGTGACGTCTTGTGCGTACTTTGTGTGGTGACGTCACGGCTGTGTGCGGACGCGGGGCGCGCGTGGGACGCGGAGTGGAGGGGTCATCACCGATAAAGTCACTGGGTCATACAGGCGCATGAGTCCCGCATCTGTTAGGGCCAATAGAGTCATCACTCTTAACGCCTTTTACTTGAGGGTAAAGGCATATATAAAAACCAGCAAATGGTTGCCTTGGAGACCAGCATCCGTTGTCGATAATCACTCAGGTGACATTATGTTTCTAAGGGTTTTTTCTTTGGCACGGGGCATTTGCATCGCTGTGAATTGTAAAGCATTGGGAATCTGGGTCCGAATTTCAGTATCACAAAATACATATATGCATTTAATAGCAAGAGTGTTCATGAGAGGTTCCAAGGATTTATTTTTATAGGCTTTCCCTTGATGTGAAAAACCAGTTTCATACTACTAGGTCTGTGCGGATTCCAGATACAAAAAAAAGTTATATCTACCAGGACAACAGCCTTTTTTAAAAATATTTTTTTATTTGCGTTTTACCCTGCAAGTACTTAGGCTTAACCAGCCTGTTTGATTGTCCCCACAGCATCATTCAAAGCTTGGTTTTACAGTAGTTAATTGTCCATTTAGAAAAAAGCAAAGCACATTTGTAAAATGATTCAGATAGATAATCTGTGACCTAAAGGTCACCTGTCGTTTGCAGGTTGTAAACTCTGCAAGTCCTTAGTTTTCATTACATATGATCTTCTCAGTAATGTCTCTCATGTAGTAACGTTAGGTTGTTGGTTCGGATTTGCTCCTAAGTTAGGATTTACTTATGGTTGGTGTAATATCATATATAGTCTTATTCCTAGATACATTTGTACAAGGGCATTTAGTATCGTATTTACATGTACCAGTCGACTTATTTACATATGCAGTATTTAACATCAACTGGTATTGTTGACAAAGCAAGGGTAGTTAGGAAGTACATATACATCAAATCAGTTGTGGCTATATCACACAGAAGGTCCAGTACCTCTTAATCATTTATTTTTTTTATGAAGAGCTGCCAGGGATACCTCTTTCATTTTGTGTGTAACTTACTATTTTTCGTATCTCAGGGTACAGTGAATTCCAGGCCCCCGCCCCCTGTACAGAGTATTTACTTTATATTTCTCTAGCCTTGGTCTTATAATTTTGAAAACAGGTCCTTCGTTTATAATAGCTCTAGTTACTCTAACTAAGGGTCAATAATTACACCCCCACTTCAGTGCAATCCTTAGGATTTAGGAAAGGTCTTAATTTAGATAGTAAATATAATTTAAGTGAAGTTAGTTTTATGCTATTGGAAACATGACTAATTAAAGATAATGTGGGATCAAGGGTCACTCCTAAATATCTAAATTTGTAAACTCTGTCTATGTTCTTATTGTTAATTTCTATTTCTAGTTTTGGATGTTTTTTCAGTTTCCTATTGGTTCCAAAGATGAAATACTTTGTTTTGCTAGCATTTATAGTCAATTTGTTTTCATTACACCACATGTTTATTTTCAGTTTATTTTGGTCTCTCACATATCCCACATAATACAACACACAGACTGAATCTACGAATTATTCTAAAGAATCTATTCAGTTCACACACGAATTAATTGACGTTTCATGTTAAAACACAACATAACACTATTTAATTGACTTTTTCTGGTGGGAAAAATATAAATTCTGGATAGAGATCCTACTTCCCCCAACATAATCCCCGTCCTGATTTTTCCCCACGCTTATTATAAGAAGGGCCCCTCGCAATTGTTTTGGACGTTTGGGGTCTATCATGGGTTAATCTCTTTAGTTTGGCTCATGTCAGCTCAATTCTATCTGATTTAGTTCTCTCGACGATAGAATGATTTAGACAAATACTAATCGCTTTAAACAGTGCAAACAGAGCTATCTCGATCCATTATACTTAACATTTAATAAATATCACAGGATAGGTTGGGTTCATGACAATAATATAACAGTAACAAAGTTGGATGTTCTTAATAGCACTAGCCTGAATATTTATAGGTCAGTGGGTGAACTAAATAACGATCATATTCAGAGATCGATATCTAAATGAATAATGAGCATTGGACAATTTTCATACCATTTAATGTTGGTCCCCTTAAAGAGTGTTATTCGTGCATTTTATAAGCAGTAACGTCGACTGGTGTATCAGTGTTTACATATCGACAGCAGTAGGTTCTGATGGCAATGTTGTTAGATGAATATAACATTCCGTGTCGTGTAGACATTAATAGTCGATTCACATGGTGAGGACTGTGCTTTGGGAGAGCGGGAGTGGAAATACATGGACTGGTAACGCCATTGGTTGATTAGAAAATCAAGGAAAAATCTGTATTTTTGACCCAAACCACTTCTTTTAGCGAGCGCGGTCGGCTTTCCGTTGGCCATAAATCACCCAGCCGCCATTACGACCTTTTGAGCGACCAACGTCTAGCATGGATACTCCCCGCTAGATGGAGCCGCGTCCCCGAGATCCCATCTTCAGTTCAAAAAAGAAAATAATCTTTATTAAATATTTTCAGATATTAAGTGAATTTCATTCCAGTATGCCACTATCGGTTGACGGAGGCTGTGAGACTGTTCGACTGTATGGTAGTTACAATTAACTGAAGTCAAAGATTCTGCTGCCATAATGTGGTAGTTCCTTGGGGTCATGGTGTAGAAATCTACTGATAAATTGTGGCGGCATCAAAGTGCTAAACTCTGGGATACCATTGTTACAATGTAATAAGTTCTATGAGCTTTAGGAGTCAGACTTTGGATTCTACTATCACAACGTGATAGTTTCTAGGAGTAAGACTAGGCGATTCTACTATGACAGTGTGGTAACTTATCGGGGTCATACTAGGTGACTCTAGTTTTGTGTGATATATACTAGGAGACTTACTGATGGATTGTCATGGTCTAGGAGATATACTCGAAGATCTTACTGGTACATTATGCTTGGTTCTAGGAATCTCTAGGACTCAGGGTATATGTCCATACCCCAAGTGCATTAGACATTGTGGAATCCCCGTATGAGTTGCAAGTGCTTAACCAGGCCTTGGCTTAAACATTCCCTGCTTCTGAGGGTTTCCTCCTAGTACGATAGAAATGAAAGACCTCCCAATGATCTACGCTGCAGGCTGCCCAAATCGTATTGAGGCCTGCGATGCATTCTTTTTGCCGGGAGGGGGGGGGGGGGCATCGAAATGCATCTGTTTGCATTGTACAAGTTTATCTTTTCGTCGGTTTGATCCCTCGAAAGTTTGCAGTTTTAGAAATTCGCGGTTTCGAAAAAATAAAAAATACCTCGCTTTTGAAACTTTGTTTTGGGTGTTTTGGTTTGCATTGTAGACGGGGTCAGTAAAATATGATTCATTACTTGGATTTTACGTTTCTTTCCGACGCAATATAACTTTTCACGTGCAACTTCTACCACTCGCTCCCGATGCCAAAATAGTAGGGGGTGGATATCTCCTTTAAATGTTCTATTTAGAATTGCCGCGAGGTTTTACTATACATTTTATTACATGACCCCTCCCTAAAAGATCATCTTTTTTTATTATCAATTAAGACAGTCACGTTAAAAGATCAATGAGCATTTACATGTCAGGCACATATCCCTGAATGCATTTTCATTTCCTGCCATGTCGTGTTTTGAAATGTCATAAATGTTTAATTCTGTACAAAGCTTATCTGCCAACATCTGTGGCATGCATCTGTAGTTGGAATTGCTATTCTAGATTGAATCCAATATTTATTAATAATCTGGTATTGTTGAACCTGCACCTCTTAAGGTTTTTATTTCATGTATTTTTTAAACATATTCGTATTTGAAAATACCTCGATTGAATTATTTAGTGCTTTATCCATGGGGATAAACAACAATAATTGGTATAAATAAAACCTAAACAAAGCGACAATCAGTAATCTTTACAGTGTTCTTTCACAAATGCTGACAACAGATTGGAGTTTCATTGATAAATAGTAATTACAGAATGATTAATAACGCCTTCGCAAGTAATCAGAAAAGGGTAAAGTGTGAAGACTGTAAAAGAACAAGAGAGAAGGACAAAAAGACAGATTAAGAAATGTTCGGTTGACGGATGGGGATGATTCTCATGGGTGGTGATGGGATAAACAGCACTGACAGCATCTCAGTAATGCCATTACAAACCAATGCATTTCTACTCAACAGAAAGAATGCAAAAACTGCCTTATTTTCTTACTTCAATAGCAATCTCCTAATATGCACAGGTAAAAACATGAATAACGGAGAACACAAAGAAAATCTCTGTCCGACTACAGCAAACAAAAGTTCTGTTCAGAAGATGTCCCCAACAAAAGCAGACTGGGCTCGAGCAGTAAGATAATACGTCAAACACTCAATCAGCCGCCCGTCAAAACGGCTCTTTTCCATTTTTAACATGATCGAGCGGTTGACATTATTGATCTCTTTCTTTTTACGGTCTACAAACACTGAACCTCTCCTCACAATTTAATATCCCTATCATATTTCACGAGACACGCACAAGTAAATTCTCGAGATTTTAGATCAGGTTTTGTGAGGTATGATTATTCAAATGGCAGAAATTTGAAGATGTCTTGTATAAACTGTCAAATTGTGAGTTTAACGCTTGTCGCAGTTAATGTCGCAGGCCAAAGCGAAAACAAATAATGGGACAGGGAAGATGGCATATTACAGTATGCTGCTATTTCAGTTCGTGTTGGTTTATATGCCGCATCTCAATCGCAACCTACCAATAAAAGAACGAAGGGCGCTATGAGATAAAAATATTACATATGGTAACTATTTACCGATATCTAGATATGACAGTTACTGTTCTATTCAACATTATGTCTTAGTTCTACGCGTAGTGTTAATTATCGGCACCGGGAAGGTGTAACTTTGTTTTCCAGGACAAGCGTGCTCACTCGCCACAAATCGCAGTGCAGTTAGTTAGGCGACAGTAAAAGGGGTATCCCACTATCACGATTTGAGCCTCCGACACACTACGATAGCCTTACGACAAGCGTTCCGATGAAAAAATGAAATTTTTATCGGAAGGAACGGGTCCATCGTGAAAGCTAGACTCGTTCCTTCCGATACAAATTTCATTTTTTTCATCGGAACGCTTGTCGTAAGGCTATCGTAGTGTGTCGGAGGCTCAAATCGTGATAGTGGGATACGCCTTTAAGGCCTGGCGTCCACCTACTACGATGGAAATTTAGCTCTACCGATATGGCACCGATACAAAAACCAAATATCGGAGACATACCGAAGAGGTGCAAAATCTTAGACATATGTCTAGACATGCCAATCCAGCACGCATTGTATGGGGTTTTTATCGGTGTCTAATCGCAAAAACATGGTCAACTGCCTCGATATTAGGTGACCTTCCGACGCGATTTCTATTTTGTATCGGGAGGTGCATCGTAGACCATATCAGTGCCATATCGTAGTAGGTGGACGCCGGGCCTTAGGTACCAAGTAGTACATGGAAACTTGAGTTTAGCGAGGGCTATAGCACTTGGTGTTAGCGCTTAGAAATAATGCCTGCGGATAACTTTACATGTAAACATGTAAAGGCTGCAGCCTTTAAAGATAAAGTATGTCTGGTTTATTTTTATTGATATCCCCCACCACATATACGCCTAGATCTCATATACACATCTGCCGGTCCTTATTTGAAACCCGAAGAAGTGTGTTTCACTACCACTGTCAAATATCTGACTTTGCTACTTTATTATGCCTGCCTGCACTTTTTGCTAAATCAGCGACAAGGATACTTTGTTTTTATTGACAGAAGAGTTGTTTTCTATCTATCTGATGATTCTCTTTTTGAGGCGCTTTGAAATATACTCTTCTTTGTAATCCATCCCAATAGATAATCTTACAATGATAAAGTATCAAGTTACATTACTGAATTACCGGCATAATGCCGAACAATATGATGACATGAGGAAATACAGGTGATTCATGTGGCTGGATGTGACAGTATTCCTTCTAAACATTCAATGTAGATCAAGCTCAATAACTCTGTCTAATGCTGCACAAAAAGCAGCTTTGGGGGTGTGGAGGCGGGGGTCATTAAGTTGTTAATTATTAAAGTGACACAATTTATGGCGGTAAACGAGGCCTTGGAGGGATAATTAATTGCCGCCCGTTCATCTGATTGACCTCTGCCACGTGGGCAAACTGGTCTCGTGACATTTCTGACTGGTAGTCACGTGCATCCTGAACACGAGGCCGAAAAAACAACACCAGTAAAACATTACTGCTATCATAATATCTAGCCCCCCCCCCCCCCCCCACATCTTATCAGTGTGTCCTTCCTAACTACTATATATGTTCATACAGGCATTGTATAGATAGATATAAGTAGTCGTAACAACAGCTAAAGAGCACCGGTAGAATACCAATGCTTTTGCAGTATCCAGCTACCTTACATCTTTACATTGTCTTGATATCATTGTGTTTACATGTGTATAAAATAAGCATCGTGTCCGTAAAGTACCACTGCCCCCATAGTACCTAACATCCCTAACTTTCATGTATATTTCTACATTCATACATTCTATAGTGTAGGTACATACGCACTAGATATCATAGCAAAAAAAATCTTTATTTCTCCCATGATGATAAACGTCCTGATATCCTTGTAGTGAGTCCAACATAAATAAATATACTATGTATTCATTATATACTGTAAATATTTATATGTATAATGAACACCTTTTGGGTACACGTAATCTGTGAAAGTGAAAGCTCGACTTCGTTTTACATACTGTTGGTACTGCGTGTATTTCTGTCTATTCTCATGACAGCACTCATTAAACGGACATGTACCAACAGGTCAATCATGGCATTCGCATGAGCCCATACATTAACTACAGACCACAGACACAATCAATAAGTGCATCCTAATGAGTTGTCAACTTGAATTGACAAATTCAAACACAAAGAGGTCAATTTATGCACGGGTCTCATAAACCCGCGGGCAGTGGAAGGTCATGTAAACGTGATTAAGGATGGATGATAAACAACGCTGGAAGCCATGTACATTCTGACAACCAAACACAATGGGAAGCCAAGTAGGCACTGAGAGCTAATAGAACAGGCAGCGCCGTGGCTTCCCGCCCACGAGCGATGGCGGCTTGCCAGGATCTGACTGGTCCCCTGCCAGCTACTTACATAAGGCAGTCGTGTCTAATCAATCCCCTGCGTCCCTCACCAGGGGGAGTCATTAAAAACTTAATAGCGACAACTCACTTTGAACGCTGCCTGCCAGAACCAGCAGCGGAACGATCCCGGTTCCGTCTCTTCCACACTTCACCTAACTCATATATCTAAACACATAGCATGTTCCTTACCTAACACACTATGTACAGCATGATAAGTAGCTAACCAATAAGAATGTCAACTTTCTTAATTGCAAAAGCGAGTGGACGGGGTAAAAAATCGTATGATGTTGAGTATAAATGCAAATTCCCATGGAAGGTTTAATTATTCCTTCCCTGTGATCATTCCGGCATTCAGTTAACATTGGCACAAAGAAAAACAACAGCCGCAGTGCAGCGAGAACGATCATCTGCATGATTCGGAGTATTTCCCTTTGTGATTTCAGGAACATTAGCCAATGAGCACACAGTCCACATTTCCATTGTTTGGAAATACTCCTGTCATCCCCGTCAGGGGTTGTTGGAAATTGAAAGGATTCAAACTCAAATTGAAAGGATTCTTCCAGCAGATCCTTAATTGATAGTATGCACACAGCACATCCTATATAGATCTACGTGTATGAAGTACATGCCACTGCTAACGATCGCACTGCATCCCATAGACCTTCACACAATTACTACCGTTTTTCCTATATATATGCACACCGATACACTAAGCTCCCTGCCTCTATACAAGAATGCAAACAACGTTCTATCTGATACTCCACTTCTACTTCCACATACAGACTCACATCCGCCCCCACAGAGCCCCAGCCGCCATGACAACTCCGGCGCCGCAGCTGTTCAGGAAATGAATTTGGCCGGGACGAAGCCTTATCTTGGTAGAAAGGTGCCCGGTCTGAGAATAATTCTCTACACCTAGTAATAGGTGGTCAGAAGACCATATATGTATATATACGGCACAGTCGCTCCTAAACCCAAATGAGTTACTTCAAAATTCATAAGAATTGCATTTCATTGCCCGAAACGACATGGATATGATATCTTACCACATCAGTGCAAAACAGGGAATAATATTCCGCCTAGAATATTACCTTCCAGAGCGATTTATTCTGGGACGGAGAGATCGGATATCTCGAGAACGAGATTTTTTTAAATGGCCAAATTGAGGCTAAACAGCGGGATTAGTTATAAATGTAAAGGTGAGAGGAGTCGCCACATAGTCTGCTTCACGACATGCACAGTCCAGGAGGAAATGCTGCAAATAGCATACATTCAGGTCGGTCGATAAAAACCATAAGCGAGTGGTGTCATGTTATATATGTTGTCAGATCTACCAGGACTTACGGCCAGACATGAAGTGAAGACAGTGAACTAAGGTTAGGACTGTTCAGAGACGGGTCTCTATATTGATAGGTTAGATACATGATCGCTTTCAATCATAATATCGGTGTGTAAGTTCCTAATTAGGTAATTTGATTGGCAATATTCTGCTCCCGGGAAAAAGATAACCGTGACCCTGATACGCAAAGAGTATGGCCGAGATGTTTTACGGATGACCCTCTCCATCAGTTCTCCAGCACCTTACTAACTACACCGCGCTGTCCCCTACCTCGATCACGTGATATTTTAAGCGACGCAAAAGTATAGAAGCCCAAATTTATAGAGCGACGAGAGAGATAGCTATTCGCTGAGGTGGCTAATCTATTGAGAGTTTATTTTTAGTATGGGATAAGATATGCAGGCGGCCTTGTGCCGGGCAATATAGGAGACCAATGAGGTGAATGATGTACTTGTAATAGGACCTTCAGTAACTTGTACAGGCGAGGGTGAACGCACCGCAGCGGGTAGCTATATCCTGAAAGGTGGTCTGTAATATATCATGGAGGCTTCAAGCCTAGCATCGGAGGATGGACTTTAAGGGTTAATCCCCCGCCAGTAGCAACGCGGGATTATGGATATGAAGGGTTGAATTTCCTGAGCGAATCATATTTTTTTCATGCGGATAAGTGAATATGAAGGACTAGATATGGGATGTTGAAGAAGTAATCTATGATAAGCTGGCAGTGGGTGAATCAGTACAGCTTACCTGTGCGACGTACCTGTATATGTGAGGAAATAGGAAACTTTGGTAACAGGAGAAAGAATTTTAAATAGTTGCACGAATATGACCAGTAGGAAAATCTAATAGGCAGGGAGAGTGGGTTACATAAATCGGTAGGGCGATTTTGTAAGGAATATTGGGTTTCAATCTGTATAGGAAAGCCATTAAATCCTGAGATAGTTGGGTGTATTGGAGAATGATCGAGATTGAGGTTGATTTATTTATAATGAAGGCTGACTCCGATTAATGAGCGGGGAAGGCAAAGACATGATGGATGGAAGTCTGCTAAGATGTGACCGAGAATGACTAAGTCATGAGGAAAGAATACTATGTGATAACTATAACATTGACCCCTCACTAGAACACTAGAAACCCTCACCAAAACTTTCGGACACAGACATATATTGCAAACGTATTACACTCATACACTCGGTCCTCTAATGCTAGAGAATACGTTGCAACATAGTAGTTTGGCAGAGCGCGTGGCGTAACCAGGCAGATAAGGCGCACTCCCGGCCTGTGGAAAAAAGGTCTATAGATATGTTTCTGTGGGAAGACAGTTGGGGAGGGGGCAGCAGAGTGGTAGATGGTGGGTAGACGGATGGTGGCTGTTGGGCAGGTCGAGCTGGGTGACGGTTGACGGGTGGCTGGTAGTAGGTGGCGGGCTGTGGGTGGCAGGTGGTAGATGGTTGGTGGTGGGTTGCTGCTGGTAGGTTGCCGATAGTGGGCTTGTGGTGGTGGGTGGTGGGAGGCAACCGTCCCTCTGCGGCCGGCTGGTGACAAGTGGACGGTGGCCGGTTATACCCCTCTGCCTTCCCGGCGTGACGTATGCCCCGCCCGTGTTGATAAACCCGGCCGGACCGTGACGTATGGCCGCACGGTGCTAATATCTACGGGTAGTGATGTAGGGGAGACCCGCCCCCTGGCGGCCAGTGCCCTGACCCCTGGCGGGCGGCGCGGGCGGCGGTGTGTGAGACGGGCCGGAGATGTACCGTGGAGTAGGCTGTTAAATCAGGGCCGAGCTTAACGCTAGGCACCAATAGCAGTGTAAGGAGGTGAAGGAGGCTACTCCGGTTCCTCCACCATGGTCCCATCCTCCTGTACCTCCCCGAAACGGCCGCCTTAACGCCCCGCCTCCTATCGCCTCCCGCCCTTATAGCCATCCCCTTTCACCCCCTATATCACCACCGGGAGGGATGGGGCCAACTGATGGGGTTTGACGCCGTAGCAACTTCCAGGGTCATAACACGACGATATCGAATCAATGAAATTTGGGCTGAAACGCGTAGTGCGGTGATGGGAACTTGAACGTGCATGGCGAATGGCTGATCATACTCTTTGCGTAGGGCATGGGAGGTTCGAGTAATTGAAATTTCATTATCAGTATGATGAAGGGTAAGATTTGCATCATAATATAAAACCAAAGTGTGGCACGAGTAGATGATATCGCACTCTCACCTGAGCACCACGTTGGCACCCATTACCATTCCTTGTATGTCCGCCCAGCCTATTAGTGTTTTTTTTAATCTGTCCTCACTGACAGGCATTATTTGAATGTTTTAATATTGAATTAACCACTTAGATCGGTAAATGTTTGATTCATGTATCTGTCCAATTGACTGAGTATTTAAACAGTGCCATATATGACGTGACCATCTCCTACCTTCTGTCACAGAGGCACCAAGCTTCCAATTTAATCAACCCTACATTTCCAGACTACAGGCTCGTTTTTCATCATACAATTCTTTCGATATTTCTTTCCTTCCAATACTTCCTACATCTCCTCATTCCGTTTGGTGTCGCCAGGAGTGCTATTTTCTACTAGTGACAAGTGAGCGCGAACAATGTGTGCCCATCAAGTCATTTTCCACTAACCGACGAAAACGGCACCGATTGAGTGAGTTCCCCTGTCGGCTGTGCTACCGACTGTATTTCGGTATCATATAATCAGAGAGGGAGCGGTGTCTACTTTATTTTTCCTGCAATTTTTATACCCATACCAGTTTAATGTTCATGTTGAAACCTTGGACTTCACCGATGGAATCAAAGTGTTTTGATTCTGTCGGTTGCTGACCAAGTTAGTCGGTGGTGGCCTATTACATGGTCCATGTACAATGAATCGGTGAACTTGTAAACGCCAGGTTGTTTCCATTCACCGAACTTGCATCGGTGTACAAAAGAAAATCGATCGGTGGTTCTCGATTGCAGATCGGTGGTGAATAATCGGCCCAAGGAAAATGGCTTTTTATCGTCACTGGTAGGACCTGCCTTGATTCTTCATTCTATTGGGTCTGATTCTCTCCATACTTTCAATTGGAACGCCCTAAGTTCCACACTGATTATCCATCCAGATACTTCACATAGTCTTAGTCGCAAATATCCCAAATATGCCATGCGTCACCATGCCTGGCCATACGATGCCATTCTTTAACAACTCTACAACACACCCTGCACCCACAACACACTTAACTGCACCCTTCTATGAACCACTCTCTTCCATAACACAACACCATACCATATGCTACAGTACCAATCCTATCCGATCCCTATGCCTTAACTCAACCTACCCCAATCAACCTCACAATATCTTCACCACGCCAGACCATTCCTCACCATATACATCATCCTAGTATACTGCACCCTGATCCACACCACACAACGGTTCACCATTTCTCACAACACCGAACCTACCTCATCCCTCCCTAACCCAACCCTCAACCCAACCTTCCTATACCCACCTCCCAACGCTTCCACTACGTCACACCATAGATTATCAGACCTCAACTGACCTGCCAGGGACCTGTTTCACTAGTTTTGTGACATTTCTGTGACAAGTCTATGAAACTGGACACACCATCTAGACGCCATCTAGACATGTCACAAAACTAGTGAAACAGGTCCCAGGTTGCAGCCTGCTATACCCGACCATATTCCTGTATACTTATCCCAACCATACCCCACCAATGCCTGCCCGGTCCTCCCCCGTCCGGCTCACTACACGGCTCGGCGGCCCATCCTCGCCTCTACTCTCAGCCCCACCTGTCACATAAGTAGTCCGAGCACGTGGTGGCCGACTCCGCCGGATTTATTATTTCAGCGCTAATGGCCAAGATTAAAGCCGACCAATCGATGCCACAAATTTCAGACTGCATGAATCTGCCATGATGGCGGCCGGAAAGGGGGAGGGGGGCTTGCAGGGGAGGACAGTTAGCAGGAATGGTGGTCGGTGGTGCTTGAGTGGGGGTGTATGATGGACGTGGGTCGGGGCGAAGGAAGGTGCGCAGGGGTGGCGGGCGGTAAGCGGGCGATCGGGGCAGGATAGGGTGGCAGGAGTGGTTGTCAGGGACCTATAGTGAGCGGTGATGGAGGCGGAATGGAGGGAGGATGTGAGGTACTAATGAAATTGCGTGACAGGTATGAGGGTATGATAATATACTCACGGGTGGGTGTCGTGGCATGCATGGCTCTTGGGGGGACGTGAACATGGACAGTCGAGGAACGCGAGGAAGGTTGGAAGGCTGGCAGGCAGGCTTGAACATGTGGGAAGAAAGGCTGGAATGTGTAACCTAAGACAGGCGTTAAGGGTGGCAGGCAGGCTGTAGCAGGTGGGTATGGAGGGAGGCAGGAAATCTCGGCCGGGCAGGTTGGGAGCCAGGCGCGGATGGGTTGTGGAGACTAAATGGCTTGCGGCGATGTGCGGTCTCCGTCAATAAGCGGAAGTGTATATCATAGAGGGGGATGGGCGGGCGGCGGGCGGCGGGCGGCGGGCGGCGGGCGGCGGGCGGCGGGCGGCGGGTGGCGGGCAGTTGGCGGCGGGCGGCAGGTGGCGGGCGGTGGGTGGCGGGCAGCGGGCGGGAGGCGGCGGGCGGTGGGTGGCGGGCGCCGCCTACCAGGGCGGAGATCAAACTTACTCTATTTGTCGGCGTCTAGGCGCCCCTCCCCCACTACTCTGCCTGCCCTAAGGAGCTTAAGCCTCATCGGGAAGGGCGCGGCTCTTATGAGAATTCCCCGCCTCCCCACTGCGCCCATTGCCTGATTCTATTTCGCCACCTGCCCTGGGATATAAGACGCGGCCCGCTTTAATTAGTTTCCGGTTATTTCCCGTATGAAAACTCACGGCGACGAGATTAAAGTCGGCGTAAATGGCGATAACGAGGCTGGTCGCCACCATGAAGCACCACTTGTTGTGGCCAGACCAGACAGGGGGAAACGTCATGAATGGAGTGGGATTGGACAGGGAACAGGGCAGTCTTGAATGGATAGGGAGGATTGAATGGATAGTCCATTCACTGTATTTGAGTTTGTACCACGCTATGAAACTTGAAAGGAGAGAAGATAGAACTAGGCACAACGGTTGTGGAGGGAACGGAAGGAGACAGTAAAGGAACAGGGGGTCGGTTCTGTGACAGTTATGCGATGTAGGAGCCAGATACTAGTGAGAATCACAGGCAAACTAAAGGAATAGGGACGGGTACCACTTAATGGAGACTCCATCTTTCCTCTTATCTGTCCTCACAGATGACAACTTGACGACGTTTGTGTGCAGAACAGTGTTAGATGTTCCTATTAATGTGGAATTAAATATTTGATCAACAACCACGTAAAACCTATCTTGTACCTCTTCAAACTGGGATCTTATAATTCGCAAATTAGAAATCATATTGGGCCCAGGGCCCAGGTTAAGATCTCCGCTATTTCATTTCTCATAACAAACCAAACAAATGGATTATAAAGAAAATAAGATTTATTAAGCAAATTAGGAATATGATACATACTCTAAAATACAGGACAATATAATTTCTTCTTAATCCCCATAATCCCAATATAAAACGCATGGCGCCGTTGATACTGGACAAAATCTAGGTGTGTTCGGACTCTATATACTGTGATCCTGTCACAGCCAACAAACGACGGCGCGTGAACCCATCTCTACCACACCTGTCTGGCAACGAAACACACAGATTGACATTGAAAATAGAGCTTATGAAAATACGGAGCCTAAAAAGAACCGAAACACCTGGCACATATACCATGGCCAGGGTGGGTAGGGTTGGCTGCGGGCGGGCAGGGGGCAGGAGGTCAATATGGCAGGACCCCGGTAGAGGCCCGTGTTGACACTGGCTGATGCTGCCAGCTGAGGAGCAGGAGGTGGAAGTCGTTGGTGGTCTGGGAGGAAGGGGGGCCAGGACAATGTATATGCATGAGGCGAGACCCTAGGAGCCAGCACGGAACCGGAAATGACATGCGCACACAGCGTCACGAGAGACGCGCCGGAGACGCGCGTCCAGGAACGCTGACCGCCTTCAGACGAACACTAGTGATGTTCACGGCTATTGGGGCATTGTTTGGTACCAGGAGTCAGTGCTTGGTATAGCGTACGTGCAGGTATCCATGATTGAAATAGATGAGGAAGAGGAGGAACAGAAAGCTTTAGAAACAAAACTATGAGCAGTGGACATATGAGAGCAGGACAGGAAGGAACATACTGGGGAATATGGGAGTAGGCCGCCAATGAATGCAGTGAGGTAAAACGTAGGATCGTCGTTGAAGGTCACGTTGTGGGGTAAAAATTACCCGACCGTGATCTAGTGTTCGGTATTGAGCCTGGTGTGGATAGTGAGGGTAATATACGGGTGGCAGACATTGCAGAGGAAGCGAGAGATTTAGAGAGAGCGAGAGGGAAGAATCTGGAGAGGTTCGTAGATAAGGGCTAGCTGAGGGAGAGAGATGGGAATGGTGGAGAATACTATGGAAGGATGTAAGTTTGGGTGAGGAATGAAGGATTGAGGATGGATAGAGAGAGAGGGGTTGAGGTTGAGGGCTGCTATATCATATGGACCGACAGCAGGGTTAACGGATCGTAGAGAGGGATGTAGGGAGGAGGGGCTGATGGCCTAATCATCCAAGGCGGGGATGAGACCGCACAACGCCGGCCCCACATTAATACCCACCACTATGAGCTAAGCCCCCACCAGCTCAGCCACAATACGAGCGGATTGCGCCGGGCCTAAGTCAGGCCTGAGTCAGATGCAGCTGTCTCTATAATGCATATCACTATGTGAAGCCTCGATCACACTATCCGACTTGTAGTTGCAAGATATCACAAAATGTGTCCTTGCGATTTTTGTTGTTATTCCTTATGTTTCGATAGCAGGGCTTTGTATAAGAGATATCTATGAATACTTTTTGGTCACATGATCTGAGAGATCCATGGATGTAGTCATTTGGTTAGATGTTTTTAAGGTTCCATAAATATGTCAACTGCCACACAACAAACATAACACTGGCTTGCCAAATGCAAGTAGAATGCGAAAAGTGATCAGTGTGTTATGCTCTGGAGAAGTTTAGTTCAGTGCTTGGCACCTACAGATAGCATCATTAATATGTAAACTGCAGGACAGTAGTGTCTGTGACACACCTCGCATTGAATACACCGTGCCTGCTGTCTATGCTGTCTATAGGCCAGGGTACACATTATGTTTCACAACACCTCACCATCAGATATCACAAGTGATAGGTAAACGGAATGCAGTCATACGCCATGCCTGCTATAAGTAAAGTGGCAGTTTACACTTATAAACTGTAGGTCAATGGTAGATATTCTGTACCACACCTTGCAGTGAGAACACCACGCCCAACGTATGTAGGGTGACATCTGCACGTATTGTAGGTCAGCACTAAGCATTTTGTGTCACACTTGGCTGTGAAAACGCCATGCCCGCTGTGCACTGGGTGACATATCATTATGAGGCTTGCAGTCAGATGACCGTGGCCAGTCCCATCA
This sequence comes from Alentia gelatinosa, assembly GCA_950022655.1. NCBI lineage: Eukaryota > Metazoa > Annelida > Polychaeta > Phyllodocida > Polynoidae > Alentia > Alentia gelatinosa. Next base: position 51,723,406 of record OX465579.1, on the reverse strand, counting down.
CTAATTCAGTGCTCACTGAATAAGTCAGCATGACTAGTCGTCAGTGCCGTGGCCTCCCACTCTGTCCTCACCCTGCTCCCTCATCCGATCCATAGGCCAACGTTCACCATACACGACCAACGCTGGAGCCCTGCGACTCACATAGTAGAGGGATGGAGTAGGCATGCGTAGCCCAGCCGTGACCGACCTCTCTGTGAGCACATGACGTGATGCGTAACGGCATCACGTGATCTGAGAGAATGTCCGAGTAGCTCATGGCAGCGTTCCCCCGGCGTTCTCGGCGCCAGACCGGAGATTGGGTCCGGAGCCGGAACGAGGCTGGCGTCCAGTCACCAAACAGCCTCACCTCCTCCTCTGTGTGTGTTTTATTGGTTCTAGTTGATTATTTCCTTTCGCCTCGCTTTCCTCTGTGATGTTCTTCACAAAGAATACAGATTAGCCACCATAAAAGCTATGAAGATGTAGTAGTTTGCATCTGTTTATTTGTTGTTGTTGTTATTTTATTTCTTTGGTCTTTCTTTGCCTTAAGATTACATTTCCATCCATTATCGAAAATACCATACATTTCGTTTGTATCAGGGATACATACTCATATTGGTATCTTGTTTACATTAGGTAATTACTTACCTGCTTCTGTTGCTTTTGTCTTCTTTTTAGTTATAATTTTGTTTTGTTTTTGCATTCAAACGATATCGATTGAACTTTTCCTTATTCTAGCTCAAACGAAATATTGAATTTTCCAATGAACAAGTATTTAACTTTAGACATAAAATAGTACATAGGACTTACAATTACCAACGGACGGGAAATCTATAATCTATGTACTATAGAGGAAACCCATGAGAGTTTACGGTCAGGGCTCGAATCCCATCGAGTTTGAATGGCATAGAAATTCACAAGGAGAAGCCACGTGAACATATCGGTTCAAATGAGATGGGATCGAGCTCTGACCATAAACCTGAATAGGTTTCTGAATTAAACTCATCCCTGACATTGACTAATTGGTTAACATTTGTGAGATAATCCCCCAATGATTGTATTTTCAAAATGCTCTATGGACATTGAGTACAAGCTCCTAATGTTAAGTCTATGGGGACAAAATACCAGGGGTGAGATAAAGGAGAAAAGCTGAGGTGTAATTCCAGGTGTACAGTAATATTAACAAGAGAAGGACCATATTGAGTGCCTACACAAATAGAAGTTATCAGACATAACGATAAATGTCAAATCTAGCCATGCAGATAACTGTTCTAACTCACCTTGGTGCTGTTTATTGAACTAAGCGCTTTGGTCTGATGTAAACGCGCTGTCAGGGCCTCTGATGCTAGAATATAAAACATCGCTGATCCTCACAGTCTCGTATATTTTCGAGGCTGGGTGTATTTGATGTATTTCGCCATGCCTCGCCTCTCGCACTGCTAAGAGACATAGTGCTGGATTTTGTATGGGCGCCCGTTCAACCTGTTCCGCTTCTTTGACGGAGGCTTTAGGATTTCTCTAATTAAAATGAATACGGCAGGAAATGTAGAGTGAAAGGACGGCGGCTAGACGTATACAATGATTTACCTGTGCGTTGCTAGGAGACTGCAGCATCCTCCAGACGCGCCACATTGGAGGCAGGTAGGGGTTTTAAATCCGGAAAACCTGTCATTGTTCTTTTATTGTATGGTGAACAATGATCACCACAGATCTATGCCAAGGTATCGGCTTTCGCCCTGCTTTTTTGTGTCGGTGAGGGATTTAGCGTTTCGGTATAGGGAGGTGAGATTTAGCCCATATGAATATGGTCAGTGCTATTTTTCGCATTGGTGATACCAGGAAATAGATCCCTTAGCTTCTAGTACTATTCCAATAGGGATATTTTCTGTATATCATTTACATTGCATAATTCCTGCATTGTTATATTTTTACTTATGCTCTACACAAAACGCTATACATGTACATGCTCCCGCTTCTGGTTAAGGTATCTCATGGTGGTTGGGGGAATAGGATTTCGTGTCCCCATTCTGCCAATGGATTTCTTTTTTTATTTATCTATTCATAAGATTCTGAGACATGCTCAGTTCTTCCGTATGACAAAATGGTAGACATCTGTACAGTTAGTGCGCGTTTTCTTTAGTTTCACTATGGCAAATAAGAATATAGTTGGTGAATATATATAGCCTGTGTACAAGCAGAGTGCACCATAGAAGAGGAGTAGTGCATGAGAGTAAGTTGATAAAAAGAAGAATAAAGAAAAAAAGAAGCAAAACAATGGGCATATAACAGTTTACTGATTACTACCAGCGATAGTTAACGGTCCCCCCTCAGTCCCGCTCTCTCCCCTCTTCCTTGGCCCTCTTTCAAGCAGCAATCAAGTCTATTCTCTGTAAGCCACCCGGTATCGCATTCCATATCTGAGTGCCTCTGTACATTGGTGACTTAATATACAGTGGCGCCTTTCCTTAAATTTGACTTTTGTGGAGCTATGCGCTCATCAGTTTGTGGTTCTCCTATTTCTCTTATTTCCGTCAATCTATACGACTTTGAAGTGTTTACGAGACTTGCCTTCGTTTATTACAGCGCCAACAATGGTGGGTATGCAGTAAATATCACCAATATCATATCTAGAGGACGGAAACGGTACTAGTGTATTTTGAAAAAGTAAATGTCAGCATGTTACTTGTGAGCTTGATGCACTACCTGTGTACGTTGCAGAAGAGGATATTTCTCCCGCCCCCTTACTATCTTTCCCAACGCTGAAAGCGCGTCAAAAGTGCACCTGACACCAACGGTCACTTTACCCTCGCCTAATATAGGGCCTAGACCTCCCCGAAAGCCAGTTCATGGAAACACATCAACTCGACGGCAATCGGAAATTATATGATACTTGAATATGGCCTCGTCCCCTGGGGAAGCCTTGCAGGGTAACACACAATCTGCTGAACAAGAAGGGCATGGACATGACGGCGATAAGCTTGTGACTATAATATTGCTAACAGTGTGGCCAAATTCCTTGCTCGTGTGAATATATAAGTCGTTCTCTATGGAAGTAACAGCGTCATACACGGTCGTTCTCGAGTAATGGTACTTCGATCATTAGATCTCAAGTATTTATGTGTGGAATATGTGCGGCAGTGAATTTGTATAAAACCTGAACACAGATCGTTTGAAGATCTATAATATGGCGAATTGCTTTCAAATGAGGTCTCACATTGAGCCCCATCACATTGTTCTTACTTGTAATTTATAACTGACGGGGTTTCATTCAAAATTCATCCTAAAGCATTTTTTAAACAATAACTGCACATTTCCCGAGAAGATTTGTCCTCCTGTGAACCAACCCACGAAGCGACGAAACAGTTTCTTCTTGACCTTGTTCTGTAATGAGTCTGTCTTTTTTGTCCTGTTTTTCTCTGAACCCTGGCCCTGATTGGTCTGTGATGAGACGCTCTTATAATGGATCTGAGCCGGGATCTTCTCTACTGGCGTCCCCCGCCCTGCGTTTTGTCTAAAGCGTAATTTCCTTGTTCCCCTCCTAATACAGGGCACCAATCGACGACGGTCATTTTAAATTTAAACCGCCCTGATGAATGTTCGTTGTGGCGTTTAATGGTGGCGCATTAAGCTGGCGGACTGACGCATGCGCGCTGAGCCCTGAGCGGCGGTTTCCGGCGGGGTGCGCTGTACGCCCGCGCTGACTGCTAATTAACGCCAGCTAATTGACATCAGACTGCGCTGTACAGCCCGGGTTCCCCCGCGAAAGGCTCTGGACGTCTGCGTACGCGTATGATGCACGGGAACTTCTGTGTGTGTACGATCATAAACTCTACTTATCATGTTGTTACACAAATATGTGTATCTATGTAAGTTGAATTGATATACGAACAACCATCACTGTTATATATCCTGTTTGATATGTATCATGTATGATACATGCAATAATGGCTTCTATCATAAAGGAATTATTGTATTCGCAAGAGTGTATTGATCAAGATATGTCCCTATCATATTAGACACTCGCATATAATATATTCTCGACATGACGAATAGGATAGCGTATTTATTAGCCTCGGGGAGATTGTATTTGATGCATATACGTTTACTTGATATATATTTGTTCATTAAGTGAATATCCCTCGGCTTCTGCTCACCTGCCTTGCCCGCCTTCCATCCATTAGACTCTCACTACTCTTCTGTATAATGTCTGGCTTCGGGCCGCCTCCAACCCTGTGCTTACAAATAGCGCAGCTACCTATAGCGCATTTCTAGACTCTTATCCCTTGCACCAGCAACTAGTGGCATTCCTCCCACGCCGTGGCGACCCGTCTCCCTACTCCCACCTCACATAGTAGATCAGCCCCCATCTCTACGTCCCCTTTTACTTCCCGCCTCTCACTCGGCTTCTCACTCTCCCTTCAACGCTAGGTCTCTTTGGTCGCATCAAACCACCGCCTGTACCTGCCACTAATTCGGGCACTAATGACCGCCACCCGATAACCACCCAGAAGTGCAACCCGGAAGTGTCACCTATAACTGTCGGCTAAAACTGTCACCCATAGCTGTCAGTGAGTGCCGCCTGTCGACCACCTATTACACCAATCTTTCAGCAAATTATTACGGCCATTCTGTAACAGCCACCTATACGTGTCACTCACTATCTACCCATAAGTGCCACCCATTATCCGCAGATGATTTCTGCCACCCAAGCTGCATGTGTATGTATTCTCTGTATCAATCACAGCAATAACACCAAACCCATATGCTTAGATAAAGTCACTATTTCAAGAGAGACTATAGCGTTTAACTCTAGTAAAATAAAATTGTGTGTTCCAATCGTATGGTGTGCTGCATTGGTTGTAACTGGGGGTGCTCGACGTACTCAGTTTTCTGCTCTTTGTGATTGTTGGCGTCCAGGGACCCTGTCCTCCTTCTCACTATGCGCAGGACCCGTCACGCTCCAATGACTCGCCCCCTTTCTAGCTGCCCCTGACAAACCAACTCATTAACCCCTTATGACTAGGGTCACAGGAACAATGTATTAGTTAGGTTTTACTGTGTGGAGGCCCATGCTGCACCCCTTGGGGGTAACAATAGCAGGGTGTTCTCTCTGTCTTCATCTCACGCCTCACCACCCACCGTTCCCTCACAAGCTACCCCTTTAATGATATTCCCCGGGGTTCTGAAATTAATATTAGAAAAAAGGTTTAATGAGTCCAATTTCCTATTTATCTGTCTGCTGTTCTTCTCATTGATCTGGTCATCTTTTATTATTGTCATTTCATTTTATTCATACACCAGAACCGAGAGTATTATTTTGATATGGGTGTTGTGCATGCTGATAATTTGAGGTGTGTGTAGGGTAAAGATATTTCTTTTACCTGAGGTAGGAAGTAGCTGCGAGTAGATAGACCCTCACAGTATGTTAACAAAGAGCCCTGTCTAGGTGATCTATATATATATATGTCTTGCCGTTCTAAAAGCGCTGAATTCAAAATTCTTCAACTTCCCTTTGATTGAATACAGAAATGAAGTTCTAAGTCTTTGTAACTGATAAAACGCTGAGAGAAAGAGAATAATTCAATACAGCAGGTATCGTGGTAGGGTCGTATTTAGAAAACGTCCCTGCTCAGGTGTGGCAATGGCGAGCAGAACATCAGATAATTTTTGACACCTTATTGAAGTACATCATTAACAAAAAGAGTACTCGTATCATAACAATGGCATGATATGCTGTAGTGTTCAGACAAACAGAGCACTGCCTTAGATTCCTCCTGCCATAGTCCTCATTGACACTCACAATGCCCTGCAGTTTAATTTATATCCAGTGCATCGTAAATACTGAGATAAATAAAGTTTTATAATAACTCAATGCGACCACTAATCCACTATGTTTCATGATGCCTTAATGCTGTAATATACAAAAGTAGATTTGAATTTAGTAATTTTAGTGTTTTTTATATTTTCTATAAATAGATCAAAGCATATATCGGTTTAAAAAAGAAAATTTAAATAGCCTGAATCTGGATAAATCCGTTGACAGCATTTAAGAATTTTTGAAATCATATTTCATCTGCTTCCCAATCCAGGCTGCCCTACATGATCAGGTATTATAAAAAAACAAGCTTTGACAATAACAAAAACACTGTCACTATATGAGGGGACACACCAGAAACAGACACACCCACCTAATAACAACAACACACAATCCAGTCACATCACAACAAAAGTACTGCAATGACACATGAATGGTGACAACAAAAGGTAGGAAAAACAGATCACCTACCCCCCAAAATTCCGAAATGTATCTGAAGAGCCAGAGGATGGCGAAAATGCACATATTTCACTTAAATTTTAGGGTCCCAAGATGGAAAACAAACCACCATGACATTAGCAGGGGTCAAGGCCAACCCACAGGGTTCACCTCCTGCTAAACAACCAACCACACGCCCTAAAACACAGTGTATACATGTAACCACAGACAACCCCGGTCTCACCCAATCGCAGGGGACGCGAAACCGGAAATCTGCAAATTTTGCGCGAAATTCTGGGGTTCAAACCACCTACCTGATCATTAGTGCAGTTATATGCCGGACCACACACACACCTCGTCAACCGATAATTCATATATCGGTTTAAAGTTATATTATATTCTTGCAAACGATACCATATAAATATGCTATCTAAAGAGGTTTTTAAAAATGAAATTATTATAATTTTTACAGCCCGAATTAATGTCTTATGATACGCACACACTCCTTTTCCCACTCACATTACTTGACTTTAGAAATACACACCTTGTTCTGATGGTGACAAAAAGGCGTTACTAATAGCTTTCTTGCAGTAGCCTTGCCACCAACAACACTCCTAAGTATCCGCTGGGGGATTGTAGAAATGGAGAGGGTGTCCTTTAAGAAGAGTGGGAGGAGTAGGTAGAAGATGAAGAAGCCTTTCATCTGAGAGCTAACCAGTAAATACACAGAAGACATGAATTGTCGTTGACACATACTCCCTCCACTGATGAACCGCTCCATCAAGCCATCGTTTTATCTTTTCAGAGTGAGCCAAGCGGCGGCGCTTGGTTGACAACGACAGGCGGCTAGTCGGCAGATAACCTCCTCCCAAGGTAAGTGATAAGCTACTCCATGAATCACTGCTTAAAAATCGGTTATCATTAATCCCATCAGAGCTGCTCGCGACAGGCGTCGACAGACAGTGAGCTGCTCGTAGCAGAGTGGCCAAGGCGCAACCCTTACGTCACCTCTCTGTAAGCCCAACCAGGCCCTGTTACAATTACCTATTACTGACTCTAAATAGAATTAAGCAGCGGGGTAAAAACAACGGCGCCCGTTTGCCAATCGTAGATTGACATTGTTGAGAGAGGAGAGAGCGTGATGAATGCAAGTGATTGGCTTGGAACGCAAGTGATTAGTTTAGAGTGTAAGTGAGTGGCTCTGGGTACAAGTAAGCTGTTCCAAGAGAATATGAGTGGCTAGAAGCACATTTGGTTGGTTGGTTGGTTGAGAATAGTCTTAATAAAGTAAATATGATTGGTTGACGTTGCACAGGTATATTTGGCTGAGAAAGAATATGATTGGCTGAACGCATCCGTTATTGGCTAAGGGCACATATAATTGGTTGAGAGCGGATGTGAGTGGTTTAGAAACTGTTAAGAGTCTGAGAGTAGTACATAGTCATCGTGAATAGCCTGAACACATGATCCAGATTTCGTTATCAGATATGGCCATTACAATGTCAGAAAAACGGGTCTCAGAGCTCCGCATGTATTTTCGGAGAGCGCACCTTGTTGTCGTAGTCGCACTGTTTTAATTTAGAAACGAGTTGGCTCTTCAATCCCATCCGCTCCCAATCCGTGTCACCGGGAGTGTGCGAGAAAGAAGTATTTATATGGAAAGGGCTAGCAAGGTACTGGGCAGAGAGAGGCTGTGCGTAGGCGTGGGAATGAGTGAGGGAAAGAAAGTGAAGATTGTAGTGATGAGGCAGGTACAAAAAGGGCAAGGGAATCAGGGAAAGTGACTGGAAGGTATAAACACATTAACCGGTTCAGGGGAGATAATCCATTGAGGCATTACCTAGCGTAGACCGGATACTACATTGAGGCATTTTTCAGCATTAAGCATTGAGGCATTCTTTACGATATGATTGTTTTTATCAGGAAATAATGGACCAGCTTGCAGAGGATGTGCTTATGATATCATATTTGATAGATACTCACATGAAGGATTACGTAACATATAACATGAGTAAACACTCGTATTGGAGACCAGAAGATAATCGACCTGTCCTATAGCATTATTACCGTCCCAAGTCAAGGAAGTTGTGGGTCTAGCAAGATAGAGGATTAGGAAGGGGGGGAAGAGGATTAGGAGGCAATGCCAGATGAGAAGATCTGACGGAAAATTGGGCGGGTAGAGTTACAAGGCATGGGCGGGGGGAGTGAGGATTATAAATAGAGAGTCGGGGAACATGATATTCTCAGCTTTCTGCCAACAGGTGGAAACCTGACTTTATGTCAGGCCAGATATTATTAATAATCTGACCTCGCCACTGTAGATCCGAGAATGGTAAGCCTAAGTCGCATTCGCTATTTACTTCTGACCTTGATATACGGACTGAAAACATGGCTTATCAGCTACACAGCCAGATTTATTTAGGTTTGACGTATAACCAGTCATTAGTTTACTAGTTTGGCTAAATAAAGGCCACAGGCAGATCCATTAGAGATATACAAATTGCAGCCGGTTGTATGTAGATAATCATCATGAAATTGATTCCTTGTTTGGCAATGTTTGGCCTTATTTCCATGACGGCCAGATAATGAAACTTAGCGAGAGGTATCAGGAGGAAATTGAACTATTTAAGGTCAACAGAGAACGTAATTTGCCCGGACATCAGACGACAGATCCTTTATTATGTATATAAGGTCAATTCTCACAAACCGTCTCACAAAGAATTGAAGCTACATTGTACGTTACAAATTCATGATTGGTGTAGTTATGTCGTCAGTGTCTGAATACAATCAGAAATATTTTATTTCAGTTTATTTGAAAGATTAGTGGCTCATATTTATATAATTCATAGCCCTAGCCTAGAGATACCTGGGAATAGAAGTATTGTAGTTATTACCCTCTACCTCCTGGAGTTATAGCCCTCTTAAAACGATAATATATAATAAATACGATAAATGTTATCGTCCGAAAACAGCTAATATCGTCCAAGTGCTATTGAAAATATCACTTTGACAAATGAGTAACACATAGACACCAGCCCCAAATGGTACTTTGCTTGTAGTAAAAATCCAATTGCAAAATTAAAGTGCTAGTATGAAAATTTGGCGATTGAATCTAACATAGTGGAATATCGATATCATGAAATTCGGTAAATCTTACGGTCAACTTCCATCATGTGTTTGAAGAATAAAGGAACAGGTACCTCAATATTATCAGTCATCAAATCATGTCAACTTTGTGTGGGTGAACGAGGCTTATCTGTGAGTGCGTCTGTAACCACCGCCATGCGACCACAAATAGAGAGAAACGGGAAGCGGGTCGGCGAAAGTTTCCGCAGCCTCATCTGCATAACCCGAATAACCCAAATTCGTCGTTTTGATTGGTCGAGAGGTCACGTGACCCTTGCATCGGTTTGTTGTTGTTTTGCAGGCCATGTGCGTTTGACAACGGCGTGTCACCCGACTTCGTAAGTTGTTCAGGGGTTTCTGCGTGGTATTTCACACAGTTCCTACGTAGTTTAGCCATGTAAACTCTCAGATATGGGAAGGACCGTGCCCCCCCACTACCCTGTCATTGTCTGGACAGGGAGGAAACCCTAAAATGGAGTGTTGCAGTCACTTGTCGAACCGAGTCAACCCGTGCTGTCATTCTGGCTGTCAGTGCCAGTGTGTCGATGGTAACGAGATATATTACCCTATAAATTCAGTTGTGGTTTCGACTGTTCTCCAGTCTCATCAGGCATATAGTGGTAGGTACTCTCTTCTGTGGTCTTTCCTCCCAAAAAAACCTGTTTCAGAGGTGGATCGTGCAGCCCTGCTCGAGTTGTTGACACCTAAGACGAGCGTCAGTGTTCTCTCTATGTTGCGTAGTCTTAGCTGTCACACTCCCTACCGTCGCTTCCCACGGTTGAACAGCGAACTTTTTGTTGGTTTTTTCATTCCAATGGATTCGGCTGAGGATTCCTTGGTTAGAAAAAATTATCATGTCAACTTTCATAGATAAATAAAAGGAAAGCGTATGGGATTCGAATATGATTTGATGTTTGTGAAATGTACAGCTTAATGCGATAACACTTTTCAATTATCTAAAGTTTCCATAAGAATTGACCATTATATATGTATATTATATTTTATATATATATATATATATATGTATATATATAAATATATATATCATAGGTCTGCCACTTTCATTGCTGTGCCACCATGTTCGTACGGCACATTTGAAAGACGGGGTCACATTATTTTATTTGATATTGTCCTTATCACATGTATAGATCGAAATTACAGCAATTACTAGTTCTTGAAGTCCCCCCTCGATGAGGGAACAGTCACTGGAACATATACCTCACTCCCAATAATATATACACAATCTGGATTTCTGTCATTAGTGGCAATACATTAAGGGTTATGACAGCCTCCCACTGATGGTTAATTGGCATATAGTCACAGCTACCTCCCGGGAGAATGAATGGTATACGACCCACTGCAGCGAGTAACTCTCTGTAACAACTGTCTCTGATTACAGGCCAGGTTGTACTAGACAGTTTGACCCACATACATACATTTCAAATACTAGCAGGCGGATATGATCCCACAGTGCTCAACACCAGCAGCTGGCATTACGGAAATTAATCATCTCCAGTCGTGGAAAGAAATAATCTGTCATTCTATCATGAATTGATGGCAAGATGTCATAACACACTTAAATCATCGGACGTATATGGAAATACGAACCCAGACTATGATAAAATGTGAAATAAGAAATGGAAACCACAGGGGAAAGAGGTCGGCGTGTACCTGTGCCGCCAGGAGGCCCGGGTGGTACTGGAGGAGCCCGGAGGCAGGCAGGATGAGGAAAGCGTGCCGTGCAGTCAGCACATCATACCCAGCTTCATGGCGGGCGCAGGTCCATTACTATGGAATATGTATGGGGTAAGTGATGTGTAGAGTCACATTACCAATATATATACAGAGATATTACCGCGTGGGACCTGCTCCCTGCCCTCATACCCGGCCAGTCTCCGCCCACCCGCCTGGAGCTTGGTGCCGCTCGGGAGGAAGGAGTGGGCGCCGCAGAGGGCACGCGTTAAAGCCCACTTGTCCTGTACTACTCACCACCCAATTGACCCACAGTGAGCGTCATGTCCGCTGTGCTGGCCGTCCCTCCTCCCTGGCCTCCCCTACTCCCGGCCTCATTGCCCGTCACTCCGGACCGCCTACACCACAGTCTTCACCCACGCCTACTCCCTTCACCACCCACTCTCCGGCGACTCATTCTCCTGTTTGCCTCTCTGGACTCCCAGCTTCAACACCCATAACCATGGCCTCTTCTCCTCCCCTCGCCATTCTGACCTCCACTCCTCCCCGCTTGCTCCCCCTCTTCTCCCCCACCCCCTCAGCCCTCTTTCCTGCCCGTCACCTCATGCTATCCTCCTGTCCTGTATATTTCTACTCCCCTGCCCACCCACCCTCCAAAACCACCTTCCTCCCACCCATCTCCCTACCTCTCACCTTATCCCATCTCTCATTCCACCAACTCCCATCCCGCTCAGTAAACTCGACTCCTACCCAGTCCAGGTCAGCTCGCACAGCTGTGGAGGGCCGCGCCGCGCCCTCCCCTTCCTCCTCCGGCCGGACTCGACATGAGCGATCTGTCCGAGCGAGCAGCTCCCTGGCACCTGGCGGGTGTGCCGACAGCGCACCATGCGGTCAGTAAATATTACAGAGCATACATCTAAATGTCAGTTCTGTGTGGGGGTTCCTACCATGTCCGGCGATGAGGAAACCCACCAATAATCCTTATCCACACTCTCTGTGGTATATGTAGGGATTTCTACTACTTCGCAGTCTAATGGTATGCATCACTTACCGGATTCGGGCAAAAAAGATATGTGTAGTGGTGTCATATAAAAACATTTAGAAATGTGCTCGTGTGTGCAGATGTGTGCATGCATGTATACATGAATGCGTTTCGCAGGTTGTATTCGTAAAACAGGCAAGGGTTAGGTATAAGCACACTTATGTGAGTAGTGATGTAATACACACAGATTTAACAGGATTTGGAATGTAGAAAGCTTATTTTCTTAAGGTTTGGTGTCAAGGGTTGTAATCAGTTGTTTTATGTGAAAGTAAAAAACTGCCAAGCGTAGAGCTGGAGTATAAGGTTTTCTTTATAACAATTGGTCATCATGTAAACAGGTGGCAGTTAGATCGATATACACATGCTAAGATGTGTTTAAGTAGTATATGATAAAAGTTAAGATATAGCAGACACAAGCAGGCAGTAGTACAAGGCTTATTATAAGGGGTAGGAATGTAATATTTTAAGGTTTCTGTTTTAGTTGAAGATATGACATACTCAGAGTGTCAGGCATATCTCAGTACCCTGCGAATATTCTGATGTATGTTGATGGTTCCAGTAGATCCAGTTTTTACATCAGACGAATTTATGAGATTCGATAAATGTGTAGATTTCTAGACTTAAGTCTAATGTGAGGCTTATTCATACGAGTATTACAATTTTACAACAGGTGAAGCCATCATGTCGCAGTAACAGGTGGTGGTGATCTAGACTCAGGTTGTCATCCCGCATATAGCAGAGCCGTTCTATACTCGGCTGTGGGAGGCGATGTTAGAGGCAGGTCGGTTAATATGATCACATGAACGGGTGCTACCATGGCCGGGTAGCCTGACCAACACTCGTTTGCCAGCTTGATTCAGCTTTCCCCGTTAGCCAATCTCCCCAGCCTCTGCCGCTAGGGTCGCAGTCCTTCTGAAATATTCACAAATTGAAAGTATTCATAAATCATAAAACCGCCATAACAAAGGCTATGCTTGTGCTGCTGGCCACTGATACCTGAAGCTGTTTTGGCTACTCGGAGCTGCTCGGAGCTGCTAGGCAATGCTCGCTACACACAAATCCTCATCGCACAGTCCTGCTAATCTACCGCGAGGAGGATTAGAGCAGGTTGTATTCAAGGGCAAGGAAAGCTGATGACTTTACTTTATTTTCCATGGTATGCTTGCCAGTAGTGCATAGACTGAGGAGTGTGGATTTTTCTATTTGCACCTGTCCACCGCTCTCTATCCATCTTCCCTGAAGCGCCCTCAGCGGAGAGTGTTTTTAGGAGACAATGGGGACGGCTTAAGTAACCGAGTAGTAACTCGACCCGCCTGACACATGCCGCCAGTCCATGGCGGTCAAGGGAGACAATACGGTGAGTGTAGACTGAGTGCTGAGCGAGGGTATTTGTAGGAGCAATATCATCCACCGTAAGTCAACACACATGTGTACACACTATCTCCTCTCCTGGTTCAGGATACAGATTAAATGTGTTTTTCACCATTGGGCACTGCTTGGGAAAGACTGAGCCCAGCCCCTTTCCCAGTATAGATCACTGCACAGATTGCACCATAGCTCATACCAGCTTACAATACAGATTACAGTACAACTCAGAGCAACCCACAGTACATTTCAAAGGGCATTCTACACTAAACCTTATAGAGTGCTCAGCTCAGAAGTTAGCTATAGTTTATACGGTTTCCATGGCAGCTGACATAATAGCTCACATTATTATACACTGGTGCACATACTTTTCCTATTCATGTGCTGCTGCTACCTATACGGATAACCTGTGTATGGCCCCCTGTGGCGTACACAGCTACGTGAATCGGCTGCTTTACTTTGACTTGCTTGTTTGTCTATTTAGGATACTTAATCAGCTCGGTGTATATGTTAACATTATGATACAGAACAATTGGCCGTGGATACTATTAACATGGCCTCAGGGTCTCGATCGGTAAATACAATTCATCCTCATCTTGTTTTTTAATGTGTAGCTCTCACAGCGCGAAAAACCCTAATCTATATATATATATATATACGTCGGGCATATATAGTTATTATTTTGCGTAGATAAGTTAGTCCTATTTTCCATCGTGTATACGCTTCATCTATAGACGTATATATATAAGAGTCCATGTTGCAGTCATATATATTGCATATATATACGCCTGATTCTGTTGTATTTACCAATACTATCGAATAATTCCAATTTCTGCACCTAGGGGACACAACAGTTGTTTTTATTTCATTTGCCATTTGTCATTAAGTCCTTGGTATATGGAAAATCGAATGCTATATAATCAATTTTCCCCCCCAAAAGCATAACCCCAAAAGATTATCCCACAGTGAATTGACCAACGACCTGGAGGGAGTTGGGGAGGGCGGGTACTCTACCAACACTTCAGCACAGACGAGTGGTCAGAAATTGAAGGGGGGAGACATGGTCGCAAATCTTTTTTTATTTTCTATCAGAATACATACATGTATATATACGCCAAACGTATATGATTTGTATTCGACCCGCGTACATGTATGTCACACACAGGATATTTCTTCTCATATACGCTTGGCGGCAAATACAGCCATTACACTTCCGTATACAAGGAAAAATATCTTTGTATACGCTGGATACGCTGGCGTGAAATGTGGACGCATATATATAAAAACATGCCAATGTAATGCCAGATTTAAGCGGTGGTGTGTATACGACATGACTGGTGGTTTTCATGCAGTGTCAAAGCAGCTCCGCGGAACAGCGCATAAAACATCTGATAATCTATATATAGTGATGACAGATCAGCTCACTATATATATATATTATATATATATATATTTTTAAATATATATCTATATATCTATATATCTATATATCTATATATCTATATATATATATATATATATATATATATATATATATATATATATATATATATATATATATATATTTCACAATATAGTTCACACTATATACAACTGAGGGAACTCTTGTCTCATGGAATTCTATAGTGCTCCAACACAGACTGAGACATGGCCCCGACACCAATCTGCCCCTGAGGACCCCTTCCACCGCAAGCTGCGAATATATCTCGCCCGATGACCTTCAAATCAGGAATTCGAATCGTATTTCTACGATGCCTCCTGCACAGGGACCTGGCCAGCCGTAAAGGAGGGAATTTGGAAACCACTCAGACATGGTCTATTTGTGGGAATGACCAGTACTACGGGGTGGCGGCCCGGCGAGCGGCAGGTCGGGGGTCGGGGTGGGGCGAGGTGGGGTGCAGCTGTCCGGGCCGGGGTATGGTGGGGGAGAGGACAGTAGTGGGCGAGGGCAACGGATGGAGCAGGCTAGCCGGACATGTCTTACGGGATTGCGTTATACACTGGCCGCCCGTCGGCGACTATTGTTCCAAGGGCTGCATCAGGGGACGTATCGACCCTGATGGTGATATTAAGAGCGTATTGACACCCGGTGCTGATGAAATAAGCGGCAGGGAGTGAGCCGTCGGGGAATACGGGGCGAGCGGGCTGTATAAAGACGGTGGTATGCTGCCAGGAAATGGGGCGTACACAATGGTCATGGATGGCATAGAAAATCGCCGGGCTGTAGTGCATTTACTACAAACGGGGTGTTCCAGCGAAAAACGTTTCATTCTATATACACTATCATTTACCAATAACTCAAAGCCACGAGGTGACATCTAGTGAACACAATAAAAGAAGGTTGATGGTCTTCTTCAAAGACCATGTAGCTCAATCGTATGCTATGTAACAGGGCTCAAATTAAGATCTTTCAAAAAGCCTAGACTGAGGTGCAGAGCATCTATAGTCTGAAGAGGATATTGTCACAATTAACAAGATCATAGATAAAGGAGACACCCCTAGTATCAATCATGACCTCTTATCTATCATAATGGTAAATGGACAACGTCCTTGATTTCCAATTAACATTTTCCAGGTACACCTTACACTTTCATCGGCATGTGATACTCCTTCACACCTACTACGCGACATACAATTCAATAGATCAGTACAGGGACAGGAGACTTGATATGAGTGGAGCATGTCTTAATTGTACGGGTAAAGGTCTAGTAATTAATTTTAGTTGGTAAACTACGCACGAAAATGACCCCTCTACGAGACTCTCAATCAGAATGTTTTCTTCACATCTTCTGCATGAGTGCTAACGTCAAACTGCCAAAAGAAATTTATGATCGTCAGCGCATTTTCTTGAAAATAAAGAAAGGAAATTCAGAAAGAAATGTGGATACTTCTTTTACATCGCAAAAATATTAATTGCCGAGTAAGCTCCTTTGGGCTCAACACCGTATCGAGCCTTTCTACAGCGAGCATCTTAGTGAGCTGCTCTTCACACCCTTGTGAGCGTCTCCATTGTGAATACTCTAATAAACAGAACTACAGTAGTTTTTATCCTATAGTGATACCCTCTGGTTAACACCTTTGTGAAATGTTCCAGAGTTAACATTATTCCATGGGAGGTCCTGCCTCGTCGGCCGTCGCCCCCAGCACCGTGTCTATACCATATGCAGCACGCCGTCTAAATGTGTAAATGATATTCCTGGCGAGCAGGTCGGCAATTTGTTGGGCACAGGGCGCCAGTGTCGGTCGGCGGGCGAGGGATCGGCGCCAAAATGCAGTTGTCACGAGCGGGGAACGGCGCCGGCCGCTGACAGATTGGATTTGGCGTTCGTTGTCGCGCGCCCAGTCAGAGTGTTTTCATCAATTGGTGAGCGCGGAAATCGAATCCCGACGCGGAACGTGCTACAGACCCCACAGAAGACAGACCGAGACTAGTCATTGGGGTCTATAACCTTGGCCTGGGAGTACTGCAGAAGACAGACTGAGACTAGTGGTGGGGATCTATAACCTTGGCCCGGGGACATACTGCAGAAGCCAGACTGAGACTAGTGGCGGGGAGGGGGGTCTATGTACCTGGCCCGGGACGTTCCACAGAAAACAGACTGAGACTAGTCATTGGGGTCTATAACCTTGGACCGGGGACATACCACAGAAGCCAGACTAAGACTAGTGGTGGTGGTGATTGTGGTGGTAGTGGGGGAGGGGGGTCTTTAGCCTTGGCCCTGGACGTACCGCAGAAGCCAGACTAGCGGACCTGTTAGTATAATAGAGCAGCTATATGCTAGGCAGACCTATAACGGTAACCTAGAGTAGCGATACGCTAGACAAGACCTTTAAAGGTACCCAGAGAAGCCCAGTTTATAATTTCCTATGTCAGCTAAACAGAATATCACTCATAGCTACAATTATATCAGGCAGGTCTATACGTATGTTAGAGCAGGTGTCTAGTTAGTTTTTGGTCAGTGTTCTATACCTCTACCTTCCCTATGAATCCACTGAGTCTACTGTATAGTTCGGCCAGGTACACTTCACTCTAGCCCCATGTTAACATTAGTCCAGCCCTGCTGACACGCTGGCCGGTGTGTCAGCATCTGACAGTTATATATGGTGCTCTGCCTATGCCCTATTGGTGTGCAGCAAAGGCGAGTCTATGAATAAGCGCACACTGCATGGTCCACTATGTGCAGGGTCTATAGAGTACACGAGTCTATACTTCCCACCTGTATGCGAGATGTATGTGTGAGCAAGAGGTGGGCGGAGGTTACCCCCTCCCACTCACACACATACAGCCACATGTAGATGAGCGTCCGTGACGTAAGCCATCAGGGTTAGGCGGCGCAGGTAGGCGGACAAAGGCCTAACGAGCCTAATCTCGTGATCTCCACTAGGAGCGAAATGTCTGTGCATTGAGAGGGGGTGCCTGTATTGCGGCCAGCTTTCCTGTTCACTATAGCGGCTCCGGACTCCCCGGCAGCGGTGAATAAAGATCCACTCTCCCGCGTAGATCGCCCGACGACGCCTGTCACGTCACCGAGTGGGGCGTAGGATGGACGAAACCCCTCACCAGTCTCCCCTCCACCGTTTGACTCCGCTACTCTCATAAAATACAGTGGCAAGACTGGGCAACACAGAAAAAGTCTACTTATTTATATAGTAGTGAAGTGAGCTTATGGCCTAACAGCACCTGTTTTCGAGTGGTACTGCACTGAAGTACTTTTTATCATGAAATGAGCTTTACAAACTATTAGAGTCCTACACAGTATCCCTACCGCTAAAGGCACTGTTAAATGCATGCCCTGTCTGAAAAGTTGGAGGGCGACTGTTGCAAAGTATATTTTGTTAAGGAACTTCTTTATTTTATCACCCAATGCATCGATGGTCACAATATTACGTCTTACTCTGAATGGGGACCGAAGTATCAGGTGTGCTGACTAGATATGGTAAATTCAGATTCAAGATTGTCTGTTTAGACGTATGAAGGGCCTTGACGGAAAGAAAATTGAACAGGTCTAGTACCTGGTAAAGAGATGTGTGTAATTTCTTCGTTCCGTTGGACTTCCGTACTGAGTCCGTGGTTTGAAAAAAATTTGGTAAAGAGATCCCAATATTCTATGCTTGACTGGCTTGGTATCTCAGGCTTACATGTATTTCTTTAATCCAACCACTAGTGTTGAATATAGTGGGGACATTGTATACCATACGTAGGTAAGGAGTATCGGAAAGGTATGAGTCTTGTGTCTCCTAATTCCCCTTGCGCTTGTTGTTGTTTTGGGGTGGTTTTTTATAGTTGTTATTGTTGCTCTTCTTGTCTAGTTTTCTCTGAATATGTTATATCCAGCATGTCACCCCTGTCAATCACTTTTCAGAGGTATAAAATCTTAGGCTGAGCTGTATTCTATAGACAAAAGGTAGTGTGCGATATAGGTAAAGAATGCCTGTTCTCGGAACCAGGGTGTCCTATGGAGTACACACGATAGTAAGTGCCCCTATCATAAAGCATACCTTGTCGGAAGGTCAGGTGCTCATAAAGCACATGTAGATCCTGGCCGAGACCCGACACCGCCCAACTACTCCATGCGCATGCGTGTCAGCAGGGCTGCCTCGTCGCGCATCGGTGGTCATGGAGCTCCCGTTGTAACGGGTAAGGCCCCGCACTCTGCTTTACGGCCGCTAGGAGACGCAAGCTGGCGCCAGTCCATTACGAGCAGAGTCGGCCTGCACAAAAAGCAGCATAGTGCTGCTTTAAGGCGCATGTATAACCTAATAGCCAGTGCCATCAGCCTGCAGAACATGTCATGAGATCCAGCCTTTGTTCACCAACGGAAGCCATTGAGAAAAAAGAAAACACTATGTACACCTGTCAAAGTGGCGTTTTGTTGAGATCGGTGAGTGGACGGCACCGGGACATAACCCAGCGTCATATGAGAAAGACATACAATGACTGCTACATGCAGGCAGTCCCTAATGCTGAGCTGTGGGTACATGCAGTGCACCTTTGAGTGGAGTCAGTGAATGCACCATTGTCTGCGGCAGACACTCTGTTTCAATAGAAGACATCCCCTTCCTGGTCAGGTGGGCGACTCTTCAGTGCCCGAACAATGGTGGAAGAAGATTGCCGAAAACGTCATCTTATTGAGTCATTTAGTCTACATTTATAATAGAATAGCGTGTAGAAGGGCGTAGAACTTGAAGAGGGTCAAATCGTCGAAGGTATGGCACTGGTTTACCCACCTGTAATTTCCGGTGGAGAAATCAAAGTGGGTATTTAAAATTCATTCATCCATGGATTACTGAATATGTTGATGCTGTAACGCCTGAAAATGTTTGATGATATCTTCAGTGGAACGTCCATAATGTTAAAGATGGTGATCAATGTTATGACAATGCCGTTCCTGTGATACAAGGTCACCAGAGAACACGATATGCTAGAAGGAAATATGCCAAATCAGTGTTAATCAAGGGGCTATTGCACCCTTCGAGTAAGTATGATCTCGAGGGAGCAGAAATGGTTTAAGTATGACCTTTTTGTGACAGCTGACCTTTCGAAGGCAATCGGTCGAAAAGCCAAGGAAAATGCCTACGGACATTGTGCAACCCATAACGGCGCAGTTTATGAACAGGTGTGACTTTACATAGATATTTCCGACTAAGAGTGTTTTACTTCGAGTAATACCGTGATTGACTGCAATAGATGAGTGACACTAAGGCCGTGCATATACACAATGTTTGGTAGTGTGATCTTAATTCATCTCCTTATTTGTCGGGAGATACTTTGTCGCAATCAACATATCGGTTAATTCACGGGAGGGGTTGAGCACGAGACGCAACGATAATGGCGTCAGATTTATGTACGTCTGGGTGTAGCGTGAATGTCGAGGACGGACGGTTCCCTGTTCAAAAGTACCAAACTTGTTGAATCATGGTGAAATTATAGCAGATACAGATTTTCTATATCGTCTCATCGATTATGTATATTCTTTTGAGTTCTCCTAAAAGCCCATTTCCATTGGCCGTCACCGATCAACAGACAGGAACCACCGACGGACCTTAATCACTGCTAAGGCACAATAGAAGTAGATTATTAGGAGATCCACACCGTTTTCGTTGGCCAATGGAAACGGGCCTATATGGATCCCAGGTGTGGACTCCGATAATCTGTGTTGCGATCGTCATGTTGTGCAACAGAAAGGTTATAGTCCTTTCAGATGTTGGCAATAAACAAATATTCAAAAAGGTATTCGAAAGAATTCCTGCGGTTTTTACTCTCACTACATTCTACCCTCCGAACGCTCTCACCCAACCAGTAGCGGGGATGGGCCGGTCAAGGCCGGTCGTTCTTCTTATGGAGTGTTACGGTTACCTTTGACTGTTTATGTCCACTACAGCTGTTTATGAGAGGTTTATGACATGCAGTTTCCCCATAAACAGCTGCTCACGTACAATAACAGTGCTCAAAACGGCGGCGTCTCTATGAAACAGCAAAAAGCAAGCCTTCCATTGGTAAATGACTCTGAAGGCGGCCACTAAATCTTCCACTTCTTCCCGGCGCCAGGTACAAACCAACTGCGCTCTTATTTTTAATAGATGGGCATCGGAGCTGTCAGTCACAGAAAACAGGCGATCAAATATTGATACCTTCGATCAATTATTATCAGCCCCGGGTGCGTTCGGAAAAGACTGCAAGGTAAAACAGGAGCGGGCGTCGCGGGTGTAAAAGAGGCTCAGGGACCAGAAACCTTGTCTCCGGCCACGTTTCAAGTGACAATGAACATAAATGTCAAATTGTTTGGAGAGTGATCAATCTCAGACTGCATAACGTATGAGGTGAGGAGGTGATAGGGGTCTGTGCAGGAAGAGTGAAGCGAACGCGGCTGCGCACGCATGGAAGGCACGTGATGTCGTCGTGACGTCAGACGTGACGCGTCAGTGGCAGGTGTGCGGGAAAAGCGCCTGACGTACATCAAAACCATTAATCCAAAAGAATCGTCGACAAAAAGAGGGCGTGGAAACGGCGGTGAGAAGTCATGAGAAGGCAGGGGGCGCTTTGGAAAACGGCGCGGAATTCGTGAGAAGGATGAGCCGCTCAGAGAGTACACGGAAAAACGATTAGCGGCATTCATAAAGAGCACCTGGAGGCGGGAGCTATGGCGTGGTGCGGTGAGGGGTGGGAGCACGCCACCGTGCTCCTGGGAGAGATCATGAGCGGGGTACACGTACTCTACACAAGAACAAATAAACCCCAGGGAAGCCACCATAGAAGCCATGACCAAAAGCCACGATAAAAAGAATGATCTGGAGCAGTCTGAAACAGAAGTCACAAATAGAATCCACTACGAGAAGAAAGACCAAAAGAGATTTGAAGTTCTGAATAAGACTCGATATATTCAGAAAGGTCAGGAGCAGCCTGAGACTAAAGTCACAAAGAGAAGCCAGCATGACAAGAATGTTCAAGAACAGCCTGAAACAATAACCACAGATAAAATACACTTGTACGGGATACCGAGATGAATTGTAATATTAGAGGCGCATCTTTCGTAGCATAGCGTCAGGAAGAACTCGGGAAATATGTTTCATTTATAGAACCCATTTAAGCACATCGGATGTAGAGACCAGATTCTGAGGCCAGAGTGCTGCCATAAACTAAAGCCCTTGGTAGATCAGATGAAAGAATCCATCATTACATCCGATTAAATCTACAACGGCACTACAATGATATATTTGTATACGGAGAATCCAGACCCGAAGGCCTCATGATAAGTCAAGGCGATGACAGGAACAGAAGCCAATATAGGCTGCAACCCAAAGTCATGATGGGAAGTAGACACCAGATGCAATTAAGTGTAATAGGGGACCACAGGAATTGATGTTTGTTATACAGCGGTAAACATTTACCCGTGGGATCAATAATGTCATCAATCAAATTGAAATTAAATCAATAATATGAGCAGTATTACGATTCGTTTGGGGATATCATAGATGACAGTTACAAATGAGAGGAGCTTAGAGATGGGAATTTTACCCCAGAGAACAGTAGAGACAATACATTGTTTTGGATCTGATGCTTAGT
Organism: Alentia gelatinosa; assembly: GCA_950022655.1. Taxonomy (NCBI): domain Eukaryota; kingdom Metazoa; phylum Annelida; class Polychaeta; order Phyllodocida; family Polynoidae; genus Alentia; species Alentia gelatinosa. The sequence continues at coordinate 51,700,885 of OX465579.1, read as the reverse complement.
CCTGAAAATCTATATATTCTTGTATGATGAAATACTTTCCAATTAGAAATCATTTAACAATGCACAATACGAACGGTTAATATGCTTAAGAAAGATAATCATTATTCTAAACTGAAATTGTCTTTCTGAATTTTCTATAGGCAATATTGTTGTCATGTTCGTTCTCAATCAACTACCAAGTCAGAATAGTTTTTATGGTGTTGACTAATAGACAAGGACCACAGAAACAGCTGGGCCTCCCACTCACCCGTACCCGCTATCTCAGAGCTGCTCAGAACAACTCAGAGCTGCTCAGAACTGCTCGTGGCTGTTAAAGACAGACTCCCTTCCCTTTTTAACAGACTGCAAGAGACTCACAACGCACCAACACTGAAGTCGGGCGTCGAAAACACCTCTAAATGTATTTTTTAAGGTTTCTTAAACATTTTTAGGTTTGCCCGTCCACGAAAGCAAAAAGATAAGAATCTCTAAACGTGTGAGGGACTGCGCCCCTCCTTACCATCCCAACCCATTGGGCCATTGTCAATAAGCCGCGGTTTTATTATCACCTCATGAAGGAAACGGACCAGCTAAAGTCACTTACAGACAAATCAGATGAATTCCGCTGCTTTGTCTTGCAATTCCGTCGCAAATCAACAAGTTTTAAAGGAGAGCAGAAAGTGGCGAGGATTTATAATGCTGTGCGTGTCCGGAAGTAGCTCGGCTGTGTTTGTAATGTGCCGGTCATGGTTTTATCCGTGTATTTGTAACATAAGATGAGCAGCAGCCGTTAGAAAAGGGACACTTCCGCGATTCCTCATCGCTGTACTTTTTTACAAGTCTTGTTTATGTCTTTTGCCTTGAGATGTCATATGATAATCCTTTAGCTAGGACTAAGCTAACTGCAGGTGAGTGTCCTCCCACAGTGTCGTCTTAAACAACTCCCCTTTTTTAGGGAGAAAATATGTCTTTATCGATTTCGATTTTTCAATCGTTCTTCCAATAAATGTGCAATGGAGAGTATTTTCATGTTATTTACAAAAGTATTCTAACATAGGCAATGGACGTATACTTGTATAATAAAGCTTGCTACCGCTAGTACAAAATAATGATTTTAATGTTTTTGATTTTGTATACCACATTTTAGTTCCAAAATTATTGTCATGTTGCCTTATTTTTCCATTGATCTATAAATATGTACATATGATTGCATAACATTACAGCATGTCGGAGCCCACCCATCATATTTTTACAACACTAAAACCTTCTTATTGATTAAATCATTTTAGGCTTTTTTATCAACTCCCTTCTAAACAATCTCTTAGACCCCTCAGTTCGATTTCCAGTGTTAAGGTATTCAAAAACATGATCCCAGAGTATATCGCTGGTTTCCTAAATATTTCCTTTTTGGGTCATGAGATGAATAAGTTCTCTTTTTTCGACTGTCTCGTTCGACTTCTTGTTTCTGTATTTGTCAGCTCATGGATTGCTGAGATATTAAACAGCCTCGGATTATGCCTGATAACATTTTTCTACGAATACATGGTTCCATAATCTCAACCTTTGTAGTTAAGCCCGTTTCCATTGGCTGAGCAAAACGGCGGAGGTTTTTTCAATACTCCTAAATGTCTGTTGTTGGTGCCACAGACTGTACGTCGGTATGAAAATATTGGTGAGGGTGCAATGTAGGCCCTGTTTCTGCTGCATTTGACAGGTCCATACCGATGGTGGCCTCATTATATAATCTATGCACAATTAATCGGTGAGCACTGCTCTGCATGTCTGTTTCTATTTACTAATGAATCGGCCAATGGAAACAGGCTTTAAGAGGAACGAGCAGTGATCTGCAACTTGTAATGTACCGTTTTTGACTATCTTTAGAGCAGTGGGTTTATTAATATATTTCCTTATCTCATTTCTAAAGTGGCGATCTCTCCCGAAACTGAATTGATTTTAAAAAAAAAGAAGTTTTTCTGTTCTAAATGAACTGATTTGTGGTACTGATCAGGTCCCCCAAGGAACAGGGTGATGCTAAATGTTAATACACGGCATGCACCTCTTTCAATTTGTAGTGGCAGGTATTGAGCAGAGTAGCCTGCCTGTGATGAGAAATAATACCCTCCTCCTAACTTCAGTCGCCATGCAATTTCGATTTAATGAAAAGTGCACAATTCACTTTCAGTTGGCCTTTTCAAATTGAAGCTCAAAATAGCAAGTGAAGCTGTTAAGAGAATTTTGCAAAATGAATATTTATAATATCAGGAACAATTACCATGAATCAAAATTGAAATTCACCCATACGGAAATCATGTATAAAAGGAGAAAAAGAGTTATCTGTGGGAATGGCATATGTAAGTTCCAGTGATGAAAACAAAGACACTAATTCAGTTTTTGTTAATTGGCTTGTGCAAAAGTGCATTAAACTCAAGCAGGATGAAATGCTCCCGAAGGGTTTGTCACGACTTGGAAGAGCTATGATGTTACTCAATAATGATATTTACACGTATAATTCTTACCATTATTCTGTGACAGTGTTCACATAGTTTCATGTGAGAACACAAATGTAATACTGTCGCAGATGAACAGCCTGAATCAGGTACACCATTTATGAGGACGGTTTCTCCGCTGAAATACGAACCCATGTATAGGTATGGTTCTTTGAGCAAGTATTGGGCAGAATGAACCCAACAGAATGAACCCAACAGAATTGCATACAAATCATAAAATGACTAATATTCATTCAAGGCTATAGTTTCTCACGAAAGTTGTGACGGGAGCTGTTTGTCTCTCTTATCTTGCCACAATCTTAGCCAAGTCATCACTTCCCCCTACACCATGCACCATGGGTTTCTTTATGGAGAAATCCCCGCTGGGGGAGAAAGCTGGTAAAGCCGAGTCCTTATCTGCCTGCATGAGCATCAGCTAAATCTGAATCCATCCAATGAGATAACAGAGCTCAGCGCGGCGCTGTGTCCCGCTCGCGTCCCCACCACGTCGCACCCGCCAGCGCAATGCAGATATTGAATTGTTACTTATCTTTATCTCCTCTGGGAAATCGATGCGCGCGCCGCAATAGAATATTGAAAAGGTGGCGAATAAAGCGGAGCGATCACGACCGTCGAGCTGAGCGTATAAAACCGGCGGGCGGGGATGGGGCCGGCCACTGGACTCTCTCATTGTGAGCCTTCTGAATCATTCAGCGACATCGGCCACAAGTCACCGCGTCACACAGAATGTCAGCGGGCAATGCCAGGCAGGGCAGGGCAGGGCACTGCAACGCAGACCAGAGCGAAACAGGGCAAAGCAGAACAGGGCAGCGCAGGGCAGGATTTGATAATGCAGGGAAATGTAGCGCACTACATGGCAGGGTATTGCTATGATGGTTAATACATTGTATGTGGGTACAGAGGATGTCTGGAGGATCATGGATTTGGAAATAGTGACGAGGTGGTGGAAAGTGTTGATACAGGGTCAAGGAACCTGGCAAATAGAAGCGGACATTGCACAGGGCAGGTCAGCTTCAGAACTCCAGGGCAAGAAGCTAGGAGCAGCGAAAGTAGGGAGTTCCCCAAGAGGAACATGCAGGGGAAGTGGTCCGACTGCTACGGGTGGGCGGGAGAAGGGAGTACCCTCGGTGACAGACATACGCGCCACAGGCGGTGACCCTGTGAACATTGTGCGACGCCACAACGGAACCGGAAGCGTTTAGACCACAATGACGACAAATCGTTGACGCTGGGCGCCGTCTGTGGACACTAGAAGAGAGGGCGAGACCAAAGAGGGGATGAACTGAATCGTCTAGGGCTGGTGGTAAGGGAGGGGTCTGGGTAAGGAAGGGGTGATGGTGGTGGTAAGTAGGGTCGTGACGCTAACCGGAGAGGTTCACAGGCAGGAGGCAATGGTTCGGGCTGGCAGAGGTCAGGTCAGAGGCTACGCTTCGCGGACAATGTTAACAGGTTCCGTTGTGACAGAAAATACCGGAACAGCCAGTCACCAGGGGACTGTACAGTGCAGTATTGTGGTTGGGTCGAAGCTCTCTCACAGACATCTACGTGTCTTTAATATGCGTCACATGCACTGTATACACATGATAAATGTCCCCTATTTTGTTTACAGAAAATATACAGTGTACAGATGATATACGTCACATGCTCTGTACATTATGTGTCACGTGTTGTGTGTCCATAGGACACGCCATATGTACTATGTATAGAGGATACACGTTACCTCTCACGCGCTCTGAACATAGCATACTCGTCACGTCGTCATGTAAACGTAAAACACAGGTACGTGCACGTGTCTGCCGTCACCTTCATTGGGGGACATTAATTATTCACTGGCTGGTCAGCGCTAGGTCAAGTGGAGGTCAGGGTGGTGCGTTTTTGATTGTCACCTTTTACAACACACACACACAAAAAATCTTTATTGTATTCAATGTTTAACACTGGTCTTCCATACAATGAATAAAGAGTCATATTCTGTACACGCTTTACAACCCGATCCTATCTACATCTAGAACCTTTTGGGGATGATGGATCAATCTAGATAATAATCTAAAGCCGCGTAATACGAATGCGGAATTGATAAAAAGCTAAATTAGGGAGGGCAACTAACAATCAGAAACACTGACACATATATACATCCACTGGCGCAGAACGCATTCATTTGAAAGGTAGGTGATGAATAATTGAAAATGAGCAATCGTGTTTTAAATAGAAGTTGATGTTTCAGCTAGGTATTTAGCTCCATTTTTCTAATTACGCTAAATACAGTATGGTTACCAAGAGTACATCATTGCACGGACGATCAATGTGGTGGAGGAATATATGAGGCACACAAACTATATATACTTTTGTTTAAAAGTATCCTTTTAAAATTCAACCTTTTAAGTTTCGATGTATTATGAGTGCACAAAGGAACATTCATACCGGTTTGAATTGCACTATTTAGTTTTATCGTAAAATTGAAACTCCCTGGAATCTGTTCCAGGTTTCAAGCATTTGGATTTCTAGGCCTTCTTGATCTGTACACAGACTAGAAGGAACAAATGCAAAATGAATAATCATTAAAGGGAATTCAATTCGCAGACATTGCCCACCAGAAATTCAGTCTTTGACTTCAAGTGGTTCTTGGTTATGGGAATAACATGACGCCAGCTATGACGTCACAGGGACTGGTTAGCGGCAGGTGGCGCCCCTGGTAGGAATGGCGGTGGAACAGCGGGCGTAATGACGACGTTTATTACCGAGCTCGTCGTAAAGCTGCGCCCGTAAATCAGGTACGGGTCCCATTAGAAGATGAGGACCCGACAAGGCGAGTCAGTGTCAATATCCCTCATGTTAACATAAATAAGGAATACACAGCTCCTGCAGTTTCGTCGGCTGCAGTCAGGCCGCCCGTTCGGCGCCGAGCTAATTAACCCGCGCGCCAACGACTCGCCAACCCCGGCCACCACTAGTAGCGAGTCACGTGCGCCAGGTCACGTGATCTGTCGTAGTTTCCCATTCGTCCGCCTGGTGGTACTAGTGGTAGCAGTGACGGATGGTGGAGGGTAGAGGGACGCGCGGTGACGGACGGCGTCACGTGGTCAGACTGAGAGAAGAACCCGGATGTTAGCCAAGATGTCGCTGAATTTAGTGATGGAGAAACACTCGAGTTAGTGAGAGATATGTTCCCTTTAGTTATTTGGGATGCTTGAATTATTAAGCGAGGTGGTCAGTTAAATGATTAAGATACTAAAGGCCGGGCAATGATATACTTAGGCTAGGTAGTCACGATCTTTAAGCAATGAATTGAGATTGGCAGGTCGCTGAGTGAGATTGCTGAGGTGAGGTTGCTGAGGGAACGGTTGAAGATAGTGAGGGAGATGTTCAGTTGAGTAAAGTAGGTAAGTTAGTGAGATGCTCAGATTCAGGGTGAAATACGTTGGTGAGTGAGTGAAGTGCTCGGGTGCTTAGCCTAGAATACAAAACCAGACTCCGGACACTTCAGGTATCACTCTTTTATTCAATACCTGCTGATCTTACAGTCCCTTGATGCCGCGGGGCACCAAGTAGCGCAAGGAAAGAGATTCTGGCCTCTTCACCGCTGAAAGGTATCCGGAGAAACCTTACCAGTTACTGAGGCTCCAAGTGTTCACTCGACGCAGAGGCACCACAAGAAGACCTGTCCAGTTGCTGCAGACTCAGCCTATATACTGACTGAGTTATGTAATGCGGGCGACCCCGCAGTATTTGCATACACAGTTTCACTGGCTTTACTGCACAGCAAGGATCGGCACTCGCTGCACCTAGCGTAAAGTGAAACAAACGCTGCCTGACTACCCTGACCCCTACAGACTGTTGAAGTAATTGAGCGATATACTCATGATAGTGATTGAGATGCTCAGGGCGATGAATAGGATGGGTAGGTTTCCAGTATCAATCAATCGATTACAAGATTGATAGTATCACATATTCTCGGCGAAATAGTTCATAGTTTGATAAACTCCTTGTCGTGTAATCCAAGAAGCAATGAGTGAATAATGCTACATTAGAATATGCAACTTCATTCAATACCTTCATTCTGTTCAATTCTGAATCAAAGGATACTATTTTGAATTGACGTCAGTTTGATTTATCCCTATGTACACAAATATATGTCTCCTCGACGTGATATTTTTGCCCAAGTTTGTATAAATTCCAATGCACATCTACCGATTTCCGAACATTGATGTGCCTTTGTCAGCAACAAAGAAACGGTAGTTTGCCTCAGGCAAGGCATCCTAATGGAGCTGGCCCTAGTCGGTAGATGTGGGGCAGCTAAGCAAGGGTAGGCCAATGATAAGTGACCCCCCACCCCCACCCTTGAGACGTTCTATTGTCGACGACAAGTTGTCATTCGATGTTCCTAAATCGCTCGCCAAAGGTTTATCTAACATTAGAAATACTTCCCATTTGGATGGTCGACACGGGTTTCGTAATCTGCCTGCGACAGGTTTACTGACAACTATATGATTTGGAAACTAATCATTCAACCCTGAATCCGTGTAGACATGTGCATTGTATTTTATGTATATGTTAATCCCGGAGCTAGGCTAGTTGGAGTTACGATTACGCAAATTTATGCAAATTTGCTGCTCGATTTTTCCCGATCCCTGCATCAAGGGGACACTACAGTTATTGCCATTTCATTTTCCATGAATCATCCAAGTCCGCGTTATATGGAAAATTCAATCTTGCATTAGCAATTTTAGTCATGAAATCTTTCTGAAACCCTATAGACCTATTTCGCACTCTCGCCACTTTGTTATATGGCGGTCTTATATCTCACCATACCGAGGAGTGATCCCTGCATGTGGCTTGACAGTGCAGCGGATAAGATGCAGTCTGTACCAGAAAGAAAACTTTATCTACTTGTAAGGTTTATTCCGAGTTTGTATTCTAATGACAAACACTCTTATTCTTGCCAGAAATCCAAATAAGAATGACGTGGAGTTTATAACAGGGAAGAGTGTAAATCAAACTGTAAATTGGTTATGTGAATTAAGGTAGGTGGACGTGGCGGCTTCGTGACTATAGAGCAAGTGACTGTCTCCGGATATATGAATCAATGTAGGTGATTGTTTTAAGCAGTGAATAGCAAGGTGAGGCTATTATTAGGGATAAGTTTGCTGACAAATGACAAAATTCTGATATGTCCTTTTGAGTGGAAGCTGTCAATGTCCTGTTTAGTTTCAATTTATCTCTCTTCAAGTATTAAAGGTTACCATGCGATCAAGAGAGATTAGAACATATAGAAATCCATAGCCATTCTGTTCCAGTAGAATGTTATGAAATGCTTCTTTTTTACGGGATTTAGATTTCAGACTCTTTCCTCAGTCACGACGTCTTTCCCTGAATCATTTTGGAGGCATTCAAAGTAATAAGCACCTATATTAGAGAGGCCTGACTGTTTACAGAAGACAGGACCCAAAACACTTGTTATTTTTCACAGTTCGCTTGGCTCTGACACCTCCAAAGACCTGGGACTGATTGTGCAGCTGTCCTGCATGGGTTCCTGGTGGGATTTCTATTTCCAAGAGTAAAGTTATGTGTAAATTAGAGTGGTGAATTGAACACCGCTAGAATAGATATTCGGTTAGCCCCAGTGGATGATTTTCTATCGCGCTTGTTGGTTTGGCTTATGCTTATAGAGGCTCATAATCTTATGTTTATTTTGACCATCAGGCACCCCTCTTTACTCATATCATTACAGTGATTCCTTACATTGCAATACAATCACTTACCAAGTTAGTTATATTTAAATAATACTTGAATCAACTATCGTTTTTCATATCTACCGGCCTGCTAGAGGTACGCTGATCAGTCACATGCGGAGGAGCCAGTATGTACGTTGCTCGGAGCTGCTCATATTCAGTTGAGGACATGGTGAGGGCGACTGGCCTGTGGGCTAAGGACCAGGACGGGCGTGGCCACACGTCGCATGTCGGGCGTCGTTAAAGTGATTCTCAGCCGGGCCTAATGAGAGCTTCTTTTCTCCACACTCACAGCACCCCACTCGCCCATCTCGTGCACCTACGCTATAAACACCCCCACCCGTTTCCTTTGGAGTTTCTCCCAGGTAAAGGTCATAAGAAGAGAGTTTACTACTCGCTGACTAACCCCAGCCGTCTTCTCTACTCGCGTGTTTCATTTCGGGCGGCGAGCAGAATGAGGGACGCAGATTCATCATGGCCTTTTTTTTGTTTTTATCTCTTCTGTCATTCCCACAAAAGGTTCCATTTGCACTCACTCTTGAAAATTAGTTGTCTAAAAACAGGCCTACCTGTTGGATGAGAAATCTTATTGAATATTAGTTAATCACGAGAGAGTATGGAATGTAATCAAGGCATTGGTTTATTTCGAAATGGATTCCACGGAAATCCTATTAATGTTGAATGGTGTGAAGGCTTGGCCTCGACACAGTGTGTTCCCCCTCCTGTTCATACTACCCAAGGAGGCTAAGATGGACCAACAGATCCGTCCTCTGTCCACTACACCCACCGCATCTTAAAGTAGTCAGCGCTCTCATTAAAATATAGTAATAAATCGCCCGAAATGGTCTAATTTGATGAGGTAGAGACCCGGATGTTTTGATATTTCGCATCGGAAGATCACCCACTACCGGGGCAGTTGACCACGTTTCTGCGATTAGACACCGATAAAACCCCATACAATGCGTGGTGGATTGGCATGTCTACGATTTTGCACATTCCCGATGTGTCCCCGATATTTGTTTTTTTATTGGTGCCATATCGGTAGGTCTAAATTTCTATCGTAGGTGGACGTCAGGGCTTACTCCTACATCGAGACCCAGGAAATGTCTGATACTGTGTTGACAAGATAATGGAGGGCTACTCAAAGTCACAATGTTGTCTTCCGGGAATACTTCATACAGTATTTTTTAACTTTCATGTCTTGGATCTTAAGTAATAGTCAGAATCGATGTGACTCTTGAAGCAATAAAATACAAAGCAATAGCTGAACCGTTTGGTGAAATGAGCTCTAGATCGATTTAATGACCTCCGTAAAGAGATGAATAAATTCCCAAGTTCTCACCTCGGCTGCATTCTCCGGTCTCCGTCATGCAATAAAGACACTTACTAAAAGCAGTACCCTGGTTGGCATTTCACTAGAACAACTCCATTCCTATACATGAGAAACGAGTTAAGGCAGGCTGTAACAATCACCCACCTCAATCTTAGTGTATCCAGATCAACACACGGCATCTGCTCCTTTTCTCATTACTTAACTTTCATTCATTAATTGAAAAGTGAAATCCAACTGAAAGCAATAAGAGTCATAAATAAAGGTAAGTTGATCGTTTGCCAATTGTCACCTTTTTCATTCGACTTATTGCATCTATGTCAGCTTAGCTGTAGAGTGAACTCGCGTGAAATGTAGTTTCTGTGTAATGCAGATTTAATACTATAGAGGAAATCCATGAAAGTTTAGGGTCAGAGGTCGTATCCCATCGAGTTTGAATCGCGTAGTAATTCACAAGGCGAAGCCGCATGAATTATGTAGCGATTCAAACGAGATGGGATTGAGCTTTGACCCTAAACTTGAATGGGTTTCTGAATTTATCTCACCCTTCACATTGACAAATGGGCTAACATTTGTGACATAATCCCCCATTGGATATTTTTCCTAAATATGTCATGGGCGTTAGATACGAGTTCCCAATGCTAAGTCTATGGAGAAAAAATACCTGGGGTGAGATAAAACCATGAATCATATCACTGATATGAAGTTAGAGTATAACGTATAAATGTTTGGGGTATGATCGAAACGTCATAGAGAAGATCATTGACCTGCCGCTGGGAAACACAGTATAATATAATATGTTTCCCTACTACTAGATGGCTGTATCTTGCTCTGTGTTGACCATAGAATGCCCGACGCTGACGGTGCCCATCGTGTAGCTGTGATACTGGGCATGGCCATGTGGTCATGTGGTCTCAGTGGTACACGAGGGGTAGTCTAGACCTCTCCCAGCTCACTCTCCTTAACGATCCTAGCGGATGGATGGTTCCCCTCTCAAGGAGGAAAATAACTCAGGTCCTTCTTGACAGACGTCACAAACCGTGTCTGAGGTAATGCAATATGCCAGTAGAATAATGTGCCGCGTCTAGGGATAGTTCACCACCTCCTCCGTTACCCTCAGTCATGGTATATTCACCATCACAAACCCACAAATAGAGGTCAGAGTATATTCTCCACCATATACCCACCATTACAGGGCAGTATACATAACTGCATACACAGCACTAGAGGGCAGTGTACATTCACCATCATATACCCACCACTAGAGGGCAGTATACATAACTGCATACACAGCACTAGAGGGCAGTGTACATTCACTACACCACTAAAGGGCAGACAGTACACGTACTTTCACCATTACAGGCCCAACACTAGAGGACAGATAATGTACATTCACCACCACAGACCCATCACGAGAGGGCAGATAGTGTATATTCACTACTGCAGTCATATTCCATGACATCATAAACATCAAGCATGACGTCACCTATGCCGGAGATGATAACGATCCACATATCACACAGGCCACCATGACATTGTTGTGACGTCAGGCTGCCCGAACTCAATTTAAAAGATTTTTGTTCCAAGGGCTCCGCAGCGCTCATATATATGACATCACGCACTGCGTACATGATGAGAAGATATTTCTTGCGTCACAGGCAGGTCACGTGGTAGGGACTCTTGTAATGTGTCCTCAGTCGTGATGCAGCATTGCGCATGCTCCATGTAAACGTCACTATCCCCCTCGCCTCCCACCGGCCCTATCGAAACCCTCCCTTATCTGAGTGGCTTTGGAGGACAAACAGTGGTTCTATCATCTAAGCCATTTCATTAACATGGGGCAATATAGAGGTCTTTCATCCTGATTATCTTACACCAGTTTCGCGGGCATTTTTCATCGGTTATCGTGACGCATGAGAATCACATTTCGTGGCTGAATACTCAATGACAAAGGCGTCGGGCGGCGTCGGCTGTGCGCACAGTCGGCGTCTTGTGTTTGCCTCAAACTACCCACCCACTTCCGGCGACGCACCCGCGCCTGCGCAAGGGACGCGCAGATAAAGCGGACCCGCCATGGTGTACTCAGAGAGACAGCAGGGGTTGCTGATGAGATAAACGGCAAGAGGCTCCACCGGCGCCGCCGAATGGGCAGAGAAAACAAGCGGGGATTATTGACAATTGGCATGAAGCATTCTTCAGCCCACGTATCATTTAGCACTTACACGGACTTAGTTTATTTGCTGGAATGTGAAGCGGCGACGTCGTGGTCGAGGAAATGAGGCAGAGTCTGGCGCAGGAGGTTGAATAGAGGGAAGAAGGGGTACGTACTACATGTCAACAATGTCCTATCAGACAAAGTAGAGCCCTTTAAGTGAAGCAGACATACCGCGTGGCTATAAAGCATGACTAAGTAATGTAGTTCTTACATGACGTGACTAGATACAATATTAGCGTGGCAGGAATCTGTCGGACAGGCCTGCTTCTATTTAAAGTGGAATGGTCTGCTCATAGATAACCAGTAACGTTTCTTTGAAAATTAAAGTGCTGTGCCTAAAAGAAAAAAAACTGAATTGATATGAGAAAGCTTTGTCGTCACTGGTATAATTACAGCTAGAACCTTATGCCTGCTAGTGATTAACCTTCTAGCTTCCCCTTAACAACAGTGTAGACGAAATCTAATGATCATTGGAAATATCCAGAAATTGAGTATAATGTTTGAGCGATCAATAAAACTTTCAGCTGCTGGACCACACAAGCTGCTGCTGGACTAACTCCAAAATCACTTTTAGAACAAGCCGTATAAATTGCAATCATTACTTAAAATCACATCAGTATCTAGGGGAAATTTCTGAAGTTTCATCTTCCACTGTAAATTATTTTGTAAGAAGTACATCGAAATCAAGTCAAATCAGAAACTAAACATAAGAAGAAATTTATTGAACAGAGAGGATTCAACAAGTCACCGCACGTCAGACTTCGAGTACAATAACTAAACATGTTGATACAGAGATTGCTGCTAAGCGACTGTGACTGAACAACGCTTGCCTCTCAAACGGTTCTCGACGTCTTCTCCAGAATAATACGCGACTGAAGATGTAGAGGAACCCGATACTGGCATCCCTTTATGTGCATTCTTTTAAGTCAGACCCGGTTACTTTCCTATCTGTTACCTGGCGACCTGAGATGGCGCTAATCGATACCTTTTACTGGTAAAAGTAAGTTTGACACTGCAGCTTATCTGTGCTCAATGAGGTGCATCGCCAGCGCGCATCCAGTCTGTATACATCTCGCGCAGATCTTGCCCAGATAGAGCTGGAAAGTTGGTGAGCCTCTGATCTTAATAATAGGCAGAATATAACAGATGTCTCTTTGATCAGAATGTAACCTACATCCTTATTTGACACGCTTTTAGTTGGTTTTATACACACATCACCGACTCCATTTTCTAATATTAGCGAAGCCAGAAAGTGGGGATTGAAACAATAGACAAAAAAACAAGTTTTGGATCATATAGCTCTCTGGATATACAAAATATGGCGAAGTAATTCAACTTGTTTTTCAATGTTTGACAATCTGCAAAGCACTTGGCATCTGACCCTCATTTTCACTGACAAGAGGAGAACGGCTTTGAGTTACGACCTTTAAGGCCTGTTTCCAATGGCCGACGAAAACGGTGTAGATCTTTTGAGTTCTGCTAATAGGCCATTTCCATTTTGCGTCAGCAATGCTGAAGGTCCGTCAGTGGTTCCTGACTGTAGATCGGTGACGGCCAATGGAAATGGGCTCAAATAAACTCCACCATTTTCGTCGGCCAATTGAAACGGGCCTTCAGATCTTTGGTTGCTTCCCTGATGTACATTTTCGGTGTGCTGAGTACATCTCTTTATGTTTACCGGAAAAAATCTAAAATATCACTTTCTTTGAATAATGTATCTCTGGGGCACGAGCCAATCAAGTAACTTTAAATATGGTCGTCTCAGTAACGAGATATTATAGAACAAGGTGTAGAACAGCGAAACCTATAACAAATATATATTTGTCAATTTTCTTTTTAGATCCACATTGGCTGGTTCACATGTGCTATTTGCATTTATGAATAGATGGTTGCATCTTATAGGCCACACCCCGTTGTGGGTTTCTAAACGCTAGGCGTCCTATATCAATAATTAATTTATACATGGATGCCTTGATGGATGTTTGTAAGCTATGATACACTATCTTCTCGGACCCAAACACTGAATGGTTCAGGTAAGAGTTTTAAAGCACCAGCCAGTACCTGTGATTAGAAATATAGAATGTAAGTCTATATTTCTTTTTGAGAAGTGGGAATACTGGTATGTGTGGAAATATGCCGCACTGAACCTTAAGAAAATCATCTGGTACCACCCTGCATCAGTAGATCAATTAGCACTTCTATCTTCCTGCATCGCTAGATGGCTAATGACCACCATTGCTCATCATACACTGACCACTTCATGGTTTGTTCATATTAATCTAATGCTGTCTATTGATAAACACAAGTTTTGTGTCATATGAAAAGTGGCGAATTCATATCTACACAGAAATAATAGATAAACATATAGTAACAACTATCAAGGAGAAACATCCTCGTCAATCAGTTCCTCTCATCTAACGGAGTCAGTGAGACAGGTTGTCTGGTAGTGTCTACTTTCTGGATGGGAATCAACTATAAGTCAGGTGCGCCTGATCCCGCCACTTGGGGGCGCGCGTACTCCGCACCTGCGTGACACGGCCCAGGGGGCAGGAGAGGGTCAGCCCGACACCTTTCAGCACCTGGAAAAGGGGCAGTTTGTTTATACCTGCGCTCAGATGTAAGGAAGGCGATCATGCCAACTGCGCTTGTCAGTGCGCGGGGGGGGGGGGGGTAGTGGGGTGGGGGGAGGCTCCATCCCCCCACCCCCCATCCCTGCTTACCGATCAATATCCCCACGGTCTGTGTTAAGCCGGCCCTTCTGGTGGCAAGCTAGAAATGTAACAGATATGTAGACAGGTCATATGTCAGAGTAAGCTCACATATAAAAAATATGTTGGGTGCAGAAGGACTGGAAGCAAGTGTAAGCAGTGCACGGGACAGACTCTATGAGGGCTGCTGTTAGCGGGTGCCCGTATATAGATCTATCTCAGATTACTTATCTAGTTTCAGACTTACTTTTCCTGTACACCTCATTGAATCCCAGACTGATTACGGTGTACTCATCACAATAAACCTGTTTTAATTATTCATTTTAATTCGTCCTGGTTATCGTCTGCTGAATGAACTGGCGAGAGTGAATAGGTTTAGACTGGGGATATCTGTTTGGAGAAGGCTCATGTGGGTGAAAATTGAAAACACGGCCAGAGAAAAGACCCCTCCCTGCAGTCACCAAGCAACCAGCACACACAAGAGGAGTAGCACCTGTTTATCTTATAAACACTCATTTTTATGGAACAGTATTTTTCTCAGGAGACATCTGAGATGTTTGGCCTTCAACATCATGGGCACTAACTTTTTTGCGGTAAACGAAAAGAGGCTGACGCGTAGTAATACACGAGTGTTTGTGAATGAATAACGAAGTCAGCCGTGATCAAAGATCACTGTTGTATTCATCAATCATCTTCTCGAATAAAATAAACCAGCAATCGCCATTGTATGATGTAAATTAGGGATTATTTTCTTACTACTCATCACAATGAACCTATAAATATGTTTGGGAGTGTATATTCCTGTAATCAATTACTTTGAGATCCGTAATCTATGGGTTTCAAATCCGTAATCAATTCTTATGGTTTCTAATAATTTAGAAACAATGGTTTATTGGTTTACTGTGGCCCCCATACATTTTCAATTCGATTGATAATAGAAACACATCTTCAATAGTTATACGTGTCATTCAGAGGAATAACACATTTCTACGGTCTAGGATCTGATGATATAGATGGACTCAAATTGTGAGGAAGGTTTGACAGTGATATAAGAGGATGTTGTATAAGATCAATTATAAGCACGCGTTATATCTACATATTTCACCGCTTCTGATTCCAAATCCAAATCAGATGAGTACGGAGAACGGGTCAGAACGGCGGATTTGTGCGTGGAAAACAAGTCAGAATGGTGGGTTGAGTGAGAACAGGTCAGAATATCAGGTTGTGTACGAAGAAAAAGTCGGTGAACGGTGAACGGTGAGAGAGAAACTGCGAACGAGACACGTTGTGATTATGGTGTAGAACCAAGAACGATAAATTGTAAATAGAGAACACCTCTGTTATGGCGAGAATCTGTAAGGAGAGAGAACTGATAGCCTGTGTTTGGAGAGCAGGTCAGGTCAGCAGAGAGGGGACGGGGTTGACCAGCGACTTGACGGCTTGCACGCCCGGTCTGCCCGCCGCCAAATGCCACGCGGGGCGGAGTGGCAGATCCTCGTTTTCAACCCGTACTTCTCCTCCTCTGATATCATTTAGAAATGTCACCGTCTGTGCTGGCTCGCGTGTAGTCACGTGACCGGGAATGGCTCGCGATGTACCCTGGGTCGAGGTTTCTCCTATTAGATTTCTCCAATGTCCCTTTAAAGCCACTTGGCAATTGGGCCAGGTCTGTAGGAGAGGGGGATTGAGCTGTAGGGTCGTCTCCTGCCACCTGCTCTCCAGGCAGCCCCTCGGTCTGTAGAGCTGCTCTCCGTACAGTCTCAGTCTAACCAAGCCGAGTCTCCGTCTGGTGAAAAAAACACTCCACGTGTTTCTAACTAGCACATCCGGACACGCCCTGTCTCTCCTCGCTAAGACCGACTAGCTACCCGTATGGCCACACCCTCTTCCCTCCTGCACCCCACTTCTGCACCTGGCTTCCACCCCTTCAGTGTTAGTCCAGTTCCTCTCCATGTAGTGGAACCCTCATGGCCACCCATTCCCCTGCTTGATTCACGCCACATATCTTACCGCTACCCACCGATTGTCAAATTGAACCCACTACTCGCGCCAGGTCGCCCATTGTTTTCATTTCCCTGTCCACATATTTCTTGTTATTGCCGGTCGTTTTGTTTGCCCAGTGTTTTCATTTCCCTCTCCGATGTATTTAATTCCCTGTTCCCTGCATTCCGTGCACTTCCATCCGTTTTTCACGCCGCCATATTTCCTTTTCTTTTCCTGTCCAATTGTCCCCTTTTTCCGACACTACCCCTCTCCCTCCCCCTTCCTGTACCTCCTGCCTCCTGCCCCGCCAGCTTTGCTGGACGGCAATACCCACGCTACCTCTTCCTCCACCCTGCTTCAGGCTCAAGTGTCCACCATCAGGTCAGCAGCACATGCCAGTTCCTTCCAGAATCTTCTTTCTCGTCCCATATCCATCCACTAGATAGCAGCTCAGCCAACCTGTCCCGTGTCCCGATACTCTCGTGGAACTTGGCCACCCTGCTAACGGTCCAGTAGCCCCATTTAGCTAGGTCACTATGCCCCTTATACCTGTATTCCCGTGATGATCAGCCATCCTAGCCTAAATCTATGTATCTATTGTTCAGTTCAGCCACCCCTCCTCACATCCATATACCAACTTGCAGATTAGGTTTCTTAGTCTGTCTGTATTTGCCGTGTTGTTAGGGTTGATCCAGTTACCAGCTCAGTCAGCAATGACAATCAGTCTGTCACCGTCCCCACGTGACAGCACCGTAATGCTAAATGCAATGTGCTGGTTAATTACCTACCTAATACGGAGTCTCCACACTAGGCCTATGGAGTCTACAGATCGCTACTGAGAAGATTCCGGAAAGCCGTATTCTCCTCGGAGAATACGGCCTTTTCGGCCACCTGACGGGCATTATACAAAATATTTTATATAAACAATGAACAACGCTTGCGTCGAATTTCTGATTATTTACAAGACCTTTCCCACATTTATAATTAGTCGAAAGGCCATTAGTATAGGGATTGGCGAAGTTCTGATAATACCACCTGTTCCTCATTAAGATCCTCTCCTCAATCTGTTTCACTGTTAATTTTCTATTATATACTGCAATATAATAATCCTAGATCTAGCATTCCGAGATCATTGAGTGACCAGACAAAGTAAAATATATCATGTCCTAGTTCATACTCATTAGCCACGGTATGTCAATATTGTATTGCAAGCAAACAATAAGTATCCAAGAGCAGTCTGGGGAGTCAGTGGTTCTATCATTGAGCCAGTGAATAAATGGAGATGGTTTACGGTGTATTACCGAGTGTAAATCGGACCACTAAGTTCAGGCGTGCACACCGTTTCAATTATTTTACTATCTTACATAAGACCACTGCCTTTTGAGGTCTGTTTAACGCGTTACTGTTCAGACAGCATTCTATTTCACGACATGCACACTTGTCTATAGCACCCACACAGTAGGTGGAGCATTGCGATCAAATAGATACATACAAATGATGAATGTATATGTTGATGTGAATTTCCTCTTTCACCACATTGGATCTCTATCATCCCTCCCAAGGCAAACCCTTCCCCTCCCATAAAGTGTTGCATGGTAAATCAAATGGGTCTGTACGATGACCTCTTGTCAAGGGTGAATCTGATAATTATTTGTGGGCGGGGTGGAGGGGTAGCTTTAAGATAATCCATGTTATAAATCAAGGTGCTAAGATGTCCAGATGGGGTTTGTCCTGATACTATTGTACACATCTGGTTGCATTTTTCGCGTGATTCTATAATTCGCTCTGTATATGCTA
This sequence comes from Alentia gelatinosa, assembly GCA_950022655.1. Lineage (NCBI taxonomy): Eukaryota > Metazoa > Annelida > Polychaeta > Phyllodocida > Polynoidae > Alentia > Alentia gelatinosa. Next base: position 51,682,637 of record OX465579.1, on the reverse strand, counting down.
TGCTCGACTTTATCTACCATACGCGAGACACATTACTCAAGTCGACACTACATGGACGTTGACGGTTTGGTACTGAGAATACGTGTACTATCGGAGCTCTGTTCCCCAGTTGGCACGTCCTTCATGAAAACAACTAGAAATCTGCAAGCTTCACAGCCACAACCAAAGCTTTAAGTGCCTATCCACAATACCGGATACATCTATTCCAGTCTAAAACAAACCAAAACATAAATAAACATAAAATGCTTAGCCAGGTTGACAAGGCTATTAAGCACGGGAGAGGAGTTATTGGGGTAATTAACGACCGACTTGGCGGGGAACAAAGCTTGGACTGATTCATCAGTGGCCACTGCCTGGTCTAATTCATTTACATATTAACATGCAGGTTTCATTATGAGCTCAGTGGACGGGAGAGGGAAGGGAGACGTGGGGCATCCGTCTCCATTCTCCTTCACCACCCCCAGCTCGTCGCGCACACCCCTCATCCCTCTTCATCGTCACGTGCGTGTCTCAGCGCCACCTGGGGCACTACGCGGGCCGGATGAGGAGAGCAGGGAAGGGAAAGCAGGGATGGAAGGAGCTAGAAGAGTTGTGTAAGGCTTGGAAACGTCATCGAAATTGGAGGAAAGGAAGGGAAGCAGCGAAATGGGCTGAGTCGAATGAGGCATTGAGGGGTGGTGATGAGTGAGAAGTGGACAAGAAGGAAAGGGGAAATGGGTGGGAGGGAGTGGTGGGAAAGAATGGGAAAAGTCAGCAAAGGAGAGGAAGTATTGCCGGAGGAAGGGGTATGAAAAAAGTAATGATGAGAGGGTGATGAAAGGAGTAGGTTGGGCTGGGGTGGTGAGGAGAGAAGAGGAGGTATGAATAAAGCTGCGCAGAAGAGGGACATACCATTGGAGGTAGGCAATTGGTAGGGCATGGCTTAGAGGGACATCAACGGGGAGAGCGGGGCAAACTACAAACGGTGATGGTGGCCTTCATATCCTATTCTAGATGTTGCCATTTGAGAAAAGGCAATTTGTCAAATATGCTTTTCAATCCAAATCATATACACAAAGGAAAGCCCGAGGCCTGGTACCGATCTGGTGAAAGATGAAGGTAGTTGAAGCGGTTCTCTTTGATATGGACTTCAATACCAGGGGTGCAATAAAAATCGACAGTGGATGTAGATGTGAGCATAATGTATCTTTCCGACCTCTTCGTTATCTTCATAGTGGTTCATTGTCATTTACGATTTGCTCTATCTCAAAGACCATCTATACAGCACTCTAACGATCGGTCGCCAGTTAGTAGACATTGTACCCTACACTATCAACATTCCCGCAACAATACTACAGTCTGTGACTTCTTAGTATTCAGAAGTGGGGTCGTAGGGGACACACATCCCAAACGGATACGAACAGTAACAAATTGCGAAGAACGGTGCAGAGGTAACAGTGTGAGACAAAGGAAAGGGGTGGTTTTTATATATGATATGTTAGCCAGTCCCTTTTAGATATCGTAAATCCGCTTGTTTTAAGTCTGGAGGCGGCTCTATTCGTTGTGGCATTCCGGCAATTGAGACAGTGAAATAAGGTAGCATTATCTGTCGGTATCACTGTCTCCCGTCTAATATGGGTGCAACAAAGTCTGAGTACCTATACCGCAAAATAGCAGTTCTTGACTGGAACCAGGAGCTACCTGACATCTGAATAGAATGTTCTCGGCACACTGTGACACTCGACCCTTACAAACTCCAACAATGACCAACCCAAACCCAACCTGCCGTCAGAAATATGTAGAGCATAAGAGAAAGTGTCGAGTTCCTAGTGGTTGCCCTCTGCAGTCGGAGGGTCATGGTGGACATTAGGAGCTGTGAGGAAACAGATTGGCGGCGGTACAGGCCGTCGGGCTGCTTAGCCCTGGCCTACGGGGACCCGCCGGGCTGCCGTCCGCCCTGCCACCTCGTGTCTGCCCCGCCCGTCCTTCAGCGCCCCCTGGTGGGCCCACCCTGCCGGTTTACAGCACATCCTGCGCCATCAATAAGAAGCGTGCTCGGAGGCATGCCACCTTCACAACCACCTTCCTCGGGCGGGCCGTGTGAGGAAAGCATTCTATCAAACTCCATGCCCCCCATTCCCATCCCAACCCTCTTCTGTACAAAACACCTACCAAAAACTTGGCTCCAAACATTGTGATAAATCTCGCCCAAAACAAGGAGGTTTCCTGTGTGGGGAGCTGTGTAGTGTTATAAGTCCTCTTCAGTTGATAGGTGGCACCAACTTTTGTCAGAACGTATGGGATGCCGTATTGATAACAATGTTCACCATGTTCATTTCATCATTTTTCAAGCGGACAACTTAAGTCCTTCTTCAAATTTAGAAGTGAGAGATAATGGAAGAACCATTTCATGAGATTATAGAACATTGCGTTCGCTGTGATTGATCAAGCTTCACCCCTCGGATTTTGTAACGCAACTTCATTAAAAACAGTTGCTTCTTCCAAATCACAAACATGATATTTGTAAAGATGTATCTTCCCCAAATGATGAAATCTTGTTCTTTTTTAAAATGCTCCACGTTCTCTAATGACTAGACACACCTTTTCATGGACAACATAGTAATGTTCATCACCTTTTGAGTTCACATGTTATCATAACCTTGGTATTACAAGAGCGTAAAACACTTTCGACCAACCACCTTTTCGAAGACATTTTCATCTGTTTTGATGTTTGTCACAAATCAGTGCTTCAGGAATTTGAAAGGTGGTGGCCTAAAGACCTTAAAAGGTCTTCAAGTCGGTAGAGGTCAAATCTGGTTACTCGGACGCGCCTTAATATCGTGAAAAAGGTTAGGAAAGAAGGTCACGAGTCCAGCTTGCCCTCTCATTTCCCGATGTCCCTTGTGGGTATCCCCCATTGCTCTCGTGGGTACTTGTGACGTAGAGACGCGACCCAGTTTGACGTGTCACGTGAGGCATAACGTAACTGCCGTCAGATGTTCACTTCTGTAAACACAAGTAAAACAATGGACGTTCTTTGTTGTGACAAAAGGTTATTTGACGAAAACAGCCTGTGTGTGGGTACCGTGACTAAAAAGGGTAGGCCTGCTCTGACGCCAGATTGTCTCAGTCGCCGTTCATTCTGGCAACAGGTGGTACGCACGGTCAGTTACAATAAGACACAGTTCATCGTAAACTCTGTGCAATATAATTGCCTGTTCTTTTCTGGTCGCAACTGGAAATGAAGTTCATGAAAATATCCTGTATCCTGAGATTAATACAGCGTGCGTTTAGCTTCAGCTGGGGGCGCGGAAAGGTTAGATTGAAACGTGAGGTCAAAATGATTGATAGGATCCTCAGCAGGGTGGGGTCCAACCCTAGTGCCTTGAATCCATGTTTCCCCATAGATAAATGAAAAGACTGGAGAGAGCCTTGGGGAAATACACTAGCGTTATGTATGGATAAAGTTTAATGTAATCGACTAAAATACTATCACATATATGCTAGTTTATTCCAAAACAACAATGTAAGGAGATATAAATTCATATAACAAGAAAAGATGACATGACTGTTTTATAGGGGGTGGCAAGAGTTGATGTGTGTAGATGGGGGTGATAGTGAACTGGAGGAAGGAATCTGTACTTTATTAGATAGGTGAAGCATGTAGTATAATGAGCTGGAATACACCAGATGGGGCGATGACCACTCCAGATGCTCAATATAATCCCATTGGGATGTGTGTCTAGAATATGTGGTGTTGCGCATGCCTTTAAGTGAATCTACAGGTACTGATTCAATACAACGACGGTATTTCTTTTCTTCCACAGTTAGTGTGATTTTCATAACAATTAGGGATCACTAACGAAGCACACGTAAGAAAACAACACACCAACAAAGGAACAAATACGGTTACGAGGAGCAAGGTAAGAAATTTTCGATTGGTCAAAAGAGCACGGAAAAATGACGTTTCGACGCTTTTTTCTTTAACAATGTGATTCTCATCCTAGTTAAACTAGATTAATTTATTTACTTAAAGAGGCAGTCGTGATAACCGCTTTGTCTTTCATGTATTTGTTTGTGGGTGTAATGAGGCTTTGGATAGCACAGTGTGGGCGTCTACTTGTCCAGTTGCAACGAGTCCCCAACATGTTGACACGGCTTATCAACACACCAACAAATGTCACGTCTTAATTACACAGAGTTAACAGACACAAAAAGCAAACGTCGATATCATTGATATCTGCCATTAGAAAGAAGAACTTTTCTTCATGAGAAGTGATCAAGCTGAGGTAATTAGATTAAAAGACAATGATCATGGATAGTGCCATGAAAAAGATGTCTTTGTTTTATTTCGCCGTGGTTGATATGTTGAACTCGGGACTCAAAGGAGGGGAAAAGAAAAGTGGTCACTGAATTATCCTCAAGCGGAATTGATACTATAGTTGATCCCATAATCTTCAGTGGTCAGTCCGATAGAATATCTTAAGTCCTTAATTCATTAAATGTAAAACGTTTCAATAGGAGGGAACGAAAAATATCATGTGAATATCCCCTGTGTATTTAATACAAGCAACATAACCGGAAAGACGAGTTCTCCCATGTAGATTCTCCTGTTCATCATTGATACTATATGAAAACCGACGGGTGGTGACCATTCGAAAGCAAATGGATCTTACCGGTATTCATAAACGGCTTAATTCCAAAATTAACTTCATATAGCAACTGGGAACACCATAAACAGTAGATGCCACATTCTTAAATTGGGTGAGCTATGATATTGCACAGGACAAATCTCCACATAAGGAAAGAGCCGTGACGTTAGAGTGGATACCTCAATGTTGGCTGACAGCCGTGTTGAGGGATATTCTGTGTTAATTGAAAACCACAAAGTAAGATATCCAACATCGAATGGAACCCATGATGTTGGAGGAATATCCCCACGTTGGGTTGGAGCTGTGGCGTTAGGCGGGATACCACTAGGCTGGGATAGCAGTTTGTCGACTGACACAGAGTGCCACGTAGGGGTGGGCGGCAGTTTAATCTGCTCCGTAATCAGGTCCTGCCATGCGGCGTGGTGCCCGTCCTGAAACAAAGCCAAGACAGAGCGGGCAATGCAGTGATTGGTATTCAGCCAGCTAAACGGTCACGTGATGGATGGCGGCGGGTACCGTGTCCTGCTGCACACTGATGGCCACGAGGGAGACGGGTACCCTGCCAGCCTGCTGACCTGCCTGTTCCCTACTTCACTACCGACCATCCCCATGACCTAACTGACCTCCATAAATTACACCCACATGGCCCTATGACCCATCTGTCCCCTATAAAGTACACCCACATGTCCCCATGAACCATCTGACCTCCGTAAAATACAGCCACACGTCCCCATGACCCATCTGACCATCGTAAAATACAGCCACACGTCCTAATCACCCATCTGACCCCCATAAGGTACATCCACGTATCCCCATAGCCAATCTGACCTATGTAAAGTACCGCCACACGTCCAAATGACCCATCTGACCCCCATAAAGTATACCCATACGTCCCCATGACCCTACAGACCTCCATAAAGAATGTACCCATATGTCTCCACCTCTATACGTCTCAATAGCGTACCTGATCTATAGTAATCACACCTACCCATCCCTATCACCCATCGGGTGTCTATACATGACCCATATGACCCATATGATCTCCATAAAGTATTCCCAAGCAGCCATATAGCGTACCTGACATAAATCACAACAACTCATCCCTGTCACCCATCAGATACATCGTACCCACACGTCCCCATGATCAATCGGACCACCATTAAGTACACCCAAACATCCTATAGCCTTTATCTCACCCCTCGAATAAATGTCCATAGGCTTAACATTGGGATCTCGTTCTCCATGTCCCTTCAAGTATTGCAGTCCTTTCTCCATGGTCTACATCCTGTTTGTTGCCCATTCTTTTAGTGCGCACAGGGGTGAGATAAATACAGAAAGCAACTCGTTTTGGTCAGAGAAGTCATTCTGCAACTCGTTTGAATGCTGTGTGATATTCACTCGGCAGTCGCCTCCTTCATATCACTTCGCATCAAACTCGTGGAGAACAACGACTTTGACCAAAACTTGTTGGTTCCTTCTTTAGTCTGACCTCAGGAAACCACATCCACACATCCCAGTCATCCACTGGACCTCTGTACATCACTCTCTGTCGTCCCCATGACCCGATTGACCTCTTCTCATTACAATCACATATCCTAAGATCTATATAATTTCTACATCATACCCCCATTGCGTTGAACCTAGGATTTGGCATTTGTTACAGACATGTACCACGGATGCATGTGTAGACACCTAAATATCCCGGTATTAAAAATAGAAACACAATAGAAATCTGCCCTTTGTCTAATGAGCCCATAGCCAGAACTATGTATTCATTACCTTACACACCGAGTGGAAGCATACGATTGGAACCCAGCTTGTCAGAGCGTGTAGGTCAACATTCCAATTGCCTCTTCTCCCTGTTATCTGAATGATTGCTGGAGGTAATATCCATATTACCCTGCATCGTTCCTATTGTTTTATTGACATCACGTCTCATGTGTCATCTGACGTCTCACTGGTGGCCACAGAAGTTGTTGACTCTGTTCTATAACATTAATGTCATTTGTCTTTGCCGTGCCCACACGGCCCCATAGCGTCTGTTATGTCAATCATACAGTGACCCCTACAAAATATGACCTGACAGCTGCCTCAATATGCACACTGTGATCCTTCCCATGATGCATCACTCCTCATCAAACTCCCACGGCCATTTGTAATTATTTCCCCTGCTTCATATCGTTTACTCATTTCCTCTTACCGGTGATAATTAAAAGTTAACAGACCCAGTTCCCCCTCTTTTCATCGCGAACAAAGGTAATTTTTTGTTTTTTACGGGAACGATCCTGTGGATTCACCTGCCATTTGCAAACAGCGTCTTTTTTTCTGTGCCCGCGGTAAAACACAGGTGGGCGAAGCCGTGCGGTGTTATGCCCAGCACGCATGCGCCAAATTGGTTTTTCCTCGGGCGCGGCCCGCCAGGGGGAGATCCATCGCGGAGCAGTCAGCCATCTTGTCACACGTCGGGCGCTACATACTGAATATTTACCACTGAGGAGTGCCCCATGATCCTCCCAAGTGTCCCTTGACCGCGCGGTGAATTCCAACCGCTGTAATGACTTTAATGGTCACTCTGCTTCCAGCCAGCGCCATCCACACCCCAAGCACCATGCCAAGGCGTCTTTTTACTCAAGGAAACCGTCATGCACTTTTTGGGGAAGATTTACATCTTTTTTGGTGATGGGGTTTCGGTAATTTAATGGGATCCCCAGACCATCCGCTGACCCAATTATGGCTCATTGGGAGATGGGGGAATTTGTTTGTGCGCTTCAGGTTTGAGCTTTCTCTGATCTCTGCTCAATTATTGCTTGGAACGGCTACGCGCTGGTTACCATAGTCGGTCGTGTTCCCTGCGATCCATTGATTCGCCGAGTCTCGAGTATGTGATTGCAGAGTAGATACTAAGTGCAACATGTGGTTTGGAGCCTCTTTGTTCGCTATTTCAGTTCCTCATCTGTTCTGTTATCAGTCGGTTGTTATTTTCTGTATCTAAATGACCGTTGCCTAATATTGTCGTGTTTGCTTAAATGTGCCTAAATTTATCATTGCCTTGACTCAGGTGTCCTTATGTTTGGTGACCGATTGGCTTATGGAGACCCTGTCCGTATCTGATTGACTTATTGCCTCACGTGACCTATGTTGAGAATACGATTGGCTAACGTGATCTATATCCAGTCTGTAATTGGCTCATTCAGTCACAGGATGGTCTGTGATTGGCTCATACTCTCTGGCTGGTCAGTGATTAGCTGTCCAGGCTGCTGGCTTGTTACCGATTGGCTCGTCTGGTCCGTGCCTACTCTGTAAGGCCTCAGGTGGCGGTCAGGTGGTCCGGCCGCCCGGTGGCTGGGTAGGGTCCGCGAGGTGACGTTAAAGAGCTACTCACAGGCCCCCAGACGGTCTTCCGAGTACCTCAGCGTCCAATAAAAGCCCTCAGGGTACCACAGCAGCTCCTCAACGGACGTTCTCCCGATGACCACACACAGCCCTCACTCTGCGCAGCCTGCAGCCATCCTGAAGCTACTATCGATTGTTCTCACCTTTTCTCAGAATGTCGCCTGTCACCCAGGACATGCTGCTCATCATCCACCTTAAGCGCCACAGTTCATTTCCCGGTTGCCAACCTCACACCTTACTGCCAGCTGTACATTGCCTACTGATTAACCTCTACTGTCCAATGGTCACTGCCCAGAAACAACAGTCTACCATTCCACAACTGTCCTTATACTAAATACTGTATTTTACTGATAACCTCTTGCCTGATATTCTTTTCCCTACAGCCTCGCTTGTTCACAGCCAAAAGACTACCACCAGCTGCGCATTGCCAACCGATTATCTCCTAATACCCAATGAGTTAATCTGAGCTATCGAACAAGTGTGACAAAGCGGAGGTGAGCCTACCGGATATTCCTACATCAGCTGACTACCTGACCGCTAGAGGCTTCCACGCTACGGAAAGAAGAATAACCGCAGAACGCAGGGGTTCTGTGTATAATTTCAGTGTGGATTTTGTGACTGACCTAGTGTGATTCTCTTCCAGAAAACTATAGAACCTAATGCATAGTATTTACTGCATACTCAAGTCCCATTATAAATTAGCACCACTAGGTGTAGGCTCCTTAATTTTGTACTGTAGTGATTTAATAGAAGAAATGCTGCCCACTCGCCATAGCGAACTGCCCATTCATCATAGCGTGTGTTTATTATTCCCTACCACCCACCTTCCTGATTGTAGTGACCTGCCGCATACCAGCGGACACCTACGCGAGGATGCCACCGATCACTGTGTATTACCCGTGGCGCACTGTCTCCATAAAGTACTCCCACTGCCCACCACCCTATGCAAAGGCTTCACTCATCTGGCTCCCCATTGCTTGTTGCTGATCATCCTTCATACAACATCGTCCTATACTACCCACCACCCTTGTGAAACCCAGCAAGCACCTTACTTGCTGTCTTCATCCAACACTTCAGAACCATCACTCCACAGTTGGTTGCAGAACACTGGCCACAAATTCCCTTGCCCTTAATTGCCCTACATGTCCTATTGCCTTTTGCCCAGCGCCTACCACCAGCCACCCGCTACCAGTCTTCCGCCACCCAGAATCTGTCACCCGTATTTCACCGCAACCAAGCCGCCACCCGTCGCCACCCGACTACCGTCACATCCCTCCTACTACTCCCCTACAAGCATCACTCGGGAATGTCTCAATTGTAGCAGATTGGCGGGCGTGGCGGGCATAGCGGCGTGGCGGCTGACCGCGGCTTACCCAGATGATTCTTATTTACATTTCCTAGCACCTCTAAAAGCCATCCGCCGAGATAGTCTCTGCTTCTTCACGGCCGTCTCTCGGTAAAGCCGCGCATAAAACTATCTTTAGGCTGAGGCTTTTCTTTGTGCGGCCCGCCAACATTGACCGTTTTATATGTCTGCTCCCTCTAGGATATGCAGATTGACCATTGCGTGTTCGCCAAGCAGCTCCGAAAAGCTCCGAGGAGCTCACAGAGCAGCTCACAAATGCCCCCGTGAGCATGGCGCTGCAGACGTACTTCTTTTTGTTGCCGGCAGGGGGACTGGTGGCTGGTACCACTCTGTAGAATGTCGTTGTAGCATTGAGCAGGTCACTGACCCTTGGCTCTTGTGTCTGTGTATGGATAAATAAACACACGATTGTTGTGTTGTATGGCCATTCTGACCATTACGTGTGAACAGGTCGTTGGAAAGAGAACACTTACTTCTCTCAGTGTGTGGTCAGCTACATATCAGATCAGGTAATGTACTGAACGTCCGACAACAAGTGTGGATTGTATCTTGTTTCTATGGTTTTGCGTCCGAATAAAAACAGGGAATAGCTAGGTGACAGCCGATGGTCAAATGTGGATGGAAACTCAAACTAGGAGTTACCTGTGATCGTGTTCTCAAACAATGCACAGCTTCTTTGACAATAAGTTATTGTGGTTTATATAGAGACATTGGTAGTGTACCTGAATGAAAATATTCACCGAATTCAATATTTCCGAACAAAATATCGGGGAGCATATGGAATTCAAAGACACTCACTTTGTCTCTTTATTATCTGGACATTTGTAGAAATGAAACTTCATAACGCCGGTTTCGACGATGACATGGGTCATGTGGTACGGAGCGACGTCTGTATACTATTTCCTCGCTCAGTGACGAACGGAATCCGTACTTTAGGTCAGTCAAGGTGAGACATTCGTGCACAGGTATATATATTAATATAGCCTTCGAAACTGTTATACCAGGTACATGAGGAGGATATCCCATTAATGATCCAGTATCAATGGTCTGCTATCGAAGTCGGCGCTGGTTGTAATAGAATATATTTTCATTTATCTACTCTTCGTATTATTTTAATCCTGTATTTTGTTATGCGAGGCCTAGGAAAAAATGCGCAAAATGAACGAATATAACCCCAGAGACATAGAACCAATGACGGAATACTCTTTATGAACAAATAAAAACTCTGATCTCTGCGACTTATGTGAAATTCGAAAAATTGTACACTGCCCAACAACCTCTGTTTATTGATTCTGTCATTTGTATAAAAGGCTGGTGGTTTTATTAACCTTGGTTGAGACCTAATCCGCCTCTTCCTGGAATCCGCCAGTTTGACACCTGTCGGAGCAGAAAAAGCTTCTCACGCCACCCTGTCCCTTATTTTATTCATCTGTCTTTTCAATTTGGACATTTTAGTTTTCCTAATGATCCTCCGCCTTAGCCCTTGAGATATTTCCCATTCCTTACACGAAATAGTGTAATTAATGTTATCATACTAAAGATTATAATTTTTGTAATGTTTTTGTTGCTCTTTTGGGATGGGGTAGGACTTGTCCTGATTTGGAATTCCAGAAGTATTGAATATAGGAGCAGTAGTTTCTCAGTGGACCAAGGAGCAACTCAATGATCAATACCCAGTCCGGGGATAGAGGATTATTTATAAGGTCTCGTTTTAAAAAAAAGATAAGTTTTTGTCAGTTGAATAATCTAGATAGATGGTGCATGATGACTATTTTCTTTACTTTGTACAAGGGTTGTCGTTTAATGATATTTCAGTTCGTTCGCTAAGACAGTCCTGGCCGTTCATTCGGTCGTCTATAAGTGTTAGGTTAAGGTGACCCATATCGTCCCGTGGTGTTTTTGGTGTACAGAAATAGGTCTCTATGTGCGATCCTAGATTATTTAACGGGGCTACAGTGTGTCCTGTGTTTCGACAGATGAACTTTATTCCTACTTCAGACGACATACATCTGATTCAGGCTTTTTCATTTATCGGAGGACGAAATGCCTACTTGATGCCGACTCCCAATTCATGGTTTTATCGAAATAAGGTTGTTCTGTTTAGGATATTGGAGTGTTTAACTGTTGTCTCAAAACGTAGGTTTTATTGCACAAAGGAGCGGGTATTGCAAGGAGAGGTTGATCATTGTTCACTACTACATCACGTGAGATGTCCATGTCCTTAAAACTAATTCCATTAAAATGGTTAATTTAAAAAGTCCATTGCCGGAAAAAACATTCAAAGAAAATATAAACCCATCTTACATTTCTTGTTTGAGTAACGTGGCGAACAGCATCCAGTTCCCACCGCTATGCGATCTTGTCTTACATTACTTGCCTTGGTCGAAATCTCTATGGTTAACAATGCAGAATAGGAGGAAAATAGAGAAATGAACGAATTTTCAGCGGACATATCTGAGGAGGTATTTATTACAGAAAAACTGAAATTATCATTGGATAGTTTATATAGTAAACTGTATCGAATCACTACATTGAGAAGAGCTCAGTTGGAATCCTCATCAACAGATGACAGGTCGCTGGTCGAAATGGTTTGCCACTAAAACCAGGCAGCCGTGGTTATTGGAAAGAAGGCATTTAACCAAAATATTTGCCCAAATTGAAAGAAAACGAAACTCGGGTCACGACAGGACATGGCCAAGTGTTGCCCTCTCTTTATCTTCAGCTACTGAAAAATAAGGAGAGTCAAGTTCCCTTTATTCCCAACCTCACCGTGATTTTGACAATAAAATCGCAAACATGAACTGGAGTCTGTCACAATTGGTGTCGTGATGTAAGTCACAATTGGTGTCATTCTACGGATCAGAATTGGTGTCATGACATACGTTGACATTAGTATCATGACGTACATCAGTATCGGTGTTTTGACGCACGTCAGGTTTGGTGGCGCGATCAGTATCATGCTGTGTGGTCTCCTCGTCGTCAACTACATGAGCGATATTATAGTGTTCCTGGCATTCTCTAGTGCCTGGTACTGGGAGCTTGAGACAGCCTGATGTGTGTCCCCTATAGCTCATAGCGACGTTCAGAGTTTGTTCGTCTCCTCCTCCGTCAGTGTCAGGGGACCGCGCCTCGTCGCTACGTCACCCCGCCGCCCAAACTCAATTTAATATTCTCCAGAGCAAAATGAAGACTTATTCCAATTGAATAAGGAAAGGGCAAACGCTCGACAGGCAATATATAAAACATCCATGCTGAGTTGGCTTTATCTCGGGCGATGCAGACCTAGCTTTCGAATGTGGTCGTGAATTGTCCACTTGTAGCTAGGCTATGCATAATTCCAATAGCTGGTGTCAAAGTGGAAGTCACTACATAGAAAAGGCAATCTATGGTGTCCTAAGTCTGTTAAGCTACTAGGACAGACTACTGTGGCCCAGTACGACCTTAAGTATCGTGAACTAACCAGAAGACATTATACAGCAGATGATGCTATTGGTGCTTAATATGTACTGAGATTTGAAGGTGTGGAGTCATTTCCAGGGTAATATACTACTGAGTTTTGCCAAATAGCCCACAGGGCCTACGACCGAGACACATAGACAGTTATCTCAATGGAAACGTTTCTCCGGCTAATATCAGGAGCTGGCCCCATGTCCTAAGGGATGCATTAAGGCTTCACTCTGCCTTCAGACTAATGGATACAGAATATATACGCGAGATGCTCGGCTCACATTACTGGACTGACCTACAGGTAAGGTAGGACCGGTTCGTAAGATCGATTTAGAAAATCTCTTGGTGGAAAGTACTTTTCTAAAAGCTATCTTCAACTTTACTCTCTTATTACTGAGAACGGAATGGTCTAATATATAATACTTCAACCTTATCCGTCGGATTCCAATAGTATGCCTTCATATTACTGTGCATCGCCAGCTGTTAATAGCGGGTAAGGTTAGGCTGAGGCTCAGAAGGGCACATTTACAAGCCAGATTTGAGTAGGCAGCATCAGGACGCTATTCTGTTGGTGAGAATACTTGTATGTCTAACTGCATCGTGCGTGTTTTGAGTTACTTGTCGCCATATTGATGTAGGTCCACAGATTCCGTGCCCCCTACAATGACATCAGCGAGGTTTTATATACTGGCCGCGCACATCCCCCTCCCTCCCTACACACCTCTCCGGGCACCCAGGTAACGACATCAGCTGTAGAGGATACATATATCCTGGATCAATTTACCCCATCCCGCCACCGAAGCGTCCCCTGAATGCTGACCCACTGAGGCGTGGCTCCGTGTCCGGCACGCGTGTCTATTTGTGAGGTTGTGTGTGGAGAGTGGAAAGCGCCCTGCTCTCCTATCAGAGCCCCGCTCTGATTGCTCTGAGCAGCCCTAGCGAGCAGCTCGCTGGAGCAGACCGGGGTGTGGCTGGAGAGTGAGTCTCGATGTGCTCAGAGGTCGGCTTGAGCAGATGAAGAGACGCGCTACACAGCGGCGTCAGCTGTGCCGTTCACGCTCACGGCTCATGCGCAGATTGGCTGCCGCCCTCTGCCCGCTTCCCACACCTGGGTAATTACTGCAGTTTGCCGCCTGCTACTTGAACTCCTACAACTACTGTTTCTGTCTACTTTTGTCTGTCTCTATCCAGCTGCTTCCTTCACTGTGGCTATCTGTCGCTGTCCTTGAGTTTGTCTCTGGTTCTAATTGCTACTGTCCCTATCTCTATATATCTCATTTCAGCAGGACCTTTCCCTTATTCTTCTGTTTTGTCCTAATTGCACCTGTCTCAAAATGCAACTGGCTATTTAATTCATCCTCTGGCTGCAGATACCTGATTGAACCGCCCTTCAAACACAATGACCATCAAAATTTCAAACCCCTTTGATTCTGTTAGCCGCTGACGAAGTCATTCGGTGGTGGCCGAAGGTAATAAGGAGGGAACTAGGGAGAAGGCGAAAGTGACTTGGGAGGGCACGTCATCGGTAAAGTATGTGGCATGTAGTTGGAGGCCAATGAGTGCTCCTGAAATTTTGACCATGGGCAACCATTTCCGCTTTGCCCATCTCCTGTTCTGAAGTAAGAACCAGAGAGCCACAATTCACCCAAAGTGCATCGTGTTATATCGTGTTAGTGTAAGGTATCACTAGTTTACAGTGAACATAGCGCCGTGTCGACATGCCAGTCAGATTTCACGCTCACCCGTCTTTCACCTTTGTAAAATATCTTCCGACGAAACTAATCCTGGAACTGTAACCAGGGTAGAGTTATTTGAGATAACCTCAAAGTCCCCTCCAGAGATTAAATTTCATTTTCTCGTCTCAACATATGGAATTTTATCAAAGTGAGCCAAGCATCCTATTAATGTAACCCCCACCTCCAGTCCTTCCCGTTTCGGAGTATAAAGCATAGTTGATGCGTTACCCATCAGATTTTTCATTTGGCAGTGTTGGATTTTTGTGTCTGCATTTCTGACATTTCCTACAGCAGACACTTCCAATCAAACAGTCTTATGTATGTCTGTCTATTCTAGTTTTCCATTAGGGCTAATGCTGACTACATATTCTGGATGGCTTTTATTTCTGTGTCCGCCCAACAGGTATTTTCCATTTTGGAATATGTTCTACTAGTTTAGTTTTTTATCTATTTTGTGACAGCCTAGAATAGTCATTTCTGGTCGTTTGAGCCTGTTCTGGTGATGAAAGAGCTAAACGCTAGAGGCATTGTGACGATACGCGATTGAAAATTAATGACGTGATTTAGGAGCGTGACAAGATTAGACGGTTCAAACGAAGACTCTCGGAAGCGGTCCCAGATACATTCTGAACCTGTCTGAATCTCTAGGGCTGACACAGAAATAGCGACACAATTTCACATTTTGATGTCTTATTCCCATCTGGTAGATCGTGGTGGCATACCGTAGCTTCTAGATTTCAGCTTATCTTTTGAGACCATCTGTAGCATCAAACGATTTCTCCTTTGTCCATTTTCTTTACTATACTTTCTCATTCTCGCTCTTAGTCCTTGTCTACCTCCTCTTTTTCTTGTCTCACACTCTCGCTGACTCTTCCGGTCTCGAATATCTCACACACAGGACAGCTCACCTGTCTGTATCTACATCTGCAGTATATATATGTATATATATATATATATATATATATATATATATATATATATATATATATATATATATATATTCTCATAGATTACCCATATCATAAGTCCGTTTAGAACATCTTAAAATGAAATATGCCTACGACCTACAAAGATAACACTGATGACCAGCTGCGCTTATTGATATCTGAGATACAGGCAATGTCATACATCACAAAACGCCAGAAAACGCAAATTTTGTACCCCTGTCGTTATTTTGTTGAGCGCGGGAAAACGCCCTCGTATACGTCACCTAAGGGATAGAATGCTCACACAGGCTTTCATCTTATTGTAAAAAAACTAACCCTTCACTTTGCATGCACCTACTATAAAGGCCTTGTAAAATGGTCAGGTGCCAAATATCCTAGTCTGACCTTACCCCCTCCCCACTTTTAAATATAGAATTTTATACTATAGTCTTTTTGGGGGACAAAGTATTCACTCTATCGATCCTGCCATTAGATAACAAACACTTAGTTATACATACTGTTATCTGCTACTAGAAAAGGAAACTATTAGGTGATGATAATGACTAAATGTCATATTTACATTTTCAAATATGATGGGACAGACCTAAATACACTATATGCTATTCAGACTATTCTGGGCACACTGCTTTCTGATGGGACAGACTCCCTACATAGCGCAGGGCCACCAAACCTGTTTGGCCAGTTATTCACCCTTGTGCTCTTACTGACCACAGACCAGACCATCCCCCTCCTAACTACACCCCCTCCACTACTGCACACTGTCTTCTTCTACCGACTATCTGAGGACACTGACATCTGATGGGACAGACCTAAATACACTATATTCAGACACACTGACATCTGATGGGACAGACTCCCTATATGGTGCAGAGCCACAAAACCTGTTTAACCACTTATTCATCCTTCTTACTGACCAGAGACCAACCACCCTCCCCCCATTCCTGTCTCGAGACCCACACGAAACAATCATCATTGTCAGCCACATACACCTAACACCAGAGCCCAGGCAGCTCCACTTTTTCGTATATATATATATATATATATATATATATATATATACCAACCTAACTGTCAGGCATTAGAAAAATCGGTTTTGCATTTTGGAGCACTTAAATGGAATGCCTTGAATGTAGCTATCCCAAAAATTGACGACTATAAGAGTTTCAAATTATATACAAAAGTCAGGTTGCTTGATAGTGTCCAAAGTTAATATAATGCGAACCTTCAATATAAAAATGTTAGACTATTATTTTGACTAAAATGGTGTTAGTTCTGTGCCAGAGCAAAGTTATTGAGGCTTTTTCTTAGCTGCTGTCTTCTGCTTTATGACATTTACTTACCTTACAGAAAAAGAAAATGGTATACATGAGAATATGAAAATCAGACCAACTCAGATCTGATATCCGCCCTGATTTCATTGGTGTTAAATGGTATACCAAACATATTTGCTGTCCAAGTACATGTGTCTTAACTACTCTTAGTATGATTGTGTTTGTAGCTTACTTAACCGAATATCATAGGCCGTGATATATGTACAACCTAGGATGCAACAGCAAAATAGAATATTCTGGAAAAATGACTTACTTAAAACAGAAATTGTTTAAAACGTAGGGGCATCTAATAATATCAATGAAAGCATATTATCACCCATCATATAGTCAAAGCATCAAATTGTCATGGTTGCATTGGTGAGAAGATTTTAGACATTCTGGTATTGAGAAAAGTGTTCATTAAGTCAGGTAGCCATATTAGCAAGGTAATCATATCATGTGACTCAATGTTATCTAAACAAGAAATTGAGGAAAAAGGATTGGGTCTAAGCCATGTTTGTAAATATTTGTATTATGAAGGTGGTTTTATGTGAGAGTACTTTACTTTAGAGGTACCGCACTCATCCATTGTAAATGGAAATGTCATTAGCTCCTGGTTTTATTAGGGAGGCGCAATAGTGTTGTCATACATAAGTCAAAAGCTCGCGACATTTCGCGCAATTCATTACACAAAAAATGAACCAACATGAATACAAACTGTTAAGATGTGTGAAACAAATATTACAGAATTAATAATTGATATAAATCGGTCATTTCCTCGCCTGGTAATTGTCCTACTCTTGAATTGAAGTCGGGGTCTCCACCATACCGAAGCTAACTAGCAGGTACCCGCATAACAGTGACTTCAAAGATCGAAATAAGCTTTGATATTCCAACATATAGCTGATGCGTGAACAACCGTATCCTGCAAGAAAAGCTTAGAATGGACAAAGGCCATGAAAATGAGGTAAAGATTTCCCGATGGTGAGAACGTGACATTTACAAATATCAGCTGGTACTTTATAAGTCCCGAGTGGATTCGAGATAGGCAAATAAATGCTGCATTTTGTGGGAATTTGGACATAAAAAGGGGAAAGACTCCATAGATTAATGCCCATGTGTATCGCAGATACAGTCATCCATAAGCCTCACTAGGAATTAGAGTCATAGCTTTGAACTGTGAAGTGTTTACTGGTTCACCGCCATCTTTTATTCAGTGTCCTAGTGCACACTGCATTAATGATCAAAGCCAGGCGCCTTGCGCTGTAGGTACCGTTACTGTGTGTCACCACGTATCAGCACGCAGGGTGATATGACGAAAGTGGCAGGAATTAATACACCTACTCTATGTGAACCGTGCTACTTCAGGCACCACACTTTACTAGCTGCACTACGGCGCGCTCACATTGCCGTATGGTAGATACTGCCACCCAAAGGACACACTGAGGGTGCAGTTCAATATCCTAAATCGAACACAGGTCATGCCTCATACTTTATTTACAATTATAGTAGTATATTATGCATCATAGATCAGAAGTCTCGGACGTAGACCTCGTAGTATCAGTATTATGACTCAGCAAGTCGTCGAGGTCAAGCAACACATCATAAGAGCTACATTACAATTTACAGAGGGAAACAGCCAGAATAACGTGTTTATTATTAAGGAGACATGAAGTTCGTACTGAAACAATTTAAATTGTAATTGTAGTTGTTAAAGAAACATCCCTGTTTATATATCGCGGCGTTTGAGCCTGTGCCCCCCCCCCCCTAGTCTATCTATCACCCAGTGGCAGCTACCACCTTCGTTTCAACGAGTCTCTACCTCCCTTTCCGTCTCAAACTCTGATCCTGTCTGTATAGATCTCTGATTCATTTCAATTTCTGACCTCGGACCTTGTATCTATATCTGACCTCATTCTTATCTTGAAGCCTGTCTCTCTATCTGACAGTCTCGATCTCTATCCCTATCTCTCTAAATCTGAAACTGTCTCTACTCCCTCTCTCTCCTTCTCTCTCTCTCACCCTGGTACTATCTCTTACCCATATCTCTTTCCGCTCCCTATCCTGCTGAAGTATGCCTTGCACCCGTTGAACGCCTCATTCCAGTGACCGTTCGGGTACAAGTGGTAGCAGTGGGTTTAGGCCGGTCCCCTGTCGGCCTGTCCGTCACGCTATAGTCGGCGGGCAGAGACTGGATGCCGGCCCTTCATCACAGTCCATAGCCGAGTTGTCGATTAGCTTGGGGACAAAAGAGTTGCTCCCTGCCCCCGGCTTAGCGCTGACTTCTGTTTCACGCTAATGTACTGCGCCACGCCAAACTGCACAGCTCGACGCTCCATCACCCCGGGGACGGTTTAAAAACAGTATGTTCCGTTCTATGCCGGTGTACGTAGCAGACTTACTCTACTGAGGTGACTTTTGCTGCCCTGCATGCACATCCTATCCAGGAGGAAATATTTTTAATTCTTACACCTACATTAACATCTAGTGATATATGATGTATAAATCCTGCCAAAGAAGAATTACAGCTAACTATAGTTATAAAACCGAGGAAGTATTTTTGTCAGGGATACTGGCTAGATTTGCTTAAATTAATCAAGCTCTTATTCAATGTATCAATATTATTATCACAGTAACGTTAAATCCAAGTCACCATTAGTAGGAACTGCAATTCAACTACCAGACACTTCTAAACATATAATTTATTTATAAATAAGGAAATATCCTTTGTCGATATGATTTTCTTTGTTATGCTTGGATTCCTATTAGAGCCCGATGGACCCGTTGTTTTATGAGTAGTGTATGGTACATGCCACTTTAATATTAACCACCCTCCAATCCCTCCTCAACATTTATCATCCACGACATACAAAGTACCAATTGAGAATGTATGGTGAATCAGCATACCACTACTAACTAGTAACTATGGTACACGGATTCAAAACCGTGGTATACGGCCTCAAAGCCACTCTTTGCGGGAAAATAGTCCCTTAGGAGAAGATGCATAATAAATAATCGCTGAAGCTCGTGAATAACTACGAGAAAACCTCTGCCTGTTCACAAAACTATCGATTATTGTCTATGTCCATACCCACATGGTTCACCAGTCATCAACAACTTGAGAGGTAGGTCGTGAAAGGATCAACAGTGGAGACCAAGAAACAGAACCGCCTCTGTACATTTTACAAATGCACCATAGGCAACACGGCAACTTTGATAACACATTGGCTATCCATGCCTGGAGAGGGAAAGGTGAAACTCAGACAATCGGCGGGTTCAATGATCGAATGTCAACAAATTAACTGCCACACCACCGTCACTCTCTTTCCCCGTGATCAATGAATCAGTTCTATAACAGTCTCCTCCTTAATCCTAATCAGCTTTATTCCAAGTTAGCACTGCGTTGATTTGTAGACGCTGCTAAGTGGCCATGCCATTCCCTTCGCAGCTGGTACGGGTGAGATATAAAGGGGATATTGATACAAGTGAAAGGGTGAACGGCATGCCAAGTAACCACGGGGCTGGTGTGTCCGACAGATTGTCAGTTTTGGGTAAAATAGGCTATAGATACATACCATGTGTAGTTCAGATGAAATATTTGCTCTGATTTCAAACTGCATGACATGTTCATTATGAGGTAAATGATATATAAAAAGAGTTCGACTGGAAAATAATCGAATAACAAAGAAGATCTCTATGATTTAACACAACTGTCATAATGCTGCATTACCTAGTGTCTTGGATAAGACAGTGCATTGTATGGAAATAAACAGGAAGAAAATTCAGCTTCCCAAATCTTATAAGCAAATCTTCCTTATTGTAGCCTAATCTGCCTGTGAGACTAGAGGAGCAAGGTGGTAACTACAAATTGCATCAGGCTAGGCCTGGCTAAGCCCCTCCTCAAACACCCCATCCTCACTGTCTTTGTTCAATGACCAGTATGTTAATGAGTCCTGTTCCTATCAGCCCCATGGTCGTTTAATCAATGAATTCCTATGCACAATGAGAGATTATATTACAGATAAATCTCCGGCTAAAGGGCGGTCAGCCAGTACCTCACTTGGCATCACAATGCACGATGATACATTCAGGAAGATTGAGCATCTGAGCAAAGCAAGTCCCACCGCTCATCCCCTTCCCCACTGCTAACCTGTATAATTAGCAAAGCGTCTTTCCTTATCTCGTCCTGGGATCCCATTAACTAACATCACATCTGACATTTCTGGCTAAATAAAAAGAAAAGCTAGAACGAGGATAAAATCATTTTTCACTTTCTCGGTTCCAGCATGTCATGCATTATAACTTGGCGTATTCGGCTTGTTCGGAGATTCTCTTTTTTTCTCTATCTCTCTCGCCGGTCTAGGACTTCACTGTATGACAGCAGCATGAACCTTATTTGATGTTACCCGGGTAGCTCCAATTTATATATGCCTCTGCAGAATAAGGGATTTTCTGAGGGCCTGACTGTGGTTACAATGATGTTAGGCTATGATTGATATGAAATTAATCATGATGTGAGGTGGATTATTCAATTGCAATACAACACACAATGCCTACTCTTGGTTCCTGAAAAAGAAGTTTATTAGTTGTAAAGCGCATTATATATGCATCATTGTGATCAACTATTCATCAAGGAAATGAAGTAATTAGCCCACCTGGTGAGCTTTGTTTTGTTCGCATCGTGGTAATCATAAAGTATTGTCCCCGAGTAGTGTACAAAGAATATTGCTGGTGTTATATGACTATCGCCTGCTGAAACAATCAAATTCATCCCATGATGCGTTCCGTTAATTAGTCCAGGTGTGGCTCGTGCTAGCGCAGGGACGCCATATTGCCACGTACATTCTAGATAATTAAGACCGAGTACTTTATAATCAAATATGATTTTATATTGCGTTATTGTACCCTAGTATCTAACGGTCTGGCGTCTCCTTTGCAGGGTGAATACACAGACGTCTGCGCATGCGTACACGAGCACCGAGCAGACGACATTTATAGAGGATTCACAGACAGAACAGCGGTAAGTGATTCCGTAAAGATCCATATTACTGCGGTAGCGAAAAACCATTTCTGAGCTGAACATACATAATTCAATCGAAATCAGCATCATATAAGACAAACTATATTTCGTAAAAAAATCAAAATTTCTGAATAACTTTGGGCTAATATGCATATTATTCGTAAATCATAATGGGGTGGATTCTGCAACACAAAACCAACAATATATAAATGCGGTTAATGTAAGGCAATGCAAATCCATAAGCCCGTGAAATATATGAGGCGAAATCCATCCCCGACTGTCCAATCGTTTCATGATTTAGGCACCGTTCTCAAATCATGTAGATGGTTGAAAAAACTAAGATGACATAGTTCTGATGGGGGTTCTTGGTCTACGATTTCTAATTCTCTAAATTGATACCTAGCTCTGATTCCGCTGTGTAATGACGTCCACATACAGAAAAAATATACTGAAAAACTGAACACTTCATAATTCTGTGGCTTTTCCCATTTCATGACGAGGCTGATGCAAAATGAATATTTGATAATAAAACCTATCGTTTAAGTCAAATGTCTTTGATGGGAAAGGATTAAGAATAATGTTTTTCTGTCAACTTCTTCAGAGTAACTTCTCCGCTCCTATAACATGTTATCTTGAAATAGCAGGTTTAGGTTGGACTATTTATTCATACTAATCATCATCTAAACCAAGGTTATGTTTTCTCTAGTTCTACAGAGAGTGGGGACATTGACTTGTATGTAGCGGTTGACTAAGTCACATACCGGTAGATTATCCTATTATGTTTCGAAATAATCAAATTACCCGGTACATGTTATTCTTAAAATATGAATAAAAATGTTTTAAAGTGACATTAGGCAAGTCTGTAGGAGATCCTTAGTTGGTCTTATTGTGCCAAATAAAACGGCGTATTTGGAGAGAAAACTGATTTAACCTTCCACGATGTGTGAAAGAAATCAAAACATATCGAACACACGGTGTAAGCAACGAATCGATAGGTCGTGTAAAATATCAGGGGATATTATTGCTTTATCAACACTATTAGTGAATTATAAAACTAACATCAAAGAAAAGAAAACGATGCTGTGTGAAGAATCGGTCTTTAAAAGAATTCTCTAAAAAGTCGGTGGTGAATAAAACAAAAGCGTACATTGTTAGGCCACAATAAGACAGCACCCCTTCTTCCTTCTTATATTTATTGTCCACCTGACGTGCGCCTGTCGCCATGTTTTCTGATTGATTTGTAACTTTTAAAACGAGCCTGGCGCTGCCGGGGCCGTATAGCGCCCATTAATAACCCCCTCCCTCCCCCTTGCCCGTATCCTCATCCTCCACCCGTCCTCGCCTAATGTTCTTTATTCCCGGGAAACGTCGAAGTTTCCCCTCAAATATTTACCGCCGCCTGCCACGGACGCCTTTTTGCTGGACACCAATCAAATCTGGCCGGCGCCATCAGTACTTGTCTGATCACGTGATCGCCACGTGATCAGACGTGAGCAACACGTGTCCGTGCGGAGTGTAGGAGCCTCGCTCTGATAAAAATGTATTGCCAGGGAATAATCACGGGACAAGGAGAAAAGGTTGGGGGAGTAAAGAAGGAGGAGTGGGTTGTACAGGATCCATCTTCATGGGAATAGAGCGGGTAAAATGTAACCTGTGTTGGGATCAATCTTTGCCCGCTACCGCCGTTTGGGGGCGCTCGATACTGTCATCATGTGGGCTGGTATCGGCGTTATGCTGAATACTGTGTCGAGACCAACACAGACCCTTGCCATACCATATTATGGCGGCTAGTTTTTGCTATTACGACAATGTGCATATTTCCATAGTGCTATCTCCTCTAATTTCTATCCTATGGAAAATCATCTATTGATAATTGCTGGTCGCTAATTACCATATTCATGATCTTCTCTCAGTGTGACAATATCAAACGTCCACCGACCAGCATTTTGCATGAATGAGACTACCGATAGGCATGAAAGAACGGACATCATATCTGGGACAGTGGGAACAGTAACCTTAGGAAGGTATGATCAACCAATGCTTCCTGGAAGTTTTTGGAACTGTATATATCAGGTCATACCTGTCTAGGATATCTACACATGTAAATTGATTTTATTACACAAATCGTGAGCATGAATGTACAACATGCATGTATAATACAAAGAAACACAAAACTACACACTTTGTAGACATATTACGTGTACATACTGTGTATTTCTTTATTCTATTCAGATTCGAAAATAACATGAAGTTTATGAATGACAAGTACCCATCTCACTCTATCTTTAAATTGGATACGGTATCTTCCCATACATCTTTTCATGGTTCTTTACCTTTAACCGTTTTGTTTCAGAAAGCCATAAATCTGTTGGAGGGGGTGGTTTATGACCGTTCTAACATTTTGTAGTAAGCTGCACTGGCAATATTGAAGGTGTACAAATAAAGGCTTGCAAGAGGAAGACATCGGCTCTTAGGGTCATACATTATTTCCATTCTATATAGAGTTTCTGAAAGTTTAGCAGAAAGTTAAAGGTCAACATTCAGAATTTAGAGAGCAACAGGCAAATAGACTATGATGGAGGCACAGACATTTATTGACATTGAAATAGGTCAAGGTCATACCATAGACGGTTGAAAGCCAAAATATCGTATAACTTTATTCAAATGATGCCATAGTAGATGCAGATACTCTGATGCAATAACCATTTTTTTCCAAGTGACCTGCACAAAGGATACAAGAATATCATAAAAACAACCACTTGCACTTTAGTACCTAGTGTAAAAGATTGTTATGGCTACGAAAGAATCTTAAACTTTTTAAATTTACACTTCTACATAGCTGGGTATATAATATGAATGGATTCATTTTTTCCAAGCTTACTTTTACAGATTCTGGTATTTAAGAGATCTCTGACGAAAATCCTCTTTTACGTAAGGAATAGAAGGAATTGTTGCTATGGTAACAGAATATGGAATTACATATTACATCCTGACCGTTAATAATAGACGATGGTGCTTTTATATCATAAATCATTTCATCCAGATAAAGACAGGCACAACATGCATAACATGTACGAAAACTATCTTTCTGTGTGAACTTCCTGTCACAGGGCTGGGACTGAAAGGTTCAGCACCGTGAAATCAAGAATCTAAAATGTATATTCTTATCACGTTTGTTGGACAGCGATTATGTGTTTCATAAGTCTGTGGGTTTGCTAAAGGTACTTTTAGAGTTCCTCTGGCCTTGGAATCGTTATATGTTGAAAGAAGTGCAGATAAAAGGCAAGGTCACATCTAATAACCAAGACTTGATTCAAAACCATCGGGGCCACTCGCTAAGTGGCCGTAAGGGCGGCGCTGCAGGGGGCCTCAAGGGACAGGTAAAGTCCGACACCTCCTGGTGTCCTTCACTCTTTTCCTTCTTTAAGAGCGGCGACCAAAAATCTGAAAATAACAAAATTTCCAAACTAATTTTAGTGCTAGACAATATCCTTGGTCTGAAGTGATACCAAATATTCCTACACAGTTGACGGTATAAATTGATACATCATAGAGTTTAAGACCACGTGTCCTGACTAGATGAGTTTTGGAAAACATTGCAAAAGATTGAAGCGAGTATGAACTATATGAAGACATTTCAAATCAAGGTTCACAAAGGCACCTCAAATTTTTTATATTCGATTTTCTTGCTGGAAAGCAATTGCAAGCGATTACGACTCCAACTTTGAGAAGCATGTTTAAGATACAGTAAAATGTTACGACTACGGCATCGTCCTTAAACTGCAGCCACTTTCATGAGAAATGAATACCGCTTCTCTACGCATGTATTGGTTGTGTGTTTCCGTTGTAAACACGACGCTGTCGTCGGGCAAGCGGATGTTGAAGCTAAATGGAAAGTCACTGGACACCTATTTGAATTTCACTTTTTTGTGAACACTATTTCTAACAAGTGTCACATATGCACTCTCCTTTATCTCTGAAGTCTTCATAAGGTAGATTCCCTCCATAAATCCCGCAAAGACACTAAAGTTAGAGAGAGGGTTCCTAAAGGCATGTCATTCTCTGATCCATCCGACTAATGTAAGTATGGCTACATAACGACTAATGTGAAGAGAGGGTGGAATAATATCTGAGGTTTGTTGAAAATATTGTTGAAATAGATTATGACTGAGGGAGGTTATATGAGTAGTCTATCTTCCGTGGATTACTGAGTAATTAGTCTTACAAGGGAGTGTAAGGAAAGGGTGAGTAGATCTAAAGGGCCGATTCCACCAACACACACGATGCAGCAAGATTCGGCCCGATTTGGTTGTCATGCTAGATCGGGCTAAGATTGAATCATCGCATGCCTATTTGTCGCGATGTGTCTTGAGGTGTCACGGTGGTGGAGCACCAAAATATACACCCGACACCTCTCGCCTACGTTTTGAGACAAGTGAGGTACGACACATTGCGACACAGTAATACACTACAAGACATATCAAGATGTACCACGGCAAATCCATCCTGCTGGTGGAATCGGCCCTTTATAGGGTTGGTGGGTGAAATTTATCCCATGTTGGGGAATGGTGGTCACGTGGCAGAATGATAGTCACGTGCCTATTTGTAAGAGCAATGTGCACAAGTCTCAGATTGAAAAGCATGCAGGATACATACACAATAATGACTGGTTTTGTGTACGAGTGGCCGTAATCTCCGAGTAGTTGACGCGTAGTAATATCCGAGCGATTAGCGAGGATATTACGTCGTCAACTACGTGGAGATTACGGTCATTCGTATACAAAACCAGTCGTTATTGTATTTATTACCCACTTACAAGATTAATAACAAATCCATTGCAATTAAAAGGTTTCTGTAAGCCATTCAGTTCCAAACACCACAGCACTGTCATGCATGGCAGTAATTCGGTGTAGACTTGCACCGATAATATAGTTCGCCATTAACCTGTGACTTTAGCATGCAAAGTGTGTTATGACAGTGATTTCTGATGGTAAATGAGATTATTATGATTGACTCTAAATAATTTGCATTGAATGAACATTCAAAAAACTTATTTCGAAGTAAATGATGATTCAACTTTATTATGGATAGGACTATTTTTCCGGAATCTCCTGCAGGAGATTCTGACATGCCAGAATCTCCAGGTAGCTAATTCCAGTTGCCCTATACATTTCCTATGGAGACTCCGTAATAGGTGGGTAATAAATGTTTAGATAACGCTAATATTGCAGGAAGCAAGGATAGAAATAGATTAACTGCATTCACTTTTGATTCGTGACAGGAAAATATTCTACCTTGAGGCTGGCTGGCATATATAGAAAAGTAACTTTAAGATTTCTTCGGAACTAATCTGGCATTTCCATGTGCACACCATGTCGCGTTTTCCCCAAAACAGACATGACACTTCCCGCTTCTCCCTGCATGCATTGGTTGTGTGTTTCCGTTGTAAACACGACGCTGCCTTCGGGCAGGCGGCTGTTGAGGCTAAATGGAAATGATGAGAACAGTGTTAGTGTAGGTAAAGCCGATGGCCGATTAAACTGTTCTGCCCGCGCGTAATTCAGGATAACTGGTAGTTTCTAGCTTAACCTTTTGAGCGAAACATCTTTTGCCCCTGTGAGAGAGACTTATTTCTTGGAAAGTCGATTATTTTTAAAAATCTCCAAATTAGTCGGGACAGTTCTCAGCTTTATATATATATATATATATATATATATATATATATATATATATATATATATATATATATATATATATATATATATCCAAGCTCTCTGTTGGATTAGACCTCATCATTATAGAAAAATCATATATTAAGATTAATGAATTAGGTGGTTAAGTATGTATGGTTTTAGACATTGATAACATTCTACTTACTGCCAGCATAAGGAATAGTTTCAAATCAAATAAGAATTTATAGAAGGATATCATTCGTCGCGGCATACGGTGGCCAAGATTAAAACTCTTCCAGTTTTACGATAGTACTGAGATCAAAGACACACCCGCTGACCTAACTTGGACTGAGACCACAACTGTAGCGGAGGACCAGCTCGGCGAATCGCTAACAGAATTTATTCCGGCGTATGTCTATGCGGGTTTCTGGTTACAAAGGGCACAGCGCTCACGATGCCGACTCTCCGGAACATAAAGAAAGCTTTATCTGTCGTAGATACGGCAGGTCTTAGTGATCGCGGAAATCTGGGCTCTCCTGGTGACCTCCGCAGACAAGCATAGTGTGTGTTTAGAGGGACACTAAGGAGTGTGCTACCCAAAACGTGGCGCAATTTCATCGTTGGTACATGACTTCAACCACAAGACTTTACCCATAGGACTACTACGATGTGACTACTACCACATGAAATTAAATTATGTGCTTACTACCATGCGACGACGTGGCTGCCACCAGGTGTTTGTTCGTACATTACTTACGTGAAAAGTCATGTTGCCACCATCAAGTGAGAGACACAACGTGACTACCACCATGTTCCTACTGTCACATCGATACAGGAAGACCTCCACCCTAATGTCAACATGTGACAGCCAATACCATCACAGGACGACAATTTGGGATTATAAATCTTTACACCATCGCGTGGACGCTCGCATATGCTGTGTTTACTAAAGTTTCTATAAAAATGGTAGTATCGGACGCCGGCGCAGAAAGGATAGAGGACATATCTGACGTGCATCTACGCGTACTTCATGGCTGCATTTAGTGTCCTGGGTATATATATATATATATATATATATATATATATATATATATATATATAAATATATATATATATATATCTATATATATATATATATATCTATATATATATATATATATATATATATATATATATATATATATACATTAAGCTATCTACACCAACACCTGTTGGACTTCCCTATGCCCGAAGTGATACATCTACGGGGTAATTATACATAAGTAAACAAAAGTGTTCATCCTGTGCAAGTGTCTGTCTCCGAGTAACCACAATATTACAAAAACATGACTTACTCCATATCATTAAACCAATGCATCTGACTACAACGTGAATACCACCGCGCGAATACCACTATGTGTTTATCATCTCTCAATTTATACCACGTGAGTTTCTACTCACATCAATACGCAACCATACAGTCTGTTGTAATTCTCTTTGCTCAGCCTCCTCGAGTATTGTATTTAAGGCGTGGTTCTGTTGTTACTTCCGTTGTTAACGTTTATAACGTCTGCTGGCATCCCCCTCCCCCTCAACACATACTTTTTGCACCTAACGAACTTTACATTCCAAATGTAACTATTTTTGTAGTGCACAAAGAATGCCGACTGAACTGAAGTTAAGAGCCGCGGGCAGAAAATGGAAGTGCCTTGGAAGTACATTCAGCCCAGCCAGCCAATCTCGTGTGGCCTCAGACAACACATGACATGATCGTACTGCCCAAAGTAGAAATGGCGTAGTAGCTCGTCTCTGTCAGGTAGTCCCTAGCTAGCACCATCTAGTCACCACTTATTACAGTCAGTTAACCACCATCAGCTTGTGAGCACTAGTTCCTGCTAGCTATACGCGCTAGTCAGCACTAGTTGCCGTCAGCAAGTCGGAGCCACCTCGTCGCCAGCCGTGCGGCGTTTGTCATTTGGCGTCGGTCTCGTATGAGTGACGCGACCCCGCACCGCTAGAGGGCGGCTCGAGAGGTCGGAGGCAGGAGCTGGTGCCAGGCGATCAGTGAGTCCTCGTGTTATTCCCTGTTTTAGACGGAAACACACAAACGAACCTCTCGCCCCATTGACACCCAATCTGGGCGCCCGACACCAGCCACACAGACGCCCCGTAACCTGCGCGCGCACCCCGATATGACGATCCAAACTTCCGGCGGCGGTTTCCATGGCAACCATGACATTCGCGGGAATAAGGTTGGTTAGGGGCTAATCTGACGTCCGTGGTCGGCATAGTGACGTCGTCTATCAGCATGTGGCGCGCATGCACGGGCAAGAGCACCCCTTGCCACTGCAGGGTCTACGAGCAGGTGGCGACCCCAGTCTGGGGAAGCGCCAATGGCGCCATTCAGCGTGGAGGTGGCCGAGGTGGGAGTGACTTCGTGGAGGCTGATGTGTGTGAGCGGGGTACGGAGTGAACTAGGGTCAGGCCAGTTCCGTATGGGTCGCCACAAGAGGCCAGCGGGGTCAGGGGCCCAAGATAGAGGCGCAACTCAGAGCCCCGCACTGAGGAATATGATGAGAGTGAACAGAGCAGTGTACAAAGTTACCTAGGATTTGTAGGTTAGGATTGAGGAATTGAGAAGACACATGGCCATGGAACTCCCCGAGGTGGAGTATGTTTTTTTCGGGGAGTTGTGAGGGTGGGGGTACTTGGTCGATAAGGGGGCAAATTATCAGTTGTGTAGGTATTAAGCACCAGATCCACTAAGGCGACCAAGCGAATGCGTCTGCCATCCATGCGACTGTGTGAATCCCATGCGATGATATTCAATATATTGAATATTGTCGCAAGGCATTCGCATGTCCATGCGAACGTCTGCAAACGTCTGCAAACGTCTTCGAGCCCAAATTCGCATGGAAAATCGCCTTAGTGGATCTGGCGCTTTAGGGTCTAGTCGGTGGCCTAGTGGCACTAGAAATAATGTGCTCTCAGTCACTAGACGTGTGTGTATGTATGTATTACAGAGAGGTAGG
This sequence comes from Alentia gelatinosa, assembly GCA_950022655.1. NCBI lineage: Eukaryota > Metazoa > Annelida > Polychaeta > Phyllodocida > Polynoidae > Alentia > Alentia gelatinosa. The sequence goes on along the minus strand of OX465579.1, from coordinate 51,652,104 downwards.
TATCCAGGGAAGGCTACTTAGATAATATGAGAGAGAGAGACATAGAGAGAATAAGACCTAAAAGAGGAGGGAGAGGATAGCGAATAACGAAGAGCGAGGCGTGGACGGGAGAGACATTGTGGGAATAGAGAAGTCGACTGAAAGTAATCAGGTGAGATATAGTACAGGTCTGTGCTTGAAAATATTGTAAAACTAATATTGAGTTAATTGTAATCAGACAAATACCCTGGTTCTTCAGAGAAGTGTGTATAAACATGATTGGTGTGACAAAGGTAAGGTTTCATCCTGCAATCGGTCTCTAACAGTTAACCGAATTTAAACGTTACCGCACGTTCATGAACGGCTCGTCTGGTGACCAATACCAACATCGACGGAATATTATGACGTCACATCCTATGCAGAGCGCACAGCCTGGACGCTGGTTGCGGGCGAGTGATACACGTGTATGTATACAACGCCGGGAACCCTGCCCTCAGAATCCTCTGGCGCCGGGCGTGCTGAATTGTTGATGTGTTTGGCGGCCCTACGCCGGGGCTCGTCGGCGGCTGAGGGTGGTACTGGGGACACCCCGGCGGTCAGCCTGGTCAGGTGCTGGCATGAGTGCCGCGTTGACCCCTCTAATGAGGCCCGAAGCGCCGCTCTCCGAGTCGCGCCTTTTATCTGATTAATAAGGCTGCACCTGACGCCGACCGCGCAACGCCCACCAAACCCCAGTCTGCCCTGACCACCCCCGTGAGTCAGCCCATCGTCTGGCTCGTTTAGCATCCTCTTTGCCCCCTCCCCATGTGTTAACTACTCCAGCTACAGGCAGGTATTTCCATTTCTCTATCTACAGCCGCCATCACTTGGTAGCTAGTTGTCCTCTTAGCTCACTGTACCTATGCTATGTACGTCTATAAATCCTCTGCCTGGTTTGGTCCCCATTTTGGCTGTATTAATCTCAACTACTAGACTAACAGTACTTTGAATTCCTAGATACCCAACTCTCTACTCTATTTCTCTGTATCACATTGTCTTCCAAACTGGCACTACACCACTAGCTGACCTGACTACTGGCGCTACACTAGTTTCCTACTTCCTCTGGTCCATCGTCTCACCATCTCCACCCTTAGTCAGTCACTAAATCAAAAACACTTTGACCGTCGACTAACAGCTAGCTTATCATCTTAACACCAATGTCTTTAATGACTATGCATAAAAAAATGCTATTGATCACAACGAGACGACATTTTCGTTAATATCAAATAACAGTCCTATTATTAACATGACGGAAATTCGACGTTGATTATAAAAGAAAACCTGTATACTCAGCACCCCTTCCCTACTCCAGTCAAATTATATTTCTACTTCCGTCAGTTTCCTATTCCTCTAATCATGTTTCCATTTCTCTTGTGCTTTGTACCGGTACTCCTCTTTTCACACTATTGCGTACACTGTCTACTGTCTCTAATCTCCTACTGTCTTGGGCGTGCTGTGCTGATTGTCTCCAGCCCTCTGTCCACTACTTAACACTGAACGCACCCTGTGTTTTGCCTTGCCCTTCTACTCGGCCCCTCAAACTGGGGCCCTGCGCCCTATACCCATCCCTCTCCATTTTCCACCATATACCTGTCAACCTCTGTCTCCCGACAGTCCGTCCTCTACCTCTCCCTAAGGACAGTTTACGATGCTGCCTTGGTCTTGACAGTCTCAGGCTGGCCCTGACACCGGGGTGCAGGGAATGAGATGATAGCATGCCGTGTTACATTGAGACGCGGTAGTCGCGCTGAGTCTGATATCTGAGACAGGTATGGGTAGTGGTCAGATGGCAACCTGGTGTAAACCTGCCCGAGGTAAGGCGTATTGCATTATAGATATGTCGACGATAGAGTGTTTTTTGGGTTTTTATATATAGGGTTTTTATTTAGACTGGAGGTGTCAGCTTAGGCAAAGTTTGCCCTATATTCCGCTGGCTCCAGGTTACAGTGTTAATCATTCGTGTTTAGTTCTCCCTGGTGGTATCATACAGCGTGAAGAGTTTATCTAAGACACATAATTGACCCTCGGACTAGAGCAATTATGACACAGTGACAAGAAGGCATACGGAATATCCTGTAACTACACCTACATTACATCTACCTACATCCAGCCCTACATATCTAAGTAACCAAAACAGATATACATGTATATTATCTAACGCCAAGCAGAGGTATAGTTCTTGGTAGATTTGTAATATCCTGAGAAGTAGAAAATATATACAATATTATATTAAGCAATAGTTAATTGCTGATTAAAGGAAGGCAATAATCATAAAACAGCTCTAAGCCGGTAGCACCTGTAAGTGGATCACGGCACTTCCACCTCCGAGTGGATGGAGTGAGGGCCGAACACACCCCTGTATGCAATAAAATATTGTGCCCAATGGGTTAAATATATTTTAAGGCGGCAGCAGGTTCCGAAGCCTACAGCGTTCACATGTCAGCTCAATATACTGAAGGCACTGAATAACATTAGCTCTATTGGATTATAGTGAATAGGTTTGAAGCCCCTTTAAAGGCAGACATTACCCAGACCGAAGGTAGAGAATCTTCAAAGGCTTCCTCGGCGACATAACTCTGAAGCTAATAGAGTTTAACGCCTCGCTATCGGATTTATCTTAGATGTTCATGATACGAACACGAGGCGCTCGGATCAGAGGAAAAAACAGCATGTTGATTAACAACTCGGCAAAGACTAGACGAGCCAGCGCGGCTTTTGTTGATGAAGGTGGCGTCAGAATGGTACCAATGCTCAATGCCAGGCCGCAAATCATTGTCTAATCATTTCCCGCCTTGTTTATTATTCTCCCTCTCTTTCGGGGAGCTCATGGGGTGTAGTAAGAATAATACCACTCTCAAAGGTTGTTGATGTTCGGTAATACACCAACAAGTCTCCCTCAATGGTTTGAAAGATTCCTCCTTCTGTGCAGTTTTTCCACTGCCCTTAAAGCTTCCATTCCATATTTCTAGCCTGCCTCATACAGGCCTTAAGTGTGCCATGTTTCAGACACAATTTAAAGCTGATTTTCTATATTTATGCTCTGTTTCAATCAGCCCATAAGTTCACTTGTCATATTTGTGCCCTGTTTCATAAACCTTTAAAGCTTGCTTGTCATATTTATGCTCTGTTTCATACAGCACATAAGGCAGGCAAATTCGTAAGCTGGTACATGCTGGAAATAATCGTCACGAATAACTGAACAAGAAGAAAAGTACAAAGCATGTATGTGGGGTTAGACGAGCTTGAGACTTGAATACCCATGACGAATATACACAGCATGCAAATAGTTTCTATAGTTCATTTCCATGATTGCAAGCTATGTGGTCCATTCCAATGTACTACTTATGTCAAGTCACCACACCATGCTCTGTTGTCCGTTCCTACATACTACTTACGTTGAGTCACTTCACCATGCTCTTCCGTTCATTCCTATATACTACTTGCATCAAGCCAATTCTCCACGCTATGTCGTTCATTCCTATATACTACTCACTATTCACTATGTTATGCGACGTGGGTAAATCCCATATACTACTTACGTCCAGAGGTTTACTAGATAAGTCTAGTTTTTATACGCATCACTACTGCACTACTACAGTGAAATGAAAAGAAATAAATGTTTTGTGATTTATAGAACTCCTATAAATTAGAGTATGATAAGAAAATAAGAAAAAAAATTTAAAATATTGGTGATGGGTGGGTGGGTAAAGATAATGCTGGTTGTGAGTGGTTGGAAGTGGTGGATTGGAATGGAGATGGCGGAAGTGGTGTGTGGTTGATATGTGGGAAAGTTTGCAGAAGGATGTTGAATTTGGTGGGAAGCGCTAGGTGGCAGTAGTGAGCAGGTGGCAGTTTTGAGACCAAAAGGACCCCCTGTACAACCAATTACAATTATTATTACAGCAACTTATAACGTCTTTTGTTTTACTCTCAAACATAGTTACTCCCAAAACAGTTTAAGCATAAGGGGAAAAAAGGTTTCGCTTAACCAGTGGTGACAGCCAACACCACAGTAATAGATTTTCATTGAATCTTCGCTTATATCTCACCATATTCTGACACAGTTCTTACTAGATTCATTGCTGCAGGTAACTTTCGATCTGCTGATTACGGATTGTATCACCTCAACATGCTAAAGAAGTAGGAAATAGAGATACACTCTAAATAAAATCAACACAAACTTTGTAAACACCTCTGACTGTGCTGAAAAAACGGGGCTGAACGCCATTCTGTCACATCCATACTTACCCAATCGAATCCTTATTTTTCAAAGCACATCATTATCGACCAGAATCCGGTATAATAAACTTTGACATCATGGCAATTAGGGGAGGTGTCCATGCTATGTTCCCGAAAAGGCATCCTGCCCAAATCTCTGCCGAGCCACAAACAGATCTAGGTACTCTGCTCAGGTAATTTCCAGGTGTGTGTTTCGTGAAAGAAGGTGAGAAGGGGGCTTCTTGGATGTTACCGTATTCCTGTATCATGTTCACCGTTTAAGAACGCGCCGTGAAACGAGTGGAAACGAAAGAAGGGTCTGCTGGGCACCGGGGTTTGTATTTCTCTGAGGAGACGGCGTCAATTGGTTCTGTGAGCGGCTATTTGGGGCGGCCATGGCTCGCGTTTCTATTGGCCAATTCATTAGTGCGGTAACTGTTTGCAGATGTAATGTCAATGAGAGTGAGAGACAAGGGTGAATAGATAGGAGGAGGAAAGGAAAAGCCAGAGGAAGGTGTACAACGAAAATGCAAGTATACAAGAAGGTGGCACGCATCGGGAATATAACCAAAATGGAATAACAGCAAGAAAAAGAGGTTCATAGTATAAAACGAGAATGAAACTTAAGGCACTTGAGGCAACAAGAGATTGGCAAAGAACGAGAATACAAAAACAAATATGGGATGGAGCTAGAGAATGAGAATGAAATGGAAAAGAGAGGAACAAGATTGTTGTTCTTAAAGGGGACACAAAAGGAAAACCATGAAGATGTAATACAATAACAAAAAAACACGGTGTTAACGTTTATATAGAAAAATAATACTGGTTCAACTGCAACAGGATAGAGCTATATAACAGGAACACGGAATGGAATAGGAATAGAACGAAAATGAAAACAGGCAATGGCGATGCCAGGGATGGTATTACATCTGTTGATGGATATGGTAGACAGTTGTTCAGATGTGCTATTTTTGTGTTTGAGAAGCTGAAGTGTTAAATACTCTGTAACCTGGCACTGATGGTAACAGGATAGAGTTCTATTCTTATCGCGCCAGGAGATGCTCACAAAGGGTACTGGCAATCACAGTACAGCATCTTGTGCTGCGCTATAGACTCTTCCTCCTTTCAGCAGTTCTGACCACGCTTTGCTGCTCACTCCCTCCTCCCTCCCCGCAATTCTCCTGGGTTAATCCTGTGCCGCCCAACATTCATTGTTAGCCACCCCCGTGAGACTTCCTCCGCCTCATCTACCGAATTCTCTTCAACTAGCCTTTCTGTGAGCCACTTCATGGATAATACTCGTCAATGTGACGTACTTAGTAAATTAATTGACGATCCAGCCCGACCACCTTAGAAGAAATTCTTCTCTAGATTCTTTGTGAATGCCTCACGCCTGCAGATCTTCATTTGTGGTGGGCTATCGAGCGGTGGTGCCTGTAGTGAAAGATGTGCGGTCTTATTACTCCTTTTTACAAAATCTACAGTGGCACGCAGAAAGACATGTTTCAGGGAAGAACCACAAGGAACATTCAGTGCAATTTAATCACCACGGATGTATTGTTATACTTTCATGTAATTGAACAGAGTTATTGAAGTAACTGAATCAATATGGCTTTGGTCTATGAAGCCACTGCAGTGATGTACAATAAAATCTTCATTCGAACCATCTATCATCTCAATTTTTAATGTTTATTTTCCATTATATCACTCTAGTAGGATTCCGTGTTGTAAAAAGAAAAACAAAATGAATAGATAAAGATGCAACATTAAATTCATAATGCATGTAGTACTGATCTTTAGTTAATTCCTGCTATGTTTAGCATAGTTGGGTACCATCCCTATTTCAGTCTCACTCTAAAGTCACTATAATCTTGAATCTTCATAAGCCTTCTCAAAAGACTTCTTCCTACCATGCAATCAACCGCATGCCTTCAAGTACAACGATTCTATACGGAAGTGCTGGGAACTGTTCCACCCGCGTTAAACACTAGCACCTTGTTCACGGCGCATACGCCACTTTCACACATTAGCACGTGGGCAACACCAGGTGGCGTTATAGGCGACGCATGAGAAGGGGAAGACTCGCGTTCTGGTCACGGTACTATACAAGATGTGACAGCGAGAGGCTGATTTAATCTCTGCAATCACCGTACTGCGCAAGTTGGTTCTTTCCTGTGCCGTATTCCCAAATGTACAAGCTGCACTGCATGAAAATTCATTTTATTCAGCTATAGACCGACGCGTACATACACATATATATATATATATATATATATATATATATATATATATATATATATATATATATATATATATATGATGTGTATATTTATGGTTATACAAGTATATGTGTCCCTACTGTGCGCCATCGTATCGAGCATATACAAGATAGTTTTTGTGTCTATACGGAAGCGTAATGGCTGTATTTGCCGCCCAGTGTATATAATTGCAAATATACTGTGCGCGATAGGTTTACGTTGGTCGTATACATGTAGCTTACTGCCCACCCTGGCGCCATCCGGCCGCCCGGCCTCCCTCTGCCGCTCAGCCTCCCAAGCCACCGTTCCGCACATCGTTGGTGGTGGCCTTGTTGCATGATAAATGCCAAATTAATCTGTGAGCATACTCTGTAGGTCTCGTATCCATTCACCGGTCTGACGTCTGTATACCAACAGAATCTTTCATTGATTCCTGACTTCAGATCGGTGCCGAATGATCGGCCAATAGAAATGTGGTTATATATGGGTAACTCAAAAAGTCGATGCCACTTTTGTCATTCAGTAGAGTCACTCAAGTAGCCCGGCATGCGAGAAATTAATATCAAATAGTTCTATTAAATATAATCTAGCATAACCTGAGCAAAAATTGAATCAAATATTCCCATGCGCTATGTATCTTAGTCTGTATGGTAGTTTGCCTTCTCTTCAGGTTCTGCAAGGTCACCTGAGGAATTGTAGGTATCATGTGATATGTATAGAAGTCATGTGACCGGTACCAGGAGCTTCATGGAGATGAGGGTCACGTGACGTCAGTGTCACATGCTAGAGCGCAGCCATCTTGCGGATGGACGGGCTAGGGAGTGGAAGTAGGTCATGTGACGTCAGCGTGAATCAGTCTTTAGGCTTGTATTAATCACATAATAACAAAGACGTCAATGGGATTTTTTTTTATTGGCACCCTGATATTTTAATGATATAACATAACAACAAACCAAGAAAAAACTCGAATATGGAGAGTAAGTAAGTAGACGTGATTAGGGTTCGTTAGCTGGTAGGTGACTCTACAGGACCAACAGTGTCTAATCCCCTTAACCTGGTGGCACCCTCTGGTGGTGAAATGCATGATTAACTGTAGATTAACTGTTGATTATTACCTTAAAAAAGAATACTTATCTATAACCATAATTGGAGTGCCAGGCCACGGTGTTGTATCCCACATTCAGCTAGTCCAGGAGGAGTCCTATATCTTGTCCGACTTCTGATTACTGGCGTTAATATCAAATGATATATTAGTGAAAGCAAGGGTTTTATTTTATGTTTCTAACCATTTGCTGCTCTTTAGGGACCCTGAGCTAATTGCTTCAGAGAGTGCACATATAGCATAATATGATGAGGGTGCTATATGTTAAGGCCGAGTGCTGCGTTACTTGGGTCATCGTGGCGGTTCATCTGTTTACTAGGACATCGAATATTAAGATGCATGTGTTTGTTTCACATGGGTTATTGTTCGAGTCCTGAGGCACATCGTTTGGATATGTGTTATCGGGGGGTTTTCCAGTCATTTGATTGTAGATTTGATTAATGACTTTGATTTGGATGCTATAGTATTGGTGGATTCACTAAGGCAGGCTTCATATTGAACATTAGGATGACAGGAATGGCTATATGGTAGGGCAAACTAACGCGCAACTTTGTGGGAAGGTCCCATGTTGAATTTAGGTATCCTAGAATGAGATCTGACGTTTGACTAGAGCCTCAGCGTGTCAACCTTTCTCACCCCGTATACCCCAAACCCCAACCCCCCTGCGCTGGAGTCGTCAATCTCCTCCCGTACATTCCCTTCTCTGTAGCTGCCAATTAAGCAATCTCACTAATGCGCGTCTCCGGCCGCGGGCGTCGACGCCCGACTCAGGACCTGGCGCACAGAAGGCCGGCCTCGATTTGGCATAACGCCGCCTAATTAGCCTGGTCCCTGGGCGCGTTTAGCGGCACACCGAGAGGGCGACGGGTGAGCTGCAGTCTGTCACCACCCACTCCTCTCACTGCTCCCCTCAGCTCAGGGATAATCTAGCAGGCATATCCCGCCTGGAGCAGTTCCTCATTCTCGTGAGTGGATCTCACTCCTCCACAACTCGTCCAGTCTGCAGGTGTATATAAGTGTTATATTGAAATGCCACCTGGTAAACTGCGAGGTAGACGACCTCCCCTCAGGGCGATGCGTAGTGGGAGACACGTGGAGACGGTTCTTGTGATGCGAACATACATTTCCCGTCAGTCTCCCCCCGCAGGCCCTTGTCAGAGTGATTCAGTCCGTGGACGGCCCGTCTTTCAGTGCAGTAGCGGCTCGGAGCTGCTCGGCTAATCCAGTTTTGTCTCACCAGCTGCGCGCTATCTGCCTGTTTTGTACTCAGAATCTTCTTGGGTTATTTTATCACCTTCATCCGCAATTCTAGCCTTCCAGGGCTATCTACTCAATTTCTGTTGAAAATGTCCCGTTATCTATTAATCCATGAATTTACAGCTTCTTGTTTCGTATATCTTCAGTTTCTTTTTTTTTCTCCTGCAGACCTGCAATATCTTATCATTATTAGAAATCGCTTATTTGGAGTTTTTCTTGTGGTAAGTTAACATTGCCAGACCTTTTCTTTTTATATCATAACAGCATTTATCCTACCCCTTTAGAATAAAATAAACCCATAGGATTAATATTGATTTTAGGCGGCAAGCTGGGACATAAAATGTGTTTTATGCCACCAGGGGAATACAAAAGTTGACCAATAAGCGACCAGAATGTGAGCTACTATGGAAAAAGTTCCGGTTGCATTTATAAGGGCTCCATTCAAATGTTTGCTAACATGATACAGACCATTACGAGTGATTTAGGTAACTAGCCCCATATCACAAGCCAGTCTGATATTCAAAACATGTATACACTAATGAAACCGAGTTATAACCGCATTACTCACCATTTTGATATTTTGTTGACACCGCCGATCAACAAAGCTTGCTTATGGCGCCATCTTTGTTGACACTGGTAATCTAAGACACCCTGCCACACTAAACATGCATGCCATTAAATATTATAGAGGAAACCCGAAAGTTTAGGGTCAGAGCTTGTATCCCATCGAGTTTGAATCGCGTAGTAATTCACAAGGCGAAGCCGCGTGAATTATGTAGCGATTCAAACGAGATGAGATTGAGCTCTTCCCCTAAACTTGAATGGGTTTCTGAATTTATCTCACCCTTTACATTGACTAATGGGCTAACATTTGTGACATATCCCCCATTGGATATTTTTGCTAAATATCTCATGGGCATTAGATACGAGTTCCCAATGTTAAGTCTATGGAGAAAAAATATCTGGGGTGAGATAATAGAAAGTATACATGTGTAAACCCACCAAAATCCAGATACGATAACGTTATTCATGAAGTTGACTTAGCTCGAACAGTACGAAGCCTGGGAGCGGTGGCCAAGAACCGTCTCAGCAGCGAACCTAGCCTTAGCAGTTCGACGAGATAGTTCTCATTAATGATCCGAGATCCCCCGGGGTTTGGTGTGGTGGTTCATATTGATAATCCAAACAGTCCACACAGATCACTGTATCGAGTTCGACGACGAGTACGCAAGCAAGCCGTACACAGGCCGATCCCATTATTATTTAATACCACACATAACCGGTCACTTTACATGTATGTCTCCTATAACTCTCCATACGTTATGGCTTAGGTCAGATAATAACTTGAAAAATCGTTCATTTAGCTGCGGTAACTAGGTAAATTGCCCTGATAAATTTTAAACAGTTCTTGGATGAAGGCCGTGGAGAGGCTTCTCGGGCGGGCGTCGGATGGAATCTCGTAGCTGCTGCCCAGTTACGATAAGAAAATAATACGGGTATACAACAATCGCCACCGCAGTTAAATAGCAGTATCTTTTAACATTGAAATCATTATGTCCGGATTATTTGCGCCCTACCTCCTTTTAGAACAAGTTCTATATATGTTATATTCAATACATTTGACTTACATACAAATGCCGAGGCTAACAATGCCAACATGTTTTTAGAGATTTCTTCCATACGAGGAGAGTACTTCTCATCCCGGAAAATTTATCGGAAAGATCACATTACTGTCCTCTTTATCTTCTCTGATTTCTGTTTTACTTTTGTCCGCCTTTTTACCGACTTATATTTACCTGTACACTGCTTCTATTGGGTCTTGAATGGTGATAAATATAGGGTGATATATATATATATATATATATATATATATATATATATATATATATATATATATATATATATATATATATATACACATATATATATCCTTATAATCATATAATTGCGGCCAGGTTAGGTGACAACTCGTATCCAACTCCTATATATATACATATATATATATATATATATCCAAACTGATATCACGTTTAAATATGAGACTTAGATAAGTAACATGCTTCTCATAAGTTTTTCTATCACATTAAAATGTACTCATCCGTATCCAGTGCTGTTTGTTTAATTCAATAAAACATCAACATAATTAGAAACATCGATCGCCGATAAATCAACACTTCCTAAGTTTGATAACCGGAGTACTTTAGAATACGTTTATGCTAGATTAGCATTCTCCATTTACTGTTATACATGCATCCGGGACATTTGTAATGTGTTATGCTGAACAACGTATTTTTATATTTCTATTAAGCTATTCGTGTAATTCTCACAATTCCTCAGAAATCCGACACAATGCTTATTAACAACCATTTTTAGCAATGCTCATTAAGGGTTTTCACCCTGCTTTAAGTCCTTTATCCCTCACCCCATCACCTCTGTGTTCTTATCCCATCTTATTTCGCGCTAACTGCTCATTGTCCTCTATAATCCCTTCTCCTTTCCCACGCAATCCCCCCTGGGCCTGTCTTTTTACTTTCATTTTTTCGTTTCCCTACACAATTATTTTCTGCTCAAAGTCCTCCTGGCTATTTTTTAATAGTTTCCTGAACTTCTGTCTATCACCCACTCCGTTTACTTTTTTCTCCTCTTCTGCTATGAACTTGTGCTGTATAGGATTGTTATACTCGGACTTAAACATTTCCATTGTTCCTCCTAACACGGAATGATAGCTTTAGACGTTCTCCGAGCTACCGTAATGTAATGCCTGATGGCATTTCTGAGGATAATATATTCATGCAAATAAGAAATAGGTGTTGCTTTATCATAAAACCAAACAAACAAAATATAAAGGTTGTATATCTTCAATTTACATTGATAAGATAATACGAGGCATCATGATAACGTCAAAATCAAGTAACGTAAGCATTTCTGGATTCAATGTACCAGTTGTAGGAGGAGTGTTACTTAGCGCACTGCTTGTGGTTGATGAAGGTGATTGGCGCTACAGGGATAAAGCATCAGGCTACTAGGCAGGTTTCTTGCTTTCTCATTTCCTATACTTGGAAGCCCCACTTTTTGCTGACTAATCATAATTCATACCTCTTATTTCTCCCGCCCTTCCCCTCCCGTGATAGCCGCACAGTTTCTGTTCCTCCCTACGACTCTGTCCACTGCCTTTAACACCTGCTGTTTTCCACGGCTGTCTCCTTTTCTCATTCTCTCTTTATCTGGTCAGTGCCACGAGGTCCTTACTACCTCTGCTACATAGAGTATTGTCTTTTCCACTGCACAGAATCAAATCCGTCATTACCTGCCCTTCCCATGTCTGCTCTTGCTCCTTATTTCCCTATAGAACAGTTTTGATCTGGTCGATTGCACTATCGCTCTAGTCCTTACAATCCGGCTTCGGCTCTCCCCTGCCTTGCATTCTTTCCGTTTAGGATCTGGTCCATTGAGATAGTTGCCCTGGTTATTACAGTTCCGCCCTGGCCTTCATCTGCCCGTTAATCAGTTTCTTATAATGTTATCAATCTGCACTGTTCTGGCCACTCTAGTCACTACTCACTACGCTCCGCTTGTCTCCTTAGCCTCATTTTCACCCTCACATGGCGTTTAGACCAGGCCTGATAGAATGCTCTCATCCTGCTCTGAGCAGCTCATGGAGACACCAGTAACATCTAACGCCTCATTTATCCACATGTCGACGTCTCTGAGGTCGATGCAAGCTGCCGACTAATCGCCGATCTTGACTTTAAACTTGTGACCGCGAGCCACAAGAACCTGGGTGCACAGTAGAAAAACTCTATAGGCCCGTTTCCATTGGCCGACGAAAATGGCGGAGACCTTTTGAGTTACCGAGAAAGTCTGTCAGTGGTGCCATAGACTGTGCAATGGTAAAGAAAATTCGGTGAGAGTAGTAGAATTCACTCAGTGACAAAGCTTTCACTCAGTGGTAGGTAATGCCACATTGCATAATCTAAGCAGAAAAGTCATGGGTCATTTCACGGGTTTGCTATTTCAATTGGCCGATTTTGGGTCAGCAGTGCCAGAAGTCCGTCGGTGGTTCCTGACTCGGTGACGGGAAATCAGCCAATGGAAACGGGCCTTTACTGCGCCGTTCACTGTTCAGTCTGTATACTGAAGATCATACGATTACATATATATTTAGGTTAATATGTATGTGTGATCTTGCATTTGAAACTTAGGCCTGGCATCGACCTACTACGATACGAATTTAGACCTCCCAATATGGCTCCGATACAAAAAGTTAAAATCGTAGACTAATCGGGAAGGTCCATATTGTAGACAAATGACGAAACAAGCCACTTCGACATGCATCGTAACGGGATCTCCGGTAAAGAAAAGTAGATTTTTGTCGTTATTATGTTTCAATAAAAAATTAAGTTACATCAGTCGACCTCTGCCGTGGCAGTAATTTTGGTCAGCTTTCTAGACCAGTCACAAGTTCTGCTACATGTATGTAACAGGTTTTAGTAGATGTAATCACATATCCAATGCACCTCACGATGTAACCAGTACATTAATGCAGATCTTGATTCAACATTTTTATTTTTTATCTAATTCCAAAATTTTCTGTTTAGTATCTCACATATGAGAGTGATTTCCGTAGCAGAATGCTCCTGTTTAGCCACTGACTTTTAATCATGATTAAATGTCATAGACACTCTACGATACAGGTTTTTCATTGGAACCAAATCCTAGATACCCATTTTGCATCGGAACCTAATCGCAGAGAGGTGATCTACTGCCCCGATCATAGGTGACTTTCCGACGCGAATTAGATTTTCTATTGCAACGTAGGGCATATAGGAGCGCATCGGAAGCTCAGTGGATGCCGGCCCTAATTGTGACCAAGAATACTATCGTTAATGATCCTATAATTCTATGTTGCAATTTGATTTATCAATGGCTTTGTCGCTTCTTCGCGTTTAAAGGAAAGGTCCTCCTATTAACTTTGATTTCAGGGTTTCAGGGTCGAATTAATTAAGCGTCATAATATGACCTTGTGTCTAACGCTTTGAAGGGTCACATTAAAGGTTCTAGTATGACCTTGTTTTTAATGCTTTGAGGACCCATATTAAATATTTCTAATCTAAATCTCTGTATTTGGCTGTTAGCGTACAAATTACTGGTCCTATAGTATGAGCTTCTTTTTAATGCTTTGCAGGTTCCGATTAATGGTATTATTATGGCCTTTTAGTTGAGCAATTGCAGTTACTTTCCCTTTTATCAGTCCACCGAACCTTGGTAGACAGGACGTGGATGGGAGTCTAAAATGGTATGGTGAGGGTTAAAACCGAGCAGTCCTAAGTGTAGAATGTGTCTCTTAGTCTTATTCATGACATCAACATGGACGGTGGCTGTGGTACGGAGGTCGCCGTGGTGTAGTGAATACAGCATGTGACTGCGAATATTGCCTCTCGCTTCACCAACTGTGGCCGAAGTCTCTAGATTCAATTTCGATGTGATACGACCCTGACAGTTAGGGAAACCACGTCAAAACCTACATAATGTCAAATCATTGTCACAGTTGAACTGGTTGAGCGATGGAGTGGTCTCGAGAGGGAGAGAGAATGAGAGAGGCGAAGGGGATAGCGCAGCAGTAGTGTAGAACAGGCACAGGGCTCCATTGCAGTCCGCACATCTCTCGACTGCTTCCGGCAGTTTTATGTACCGCCGATGGTACCGGCGTGTCGGACGGGACCGCCGGGAACTAGGAAGCCTCGTCTCCTCCCACGAGGTCTGAACTGGTCCCTGGTGGCGCAGGAGGCAGGGGATCAGTCAGAACTTCTGGTGGGGAGATCTGTCAGGAGAGTACCGTGTACAGTTTCTGATCTGCCAGCGGCTGCTGTGTTAGCAATGACGGATCTGCTTGGAGAGTGACAGGCAATCACGGCTTCCAAGCACTTCATGCACAACTGCATGAATTTCGCCTGACTCAAATTTTCCTCTTCAGAATTTTCTAGTTAGGTATGCTGCTTGAGGACTTCACCATATGATTGCACACACTTCATCCGGCGCGCGCATAACGCACACTGGCTGTTGGTCTATTCTGTCAGCTCACATCAACATACATCTCATGCACAGCAAAACTGACTGCAGACCAGAAATAACTGGAGTGGGATGTCTTCCATTTGTGAATCAACTTAGAATTGAATAAACTAAATCTTTCATTCGTAGATTAGCGATAACATACACACACTCCCCATTCCCCAGGAGGAAGACTCCCTACACCCCTAGTGCGTGTTTCTTGAAGGATGGAATGGAATGTAGAATGTAGCAATGATGAATAGCTGTTCGGGCGAACCCAGCCCTAACCTTTGGTATACATTCAAATCTAGTCCTAGCGCCGCCTGGCTATGTTATAGCCGTAAGTAAGCAGGACCTATTTGTCAGGGCGGCCTGAGGCTATGGGATACGCCTAGCAGCGTGTGGCGCACTGCTAGCCCGGTGACTGGGCGGCATTCCGGCGCCCCTCCCGGGCCTTGTTCTGCCCATCAGCGTGGTGATTAGAGCGGGCAGGCCGCATTGTCTAAAGCCCCCCTGCTGACAGCCCCTGTGATGGACGCACCCCCAGACAATGCCCCAAGACGTTTGCAATCTCCCTGTCAATCTCCTATATCAGATTTAGCACGGAGCTCTGAGACGCGAGTACAAGTAATTTGACTCTTTATCCAGGGGAAAATTTGAAATTTATTGACGTGGGCGAGGTTGTTGCTCCGACTGAGGCCTGGTGTGGCAGTGTGGGTGTGGGTTGTCGACATGTAAAATGTAGGACACGCTGATGTGATATCCTCATACTTTAACAAGAGTGGCTGGTGGTGGAAGTACCCACCTTCAGGTCTGGTAGAAAAAAGAAAACGCCAGCAAGACATAAGCAACATTATATAATTATATAATCGCATTTTATGTGATTACATAATTATATATAGAGGTGGAGAGAGACAGGTCAGATAGAGAGCGAGAGAGAGAGAGCGATAGAGAGAGAGAGAGAGTATGTGTCTGTGTCTGTGACTCTGCAAGAGATAGAAAATGTGAATTCATATCCTTAGAGGAACAGCACTGTTCTTAAACGATGAGCTATACAGTAAGTTATGAGCTATACAGCAAGTACAAAGCAGATTTTCCCAATCTTTTCTACTAGATTTGCTGCATTTTGTACATTGTTATATTGCCGTCTTTGGTGTCTTTTAGTATGATGCCAATTGTTATATTCGATCGTAATCATCATGACAATCAGCCATCCATTATTCGGGTGTTTCTCAAACGTATTCGATAATTATGAGGTGGGACACCAACAATTATATATACATGTATGTATAGTTAGATTTGAATTGGTATGTACAGAGCAGTTAATCGTGTGTTCATTGGTATCCATTTGAAAGGAGACATCTCAGATGTCACCAATATTATTACACTAGACGCACTTCGATATTAGCCAATCATTGTGTTACATGTATCACAATCCTTGCTTGTTTCATGTATCATAATTGTTTGCAAAGTCTGGTACGGGACATCTCTGAATACTACTGCTATACCTAACGCTAAATACCTTATGATAAATTAATGATAAAACAAGTGCAACAATGAATAGCACGTCCCAGTTTACTCCCTGTTTAGTTCCCCTAGCCTCTGGTTCTTTAAAATGTATATAAATAAGAAAACCAGGATACTGGTGCTTAAGGACTGGCGTCCACCTTCTACAATATGGCTCCGATATGCTCTACGATGGACCTCCCGATAAAAAATCAAAATCGCGTCGGAAGGTCACCTAATATCGGGGCAGTTGACTACGTTTGTGCGATTAAGCACTGATGAAATATGGGGGTCTACGATTTCGATCCGATGAAAAACGTGTATTGTAGGGTGTCCACGACATTTCAACGAAATGTCGGTGGGTAATCATGAACATCGCAGAGTATTCTGCCGGGAAAATCAGTGTTACATGTTACGAACCACTGATCAGAAAATTATGATATTTTGGAATTAAATAGGGGATATATATGCCCATATGCCCTGTAAATTTGGTGATTTTTGATTATGTTTAAGTGTTTGAAATCAATATTTTCTTAGTTTGACTTGGAACAGAGCTATAAGTGCATAGACAAATAGATTATTGATCTATGTCTCCTGGGAAACATTATCGATGCGATATTTTCTGAATAATAGTGTATCGTATATCTAAAAATGAAGATACACCACAAGATAAGCGCTTGTGCACTGGTAATATCGTGGGGCATATCGTGATCATGGTCACCATTTTTACCCATCCTCCCCTTATGAGCGTGGTGAATTGGCATGTCTAGACATATGTCTATGATTTTGCACCTTCCCGATTTGTCTCCGATATTGACATTTTGTATCGGTGCCATATCGGTAGGTCTAAATTTCTATCGCAGTAGGTGGACGCCGGGCCTAATGTATTCTCCTCGGTGTAACACCAGTATCTTATCATAGTCTTCATGTTATTCTTCATGAGAATCTTTTTTCGAATCATTCATTTGTGAGTCTGGGAAAAAAACTTCTACGGGGAATCCACATACGACTAACTCGGAATGAAACATTGTTTGTTGCCGCTTTCTTACTCAATGAATTCCCAAGTGTTAAAGATTAATTCAATCAATTTGGAGTTTGGTAAGAGAAGACTTCAACCGTCAGACAATTTTTTTAATCCAATTACTAGACATTTAGTAATCAAGACAACACTAAACTTTTGGAAAGGACGGAAGTTGTGAAATAATGATGTTGTGAAGTAGTGTTGTTTCCTACAGTCTGTGTTGTGAGCAATCTCTCATTCTAATAAACCGATATAATATTGTGTCTGATATAGTAACGACTGATATAGTAACGACTGGCAAAAAAAGCTGCAGTGTAAATTTCGTATCAAATCTCAGCTGGCATACACTTCGCTGTAAAGCCCAATGCACATCTACCGAGTTCGGAACATCGATGTACCTTTGTCGGCAAGACTATCTGGTAAGTCTTCCCATGTGAATTGAATTTGGAGTGTAGAACACTCCAATCTGTGAAACTTTGTACCAGGCGAGAAATAGTCGGCGACTGGTGAAAAGGTGTGAAGTACACAAGTCTCAGGTCCATTTGTCCCATCGTGTGAATCCCACTTAAAGTGTGATTCACATGGTGGGATCTATGTACCTCACAAAGCGTTTGTCTGAGACAAATCCTGTTGAGATTCAGTACTGGAACGCAATCTCCTCGTCTGAATTGTATGATTCCATTTTGCTGAGTTTTTTTCCTTGGAATTGTTGGCGACAATCAGCCCTAACAAGGAACAGAATCTCATCAGATTTTGACTTATAACAGGTTAAAAATTTAAAGGGGTATTTTGGTGAGACAAATGTACTTCACGCATTCTCCCTCAATCAGTCAGTTTCAGTGGTCCTGAATTACACCTATTCATATGGGGAAGTACCCTGAATCAGCGACTCTGTACCCTGTGTATAGGGGTGTAGGCGGTGCAGGGGTGAGGCTATGTCTTTCCATGTGAATTGAATCCGCCATAGTTCCCTGAGACTGGAGAACACCCATATCTGTGAAACTTTGTACCCAGCAGTAAATTATCGGCGACTGGTGAAAAGGTGTGAAGTACACCAGTCTCAGGTACATTTGTCCCAACGTGTGAATCCCACTTAACGTTAGTCGGTATGTGTGGGGCACCTAGACAAGGGTTAAAGTACCGTTCAAGAGACAAAGGTACATCGATGTTCCGAAATCGAGAGATGTGCATTGGACTTGACTAGGGACAAATGGTTTGTAGGTTTTTTCTTCGGTCAAGCTGGCATATCCTGCTAGGGTGCGGCGTACTCGGTGAAACGATCATATGCTATAGAAGTATCTTATGCCTCGTGACACATAATAGGAACGAATGGTATGTTCAACTTTTATGAATTCCAAAATTGAACAATTAACAATTTGCCAAGTTGCCCAGTTAGTGGACCATCCAGGCCAGTTGTTCACATGTATTTATAGAGTCCAAATATATTAAGCATGGGCAATGAGTTACTATCCGTCTGATCTGATTGATCAGGGACAGCTAGACATTCCTATAAGACGCTTTAAGAAATACCGGGTCTCTGCGCCATTACCAATCCCACAGGTCTAGCATAATTCCTCTCCCTAAATTATGCACAGTACATTAGCTTGTCGCACGCTCAAACAAACCCTGAGACACACGTCTCTGTAAAATGTTTATTAAAAAACACACCTGACACATCCGTCATTGTAAAAAACGTATATAAAACATATCTGACAGCTCTTCTGATGGTTCAACAAACCTCACCACGAGCCCTGGATAGAGACAAATTCAGCGCGTCCTCTCTGGATTGTATTCGTGTATTTACGTGGGAAACACGAGCTCTTCGCTCGTCGAAACTGCTCGGATTGAAAGGTCAGCCTTGTACCGTTGAGTGGCTAAACTAGCGTATCCTATGTCGCGGTCTGAACTGATGGGCGGCGCTTGATGGCGTGTCGGCCATGAGGAGCGGCCGGGACCTGCGGGGATGCTGTCCGCCTGCAACAACGCCATGTGTGATGTGCAGGTATGGCCTGCGGGGTGGTATTGTGCCGCTTCATATAGCACCGACCATCCGTCATTCAACACTCTCTTAAAGACCCAGCAAGTCGGTCATCAGAAGGTGCGGTATTTCTTGACTCAAGTCTGCAACTGAATAGTTCTATTAAGCACAGTACATGATGTGAAACTGATCATTATCTAAAGACTAACAGAATCCCAGAGAGGAGATTATATTTTAGTACAAAAAATATAAATGTGCAAGTGATTCGTAGACTATGGAGAAGATCTGTGAGTGGCGGTTCTTGCAATTGAGAGTAATATTGCTTGAAAGAGTTTTCCAACTACACATGTCGGAAACATATAACGAAATGAAGCCCCATAAGCTCTTTAAATTCCAAATTCAGTGTACCCATGATACCTTGCTAAAATACCAGAAGTAGTGACTGCTATTACCCTGTGACAGAGCAACAGGCTGCAGTATGTATAAGAGTGATAGATAATACCCTTTATCGAACATCGTTATTGACGGCATTGACTGTCAGTATATCAAAGATGCACACTGCAAGAGGCTTCCATAATCTGACTCCAACCTAGTTGCTACCTGTGTCTTTTCCCAACAACATGATCTGTTCAGGTCATAATCTGTGATGCTCAGGTATGGCCCGCGGGATGGTATTGTGCCGCTTCAGACAGAGCCGACCATCCGTTTTTTCCCTCCAACATGATTTGCTAAATTCTGTTCAGGTTCTGTGATGCCAATTTATCTTGTCCATATAACACCAGTCGCTTTATTCAAGCTGAACCATGCCTATAGAAAAAAGATGCTATTTCAAGTCGTCAACGCCCGGTCAAGGCCTCACAGTAACACATGCTACTTTAATTGTTCACACAATCCTTACATAGTTGGGTGGACCTCTGATACAATAATATCCGACACCCCCATATATAAGCCTGTCCTATATCAATAGTCGAACACATACATATGCATTCATTACTATATATCTCCCATTATAACACTATACTCGTAAATCTGACTACATATCAGAGTTTATTATAAATTATTAGCGTCGATAGCTCTCCTTACTTCTATTCTCCGCCAGGAACACGGAGAGGCTATTACAAGCCTTCCTTTAAACTACATACTGTTTCTCTACCTGAATAGGAAATACATGCATTAGTCAGAAAGGAGGTGGTGCAGCAGCAGTCGTAGTAGCTGACAGGGAGCGATTAAAGAGAAAGAGGGTATAGTGGTGGCTGGCGGGGAAGATGGGACAGAAATAGTGAGAGGTACACATTATATCGCGCCCATGTACAAAGATATCACTCACACAGCGATTTAACATCCCGGGGGTCTGGCAGGCGTGGGTCCCTAGGGTGCGCGCGCACGTCTTGAACCCCAGTAGAGCCGTTCTCACTGCGCAAGCGCCGGCCGCAGAATGCCACCAGCCTGAATGTTTTATCAGCAGTGGGGCGAAATAAATGGAATTCTAGTAAAGGAAAATCAGCCTCTAACACAGTGTTACAGAGGGAGATGAGGTGGAAGGGCGGTAGCAGAGGTTTTGTAGGAATGAAGAGAGAGTTCAGGTGTTAGAGGTGAGATGTACAGGGAACAGTTTACAATACGGAACCACGACCACCGCTCGTACCTGGTGAGAGCTTGGCTACATCACCCACAGGGATTTATGTCCACGACCACCGGTGAATATTTCATCCGTTCACCATGCTTAAGTCATAAAAGAAAGCTGTTAGAGCGAATCATCAAAATTGTAGTATACAGGACATGAAATATGAAGCGTTCCCAGTCAGGTTATGGATATGGTTCATGAGCGGAACGTACGCTTCTGTAAACACTTGTACAGGTTGACTTCCTCCTGTATCAATTATGACTAACTGTGTTGTTCACAACCTCCAGGGCAGAATTATGCAATGGAGGATGACCATCTCTTCTTGACCCATTTTACACCATGGCATAAACTAATGGATGGCTTATTGTATATGACTACCGGCTGATTGCCTACTGCTGAGCTTTATGACAGCTGACTGAATGGGCATTATTTACATGACTAATGCTTATGGTATAATGTTTCGTTGCATGACTGTTGCGTCTATGCTTAATTATATAACTACGAACTAGTTACCTACACAATACAATACATGATTAATATATGATGAACTATTATCTTTGTGTTTAATCGTATCAACTCATGATCCAATGATCCATTGTGCAGAATGACTAAACCCTTGCCAATTTCTAGTAGCTCTTGCTTTATTGTATTATCATGTTTCAATGACTACCCATTGTCATCAGATATCCTCATACCCTATCACCTCATTACACAACCACGTAATCATACTTCATTCTATCAGTCATGCATGGATGACTCGTTACATGCCTATCTACTGTGCCTTCGGGGGATAATCACCTGCTCATTCTCTTTTGCCTTTTTTCTGTTAATCACAATTCATGAATTGGGAATTAAACAAGCAATTCGGCCTGTGGATAGCATTGGCATCTAGAATGCCTTTACACTGCGTTTTATAACGATATCGAGCAAAATATCACGTTCCCATATTATTGGGTGGAATGTAGGTTTCATACATACCACATTCTAAATCTTGATTTTTTGAGAGCTGTTATGTTATTCATAATTTTGTTTTAATCATGCTATATCAGTGTCTGATTTAATTTGTATATGTGCGGTGTACACGGGTATTATCTTAAGTATTCTAACAAGAGTCTTGCTTTTGTGGATTACAGGTGCTGTACGCAGGGAGAAGCGTGGGCAGCGCTCCCTACAACACCACATGTAGGTCTACCGTCGTGACCCATACTCCGACACCCACTCTAGCCATCACCAGAGGGCATGATACATCGCTCCTAGCGGCGCACGCCACGCACCATGGCCGGCCCGTTGCTTGCGTCGCTGTTGGTGACGTCGCTGTTGCTGGTGACGTCACTGGTGTCGCCGGCAGGCGCCATCAGGCCGTGCGTCTTCCCCGACTTCCTGCAGTCCGGTGATGGCTTCGGCACGGAGATCATGCGCGAGTGGCACTGGAACATCATGGCCGGACACCACGAGAGTGCGCATGCGTATACCTACGTCGTCAAGTTTGAGGGGAAGATGATGCACGTGGCCGTCCGTGGCGCCACCTCGCGGAAAAAGCGCAAGAACCAACCGTTCACGCGGGAGTGCCTTGACGAGGTGCGGCCCGGCAGATTCATGACGGTGCACCTGGAGGCCGACCAGCAGAAGGAGAAGTACGTCTGTGTCCAGTTCCACAAACGCAGCGACGTGGTCGTACAGATCAGTGAGTCGCGTATGCGTAAACGTAAAGACCCCACGCTCTGTGACGACGATAAGATGGTGTTGGACCGCTGGCCGCTCGTCAACCGCATTGATATCTTCAAGGCACACATAGACTGCCCGCTAGAGGGCGGGTTTAACATGAAGATCTACGACAAAACAGACGGCATCGGTGTCTGCGATACTTTCGACGGAGAAACACGACTGGAGAGTGAGTGCATGGTCGGTGAAGGCCTCTTCTTTCGCTTCCGGCACGAGAATTGCATCCCGACCGGTGTGCACATGCGCACTAACCAGCGCACGTACTGCATCGCCAACTGGGAGGAGGGTCCGTACACCTTCTCTATAATCCGTCATGACAGGTCCAACCACCAGTGGTGTTTCCGGTACTCGACGCGACACGGGACGCGATTCGTGGCCGTTCTCTTTAAGGACGTGTATTGTGACACGGCGGACTTCCCGTCGGACTCGACGAACTACCTGGAGCTGGCGCTCACCGTAGACGCCGCCCGCTCTATGTCGTCCCTGTGCATGGACGACTTCGACGCCTGCACCATGTGGTCCAATCCGTGCAAACACGCCGGCAGCGTGATGCACCTCACCTGTGCACGCACTTGTGGGATCTGCCGCGACTCGCGACCCGCCCCCTGCTCACTGCCCGGGAAATTCACCGGCAGGTGGCTCGACACTTCCGACGTCGGCAAACTCACCATCGACATCACGGAGCGCCATGTATCTGAGCGCCACCTGGGACAGATGCAGTGCATCCGCTGGCAGGAGGGGTACGCCTATGGCGAGCCGGAGCACTATGAACAGATGCTGGTGTCAACGTTCAACAATGGCTGCCGGCCGCGCTACCAGTGCCTCCAGGTGCAGAAACGCAACCCGTCCATACTCCGCTACAAGCTCAGCCAGAGTCAGATCTGGCCCTTTGAGGACACAACCGGATACGTCGTCGACTGTTCGTCGTTCACGTATCGCGACGATGACGCGCCGTTACGCGACAAGTTTCGCACGCGACATTTTAAGACACTTATCTCTGTGTCAGAGCGGATCTATGTCAGCTGTGACCTGCCGCACATCTTTGAGTTCATGGTAGTGTACGAGGATGGCACACGCTGTAATGGGACTCTAGAGCAGCCACCTATCCTTAGCCGCACCAAGATGGTCATGCACCTACCAAATTGCCCAGCGAAGGATGAAGTGCAGACCTTCGCCTGCCTGGACTCTAACCGTCACGGAGGCTACGTCAGTGACCAGGTGATTGTGACCGAGTCGCAGGACTTATCGAGTCAGCTGCTTTGCTGGCTCTTCCCGGCCCTCCCAGGGGACCTTTTCTACCTCCTGCCGGCCTCTCAATGCAACGAGGGCGCCAAGGACAAGATCACGGGGCTGCAGCTCAGTCCAATCGCCATTTTCCACAAGCACCGCCCGCCCGCTCAAGTCGAGAGAGTCGTCCCCAGACCGGAAGTAGTGACGAACGTGGTTCCGGAAGGGGTCCCGGACGCGCCAGCGGAAGCCGCGTTGGATGAGGAAAACGAGGTGGTCGGGAAGCGTGTGGAGGAGAAGACGGAAGGCCAGTTCCAGCAGCGCGACAAGTCCCCACGGTCGTCGCCGGACGAGCGGCGTGGCGGTGTGACAGGCGGCGCGTCGGCGCAGGGCGGGCGGCTGGTCACGACGACACTCTGCCTGCTGCTAGTGGTGGTGTGTTTAGGACATAGACCTGTCTGAGCGGCAATCAATGACCATATGGCTCAAATCTGTCACCACTGCATGTTTACTCCCCCGACTCGGAGAAAAGGGGAAGCAGTTGTCCCAGAGAGACAAGGACAACTATTATGTTTGTGTGTGTGAGAGAGAGAGCGATGGAAAAATGTGCTTTCTATGTAACACATACAGGAATACCACAAAGAGAAAATGAGAGAGAGAGCAAGGTGAGCAACAGGGAAGATTCGTGTGTGATTGTAAAAGTGGATGGATTAACTTTTGCATTGTAGGGACACCATGCCGTAGGAAAAGCAGGCGGGTTGGATGAGGCACATACCTGTCTCTATACAGATCCCTGTACTGCCATGCTGTATGGCTTCATGTTGTAAATAGTACCGTACGGACCATCCGATACCTTCACCCATACATGCCCCATATCCAGCGTCACCAGCGGACGGAGAGTCAACTACGACGTGTGCACTTAGCTCGAACGCCTCCATAGAATGGGCTCAGAGGTGCAATAAATACAGAACTGGTCAACAGTGAAAGGCGGGCGGGGGTATCAGGCCACCTGCTCGCTATGCGCTCGTAAACTGCTCAGGTGGGTCTGTACATATAGAAGACCAAAGTGTGGAGAACCTCCGTATACGCCACTGGATGTGACGTCACTATTGACATTTTTCTGAGTGCATCAAGTACAAACGGTGGCCAATGAGGAAAGTGGCTGGTATCACGCATCCAAAGCGCTACCGGCCTTGTGTCTGAGGGTGTTATTACATAGATAGCCCGGTATCACTGTATCCGGATAAAAACCCATTTGCTGTCGTTGTTCTTCGTTTATACTGAAACAATACTTTGAGTTTTCTTTACCTCCAGAAAAGACAATTGCCCTTGTTACGATACCTACTTATGATTCTTTTTAAGCCTTGGATTGGGTTAAATTAAACTAATTATGTTTAAATGTTGCCTGATTGAAGGTGAAGGCCTTACGTTCCACGAATTGTCATAGGAATGAAGGTCAGGCTACCATAAACACTTGGTCAAATGTAATTCTATGGATGATACAGGTACAATGAGCACAGAATATTAATTAGAGATCAATTAAGGACGCCACTGTGTAAATCTGAACTTGAGGATGAATTACATGAAAGGTTTTGAAAATTTAATCATAAACAGAACCCGGGGAACCGTATCGGACTGCGATAAGTAAAACGAAACTTGCTCTCACGAAGATCGGCTATGGTAGGACTAGGCAGCTATGGCAGGTACACAAATCCTCTCATGCATGCTACACTAACTCCAGGGGATGCTGAGTAAGATCGCTTAGTCACGGTATTGTTGCCAGGTATCTAAGGCAGTTGGCGGCATATGTGCTGTAGGCTTCTCCTGCTGTGTAAACAGAAGGTTGGCCGTTTTAACCCATTCACAATCCCGCTCTGTGTCTGGAAACATCTACTGCCATGTAAACAGAGTGAGGCCAGCATTAGCTGAATCACTTCACTACCTGGTGTCTGTAAATATCTATTGCCGTGTAAACACAATTATGGCAATATCAACCCATTCACTAAACCCCCTATTTACTGGCCCCAAGGGGTTTCATATGGCATAACTGGTGGCATACTATATGGTAAAGGGTTAGAATAGAATACAAATGCATGATTAAAACAAACAACCAACAAAAGAGCATTGTATTAGAAAAAGTGATAGAAATACAAGGATACGCAATGTACCAATCTAACTACTATAATTCCAGTACACGAACACGCACTCCAGAATCATGCCTGAGGGTACGGTAGGGTAGCTCGCTCAGGTTGGTCAGGGCGGGCCTAGGATGCCAGGATGCCATGACAGCCCCACACTAGACTCAGGTGAGATGGCAGGTGGGTGATAATGGAGGAAAGGAGGTGACAGTGTGACTCAGCCGTCTAGGTCACGTGTCATGGCGGTTGTGATGAAAACCGGAAGAGGCATTTAGTCTGCAGGCGGGTGAGCAGCTCCGTCCCTTGGCTTCTCGGACCAGTTTCCAATTCAATCTGGGACGTTCTGGCTGCTTGCCAAGGCCGTTTCCTCTGTACAAGTCTTGATTGAGTTCAGACATGCGCAGGGTTCTGTTGACTGACTATGCAGACCCCCTCCTCCTCTCACACATTTCTTCTCTTCCACCGCCACCTGCTCATACCCCCTCCCACACCATCAGCATCCCAACACCTACCCGCGACTTGGCAAAAAGAGCTGTCAACCAGTTTACTCCCTGAAAAAAACCCCACTGCTTCTAGTGAAGTACTGGCTATCAGTTTGAGTGTTTGGGTTTAGCAGGACGACACCTGCTACAACCTGCTTAGTACGATGGAGTGTCTTAGTCAAACTGGTGTGATAAAACTAAGAGAGTTTCTCGGATAGTATTTTAAACCAGGCCAAGTAACGGATTTACGAGAGGTTCCAAGCGAATGAGACTGTAGTCATGTTTAGCTTGCGAGGTAGAGTTTTAGAACTTGGCAAGTAGTGTGCCACCGTCTTTAACATCAAATTCAATTGCCTTGCTTAGAGAGCAGACGCGGTATTAAAATAAGCTGTTTTAAAAGGGTTGTAAAGTTAATGTTCCAGATCAGCTTTCAGTTCATAAGTTATCATTAATAATAGCTTCCAAACGTAACAAAACAATGAATCCCTGTAGCTGACCCATTGGAGTGGCATTCAGGTATTGGAATTATTCAGGGTTAGTTGGCCCTTCTGGAAGGGTTTAAATGAGGTTCCACCTTGGAAGCAGAAGTTCAAAGAGGTTCAGAGTGAAACAGCTTGATGCAAACAATGTTCAGCACGGGGTGTATTGGTTGGTTGAATGACTGATTGATTCAAGTAAGGTTTCAAGTGACAGGTATTGCTTCAATGTAGGCCTGCACTAAGATTGATTGATTTAAGCGTGTTAATGAATGATGCATTCAATTTATGTTGGCGCCAATATGGTCTAACCTAAAATTAGGAAGCATCATAAGCGTGTGGACTGTGAGAGAATACAGACATAGTTATGCCTTATATCCTATATGATTAGCAATTCCACCAAGGTGACTTGGAACTGCCATTCAGTGCTGCTCGGAGATATTCGGAGCTGCTTTGAGATGTTCGGAGTTGCTCACATCTCCTTGAAGATATTCGGAGACACTCCCAGGTACTAGGAGCTGTGTAGGGGCGGCGTCGGTACGGCGGGCGTTGGGATTCGTCGTGCCGCAGGGTGGGAGGGGGACTGTGAGTGAGGGTGGAGGGGAGAGAAGGTGGTGTGCCCCCGTCTTGGCATCCACGCGGGCCTTGGTCTGAAGTAGCCTTAGGCCGGCAGTTATCGGGACAAACAGCCCGGCAAATTAAGATCCTATATTGTTGCTGACCACGTGACTAGGTGATCACAGGGCCCCGCACGGCGCTTACTTATGGCCCGGGGCCTGACTGGCGCCAGCCGCGAGGGCATCTAGGACACCTGCGGGTAAAAAGTAGCTTACCTGCAGCCTCCTATCTGGGACGTAGATAACCCGAGGGTAAATCTACCCGCGGAGAGCATGATGATAATTAACCCGCGGTCTTATGTGTCACGCTAAGTGAAGGCAGTTTCCTAGTCATTTTACCAATGAATCATGCGAGTCTGGTACAGTCAAAAGTGTCTCGTTGAAGATCTCGCATTGAGTGCCTCCATATTATTGCCTGGTGTGTCCCATTAAATGAGGTAAAACTATTTGTAATAATGTGAGTTAAACGAATGTGTTTTATGGATTATGTTTAAGAGACGTTTACTCACAACCTTGTATTATTTCTAGTCGAATGTTCAGAAAAAGTTTATTTATATACCGTTGGTCAAGCCACTTCCGATAAAAGCAGTTAGTCTCTAGCCGTATGTGTTACGTGAAATAAGGATCCCGTACTTAAGGCATTTTATGATAAAAATTAGGTTAATTTTCCCAAAGTGGATGCGCAATGCATCACCCACACAAAACATGAGAGTCTGTTAAAGGGTACACAAAATGGAGAGTGAGATATCATAGATTAATGTGTCGCAGTTAATATATAACACAGTCAGTGTGGAGGCAGGATGAAGGTGTTTACAGGTATGAAAGTGATCAATCAGAGCATTGCACTCAGGTGTCAGGTATGAGAAAGGTAATCTGCCAGCTCTGTGTGTCACGCGAGGTACAGGTACCCCACCGGTAAGCCGTTCTACGTCTCATGCAGTCCCAATGTAATGTCACTGATCATGTTGGGTCTGACAACCTTCTTATTAATGTCCACTTGCAGAACACACGTCCCGTACTTGCACGGTGTTTACATGAGATCCCCTCCCCACCAGCGCCTAATTGAGAGCTCATTTTGGCCTCTTTACTCATTATAACTACTTAGATCATTACTTATTAAAACCGTTCAGAAGCTGCCTGCGATCATGCAACTAGTCAATGTTACTGAACGAGGCTCTATATATCCCGGTGTGCCCTGGCGACGCACCTTAAAGATAGCATACACTATATGTGACCATTTCGCTGGACCCTCTATCGTGCGGAGACACTCTTAGCTGTTCTAAACAGTTCATTGCACCTCTGATTAACGGCTCTGAGCAGATCCGAGTAGCTCCGGGCACCTCCAGCCAGTTGCGCAAGTAATCAAGCAGCTGCAAGCAAGCCCAGGCGGTTCCTCATTGTTCTAAACATGTCTTAGCAGTTACAAGCAGTGATAAACTGCCTAGATCAACACCAGTCATCTGCGAGCAATTGTGAGTCGGTCTGGGAGGCTCCGAGTTTATTTACGCAATATCCTTCAGCTCCTACCATATCTGAGTAGATTTGAGAATCAATGAGTGGCTTTGAGGAGATCTAAGCCATCCATCTCAGCTCTAAGCCGATTCGAGAGTCATTGGTTGGCCTTGAATGCGTTGTACCGTGAAGGTCTAGGCCTCAGGTTCCTCTAGGCTCTCTTTGCGTGCGAACATCTCCCTGATCTGAAGCTTCAGTTGCCCACAGACACACACACTCTCCCCGTACGGTGCCTAAGAACGTGTATTATTAACGCGATAATCGTTAAAAAGTGGCCTTCGTACAAGATGCTCAGTGGTGGCTGCCTAATGCTCTCCCTGGCTCCCCCAGCACTAGTTAGTGGAGTTGATACCAAGCAAGTCGTTACCATGCCCTCTCCTCTGTTTTTTTTTTACATGTTGTCCTTCTTTCCAACAAGCCCCAGCTTACACACTAATTTCTCCTAACATCTGCCGATGAAAGAATAAAAAGACAAGTCTCCTGAGAATCGGCCTAACAGGTTTTTTTTTATTGACCCAGCTTCCCCGCCACATATGCTAACCTTTCTTATGCGCTTCGTTTTACCACAAGTCGTCACCCAGGTTGTGATTCAGACTATGTTGGCCTGCCATAGAGGTTTTTCAGATTCCTTAGCCTGCCAAACTTTAGCTTCACGGTCATCTGTGGTCCACTGCCGCCCGGCTCAAGGCCGCCCTACTCCGGCCACCTGGTCCAGGGGAACGGCCAGCTGGCAGTTTACACACCACAGCCACAGTCAATAGACTGACCAGCACAGAGAGCAAAATCCTCTGTCTATGAGAACTATACTGCAAGGTTAGAACTACCAAGAGTAAGGAAGCTGATGAAGCATTAGAAAATATCGGACATGTAATAGTTTGGCTGAGATGCGGTGACCTACACATATGATATTATGTATTCTAATGTCATATATGAAACCTTAAAATCTATGCTGACATCACACAGATTCGGTACTATTACCCCATCTTTGGTATTTCTTCCCTAGACCAAACCTGGGAAGCGTATCACTTATGCTCAATCGAATAGCATAAATAGTATCCAACTGACATTGGGTACGATGACGTCCTCTTTTCTCCCCTTTTTCTTTTGTTTTTAAACAAATGATTCTAATGATGCTCTTTAATAGAATTCTAGGGGTGGGATCAAATCCTAGATGTTCTCAATTTCCATAACAGAGTGTGGTGAGATGCATGTGGCAAAGCCACATATTGATCCTACGCCTAGGTTTCCTAAAAAGGTGGGTTATCACATGTGCTGTAGGGGTGGAGAAATGTGGGACTATGGATGTGTAACAGCGGTTCCTGAGGCTCACGAGGTGCATGTAGATGCATATAATCTAACAATACCGGTATTTTGGGGACCATTACATGTTACTTTCACTGAGACAGGAGTATACTTGACCTCAGATGATACAGTATTCGGCACATATTACACGTATCTAATTATGACCGTGGGTAACTGGGTCTGTCAGACCATTGTAAAGTTTCTCTTTAGACAGAGCAATACGTAAACGGGTTCCGGGCCAACATTCCGTGGAAACGTCCGGAATCCACACATTTTCAGAATGTGATTTTGTACATGTCCTTATGTTTTGAAACAATGCGCGAAGAGTATAGTAATGGGAAATTCATATGATTTTCTCTTAGATAATACACAATAACCCGCACGTATAGTTGTGGTACTCATGCATAGCCTCTTAAGGCAATTCGACGAATGAAAGTTATTTCTATTGATGATCTTTAGAATACATCCACTATTTTGATATGAGAACGATAGATGATTATACAATGTGAAAAAGCAGTCTAATTAATATGAAAATTTGCTGTATATCAAATGGTGTGAGGAACGGAATGGTTTTCGGAGCCGCTGAGAACACGGTTGGGAAACATCCCAAATATTGTTGGTATCAAATTGAACCTTGTAATTCAGTTACACTGGAAAAGAATGAATGATATAGTACGATGTGAAACATGATTGGTTTGGCTTGGTTAATTAGAGAAGGCAATCATGCTAACACACCTTTTCTGCATGAAACACGCTTTGAGTTTTCTGTATGGGGGTTTCCCATACCATGTTCGTTCCTGCGTGTTAACTGGGCTGTCACCCTCACCAAGGCCACAAATCTGGTCTTTCCTAATTTGGAATATCAGAGAGGAGAGTTGTCTTCAATGCACGAAAGTACAAAGACCTTCGGACTAGACGGCATGAGAGAACGTCCACATTAAGCGGAGGGAAAGGGGAATGGGAGAGGCTGGGTGAATACACGCCAGGTTAACTTACTGCTGATGTGGATTTGTGGAATATCCTTTTGACGTCACCATGACGTCAGCATGTCTTGTATAGATTGACATTAAAACGTAACAGAATCTCTGACGTCATCATACATACCGTACATATACAGTCTCAACGTTCCACATGCTCTTATTTATTCGTGTAAAGTGTACATTAATGGTTATGAGTTTACATACATCAACGTTGTGGAATGGTTGTATACTTCGACTTCATATCCTGAAGCACCAAACCGGGATGTCATGGTGATGATTGAATCGCTAGAACTAGTGAAGCTTCTCTTTTGATATAATGGGAGCACAACATTCACTATGCCTGAGGAGTGAAGTTAGTAATGTGTCAGTGGCACGTCAGTGTGCCCTTACTTTTACCAATTCAAACTGTTCATGGTTGGTCGGTGAAGGTGACCACTGAGGGATTGTAAGTTGGTGAGGCAGGATATAAGCGGAATAACGATATAGCCCACGCAATCGGTATCCAATACGTACCGTCACTGAGGTATTTCAGTGACTGACTTAGTGTTTTAATAATACATGACCTACTACTGACTTTGGTTTTAAATCTGAGAGCACAGTGTCATACTACATATAAACGTATATACCTTGATGTGTTAGATCCATGTATACCTATACCATCGGACGTGGCAATGTGTGTCAAACTAATAATAAGATACCATGCCGCGGTATCTCAAGCATGTTAATAATATATCTTTATGTTTGGGTTTGTACTCCACAAGAGTAAATAGGTTTCAAAGGTGTTGTTTATAGACGCCTAATGATCGGAGTCAATTACCTGTGGGGCCTGTTGACAAAGAAAAAACATGAGAGTAATTGTTCTAAATGGGAGAGTGGCTGTTCTATCATCGTATGTGAGGTTGTTTCCGGTAGTGCCCGACAGGGTAGGCACTGTGGTACACTAGGTAAACCGCATGTGGTGTATTCAGTATGAACTATTCCCCTACCCCAGACACTGGTGCTGAAATTTTTCTCTTTTTCGTGTAGAGTTTTTTGTGTATGCATTAGCCCTCTGAGAATGAGAGAGAGAGAGAAAGAGAGAGAGAAAAGGAGAGAAAGAGAAATAGAGAGAGAATGATGAAAGTATAAGGACAGAAAGAGAGGGGTGAGAGGGAGTAACGGAGAAATGTGTATATGGTGATCATGCCTCGAGTATGAAATTATGTGACGTCACATATATAAGGTCACGTGTGTCTGCCGGAGGTCACGTGGTCAGTTCTGGTTCTGACCTGCAGGGGCGTGTTGCCCTGGACGCCCCTGTTACCATCACGTATCTGTACATATTGTACCACGGTTGTGAGTAGATTTGCATCTGTTTGGATATGCGGTATAGATATATACATATAAACAACCAAGATGAAATATATATGAAGTGCCCTATGTTTGAAAGATGAATATACTATGGAAATTCATTATAACCTAGGCTCCAAACTTCAGCTTCTATATTGTATATTTATTGTGTGTGCGGCGTAGAACAATTGGCCATTGTGTAGTTGGAGAGTTCCGACAAGATGAAACCACATAGGTTTTGACAGGAGGAAGCTATTTTAATGGTAGATCATAACAAGCCTATTTATATACCTTATGTGTAAACATATATTTGTTTGTTATTTGATTTCTAGTGGAGCCTCAGTGTGGGACCCCACCATGTCCAGACCGAGTTAGGTCTCTGGGGGTGAGGATTGAGAGACCCAGACATAAATTCTGGATTGCTGTGTAATTGGCCTTTTGTATCAAAAAAGCATATTTAACAAAAAAAATAATAAAACAGAAAAACAAATGTGGCATTAAAGGAGTTGATTCAGTATAGATATGATGGCGGAACAGATCGCCATCTGCCTGTCAATTGATATAGATACATTTAACTGGTGTTAAAATAATAAATTGACTTTCATTCAACAACAAAATATGGACGCCTAAGTTCATCTTTATTCTTTTTCCAGTGGACAGATTAAGATTTCTTTGGAAATTCCTATTGTATATAATTTCTCAACAGCACTTGAATCTTTTGTAGGCTGTTTTGATGGAGGCTTCAACACAGAGGAGAACTATTTTTATAACGAGAAGTTACCCTGCTTTCTTTTATCAATTGGCGCAAAGCCAGAATCAACGCCTAACTCTGTCGAGTTAGGCTCCCTCTGTGTGTGAGGCCCCCAGGTCGAGTAAACGTCAGTCCTACCTAGGCCTACACGGGATAAATGGAGTCGTTTAAAAAACTGCCTCTGTAAATTATGAACAACTTAAGGCAACTATTTTGAGATGGTCAGAAATGGGCTGCTTTTGTCTTACCTGTCTGCCGGATCCGTGCCAGGTATAGACCGAAAGAGGCATAAAGATATCGATTGGAACTGTATGAATGTATTGCAGATATAATGAAGTATCGTTAGGAAAAGAAGCATTGGAAATACGTTCCGCTTGCTGCAGTTTGTCAACGACTCAAAGGCGTGCCTCACATAAGCCTCAGGTCAGCCAGACATAGACCTCAAGTAGGCCTGACTTTTACCGACTAAGTTCCAGAAATGGTCTATTTTTTACTTCTGATGGAGTTGTCCATAATACTGTACTCATATGCAGTCTACTGTTTCCCTGGCCACTGAGCTGGCCGATGTCTGTATAGAATGCCGGACCTGTAATAAACACAATTAATTAGAACGGCTCAATCTCCGCTTGTTCATTACCGTCTTCTGCGCAAACAAAGAACTGTCTGCGGCATCCTCCTAACATCAGCGTCACACTCAGGGTGGACTTTCGTGTGGTTGAATAATGTAGTGCTCAAATTCCATTACTTTTGCGTTTCCAGAGGTTGAGCTACAAATCTAAATTATCGATCTTAATTTTGGGGAATGTAACTTTTGCTCTGAGTTTAGCAGAGATTGCTAATTATTTTAGGACTGGCCTTTGGTGTATATTTCATGCTATCTCAGCGTTATATGGGAAAGACGAAATCAGGAGAGGCGGGTCTCTGCATTAAGTTACAGTGCCCAGTTTTACAGATTTGCTTCATTCAATCTCAGATTTCACTCTATTCTTTACCAATCTTCGCTTTATTCTGATCAGAACTACGCTTTTACAGATAATTGAATTCCGTGAGATGAAGATGTGAATCATCGTTATTTCCTGCTTTTTGAACAATGGAAATGTAAATTTAGCAATGGCTGAGAAGGAACTTTCCACTAGAATTTCTCAAGTGGTATTTTATGGACCAGAAACCCGCTGAGCAGCGTTTCCATGCTTTAGACAGCGAGGGTGGGTGGAGAGCCCTGCTTCAACACACCAGCCTCCGGTACCCTCAGAGTTCTTTAAAGAAACGGAAATTCTTAAATTAAAACAAAACAAAGAGGTGTGCATGATCACGGTCTAGAAGGCATCATACTTGCAGCTCAGATCATGCTCTAAATTCGCTCAGTGCCTGGAATGCCGCTTATTTCCTGAGACATCTCCTTGGCCAGACTTGGTATGTGCACAGATGTGCGAATGTGTGAGTCGTACCAAGATATGTTAATCTATTTAGTTGTTGTTACCAACTCAAATTTATCGTTTTTATAGGCTCGTATATGAGGCACATAGGTTGGCAACATGGCGGCCTCCATAGTTAGCTGCCATTTTATCGTTGTATACGAGGAGATCGGAAAGAGGGATCAGATCACTACCCTTTCCACCTTTAATGTATTCGAGTAAATCATGACTTCATGTGGAGCCCCTCTAATATCGCGCTGTTGACCTGACATCTGACCCACTCACAAATTTAGCTTCGTGGGAGCAGCTAACAAATTATATCAGCTTCAGGCCACATGGGATTTAGAGTAGAACTAAATTCACGCTTTATTTAACTTGTAAACCCTAATAAGTTTTAAAGATACCAATAGATTCGCCCAGAGCAATGATCCACCCCATTTCGTATGTTTCACAGTGATATACAGCAGAAAATAAAAAACTAACGAGCTTAAAAATGATTTATTACTACACACGTATAGATACAAAATTACCAAGGCCAGGAACATGTTTTCACGTTTGTCAGCAAGTGTCAAATAAAGACTAGGATCCTTTGTAGAGGTATTGGCGGAGGAATAATCCATTCATGGTTATTTCAAAAGAACATAATATACGTGAATCAATGAGTGCTGTGGAGTGAAATAATCACAAACCATCTCATCATCTTCTTATTAATTCATATCTTTAAATTGGCCGACACATTTCCAACGATGGTTCGGTGGTACTATCCACTGAGCAAAACTAATTCAAAAATCAATAGAATAAAATCTGATACTCCACCCCGAGGGATTTCTCGGCGGTAAATTACCATTCATTGCTACAAATGTGTTGAAATTTTAATCATTAACTGGTGTAATGGAGACTGTTTCCGACGAGAATGGTTGGTATTACGCCAGCGGCCTCTCGGAAAGTTGTATTGTCGTGGTCAGATTTTAAATCACCTCGTAGGATGAATCCCACAAAGGTCCAATAACTGTACGGTATTGTGTTAGCATGCATGTTCGATGTGAGTTGTGTGATCAGAGCACTCTGCACCACATCTCGGTGGATATTCATGAAGGTCCTTGGAGGAAGAGTATCCTGATGTGATTCCGTCCAATCACCCATTTAGCTATTTCTGTTAAAGGTATAAACGATATATAATATCATGTACATTCCGAAAAGGTATCAGATTGAAATGCCTAACCCTAACTACCTAATTGAATATCTATCCGGACATCAATTTATCCTTGGGAATAAACAATAAACAACTGTTTTGGAGTACGTGGAGAGGCACATGCAAGTCAAAGCCCGTTTCCATTTGCCGACGAAAACGAGATTTTTTTAGTTCCCCTTAAAGTCTGTTTCTGTTGACACATTTTGCGTCTGCAGTGATAAAGGTCCGTCGGTGGTTCCTGACTATAGATCGGTGTCGGCCATCGGAAACAGCCTTTTAGAGGAACTCGAAAGATTTCCGCCGTTTTCGTCAGCCAATAGAAACGGGCTTTAACCCAAATCTATTATCCAGACATTTCTATCCTTTCAGCCATCTTCTTGGTAATCATCTAGTATATCAGCTATCCTATAGTTAGACCAGCGAGTGCTTCACTCAATGTCAAGTAAGTGCTCTTGAATTTAAATCTTATGCACTAATTGTGATGAACATGTGAGCAATAATGGCTGGGACAACAGAATGACATTCACATTCTTCTCAGGCATACCCCTAATGTACCAATGTGAACATGCCAAAATACATTCATGCTCACACCACCTTTGTGGAATACAGGGCCCTGTTTTTCAGTCAAGACAAAATCGCCCAACGATAAATTGAGATATCTCCGCGAGTGGACGACAGTTTGGAAGACAAAAAATGGCTGGTGTTCTATAATAGACAGTGTCTCAGCGCGGCACGTTCGATCGCCGCGAAAAACGTCCTGGCTTAAGACAGGTGCAGAACTGTCTAAAGTGGGATTCACACGATGGGACAAATGGACCTGAGACTGGTGTACTTCACACCTTTCCACCAGTCGCCGGCTATTTCCTGCCTGGTACAAGTTTTCACAGATTGGAGTGTTCTACAGTCTCAGGTAAACATGGTGGATTCAATTCACATGGGAGGACTTACCAGGTACATAGTCTCACCCCTACACCCCTACACATGATACACAGGGTACACAAGGTGCACATTCGGGGATTCATGGCACTTCCCTGTGTGAATATGTGTAATTTGGGGCCACTGGGGGAGAAAGTATGAAATACATATGTCTCACCAAAATGCCCCTCTAAATTTTAAACCTGTTTAAAGTCAAATCTCATGAGATTCCGTTCCTTGTTAGAGGTGATTGTAGCCGACAATTGCAAGTAAAAAAACTTATCTCTGCAAAATGGAACCATACAATTCAGACGAGGAGATTGTGTTCCAGTACCAAATCTCAACAGGATTTGTCTCAGACAAACGCTCTGTGAGGAACATGGATCCCATCGTGTGAATCCCACTTCAGGTTCTATCAAACCTCACTGTGCGTATATAAAGGATTTCCCGTGCTTCCCATGAGGATTAAGCGATGACACTTTAACATGAGTAAGGCATCTATATAACCTATGATTGTCCCACATATGAAATTTTGTCTTTGACAAACTAATACATGCACTGATGCAGTGACAGCACCAGCCAATCACACAACATACCAATCAATGTGAACTACAGAATAGTTCAAGTTTAGTGAATTTATCTGTCGCAGTGTCTCCCAAACTTCATAATCTGTCAGATTACAGTTTTCAACGACTTCTTACCTTGTTTTATTTCCGTATTTTAGTGTAAAATCCATCCTCCGGTGACCATATAAAACCAACATGGCGAACTGATTCAAACTAACTGTCATCTCGCCGGTAATTTAAAAACTACAGATGTATATTTTCACTAACGATAGGAGGCGCATCAGTCAAGTATCAAAAGAGAATCATAATTATTAGCAAGGAACGGTTGTTAATAAATACAATATAAACTGGTTTCAGATAAAAGCGCCTGCAATCTCCTCAAACTAAACTCCTCGTAATCACCAGCTTGTATCTGAAACCAGTCAATATTGTGTATGTAGTCACGTTTCATTTTCTAATGACCGATCATTGTGTTGACCTGCACTTAGAGAATGCTGTTGATATAAAGCCCCACCCACACGCATACTATTTCTTTCTAAATAGTAGGACATCACCTAATTAAGGGACCGGTGGCATCTGTAAATTCCGTCTTCACACTTCTCTCGTTCAGCTAGCTTTGAACCAATGGGAACGCGACGCTTTTTTTACGGGGGCGTCAGATTTCTTTTTTATTGTGGAGAATATTTTATTGTCAACTAGTCATGAAAATCATGTTTCAATGTGAATTGTACAGGATATATACACACAACTATTCTAGCAGCCATAGAGAAACATATACATTTTTAAATGTTATAGGGTTGTCATGCACTGATAAAATAATCTACCCTGTTTCTACAGATTTTCGAAATACATGTGTCACATCTCACCCATGGAATATTATTTCTTCTCCCGATTTTTTTGGTTTTTAAAAATTTTCATACAGGACAAATCACAACAAGACAATATGACAGCCACATCAAAACAGTATTTGCAGTTAGTACTGCCCACCCCCCAAAGGTCCACACTCCCCCCTATTGGATTGTCTCCCACAGTTGAGCTAAATACTTAAATTTATGCATGCGACCTTCCTTCATATATACATATTTCTCTGTCTCTAATTTCTTCTTCAGTTCCACCATGAAAGCCATAATATCTAAGTCATTTGCATAAAATAATTTCTGCCGATGCACAAAGGATTTAGCTTGTAAAATTACATAATTGACCATCCTGGTTGAGGAGGCAACACCATATCTTCCAAATATAACCTCTATTTTAGTAATCTTTAAGAAGTTGTCACCAAGGACATTTTTCAGCCATCTTGTTATGGCTTCCCAGAAAAACTTTGTCTCTGGACATTCTACCAAGAAGTGCATTAAGTCATCCCTTTTTGCACAATAGTTACATTCTGGAAATTTTCGCGCAGAGCGTAAGTCGACAAGACGTCATGGTTTGTCTCTTTTGTTCACACTTTCACATGGACTTCCACTGAGTTTTCTCATGATTAGTTCTTAATTACTTATATTTATATAACTTGTCCCATGCATATATTTCACAGCTACGATACCCTATATGGAGCCACAGTTCTTAAAAAATCTTTTCCATATTATACCACATAATGTACAAGCTTATTGATTGCTACGTCGTCCCGAAAGTCCTAAATTCATGTCATTTTAGTGAACTTGTTCTCTCTTTTTGATTTCATGTTAAGTTTACACTCCTATCCATTGACAACTAATATACTTCATTATATGTATTCCTATTTTATACGTATATGTTATATATACAAATGATAAGGACCCAATAGATAATTGATATGTAATTGATGATTACAGTGTTAGCAATAACTGAGACGAAGGCGTGAGTGGCGGAATAGTATTAAACCAGTGTTTATTATAGAAGTAATATTGGGACCTTCCCAAGCCTATACATCTAATTATATATATGTAAGATAAAGCTTGAAAGCCTGAAAAACACAAGCAAGATTAAAAACGTTTGCTCAGGTGAGCGGATAACAGCGGAATGAGCATTTAAACAGGTGGGCGTTGCCAGGTAACCATCAATTACCGTGTCAGTAACCAGGAGACCTAGAAGTGTCGGTGTGACGCCAGACAACAAAGCAGGAGCCGCAGTGAAGGATTCTGAGCGTAGTATTGGTTATCCATTTATATTTATATAATTATGGTTAAGTAATAAAATATGATATATGCATAGTGCATCTTGAAACGTCCAGACCTATGTACATTTGTTACTGTTGGTTGTTCTCTTTATCATGTATCATATTTCATCAGGTATATAACAGGACAGTGGATTATGACATAATCAGGGACTGACCAAGGATCACCCCTTTCTCTTCTTTTTCGACGTAGTAACATATGAGTTGGTCGAGGAAACTTTGAAACGTTGCTTTAGGTGGATAGGTAGAGGTACACACGTCCAAACACACATTCTCAATGCACTTCCTCTAACTAGGCAGCCAGAGTCACCCCAGCACCCGAGAGAAACCCACATCAAGATTGCACAGTCCACCACTCATGAGAGAGACATGACAAATATAAATACAGACAGGGACAGAGACACGGGGAGACAAACAGAGACAGACATATTTGACGCATTCAAACATACAGGGACATAGACAGAGATAGATACCCACACGCAGATTCTAGCATGCATACAGTCATGGACAAAGACAAAGAGATTCTAGAATACATACAAATAGACGTGGGCAGAGATAAAGAGCGAAACCGAGAGTCAGACATACATACTTACATACATAAAGACAAGGATATTTTTGTCAAATGCTGATACCCGCAAGGGGAGAGCAAACGAAAGTTTTTTTTACAACATAAAGACAAGGATAGATACAAACAGAGCTGCACAGACATACGGACAGATAAACAAAGACAGAGAGACAAAATTTTGTCTCATGCAAACAGGGGCAGAGATACAGAGGGACAGAGGGACAGCCAGACACACACAGACACATTTCGACAAACACAGACAGAAGACAGATACAGAGTTTTGACAGAAGTTAAGTTAGAAACAGGCACACAGACACAGTCCCAGTGCGGAGGTGTTGGATAGGTGGAGGTAGGTGGGGATAGATAACTTGAGCAACTAATCAGAATATTGAAATTATCATATTCAGACCAGAATTAAACTCGTTTATAAAAAAAGTCTAAAATAAACAGGATTCATTGATTTTAATATCGGTAAACATACTCACATATAACTTGTTCTATTCCTTGATGAGCTCGCTTTTTCATTTGGTAACACGGGAGAACAACTCTTTGCTCCATTCTCTTGACTGAAACACTCCAACTGTAAATGGCCTACTATTTAATCATTTCTACCGATATATATTTTTTACCGTACATAATTAATCAGTACCGCGATCTACCATTATAAATGTAAATAGCATCAGCTCTTAGTTTTCATTGTTGAAGAATTTGCTTGTTTTTCACATTATAAATTTACATCCAATCCGGCTCCTATATATATATATATATATATGCTATTTCCTTGCAATCACTTTCCTATAGATTGTCAGTTCACCTCTAGCTTAGTCGTCAAGTTAATTATTATTTCAAATTTTCATATTGTTGTTAAAACGGAATCCACGATTGATAGATGACGTAATCAGTTCTGAGAGGCTTGACATAGTAAAATTGATTTTACATATATGTAAAATCAATTTTACTATGTCAAGCATATATATATATATATATGTGGTTACTCAGAATAGATGAATTTATCCTGGAATGTGATCAACTGGACAGTCACCCTCCCTGGGAGCCAAAACATAAATCTTCCAAGAACTTTAGGGATCAATATATTGAATAAAATGTTGTTGTTTTTCATATGACTTTGATCTATGTTGAAAAACATAGTAGTATCGATAGAGCCGTTAGCTATGAGGATATATGAGGGACTATTCATATGAAGAGTTAAAGGTGGATTAGAGATTAGACTAGAGAGGCAATCCGAATTGTGCTCCCTCTGGCATTGTCAGGAAGCTGAGGCTGGAGACGATCGGTCATGTTAATGAGTTTAATTACCAGCATCCAGTATTAGTAAAAATGCGCTTCTGTAGCGTGAGATTAGTGAGTACCCGTCATGATTATCATCCGTAAACTAGTTAATAAACTCTAGCAGCAAAGAATGGAATATTGCTATTCATTTGTGAAATAAAATCCAAATTAAGGAAGGGCAAGAATCCAAGGGAATATGGAACTGTAAAACAGAAAAGATAGGACTGAGTAATGAGGGACGGATCCACAGGGACAGAAGGGTTGACAGGATGGGGAGGAGTGATATAGAGATGCACAGAAAGTAGACAGGGGACCAGAGAGTGACAGATCGTGATACGGTTGTACGGAGATACGATGTCTGTAAAGAAGGAATCGGTAGCAAATGGACAGGGTGCAGAGAGGGGTAAGGCAAAGACCAGGCTGCAGTGAAAACCAGGAAGGGAGCATTGAGGTCCGGATGAAATGCAAGCAGGCAAGCCGGCAGGAGATAGGCGTCTATGATGGGGAGGAAGCAGGGAATCAGGCAAGGATAGAGGGAGGCAATGAGATAGGTAAGAGGCAAAGAATCAATTCTGGAAGCAGAAACATAGGGAAGAAAGTTGTTTAGGTTTAAAAGCAGTACATATGAGAAATCGCCGCTCCACAGAGGCAGATTGCTCGAGGGTAACCGAGATGCGGATGTTCAAAAGTTGCAGTCTGCTGCTGCAGTTAAGCGAACCCTTAATCCACTCATCGAGTCGACTCTTGATTTGCTCACTACTGAACTGTTGATTTATGTATTTCTCGATGTAGAGTAAGTTCCAAGGTAAGAACTGACCTTTTTTTTTTTGGGGGGGGGGGGTTAATGTTTATTCTGGAGTTATAACTACTAGGGCAATGCTGTCCTATTTCCAGTAGGCTCCAATAGAGAAGAAGCTTTAAAAAGCACAGAGGCAAACGAGAAAAGAGAGAAGCAGCCAGGAGAAAGGCAAGAATGGATGCATGTAGTTAAGTATGTCAGTAATCAATAGAGGAGATAATGTGTTAGGCTCAGATGGGAGTCAGGGAAATCTAAGCCGCCTATATCTCTGTATATTACTAATTGTCTAGTCTTGTTTTCTTCACTGTTTACGGTTCCCTCCGATTGAAACCTTGTGCATACCTGATGTTTCGTCCTTCTGCTAAAACAACCACAATACTTTATCGTGAGAAAATAGAAAGTGGTTATATTTTACGAGCTAGTGGTATGAAATACTTCTTAATGTAAAAACTAAGTGAATACTGGTATACTCAGAGATTGTCTTGTCAAGTGCTATTAGTGAATAATTCTAAGGTAATAATTATTGGATATTATATAGAGACCTGAATGGAATCTGTTCAGAGATAGTTTGGTCAGAAATATTCACCGAGATCGAAGAACGAGGTAAATACATCCGATCAAAATATCGAGGAACAGATGGTATTTGGACACAATCACTATATCTACTTCTCATTATATTATGTAGATGAAGGTGGTAGCTAGAGTTTGCAACCACAAGTGATCTCCTGCCGTGTTTTCAACCCGGACATCGGCTCTCAGGCTTTGTCCCGTCCTTTCACACCATTGGTTAATTCCGGTGTGGTCATCCGTTTTCATTGGGCGACAGAAATGCGCTCTTGTCTGCATGTTGCACTGCCTAGCAACCTGGGACCTGTTTAAGTAGTTTCGTAACATGTCTAGATGGCGTCT
This sequence comes from Alentia gelatinosa, assembly GCA_950022655.1. Classification (NCBI taxonomy): domain Eukaryota; kingdom Metazoa; phylum Annelida; class Polychaeta; order Phyllodocida; family Polynoidae; genus Alentia; species Alentia gelatinosa. The sequence continues at coordinate 51,608,735 of OX465579.1, read as the reverse complement.
GTGACACCATACAGACAGATTACAAGACTGCAATCGATGACACGCGGAATTTCACTCCCTTCCCGTAGGAATTTAGCCATGACACTTTAACATGAGTAGGGGATATATATAACCTATAATCGTTCCGAATATGAAGAATATTGGCCACTCCGATATTCTGATATTTGCTAGATGTTTTCCGCTGTTGCTTGCACTGTTGGTGCCACTGTTGATGTGTGTCTAGGCCTTATGTCACAGAACTAGTGAAACAGGTCCCTGTTTATGAAGTTTGTGTCTGCACAAGTCCGCCGGACTAGGAGGGAAAGTGTGTTGGTGAGCATCTTGTCTCGGCCGTGCTGTGATGCCGTGGGTGTGTGTCTGTCAGTCACTCCTGACTGGCGAGTTGTGTGGGGCCCGTTTCATAGCTGACAAATCTTTCCAAATTGTAATCTATGCACGCTGTTTGTTTGGGGTGCGGTTTCTCGTGCTTGCAATAGTAACTTTAATCTCATCAGGCTTCTGGCACTCAGTTTTTGATCCGGTCCCTGAAGATTCTGCTCAATTATTATGGTAAAAAAAAATCATCTGTGAACTCGGGGCCTGAATAACAAAAATCAGAGGCCCGATTTTTTCGAGGGATATCCAAAATAAAAAAAAGCTTTTTTTACAATTTAAAAACTCACTTTTTCAAGAATAAGGGTGGTCAAGTGGTACGGATGAACGTATGAATATTCGTTCGTCACTCAGTATACGTAAGAGATTCGCCCACGGGTATATGATAGAGGGAAACTATGTTCCGGTGATAGGAAGTCTAAGTTATGAGGTAAGGCTTGCAAAAATTACTGCACAAGGCCTTGGCCACGGGCAATAATTATTCCAAGCTTTACCGAGTCATCTCTGGTAGGTATTTTTTAGGCTTTGTTTATCTATTTGTTTTCTCTTTTTTTTTTAATATAGGGGAGTAGATATTGATCATTTGCACATCAAATTCTGTTTATTTCGATTAACTTCTCGCCATAGACCTGTACTCGAGATCTATGTCCTGCCATGGGAGTGTATCAATGAGAAAGAGGGGCGTGGCCATTTCTGATACAGTGCATTATCCAATCATATCGACACGCAAGAAAGGAATACAAATGTGAACACTTATTCATGCCTTAAGGCAATGATGAATCGATAGAATCGTGCACTTTTATTTTGATACTATTTTGTGAGATGTCACAAGACAATCCGAGGACATATATATGTCTCAAAACAACCAGAGGCGAAAGAATGTAATACATGGATATTCTCGAGGCACTTCTCGTTTGCTCTCGTCTTTTGGGGCTGTCGACAATGGGATTTATAAACAATGGGAAGCCTGTACGCAAGCTAGCCTTTTAAGCATTCAGTGTTCTCTCCTAAAAATATATGTAACAGAAAAGTGTAATCGAGTATCCCTACTAGCGTTATGCAAATGAAGCCAATCCCGGCACCCTCATTGGTTCAATGGGGATTACGTCATACACTAAATGCTGACACAGTGCCTCCAGTCAGTGAATCCCAATGGCTAATCCCCCTCAGTGCGCTTTCTATAGGATACAGATTATTAGATATACAGTGTAGACGCCATCTATATTATAGACCTGTCCTGTGCGCTTAATGCAGAGATAATAGAATTCACCAGTAACATGACAAAACCTGGTGACAAGACACCTGCTCGGTATAATGTACGGTACTACCGAGTAGGACGTGCTCCTAAAACAAGCAAATCATATTGAATAGACGCAATATACAAAGACACGAAGGTATGGAATAAAATCTCAAGATTTTGTCACTGATACTATAATAATCCATGGAGATTTTATCGTGGTAGAGAACCAGTTATTTATAGAGTTGTTTGGTTACCTCCTGGTTCAGGTCCTTTTCGAACTATGATAATGGACAGATTATGTATATATTTCCAAATTGCTTCACCTGTACCGATTTTCCTGTACTAAAACAGATAGACACATCAAGGTTTCTTCTAATAATACCCGTCCAATAAGATGATCTAGTCTAGTTGTATCGTTTCAGAACTCTCCATGGGTATAACTGCTTGCTTATGATAAGTCATAGGGGCACAGTTAGCTCCCAGATCCTATTGACTAGAGGCAAATATAAAATGACAAGTGACTTGTTATTAACTTTGCGTTTAATTACAAATATAATAACAAAAAATGCAGGACTGCCATAAAATACTTTATTACAATATTCTATACATACAATGTAAAATCAATGAGTGTACGACGTATCAAATGTCGGTTTTTTAAATGTTGAACAGTGTTTTTATAAAACAATTTGCAATAAAAGATTCTCAAATATTGACAGTTTTGTTTGTTGAATCACTAGAGTTAATATATGATCGTAGTGATTTGTAATATACATTGATTGATAAAAATCATATGACATTTATTGGTGCGATACAACATTTTATGAATTCATCTGCTGATGCGGGGTGACGACCATGTTGAGAGGCTCTGTATGAAGTTATAGGGTGTCGGTGGGTGGGTAGCTTTTCAGTCGGCTGCCTGTGAGAGAGTGAGGTCGATATCCCGTAACAGCAGTCGCACGTCATTCTTTTTTAAATCATGTGAGATCCCGCACTGCAACGAGATCTTATACAACAGTAAGAACGTGTTGTGTGCAACAGGGGGAGTGTGTCAGAACCATAGGAAAAGAAGGGATAGTTAGTGTAGAGGGAAAAAATTAGAAGTCCTACTATAAAATTATCAGCAATTTACAATTATTTGTAATTCACACGATCATTGAGTAGTACATAGTTCAACCGACTACATAGCCTTGAAAGAACAAACATTTCACCAAAGCCATTTCCTCAATAACTTGCCCCGTTGAATAAAAAGTATCGTCCGTGAGGCTGGATGATAAGACATTATGAAGTATGGACGAGAAATACACGACAATTTATTTTCAGTGTAGCATAAAACTGGTCGTCCATGTGAGCACAATCGTCCATGCCTAATATCGTTGAATTATCGTAGAATGATCGTATAATTGACCTATATCCACGGGGACCACAAAACATGTATAATTCTGTGGGCAAAGAGGCTAGGCGTTGGTCTCTCAGCCTGAAGGTTGAGAGTTATAACCCCATCCAAGGCAAACCTTTTTTCCCAGTAATTTTCAAACATTTCACAGAAAAAAGGATTCAATCATTAATAAATGTTGAAATTTGGTATACATGTATCACATATGAATAGAAATCTCTGTTGAAAATATCTTTTAATTTGGAATGGATTTAGTGCATGAAAAACGAGTTTGACATCGCCTACGATACTGAAAACGTGGTCGTCCGCAAGGAGACTTGAACGATAAAAACACAACATTTTAAAAATGAACAATTTTTTATTCAACACCGCGCACAACTTTTCATTTTATCGTCTCGTCAAATGCTCGTCTGCCTCCACGATAGTTTTTTATGCTACGCTTTGACACCAACGAGACTTGTAAGATACTTTTTTTATCGTTCATTTTTTTTATTCAACAGGGCCCAGCTTAGCAGGCTAACTTCACTCCAGGAAGACTGAAGCCTTCAGTTCCTGTGAAGCGTTCATACTGCTCCAGAGCAGCGAGCGACGATCATCTTATTATTATCCAGGTAGTACCCTCCGATGCTGCCGCTCTGAGTGAGCAGACCTCTGATATACTGACCTCTGCCAGAAAATTGTAGTATTCGACCAATTTACTGTCGAATACTACAATTTTCTGACAGAGTATCCACATTAGTTAACATCACTTGGGTTTTATCCCCTGCGCAATAACGGTCATTAATAGATCTATATCATAAACGACCACGGTCCAAGGACAAAACCAAGTACACCACACTCCATTTGAGTTTCTTTTGAAATCACTCCATTTACTTTTGTACGTTGTTTTCTGAAGTTTAGATAAGTTAACATCAATCTAAACCGATTTTATCTGTTTTACAAAATCAAACGCCTTGCGGAGATCTAAAATAACTTAGAGCAGTTATATTTCTATTGGCAAGATTTATCAAAACCCCATTAATTACAGAAAGAAATTGCCTATGATGTGCTCTTTCCTGACAAAAAATACTAATTGCTTTTCATTTAGTATCTACTAGCGTTACTAAATGGTCCTATATCATAACATGTAATATTTTCTCAATAATCTAGGGCATAGATGGTAACACAGTAATAGGGCGCCAATTTCGATAAATGTTTAAATCTCCTTTTGTGGGATGGGGTTTATAAGAACTCTAGTTAGGCTACTTATAAAAAGATCTTTTTTAATCACTTGGTTTATAACGTCACAATTTTATCAATATTTAACAACGAAAATCTTTTAGAAACAACGTTACCTATTTCATCAATATCTTAGGCTTTATCATTATCCAGTTGTTTTAATATTTTCCCAACTTCCCTTCTTTCTGTCATGAGATATTCTAAATATTCAGCATTTACTAAATGTTTATCTATATCCCCAACTTTATACATACATGGTTGTTATTCATGTTTTCATATGCTGTTCTCTCAGATATATATTCCAAGGGGGGAGGGTGGGCAGGTGGAAAACAAGGCAGATGGAAAGTGCAGACTAGAGATAGGGGGGAAAGGCAAAGGGGTGGGATAAACATGTAGAATAATCTTGTTAGTGTATTCAATGGGACATGGTGGTCGGGTGATTTGGGAATGCAACTGTTGAGGTAGGGTAATATGTTGGGGCTGGCAAACAATTCTGGAACTAGAAAGTAGGCGATAGTAGGTGGAACTAGGTGGTTGGGCGGGTTAGAAATGTATAAAGTGGAATAGTGTATTGTGTGCATGATTTTCCCCCACTCACATATTCCGCCGCGGTTCACACTTCTTCTCTCACCATTCACAAGTATTCCATAAAACTCAGTCAATAACAATCAGGGACTGTGCCCTCCCTGACGAGCCGCTGATGACTGGCTAATGTAGCTGGATTCTGCGAAGACATCATCATGATCAGATATTATGTAGTTTGAAATATAGGTTGTATTATGTTAGTAACTTTGCAATTGGTCCAATAGGTAAATTATTCTGTCAGAGTTGGCATCCATGGAAAGGCTACATTTCTCTTCCAGTGATTATACATTATACGAAATAGAACTCGCAATGTTATATATCTTGAGTTGCAGATGAAGTAATCCTGTCTACCGTCATGAATCATATAAGTTGATATATGGTCCTAAAGTGTAACTATAACGATATTTAAGAGCTCTTCTTATCAAAATCTAAATAGGTTCGAGATGCCATCACTTCATCTCCTGAATCCCTTCGTTCAGCCCATCTTAAAGGCCTGCTGCTTCTAGACAGGTATAAACAATGACACAGCCCTTAAGATTTTATTAAATTGAAAAGTTATGGCTACTTAAGAGGCAGATGGTGTCCCAGTATATGGGAGCTGCTCAGTGAGGCTGCGGAGGCCATGCTGCTCTCACTGGAGTCTGCTCCAGCTCCAGCTCCACCTCCGCCGAATTCATTATCCTCCGCTAGACGTGATTTTCCTTTATTTCCTCTCCCTCACCCTAGAGCAGCGCGCAACCAGCTTCTACAGGTTATGGACCTGAAGAGCTGCTCCGACAGCTCTAGATTAGCGATTATCTAACGAGCTGCTCTTCACCGGGAAGGGATCTACAAAATGGGAGCTATGCCTTAGCTCAGAAAATAAATAACACATCCCACAGAGAGAAGCTCAGGCTGGTGCTTCATATCGCGTCCCTCGAGCCTGCAGATCTCTCCAGTGGTAGAGGGGGGATTAGAGAAACACAGAGACGGGGGATGGGGATACCATAGAAGAGCACAATGCATGCTTTCATCATGACACTCAGTCAGGCCTATTCATATGCAGTCTAGTATACGGAGGGTAGCTCACCCTCTCTCAGCCAAAGCCTTTCTCAGAGTAACACAATGGTGATCAGAACATCGACAGATATAGAAATCTTTTTCTCTGGCGTCGACGTTTAATTCATCAGCGGAACCTCTGTTCTCCTTGGGCCTATTCCTGTTCTCATACTACTATTACTTATCGTGCTGTGTTTTTCGCTTTTTTGTGGTTTTTTTTCTTTCTGTTCTCCCCTTCTCTTATTATATTGGCTCATCTATATTAAGCATTTTTTGTATATTGTTGCCAGACATATAATATATGTCTAGCAACAATGTACCGTTGGACTGGGCTCGAACGACGTCCAGAAAGGCTTCTACACGCAACCCTCCTACCAGGACCCTCCGCATATACGCAGACTGGAGGTCTAAGCCATTGGATAGTGTAGTAGAGCTGATGAGAGTTGCGGTTATTTACGATCCTCAGTTACACAGTAAACTGGTTTACCCCACCCTTTATATTTTTGTTCCATAGGCTTAACATTTGGAACTCATTCTCCATGCCCATATGAGTACTGAAATCCCTTCTCCGTGGTCTACATCCTATGTGCCGTCCAGTCATTTACTGTATACAGGGGTGAGAAAAATACAGAAAAGAACCCGCTTTGGTCAAAGTCATCGTTCTCCAATTCATTTGAACGCTGGGCAATGTTTAGTTGGCTTCGCCTCATTCATATTGCTTCACATCGAACTCGTGGAGATTGATGACTTTGACAAAAACTTGTCGGTTTCTCCTTTAGCCCTGGTTGTGTACTACAATATATATATATATATATATATATATATATATATATATATATATATATATATATATATATATATACATATATATACATGCGTAATACCTAGAGAGAGCCATATATTTGGTATTGCTCTCAAATGGCGGGAACAGCTCATAACAGGTTAGAAAAAATAAATTGACTGGATTACATTTCCTTGTAATAAAAGTAAAGTTAATATACGTGTGGTCGCCATGAGAGCTGGTGGAGATGCTCTGATCAGACTACGCTGTGTTCTCGATGTTGTTTGTGTACACTTCGGGTTTCAACCACGCTTAACCTTTTGCTCATCCCTGCGCTGAGCAGCTCACAGCAGCAGTGAATTAATTCAAGCAACAGAAAAAAAGCAAGGACATAATATCTTTCCAATATTGTCGTTCGGATGGGGAGTAGAGGGGGAACAAATAAAAATGACAGCTCAGGGTAATGAGGGCCCTGAGGCACGAACCAAGGTAACCGGAAAGACCGGATACTAAATATGAGCTGCTCCAATAAATAGTGGGGTGCCCGCTAGGTGGCGCGAGGTCTCTAGACGCTGCTCCCTGTCACCAGATGCCATCTGGTCCCCGTGTATACACTCTCCAAACGCATTTGTCTAACTTTACCACACAGCGTTGAGTAAAGCTGGTCCGCTGGTGAATGGAAACATAGCAGGTAATGCAGGCGCGGGTCCCAGGACATTTAAGAAGCTACTTAAATCATAGGACCGGCGGCCAACTTAATGGCATAGGCGAAGGTTTTCTTTTCACCGAGGAGAGACTGAGACAACAACCGGGAAATCAGGAGGTCCCCCGTTGGAATCAGCCACCCCCCCCCCCCCCCCCCCCCCCCACCACCACAGCCGCACGTACACACATTCAATCCATAATCCGGTATGAGCTGGAGACAGCCCGGCGCATTCTAGCTTCGCGCGAAAGCAGTATAGCACGTCATATTGCAGGACGTGTGACGTCAGAATGACGCCTACCTGACGTGCCCTGATGAGATTTTAAAATTTGCAGCCACTTAAAAATGACCACGGCTTCCCGGTTACCGTTACGGGCTGTGTGCAGCAGGCTCGCCACGGCAGACTGGTTTATTCAACAGAGGATTTAAATAACGCGTCGTACATCATTGCGGAATGTATTGTTAATAATATTTGCGAGTCGCGCCGGATGTGTATGTGTAAAGACCAGGGTGTGGGTGGCGGATGGGGGAGACCTCTCTACCCCATCACCCCCTCTCCTTCCCCCAGTACAGGGTGCTGAATACTGAACACAAATCTGCGTGCCGAATTTAATATTTCCTTTATTCCGAACATGGTGCTGTCAGAAGAAGGAACCTAGAGCTGAATAAAACATGGGGCTCTTTGGGATCTGCCGCGAAGGACCTCCAGCAGTTAGGCGAGCAGTTAGGCGAGCAGTAGGCGGGCAGTAGGCGAGCCGTAGGCGCAAGGAGGAGACTGTGTGGAAGGCGTCCTCCTCGCTTGACGCCGCTGAGGGCGTTGGGTGGGCGTGCTGCGGTCTACGCTGGATGGAATAAATTGACTCGTATTATACTGACACAGGGAACCATCAGTGTATTGAGAGCAGCTCAGCCCTCTACACTCCCGCTCCCGAGTGATTCAATCGCAACAAGTGACCCTCCTAGAGGGAGATATGCCAAGGCGGATGTCACCAAGAAAACTCCACTTCATGATTCTACGCTGAATGCATTATGAACTCATTTAAGCGGACTGGTCAGACATAGTGGTATGTATTTATGTACATGGACATACATACATACATACATACATACATACATACATACATACATACATACATACATATATATATATATATATATATATATATATATATATATATATATATATATATATATATATATATATGCAGTAGAACCCCGCGTAAGAGACACCCTGTGTAAGCGGCCACCATTGCTCGGAACGGATCCCTTGGGGCGGACACTTTGGCTTGGAACGGAAGGTGACCCTTTACGCGGGGTTCTACTATATGTATATATATATATATATATATATACTATTTATCTACTATGAGTGTCACTCTGAAACAGTGTTACGATGGTTGAAACAGTGGCTGAAAATTAATAAAACTGGGTTCAATAAATTAGTAGGACCGGACTGGCTCCGGTCCCTGTATCCTACGGCTACCCCTCCTTCTACCTTATCCCTCCTCGCTGGGATACATGGGTCGCTCAGGGAAGGATACATATTATAAGGAACTTTATTCTGATTTTCTTCAATCATCTAATGACAGTTCATAATCAAAGACTTAAGCAAGTCTACAGTGGGACCTACTAGTCTAGTCAATTTAATGTTTGACCCACCACAAATTGCAATACAATTTTTTTCTTCACAATGCATTTCAGACAGGTCTCCAGATCAACATACTAAAAATCCGCAAAAAACCCCCTTGGAGAAATATGCTTAATTTGCAAAAATCAAATATGGCCTTCAAAACACCTACAGCTGTGGACAAATAGATATAAAACAACTTCTAGATAGTCTGTTCAAGTAATTTAAAAAGATAAACTATTTATTTTCAGGGGCACAGCCTCATAGAATAGGTATTTACATGAATAACTGCTCATCAAATTATGAAAATTACATAGGTAGTAATTAACTATTTTCTAATAGGCTCTTCTTAATGTATTATAGACAGGGAGGGCAGGGAGACAGGGAGGGAAGGAGGCAGGCAGGAAGGCAGAGAGGGAGGCAGGCAGGCAGGCAGGGAGACAGGCAGGCAAGCAGACAGGCAAGTAGGCAGAGAGACAGGGAGGGAGGCAGGCAGGCAATTAGGCAGGGAGGCAGGCAGGCAGGAAATGATCTGTAAGAAATGTAAGAAATGTTGTTGCTTATGGTATCCTATGTTCATAGTCAGGCAGGCAGGCAGGTAGACAGAGAGGGAGGCAGGCAGGGAGACATGGAGGAAAGGAGGCAGGCAGGCAGGCAGGGAGGAAGCCAGGCATTAAGGCAGGGAGGCAGGGAGGCAGGCAAGCAGCCAGGCAGACAAGGAGACAGGGAAGGAGGGAGGGGGAGGCAGGCAGGCAGGCAGGCAGGCGGGCAAGCAGGCGGGCAAGCAGGGGCAGGCAGGCGGGGAAGGAGGCAGGGAGACAGGCAGGGAGGCTGGCAGGGAGGCAGAGAGGGAGGGGGGAGGCAGGCAGGCAGTGAGACAGGCAGGCAAGCAGGCAAGCAGACAGGAAAGTAGGCAGGCAGGGAGACAGGGAGGCAGGCAGGCAGGGAGACAGGGAGGGAGGCAGGCAGGGAGACAGGGAGGCAGGCAGGCAGGAAATTGATGATCTGTGAGAAATATTGTTGGTTATGGTATCCCATGTTCATAATCAGGGCAGGAGAATTTGACTATTTTTTTACATTGACATTAGACCATAACCTATTGCAGGTCAGGATTTTTTGACAGCTTGAACATGAAATTAGATAATTGTTTGTCTCTTCTATCCTCTAATGATGCATGACGGGAAAACAATTTCACAACATTGTGAGGTCCTGATATCATTTTTAGAAATATGTGATGCAAGTTAATATACAGTTATTTTGAGTCAATTTATAGAAACTACTACGATTTGTAACTGGATGTTTGGTCAAATTTTGAGAAAAACATTCCTTTTAGTGACCTTGACCTTGGAAAAATGTTTGATTGTTGTAGAATCTTAGAGTATCATGGAATATTAATCTTTGTCTCAAATATCTAAGAGATCGGTGAAATATTCTTAAAGATATGACAAAATATGTTTCAATATCAGTGGCCTATTTATGACTAGATACAGTGACCTTTAATCTCAGTGTGGTTTATTGGTGCATAATGGGAAGAATGCTTTAGGACATTGCTAGGGTATGGTGCTGGGTATCCAAATTTATTATTCAAGTTGAAATACAGCTATATTAGAACAAGTTCTAGAAACTATTGTAAATCCTTGTAGGAAATATTGTGAAATTTTGGAAGGACACCTTCCATTTTGGTGACCTTGACCTTGGAAAAAAATTAAGATGCTGACACAGGCTGATAGCTCTATGGTGTCCCAATAGTTTTGCCAAATATCTAAGGAATCTACCAAATACCTTTTGAGAAATGAAAAAATATGTCTCAATTTCAGTGGCCAATGTTGGTCTTTTGTATGAACATATATGTTGACCTTCGACCTCGCTGTAGCTTAATGGTGCATGATAGGAATTCTATATTTTGGGCTTTACTAGGGTATGGTGTCAGGTATCTAAATATATCATTTAAGTTGGAATTCAGACATATCAGAACAAGTTATAGAAACTATTGTAAGTCATTATAGGAAATTGGGTGAAATTCTGGGTGGAAACATTCCATTTGGTGACCTTGACCTTGATAAATATCAAAATAGTGACAAAAGCTTAAGACTCTATGGTATCTCAATATATTTTCCAAATATCTAAGAAATCAACTTAATACTCTTGGAGAAATGACAAAATATGTCTCAATTTCAAAACCCTCTGAAATTGATGACCTTATAATGGGCATGTTGGATTTATGCAGATTAGACATATTTCCCCAAGGGGGATTTTTGCGGATTTTTAATATGGTGTTCTAGGGACCTTCCTGAGATGTATTGTGAAGAAAAAAATTGTATTGCAATTTGTGGTGGGTTAGGCCCAAAAATGTCATAGATTGACTAGACTATACCCAGCCTATACATTTAGAAGTACAAGAAGGCTAAATTTTGAGAGAAAACACACAACCTTCGAGGTATATTGAAACTGAAGCGGAACGATCGTTGAGACAGGTAGGCGTCACCAAGTAACCACCGGTTACCGCATCAGTTACCAGGTTACCTGTAAGAGTGGGTGTGACGCCGACGCTGAAACTCCGCAGTGAATAAGCTGTGGGTAGACAAATGGATATTCATCTATATCTACATATGCAAGGTTATAAGATTATCTTTTAAGGCTCTCTGCTCTTCCTGAGAGCACGCGCCATGCTGATAATGACCCGCAGCAAGTTACACATTTCGAAACGATCAGTATACCCGGCGTTCACGTACGACGACTAAAACGAGGACACTGCATAGACTGTCTAGCCAATAGTCGTCAGGTGGTGCTTGATTACACAATATCGGCAGCAATAGTGATCAAGCCAATAATTTCCTCATGAGTTTACACTTTTTTTAATGCACCGATGTCTGGCCTTTGACAGAAGACGTCAGTTGGTGCAAAATTCAAGAATCGCCGCCTATAATCCGTTAGTGTTAGTGGTTAGGGGAAAACACAGACAATCGACTATGCGAATACAACGATGCACCGGAGCTTCCTTGAATATAAATATGTGAATATAGGATTGAAAGTGATCGCTTTCCTCACTCCAAACACCAAGGGAACCTCATATTCCCCTTCACGTGGCTCGCCAGAAGCCGACTTGATATGAGGCGGGCGGCTACAAATCGATCGGATCCATGGAAAAGCACATCGTTTAAAAGTATTTGGCAGTGCGGGAAATCATGCATGTAGGGAGATTGTGGGAGGCGCGCGGTGGCCAGGCGGCACGCATTGATCCCTGCTCCCGGTAATCTCGGCCATGCCCTCTACCCGCCTCCCCTCCCCGGGGCAGTGGGCGCCGTCCCAAGGCCTGAACCAGTCATAAAGCGTGTGAACTGGTTACTGTAGGGCCTTTCCCTCTCAGATAACTCGCTATTATCCGCCAGAGGGCATTGACGAGCGATGGGACTGCTGTATTATGTGGTATTGGCCAGACAGATGGGTAGCGATCGCGATTCTATATTATTTGATTTCAGGCAGACAGAGAAGGGAATATTAGTTATTGTGCATCGCGTAGCCCTGGTGTATATTACGTTGGGCATTATATTTTATGTTGTATTTATAGCGAGTAGTATTCCAATGATATCAATGGAAGCATCTGGACAGGCAGGGCTGACTTGTATTACATATTTCCAGGACATAGGAAATAAATGAGCGGCGAAATATAAACAAAATTTAGACTTCCAAATTGAGACGTAATTCTGATAATAGAAAACCTCCCAATTTGATCTGTGGTTACAAAGATATAGGTCTCACCAATTTCCAGCTTAATGGCACTGCTCTTATAACATCTAAATGCATTGAAACATAAAAGTCATTTCAAATGATATCGTCACCAGTGTCAGGTTAGAATGGGAAGGGAGAGTGGGATGCTCTAGACCTAAACATATCAATGTATACTGATAAAAAAAAATTTTTTTAATTCCAACCCGACCGCCCTACCCCTGCCACCCTGTCTCCCCCCATTCAATTTCTGATTTCTTGTCTGTGATGTAGTGTTGGTAGAGTACCGCCGTCCCAACTCCCCGAACTCCCCCAGGCTCCCCAACTCCCCCCAGGCTCCCCACAGCCCCTCCCCCCCCCCCCAGTGTGCATGGACGGATGACCCCAAATCGTCTGCCTACACAGATTATGAAAGCATTGTCTGTAGGTGGGCAGGCGCATGGCTGTGTACAGATGGGTGTGAAAGCAGTGGGTGTGAAAACGGTGTCGGCAGCTGAGATGTTGGTGTCGGCATCGGTGGCGGTGGCATCGGTGGCAGTTGTGTGGTGGCAGTTGTGGTGGTAGGGTGATAGCTGATCAGACCTTGTGTTATGTATGCAGTATCAAAATTATAACCACAGAAGACTGGTTTTTTAAGAGTAAAACTCATAGAAATCGATTAAAAAAGAAGAGAACACAGGGTTAAATATGAATAATTAAACAATTGATACTCAATCAGGTTTTAGAAATTATTCATAATAAAGATAGGTAATATAGCATTGGATTTTCCATATACCACACACTTTGATGATTAACCCTTTAAAGACGATGCTTGTTTCTGAGCTACTCCCGTAAGGACAGTTGCTGGTGGCAGTTTGTCCCCCTAGAGGACGGGCACATAATGGTTAAAACTCATAATTCAAGTTTGTAACCATAAAATACGATACATCATCATATATGTTTTGTTTCTTTTTAATAGAAATACTAAATATGGTGTCATATCTACATTTAGTGAAGATATTTTGTGAAGATATCACAGATATTGCTCTATCATTTCTTTGTTAAAACCTTTCTGTAAATATTTGAGCAATGATGCCTCCAGCCATCATGCGTCTTTAGTGCGGTGATGCCTCCAGGCATCATGCTTCCTCAAAGGAATAATGGGAAATTAAATTTACACTTTGGCAAGGAGGACTTACTTAGTTATGCCAAATGATAGATATGTAAACCAGGATTTTTATGCTGTGTCGTTTCAAATTGAAGCCATGTCATATTCACTCAAGGTCAAGTTCTATGTAGAGATCCATCCGTGGCGACAAGCTACCTGTACAATTGATGTGGCTGGGTAACAACATCCCGACTGAAGGTGGTGGAGGTTGGGGGAGGGGTCAGTCAATGATGTGGAAATTTCTTCATGTTTTGAAGATTTTAAAACCTTTAACAGGAATGTTCGACATATCCAAAAATATTTAGCTAAATGCTTGCTATGCAAACGTTTCTGCAAATATTGGTAGCTGGAATTTGGCGTATAACCCTTTCACACTATGCAGATGGTTTAGTCGGTACTTTAAAGTCACTAGCAAATACCTGCAAAGCATCATTTCAAAATCTCAAATGATGGACGGGTAAATCGAGAAAGAGGGATGTAAAAGTCAGTTAAAATGCCGCATAGCTTTGGGCAGGGCAGATGGCTAAATGCCATTCTAACATTAACAGTAGCTCCAAGGAATACCCCTAGCAACTCATCTTTCAGACGGAACGACGCTTTTACTGTTCGGCCATGGCCTATTGAGACTACTAAAAGATAAATTATTGAGCTTGATATGGAACATAGCTTGAGGATATAGAGATTAGTTTGTTAAAAGCTGAAACAACCCAGGCAGCAACTGACGGGGGTGGAAGTAGATTCATGGTAGAGGCCAGTAGTCTACACACCTGTAGGCCATGTGCATCCTTCAACTACGATCGGTTTGCAGTGTCTCTCTGCAGAATCAGTTTCGTTTATTGCCCATCTATTACGAGGTCCTCAATGAAAATAGATGGCGCTAGGTGAACTAATAGCCTATTAGTTATCAAAAGAATAAGTGACAACAAAAGTATACGGGAAGCTAAAATATTGCATTAAAAAATTAGCTAGGTGTGCAGGAATATGTATACATTCTCAATACATGTTCAGCCCGAATACTTATATATGCGTTGCTTAAAACAAATACACTAAGAAATGATTGGGTTTCTCATTATTTTAAAAATCGAAGAAAGGCAACTAGAGCAAATAACACTGTTTCTGCTTGCGCGTATATTAAACTTGGTGTTACTGAATAGTCCATATTACTGCTCATTTTAGTTTTCGAACAGAACTTTTCTTGCCTGGAAAAAATACATTGTTGTTCCATGTGTACTGGTAAACATTAGTGATGCAATATACAGTATATTGATCATATATCTGAAAATAACACCTCACGACATATGGCCTTGTGCCCTGGTTGTATCATGGGGCATATCAGGACCGTGATTATCTATTTCCTTACAGGAGAACCCATTACGATGCATGCTGAAGTCGCTTGTCTAGACATTTATTTACAATATGGACTTTCCTGATTAGTCTACGACTACAAGTATTTTTACTGTATCGGAGCCATATCGGTAGGTCTAAACTTCTGTCGTAGTAGCTAGACGCGGGGTCTTAAAAAAATAGAGAGACAGCACCTCACAGACGCAAATATATATCCCCTATCGTAGAGACCTTAGACAAGACGAGTATTGTCAACAAAATAATCTGGCACTCTTTTTTAGCTATTCGCAAATTTCATCGGCATGCCTGAAGCAAAGGCTAGTTTACGTGAGGAAACCCTCAAGAGTATCGGCATTTATGGCTTCGCTGATTCGCAGTTTCATCCTTCCTCTGGCCTCTGTTTGTCACGTCAGATAAGTCCATATGTAGAGCCTAATCCTGTTCTTACCTGCTCCAGCGACTTGTCTCTGGTCCAGTGAAGTCACCTTAGATATACCACAACATTCTCTCAGTTCTGGTTACAAAGATAATGCTTATCTTTCCCTTAATTTTAGTCCAACAGCACCTTTTGGCCATAAATTAAAAAAACACCTTGTCTCTGTTTAAAACATAAATAAGGAGCTGGTGTTAAGGGTGCTTTTGTATAGGTAACGGTCAGTGGTCTGATGCAATGGTAATAGAATCGTGGAGAAAAATGATCGATTAGGGGAGGGGATATTTAATGCTGGAGCATATATTGGGTAGGTGGTGTGAATAGGAAATACCACGTGAGACCTTAGCATGTAGACGTGTTCACATGTAGCTCCACAGGAATCAAATCTATATGGTAGAAAACTAACCTGCGAGGATCAGAGTTTACAAATGTCACTGCGATAAAGGTAGGCAGAACAAGTAGAACAACTTATTAGGATCCTCGAGTGACTAGAACTAGGATTTAAACGAAGACACAAACTTCATAGTGCACACACGGGAGCTTACTAGCAACATGGCGACCGCGACGGGCAGCGACACCGGCACACAGGCGGACCCTAACAAGGGGGGACCTCCGGTAGAGTCTGAGGAGGAATACCCGGCGCTAGCCAAAAAGCTAACATTGGACACACCTAAAGACAATGATAGAAGGGACGTCCGCAGACAACAACAGGCAAGTAAAAGGCTTCTTTCGCCCTCCGACGAAAATTTGAGTCCCAATAGTAGCCAATCAAACCCAAAGAAAAACCCTATACCATCAATGACACAAACGCAACTAACAGGAAACGAGAGCCTATTAATCGAACACGATACACACACACAGGTTTATGAAGTAAAACTACCAACAAACCCAGAAGGCTACACACTAGCAGACGTGATGAATAAACTAATGGGTATGAGTCACGAGATCGACACACTAAATCAAAACGGACTGCAAAAGCAAGACATGGCAAACTTGGAGAAAAACTTACGCGATACAATGAAAACAGGTCTAGCAAGCGTTCACTCTAGAGTAGACAACTTCATAGGAGAAACGGAAAGTAAACTAGTCAAGCAAGATGAAAACATCGAAGGAATAAAAGGTCGGATAAATTCTTTAGAACTGGAGAACAAAATTCTAAAAGAAAAAGTAGAGAAAGTCCAACATGATTTGAAAACAAGCGGGTCATTCGCCAGCAAAGTTAGCGGACAATTCAATAGTTTCGAGGGCATTAACGAGAACAGATACAAAGTCTTTGTGATAGGACTAAAAGAAAACGAATATGAAGACCTAAGCCTAATTTTTTACCAAATATGCAAAGACATCAACATAAACCTAATATCGGGGAACATAATTTCAGCAAAAAGAGTAGGAAGTCAGAGGCGTAGTAATAATAACAACAATCGACCAAGGCCGGTAGAAATCCGGCTAAGTGACACACCACTCGCAGATAGGGTATTCAGTAACAAGAGCCTACTAAGAAACATTCCACACGCCGAGGGCATTTGGCTAGAAAGAGCAGAAACAAAAGAACAAAGAGAATGCAGGTATAGGCTGAGAGTGGCAGTAAGAGAGGCGAGGAGTAAAGGGACTAGGGCGCGAATAACAAACGACGGGGCGGTCATAGGGGGGAAGTTCACCAGCCTCGAGGAGGCACTAGACATGGGCAACAGTGAACCGTACAATGTATGTAGTCTTGCACAGGCCCCAACACAAACACAAAAACGGTCAGATTGGAAAAAACCACAAGGAAATGAGGAACAAAACAAACAGAACACAGACACCATAAATGAGCGCCTACTGAACATAGCCATGAAAACAAACGAACAAACAGCTAAAGTAAACAACTTAGAACAGCCAAAGGAGAGAGAAAAACCTAAACCCTCACCAGAAAAAGAACCAATAATACCCAAAGGAGCAAAGGCATCAAATTCTGGGATACTCTTCAATGGGGCACAATGTCCACTATCGAACATGTACAATTGTAGACTATTCAGAAACGTAGACGGACAAGACATTAACTTTCTATCAGTAGAGAGAGCCTATGTATACCTGAAATCAATATACTTTAATGATGATAAAATTGCGATGGAACTTCTAAAAGAAAAAAGGCCCTATGAAGCTAAAAAGCTAGGAAAACAGATCAAGATGGACGAACGTAAAGAGGCATGGGATACAGATAAAATAGGCATTATGAAGAACCTACAAATGGACAAGTACAAACAAAATGAGTATCTACAAGAAATACTTCTAAAGACAGGAGACTCGAAGCTCATCGAGTCCACAGAGAACCATTTCTGGGGCGGCGGGGCGACCAGGAAGAGTAGACTCTATGAAACTAACGAGTACACGGGTCACAACCAACTCGGCCACATACTTATGGAGCTCAGAACGTACCTACTGCAGAACGAAACACCAACCCGATAGAAAATGACAAACTACATCTTAATAGGAGACTCACGTACACGTGGACTCGGGGAAATTATCGGAGAAACAAACCAGGATTTTAAATACTGCAGATGTATCCCTGGCGCCAAAATCGATAGGGTAAGAGAAGAACTTTGTAATATTCTCTCTGATGATAACTCCATCTTGACAGTATATATCATGGCCGGAATAAATAACTTGACACATAAAGACACCACTACGGGAAAAGTTACAGCCTCTCTCAGTACAAGAGAAGGACGGATAGTAGGAAACTTAATTGCTGAATACCAGTACCTTCTACACAAAGTTGAGGAAATAGCACCAAAATGTACGGTAATATTTTGCAGTATATACTCACTCTCACTGATCCTGACTAACCGAGGAAAATCCTATCCTGAACTGAACTTTGATCAAAAATTAATATATCAAGCAACAGTAGACCTCAATGTCGAAATCGACAAACTTAACCGATCTGCGAACATCATAACGCCCCGAGTAGACCATGTGATCCAGCCCAAAAACAGGGGGGGTACTAGACCACCCCTGTACTACCGACTCAAGGACGGAACACACCCCTCAAATCAAGCCCAGATAAAGATCGCCGACGAAATGGAGAAGGCGTTCTACAAAAATCAAGAAAACAAAACCCACCATTAAACCCGCTTTAGATCGAGGTTCCATACAGGACCCGGCATAACGATAACAATAATGAAAAGGACGATGTTATACATACACACACACAAATAACAAGATGGAAACATAGGTTGATTCATGTCGTGAAAAGAAATTTATCACATGGACTTTATAATACCAGATGGCCTAATGGTCTAAAGCGCGGTTCCATACAGGACTGGCTGATAGTAATAGACAAAATCTGGTATCATAAAAATTAGACACTATAAACAAACAGTAAAGCGAACACATGCCAACTAAGGCTCATGCAATATGAATCGTGGTTCCATACAGGACCCGCTTCCTTTTATTAACGACCAGATTCACTGCCTATAACTACTGTGAAATGTGTGTATTTATAAGCAAGAACTGAAAAATCATACTAAAATGTCCATAGTTATTCCTGTGATTTAACCAGATAGGATTTACGGACGGACTATAGTTCCATACAGGGCTATAAAGGTTCCAGAAGTAAACTTGTCTCATATGTTGAAACGATATAACATGACTTAATTATCTAGTACTTGATCTATATTAATCGCCTAAAACAGGTACCGAATGGGGTAACTTGTTTTTCTAGTTGTACTCACTACGTATAAGAAACGAAAAGCCTTTCTTTCCATGTTGTACTAAATGAATTCCACTATCTAGTGACAATTTTGTATCACAATATACCAATGTATGCAAAAAAATCATATAGATGACGAACATATGTTAAGATCTGTTTGATAGCTGAAGAGACAATCCACTAAAACAAACGAACTACTCTCCTGGAAACACCAACGATATGAGACGCTACACATGGACGAATATGTGAGATAACATCGAATACAAGTCCTACCTTATGGAAGACAACAAACTGTGAGTAAGAACTCAAAACTAATTTTAGATTCCGATCTGTGGAGATCGGACTCGAACATTTGTCAAGATTTTTTTCCATTGTCAGGATGGTCACCGAATGCAAACAAGCAACGATGCGACTACCCTCTGTACCCCCCAACCGTATGGTCCGCGGGTATAAACCATTTGTATTGTTATCACTTTATTTGATTTTGTTATTTTTGTATATTCACTGTTCTCTGTTTTACAATGTTCACGTGGGAGTTATGAAGTCAAGCCTAATGGAAAAAAGGTTTATAATATGACACATAATTGTAATGAGATCGAGAATGAAAAAGGGTTTAAGATAGCACATTGGAACGTATGTAGCTTGTTTTCGAAATGTATTCATCTTAGAAATAACCTGCGATCATTCGATATAGTAGGCCTTTCGGAGACGCTAATGAAGGACCGTATCCCCTCAACATTTGTAGATCTACCAACTCATGTTTTATTTAGAAAAGATAGGAAACAGGGAAAAGGAGGAGGAGTAGGAATCTACTTAAACAAGAAATGGGAACCTTATACCACGATAGAAGAAGATGTATGCATTATGAATGATAAGATAGAATCAATTGTAATAAACATACAGAGAGATGGTCGGCGAAAAATGACAATAATCAACCTGCACAGGCTACCCGGGTATAACATAGATCCCTTACTAGAACATATAGAAATGATTAGCCAAGACATAAAATATAGAAACACAGAACTATGGTTTATCGGTGATTTCAACCTAGATGCAAGAAAAAGAAGAGATATTAGAAATAAGAACCTAATGGAAGTAGCTAGAAGATACGGGCTGAAACGAATAATCACAGGTATTACAAGACCAGGCTATGGAAATAGTAGCAGCATAGATGCTATATTTACAAACTCACCCTTCGTACAAGCAAGTGGAACACTTGATCTTCTGTTTAGCGATCACCTAATAGTGTTTGCTTTACGGAAAAAAATAAGAGGCAAGCATAAATATAAAAAAATTATGTCCCGGAACTATAGTAATATTGTACAGGAAAGTCTAAATACTGAGATTAAGAAAAAATTAGTAGATACTGTAGATGAAAACACACCAACAGAAGGGGTTTGGCAGGTTTGGTTTGAACTTTTCAATAATTACCTGGATAATTACGCACCCCTAAAAGAAAAAACCGACCGCTTTATAGATGTACCATGGTTCACTGAGAGTTTGAAAAGGGATATTACAACAAAACGAAAGCTATGTAGAATTTTATTTAACAAAGAATACATGCTTAGAGAAGAGGAAAAAACAAGAAAGTTCATAGAAATAAATATCTTAAAAAAGAAAATACAAAAAGGTTTAACCCTAGCTAGGAAAAGATTTATAGAAGGAAACTTACGAAGATATTGGAAAGACCCCAAAAAATACTGGCAAGAGGTGAACTTGATATACAAGCCTAAGAGAGGCAGTACTGACTGGAAATGTTTTAAGAATGAACAAGGAGAGACTATTGAGTTAGAGAAATGTGCAGAATACGCGAACGACTTTTTTTGTAACATCGGATACAAACTAAACATGGAACTAGATATCAACAAAACTTTGAGTTATGTGCAAAGATCAAACGAAAACGGATTTGAAATAGACGATAACGATGTAACTCTAAAAACAATCTTGGACTATTTGGAAAAAATTGATTCAGATAAATCGTCTGGGATAGATCATTGCAGCTGCAAAGTATTGAAACAACATCTGATTTCATGTGCCGATACGTTTGTGAAGCTCCTGAAGCTGCTGGTCTGTCATGGTATCTTCCCCCAACACTGGAAGGAAGGGCGGATCTCCCCCCTACCGAAGGCTGGCGACACTACCTTTATAAATAACTGGAGACCTGTTTGTGTACTCCCCGTTCCAGGAAAGGTCTTGGAACGGGTAGTGCACAAACAACTTTATGAATTTCTTGAACTTAACGGTTTTTTTAACAAAAACCAATTTGGATTTAGAAAAAACAGAAGCACCGGGGCAGCTGTTTTTAAACTAGTTCAATATTTGGCGGAAACGGATAATCGGAATGAAATTGCAATAGCACTATATATAGACATTCGAAAGGCGTTTGATTGTGTCGATCACAGGCTGCTACTATACAGACTGGCAGAAGCAGGGGTGGGTCCTACTTTATTGAATTGGTTCAAATCTTACCTGGAAAATAGATACTGTTACACAAACTATGGAGGAAACAGATCTAATAAGCAAAGAGTATGTTACGGGGTACCACAAGGATCAATTCTTGGCCCCCTTCTTTTTTTGTTATACGTTAATGAACTACCTGAATGTGTTAAGGATCATTTTGTATTGATGTACGCAGACGACTTGGTCGTTGTGGCGAATGGCAGGAGCCTACAAGAGGCCGAAACGAGCATGCAACTGGCAGCAAACAAGTTAGAAAACTGGTATACATCAAACAAGCTGAACGTAAATATACAAAAGACGAAATTAGTATATCATGGCAACAAAAATAAAATCAAAATTGAAAATAGAGGGCATATAAGTATAAAGGGGACAAAGATCGACACTTGCGAGGAAATAACCTACCTAGGGGCAGTAATCGATAGTAAACTAAAATTCGATAAGCACGCTGAAAAACTACAAAGACAGATTAACGATAAGGGAATAATCTTCAGAAAGATACGAAAATATATAAGCAAAAAAACTGCACTAAACATAGTAAAGACTTGTATTCTGCCAGTAGCCGATTTTTGCTCCTTCTTGCTGGAAGGGAGTGCTATTGCATCAAAGAAAAAGGTAGACCGAAGTATGTTTAGATGCCTACGTACAGCATTAGGCAAAGAAGCATATAATGGCAATAAGATGGTTCGTACTGAGACGTTATTGTATAAATGTGAGGTAACAGACCCAAGCATTCGTAGAAAAACTCTCTTAGCAGGCACAATAAGAGGACTTTATAGAATAGAAGCAATTCAGGTGAAAGAGCAAGATAATATAGGTAATATAACAAGGGGGAAATTGAAGAAAAATCTCTTACTACCAAGACCTAAAAAAGAACGATTCAGGAAAAGCGCGATCTATCAAGGTATAATGTTATGGAATAGCCTAAGCCTAGCTACTCAAACAGACACCTCCAAAAATGTATTTAAGAAAAGAATCAAAGAAGTGCTATCGAAATAGGACAGATAAAACGTCAACTAGATATACGATCTCACGTGATGCATGATGTTCCTCACATATATATATATATACGCACTCATGAAATACACTGTATATTAATGTACTGTATCTATCATTATCTCGAAACACTTTCTGATTAGTTGATCCACTAATTTATGTAGTCAGGATCCAAGAAAGTTAAAGACGAGAAGAGATATATCACCCCTAATAATGGGACCTCATTGTAATTTTATCATCTTTTTGTTTATGTTCATTATTTTTGTCAACATTGACTTGGAAGAACTATTGTAATAATAGAAAATCAATAAAGACCTTTAAAATCAAAAAAGGAGGAGGAGGACGCACATATGAACGTTGAACGGTTGGCAGTGAGCGGCGGAGCAGGGTCTGCGGCAAAAGGTAACCAAGTAAATAAGGATAACAGTAGGAGTTGTCTAGAGATGATTCACAGATAGAGGGGGTAACGAAAGGTGCTGAATGCACATCTCCCACCAAGGGCGCCGATATCTGGTCAGCACGCACACTCACCCATACAGAGACGCCAGGGACACTTGCGACCTGTCACATTGCTCCAGGGTAGACGCTGCTCAACAGCTGTCTCCGCTCTCAACACTGACTCCCGGCAAACCCCTCCGTCCATTGTCAGAGCCTGGCAAGAACCCGCACCATGACCGGACCTCGTTGGACTTTGACCGGCCTAGCGGCAGGTGGGATGCGGTAGGAGGTGAGGAGCGGTGGTTGGTGAAAGCCAGTGGGTGAAAGGTAGTGGGCAGTGGGTAGCAGGCAGTGAGTGGAGGCCAGCAGGTAATAGGTAGTGGGCATTGGGCACTGGGCACTAAGTGGAGGGCAGCAGGTGATAGGTAGTGGGTGACATGCATTGGGTGGAGGGCAGCAGGTGATAGGTAGTACGCAGCGGGCAGTGGGTGGAGACCAGCAAGTGTTAGGTAGTGGACATCGGGCAGTGGGTGGAGACCAGCAAATGTTAGGTAGTGGACAGCGGGCAGTGGGTGGAGGCCAGCAGGTGATAGGTTGTGGACAGCGGGCAGTGGGTGGAGGCCAGCAGGTGATAGGTTGTGGACAGCGGGCAGTTGGTGGAGGCTAGCAGGTGATAGGTAGTGGACAGCAAGTATTGGGTGGAGGCCTGCAGGTGATAGGTAGTGGACAGCGGGCAGTGGGTGGAGGCCAGCAGGGGATTGTTAATGGGTGGCGGGCATTGGATGGAGACCCGCAAGTGAAAGGTAGTGGACAACGCGTAGTGGGTGGAGGCCAACAGGGCATAGGTAGTGGACAGCGGGCAGTGGGTGGAGGCCAGCAGGTGATAGGTTGTGGACAGCGAGCAGTTGGTGGAGGTTAGCAGGTAATGGGTGGCGGGTGTCAGGTGGAGGGCGGCAGGTTGTAGGCAGTATAAAGTGATCAATGGGTGGCGAGTTGTAGACTGTGGGCAGCAGACAGAGGATAGAGGATGGTTGTTTTTAGCAACAGGACGATGGACTGTACGTGGCGGGTTTGTCGGCGGCAGTTTGGAGGGCCCAAAGCAGAGGCAAAGGAGGTAATTGAGTGAGGAGGACATGTGAGCTCGCCTCCTGGCACTTGGTTGTCTCGGCATGGGAGCCTGGCCTCACACCTCCCTGCGCTCACCCGATCTCCCACCTCCCAACATAATATCCTCTCACAATGCGCTCCTCCCTCCGCGTCCTTCTGGCAGCATCCGACACAGAGATCTTAAGGTGGCGGCCGCTAAACGAAAACAAAATCTGCCGTGCGAGTTGGGCGTGCGGGGGTGGTATCAGGGGGGATGGGCATGTCAGGAGTATCGGACGATGCATAGAGGTGGGGGTAGGCGGAGGGTGGCGTGGGGCGGGGCCAATGAGGCTCATTACAGCTACCGGTTGGTCCGCCATGATTACGGGGTGGACGTGAGTGCGTAGGGGCGGTGGCGGGGGCGATGGACGGACATGCAGCTATCAGACCTCTGGACTGAATGCCGCCCAAGCCACTAACGCCGCCACCCACCCGCTGTCCGCCACCGCCGTCCGCAAAGGCCCACCACCCACCGTTCGCCGTCCTCCACTCCCACCCGGTATCTGCCACCTGCCACATGCTGTCTGCCACCCGCCATTCGCCGTCCACCCACCACCGCCAGGTCCCCTATCGGTCTCCGCCCACCATTCACCTTTCTCTATGCACGGTTCATTGCCCCGTCCTCAACCTGACACCCAAAATCCACCATAGGCCTCCGCCACCAGCCATAAGCACTGTCGTCCACCTACCATCAGGTATAGGCTGTCCTTCATCTACCACCGGCCACCTTGCATCTGCCGTCCGCTACTAAACACGGGCCGTCCGCCACCCACCGTCCGCCGTCCTCCATCGGCTAAAAGGGGCATCTGTCTGCGTCCGGCCGCTCTCACCTCTCCAATTACAGGCAGTTAGTAGGCACAATAAAACCAGGCTTCGATCTGACGGTCATTTCGCTGCCGGGATAGTAGGAGATAGGTGGGCAGGCTAAATGACTTAGAGCTATCCTCCCACTCTGGTACTAATTCGCCGATGTAGATGTGTAATTCGTAGGGTAAGAGAGGAGAATCCGGGTATGAGGCACTTAGACCTATGCATTATTCTCCCCTGTACTATGACACAGCAATGCTTAAAGTCAATAGTACTGGAGAAAATCCCTGCCAAGTAGTTTTATCATAGTCTCACCAACCGGTGATTCTCAAAAGTAGTACGCAATTATAAAATGAAGTAAATCTCAACGATTCCTTCCAAGCAGCCAAATATTGAACAAATGTTTAAAATTATTGTCAATGGTTGAGCCCTATATATCGGGTATAAATCTATAATGTTGCTGCTGCATCCTAGCACTCATGTAAATCTCGATCAAGTCCGTTTCCATTGGCCGACGAAACCAGCAGATATTTTTTGAGTTCCCCTATAATTCTGTCGGTCTTGCAACAGACTGTACGTCGGTATCAAAGAATCGGTGAGGGTGCAGTGTGTGTACTGTTTCCCCTGTACTTTCTGGTTGCTAACAGATTTAATTGGCAGTGTTACATAATCTGCGCAAATTTAATTTGTGAGCATTCTGTGCAGGTCTCCTTTCCAGTCACCGATCTGGCATCAGTGTACTCCAAAAATCTATCAGTGATGCCTGACTGCTGATCGGTGCCAAATAGTTACCCAATGGAAATGGGGTTATATAGACTTTACATGATGTGACTGTATGCCTCAATGAAATATATATATGCCAAACATGACATATGAAGTTAAAAACATGTGGCGGCGTAGGATACGATCTCAACGTCACAAAATTTCATATGATTGTTAATATGGCATTCGTTGTCTTCTCCTACAGATATCACCCAGCCCCACTTCACGATATCTTTCCGCGTAGACAACTCACGCCATATAAACAATCATATGAAATTATGTGACATTTCTGGTTATTATGTCCAGCGAGTATCGCCGCCACTGAGTATGCAACAGACTCTGGATAAGAATATCCGTCCATCAAACTTTAATCCAGTCGCAGCGCACGATCATTCATGAAGATAGTGGGCAATATGCATATAATATATCAGCAGCAGCGGCAAGTAAATACAAGTTATATGCCAATAGGTGTATGATAATATCTAATACCTGTAGGAACGTTGGCAAAAATACTCTATACAACCCCAGGACTTTCCATTCAGACTGAACGGTGTGAGGTTTTCTTTCATGACAATCGCATCACCAGCGCAGATTGATATACGAGTGCGGACGTTTTGAAGAGAATCAAATGGAGAAATCTAGTCAATAAATGTGTTTGATTCGTTCATTCGGATCGCATGTAGGGTTTGATGTTTGTTTGTTTTCTTCCATTGGCCACATGCTACAGGAAGTATTATAATGCGATTCATTGTCTCTCATTTTAAATGTGGGATGGTAATAACCTGTTGACGGGTGAACGGTGAATAGATATAGCATTACCATGATTTTGATCTGCATGGTCACATTCTCCTCGTAGTTGATACTACGCAATATCCTCGCATTCGCTCGGATATTACTATTGTGTACACACAGGGCTAGGAAGACGGGCGATGTAGGAAGGTAGATCTGTAACAGAAATATCCCATGTCTATTTCACCTGACATATCATGAAACTCAATTATTTCACGGGTCTGCAGATATTCAGTTTGATATGTTTATCATGACAAGTCTCATACATTTGGTATACGTTCTATTTTGCAATTTTGTGTTAGTAGTTTGTTGCTGCCTTTCTGTTATTTTCTCTAGCGTACATTCTCACTTTCCTCAATCTCACAAAGCTTTCTTATTATTTCTGTACCCAGTAGGCCTACATTACACATTCCATCCATGCCCTAGAGTCAGCACTCTATTTCCCCCCTATAACACCACTCAGAACTATCGTCACAATTCAGCCTACAGAACTCCTTACCAACTGATGCCATAAAACCCTCAAATATTCCTCTTCTGACCTGAGGAGGTTGCCATTTCATTCAATTACATCAACCGTATACACCCCCACTTCCTTCCTCTATTCACCTCGCACATTCTGTACCATGCAGTAATTATTCATTATGCTTCCAAATATTCTGGTGAGAGATTGATAGCAAAGATGGCGAGACCCAAGGAGTCATTACCTCAGAAAGTTTATAATTTGACCATATTCTGTCCATGCACGTGAACATCCTACCGTCGAATGGTTGATCTTCAATTAAACGTATCGTTTACATCCCATGTCGTATGAATTCTTCCAATACATTCCGGTATCACATCTTTCTCCTGCAGCATTATATTGTTATCAACAATGCGGCCTTTCCATTTGAAAATTTGTTTTCAAAGATTTTTTTGTTTCGGACGAAAGTACAGTTCACTGGATTACAGGTAGTGATCTTCCACCATATCACCATATT
This sequence comes from Alentia gelatinosa, assembly GCA_950022655.1. Classification (NCBI taxonomy): domain Eukaryota; kingdom Metazoa; phylum Annelida; class Polychaeta; order Phyllodocida; family Polynoidae; genus Alentia; species Alentia gelatinosa. The sequence goes on along the minus strand of OX465579.1, from coordinate 51,581,071 downwards.
CTGGCTACTGATTTTTGCTTTGATCACCACCCCCTGATTATTTGCCTCTTTTCTTGCACATAATCGTCAGGTGGAAACCGGGAAAATACCTTGAGGCCGACGATTATTCATCCCCACATTACGCAATCTAGCACTACCTGACAAAATTGGACCTCGTCCATAAGTTGTAATCGGGTACCTATAATAGGTAGCGGGCCTATGTCGCTCAGTCGTAGGACCCATGTGGCAACATCGATATTTTGTCAGATCACTTTCAATGCAAAGGTAGGGAAATCAGTCGTCAGATGGAAATGTTCTTTTGTTTTTAGGTTTTAATTTTGCACGAGGATCAAATCTCAAGCGCCACCACCTGACGACTTATTTTTCAGTGACCATGTACTCAGTGAACATTCAAGCCTCAGGGGGATATGTGGCATTAGAAATTTACGTCAATATATTAACTAAAGAATGACTAAAGAATGACTTCCCTCAACACATTTACCTTTTCCACTCCCAGATGCCCATGTCCATATAAACTCTCAGACCTTTCCTCGCTGTCAGAATCCACCTACCCTCTCTTCTAATGACACCTTGGAGCTACTCCCCACACCTCTGTTTCCTGTGTGACCTTGACTCTCCCTGACCCTGACCTCTAGATTCCTTACAACTCTTCCTTCATTATGTCTTCTTTGATGCTCGTCCCTGCAGTTTATTGCACACAGTGGTGCCTGTCCTCCCATGCCCACTCCTGTCCCCACCTCCTTCCCCTGTCCCTCTCGTCTCTCCCCACTATCCTCATCCCAGGTCCCCACCGTGTCAGTCCATATATCATATTTCTACCGTCACTTCCCCCTTCCCTTCCACCCTTCCCGTATCCTCAGCCCCGTGCAGCGGCCTTGACCGCAACGCGGGCTGCTTGCCCGGCACCGGGTTTACTGGCCTCGAGCGCCTCTTACACGCCCGCGTTAATTAGCTGCCAGAATCCTACGCGAATGGGAAACTGATGAGTCCCTGTTGTTAGTCTAGAGGTGAGCTGCTCCCCGAGGTGGTCCTAGCCGCGAGCAGCTCACAAAGAGTCGCTCTCCTTCCCGGCCTTGTCGCTCAACTGTCTGCCCAATAAAACATTTTTATACCACTAATGAAGTACCTAGATCTATCAGTTATGGATGAGCTTTTTGTGGGTTGACTGTTCCGTTGAACTCATTGTCTGTATTGTAGTCTAAATTTTATCCAGGGATTCCTTCTAACACAATTCCGTTAATTATACATGAACGCTAATTCTATTTTATATTAATCATGAATCATAATTATTTCTTGTATTGCTGCTGTATCCAATTTCAGGGGGCATGTAATACTGTTATCAATGAGTGAAATAAGGGGGCGGTCTCCTTGCTGTTGATATTGGATTTCGTATCACCGCGGGTGGAATATCTAGTAATAGCTAAACATGTTGTAGACTGCAGTAGATCATGCATCCATGGACTTAAAAGGAGAACAAGCGACAACGGCTGCTAGCTCGCTACTGCTTCTCTATCGTTCCTTCATATATAAGTATACATTGTTCAGGTCTCTTTCTGGTAATCAACTTGGTTCTCTAACCTGATTGGCTGTTTCCCATTATATGGGAGTCCATCATGTCCAGCTCACCGCTTCTTTTTTATGCAATACTCTATTGGTCTTGGTATCGTATCTCGGACTGTAGTAACTATTATTCTTTACTGCATCTCTAGTCCTTTATTCAAGTAGTTGTAGTCTTAGAACTTAACTTAACAAAGAGAGTCTTACAATGTGTAAATCTATGATAGCCGCATGGCACTTTCAGACCTCTAAACTTCAGAATGACATAGAAGGTGAACTGCAGACCATAGGGATTGGCCTGCCCGTTCGCAGATAGGAGGGGCATTTAATTCCCTTTCGTTCAATCAGGAAACCAGGGACGACAGCCGAGGCCCGCCTTCAGTTGGTGGTATTGTGATATAACTTCTGAGATCAAGAAAAATACAGATAAGTAGGAGCAACTCATCAGAATCTAAATTGCCATCTAGGTCTCACACTCAAGGCGAGTATTTTGAGGTACCTAATGAATTGTCACAGAGAAGTGCTAAATCGAGAAGGCCACATATTTCTTTTAATTCAACATGACAGCTTGCTGAATTTAAAGGCTATCGGTAACAGTGAGTTATACTAGAAATGACATATTTTCAACCTGTCTACGCAATTTGAATATGGTGAATGTCTAAAAGCAGAAACATGATGGTAAAAATTGAGCATGGAATTATTTTAACTCTATTACGACGTGTCTTCTATGGCATCTGTACTCTTCATTCGTTGAATCATTTAATTAAATGGTTCTTATAATCTTATCCCTATATTGTGCATGATTCCAAAACCCGTAACCTTTAACACATATAAAATTGCAAATTTTTGAATATCATGTATGAGATGCCGACCTTCACAGGTAGGGAAAGGTCTAGCAAATGTTCCCCTAAACTTCCTTTGTCAAATGAAAACGAAAGTTCTTCCATAACAGGTCCGTATTAACCCTATCAGTCCGAGTAATGCCTTGAGGCACTCCCATGCAGGGGATGTAGAATGCCTCCAGGCATCTTTTGGGGTCATTACTACAAATGGTATTTTATGTGACAAATATTCGTAGACTTTCTTAAATTTTTCATAATAATTGAAAAACACTATAGGCATCATTATTCAGTGTAAATAAACTTTGAAAAGTAAGAGCTACTTGCCCTTCAGTCCCTTGAACTATTATTTCCATAACAAGGTCTTTTTTATCACCTTAGTTTTTAGAGACACAGTTCATATTTGAATTTGATTGTATTCAGAGAAATATTGCAAAGGTGAATTAAGGTGTTAATCTCCGAGCATGTGGGACTAACGTAATTCGTTGCCTGGGGAACAAACTTGTAGTGTAATAAGAGGGACGTAATCCAGGAACTTAGGTTGTGTTACAAATGCAGCCTAGAGGAGGGCCGGGATGAAAATAAAATGTTCAATGAATGCTGAAAATAAGATACATATGATGTGTGCCTCAATTAGATGAATAACTAGGATACTTAATACATACCGGAAAGAATGCCGTGTCATGGTTCCAGCAGGAACCTGTTGAATAAATGTACTATTGTGGTGTTCTAATATCCAACTGATGAATCATTGCGAAATTAGATGTATATCAAACATACCTACTTTGAGCAAGAGCTTATATAATGATACTGACTACACGCAAACACAAGCTTGAATATTTGCTTAGTACAATAAAATCCTGCTTAAGGGGCCACCTTCCGTTCCGAACAAAATGTCACCTTAATCAAGGTGCCCGCCCCCTTGGTAAGCGGGGTTAAAACAAACTGAATAGAAATTTCTGTTCCTAGAAAATTGTCTCCCTAACAAGGTTTCCCTTAAGCGAGGTGTCCCAGAGACGGGTTTTTACTGTACTATTCATGTCAGTAATTTTGTTGAGGCTACTACAAACTTGAAACCTTAGAGGCCAGAAGACAACTTATCATAATGGTGCTGCAGCTTAAGCCTGCTGAATGGTTATTGGTGACATCGTGGAGACACAGATTTAGTGTGTGGAATGTGCCTCTTGAAACAAAAGGCAGTGACGCGTTGATGGTAGAATACTGGGAGTGGGTAAAGGCGATAAGGGATTCAGATTTAAACCCCCACCTGCATACCGGCGCCGTAGTAACTAGATCACGACTTTCATTACCGAAGCCAGCTTTTGTGACGGACTGCCATTACCATACACAAACAATGGCCTTCGTCCGGCCTCACGAAGACGCGCCACGTGGTGCGCCCCGTCTTCTAATCAGGACTGACACCGGGTGCAGGGGGCGTGACGGGCGTGGAGAACACCCCGGGGGTGCTGCGCCCACCACCGCCCACCCCCAACCACCGCCTACCCACATGCACCCACCGGGGGTCTATGGAGACTATAAATAGCATCACTGGGTCTTTACGATCAATCCTCGTGGGAAAGGGCTGCTAGGACACCAAAGACATGGCACCTTATGAATAATTAAAATAAGACACCCCACCCTTGCCTTCTCTCTCCTTCCCTCTCTCTTGCTTGGTCTCTCTGGGTTTTTTCTCCCCTCTCTCTCTCTCTCTCTCTCTCTCTCTCTCTCTCTCTCTCTCTCTCTCTCTCTCTCTCTCTCTCTCTCTCTCTCTCTCTCTCTCTCTCTCTATCTATCCCTCCCTCTCTCTCTCCCTCCCTTTCTCTCTCTCCCTCCCTCTCTCTCTCCCTCTCTCTCCCTCTCTCTCCCTCTCCCTCTCTCTTTCTCTCCGCTATCTCTCTCTCTCTCTCTCACTCTTTCTCTCAGCTGAGATGGTTGCTGGGGGAGCCTTGACCCTTTCCCGCCCACATACGCCACGTGCACCGCGCGTGTATTCATACCTCAATGAAAGGCCCAGAAAGCTATTATGAGCGGATAAGGAGAGCGGTGGAGGTGCAGAAATATGTCTTTTTCGTGATTGGTGCCAGTCGGGTATGTGTGTGACTTTCAAAGGAGAGCGTTGTGCTGTGTGCGTCGTTCAGCAAACGGAAAACCCGGGTACAAATCAGGGATAAGTGGCAGTATTATACGCCAGAGGATTCCTCCATATTTATTGTGTTGCCCAGTCGGGGCTTTGTGATGTGAATGCCTTGTAGTCGATGATCTGTAAGGTCCAGAATAGCGTACGCTACTGTATTACTTCATAAGGTGACCCACTGTGAGTCCTAAAATCCCAGGGACCATCGCCTGTGAAGTGCAGATATCATGAGGTAGAGATATTCTGTAAATCATTTATAACACGACACGTAATGCGAGAGGTGGGATCTATCTGATGCAATAAAGTAGGTAGGGTGTATTCTGTATTATGGCAGAGATAAGGTATATTATAAATGGGGTCTAGGGATTTAGATAAGGTGTATTATTGGGGGCAGGAGGGGATCCTATGTGGTACAGGAGTGTAGGTGGGGTCTCCAATGTCGAAGTATTTGTGAGGTGCTTATGAACGCCATGCACTGTTCAACATGTCAGGTGACGTGTTTTACGAACAGCGCGCACTGACTTTATGCGAGACGCAGCTGGGGCTCAGTCGCCACTAGGTGGCAGTAAAAACCAACAGGGGGTGTACAACTGACCATATTGCCCTGCGCACGGCCCGTTTCGCACCTTGGTTTTACTGCATGCACCCTGGACGCGGAGGTAAGGCTTTGGTGGCGGTGATTGTGCCTTTGTCTATGTGTCTGTAGGTGGGATACGAATGGCTGTAGTCCGAGCGCATTAACACGTGGATGTGAAAGGGCGTGCCCCATAACGCCACCTGCCCCTGCCTCGCCCTGCACACTGCCCTGCACAATGTCGTGCACAACGCCCTGCACAACGCACTGCACCACATCCCACCCGGTCGTCACGTTCGCTTTTCAATTTGGAGTCGCTGTCAGTTGCTCCTGTCCGACAGCCATGATCTAGGACGTCAAGGGGTGATCTATGTTACACCTGGGGATGAGCACAGGGGCCGGTCTGAGCTTAACACCTAGACAGCAGCACTTGACGCCACTGAGCGAGCTGAGTGGCCTCTTTGCTGCCTGTGAGCAGTATGTATGTACATAGCCTGGTAGGCGAGGTGTTATCTGACAGTGGGTATACATATCGTGCTCAATGGTAGTAAGTGCAAGGTAGACCTGGATTAAGGCTCCATTGCAGAAAATAACGAATGTTTGAGAGTCAGTATGGACAATTAAGATCAGGGAGTAATGGGCAGGGAAACGGCCAAGGTTACCACACGGTCCGGGCAGATGGTGAGATGGGTTGTCAGGTTTGAAAGTAGACATTGAGGTGGGCAAGCAGTGAAGATAGGTAAATGGGCAGACGGTGTAGACAGGTAAATGGGCAGACAGTGAAGGCAGGTAAGTTGGTGAAGTGGACAGGCAGTGAAGACAGGTAAATGGGTGAAGTGGGCTATCAGGGCAGAGGATAACATGCAATGTGGGCAGGTGGATAGTATGGGCAGTCAGTGTGGCCATTTAGATGGCAAAGTAGGCAGTCAGTTTGGGAAGATTGACGGGTGAGGTGGGCAGTCAATGCAGACCACCGAGCTGATCCCTGATCACCGCCGACTGTCCACTCTTTTCAGACATGCGATTAGGTTAGGTTCTTACAAACATTCATGTAATGGACTACCGAACACATCCATACAAGATGTTTTTTAGATTAGGATTGAAAGATTGGCTGAAAGATTACGATGAGGACTAACCTCAGGCGATACTGACCACAATCGGAATGTCAGTCTATATCTCTAAATGTGGTTCACAGAATCTCAAGATTGCAATTTCTATCGTATAATTGTTTCCTATTTTATTGGAAGACATCTTGTTATGAAGGATCGTACCAACTTAGCAATGGAAAAGGTAAAACTTGTGACTTTCTCGTCGAGATCCTAATTCCTGATCGTCATGTAAGGTTGGCCTTCATAAAGACGAATCAATTTAGGTGAAGAAAATCAATGATAAGATCAATTGTTCTATAGCTTCCCGTTTTAAAACACCTGATTCTTTCGGATGGGGCAAACACCACATGAAATGATACCGCCTCAGCAAAGACGAAAAGGGTACCCTTTCCGTGGTAAACGAACGTATCAATCCCTTCTCCGCGGGACAGGTCAGGTTTTAAACAACAAACAGTGATGCTACACAATCCATAATAACACAGAAGGTGGTGGAGGTAAGACATGTAGTAAATGTTACATACACCCATTTTTTAATCTATTGCGCACAAGACGGATAAGGGTTTGGGGTCAAATTTACCGGAAATTGTGCTAACATTCTTTATAGGTGGCCCCATACCATTCCCCTCAATGGGCCACCTGTCCGTTATCAACACAAGCTATGCCCTCAGCCTTCTGGACAGACCACAGGCTTCTTCCTAGTGGTGATGGAGTTGTTTAGCGTGGAGGTGGGAGGAGTATGGAAGGTGTAGGTAGGGGACAACTACAAGGCTCTGCTGGGACATGACTGTGGACTGAATAAGCAATGAGTAACCCGTGAGCGGTTTGTGAGCAGCTCCCTGTGAGCTGATGGGTGTTGTAAGTATGTGCCCAGCATCTACCACTCACAAATCTCAGGTCGGGGGGGGGGGGGTGACAGGCATAGTGGATGACTCTACACGCAAGCAGAAGGTATTCTAAAGATGAATTACACCAATTAAGCGCAGTTAATTAATCCAAAAGAGTAAGCCCTGTATACGACATCCATGTGACTGCGTACAGCGATGCTAGCAGTTCCAATTCTCAAGGGGTATGGGTCACTGCAGCCGCACACTGACTGCCCTCTTACCTACACTGCATCACTTTGAGGCATGGTCAGCTATGGTATCATAGTTTCAATGTTGAAGCATAGGTTCACTTTGCGACAACCCCGGGCCGCATTCTGGGGGACTCAGGTTATGTATCTCGCCAGTGCTGTGGGCCATTTGCTGTCAGTCACTAGAACCAGACACACCACTGTGAGTGGCGGTGTGAGGCTGATTTACACAACAACACCACATGGTATATAGTTTGTGTAAGTATGATAATCAAAACTTAATAGTTATGAACACTTACACAAGCTGATTTTACTGTGTGTTGTATGCTTTCTCATATGTGTGCAAGCTGAAAGAGAATGAGAGAGAGAGAGCTGGCAGAGCAGTGAGCTATTTGTAAACATGATTTGTCTGTATGGGAGAGTGGTAGGTGTGGAACGCTGTGTATTGTGCATGTTTTGTGCATGTATTGTACATATTTCTGTGTATCTGTACATCTGTGTATGTGCATCTCTTTGTGCTAGTGTATGGCTCTGCATGTATGTGACTGTGTCAGCATATGACTGTATGTATGTCTGTACCTTTGTCTTTGTCAGTGTATGTATAGGTATGTATGTAACTGTGTCTGTGAAGGCCCAGCCCAACTAGGAGATTCCTGCCCCTGAGACTACTGCCGGGCATAATAGCTGGAAACTGCAATTGCACAGCAATTGCACTGGAAGGCGCCAGTCGGCGACTATGCCTTGATATATTTCAAACATGTTTGAAATTGACTCACAAGAGACTAGTACCCTTATTAGATGGAATCCAGTCACCAACTCAAGCCCGAGCAACGGGGGGTAGGGCAATAGTTGCTGAGGATTTTGCCATTTTGGATTCGATGCCCCAAAATCGTTTAGTGGGAACCGGGCTTGACTGTATGACTCTGTGTCTATGTCTGTACCTATGTTTCTGTATGTCTATGCAGATATATGCCTGTATATATCTCTGTGTATCTCTATATCTATGTATCTGTGTGCCAGTGTGTAAATTAATTCACAATGATTCCATGTTCTATAAGAATTACTTCTCCACACCCCGCCTCTAACTGGCAGCATGCCCCATTCAGGTCTGAACGACACTCCATGCTGAGGCCCTCTTATATACCCCCATACGGCACCGACCACAATGCCCTGACGGTCGCCAGGGGTGTGTTCTACACACAGTCCCGTCCTCACTGTGTGAGAGGTGGGTCTATTTTTCAATAACAATCAACATTAACCCTTTACTGAACGGACCTGGGACCTGTTTCACTAGTTTCGTGACATGTCTGTGACACCATACAGACATTGGGGTTGTCTAATTTTGTGACGGCACAAGTAGCTGCCCTTAGGAAAAGACAGACCCCAAACAGAAGAATTAGACAAATCTACACATCATGGATCTTTTTCACTAGCTTCGTGACAAAAGCGTTAGACAGATATGAAAAGCGGTACTAACAGAGCAAGCAACAACGGACAAAACAAAGTCTAATGTCTAGTTCTTATGAAACCAGACATCATCTAGACGCCATCTAGACATGTAACGAAACTAGTGAAACAGGGCCCCGTTGAATAAAAAAGTATCGTCCGTGAGGCTGGACGATAAGACATAGTGAAGGATGGACGAGAAATAAACGATAATTTATTTTCAGTGTAGCATAAAACTGGTCGTCCATGTGAGCACTGTCGTCCGTGATAATATCGTTCAATTATCGTAGAATGATCGTATAATTGACCTATATCCACGGGGACCATTTAACATGTATAATTCTGTGGGCAAAGAGGTTAGGCATTGGTCTCTCAACCTGAAGGTTGAGAGTTCTAACCCCATCCAAGGCAAGCTTTTTTCCCAGTTATTTTCAAACATTTCACACAAAAAATGATTCAATCGTTAATAAATGTTGAAATTTGGTATAAATGTATCAAATATGAATAGTAATCCCTGTTGAAAATATCTTTTAATTTGGAATGGATTTAGTGCATGAAAAACGAGTTTGACATCGGCCACGACGCCGAAAACGTGGTCGTCCGCCAGGAGACTTGAACGATAAATAAATGATATTTTGAAAATGAACGATTTTTTATTCAACACCACTCACAATCGTTCATTTTATCCTCTCGTCCAATGCCCGTCCACCTCAACGATAGTTTTTTATACTATAGTTTGCCACCAACGAGACTTGTAAGATACTTTTTTTATCGTTCATTTTTTTATTCAACGGGGCCCAGGTCCCTGGTCACAGGTGCATGTCTTTAAATGCAGCATGCCTGACACTGAACCAACTCTGTAGGACAGGCCTATGTTGCAATTGTTGAGAAAATTAATTCTATTCCACCAAGTTGTCTGTTACTTATTAATTATTATCATAAAGGCGCTTTACATAATCTTTGAAAAAAGTATAAAGCTCCACTTCGAACCAGCTGAGATAAATCAATGGGAGTTGTCTGGGGTGCGGAGATTTAATCTGTATTGTTAACCACAGAGAAGGTGACGTTTCATTAGAGTCTGATTAACATGTTTAGAAAATAGATGGCTCACCCATCATTTGAATGCCACAGAATCCTGCCGCCTGGGCTATTTGTATTTATTTGTGACAGGCACCACTAGTTATGCCCGTTAACTAGCTTGCCTGAGACGTTCCGATAGAAGGGGGTCTTTAATCTCTCCAGAATGTGTAAGATTATCTTAAACAATCTATTGGATATTAATAATTGATTTCATTTTTCGAGGACTCAATCATAGCAATGAATGGCATGGAAATATGCCCAGACGAACTGAGGCAACTTGAACTGATAATAAATGAATAGTAAATATATCAATCATGAAGCTGCTTTTAGCTGGACATGTAAATACCCATGTCATCATTGTTCAGTCATGCATACTGTTTAGCAGACATTCTTTTTTAAAATTTCATTAATTGGTTTCCAAATAGGGTAAATCTGGATTACTAGTATAGCCCGGTTCGGCAACGGTCGACCTTCCACCCGGTACCATATGGTCTAACATAGGAATTTAGGGAAAGCTCCAAGGAAACAAAAGTCTAATTGCACTGCCTCTTATATGAAGTAGTGTTAAGAAGTGGATCAATATGCTGGTTTGGGCTGGTAATAGGACCGGTAGACAGCTTACAACCTATTACAGACATTAGAAGAAAGGTCTTTCTAATGGGTATAATTCGAAGCTTTAACTAGATTTCTTCACTACGTAGGGAACATGAAGGAAGGAGGGAGGTGAGAGAAACCAGATCAAGAGACAAGGATAATCTTCATCTAAAATTTCCACGGTAACCGTATCACATAAATTACGATTTTGAACTGCAGTACTTCCCATCATCATCATGTACATATTGTAAAGTTCTGGTCTATACATCCCTATCATGGCCATATAATATTGGTTTCTAGGAGAAGAAAGTAATCATCTAAATTGGTAGCCCATGGCCGTAGGGTCAGGGGCGGTCATTGCTCCACCTAGCGCACTCCCTCTGCACTCGCGCTCCCTGCGCGCCCCCTCGTGCGAATCACGTGAACTATTAGGTCACGTGGTGAAGCACGCTCTCACACTCTCTCTCACTCTCTTCTCGCGCTTCACTACGTTCAGACGCACTCCAATTTTCTCCGCTATTTTTGGCCTACATCGCTCGCGGCACCGGATACTCCACGAGTATCGGCCCGAGGTCGTTAAGGTTTTAAAGTACGGTTAATTGTCTGCCAGAACAACGTGAGGATGCCGAAGACACGAGCAGGCCCCAGCACATCGCACGCCGATGCGGAGGCTGAAGTAACGTCGGAATCTACCCAACGGCCGTCGGAGGAGCACGTGGACTCGGCCTCCGAGGTAGGCAGTGTTAAGACGGTTAGGCTCGTGGCCGTGGAGAAAGGCCTCGCCGACTTCAAAACGGACATGAAAGATCAGATCGGGGGAGTCCTGGCCGCCATCAACCGGCTGGCGGAACAAAGGAACAACGACCGGGCCTCACGGCCACCTTCCGTCCAGTCGGCCGTGGACCGACGCACCAACGAGTGGGCCGAGGACCAGGCCGCACGGGTCCTGCCTCCGCCACGCCAGTTGAGGGAGCGGTATGTGGCCGACTCCTACATCCAACGCGAGCTGGACCGTGAGGCCATCAGACACGACAGGACTACGGGTAAGCTCCATTCGGACTTAAACATCTCTCGGTTGACCTCGAAGCCATTTATGTTTGTGGACCGCGAGGGCGTATTTACACTGTCTCAGAAGCTGGAGGTGCGGGGGTCCCTAGGGCCGATGGAATACGTTAGCGCGTTCCTCGGTCTGCTGGGGGACGACCGAGCCGTGGAGCCCGCGGACCGGGACCACATGTTTAAACATCTCCACCAGGTATCCATCGATGCCCAATCCCGACCGTGGGCCGGGGTGAGGCGATGGAGCCAATTTGTGTTCGACCAAATCGAGGCCGGCAGGCTTAGCTGGTCCGACTACGGTCTGATACAGGAGGAGCGGGTCCGGCTCGCCATGACGACCTCGACCCGGTCGGCCGGACCGGATAACGCAGGGAAGGACAAAGCCAGGGAGCTGCCGTGCCGGCAGTTTAATTCGGAGAGAGGGTGCAGGCATCGGAGCGGGCACGAGGACGGGCCCGTGAAATGGGTTCACATTTGCTCGTTCTGCGATTCGGTGGGGAAACAGTGCGGGCACTCGCTCCATGCCTGCAACCGCAAACTGGGGTACACCATGGGTTACGAGTCCCAGCCGGTAGCCCCTCAACCAACACGCCGCGGACAGCAGGGCGGATACACCCCCCAGGCCGGATACACGATGAGGGCGGCCGACCCTGGACCAGATGCCCTCTACCAACATGGACTTCCGCAGCCGGCAAAAAACGGGCACGGTGCGCCCCGAGAGTAACCGGAGCGCACCCGACTACAGGATGTTCACGTGCACCCCCCACCCGGGCTCCCGGGGTCAGAGGGTACGCGGCACGTGAGATCACAGAGACGTCCAGTGCTGAAACAACACGGGACAGGAAACCGCCAACGGCCACGTGGGCACAGGTGGTCAGCGGCCGACTCCCGGTCGGCACCTTCCCACGTGAGGCCACCCCGACACGTGACGTCACACACGGAGTAAGGATTCCCCCACGTGACGGGGAGGCAATACACAACAACAATAACAACACGACTCCGCAGGTCCACGTGGCCGTGCCGGTGGGCGTCCCCCACCCGGGCGCGACCGGCCACGGGGCCGAGGACGGACCCCCTCCGTGCGCGCCCCCGGACTTCGCTAAGCTCGAGGAAGTGTGTCGGACCGGGATCATTGCCGCCGGGACTCGTACGGACCCGGAGGCGTTCAGGGCACATCGGCGCGCGGAATGGCCGCGGATGCAGGACGGCGCCCCGCCGGCGCACGGCCACATCTACGAAGCGGTGCGGGCCTCGGGCCTGCCCAACGCGATGTGTACCAAGATTACTCTCCCCACGGACCTACGGTTGCGGGCGTGGGAGAAATACCTCACGGGCATGCGGGAGAAGCAGGAGCTGCTGGGCTTCATACGATACGGCTTCCCCCTAGGATACCTCGGTCCCGCGACGGATACCAGAGGGGTGCCTAACCACCCCAGTGCCACCGGGTACCCGACCGAGGTAGGGCAGTTTGTGAAAAAGGAGCTGTCGTTCTCCAATCTGCTCGGCCCGTTCTCCGACGCCCCGTTCAGCCCGTGGTGCCACGTGTCTCCCCTGATGTCGCGGGAGAAGCGGGACTCCGAGGCCCGGAGAGTAATAACGGACATGACGTTCCCGCGGCAACAGAGCGTCAATGCCTTCGTGATGAAGAACTCGGTCTACGGGGAGGAAAGGGAGCACAGCCTCCCTACCATCGACGGGTTCGTGTCCCGCCTCCTGAGGTCGGGCCCCGGGGCCTACATGGCCTCGATCGACATCGCGAGGGCATACAAGAACTTTCGATGCGACCCCCTGGACTGGCCCCTCCTATGCTTCATGTGGGACGGCGGGTACTATTGTGATACGGCCATGCCGTTCGGTGCCCGCGCGTCCTCGTACCACATGCAGTGCGTAGCGGATACCATAGTGGAGATTCTGGCCGGCAAGGGGGTCGAGGGAGCGATGTATCTCGACGATCTAATCATCATATCGCCGTCGAAGGAGAAAGCCGCGGCGGACTTCGCGACCGCCCGGGAGCTCTTCCGCGAGCTGGGTCTCCCCGAGGCCCGGGACAAAGCCCAGGAACCGTCGCAGGTTGTCCGCTGGCTAGGGATCGACATCGATGCCGCGAAGATGACGCTATCGATCCCGGAAGACAAACTGCAGGATGTGCGGCAACACGTCGCGGCCGTCTCCCGGAAGCAGTCCCTCACGAAGCGGCAGCTCCAGTCGATACTGGGGAAAATACTACACGTCGCAAAGTGCATCCGGCCGGCAAGGGCATTCGTCAGCAAACTCCTCGAGGCCCTGCGAGGCATGTCCGGATTCTACATCAACATCTCGTCGGACATGCGGCAGGACCTCGACTGGTTCTCGAGATTCGCTGACGGGTGGAATGGACGTGCCTTGATCCCCAGGGGCCCCCCGACGAAGTGTATCACTGTGGACGCCTGCCTCACCGGCGTGGGTGGGACGGACGGCCGCCTAGCGTACTCCGGTCAGGTCTGCCCGGTCGGGGACCCGGTGGAGTGTATCTCGGAGCTCGAGGCCCTCAATACCATCTACGCCCTCAACACGTTCCTCACTGACCGGGACCGAGGCACGAGGGTGGAGGTGTTCTGCGACAATATGGGGACTGTCCAGGCGCTCACGTCCGGGCGGGCACGCAACCGGGTCCTCGCCGAGTGCGCGCGCCAGGCCTGGATGGTACAGGCGAAATTACAGGTGGACCTCCTGTACACACACATCCCGGGGGTCCTCAACTCGGTCGCGGACGCCCTCAGCCGGTCGCACCTCACCTCCAGAGACAATGCTAGAGCTGAACGTTACATGTCATTTCATAATCTCATGCCTGTTGTGCCTTGTAACCACGCCTCATTTGTGCCTGTCCTCCGGCTCTCCTGCAGATCCGGCGCTACGTTGTCTCCAGCAGAGGGCATCTGCGCGGCAAGCCGCGGCGCGTGCCCCCGGCACGGTCGCGAACCAGCGAAGCGCCGTATCAACCTACATCGCATTCTGCCGGAGGACGGGTACGGACCCGCAGCAGCCGTCGGTCAGCCTCATCACGTCGTATCTGGAGTACGTCCGGGACCACGCTCCCTCGCCCGCGACCGTGGCCAACCACTTGTCGCACCTACGGTCGCACCTGCGCCTGTCCGGGGGCAACGTCGCGGCGACCGAGGATGCGAGAGTAAAGAGGGCCATCGACGCAATGAAGAGGGACAAGTCCTACACGCCGAACATCAAACCGCCCATCCCGATGCAGGCCCTCAGGAGCGTCCTCGGTGGACTAACGGCCACGCCCCTCGACCGGTCCACCAGAGCGGCCTGCCTGCTGATGTTCTTCGCGGCCCTGCGGCAGAGCGAGGTCGCCCCACCATCCGTCCGAGGATTCGATCCGGACAGGCACCTAACTCGCGGGGACGTGAAAGTCACGTCAACTCACGTCACCGTCAGGGTAAAAGCGGCGAAAAACCTCCAGTGTGTTGGAGAGGAGAAGCACGTGGCTCTCCAGCCCTCTCCCGACCGGAGGTCGTGCCCTATGCAAGCCGTGCGAGAGATGATCGCGGCCGTTCCCACGTCTAGCGACCGAGACCCGTTCCTGATGAACGCTGATCGGTCACCGATAACGACCAGGTCGCTGACGAGGGAATGGGACAGACTTACGGCTCTGGCGGGGATCCCGGCGAAAACCTACACGTTGCACAGCCTGAGAAAGGCCGCGGCCACTCAGGCCTTCCAGGCCGGGGTCCCCGAACTCTCCATCCAGAGATACGGGGGGTGGCGCTCGAACGCTCACAGGAGCTACATCCGAGTGTCGAGTGCCACTCAGGTTAACAACTCTCTGATCAAGTCAATTAACAAGTGACTCGAACCTTTTCCCACCCTCCACACCACTTTTTTCATGGGTTTTTTGGCGTTTTTATACACACTGTATATTCATATATACCATTATACTTTATACATGTATATCCATATGTATTATACTATTACATATCAACATACGTAATACATTATACCTTATCACGTATAACATATAACATATTACCATATATGTATCATATCTACCAATATGTTATCATATAACATAACATATCTTCCATATGTATCTTGTTATCTTTAAGATATTACTATCACGTATTAATATCTTCTCTCTTCGCTCATAAAATTAAAATAAATTTTATTTGCCCAACCTCTGCTTTATACTTTTGTGTTGCGGGTAAAGGGGTAATGGGTAGCCCATGGCCGTAGGGTCAGGGGCGGTCATTGCTCCACCTAGCGCACTCCCTCTGCACTCGCGCTCCCTGCGCGCCCCCTCGTGCGAATCACGTGAACTATTAGGTCACGTGGTGAAGCACGCTCTCACACTCTCTCTCACTCTCTTCTCGCGCTTCACTACGTTCAGACGCACTCCAATTTTCTCCCACCCACCCTCTCCTCTATCTTCCTACTCTCGTAGGGCGTTTTTATACACACTGTATATTCATATATACCATTATACTTTATACATGTATATCCATATGTATTATACTATTACATATCAACATACGTAATACATTATACCTTATCACGTATAACATATAACATATTACCATATATGTATCATATCTACCAATATGTTATCATATAACATAACATATCTTCCATATGTATCTTGTTATCTTTAAGATATTACTATCACGTATTAATATCTTCTCTCTTCGCTCATAAAATTAAAATAAATTTTATTTGCCCAACCTCTGCTTTATACTTTTGTGTTGCGGGTAAAGGGGTAATGACCCCTAATTATTGAGGAACAAATTGACTGAATTGGAACAGTCACCATATTGGTTAGTAACCTCCTCCCTGATGTTTACAGTACAGCTGCCATGCTTTGAATGGCATATAATACCCCTATTGTCGCTCAGCTCTAGTTCCCAGTCTGCCCACATGAGGGCAGGTCACTCTACCAATGACACTTGGAGTTGTTCAGTGTCATGAGCGGCCTCCTGACATGTGCGACAGACCGGAACGGGCGCTCAACCGGAACGGATTTGGTCTTCCCCTATTGGCTGTTGGTACAACAGCCAATGAGAGCGCAGAGCTCACAGATGCCAAGCCTGTCATGTCAACCCCCTGCTAAGGGTATAAAACAAGGATCCCTTCTTGTCAATAAACAGTTAAGTTCTTGACTCATAGTAGTACATAGTACCTCTGTGTTTGAGTTCTTCTCTCTCTTCTTAAGGTCTACTCCTTACGCAAGTAGGCGGTGAGACTTTACAATATGTTACAGGAGGTTCCAGGGATGTTAGCCGTAATCATAAAAACGCAGATATAAGAAAATAAGAAGGTGGTATCCTGAAAACCAAATTAGATGGACGATGAAGAGGCGGTATTTTCCAATCACGGATGCTGTAATATACGGGAACTAGATATTCTTAAATCCTATTCATGACTGCCTGAAACTACAGAATAGACTCGAAGAAAATGTCACCTTTTTTAACTTGCTAGGAAGAACGACGATGTAATTGTTTAAAAATAAACACTTATAGTAGTTGACTTTTTCGATTTGCTTCAATTGAATGGTTTGTACAGAGGTGATTAACACGGATCTACTCAAACTTTAACCACAGTTATACTTTAGAAAATAATTGTGTAGCCGGTATCCTTCAAAATGCCTATGAACAGGTCAAGAACCTATCCTGTAAGTCGTTCTCCAGTCTTGATTTAGCTGTGATGGAACCATGGGGTAGTTGAATAATTTGGATGAATGAGACTTTATGCTCATACGATGTGTCATACGACATCGTAGAAGCAATTAATAAATTCAAATTCTCGATCTGCACGACTCTCCTACAAGAGGTTCAATTTATTCTCGTCCAGAAGCGTTGAATAAATTTGCCCCGCATTGTCCCTGGGTCTCGTTGGCGTACCTAAAAGGGTCTTAATGGGCTGCACCGCTGGACAATCGCAGGTGAATCTAATCAACAAGATTTATCAATCAAATACATGGCAGAATCGGTGGGGAAAATGTTTGTTATGGACTCGAATACAAGCTGACATCGGTAGAGGGAAACCATTTGAAATATTTAGTTAGATTCACCTATAATTGAAAATGATTTTCCAAGCAAAACATCACTATGTGGCACCACTTGAAGTGATTAAAGACCCTCTTAGATAGTGTCTTCCAAGCTGTCGTAAGATCTATTTGTCCTCACAAATGATCCAAGTGAACGACACTTGGGCGAGGATTTCTCTACGGGTCCATTGGAGGACACCAGCGGTCCGTTCAATATAGAACGAGTGATAATCAACGAGACTTCCCAAAGGTCGTCCGTATCGTCGTCTTTCTTTCAATACGTCGTCACCGATCTCGTCGCGGACAACACTAAATTATTCAATTACCCCCATTCGCGCCTAGTCATATACTGAACTACAAACTGTCATCGTTCTTGAAAGGTATAGCAAGGACTGGTAAGAAAAGTGAAAGTGGCATGAATGAAGCAGTACGTTGGCATGCGATGAATACAATATGAGGCAGATGCAATTGTCTAATTATGGAAGAGTAACAGAGGCATATAGACTGAGGCACGACTATAGGTGTGTCAAGTACGACGTATCTTCATTTCCCACGGTAGAAGCTAGAATATATGAAAACGAAAAAAAAAGCATTTTAAAAACATTATCATTTGGAGCCCCAAACCTGCTTTCAAGGGATTCAAATGTCTTTATAATGGAATAATTGTAATGTAGACTATATCCTAAAATATAGATTAATTATTGAGCAGCTGGTAATATGGTTACAAGCGTGCTAGGTTGACTCTCCTAAACTTGCATAAAAAGTAGATTTTTCTAGATTTTGGGATTTCGTTTGAACTACAGAACAGATTTGTGAAAGGGTAGTATACTTGCTCTTCCAAAGCAATGGTCATTAAAAATACACCACCATTCTATGCATATTTCTTTCTTATCACCTTTCTATCTTCGTGCAGTCTCTGATATTCATTTCTTTTCTCTATCCCTTTCCCCACATTCTTGAAATGTCACTTACCGTGAAGGTCACGATGAAAACCCTGAATTCCTTCACAGTAGGTGAGGACATTATCCCTACACAGATGATGGAATAGGTTTTGCCAGAGTCCCACCCTCAAAGAAATGCCATTGGTGATCGTCGTTATGGAGACGGGTGCAGGGGTGGATGTGACCATTTCACCCCGTTTCACCCCCAGCCCCCTCCATCTTATATGCTCCACAGTAAAGGGCCTGGGAACCACCGCTTTGTTCTCAGGTGATTATTGCCTCCCAACGAACACGTGCCGCCTTCTTCATGTATCCGTGCCAAATATCAGAGGTCATGTGTGTATGGGTATGCCTGGGGGCTGTGATGTTGGGGGGGGGGGGGGGGTGGGGGCTGGTATTGGGAAAGGATGGGGGTCTGTAGGGCACTGGGCCACATCCGGGGAGTTTGTACACACCCAGGTGCCTGTTCCTAAAAGAATTCCTAAGGAGTTTACTATTCTCACCTGTTATCAGATAAGTGATATTACCGATGGAATGGAAATGAAATGGGTCCAAATGCATCTTTATCTCTCGGAATCTAATAACCTGTCACATATACTACTGTTCAAAACAGGGTTTGGTGAAAGAAGAGATTCTGATATGAAATAAAGTGAGCAAATTCCTCCTGAGTTGTATTTAGGAACAGGGTGCATTCAGAGAGCGCGCCGGGGTTACATGCTCGCACACAGGATGTGTAATTTCCTGTCTATGTATGAAGGAGGTGAAATGCTTTTTTACACATTACCGAGGGACTTGACTTTGTGCTACATGTTTGTTTGTTATGAAAGTACTAATCTTCCATTTATTGTTAAATATGAAAAGAATACTAAACCAGGTGCAATGTGCTCTCCCCACCAAACCCACGGATCTGTGACGGATATTCGCAGACTTAGATAAATAAGTATAATTGAACATCTGCGTTTAGGTTTCACCCGGTGTTTGTTGTACCCCCGAATGGTACTTGACACAAAGGTTGCCCCTGACAACGCACTTTACAGTTATCACAAGTACATATTGCGTGCACTGCTCCCTGCCGTATCACACATTCCAGCTAAGACAATATGTGCTCCCCTCCCCCTCCCACTTTGTTTACCGACCACAGGTTGCTATGGATACTCCCGCTTGCGAGCAGCCCACCTGAGCTGCTCTGAGGGGTTGTTCTGTTTCCGGGAAAGTTCTGTTATAAGTGTGTTTACACAGAGAGCAGATCCGCATGACACGCCTCATGTTAAGCGTCGTGTTTTCTTGTTCCAGACTAAGCTCCCGTAATTACAGTGTGGACTAATACATGATAATTAAGGATGGAAGCCCCTACGGAGGTTTCAGTGGACAGGCAGGAAAAACGGCGTGCCTTCAGCAGCTCGTAAATGATGGCAGAAGAAGATAATTCAACCTTCAGGAAATCGCACTCCTGTCAATTGTCACCCAATATCCTGTGGCTCACGTCCCCTTGTTGGTTTTATGCCGTGGCACAGGCCAGGATCATGTCACGGTGAGATCGAATCTAGGGGATAAAAGTGACAGACCCATCATTATCTCACCCCTGTTATTTTTGTCACATAGTCTTTACATTGGGAACTCGTTCTAAATGCCCCTATGAGTACTGCAGTGTATTCACCATGGGGTATATCCTGTGCGTCGTCCATTCTTTTAGTGTGTACAGGGGTAAGATAAATACAGAAAGCAACTCGTTTTGGTCAAGGAAGTCATTCTCCAAATCGTTTGAATGCTACGTGATATGAATGAGGCAACAGCCAAGTTTACATCACGTAGCATTCAAGGGTCGGATTTTTGAAACCTGCTAAATTCCGCTTTGGTCCTGGGATAAAACATGCCAATTTTTTTTTTAAATAATACTTCTTTTTATATTTCATGTTAGCTACCTACTAAGTACCTTCCAGAAAAATATTATTCCAACAAAATCAGATGAATGGTTTAGATTTGAGAGACTTTTGAAGTTATGTATAATACTGCAGTTTGTCCAGCCCCCTAAATATTTGAAATTTCAAGATATGTTATAAATGCTTATAACTTAAGAAAGACTAATATTATATGGTGACACACAATATATTTTACCCAGAATACCTTTATCATATATTACATTTAAAAGAAAAGCTCTAAACCATATTTGGGGTGTTGGGCAACACAGGGGTGTCGGACAACACGAGGGGTGTCGGACAACACGTTAATAGAATTGCTCAAAACAATGAGAAAAATAACATTTAAGGCTATAATCATTTATATCTTTAACCCTTTAAGGGCGGATGATGCCTTAAAGCATCACCCGGCTGAGGGCAGATGATGCCTTAAGGCATCACCCGGCCGGGGGCGGATGATGCCTTAAGGCATCATTTGCTGGGTATCTATGAAATTATGTATTTTTGCTTTTGAAAAGGAAATATTTTATCAATTAACTTGAAATTTGCACTGAATGTAGGTATAACTTCATATTTTAGAATTATAAATAATGGAAATAGAAATATTAAGGATAACAAATTTGATCATGTGATAAATCTTCGAATTTTGAGTTCAGAGAAAAATGCCCCCGTCCCCTAGAACTGTACATAGTCACTAGTTGCCGTCCCCATGTGTGTAGTTCTGCCATAGGCGGCCGTCCTTAAAGGGTTAATGAAGTGATAATAAGCTATATTTAACAAAGCAAACCACTCAATTACTGATAAAAAAACAACCCCAAAATCATAACTTATAATACAGCATGTTGTCCGGCACCCTGGGGTGTCGGACAACAGGTTTCCAGTTTTTGAACCATAAAAAGTATACTTTTTTATTTAGAAAAAAATCAACCTTGGTATTCATGAGTGGTAGGGGTACTTAATATAAACAGGGATATTTGTTATTCCATTATGATTATTGTTTCTTTTATACGTCCTTTAGAGATGTGTGGTCCAACACACCATTTTTTGGAAAAATATCATCATGGAATAATAATGTTCTGATATCAGATTGGATAATCCGATTGTGTTGAAACTTTCAGGTATCACAGCCAGGATTCTTGACAGCATTGTACAATAAAGGAAAATTAATTTCTCTCAATATATTTCATTAGTATTGTCCACTGAAAGTCGGGGTATTGAACAACATGCTCTATAGGTCTCTATGTTGGAAATCTTTTACCAATTTTCAAAATTATATTGTCTACTCTTCTCATGACGTATGCTTTAAACATGTTAATGAATACAATTGGTTCAAAATATTGTCTCCTAGATTTTGAACAAAGTGAAAATCACTAAAAAATCACAGTTTTTGTTGATTTTCGGAAGGAAAAATTCCTCAGAGCTCTACAAAACCCTATGTTGGAAAGAAAGACTATCAAAGGATGCACCAAATAATTTCATTCTTACATTGATGAGATACGTTAATACAACATGAACCTTGAATAAGCTTATTTGGGCAATTTAGCAGGTTTTAAAAATCCCACCCATATCTCCGCCGAGCCCCCTAGTGGATTCCCCGGGAACCAAAGTATCTAGTGGTCAGCCAATCCCACAATGCAACAGAAAAATGGAGGTGTTACCAATAATGCACCACGAAACTGCAATCCGTTACCTGGCCTTTAGTCTAACTAGGCCAGGCTGCCAGGCTAAGCCTAAGTTACGCTAACTGACACTCTGCCTGTGTCGCCGGCTGCTGACATCGGCAAGTGAACATGTTGTTATTGGTTGATTTCGCATATATAACTATTTAAAACTGTATAGTAATGATACCTCGATATTTGGTCATTATGTACATCTAGATGTCATGGGGATGGGGGTGGCTGGGTGGGTTCTAAATCGTTTCTGAAGTAATGAAACGGTACAGAACTAACTCGAAAGTCCAACATGCCATATCCCTCCATTCGCCCAGCCTATATCTGACCGCTATTCGGTGAGCATCTAACAGAGGATACAATTAGAGACCAACTTCACTCTCCAGTAGCATTCTCTGTCATGCATTGGTCCTAAATATATGCTCAGAGATTGATGATGTCTCACAATGTAAACCCGTACCATGGTGTTGGTACATCAGATGAGGGTCTGTGAAGTAATCAACTCGATTGGATTTTAGATTTTACGCAAAACTATGGTAATGATCTGATAGATATGGGTATATAAAACATCCAAGCATGCTTGTACAAGGTACAGAAAAATAACGGTAAATTTGGAACCCAACGTGACGGTCTTGTTCCGTATTTACCATTAATTTTTATCAATTTTTTATTGGTTAATTTCGCAACCAAGTCCTACATTCTATATAAGTCCTTCACATACATTATCAGCCCACTTCACATACCATGGTCCGACACATACATGGGTTACTCGTCTGCCCACTTGAAACACCAAGGTCCTACACATACATTGGTTACTCGTCAGCTTACTTCAAACACCACGGTCCCACACATACATGATTACTCATCGGCTCACTTAAAACACCACTGATCCTAAACATACATGGGTTCCTCGTTGGCTCACATCAAAGCTACCACCTAGCTGTAATCTCCCTAGGCACAGCCTGTCCGTGTGTCAGGTGGACTGGTTGACCCTAAGACCAAGTCAGTCGCTGCTTAATGAGACGAACTTGACATGAAGCGACCGTAGCACGAAGGTAGTGCTTACAGTATGGCTATAGATTAGGGTTGCTTCTATGTTCTGGCAAAGGTACACAAGATGTGTGGGCAAGGATATGGAGTTAGTCCTTTAGAGGCATCTTGATAAAGTATTCTCCGTTAATAACGATTTTTGGTCATATGATTCAGTGTTTGTAAACAAAGTTGAATGAATGGTAAAATGATTACGTATTTCTCATAATGTTTGCAGACTAGTAATCACTGACCTGGGGGCATTTAATAACCCTGGCCAACGAGATTATAGGTCCAAGGAGGCCTAGCATTTAAAGATACAGGATAGGCTTCTAGTTGACAACACCCCCAGAGGTCTCGTAGATGAATCAAATTAACAAAGAACAGTCATACTTATAGGTCAAACCAGCAAGAACATGATGGTGTCAAATGAAAAATGGCAGTTGTAGTGCGAATGTCTGAAATATCTAATAAGATTCCTTTATAATTATGAATGATGTGATTAGTTAGCAAAATCATCACTATGTTGCACTACCTTTTCTCCTGTCTAACTGCCTACATGCCCTAACCCAGCGTCAGAAATATTCACCTCATCCTTCGAACTCTGTGAATATTTCCCACCAAGACTACTCGGAAAGAATTTAATTCAGGCACATTAACCATGTCTCCATATAAACCGTACCATGCCAAAGTATATGAACACCTTTCTGAAATACAGGGGTCTTGCGATCATCAGAATATCTAATGAAATATATACAGACATAAGCTTGTACGATAGCTACAAGCAAACAGACCCCAAGCACATGAATAAACATGAGAGGAGGGACAGGGTTGAGGTGGATATGGTATGCATGCTGGTTCCTTCTAGTAAAATATAACAATCCTTAAAGATATATACCCGCTATCATCAAGTATTATGAAGGCGTATTGTCTAAGCACAACCATAACAAACAGTAATGTCATCATGCTTAGAGGAGAGGAGGCAATTTAAAGTCAGTTAAACAAACGGAAAGCATCGCTCTTAAGTTTTTTGAATGTATTAGTAAATTTACATCGTGCTGTGAAATTTGATGAAACTCAGCCATTAAAGGAAAGCAACTAAAGTATGTTACAACATTTATATTCTGATTATTATCTATAATAGTTGTTATTACACTGAGTAGTACTAACATTATCCAAAATGAAGCATGTCCACTGACTGTGCCTTACACAACGGGTGTCCACCATGACGTCGATCATCACGATCACGCCCCAGATTTCTAAGTTGTATAATTCGTCCTGCAGTTCTAACTGACCCGCTTTTTCTGGAAATTAAAACAAAAACATATCTTGGCCAGTGATTAGACGTAATGGAGTGTCTGACGCCCGTGAGAATGCCACACTTTTGACGTCTTCTTGCGCATGTGTCCGTGACCAAGTAGGTGACAGCACCAGTCTGCTCTAATGAGTCAGGGCCAGACTTCTAAAAATTACTCGTGAGAACTGTCTGCACTGATTCTTAGATAAAAAACTCCCTGAAAAATTTAGATATGAATAATGATATGAGTGGCAGGTTGTTGAGATACAAGCTAACAGTGTGAATGCATGTTTTACATCCCACTTCTTTATTCGAAAATTATGATTTGGGATTTGAGAATAGCTGAGATTTCCCCTTCCTGGAGAATTCCACTGATGCTTATGAAGCAGCCCCAGGTGTTCCCTCCACTACTGGTGAAGAGGGAGTGTGACTCATTAATTCTGTCTCGGTATCTCCGACATGGAGTCAGGAAAATGAGATGAGAATTTAGCTAGCCGCCGATCTAACAACTACCTGGTAACTGCTACTAGGCTCATCAACTTCCAATTTATTTTCAGAGTAGACAAAAGTCTTCTTTTTTTCTAGCAGAAAAGTCTGCATGTAGCAGGTCTTCCACTGAATCACTGACATCAATTGATACAGCAGTAACTATAAACAATTATTTGCAGATAATGGATGATTTTTTTTTTTAAATTTTTTTTATAGCAAACAATTCGCCTTAGTCAGGCGGTCTTCCATTGTGCGTACAGTATTTCCAGTTTGCTTATACATAGGCTTTTCAGTGAATCTAGTTTGAAAAGATAAATATACATACAATACAACGTTTGATTTAAATGATTTGTACATAGGTGATGTATGATGATGAAGTGTATGGTAATTTTTGCCGTTATGACACAACAATTATTTTTAGAGGCGGTGACCAGGTAACACATACAATCTTTTAACCAACTCCAGGCATTTGTTATCTATACAGTGGTATTACTTTTACTGCCAAAATCCAAATTTTTGACTGCTCGCTTAAAAGCGTCCTTGCTAGGTAGTGATTTGATAGTTTCTGGCATCATGTTCCATAGCTGCTTTCCCCTATAAGCAGGAGATTTCTTGTGGAATTCACAGCGGGGTTTTATCATTTTGAATAAATGTTGATTTGATGACCCTAAGTTCCGTCGGTTCTCGCCTACGGAGAGATTCGTCGTTTGGATATCACCGTCAATATTTATATATAACTTTCTCATACACCCCATGATCAGCTCAGCACGTCTTTGCCATAACATAGGCACATTTGCTCTGTTGTGTAACTCTTCAAGTGACAGGTTCATTTCAAAATCATTTAAACAGATGCGAAGTCCCTTATTTTGCAACCGTTGGAGTTTAGACACATTCTTCTTTATTGCTCCATCGATAAATACTGACAAGTAGTCAAGGACTGGCAAGATGGCCTGTTTATAGAATTTTACAGCAACAGATTTTGACATTAGGTGACGAACTCGATTAAACTGAAAGAGTTTATGGCTTACCTTCCTTATTACATTTCGGATCTGTTTTTCAAAATTTAACGCAGTATCTACTTCTATACCCAGATAGCAGTAAGAATCAACCGTTTCGAGTTTGATCATTCTGCAGAAAAAATCCACTTTCTCGGTGATCATTACTTTCTTGTTTGGTGACGTATACCAGCATGCTTTGGTTTTCCTAGTGTTTATAGTTAACAAGTTCGTTTCGCACCAGTCCATAAAGTTGTCGAATTCGTTTTGCAAAATGCTCGCTATCTTGCTGTGATCTTTTCCTGAACTGAACAGGACCAGATCATCGGCATATAGGAGGAAATTCACTTTAGTCCCCAAATCGTTAATATAATATACAAACAAAAGCGGCCCCAGGACTGAGCCCTGGGGCACACCAAATTTCACATCCATTTCACTAGATACCAGACCAGAAAACATGGTATATTGCTTACGGTTATCTAGGTAAGATTACATGACGTTGTTGTAGGCCAGTCATTATGGTTTTATTTATAAGCCGGTCGTAATGGACCCTGTCAAAAGCCTTACACAGGTCGACAAAAATCGCCCCTGTGGTCAGGCCTTGGTCGCGGGCTAGATAAAGCTCGTCCACAAAAGAGTAAATGGCATCTATCGTTCCTCGCGCCTTGCGGAAACCATATTGCTGGTCAGCCAGCAGCATGTTCTGTTCAAGGTGATCAGAAAAATACGCATGAAATTTTTTTTCACAAAGTTTGCCTGGGACGGGCAGGAGGCTAATCGGCCTCCATTTATTTGGGTTTGATAAATTTCCAGACTTGGGGAGTGGTGTTATTCTTGCTAGCTTCCAGGAGTCAGGAAAAACGCCTGTGTCAAAGCATTTCTGGTACAAATAGGCTAGTTGGTCAAGACTCAGTAAGAGAAATTCCTTGATTACAGATGTGCGTATATTTTCGTAACCCGATGATTTTCCAGTGGCAATCTCATTTATGCATTTATACAGAAATTCCTTATCAATCAACAGTTCAGGTGGTGCATGCTCGAACCTCAACGGGGCCTGTTCACTCTCGGCTTCACAAAAATTATTACCATTTTTGTTATTTATGTTATATGCGTCTGCTAGTACCTGTCCTATTCCAGCAAAGTGATTGTTCAGATATTCGACTGACTGATCTGAGGGTATAATGTTAGATGTTTTCGGATCTATAAAAGTAGGAGGCGTGACTGTTATTCTAGGCTTGACAATTCTGTTTATTTCCTGCCACAGTTTTTTGGGGTTGTCCATGTTTTCATCGAGGGTTTTGCGGAAGAGGTCTGATTTTGCATTCCTAATAGACTTACGTATTTCAATTTTTAGTTTGTTTACTTGCACTTGATCTCGATTATCATGTGTTTTTGCAAATTTTCTGTAAAAATTTTCCCTGTCATGCATCAATGACCGAATAAAACTGGACGGTAGGAAATCAAGCTGGGTAGACGTAGAATATGAAGTGCCACAGGGCTCGGTTCTGGGACCATTACTTTTTATATACTATATAAACGATGTTGTAAATGTTCTAGAGAATGTCGAAACTGTACTTTACACAGATGATTTAGTGATGATGGCCTCTGGCAAAGATCCTGGGCCCTGTTTTTTAGTCAAGACAGTCTGAGATCTGCAAAGATATCTTAATGAATCTAAGACATTTTTTCAAGACAAAAAATGGCCGCCGTCCTATAGACAAGGTCTTGGTGTGCCACGGTAGATCTTGAGACAAAAATAGAACTATCTTAGGTTCTATAATTCTACTCTTGCCGGATACCAGCTCCAGCACTGGTACAGTCATATCAAGTTATATTGGGGTCTCAGGAGTGTATTGCATTACCCAACTCTGTGGAGACATAGGTAAGGCATCCGGCAATTGTGCTGGAGGTAGGGTGTTCAAACCCCGGTGCCGGTGCATCATTTTCACCTAGAAAAGGTGAAAAGAATTTTGTTGTGGTGTGGTTGTGGGTGTGGTTGTGGTTGTGTTTGTGGCTGTGGCTTTGTTCCTGGTTGTGGGTGTGGTTGTGATGGTGGTTGTGGTTGTGGTTGTGGGTGTGGTTGTGGTTGTGGTTGTGGTTGTGGTTGTGGGTGTGGGTGTGGTTGTGGGTGTGGGTTTGGGTGTGGGTTTGGATATGGGTGTGGTTGTGGTGTGGTTGTGGTTGTGGGTGTGGTTGTGGTTGTAGGTATGGGTGTGGTTGTGGTTGTGGTTGTGGGTGTGGTTGTGGGTGTGGTTGTGGTTGTAGGTGTGGGTATGTGTGTGGTTGTGGGTGTGGTTTTGGGTGTGGGTGTGGTTGTGGTTGTGGGTGTGGGTGTGGTTGTAGGTATGGGTGTGGTTGTGGGTGTGGGTGTGGGGATGGGGATGGCGGTGGGTGCAGGGGTGGGTGTGGTTGTGGATGTGGGTGTGGGTGTGGGCGTGGCTGAGGGTGTGGTTGTGGATGGTGGGTGTGGTGTGGGTGTGGACTGTTGAGTGCGGACTGTTGAGTGTGGACTGTTGAGTGCGGACTGGTGACAGAGGACTGTTGAGTGACAAGAGCATCTTGTTTTCTTGTTCTCATGTGGTCACATGGCCATAAGATACCTTTAAGACACCTCTAGGACATGTCCAACCTTGTCTTGGGCTGAGACCGTTTTGGAGCCAATTTGAGCTAAGATATCTCAAGATAATCTTGACTAAAAGACACCTATGACACCCCTAAGACGTCTCAGCCCAAGATATATCAAAGATCCTCTAAGATATCTTGTCTATAGCACACTTTGGTCTTAAGACGGTCTTAGCCAAAAATTATCTTGACTAAAAAACAAGGCCCTGATCTAATTGCGTCCAACTTGCAGATCGCTTTGAACACTGTCCAGATATGGTGTAAAACTAATATCTTAACATTGAATGCTACTAAAACCAGGTACTGCTGGTTCTTGCCCCAAAATAAAAAGAGAATAGCAGACAATATCAACTTATATACTGATAACATTAAGCTTGACCGGGTAGAAGTCTACCAATACCTAGCAGTGCAATTAGATTTGTGTCTTAATCTGGAAAAGCAGTGCAGACATATCTACAAAAAAGTGTCCCATAAATTGTTCCTGTTAAGTAAAGATCCTTATGACGGCGAACGTGGCATCGAAAGTATATAGAATGGCTATACTTCCAATCTTAGATTATGCCTGTATTTTGCTAGGGGGTGCCAGCAAGACCTGGCTGGCCAAGTTACAAAGGCTCTAGAACCGAGCCTTGAGGATTGTAGTTGGTGATCGTGCCATGGTGCACACTGTTTAATCGCTGAAATTAAGATCCCGATGCTTGAACGGAGAAGGTCTGAACTGACATTAACCTATATGGGGAGGGTCTATACACGTGAGATCGGTCCCATTGAGCCTAATGACGATATAGACACAAGTCGAGATGAGACAGATGTAAATAGTGAAAATACCATCCAAGGTCTACGTTCTTCAAACAAGTTGCTGTTTAAGTTAAAAAGGCCCAACACAGAATTTTACAGAGAATCACCTTGTTACATAGGAAAAGTATTACAGAATAAGCAATCTGAAGAGTTAAAAACATGCCAATCGAAATTATCTTTTAAACAACACTTGAAGTCCCTCCCTAACATACTGTTATAGGCTCAAATCTAACAGGTTACGCAAGTTTAGAGTAGAGTAAAATCTATGTTTCAACTTCTCAGCCGTCACCTCCCTGACATACTGTTTGCTCTGCTAATCTGCTCTGTTAATAAGATAAAACAGTGCACCAACCCCAATCAGCCCATTTCACTAGGCACAGTGTTATATATCGCATAATCCAATAATCTCTACAAAAGACATGTGCAAGAATTACTCTCAATAGGCATAAGCATACTACAACTGTTGTTATTAATATGTACTATTCATCCACAATCATATGCTATATCCATTTCATCCAAGTTGTGTGTATATACCTAGCAATCCACGGATTGAGATACCAAGTATAACACGGATATCCACTCTGACATAGAGGTGGTCGCAATTTAAAACCAACGCTGTATGTTGAATTGTGTCCAACAAAATACTTTTTAAAAAAAGAAAAGATATTGACCTTAAAAATTGCATAAAGCTTATATAGCAACGTGTGGAACGCCTCAATCTAAAATCTCGGTAGACAGAGGCAGGCGAGAAAGTGAAGTACTTCTTACCGCCTTCCCCGCGGTAAATAAACCTTGCCAATTCTGACTTGAACTAGTGTTGATATGGGTAGAGTTTCTGTAGGGAGAACATTAGATGTTTGACACGAGCGGCTATACTTTCACATGCGTCACGCATACTGTGTACAGGAAGATAAACCCAGGGGACAGACTCACGTGGAAACCATTCTGCCTCTCGCCCTCTCCCCCAAGCGACATTTCGCTGACCACGCGTGAATATTGGCACGCTAAGCCATGTTAATAATCTCAAGTAAGCAGACCTCCTAAGCTGACAGTTTCTTATGAAATATTAGAGAGACTGAAAACATCGAGTAATCTGGGGTGGGGGGTCGTTTAATTACTCTGGCCAACGATAGTATATACCTGTAGGAGAAGCCCTACGAGGCCTTGCATTTAAACATAAGGACAATTATCGCTCAGGATAGTCCTTACGGGAGATTGCACACAAGATGGAAGTATGAGAGGGAGAATGTCTCAAATATTTAGTTGGATTTATTGATAGTTATAAATGATAAAATTAGATACTAAAACCACCAGTATGTGGCACTATTGCAGTTTCTGGAAACCCTGTTCAATTCACGTGTAGGAGACTAAAGCCAATTACACAATATTTCTCTCCGTACAGATGAAAGGTCTTATTAAATCAGATAGCTCTTTGATGGGTGCCTCGATCTTCGGTTGATTTATCCCCCAGGACTAAAGGTTTTTGAACGCCCCCTGAATCCTCATGGTTGTTGCGCAGAAAGGAACATGTTGTTCACCAAAACAAATGAATTGGTACGAACTTGTGAGATATAATGGCAGGAGGCAGCTGTCGGACTAAGCGCGGCAACGCAGCAAGAGACATCTACCGGACGTTTTTATGAACTCACACTGTCGTGACGCGTATATCACGTGACAGTCTTACCAACTTTTTCAAAGACTCAACACGTTTCTTTTCCGGAGCGCTTCTTAAACCTCTCAGGATTACGTTTTTTGGACAGAAAGTCGAAGAAAGCATGCCGCCTAAGAAAGGTACCAAGGCCGTGGTCACGAAGACCCCAAAGGTTTCAACACCGGGCGAAGGCCGGGCCGCTAGAGGCGAAAAGAGAATGGACCTGATTCAGGCCCAAATTGAAGGCCTGAAGGAGGCCATTTTGGCGGCAGCATCCGCATCGGCTCGCGGGAACGATGCAGAGACCGGACAGCAAAAAAGAAGGGAGGTGCATCCTCAGATAACAGCAGGCAACGTTTTGCCGACACAGACGAACGACAGGGCGATAATGCCTTGCACGGGAAACGCGGTCGACGTGACCGATACTGCCGCCATTGCCGCAGGAGCGGCCATGGCATCGAGGGCATCAGGTTTGGCGCCAAACTCGGACTTCGCGGGCTTTTCAACGGATCAGCTAGCGCATCCCTGGATTCCACGTGATGGACGGGCGGTAGGCGTGGCCTACCAGGACGAGGACCTCGACCGTCAAGTGCAACAGATCCTCCAGTCAACATCACACATCTTGAGGCCTACCTCAGGTAAGCCCACCCATCCGGCTCACTACGTTTTCCGAGGAGCTAAGAGAGAGCGAGCGGGCTTAGGAGCTCTTAATGTACAAGAATATCTGTGGGGCATCTTACGCATGTCTGACGATCCCAAGACTCCCGCCAGTTGCCGCAGACCGCTGATGACACACCTCAGGGAGGTAGTCGAGGATTCGATTGATTACGATTTCCGGCAAGTCCGACGCTGGAGCGAGGAGATATTCTCGCGATTAACAGAAGGACGATTCCTCCAAGGCTGGAACTCTGTGAGCGACATCCAGCACCTACGGACGGCAATATCGCGGGCCGAGAGCGGCAGGCTCGGCAAGGAGGATTTACTGTACCAAGCGGGGAAGGCTAAGAGCAAGGCGCGCCCAGCGGGCGGAAGCCACGCCCCTTGCCCAGCTTACAACACGGAGAAGGGATGCACTCTCCAAGCGCCGCACGTCGCAGCGGCAGGAACGGTGGATCACGTTTGCGAGTACTGCTATGACATCTTGAGCTTGCATCACCCTCACGCGGCCAAGGATTGCCGCATCAAAGTGAAACACAAGTCTGCGGCAGCGGCCAGGAGCAGTAGTCGGCCCTTTGGGGGTAGGGCAGGTCCGCCTGCCGCCCGCGACTAAGTTGGAGATGTCCGCGCGCTCCCAGCCGACATGCAAGGACTGCGACTCGGAGAGCGCTTGCGGCGACATGGGCGGGGAGGTGGACAACTCCTCGCCCAATCACGTGCCGCCCCGCGTGGCGGGATCGGTTAGCGTTTTTTGGCGCCCTCAGCCTTCTGAGGAATTCAGGGAGCGGTGCCCTCAGTTTACCTCGGATTATTCTGTTATCACCAACGTTGAGGCTTACAACTTTGAGGGGGCTCGTGTTATTGTCCCCTCGGCTCTCCACGTGGACGAGTGGAGGGCTCGTTTAGCCGATTTTCATGATGTTGGTTTGTGTGACTTCCTAGAATACGGGTGGCCCATTGGCTATACCCGGGAGCAATGGCCGCTCCCTACATATGTCAACCACGCTTCGGCTCGGGATTGTGTTCCGGACTTACAACGTTTTGTGGACAACGAGATCCGCTTAGGCGGACTTCTTGGGCCTTTCGAGGATTTACCTTTCGGCATTAATACGCAGGTGTCCCCGCTTTTGACACGTCCCAAGCGGGACTCTAGGGACAGGAGAGTGATCCTCGACCTTTCTTTTCCCGAGGGCAGATCGGTGAATGACGGGATACCAGTAGGCCTGTATTTGGGACAGGGCTGCGCCTACACTCTGCCTACGATAGGCGACCTGACTGGACTCATCGAGACGTTAGGCCGACACTCATACATTTGGAAGGCTGATCTCAGCAGGGCCTATAGGCAGTTGAGGATCGACCCGGGCGACGCCCTTTTTCTGTGTTTTCACGTGGAAGAGGCATATTACGTGGAGAGGTGTCCCCCTTTCGGGTGTAGGTCGTCCTCCGTCGCGTGTCAGAGGACATCTAACGCTGTTGTTTATATCATGGCCCAGGCCGGGTTTCGAGTACTCGCCTACTTGGATGATTTTGCCGGAGCGGCGGCACGGGAGGACGAGGCCTACCAGGCCTACCAGACGTTCATCGACCTGGCCGACACGTTAGGCCTACAGCTAGCGAAAGAAAAGTGCGAGCCTCCTACGCAAGTCATCACGTGGCTGGGGTTCACGTTAAATACACGTGACATGGTTGTCACAATCCCACGGGACAAACTCGAAGCTGTGCTGGGAGAGTGCACCAATTGTCTCGGCCGCAAATGGATTTCCCTCCACCACATGCAGTCCCTGCTGGGTCGGTTAATTCACGTGGCCAGTTGTGTATGGCACGCGAAAAAGTTTATGGCACGTCTCTTCGCGGCTCTTCGGGCGGCTCGTGCGGCTCCCGTTGTGACTCTTGGTGATGGAGCTCGAGCGGATTTACGTTGGTTCGGGTTCTACGCGGCTTCGTCGAACGGGCGCCACCTTGTCCAGACAACGTCGCTTTTCGTGACGCTCCACGTCGGCGTGTCCAGCAATCAGGGTCAGGTCAAGATGTGGGACGTCAACTTGGAGTGGGCGTGGCGCGTTCCAGATATTGACCCCGGCACGGGTTTTTACAAACTCGCGGCTTTTGCCTTGGTCGTGGCGTGTACACACGGTCTTGGGAACGTTCCCGCGGGTGCCACGGTCCGGGTAACGGCTTCCCACGCCGCCGTGTTCGCTCCTCTTCACCACGGGTTAATACGAGACCCGTTTATCGCCGCCTGTGCCCGTAGGATCTGGTTGGGGGCCGCTTTGGGCGACTACGAAGTCGTCCCAGACGTTGTTCTGACCGTTGAAAGTGCAGTAACTCCTGTCGAAATCGTCTGCCCTCGTGTCCAAGAAATTTTACACGATTTTCGTTGATTCCAGATGCCGACCCCGGGCTCCACGCTCGGATGTTATCTTCATTCGAGGCGGCTTCAGCTGTCTCCACGTGCCGGAACAGGTCAACGCAAGCCGTCAAATACCTACGTTTCGCAGTCAGGAACAAGTCGTCTGTTCTCCACCCTTCGATCCTCCAGGCATGTCTTTACGTGCAACATTTAGCCGACACCCTTGCCTCGCCCACTGCCATTAGGAATTACATCTCTGGCGCTAAGTACTGGATTACTTACCATGGAGGGGACGTTTCTGCGTTCTCTTCCACGCAAGTGGCATCTGTTATCCGAGGTGTCTTAGTAACGTCCGGTCACGTTGCTCGACAGGCCCCGCCGATTTCCTGGAGTATGCTGGAGGATATTTGCCGTTTATCTAGGCATCTGTCCTGCGGTCTTGTTGTCAAGGCTGCGGCCTTGTTGGCCTTTCACTCCCTTCTGAGGGCTTCGAACCTCTTCCCGGATACCTCTAAGATGCATCGGTCCCCTCATTATTTATCGCGGGGGGACGTTCAAGTCGTTGATGGGTGTCTTCTTCTCACCGTTCGTTCATCCAAGACTATTTCTTCGGGGTCACCACCTGTCGTATTACGTGTGGAGTCGTCACGTTTTCCGGACATGTGTCCGGTTAAGACTTGGGTGTCTTATAGAGGCGCGGCACCTGGCCAGAGCCTAGACCCCTTGTTTTTACTTAGACCGGGTGTGGCCCTCACGTCTCCTCATTTCACTTCAATAGTCAGACTCCTTCTGTCACGTGCCGGTTATCACGAGGCCTACCTCGTCACACCTCACTCATTCCGCCGAGGTGGGGCTCAACACCTCGTCCAGTCAGGTAGGCCTCTCCACGACGTCCAGAAGCTCGGCACTTGGGCTTCGCAGGCTTCTTTGGCCGTCTACTTACAGTAAATTCCGTCTTCGACGTATGCCCTTGTATGAATTATACTGTTTGACAAATTTCCGTATACCTTCGTATACCGTATACCTTGTATACTACATATTTGTCTTTTTCAACGTGAAAAATAAAAATTTTTCGTCCACAGCTTCGCCTCGTATCAGTCATTGGTACGAACTTGTGAGATATAATGGCAGGAGGCAGCTGTCGGACTAAGCGCGGCAACGCAGCAAGAGACATCTACCGGACGTTTTTATGAACTCACACTGTCGTGACGCGTATATCACGTGACAGTCTTACCAACTTTTTCAAAGACTCAACACGTTTCTTTACCTCCCACCCACCCCACATGTTTTTGGGTGTTACCTTGTATGAATTATACTGTTTGACAAATTTCCGTATACCTTCGTATACCGTATACCTTGTATACTACATATTTGTCTTTTTCAACGTGAAAAATAAAAAATTTTCGTCCACAGCTTCGCCTCGTATCAGTCATTATGTGATGACCAGGAGGGTAGAAGTCTATAGCAGTTTACTAATAGCTGTATTTATATTATAGAGACTAAGATGCTACAGTTATTCCCCATTTAATTCTTAGAATTATATCAATATGGGACTAACCTTAAATTATATCATCCTAGAAACCTTACCGGACTAGAATATCCGGTCACTGACATTAACTCAAAATTCTATAATGACTTTGAGAGAAGTTTCTTTTTGTCTTGTAGCCCTAATTCTTTCTACAATTTGTGACATATTCCAAGAATGATTGTCAGTGACATAACTACATAGTTTCAGTAACAATCATCATAATATCTATGATATGATGATTGGAGCATAATTTAGGGACTGCATATCTTTTGGTTGGATGTAACCCTTTTCATACATGAAAAGAAGCTTATTAAACAATTTGTTGTTCCAGTTATGACAATACTAAAGGGAAGTAACTTGGCTACAAGTTTAGCACTGATAACTTCTGTCACCTTTCGTCATAGATGACATACACCTTGCGAGAATAGGTCAGCGCACCTAGATTGTGAATATATCCGTGCTTGTCCATCGTGTGCGAATGCTTTCACACTTAGCCTTGGATGTGCATATGTTTCTGGGGAATCTGAACGATTTCATTTGCTTATTTAGATAGTTATATTATGCACTCTAATGTGGTAGAGTTTATTGAATTGAATTCTGAAGCAAAAGAAAGACGTAGCAGCCTGCAGCTGCAGCTGCCTCTCCATATATTTTCTGATTTGTTATCACTTCATGTATCTAAAGGGAACTGGAAGCAATTATAATAGACATTTTATGATTTGAGGATGCTAATCACAAAACTACACCTTAAATATAGTCCTTTTTGTTAAGCAGTTTAATAATATTACAGTCTACATCGAAGTATATCCATTGCCTTGAGTACATTTGTAAACAGCGTTAACGTGTTGACATTTCAAATCAATTGATTTCATTCAAAATATTGATGATTGAATATTATCATAATCTAGAAACTATTGCTGGAATGTAATATTCTTCCGAATAGATTTTTTCGTTAAAGAATATATATATTACCTGGAAGAGGGTAGGTATGCGTCACTTCCGGCCGAACGGTAAATGATCTATTGGCAGAAAGGTGATACTCTGAAAAGATATTGCAGTGGACTACTATAGCACTGTGTTTGATTAAATTTCTTAACTTCAGAATAGACTTTTGTAATAAGTGGAAGTTGATGGTGGTTCAGGATTTTAGCTCTTCTAGGTGGCGGATTATACTTTAGGAATTTTAGGAAGAGACAGCTTTATCTTAAGAAGCAGCTATGCTGTTATGCCTGACTAGCATATTGCATATACGATACCCGAAGTTATTGTCGTGAGACTAGTTAACTAGAATAAAGAATGTTATGTCGGCGTTTTCGAGCTCTACAGACACAGCCATGGTGAGGAGGACGGAGAGGGGCGGAGGAAACCCCCATCATGAGCCTCAGATTATACAGGGGGCCACATAATACGTCTAAACTTGTTAGCCTAATCTCATTAACACATCAATATTCATGTGTCGCCCGTCTCCACGCAAAGCTCTAGTCATTCCGACCTCTTTACCAGATTAGATGAGTTGTTGCAAGACTGAAGCTCACTGAAAGAAACGCTGGCTTTATCATACGCTTCCACATATAATATAATATAATGTCGTACATAGTTCTAGTAAAATATATGTGAAAAATTATGTCTAGAGTCGAATAAGTTATTTTACATATCTAATATCCATTCCGATAGAACCGTTGCAACCAGTAAATGTATGTTTTTTACCTCTCGGTGGGGAGGGGGGTTACAGATTCCATAAACTTTGTCTAGGTAAATTATTCCGCTGAAAGATTCACAAGATAAAATCGCTTTACTTGTTATTTTAGTAATCATTACTTTAAGAACAAACTTGTAGCCACCTAGTTGGTGAATGTAAGAATAAGAGATATTTTGGTCTATCTAACCACACTAACTGTGTTTCTTTATTATCATATACCGGGAAATCATAAAAAAATACATTCTACAACCCAGTGTCTCATGCTCTCACCCTACTATGAGGCACGTTTGAATCACCGAATCCCCGAACTCAGACAGTCGTGGAATCAATGATAAAGACTGGTAAATAGCTCCTCGGTAGGCGGTCAGGCACTGGTGTTTTGAATGATGTTGATACAGAGAGTGATGTTTTCGATGGTGAAGTCATCGACAGACATGGGTTTTGGGGGTTGTTGATACAAAGAGTAGTAAATTGTAAAGTGTAGTCACCACTAGTTGCTAAATATAAGGTATAGTCGGCGACTGACGGTGGAGGAATATAAGGTGCAGTCACCGATAGACAGTAGTGTTTTGCAGCTTGTTGATAGAGACAGGGGTGTTTTAGATGGACCCAGGAGCTCAGTGGAGAAAGTAGCTGCGAGGAAAGAGGAACGCGCAGAACACCTGCAGCTGGTGAGGAGGGATCGGCAAAGGGTGATGTATGGAGCAAACAAAAACGTGTCAGAGTCGTGGAGCACAGGGCCTCCTTCGTCTTTGTAAACTTTCATTAGGCGGCATTATGTTGTCAGTGGAGACAGTGCGTGTTCTACATGACGTATTGCCAACGATATCAGCCGATACAGCCAGCTACCCGCCTACCCCTTCCTTCTGTCGTCCCCCTTTTTACTCCACTACACTCCAGCCATCTCCATCCCTTTAAAAACCGTAATGGGTTTGTCAAAGTTCCCGGGGCACACCGTCGGTCATTTGTCACTTAGCGAGAGGAGACGTACAGAAATATATTCATTAGTCTGACC
Source organism: Alentia gelatinosa (assembly GCA_950022655.1). Classification (NCBI taxonomy): domain Eukaryota; kingdom Metazoa; phylum Annelida; class Polychaeta; order Phyllodocida; family Polynoidae; genus Alentia; species Alentia gelatinosa. The sequence continues at coordinate 51,542,916 of OX465579.1, read as the reverse complement.
CGGGATAAGGTACAAACTTACCACGCTTGTTTATCCAGTGCGGAGACTGCAAGTCTTTGGATCCCTCCCAGAGGCTGCGTGCTTACATTTAGACGAAATACTGCTTGGCGAAAGGAAATCATCTATTTTGTGAAAGCACGCAGATGGGGCACCATAGGAATGATTGCATTAGCTGCACGCTCAGTCCTACTTGTAAATTATATTTATTCCTGGGTGGCGCCAGATAAGCACGGCGTCGTGATATCCTATCGGATCTATCGGCTGCACGTAAATGCTTTTATTCCAAGACCGGATCTGCCTTGGAATGCGCATGCGTAGAACCTCCAGCACGGAGAGAGGTTGAATAATGCCGTGAAATACTATTAATGACGTGTATGGAAATTAATGTGATAGGAACTCGTTATATTGGACACTGTTACAACATGGTATGGGGAGGGATTCCTTTTACCGTTCTACTATATAGGGCCGAGAGCGAATTGCAATACGTTTTAATACAAAGTACATTCCCTTGGCGCAATGGACATGTCCTGAGTGGTTGATTATCCTAAAAATAAAGACACCCCCGGCTCTAATTATTCTGGCATATACGTTACGTAATTATGGCGGGTCATTTCGTTCTAAGATCTTTTCGTTCGCTCTCTTCCGAGGGTATACGCGTTGGAAAAATGGTCGGTCATTGCCCGCTGTAATTATCAGGTATATTACATTTTGCTACCGAGCTCATTTTTAGCATAGAACCCCCATCCTCCTACACACACACACACTAAAAAACACAAATGTTGAACCCCTATAGCTTTGAAACTAAATAATAGTCATTGGATATGTTATTAATAGAAAAATTAATATAAAGCGGAAATTTAGTTATTTAGTTAGAATTCATGTATTGCAGTATCGAATTGTTAAATCACTTTCACTTTCAAAGGTATTATTCTAACGGCGCTTAATGTAGGGCGATACACATAGTGGGTTGGTCACTGAACTTTTGCCGTTCCGCGATGAGAATATAAATCTAAGACCTCTTCGATCCAGAGATTCCATTTCAAAGCACCTCATACAATAGCTTGGGAGTAAGCTGGAATGTGGACTATGTAGCCAGCCTTCCCGAATATTCCATAAAAGGATCGGTGACTGGAACAGACATGTAGTACGCTTTAGGTCAGCTTTGATAAATAGATGGAAAGGGTATTTAATTTTGCACAATGTTTAGTATAGCGTGCGCATATATGGGAACATATTTAATCATTCTGTCTCATTGCATAGAGGCACCAGTAATACATTGATGTGTGGTACAAAAGCTGGTACTCCCCTGGCCGTGGAAGCAGTAAACTGTGAGTAGTATACATTATTTACACTTTATACGCCACTTCCCTGTTGATCTAAACGTCTTTCCTGTTTTTATTGCCACGGTAAATCACAAAAAGTAGTCCTTGCGTCCATCAGTATGGATAGATGCGGAGCAAGAATATCATACAATTCCGAGCCGCGCGTGTGGGGTTTCCGGTGTGGTGTTCACCAGTGTCTTTTTTTCATATATCGGAGCCTTATTTGTCCGCACAAAAACAGGGAGAATATCTATCAGGTGTTATACTTCCAATGATCTTCTTGACTGATAACATTACCCCGCTGCCTCGACTTTCCAGTATGGTTTAGGTTTGATCAACGACCATGCCTTTTCTGAAACATTGTTGATGCCTGTAGGTAGATAGGAAACGGAGCAACATTGTACACCAGTTTACAGTACAGGTTCTGCTGCTTTATTGTGTAGTTTATACACAAACGGAGGCAGCATTTACCCTAGACTGGCTTCAGTCCCTATAGCCGTTCACCTACCCTAACCCTCCTTGAAGAATACCTGATTCCTAGGCCCATCAGACCTTCGGAGAAGTACTTAAAAGTAGTTTGAATGTCCATGATCAAAAACTTGGCTTACCCTGTGTTTACACTGGACGATCATAAGCGACGATTCTGAAATTTGCACCACCTGACGACTGTCAGCTTCCAATGGCTAGATAACGGTACATTTAAAAACTGTAAATGCTTCAGGAAATTCTTGGGTTGATGACTTTTGTGGCCGATGTTGCGTAATCGAGCACCACCTGACGACTATTGGCTAGGCGACCTACAGTCGTCACGTTAAATTAGTCGTCTAGTGTAAACGCTGGGTAAGCCTACATCCTCTACCTCGACTACGATAGGATAAACAGAAACCAGATACATAGACTTTCCACATCGTGAAGACTGCATAAAGCATATCTGCTTATTCTTAAATCCGTTCCTTTTCCATGTGTGATTATTGTAAACCACACTTATTTTTGTGTACAATTTCTTTATTGACGTTTGTAGTTTGTTTACATCATAAATTTCACCATATCTAAGTAGGTTTAATGCCAATAAAACCGGCAGCGTGTCGGCTGTGGTATACTGGCCGTTGCTGGTTTTCAGCATGCGCCGTTATATCTGTCTGTTCACTCGTTTGCGTACCTTCTTATCGTACATACATTTACGTTCCTTTATACTTTCCTTGAAATTATGCGTATATATGAGTATATAATGCAGTGAATGTAAATAATGTATGTTCCACAGTGTTATACAAAATTCAGTTTAGCCCGGAATCTTCTCTCACATTAGTTTTTTCGTAAAAGATTTGAACTCTTTATATTCTTCAATCTGCCTCACAGTTTTCGGCAATCCATTTCACTAAGTGCTCCTTGTATACCAATAATCCTTTATACATCTCGCAGTTTGGTTGGTATACATTTAGCATAGTGGCTGCATGTTTAGTCTGTTATCAATAAACTTTGGTATCTTCGACCTAAATGATACATGAAATTAGCTAATTGTGCTTGCCATTTATCTTCTATGAAGGATAATTTTGCTCTTTCGTGTAATACTCTGACATTTCTTCTAGGTTGTGACTTGAATTTAAGCTTATTCTGATACCTGGTTTTGTAATTTCTGAAGACGATCTAAATGGTATTTATAGCAATTTGTAATAAAGATTCCTCCATTATCAAAATATGGCATCATACATGTTTTATACACCAATAGAGCTGTATCGCGATCAATAAAGCTACTCCATTGAGAGTTTATACAGCACACGGTTTACCTTACCTATAATATCATCCATGACTACAATAACATGAACTATTTCTTTTTACATAAATAAATCCTGCTTATTGCCATTATCAATGGAAGGCCCCAATTAAAGCATTCCTGTTTACTTGTTTTCCTTATAATGTCCATTTTACATTAGCTGACGAAAATGTCACCGATTATTTGAATTTTAATGTCAGGCCTTATATCCTGGACGCACGGCATTGTGTTCTTCAATAAACAATATTTTCATCGCCTACACTAACAAGGAAACAAACTGAACAATTGGGTGTGCCTTCAACAAATCTGAGTTGCCTACTCTTCGCCTTGGACAATGTCTCACTATGGTTAGATACCGGAGACAAATGTCATATTCAGAAGCATAAAACTCCTCCATCTACCTGTTGTAAGGCAAAACGAAGTAGGAGTGTTACTGGTTACCTGCCCTAACACCGTGGGAACCTTACCCTATCTAGATATCTATATATATATATATATATATATATATATATATATATATATATATATATATATATATATATATAAGCTCAAAAACCCACACAATAAGGAATTTCAGTAAAATATACAGGATAATACTGTAAACGTGGACGGTGTATCACTGTAATCTTATCTACAGTTCAACAGCAGCGGTGGGCAGTTGGATTCTCAATTCGTTATGCCACGTCAACAAATATATCTTATCTACAGTTCAATACCGTATATTTAGTGTCACAAAACTATATTCTACTGTAATAGAACTCAGTACTGTAAACCATCCAATCTATTGTTAGTCTATAGTAAATAGGGATACACTAGACACACTTGGATTTATTCTAGCATCAGCACAAATCATGAAGTGTCTGCCATTTCAACCATATTAGTTCTCAAGTTTAAATGATATTATTACATTCAGAGGATTAGACACCACTTTCATAGCATATTTCTAAAACACAAGTAGGATTGACTTTATCCTACCATAAATAGCCTTGTAATGTGAGATTCTATTCAATACCCCTCTGATATATATAGTCTGCACTGTCAAAATCAGGTTTGAAAAAAGCAATGATTGCAATGATTCAGATACTAGATATATCTAAAGTAGGATTCACACGGTGGGACAAATGAACCTGAGACTGGTGTACTTCACACCCCTTGCACCAGTAGGCTACTATTTCCAGCTGGGTACAAAGTTCCACAGATTTGGGTGTTGTACAGTCTCAGGGTAACATGGCAGATTCAATTCACATGGGAAGACTTACCAGGTACATCGTCTCACCCCTACACAGAGTACACCCCCTACACAGAGTACACAGGGTACACAGTTGCCGACTCAGGGTACTTCCTCATGCGAATAGGTGTAATTTAAGACCACTGAGACTCACAGACTGGGGGAGAATGCATGAAGTACATTTATCTCACCAAAATACCCCTCTAAATTTTAAACCTGTTTATAGTCAAAATGTCATGAGATTGTGTTCCTTGTTAGATGTGATTGTCACCGACAATTGCAAGGAAAAAAACATGTCTCAAACGGGATTCACAGGGTGGGATTCATGTACCTCACAGGCCGTTTGTCTGAGACAAATCCTGTTGAGATTCGGTACTGGAACACAATCTCCTCGTGTGAATGACAGGCTTTCATTTTGCTGAGACAACTTTTTTCTCTTGCAATTGTCGGCGCCAATCGCCCCTAACAAGGAACAGAATCTCATGAGATTTTGACTTTAAACAGGTTTAAAATTTAGAGGGACATTTTGGTGAGACAAATGTATTCCACACGTTCTCCCCCAATCTGTGAGTCTCAGCGGTCTCAAATAACACCTATTCACATGGGGAAGTACCCTGAGTCGGCGACTGTGTACCCTGTGTACCCTGTGTACCCTGTGTACCCTGTGTACCCTGTGTAGGAGTGTAGGGGTGAGACTATGTACCTGTTAAATCTTCTCATGTGAATTGAATCCGCCATGTTCCCCTGAGACTGTAGAACACCCCAATCTGTGAAACTTTGTTCCCAGTTGGAAATAGTAGCCGACTGGCACAAAGGTGTGAAGTACACCAGTCTCAGGTCCATTTGTCCCACCGTGTGAATCCCATTTCAGCAAAAGGAAACCATACAATTCAGACGAGGAGATTGTGTTCCAGTACCGAATCTCAGCAGGATTTGTCTCAGACAAACGCTCTGTGAGGTACATGGATCCGATCGTGTGAATCCCACTTTGCATGAAACTGTTGGAGACACCCACAGTAACAAGATTTATTGTATGTGCATATTAATGACCCATTTGTATAGTTTATTTATACCGTTCTGCAATTTTATATTTACGGGTACCAACCATTGTTGAAATACGGTTTATTACTATCGTAAAACTGGATGAGTTTTAATCTTGGCCACCGTATGCCACGACTGGCATAGTGACTTCATGAGGCAAAGCCGAGTGAAGTCCAGAGCCAAAACTCCAGGAGGCTTAACATTGAGTTTCCGTATGCCACACTGACTGGCATACGGAGTTTTATATGCCACTAGTGGCATACAGAATTGTTATCACGTAATATTCCAAAATCGAGGAGATGGGGTAGGATAAAGAAAGATACTACGGTCGACCGTAAGATTTACGGTATTTCCTCAGCACCCCAGTTGCATGGAAAATCGGTAAAATAAAAAAAACCCGGGAAATTGTTTACAGTGCACTAATCTTGGCCTTATCATACTGGTGTAATACAACATTCATGAATGGCAAAACAAAGGTGACAGCCCGTAAGTTCTGATGCATGACCAAGCCAATACACTGAATCCATAGATGACGATCCCACCATGCATGAAAACAGACTGAGCGTTTTATCTGGTGATGTTTACAAACTTTTGGACCATCAAACAGTTTTCCCGACGCCGTTAGGCAGAGGAGCATATTTATGAGTCTGGGAGTGAGTAAACATTAACAGATACAAACACCAGGTGTGTTTTCCTTTATTACTTTGTTTTTCATGCAATGAAAAGGGATCAAGTACATTCGTCTCGTGTCAGGGGCTTTCTTCCTTGTATACCTTCAAAAACGGTTATAGAAGAACAAACAATGTGTGCTACATACACTGCTTAAAACCCAAACAATTAGCACTTTATTTACTCCATTACCTTATTTTAAGTCAATTATTTATAATCAAATAACAGGTCATGTCAAACAACAGGTCATGTAACGCTTGTTCATTTTATATCTATTTGTTTTTTTATAGATCATCTGCACAAACCATTGCTGTTCTTAAGCAGTGATTCAGACAGTTTTACAGTCTTCTTCTCTTCATTTTTCTTGCAAGATCATACAAAAATTCCAATCTGAGGAATAGAGGGAAACTATGTTCCGGTGAAAGGAAGTCAAAGTTACGAGGTAAGGCTTGGAAAAATTACTGCCCAAGGCCCTGGCCGCGGGCAGTAATTTTTCCAAGCCTTACCGAGTAATTTTGACTTCCTTTCACTGGTACTTGGTTTCCCTATTCCTATATACCTTCAAATGTGGTTTAATAAGAGACAATCTGATTGGTCTAAATGTCAACCTTGGGTAGTATACGGCAACCTTGGGTAGTATACCAACCTTGGGTAGTATCAGATAGTTACTCCACCCCCCAGAGGTGGTGTAAGCATAGAGTGTACAGCCATAGGTATATAGGAATATCGTTTGTTTGCACACTGCTTTGGCTGTTTCCACTGTTAGTGCATATCTAAATCTTCTAAATTTGAACAGTTCTATTTCGCATCTGCCATTACCCTATAGACCTTCAGATGTAAACAATTAACAAGAAATTACCGTGAATAGCCACTTGATGAGTATCGCGGGCATGCAAACCTGGGGCCCCTTTATGTTCTAAGGAGAGGTCGTACAAGATTTCCGGTTTGATAATTCCATTATCGTGGGGAAGGACAGTTATAGCAGTTGCAACACTGGACGGGGGATCATCCCTTTGTGTTTAATGATTTATAGACGGATGGCAAACATCGTCATAATCCCAGTCAATTATCTTAGCAGGCGACATTTTAAACATGCAGATATATATTGCTGTTTTAGACTCAGAGACACTCCTTTATGATTATTGATGAGGAAATTAGTTTTAAAAAATACCATTATATGTCGCCACCTGCAGTGCTTAGAGTGTCCCCCAAACTGTCTTACGTGCCTATTCTATCCTCACGAACGATGTGTGTCAGTTAAACGAAGCCGTGGATGAGGGTTTCTCTCCCCTCGGACGACAGGGCTAATCAAATGCGACTGAAGAGCTATCGTCGAAAATGTCGTTTATGGAGTTCTTCTTCGTCGGGACTGTCGTCCCCAACAAGACTTCGAAATTAAACGAGCCCCTGGGACATACAACAGTGTATACCACAGTGTACCGCGCATTGGGGATAATTGAATTTGGCGGTAATGTGGACCAGAGCACGGTCGTCAAGGACTCCTCCGACTCATATGCTTCCGGTCACGTGGTTCCCATCACGTGACCACCCTACTCTCCAACCCGCCTGCGTCCACTTCAAACCTGGGACGCCAACGACAAGGAACCACCCACCCACCCTACAAAAACTTTTAAATCTCATTTTCCCAATCTCTCCTACTCCGTAAGGCTCTTCAATAGCTCGTGAACTCTCCTTTCTAACTCAAGTTTTATTATTGGACCTATAAAGTTATTTTGTATCTCAAGTATACTTAATGAATTTTATGTCCATCCCCGTGTTGTGTATGAATCATTATATATGCAATATAGAGTGCAGAGGCCCATAAGTATTTGAAAGCGTAATATGCACAGGTGTATGATAAATCACTTCATGTATTATCCGAGAAGCCAACTAATGTTTCATGTCACAGTTTCCCCCATGATCCCTGACCTGTCATCCTATTCTTGATATGGGCAAGACAGGTTTTACCATATACATACCAATTCTGAAAAGAACTTTTTTTTTGGGGGGGGGGGGGTGATTAATATCTTCTGATAGTGTCTTGTTAGGTCTTGCATAGACTCATAAGGTATAGCCCTCATTTACCAGAAGGTTAATACTTTTGTTCCAAATTATCGTCTCACTTCAAGTCATATGAACTGCCCGGAATTGAAGCACGCATGTATTTGTATCGATGTTGAGAGTGCGATGTTTTCATCCTCAAGCGCAGCTGATCCATCTTCTGTAATATACAGGACTATACCTATGAGATATTTTTATACCCGTTAGAATGTTTTGTGTAACGAATTGAAAAGTTACCTATTGCTCTTGATAAATCCAATCATTAAGAAAGCCATTGGGATATACTGGATTATGCTACAACGATTCTCTCAGAATTTCAATACTGATTGCGGGTTGTTTATGATTTTGAAAATGTACCCTATTTGTTTAAGGATTCTTTTTTTACTTTTGGCATCACAGAATGAAGCGTTCCCTTGCCGTTTTCTGGTTTAAAGACAAATGCTGGTAGTTGGGTGATTTCCAAATTCTATTGATTTTTGCAAATACCTCTGGATAATATAAGTTCCATATATCAGCAAATAGAAAATGCAAAAAAATTGGCATGTAACCATGCTAACTTCTATGGGAAGGCCATCTGAAAATGTGAGTGCTTAACTATTGTTGTCTATGGGAAACTGCAATATTTTGACTTTGTTGCTAAATGACACTGATTTTCTATTGCTATCTTCAAATAATTCTGGATTATGATAGTTAGGGTCATGTACAATTGAGAAATGCTAAATAATTACTATGTCGCCATGCTAATTTCTATCGGAAGGCCATCTGAAGAAGGTAATTGCTTATCTATTGGTGTATATGGGAAACTGCTATGTTTTCATGAAACCAAATGGCAGCACCAGTGTCTACACAGGGGCCAGTGCGATACCTACCCGCATTTGTCTTTAAATGAGGGCACACTCTGTGAGAACCCGATTCTAACGACTTGCTCCTAGGGTCGAGTGTATGATTGGAATCGTTGTATTGGTACAGATGTTGTGCTTATGTCAGAGTCAATTTTTAAACTGTCACTTATGCCATTTCAAGATGCATTTTTGATGAGGGTGACTTTCTGTCGGATATCACGGGCGATTCCCATGTAGATTAGAGTTAGGAACGGTGTAATTGAAACCGCGAGGAGTGTAACTAAAGCCCCTATGACTACACAAATACCTCCCCTGCCCTGACACTTTGGACTAGCCCCGTAGACTTGACAAACATAAAATAGAGGTACTGGCAAAAAGCTCAGGGGTTGGTGTAAATACGGACACAGCGTCGACAAGCTTCTAACTGACGGCTCGCCTATACTCCACCCTGCCCATTGTATTATATTACATTTTTTGTAACATCATTATCAATAACAATCTATGGGAGTATCATCAATGTTGGGGGCTGTTGTTTTGATGTTGGCGCAGTCATACGAATGGTTGGTGTTCGTGTCTATATGTGAGTTCTTGTGTTGGTTCATACGTCCAGTCCGGGGAATTTATTAATAGCCTGGTAGGATAGGAAGTGACCAGATGTGTGTGTCTGTTCATGATAGCGGACAAGTTGTAATTCGTGCTGCTACGCAATGTGATTATTTATGTACTGAATTATACAGTCATGTTCAGCATCGAGAAAGAAATTCTGATGGCTTTGAAACCTGTCGTGGCAGAAAGCCTGACTGTACACGCTTTTTTAGTGCAATAAAAGGCAAGGATGATTTTACACTTATCACAATACACAGTTATCAGTCAAGATATATTGATAGCTTTGATCACGTTGGCATCTTGTTACAAAGATCACACATCTCTCGTGACTGCCATTTAGATGAGGGTGTGTCTTTACCAACTACACAGGAGATTCACCTAGTTATTATTACCATGCTTTATGTATCTATCACCCATACACAGGTTCCACCTCTTTACCTCTATCTGCCGAGACTGATAAAAACTGGAGTCAGATTACCGTAACGCTGAGTAAGCTGTAATCTGGAGAGTATTGCCGATAGAAAGGTGATACCCTGCAAGTCGACTGATCTCTACTCCTATCATAACGACAAACAGATCAGCCTTGTGACACTTATCAATCTGTCTCTACATTAGTCCGGCCTTCTGACTGACGCTCTACGCTACGTGCTAAAGATAGGAGATGTATGGAATATTCTTTAATAACCACAGGTGCCATTAACCTGTGTTGAGAACTACATAAGCATTTTTCCCCAGAAGCACTGTATTTCATCAAATTGCTTTAATTAGGGATATACAGTACACTTACTTTTACCGGTTATACAATATTGTACGGATTGTATGCAACAGAATAAAGGTTATGTTTCTGGTATTGACTAAAGTATCACAGAAAATCCTAGAAAATCACAGAAGCTATCAGATTTTGTGTGGCCCTAGTATAAGATTATCTTAGGTTATGATTCTAAGAGACTTGTAAAAGCAGATCAGAAGGTGTTATTAAAGACATCTACTGCAAGGTTTTGTAAACGGAAGTTTTTGAGCTACCTTTCCTCGTTCTAAAGTTTCAGAGAAACATCGCTACATTGTGATGAAGGCTGCTTTGTTGGAAATAAGTGCACAGCTTCATATGCAGAATGGCCGAAAAACATATAAAGAAGGCGGTGCAAGACCTCTGGCGATGTATAGGAGATGAGAGTTATGAAACAAAAGATTCTGTTTGGAGAGTGTTTGACGTTAGCAAAGAAAAATAAAAAAGACATCTATCCGAAAAGAAATAAGCAAAAACTAGAAGAGGGAGTGTCAGAGAGTCATCGAAATGCTGACAGTACCGCTAGAAGAGTAATGATCAGCCTCTAACAGTATTTCATTAACGACATATGGAAAGGCAAGAGAAGACAGCATAGTACATCAAATGTCACAATCTTCTCGGGGAGATTCTAAATACAAACTCTAATCATACATAGGTAAGGTAATGTTCATACAAAACAGCCACATAAACACAAGAAATTATACTTGCCCATCATATCCTGAAGAAATAATGACAATCATCAGTACGAATATATTGTATTCTATAGTTTGCAGATGCTACCTGGTAATTAAAAAGATATTCCTCTTTGTGCTCTCTATCACACCAGCACTTACCCTGTCCATTGTCTATTTTCTCTTCTGTCTCTACAAGTAGGTTTTCCTTCACTCGCCCCCTATACGCGGGGCCCGCCACATGGCTCTTGTTTTTTGCTAGTAGTTCCATCCAGACTCCTTCAGAAAAGAGCTTTCAGAAAAGAACGGCGTCTTTATTCGGGGAGAGCGGCAGTCGAGTTCTCGGGGTCCCACGATAAAATCGTCCTCCGCACACAAAGCTGCGGCCATTGTTTTTGGTGACGTTAATGCGTCAGCAATGTTCCCGTCATTCCTCATTCCGCCTAACAACAAGAGCACCCTTTATGGTCCCCTTTTAAGGGTAGACAGTCTCAATCTCCCGCAGAAACTACTGCCTGTTTTGTTCTTAAATTAAATAGATGTGTTCTAATTGGTCTGGGATTTGGTTACAATTAGATGATTTAATGAGAATTTTGTCTAATAAATGGGCTGTGGTCAGACACAGGTTCTCTTCAGATTGTATTTTTAGATTTTCTTCGCATTATAAATCCTATTTTCTGCGATGAAGATGGATTTTTTGTTTCGAGGCTTTTTTGCCGAAACAACAGCTAGGTTAAAATCACGGCGAGATAAATGTGTTTGAGTTCATCATGATAGCAAACAGGGGTCAGATACGGTACCAACTGTGACATAACCCCACAGTATTCCTCTTATTGATAACTTCCCGTCAGGTCTACACTGGATAACATAAAGACTATATCCAACAATAGGTCTTTGCTACAGCAATTTGTAGTTTCTATGGCATTCCCGTGTTGGATCATACCCGTTCCATAGAGATGCTCAGGTTTTATCCAATACTAGATGACTGGGGCGAACTGGCAGTGCCAATCCACATACTGGAGCCCAGAAAGTACCAGTCAATCGTTTGATATCTAGATCACTATAAAACAAATGATACGGTATGTTTATGTTTCAATAGATGTAATATACAAAAATTGGCTTTCTGTATTCGTATGTCATAAATACGTGGTAAAATTATCGATCAGATGCATCTCGATGCAGATGGCAGAGGGATGTATCTGATTAATGATTTTTACCAAATATTTTGACTTACTAAGACAGTCTGCCCGTTTTCGTTTTATTATATTACCTAAAATGGCGATTCTAGCTAGTCACGTGATGTCAAATCCCATACGTCACAGTGCGACGCACGGCACATAGCTCATGGATAACAGCGTACGTATTTGTAGGTCATACAGGCATTGGTATATAAAGATAACCATATGCTTTCATCTGTGGTTATAAGTTATTGAGTTTGTATTTTCTACATATATATCCTACAGAGTAAGAGAGAAATAAGCGCCTATACATGTACTACAAAACATGCCCACTCTGTGCAAGGGACATGGAAATGGGCCTCACAGCCAGTGAATGGCATTCAGCGTAACATTTCGTTGCGAAAATATTTTGTATAGACATCTTCAATAACTTCCTAATTATTGGGTATGTAACGAGGAATCATTTCCCCAGTGTCCCCATTTGTCTAGAATTAACCTTTAGTAGTCGAGAATCATATTACTCGATGTCCCTCGCTTTCTGTCTCCCTTCCTTTCCGTCCTTTACTTTCTCCCACTCCCCCGTCTGTCTTACACATACACTGTCTCTGTCTCTCTTTGTGTCTTACCCTTTTGGTCTGCCTACTCTTGTTAGTCTTAGTTCTTCATCTTTAGTCTAATAGTCTGATGCATTATTCACTTGATACATGTTACCATTGATGAAGTTTGTGTATGATACATACAGATACGTAATACATTTCCGTCATCAAACAGGGTAAATGCGAATTTAAGTGTTGGATTCTGTATAAATCATCAATTACCGCAATGTCATTAAAGCCTTCCTAGATCTTGGTCCTCACTGCTTCAAGTGCATTAAAGTAAAATGGTTGCGAGTTGGGGTTAGGAAACAACATTGAAATATTGTTATTGTTATACACGGTTAACACATTACATACACATTACAGGGGGAATCAAAGGAGAGCTCAAGTTTTTACATTGGTCAGTGGGGAGGTTCAGTGGGGGATTGTGGGCTGTTGTTGAATTAGGTACTTTAGCAGTTGGTCCAATCATTTTTTCATTCTGAAAATGGAAATATGAATTTCAATGGAAACATTGAAAACTGGTACCCTTGACCTACATATGAGGATTCTAGGTACCAAATGTTAACGATATTAAGTATTAGGAGCGGTATAAGAAATCCAAATGTCAGCAACTCCATGGCAGCATCTTTGATGGCAGCAACAGAAAATGTACGATTTAACCGTTGTATGCAATTCATCCTATCATATTGCAGAAACTGTTTGCCAATTAAGTATGTTCGCAGTGATGTCCGTCACCTCTTATTGGGACGATAAATCTCACACCAAACTTTCGTAATAACGATCGACCCAATCTCCTAGTAAAATTCTAAAATCGACACGAATATTAAAAATCCATCTTTCGAAATACGAAGATAAATTTAGGTGTTTCCCTCCTGTAACGACTCTAGATGCCATTAAATCTTCGAGTGAGCAAATTAGGATTTCTGTTACATTTTCTATTGCAACTCAAAGGTCAAAATCAACCTATATTCAATTTCATCTTCTTTCTAATCTCCGTGGATTTATTACCCGCTTGCCTTTTTCAGCTTTCATATGATGATAGTAAATTGGCAAACAGGGAGCTAGTGTTGGCCCGCGACACTCCGATAGGTTGCAGGACTGTGGGCGATAACACCATGAGACTTCATCCTAAACAAACCTATTGTTATAACCAAACAATCGATCCAAAAAGAAAGGTAAGATTTTGATATGGACTGACAACGCAGGCACAGCAAACGGCAGTATGAATAATAAGTGACGTACTCTAACACCGTCACCGTCTCTATGTCATGTTTGCACACGTCACACATGTCATGACGTAAGAGGCTTTGTGTCTTCACTCCTTCATATGAACCGAACACGACGTCGTAAGTCGGTCGACACCATGGGATAGCATGCTGAGAACATCTACTGCCGGTAGGAGGCGGGGAGCGCGTCGAGGGGGCAGAACTGTTCCTGTTGTCAGGCTGAGCGGCACTTCCGGTGCTAGCGGTATGTTCAAACTGTTCCGATTCACCGCGAATTGAAGGCTGGGTGCGTCCACCCAATAAGTCGGAAGTCCGTAAATCTAGATTTCGGCGTGTGCGCAGGCGTAGAGTAAACCCCGGCGAGTGGTAGAGGGCGCTGATTTATCCGAACTAATATCCGACGGCGCGCGGGGCAGGTGTGGGCCACCATTGTGGGCGGGTGGCGGAGCGCGGGGCCCACCCGACTCATCCCCCGCGCCCGTCCGCCTTTTATTGGCTTCTTCAGGCGCGTAATCCATCTGCCCACCGCCTGCTCCTCGCCCAACCGCTCCCCGCCCGCCACCAGCCCTCCGCCCGTCACCATTGTCGCCGTCCCTGTCGTCCCCGCTACTCGTTCTTATAAGAAATTCATCGCCGGACTGAGCCTCATTTCTCTGACTGCGCCCGCGAGCCCGGCTTGGGGCGGATTGTGCTATACAGAGGGGAGGGGGATGACTGGGGACTTGTACCCCTCCTTCCCGCCGACGCGCACATCCCGCTCTCACGTGACGCAAGGAGACGCTGGGAAAACGCGGGTCGCTGCTAGTTTTCGGCGGCGCTTGCGTCTTGACGAGGCGTGACACTCTGACACCTGGAGGCGTGTGTGCGTGTGTATGTATGTGTGTGTGGGTTGTGTGGGCTCGTGTGTGTAGGGGTGGGGTAGGGGTGACGGGAATGGGTCACTGGAGAGGGGTTGGAAGTATATGAGACCAGGATGCATGGGGTCGGGAGGTGCCTGCTTGGTGGAGGTGGCGAGTATGAGCTGAGAGGTGGCACCCAGGAGGTTTGCTTTATGGGTTGGCAGGGATTGCGTCTTTTGGCTCTGTGGCCTTTGTAGCATGTGTTCAGAGAGGTGTTCGGGTTGACTACTACTTGGGGGCAAGCGGAGGAAACTGTTGAGTACTCTGCTTGGAGTGTTATCTGTTGAAGCACAATGTTGTATGGCAGAAAGGTACAAGTGGAAGCTTCAAGCAGGCAGTATGGTGGAGGAGGATGAGACACCTTGGGGTATTCTTGTGGGTGGGTGGGTGAGTAGAGTGGTATGCATAGGGCTGTGGGTAGGAGAGTGAGGACAGTAAGGACAGTACGCGGATTCCTTAGGCTCTGCTGCAGGGGTTAACGTAGCTAAAACGGGGAAAATAGATGTGTAGGGAGGGGGTAGGCATGACAAAGGCATTTGATATAGGTAGTACAGAGAAAGGTATAAGAATAGGATAGACAGCAAGAAGACCTGTATAAGAATACATAAGTGGAGGGTAAGAAGTAAGGTACAGCTATAGGAATATTATAGGATTCGAGGATAGGCAGTAAAAGTTGGCGATAGTCGGGAAGGACACGGGTATAGAGGGATGTAAAATTAGGATAGGCAGTAATTATTGCCTACTCCGGTATTTTTCCCCATAGGCTTAACATTAAGAACATATACTCCACGGTCATGAAGGTATAGTCTACCCAATACTTAATGGCTAATCGTGTTAGGTTTTTATTGATTGATTATGTTTCTGATCATGTATACGGGGTGAGATCAAATCAGAAACTCACTGGATGAAAATAACTTGGTCTGCACTTCATGAATTACGGTCAAACTCCGTTTTTTTCATCTCATAAGTTTCCTTCTAAGGTATACGAAGACGTAAATTAGTGGATAGATAGTAAATAGTTAGGAAAAGGGAGACGTAAATGTAGAGGATAGTTCATAATCAGGTACGAATAAGGAGACATTGGTAGGTGGGAGGCAGCAAATAGAGGTATCTGAAGACATAAGAGAAAGACATGACAAGGAGGCCGCTAAAGAAAAGAGTGGTAACGAAATGAGTGGTAACGCTACGTGCAGGGCAGCAGATACACTGCAGGCAGCAATGAACAGACTGAATATAGAGGTTGAAGTTAAACAGTAGACTTGCAGGAGAGAGCAGGTAGTAGAATGGTAGTAACAAAGTAGAGTTAGAGTAGTCCACTTACATGAGGTTGTGCCGAACCGAAGACAGACCAAGTGCAAGTCAAGGACTCACCGAAGGTAGTGGGAAACAGGCGATAAGGAGGTAGGTGTAGGGCAGTAGACTCGCAGTAGGGGGAGGGAGGTGGTTGCTCGAGGAGGAGGGGTTGGCAGGGTGATAGTCTGTAAGGAGGAGGAGGAGGAGGGGCGAAGGCGCTGCTACCTCTAATCAGACCTAATTGAAAGAGTATAAGCAGGGCGGTCGGCGCTATCGTCGACGCTATCGTCGGCAGGCCGTCGCCGACCATTGACGGTTATTGATGTATGAACCCGCGGTGCGCTATTAGTAGCTGGGCGCGCCCTGTGGTATATAGACCGGGCTCAGTCGGCCCGCCATTACCAGGCACAGCCCCGACCCGGCCTATTAGACTCCGGCCTTCTTTGTTCTCGGCCGGCGGCGGCCTGACTCCGGCCATCACTTCTGTCCTGCTCGACCCATTCCCGTTTAATGAGCTCGGCATGGGGTCGATGAGCGGAATGCCGGGGGTCGGGGGAGCTACTCCAGCTGAGCTACTCGCCGACCTATCTCCGACCTCTACCCGGCCCTGCGCCCCGCCCAGCCCGCCCGGTCGGCCCGTAGAACACCATCACGAATCGCCACAGTAGGCGCCATGCCCCGCCCCGCCATGGCCTACCACACACTGTCTCCTCCTAGACGTGATGGACTGAAAGGTCATAAACCTAATGACATAGACCCCAAGGCCGTAAAGCCCTAGTGGACGACCTCGAAGGTCTTAAAGTAAGGATCATATTTTAAAAGGTCATAAAGCAGAAGTCGTGAGAACGAACGGTCTTAAGGTAAGTACCCAGTGGCTCCAAGGTCATTGACTTACAGCCATAGTTTGCACAGCCCTTAACGTCAGGAATTCTCGTCTGGAGGATACTCTGTTAGATTCTTAGACCTCCCATGGTCAGCATGAAGCCATCCAATGAGAATGCTGGTTATATACCAAGGCTACTCGTGCGTCCCCTAGACCTGATGTAAAGTGGTCATCCATTGCTTGGTAACGTCCTAGGAGACTATTGAAGGCCCCTAATTGGCTTGACGTTTTCTAATTGGCTGGACTGAACGGCATTGGAAATGAGGCTGGCTCATTGGTCCCTATGCATCACGTGCCCCTATCACGTGACGTTTACACTGCCTTGTCTGGATGCTGCAGGCTAGTACTGAACCCACTAGATTGTGATGCCATCCTACAAAATTGGAAAAACAGATGTATATGAAGCATCTTAGAAATGAGTGTGATTTATCGTTTTATTCTTTATTATTCCGTTCAATCTCAAATGTTGTCACGTAGATCGTGAATTTTAATACACGTCTTTAACCCTTTTCCTGCAGCACCCAGTTCCCCTGCTCAGCATTACACGGCAGGCTATACCTGCCCAAACGACCCTGCTATGGCAGGCACCTTTGTTTTTGGAAATAGCAATGTCATGTGATGTGTCATGTGATTTAAGCAATTTACCTTGGTGACAGGTCATATTTTGTTATACCAAATCAAAGGTCAATATGACTCTCATACTTTGTCAAAATTTCTTGAAAATCAAAAAATTATCTTTTTATCTATTGAATTTTGTATTTAAGTATCAATGATGCTTCTAAGATGCCTTGATGCATCTTCCTGCCGTAGCCAGGGGAATGCCTGGAGGCATCTTCCTGCCGTAGCCAGGGGAATGCCTTGAGGCATCTTCCTGCTGTAAAAGGGTTAATGCTTGCTCAGTAGCATTATTCCACATTGTAATAACTTACCTTTACACAAATGGGAGCTTCTCCGATAATCTGATGTAAATCTGATATTTATTCATTCTTTTGAAGCGCGTTTACTAGGTCTTAATGACGACGAACAAAAGTGGAGTAGGTTATAATCGAGGCTGAACCCGTACTCAGCACGACCTATGTAATACAGGCCACAAGTAAGTGTCATTAACTTAAATAACACTCTTATATCAGCCCACTTGACATTTCTATAGCGCTGTACATCAGTCTGTTGTGAAGTGCGCGCCACACGTAAAAAGAATCTAAAATCCACAGATCAAAAGGGCACAAAATGAGCCGTAGGCCTTTATGACCATCAGACCTGGAGAGAGGCAATAACCGGAGATATGAGAAAAAAGGGGCATGATGACAGAGTGATAGTTTTGGTGAGTGAATGGTGAGTAGTAAGGGGTGAGTGGTAATCATCAGGCTTGGATATAGTAATGGAAGTAATATTAACTAATCAGGGCAATAGCATTTTAATTATAATGTATAAATTTGCAAGACGCAGAAGCCGGCCAAGGAAACCTTTGGGGCTGAGCGGACAGCAGTGTTTTTACTACTTGAGAACTAATGGGTGATAAACCTTGTGGATGTGTTACAAGTGATGGTAATGGTAATTGTATACATGCGATAGTTATACAGCGATAATCTATAATCAATGATAGGGATACAATAAGCTAATGCTGGATTATCATAGCACTGATGTATAGTTGATAAAAGTGGGGTACTAGTGTGTCATTGTAAACGCTGCGGTGGTTATATATGGTGAATACTCATGAATGACACTGCAGACGGTGCAGAGCTCACTTAGATGGTTGTGTTGGGAAAGTGAGAAGAAAATAAATGGTAACTAGTGTATGATGAAGTTCTCTGGCTAATGTGAATATGAGAGTGGAATGTTTTACTTGACATGCGCAGCATTAAGGGCGATCAAATAGATGAGTCATGCTCGATAAACCTTAAAGAAATACTATATTTAGTTCTTGAGATAATCCCAACCTTCTTGTACTAAGAAAATGTAGATGCTGGTAAAAACATCAACGTTACTTTAAAGGGTAGAGGATTTGGGAACCACAGATAAGTCCGTATACTTCAAACGTGAAGAGAGGAATGGCGTTGTAGCCAGATCACGTGGGTATGTACGTCAGGCGTAAGTGTTACATAACGGTTCGACTATATGACTGAGGCAGCAGCGGTCAGTAGAATTATGATTAATTTACAATTAATAGACAATGCCCTGACCTAATAGACATTAGAATATCAGGCAGTGTATGAAAATATAATGAGAAACTTATGTGGTAGGAACATAAACCGCAAACATTGGTCATTGATCATCGATTTTATCATTATTCTCCTCTTGTGGATATTTAGTACCCATTAAGATACACATGGAAATCTAAATATAAATTTGCAAGATCCTTCACCCTCAGCCTAAGTCTGTATTTTATGAAGTCTGCTAGGCTGAGTCACTAGACTCCATCCCGATAAAGTACATATCAATGCCAGACTAGACCATCTACTATAATGTGATACAATGAGCCACACAAGGGCCAAGCTCCTGAAAGTAGTCTGGTGATTTTTCTCATCTCGATCTTCCATAGTATCTCTCCTTTGAGGATAAAAGTATGAGCTGAATGATAACATGCATGGTAGAGTATTGAATTCTGATAGATGCGATTGTATGCCTTTCATCTCCGATCTTAACAGTGGAGATTTGAATCTACTTTCATCGGAAATTTCTAGAGACTTTTTCTTTTTATGAAGCGGACCAGGTCGCGTGATACGAGCGACACAGGTTAAACAGTTATCTTTCCTGACTCGTAAAGCCTCCTCACATAATGACGTCATCGCTGGTGATGGCTCTCCGAGGAGCGCGGAAGAAATGAGGCGCTCATGTCGAGGCTCTATCTGCTCAATAATTTAAGGCAGGCATTTGTCTGAGGAAAGGGGCTAAGTCAATGAATAGTACTGCGCTCCCCAATAATTAATGCAAACCCATGTCAGTATCGTAGTTCATGGCGACTTCACGGAGCAGTAGGACAGTGCATCCGATCCGGTAGACTTTCTCCTTCAAGGAATATATGTGAAGAGATCTAGAGAGCTTATTGGAAGAAAAATAGAATTTTATATGAGGTGAGAAATACAGTCAGTTAATTGAATATATTTTTACACTTTATTTTAATTAGATTAGCATGATTGCCAGTGAAGTGACTTTATCATAATTAGACGAAGATCGTAGGCTGAAATGATATGTAGTATCTCTCATTACTGGTGCATTGTAAAGCATCGTATTGAATCATACCATACTGACGTTCTGCAAAAAGTTGTATTGAATATGAGCGGGACTAATTTATAGATCTTACAAGTTGAGAGAATATATATACACTGAAGAAAGAATATGGAACAGTTTATCAGCGTAGATACAACAAATCCCAAGAGGAGACAAATTTAAAAGTAATGTAAATGAGGACCTATTAATCGTTGGGCTTGATGATATGTACATAAATAGATCCAAAAGACTGAATGGTGACTGTTTTAGAAAATCATAGAATGCAAAAATGAGTGACAAGAGGGCCATATATATATATATATATATATATATATATATATATATATATATATATATATATATATTCTATTTAGATAGAATATTCAGTCTGTTAGTTTCGTACACCTCAACAAACACCATACTATCTTATCAAAGCTATCTCAAGATTTCTTTGGCGTCTGTTATTGTATACAATTTGACATACAAACTTTGAACGGTATAAGTGGACTAAATTTTGAATCATCATGTTGAATAAAAGGTCATTAAAGTATGCCCACATTTTCAGACGGTTAATTAGGTAATCATTTAAAGCTAGTACAGTGGTACTCATAGATACACTCAGTCTTTCATTGCTAGATCTCTCAGCGGGGAAAACATGGCCCTATACTCCATCATCTAGTGTGAGACTATCAATGAGAAGTAGAGATGGGCGACATTAGCGGATGTCACCGTGAAGAAGGAGGTGTGAAAACGATTAACGCGCCCCTTAGCGTGTGTATCCCGGCGTTTACAATGAACGATTATAGGCGATTTTCAGCTGTAAAAGGCTAGAAATCGTCTAGTGTAAACACCAAGTGCATGGCAACTACATATGGTCTGATAACATCCACTGCGCGAAAACCACCAGTTTTTTCCTATATACACCATCGCGGAAGTGTATGTATCGGCAGTAAATTGACTTCTTTTCATATATATATACGTCCATATTTCGCGCCAGCGTATGAGGCGTATACAAGACTGTTTCCTTTTAAATACGGACGCGTCTTGGCTGTATTTCACACCTGGTGTATACGAGAGGAAATATCCTCTGCGCAACATGTAGACGTCAGTCGTATACATTTTATATACGTTTGGCGTATATATATATATATATATATATATATATATATATATATATATATATATATATATATATATATATATATATATACTGATAAAAAAAAGGTACCCCCCTCCCCCCGGTGGTGTCAGTGGTATGTAGATGCTAGGCCCTCCACCCGACTCCCTACACTCACCCAACCAACACTGACGTCCTCGCTCACGTGTGCCTGCGGGCGCCACCCTCCCAGCCACCCTCCCAGTCACCCTCCCAGCCGCTCGCCTGTAGTTTAAAAGGGTCAACCTTCACGATTCGTCGCCTTTAATCGTCTAGGGTAAATGCCTGCTAATAGGTGGATAGCAGAAGGTAATATGTTCTTCATTTAAGAGATAATACACCGTCCAGTGTAAACGCTTGAGGAAATAACACTATTGGCTAAACGATCTACATTCATCACGTTTTTAGTCGTCTATTATAAACGCCGGCTTAAGTATACGTAACGCCGGTATTGGCGTGACGACGGACACAGGTACATAGTTGGATGGGTATCGGCCTTTGTAGTTGCAATCGGGTTGTCATATCTGGAGAGAAAGGGAACCTTGGGTAAATCACTAATGATCTCGGGTTTTTAGCGTTTATGCTTGCAAGGTGATTGTAGTGTCTAAAATAAATATGTATGTGTAGTGTGGTAGCTGAAGCATGAGCGTGATTGTAGTGTAAATGTAATATGTCCGGGGGATGCAATTGCTATATTTGACCAAAGGCTATGAGCAACCGGTGATGGTAATGTGTTATCAGCAAATAATACATGTATATGTATATCCCTTTTACTAAAAATGTTGATTTTGTGAATTATGAAGTTTTATGGGTGCAGTTAATTTATACGACTACTGCTGATACCGGCCGCTTCAAAAGACCACTATCTTCCTAGCCTACTCTTGTACTTTCTTGTCTACTTATATTTCTTGTATTTATCGACGTCAGAGACACCGTGATATTATGGTTCTATAAGCAGTACAATTTTCCAACACGCCAAACAAATTGTGAGACAAGATAAATAATGGATTATTGGAGGAAACTGTTTTTCATTATCCAAGGAAAGGTGATATAGCGCATACCCTTCATACCTTCATATTCTAACGACACGAGCAATTGCGTAGCGAACCCATTTAGCATGTGTATGTCACATAAAGGCCGCTACGTACGATAGCGACTGTGCCGTGACCGACCTGAGACCTGGTGGCAGGCACAAATCATATATACAGTAGTGGGTTTAAAGATGAACTATAGTAATTAGGCTGTACTAGCACATTCTGAAAGCTAGACCCCACCCCATCTCCACCACTGCGCATGTGTGCAGTGGGGTCTAGGGAATATTTCTCAACTGGGAGGGTTGCAGACGAATACCAACACGGGGTAATTCTATTTGAAAGCTTTCTAAGCATAATTAAAGGATGCAGGTAGCATGCCCTTGGCACTAAGGTGTGTTTGTAGAGTTTGAGGCTGTCGTGACCGACACGTATACAGTACTAGAGCTATAAAAAGACATGCCTCTCGTAGGGACTGACGACACTAGGTCTGACATTGGAAGTACACATTGCTACAGGTGTCAGGCCTACCTGAATTACTAACATCAAATTAGGCATAAGTACCAATTCAGTGCTCTTGGCAATATATGTACTGACGTAAATGAAGACCTACTTTACTGTAGATATGATATGATAGCTGTTATATACCTGTTAGTCCTAATTTTATATGATAAGGGCAGAGAAGTGAGAGAGAAATAAACCATGACTGCCAAGCTATAACCTCTAATGCACATCTACATGACAGGTATGTACCTCCCACTGAAGGAATCTATTGTAACATGAGAATATATTTGTGATCTTTTTATTATTATTTCTATGTATGTCTAAATGTTCATTTGTGTGTCTATGTATTTGTCAGTGTACAATCTATAAGTGTGTGTATAGAATATATGTCTGCTTGTGTGTCTGTACATCTATGTGTGTCAGTATATCGATGTGTCTCTGTGTATCTGCACATATATATACCCCTTTCCTGATCGCAGTGCGACGTGGGGACGGTCACCAACTATTTTTTATATGGATTCTCCACGAGTGATTATACTGTTTGATAGCTTTAAGTCTTATGTGTGCAAACCATTTGCACGCTGGGTACGCGGTTTATTCTTTCCTGACCTCTGGCACTCCGAGGAAGTCTTTGATTCGCACTGGCTCTCTGTTAGTTGTATCCAGCGGTACGTACACCGTGTTTGTAACCCGACCACCATCAACCCTTCAGCCGCGGTGTGCCCCACATTGTCTAACCTTTCTCTGACCTCTCCCCGCCCACAACCACCTTCATCGGACCTTCCGGCCCGGTTCAGTTGACCTCGGCTGACCGCACCCAATCTCACCCGTAGGTCGCCACCCAGTGCCTGTGGGTGTCGTGTTTACCGACTCTCAAGCCCCGCTTCCTTACACGCCGAGAAGTGAAATTGAAAACCCGGAGCTTTGCAGCGAGGTGTCGATCAATGCACAGGTCTACTGAGTGGGCGGCTGGTGGCATTTGGGGAGCAGCAGGCGGGGGATAAGGGAACTGCATACGACAAGACGAGAAGACTGTGAAGAAGGGCTTGCGGATATGGTGGGTGGGTGGCGCATGATGGGCGATGGGCGGCGGGCCGTGGACAAGGGGCACCGGGTAGGGACCGGGCAGATGAGACTGTGTAAAAGGGCCGGCAGATGATAGCCGTCACAGTTAGAAGAGAAGGGCAGCGGGCGGGTATCCGGTCCTTGTTATTGTCGTCTCTTAGTCAGGGGTCAGGGCAGGCGACTACAGACGGCTCTCAGCGCTGTAGGTTTCCAGTCTGAGTTGCTCACAGCTGCCCAGATATTCTCGGAGCTGCCTAGGCTAGGTCAACCGATGATATGAATAATTATGTTGCGAAAAGAAGACAAAAAGGATCCACTATATCCTCACTAATGTGCGGTTAGATCGACTTGTCCAAAATATTGTTCTTACTCCACATTTGTTAGGATACAGATCTACTTTACAGTACAAGGTTCATACGTGTTATCCGCAAATTAAACCCACTATAAATATAAAACATACACAAATCACCGCCGGCACAACACAGCTTAATGGTATTTAATGGTCAAAGCTACTATAGAGGAAACCTATGAAAGTTCAGGGTCCAGAGCTTAGTAGTAATTCACAAGTCGAAGCCGCGTGTATTACGTAGCGTAGAGATGGGATTCGACTCTGACCCTAAACTTGAATAGGTTTCTAATATCATCTCACCCTTTACGTTGACTAATTAACGTTTGTTACATAATCCCTGATTGGAAATCTTCCTAAATACTCAATACTTGGTGTTGGATACGTGTTCCTAATTTTAGGTCTATGGGGAAAAATATCAGGGGTGAGATAAATGCATTTATTACCCACCTGATACGGAGTCTCCATACCAAGCCTATGGAGATTACAGATCGGTACTGAGGAGGATACGGAGCTCCGTACCCTCCTAGGAGGATACGGATTTTTGAGAGATTTTTGAGTCCCAAACATAACTTCATAATTACGTTGAAAAGTTTTCTAACGATCATATTTATTGCTTAAATCTAAAAATAAGTGAGTAATAAATACAATATTACCATAATTTCGATCTGTGTGGCCGTATTCTCCTTGTAGTTGACGCTACGCAATACTCCTCGCTATCGCTCGGAGTATTACTACGCGTCAACTACGCGGAGAATACGGCCACTCAGATCGAAATCATGGTAATATTGTGTATATACAGGCCCACTTCAACTCGAAATGTCAGCTGGGGACACCAGTTTCCAGGGTGTTTGAGTGTTTCCGCCTCTGTCTAACGTATTAAGGAAACTAAATCTAAAGTGAGTGCGACATGAGAAGTCTTCCTCACTGATGAGCGGGACTGGAGGGAACTGGCAGACCTAACATTGAGCAGGGGATTGACTGTAACTGGCTTCCTGATGTCAGCAATTACTTCACAACTCCCCGGGTACTTCATCTGGGTACCTAGTCGCTGTCCCTGTGTCCATCACCCACTGTCAGTTGACATTGCAAAACTTCAAGTAAGTGAGTAAACTTCCAGTGATTGCTTGGTCAAGGCCTATGTGGAATCTTCGAGACAACCCCCTCAGCCGCATCTCTTGCGGCCTGCCTGCCGGTGGGGCCTGTTGCATAAAAATCCGGTTAACTTGGTTCGATGGCACTATTTGAGGTGGGGGACCACTTAGCAAACGCAGTTAGAGGGAGTGGAGTCTCTCAGGATACGCCTCTCTCAAGGTCCGGCAAATGGTATTTGATCAGTAATGGTGTCAGATGAGTTAAAGGTACACATAAAACCTCATTTGAATGTGAAGCAGTGGAAATCAAAGTAAATATATCATGAGTGGCATTTGGCGCCAAGGTTACGATGTTTTATGTAAGACCAAATCTGCGCAAGCTGGAAAGACGCTGACTTTCGAATGCCTCATAGGTGCTGCATGCAGAACACCTGCATTTATCTCACCCCTGGTACAAGTTTGGCCATAGGAATAGCATTAGAAAAGACAACTCAACGAGCACCCCCATGAAGTGACAATACTACGCCACGGCCGTGGCAGAGTGAATAGAAGATGATTTCATATAGATTTTAATATTTTTCACTTGAAAAAGGCTACTCTTGCCGAAACGTTGTGCACTACTGTTCAAAGAAATAAAGACACCCATCAAACCGATTTGGGATGTTGTTGAGGTGTCTTGCTACTATCAACTTTATCAAGTTGATATTGTGATGCTGTTTAATGTCATTGAAAAGGGTGAGATAGATCAAAAACCACACACTAATCTTAGGATACATAATATTTCACTCGTTGTGATTTGCCCTAATTGCCAATCGGCTTCGCCTCGCAGACGATTGCAGCACATCCACACTCGTGGAGTTTTGAATATTTATTCAATTCTTTATTCATTTCTATAGTCAAGTCATTTACTTCCATTACAAGGAGGGCGCGTTGCCATTTGTTGACTCATACAATGTGACCAAAGTTGACTCATACAATACACTTCTGGAAATTTATATCTATCCTCTCTCCCTTAGCTTGTCTCAAGACCTCTTCCATTTCCCATTTATCACATTTACTGCCAATCCAATCTTTACCTGGATCTACTCTACAACCTTCCGCGATATCCTATGGAAAATAGCTATCCTATCGGCATGGGCATTTAAAAATAGAATTATATCTAACTTGGTACTAATAAAGTAAATATGACAAAGTTGACTCATACAATACACTTCTGGAAATTTATATCTATCCTCTCTCCCTTAGCTTGTCTCAAGACCTCTTCCATTTCCCATTTATCACATTTACTGCCAATCCAATCTTTACCTGGATCTACTCTACAACCTTCCGCGATATCCTATGGAAAATAGCTATCCTATCGGCATGGGCATTTAAAAATAGAATTATATCTAACTTGGTACTAATAAAGTAAATATGATAGTCACCTGTATATTACATTTACACAAAGTCTGTAACCAACTTCCATCTTCTTTGTTTCCTCTTTCACAAACCGTTTGTATTTGGATTCCATAATATTTCCTTGTTAAGTATTGAGCGTGGGACCTCAGATACGCTGCTTAGATTTAGGGAGATGATAGAGAGACCTTATCTGCGTGCCAACTCTATGGCATCGGTAAGATGCAGAGTACCAGTGTCTTAGTGTATCTGTTTGTTAGCTGAGTGCCAAGTGAGTTGCAGGAAATGAACCTGAATGACGTGAAAATATTGTAGTGTACCAAAAAGGTGACAAAGGCCATAGCAGACAGTTGACAAAATCTGTTTATTGATCCTTCAGCACAGCCTTATACCTCACCAGATAGTGGTTAACGTTCCATCACTCACTTTACTCGCATGGGATAGGGTGGAAATGACTATCAATCTGTCAATCTGGTCCCTACAGTATTTTTACGTTATATAGCGAAACGGTGCCTATTTACAGTACATACAGCATGAGTATATAGTAATTATTGTGAAATTCCCAATATTTCTATTGCTGTATTCAAAACATTATATTTGTATTGGACGCTTTAAAATCGAATAAATTAGATATTATCTGTTGACCTATGGCCCTGAGAACAATACCTTTTTATATCGCATATGACCTACCTTGTCACAAACCTTACCTCTCTTATCACATTACCTCCCTCATTTCCCCCTTATGATATGACTAAGCTTCGCCTCTCACAGTACTCTCTATATCATCTTATCAAATGACTTCTCTACGTTTCCCTTTTCATATGACCACTTTACCTTTTCACAGTACCTGTCTAACTTCGTTCTCATTTGACATCTCTCCCTGCACCTGTCATGTGACTAGTTCGCCTTTCCCCATGTAACATGAGCTCGATGCCGTTACTGTTCCCATGCTACAATCTGACACAGGATTAACCACCTCACAGCTATACCTGAGATGAAGCCCCACAATGAAGTATACTTGGACTCCTGTCTCTCCTACCTGAAGTCCTTGGGGCCTGGCCGCCTGTGGGAGACACGCGACACATGGTACGGGGGTGGGCGGCCGGGCGGGCAGCAACGGAGCGAGGTGAGGTCCGGTGTCTGGCCTGGGAGAAGCTGTCTCCCCCACTCCACCCTCCCGCGGGTGAGCAGTTGGGGGGGGGGGGGGGGTGGTCAAGTGTCTGCTCTCACCAGGCGGCGCTGGCTCGCCTTACGGTTGGGAGGGGGAATGGATAAACCACCGGGACCCCGGTCCAGGGTCGTCACGTGATTAGTCTGCAGTTAATAATGTCGCGAGGACACATCCGAGACATTTCCGCAGTAAAAGTGACCTCAGCCAGGTATTTTGCATTATCACTGCTCGAAAGGCAGGTCTATGTCAGACAGTCATATTTTTATCTATGATTGAATACTCTACTGTCCACATTATTTCTTAACTGATTTCATAATCAGGGCCCTGAGTTTTGTATCCCCTTGTCACAGTCAATCATCAATACACATTATGCTTACCATTTATATGAGCTCAGGATTGGTTATTAAAGTTAATGAACCATGTATACACCATAGAGGGTTATGAAAAGGGGGGACCAGGTCACCCATTGAGTACGCATTACCCATTATCCCTGGATAAAATAGAGGAGGCCGTAGTTGGGCGAATAGAATTTTATAAATGTTATGTATAAAATCATGAGGCCTTATTAATATGAATACGTAATAAGTATTTATTAATGTGAATATTCAATAATTATGAAGAATAATTGACAAATATTTTGGTAAATTATTGTAATAAGATGATATAATAACTATGAAATAATGGCCCTACGAAGGTAGGCGAAGTAGAAGAAAGAGGTGTGGGTGGGTGGGTAAAACGAAGTACGTGTGTACAGGGTGAGTGGTGAAGAAAGTGTGAGAGAGAGCAGTGCACCGGAAGTGTACATGGGGTGCAGAGTGCGCTGGTAAAGCATTAGAGGGGGTGAGAGATATGGGCGCACATGAGGTATGGAGTAAAGAGGGGAGACACCGGGGGGGGGGGGGGGTGACCACTCCTGACCAAAGGCCATAAGACACCCATTTATATATCGGAAAAGAGTAATGGCCTAAGGTCTAAGTCGATAGATAAAGTATCTAGAGAGAACATATGGGAATAACAACATCAATACTTCGAAAAGTACTTAGACCTCTGAACGATGGTGTCCCTGTCAGATCGTACCAAGTGCAGGTTTCTAAAACTAGGCTTGCCCAATTCATAAGGACTCCTATATATCGGCTTATCTAAACATGGCGTTAGACATTGTTAATATCACTCTTTAGATGCCATATTTCAAGGCATATCAATATTAAGGACTCCCAGATTTAAAGGGTAGAAGGTTCTTTGAATCTGTGGTGAGACAACTATCACTATGCTGAATTAAACTAAAGCCTTTCAAAAGGATTACACTAGGAAAGATAAAGCAGAGGTATATTTAGTGTCATAGTGTATATTTCTTAACGTCCAGATTTGAAGATAACATTGGTATTTTCCTACTGTAGCATGGAGACCTGGTAGAATAGACATATCGCAAAAATACCCCTTTGGGCTACAACAGTTTCTGCTAGATGACTGATACAAGCCCCACCCCAGTCCCACTTCACATCACGCACCCTTTCCATGCAGTGGCGGCTAATATTGGCCCCGATCTCTCTGCACACACAGGAATAGGCCGTAAGTGTAGTGCCATCATGTTTGTAGGTAAAGCTATGCAATTTCACAGTTAAGTGTTTTGGGGTGTGGACTGGCACCGCAGCCATTTATTAGCCCGCTCGCAGCGCTGCGGCGCGGCGGGTGGCTGTAATTAGGGCCAGGCATGCTGGCCCCCGCTGGCACCCCTTCGGCACCCCCTGCTATCTTCCAGCCCCATCAAATCTCACAGGGCATGGGCGAGCCGTTCATCGGCACCGACCGCCAGAATTATGTCGTAAATGTCGTAAATGTCGTAAACGTCAGCAGCGCCTTAAAAACTAGGCCCCCAGACGGACGCCGGCTCGCGTGCGCGCGCACCCGGCGCCCGCCTTGTACAGGGCCCCCGGCGCGCCGGCAGCTAGCGAGGTAACGACGTGAGGCCAGGTGGGCGCACGTGTCAGGATACGTGACGTGAATCGTGACGTGAATCGTGATGTGACGTAATGTATCACGTGACATTAATTGTTATCTGACACGTGACGTGAATCCTTGAGGAGCACTTGAATGGCTGTTATCTGTGTTGTCTAACCTTTGCAGTGAGATATGAATTCAGCATAGATCGAGATCATAGTAAATGTGGTGGGCGAGAGAAAGCAATTACCATGCGTAAATACGCAGGAATTCGCACATAAACCATATGTTCACAGTTTCTGAATACAAAACCTGTTTATGTGATAGAAACTGAAAAATTACAAATACTTAGATGTTTACATGTAATATGAGTATATTGCGGGTGTATTCGTGTCTGTCCTGATCAAATGTCATATTTCTTATACTACTCACCGCAGAAGACATCACAGTGCAGTGCCGTTTGAGAACCCGAGACGAAGTGACAATCCTATACTACTATTCACATTTTCACTATTCCACCAGGTTTATATTTATGCATCAGACATACGGTGTGCAGCTCTTAATTCATAAATTGCCAAAGTGTTATTTGGAGTAGTCCCCTCATTTCAACAGGCTGCCTCAGTTAAAAGGACAATTGCACAGAATCATACAAGTCTTTACCAACATGCCTTCATCAAAGATAGTTCCTGCAAGATAAAACAAGGTTAATTCAGACCTTCTAAAATAAAAAGAGAACAACGGAGAATTTGCAGCCGTTCGCATTCATCCCTGAAGAAGATCCAAAGCGTCTCTTACACAGCCATCGCTTCTTTCATCTTTTACTGTAGTGAATTCGACTTCTATTTCTTGTGAAGGATCAAGAGCAGCTTTGAAATAAATGTATGCGTATGTAACGCGATTACGATTCAGTTATTATTATCATTCTCGTTTGGAGCAGGCATTGTTATGCAGTGACTGGCTTTATCTAGAATTTCTTTTAAGTTGATTTCGAGAAGAATTGTCTTTAATGTCTCACATAGGTTAGAGTTCACTGATAGTCAGAAAACGGATTATCCCTCATTGTTTGTGAATTTATTGTTTCTGAGACACGTGCAGTTTTTTCGCTTTGTATTTTGGATAGGCAATTGTGATACTCCTCAGGTAATGAATATTCTCTAACACATTTTTCTTAACAAGAAATAATATTAATATTCTACTAATAGAATCACATTATGCTTTCATCTCGGTCAGAGATTTAACAGTTACTGCTCCTGCTTTCCCGTTTCATAGACACACTGTGTCTAACGGTTGTATTTATTGGCTGTGTTTTCAATGTTCAGGACTCTATTCTCTCAGAGAGACTCCACTTTGAAACCTTGCGTTGGTGAATTCAAGGTTGGATTTCTAGTCTTTGAATCAGCTTTGCCTACAATACCTGACAGTGTTATTTCATCCGTTTCTATGACAACCATGAGATAATTTACAGAATCCGCCATGTTCGCTGATTCTGTTTCAAATGTCACATATTCGTATGGAGACTTGGAAGGGCAGCGTATTGGGAGGGGATCAGACACAGTTATCAAATATCAGCGTCCTCGCTATGAATGAAATAAATAATAAAGTAAAAGGAAATAGCAGTATATTGCAAACAGACTTTATGGTTACATAGAAAAACATGTGAACAGCTGTCTGAAGGCTCAAGCTTTGATAAATAGTGCATCGTTCATAAAGAGTTAGAGAGATTGAAAGTATTAGATATATGTAGACATGAATTTTCCTAGCATTGGCAGGTGTGAAGTGATTATAGATGGCGGAATATCTGGGCGCAAAAGAGGGCTTTATTGTAGTTATTAATGGTTATTAAGTTGTTATAAGTACTTGTAGGAGACGCGACAATATTTGTATGATTTTGCATATTTGTTTGTATGTTTTTACTTAGGGCTGTCCATTCATAAACAGAAACAACAACGTCTGAATTTTCTCTTATTTGTCACGAATGTCTCAGGCTTGTCTCAGCCTCGTCTAGCCCCGTGATCTGTCAGGCGAGCAGGTGCGCCCCCTCGTTGTACAAGCGGAACTAGTGAGGCGCGCGGAGACGATTGTGAAACGATAATGTGAACAGATTAGGAAAACGTGAACTGCTTAGGGGACTAGCTCAACACAGCCTCTTGTCCAATCAGACAGCCCTATACGGTGGGGAAGAACAGTTCCATTATAAAGAACGGTCCTACAAAGTTTGTCCCCTTCTGCAGGGGTCTAGGAAAAGAAAAATGAAGGCATGTCCCAAAATTATTCTGTGATTCAGGGAAGTAGTATAGGACGGTGTAACAACGATTCAATAAATGCACTTATTTCGTAACAATTGAAACAGAGAATAGAGCCCTAGAGGTATTTTGATCTGATTTCATGTAATACTCGTAAATTTTATGTCTTGGCACAAAACGGTTATTCCCAAAGCTTCAGTATAAAGTACTCGTATCCATATGTTATCATCACTTAATGTGCAAGTAACCATTGCAGATTGTATTGGTGTCCCTGTCCCCATATCCATGGTAATATTTTACATTCAGTTTCACAATTCCTTTGAAATAGATTTACTATGAAATGTTAGAAGCTACATTGTCATGAATGACCTGGATGACTTAGTTTTCAGAGACAGGTAAAGGGGATTCTTTATAAAAGGTCATGTCCTTCCCTGGTAACATTTATATAGTCTGGTATCTTGGTTTTAGCCGTGTACGCGTGCAAGCGCGCTTGCTGAAACCCATCTCCCCACGTCCTTCTCCACCACGACCGATAGAAGGTGCTTCTGGGTATTCCCGTCGTCATGACAACAGTGCCCTCTACACCGTGACATCCAGCTAAACACGCGGGTCAAGTGCTAGCCAACTCCAGGAACGTCGGGGAGGGGGAGAAGCCACGCTGTATAGAAAACATAGAATGCTTGCAGTTCTTACATTGATATGCGTTGGCATTTGAGTGGAAAATAAACCGCCTCTGATGATTTCCGCTGCAGAGCAGTGCGAGGGTGGGCGATGATAGGGCACTTTAGGAGGGTCTGATGGATGGTATTCTTGTAATAATATATAATTCTAGTTTCGCCATGAAGCGCGTTCTGTCAGACACGTGACACGGATTCTGCTGATAACCCGGATGGCCGACACTTGCCGCTGATCCCCGACAGGCTGGACGCCAAGATAACAGGCCCGCGGGACACCAGCTCTGACTGTTGAAGGGAGGAGAGAAGGGTGGTCAGCGAGGTGTGTATGGGGGATGAAGAACTGCTAATTGGGTGGGAGCTACAGGAGTTAGCTGAGGAAGGTGTGGGATGCGTAAGGGCAAGACAGGGCAGGAACAAAGGAGGGCTGAGTCCAAGACACACAAGGGCGGATCGGGAAGAATTGAGGTGAGACAAGGTGGAGTGGAAGGAGAGAGAAGGTGAGAATTCAGAAGTAAAATAATGGTATCAAGGAGCAGGAAGCCATGTGTGGGTATTGATAGAGTGAGGTAGGTACAACATCCTTGCGATGGATATGGGGAGTAAACAAAGTTCGAAGACATTGGGTTTTGGAGATTAGATCTTTAGGACCAGGAGTCATAGCTTATAGCCATATTCTTGTCACACCAGCATCCACACATGATGAACAGCGAGTATGATATAGCGGCGATATAAACACTCCACTCACATCATACGTATATCCAGGAAACACGAAAATAAGTTACGATTAGATTATTGGGCGGAGTGAGGAAACTAGGATAGGATAGTCACCCGGGTCGAGCGATATTGTATGAAGAATTCATATTTCAAGACGAAAATGGCTGTTAGACTGTTCCTCGTACATGGACATACTTTGATTATCACTAAGCTCACCTTCCGTCATTCTTTGTATTCCCTTGGCATTTTACCCAATTGTCTGCTAATATGAACCACGATTGCTGTCACGATCGTCAATGAATGCCTCAGAATTGGTCATAAGCGCTCAGCATACTATCATTATGAAATGTACAGAACTGCATATGTATCCTCCACAAATATGTGGATCTCTATACGCTTTGTTTATGGTTTCGCTAATTATGTAGGTATACATTTATATACCGTGTAGCGTGTTCAGTTCCGAAAAAGATGAGCTTTGTGAAATTCCGCTCGTTTTGTAGTTCTTGTTCGGTGCAGGTTTACATACAGCAGAGTGACATTATATGTGGTGGTAATACCATCTATCAATGCTACAACTTGTACATAGTATATGGCGACGCTTGTTTCCACAGCCGGTATCGGTATAGTCGAGGTCCCTGGTGGCTAGGAATGAGAGATTGTTCTGCCCATACACACGGCGGCAGTATATCAGAGCTGTGTTCGTGTGTCGGGTCTATACACTGGTTCCCAGTAGCTCAACAGTCACTTATACTATAAGTTCGGCTTCTCGCCGACATGTCGTTATGCACAATGTTTTATATCTCACATTACAGAATACCTTACATTTATATAGACTACTACACAATTTACGAACCGTTCTATAGAACTCGCAAACAAGGGATCTTGGAATGGTCAATTCTTTGGAAAACATGGAAATGTTTAAGCACAGAGTGCCTGTAATCATCATGGCCATTTGAGGGAGCTGGCCTAGCTTAGGGTAAGCTTTCTTATCGCTTAAGTGAATTATTCAGAACGACCTTGCCATGATATAAAACTCGATGGGGTTGCATTTATTCACGGAATTCGGTATCACACCAAACCCGTCTCGTCTTTTACCATGTACGATCATGGTATGCCGTTCAACATTTATGATCAAGCCGACATTGACAATATATAATGGTGTAGAATCTATGTTGACATGAGAGTCTCCTATTTACTGACCGCGAAATTTATTCCGTATGATATTTCCAATATAAATATAATGGGGAGCAGCAGTTGAAATTACGTGCAAGACAATATAATAATGAAGGATAATGGGATTATGATGAATTCAGTGCTATAGGTAAAGACGCAATTAGTCACATAGTGCAAACCATCTTTACGTAATGGTTCTATCACAGTATAAAGGTAAACGAAATCAAGAAATCCCATCTAACCTAGCATCTATGTTAGCACCATTGAACGTTAAAACAACAGGGGATGTATCAAGATGTCAGCGTTGTGCCGTGCTGGCAGGTTGGTGGGTATATGGTTCCAGTTTCCGTGGTAACGTTTGATAGACAATGACATGTAATGCTATGTGGCCTCTATGCGCACAATACCACAAGACCCTAATTACAGGTCTAATTTGAAATAGGGATCAAAAGTCCGTGTTTATGTATAGGTGTGTAATGTAGACCCCCAACATTACCCCCAGTTGTTCGCTATTGGCTATAGGCTACCATTTAAATTCCTACATGAATATCAGTCTGGTAGTTTGCATAGTTCTATACGTTCTGGCCATTCCCATTCAATCGTCCAATCGTATTGTAGCTTTATTGTATTTGCACAAGACGTGTAAAATCGGCGTGGAACCAGTAGAGTGGGGGTCCCCGTAGTTAACCCTGCGGCCAGACGGGGACGCTTGTGTTGGGGCGCTAGTTATGGCTGCCGCTAGGAGGCGTGCACGTAGACGAGGTGGTGTTTGTCCAGGCAGGAAATGTCCACAGTACAGGCGGCGTGGCTGGAGGCTCTCTCTTATACGCCCGCTTCTCTAAGGGATTATAGCGGGGCCCGCGGCGCCTCCCGCCCCTCTTCCCGCCCATTGTCATCACGCCGCCAAATAGATGTCCCCACTCAACCAACTTGTTGTCGCCGCCTGCCCGCAGATTGCTCCCATCATTGCCGCCAGCGGCCCGCCCCACCTCCCACTAGGGTGTTCCTGTCATTGCCAGCAGCCACCCGCCTTGGCTCCCATTGGGCTGCTTCCATCATTGCCGCCAGCCGCCAGCCACCTGCCCCACCTATCACTGGGGTGTTCCTGTCATTGCCAGCAGCCACCCGCCTAGCCTGCCATTGGGCTGCTTCCAGCGTTGCCACCAGCCAGCTGCCTATCCTCCCACTGGGCTGCTCTCATCATTGCAATCAGCTGCTTTCCTCACCTCCCACTGGAGTGTTCCTGTAATTGAAAGCACAGTGTCCAGCCCCACCTCCCACTGAGCTGCTTCCATCATTGCCACCAGCTGCTTTCCTCACTTCCCACTGGAACAATCCTGAAATTGCAAGCAGTGTCCAGTCCCACCCTCCTCTGGTGTTCCTGTCATTGCCAGCAGGCAGCTGCCTATCCTCCCACTGCGCCACTCTCATCATTGAAATCATTTGATTTCCTCACCTCCCACTGGAGTTTTCCTGTAATTGCCAGCACAGTGTCCAGCGCCACCAGCCACTGGGCTGCTTCCTATATTGAAACCAGCTGCCTGCCCCACCTCCCACTGCGATGTTTCCGTCTTTATCAGCAGCCACCCACCTAGCCTGCTACTGGGCTGCTCCCATCATTACAGTCAGCTGCTTTTCTCGCCTCCCACTGGAATGTTCCTGAAATTGCCAGCACAATGTCCAGCCCCATCCCTCACTGGGCTGCATCCATCATTGCCACCAGTTGCCTGCCTCACCTCCCACTGGAATATTCCTGAAATTGCTATCACAGTGTCCAGCCCCAGCCCCCACTGGGGTGTTCCTGTCATAACCATCAGTTGCCCATGAGGCCTCCTACTGGCCTGCTGCAGATCCTGCTTTCTGTGGGACTAGTTCTGACAATGGCAGATGCCCATACTGCTATTTGTTAAATTGCTTCCATCATGGCTAACACCTGCTCCCCACCTCCAACTCTATTGCTGCTATCATGCCAGCTGCCCATCTTACTTCGCCTATCATTACTATCAGCTGCCTATCCTACCCCTTGCTGGACTGCTCCTATCGTTGCCGTCAGCCACCAATCCTGCCTCTGGCTAGACTGTTATTACCAGCAGCTGCCAGCTTAGACTACCCCAGGATGTTTCAGTCATTGTAACCAGCTGGCCACCTGAACCCGGCCCCCGACTGTTCCACAACCTATATGACTGTAAGACTTTGGTGTCATTTGCCGGCGCCATGCTCATTATCACCTAGATTACATCAGATAAATTCCACCATGCATATTTATGTCAATTAAAGGCCAATCAGCACTATCGTCCGTACAAAGTGTCCTACAATTGTTGTACAATTGACTTATTTCCAAGTGCTTATACCTTTTCTTTTGAAGCGCCGATACGAATCGATGCATATCGAGCGATGTAGTTGTATGTCTGAGACTAGCAGGGCAAGTGGTGCAGTACTTGCATATCTGTGCGAATGGTGAAAGATTTTTCAAAAACGATTCAATGGTTAACAAATGATGGAATTTGGTATGCATGTATCACATATGAATAATAATCTCTGTGGAAAATATCTTTAAATTATGAATGGATTTAGTGCATGAAAAACGAGTTTGACATTGGCTACGACAACTCTAGAGATGTCTTCCGGGATGACAAATGGATGACGAAATGGACGACATTTTCGAAATGAATGATTTCTTATGCTACACCACCTACGACCTTCTTGTATCGTCAAAGGCTCGTACACCAATAACATATTTTTTATACTACGTTTTGGCACCAACGAAACTTGTACGCTACCTTTTAATTGTAGAATTATTATTCGATGGACCCCTGGTCCGCAGATAATATATGTGACTCCCTAAATAAAACCTAGTATTTTAAATCCAGTGAGTTCTTTTATAGTTCTGATGATCGATAATAATGACTATTTCGAGGTCATCTCATTGCATAGTCTTGATGAGTGATCAGTCTCAGGATCGAGTGATCGCTTGGTGACTGTTTTGCGTTGCATATCCATAATCATCACAATCAATGTTTTTCAAAAATATCACCAAAACGGTCGCTATTCATGACGGGGTCAGACTAGCCATTCAGGTCTATTGGATGCCTGAACTCTCATATTTTTCAAATGGTAAGACTTATCTATATCCCAAATTTCTTGATTTTTCAATGATTATCTCATTCATCAGATAATATGAATAATATATTAATAATTTCACCCAAACCAGTGACAACTACTGACACCGCACTGCTCGGCCATGGTGTGTACAACCTGCTACAGTTCTACACCCTCAGCTAAAGTGTGATTGGAATATTTCATTTCTTACCCTTACAGTCTATCAAATGACACAATATTTATAGCGAGAAGTTATTCAAGCTAGCTATACCTAATTCCTAAATTTCATTATTCTATGTTTAGCAATTCATACATTGCAATATTCTCCTCTTCGATAAAATAGTGTAAGGCCCGGCGTCTACCTACTACGATAGAAATTTAGACCTACCGATATGGCACCGATACAAAAAGCAAATATCGGAGACATATCGGGAAGGTGCAAAAACGTCGACATATGTCTAGACATGCCAATCCGCCAAGCATTGTATAGGGTTTTTATCGGTGTCTAATCGTTGAAACGTGGTCAACTGCCCCAATATTAGGGACCCTTCCGACGCGATATTCATTTTGTATCGGGAGGTGCATCGTAGACCGTATCGGGGCCATATCGTAGTAGGTGAGCGCCGGGCCTTACGTTGTAGAAAAGATAAAATAGCAGACTCTGTGAATAATGTATGAAATATTAAAGTAAGATTGACTAGTCCTGGAAACTTCGTGGACTTTGCCATCAAGAAGTTTGAAAACGTTAACAGTCGGCTTAACGAATATCTCCGGACAAACCGATTATGTCTACTATTGTAGGTCTTGGTAGTTGTCAGCTTACCTATTTAGGCAGAGCAGACTTTCAGAAGTTTCTCAAAACACCCCGGGCAGAGCCTTAGGGAAGAACTGTCGTAGAGTAAATACAGTAAGGGAATGTATATGAGGGATCACAGAGCAGCTCTGAGCGGCTCAGACCAACAGCGAGCAGGTACAACATACGCCACTCTGTCTCAGTGGGGCTAGACGTATCCTTGGAGGGAATTATACGAAGGACAATATATCAACTCAAAAAAGAAATATCACAGAGTAGTCGTAAGAAGATCTGTCAATCTAAGTATATTTGTATGTATGTATTCGGAATGAAATATATCAGAATTCGCTTGATCATATCAGTTTCTGTGATCATGAAACGTTACCAATGTGAAAGTAGGTGAATGTTCGCAGTGAAGATCCTTCGACACAGAGAACTGTGGCAATCAGATGGCGACGATACATTCTAAAGGCCCGGACCAATCATCAGAGACAACTGAGTAATTAAATGCCCTCAAAAAAAATGCCTTCCGACAAGGGGGATTAATTAACTGAGATTAATTGTAGTCATCTTGTCCCCCATACTTAATCCCCTCTACATCTAGCACTAATCTGGTGTGCTGTGCCTGGCTGTGTAAATTGTGCTTTTATATGATACACAAGAGATCGTGTGAATACGAATCGGTATTAATCCAACCAGTTGGATGCGGTGTCAAGTATATCAACCACCTCCCTGCAGCACTCAATCTCTTTGATACAGCTCCAAACCGCAGACTCCATTTACACTACTTCTACAGCAGGCAGCTTAAACCAGGAAATTGCAAAATCAAGGTAACTATGAATGTTTTATTAACGAATTGATGGCCTAATCAACCTCTCAACTATCAAATTGAAACTCGAATTTTATTGGATTCCATCGAATATGTCTTTGATATTTCTGAAGTACATCACACTATAACAATTGACAAAGAGAACATTTCAGAATACAAAGCTAAATTGTCTCAATCAAAAATTAGGAAATGAATTCCGATAGAGCCTCCTAAATATACTGGACGATCAGAGACGATCGATGCAATTGTAGATTTGATATGTAAAATATGCAATAAACCATACAACTTTGACGATTGCTTTTCTTGTGGTAAAACATACACAACACTTCGGGTTATAAATCCTTATCGTCACTTCCCCTGATCAAGATCCTGCAGTGGTAAACACGACCATACAAGAGAGGCCAGCCACATGTCGACAATTATGAACTCTTATCTCACCCCTGGTATTTTCTCTCCATAGACTTAACATTTGGAACTCGTTTGAATCTCGTTTTGAACCTCGTTTGAATCACTAGGTAATTGACGCGGCTTCGCCTTGTGAATTACTACGTGATTCAAACTCGATGGGATACGAGCTCAGACCCTAAACTTTCATAGGTTTCCTCTATAAAACCCCATGTGTGCCTCGGACGGCGCTTGTGGAGGGCGTGTTGCAGGGGGTTGGTAGCGTGTATAAGCCCTCTAAGGGGAGGGCCGTCCTTTGTTGAGGTCCTGTAGGCCGGCTACCGGACCCCTGTCCCCGGTCTGAGGGGAGGTGTAAGCCCTATTGACGCCCCCGCTTTCCCTTTGTGCCCCTGTCCGAGACCCAGCCTCTATCTCAAACTTACACCTGAATGCAGCTTGGGCAAACTCAAGGGCCATCAAAACCAGGAAAAGAATTACCAAAAACTGGAGAAGCAATCCGCGGGAGTCTTTTAACACTAGGAGGTGGGCCCCTGGGACGAGCGTATTACGCCGGGGTTCAGGGTGATGGGTGCAGCCGGTGTAGACTTGATAACCCCTGAGGGTGTTAGGCGATAGAGGGTCGGTCAGGTACGGCGTTCAGGGGTGAGATGTAAAGGGCACACACATCATAGAGGTCGCCCATCAGAGACACGTATATCATCCATGTTGTGACCATCACTCACACTGTACTTACAATCATCTCTACACAGTTTTCAATCGCCGCTCACTGTAAAATCAGGGTTTTTCACCGGTTATATACATTATTTGCACTGTACAATCATCTGTAAATAGGTTATATCCACTGCTCATTCTTTGTGATCCCCTCTGCACAGGTCATAACAAAAGAGCGAACACAGGGAATGTATATTTATCCTATCCCTAATAAAAACAAAACTCCATAGGCTTAACATTGGCCGACTGTATTCGGGCGAGTATGAAATTTACCGCTCAAATGGAATACATTTGTGAAATGACGTCATGTGAATAATTACCAATGAGCGAGCGAGACAAGAGCGATATCGAGAGTATCAACAAGCACACATTATGGAGTGTCACACAATTTTCACTGGATCTCGGTGGAGTTTATGTTATTTCTTAATATTCTGAAGTAATATAGATGGGGTAGGATAAATCTATTCTAAACCAAAGTCAAGTTAGTCAAGTCTTGTTTATCGCACTCCGGCAAAGTCTGCTCCTCACAGCACTGGGCTTTGCCTCGCGCAATAATACACGACCTTGCCGATAAACATCAACTTGACTAACTTGAGTTTGGTTTCTTCTAATTATCGCACCCCTGGTAAATTCTTTTTCCATAGACTTAACATTGGGAACTCGTATCCAACGCCCATGAGATATTTAGGAAATATATCTTATTGGGGATTATGTCACAAATGTTAGCTCATTAGTCAATGTGAAGGGTTATGCCCCAGTCACACTGTCGTAAAATTTGGCGT
Organism: Alentia gelatinosa; assembly: GCA_950022655.1. NCBI lineage: Eukaryota > Metazoa > Annelida > Polychaeta > Phyllodocida > Polynoidae > Alentia > Alentia gelatinosa. The sequence continues at coordinate 51,501,507 of OX465579.1, read as the reverse complement.
TTCTTCTACATATTTGAATTGGTGGGGACCACGCATTAGCTACGGATTTGGAACGTATCTGTTTGCTTTTCTTATATTAACGTTTAAGTACGCTTCTCAACGTTCATCAACGTTTTTTACGCTTCTGTACGCATTGTGGCGTTTTCCGGCGCATTCTGACTTTCTTTTACGTATCTCCGCGTTTTTTGGCGTTTTACAACGCATTTGTAGATTTCAAAATGCGTAGAAGAACAAAGACGTGCGTACACGGAAAACGCCATTTTTTACGCCAGTGTGACTTGGGGCATGAGATAAATTCAGAAACCATTTAAGTTTAATGGGGTCAGAGCAGGATCCCATCTCTTTTGAAATGGTACGTAATTCACACAGCTTTGCCTTGCGAATTACTAGGAGAAAACGCATAAATGCCTCGGTCCGTACAAACGGTAAATTACCATCTCGTTCTGTGAATTGTACAGCATGGTCAGGACGTTCTATATAATTATCAAGGAGTAAGCCCCTTTTAATTTTGGTTATTCAAATATACTGTTGTATAACACGAGGTTTACTATGGAGGATCAACTGCACTTTAAACTGATTCTTATGTATGTTCTTATCTAGCAGTGGATCATGCCTGGAAATAGACGTCGTTGTACAACAACACTTGCATGTTCTCAGTCGCCGGGAGGATCAATATCGCCGAAAGAGTGCGGGTAAAGGTTCTTTATGGTACGGGAATAACTCATCAGATAACCATCTTTTTGAAGGAAGTGCATCATTGTTAAAGAAGCCTCAGTTTAATAACATGTAAAGCCATATCAAGATACACGAGGTTAAGGTGATAGACAAACGGTATCACAGAGTATGGCCGACAACCGATACGTACACCCTTCATTTTACTGCTCTCCCATGCTCCATGATTTGCCAAAATAAATAGCTATGCATAGCCCTTTAGACATGTACATGTGTTGCTATGTTATCCTGACGGTCAATATCAGGTTTTATCCTACCCCTCATATAAATCTCCCTAGACTTAACATGGAGTGACTGTATGCCACGGTTATGCCATATAACATTTATATGCCACAGGTGAAATATGAAGTTAAAAACATGTTACCAGGTAGGATAAAATCTAAACGTCACTTAATTTCATACAATTGTGACCCGTTCGTTGTCTTCTGCTACAGATATCACTCAGCTCCGCTTCGTGATATCATTCCGTGAATACAACTCATGCCATATAAACAATTGTATGAAATTTCGTGACGTTTCTTGATAGTATATATGATATAACCAACGAAAACACAAGGGTGAGAGAAAGGACCAGGTTTAAGGGTGCATTTCAGGAATGGTACTAATGTGGGCGTGGTAAACTGGCCTCCGTCCTTCTCCCGCACTGCCTCTTGTCTAATTGAAAGCCTTGCTCGTTCCGTCGTCCTCAGAGGAATTCCCGTATTACCAGCGATTCGCCCACACATTCACAGTCCGGTTAGCAAAGTGGGAATGTTGTTAGATCACATTAACAGGCCGCTTGGTTTGTGGACATTCACCGCGGCCCGCCAGTCCCTTAACTACTATTCTGATTCTCATATATACGCCAGTCCGAGATGAGGCCATGGATCCTCCATATTGAATCTCACAATGAGGCACACCACAGTGCATATGTGCGAGTGTGGACTACGCTTTCCTACTATCATAGATTGATAATTGCACTTTATCTCACCCCCTCTATTCATTCTCCATAGACTTAACATTGGGGACTCATATTCAATGACAATGGATAATTTAGGAAAAATGGGAGATTATGTCACAAATGCTTGCCAATTAGTCAATGTGAAGGGTGAGGTAAATTCAGAAACCTATTCAAGGTTACGGTCAGAGCTTGATCCCATCTCGTTTGAATCGCTGGGTAATTCACACAGCTTTGCTTTGTGAATCACTATGCTATTCAGACTCGATGGGATAAGAGCGTTGACCGTACACTTTTATAGGTTTCTTCTATATTATCCTACATATACATCGAGGACGTTATTGATTTCTTGAGTTTATAGTTACAGTTCTTACGATGAGTCTTTCAAGTCATGTTTAAATAGTTCAGGTCTTTAAGGTCAATAGGTGTGGAAAATAACTTCGGTAGATCAGACATAATCACATTATACTCTGAGTCGAGAACAAGGTGAGAAAACAAATCCGTGGCGTCCAAGTTTCTGATGTTCTATTATTAATCCTCCACAGAGATTAGTACGGGCAAGTTATCCCATGCTAAAGCAAGACTGATTCAGTCGATTAACTTCGTAACTGATTAAGAATAGTATTGCCTTTTTAAACTACTTTTAACTGAAATACCAATGAATATATAATAGGGTCCATGCCCAGTATGGGAGCAAAGCACATTGTTCCCGAAGGACATTGCACCCGACACCTCGGAAAGGACTATAGTCCCAGATTCAGTCACGTGACTGAGTAGCTCGGTTACTGGCGGCGTCTACCGAGGTGACACCTGGCGGGCGGTGGCTGAAATAACCTCATTGAGGGGGTGAGAGTCCAGTCCGCGCCGCCCATTCTTTACAACACTAACCATGAGCCTCTCCGAATTATTCACAACGCATGGGGCGGCGAGCCGGGCCGTTTGAGAGCAGTAATCGATTCCTGGTTTAATGAATGGCTGACGTCCGTGTTGTGTGAGGTGTGAGTGGAGACACCACCTTCTGTCTGCTCTACTTCCAGCATCTATCACAGAGAAATAACCCTTTTAAAAAGCAGATTTTAGAGGACGCTAATTCAGCCAGAGTAGCTGTTTACTATTTTAACCTAGCCGACTAAATGTATCCCTTAACAGAAATAGAATGCACTACAACAATACTATGCCAAATATAGTATGTGCAATTAGGTTTTTAACCAAATATACCTTTTAAATCAACTTGACAGGGAAGTCCGTCTGGGACAGATACAGTGAGGCGGGTCTGTCTATTCTAGGTGTGATTGTGCATGAGGTATAATGTGTGTCCTTGTAGTGATTGCACATTCATAAGCAGTTGTGTGTGCTAGCAGTGATTGTACTTATATAGAACGTCCTGACAATGCTGTACTAGTCACTGAACGAGATGGTAATATACGGTTTGTACGGAACGAGGCATTCACGCTGAGTTCCATACAAACCGTAAATTATTATTGAGTTCTGTGACTTGTACAATCATGGTTGGACGTTATATATTTACTATATACCCGAAATTTTATTTAAAACGTTAATTTCATTTAGTTTAACAACCAATATCTTATTAAACATGTATGGGAAGCTAGTCCGTATTTTCCTGTACAGACCACTGGTCCGTACAGTATTTTCACTTCATTTTGCGTAACGGTGCATATTTACAGTATACGGCATGGATATATAGAAAATAACGGAATGTCTGTCCTAGCAGTGGCGGCACATGTGGGAGCTACTGTACACTGGTAGGGTTGAATAGGCTTATTTCACTGTATCACCTTTGTGTCTATAGGATACTTTGAACTTCTAGGTGTAACGCCAAGGAAAAAACAATAAAGTGATACAGTCGTATTTTGTTCCCGAGGCAATAAAGATGTCAGAGAGATGATTTTATTAAACTATTTTATGTCTCCATTGTGTTCGACATGATGTTTCCATTCCGTTTTTCTGTCTTCATAATGAAGAATGAGATGTGATCCCACGCTTGTAACCTGAGCACGCTTATGTTATTCAAAGTGTTTTTTCGTCAGTTGTGTATGCGCCAAAAGTCCGTTCTTGTCCATTTTGTCATTGTAAACAGTATTTCACACATGTGCATACATACGTAGTCTTCCCTGATTTAGCCTATCGATTGACAGAAATAGAAATAAGCAGATTGTCTTATGTTGGTGGCCAAAGTGATCATTGGCTAAGATACTTTGTGTCTTTTTAATCATATATGCGTATCTAAAATAGCAGCATTAAACCTTCTGTTAAACGTATAATCTATGAACCAACCATTCATTCATTATGAAATGATTATGGGGGATTAAATCACATTATATTTTACTTAAATTGACTGATCATTTTGAATAATAAAAGCACAACGAATACCGCGATTACATGATTTTGTATCGTCTATTACTTTAAAGACCTCCCCGCGAGCCCTTATCCCACCTTATTCCAATGTCTCCTCTATGTATCCCCAATGTCTCTAGTAGATTTTCCAAATGAACCCAATAGATTCAAACAGTTCCCACCATAGATCTACATCATATAGAAAGAACACCTTCCCCTTGTCTGTAATTTCACAATATGGTATTTGATTGCCAGGGTCATTCAATACTGATATTCAGTGAATTATCTATTCTAGAGGTATAATGAAGCTTCTGGGGTCAGTTTAAAATACTATTGGCCGTACTCTCCTCCACATACAGAAAGATTTCGCAGCGGGGCATACCCCCTGAAGTCTCCTAGATGATTCAAATTCACAAAGAGCAGCCTTATTTACCAATTAGACTAGAGGAAATATGTATATCATGGTATCTAATGCAAAATGGTAGTGTTCTGGGGGAACTATTCGATAGGTTTTGTTAGGTACATTGATAACTATAAATGATGAAATTAGTTAACAAAAACGCTACTATGACCTGCAGTTATTATAAACTCTCCTCCACACGGACCCCAACCTGCCCTACAACTTGCTCTGTCCTAGCCTAGGGTAAAAATCCCTTGACGGAGACTTATTATACAGGATTCCTCTCCCTATCGATGATACCAGTTATTAAACGCTAATGACTAACACAGAAGAGAGGTAATATGGACCCTAAACCAATTGAGTTACACTTATACATAAAGAAAGAGATGCATTTTAGAGTAATACAAAATGACAGAATGGTCACGAGCTACTAAATGGGCCTACAGAGTAGGAGAATTTGAGAAACTAGAGTTTTTGTAGGGTGGGTGGGTGAGTGGATGAGAAGTCATTGGCGTCCAAGGAGCAAGTGGACGAAGGGTGTGCGCGGAGACCTGTGTGGTCATGTGGCCGCGCTTCACGTGACCGGATGGACCACTTGAGGGCGTCCGTAGTAACGGTCTCTTCTCTTAACACATTACCGCCAATCCTACGGTTAGCCCTAATAGTCCCCTCTCCTAAGACAGGTCTTAGATTGCCTACATGATCCAAGGAGTACTATTCCGCCCGGACCAAAAGTTTTAAAACAGAGCCCAGCTTATTAAAACGCCTTCCAGGTCTTGTTTGTGCAGAATTGATCTTGCCAGAAAAAGGACTTCACAGTTTACGGTAAGTCAAAATGGACGTTGAGCAACCATAAAACAATGAAAGCCTAATTCTCAACTATGCGCAGGTCCTGATTATTTTCACAGGATACTGAATAAGCTAAGTGACTTTTCAATTTGAAATAGATATCTTCAGGTGAAGCAATGATGAAGATTCACAAGAACTCAAAGCTAAAATAAAACAGAACCTATTGTTCTACTCACTGATTAGGCGACAAGCAATTGGAGGAAAGGCTTGTCTTATGTTCGCTACCAAAGGCAGGACCGAGTAGGACAATTCTTAAAGGCGCAACTAATTGTAAAGAGATTCGGTTTTATGAGATGTGTAAGACGAACGCTTTTCTGTTTTTAAAGACCAAGATCACAAACGGACAACTTGTTTTCTTTTTGTAAGTTGTTAACTGAGAGAGATTTGTTTTGTGATTAATTGGCTCTCAAATTTGATTTTTTTTAATCGCAATGTCAGCATCTCTGAATGATTCCACATTCGATAATATTGTCAATGATTTGGATACGTTAGACTCCTGGATTAAATCACTGGATGTAACCACTTTTTCCCTTTTCTCATTTACTCGCAATATTTATGATTGGTTTGTATTGTTCATCAGGTTTTCAGTTTAACAATGGTTTCTCCCATGTGTTTATTAATCAAGATGTTGCATTCAATGGGATATTGGTCTTGTTAAGTGAGTATAATATTTCGTTAGCTGACGGGATGATTTAGACCACGTAACGCCCGCAAACATTGCGTATTCGAGGTGTAATAGTTGCTGTTAGGTAGACACGGCCTAATCGTGGTGTAGTGCTTTGCGTGCCGCTAAACAATGCGTCTTCAGAATTTATGAACATCCGTTTAGTCGAAATGACAGGGACACAAATCTACCATGACGCCGACCGACAAAGGCGGAAATCTGTTACTATCGCCCAGGCCCATGATGTAATTAATATAAGCATACATACTACAGAACGGATGTGTATCTGTATATAAAACACCCTATTTCAAATTATCAGTGTACAGGAACTATAACACATAAGCATTTTTAAGAAGTTCTTGGGGTAATTGTCTTCTAGGCAGTACCCACGGTGTGGTTGTAGTTAATCTACGCAGGCCAGACGCCATGCTGTTCACGTGACCTCCGTTGTACGCTGACGCATACATATTGCCTGACGCTGCGCTGGGCAGGAGGCTTTAAGTGTGGTAAGTAGCTAACATATTAACCGTTAACCGAGACAAACTACCTCAGTGGTCTCAAAAGACAAGGTTGGGGGTGTTCTTTTCCTTTGTAACAATTCATCAGGGACCCTGTGAAAGAGCCGGAGTTCCTCTTCCTTGCAGACATTTTAGAAATCTAGCAGTACCTTCATGCATACCCAATTGAACAGAAAAATGCTATTTTCTTGGCAACGCAATTTTCTTCAGTACTCATCTAATCTGATTTAAAGTATTTTCAGGGCATTCAAGATCACGTCAATGATGTTTTCCTCCTCAAACACCTGGGAGAACAGAATCGATCAGTGAAAAGCAAAGACATGGGTGACGGAATTTGGTCGCTTTGTAAACCTGACGGTAGACTATAACCTTCGAAACGTTGGCATAAATACGTAAATATGAAGGTTGGGCACTGATACTATATCCCTTAGGAACTATGATCAGGATCTGCTTATGACATGATGTGGTTTGGTCTTTTCCGCCCATTAAAGCTAGAAGAACGCCAAATGACCAGATCGCAAACAAATCGAATCTATGGTGTGATTATATTAATGTATTTCCTAATATGTTGTCATGTTATCCTCATAAAATACTTCATCTATGTTATTTTACTCATATCCTCTATCATTCTACCTTCTGCAAACCAGCCTGTGTGCTGATAAGGTGATGTATGTTTGCATGGTTGATGGACGATAAGCACACCGAATGGAAATATTCTAGGCAGAATCCGTATGATAATTGCTTGTACTTGTACATTAGCTTGATCACGGTACCTGTAAAACAGGGATGGCGAGGGCAAGCATCTGAATGTATGTTATAGAAAAACCCCTAGGCAAAGCTCATCTACTTACTCTGCATAAAGGCATGAAGGCCCTTGGATATCATAGTTTGTAAAGTTCATAATTTGCCGGAGGTTAGAACAGAGATATCGGTAAACAAGTTACACAGTCGAGCCAGATTTGCTCAACTTCATGTGTGAAAGATCACAGGATCCAATGTACATATTCCGAGAGAATACTACAACTAGAGCGAGCATGGCACCTAGAATTATTGCTTATCAATCTAACTGTGCAGCCTTCCCAAATTCAATTTTGTGTAATGAAGCAAATGAATGGAATGCCCTTCCAACAGTGACCAAAAATATTCCTATATCAAAAGAGTTCAAAACTCTGTCTAAGCAAATGCTAAAGATGAGTATTTCAATTAATTGACATATCCGTATAACTACCCGTACATATCACCATGTGACCAATGTTGGGCTTCACCTCTATGATTGTAATCTCCTGATTGATTGCTGTAAGTGCATAACCATTAGGGAAAGAAATCATTTACGGACTTTGATGTATTCATAGTTAGTCTAGTCTTGTTAGTGTTAATATGTACTGAAATGTAATTTGCTTTGTAAGGCCACTTAAAAAAAAAAACTTGTTTCTCATCACCGCGCGCGTCAGCAAAAAAGTTTTTAGAAGATTTTTTTTTTTTTTTTTTTTCATAGATGAGATGAAACATCATTGATAGAAATCATGAAAAATATGAGTATTTGGTATCAAATTAAAGCTCCTGATGTAAGGAATGCAATCAATGTGGTTATATGGTTGGCAAAAGTGATGCATCAAGTGTTGCCATGTAACCAATTAAGGGGGGCATCCACCAACCACTACAAGGCTACAACAATGGCTTTCCGACAACGTCCACGGCAGCTGTACGATTGGAAGCCTTGTCGTAGCCTTGTCGTGGTTGGTTGACCCCAGTTCCCGACAAGAGGCTACAACAAGGCCACGACAGGCTGCGACATGAAGCTTGTCGGGGGCCTTCCGGAGTTGGAGTGTTGTGGATTCCTCGATATCACTGTCGTAGTGTGTCAGAACCATGGGCGCCTTTTTAATGGCAACCAGCAATGTCTACGACACACCAGGACACCGCTGTCCCGACCCTGCTCTTCTCATGACAAGGCTGTGACCAGGCTGCGATTGGAACTTTCATGTCGGCACTTGTCATAGCCTTGTCGTGGTTGGTGGACGCCCCCCTTTGGAGTAAAACCCCACTCCTGGGACACCCCACACGCTCCCGACACGCCATGACACTGCTGTGTTGGTGGACCCCAGTTCCCGACAAGAGGCTATGACAAGGCCACGACAGGCTGCCACATGAAGCTTGTTGGGGGCCTTCCGACAAGGCTACGACAATATCGTACATGTTCAATTTTTGCCACGACTGGACCTTTGTCGTGGAGTGTTGTGGATTCCTCCATATCACTGTTGTAGTGTGTCAGAACCATGGGTGCCTTTTTTACGGCAACCAGGAACGTCTACAACACGCCCACCATGCTGTCCCGACACTGCTCTTCTCACGACAAGGCTGCGACAAGGCTGCGATTGGAACTTTCATGTCGGCACTTGTTGTAGCCTTGTCGTGGTTGGTGGACGCCCCCCTTTAGAGCAAAATCCCGCTCCTGGGACACCCCGCACGCTCCTGACACGCCATGACACTCCACGACAAAGGTCCAGTTGTAGGAAAAATCGAACATGATTTTGTTGTAGCCTTGTCGGAAGGCCCCCGACAAGCTTCCCAGTCACAGCCTGTCATGGCCTTGTCGTAGACTCTTGTCGGGAACTGGGGTCCACCAACCACGACAAGGCTACGACAAGTCCACCAATCGTAGGCCTGTCGTGGACCTTGTCGGAATGCCATTGTTATAGCCTTGTCGTGGTTGGTGGACGCCCGCCTTTAGCCCTTGTCGGAAGCCTGCCTCCACTAGTGCAGCATGCTACGATAGCCAGTGTCTCTATGCCAGAGTATGGCCTGTATGAAGTAGCCTAACCATCGGGGGAACCATCCCGCTTAAGAGGACAGTTTGCTCGGAATAGAGACACTTCAAAAGCCATCTCTGACCCAGCAAAAAAAAAAAAAAAAAAAAAAAAAAAAGCGCCCTCGTCATATTTTTCATGGCTTGGTGATGAGAAACAATTTTTTTTTTTTGGGTGGCCTAAAAGGACTACAAAATAAAGACCAGATACTGAAAACCAACTCAAACAAGACCTGAGGTCTGGCCCTCTTTGTTGATGCATATGCATGTTTCTGTGTATGCGTGGACATGACATGATTTTCTTGTAGACTGCAATAAGTGACTGATTGTGTTTCTTATCTCAATATGTGATGTAAACTGTTGGGGATATCGATAAAGGCCTTTTTCTTTTAAAGAAAGTTCATGACAGAGAGTTTGTGGAATTCATGTGGGAGACTTGTGAGAGGAGATACAGCACCGTGTATGTGGAGAGGATCATGTGGATCAACAAAATAGCCTCGCCCTGGGCTACAGTAGCTTGGTCAGTGAACGTGCCCCCCCCCCTCCCCTCTCGATATCGGCCCGCCACCAGCCAGTACATCCCCGCTCCTCACCCGTCTCTCGCCAGACCCCGTCCCATGCCTCCTGGACCCCCGCTAGCCTGCCCGCTCACTACCGCCTACCCCTGCCCTGACCTCCGCCGGCTAAATTATCGACCTTCTCTTTAGCCGACGTTGTTAGGCCAATTTGGCCTGGAAGCCAGTGTCCTTTGTGTGCGTGACAGGGGCGCACCTCACCCGCCCTACGACCAGCCTCTTGTCTTTACGCTTAGGTCCCAGGTCGGCCCCTTACAAAGCCCACTTCTCAAGGCCAAGGTCATGCAAAGAGGACCTTTTGTAGGTCACAACATACACCTCTGACCCCTGAGGTCATTGTTGAACACGCGACCTTGAGGGGTCAAAACAGATTTACATTTAGTCCCGAATCTGGACAGAATAAGAGGAGGAGATTTCCACAGGTGGAGCAATTCATTAAGACCTGTAGAGCTATGGTGACAGGTCATCAATGGAGTTGTAATCTGGAATTGCGATCAGAAAGCATTTTGATACTAAAGGTTTGATTTACTCAATCCTGGAACTAAATGGCGGGAACTGGGAGCTGATCTCTATGGAGTAATGTATGGACCATTTAATTTAGCTGCTTGACTCCAAAGATGCCCAGGGAGAATGTGTTTCGTTCTGCTAGCAAGAACTCTGCGCAGACACAAAGTTGCCAAGGTGCAGCGATACATTGCTATGTCCCCCTGGTCATCCTGCCTGGAAGGTATGGCATGCTGCGACGCGAAGTGAAACTGAAAATAGGTTAATCCCTTAATGCCACAAACACACGTATACATACATGCATGTGACTACACGAGGCAGTGAAATGAAATAGTGCTCAATAATACACCCCTCCTCCTTCTCCAATATTATATCTCCCTCATTGCAAAGCCGCTATAGACCTGATTAAAGGCTCTTCCCATATTGTAACAATCACAGTAAGATAATTAGGTCCGTCGAGGGTTTTCTTAAAGGCACTTTGCTTACAGCAGAGGTGTCTTTTAGGCCGTACCTATCTGACATTAATTACCTTGCTGTTGTCGAGTAATAATGGCGGCTTCTGATATCGCCATGATATATTTCCTCAGTTACATCAAAGCCACAATGGATAGATGTTTGATTACCATCTTGCAAAGTCAAATGTCCTATTCTTGGAATTTGCTGTTCCAGAGCTGAGCATTAGATAAAGTATACTTTTCTTAGGCCAACAGATAAACGGACAGAGAGGCAGACATGGAAGTAGATGGAGAACTGACGGATAGATATGTGAATAGTCAGACAGAGAGATTAGAAACTTGTGCAGATAACGGCGATATTAGAAATCATGTGTCAGAACAGAGGAAGGTCTTGTCACATATTATCCAGACATTGCTGGCCATTTTATAATCACAGTGGAGGTTTTATCTAACCCCGACGCCCTTTCCCTAACGAACCAGACATGAGTTGCCAGATGTCTGATTCGATATTACAGGCGCATGACAAAAGTCATACTTTCCTTAACGGTAATTGAACAGTCTCTCTGTCATTTCACTTGAGTACTTGATTTAGACAAAAACACGAAGAAGATAAACGATATCAACAAGGCGTGGAAACAATTGATGCAGAAGATTTCTCTTACGTTCATTTTATCTAATGGAATAAGATCTTGATGTTAGTGAGCTTGTCTTCTGAAATCACGTCCAATGGCAACAGCCCTGCAGCGAAAGTAAACTACAGAGGAGGGAGATAAGGTTGTGAGCCGCGAGAGGATTGTCACTTGAAAGGGAAGATACACCCGACGGTTAGGCCACTGATTTTATTGTAGTTTTATTTCCGAAATATCATCAGATATTCACATACAATGATGATTTGGTATGTAAAAAATGACATTGTCAAGTTTTTTGCCATGATTTTTGATTGATTATTCATACTCTAGCATACTTTAACCTTTCTTCCAAATTCCAACGCCTCCCCACCACATCCCAAGTATTACAGGTACAGGAAATGAAGAATACTATAGTGGAAACCCATGAAAGTTTAGGGTCTGAGCTCGTATCCCATCGAGTTTGAATCACGTAGTAAGTCACAAGGCGAAGCCACGTGAATTGCTATGTGATTCAAATGAGATGGGATCGAGCTCTGACCCTAAACTTGAATGGGTTTCTGAATTTATCTCACCCTTAATATTGACTAATGGGCTAACATTTGTGACATTATCTCCCATTGGATATTTTTCCTAAATATCTAATAGGTGTTAGATACGAGTTCCCAATGTTAAGTCTATGGAGAAAAAATAACTGGGGTGAGATAATATTGAGGAACCACGTAGTATAAGATGCCTGTTGCCGTTCCCATTTCTTCAATATCCTAAAACACAAACCAAATACTGTTTTAAAACAACTAAAAGTAGGGCACCGGTTTTACTTTTCAATACGCTTCAGAGATTTGATTTTGTGTCTACACCTTCTGGTGTTCATCACAATAAGCGTACATATGTCGTTGGGATTATTGTATCACCCATCATTCAGTAAACACACCATCAGTGCTATTATTGTATAAAATCGTAAAATAAGAAAAAAATGCTAGATCAAGTCTTTCAGAGAGATAAAATCTAAGAGTTGAACGACAGTCAGATCGCACATACTATATCTATATGGTATGGATGTGAAGGGGTGTTATTGTCGAGGTCTATAGAAGGTACCACTAGAGGGCTGTGGGAGCGGCTCACGTACACAGCTCCCTGGAGACTAAGGGGTCTTAAAGCACGCGGCCGCCGCTCTCCATACGCCTACCTGAATGAGCCCACGCCTTTCCTGCTGTGTCTGATCAGTCTAAAGCTTGGTGTTAGGCGGTTGTTGGGCGCGCTGTTTACCCGTTGCTACCTGCACACAGAATCACCTCTACCCTTTGTTCATGGCTGAAAGCTGATGCTCTATCAAATGGCCTCGGGTCAGGGAACTTTTATTGGGACGTGACTCAATGGATACTTCTTACATACAGTTTCGTTACCATTTGCGATGATGAGATCGCCAATGGTACTTTACCATAATATTATTTGTAAATGATGCTATTTTCAGGCATCCCCTCATTAAGGGAATTAGCATTTGTTGTTAATAAAGTAAATAATTGGACGTTGTCTAGTCACTATTTCTACTGCTTAGAAGTCACAAGGACAATGCAAATCTGTATAGATAACAGTCCGGTACTTCATATTAATGGGTAAATACTTCCAAATCAGTTTGTCTTTGTTTATTATGAGGATGCTAGTCCATATAGCCCTATCGTTTCCTACGTTAGTAGTGAACAGTGTTACAGGCAGCTAACTCAAGAATCCAAATTTGAGGATTCATATATCTGACGTTCAGATAGTATTCTAATTAGAGTAGAAAGGTAACGGACGGAAATTATAGGGGCGTCTTAACCCGAAATGAACTAAAGTTCCCCGTACCATCTAAAATATCACAAAGACCTGTGTAAAGGCAGGTTTTCCTATTCTCTAAATAACATCGATTTATGGAATGTAGTGAGAAGATGCAGACGCTGTATTCCTATTTGGGTAGACAGTTGTTCGGTAGTATCATTTCCGTGTGTCAGAATCACGCTCATCCAAACATGGGATATTTACCGGGCGTCTGGAGTAGTTCCGGGACAAGTATTGTGCTTTTATTACACCCTTGGATGGTATGGCACCATATATATCACAGACGGTTACGTCCCACTTAAAACGTCGTAGAAGGTGTCTCGTGTTGGGAAAAGAAGATCCGGTACAAGATGTCAGTCTTGTTGTTAAATAATTTGTTTTATTGATGGAAGGGCTGAATAGTACCGGATCTAAGTGAATGTGTAGCACTTCCTCGTCCCTACAGGGAATTACTACGTTAGAAGGACCTTGTGGGAAATCAGAATGGGCAAATGTTCAGTGAGATCCTGGCCTGTAGAAAGAGTTCCAGGAAGCAATATAACACTCGCTTCTAGGTTGCACTAAATCTAGCTTCGGATACAGCCATGAATCTGTGGTGTAGAAGGCATCGGGTGTCCGACTAAAGATCTGGTCACTCTATACAATGCTTCATCTGTGATATATTGCCAGCTAGGGAGTTGCAACAGCTTTATTACCCATCTAGTACGGAGTCTCCATACTGAACCTATAGGGAGAGTGTTATTCAGCGGACGATATTACGCGTGGTTGTAGTCTCTAGCCTACACAGAGCGGAGGTTACTGGAAAAAAGTCCCTTGAGTACAAAGCAGTGCGGGAGAACACATTGGTCAGTTTGCCCTTTCTTTAATGATTTAAATTTGCAATGCTGCGTAATAAATCCAACATAAACTGGATTCAGATAAAAACGGTCGTAATCTCCTCGATCATTCGGTCGGATATTACAATACGTCTAATCCTGGGAGATTACGAAACCAGTTAGAATTGTGTATGTATCTGTGTATGGATATAGTGTAAGTTCAGGTGAATTGATGACATGATTGGTCAGTAATTCATGAGACATCTCCAAAACAACAGCCGGTTTTTAGACTATAGATATATGATATATGTTGAACATCAGCGAGCCACAATGCTTTGGTGGTAATACTCCCTGCAAAGGATTCTCTGATGACAATCACACTGAGTCATGGCAAGAGTTTCTCTAAATAATCTTGATTTCATCGCTCGTGTTACACAAACGTCTTTGATATAATATACGGAAGGATCGAATGTGTACAACTATATTTCCATCACATTTATGACAAAGAAAGAAGAATAGAAACAAATCAACTCAAGATAACAAAATCGAGAGTGTGGGATCAGATGATTATCAATACAAGAACGGGCTAACACAGTAGTGTTTAACATCCTCACATCCTTGAGTCGTTCTCTAGTATTTCACTTGTATATGCTTTCATATATGTCAGTCTAAGGATTGTTGACATGCTAGCCGTAAAAGAATCGTCACCAAGGTATCAAAGGCAGGACTCGACTAGTGCGAAGAGGCTTTATGCTCGAAGTGGTGGACAGTTTCTATGCTGACAGACTGGGGAATATACCAGCTATCGAGTGGCTGCGTCAGGTTAAATGTGAGGGCTAAACTTTTCACATCGACCTCAGATACCTGCCATGTGCAGTAGTGTTAAGTTCTGGCATTCAGCTAAGGTTCCACATCGGGTGACACTTTTATGAAGGTCGGTGATTGTTGAGGCACCCTGCACAGACATTTGATGTGTCTGTCAGGTGCGATATCAGATAAGAAAAGTTGAACCGGCAAACGGCAGAAAACCACATGCCAGAGAACTACCTCAATATGCTGTACTATCAGAAAACGTAGTTTCTGTAACCGAAGAGACGCCTGTTCGAGGCCTTTCAACTGCGTTTTCATTCGGGATTTACGGGATGAAAGACTTAGAACGGCATATCTTTGTCGTCAATGACTATATTTCCTTACCAAATACACTGTGCTTAATAATCATGAAATAAAGCGCTACTCTATTGACTTACAAAGTTGTCTACTCATACCAAGTCAATTTTCCATGCTCGCAGTTCATTTACTACAGCCTACTTGCGCAAACCTTGTCATTCTGGTAGCAGCGCTGCGATTTGCTAATAGGTCTGCCTATTTTTGTACACACTCTTGGTGTCCAGTTCTCGCCAATGCTACATATATAGTGACGGAGTGTATACCAACGCATGAAACCTGTTTGCCGTTATCGCTCATGCAAACATTGTCACATGCGGTTGCCTTCAACGGCAATTTGGACATTAATGGGTGTGTTTTGTTATCCATTCTAGTTAAGAATTCCGTATATTGTGTATATATTTACAATATTTTATGTTTGTTCTAGCTTTCTAATAAATGGACTCCAAAACTCGTAGAGTACAATCATCTTGTTTCTTTGGTTTTAATTGTAATCGAGCAAAAGCTTTTCATTATAAATTTGCCCAGTATTTTAAAAGTGCAGTCTCCTTCCTAGGCACATATATGCCTATCTACCGTCGATACATGCTATCATTCTATCGTCGTATTCAGAGAAACAACCGCTCATACCGAAATTGTCGTATTTTCAAGAAACAACTTGAGAAACAACTGTTCGTCCCGAGTAGAGTACAATCTCAGTTAGATCCTTGTCACATAGATCTGTAGCATGTATACCACAGCCATACCGAGTATCATGTTACACATGTTCCGACCAGCTCAGTTGACCCCAACCTAGCCCCATCTATCAGCCCTGCTACAGCACAGACAGACCCATCGCTACTGTTTTCTTCGGTCAGAGAGGGGATGGCTACTGTTCCTCATCACACACAGAGACACACACAGAGCACGTACGCAGGTCTGTCTCCCCCAGCCTCTTCTACTGCCACTGACACCTCATCTAACAAACACGAGGCCGGACAGTACCTGGCTGTACATGACTCTGACTGTCTCTATTAGGTGTAAGTGAGCTCCAGGTGCCAGGTACACATTAACGCCGGAGGGTTGGATGGACGAACCAGGGGGAACTGGGTGAACGGCAGGCAACATGGAGTGGGGGCCTCGTTCATCACGTGAAGAGGGGGACTGGGGGGTGAAGGGGGGCGCCTTGTCGTACCCCTGACAAGGGTACATGATGAATGACCAGTAGAAACAAACACAAATCCAACCGGCAACAAGCACAATGACCTCTGACTTTGCCTCTGACGTCATGGGTACAACATTCGACACTGACATCATCTCATGGATATTTGGCTCATTTACACCAGCTGCTGATCGTATCGCCCTCTCACCACACACAGCGACGTTCCGAGACCAACGATCTGATCTCACACTTCATGGTGATAACGTCACTATGAAGTGATCTGTAGACGTTACTGGCATCCGCATATTTTGCATCTTGAGGGTAGACATCGTATGAGAACGGTTGGGAGTGCTACGTTTGGATGAATTACCAGAAGATCCGATCACGATGGAAATAAACAAGATCACCTCTTACCAATTCGCAACTAGAATATGAAATTATATGATGAAATATATATGACGAAGCCTTATCAATAATTGCAACCCCTAACAAATCATAAGGCCTGGCGTCAACCTACTACGATAGAAAGTTAGAACTACCGATATGGCACCGATACAAAAAGCAAATATCGGAGACATATCAGGAAGGTGCAAAATCGCAGACATGTGTCTAGACATGGCAAGCCACCACACATCATAAAGTTTTTTTTTCGGTGTCTAATTGCAGAAACGTTGTCAACTGTACCGATATTGGGTGGCCTTCCGACGCGATTTTGACTTTTTATCGGGAGGTGCATCGTAGACCATATCGGTGCCATATTGTAGTAGGTGGACGCCTAATTACCATAAAACAACGTCATTCCTTGAACAGATTCATAAAGCGGGGACACACTTTTATTGGAAATTACGTGTCTGCCCTCTTTTGTGTGCCTGTTTACATGTTTATTACAGATAGCCAGGTTCGTCAAATACACGAATTGGAAAACGAAAGGAACACTTAGTCAGTCTAGTGTCTGCATTTGAAGACCAAGAAGCAGAAGTCGAGCTTCTCAACACGGGCACGCATGCGCGGCAGGTCTACTCTACCGGATGGCCCCTCAGCTGCTTAAGTCTCATTTCCCCCAAATTGAATTCTTAATGACCGTTTGGCTTTTTAAGATTAATCCGCGCACATCAATTTCTCTTTAACAAAACGCTCATTAGGTTGAATGCCCGCTGCCTGCTGCCTGCGGACAGTTCTCATCTGCCTGTTGCCGGCCATTCGCTGCCTGCTACCCGTTGCCTGTTGCCCATTGTATGCTGTTTATTGCTGTTTGGTCCTTTCCGGATGGCCATATCCTGTTGCCTTTTGCCGACTGCATGGTGCCTGTTCTATGTAGCATGCCCACCACAACTATTCCTCATAGTGTGTTTCCTATTTACTCAATACCTTGTGCCTATCTAATGTGTATTATCAACACTTTGTTCTCCTCTATTTTTCTCCTGTTGCCTCCTACCTTCTCATATCTCCTAGCAAGTGTCCCCAACTGCCTATGTCCTAGTCTAGTACCTAATTCCTACTGCTGATTGCCTGTGACCTTTGCCTACCTATTACTTTATACCCCGATCTAATTTATCATATTTACCACTACCATTTGTACTTTCCTGGAAGCCAAGCAAATCGCTATACTATATGTACCAGATGATCTCCGGAATAAACTTTCGTTGGGATCACTACATAAATGCCCCTTTGTTATCTACGTTTAGCGAATTTATGTACGGTCTGTGATATAATTGTGTGGCATTGTCCATTGTTATTCATTTATGTTTCACCTTTCGTGAGACCAGCATCTTGAATTATTCACTATAAATGTTCTTCTGTACTATGTACGAGACTAGTGTAATAAAATACCCTATTCATGTCCGTATGATTTTATCAAACTTAATGTCTTACTAAAGCAAGATATCAGATTTATAACTAGTCGCGGTAAACATGCCTGACATTATCTGTTACAACACACTGGGTTGAAAGATCAGCCTCATCTATGGCCGGCTGAACGCTGTGAAACCTAACGCCATTACCGCACGGTCAACCCTAGTGGGGATTAAAACCATGTATTTATAGTTAACACCACGGCCAGTCCGCACTACGGTGCACTTTATCTGACACTAACAAAGCACCCTCTCCGACGTAACTAATATTTATATCGAAGTGAACCCGACGAACCCCTTGGAGCATCCGCTGCAGTTTGGCTTTCATGGTAATTTCAGTGCACGTCGTTTAATAGTCTGATTCCCCATGAGAGGGCATATTGATTTTGGGCCTACTCTAAACGTTTGGCACAGACCTAAGGAAAGTCACAAAGTTATGATCCATAAACTGAACTGATAAGGGAAGGTTGTGTGCGATGGTGGATTTAATGAGGCAATCTGATGGAGAATTGGATGGAGAATGTAATAAAGCAAACTTTTACCAGCCTGGCGCTGGAGGTGTGTATATATCCCATCCTCATGGCCACTGTGCCTGAAGTAACTCCAAAATACATTTATCTATACATGAATAATTAATCGTATCAACTACCAAATCCCCTGGTGCCATGATATGAGACTATACTCGCATCAACTTCAGGTCCGCAAGTGTTTCAAAAGAAAAATAAATAGCTTGAGACGAAGACTCTGCCAAATTACGTCCTTTGATTTTATAGCATTTAGGCCATAAAGCCAAAATTTACACACATTAAATGGAATTCTGAAAGGTCGGTTTTTATTCATTAATTAGTCTTAAAGGTCAATAGGTGCATGGCATCATCCTTCCTGCTTATGAGTGTGGTTGGCAGCGCGTGCAGCTAGCGTGGGTGAAGAAGGTCAATGAATGTCTTTGAAGGGTATTGGTGTTTAGAGATTGATGGAAAAGTGGTTCCGTTTGTTTATTTTGTCTTAATAATTTGCACCATCATATTTTTCAATAGTTGGTATATTAGGGAAACTAGTTGACCTAATTGGGACAGCATATCGTACCAAGTTACTTTTGATAGAATTATCGCATGAGCTTGCAGGGAAAGTGAGATAGTCTTATCGAAAGTAACAAGGTACGATAAGCTGTCCCAATTAGGTTAACAAGTTTCACTTGTACTATACACCCCTAAATATCTGTAAATATTTAAAAACTTACCAAATACATCTACGATGAAGCGACCATCAAAGTACTCTGGGCAAGCGGAAATCACATTCTGTTAAGAAATATGTGTATGCACGATCTTCCGCATTAGCCACACTGCGCCACTCTGGTTTATTTTTCTGCAGGTTCCTCGAGCAATGCAGTCTTCAAAGTATGGTGGTACGGCGCCATACTGGCACAGTATGCTGGTACAGCTCAACTACCAATTGCACAGCAGACGTTGGTATTTTGGGGCATAGGTACATAGTACAAATAGTATTGGAATCGCATTAGCCAAATGAATGGGTTTTAAAAAGGTATGACATTATATAAGACAGATTGTTTGATCAAATCTGATTTATCGATATATTACACGGTGCAAGACAATTGCTTAAATAAACAGAAAGTGAGGCGGTATATCTTCCAAAGATAAACATGCTTTGAATAAGTGAGTTGTGGTTCTAACGTTAATACTCCTATATTGACAATGAGGGGCCCGTTTGATGATCTTGGATTTTACATGTAGGCCCTTTTCTGTATGCCATAGAGATCCAGGGACGTTGTGGGTAAACTTTTTTGTGGAACAGACTTAAGCATTATTAAATGATAATCCTTGTGTGAGTTACAGAAAAGGGTTTGATTGTGGTGTCAACAGGTAATTTCATGGGGCATATTGGGTGTTGAGAATGCGACAAGAGTCTGTTGGCTAATTTGTTCAGGCGGACTAGAATTCAAGGGCTTTATGAAATAAGTGAGTTTCTATGGGATGCTTGTTGAGATCTGCTGATTACCGCTTGCTGATTGAATTAGGCCAGTCGAAGCTGAGGGCAAATCAGAGGGGAAGTCCGACTGAGGAATGAATGCTAGGGAGCGGGCACACAGGGGTGGCCAGTAATAGAGTGTGTGAGGCAGGCAGAGGGCCATAAAGCCCTATGGGTGGCTGCTTGCGGCTGGGCTAGGGCTGCAGGGCTGTAAGTCGATGGTCTACCGGGTACTGCTGGATTATAAGGGATGTAGGTGGCATCGGGGGTGCGGTCTGGGCGGCGGTGGGCGTGGTGCTTATAAACGCTTGAGTGGGATAGATAGGATAGGCGCTGATACTAGCGGAGAGGTGGATTACCAGATACATGTATGTGAATTAGGGTGGGTGCCGCATGCAGGAGGTGGGCGATATTACAGCTGGTGTGTATGTTACTGGTCCTCTCAGATTGGGTGGTGGTGGGCTGGTGATTGGGGTGCTGGTCAGGGGGTGATTACCTCCCCCTCTGTGGCCTGCCAGTCCTCATCACCTTGTCACCCTCAACCTCCACACCTCGGTAATGAACCCCTTGCAGTGCGCCCATGTCCTTGGTTTAGATGTATTGGTTTAGAGGAGATGGACGATTCATTTGACGTCCGACATGCTGGAAGAGCTACAGAGCCAACACCAACTTCCATGTGCTCACTGCTCAGCTATAAATAGCCCTGATTTCCCGTTCGGACAGAGCAGGGAGCTGACAATGACTTGTGGGGGGACATCTGGAATGAGGTGAGTCATGAAGGAGGCCGTAAAGTCAGTTCTGTTTACGTCTTCAGCGAGTTCCACCTGCGGCGTGATTGGGTTAGTACTAGGAGAAAAATGCGTCTCCACCAATAATAATGAGTCTCCACCAATACCAATGGAAATGATAACAGTATCACTCCAAATAAATTTGGTATCAATAACTGTACTAATGACAGTCCGTATCGTCAGACCCATAACGTGGAATATCATCATTGTAATATAATAACAGTTGTAGTAGATAAAATAAAGAAAGACATACTAACATTTGACAATAATATTCAGAATAATATACGCACTCCTTATACATTTTATCCAAATTGAGAATACATGATTCTTTTTCCTCTCATTGGTAAGAATATTAATAATGATGACGACAAAGATGGCAATTGCATTGCAATCAACAGTAACGAAAGCAGCAACATTTAGAAGAGTATTGATAGTGGTAGCAACCGTTTGAAGTATTAGTCAAAATCAAAGCATTGTGATAATAGGCATGCATGGATGGGTACAATACAATTATCTTTGATTATAAGACAAATGATACAGAATAGTTCACAGTGAATGTAATAGTCTGTGTACTCCTTGTTGATAATGTTGGCCAACTAAATGCATTCCATCCCGGAGACTCATATCGCCAATTAGGTGACCTAGTTTGTTGGGTGTTCACCGATCTTGTGGAAAAAACGTCTTCTTCCAGTCGGTTGTGGCCTGCTTACGCGTGGCTGGTAAATTCTCGTTATCTAAAATAGAGATCTTCCTTATTCCCCTTGAGTAAAAGGTAAAATCGATCAAAATGTAAATTTCTGTGTTTGAGATGGGTTGCAAACTATTGTGAAACACTTTGAGTGCAATCCACTTCAAGTATTTCATAAAGTATGATGCTCACATAGGAATCACCTTGGAATGAATAGTGTGTAAAAACTAAGATGATGACGTGTAAAGTAAATTAAGGGGTGTCACATAACCATCAATAGCTATGGATATTCATACTATGTTACAGTGACATTTCACTCCATGCCGCTTCAGAAACAACCAGCAGACCAGACTGCTCACATCTCACCAGCAGACCAAACTGCTCACATCTCACCAGCAGACCGGACTATTCACATCTCAACAGCAGACCAGACTATTCACATCTCACCAGCAGACCAGACTATTCACATCTCACATGCAGACCAAACTGCTCCCATCTCACCAGCAGACCAAACTGCTCAAATCTCACCAGCAGACCAAACTGCTCACATCTCACCAGCAGACCAGACTATTCACATCTCACCAGCAGACCAGACTATTCACATCTCACATGCAGACCAAACTACTCACATTTCACTAGCAGACCAAACTGCTCACATCTCACCAGCAGACCAAACTACTCACATCTCACTAGCAGACCAAACTGCTCACATCTCACTAGCAGACCAAAGTGCTCACCTTTCACCAGCAGACCTTACTGCTCAGATTGATGCCCCTGGCAAGCCTGGTGCCGCCGGCAATAGTTAGCAGCAAACAGCGCTGTTCCAGGCAGCCTTATTAGCCGAAAGCGTCGCTTCTGATTGTCATGGCAACAATTCTGAATGAGGAGGGGCAAGGGCTGGTGGAGACCGATCTACCTGATCACCACCCACCCAGCACAATTTTCCCCTCGCCTGCCGCCCTCACCCCCTCCCTTCCCACTAACCTTCAGGCCGCCACAATCTGTCGACCAACGGCCGTCCACCATCACCTGCCACCCCAACCAACCCCACCGCACGGTAAACGCCGTGTCGATGGCAGATTCCGGTTCCGTCTCTACATGACATGTTGCTCTACGCATGCGCGGGATGCGCACGCATGGGCTCTGAGACGTCACGCGAGGCAGCTGGCGCGCATGTCGTCACGCAGCGCGGGGGGCTCGTGGGGGCGGGGTTTTGAGCGGGATGGGGTCAGAGGATCATTATTCCGATTAACACACACTGCCCCGGCCCCAATTAGACCCCTATCCGTCCCCCACCTCGCCACACACGCACACACTCACCGCCCGGAGCGCACTGCGCGGGCCACACGTGGGGGTAAGCGTCCGAATCACGGCATGATGAGTGGCCAACTGGAGACAAACTGGGAGAGCGAGTGGAAGAGATGAGCAAGCGGGTAGAGTGGAGAGGGAAGAAGAGAGGATTTAAGAGGGGAGGGCGGCGGAAGGGACGGGCATGGGGGGCCGTTGGAGAGGGAAGGGAAGTATAGACTGATGAGAGACGAAGAGAGGGCTGAGAGGGAAGGAATTCGAAGGGGGGGGGGGTAGGAGAGAAGGAAGAAACGCTGAGAGAAGATAGACAGGGGGTAAGCGATAAAGGTGGAGGTAGAAGAAGGGGAGAAGAGGGAAAATGAGAGCGATAAGTGGAGAACGGGGAGATGAGAAGGAGATGTCTGGAGACGGAAGAAGGGGGGGGGGGGGGGAGGAGAGAGGGGTTTAAATCAGCACAGTATGTTTTCGAGGATGAGTGGATGGAGAAAGAGACA
This sequence comes from Alentia gelatinosa, assembly GCA_950022655.1. Taxonomy (NCBI): domain Eukaryota; kingdom Metazoa; phylum Annelida; class Polychaeta; order Phyllodocida; family Polynoidae; genus Alentia; species Alentia gelatinosa. Next base: position 51,478,034 of record OX465579.1, on the reverse strand, counting down.
ACAAGGAGCGGGGAGAGAGAGAGTTCGAAATAGTTGAAAGAGAATGTGTAGGGAAGACATCAGCAGGTGGAGAGCGTGGTTAGAGCGGAGCAGGAACGGAGCAGGTGGTTTCGGGGAGAGTGAATTGTTCGATATGTGCATAACAAACTTTAGACCTGAGTTACATCCTATAAATACAACAAAGTGGAGGCCTCTTTATAAATAGTAAAACTCTATGGTTATGGATAAGTTGCTGGTTATAGCATGTTTTACAGCCTAGTTATAGTCTAAATACATATAATTCATAACCCGGATGCAGCCCCCTAGTCCATTGTACTAGGTTCTACTAAAAGAAATAATTCAGAAATAAAACTTGGTCTCACGCCTCGGCACACTAGACTCCCTTAAGTCCCCCTCAGATCCCTTCTGCCAACTCTACCGCTACTGCCTGTTCCCATGGCAGTTACCAACCTCCCTCTGGAGTCGCCATCTTGCACAGTTCACCTCCACTTCACGTTAACCACGCGGCTGATTACAGGCGTCTCTGCCTCTTTTATAGGCGTTTTATTGGCGTTTTCTACCTTTTCCCCCTCATTTGTCTTATTTCCTCGTGTCTTTGTAGCATGGACAGAGAGAGCCAGGGGAGGGACCCTAGGTGTATCCTCATTTCCGCTGAAACCAATCCGGTGGCGACCTCTTGCGCTCTGCCCTCTCATGCGAGACGTAGCTTTCCGCCGAGAAAAGGCGGCGAGAGGAAAGGACGAATAACCAGGCGCCTGTCGCATTAAATCATGCGCAAAATTGCGGCTATATTCCGAGGACCTGGCACAGACTACTAACTAAGTCAAGACGAAAAGCTATGTTCCACTCCCCGACCCGTGGGGAAAAAACTAAACAGAGCGCTGCTTTTGGATGCGTAGACGTAGTTGGTGGACCGGAAGACCGAACCCAGATGTGCTGGGAGAGTGGATGGGGCGGGGCAGAGTGTAGACTTCAGCTTGGTGGCTCTACTTAATGGTCTTGGAGAAAGTCAGGATAGAACCCCGCATCGAAGGTGAAATGCAATAGGAACAGATCTTGATTAAGCAAAACAAAGAAGTCTATATTGGAGAAAAAGCTTCTTTCAGAAAAGATGCACACTTTGAGACGTAGTGGTGTAATTCCCACAACGCATCTCATTGAGGTTCCCTTTGTTTAACTGAGAGGCAAAAAATAGACCAGGTAGAGTTAGGGTCAGGAATGTGAAAGGTTATGAAAGAAACGGGAGCGAAGGTGGGGTTGTGAAAGGAGCACTGACAGGGAGCAGGTGAAACCTTGATTTTAGTGTCATGAGCAAATGACCTTGTATGAGAGACAACTTCATAGTGGTCAGAGGGGAGAGCATTGGCTTTGCAGATATATATTGCAGTCTTAAGTCAACCACAATCTCCACCTCACAATAGATACTATTTTTCTTAAAGATTGGTGAGGTATTGTCAATGTCGCAAAGGTATTCATGATTGGTGGCCCTTGCGGTGATTAGCCATGCAGAGTACAGGGCCCCGTTGAATAAAAAAATGAACGATAAAAAAAGTATCTTACAAGTATCGTTGGTGGCAAACTGTAGTATAAAAAACTATCGTTGAGGTGGACGAGCATTGAACGAGAGGATACAATGAACGATAGTGGGTGGTGTTGAATAAGAAATCGTCCATTTGTAAATTCTCGTTTATTTATCGTTCAAGTCTCCTCGCGGACGACCACGTTTTTGGCGTCGTAGCCAATGTCAAACTCGTTTTTCATGCACTAAATCCATTCAAAATTAAAAGATATTTTCAACAGAGATTACTATTCATATTTGATACATGTATACCAAATTTCAACATTTATTAACCCTTTAACCGCCGCACGCCAAATCCAGGCGGGAGTTGAACCGCCGCGCCCCCTACGGCAAACCTATGTATTACAACGCCGCAGGCTTTTAGCATATGCTCCCTCCTACCGCCGGCCCATTTTCCAGTGACTTGGGAGTGGCCATTGTTTTGATGGTGGTAGTGGTAGAATTTCTCCATTTTCTCCTCAAATCAATGATTTTTGAATAAACGATGACCGTTGCGGTAAAAAGAATACCTGTAGCTTTGTCTCTATATATATTTTGTCAATAAAAACAACTGTTGGGTATTATTAAATATGAACTCAAGTTGGCCTAAAATATGCGCCTATGTAAAAAATCACCGCCCATGGCGTCCGCCTATCTAAGGCCTTACATACTACTGTAGCAGATTTGTTCGCAGCAATATATATAGTCGTTAAAGTCGATGAAACCCCCATACATATTCAAATATGTTCCCTACCTACACAATTCTAAAGTATTACGAAATAAAACAACTCTCAAGGTGATCTAAGCAATATCGAAAGTTTGCACCATAGCAAAACCGTTGGTGGAGGCGGGAGTGTCAGTGTCAACATGGATTGCTAAGCAGATTCCTCTACGCAATGGACGCTGTGTAAAATCATTTCCCTTCGTCAAATAGTGGATTAACAACATAAATAGAGCCCAGCATGTTCATTATAAGGTTTGTACCTACAAGAGGATATAAATATTGTGGAGGAAAAACCATCGAAAGTGTGGTTAATACGGTGATAACTTCGGATCTTTGAGGCTGGGGGTTTAGGTGTCAAGTCCAGTGACAGCGCCATGTCTGCTAAGCTGTCTGCTACGAGTCGATTCAACAACCCACAGAATTGCCATTTATATCATCCTATGGTGTCAACAGTGTAAACTGAGACCAGCATTATGTTCATCTGATCAGCAGCTATACGAAGGTGTCAGACTTGACACGGTTGAATTAACCTAACGCTTTGTAACTAATATCGGCAAAGCCTCTATAGAGTCCTGTCTAGATTATAAGGTTGAGTCTATGGGAATCCGTGTCACTGCTCGAACAGTAGGGTTGTCAAGTTATAATACGAAATCAGCTCGCACCGGGTTTAAACTTTAGATTCATGATAAATCATATATATATTGATATTCTACACACTCTAAGCTACCTTTCTATCTGAATAATGTCCAGGTTTGACGAGTTCAGATTTAATAATTCAAATTTAACCTTGAGTATTACGCAGTCGGCTTGCTGGTTCAGTCGAATTTCATACGATGATCACAAAATCAGCTCAGATAGGGTTTAAACAATAGAATTAATCACAGGGAAGTGTATTTTTACATTCTATAGACTCCAAGGTTTGTTCCAGTATGTATTTTAGTAAATTTGGACTGGAAGAGACCAAGATATTGAAATATTACGATGCGAGTTACGCACGTTGAATTCTGGCCTAGCTTGATCCGCCATTGCTTATACTGTGTAGTCAGGGTGGTCGAGCTGTCATTAGAAATCAGCTCGCACCGGGTTTAAACTTTAGATTCATGATTAATGATACGTATATTGATATTCTACACACTCTAAGCTACCATTCTATGTAAATAATGTCCAGGTTTGACGAGTTCAGATTTAATAATTCAAATCTAAACTTGGGTATTACGCAGTCGGCTTGCTGGTTCAGTCGAATTTCATACGATGATCACAAAATCAGCTCAGATAGGGTTTAAATATTAGAATTAACCACAGGGAAGTGTATTTTCACATTCTATAGACTCCAAGGTTTGTTCCAGTATGTATTTTATCATATTTAGACGAGAAGAGACCAAGATATTTATAAATTAAGATGCGAGTTACGCACGTTGAATTCTGGCCTAGCTCGATCGGCCATTGCTCATACTGTGTAGTCATGGTGGTCGAGCTGTCATTAGAAATCAGCTCGCACCGGGTTTAAACTTTAGATTCATGATTAATCATATATATATTGTTATTCTACACACTCTAAGCTACCTTTCTATGTAAATAATGTACAGGTTAGATCAGGTTAGGTCGGTCGGTCGGTCGGTCGGTCGGTCGGTCGGTCGGTCGGTCGGTCGGTCGGTCGGTCGGTCGGTCGGTCGGTCGGTCGGTCGGTCGGTCGGTCGGTCGGTCGGTCGGTCGGTCGGTCGGTCGGTCGGTCGGTCGGTCGGTCGGTCGGTCGGTCGGTCGGTCGGTCGGTCGGTCGGTCGGTCGGTCGGTCGGTCGGTCGGTCGGTCGGTCGGTCGGTCGGTCGGTCGGTCGGTCGGTCGGTCGGTCGGTCGGTCGGTCGGTCGGTCGGTCGGTCGGTCGGTCGGTCGGTTCGGTCGGTCGGTCGGTCGGTCGGTCGGTCGGTCGGTCGGTCGGTCGGTCGGTCGGTCGGTCGGTCGGTCGGTCGGTCGGTCGGTCGGTCGGTCGGTCGGTCGGTCGGTCGGTCGGTCGGTCGGTCGGTCGGTCGGTCGGTCGGTCGGTCGGTCGGTCGGTCGGTCGGTCGGTCGGTCGGTCGGTCGGTCGGTCGGTCGGTCGGTCGGTCGGTCGGTCGGTCGGTCGGTCGGTCGGTCGGTCGGTCGGTCGGTCGGTCGGTCGGTCGGTCGGTCGGTCGGTCGGTCGGTCGGTCGGTCGGTCGGTCGGTCGGTCGGTCGGTCGGTCGGTCGGTCGGTCGGTCGGTCGGTCGGTCGGGAATCTTGATGATACATAGATCGTGCAGGATGTCTTTGTTTCAGATTGATAACGTGTATTAGTGGGTCGGTCGGTCGGTCGCTTGGTCGGTCGGTCGGTCGAAGGACGATTAGTCAGCAGGTGGAGGGCGGCATGGTGGAGGGACAGTATGGTAGAGGGGCAGTATGGTGGTAGGGCAGCATGGTGGAGGGGCAGTACGGTCGAGGGGTAGTACGGTCAAGGGGTAGTATGGTGGAGGGCCAGTAGGGTGGAGGGCCAGTATGGTGGAGGGCCAGTGAGGTGGAGGGCCAGTATGGTGGAGGGCCAGTATAGTATATAGCCTATAGGTGCAGTATGGTGGAGGGGCAGTATGGTGGAGGGGCAGTATGGTGGTAGGGCAGCATGGTGGTAGGGCAGCATGGTGGAGGGGCAGTACGGTCGAGGGGTTGTATGGTAGAGGGCCAGTATGGTGGAGGGCCAGTATGGTGGAGGGCCAGTGAGGTGGAGGGCCAGTATGGTGGAGGGCCAGTATAGTATATAGCCTATAGGTGCAGTATGGTGGAGGGGCAGAATGGTGGAGGGGTAGTATGATGGAGGGGCAGTATGGTGGAGGGGCAGTATGGAGGGGCAGTATGAAGGAGGGGCAGTATAGTACAGGGGCAGTATGGTGGAGAGCCAGTATGGTGGAGGGGCAGTATGGTGGAGGGGCAGTATGGTGGAGGGGCAGTATGGTGGAGGGCCAGTTTGGTGGAGGGCCAGTATGGTGGAGGGCCAGTATGGTGGAGGGGCAGTATAGTATATAGCCTATAGGTGCAGTATGGTGGAGGGGCATTATGGTGGAGGGGCAGTATGGTGGAGGGCCAGTATGATGGAGGGGCAGTATGGTGGAGGGGAAGTATAGTATAGCCTATAGGTGCAGTATGGTGGAGGGGCAGTATGGTGAAGGGCCAGTATGGTGGAGGGGCAGTAAAGTATAGCCTATAGGTGCAGTATGGTGGAGGGGCAGTATGGTGGAGGGGCAGTATGGAGGGGCAGTATGAAGGAGGGGCAGTATAGTATAGGGGCAGTATGGTGGAGGGGCAGTATGGTGGAGGGGTAGTATGGTGGAGGGGCAGTATGGTGGAGGGGCAGTATGGAGGGGCAGTATGAAGGAGGGGCAGTATAGTACAGGGGCAGTATGGTGGAGAGCCAGTATGGTGGAGGGGCAGTATGGTGGAGGGGCAGTATGGTGGAGGGGCAGTATGGTGGAGGGCCAGTTTGGTGGAGGGCCAGTATGGTGGAGGGCCAGTATGGTGGAGGGGCAGTATAGTATATAGCCTATAGGTGCAGTATGGTGGAGGGGCATTATGGTGGAGGGGCAGTATGGTGGAGGGCCAGTATGATGGAGGGGCAGTATGGTGGAGGGGAAGTATAGTATAGCCTATAGGTGCAGTATGGTGGAGGGGCAGTATGGTGAAGGGCCAGTATGGTGGAGGGGCAGTAAAGTATAGCCTATAGGTGCAGTATGGTGGAGGGGCAGTATGGTGGAGGGGCAGTATGGAGGGGCAGTATGAAGGAGGGGCAGTATAGTATAGGGGCAGTATGGTGGAGGGGCAGTATGGTGGAGGGGCAGTATGGTGGAGGGGCAGTATGGTGGAGGGGCAGTATAGTATAGGGGCAGTATGGTGGAGGGGCAGTATGGAGGGGCAGTATGGTGGAGGGGCAGTATAGTATAGGGGCAGTATGGTAGAGTGAAAAAACAAACAGAGTCGAACTATGGCTGACTAGCTACCAGCCTGCTCAGTCGGCGACTGCTGCGACATGTTAGACCTATGTTGTTGTTTTTTATGATCAGATTCATAATATATTTTCGTACTTTTAATATTCTCTTTGTTTCACGGATTCTTTTATTTCAATTTACAATATTATACAAGCTTTGACGGCTTTGCGTCGTGTCGTTTTGTTGTTGTACGGGCGGGAACGTAAAACTAGGGCGACCGGAAGTGTAACTCTCCGAGGCTGCGTTTGTTTTGGTTGTCGAAGAAAATATAAACATCAGCGGAGAATTCGCAAAATAGTGAAAACGAAAGGGTAAGACTGCCTAAAAACTCGCAAATTAGATAGTATATGACTATTTTCAACTTGTGCGAGCAAGACAACCAATTCTTTAGGGTATAAATATGTGAGCATTTGTTCGACATTTCGCTATATCGGGAAATGCGCTGTCAGGCGCTACACTCGTCCATAGGCGCGACTCGATTTGTACATTGTTTTATTTTTCTCCGAATTCTACTCGCAAATAACCATCGCCATATAACTAAATAGACTAAAAACACACAAATACATTGTTTTCAGAATGTTTTATTTACATATAGAAGATTTCTTAACCCTTTCGTGCCTAAATACACTGAAAAAGTGACTTTATAAAAATAACAACTCTATGATGCCTCAAGGCATCATGCGGCGGTAGCCAGGGGAATGCCTGGAGGCATCATGCGGCGGTAGCCAGGGGAATGCCTGGAGGCATCATGCGGCGGTAGCCAGGGGAATGCCTGGAGGCATCATGCGGCGGTTAAAGGGTTAACGATTGAATCTTTTTTTTGTGAAATGTTTGAAAATTACTGGGAAAAAAAGCTTGTGTTGGAGGGGGTTAGAACTCTCAACCTTCAGGTTGAGAGACCAATGCCTAACCTCTTTGCCCACAGAATTATACATGTTTAATGGTCCCCGTGGATATAGGTCAATTATACGATCATTCTACGATAATTGAACGATATTATCACGGACGACATTGCTCACATGGCCGACCAGTTTTATGCTACAGTGAAAATAAATTATCGTTTATTTCTCGTCCAGCCTTCACTATGTCTTATCGTCCAGCCTCATGGACGATACTTTTTTATTCAACGGGGCCCTGATTAGTCAGGACATGTCAGTTATATCCCTGCGATTGGGAGCGGTTTGGCTCTGGAAGGTAGAATGATGTAGCTGGAAGGGAAGGGGTAGAGCTGTTACAGGTTTGGAAAGATGTTGGAGGTGGGCGATATGTAGGTTTTCGATGGTAGGTAGAAGGTGTTAGTCCCTAGAGAGGTAGGGGGTATTTGGAGGGAGGTAGTGTGTTGGAGGTGGAGGAAAGAGGTCGGTATTGGGAGGTAGAGGGTTAAGGGAGAAGTAAAAGGGATAGGAAGGTAGTGGGTGGGAGTAAGGAGGTACGGGGTATGAGCCAGTGACGTGGTGGGATGTACAGGTGGGAGTAGGGTGCTATGAGGTGAGAGGTGACGTTGGGCGGGGTGTATGTAGGGTTGTAGGTGCAGTGAAGGTTCAGTCTTCTTGTCACCAACCGCTGATTACAGCGCCGCTATACTCCAGTGGGACGCTCAGACAATAAATCATGGTGTGAAATCCCGTGCGATGCGGAGGGGGGATGGCGACCGCAGCGCCACGTAGTGTCGGCCAGCGGGCGTTGATTAAATAGAGCATCGAGCGGTGCAGGTTTATGGCGCGTGAAGACGCAGTGTATCCAGGGTGTGACAGCGCGGGGGCGCATGCGCGCTTAGCGCGGCCGCGGATTGTCTGTGTCCGGGTTAACGATGGTTGTGTAACGAGAATTATGAGTTCAGGAGGCGCGGGGCCTCCAGTCCTACATGCCAATCCCTCAACGACGCAATTTGGCCACGCACTGAGGGAGACAATTGAAAACGCCCGAGGAACACCAATATGCATTCACTTCATTAGCGTCGCTGTGCCCCAGATGAAACCGCACTGAGCATGCGCGGGGATCACTGGGCATGCGTGGGGATCACAGTCATTCAACCACGATGTAATTTTAATTAGCGGAGATTGCTACAAGGCGATGCTCCCACATGTACACCATACAGACAGACTTAACGGCTGTGCGCGCTTTGATAATTCCGTAAAAAAACATAAGAAAACAATCTTCATCAATTCCTCAGGGTTCCGCTCAGAGATGACAGAGATAGTAGTAGTTCCTGTTATTCCACCAGGGGCGTTGTGACGGCTTAAGATGGTGACGTGAATGCGGAATTAAGACATTTAGGTCATCGAGAAGGTTTTTACCGGTTTAAGTCCGAGTATCAAGATTATATCTGAATACATTCGGATGGCTTAATTTGTACAGGGGGGAGGGGGGATTATAACAATTAGTGCCTTTGACAGGTGTCTGATATTAGATGATCCACCATTGGAGCTCGTGTGTTGTTAATACAGTACTACAAAGGTCTCAAATGCCGCATTTTACTTACTATGTTAAACCCCATATATCCTTTAGCAGATGAGTTAGTTTATTTCTCTATAAATACAAGTATATACAGCATATCTTATATAAGCATTTCGTTATATCTATAGTGGCATCTAGAGGCCCACATATATAGAGAGAGACCAATACTCGTATCTAGGCAGTAATGCCGGCGTGTCTGCCGCCAGGTGTACAGGTGAACGATCGTCCCGCCAATGGCGCCATCTAGCGGCCTTTGTTATAACGAGCGGGCAAAGAAAGGCTGCCTTATCGCCGGCCATCACATCGTTAAGCGCTAGCCGCTCGCCCGCATGCCACTATCACCTTCATCCCCCTCTAAAAGATTCATAATCAATATTGTCTGTGCGAGATATTCTTCCAAAACGCAGTGTTCAGTGCAAATGGCGGCCTTTGAATGTCCTTTGAATGAACAATTTGACTGGGTGAATGGTGCTGGGGGACTTGGCTGCACTGAACCATGACGGGCTTTGTCGGTCATGCGCAGTGTTACGGACGGGTTGGGTTACGGTGCAAACAGGTGCCGGAAAGACCAGGGCAGGAATGGCTTCAGTTCTCCGTCTGTTTGCCACGCGTCACGCGGACCGTGTGAACAAGGAGTAATACAAACCTCCCCGTGAGCCCTCTGTGTGCGCAATGTCGGGAGGACACAATGACAGGAGGGATTGGAGGTAACATGACCGCTAACACTCAGTGAACAGATGTATATGTAACATGACCACTGACACTCGATGAACAGCAGTGAATGTAGCATGACTGTTAACGGTTAGTGGGTAGGAGTGAATGTAAAATGACTGTGAATGGTCAGTGAGCAAGTAGTGGCTGTAACATGACTGTGAATTCAGGAACAAGGAGTGAATCTAACATGACTGTGAATTCAGGTAACAAGGAGTGAATGTAATATTAGGAAACGTCCTTACTGTGGACGAAACGGTTCCTGTTCGAGGTCAGTCTTTGATTTCATACTGCCTGACGCCATAGGCGGAAGGCAGTATGAAATCAAAGACTGACCAAGAACGAGAAACGTTTAGCCCACAGTGAGGACGTTTGCTTATTATTATATACCTAAAATCCATGTAAAAAACTACATTTTGATGACTTATTAAGTCACACTCACAGCGGGCACGAACATTATTATTACTGCACCCCTAGTAGCGGGCAGTATTTCATAGACATTCGCACACAGGTATATAATAATATGACTGAGTGGTCAGTGAACATGAATAAATGTAACATAATTGTTATCAGTGAACGGGAGTGAACAGGAGTAAACGTAACAAGTCTACTAACAGTCAGTGAACAGCGGTGAATGTATCATGATGACTAACATTCAGTTAACAGCATTTAATGTTAACGGTTAGTGCAAATTGAATGCACTACGAATCCCAACAATCACTGACTAGCAGTGAGTATAGCATCACTACTCAGTCAATGGACAGGGTGAATATAGCATGACTAATAACAGTCAGTGAATGGAGAGAGGGTAGATATAACATGACCACCAAACAGTGGTGAATATAACTGTCAACTTTCAGTGAAATGAGAGAGAGTGAGTGAAACATGACCAATAGAAGTGTGTAAACACATGTGAGCTGATATCATTCAAATAACAACAGTCCGTGTAACAGCACTTAGAATCAGTAGAGGGGTAGAAATCATTCACTGCAAGATGATCATTAACGGCATGATTGAACATGACAAAACATACCTCAGTGAACAGAGGTGAATGTAAAACCGCTAACAGTCAGTAGACATTTAATACACCAATTTTGTGCAATACATACTAATTGTTGTGTAATTATTTATGGAAGACCTGCCATCTGGTAAGAATGAATAAATATATTTTTGAACGAGAAAAACATGTATGAAAAATGACTGCTGATACATGGTGAATAGACAGTGATGAGTATAATATGGCTGCTATCAGTGAGTAAGCAAGGATGTATATAACATGACTGCTGTCACTCAGTTGACAGAAAGGGCGTGTGACACGATTGCTAACGGGCAGTCTGGGCGGATGTAATATAACCACTTACACTCAGTGAATTGGAATTGAGTATTGTAAATACTAAGTGAATGAGGGGTTTAATGTGACAGCTAATATTCAGCGGAGGGGGACGATTTTAACAACCGTGTGTCTATGAAACATACAGCGTTAAACACACAAAGTCATCACCTTGGCTTACACCAGCACAGCGATGATGAGGAGGTCAGTGCAACAGTAAGTACCGAAGGGAACTCCCACCCGAATTCTCACGGTTCTAACCTGCCAATGCTTTCAATGCATTTACCCCCCCCCCCCCCCCCCCAATTAATTTTTAGCATCATGGTGTCAAACCCTTTGCCTTTAGATGTCACTTTACTGGCCACTTCCTCACTCACCCCACTCACAACCAACATCTGGCTTCTGCGCCCATCACTTAATTGCGAAGGCCGTTTCCTGTCATGTCTTTATAGACCCAAGGATGTACTTGTCTGAACCACACTAATTGAAATGATGGGGGGAAACAGATAAAAAAAGTAAATCTTAAAAATTTCTATCATGAGAATGACACCAGAAATAAAAGTAAACGGAAATTTCTTCGTCTACACCACCAAGGTTTATTGAATGCAGCTACTACTGGAACAATACATGCTTCCCATGACATTCCAAGGCAGCGTGAGGTTTCCTCCTGAGTGTAAAGGGTTAACGTTGTGGGTGGAGGGGGAGCGTCGCTTCTTTGTCTCGCCCGCGGATATCTCCGGTGGATCTATTTGGCATTACGCTATGGGTCTTTCCTGGAGTCTCAGTTTTTTTTTTGTTCTCACTGGCTCGGTCTTTTTGTAGCGTGCCACGGCGTATTTCCCGGTGTAGGCTTAGAGAGAGGTTGTTTTCCCAAGGATCGATAACCTACCCATCCCCTACCTGCCTCACTTTCTTCCTTTATATTTTTAAAGACAATGCTCCAGTCTTCCCGATGTGCTTTTTGCTGGGGTTTCTCCGGGGTTCCGTTTGACCATACCTTCCTCTCACCTCAACAATTCATATCATCTCCCTGAGGTTTCGATGGCCAGTTGGTACCTTGATATTTGGGGGACATTGTGGAAGTGCCTGGAATCAGTGACAGATGGATCAGTTCTGATCTTTGTATGTTTAGCAAAGGTTGAATGCTCTTACTGATCCATATTATTGTCTCTCCGTAGACAATACAAAACTCGGTTATAATCTAATGACAACAATTGGAACAGATATATAAGATGAATGCCTGTAGACACACTGAGAGTTGATAGGAATACTCTAATACATACATATAAGGTATCATGTTGTATCATCTTCTCGGATCATAACTAATATATATAAAAATGGGGACAAAGTAAATTGAACCGGACCCGAACAAGCTGAAATGAGAATTAGATTCCCAAATACCCGAAATGAATATCTACTCTGAATAAACTTGTGTCAAATGAAAATAGAATAGAAAAGAAGAAGGAAAATAATCTATATTGACTATGGATAATTCCCAATTGCCATATGCCATGTGGCTTATAACCAGCCACCAGAAGCCGTTAATCCATCAGCGCTAGACGAACCGGCACTCAATAGCTCTTCTCCACACAAAGCCCACTGATATTTATCTATTTTTACCCGTTAGTCTGATAATCCATTTGTCCCGACATCTAAGATAAAACCCACCTCCATAAAGGTTCGTCCTGCCTGTTCATGTCCTTACTTATACCTCGAGCTGCGGCGGTACCAGTCCCAACCCTGCTCGGCCCATCCGTCAACCCCATCCCTTGTAAATTAAAACAACAAAGGCCTCGTCTAAAAAGCTTATATGGCGTATAGCATAGTGGAATGAAATGGGATTACCAAGTAAGGTCCTTCATTTATCAGGACTGAATATAATTAAGCATTGTCTGCGTCACATTAAAGGGAGAGGCGTCCGCCAATAACTCAAATTCTATCTGTGCCGATCCCCAATTGCTTTGTAGGTATTCATTAAATTCCAATTTACCAATGGTACTTCCAGCCCGGGTTTATGATATGTATCTCTCTTCATTACCAGCTTCATCTATTTTGATACAAACTAAAATTGAGGTATAGCCCTCTCATACCCATTACTTTAAGGGGCAATAGGTTTATGCAGTAATCTTTTAGCCACTTTACTAAATCATATTATTTATAAGTTATGATTTTTCATTGAATGTCTTCAAATATTGTTCTGGGCAACGATAATGTATCATTTTGGAATTCAGGAAAAGGGGTTGTGGTCAATCGATGCCATCGTATTATGCATATTGAAATGTGCCTTTTCGTGCAGCCTGTCTAACAGCCTGATGAAAAATGATTTTCATATTCTGATCAATAATTACATAACTCGGTCATCATCAATAAGACATTTCCTTTACACACGTGAGCTGCTGTGTGAGGCATAGGACATTGCTTTCAGTCACGTGTCTTGCGTTATGCTTTCGCTGAGTATTTTTGGACACTTTCGAATTGAGCAAGGAATGACTTTTCAAATGGAAAAGAGGGCACAACCTACGCACCAGTGTTATAGGTAGAAAAAATATAGTGGATGATGTTAAGAAACAAATACCTGCTCATGCCGTCTTGTTCATCAATATTACTATGATCTCAGCCTCTGTTTACTTGTTTCATAAGGGAAGCCGCTGTTTTACAGATAACAACTTGCCCAGTTTTAAATCAATGCCTAATCTCCGGTTTCTTTGGTAAATGATCTTTAATTAATCTTCTTTAACGCATCAGCGGAGGCCTTCTGGAACGTAAAACACGAAGATGTCTTAAGTCACAAAGTCACACACGGACCAGTGGTCGCGCTACGGACACAGGTCCAGCAAACAGTCCACTTTTCTACTACAATTAATGATTAATTATGCGAACCTTTATGAGACGTGATGACCTGGGGTCGGCCACCATGGTGCATGTGGCTGGTCCGTGTGGTACCTGCGGCGGCTCACTTTGACCTACATCAGGCAGCATGCTGGCCTAATTAGTATCTGCTTGATTAACGTTGAGCCAGCAAGGTCGCTCCACCTAACTGCTCCTTTGTTGCGGCCAAAGCGCAGGGCAAATGGGTCTACACCAAAAAACCACCAGGAAGCTAATGTTACAACCAATTATCGCCACTTGGCGTTTACTGGCAAGGCGCTTAGCTTATTTATTATTAATTCCAGACGTGTGGTTTGGAAGGCTCCGTGCAAACAAAGCGTCGCCGTGTATTTATAACGGTGTGTATTTTCAGCCATGTGAGCTGGCCAGCCGTGAGAGGTCTGATTGTATATACACACAATGTTGAGACACGAGCTACAGAAAACACAAAGGCTGAGAGCGACACTGCACGAAAACCCCAGCTATTTCATATGTACACCACCACGTAAATGCATGTATACGATGTACATTGACATGGTTTTATATATATAGGTCCACATTTCGCGCCAGCGTATGTGGCGTATACAATGCAGTTTTTGTGTGTATACGGAAGCGTAATGGCTGTATTTGCCGCCACGCGTATATGAGAAAAAATATCCTGTGCATGACATATACGCTGGTCATATACAAATCATATACATTTGGCATATATGTGTACTGATGAGAAATAAAAAAAGGTTCGCCACCAGACTGCCCTGCCCCTGCCACCCTGTCTCCCCCCTTCAATTTCTGACCACTCGTCTGTGCTGTGGTTTTGGTAGAGTACCCCCTCCCTAACTCGCCCCTCGCGATGGTTCGGAGCCTGGCCCCAACCCCGACTGCGACCCAATCTTATAGCTATAACTTAAGTCGAACTGGAGAGAAAAAAAATATTTAGACAGTAAATTTTTATAATACATATTCCATGGTGCGGAATTATGCCGTAGGCCTGGCATGATTATACAAAGCCCTAGAGTTAGATTGATTATTAATCGGTGTGGGTGGGCGGGTTCAAAACTGTTCAGAGCTGCCGTAAAGGCTAGTTAGTTCTTGTGTAGACTGCTAAGCCTAGGAGATGCTTCGTGGCGTAGTCACAGAGTGGCGTAGTCGTTCTCTTTTGTCTAATTACAAGTGAACTTTCAATTCACCACAATTATAACTTAAGTCGAATTGGAGAGGAAAAATTTATTAAGACAGTTAATTTGTATAAGACATATTCCATGGTGCAGAATGATACATAGCATGGCATGATGATACAAATGCCAAACGAAACCGCCGCCCCCTCCGATGAGGTCAGTAGAAAAAGCAGCACGGGTTCCGACTTGGAGGAGGATTCCGGGGAGAGGCGACCACAAGAAACTATTTCGCATTATTTCGCATTATTTCACCTTCACAGAGGCATGACTGTTGGCATCTGTAAAGGCTGGTTAGTTCTTGTGTAGACCGCTAGGCATAGGAGATGCTTTGTGGCGTAGTCACAGGGTGGCGTAGTCGTTCTCCTTTGTCTTATCACAATCGCAGTCTTATACAGCGTACCTTATATACACACCCATCCTGAACAATACAGAACAATGGTGATTTAAAAGAATAATCTATCAAAAAGGGTAAAAATTACTGAAGAATTCTGGGTTTATTATATGTAATTAATGAAATGGCACTTATTAGGGTTTTAGAAAGATTTTATAAATGATATTGATAATATAATATTGGATCTCTTATAAGCAATGGACTTTGATGACTAATGGCAAATGAAATAAAATAACAGTGGTGTAACAGAACCAGGCGTATATATGATATATATGTGACTGCAACATGGGCACATGTATACGTCTAGAGATAAAGCGTATACATAATGGCAAGAAGCACTTACTTATTTACGCAAAATGATAGATATATATACACCTTATGTATCCATATGTAAATCATGGGTTTTCACGCTGTGCAAGCACTTACACATACTGGGTGCAGCCAGTTTTACCTCACCCCTGGAGAGGTTAGTAACTGTAAGGTTTACGTGCATTGCTATGTAATAAGTGGCAGTATGTACTAGGTAATAGAATATGGATACGGCGGTGTGCACCAGGTAGTAGTATATGGATATGATGGTGTGTTCCTGGTTGTAGGATATGGATATGGTGGTGTGTGCCCGGGAGTAGTGTGAGAAAACCTTACTGTTAGTGAAATGATCTATGTTCGAGGTCAATCATCCTATCTGCAGTATCAGGACGTATGGACGGGATGGTTGACTATTCAATACTTTCACAGGTGTTAGGTTTTTATCATACGTCAACTCCTCAGAGCATACAACCGCTTGTATCTGAAACCAGTCAATAGCGTGTATATAGTACATGGATATGGTGGTACGGGCCAGGTAATAGTATATGGATATACTGGGGTGTCCAAGGTAGTAGTATATGGATATTGCGGAGTGCACCAGGTAGTAGTACATGGATTTGCTGGGGTGTCCCAGCTAGTAGTATATGGATATTGCGGAGTGCACCAGGTAGTAGTATATGGATATTTTAATGTGTACCAGGTAGTAGTATATGGATATGTCGGTTTGTGTCAGGTAGTAATAAATGAAAATGGTGGTGTGTGCCAGGTAGCAGTATATGGATATGGTGGGGTGTAAAAGGTCGTATATGGATATGCTGGTGAGTCAGGTTTAAGTATATTTCAATGGTGGTGTGTATAAGGTATCATTATCCATCGTATAGAAAGTGTACAGCCGTCTGTCCACAAAGCCATCGATTATTTTCTATGCATTATATCAATTTCGTCGTAAGATGTTAGCTATTAGAATCAGGTAATTGTATAGGATATGGTGTTTTCTACCATAGATGTGCATCCGCAAATGAGTTTGTGTCACAGAACATCATAGCGATATGGGAATGCTTATAGATTTCAGGTATGGGCTAGGTACATGGTCTGATGCTGTCATGTTTAACTTGAAGTTTTTACATTCATAGTAATTTATCCTGTTTTCAATAAGTCGTTATCGGTTTATCTTTGAATTAATGTCGTCTTGTATGAAAGATATAGTATTCCTCAAGAATGGTTTAGTCAGCGTCTTTAAACTTTCATTTCGACTCAAACGTCCATGCCTGTGCTTTTATCCTACCCCTAATATAAAATCCCATAGGCTTAACATTGACTTTCCGTATGCGCCCGTATGTCACATACGGATACAAAATCGCTCCTAGGAGCGTACAAAAAATGGACCAATCAGATATCAGCAGATGAAAGTAGTTCCAAGCGCTTCAGAGCAGCAAGGAGAGCTATATGGAGGACTTCAGAAAGTTGTTATCATGTTTTTTGTTATCATCCTTACATAAAAATATCGTTCACAGGGGGTAGGATAATATCAAAACCTTATTCGTTTTAATCTGGGCCCCGTATGCGACTCCTGGAGTTTTGGTTCCGGATATCATTCGGCTCCGCCTCGTGATATCACTACGCCAAACTCCAGTCGTCGCATACGGTGGCCCAGATTAAAACTCATCCGGTTTTACGATAATATTTTCAGAGTATGGTTTCCTGTAGAGCACAATTATAGAAAACAACATCTCAGGTTTCAGGGGGTTACCCTAAGAAAACAAAGTATGGAGGTTTGTTCTAAATATTGATTTGACAAGCTATCTTCATTTCGTCAATCTTGATATACCTAAAACGTCGCACAGTGAGACAGGGGACAAATCTTTTTTAATTATCGCAATTCAGCGCTAAGACAATTCTACCACACACCATGTAGATGGTTTGATGATCAATGCAACGGGATGATTCGATGAGACGTAATATGGTGCAGTACAGAATTATGCTATATCAACGAGTAGCAGGAATAAACTAAGGAGTTATGTCCTGAACTTCATTCAGTTTTTATGGCCTTAAGTTTTTCTGAATTTCTTTTCTTTCACGTGCTGGACTTCATGTGAACAGTGTTTTCCAGGGAGTTATGAAATCTTCATCAGCTGTGATTAATGGGTGTGGCTGTTTTAACAGTAATATTATGTTAGGGTCCGACCAGCCTTGGACAGTGAGCTCGGGGCCGTTGGACTGGCCTGGCCGAGCGATGCTGTCCAAAGATGTCACGCTTTCTCCAGGTCAGTCCTAATGTCAGGTTATTTAATATTTCAATTATAAAAGACTGCCCCTCGACATGTGTATGTGAGAGAGAGAGAGAGAGAGAGAGAGAGAGAGAGAGAGGCCGGGCAGTCTGCACAGTGCCTCATTCATCCTCAAATCATGTGAATGGCCATCTGTCTGATTACTGGATAATGTCTCTTATCATCATCCATGTCTCACTGATGCTACCGGGCTTGTAGAGGGTTACTTTCAGTACTTCAATACGGAGAGCTCTTATCAATACTAGGTGGCTCCCTCTGTCTACCCTCCGCCCATGGTACTTATCTAGATGTCCGCCTCCCTCACTCCCCTGTCTCACTTCCACCCTTCTGTTACCCATCGCCCTCAGCCCCACTCCCAAGGCCCTTCACCGAGCAAGATCACCCAATACCCACCACCCAACCCTCATATCCTATTGTCCAAACAGGTAACGCCTACTCACCACTGACAATTATGGCTATAGTCCACTCTCGCTATCCAATAGGCACTGCCCGCCAAACAGAGCCCATCACACACCGCCCATAGCTCACTGCCGTCAACCCCTCACCACAGCATACCACCCAGAACCCCATACACAGAGGTACCCACTGCCTCCTGATCACCACATCCCATCACACACTACTTACAGCTCACTGCCTGTCAGCCACTGCCCATCTCCCACAGCTCATTGTATGCCACCTGCCCTTTGCCCACACCTCAGCAACCCGCTGTGTGCCTCTCGTCAGCGCTGCCCGCCGCCTGCTATTTGCCAGGAGCTACCCACCATCAACAAATAACAGCCCTGGCACCCACCACCAACCACCTGCCACACACCGACCACCGACCCACCACCTGCCACCCATAGACCACTGGCCCACCACGCGTCACCTGCAACCTTCCACCATCCACCCGCCCCTGGCCACCTGCATCCACCGGCTACTACCCGTAGTTATCTACCCTCCTGCCCTTTGCCCACAACCCGACAAGACGTTATACGCCCCTCGCCGCTTCTGTCCCATGCTGCCTGCTGCCCCTGCTCCGCTTGTTGGCCATGCGCATTCTTCCTGGGCGGAAATTGTCGGCAGAAATCAGCTTGAGAGGCGGGAAATGAGACGTTGTAAACCGGCCTGAATGGTTTCAAGGCTATCATGGAGCCAGTTGGATTCGCCTCGCTGAGGATATTGGCCTGCTAATGAAATACGCAAAAAGTGGGCCGGGCTGTTAGCCAAGCAGCTAAATCGATTCTGAGACTAGGCCGGCTGAAGGAGCATTACATGCTGATGAGGGAGGCAGGGCAGATAGGATTTGAGTGAGCCTGAATAGAGAGACTGACATTAATATCAAGATAAACGCGCTCACCTTAGTCTAGTGCGCTTCTCCTTTGTGCTCCTCCTTGACAAGCTTCTTAAAACGCCAGCCCTACAAAGTCTTCTTATCACCAATTACAAATTAAAGACTCGAGAAAATACTGCTCGAAGTTTAAGGACGGAAAGTCGTCCTGATTCCGCATAAGTCACAGGTGTAAAACAAGTAAGACTTCATTTGTTGATAATGAGACGATTACGAAGTAATCCAACTGCTTTCTCAAAGTGCTCTCAGAGCTGAAATTCCTTGAGGATGCGATATAGAAACTTAAGTAGACAACAGAAACTGTTGCGTTAGCACTTTTATGGTGACGACAGCAGTTTACTATATTTACTAGATCCTTCTCAGACGAACGTCATTCAGCGTCTTTTCACTAATAATTGTCCAGATCCCCAGTTTTGTCATACCTTGACATAGATACTCTGTGAATGTAAAGCTGAGCCACAGAGTGAAAGGCTCAAAAGAAATTATAACAGCCCCCTTTTGGTCGTTAGTTCTTTGTTATCGGGCAGACACGAGGGAGAAAAAACTAGCAGGACAATAGTGCTAAGCATTAAATTTAGTCTTCTTTGACAGCACATTTGTATCTACTAAAGTTGGGGAAGCGTACAGATTAAGCTATGAGCGTTTGAATCTGACGTTTACAGCATACAGCATAATATCGTCCTATGTTATGTTCATTTGATGTGAAAACGACCTTCAGCATCATTTGGTTCGTTCACTGACACATGGAAGTAAAACACAACAAACTACCTGTGTATGTGTCATGCCAATGTTGGCTATAGGTCTGCCTTACTGAAGCCATACCTCTTTCGGTAAATAACACAAAAGCGGACCTGCTATAATTAAGTTCTGTTAATTACAGTATAACTTAAAGGAGTTCGGAAGTTCATATATATATTTCCGTTAATGGATGAATTATCTATATGATAACTGCAATATCTTAAAGTTTGACTATATAGATATTTGATCATTTAGATACACATGTAGTTTATTTTCATTTTGTGGCCAAGCTTCAGGGATGTGAGCTGTACACAGAATTCCGGACACCAATGTCCGCCCGATTTTAAATGACCCCAATGAGGAGAGACTGCTAAGAAAGAGCTGAGACCAAATTAACATGATGTGCCCCATCAAGAAATTTAAGGTAAAATAAAAGACAGATCCCTGGATCAGAAATTAAATTATCCATAAAAAGGAAGGGGATAAAGACTGGTCCTTATCACCCGCCAAACTATCTGGGTCACATCACATCTGGAATGAAGGGAAAGTTGAAAGAGATAAAACCGAACAAGAAATGAAGATAGCAATACTAAAATTAGATCTTATCATAGATGAATTTTGAAGCCAACAAACCGAACAAAAAATTAAATAAGGCACATCTTACAACAGGATTAATCAGGGAAAATCAATGTGATAGATAAGGAATGTTACGGGCAGATTACTGAACCTGATTGTGTCACTAACCATAGGAAAAATTGATGGAAATTAAATCAATATGAATGGCAGATAACACAGAGTCTAGTAAGCTTCTTATTAAGGGCTTCAAACGTCAGGTTTTCCTCTCAGTCAGTAATATATTACACTTAACGGGAGCGGAGATATCGACGTCATATTACATCGGCCATTATACGGTGTAGAGTCCCATCATCCAGACCGTAAGTGCAATATTTAACGACACACTGAGCGAATACGATCATCTCATGAGAAAGATTGTCCTTGTGATGTATTTGTACATGTATCTTTATGCTACCAAAGCAACCAAAGCAAATAAGTAATTAATTCAATGGCAAACATTTGAGAAAGTACATAGACAGTCGGGTGGCAACGTCAGGTGGCCACGACATAATATCCTTCCTAACACTCCAGCACAAAACTTGTTGTCTTTGTATGGCAAACCACTAAAAAATATTATCAAATCAAAGCGGGAGTATATGCCGATTCCCTAATTAGGTAAGACGGTAGCATACAGCGTCAGGCCCTCATGGGCGACTTACATAGTCAAAGAGGTGCAGATGGGCAAATCTTATTAACTCCTTAAAACGGTACGACTCCGGAACATAAGAGACAAGCCAATGGATTCAGCAGAGAACCAGGGGTCGTTGCATAAATAGCGATAAATGTATACCACCAAGAATCACTATTAGCGAGACCACAACGAAAATACAACGAAGCTTATCCCAGCGTGATGCACAAAAATCCACGCTGTGTTAACGGTCGTTGTTATTCGCTAACGTTTATAACAAAGAACGTTCGCTGTTGAACCCGACAGGGTACTCGGAGACCTACAGATGACGTCACATCCGCATAGAAAGCCAAGAATCAATGCTATGTTGATGCATACACTGTAGTCGCATATAGGCATATAGCGCGGAGAAATGAAAAAAGGAGATTATAAATCTATAAAATTAGAATGTTTATAAGTGTGTAATCACAATATATGCATAAAAACCTAATGTAGAACAATGAACTGAAATCGAAGTGGGTCACTTCACCAAATAATGCTCATTACTCTTAATACCACAGGTACTAGTGTTGCAGTTGTAGTGGATGTGGTAGTGATGGTGTGGGGTTTGGAGTAGGTGTTGGTAAGTGTAGCTGTTGCAGTGTTGATGTTGGTGAATTTTGGTTTTTCTGGCTGTATATGAGCGTCGATAAGTTGGTGTAGGTGGGTGTGCATGTCAGAGTTTGCGGTATATGGTGTTGGTGGGCGTTGGTGTGGCTGTCGGTGTTGGTATATGTTGGTTTGTGTTGCAGTTGACTGATGTTGGTGTTGGTGTGGCAGTCGATGGATGTGGGTGTGAATGGTTGGTGTGGATTGGTGTTTGTGAGTGTTGATATTGGTTGATGTTGGTATTGGTATAGCTGCTGATGTTGATGGGTGTAAGTGTTGGTTGGTGTGGCTGTTGTTGGGTGTTGTGTAATTGTTGATTGCCATGGCTGTTCATATTGCCAGATGTTGAAGGGTGTTAGTGTTGATAGGTGTTGATGTTAATGGTGGGTGTGGGTGGTGTGAGTGGGTTAGGTGTAGGTATAGGTGTTGGTTGCTGTGGCTGTTGGTGTTGGTTTTGGTTGCTGTAGCTGTTGGTGGGTGCTGGTGTTTGCTTTGGTGGTTTTTAGTGTTGAGAGCTGTTGGTGTTGGTGAGTGTTCATCAACATCAACACCCACTAACACCTCCATCTGTCAAGTCAGGTGGCGTAATACACCCGGTCACCTAACATTCGCTAAAGCTGTTCGCCACGCCTTAATACAAATGGATATGTATACCCTGAATAGAAAGCACAGCACCCTTCAACACTAATACCCACACCAACCATCAGCCACATCCATTTGGACATCTACCTACACCATCAGCCATACTGACACCAACCAACACAAACAGCCATCCATTGGTGGCATAAGACTATAGTTTATAGCAAGAAATAGATACTTCAACCGCCAATCGAAAGTACATGTATATATATGGCTGTTTATATAAGGCTACGACAACTCTTGACTTGTCGGAGATTAACGTTCGTTGTTACCATTTTAGGTTATGTAACTCCACCCAGGTGAGTGGGTCAGTAGATTAATATACGTGGTTAACACTAGGTTCAAGAAATGAAAGAAGCTAGGATCGTTTGTTATTTAAGGTTATTTTTTACAATTCTCTCTGATAAAACCGCCTGCCAAGGCTTTATACTGACCCAGTGTACGTTGTTCGAAGATGGACAGACAGGTCGAGTCCACAAAATAACAGACCTTGTCTCTTCCATGTAACTCAGCCATTTCTTAAAGATGCTGAATTTGCTCGATTTATCACTGGAAGGAATTCTGTCTATGCTGCTCCGTTAATGTGGAGAGAGAGTATTAGCATTCTTATATGTATTATCTAAATTCAGTTCGTCAGAAATCTGTATTCTTGTACAAGGGGCATAGCTAGATAACTGCAGTGTATGTCACACATGGAAAGTAATTTGTGTGGTTGTCTGTGTTATAAAAAGCAATATAGATTTCACGTTGTAATTTTGTACAACAGTAGACTCTTCTTAGCAATTTCTATCTAAATACCAACTGCAGTTAAGGATATTAGTGTTTTAAATGCAGTAAACCTATTGGTCGGTGATTTCTCACACCCTTGCTGCCAAATGTATATATAATGCCCGTTTAATAAACTAGGATCGAATATGAAGAGCCTTTTCTATAACTCGTACAATGGTGAACGTTTAATAGTATTGAATTCTGTTGGCTAAAACGGTATTTGCTGTCTATAAGGTCATCCATAAGTCTTGAATGAAGTTGAGCCGCCATTAGAATGAGGAGTAGGGGTCTAGGGCCCGAGTGGAAGAACGGCCGTATAGCCGAATTTGGTGATTGTGTAACACAATATCCCATTACAAATTGCCCCCCACCCAAAATAGATAAAAAAAACAACCATCGTCCTTGCGTCTCTATTGCATATGGAAAAGGGTCTACATGTACGATCCTAGATTATCAAACGGGCCCCATGACTTGTTGATAGTAACGAGGTTTGAGAGGATGCCCAGGCATCGGGTCACGTGGAACTCTAAGGAGACGCTACCGCTGGGAAAGAGGTGAGCCAGCAGGGGCAAAGTAGAGTGGGGATATTCATGTGTGGGATAAGTTGGGTTACAGAAGGTGCGCACCAGGCATCAAACAAAAAGTCTGTTTTCGTAACAATAGTGTATTACTATTGGCAAGCAGATGAGACATTATGAGCCTGTCATGGGCAGATACGGTGAATAAATGGGTATGCGGCATTTCCACCTGCAGGCTGGGACCCCTTTTAATAATAAAATGCAGACCGCCACCGATTAAACAATTTGTTTTGATTTCGTTTGTGGGTGCAGAAGACGGTCTATGGTGCCAAATTACACAGGTGGGAGAGAAAGGTCGTTGACCATTTCTGTTTCCACCTGACGATTATTCCGCTAAATGTGCCACATAATCGGTCGGCGTTGCGAAATGCCAAGATTAGTTATCATAATCGTCTGGACCAAGGGTGGCTGTGGAAGCCGGATACCAGAAGACAGGGCACTGAACATGTGATGTTGTGGAGGAGGAGAAGAGCAGCTGCTGGTGGGTCCCGGGTGAGAAGGGGTAGGATGTCAAGCAAGTCAGGGAACGAAGCGTGGGGTTGTGGGGTGCGTAAAGTGTCTATGAGGTGTGAGAGCGTGAGGGGTGTGGGGGCATGCAGGGCATACGACGCGTTCAGTGCGTCCGAGGCGTACAAGGGCTGCGGGGCCTCTAGAGTGCAGAAGCTGCCCCTGTGTACATTTAGAGCCACTTTCAGGTGGTCCCATTCTGACAAGTCGCTCATTTCGTTGTCGCCGGGCCGTGGCCGCGTCGACCCTGGTCGCCATTATTTCCTGCTGGCACACATGGCCCGACACCTGGCGCCCATTAAACACGGACTGGACGTATAACCGCCGGCCGTGTGGGCCTACCCCTGGAGTCTGGTCTCCTGCTGCACCTGACTTGTGAGAAGGACATTTCACAGCGAGAGAGGGACATTCCACAGTGAGGGGGACATGTCACAATGAGAGGGACATGTTACAGGGAGAGAGTGACATGTCACAGGGAGAGAGAGAAATGTCACAATGAGTGAGAGACATGTATCAATGAGAGAGGGACATGTTACAGGGAGAGAGGGACATGTCACAGGGAGCGAGGGATATGTCAGAGTGAGAGGTGGATATGTCATAATGAGGGGGGTAGGCTAAAGTTTCAAAAGCACATGACATCGAGACATAGTATGGCATAAAAATTTTATTTGTCTCCTTGATGTGCCGTCCCGTGCAGAGACCTTTTGAGGGGGGGGGGTACATGTTATGATACAACGCCAATGGTATATGAGATTGCATAGTGGTTTTGTTACAGAATTAGGATACGAGAAAGTACGTAGTAAGTTCAGAGTAGTAAATGTCGCAATACACTTTAAGGCCCGGCGTCCACCTACTACGATAGAAATTTAGACCTCCCGATATGGCACCGATACAAGAAGCAAATATCGGAGACATATCGGGAAAATGCAAAATCTTAGACATATGTCTAGACATCCACCATGTATTGTATGGGGTTTTTATCGGTGTCTAATCGCAGAAACGTGGTCAACTGCCTTGATTTTAGGTGACCTTCTGACGCGATTTTGATTTTGTATCGGGAGGTGCATCGTAGACCATATCGGAGCCATATCGTAGAAGGTGGACGCCGGGCCTAACAACCCATGCTGCTAAGAGGGGACTCCCACCTACCACGATAGGCCACGACATGCTTCCCGATCGCTACGATTTGAAATGCCCAAATCGTGGCCTATCGGGAGGTCCCCGATAGTTTCAAATCGTGGACATGGTTTGAAATCGTAGAGCATAGAAACGCCTTTGGAGGACCAAAAACATAAACCATGGTCACGATTCAATCTGTGTATCAATGTATATGAGTTTTAATATTGAAATATATTATAATTTTGGAAACATTAAATGAATCTGAATAGTTTTTTAGAGGTATTCACAACATAATTTGAAGTTATTTTTCAGACTATAATACAATCAAATTGAAAAAGATAACTGTGATAGATTCGTGATTCCGATCTGAAACTATTATTTTCAGACCTTTATCCTTAATCAAATGATATCACATTTTCACCGAATATATATCTGTATACGGCCTACCTAATCCTAGAATTTCATAATTTTCCATCTAGTATTTCACCCACAAGAGATATTTTCCCATTCAAATACACTACAATACCCTACGACAGGCTACGAAATTTCCAACATGTTGGAAATTATCGGGACCTCTACGATTGGCGTTTTCATCGCAGCCTATCGTGAGCTGTCGTGGACGGAATCGCAGAAACCTCTTCCACCTACCACGATTTTGCCAGACCTCAGGCTACAATCGGAATGGTGTCGGGAAGGCCGTCGTAAGGCCAATCGGGACCAGAATCGTGGTAGGTGGGGGCAGGCTTTAAGTCTACTCTTAAATGGGTCAATATCCTGACGTGATCTCTGCTACGTCGCGCTCTGAGAGCCCCAAACAGCAACGGGCAACCACAATGGATTATTATATCTACAGCCACTCCAATCTAACTAGATTCCTTTGAATATCTACACCTTTTGTAATATTCCAACGGCGTTTGACATGTATATAAGGTTAGAACAGGTATGAAGCTGATTTCAAATTATACTGCACTTTGAGGCCTGGCGCAGTCTGAGCCTACATGAGGTCCTTTAATCACGTAATCTATGAAATGCCAGTACGCTTTGGTTCTCAAAAGGTAAATGACAGCGGGAATTACACATCCGATTATCGGCCCGTTTAGTATAGGTTCAGCAAACTACCTTGTTCAGCTCCTACATCCTGACACATAAATTAGTATTCCCTAAATATCGTGACAAGGTAGGTACATCAAAGCACAAACACAGATGTACTTCCGGTAATGTGTGAAGTGTAAAAGTAAATGTGTTGGGTTATATGTAAGTATACGTGCACAAGAGCAACTTTCCATTGATTTACACGTCTGATATTCTGTGCTAGTCATCCTTTATCCTAACACACGCTTTATTCTGACCTACATGTGTAATGATGCGTGGATGCTATTCTCAACTCTCAACCGGCCATGCTCCAGGTTCTCTGATTCTGAATGTCATTCCTTCTGCAGAATGTCGCCGAGATCTCTAAATGTCACTGACGGTCGCTCAGCACTTCCCTATAGATGTTCCACCTTGTGCAGAACACAGAGAGGAGCCGAGATGTCTGCTTCAAATAACGCCATACAGCCACATTCCGGATAACTGTTAGTTTTAGTTCATGTTGCTCTTTGATGTCTGAGTCTGAAGGGTCCGAGGGAGGGGAAGGGTAGTCTGTATATTTCATTACCCCCTATGGTTAGCAAATAAAAGAGGATCAAAATGTCAGAGATTTTGAATTATAGAATAATATGGATATGAAAGTGAGTTTTATTTCTTCTAGAAACAGAACAACCCTTGCAGGTGATCTTAGGACTAAGAATATTATGAAGTTTAGAATGAAAGAGAAAAATATTGAGACTGCTGAGAGGGTAAGGGAAACTTCGCGTTCGATGTTTATAAATGAATCTATTTCTTATATACACGAAAGATCTTCATGGTCTTAATTACTATTAGTAGGCTCATCCTTCATAACATGCACAATGTTAATGGGATTGAGTTTCTTATAGGTGAAATACCTCACACACATGTCTCTCTACACATCTGTAGATAGAATTCTGTATGAGCAGATCTTCATACACGAGCGTACAATAAGAAAGTAATGCATGTCTCACATTCAAGTTTACCTTCAATATTCATCACCTATCTTACTAAAGGCAGAAGTATACATCTGCGTTATAGATAACACAAGCATTGGTATGACACAATCTGATGGACCCTACGTGCCTTTTTACCGCCACTAACCGATTGCACTGCATCCTTCACAGGGAGGGATATGGGCTTTTAATATCAATGAATACATGATGGACCGACGACTGATGGAGAGGGTTGGGGTGTAGGAGATCGGTATGTTGGGAGAGGAGATGGGAGTGGCATAGCAGGCAAGGGATAGCTAGGTGGATGGGCCGGGATAGGGCAATGGGTGAACCATGAGTGGGCGGAGGACATAGAGGGACAGATGGGCGGAGCTAGAGTTGTGATTTGACTGGGTGACTGAGTGGCTGATGAAGAGGGTGCATTTTAGAATATAGGAATAAGAGGACAGCAATGGGAAAAACAGTGTGGCGCTTCTTTAAGAGAAGGTGTTCTTTAATATCTGGAAGGACAAAACAAATACTGGGAAGGATGTAGAGTTATGGGATGGGTAGTAAAGATATGAAGTGGTGATACAGCTATAGAAGAGAGGTGTAGCAGGTGTATAGTCGTGACAGCTTATGCTGGAGACACACCAAGCAGCGATTTCCGGAATCGCCACCACAAAATGGCGCATATGTGAACTATTATTTTATATTTCACCTGATTATTGCTAAATTATTGGTGAGAGATATTATTATGAAATGATATCGCACATACACGCAAATATTTGATGGCGATTCTGGAGATCGCTGACGTTACTCGCTTGGTTTGTCCCCGGCATAAGGTAGGTGGGAGAGTAGAGTAGATGAGCGAGTAGAGTGGTTGTGTTTGCAAGTTGAGTACATAGGTACTTAAAGCAGACACCCTGTCAGAGTAAGCAGGCAATGAGAGTAGTTAGGTGGGCACAAACAGAAGTACAACAAGTACAGTATGCAAGCACTACACCTAAATGGACATGTACAGTAAGTAGAGACAAATTTAAAGAGTAAGAGGGCAAATAGAGTAAGCTAAAAATGATGGTTAGTGGGTAGGTAGAACTGTACATTGATTGTAAGTTAGTAGTACTTCTGAGGTGGAGAAAGTTGGCGGTGAGAGTGAGTGGCCGGAAGGGAAAGCAGAAAGGGAGAGTATATGGACATGTAGAGTAAGCCTGCAATAATCCTAGGTTGGTAGGCAAAGTAAGCAGGTGGGTAAAGTAAGCCGGTTGAAAGAATAATCGGATGCTGATAAAGGGTGGGCAGGTAGAGTGAAGCAAAAGTGAAAGTACTATTTTCTGGATAGAGTAAGCAGGCAATAGTGAAAAGGGGGTAGATACATTTAGCAGGTGGGTATGGTATGTGGAAAGGTAAAAAAAATGGGTACTGAAAATGGATGTGTGGAAGGTTGGGTAGAGTAAATAGGCAGGTAGACCAGGCAGGTGGGTACAGTAAAAACAGGTGGGTAGAAAAAGCGGACGCTTGGAATGGATGGATGATAGAGTCAGCAAAAGATGAGAGTAAGTGGGCGTGTGGTGAGCAAGCCACCCCATCCACCCCCCCCCCCCCAACCAAGTCCCGTCCCGACAGAGGACTCAAGGCAGAGGAGACAAACCCACGACCACCAGACGTATACAAGTCGGCAATCATGATCAATCACAGTTTGTTTTTGACGTGGCTTGAAAGCAATCTGGCCGTTAACAGGCTGCAGTCGGGCGGGTAGAGGCATTGTTTAATGTGCGCCTTGTAAATCATGCTGTACACAGGGGTTGGGGCAGCAATGTGCACCTCCCGCCTCTATACGTCCTCATATATCGCCCGGCTGCTGCATGCGACGTATTGCACGGGTCACGCAGCTTTATTTACAACTTCATTCCCGTGTAGGATCTGAATGGGGCTTTAAAACAGTCGCCCAGATCGGTCACAGTGCGGGCCGCGCCCTGGCGGGGTGACAGACGTACCGAGGCACAGACTTGACGGCAACCCCCTCTCCCACTCCCCGCCTTGTCACTGACAGCACGCGGGTGTTACAGTCGTGGATAGAGAGGCCGGTGAGAGGCTCAGGCTCGCCATGACAACGGAGAGACGTTAGGCGACATGTGGCCAAGTCCTACTCAGAGAGCTGCTCTCCTGTCAGGGAGGACTGTGATGGAGAGAGGATAGCTATACCTGACCAAACTACGTGGCCATCGCCACCCTATGATCTCTGAGCACGTGTTTCCATATGTCTCGACATCCGTCTCTCTTTTCCATGCTTATTTACATCTACCATCACCTTCAAGAACTTTATTATATACCCACCTAATATGAAATCTCCATACTAAACCTGGTGTCTACAGATCCGGAAAGCTGGAATCTAATCAGTAGAATACAGTTTTCTCTGCCACCTGATGGGAACTACAGGAACTATCTTATATAAACGATGCACAGCAATTGCGTCGAATTTCTAATTATCTACATGATTTTTTTACTTCTAATAAGTAGTCCAAATTTGAGTAATAGATACAACATTATCATGATTTCGATATGTATGACCGTATTCTCCGTATAGTTAACGCGTAGTAATAATTCGAGCGAAAGCGAGGCGTATCACTACGCGTCAATAACGCGGAGAATACAAGCACGCAGATCAAATCATTGTAATATATATACTCTTCCGCCTTCAACCATCATCTTCAAATCATCACTCCCAGGGCATCACCTCAAGACCCTTCACTTTCAAATCATTTATTTCTATCTATCCTATGCAACTAGCACTGTCCCACCAGCGTATTCCAACCATCTTTTCTCTCTCCATCCATCTCTCTCAAACCAGCACTCTCTAACAAACCCTCTCCGATCGAAGAGTCCTGTGAAGGATTCATGCTTCTTGTGAAAGCTCTTATCCAAGAAGGGGTTATAATCTTGCCTTCTCCCCCCTGAGAGATACCTCAGAGGATCGGGTTTCCAACAAAAAACGAAATTTGTTCAAATTGGATTTTTAATCAATAACGCAATCAGTGAAATAACCTTCAATACGCTTTGTCGCTTCATTTCTCCGACCAATGATAGTATAGAATTGTGCAATTGTTCATACGGACTATTCCTATAATTTCTGACAGCCATCATGGTGGTCAAATTGACTCTCACAGAATACTGTAGCAGGCCAACTTCTCAAGTTGTTAATGTCAAGTTGAATATTATTGTATGTGATGATGTCGTTCGCAGGTTATCACTGCCAACAACAGTGTTGGCAGTGCTCTGACACGGTGTCCTGT
Organism: Alentia gelatinosa; assembly: GCA_950022655.1. Classification (NCBI taxonomy): domain Eukaryota; kingdom Metazoa; phylum Annelida; class Polychaeta; order Phyllodocida; family Polynoidae; genus Alentia; species Alentia gelatinosa. The sequence continues at coordinate 51,447,336 of OX465579.1, read as the reverse complement.
CACCCTTCTAAGGCCAATGTGAGGTTGTAGCTGTCAGCGCCATGCTCATCTATTTGACTGTCAATACAATGTTACAAATGTTGACTTGTCATTGTTCTGACAGTGTCATGCCCCTCGTGTCAGACTGTTCCTTTCGTGACGTCAGTCTCAGATTGTCAGTGTCAGTGTTTCGGCATCTCACTGTGACACTATCGCTGTCACTGTGTAGTCAGGAGTATCAGTTACAGAGTAACAGCTGACCTCTGCATGACCTCTACTCGCTACACACGTGCCGGTGCAGCATTGGCATTCACTGGAGACATCACCACCTTTGATGTAACAGAGAATTCCTTTCAGCCGACGCCTGCTTGATGTAGTCCATTTACCTTGATCATTGCCTGGCCTGTTCATTTGTGGTCTATCAATCGAGCTTAGAGTTGGCCAGGCTGTAGTTTAGACATTCAATAGGAGGCAGAGAGGCTCATTTACTTAAAACATTGGTTGGGGCGCAGTTTGTCAGGCGGGCTGTGCGGTGAGCTGCTCACAGGGCCACTTTCTGCTCGTAGTCGGCACTGCTCGGAGCTGCTCGATCCAGCTCCCTGCTATTCAGATGTACGAAATGTATCAGCTTTCAAAATATATCAACTGATGTTCATTTAGCTAAAAGCCGTTTGCTGCGAGGTCCTATTCAACTATCCCTGGCCTTTATTCAAGCTTTAAAAGCTATCGCTATAGGATATTGCAGCTGGAGTTAATGAAAAGTGATTATTCCTTATTTTGAATCTCGGTGGGTATATTCTCAAGGAGAGGCACACGGATATTGTTAAGAACGTGCTGCATTTGATTATTATGTACACTTTTGCAAGAGCCTTCATAGTGAAATGGGGCAGTACTGTGAACAGCTATTTGCTTGGTAAATATGCATGTCTCGATGTCCCAGAATGGAGAAATCTACCGTTTTTGCCGTAGCATGATGTCCAATGTGTATTATATACAGAATGGGGGATCACTTATGTGGTTCCCCCTGCTTTTAGTCTGGAGAATATATACTTTAATCATTGTTCCAAACTTCCAAGAGAACTTCAGAGGTAGAGACTTTAGGTAGGGACTAGAAGCGATATTCCCCAAGGAAATAAGAAATAATAGAACATGTTGCACATAACATCGCAGACATTAAGTAATATTTCGCCCTTCCACCCCTTCTGTATAGTATGGGCACCCACACTGGGCGGTCAGTTCCTATGCAGTCAGAGGACAGCGAGGGGGAATACATCGTCAGTACCATTTAGCAACTCGGTCATCGCGGCACCTTTCACCTCCCTATTTCCCCGGCGGCTCGTACCAAGAGCCGGTCACTCTCCTTCTAATCGCTCAGACGCAGTTCAAGTTAAAGTGAAGGTGATATTTGACCTTTTCACACTTTCCATATTGTATAGTTCAGAATGGTATCAAGTAGAAGTAAATGAATATGAAGGATGTAGGTCTAAAATCTAGACCTTAATGATAGCCACCTTCCTAATGATATCCACCTTAGGTATGGCTGTTTATATACACTGTGTATAAACTGAAAATGATCTGGATGATATTCAATGCTTTCTTGCAACACTTAAACGTTTTTCATTGACAGATAGGATGAGAATTTATTCCCTCGCGAGGCAATAATTCTACTGAAATGGGAAGCTTCCGTTATTTCCTATCTCGGATTGAAGTCAGTTTCTATTTCATCCTTAGAACCGGTCTCGTAATGAGTGTTTGGCGATATTCCCGATTGTGCCTTGTGTGTTATGTTTGAGCATCCTCTCCGGTATCATGAGCATTACATTATGGTAAGACCTATTGTAGGCGTGCGTGACTGTGACTTAATGTGATATCACGAAACGGGGATATACGCGGACGGGAGTCTGTACTTATTGGGAACACCATTCTCACACTTCCGAGATCTCATGGACAATCTCTGTCGTTTTTCTTTTTACAATGGGCAGCCCTACAGGGTACCGACAGAAATAAAGTATGAATAGTAGTACATGTACGAGTAACTAACACTTGCACAACGGGACGATACCTTGACGTAGGCCTATAACGCTTACCTTAATCTTAAGGGATATTAAGTGAGGACTATACATTCAATAGAAACAACACGTTATTATGCCATATCAAAGTATCACATAGATATATAAAGCCCGGCGTTTACCTACTAAGGGAGCTCAGTTGATACCGGGCCTAGCTTTACCCCATAGCGCATGAGGTACCACGGATAGTGACGTACGTACCAGAGTTCAGATACCTAGTAGAGGAGATGCCAGCGTTCAGTTACCTAGTAGACAAGTAACCAGCGCTCAGTTATGTCGTGAAAAGACTACTGGTCAGCGTTCAGTGACCTAGTACACGAGGTGCCATCATTCAGTGTAGTATACTAGGTTCAAGCATTCAGTGACCTAGTACACAATGTACCAACTGCTTTTCCTTACCTACACGTAAGTCAATGTGCCCTTTCCGATAGCGTCAGCAGAAATGCCCTTTTATTTGCCCTTTCTTGTTCCTTTCTTAAGGTCGGCAAACATCTTCGCCTGGCGGTGGACGAGCACACTACACGAGTGGGTAGTCGGCGCCACGCGGCGGTGACTCCAGCAAGTGTCGGGACGGTGGCGGACAGGCCTATCAGCGTCAGCATACATCGGCGCCACCCTACGGCTTCCCAACACACTGCGCAGCCAGCCGACTACACTAACCGGGGGTGTGGCAGTCGTGCCCTCTGGTGGGAGAAGTCCACTTTCAGCGGGGACAGCGCGGTGTGGGCAGATTAGCGTTGCGTACACACAGTGAGGTGTGCTTATCACTGTGAGCAAACCGCCAGAACCACCGTGCCCCCTCCCCTCCAACTCCCATACTCCCACTCTCCTATAGAGCACACGTGGAGTTTACTGCTACTAGCACCATCTACTTATCACTGTCAACAGTGCGCCAGATCCGCCATGCCCCAACCTCAACTCCTGAACCTTCTCATCCGTATGGAGCAGTATATGCAAACTGTGGTACAACTAGTGACATCACCTTACCACTGTTAGCAAACCACCGGAATCTCCATGCCCCCAACCTCAACTCACACATCCCCTTGCCCCTATAGAAAATAATATCATAAAACTAGATGAGTTTTAATCTTAGCTCCCATATGTGACGATGGAGTGTGGTGTAGTAACTTCACAAGGCGGAGCCGAGTGAAATTCAGAGCCAAAACTGCTGGAGTCCCATTCGGGAGCCAAGATTAAAACAAATCTGGTTTTGATTTCGTCCTACCCCTCCTTACGCTCTTACATTACTAAAATAAATGAATACAAACTCATCAATCAACCGTAAGTGCATGCAGGATATCCATTTGCTACTTGTTATTGTCAGAGCTGTGACCCTTCACCGCTACAGCGGTCTGCTATAGGAGACAATAGAGTACACACTCGTTTCTCTGCATTTATTCAAATCTTGATGTCTAAAAGTGTACAAATAGCCTATTCAGTTAAATATTAACATATAAAGGATGATTATGATCATTAAAACCATTGTTGAGGATCTATTTTGACCGTATTAAACACGCTGCAATGGTACTCATAAGCGGGCCTCTAATCTGACATTATTCTCTCTCGCTGACAGAAATGGATAGACTCACAACGTAGAGCTATAAGCATGCTTATTCCATTTAAACCGCTACACTGATCCGATAACCTTACTATGACTGGAAGGAGACAAATACACTGATCTCTGCAGACTATTTGGATAATACATAATTGCTGCCGGCCTTATTTTATTATTTTTTTTTAGTTTAGTCTCTCATACATATTGTTGAGCTATTCTGATACAACAGTACAGCATCAGATATACATACACGGTATCAAGTTATTATAGTAGGATATCATAAGAGGAAAAATAAAAAATGAGTCAATGTAGTTGATGATGATGTTGTGAATATCGGAGTCATTTGTTCTTGTGATTACCGTCTCGTTTCAGATATTCCTTGTATTCCTTCTTGAACTTGTCCTTAGAGTCACTGTACTGTATCATTCTAGGCAGTTCATTCCAGAGTTTTGCACCTCGGATATACAGACTCTTCATGACAGTTGTACTCTTTGTAGATGGAATTTGAAAGTTAACCTTCTCATCGCTCCTGGTGTTTCTTTTCAGTGGATCCAACCATTCTATTTTAACCCTATACTTAAACATCATGGTTGCTAATTGCATTTTCCTTCTGGAATTCAGATTTTCAATGTTACACAGATACATCATATCTTTAACCGATTTTCTTCTATCTTTTGTCCCCAAAACAATTCGGAGACCTCTATTATTTAGCTTATCAATCATATATATATCACTCTTTCTCATACATTCAATTAAAAAAGAACAGTATTCAAAGAACGGCAATACACTATTCTTATAAATAGCTTTAGCAGCTTCTAAAGTTAGAAAGGTTCGTAGTTTCCCAAATTTAAAAAGTTTATTACTAGCTACCTTTATTATTTCATTAGCACACTTATTCCAAGTCATTGTATTATTAATTGTGACCCCTAAGTACATATAATGATTACAAGTACTAATACACTGATTATTCATTGATAGTGTCAGGGCAGGACAATCTTTTATTTTATTCTGAGTGGTTAGCCACATAACTTTAGTCTTGCCGGTATTTATAGACAGTCCATTTTTTGTACACCAAGTCGACAGTTTAGTTAAATCTTCTTGTAATTTAAAAACTGCCATATCAGGATCCAGATTGGAGTAAAACAAAACCAAATCATCTGCATACTGTAGGTATTCAGAGTTTAATATAGATTCACCAATATCATTGATGAACATAATGAAAAGCAAAGGACCTAATACGGATCCCTGGGGTACACCAAAGGAAATACTGGCACTGTCAGACAGGAGGCCATTTACTTTCGATTGCTGTGTCCGATCATTCAGGTAGTCAGTAAGCCAGCCAACTATGTTCCGGGGTAGATGTAATTTTTTCTTAATTTTTAATAGAAGCAATTCATGATGTATTGAATCAAAAGCTTTTCGAAAATCGACAAAACATAATACAGTATATTTATTGTTACTTCTAGCTTCATACAGACTTTTGACTAATGAGAAGATGGCATCCAAGGTGCCCATTCCAGGTCTAAAACCGTATTGTTGGGGACTAAAAAGATTCGCATTATTCAATAGGTCGTATTTCGTTGAGTGCATTAATTTCTCTAATATTTTACTGGGTAATTTTGAAAGAGATATAGGCCTCCAGTTGTCTATATTACGGGGATTACCAGGTTTTGGAATGGGCACCACACAGGCAGATTTCCATGATTCAGGAAAAACTTCATTCTTAATGGATTCATTACATAAATACGCAAAATGGTGACTCAGTGTTTTTAGACCATGCAGAATTACCTTAGAAGATATATTTTTTATGCCACTTGACTTTCTTGCATTGATATCAGAGATTTTCCTTTCCACGTCAGCATTGGTAAAATTATTTATAACAAGGTCAACATTATTATCCGGGGTATTATTTAGCTCTAGGTTATGAGTTTTTACTAAATCCTGGTCTAGTTTACAGAACAGGACACTGCCTATACTAGCAAAAAAATTATTCAAATAATTTGGAACTTCTTCCCTAATAATTGGTATATCATCATGATCAAGTCCACATTCTACCGAATCCCTTTTTAATTTCCACAGACTATTAATTACGCTCCAAAATTTCTTACTATCTCCTTTTACTTCCTCTAATTTTTCCTTACAAAATTTACTCTTATCGTTTTTTAGTCTACCCCTGATTTCCCTTCCCGCTCTTCGGATCTCTTTCAGTATTTTTCCTATGAGTAATTAAATTTTTTAATTCTCGACTCATCCAGTCAGGTTTTCGATCTGTGAACTTCATCTTTTTAATAGGACATGAGTTATCTAAATAAGTATTGAACACCACCAGTAGTTGATCCCATAAAAAATTTGGATTAGTGCTATTCCAGAATTCTTCCCAATTATATTTTTCAAGATAAATACTAAAGTCTTCAAGATCTAAATTTTTATAACTCCTTCCCTCAAAACTAATCGGTTCTTTTTTCTTATTTTCCATCTTCCTAATAGCCATAACGGGGTAGTGATCACTAATTAAATCATCCATGGTTTGTGATAACTTAATACAATCAGAATTGGTATATATATGGTCTATGATACTTCCACCGGTAGGGGAGGGTCTTGTTATTTCATTTATTATTTGTTTTAATCCAGTCAGGCGACAGAAATTCATCATAATTTTGTAGTCATTCTGTGTATTCCTTTTAAAATCAACGTTGGTGTCACCAATTATCCATAACTCCCTATTATACATTTCATCATCCATAACAATTTCCTCTAATTTTTCATAAAAAATGGTAGCGGATTTCGGGGGCGGTTTATAGGAGACTATGATAGCTAATCTTTTAAAGTGTGGTTTATTAACTAACAAGACAAGTATCTAAAGCTGATCATTTGTTATACTCAGCCTATCTGAGTATACAGTATGTCCAGAGAAACGGCTCGATAAGTAGCAGCCTACTCCCCCCCATGAACTAGTTTGCCGATCCATCCTAAAAAAAATTTAATTATCCCATTGTAACATTTGTTCATCATAACCATCATGCAAAAGTGTCTCTGTCAAACAGATAAAGTCGGCTCCACTGAAACTACGCTTGATCTCTTCCTTTTTATAGTATAAACTCCTAACATTCTGTCCAACTAATTTAACTCCATTCATTTTGTTAAGGTTCAACATTAGGTATCTTAAAATTTTTATAATTTTCCATGCGAATAGCGGATGTCGTATCACTAATTTGATAATGAGTGAATATGAGGATAATGATTAGATGATAAACAAGCACTCCATATACCATATATGGGGTGCTCCGAGCTGGGTCACCACTACTGGCCATAGTGAGTGACTCAGCTTAATTTTGTGAAAAAACGTGAAAAAGTTTTCAGCAACAGTGTTTATGGTATGAACCCTAGTAGTGCTGCCCCAGCAGGACCACTGTGTCGTTTTATTTATTCCATTTACTCCCTTTTTTGTCCTTTATTTCTAAAACAGAAGTTAACATTTTCAGATGTGGATAGTAATATTAGATAGTAATTGAGAACTCTTTATTGACATGAAAAAATAAGATATGGGTTTTCCAGATAATAAGTCTCCTGTATATTCTCTTAAGAGTCTCAAATAAAGATAATATCTAGACTGTTCATCACAGATTAAAGCAGGGTTATTATACGTCGTTTACATACAGTGACATTTTAACATTAATTATACTAGTCATCCAACACCTTGATTTGATATTTGTAGTAAGTCAGTATTATATCATATCATGTAGTTCTTATATAGTGTTTTCACATACAATCATGTTCAGCATTTCACAATTCAACGCATTTGTGGTTATTAAGCCATCTCATCTCAACCAAACTTTTTGTAAGGATCCACTTTTCTGTTTCAGTAATCCTATATTAATCCATTTTACGGATTAACCATACTCAAGTACATTACATATAAGAGAAAAGAATAATCTTTTTTACAGATTTTTGTAGGACACCTGAAAACACCTGTACAACCTAGTTTACAGTTAATTCGGGATAAATCACCAGAGGAGTTCAAGTCCTATCGGGACCCATTTACGGGTTGTCAAACAGAATATCATTATACACTTCAAAGGAATTAAACCAACAACATATTTAAGCCATTAATATAATCCATTTACGGACTAGAGAATAATACATCATTATTAACCACAATAACATGTTGTCAAACAGAATATCATTATACACTTAAGAGGAATTAAACCAGCAACATATTTAAGCCAACAATATAATCCATTTACGGACTAGAGAACAATACATCATTATTAACCACAATAACATGTAGCAGTAGCTCTTACCATGTAGATAATCAATACAAATCCGCTCACATTTCAGGAACACAATCTCTTTTACAGATTGCACAAATACATTATGATAATAAATCGCATATCGATGCATAATACTGACATTATATTTGGGTTATCCAGTTTACAGACTACCAGAAAAAGATATGTCATATTATTATAAGCAACACAGATCGGCTCTCATCAGGAAAGCATAATTTCTTTTACAGATCGTATATTGAAACAATCTACCACTACTCTTGGGTAATCCAGTTTACGGACCACCTGATCAGTTCTCATCCAGAAGACAAACAATCTCTTTTACAGATCGTATACTGATACATAATGATGACACTACTTTTAGGTTGTCCAGTTTACGGACTACCAGCAATAGATATGTTAGATAAGCAGCACAGATCAGTTCTCATCCAGAAGACAAACAATCTCTTTTACAGATCGTATACTGATACATAATGATGACACTACTTTTAGGTTGTCCAGTTTACGGACTACCAGCAATAGATATGTCATATTATTATAGGCAGCATAATATAGTTCCCATCCAGAAAAAACAATCTTTTTTACAGATTGCAAGAATACATATGTCAATTAAATCGCATGTTGTTACATGATAATAACACTACATTCAGGTTATCCAATTTACGGATTACCAGAAAAAGATGTGTCATGTTATTATAGGCAGCACGAGATAGTTCACATTATGGCGCTCTACTACACTGCATTCAGGTTATCCAGTTTACGGATTACCAGCAAGAGATGTGTCATATTATTATAGGCAGCACAAAAACAGTTTACACCATGGCACGCCATCTAGTTTATGGATAGCAATTAACTATCGCCCTGCTGTTTCACAGATTAAGGTTGTAGTTATTGTTGTCAATAGATATTTTCAACATCTTTAGTGAACGATGACTTTCATTTGGCAGAATATGGACACCATCATGTAACCTATCGAAATAAGTTTTGAGTTTCTGTGCTTTACTTTTCCATGCATGAATACTTTGGTCAATCCTAGGGTATACGAAGCCTCTATCTTTACTCCATTCCGACACCTCTTTGTTGGCCCATTTTATGCTTTGATCAATATAGTATTGGTGTGGGTGTTTACTTCCTGCTTGCATCGTCACGTTGTTGTATCTTGCGATATCCATACTATAAATAGTCCCAAAAATAACATGGATATGTGGTTGTATGTTTTTCAAGCACCGTTCCACCTCTATCATCGATTGTCTGATGTCATTGACTGCCTCATCTATATTCGCATGTCGTGGTTCAGCAATACCGTCTCGTTTGACTGTTATGTTGCATATACCGCCAAGTATATAAACAGCTAGAATGCCAGGCCTTGTACGTATTATGTCCATTGCATATTCACCGAGCTTGTATATCGTAGCTCCACAGACCATTACCGCGTCAAAGACTCCAGTTATAAACCGCACTTCTTCTTGGTAATATCGAATTCTGGAATCACTTACAACTAAGGTAGTTGCCATCTTGAAGCAGTACGTAGGAAACGAGAAACGTCTCCTTATGAACACACCGCCAGTAGCTCATTTCTGATGTCACAGAGAATTTGACCACATGTATTTTTACCAGGGTACTCCAACGATTTAATGGTCTGTTTGTGTTACATACCTGCCCCCCAGTACGGGTCAGGTGTTCCTTCAATCAACAGCTGTGGAAAGGTGCCAAGTAGTTTTTCCTTTAGATCATTATGTTGAGTGAACTTGAGCCTTATTAGTTTTTTAGGTTTTCTTCCTTGATTTCATTCCAATTAGTTCCATTCAATTGTTGGATTTCCTTACCCAGTGATTTCGCTCGTCCTGCATCTTTTGCATTGTTTATTGCGAAAGCAGCCTTATAGTCTCCTACAGCAAGAGCATGCGTGTACTGGTAAGCGTGTTCCACTGAGGCAAAATACAACTTTGATTCCCTATTCATCTGACCAATTTTCACCTCAATATTTACGGGAAAAAAGTTACTGAGATAGGATTGTGCACCACTAAAGACTATCCCACTTTTCCCTTGGTGCGTGCCAGAAACAAACGCATCCACTACCATCGGATCATTGTTGGCCGCCCTTACTTCTGTTACGTCATTGCAGGTTGATTGTGAGGGGGCCTCTACAGTTTGCATCGGCTTGTTTGGCGGGAAGATGATAGTTGACAAAGGTTCTACTTTCGGGGCAGTAGGTGCCAGGTTTCTAACCGGGTTTTGCTCTGTAACAACCTTAGGTGTATCTCCGGGAGTTGAGACCACTGTATTCCTTCGGGCAGGGTCAACAAGTGCATTGGAGGTATGTAATGACGGGTAATCAAACCTACTAAAGATGGGTGGTTGATTCTGAGTAGGTGCCCTTTGTGCTACATAATTATGCCTAGTTAGTGGTTCTCCGTTCTCTCGTCGAGCTTTTAAATCAGGTGGTAGAAACCTGTCAGCAATTGTTTCGATGTCTTTCATTTCGATTACTTCCTCACCAATTGTTTTGGTGCAGTGTTGTTCTACTGCCTATCTGTTTTTGGTATCCATATATCATCTTCATCAACCCTCTTTGTTTCCTTATTTTCATAGGTTCATCAGGGAGAATATTTAACTTCCCAAGTGTGGAGTATTGGGCCTTAGTGGACACTGCCAGAAACTTGTTTTGCGAGTTTACAGAGGAACAGTTTATCAACACTGGTGGCGGTCTATTCCCAGGTTTTGATCTGGGAGAAATAATTCTAGAGATGTTTAGTATGTCACCGGGGGCAAACCATAGTCCCAGTTCTGTACATAGATAGTTAACAGCTCCCCTTAGATCATCATCAAATTCAGTATTTAATCCAAACACAACAACGTTCCTGCTCTGATCTGAGAAAAAGAAGCGAGTGTTACTATCGGGTTTAAGTTTCACGGCCTCCGCATAGCTTGAGACATTTCCCTGCTGTTCTGGATTGGAGTCAATTATCAAAGGTATTAATTCTACTGCCCAGATTTTTACATTCATTGCGTAGCCTATCTAGTTCAGCTTGTTGCTGCCGAAACTTTACATCATTGTCTTCCTTTATTTCTCTAAGTTCCTCATTTATAGAGTCAAAATTCCTGACTGTATTGTGCGTTAGGTTATTCAATTTATGATTAACCGCATGTATGTCTTGTTTCAGGTCACTCTTTAGGGAGAGGATGCAATCTTTTAGTTCAGTTATATCCTCTTTTGTTGGTGATTTTCGTATTAGGTTGCATATATCATCATTACTGGTTTCTATAACCATCTCATCTGGCTTTGTTCGCTTTGGTACATGCGAGTTAGGTGATACAATAGAACCCGGTGTGGATACATTAGATCTTGTCCGTTTTCTCTCACCCGGTATGCCATTTAGGGCTGGCTCTCCAGGATCAGTGGTGGCCGGCAGTGCAGGCCATTCGACCACCGGTGTTTCTGAGCGATGATCGGGGGTTTCTTCGGTGTCCACCGTCGCGTCATTAGTACTAGCCTCAGCCATTGGGAGTTTCGTGAGTTTACAGATTTAATAAATACGGTAAACATACACTTACAGTTTTCCGGTATAGTCTCAGTCAATCACCATTCATTATTTCACTATATAAGCTTGACCAACTTCAAATTATCTCACGGTAGCCAGAGATCCCATGGAGCAGCACCACACACGTCCTCACCTCACCACGCCATAACTTGCTTCCTTGATCCCGCCAATAGACTGGAAATTACGACTTACGTTGTCAAAACTTTGGATTGGCCGCTGTATAGTGGCGAATGCTTCGGCAAACCTCCCAGCCTCAGGATCGGACCGTTCATAATGATATCGGTATTTTGGAGAGTCCACACACATTCTTAATATTCTAATAGTTTTAACATACGGTTAGAACAGGTTCTATTCTCAGGCTGGTTTTAGATCATAAATCTGCTGCAACACCTTAAACATTGAGCAGGTCACAGGCATGTTTTGTGGCCGGGTGTCAACCACAGAATGTCAAAATGGTAAATAATGCAATCATAGCTAGATTTCCTTTAGTGTATACTTATTCTGAATATAAAAATGGCATTCGGGATGGGGCTGGTTTCATAAATCACTTGTGATATTCACTATCATTGCTATAAAACAATTTAATTGGTGCTTTGGGTCCAAACAAAACTCTTTTCATAGTAGTTAAATTTCTGGTCGCTGATTGGTCAATAGTTTGGTCATGTTGTATTAACTGGGAGAACTTTCCTGGAAAGATGTGAATAAAGCATATTTTAAAAAATGTGATAACAATTCCATATGCAACTAGTGGCATATAAAACTTTGTGTCCCAGTCAGAGTGGCATATGGAAACTCAATGTTAAGCCCAAGGGATCTTTTATTAGGTGTAGGATAAATTAAGTGTACTACGACTAGTGTCATCTACTTATCATTGTCAGCAAAGTTCCAGAACCTCCCACCTCAACTCACATACCCCCTCATCCCTTCATTGCATATATGATGTTTACTACTACTGAACGCCATTTACTTATCACCGTGAACACCCTACATTGAAACCGCTATGTCCCATCTCGTCTTCGACACTCCGTCAGCTCTACAGTATATATATACTGGATGTATCACTGTCAGCAAATTGCTGGAACTGCCATGTACCCTTCTGAACTACCACACCCCATGATTCTTATAGGAAATGCATAAAGTGTACTTCTACTAGCACCATCTAAATATGACTGTCAGCAAATCCCGTATCAAACCACTGGAACCGATGTTCCCCCACCCGAATCCCATGAGCCTCATAGAGCATACATGAGGTGTACTACTATAACCGCCATTAGGAACACCAGGTGAGTTGTTGCCCAAACAGCATTGTAAATAATTGTAAATTGTAATTGATTTCACAACCGTCTTTCTCTCTTATCAGAGTATTTACAACATATGAAACATTACACACTCTATGTAAGTTCTTGTCTCATACCTATTCCTAAGGTCTCGTTACAGTACCGGTATATCGCTCCTTAAGATCTCAGATTATGTACTGAAATGTACTGGCATGTACTTTTTTTGTAAACAATGATTGCTATTGCATTTTATATTTGCATTCCTAAAATACGTATTACACTTATGGCTGTAGTATAATACAGCGTTTTTATGTAGAAATTCGACCACATAAGAGGATGAAATATCTTAAAACGGCAGTCATGTGTTGCGTAATCAATCTACCCGTGTGATGTTTAACTCCTTGAAGGTTCACAGTCGGGGGTCAGTGGCAGAAGGGCGTTCATTATTTGTTTTTATTGACCCATCATTTCTTGATAAAAACAATGATATCGTAAATATTCCTTAATATCGTGAATAATTCATCTAGCATTATCCCGTCTGCGTTGTGCAATCATGACGTTTGTCTCCCCAATGATTAATGTATTCGTGTAGGTTATCCAATTACCAGCCAGATACAATCTAAGATGGAGTCGCCAATGGAACAATGGGTATAGCACCTATACTCTCTCTCTCTCTCTCTCTCTCTCTCTCTCTCTCTCTCTCTCTCTCTCTCTCTCTCTCTCTCTCTCTACCCCCGCTAGGAGGCCTCTGGCCGTTAATTGATTGACTTTATCTCCGTCCCGTGAAACATCGCCGCTATCGCCACTGCCGACAGTCTGACACGTTTAGCGGATGAGAACCGGGCCCTCGTCTTCACCATTCAAAGAGGGGTGTAGAGCGGGAGGAATGCATGGGAGTGGAGAATTAAGACGCGTGTGTTTCTCTATCAATAACAGCCTCCATAAAGCAACAGTGTAAATCCTGGCCGTCAGGCGCGCTGGGTGGATTTCGGGAGCTGTCCGTGGAGCACAGGGGCCGTGCTGGATAAAGTGGGGTATATATATGTGAAGGGGACGGCGGTCCGAGGGAGGGAGGGAGTCCGACGGACAGGGGGTTCACGGCTCACGGGTGGCTGGCTGGCTTCCCGGAGCGGCCTGTCCTGACGGTCATCTGGCCGGGTTTAGCACCGGACGGCGGGGCCCTCCCAACCCGCCACCTATATTCATACAGCGCTCGACAGCCGGCTGATGTAGTGGTGTTTGGTGAGGCCCCTGTCCCCTGACTCATCGCCCCCCGCCCTGGGCAGCTGACAGCTGGTCGTACCGTTGTCTGTGTCCCCGGCCTCGCCCACACCGCCTTAAGCCCATCCTGCCCACCCAGCCCACCAAAACATAACCCCACCAAATGCAGCCCGTTGATTCAGCAAAAGAAAAACCAATCCGCCCATTCTTAAATAACCGTACTCAGCCAAACCAGCACACTCTGCCGTAACAGCAGCCAGTCCTACCGATATACTTTGACATAACTCCGCCATACCCCTATCCTAATCACTGCACCTTAACTCCATATAGCATAAGTACCCCATCCCCTCCCCCGCCTTACCATGTCCGAAACCCCATACAATCAAACTACCAAACATTTTATACACTGTCATAGCACCAGCCTGTGCACTCTGCCAGCTCAGCCATGACCCTATCCTGCCCATTCTATCTTGTCACCGTCCCAACATAGCATCAGGTCATCCACTCTGCCCAATGAGCTATAAGCTTATCGTGTCCAACCTACCTACTCAGCCATGACCCTGATCCCACCTGCTTCGCCATAACACCACCCAGTACACTCTGCAGGCACTGCTTTGACCGCATCCCACCCATTCTGCCCAGCCCCATCCCGCCAATTCCACCAAAACCAAAAGAGGTCTACCTTGTCCATATGGTCATAACACTATCTATAGCCCACACTATAATCCCACACAAGCAACCGAGGTCCTGGGATCACTGACTCAATTAGAATTGGGTAAAAGCAGTATAGTACATAATGTTTATACTGACTGTGAGTGAACTGATGTTAATTGGACACAAATGTTAAATAAACTCAACGATAAAGTAATCATACAGAGATTATAGTATCACTGTATTATATATATATATATATATATATATATATATATATATATGGAAAGAATACAACACCAAGGTATTCTACTATAAATATAATACCGCCACCTCCCGGCACCAGATGTACTACACCGTACGGGTGGCTCCACCACATACAGGTGGCAAATATACACCTCTCACCGGTCCCATTCACCTGTAAATTTTTTACCTGTGAACACGTACGCTTCAGCTTGTCAGAATGCGCTTCCCTTGGGTTGCATTTCTGGTGTTCGTTGTATGTGGCATATGCCAATACAAGTACGATGGGCGTACTACGAAGATTTGTCCAAAATGTCCAGGAGTTTCACAAACTTTAGATGACTTAAACAGAAGTTTAAAAGAGTTATCCGAAGGCCCGGATACTTTGCAAGACCATGACGAGGAAGGCGCTACCGGTGGCGGCAGTTCAAGGGATCAATTACCTAAGAGCGACGCCGGGGCAATTGACCGTTTAATACATGAAAATCGCGGATATCGTCTGGAGGTACAGTCTCTTCGTTCTGAAATGTCTAATTTGACAAAAATGATGGCGGAAATCAGGCTCATGATGGTGGGACAAGATGGCGGCACACGACCCACGACCCAGGTACCGGCGACCCGCACAGAGGGTCGTAATGAAGCAAGTACATTCCAACAAACGGTGCCTCCAGTAACAGCGACGGCTACTCCTTCTCAGAGTACAACTCCATGCACGAAGTCCAGTGGTGCAGTTCCCAAAGTGCGATTATCTCCGGTGTATGGCGCCTCTACAACTTCTTGGTCCGGTATACAGGGTATACCGGTTGAGCACGTACACACATGCCAAGGCAAGACAGAGAAGAGACGTAAGTGTGTGGTATATTGTCTAGAAGACCATCTTCCATGTGACACATCAAAACCAACTTTGGACCAGATTATTAGCGGAAGCATGAGCCTTATGCGATCGATGATCGCTCAAGGGATTGATGTGACTAATTATGCAGAACATATTGCATTCCTAAGCGATCGTAGGCCCTTCTTAACACCGCAAGCACTTATTGACTATGACTTAGCTTGCAGAGAAAAAGCGGAACTATTAGGCTCAGGTAGTTTTGTTTATGGTGACGCCTATTTAGCGGCTAAATATTTAAATATTGAAAAATGTGTAGCCTATGTTAAGTTCAATGAACCAAAAAATCGCCCGAAGACTCGCAAAGGGAAGGAGAACCGACCATTCGGAGTATGCTGGCGATACAATGAAAAAGAATGTACAACTAATGACTGCAAATACAAGCATGAGTGCGCTGAGTGCTCAGGCACTCATCCAGCTTTGAAATGCTACAAAAAGAGCGCAAAAACGGACTCAAAATGACTAAATTGTGATAATTGTACAATTGGAATCCCATATGAAATTGTTTCACCTTTACATGTTAATGGTTGTGAATCTGTTATTCAAGCGAATTATGAATTACCTCCTGTGGTTACTCCTGATACAAATATTGAAATTGTCTCTGAGATCAGTGATTCGGCTGAACAAGTTAGTATTGACATTGAAGTTGAGGGAGCTAATAGCCTGATTGTTAGCAATGCAGAAATAACTTTATATAGTTACCCAGATACTCTTAATGTTGTAGATTTACCACCTGTTGTTAGCAATGCGGCTGGTTCAAGTAGTTTGTACTCAGTAGATCAGGACTCTGTTATTAACAGAGGTTATGTAAATCGCCCTTGTTCGACCAGCTGTTCTGGCAATCATGTTTTAGGTGGCGTTTCTTATACATTGAATCCTTGTATATTCTGGGACCATTGTTTTGGATACGATACTATCGATTTGGAAGCTGATTATATTTTTGAAGGAATAATGAATGGGTTCAAAATTGTCAACAATAGTTTCTCTGGAGAGTATGATGCCTTTAATTACAATAGTATTATGGACTCAGAATTTAAAACTCAAATGGATACAATTGTTAGATCAGAATTGGAGTCAGGTCATATAAGTAAAGTAAATACCAAACCACAGTGTATTCATGCGATAGGGGCAGTAGTCAAGAAAGAAACGGGTACGATTAGGCCTATCACTGATTGTAAAAGACCCCTAAACTTTAGCATTAACAATTTCATGTCATCAACCTGTACAAAATTCTCTTATTTAAAATTAGACGAAATTACTGATGATATGGTTAAAAATTGTTATTTTGCGGTTTTGGATATCAAGGATGCATACAGGGCCATCCCAGTATATCCCCAACATAGGAAATATCAAGGTTTTCGATGGGATCTAAACGGATCTACTTCTTACTATCACTCTAACTCTTTGGTTTTTGGATTAAAATGTGCGCCTTTTATTTTTACAAGAATAACAGAATTTATTATTCGTTGTATGCACAGATTAGGTTATGATGGAATCTATGGTTATTTAGACGATTTTCTTGTGGTATCTGATACGTATTTCAGTTGTAATACGGCATTGTTAGCACTTATTGCACTGATAAGATCATTAGGATTTTCAGTATCATGGAAGAAAGTGATATCTCCAACACAACGTATTGTTTATTTAGGAATTTGTATAAACAGCGTAGATATGACACTTTCCCTGCCCATCCATAAATTAAGAAAATTGATAAAAATTGTTAATGAATTTTTTATCAAGAAGACGACTAGTTTTAAGGAAATTGAGATACTTTGTGGTGTTTTATCACATTGTAGCACAGTAGTCAGAGGTGGACGAACCTTTTCTCGTCGCATTATCAACTTTTCTAGACATATAAGAGACTCATCTGGTCCACATCTCCTTCCGAATTGGATGAAGGACGATTTATCCTGGTGGGTGAATCTTTGTAAGATATTTAATGGCAAAAAAGCTATTATATCTAGAGAAGAATTGTTTTTCTCGGCGGACTCATCAATGACAGGTTTTGGCGCCGTATTTGGTTCAGATTGGTTGATAGGAGTATGGGACTCCTCCTTTATTTTTCCCAATTATGTTAAGAATCATCATTTTTATGAACCACCCATGGAATTTGAAGATTCCATGGATATAAATGTAAGAGAATTATGGCCCATTATTTGTGCAGCACAACGTTGGGGCTATCTATGGTCAGGATGTAAAATCAGAATTTTTTCTGATAATACCCAAGTCGTTACTGCGATCAATACAGGTCGTAGCAGATCAATCGGTACAATGCGTTGGATACGTGAATTATTTTGGTTATCGTTTATCTGTAACTTCCATGTAGTATCATCACATATCTCAACTCATGAGAACACCATACCTGATTATTTATCACGTTATTTCTCACCAAATCGTAGGTGTAACATTGATGTTAATCTTATTCATCACCTTTGTTGTTTTCAGTCGATGAGCTGAATTCCAAATTATCTTATTATCAAGAGGCATGGCTCTCTGACAATTCCGCAAGGACCAGAAGATGTCAATGGAAGCATTTTTTCAAATTTTGTGAAGAATTCGGATTATGTCCATTACCATCTAATGAAAAAACAATAATGTTATATATCACTTTTATGGCAGAAAAATTTAAATTTGTATCTATTTCTAATTATTTGTCTGCCATTAAGGTTTTACATGAGGTTCATGACTATATATTTCCAGATACTCATGGTATTCGTAGAGTATTACTAGGTGTAAAACGTACTATTGGTAATATTGTTGTCCAAGCTAGACCTATCACTATTTCAGATATGAAAATGATTTTTCACAGTTTGAATTTATCTTTTCATGAAGATTTAGCGTTTTGGACTTGTCTAATATTAGGATTTAGAGGCTTATTACGTAAGTCAAATTTAGTAGAATTAGAATTTTCAATTAAGGTTTCAGATATTGAATTTGAATCTGACATTCTGTTAATTCATATTAGAAGATCAAAAACCATCCAGTATAACGAAAGAGTTTTTACCTTACCCTTTTCAAAAATATTGGGATCTCCATTTTGTGTATATTATTATGTATCAAAACTTGTCTCTCTTACAAATTACCCAAATATCTCATCTCAATTAATATCATTTTATAAAGGTTCGATGTTGGTTAGAGGTTCTTATAATTGGTTCCTCAATAAATTGAAACATCACTGTAAACTAGTAGGTATTCCATCAACCACAACTCATTCTCTCCGTAGAGGTGGAGCCACTGCATTATTTGAAGCAGGGTTTTCATTAACGGAAATAAAAAATGTGGGTGATTGGAAAAGTCTATCTGTTCTATTATACTTAGATAGGTCTATAGAGTCTAAAATTAGTTTAGACAAATCTATTGTTAGATTAGTTTATTCTTGACTGCTTTATTTTTCTTTTCTTGGTTTGGGCGTTTTGGGTGACTGGTGTTCTCTAATAAATACACTCATACGCCCAAACCTCGCAGTCATCTTGTATTTCATTATTATCATATATATATTATAATATCACATATATATATATAGTTATCATTATAATAAGTTTAAGCGTATAATATTTATGGAAAGAATACAACACCAAGGTATTCTACTATAAATATAATACCGCCACCTCCCGGCACCAGATGTACTACACCGTACGGGTGGCTCCACCACATACAGGTGGCAAATATACACCTCTCACCGGTCCCATTCACCTGTAAATTTTTTTTATGGTGACTGGTGTTCTCTAATAAATACACTCATACGCCCAAACCTCGCAGTCATCTTGTATTTCATTATTATCATATATATATTATAATATCACATATATATATATAGTTATCATTATAATAAGTTTAAGCGTATAATATTTATATATATATATATATATATATATATATATATATATATATGCCACCGCGTAAATGCATGTATCTGTATAGTTTCATGTTTTTATATATATACGTCCACATTTCATGCCAGCGTATGTGGCGTATACAAATGTGTTCTTCCCTGTATACGGAAGCATAATGGCTGTATTTGCTGCGAAGCATATATGAGAAGAAATATTCTGTGTGTGACATATACATGTATATGCAAGTCGTATATAAATCATATGTGTTTGGCCTATAGGCATGTCTGTATACTGCTAAGAATTAAAACGAGGTTGTACCACTCTGCCCCCACCACCCTGCCCCCCTCCCTTTCAATTTCGGACCACTGACTACTTCCTAAAGAACCCCCCACCCACCTACTTAGGGTTTTAGAAAGATTTTATAATTAAAATTTATAATATAACATTGTATCTTAAAATTATATACTACAGACTTTGATAACTAAAGGCAAATGAAATAAAAACAACAGTGGTGTCCCCTAGGTACATAGGTCAGAATCATTGGATAGTGGTGTAGATACAACAGAATCAGGTTAATATATGACTGCAACATGTACACTTATATACATCTATAGATGAGGCGTATACACGATAGAAAATAGGACTAACCTATTAACGAAAAATCATAGCTATATACGCCGGACGTATACATATGTAAATTAGGATTCTTCGCACTGTGTACGAACAGAATTAATTGAGCCAATGTCAGCTGTCAGGTCAGGAGACCATCAGCTGGTCCGAACAAATATGAACAGCAGTAAGGTAAGATTCGCAAAACCGTTTGACACCTAGATACAGCATCAATAGATATTCTATCGGTTGGGGACGTCCGTACATCGTCTCTTCGTCCTAGCGTTTCATATCACCTTACTACACTCATTGACAGCAGTGCCGTTGATATCATGTCTCTATCCTCTTCAAGGTGTAATTGTATTTGAGTAAACTCCAATGAGCATTAGTAATGTACATGTTTGTCATCAAACTACGTTCAAATGTAAATCAGAAAAGAGCGCATGTAAAACACTAAGATTGATAAAGGATGTGCTGTCACATGTTGGCGTACATAGCGATACAACTCTGTCCATTTTTCGTTATTCCCTGACCTATTATAAGGGCTTTCATATATCATTATCAAAGAAAAGTTTTCATTTCTAAATGTCAAGGTTATTCCCAATGTGTTGGTTATGTCTCTGTTTTTAGAACATAAGTACCTTGATAACGGATCACATTGTAGTACTTTACCCCTATTCTTCAGCCAGGCATCTTAATGATTTAATACCAACAATAGCTATAGATTGGGTTTTTCTTATTGTGGAATTCACCAATAAGCGACATTAGAGCCCGCTATTTCAGACAGGTTTCTCTGAAAATTATATCATCAGACATTTGTAGTATGGAATTTCTCCATGGACTTGACCCATACCCCGGTCTATGTAAGTCATTTTTTCAGTCTAATATAAAAAGACACATTCTGCAATTGACCCTATTCAGACACGTTTGCTAAATGTGTGGCCACAGTGTGGGAGCATTGACCCATCGAGCTTTCCAAGGCACTGGTTCCTTCTCTTCCTATAAGGGCTGTGGTTTATCGGTGACCCTTACAATTACGATAGCTGATTTTTAAACAGATCTTGTTACATGCATAAATTCATTTTCTGCCCGTAAAGAAATTTCGAGAGAAAAAAACCAAACCCCTTTTTAAACCAATCTTACATGTGTACATCATTTGCTTCATCCTTATACAACCAAATTTGTCTAGTTATCAAAGATTTGTATCTGGAAGATATGAATTAAAAAGATTCAGAAAATGAAACACATGCATTTTATGGATGACGAAGCAAGGTATAACATACCTCTCTGGCCACTAGACTAATTAGGGAAAGGGCTATGTTACCAATAGATATAACAGGATATCATTGGCATGGTTAATAACTCACATTAATCACAATTTACCACAAGAAGCATGATTTGCTCTAAAGATAATGAGCATCCTTCTGATATTCCCAGGTGGTTATGAAACTAATGGAGTCACATGACGGATTCTCCTGAATTAATTAGTAAAGAGAAAAGGATATTTCTCTTTAAGAGGGGACCCCCACCTACCACGATTCTGGTCCCGATAGGCCTTACGACTGCCTTCCCGACACCATACCGATTATATTGTGAGGTAAGCAAAAATCGTGGTAGGTGGAACAGGTTTCTGCGATGCCGTCTGCGATACCTCACGATAGGCTGCGATAGAAAACGTCAATCGTAGAGGTCCCGATTAAATCCAACACGTTGGAATTTTCGTAGCCTGTCGTAGGGTATTGTGTGTGATTTATCGGGAAAATATCTCATTCGGGTGAAATACTTAACGGAAAATAATGAAATTCTTGAATTAGGTAGGGCGCATATAGATGTATAATCGCTGTAAATCTGATATTATTTGAGGAAGTCTAAGTGTCTGAAAATAATAGTTTCATAACAGAATTATGATTCTATCACAGTTATATTCTTCAATTTGATTGTTTTAGTGTCTGGAAAATAATATCATAATATGTTGTAAATACCTCTAAAAGAATATTCAGATTCATTAAATATTTCTAAAATTATAATATATTTCAATATTAAAACTCTGCCTGAGATCTAAATTGGTACACCGATTGAATCGTGAGGCAATCGTGACCATGGTTTATGTTTTTGGTCCTCCAAAGGCATTTCTACGCTCTACGATTTCAAATTATGTCCACGATTTTAAACTATCGGGGACCTCCCGATAAGTCACGATTTGGCCATTTCAAATCGTAGCTATCGGGAAGTATGTCGTAGACCATCGTGGTAAGTGGGGGCCGGCTTTTAGACTAGCCCTTTATTTTTGGCCTGTTTGCAATAATTATTAGCCTTATATCATGATCTGCCTAGTTTTATTGTATTCGTTTAAAAAGTATACAATCGCTAATAATGTAGAAAGACATGGTTAGTGTGTCTGAATGGAATCTGTTAAGAGATATTTTGATCAGAAATACTCACCAAATTCGAAGATTTATCGGCGAGTTAACATTAACGGAGGCATGTAGAACATGGAAAAGCAGAATGCATGCGTGAACTACGAAATAACAACGAATTACTGAAAGAATCACTATAAAAAGCGTTAGAACCAATGTTATATGGATACTTAGAGCCAGTGGTTTTACTATCCGCCACCGTAGTGAAAGCAAGCCTGCAAAATGTAAACAAAGTGTATAAATGTAAAGAATCAGCGAAGGACATATTGTTTACATGTAAATCTAATATAATTCATGTTAGTTTTTAAATTAGTTTATATATCTTTACTGATTCTCGAAAAAATTTGTTCCCTCCGGGTTCGAACCTCCAATCCTTAGATTGTAAAACAAATGCCTTAACCACTATACCACCGAGAGCTATAGTATAGGTGTGCAGTTGAAAGGGTGTACATGTGTATATATATTTATATGTATAGCATTCCCGCAGTACGGGAAAGCAGCCAAAGACAGGAGTGAACAAAAACAATTGCTTACAAATATAGTTAGTGCCTCGGGAGTGGTTTGAAAGCTGTATATGTATATAACATGATGCAAAGACAGATTTTGAAGGGTGTCACGTATGGTATATTTCGTTTCATCCATTTCATTTAAACCTCGGTCTAAAGACTTTGGTTTAAATTCCGGGGACAGGGGTTCGGTAAAATAATAATTCGTCCACAGGAATACAGTTTTCTCATATTATAGATATTAATAGATCTTACCGAAAACTTGGTTCTATATTCTCCAATATGTAGTGGCAGGACTGAATACACTGGTGCCCTGCCGTGTCCGACGCTGATCTCCTTCCACAGACGATCTGGGTCAAAGTTAGGAGAATTTACAGCAAGGAAGGGAGAGTCCACGCAGGACCTCCCTTATTAAAGGATATTGACAGAGGATCGTCCCCAATGTCCTCCCTCGCGGCTGTTCTCCTATCGTCCAGACCAATTTTACCTCGTAACTTCTTAAACACCACCCAGAGTCCTAGCTTTCTAATATTGATTTAGCTAGGGAGATCGGCCTGTTATTCACAAAACAAGAGCAATTTCCATTTTTCCAGTTAGGTCGCACGCCTCATTTTCGTGTGACCTACTTAGGCGGCCATTACAAGATGGCGCCAGTTTTAAGAGGGTCTATAAGGTTTATATAGATCAATCTATTCAATGTGACTACTAGCTAAGAGTCTCTACCATAAGTCTGATTTTATCTTTTAGTTTTCTATTTCAAACGCCCGTCAAACTGGGGGAAACAGGAGAATATGAACACGAACTTCACCGTGGTAATTCTTAATATACTAGTCGCATTGTTTACCATAATTCAGCCCATAACTGGGAGTATGAAGTGTACCATGACATATAGTCCATGGGCCAAAGGCTTAAAATATGGGTTTGACTTTCAAATGGAGGTAGAAATTTCCATTATGATTTTCAGTTAGCTATACATCCAGAGTTTATGAAAAAGTGAGGGGGCCATTTCTGATGTCCAGCTTAGCAACACTGGGGGCCTGTTTCCATGGCAACCTGCCAAATATAATGGTGTTTTTGAAATATGCATACTTTCTGTTCCAACTTGATTGATCTTTTCTCAATATTTGAAATATCAATATGTAGCTCTATATAAGTTCTCTATGGCCATTATAGAGTCAATGACATTGCTCAAGGTCATGACCTCTCATTTCAAGGTCAAACACCAAATTTTCCTCTATTTTTTCCTCTAAGTACAACACTTTCAATTCCCTTCTTTTTCATGTTCATGGACAGAAATATTTAAACCCTTGATTTTTGGAAGGGTACATGCCTCGGGCTTATGAAAGATTGAGGGGGCCATTTGCATTCAGTGGCATGCTTATGAGATGGGTTGTTTCCATGGAAACACACAAAAGAAAAGAGAAAAATCCCCAACTAGGATTTAAGTGAAGGTACATGTACAGGGGTTATGAAAAATCCAGGGGGCCATTCCAATCTATGAATATATCTATGGGAGGAGCGTGTTTCCATTGAAACAGACAATCCCAATATTCTCAAATAGTGCACATTTTCCATTATAGCTTGGGTTTAAATAAACGTATTGACAACATTTAAAAAAAGATATGTAGTACTCTTTGTGTACCATGTATATAGCATAAGCCTCATGACCTTGTTCAAGGTCATTACCTCTAATTTCAAAGTCAAATATCAAAATTTGCTCTGTTTTTTTAAAAGTTGGTGACTTCAGATGCGCCTCCCTCTCAGATTTGCACCGGGAAAAATACCTACCTGTGGTTTTGGTGAATGTACATGTCTTGGGGACATGGAAAACACAGGGGGCCATTCAAATCTCATACTGTGCCCATGGAAGGAGGATGTTTCCATGGAAACAACAAAAATCTCTTGGAAGGGGAATGGGGGTGCAGAGATGTTATAGCTTATATTGCTCTGTATAATGCTGTGGGTCATTTCCGCTTCATGTGGAGTGTTTAATTAAGGTATTAATGAAAGGCAACCATGGAATGCAGCAACATACTTGGGAAAGTTTGCAGGAGTGTTTACCTCTAACTGATTAGACTGTACTAAGACAAGGTTGCCATATGAACATGATGCAGAGTTACAATGTATAATCCTGTTTATTGTCTACTGTCTAATGTTCAGTAAAACAGGTTGGTGTTTAATAAATTTACCATGTCAGTTTATATCAGTACCAGTTCATACTCTTGTCTACCTCTTTATTTTAATTGACATTTCCTTTCTTTCTGTCCAGGTACACATATCCCAAATAAGAGCCTTTGCCTTAATTATAGGATATGGTAAAATTTGGTTCAAGAAGATATCGCTTATGGGGATGATTATTGATCATGGCTCTGTGAATCAGGTATGTTTATTCTCTATCAGATGTATACTATGACTTCAAGGAATAAGACACTTGTGTCAGGAAAGAGACATTCTTTGGTTCAACATGGCATTAACACATGGAGTATTATGGACATACAACTGTTCAAGATGGATAGTACACATGTTTATCAATTATATTGTATTTGCTTATGGAAACAATGAAACTTGTGATTTGTAATTGTACGGATAATAAAAAAGAGCATTGCTCGTTTAAAAAAAAAAAAAAATTATTCGTCAGTTTGTTTATTTCCCATGACCATTGTCTGTGTAGGAATATTTCTCCAGGGGGTTTGCCCCCTCAAGCCACATGCAAAATAGGCATGTCACCATGCTGAATTCTATAGGAAGTCAATCTGAAAAGACAAGTGCTTAACTATTGGTGTCTATGGAAAACTGCAATATTTTGACTTCGTGGCCAGATGACACTGATGTTCTATTTTTATCTTCAAATAATTCTGGATTCTGATAGTTGGAAACATACAAATGAGAATTGCTAAAAACGATGCTATGTCACCATGCTAAGTACTATGGGAAGGCATTCAGAAGAAGCCAAGTGCTTAAGTATTGGTGTCTAGGAGACATCAAGGTATTAGAATAATCCAACGCCCGGTAAAAAACCCGGCCTTCAACAACTGCTTTTATGTTAAAGGAATACAAAGCTGGAACAACCTAGTTCACAACTACACCAAAGTAACCGAAAAAAAGAAATTCAAGTTACTAATAAATAGAAACCACCCAACTTGCCTTATGACACACAATGCCTAATTCGACAAGTATTGACTGTCAGTTACTACTTAAAATATGTCAGTATAAACAAGTATTTTGTGGAGGTCGATTGGGTTAAAGTGTGATACATTATATTGCAACAAGCCCTACCTGCTGTATTGCCCCAAGTGCACAAGCTCAAGTAACTAAGCCCATCATGGGGATATTACATGTATCCTCCCCGGATGTAAAACTATAGTATAAC
This sequence comes from Alentia gelatinosa, assembly GCA_950022655.1. Taxonomy (NCBI): domain Eukaryota; kingdom Metazoa; phylum Annelida; class Polychaeta; order Phyllodocida; family Polynoidae; genus Alentia; species Alentia gelatinosa. The sequence goes on along the minus strand of OX465579.1, from coordinate 51,420,889 downwards.
AAAAGAATAGATAATGCCTGTCTGACATATCTGCTTGATTTATCTGTCTGACGTGTTTGCTTTTTACATCAATTATCATAACCATCCTCATCTCATCCCATTATCACCATGTGGCCTCACCACAATCTACTGCATGAGAAGAACCTACCTTGTTATTTTTTCTTACCATGTCATCAACTGTATAATCATTGACACTTGACTGTGTTAACATGTGAACTGTGTGAACAATCATATATGAACAATGACTATTACAGCACTGAAACATGAATGTTATCTACTCACTGAGGGACCAGGAGGAAGAACGGCCGTAGCCGAGCCTGGGTGAACTTTGTAAAGTCTAGACCCTAATAAAAGTTCTAAAAAAAGGTTAAAAGCAAAAGTAATTTGCATCTTACACACACTTGCATCTTGATATGAAATATATTAACAGAATGGTTACGGAATTCGATTCATAGTTTAGTGCTCATTTTACGACTTATGATTGTAGTACTTTTGATATATCATATATGGTTATATATATTATTTGTGAACGTTTGTTGAAGCGTTTGTTTGTGTAGACGCAGATCTGTTCACGACCCTCTCTTATGACGAGTCCTCTGCTAAAGCCTGCCTGATTTTGTCAAAAGCCTTCTATTGTGGCTCTCCTACAATTACACCTAGTACTTTACTATCATCTGCCTGCTCCTATGACTAAGTTTTCTTTTTCAACATGCCTCTTACTTGCCTGCTTGTTCTTATGGTCAGCTTAATGCTATGACTAGGCATCTATTGCACCCTGACTATTGCTTTTATGACTCCCATCATATCATGACGTGCCCATTATTCTGACTAAAATGCCAATTAAAACATTCCCGTTCTCTTTCTTTGTGAGCTTCCATATGTGGGCTAGCTCAGTAAACCCACCCTTCATAATAAGGAATAGTTGGTGTATATACTAAATAGGATTTACCATAGTATATCTTTGAACCACAGCCTTCTCTATTCCTAGTCATGAGCAGTGTAAGCCCTAATGACCTATACTCCAGTCGAATTGTGGAGCTTGTTTTTTGAGGAAATACGTGGCAGAGGCCATTAGGTGAGAGTAGTGACTCGGCGAGGCGTAGCACACTGAACCCCGTGAGTGTCTCTCTGCGAGTCGCTCGCCCTACATCAGCAGAGGTCATGCTGAAGGTCAGGGCAGGGACGCAGACAGGGGCTCACAGGTGTGATAAATCTGTAAACCCCTCCTGACTTGCTGACCCTCCCGACTCCTGCCGTCATATAACACCTTTCTTCATGGCTATCCACAGAGGGGAAGGAGAGGGAACAAGGAAGGGGCATGCAACAGTGATAAATGAATTACTAGGAAAAAGGTGAGGATGGAGAGACATTGAGGGGTGACTGTGGAGATGTATGGTTTCTGTGTAGGCTATATCAACAGCTAGAGTCATATGCCTTGGTAGACGTATGAAGTGTGTATAAGAGTTTCTGGTTCTAAGAGGGTGTGTTTGGGGCGAGAGAGGTCCATAAGACCTGTCAGGTAGCGGGGCTGTTCGAGTGAGAGGTATTACATTGTAGAATTGAGCCTGAACTACCTATATGGGAATGATGAGAATTGGAGGATAGAATGCTAGCAACACCTTCCTTGGTGAAGAGGGAAAGGAGAGACAGACTACAGGCAGTAAGAAGAAATGATGAGGGGATGGCGGCAGAAGCGCAGACGGGAAAATGGGATGAGATGAGGAGAAGGAAGATGAGCGGGCTGGAAAAGATTATAAATCTCCATATGTCGTTTACTCTCTGGTTTTAACCAGACTGCAAAAGAGAGGTAGGAAGGAAAGAACAATTGTGGTGGAATAAGGGGAAAGGGACTAAAGGGAAGGAAAAATTGAGGGAGAAGGGTTCTATGTCTTTGAGCCCTTATCAACTGACCCCCCCCCCCCCCTCCCTCTTCTTTCGTCCCCCTCCCTACCTCGCCTTGCACCAGCCGCCCTCTAGCGGTGACATATGGGTCTCCTGACATCAACTTCATCTGCCAGGCGCGCACATGCACAGTGCGGGCCGGCGTACGACTGGCAGCCCGGATTGCGAATATCAACCAGCACATCTATCACGAGGTCGTATTTCTTGTAGGGCTTAGCGGCAAGCTTAAGTGGCGGCCGAGGGATTGGCCTCCGGGTCCGCCGCCCGACAAACCCGCCGCCTGCTCTATCTATAAGCAAGCGGTCACGACTTGTCATCAGTCTTTTGTATTTCCTGTCGCCCCCCGCATCGGGACTTTATAGTGACGGCAGGCCGTCCGAGTGGCGCCGCCTGGTGTGAGCGGGCACGGCGTGGCCACGTGAGTGAGGGTATGAGTGACTGGAGACGTGAGATTCATGCACATCTTACCAAAGACATGGATTTGACATCAAAATATGTGTGCACCTATCATCTATAGGGCACATAGTGCTATGGAGACGGCCATCTTATCCCCGATGCCATCCAAAGCACTAGGTGCCTGGACCAATTATCAATGGATTTCACCAAAAATATTTTGTTGGGCTTCCCATATATTGATTTTAGCTTCGTCTCAATATTATCTATAGATCATAACACTAGTAAACAGTGGTTGCCCCCCCCCCCCCCCCCCCACTACAGTGGCGCTATCTACCAATTTCCTTGCGGATGAGGACAGAACTAGCAATCACTCTGTGTCCTATAGCCCGTATGCTGGGCATGCTCTTATGCATGCATGATTTTGATGTATGTACCTCTCCTGTCATTGTCCTCATGTTTCTCATTGTCCCAAAATATCAAACTCTCCCTGCTTAGACAGGCATTGTAACCCGGATGATATGTTAAACTGAAAACAAGTAGTTGTAAAGGACACGTTTCTGTGCCACACAATTACAAGCATGATTGCACGTACCCTACATGATATATGATATCTTGAAAAGAAAACCAAGGAAAAATCTTTTCAGTGTACTTTACTGAATATTGTATTGGACCATAATATGCTTATCCGCCAGTTGATTACTTGTAAAAGGTTACTTGAACTGGCCGGATGTATTGAGGAGGAATATTAGAAAATATGGGACGCTTTATTGAAACTTTTAATATTGTAACGTGAGTTCATGTAATGGGACGCACATCAATCTCATGTGGCAATGTAAACGCCGGGCGGATACGTGTCGCGATAGAAAATAAAAAAGGAGTCGGTTTGAGGGTATCCCTGTACTCTCAGTGAAACCCTATAATGGCATATGAAATATGATACAGTGGTGTCCCCAAGTGGCAAAGATCAGAACTATTGGATAGTGGTGTAAATACAACAGAACCAGGCGTATATATGAATCAGGCGTATGTATGATCAGGCGCCTACAGATGAGGCGTATATAATATATGGGGAATAGGACGACCTTGTATACACAAAAGCATACCTATACGCTGTTCGCATATATGTAAAGTGGTAAGTTTCGTGCAGTGCAGTTAATATCGGCAGCCAAAAACTTTTTTATGCCACCGTAAACATAAGCCAATTTAACTCCAGTGTCGGTCCAGATCCCGCCGGGAGTAAATTCAGCTATATGGAATACAGCTTTATTAGAGTCGGCTCGTCTTTTTTACGGTGGTAACTCTTTGGATTCAATATTGCCCTTAGCTTTGTTCTAGTATCATGTCTACTATGATGATGCTGGCATAATATAAACTCATCCTTTCTTTTCTAATATGTTTTCAATTTACATTTCTCTGATTGATTCAGGAGAGCGTGGCGGCAAACGAAATTATATATAGATGTGCATGTTTGGAATAGGAGTTACATGGTCTGACGGAGAAGATGGGGCACCAGTTTAATGGTCACTGACAGCCCCAACTTCAGGCACTGCAGCATCACCATGCGGCAGTCGGCCATAGTTATTAGGGTTGTCGGGCTCGTGTTGTGACAATCCGAGGCGGCCGGCAGCGAGGCCCCGCCCGGGGATGCTCTAATGCACGCCGTATCAATATTTAATGCCTTTTTCGGGGAACGCGGCCAGTCTGACCGAGCGTCTCGTGCCGCGTCCCATCTGTCCTCGCCTGCCACGCCCTCTATCGAGCCGGGGCCGAACTGGTGTGGCCCTCGCGTTATCTTAGTGGTGTGAAGATGGACGAGGAGCCAAGAGCAGTTCCGGAGTGGTGGCCGGGGACCGGGCTGGAGACGGGGTGTGGGGCGTGGCACGGGAGTGAGCAGGGCATGGGACCAGACGAGGGATACCGGGTGGGGCACCGGATTGGGAATGAGAAGGACCGGACATGAGAGAGACTGGTCCCGATTAGACTAGAGAAGGACGCAGTGGGATCGGAAACAGGGTGAGAAGGGTCGGACAGCGAACGGAACAGACTTGGGGGTAGAGTGGAAAGAGGGGGAATATGGGAATAGTTATGAGGGAAATGTGGATCTGAATGGGGATGTGGTGTGCAGGGCGAGAACAGATGGGGGTGGGAGCGGGGACGTAGCGGCTGAATCGGGTGACATGATCTTACGTGATCCACAGAAGTTACCTAGCTGTGATCAGAAAGGGCCTTGCAGGGGCTTGACAGGGACATGGTAAAAGTCAGTCTGGGGTCATGTAAGGTACATAGTGGTGGGGGTCCGAGAAGGGGTCGGGTAGGAGAGTGGGTAGAATTCAGGCAGGGATCGGGTGGGTGACCGGTATGTATTGTGTAGACTTGTCCGGGATATGCCCGGGGATGTGCCGGAAACGGGGCTCAGGGTCGCAGACGTCCCCGTGCTGTAAATACTACACACACTGCGCCATGAGTGGATCGCCCGTCCCCATCACCCATCTCTGCCTGACCTGATCCCGCAGTCGGAAGCCGGACTCAGCGCTGAGCCGGATTTGGCGGCGCTTGGAGCCGGGGGGAAGCCGCCCTCGTGGCCGCCAGGGGACGAGCTGTGCTGATCACACTCCTCCTGCCACCCTCCCGGGACGGCGAGCTATGGATCCGGGTATTAGCGGCTAGAAGGGCTGCACCTGGCACGCCCCTCACCCGCCACCATATCCCCAGCTGGACGCTCTTACTGTTATAGACTGTACGTCTGGCTAACTCTGTGGTGGCAATACTACAAGAACTCTGGTGGGAGTGGGAGTCCGTGGGTGGGGCGCAGTGGCGATAATATGTATATTGAGATGACAGCAGCACGGGCGTTTCATAATGACAAGAAGGCCCTGTGCATGGTGCGTGTGGTTACACATGTGGCCACGGAAAGGAGGGGGCTGGTAATAAGGAGAGGGAAACAGAGGAGTATTGACTTGCGTGGGTCGAATCACAGCGACTCCCAACAGGCGGAAATGAAATTATCTGAAGTAGACCTGTGTGCAAATTACTCCGCGAGGTGCCAGCGTTTGGACGCCTATCGCGCGAGATATGCGATATGCGTGTTTGCATCAGGGGTCAATGCCCGGGAGAGAAATGGTGAGAGATAGACAGGATTCAGAGATAGGGGAGGAAGTAGAGAGAGTTTAGAGAGCAGCGTATGCAAGGATGGAATAAGAGAAATAATAGGGGAACAGAGGAATAAGAGAGGAACAGAGACACCGAGAAAAAGATACAGGCACAGAGAGATATACGGAAATAGAAAGATATACAGAGGCAGAAACACAGAGAATGAATCACAGAGTTAGGGAGGGATTACAACTTATCATCAAGAAACCTTTGAGGATTTCTGTGGACACAGCGATACCCTCTCTCTTTCCTGATAAATTGACGCGTGTGTGTAAGCAAACGATCTTACATCTTAACGCACCATGGGGACTGCCTTACTTCCGTCCGTCTCTTTACCGTTTGTTTCGACGGCTGAAGTATGTACTCCTTGCTCTCGTCCTGCATGCCATATTGTGGTATGTATTATAATGAGAGCTACCATTTTGACCAATTTGATGATGCCGTGTGTATGGAAATGAGGAGGGCGATAATGTAAGTTATACTGTAGCTCATTGCCACAAGCACTCAAGGCACATAGCGTGGTGCCACATTCAGGAGACATGAAAATGTAATGCAATTCAAGGCGAATATGTAGTGCAACATCGTGGCATTGTCGGCAAGAAAATTGCGGAATGACAAATATGATATGTGGCTCTAGGAGTTCGGAGTGATATGACATCGATTGCTTGGAATTACGAGAGAAATTGATTCTCCTTTCCCTTTTCATTCCCCCCCTACCCCGATAGATTTACCTACATTTTAATCATGGTTTGTTTTGTATCCATTCCCCAATCCGCCTCCCTACACAAACATGATTCATAAATGATCGTTATGGTCCTGCTCCGATTTAAAACAGACTGCAGACAATTTTGTTTTAATTCATGTAAGCTCGCGTATGAGTTGTTAATACACCTACTACGTATGAAATGATCTGAGAAAAGTTGATGAATACGAGCAAGCCAAATTGGAAATTTGCATTTATTTCACTACAGATTTGTCTGTATTGGCTATATTGCATCTCTTGCTGATAGAAAACTAACACGTTTGCGATATCTTTACTTTCACAGAATAACAACCCTAGGGCTAAAACGCTGCTCCCGAATTCAAGCGATCCGCGCCAATCGCATAAACGCATCGCCGCATGATATATTCAGCGTTTAGTGATTATTTTCACACCGAGATGGATCATCCACGGAATGCAGAACTTAAGGCTAATTGATTAAAAATAGACAAGGCTGATATTTCAATAACAATGTTGATATATGAGTGAGGGATGCGATTTTGTGTGTATATATATATATATATATATATATATATATATATATATATATATATATATATATATATATGAGTTAGGGGGTTGAATCGGGATATTGAATGAGGTGCGGGGTTCAGGTTGCGGTGTTTGAGACACTAGCAGGGGCGGAAGTCGGGACTGAGTAAAAAGCTTGAAACTTAACTCTTTCTGTCCGAGCCTGAGTGGGGATTGCGCAAACTATAGGACAAGGTAAAATACCTCTATAAGCCCAAAGGGGACGAGACTTTTGCTGCAATGGGGTCTATTTGTCGTATTGGCGTCACCTCTAGATACAAGTTACTATAGTTACTTATCGAATGCCCATGGAGTATAATGATGAACATAGGATTTTCTATTTATTGTGAAAAAATTGTGTAAATCTATCAATTATTTCTCATAAAACATAACGTTTGTGATGATGACACATAAACATAGATATATTTTTAAACAATGCCTGGAGGCATTCCTGGTCCCCTGGGTGAGAATGCCTCCAGGCATTGCTAGGACGGAAAGAGTTAAAACGCTTACATAAAAGAATAAATTAAGACATTATTTTGGACGAGAACGGCTAGGAATCGCTATATATATCTAGCACTGAGAGTATTGCTGGTCCATATGGAATGTCGGAATTCCGTTATTTGGCGGAAAATTGGCATCCCTGCATGGCAGAGGTAGGGATACGCTTTCGGTGTACATTAGTCAGGGGCAGAGCTAGTCAGCGGATGACTTGTGGGACGCACAGGCCGTCTGGTCATGAGGCAACACCACCATTAGACCGGAATGGTCCGGATTTCATTAGAACGGCGATAGCGGACGTCTTCAGGCCACTCGAGGTCTAATTGGCGAGAAAAGGTCAGGACCTGTCGTATAATGCGGAATGTACCATATCAACAAGATATGGTACTTTGCCGACAATAGAAGCATACCATACTAACAACAGAATATGCTTATATACATATATATATACCTGTGCACGTCAATACTATGCTTATTAATCTAAGTTCTGAGCAGTACTCCATTTGTTCTGTTTGAATAGCTACAAATGATATTTAAAATGATAAAGCTGAAAATGATATGTCTGTAGATGATACTATTACAAAATTATATGAGGAAGTGAATTAAAAATAATTAATACGAAACTAAAGAAAGGACTATCGGGCGTTGTCGACTCAGTTCGTCTGCACAAGGATAGACCAGGTCAGTTTAAATCATGAATTTTTGTACCATTATTTTAATAATTACCTTGTTCCTATGAATTTGAAGTGTTTCAAGGTGTATAATAAAGGGAAAACAGACCAAGAGTTTAGTCTGTGAGACGATACTCACTCACGGACGGGTAAATACGCTCCTCCTGAATCGAGGTAAGTATTTGCCAGTCTGTGAGTTTGTAGAAGGTTCACAGATTTAAGGTCTGGTCAGTTCTCTCACTATACTGACCGCAATGCCAAGAGAATGTACCATACCAACAACAGAATTTACCATACTGACCCGATTCTCATTTTCTGCAAGTAACAGAATAATCACGTTTGAAAAGTCTTTATGCCGTTACAAGACAGGGATCTGAGGTATGAGACTGACAGAAAGAAATGAAGGCCGATGAGTGGATCACATATGGTTCGTACACGAAGGAAACCCGAGTCTCACAACTTGAGGTAAAACTCCCCCGTGGAGAGAGTTATACTGATAGGATACTTGTATGCAAAAATGAGTATGTGGTTTACTTTGTCTGAACAAAACGCTCTATACTCAAAATAGAATGTGTCATGCTGAGAACAGAATATACATAGTGGGCCGATAAATACAATAAGCTTATGGCAACCTACATTATATACTGCGATATGATATACTGAGAGGGGAAAATCCCATTGTGATAACAACAAAATGTGCCATGTTAAAGGTACTATTGTACCTGTCTCAAATACCCTATTTATTCAGGGACATTCGGCACGCTGTGTGTGTTATGGGCTACAGTGAAGACACGACTTCGCCCTGAACGCACAATGTGCGCTATTAAGGTCAACCCGTTTCTCATTGTCAACAGAAGCGGCCTCTTTGAGAAGGGAATGTCCCTATGTGTGGGCGGGCCAAGCGGCCTTTACTGCGGCCAAATGCCGCCCACAGAGGGTAGAATGTTCCTTAATGCAGGGCCAAGGTGCATTAGGGACAGGCATAACTTGCTGGACTTTTCGCAGTGAAAACTGCCGCCGCAGAGTAACGCTGGACCTCTACTCCTTATTTGTGTTGCACTCGCGATGGCAGCAGATGTGCAATGGCGAATGCGTGGGTGATTAGAGATGGCGCTGCGGGATGCCGTGAAGCTTGGGATAGGTGGAAGGGTGTTGTAGGTTGAGGGAGGTTCAAAACGGGAGAAGGGAATGATTGAAGGACAGGCCATGTTGATGAAGGGTAGGATGGTAGAGGTTGAAGAAGCAGAGTTTGAGTGAGATGGATCGGATGGCAGGACACTTCAAATTGGGCGGAATAGAAAGGAATTGAGAGGAATTGAACGTCCTAGTAGAATATATCAACGTTGGTTTAGGGCTGATCTGCTGCATAACATATCATATAATTCATTTTGCAGTATGATGAAACGCTGCTCAAAACATCACCCGATCTGGCTTGCCACCAACCTGAAGCTCCATCCTTGTGCTCGATTCGGCTACAAGCCGACAGCTGGCATTCACTCTCCGTCCGTCGGTGCGAGTTTACTGGTGCGGTGACTTCTGTTCGGCCTCTGTGTCGCGCTATTTTACCCATGAAGGATCAGAGAACTCCCTACGCGCCCATCAAAGCGCGCCATGACAATGAGGTCCGGGAAGCTCGACGGATGGTCGGGTCAGTCACCGAGCAACTCCCACCAGGCCCGACTGGTTAGGAAAAAAGAAATAAACTGCTCTAAACAGTCCGAAAAGTCCAGAGCACCTCTCAAGAGCGGAATCGCTCCCAGTTGCTATTCGTGGCGTTTTATATTTTCCAAGCGGTCCTGGACAGCCTTTGACAATTAGACTTTAATATGAATTGCTTAAAACAGATCTAATCTGCTGCGAGCAGCTTCTCACAGATCTGAATTCCTCTCAAAGGTTATGAGTAAATCTTTAACTATCTCTACTGCTAGCATTTCTGACCGTTTCCAACGGTTATCAGCAGCTCTACTAACTCTGCTCTGGAGGGATCTGAGTACCTTAACAGCATCTAGCTACAGACAGCCCTGACCTGTCCTGACTTGTCCTGAACATCTAGGTACAGCTCTCAGAAGCTATCATGTCAGCTCGGGTGCTAGTTCGTTTAAAATAGGCCTGTCCCTCACTGCCAAAGAATTTCTCACTAGTTGCGTCTGAGACGAATCTGACTAGTTGCAAATCTGACCTTCAATAGAACTTTGACCATTGCCTACTGACCTACACGTGACCTACATCAGACCTCGAGCTGGCCTCACAAGGTGACCTCCCATTGATTTCTAGTTGACCTTTGACCTATTGAGCAGTTCTTATTTGTTCGTCCATCACCCTGCGCCTCTAAATGACCTTACAGTACAATCCTACCATGACAGTTGTAACTCGCACGCCCCGTTCAGGCTCTGACCTTGACCCTGTTTGATGGCCCGTTATGTGCGCATTGTGACGGAGCGCGCTGTCGTGTCGTATTTAGCTGCTGAGTCAGCGCGAGTGTCTCGCCACTAAGACTGCAAGCATGACCCCCCTCGCTTTCCTCAACCCCTCGCCCCCCTGCAAACACCTCTCATGTGGTACTATCAGATCCCAGGTTAGCCGGTCAATTTCAGAGATGGCATTTTACTGCTGATCTGAGGCTGTCCCGGAGGGGGAAGTTTGAAGGACGGCCTCCGGAGTGGTGGACGGTGTGCAGGGCACGGGGTACGGCCGGCGGGGGATTGGGGCTCAGAGCCCGGGGGCTCGGGGAAACAGGAGGGGTGGGTGACCGGTGGGGGGTTGAGGGTTGGCGGCAGACAAAGAAGGCTGTTGCTGCGGACGTGAGATAACCAGCCCAACACGAGCGGCGACAAGTCCGCTTCTCTGAGAGACTCAATGAGCGACTCAATGTCAGTGAAATCGGGGCCGACCTAACTCTCCTCATCCCTACAGGCGGATTTACAGCACATCTTAACGTCAGCATGAGGTTCACTGCAAAACTCTCCTTCAGGGTTCTTATATCACAAGCAGTGAAGTATGTCCACCTTATACAGGAAGCAGGGACAGAGAAGAAAGCGTAATAAATTCTGAAAGCACTACTCAACTATATGTATCTTAATTTCATGCGTTCTTATATATCTTTCGGCTTACTACATTCTGATCATATTCATTCCTTTATACATACATTCTGGTAAGATACATTGTCATTGTATTCCCTGGTAGTACAAATAATGTTGGTTGTACCTCATACAGGAAGCAGGGAGATCGAAGAAAGAAGAATGCATTCCGAAAGCATTACTCAGCTATATGTATTTTAATTTCATGCGTTCTTATATATCTTTTAGCTGCATACATTCTGATCATATTTATTGCTTTATACATACATTCTGGTAAGATACATTGTCGTTGTATTCCCTGGTATTATCCTCTATTAACCCCTAATAAAAAACTCCATGGGCTTAACATTAGGTCACTGTATTCGGTCTGGAGTTCAGAACAATGAAAAATATCGCTCTAGTGGGATACACTTGACAAATGACATCATTTGTTAATGTAGAAGTAATTTAGACGGGCGGGGTAGGATAAATTCTAAACCAAACTCGAGTTTGTCATGTTATTGTTCATCGCACTTTGGCAAGATCGCATATTACTGCTCTCGGCTTCACCTCGCTCAGCAATACGCAATCTTGCCGTCGTGCGATAAACAACAACAGGACTAACTCTTGTTTGGTTTCTCCATATTACAAGCATAATGCTGGTTGTTTCCTCAAGCAGATGTTTTCGTTCTCTCAGGACTAACGCCTGTTCTGAGACGGGATTATTATCGTCTGTCAGTCTTGCTTTGATGATTCTTTAGGTTGACAGCATCCTTCGGTTTCTATCATATTATCAAAGAGAATATATCATACTGATTGTGCTGGCTGGAAAATCAGTTTCTATATTCTTGTTTGATATCGCTGACATTCTGGTAATATACATTCTATATATTTGGATTGCATTGTTTCTGAACTCTCCTACTTATGTAATGGCAGACTTAGCATGCTAACACTGGCCATGTGTGCAGGTGCAGGTAGGTTGCCTGCTGGGACTATTGACGTTCTATATACTCTGGTTCCATTCATTCTTATTTTAGTCATTCGCATTGTATACATTCTGGTAGGATCACATGCTGACTTGTCATACACTTTCGGATCAAATTCGTCGTAAGTTGTTAGCAGACATACAATACCCATCCTGCTCTTTTAATCTTGTTAGGAAGTCATGTCATTGCTGTCATGTCATGAGGCATATCTTACCAGCATGGCAGATAGACTGCCTTCAGAATGCGAGTGATTGAAAACTAATAAATAACCCCTATAAGGTGAGGCAATCCTTCATGGAAATTACGGCACCTAGACCTACATATTCAAATGAAGCACGACTAAAGAAGAAACCAACAAGTTTTGGTCATAGTTGTCATTCTCCACGAGTTTGATGCGGTGTGATATGAATTAGGCGACAGCCGAGTGAATATCACGTAGCATTAAAACGAGTTGGAGAGTGACTTCTTTGACCAAAACAAGTTGCTTTCTGTATTTATCTCACCCCTGTACACATTAAAAGAATGGACAACACACAGGATATAAACCATGGAGAACGAACTGCAATACTTGTAGGGGCATGGAGAACGAGTTCCCCATGTTAAATCTATGGACATTTATTCCAGGGGTGTTGTAAACAGTCGTCTCCATTTGGGCGAAATGTGAAATTAGAGATAACTGAGGCTGCAACTAAATCCCCAATAGCTTTTTGGGTCTGTTGGGGATGGAGACCTGGTTCAAATATCAACACGAATATAGATGTTGAATCTTCAGAAGCATCAGTCATATGGGTGTACGTGATTCTTCATTGTGTATGCATGCCACACGCAAACAAATACTACCAGCATAAACTAATAGCAACTGTGCCAAACAACGTAAACTGATCGAGCTATTGTACATAAAGAGAAACAATGTGCAAACAGGTTACAATGAGAGAAACAACGGAAGCTGAGAAGAACAATGTAAACATTAGAAACTGATTAAAATGCAAGGAACAATGCAGTAAAAGAAATACTGTTTATCAATAGAAGCAATCTAAAATGAAAGAAACTATTTAATAAAAAAGAATTCATATATGCTGCACGTAAACCCAATCGCAGCAGGTGATGTCATGTGGTATCAACAATAATTAGGTAGGTGATGCGAAGATGCATCATTTTGTATGATTTACAAGATCATTCTTTTCTGTGAGAAAATAGGAAATATTGGATTGATGATAAACGAATTTGCATAGAATATAGATTGATATAATGATATAAAGAATATTATACTATATCATGTTCTATCACCTGATACAGAAATAGGATTACTAAAGTAGTATCCTTCTTTATGTCTGTACCGCATGTTCCCGCTTTAAATCTTAATTAAAATAATTTAGCCTGAGAGAAATGTACAGATAAGTTATTTAATAGAAACAATGTACAGAAATGTACAGATAAGTTATCTAATAGAAACAATAGAAAAAGGCATTTAATAGTGACAGTCATTTATTACTTGTAAAAAAAGTTATCAGTCCTAAAATTTGGAGATGACATGGGAAAATTATTAGAATCATATCTTATAAATAGATCACACCAAACGAAAATAAATAACAACATAATCAACAAAATTGGAAATGTTAGCAGGTGTACCCCAAGGGTCGGTCCTTGGACCTCAATTATTTATAATATTTATCAATGACTTAGTACACATAATCACACATTCCCTGCCAATTCCCTATGCTGATGATTTAGTGCCGATATGTCATGGTGATACACAAGAAGAATTATGACTCATGTGGCGGAAGATCTTAAAAGTTTAGATGAGTGGGTAAAGAAAAATATGTTAATGGTGAACTATGAAAAATCCAAGATAATGTGGTGCAGTAACAAACGGAACTATGACAAGATGTTAGGAATTACTATGGGAAACCAGAAGTTAATAGCAGTTAGTCAATATAAGTACTTAGGGGTATTAATAGATAATCGTATGACATTTAACTTGCAATGTAATAAAATTATGAGGGAATTCAATAATAAGCTTTTTCGATTGAGAAAAATCAGATATTGTTTAAATAAAGATGCTGCATTAAAATTAGTTAAGCATATGCTATTGCCGGTTATAGAGTATTGTGATTTTCTACATTATTTGTTGACACACCAACAAAGGAATAAATTACAAACATTAGTTAATAATAGTCTTAGATTAATAGTAGGTATAAGAAACCCAAGGGATTTGCATGAGTTATATGAAAGATGTAGAATAAGAACATTAAATTATAGAAGAGCATTACATGATCGTTACGTTGATCAAATGGTGGAGTGAAGATGAGACAAATGTTGTTGTATCAGATTATAATGTTATACGAAATGCTGAAAATGTAAAGATCAGGATAAAAAAAGACTAATAGTAATAGATATTTGAGATCACCGCTTTATGAAGGGTTACAAATGTGGAATAGCTTAAATGCGGACACCCCAAAACAAGTTAATTCACTTGATCAATACGTAACTTTATATAAAACTAACATTTTTGATCTAAAGATCACATGCGGTGGTATCTGTGAAAGGTTGTTTTTGTATGGAAGTCTTGATTAACGGATTTGTGTGAAAGTTTTTTCTGTATGTCCGGTATGTCCTGTCTTTGTTTTTCCTGTACGTCCGTTGACAACTGTAAGGAAGAACGCCAATTAGGCGATTGCTTTTGTCGTAAATGATTACTGAATACAAAAATTTAAAAAAATGTTTGTTGATAGAAATGGTAGATTATAGGAGCCTAAAAGAAACAAAATAAACTGATAGAAACAAGGTTAACTGATAACAACAGTACTTAGAAAACAATAGAAACAATGTAAACTCATACAAACTGTGTAAACTCATGTAGTTTAGACTATGTAGACTATTAGTACTCCTATTGTATCATCTACTGCACTCAATATTGACATGTGTGAACAAGGCTCGCCTCGGGGGATGGGGCGCAGTTTTTGGTATGTACAGAGAAAATATTGTCGGTGCTTTTATGGACACAAATACAATGACAGATGACCAGTCCCGTGCTAAACACCACACATTACGAGCCCCGACAAGCAGTTAGATGACCGGCTTTGACCTAATTTCACAGCAGAGCATGCCGGATGGAAATTACGGTTATGTAGTAAAACAGCCATTTGGTCTGCTCAATATCATGGCCCGGTGACTACGCGTTCCCCGCGAGGCTTGGACACGAATTGATGGCTCGGGGTGGCCGCTTATGGTCATCATAACCACACAGAAACTGTATTGTTTGTCCACGTTTAGTTCCCAGAACCAATTTAACGATACACTATGTGTCATGTAACATGAATTTTCTATTGGTTATTATCTTCTGTATTAGCCCCTAAAAGAATACTTCTTCATTCTGTAATATAAGTTATTGGAAATCTTTTAGTATTTTCCTCTGAATACAATGGCTTACATCGCTCTGCAAAAACAAAGTACCATAGGCTATGGCAATAGGTGTATTTTGATACACTGCATAGGCGGATGCAATAAGATGGGACTAAGACGAAGTAGAACGGGGATCCCGTATGGTGTAGACATGCGTCCAAATTCAATTTGTATTCATATATAATACAATTTGTATCCGGAACTTGTACGTGGTACCATTGTACTGAGAATCGCCTTCTTCTTTGGCCGCTCAAATGAACTTCAAGACTTTTACTAAAACCTGGAACGTATTCTGTATTCTGAATGATGTTAAACTGTTTAACACGAGGATCATTTCATGTCTTAGTTGTAGCTCTAGGTATCGGTTTTAACGAATATATCATCCTATATCATAGGTAAACCCGAAAGCAAGGGTTGAAAAGGCTACCTTGCTACCCTTTTATTTTACACCTTTGCCTTCATTCTAGTCATGTATTTCTAAGATATCAATACAATGATGCAATATAAAGTTGGGATAGTTATATAGTTGTCAAATCCTTTATTGATGATCAGCATTTCCATCTTTACATTTTCAATATATCATGACCACTTCATGTCGTTTCTATTAATAATTGCATCTCGCTAATGCTGATAAATACACTCAAAGAATTGTTTCTTCTTTTAGGTTCGAGCTGCACAAAATTCGTGATTCTGACCCATCAAGACATTGTTATACATTGAACATTGAATAAATAGGGCATAATCCCCACATGCAACATGACAGGCTTCATCAGGACTTAAACGTAATACAGTATGATACATTTTGTAATAATACAGTGCGGCTGACACCATGGCGGGGTCTATTGACATGCGGGATGCGAGCCTATCCCGTCAGGGTGCTGTCGGAGAGGGGGAGATCTATGGTCGGTCAGGGTGCCCGCGTCGGGCTTCCCAGACCAGAGAGTCCAACCTCTTAAAGCAACTCCTTGAACATCTGTGTATGAATCTACTCTAGGCATATAATATACAGGCAGAAAACTGTGCCTCGGTGATTACCATGTCCATTTTTCTACGTTATTTGTAACTTATTTGAAAACGTCCACTGTGGATATCATACATGTCTACTGGAAGAATATAATAGATATAACACAGACAGCAGTTGCTAAGGTGCCTCAATGAATAACATGAATATATCCTTTCTGTAAATCATTTACAAGTTCCAACAATGCTGTTTACGTGGATAATGACCAACAGAACACAGGAATGCATTTACAGGCAATGCATAAACAGGCATTTATCTAACCTCAGCAGAGAGGGCACAATTGGTAAGTAAATGGTAATATATTCGTGAAAAACCGGAAGCCTATGTGAGAGTATTTTTCTTTTTTTATATAGGGAGCGTGGGTGGTAAGGTTACACATTTCCCAAATGTCCGAAGCAGAGTGTATTAAGGCCATGGCTGTGAAGCTCAGCCAAACCATGGTGCAAGCGCGGCTGATCCGCCGAGCAATAGAGGGCGACACTGAAGGGGGTGTTCCCGCTCCTGTGCTATTACGTTTCCTTCTCTATTGGCCACACAGGAAGGCATTTACAGGCATTTATTTACCGTCAGTGGGGAGGCTATGAACGGTGATCAAATGGTAAGAAATTGGTGAAAGCCCGGAAGCAAACATGTAATTTTCAGCTATTTCTGAATGTAGGGAGCCATGGTTGTTGGTTAGGACCACGTTCCTCTGAGTTACAGGGGCCTGGGCCTGGCCTAGTAGGTGTTGGGTGCCCCCATGCCTAATGGGAGTGTGGCGGGATGGCGTAGGCATTGGCGTAGTTGAGGAGTTATCTGACTATATTTGTGAATACTGGGCCATGAATGGCTCAGCAGGTGGTATCAGAAACAGGGGTCCACAGGTCCTGCAGGAGCAGCCACTATATAAGACCGTCATGCTATGAGGGGGCACAGAGTTGGGCGATGAACAGGTTGGAGGCCCTGAGGTTGGAGCCAAAAGCGACGATAGCCACTACTTTCATGAGGAGCCCCATACTCAAGTGGTTTGATTGAGATAGAATGGCAGCCAGCATGGACAAGGTGATAGGCTGTGCCTGGCAGACGGAATGGCCTAATCTGAGGGCAGATCCTCTGAGGACTGTAGTGGCATGAGTTGAAGCAACTGTTGAAACATCCGCAGCGTCAACCAAGAGCCATACCCTCTCACAAGAGATGTAATTCTTTTACTGCCCTTGGTGATCAGAGATCATCAACCGATGTGGGTGACTGCAAAGGTGGTTACTTTATTGTTTCAGCGGTCTTGTTATGAGGAGTTGATGGGGCGACAGCGGCCCTGTAGGAAGCATATATACAGGCATGGAGTCGGGCCGGCATACCTGAAATCGTAGGGTGAAGTTGCATCAGGTTGGACAGATAATGATGGCAGAACCTTGAGTGGCCTGGAGGGCCACAAAGAGCCTGAAGCAGCAGGTGTATCAGACGTAGTGGGCCAGATGGACAAGTTTGCCCAGCAGAGTCTGCAGTTGGGACTTGGTGGCGGTCAGTTGTCACCCCAAAGTGTGATTTGAGTATAATGACCTGAGTAGCGAGGTCATCGAAATCATCTTTTGAATTTAGCGGTCTTCCCTTCCCTGGCTGGGTCTTCTTGGGCAGTTTTGGAGTCGCTAAAGCGGAATTCTTCCTGAGCAGCCTTCCCGCTCCTGTGCCATTACGTAAGGTTACGTCTTATAATTAAATATGTATTGTTGCGATATGTTATCTTTTTCCATTTTTTTTTTCAAAATTTCCTTTATTGGTACAATATGGTAACACAACTCTGATTGCGTACATGGTTTCAATAGAAATAAAAATCTACCAACGAAGGATGGCAGCCTGTCAGTATGATTACCCATTGCTGGTCTTCCTCGTTGATCGGTTATTAACACACAAGTTTCATAAGTGTATATTGCCACTCTAGATTGTTCAGTAAAAAAACATTTAAACCGCTAATTCATGCACAGTTAGTGCGTTCTTGTACACTCTTGTCACACAGTGTACTCTCGGCAATGCGACCACTTCGTTACCTAGTGTATGTTGTAAAACCATGTATACATGATTTCAAGGTGAAAATTGTGGCTAAAATAGCCCACGGATATCTATTTTTGTCACCTATGATCCGATATGAAAATGATAGCTGGAGGAGCAGCTTGATGCCCTTCACTCTCACCCCACAGGGCAGGTGCAGATTGCAACGCGCGCCACGCACACACTCTCCTCCCACAGGTCAAGTGGAGACATCCGCTGTGTAGTGGCAATCAGGAGACGCTTTGTGTCGATCACGTGACACTGTGTCCGTGAATGTCACGTCAGGCGGCCAGAGGGCGCCACTTCACCTTTTACCATGGCCAGCGTCTCATTATAAACCCACTTCCGCTCTCATCTCTTACCTCAAATCTGACCTCTGACCCCTAACTTGGCCCTCGCGGTCACCTTTCTGTCCCGATGAACATATTCCGAAGGTTCTGACAAGGAAACAATGTTCAGTATTCAGCAAGCTTGACTTTTAACAAACAATAAACTGGTTTTTTTTATAAATTGCATTCCACAAAATTTACGATCTAAATAAATGTATGTAGGACTAATTTATGTTCCTGAGGATGTTCCCTTTGGAATTGTGATCATCTATGGTTAAAATTAGGGTGGTCTTTGATGTTGATGTCGAGACATAGGTATCCGCGCATGCATCTCCGTGGAACGTCAAAAACAAAAGGAGATCCTAGATAATGATAGACAGTACCCCATAGAATTTTGAAATGAATTTTATTTGTTGACAGAGTATTACAATCCCTTAGTGAAAAAACTTTACACTGACATGTGAGGTAGATAAGGTACCCTTGTTAAATCATGTATGTTTATAGGAATAAATCCTTGTATCAATAGAAGCCTCACTAGAAGATTTACCCAATGCAATGTCAAAACAATGAATCTCGATGCAAAATAAAGAAACCAGTTCTGCTCATAAACAACCTGACATTGGCCATTATCAATATAGACAAATTTAGAAAGTGGTTAGCGTTAGTACTGTCAGAAAGAGAGGTAACAATGTGATAATTCCTTACGTTAGTCGTTGATAGTTTTGTTGGTGCTATGGGACGTAAATGATATCACGTTGTGGATAATATCCGGTCAGGTAACGTTTTATATTAAGAGATTGCTTCTATTAATTATGAAAATTTGATGTTCAGAAATGTCACATAAAGCATCTGCAAAGCCCCGAATGAAATCACCATTGATGTCGGAAAAACATATTTGCATCAGGCTAGGTAAACCATCCAAGAAACACTTACATTTACTTCTTCAAGGACAATAAAGGAAAACGACACGAATGAATCAATATTTTGTTATTCTGGCAATTCCCGAACGCCAATATGTAATACGACATCTGCACATGAAATATTCATAAGCCATGGATTAATGCCCCACTCTTTTTCTTTCTGCATTGGGGAAGCAAAAACATTTTTCTCTCGTCTTTATCTCTGTTTGTAGCATTTGACTTTGACCTTAGTATCTCATTTGAAGTATTCTGTGCGTGAATATTTTAGTCGTAGAGTTTAGCTTTTCTTGACGATATAAAGAATAACGATTGCATAATTCATATTTGGTCATCAGTATCTGCTTTTGATCCGCACTGAATCGATGCATTAAGCCCTGTCCCCACCAACGCCGATTCTAGTCCCGATATACTTTACGATTGGCATCCCGACACCATACCGATTCTATCGTGAGGTCAGCAAAAATCGTGGGAGTGGAACAGATTTCTGCGATTCCGTCTACGACACCTCACGATTACATACCGATGGGCTACAACTAAAAGTGCCAATCGTAGATGTCCTAACATGTTGGATTTTTCGTAGCCTATCGTAGCCCATTCTAGATAATTTAAAAAGAAAACATTTCTAGTGGGTGATATACTTGACGGAAAATTATGAAATTCTGGAATTAGGTAAAGTCTATATAAATATATAATCGCCGTAAATATGATATCATTTGATTAAGATTAAGGGTCTAGAAATAATAGTTTTATAACGGAATCATCATTGTAATTCAGTTATATTTTTCAATTTGATTATTTTAGGGTCTGAAAAATAATATCATGATATGTTGTAAATACCTCTAAAAGATTATTCAGATTCATTGAACTATCGAGGATTTGAAATTGCTAAATCGTAGCCTATCGGGAGATACATCGTAGACCATCGGTGTTGGTGGGTGCAGTATTTGATTGCCTACGACACGGTTACAAATACTGGCACCTGACTATCATTAGAGATGACTTTTGGAATGTACCATACTCCAGATCAATCCTAAAACAATATCATGATTGCTAAAATTGTGAAATAATCTGTTCAGCATTTCACCTGATGGGAGGAACTTGTAGCAAATGGTGATGGAGTCATTTTTTAAGAGCCGATATGGTCATATTTATTTTAGAAGGCACTTCGCTAACTCATGAAGATTTAGGGAATACTAGGATAGTGTATCAAGATGTAGGAGCAGAACAAGTTAGTTTACTAAACCTGTACTAGGCGAGCCGATAGGGGAGTTTAGTACAGGTTTATAGTAAACTAACCAGTTCTGGTCCGAAATCTTGATCCACTATATTAATATTCCCTTTATTATATACCTAATATTATCAATATAATGTATATATTTTACTTTATTAGCCTCTAATTCATAGTCCATTCATTATCAACTCATAACAAACATGTAGAGATATATCAGTCCTGCACGCTTTGATTTCACTAACCCTGAGGTCAATGCCCCGGAAGCAGTCGCTCTTCCCGCCAGTTTCTATGCAACAACAAGTGTTCTATGCAGGTTGCTATGCGGGTTGCTATGCGAGAACGTCACAGCCGCATTCCATCGCGATATATCACAATATCGCGACACCACACAATAACTTTTTCTCCGAATAGTGGACGTTGGGTGGGGCTTTTTTCATATTCTAGTGTGATAATGTCTGTATCAGTAATACACAGTGATATACAGCGATACAGTGAATTTGGGTGTGTGCATAGGTATTGCTGGGGTTATGTAAATATTCTATAAGTATAGAACCAGGGAAACGTCCGCCATATTGTTTGTTTATCTTGTTTACTAACAATTACACCAGGTCATTTATAGCTCATGCATTGGTGGTGTTTACTAATGTTTTTATAATATATTCCATTGTGACATAGTAGCGCTTTCTAAGGCCTGGCGTTTACCTACTATGATAGAAATTTATACCTACGGACATGGCATCAAATCAAAAAGCAAATATCAGAGACATATCGGGAAGGTGCAAAATCATAGACATATATGTCTGGACTTGCCAATCCACCATGCATTGTAAAAGGTATTGTTTTTGGTGTCTAATCGCAGAAACGTGGTCAACTGCCCCAATATTAGGTGACCTTTCAACAGGATTTTAATTTTTTTTATTGGGAGGTGCATCGTAGACCATATCGGAGCCGTGTCGTAGTAGGTGGACGCCGGGGCTAATAAGTCCTATGTGAACCGTTCCCAGCTTTTTGTTGCACTGACCCTTGAGAAAGTATATCAGCAGTCAGATGCTCAAACAAGAATCACTCTTCACCCAAACACCGAGGCTTCAACATCTCAGGATGCTGAGCATTACCACTACAGTGAGGAGGCTGGAACACCATAGGATTCCAGGCTCCAGAGGCCCATACTGAGGATTTCTCTACGAGCTACTATCATCCCAGCACTGGAGGAAAAAAGGAACAGAGATTGATGACTGCTTCCACCATATTGTACCACTTATGGATCATCTCTATCCATAGGTTAAGGAGACATTAAACAATTACTGAAGGGAGAATCAGTAGGACTGGTAGACTGATAGTACAGCTGCAACCAAGAGGACTTATATATTATATGAACTCCACAGAAGGGATTGTGATTGTATATTGATGAGAATTGCTCTGTAACTGTATACATTGTTATGATAATAAGATAAAATGTATATACCTTACTGGTACATACTCACATACCGCGTTTCTTTTGATAAAAATATTCCACGAGCTCGCAGTAGTGGTAATACATTTTTATTTTATTATATACCTTCAAGTATAAGTATTTGATGAATTACAGAAGGAAATCTGCTGTCCAAGCTGGATTCAAAGTGTGCTGGTATATCTGTTGACATCTTAGTGAAAGTCAAGCACAGAATATGCTCTAAGCACATTTTTTACTCTTTTTTCCCTTCAACTCCTGTGATCCTTTGCACACATAAATTAGCGGAGTGCTGCAAGTCACTGCCAGCATTTCATAAGTAGGTCAATGCAATTTTTTTCAGCCAATCAGAATTTGTATTCAAAGTAGGGTGGTACGTCATTTTATACCACATACTGTGCCGGTATATATTTAATACCAATACCCTAGCAGAGGTTGGTATTTGTGTAACATACTGGCACAGGTATATAATAAATGTTACAAATACATATCTGTGTATGGTCATCTGTCTTCTTCAGTAAGAATAGAAGATATTCCAAATTCACTTATCTTGTCATTATGTCACCTATTCCATAAGGTTATTCCTCAGTTACTGTAGGTGACACCGTGCAGGTCCGTCTCCACCATATATATTATCTCACCCTTGGAATAAATGTCATAGACTTAACATTGCCCGTGCAAGTATTGTAGTCCGTTCTCCATGGTTTATATCCTGTGTGTTGTCTATTCTTAGGTGTGTACAAGGGTGAGATAAATACAGAAAGCAACTCGTTTTGGTCAAAGAAGTCGTTCTCCAACTCGTTTGAATGCTATTTGATATTCACTCGGCTGTCGCCTTGTTCATATAACTCCGCATCAAACTCGTGGGGAACGACGACTTTGACCAGAACCTATTTCTTTCATCTTTAATATAGCACA
Organism: Alentia gelatinosa; assembly: GCA_950022655.1. Lineage (NCBI taxonomy): Eukaryota > Metazoa > Annelida > Polychaeta > Phyllodocida > Polynoidae > Alentia > Alentia gelatinosa. The sequence goes on along the minus strand of OX465579.1, from coordinate 51,397,640 downwards.
AGCATGATAGTTGATGCATGTAATTGCTGTCATGGTTACCATGCGCAAACATATGTATATGAGTAGCCAAATACATGTACATAGGTGCACATACACACATACATATGTGCGCGAATACGTATGCATTCATATATACTATTAATAGATAGAAAGCTTAAAAAGGTTTACCCACAGTCCCCTGTGCACACAACAACCGCCACAGCGCTTCGGCTACTGCCGCTGCCACCGCCTCCCAGCAACTGTTGCCTCTCCATACACCGACTCCCTGCATATCAGTATCCCTCTACACTCCGATTCCAGCTTCTGCTTTATAAATGAGATACCCATAGAACAATGGTGTTTTGAAAGTTAATCTATATTTCTAAATGGTTAGGAAAACGAAAGAATGCTGGATTAAGTCCCCGATAGCGCTGAGTGTTGCCGACGCCGTCGGCAACACTCAGCGCTATCGGGGACTTAATCGTAGACCATTGTAGTAGGTGGGAGGCCTTATTGCGACGACAGCCCACCACGCTCTACGATTAACCTTCCGACGGGCTACGACAGGCTACGACGGGCTACGAAATTCAAACATGTTTGAATTTCGTAGACCCTCTACGATTAACGTTTTTTTGTTGTAGCGCGTCGTAGCCCGTCGGCACGCAGCGAGTTTGTTGGCGACAAAACCTGACTAATTGAGGAGTTGGTCTGCGACACCTCCACGATTTTTTCAGTTTGTCACCGACACGGCCAAAGGGTTAATCGTAGAGTTAATCGTAGTAGGTGGGAGGGACCCCTTAGTCACACAAATTGACATACAGGACTCCACGGTACCGACTCCACAGCGACAAGAACAGTCATTCACCCTATTTGATCATACTTAAACATTTTTATAAATCAGAGACCATCTTATTCAGTCTATTATAGTGTTATATATATATACATTTTGAGGATAATATTTGTTCTTTCGATCGCATAAACCTAAATACAACTCATGATCTTTTGATCATAACTTCATTTTCAAACTAGTGTCCTTGTTATACTTAGCCTACATCCAAAAAACCGTCAGCCAAGAATTCTTGCTTTACCGCTATCTTAAAAAGTTCACCTCTAGGTAGTAAGGCCCGGCGTCCACCTACTACGATATGGCTCCAATATGGTCTACAATGCACCTCCCGATACAAAATCAAAATCGCGTCGGAAGGTTACCTAATATCGGGGCAGTTGACCACGTTTCTGCGATTAGACACCGATAAAAAACCCATACAATGCGTGGTAGATTGGCATGTCTAAACATATGTCTACGATTTTGCACCTTCCCGATATGGCACCGATTTTAACATTTTGTATCGGTGCCATATCGGGAGGTCTACGATTCTATCGTAGTAGGTGGATGCCGGGCCTTATTGTGTACTTCTCGATAATTTATTCCAAAGCATATTTCCCAGATAAAGTAGAGATAAGGTTTATCATATGTCATTTAATCGAATGATACCCAATCTGGTTAGAGAAAATCTTTATAAGAAACATTGGTAATATAAGATCGTTTTTTCCAAATAACACGGATCAGCATGGTTGATAGCAAATTAAAAAAACAAAAACAATAGTGGTGTCCCCTAAGTGCAGAGATCACAAAATCCAATAAGTTGCATAGATTTGCATAGATATGACTCCAACTTGCCTAGCCCAGGGATTAACATATACGTATGCAGAGGCGTAAACTAAAGAGACATAAACTCATAATCTCGTCCTGTGCAGGTACAACGTGTGTTATATCATTGTTTGCATTTATTCAAAGGATACAAATAATTTGAACCATAACACAATGTACTCATCACCGGAGGATGTTTATGCCTTACTTTGGGTTATCTTTCCCTCTGATTCTGTCGTCTGTTTCTGTCTGTCTGTCTGCTTTTCTCCCCTAAGCTCTATGGTGATCTATCCCCATGTTGCTCTGTCCGTTTCTTCCGTCTCTCTGTCTTTAATCGCCGTCCCTTCTGCCCACTTCATATAATTCTATCTTCTCTCTCCTTCTTTCACTCTCCTGTGTCGCTCACGAGCTCGCAGTAGTGGTAATACATTTTTATTTTATTATATACCTTCAAGTATAAGTATTTGATGAATTACAGAAGGAAATCTGCTGTCCAAGCTGGATTCAAAGTGTGCTGGTATATCTGTTGACATCTTAGTGAAAGTCAAGCACAGAATATGCTCTAAGCACATTTTTTACTCTTTTTTCCCTTCAACTCCTGTGATCCTTTGCACACATAAATTAGCGGAGTGCTGCAAGTCACTGCCAGCACCGATTTTAACATTTTGTATCGGTGCCATATCGGGAGGTCTACGATTCTATCGTAGTAGGTGGATGCCGGGCCTTATTGTGTACTTCTCGATAATTTATTCCAAAGCATATTTCCCAGATAAAGTAGAGATAAGGTTTATCATATGTCATTTAATCGAATGATACCCAATCTGGTTAGAAAAAATCTTTATAAGAAACATTGGTAATATAAGATCGTTTTTTCCAAATAACACGGATCAGCATGGTTGATAGCAAATTTTAAAAAAAAACCAATAGTGGTGTCCCCTAAGTGCAGAGATCACAAAATCCAATAAGTTGCATAGATTTGCATAGATATGACTCCAACTTGCCTAGCCCAGGGATTAACATATACGTATGCAGAGGCGTAAACTAAAGAGACATAAACTCATAATCTCGTCCTGTGCAGGTACAACGTGTGTTATATCATTGGTTGCATTTATTCAAAGGATACAAATAATTTGAACCATAACACAATGTACTCATCACCGGAGGATGTTTATGCCTTACTTTGGGTTATCTTTCCCTCTGATTCTGTCGTCTGTTTCTGTCTGTCTGTCTGCTTTTCTCCCCTAAGCTCTATGGTGATCTATCCCCATGTTGCTCTGTCCGTTTCTTCCGTCTCTCTGTCTTTAATCGCCGTCCCTTCTGCCCACTTCATATAATTCTATCTTCTCTCTCCTTCTTTCACTCTCCTGTGTCGCTCATTATTGCTGGCTCTTCTCCCCCTCTATCACTGTATGTGTCCCCGTTCCTCTATCACTATTTCCTATCTGTCAGTCAATATAAATGGCACATTTACCTTGCTTCAATCTGGGTAGCTATGTATCCGACAGTATTTGATTCAGTAGCCCATATACCGTTACTGCCCTATCACCTATCTAAGATACAGGTTTCGAGTATCCCTGCTACTGACGGAGACTTGTGGTAGTGTTCTACTGTGAGTTAGCAAGCCCCGTCTAAACCATATCCCTGCTACGGAGGTTGCGTGCTTCCAATAACTGCACGATGTTATTGTCCTATGTGTCAGTTCATCTATTTAACTCATATCTTGTACAGCTGCTCTACAGATAGAAGGATAACGATCAAACAGCGGTACCAAACAAAGTTTAAGTTAGCAAGGTATATTGGGTGAATGAAGTATAAGTTGAGATGGTTAGATGATATAGCAACCTAGACTTTCTTGACCATGGTTTTGGATTCTGTCACAGTAGGACAAAATTGCATTACAGTCCCGAGCTTATCCGAGGCTTTGGCCTCTCTCTATTAAGAGGAGTTTTTAACCGATGTTGTTTTAACAGCAAGATCGTTGATTGCAGGGGAATCATTGAATATCCTCACGGCATGAAATATATAGAGGGCTTTCAGAGGGACATGTCGCCATTGCCGAATTTTCAAAGGAACACCTGAGCGCTGACTCACCTGCTATACCTTTCCTACTCTCCCAGCAGATCTTTCGCAGTGCAGCCACATAATTTGGCTAAGCTAACTTAGGAGTGAAATGGGTCTTCAGTTATCGATACTTTTTACGTCACCTGCTTTCGGGATTGGAATCACCTGCACAATTTGCCACCTCCTTGGATACTTTTGATTGATCAGGGAGTGATTGACCAATAATGTAAAACTGTCAATAGCAACAGAACACAAATATGTTGGGTCTGTATCTCGTTGTTTTTCTATGAATACTTCGTGAGCTATTCGATTGCATTGGCAATAGTTCCTACCGGTAGATTCTGACATCTTCCAGGTGATCTTAGCGTTTCTGTGTGATGCTATAACCGGGAAATGATCACTCAGGAATTCGCTGAGTATTGTGGAATCATCTACATGAAGTTGGGGTTTTTTTTAAATGTTTTATTGACAAGTAGCGTCATCGCGCAGGCGATGTTTTTCAGATACAGTCAGTCGTCAGGTTTTCCTTAGCAGTGATTTTACATTCTCTGGGCTATCTTTACGAGGCTATTTGGTCGCACGACCATTATGTTTTATCGTTGGACTTTTTGATTGGACTCATCATTTTTGGTTTCCTATTTTTGGTCGCTCGACCTAACTTTATCATTTATTTATTCATTCTTTGACCTTATGTCATACTATACTTGTTTCTTGGAGTTACCTGTGAAAGTAATAACAATACAAAACATGACAACACATTTGTTTGCTTTAAACTAGCAAACAAGGTACAAAATTATCAGTATACATTATACAAATACATATATATATAAAACAGGACATCACAGACCCCGAAGATGAACCTGGAAAACGGACCAGTAAAGACATGTTATATCTAGTTTATAGTTACTTAAATAAACGGTTGCGATTCTTCCCATTACTTTACAGTTTTGCATTTTACCCATTTACCTCTACTCTTTTTATAACAAATTCCTTCATATCCATCTTAAAAATCTCTTTGTTAGTAATCAGTTGACATTCCTTTTTTAGTTTATCCCATTCCTTAATTCCTTTATATAGCGGACTCCTCCTATAGATTTCTATTTTTGGTCTATCCACTTTAATACGTAATTTGGTGTTACCCCTTGTTATTCTAAGAGCCTCTTGCATTGCCCCATCATTTTTGTAAACCCACCAATGAATAAAAGGCATTAGATTTATCCTACCCCTAATATAAAATCCCATAGGCTTAACATTGGGTTTCCGTATGCCACGCTGACTGGCATACATAGTTTTATATGCCACTAGTGGCATCCAGCATTGTTATCACGTAATATTCCAAAATCGAGGAGATAGGGTAGGATAAAATCAAAACCTGATTTGTTTTAATCTTTGCCACTGCATTCCACTCCTGAAGTTTTGGCTCCGAACTTCACTCGGCTTCGCCTCATGAAGTCACTTTGCCAAACTCCAGTCGTGAATACGGTGGCCAAGATTAAACCTCATCCGGTTTTACGATAGTATCAGCCTCCTAATTTCAAGTCTATGTAATTTAGATTTTTGTAGTAATTCATCGACTGTCAACTCTCGTACATCTTTTACATTATATGCTATACGTAATGATTTATTTATTAGTACCTGAAATTTTTGTATATATTTTTTAGGCATGCTTTCGTGTAAAAAATCACAATATTCAATCTCTGGTAGAATAATCTGTTTCACAATTCTTAGACTCGCTTCAATAGTTAGAAATCGTCTCAGTTTCGTTAATCTGAAGATTTTATTCTCAATTGACATTACTGTCCTGACTGCTTCACGCACGAAAACCACTATTTTACATATATATACACCATTGCGATAACGCACGTATCGGCTGTATCGTGGCCTGTTTATATTTGTATACACCTCTTATACGCGTCTACGTTTCGGGCGTCTACAAGACAGTTTCCATATGTAGATGCGCGCGACTTGGCTGTCTTTCACGCCTGGCGTATTTAAGATAAAATATACTCTGCGCAATATATATACGCCAGGCGTATATATGATACCCCCCAAAAAAAATTGCGACCCGCGGCCCGCCCCGTCCTGTGTGTGTTGATAGAGCATACACCAACACTGACCCGCCACCCGCGACCTCCCAACCCCACCCCCTACTGCCCCCCCCACCACCCCACGCCACCCCAAGCCAGCCTCAGTGAGAAGCCCCCCGCTGCCCGCTGCCCACCGCCACTGTTTGTACAGGTTGACTCAGTGGGAAACCCTCAGCGGCCGCTCGGCGTGTGTAAGATGTTTTCAGTCCTGAGCAGGTGGCTGAGCGGGTGGCTGTGAGGGTGGTGGCCGCATTCACAAGGCAGAGTCGAAGTCTGGGTCGGGAGTCAGACTTCAGGTGCACAGAGACATTGGGGGGAGGCGATTATATAGTAAGCCTGACTGTCCACACATTGAAATGGTGTTTGAAAGTAAGATCTATTAGAAAGACAACATAATGCAACATAATGCAACATAATTAAGTTTTTATAAAATAAATTGGTAATATAAGATTGTATTTTTCATATAAGACAGACTTAATGGAAAATTAAATATGCTACCAGTAGTGTCCCCAAGTTGCAAAGATTGGAACTATTGGATGGTGGCTTCTATAAACAGAATAAGGCGTATATATGACGTATATAAGACCGCACCATGGACACATATATACGCCACTAGATAAGGGTCTACGAGACGTCTAATAGGTCAAACTTCTAGACGCAAAATCCTACTGTTAGACGCGTTTCATATACATATGTAAAATAGTGGTTTTCGTGCAGTGCTTGTTCTTTAAAAGTAAACCCCGAATCTATTACAACTCCCAGATATTTATATTTCTGTACTGTTTCCAGTTTAACTCCTTCAAAATCTAGATCTAGGTTTTTCACATTTCACATTTTATTCGTTGAGGTACACCACATCAGTTTAGATTTGCAAATATTTATTGTTAGACTCATTGACCTACTCCATTTTATTAATTTTCCGAACATATATCTCATTTTGTTTAGTAATTCCTCTGGATCAACTCCATTCATCATAACCACAAGGTCATCAGCATATAATTCAAAATCATATCCATTTAATGCATGTTTGAGGCCATTAATGTAATATACAAAGAGCACAGGGCCCAGAACTGAGCCCTGCGGGACTCCATATGTTATATTTGCTTCATTAGATCGATTCTCTTGGACTTTTACTCGTTGTGTCCTATCCATTAAATATGATTTCAGTAATTCCATAAAGCCATCGTCCAGAAGAGTATCATTTCTCATCTTGTTTAGTAGTTTGAAGTGAATTAGTATAAATGTAGTCTATGACCATACTACCAAATAGGCAGGGGTGGGTAGATTTGTCGGTTAGTTGCTATATACCAGTATTCCTACTGCTAACTTATGATCAGACCACCCAGTCTTATTCATGTCCACGTTAATATCGCCTAGGATCCATTGTTCCCTTCTGCTGATATCTTTAGCAGGCACTATCTCTGACAGTTTATCGTAGATCTTTTTTGTCGACAGGGTTTGGGGTTTGCAACAGGTAACAGTATGCATCCGCTTAAATTTGGGCTTGTCTATACAAATAACTAGAATTTCAGAATCCTGCCAACTGACAATTAATTCACCCTTAACGGTTGCATATTATGCCGGATTGCTCCGTTGAACGCGGCTTTTACCTCGTCCAGTTTCGTATCAAGTACTGTAACTAATATGATGGCAATCCACAAACGACATGTTTATCTATGCGAATGGTGTAACATTCACGATGCCAGGGCGTAGTATGTCACTCTATGTATGCAACATATTTACCCACATGCTTTATAATAAGTAATCATGGAACTGGCAGTGTTTGTCTCTGGAACCTGCACATTGCCAATCCCTGTATGTCAGCCAATGTGAGTGATACATATACCTCTCCACTTTGAGAGCATCCCTGTAAATGAGTAATCCAGTAACTCACACATCGCCACTGCCCCATAAGTCAGCGCACGTTCGTGACACGTATACTAATATGCAGGTTCACACTCCCATGTTCCGCACATCCCCATCGGCTCATCACCACGTATTGAGGCCCGTAGTCGGCTCCAGGCCGCTCGTCGCCGACCACTGATGACCATCAAGCTGGCCTAGCGGGCATTAGTCCAGCCTAAGCACCGGCCTACTGACAAATGGCCACTGGTCATTGTGCTGGGAGGGGTGGGGGAGGTGGCAGCGCGCCCTACAATGGGCAGTTGAGGGAGCACTGGGGGCAGGGAGTGGGGGTGTGCCGGGTGCATGTTGTTAGCGGGGTGGGAAGGTGTCCGTTTGGCTCGTAGCATGGAGATTAAAAAGCCAAGTCAGTCTGTGGGCCTGAGCTACTGCCATGACACGGCGCTGTACGTAATAGGCATCGTAGAAGAATAGTGCTTCCTTTACAGCCATGTCTGGGAATACTGCGCTGGTTTGATGAGATTTAGGTGTTTTACTTCATAGCAACAGTCAAGGTTATATGACAGTGAGATGCAATCTATAAGATTGCTATGATAGGGGAGCCTGAGATGCAGTGGCAGGACCCGAAATCAAACATATATCAGTATGTTATTGCTGCTGTACCACTACCAACCGGAAATTAAGAATATTGAGCTATAGTAACATAAAGTTAGTAATGAAAAAGGCATGAGACTGTGGCTACCTTCTTATTTTGGATGGTTGTTTTGGTTAGGTGTGTGAGCCATCCAATGATATGATCCTCCTCCCCACGCTTCATCCATGTCTGTTTCCTTGCCCAGACCTAATGAGCTCTGGCTTTATGTCGCCTTTTTTTTAATCACCAAAGATGTCTTTTCAGACAGCCGATTACATCGAAGTACCTTATCGTCCAATGAGGGCTTCATATTATCCTTTGACACGAAAGTAAGAAATAATGAAAGAAAATGAATCAGATGAGAAATTGCCAGTCTTGGTACTTATAAATATATCTATAGGTATCCCGTGAGCTTGGCTCCTCGAATAAACAGGTATTTTGTATTACGGAACTCCTTGTGAACGGGATCCTGAAAAAATAATTTTAGAGTCCGATCTGGTTACACGAGCAGCTGAGGTTTCATTTTCCATACTACTTACTGAGTGTATATTACCATTCAGACTAAGAGCGCATCTCATACCTCGATGAAGTCTTTCAATGCTATCTATTTCACTGTTTTTCAAACTATCAATTATAAAGCAACAATGCTCTATTACAAGCAGAATACTTGAAACGTAAACTTGTATGGCAGCATCCTTTGTTGAATAACATCTTAGCTTCCGGAACATAAAGAATCTGGCACTGGTATTTTTTACTACTTCTTTGCGAATACCACCCAGGTTAAACTCTCATCCATTTCCACTTCGGCTGAGATGCAACGAATTACAGTTTCCTTTATCGGGGAGTTGAGCAGTGAATTTGTGCAACTTCGATAGTTTCTCATAATATTAGTAAGCGTCTATTCATTTAGCTCCATATTCAGGAACATTTATTCGTTGATTTTGAAATTGAGGGATTTTGAAAAGTGTTTAGGTCAGTTAATGGGTCAAATCACAAAGGGAGAAGAATCTAGGTCATCGGCGATATTAGGCGACTGGTCCCCTCACAAGTCAGCAGTTCAAAACTCAATCCAGATCACACATCTTATATTAGATATACCAAACAATAGTAATCAACGAGAAACATACGCCAACGATCAAGTGTGCCAACATGTTCGATCATGAGACTCACTCAAACTTAGTGCCCAGTATCGGTGGATAAATTCCATTAACTGCTCAGGCACCTAGTGCGTATATGGTTACATTTCATACACTACTCACAGTCACATCAACATAGTGCCCGTTAGTACGGTAATATTTCATACAATACTTAAAATAAGCTCTTTTAGTGTCTTAGATATGGTGATATTTCACATACAATCACAGTCACCTCGACTTGTGCCTGTGTAGAGTAACAATTCCTACACTATTTACAGTTACCTCAACCTAGCGCCTGCTGTGTGGTAACATTTCCTACACTACTCACAGTAATTTCAGCTTAGTGTCTTTTATAGAGTGATATTTCATACATTATTAGAGCGTGCTTACACGGGCTATATACATCACCTAGAGGTTAGAGGGGTCTATATAGACTTGCAGGGCACTGCATACAAACTATCACTTCACTATCTGTGATATTGAGAACATAGCAGGGAGCCAGTGCCACAGTCTCTAAGGCCCTGCGTCCACCTACTGCGATATGACTCCAATATGGTCTACGATGTACCTCCCGATAAAATATCTAAATCGCGTCGCAGGTCACCTTATATGAGGGCAGTTGACCACATTTCTGCAATTAGGCACAGGAAGAGTACCCTTACGTGGTGGATTGGCATGTCTAGAAATATGTCTACAATTTTGCACCTTCCCGATATGTCTCCGATATTTGCTTTTTGTATCGGTGCCATATCGGTAGGTCTAAATTTCTATCGCAGTAGGTGAACGCCAGGCCCTAGAGGCGTGCCAAGCTGACCATGGTCAGCGGGTCCATGACCAACCGCTCAAGACCAAAATACTTCAAGACCGACTGGTGTTGGATGTGTTTGGATCCTAGACTTAGGCAATTGCAGAAATGGCAAGTTGACTGGGCGCAAGTGGGTTACAAAAAACTATCCATCTGACTCAAACCTTTTAATTGTTATTCATTTATAATTGCACGCACATTTATCAATGATGAACATACTATATTATTTACTCCTAGTCATTTACAAATGTGCTGCGTTACAAATGTGACATGTATGGCTTTTGTCCCATTAACATATACAGTGTTTGATTGACCAGACAGCAACATTTCACACTAGTTTCAGTTATTACTACTACAATTAATAGTGTGTATTTGGGGCCGTTGCTTGTTCTTCTATCTTCAGCATATTTATATTGGTCCGCATTACAAGATGTCAGGCCAGTTTTAACTAAGGTGCCATTTTTATTTAATTGAAGAATAAATGAATCTCTCCGTCTCGTTCAATATGTGCCCCTGAAAGTGCTGTATCGCTATCATATTGTAAAAATAGCGATACCGTGTGAATATTGGGATAAAATCAAAATTCTCATCCCGAATAATAATGATTTTTTTTTAACGTTCAGAATCTTTAAATGAAATATCATAGGGGTTGAAACACATTGTCCATATTCTCATTGGCATTCAGAAAGGTGTCATAAGAGACGACACCTCCTAGGGTATCTTAGATAATCCAGGTAACAAGATCAGCCTTATTCATCAGTTAAATTAGACGATATATTTAAATTTTGGACTTTTTGGATAAAATCGGTAGCGTTTGAGGGTGAATATCAGGAATATTTAGTTACATTCACTTATAGATATAAATAATGAAATACGTTTTCAAAAAGACCACTATATGATATTACCTGTAGTGAATAGGAATTCTCGTGCGCAATGTCCTACGACCTGTCTTAAGGCCTATTTTGTCTTCCCAATCGTCGATATTGTCGTCTTTCTTTCAAAATGTCCCCACTATTCCAATCACGGACGACAATAAATTATGTAAAGACCCCTCGGATCAGACAACATAAAGTGTACCGCTAGCTAACTTGTGAATAAACTTAATACTAGTACTAGTATCAATGGATTTACATATTCAATTGTATCATAGGTTTCGGTTGTGTACTGAAGAGAGGGGATATTGCTGGGTACTAAATCAGCAGTTAGAAGTCGGTATTAAATTGTTTTTTGCCTTACGGATAATTTACAATAATGATAGTTCTGTGATCTATTTGCTATACAACCAAGGGTGACAGCGATTAGTGCTTCTTACAGTACGCTTACGGTTCTATGCCGTGATATGTGATAATCTAAGATACAGGAGACTACGCCGGTCCTGAGGAGAGGAAGTCTTACGTCTGAAAGTAAATCTACATGGCCTGTATAGAAGATTGAATTCTGGATTATATGCCGAAAAAAAAGGCAATTCAATATGCAATAAAAATACATGTAACCTGAATATTTTAGATAAGGTATTTTATCAGAAGCCTCTTGTATTTCCCAACATGATCAAAAAAATCCACATTTATATTCCGATAACGGCTGCCGCTTAATTTAATCCCATCGCGAATAAAAAGGGAGCGATGCATACTTCCTTTATGAACCAATGTTACCAATGAATCATGGGCGCCTGGATTCTGTTATCAGCTGTCGGGTGGTAGGGGTGTTATAAAGCTCACCCCATCTCTATCTAAAACGCTGCGCATGTTTATTCATGATCTCTTATTTTGATAAAGACAATTCTCAATTAGAGTGGATGCGTTCAGTGAGCATTCACTGGCACACAAGTCGGTCTTAATGAACACAACCTCTCTGCGACTGGGTGACACAGGAAGTATCGCGAGATTGGTTTTTACCCACGTGACCCTGCCGCGATCCCATAATTCCCCGACCAGCGGACTCATTTCCCGGGCCGGCGCGCCGTCATTGTAGTGAGGAGGGCCGGGTATTAGCCCCTGTAGCCCCGCCCTGGTCCGCCCTGCCCCACACCCCGCGCCACGTCCCGTCCGACCCAACGCTCCCCGCCACTCTAAGCCTAGATCACAAACAGTTGTGTGACAAAGCGGGAAAAGGGAGGCCCTGTCGGCAGGGGTCCTGACCACACCCTCCAGACACCGGAGTCACCCAAGTCTCATCTATCCCATCCACCCTCCCTCCATCCATCCACCCCCTACCCCTGCAATTCAAGAAATAACATTCTGCCTTCACCCCCACCCTCGCCACCCAACCACCCTCCCCCCCCCCCCCCCCAACACACACACACACACACACGCACACACACACACACACACACACACACACACACACACACACACACACACACACACACATAAACAAACACGGCACAATGTAATATGATTTCAAACCCTCGATTGACCCCCCAACACACAAATATACGTCGGATGGGAGTGTCGTAGAATGACAAAATAGCAATCGCGAACTACAAGGCCTGGAGTTGTTTTTCTTACCCTTCCTCAGAGAAACATCACTTCTGTTACCATTCTTATTTTATGATTTAGAAAAGGTATGGTGTTCGCAGTGGGTAGGAAGTAAGACCACACAATTAACGAAAGATTCCCCGAACGTATCAATATACTTTCCTTCAATGTGACCTCTGTAACCCCAGACCATGCCGCCCCAACGAGCACGCACCCTGTCCACTCGCCACAATGTGTGACATGCATTAAACTCGGGAACTAAGCGTGCACGTCTCTCATATCTCCCCTCTCCTTGTCCGTAATGTGCGCAAAATAACGCTGAGTAACAGTAGCCAGTATAACTATCCCCCAACTCTAACACTTTAGTGATAATGCTGCGCCGGGTTGTTACCTCGCCGTGTTACCCTTAGAATGTCACCTTTTGTTTCGACCCAACTGACTTGTCACACATACCTTGAGCATATCGCGTTTGTGTTCTTCGAAAATAAGATGAATAATATTCACATTGCCATAATATCCATGAAACACTGATGTAACTTGGGAAAGTAATCCCTGCTAGCACTGTAAATAGGATTTACTTTGAGTACACACGATAAAACTTTGAAGTTCAGTAGTTCTTCCAATTACTCCTCTCTATGCCATCTCGATATTGATGCCTGCTTCATAATGCCTTTGTGAAATTCGTTGACTTGATTGTATTCTCTATAATATATTTTGGTGTAGTTCTTTAGGTGGTACGGAAACCCTGCTGGGGGAGCATTATGGTAAACGTGCATGCCCTTTAGAATACCCACATATAAGTGTGATGAAGATAACGTTGCTAAGTAACGCTGCAACTCTCGCCCACCCCCACCCCCTCAAACCTATCCAAGGCCTATTCCATCGTCCTCGGTGTTGTCACTGCACTTCTCCCCCTTTATTCCCCACACAGTCCCCTATCCAATCTACTCTAACAAGCGTCTATATTATAAAACCTTTACTGTTCCCCGCCCTCACACACTCATCTCCAGCCCTTCCCACTGTTGATCTAATATGAGTAGTTTTTTAACCTGGGTAAAATATTCTGTTTGCGCGTCAGCAGGGAGTAGTCAAATGTGGTTGTGAAGGCCAAATGTAACTGGCAGTGACTGTCCAGCTTCTTACGGTAATCACATCTTCAAAAGAGTTATTTCCGGCGCTTTGTCAGCTAAGCGTATTAGAGGAAACGTCATTGAGAAAACATGAAAATGGTTCTGAGAGAAGTAACATTTGCAAATGTCATTGGCTGGTCAGTGTTTTGTTTAACATGTTCTTCTGACGAAAAATATTGTATTGATTCATAGGGGTTTGAGATGAGAGATTGATACCAAGTTTTACTGCGATATATACCCAGACTATACTACTCGTCGGAAGGGTGAGCAGAACAGGCGGTAGAGGTAGTAGAGTGGGTAAAGTCTTTAGCTTAATGTGGACAGGGTTTGCATGTTGGGAAGAGAGGTAGAATTGACAAAATAGCAGATCAGGAAAAGTATGTTGTGTTAAATGAGAGTATATAGAGTAGGTATAGAAGGCTGAATGGGCAGAGGGTGGAAAGGCAGAGGTGCAGATTGCTAACAGAATTAAAAGTGATTAGAATGAGAAGAATGGGAAGATTGAGTAGAATGAGAAAAGTTGGCAGAATGCGTAGTGGCTAGAGCGACCACAATCGGTGTGGATCAAGGAGCTGTTTCAGTAGTTTCGTGACATTACGCCTAGACAGACATCAACAGCGGCACCAACAGTGCAAGCAACAGCGGAAAGTCTTTTGTTGGGTTTCAAAACGCATGTCACAGTTGATGTCTAATATCAGCAGATTGGAGCGGCCAATCTTCTTCATATTTGGGACGATTATAGGTTATATGTGTCCCTTACTCGTGTTCAAGTTTCATTGCTTGATGCCTACAGGAAGTGAGAAATCATCTAATACTTTTGAGACCGGACACACTGTGTTTGGGGTCTATCTTGTCCTAAGTGCCGCAGCTTGTGTTGATCAGTCCGTATGGTGTCACAGACGCCATCTAGACATGTCACGAAACTAGTGAAACAGGTCCCTGATTGGCAGAAGTAGATTGGATACAGTACTAACGTGGGTAGAGAGGTCAAGGTGAACAGAGTTGAACAGAGTTGGTACCTGGAGCACAGTTGGTACATGGTATACCCATGGGCATGGCTCAGGGGTCATCATTGCCTCCCCGGTGTCCCCCTCTACCGCGCCTCACGGGCGCCCCTCCTGCCCCCTCGCGGCACTCACCCACACCACGAGGTCACGTGGTACAGCCCGGTCCAGGCCCCGGCCTCACTTCTTCTCCACCCGCTCTGCAGTACGCACGTACTACAAGCACTATTTTCGTCTTCTTGGCCACGTGCTCGCAGCCCAATACTCCACGAGTATAGGCCAGCACACCATACTACGATAAAGTGCGATAGAACGATAGAGGAGAGTGAACCATGCCGAACACGAGGAATACGCCCGTGGCTAGCACGTCTCAGGAACCTCAGGCGGCCGCAGGCTCCGAGGCCACGGTCAGAGGTTCGACACAGGCGTCGAACGACCACGTGGACTCAGTGTCGGAAAATGGATCGATGGTCAAGACGTCAAGAATAACGGCCCTGGAGGGGAACGTCGCCTTGATACTCGAGGCGATAAAAGGTCTACAACGGGCAAAATCTCCATCGAGGGCATCTCAGCCGGCGACCGTTAGAGAGGCCACCGTCGCGGAGGACCGGACCAGGGAATGGGCAAACGACCAAGCATCACGTCTCCCGGCCCCCCGTCAGCTTCGCGACCGATACCTCCCAGACGAGCTGCTACAGAAAGAACTCGACCGTGAGGGACTACGCCACGACTGCACGGCCGGTAGGTTTAGTTCAGATCTTCACACCGTTAAATTGCTGTCGAAACCCTATATGTATGTGGAACGCGAGGGCCTCTTCACCGTGAATCAGAGGCTCGAGGTCAGAGGCACGCTCGGTCCGATGGAGTATGTAAGCGCGTTTCTGGTTATGATGGAGGACCACCGGGCCGTCCCAGAGGAGGACAGGAGGGACATGTATCGCCACCTGTCCCAGGTATCGATAGATGCCCAGACCCGGCCGTGGGCCGCAGTGAGGCGTTGGTCCCAGTACGTTTTCGACCAGGTCGAGGCCGGTAGGATTTACTGGTCCGACCACGTGCGAATACAGGACGAGCGTGTCCGTCTCGCGATGACGGCGACCACAACGGTGCACGACGGCCAAGACGCGGGAAAGGCCGGAGGACGCGAGCTGCCGTGCCGGGCATTTAACTCGGAGAGGGGCTGCCACCAACGGAACGGCCACCAAGATGGCGGAATTAAGTGGGTGCACGTGTGCTCATTTTGTGATTCCGTTGGCAGGATGTGCACGCACTCCATACACGCGTGCAACAGGAAGCTGTTGTACGGTGGCGGGTATGAGAGTGCTGCACCTACACCTGCACCTGCCCCACGCCGGATGCCCCAGGCCGGACACACCATGCGCACCACCGACCTCTCAGGAGTGCAGAAACAACACCCAACGGCTTCAAAAAACGGACCGGACGCGCCCCGCGAGTGAGTGTGGCGCGTGTAACACCCCTCGCTCCCGGTACGAGTGCACTCAGCGAGGGCGACCCGGTCAAGGAGTGCACCACCCGTGACGTAACACCCCACGTGACCACAACACCGCGTGCCGAGCACGTGGGGGACGCACACAAGCAAACAACCCCGCCCCCTCAGGAATACACTCCCGTGTATAGGGGCGACGGCGGGGATATGGAGCAATTGGCTCGGCAATTGCCCCGGGAGGACGGCGACGATAACCTACGAATCGACTTTGCTGCCGTTAGGGAGTTCTGCGAGACCGGAATACCCGCTCCCGGGGTACGGACCGACCCCGGCACGTTCGCCGGACATAGGCGGGCCCTCTGGCCCCACTTCTCCGCCCCCGGGCCGCCGGGGCACGCCGACATCTATGATCGGGTGCGGCGCACGGGAATGCCCAACGCCCTCGGGGCCCGGATCGAGATCCCCACTGATCTCAACATACCAGCCTGGACCCGATACCTCGCGGCTATCCCCGGGAAGGAGGAACTCACGGATTTCATTAGATTCGGGTTTCCCCTCGGGTACGCCGGGCCGATTACCGACACGCGGGGAGTGCCCAACCACCCCAGTGCCTCGGGATACCCGGACCAGATAGCGAGGTTCATCGACAAGGAGAAGGGGTATTCAAACCTCATGGGCCCGTTCGAGGACCCGCCCTTTCAGCCTTGGTGCCACGTGTCGCCGTTAATGACACGGGAAAAGAGGGGTACGTCTGATAGGCGCGTGATCACGGATATGACGTACCCCAAGGAATCCAGCGTTAACGGCTATATCGTCAAAAACTCTGTCTACGGTGAAGAGAGAGAACACGGCCTCCCGACCATGGATGGTTTCGTCGGCCGCCTGGTGGCCTCGGGGCCGGGGAGTTATATGTCCACCATCGACATCGCACGGGCGTATAAGAACTTCCGGTGCGACCCCCTCGACTGGCCTCTGCTCTGCTTCGCGTGGGGGGAGGGGTACTACTGTGATACGGCCATGCCGTTTGGTGCCCGGGCCTCCTCCTACCACATGCAGTGCGTAGCAGATGCCATCGTCAAGATACTTGACCGGAAGGGGGTCGATGCCGCGATGTACCTGGACGATCTTATAATCCTCTCCCCGACGGCCGAGAAGGCGGCCGCCGACTTCGAGACAGCGCGGGAGCTGTTCAGAGAGCTGGGCCTCCCCGAGGCCAGGGAAAAGGCGCAGCCCCCGAGCCGGGCTGTAACGTGGCTAGGGATACTCATAAACTCGGTGGATATGTCCCTCAGTATCCCACGGGACAAACTACGGGACGTGCGGGAACAGGTGAGGGCCGTCTCAACCAAACGCTCGCTGACGAAACGCCAACTACAGTCGGTCCTCGGTCGGGTCCTCCACGTGGCGAAGTGTATACGCCCGGCCCGACCATTCGTCAGCAAACTGCTCGAGGCCCTCCGGGGCATGGCCGGATACTACATCAACGTCAACTCGGAGATGCGGCAGGACCTCCAGTGGTTCCTGCGGTTCGCCGAGGGATGGAACGGCCATGCCCTGATACCTCGAGGGCCTCCCACCAAATGCATCATAGTGGACGCGTGCCTGAGTGGAGTGGGGGGCACGGATGGGAGATACTACTATTGCGGTAGGGTCTGCCCCGTCGAGGACCCCGTGGACTGTATCGCCAAGCTCGAGGCCCTCAATGCGGTCTACGCAATGTGTACCTTCCTCACGGATCGCGACCGAGGGACTCGTGTGGAAGTGTACTGCGATAACATGGGTACAGTCCAGGCACTCAGGTCGGGGCGTGCGAGGAATCCGGTCCTCGCCGAGTGTGCCCGCCAGGCATGGACAGTACAAGCCAGACTCCAGGTGGAGTTCGTGTACACACACGTGCCGGGGGTGCTTAACATCGTGGCAGACGCCCTCAGCCGAGCCCACCTGACCTCGAGGGACTTTGTCACGGCCGTTAATTACATAAATTATCATTCTCTGGTTGAAGTGATCCCATGTACACACACCTCTTTCTACCCCGTTCTCCGTCTCGCCTGCAGATCCGGCGCTACGATCACTCCAGACGAGGGCATCTGCGCGGCAGTGCGAGGCGCTTGCCCCCGGAACGGTCGCGAACCAGTGGAGTGCCGTCGCGACCTACCTAGCCTTTTGCCGGAGAATGGGGGCGGACCCCCAGAAACCCACAGTGTCCTTCACCACGGCGTACCTAGAGTACGTCGCGGGCCACGCCCCCTCGCCGGCGACGGTCGCGAACCAGCTGTCCCACGTGCGGTCGCACCTCCGGCTGACGGGCGGCGATGTCGCGGCAACCGAGGATTTCCGGGTGAAGCGGGCACTGGATGCCATGAGACGAAACAAGGAGTACCTTCCCAACGTCAAGCCTCCGGTCCCGATGGACGTCTTCAGGGCGGCCCTCACGGCCCTCACAGACTCCCCGATGCACATCGGTCTGAGGGCCGCGGTTCTAATCATCTACTTTGCCGCGCTGCGGCAAAGCGAAGTAGCTCCACCATCCACGGCAAAGTATGACCCGGCGCGACACCTGTCACGCCGAGACGTGGTCGTCACGCCCGGTCAAGCATCGATCAGGGTAAAAGCGGCGAAAAACATGCAGAGAGCGGGGGAGGAAAAGACAGTGGTCATACGAGCCTCCCCCGAACCGTCCTCCTGCCCCGTCTGGGCTATACGGACCATGCTCGCGGCCGCACCTACGGCCGACCCTACGGCTCCGTTCCTCAGCCTGGCGAACGGAGAGATTCTCACGACCAGGACCCTGTCGAGGGAATGGAAATCACTCCTCCGGAAGGCAGGCCAGCCCCCCACATACACACTGCACAGCCTCCGGAAGGCTGCCGCGACGCAGGCATTCCAGGCCGGTATGCCGGAACTCGCCATACAGCGGTATGGGGGCTGGAGGTCTAACGCCCATCGGACCTACATCAAAGACACTGATGCCTCCGCTGTCAACCATGCTTTGATCAGGTCCCTAAACAATTCTTAATATTTTTCTTTTATCCCACCCCCCCACTCCTTATATTGGCTCTTGGCTATTTTATTTTCATATACAATTACCTACGTATTTTTCATACTACTGTATTGTATATCATATTTTATACTTATATTAATTGACCTTATTATACATGTCAATTACCATTATGTAATATTACTTACCATTCATATCCATATTACATATTAATATGATCGTCCAGTAAGGTCGACATAATCTTTATTTCATAGAATTCAATAAAATTCTTTACTCCCAGCTACTGCTTCTCTACTTTAATCCGGGGATAGGGTAATGGTATACCCATGGGCATGGCTCAGGGGTCATCATTGCCTCCCCGGTGTCCCCCTCTACCGCGCCTCACGGGCGCCCCTCCTGCCCCCTCGCGGCACTCACCCACACCACGAGGTCACGTGGTACAGCCCGGTCCAGGCCCCGGCCTCACTTCTTCTCCACCCGCTCTGCAGTACGCACGTACTACAAGCACTATTTTCATCCCACCCACCCTCAACCTTCTTTCTTTCTTCCTACTCACATAGGGCTATTTTATTTCCATATACAATTACCTACGTATTTTTCATACTACTGTATTGTATATCATATTTTATACTTATATTAATTGACCTTATTATACATGTCAATTACCATTATGTAATATTACTTACCATTCATATCCATATTACATATTGATATGATCGTCCAGTAAGGTCGACATAATCTTTATTTCATAGAATTCAATAAAATTCTTTACTCCCAGCTACTGCTTCTCTACTTTAATCCGGGGATAGGGTAATGAAGAACAATTGGCACAATTGGGGTTAAAGTCGGTAGAGAAGGCGCAATGCGTTTCCTGGAGGGGTGTGCGGAATTGGTCGAGGTGGTAGATCGTTTAAATAGAATTGCAAATATAGATCAAGTAAATTGCATCAAGTGGGAAAGGAGTATATGAAGGTATGAGGTATGAAGACTCACGGTATCATGTGAAGGTTTGGGTTTAATGGTAGACCGCACTGTATTATTTACAAGCGAATCATTTTCTAATGAAAAAAATAGAATAAACAAGTATGCCTACTGACCAGTACCTTCGGTCATTTCAACCGTACTACAGCGTTGCCTATACGGCCCTAAACTACCTACCCACAGGCAAACGTGCTTGCCACCCACGCCCAGTCCCGATTGCCTAAGTCACACGCCTGTAACCTTGACCCACATTCCCTAACTGGTCCGCCTTAAGCCTCCCGTGTATGACTAACCATGGCGTCTAATCGACATGCCTTAAACCAACTGTCCGCTGTTAGTTATTCCCACATGCTTTACCTACTTTTATTTTGTTTAACGCGCATGTTTAACCCTCTTACCCAATTCCCATGCCTAAACCCCTCGCCTTTTAGCCCATCCCAAAAGGCTAATCCGTCGACCTTTAGCCCAACCCCAAGCCTGGCGTATTTTCCTTTATGCCTAATCCACACACTGAAACCACGTGCCCGTAGGCTTAACCCAAGCGCCGTTAGCCTAACACGCACGCCTAATCCACACGCCTGACGGTCCAGCCTATACGCCCATGCCGCCTGCCTAAACTGCACCTCTAGACCACCAGCCTGTATGCCTAACCTGCATGGCGACTGGTTTTCATCAGTCTGGCATTCAGGCCCGCGACTTTGAGGATAAAAAGCCAACAAAGGAGATAACGAAATGAATATTGAACGCGGGAGAGCAGGCCCAGCTGTCGCCCGTCGGTGTTCCACCCCCAGCTCCAAACCCTGCCCACCCTCTCTAAGTCCACCCACCTCCTCGCCTAGTGCTGAAGAAGCCAATCGAAAAGTTGGCTTTGCCCTTTTCAGCGACCCATTAAAGAGGTGGCGTGGTTGTGTGAGTGGCCTCAATTGGGTTTAATAACATGATGCAATAGCGTTTGCGAGGCGGTGGGCCCTGCCTGATGACCACTTGTTGTAAATCTCTGAGGGCCGCTTAAGAGACAGCAGGACTAAAAATGCCAGCACGGATGATTAGATTAGAGTTGTACGAAATCTCGGCAAGTGGCTAGCGGCGACATAATGCATTAATATGCCGCCGCCGCTGCCGTCCCTCTCAGCATCACATAAAAAAGCACTGATAACCACGGTACGCTAGTTCCTATGCATAAAGTCATCGGCTTCTTTTTCTTTTATCAATCTTTTTCCTTGTCATTTCTATTTTTCTTCTTTTTACCTTTTATCGCTACCGCGCCTTCTTTGCATATATTAATGGGTTTAAATCGCATCTTGTTGCATGTACGTGGAATTATGCAGGACCTGACTACACTCTATCCTAGGGGTTGTGTCAGGTAGGGAGATGGGGACGGCGGGGGCGGTGCTCGCCCATCATATACCCCGCATACTCGGAGTGACATGAATTCACAGCGAGTAAACGTGAACAGCTCGCGGAGTGGGCCATCTCGATGAGCCCGGATAATAAACACATTAAAGGTGATATGTCCAAGACTCAGGACATATATCACTCCACCGTTTGACCGCCTTTATGACCAATTAGAAACTTACCAGAGGGTGAATTAATCATACAAATTCTGTAGAACTCGAATCTCTTATCTCACAGTACTATAACTGTATTCCCTGTATGATGTAACTCTTGATGGTAAACTGTCATATATACCCCTAAGACTGTTATAAGCCAGAGGAACGCTGATTTACCACTATACAGGGCACAGTAATAGTAACCCATAGCAACATATGGCCAATATGGATATATAGTATGCTAGTCGTCGGGTGTCGGTCCATCTTAACATGCATAACTGGAAATAACTGCATATTCAATCAGTTGACATGGAAGACTAGTCCCTAGAACCGACGTCATCTGTGTTCACCGACCTACCCCGTCATAACCACGTTCGCTGTGTGATGAATATCTACACAGATGCAAATTCCACAAACACTCAAAAAACCTAGATATAAAAAAGGAGAAAAGAAACCTTTAGCGATCTTCTCTCGTCGGTAATCAGCGGGGAGTATCAATTTCCGGGTTCTTCCGTCTTAGGCGATCACTATTGTATTTCCCAGATAATAATCAGCATTTCATTATGTCCCGAAAAAAGTGAGCATAGTCGGCCAACAGAAAGCCGCTGGCAGCAATGAACTCACGTGAGATGAGGGGCATTAATTGTTTTGTGAGGCGATTGGAGGCAATCCGAAAAGGGCTATGGAATGATTATTAGCCTGAGATGAGGGTTCTGCGTAAAATTGAACGGCCTTCAGAAAACAATTAGAGCATGGTAGTCGTAATCATCCTCTTTGGTACATGCTGTTTTCAGAGAAAGCGGGAGTGGATGGAAGAAAGCAAAGACGTTCGATTCAGTTGAGAATACAAGTGCCATGATAAAGGTCACACATGGCTGTGTTCAGAGAAATGTAAAGTTCATCGAACCTCCGGTCAGGTTGAATTTGAAGAGACATAAACACTTAAGATCAAATCGATATGCGCTCTATTGCAGATAGGTCTGACTGTGAATGTATAGATCTAATGCATCCGGCAATTAGAGGATAGCGTCTCGAGAAAAGAAGGACAATTGTGAACTCTATAGCTCTTCATGTGCGGTATTGTTCAATTTTGTTTTCAAGGTTGTCAGAATTGCCTGTATGGAACATATATCTATTGTTCATATTGCAATATCTATGGAAAGGGTGTTCTATGGTGGTATGTTGTCATTGAAGTGGTATCTTTATTCATCAGGTATGATGTAAAAGGAATTGGCCGTTGTATATGTGTTTTGTTGTCCACCATTTGGCGCGACCCATGTGAATATCATCAGTAATCTATTCAGAAAACATGTGAGTACAATGGCTGTATTTAGGAAAACTATTAGGTTATGTACGCTCAATACTTGCTGAATGAAGGTTTGTGGAACTCTGTATTCAGTGAGAGATTTGGTGTAACATTACACCCAGTCTATCACTGATGTTATGGTTTTAATGGCACTCACAATTTTATTACTTTATTGAAAGAGAGCTGGATCCAGGCACTGTGGGGTACAACAGTACAAACACTACCGGTGTATACATGTGGGTAGCCCGGCAATTTGACTGTCAGAGTTGCATCCGTATTCAGTGTGACTCCAACAGCTGTTGTTATCCCATAACCACCTCCCGTCTACCTCAATCAGCACGCATGCACATGAGGTCTTCACGTTATTCTACTTCTGTCAGATACACACGAGGACCGCGTGGTTTCCGTATGGCTTCAGAGTGGCTTCCGTAACACGTTGTTGCTGTGCCTAGTTAGTGACACAGGATACTATCTCAATTTTTAAGCTGGTTTAGCGCAGTCAGACATCTGAACGATGGTTAAAATAGAGAATTTCCATCTAGAAATGTTCATCTAGACAACCCTGATCAGTATCATATACTTCTAGTTCAGCTAAGCCTACCGTCTCGAACGTCGTACGCCTCAGCCTCGGCAGCCTAGTGAAGGTGATGATGTAACCGGGTCTGTTGATCTCATGTCTGTGATAACAGAAAGGCTGAAACTCCTGTTTTCACTCACGAAGCCTTAATTTAATATTCCTTCGCAGTCAAGGAAAGAGTTGGAAAATCGGGAGTAGAGGAATTTCCTAAGATAGACCCTTCAGAAACGCCAGAACTAGGTTAGAAAATCAGAATTTACCGGAGAGTGTAAATTGATTAAAGATGAATTACACCAATTAAGCTCAGTCAATGATCCAAAAGAGTAAGCCCCCCCCCAAGACGGGGACAATATTTCTCTATGGGACCTGGGATGAGCATTTCTCGTTGAAGATAAATCATAAAGTATCTTTCCAAGAGGTTAAGATCGATAATCAATTTCAAACTTATATAAATTGTGGCCAGTCATAGTTAGTGTGAAGAGGTGAGGTCTTGCCTTAGCAAATTCAATCATGTATACCCATTGTCACAGATAACATGCAGGTGTTAGCCATGATAAACTAAAGCAGAAGCAATATTAAGACATACATGAAATGGCTACGAGAGTTATTCTGGTTTTGCTCTATTCATAACCTAGACCTCCATGCAACATGTATACATTAGGTCTGAAGATGATGAATTGGCTGATAACTTGTCCAGGTTGAGGTACCCAAAACTTGTTTCCAGGTGTGAAAATGTTAATAGAAATAAACATGTGTTGCTCCTTATCTCTCAGATCCTGAGATGGTTACACTTGAGAGGATTATACAGGATTAATATCCTCATTTATATCATCAAACAGTAAAACAGTTAGATCTCCACAATTGTCATGCTATGACATGTTTTGCAGTAATACTCATTACAACCTTCTCCATGCTCTACGAATCAAGATGGGCCATATATCTCATACCTTTTCCAGTTACATGTCCCTAGTTTCTATAAGAAATTATTGAGAGATTTAGTCTCAACCTAAGTCACAAGGTTCCCTATAACCCCAATAGTACCAAACTGATTCGGTATTCTGGTCAGACATCCTGTGTCCTAGGTTTTAGGATATACTCTATCTGAACATTCCCTCAGGGTAAACGATGTATCCTTCCAGTTGAAACACCTGGAGCATTTTGTAGACATCACAAGTTTTATTTCTATTTCTGACATTATGATCATCATCAAATATCAACCAGAACAACAAAACCCTGATTTAACTATCTTATCTTTATTGTTTATCATACTCAGCTCGTTTATATGATCAGTAGAGCACAAGTTAGCATGGAAGTATAATTACATCGACACATTCACATTTTGGGACAAGTTAGACTGGAGATCATATTCAATGTTGACACTAACATTTCCCAGGATCGTTGCTCCCTGTAGCATTCTCAATGCCTTTAACAACCATGAGTTTACCAGCTCGTCAGGATCTGTGTATTTGTGGTAAAACATCATTCCTTCCCGGTGTGGACAATTTTCCGGTCCCTGGTGGGGGTTTGGGGGTTTTCCCAGTTCGGAAAAAGATCTGTGTATTTTGCAACCTTTGCAGCGGGAGCAGGCCCAGTGTCAGTGACACTCTCGGCTATGGCGCTAGAATTCATACCAAAGGATTCATTTTGGCAGTGAGTACTCTCGTTTAGCACCCACCCGACTTTTGAAACAGCTCCCAGATCGCAAACCTCTTTGCGGAGCCACTGTCACAAAGAAGTAAAAAATAAAAGAAAAAAATCTTTAAGTGACGATACAAGTGATCGACGTAGGAAAAAACAGAAAAGTAAATTCTCCTCAAATGATGATGAATATCCAAAGGAATCCGGAGTATGTAAGAAACGTATGGTAGATAACGAAAAGCCACAAAAGAAAGTGACAGTACTTGCTCCTGAAACCTCGTCATCAGAGGAAGAGTCACAGTCTCTTCTAAAGTACTACAGGCGTGATAGAAAAAATGTCTTTGAATATAACACCTCAGATGATTCACAGTTGACAGCAGATAATTCAGACAGTGATGACAGTGATGCTGATAGTGATGACGACAACTCCTCAGATTCATCTTCTGCATCTTCCAGTGGTCTGGAAGAAACAACATTCTTGCCAAAGAAAATCATGGAACGAAAGACAGTTCCATTTTCCTCTTTCACTGAAAACATAGACAATTCACTTTCACCATCAAAGGAACCACTGGAAGACTTGGCACAACCTTTAATGACACCTGAAACCCATTATACCAAGAAGGTGGAAGAGAAACCATTATCAAGTGAGAGTCCTAAATCCCTATTCGAAGAAATCTTGCCTAAGAAAAAAAGACAGAGTTTCAGAAGTGCCTGCTCCTTAGGATGGAGGGTGTTAGCTCTGCTGTATCTGAACTGGTTGGCCAGCTAGAAAGACTTCTACTATGTTTATTCAAATGCCATGAAACAAGTTTTATTTGAGTTTACAGCTGAAAGCCTAAAGATAATAAATCTGGGGCACAAATGTTGAATTTTATTTATTACACAGGGATAGTGTTCACTCATTCATCTGTTGTAGCTCAAGACAAGCTAATCTGTCACATAACAGTGCAGTGCCAACAATTAAAAGTAATACCCATGGTATAGTATATGATATGAATCCAGAAAGAACGAATACCATAAAGAGCTTAAAGTTAAAGTAGGTTTCAGAAATACTGTCTTTGAAAATTATTATATCCATTTATTGTAGAACTTTTCTTTGCAGAAGAGACTTACCTTGTTGATATGTTCAAGTTTACTTAACTCTTCATACTCTTCTCTTTCCAGTTCTCAACCACTTCATTCTTAGTTGTATTGAAGCAGTCAGGAAGAAGGCAAGGAGTGATATATTGGAAACCGAGATTCCCATTGTTATAAACAACACCACGATAGGAACAGCAGTTGTTGAGTATAATGCATACACAATCTGTGCAATGCAATATTAAAATCACATGAAATTACTTTGCAAATATAAGTTATCAGACAAAACTGACATTGCTATATGAACATCATGCATACCATTAATTTTTTTTTGCACACTGTGTATAAATGAATTGTCAGGTTATCACTAATTGTTTTCTCTTCCTATTTTTCAGTACATAAGTCTGCATGTGATGAGGAAGAGGTTGTCGAAGATAAAGAGGCAGTGTCACCTCAGACTGCAGTGGAAAAAAACAGAGAGCTTGCACAGTCAGCCCAAAAGACGAAAGGGATATCAACGATCATCGAGGATGGGAGTTCTGAAGATGAGAATGTTAATGAATATGTTCCCCCAACACCAAAGAAGAAGCGTAAGGCTAACATGCAACATGGAAAATTCACTCCTCTTAAATCGTCAAGGATACCTAAAACAATTAAGAAAAACTGAACTGTTGTGCCTTTCTACCAAAGTGTAGGATTATGATTCTTGAGAGACTGACTTGTCTGTTAAAGTTGGGTTTTTTGGTTGTACACATATTTAAGCATATTCACATTTTAAATCATACAGGACACTGAAAACAAACAGTGCAAAACTGAACTATTGTGCCTTTTTACCACAGTGTAAGATTATGAATCTCGAGAAACTCACTTGTCTGTTGAAGTTAGTTTTTTTGTTGTACACAGATTTAAGCATGTTCAAAGTTTAATGTTTAAAGTTGGTGTTTGAAAATAGAAGGTTCTCTGAGAAATGTTTGGTGCTCACAACATGTTTACATGTTATGTCGACTCACAGGGATTTCTTATGTATATGTAAGATGACATATTGTTGCTTTTTATTCAGTTCTTTTGATTGTAAGATTCCTTGTTTTACGTTGGATTTTATTTATGTTTGGTATATTTTATTGAGTAGGGTTATATTCATTTGCACCATGTAATAAATGGACAAAGGGCAAGTCCAGTGCATTTAATTTTATTTTGTGATTCACAGTCATTCTCATTTGCTCCATGAAAACATATACACAAAAGTGTGAAAAAATTATGAGGCATACATTGTAATGTAGGAGGTCATGACCACACAAACCGGCAACATGGATGTTGAAAATGGTGATATCTTTTGGTCTCTTACTTTATAAAAAAGGGTGCTGCTAAACATAACTTTTGTTTGAAAAAAAAATAGGTATTTGGTAATAAAACTTTTACATTACCATAAGAAAGTGTGTGCAAATGTTTCTTCATGAGGAAATAAATCTTTAAACTTGGTAAAGAATTGAAAATACATAAATTCAAGTCAAAGACATAAATCAAAAATAAAGTTCCATGAAATTACACCTCACAACAGCACCAGCTCCTAACTCTGCATGGCTGGTGTCCTTTATCATCTATATTGTCAGGGATCGGAAGATTGCATTCTTTAGCAATATTGTGGAGGCATACACATGAGACTATGATCTTTGCAGCACTATCTGGAATATGGTTAAGGAACCCCCCCGATCCATCAAGGCATCTGGAAAAACATAGAACATTTAAAAGCAACAATATTTATAACATTTCATATCAATGTAGATCACATAAGAAAATTCATGTTGGAACTCCCTTCATTTCAAACATTATCTTTGTACTTATGGCAACTCTAAATTATAAATTTTCAAATAGCATCTTTTAAGATTATACAAACCTGAATCTTTGCCTTAATTGTCCTATGCACTGTTCAATGCAGGCTCTAGTGGTGCGATGCCACTGGTTGTAGGCTTCTTCAGAGGGTGTTGTTGCGTCACCAACAGGTGTTAGGAGATGGTTCTTCAATGGGTATCTTTTGATAGAGATTGAAAGGTATTTCATGAGATTTTTCTATTTTATTTTATGGATACAATTTATCGCAATCTTCATAGAGTTAACTGATATCACATGAACTTTCGTCACAGGAAGACAATTTTCCCAAATTCATGAATATGGACATTTAAAAACTGTCCTGTCTGTTCATTATGAAAATATCAAAATAAAGTATTATCATATTCACCCGGAGTCTCCAAGAAGAAAACAATCAACCATCTCTCCGTCCTCTCCATGGTTGCTTATGGGGCTGCTATCTAGGACGAAGGCATCATTAGAAGAACCTGGCCATCTGGGATTTAGTTGCGTAATTCGGTAAGCACTGTCGCAGATGATCTGAATGTTGAGGAATTATAAGAATATTTTATAGATTGGTGCAAGTAAGCAACAAATTATCCTTGTTCATTCCTTTTCATACAAAGTAAGACTGTCTATCACCTACATATCTTTATATATTTATGACACACACCAGAAACTAAGGACAATCATTATTTTTTAAATGAATTTTTTTTCTAAATTACCTTGTTTTCTGTTAGGATTCAACTACATTTGCATAATTCATAAGTATTAAACCGTAGACTATTTTCTCAAGTTTTCTCAGTTCTAGAAATGTTTATTACCAAGACATTCAAACTAGCGTATCCCTTCCGATTTATGTAACCATCTTCGTTGTGGGGATTTTGCACGGCTATATGTGTTCCGTCAATACACCCAAGGACTTGTGGTTTACCAGTCTTCTCAAAGAACCCTCTTGCTGCATCTCACATTTCTTCCTCACTGACAGGGAATTTTAAGTCCTGTTGGTACTGGTAGAAGAATTCTGTAACTTCATGGACTGCCCAGCTTACAGTACTCTTATGCACTCCCTGGGAGTCACCTATTACCCTGTGATTTGATCCAGTAGCAAAAAAACCTAAGGGCAAGGCAGAATTGAAATAGACCAAACAGGTAAATCTATTGTATATATCACACTCATAGTTAGGCATTAGAACATTTTTTGGGGACTAGCACAAGTGGTTTTTGCTTGTAGATATGGCACATTAGATTACTATCATATTCAATAACCCCCCCCCCCTTCAAAAATATATTAATGAATGGTCTCCTTCAACTGATATTTAACTTCATATACAGTTCTATGATGTATTATGATTTTCAAAAGCTTAACCCTTTAAGGGCGAATGATGCCTTGAGGCATCATTCAGCCCAGGGCGAATGATGCCTTGAGGCATCATCCAGCCCAGGGCGAATGATGCCTTGAGGCATCATTTGTCAAAAATATACAAATTCGTTTTTAACAAGGAAATAATGAAGCAATGTTAATGAAATTTTCACAAAATGCAGGTCTAACACCACAGAAAGTATTTATATTCAGAAACAAAGAAATATTTAAGATTATATATCATATCACATGATTAGACACTCAAATTATGGGTTTGGGCGAGTAAGTGCTCGTCCCCTAGCGGTATAATGTGCCAACAGCACCCGTCCTAAGGGGGTACCTCAGCCGCAGGCACCTGTCCTTAAAGGGTTAATAGTATTTTTTCATATATTTTTTCTTATGTGAAATGATTATAGTAATGTTATGTCTTACACACTCCTCTATGGAAATTCCACCCCCATGCTCATCTCCCTTAGTTGGGCAGTAGCCAAAAGCCTCAAACTGCCTTGTCAGCTCCAATGCTGAGGCTTTATCTATACAGTAGCGTTCCAAGAACTTATGTTCACTGTAACGTAAAGTGGGATTAACCCTTGGATAAAACTCCTTTCTTCTAGGGTGATTGCAGATCCCTTTCACTGTAAAAACTACACATGGTTTGGGTGGGAACTTCAAATGATGGTGTGGTATCAGTTTCTGGTCACTTTTACCATTTTTGACATTAAAAATCATTACTACAACAGGTCTTTTGTTGTCATTGTTTTTCAGGGAAAAGGCACATGTTTTCACACCTACGTTGTAATGTTACGCTATTTCTGCATCAACAAAACACATCTATCTGCATGCTGATATCAGTAAATTCAATATTTTTCAATCTTACTTTCTTTCTGCAACTGGAAACAATGTGCAAAATTGTTTATACCCGTAACGTATGTGCTGTGGTTTTCTGCACCACCACAACGTGTCTTTTACCTCCTTACGCTCTTTATTTCTTCGTCGTTCTATCGCTCCCTGTTATTGCACCAGAACTTGTCGTTAATAGACATACAAATGTACAGCATATATTTTCGTTGTTTGTACAACTTGCCCCTGGCTTATACTGAGTTCCATCTGGTTTCCGAAGCTATGGCATGAATTTAGCGATATAGTTGTTTAATTTTGTAGGTGACAAGAAGGTCATCTCGTTCTGTTCTCCAAATACTGATACTATGTAGGCATGGAACCTCTTCACAACCTGTACAATGATAAAAATAATGAAACCTTCATCAATCCTCAGAGAAGCAATAATGATAAGAATGGTAGATATTCAGATTCACACAGACCGACTGGGTCAACGACTAACGAACTCAAAATGTTAGGTTTTCATAGGTGAGCTTGAAGGTATCAGCCTGACAATTGTATCGGTATGGACAGATGGAATGGAGTGAAAACTAGAGAAACACTGTACCCTCGCCAATCGCCGATGATATCAACATGTAGTCGGTGGCCACCACCGACAGACCTTTAGAGGAACTCAATTAATCGATGATAATTTCGTCGTCCAATGGAACAGCCAATGGACTCTTCTCCGATCTTCCTATCTCACAGCATAGACATTCTCAATGAGCATCCAGTTCCGTTGAAATGGCTGCAGCCACGATATTGATAGCATCTCCCCATACGTCTCTGACTACGTACTAGATTAAGACTATGAATTGAGCTTCATCCCTGTGAGCTGTAACTCTGACACCCTTGCTCTTGATGGTGATTGTTTTATTTATTAGGGGCTGATTGGCGATGAAAGAGAAGATAGAGGAGAATGGGGAAGCGTAGAACTGCCATGCTCTGTCTCTGGCTGCGATCCGCCCTGCCTTCACGGCTGTGTTTTATGTGTGTCATTGCTCATTCACGGGTTTAATTTGTGGCTGATGATTAAGGCTTGTTAGTAGTGTTCGCCGCCGTCTGTAGGCTTAAGCTCTGTCTCAATGCTTCATTCTTCTGTCTGATTTACAACATCAAGAGGTATTCATCTTGGCCGTGGATAGGAAAGCAACTCCGCGGGAATTCACAACGTCAGTTTGCGTGGTGTTACTAATCACTGCCAGTCTACCATTTAAAGTATTTATGAACTATAGAAGTCCCTCTCTGGGATACAATTCATAAGTAAAGTGTGGTTCAGTGAAATTATGTTGAAGTTGATATCGATGACAATGCAGAAACAAGCGCGGAGAGCGGACGAGAGAGGATTGTGGTGATTCGTCGTCATTAGTAGAGAGGCTATGAGTAAGGTTAGTTTCGTGGGTTTGTGAGGTGATGCAAGGTGGCAGTAGTGATGACATCACTAGCCACAAGGACCTGATGTACTTTACTTTGCATGAATGCATATTCCACTGGCTGTATTCATGTTGTGTGTATCGAAAATCTTATTTCTTTTCTTTTCATTGTAAAACCTAGGTGATGTAAATGCCTTCAAGTTGATGCCCTAATGGAAGACCGCCCGCCTGAGGCGAATTATTTGCAATAAAAAAAATTAACCTGATGCAAATAACTTATTATCACTGTACGGATGTATACTCCATTCATATAATTGACGTTGTGTGCAAAAACATATTTTATTCATATATTTCCAGGTTCTGCGAATGACCATCCTGCTTTATCCAGTCGAAATATAATTATGAGAATAATGATTTGACATTTCAATATATACTCTAAGGTGAATATATATGCTACTGTCCTGGAGGTAACTTGGCCTAAGTGCTTTATAATAGTTTTGCTTTTAACGACTGATAAGGTCTGAGGTAACAGCAGAGACAACGGGACAACGCATAAACCAGACAAAGTATATGGAGTTTGATAAAGCGGTCACAGAACCCACAGCCATAGATAATCCAGTACTTCAATCACCTACACCCACCACAATCAGTTAGTTCCACCGCCAATACCTACAACCCCAACTACTGACCGGCTGTCAACCCGAGTTCAGAGGGCGCCACGGCTTTTACCTGATTGTTCATCAGCGCTGTCTGCCCCTGGTAGTGTCAAGTGAGATGGCCCCCAGTTTGATGATCTGTCTGAGCAGCCATAGATTACTGCCTCCAGCTTCCAGGTCAGTCTCTCTGTAAAATTGGACTGTGACCTCTCTCTGCAGTCCGGAGCATTGTGAAATATTATATCGGGACTGAACTGAGAGCGTGGTACATTAAGCCGCCACATAACATCCTCACATTCAGAATATTCACGGTTCTGGCAGTCGGACTAGAGGTCACGTATGTACTGCGCATGATGTCAAGGGTTTGAATTGAGGATCAGGCTCAGGTTACATGTATATATGCATTTCTATAAGGTTGTTTGTAATATGAGCTTCAATGATTGGATACGGATACAGTGATTAAGGAGCAACCATATCCAACAATGACAACAATCGAATATCTCTTGTGAAAGTGCGAAGCGGGCTTATGTAGCGTTTCCACCTGGACCACCGTCTGTACAGGGTGCACATAATCGGTGGGTTTTTCGTCAGCAGGTGGAAACGCCACATTTTATCAAAATATTTCCTGATAACGATGTTTCTGGTCTAGAATTACTGATGCGACGCTGTTATTGTCTTCCCAGTAACAAAGATAGTCAGGATGGCTGCACCCATAGATCTTTGTGATTAATAAGCTGATGACAGCGATTTTCTTTATTGAAGACAAAGTTCGTTCGAGCATTGTTATCCCGAATTGAAATATTTACAGTGAATATGAGAAGTGCAATGTATCTTCAAATATTTATTTATTGTGCACATTGTCCGAGGCGAGCAGGGAGGGTTTTCATCAACACGGGTTACTCACATCGTTGGAGTTGTGATTATTTCTACTGCACTTTGACAGTTGGACGGACAGTGCCAATTTGAACAAGTCGCAGCCTCGCTTCCAGGTGCAGTTGAGTGGCTGTTTTTACCGCGCTTCCTCGTGTTCAGTAATCATGGTGCGGAGTGGGTTAGGTTTTGTGGTGTTTCATGCCATAGCAACAGCCGAGGTTGTATCACTGGCACAGATAATCTACGAGATGAGGGCGACAGACAAGCATGGTAATACGGCATCACCCAGGAAGGTTGCAGAGAAGGTTTTGCTCTGTATGAACGAAAAGCATTATTTGATCTTAGATGTTGAAATATTTAAGTTCTTTGGTTACTTAGAACACGACAACATATTTAAGATACCTGTCTAATTTCACTCTCTGTGTATCACATATGGCATAGGCTCCGCAGTCAGGGCGTGTTTCAACATAGAATATATCATACTTTTACCTTGATGTGGTTGTACATGTATGTATGCCTTGAATATTGTTGTACATGTGCCTATGTAAATCTATGCTGGGGAGTAGAATGAATGTTTGTATACATGGAAACACGTGTCTGTAATGTTAAGTATTGACGTATGACGACATAAACATGTTAAGCTATCGATGGCTGTCCTTTCAATAGGTACATTTGCTTGTTTCCCTTGTGTGTTCATCTCTCTCAAAAACGGGGATCAATCCATGTTTTATGGATGCCATTTCAAACAGAAAACAGAACAAAACCTTAAGTTGAAGGTCCCTAAGAAATGTTAAAGGATTGCGTTTCCTCTTTCCTATTGATAAAAAGATCTATCAATTTTTCACATGCCTCTTGTTCATCTTTTATTTTTTGTTAAAGTGGATGAACAGTTATCCAAATGTAATGCTGAAAAGGGCATCCCCATTAGTGTCTTAAAAGACTTATTTGGAAGTATATACAATTATTTTCACTATGAAATAGCCCTATCGGCTGAAAATAAAGGGCCCGATGGTAATGGAAGTGTATCAAATATGCGTAGTGGCGATATCGTAGACAATCCTTCTCACACTTTTCATTCGTGGTCTGGTTTGGTTAGCCTCTCATATGTGCAAGAAACGTCCGATGCAATCTCTCTGCTAAATTGAACGCCCAGGCAATGAAAGCTATTTAAAGCTCGATGCCATACTAAAACTGGGAAGTTTTATTATTCTTGCTTCTCCGTGAACGCTTCCAAGGACAGGGTCGGATTTTATTACTCGTTACCACAGAGTGGTTTATTGTGTTTGTTTCCACTCCTATTTGTCTAATTGAAAACTTGTGCAATTGCTTAATTGTTTGGCAGAAGTTGAAGGGCAGTAGAGGAAATTAAGCAACTCGATATTTTCAAAATACTCACCAAACTTCCCTGCACAGTTTGATAGAAACGTACGCTTACGCCAAACTTATTTCAGTTTGTTTAATCAATTCACGCCGGCTTCCTCGGCATAAAATGTCTTCCTAATTGTAATTGGCAAAATCAAAATTAGATGAATACAGCAAAATCCAATCATCAATTTTAGACTTTTTGATATCCCGAAGAAATGACTACATTTCTCCCTGTTTTGACATGCAATCAATCAAACTGACCTCCAGCTTCGGGAATTGAAAGCGAACTTAAATGTCAAACGGTCAGACAGAATAAATATGCAGACTCCAATGCTGATACGTCTGTCAGGTTTGCCAGATGTACCGCACAATAAAAACCAACAAATCAAATGCAGTTTCAGCTTCTCAAAAGCTGACTGCGTACGTTTAAATCAGGATCAATACATTAGCCACCGACTGATAGATAAGTATATCTTTCCACTGCCAAACTGAGTTTATATGGTGAAAGCAGAAAGTTTAAATGAAATATTGCCAGCCTAAGCATGGGTATTGGGTGAATATTGCCAACATGGATTCTGACGTAGTTATTACATACATATTACCTGTCAGATATTATTTAGAAGGCGGTTATAAATGTCAGAGAGGATGAGAAGTACACACAAGCCTTTTGGCAGGTGGTCAGCTAAGCTTATCACATGGTCTGTATCATTTCCGCTGAACATCTATTGGCGTTGGCAAACGTGATATATTAATTATGACTGATTCGTGTATTCGCTGTTAGTCGAATGGCAAACTGTTGGGTATCTGCTACCTCATAGCAAATGAGAGGCTGTCCTCAAAAAAGGTATTGTGCCCTGGTATCATAAGTCGCCCATCTTTGTAGTTGTATGAGTATTTCCCACACAGAATGGAAATCATTTTTTGTTCCCATGTTCCAGAAACGGTTTCAACAGGTAGAATATCCATTAAAAGGAAGTACCCCAAAGTGTATAAGACATTTATTATGTTCTAAAACATATACATTCATACATTCATCATTACTTATTACGGCCTTCCATCCATTATATGAGTGATCATGTGTCATTTTTCCTATCTAACCTAGTGAGTACAAGAAACTTTAAGGGACGTAGCTATAAGGATTTAATTGCGGATGGTTTACAGGAGTAGAAAAAACTATTCAATTGTTAACAAATGATGAAATTTGGTATACATGCATCACATATGAATAGAATTCTCTGTTGAAAGTATCTTTTAATTTGAATTGGATTTTGCATGAAAAACGAGTTTTACATCGGCTACAACATCTATAGAGATTCCCTAGGCCCGGCGTCTACTGAGCTCCCGATACACTCCGATATGTCCTACGATGTACCTCACGATAAAAAATCTAAATCGCGTCAGAAGGTGACCTCTTATTGGGGCAGTCGACCAGATCTCTGCGATTAAATTAAAAAGGCGGGTCTACAATTCTGTCCCAATGAAAAACTCATATCATAGGGTATTTACGACATTTCAACATGTTTTTGAATTGGCAGTGGATAATTGGGAGCATCGAAGAGTATTCTGCCGGGAAGATCACTCTCACATGTGAGAAACCAGATAATTATGAAGTTTTGGAATTAGCTATAATAGACATATGCCCTGCAAACTTAACAATTTCTGTTTAGGTTTAAATGTCTAAAATCAATATTTTCTTATTTTGATTTTAACAGAGCTTTTCACAACCAATGAAACTTCTACGTTTTTATCTTTCGTAGAATTATTATTCAATGGCCCACAGGTGGTTAAAGGTTGGTTATTCAAATGATGATGCTGCGGAAAAGCGTAAATGTCGGTCTACATCGAGGATGATCAACTTGTTGATCCGGAAGGAGAAGGCCAAAGTGGAATCAAAAATAACGGATAACGTCGGAAATCGAAAAAGGATTTTGGCGGTGTGGCAATGAAGTATGGTTTGTAAAAAATGATAGCTGTAATTATCAGGTTGAACAAGCTGATAGTGAAATCTAAGCAGAAAAGGAGCTACCCCTTTTTTAAATAATCACTATTTAACAGTGCTAACTGATATCCCACCAGTGGAAATCCTAAAAGGCTATGACATTGATAACTATCTTGGAGGAACTATCCATGTTGCCTAAATAGATGAGGAAAGAACTAGTAAACTACTGAAATAAATGATAATGAATAAGTCGTCAGGTATAAAGGATATAACACTATGTTTGTACAGTTGTCATTTAGATTAAGCCCTAATGTATGCAGACTACAGTAAATAAATCCATAAAAGACTTCTGTCTAAGGGGACAGGGGGAGTGATATCACCAACATCCAAAACACCATAACTGGGATTACCAGGAGACCTGCGTCCGATAACTACATTATCTGCTATATCCAAACTAAAGGAATACAAATTACACCACCGAATCTGTTTGCAACTGCAGAATCAGGGGTTTTCTCACACTCTTTGTGCGTTTGTGGACCTGTCCAAGGCCTTTGATTGTCTACCACATGTAAAACTCTTAAATTGCTTTACAAACGCACAATATAGTTTTGACTATATCAGGTAAAAATGAACCTATTATGTCGGCACATTTGCAGGAAGACCTTGGAAATTTGAATAGGTGGCTGGTAGAAAGGAACCTGCGGGTGAAAAATCTAAGTTTAAATTGCTACGGTGTGTTGGGTACAAAAAGAACATATATATGCTGTATTAGAGACTGTTAAGAAGTTTACGTATCTTGGTATGGTAATTGACCACCGACTAACCTTGACACCATACTTGGAAAAACTTGAGATGGACTTTCAGCTTGAGATGCGATTCTTTGCTGATACTGCAGCTTTTGCTCCTATACTGACTATGATGTTGTCAAAGCTTGAATACTGCAGCTTTGTTTGTACCACGCTTAGGGATAATCAGAAAAGGAAATAACAAACAATGTTAAACAGTGCATTATACTCTCGTTTTAGGGATATTAAGAACCAATGGAGGAGAACTGTATCAATGTTAGAAATGGCTAACACTGCTGCCCTAGATTCAAGGCGAGACCTCCAAATCCATTCTTTTGTCCACTGGTAAGTATCTATGGAAGGAAATCTTGTCTCTGATAATATTAGAACATCGAGAAGCACGGCTAAAGGGAAATTAAAACTGATGAGACCTACTAAGGAGCTTTTTTAGATCACCACTGTATTGCAGTAAGCTACAATGGGATGCACTGCCGGAAAAGTAAAAGGAATAGCTAAAAGGTAACTTATAGATAGCAATAAATGGTATAGAAAATCTTAAACGATCTGGGCGCAGCCTGAGCTTTATTGTGGTTCATATCAAAAGCAATCATCTAGAACTTATTAATGTCTTACTAGCGACTTCGTCGATTCCGAGTTAAAGAGAAAAATATAGAAAAATTAAGTACAGACTGCCGATAGCTGGGTTCGAACTCTCGACATTCTCTCTGCTGACTGCTCCACAACGTTAGGTACTCAATGGGGCCAAATACTTAGGCTGCTGGTGGGTGGGGGAATCAGCGGAGTTTTGAAAGGGCTACCAGCGAAAGTTGAGATCTCATTAGTTTCTCACGAGAAAAGTAGATAAGGAAACTTCAATACTAAACTTTGATTTCAACATGGCTCATAATGAATCAGAGCAGAAGAAGTTTGTCTGAGTATAGTCCGATAAAAAAGAGAAGAACAGGTTCGAGTTTTTCACTACACGGGAATCTCACTCTCGTGGCCCTTCAGTCTCCATGACTAGGTCCGGTTCACTCTGTCTCTATGTGCGGGAGACACTCCAAGCGGATTTTACCAGAATCATAGTTTTTTAGATATGGTAGGTAACAATGCAAACACTGCTGCCTTGCATATGTATCCTTTTTCTGTCTTCGCCGTTATATTACGTCTCTTCTGACATTCTTTTCTCTTGCATTTTGTTCATTATTAGCAACATATCAGCAGGAACGTTGTTTTTGTTGTTGTCATATGGAGTGTTTATGTTGTTGTACTCCAAATATGTAATGTGAAACCTATGTATCAATTCGAGATGTGTGTAAGATATAATACACTGTATAAAGCCTATCTGGCCCGGATATTTCTTGGATGACCTTTTGCCTTCAGAGGACCACACTACCTCTGTCGAAAGACAGAGGTTATAATCATGTAGTATTTCCTTTGAAACTTTGAAACTGACGTTATTGGTTGGAAATCATTTACATGTATGTGTATACTCACCCCCTCCTCCCCCCAAAAAGCATAGTTGTAACATATATACATAAGGGCATTTTCAGATAAGATGCGGTTTGCATCTCTATTCATGTCTTTGACCATTTTGTATATTATATGATGATAAATTATGTGCAGATATTGGGGAACACCCACACAGGCTGCTTAAGCTTAAGGTCTGCGATGTAGGTCAGTCAGTAAGGTATGAGACTTCACCTCACAGCTCCGATCCCGTTTTAATAGTAACGGCATTTATCCCGCAACGGGTGGGGCGTAGAAATGACAATGCCGAACCTCTATGATCCAATGAAACTACGCGTAAATGTTGTTCTACAGAGTTAGAGACTGCAAATGGGGACAGACAGAGAGCATAGATCCCTTTCGTACCGAACACGGGAATAGAACTATGGGAGAGCTCAGATGACATGACAGGACCGGTGCTGCCGTCTGGGTGTGTACAGAGTACGGGGATAGGGTATTGACGATAGATGGGAATGCGGGAGGTTGAGGTGGTGTTTTCAGCCGAATGGTTATTCGGCGCCATCAAATGTCAAACCACTATTACCCATGTCCCTCGCCATGCCGCCCACCCAGCCGCCCGCCCATTACATGCCCGCCCGTCATATGCAAACATGTTTTGGCCGGGGACTCCATGTAGCAGGGTACCACCGAGCCAATCTTCCCCAGGCTATGCTGCACAAAATGAAAACATTTCAGTCAGATCACCCAAGTTTAAAAGTTGCCGCTAGTTCTGGGCGTGGCAAGCGGTGCGTTGTATCGAGCGACGGGGTACAGGCAGCGAGCATGGCGTTGCCTAACGTCAGTGTAGCTTTTCAGCGGATTAATTGAAGTAGAAGTGGATTATGGGAAATGTTGCTGGATGTGAAGTCAGCAGGCGCCATGTTTCTGGATGGTAACTGGCTTGGTGCCAGTCTGAGTGTAGACTAGGTGCATAGACTCGCGGTCTTCAGTCCTTGCTTGTGAGTGTAGCTCACCTCCAATATAGACACACTCAGTGACACCTAGACGAAGAATCTAAATGAACTGCTTAAAGAATAGTTTCAAAAATATATATATTTCATAAATATGAATCAGTTACACATATATATTGTGTCACTTGACACTCAAAATCAAGTCAAAGTAGCAAATAAGCGTCGATTTTGTATCCCCATATTACGCCACAGAACCTTTCTCTTACCGACGACGATATTTATTTTAGCCCTTTCTGCATACATCCGACTACATCAGTTTACCTATTGGAAGTATACAACCGACTGCAGTGTAGGGAGGGTTAATTTCTAGGGTCGCTGATTATCAGGGAAAGATAAATCCTCAAGGGACATTACCCGCCGGCTTTCGCACTGTGCCCAAATAATCGGTGCCCAAATTGTCGGCAAGTGGAAACGCCGCAAAGATGTACCGTGCAATAAAGCCAACAAACCAAATCCAGTCTCAGCTTCTCAAATGCTGATTGCCTGCCTTTGAATTGGGATTCTCAAGACTGATTTTTGTGTCTGCCGCTAGGTGTCAGCAGTTATTACGTGGGTTTTATTTGTCTGGATTCGTCAACGGCTGCAGGTGTAAGCCCACCCTTGTTTTCTGCGTTGTTATGAAAGATACAATTCTTACTTCCGTCATTATTAAGGCTAAAGAACTCAATTATGTGTGCAGCCCCTAGGGTAGGATATCTAAGTGAGACCTCAGATGCTATAATCCACAATCTGAATACTTTTCAGGATTTGTATTACCCAAATTGAGTATCTTATTTCTTTAAAAAAGAACTTTCCTCCATAAGTGATGGAATCTGAAAATGCTTTATTCATTTTGGTAAAATTGATTAAATAATCAAAACCCCTTTTTACAGGATATGTAACTCGAATAGAACCTTGTAAATGGATGAACACATGGCCCTTACAAGTGGTCGTTTCAACGAATAGGTACATGGTTTATTAGACCGTGCTTGCATGTGCTACAGTGTCTAAGGGTTAGAGTGCTAACAGGGACTTCCAGGTTGCTGCAAAAAGAATATTCCTTCACTATCCATGTGCTATTCACTGTTATATTGTGAAAGGAGCAGATGGCCAGTGTTTCAGGGCTTTAGAGGTGTGCCAAGGGGACCATGACCAATCAATTAAGATTGAAATACTTCATTGACCTACTGGTGCTTGATATGTTTGGATCCTAGGCTCTGGCTGTTGCAGAAAGGACAAGTTGACTGGGTGCAAGTGGGTTAGAGAAAATGATCCATAGACTGAATACCTTTTTTATAGTTATTTATTTATAATTGCATGCTCATTCATCAATGATGAACATACCATTTACTCCTAGTTTAGTTCTGAAAGCCAGCGAAGTACGGGCATTTTAGGACCACACGACGCACGCATTGGGGCTTATTGTTGTCTCATACATGGTCCCAGCCAATCTCCACCTTACTAGCTATCACCATTCGTCACCAGTATTGTAGGCAACTTGGAGACCTGGGAACCAGTTGAATTGCGCTACTTCGTTGCAGAAAGAGTCTCTGTGTTTAAGGAATCTTGATTTCAAAGAATCATTCCACACATCATTCCGCTTTCTTTCGCAGTTTGTTTTTAAGGATAATACCTACTCGACCTGTGGTGAGTGTGAGGTCTTTATGATAATGAGGTACTGTTGGCATAATCAAAATAAATCTTGTGATAAAAAAGAACCATTTCACAATTATTCTTCGTAGAGCATATACACGGGTACAGGATAGGTAATGAGTGGAGATATATAATATACTCAGCATCTTCCAATTTACAGGTACTTGCACTGCAGAGGTAATGACGTCATCAGTAGAAGAGGTGCTAACGTGAGGATCAGTAATGGCCATTTGACGTACTTCGAGGATTAGGAAACGGCCAACACAGCCCACACGATTAACGGACCTAATACCGACCATCCCTGTCACTGTAGCGGTGTTTATTGGTCGTGTAGAAAGTCTATCAAGCGCGGATTCTTCCCAAAATCGCCCTGAATGATCTACATTTTAGCTTTAGATTACAATCTCTTCTAAATGTGACCCTTTCCCAAATAATAGTATTCTGAATCCTAATAAAGATTTATATGATTAGTTATTATTCCTCTCCATTCAGGAAAGTGAAAATGTAGATTAAGTAGAATTCACACGATGGGACTCATGTACCTCAC
Source organism: Alentia gelatinosa (assembly GCA_950022655.1). NCBI lineage: Eukaryota > Metazoa > Annelida > Polychaeta > Phyllodocida > Polynoidae > Alentia > Alentia gelatinosa. The sequence continues at coordinate 51,355,505 of OX465579.1, read as the reverse complement.
AGGGTTCAGAATCTTTTGAGGTTCTTGTTATAGGGGCAAATGTCGCCAACAATTGCAGTGGGGAAAACATGTCTCAGAGAAATGGTACTCAACAATTCTGAGGAAGAGATTGTGTTCGAGTACAGAATCTCGGCAGGAATTATCTCAAACACCCTGTGAGGTACGTGAATCCCATCGTATGAATCCTGCTTCAGGGAATAGCTGAGATTAGTATATACTTTTATGAATTTCTTCAGACTGATTTCAGGCTCCACCCCTCTCAATGTATGGTTAGTGTAGGCCCTACGCAATGAAGGGATCCTTTACCTTTCTCTTTTATTAATGCCACAATCAATGGCATTCTTGCATATCATCTGTTCTTCACATAGCAAACCTTAGAGAGCTTATTCCTAAAGTATAGGAGGGACTTAGACTTGCAGAGGCTGGCACTATTTTTACAGCATATTAGTTGCGCTATGGTGGAACAAACGAATCCAACAGACAGTAGTGTGGTTGAGGAGGTACCATGGATGAAAGGGGGATGCGATAGAAGTGGCAAATGCAGATGAAACAAGAGGGGAGGAGGGGTTGAGAAGAGTATAAAGAGGGAGATGTGTAAAAAGAGTAGAAGAAGGAAGGTCTGACAAGGTGAGTAAGAAAACACAGGTAAGAGTAGAAATACCAGGAAGTTCAAGTATCCTTGGAAGGAGAGAATGAGAGAATCTACGAATTGCTTGTAAAGGCGTAAAAATAGTCCGGATTGGTTCTAAAAAAACAGAGGAAACGAGTTTTCCGTCATAGGAGATACCGAGTCATATACTGTCAATTACCAGCTACATTTCACCTTCATATGTGCGACCTCTTGGATGTTATTCTTCATCCGTATCACTTTATTGTAAATGTCTGAACTATACGTATAAGAAAGGAATGGGTGAAGTGATATAGGAAAGACTACCCCTTTGGCAGAAACTTACTAAGTTAGTTGACACGATTAGAGGCATAGAATGAGAGATGAAGAAGTTATGATAACCTTCTAGTTATGATAAACTTCTGGTAGGGACTCTGGCACAATTCAAAACCCATTGTTTATAGCAGAAATAATAAAAAATACTGCAAAAGCTGGATACATTACATGCTCTATCTACAAAATATGTGCTCTAACGTCAGTGATGCCTTTGCACTGTCTTCTACAATACGTGTGTGCTTACATATTTCAAATCTTTCCGTTACCCGATGAAGGTCCGGCACATTACCACGATGAAGGTCAGAATATTACGACAGGGTTTATTTGCTTCGTAAAACCTCTCCACCAACCCACCCTTCAAGAACAATATTTATTCTCTCCTGACACTCACCCATAGAATTACTCAGTAATCCACGGACAATAGATTACTCCATCAATCTATTTCTACAATATTTTCAAAAAACGTCAAATATTTCTCCACCCTATCTCCGCGGTAGTCGTTATATCAACATAGCTTTCTCGGACCTGAGAGCTTTACTCCGCCATAGAGCATGTCTTCATCTCATAACTCCCAATTCATAGACAATACCTCTTACTTATAAAGAATCCAATAAATCACTGGTCCTTGTTTTACCATGAGCACAACGTGTATTAAAAACGATGTAACTAGTTTACCTCGCCAGTGTAATCAGTATGTCAATATATTATCCTAAGTCTTCCCTTTTTGTTCTTGGCATTGCGTGCTCATTTTTCCCCCTCATTTAATTACAAGTTCTCTACGTACAATGGAAGCGCCCAAACACTGTTGAGCAATATCTGCCTTCCTTTGTTAGCACTTTTTTAATCCTGCTAATCTGCGAACGAAAGATAACCCTGCCACATTGAGTCACTACCGTTTGATTGATTTCCCTCAAGAAAAAAAAAATACAATTACCACCTACCATCAATTGCCCATTAGACTGATTAAAACCATTAGCTTCAGCCAAAGAAACTCATCAAAATTAATACAAGGCCTCATTTCCTACTAATTGGTTGTTTATGTAATCAATACAACAGAGGTTCCTGAGGCCATCGGTGGACTGCGCGCGCAGCACAATATGAAGCACCACCTGGTGGCCATGCTCGGTAATGAGGGGGGCAAGTGCTTTCTGACTTCCAACTCCCCACCCCATCCCACCAGGCTACCAGACTGACAATATTGCTATCTTTATCTATATACATGCTTTCCCTACTATAGGCAGCCAAACCACTGGAAACTAGTTATTTTTGACTTGATATACTAAAATTCGCATAACTTAGGCTGTAAAAAAGATTCGCAAAAGCTATCATATTAAGCAAGAGATAATGAGCGTTATTGTCATATATATTTTGAATTTAATGAGATGATTTATCTGTTTTCATTTTTAACATATTTTCTCATAAATCATGTTAAAAGTTAGGCAAAATGTTTGACTTCTATAATATGAGTGACAATTCAACAGAATTACATATGGAAGCAAAACCCAAGCCCAGTTTAACCAAGTAAAGATTTCTTTTACATTCATTACGATACCTTAACTTTTGTTGCATTCATAGTAGAAGTCAAAATGGATTATTTTATTAAGAAAATAGATAATAGTATGCTTCATGATTATTTAAGGTGTTATAAGGCTACCGGTTCGAGCCATGAGACCCTGAGGGGTTCGCGGATTAGGAGCATGTCCTGTCCTGGGTTCCGGAACGACTTAGGTTATAATCTGACTTATCTATCAGAACTTTGCGACCTTCAAATGATCCTTTTAATGATCCATTTATTTGATTTTCCTATTCAAAACCAACGATACTATTTGAGTTAACAACATGAACCGCACTTGGACTAAATAATGATCGCTCCATTCGATATTAACAACAACCCCCTTCTCCCACGCCTCCCACAAGTCAAGTCTGAAAAAGGAACGAAGTTTCCGATAATTAGTTGAGAGACCACATGGCGCAATTCAGAGGGGACCATACGTAATATAATCTTAGGTCAGTAAGGGTCCAGACCGGAAATAGGAAATTCAAAGCCATACAATATTTCAAATAAATATGGCTTGCAAAGTGGATGTTCTTCCAGAAGCTTCCAAGTCCAATTATTTGCCAAAGCATTTCTATTCACTTACCCATTATCTTTTCTAGAGAAATATATTATAGATCCGTAGAGGCACTAATGATATAAAACTTCTAGAAGAAATGCAACTACTGAAGGAGTCTAAGTTTTTAAAATAGGGAATAAAGTTAGATTTGTTGGATCACATTCTGCGAAGACATTCAGAGAAGAGATTATCCGATAGCGACATGTTCTCCGCAGGTAATTGAGAAAAGTCGTTAAAGTAGTTAATAATTCAGTGAGGCGTACAATAAGAGGCCAGCGCCCAATCACATGCTTTTTATCGTCGAGTTTTGTGCGAAAAGAACAAGAAGAGAATTGCTCGTGCTGTTCTGCGCCACTTCAGCAGGGCTTTCTTCTCTAACCCTTTAACCTTCCACGTTGAAGAGATCTCTCTTTAACCCTTGAATCCCATGTTATCTAAAACATTCTGGTTGTTGTTTCTTTTGTCTTTTTAAAGTGCCTTAAGACCTAAGCTCAGCTCTGAAGGGTTTGACACTTTAATCTTTTACTTCATGATTTATATCTAAAATAAATTCATAATCCATCTATTACGAAGTCGTCATGGAAACTATTTGTGGCAACGGTAAACAACTGCCCATTGTTTCCTAGCTGTCCAAATCGCGGGCCTTAACCATCGATTACGGATTTGAAATCCATTGATTATTGCCTCAAAGCCATTGATTACAGGAAAATACAGTCCGTAGCAGATTTTTAGCCACTTTGTGTAAGGAGAGCAAAACTATAGGTCGTACTGATAGACCAACTTGTATGTCAATTCATGATGTGTGTATAAGAGGCAGAACATCCGATCCCACCGCTTTTGCGACCACAAATTTTTTTTCAAACCATGATCTCGAAAGAAATCTACGGAACGGAAAAATTATACAAAAAATGTATGTCAATTCGTGGTTTTAATCTTTTCGTGAGAATGGATGATAAATACAATAAATGGTTGATTTGTGAACAAGTGTCCCTGAAAACCACTCGCGGTTAAGAGGTTAATCAACTATGCTGTTCATATTATGTTGTATTCTCCTCCAACCCTTTAGATTTTCTAGTTTGCCTGTTAACATTGTTTTGAGCTATATGTCTAGACAACGCGATGTTTATCAGGCAGGGTAGCGAGTCCATTGTCTCTGAGACTAGGATGTGCATTTTGTTGTTTTTGTTTGTCTTTTTACGTTCAGAAAAGGGACAGGGTTACATTCATCTGCATATAAGGCTTTCTACCATGTATCATGATAATGAAGACAACAGTGAAAAGATAGGACATAGCAATGACAGAGTCGTGACCCGGAGTGTCTCTTCTTTACATGTCTCTACTCACAAAGCAAATACATACGTTACATTTTGTCAGTGAATGTAAAGAACTATATTTACTAACATATTTTAAAGATATTCTCTAATATTACTTTGTAAATGTATGAATATAGTGAAGCTAGATCCAGACTTTAAGAGTAATACAAAGTATACCATACATCGCCAATGATTAGTCATCCATGAAAGTCAGCAGGCTGTCCTTGTGTAATTAAAATGTTGATTATGGAATTTTAACCGGAGAGCAAAATTATCATGACAGCAAGTATATACACTCTGAGATATATCATAGTACGACGAAAAACAGCGTCTAGGATACATTGTTAAACATCCACTAACACCCCTTAAACACAGCTTGTCACTCTACCAGGCCTGCTTCTGTTATCTACAGAGTTCAATGTAACATTATCCCAGTTATCCAATTTAGGACTGCAATTAAAGCGCCATCCGTACTGAACCCCTTTAAGCTGGCCTACCAGGCAAAGCAATTTCTGGCTAAGTTAAAATCTAATTCTCTCATCTTGACAGCGCCGAGGAAAACTTTCATGGCAACAGTATCTTCATGGGTCCAATTATCTCAAATTGAATCTTATTAATGTGGAGTTATCTTCGATGAGGCGCAGCGCTTGTGAAGGTGTTGCTGAAGCGTGTGACGCACAATTCATTACTGTCTGTCTCCCCTCCTTAGCCAACAATGCGCCCGCCATCCAGCCCGCAACTCGATCCGCGATGCAGGGCTACGCTGCCCACCTCACATGACAGCAGCCAGTTCGGGAAAAGTGCTGACAATGCGTGTATAGTCATGTGGTCAATGCATGCCTCAATGATATCCAAGACACTGCCCATTTTACATAAGTGACCGGCAGAAGTGCTGACAATGGATGTATTGTAACGTGGGCAATATAGTGCTATAACAACCAAGCCCACTTTACCTGAGGGGTAGTAAATTTATGTACTGGCAATACATTATCCGTGTTTAATGCATACTTCAATACATCTGCTGGCAACCTATAGGTATAGTCTCGTGGTAGACTATGCAATGTATAGTTGAATAGATCCGAGGACACTGCCTTTGTGCATGATAAATTTACAAATGTGATGACAATGCATGTAGAGCACTGTGATTAGTGTATATTTTGAAACTGGTTCTCAACTGTAATAGCTACAGCTATCTTTTCGGTGGGTACACAATAAATCATTTTGGGTATCCCGCATCAATCTGAAAAAATGAGAACCTTCATTAATTTCATTCTGTTGCAGGGTATGTATTTGTGCACAGGAGAAGGTTCTTCCCAGTAAACACAAATACGTTCTAGCAACGTAAATTTAGGTTTTTATTTGGGAGAATTCACGTAAAATTGTACTTAAAAGGAACGTTGAAATGTTAAGGTTTACTTAAGTCAGTAGAACGTTTGCGTCAATTTATGTAGGTTTACGTAGATTGATATAGTTCAGAAACATAAATTTACGTTTCTAAACTACATGAATTTATGTATATATACCAACAGAGAAATATGAAATTTTATTTAAATGACAGGTTATTTTATGTATTTTAGAAATGGAAATTTACATGATTATAGAAAATATATCTCTGGTATATCTACATAAAAAGGGAATGTTTATTTGGGGATTTCTTTATGAAGTAGAGAAGTGAGTTTAATTAGCCTGAAGGTGTCACCATGGACTATACTCAGCTATACTCAGGTACAGTTAATTCTGTATACTTTTTATTGTCATAGGCCCCATAACTTGCCTATAACTTTTTCTCAGCTGGGAAACTAAAAGATATGATAATATATAGCTGAGTTGCTATTTCACATAGGTTTCCGGGCTACCATTGGCAGCCATTTTGGATTTTAAGATGGCTGACACACTAGAAATGCCTCTAAGTGAAAGGCTGATATCTCCTTCCTTCTTGATATAAAATTAATGGGATACTTGATGAATATTTTACTGTCCACTCAAAGAAAAGTGCAGTTACTATTAACTTTGGCAGCCATATTGAATTTGACGGCCATATTGGAAAAATTGAGCTTGGCCTCTACTTTAATTTTAGTCAGTGCATCAAGTTTTACCATTGTACCAAGTTTCATGCTTCTATACCAAAATGAAGTGAAACACCTTTTTTCTGCACTATTCTGCTGGACTAGTGGGTTCAACCTGGAGAGGATGTGTATACTATTGACGATTCCAGACATGAGAGCTAGATTTCCGAAAACTAGGGTCAAATGGAGTTCGATCAGTCTTTTGACTTGAAAGACTTGGGGCAGGTTTGCTCCCTCCCCTTCCGAATCTCTAGTGAAACCCGTATCCAATCTCTCCAATATAGGATTCTGAACAGAACTATTACCTGTAACCAATAATATGTGGGTTCCTCAGAATGTTCCTACTGTATGAGGGAGGACAGCATTGTGCATCTCGTCATAGAGTGTAAAGTTGTAAGGGAATTCTGGGGAATTCTCAAAAGGTGCACCTACAACACACTTGGGGAAGATGTTTTGGTGATTACTTGTAAAGGTATTCTTCTTGGCCAGTACGGCCCTGGACTAGCCCTGAGTAGCAATGTTATATTGGCTAACTTTATAGCATTTATCCATAGACAGATACTCTTTTATGCCAATGATCTAGAGGTAACCATGTTTCTCAAAGAGCTCAAATATAAGATGTTGGTTGAGATTACTACCTGCAAGATGTGATGGGAGGGCGGGAAATCCAAGTTCCTGGATAGGTTGTTCAAAGAAATGTGAAAGTTCAGGGTAAAGTTTTTGTTTTAAGACAATGGTGCCTTTCTTTTTATTACTCTCATAATGTACCGTCTTGTTTGTCTTTTACTCTTCCTCCTTTCTTCTTTATTTTCTCTTCAAATTCACCATGTCTTGTTCCCTCACTAGACGACAGGTCAAGGCTCCGTCCTACCTTTGAAAGCACCCAAGGAACTGTTTATGGTTGTTCGCCGCTCACCTTCAGAAGGAAACAAGGAGTTTTCTCTCTTCTTATCAATTTGATCTTTAAATAATTGACTTGGAGAGACTAATTAAGGTCTTGACGCACTAGGGTGGCCATTCTTTCAAACTTGTAAGTTAGCCAGTTAGATCGTAGTTGCAGTTATACTATCAACATTTTTTTTAAAAACTTATAGAAGGTATCAGGTGCCTCATTAAAAAGCAAGGAATGTGTATTGTGCATGAACTGTTCGTGTATATATGTAAGAATGTAAAGGAAATTCTAAATTTCTGAATAACTGTGGTACTGGCTATAATATTGTTCTCTGTATTCCAGTCGCCCAATGTGTACACTTGGGCTTTAGTACTCCTTTCTAAGTCATCCAGAAGTGCAACTTTATGTTCTGTGTCCCGCAATCAGAATTTTACGCTCAATTATGTTGTTTGCCAGTTGGAAGCATGTGAGGCGGAGGGTGCCGAGGAGCAGGCCATGGAACGAGAATCTGATTCCGATTCAAAAGTCGTGGAGACCATGGACGAGGCAGAGGACGCCATGGAGGATAATCTGCCACATGAAGATCAAGAATTGGAAGACCCCAAATGATCAACTCCCCCATCAACACCGAAAGCCAAAGAGGAGATGGGGGAAAATATCAGCGGTGAAAGTTTATGGTCAGAGCTTGTATCCCATCAAGTTTGAATAGCGTAGGGATTCTCAAGGCAGGACACGGACAAGTTCGTGCAGGAGCATGACTGAAGGCACAATGGGCGGGGGAACAAAAAGACCACAGCTCGATAAACAGTTGGAAACAGAAAGGGATAGGACACCCTGTACAGTAACTTTACTATCAATCAGGTCAGTGAAAACAAAAGGTATGTACCTCCAGAATATACAAAATTAAATTCCAGGGAATTTCAGATACAATTAACAGTGTATGACATTTAATACCCAAAAGATCTGTTTTCTAGATTAAGTTTAGATTAAAAGTATATTTCATACATTCCGAGTAATACTAATATTGCATTTTCCTGTTTTGCTGTTAAGAGTCTTGATAAGCTTCTTCAACGTCAAATCCTATTCTTCAGATTTACATTAAGTTCCGTCAACATGGGGCAGGAGTAAAACAACAGATACAATAGATCGCAAAATGTATTACCATCTATTTACCTGGTAACTTTCACTGACATTTACAAAACAGAAGATGAGACATTATGTTATTAAATCGCGATTTTGTATTGAGAAGGTGCTCAGTATGCTAGGAAATACAAGGCAATAACTCGTTTCATTAGACAAGGGAAACAAATGGATGCAAAGTGTTTAAGTATATTTGATGCGTATATGTTGTGTGTAGCTTGTGAGTAGGTATCAAGTTTCATGTCTACATCATCAAGTGGTAAAGGTCGCGAGAATGTTTTATGGCGGCCTGTCGTTTGAATTCAGTTACACAATCATAATCTTGAACATGAATACTTTGACATCATATTCAATCATCTTTTCCAGCCTGAAACAAACAATACAGGTTACTTATTAGCAGCAATTCCAAGGAACAATTATCTAATAACTCTCAGAGTTTTCCTCAGTTCCCCATGGATCTTTGACAGTTTTGTAGTATTTTTACCCTCACATCAATCAGGAAATATGCATGCTTAACGGGCATCAGGTTTCATCAGCAAGTGCAGAATAAACTGCGCAAATCCTGATCATCCTCCTCTTCGATTTCTATTGAAATTTCCTACTGTCTAGGAAAGATTCGTCTGATTATGTATTTATTCCACACGGTCAGAGTGGCTTGTGTCGGTTGGACATAGGCGCTGAGAATACAATTTTTTCAGCAGGCTACATCAGTATAGTCACTGGAGGTGTGTTAGAACATGCACCATCCATTAGAGCTGACGGGGCCTCATCTTCCCGTCATCCTCTCTTAGACCAGACGTGTCCAGCGGGCGGCGGTGGCAACTTAAATACTGCCTCAAAAGATAATCCATGTAAAGAATCATGGCAATAGAGGGGCACACTGCAAAGTCAGTATGAGGTTAACCCTCTACAGAATGATATGAATAATAACATTGGTAATAGAGGAAGATCCTTTATAATCATCCTTGTTCTGCAAAAACTCTTACGACTAACATAATGAAGTAGTTGAACAGACACAGTCATGGGTTTGTAAACTATGGAATAATGATTCCCTGTTTATTAAGTTGTGACAAAAGAAGAAAAGATTTTCACAAGTAAGACAGGTCTTGTCTGGTGTGTGTGTCGACAACAAGTGAGGCCGGGTCTTGCCCGAGGCGTGGCACCTGCCGATACTTTGGTATCGCCCTCTGGACAATTGTAGAGAACTATATATCATAGTTGGGTAGGCGCCACCGTGTGGAGTAATTATACTTACTTCTCCATTCTAGAGAAGTTCCCAATAATTATCCTTGTTCTGCAAAAACTCTTACAACTAACATAATGAAGTAGTTGAACAGACACAGTCATGGGTTCGTAAACTATGGAATAATGATTCCCAGCCCAAGAAGTAAGAGTTAAGTTAATACAAACTATTGATATGAGATGAAACGACCGAGTCTTTCCGGAGACGAGTGGTATAGTCTCCTGAAAGGTATAAAAGTACTGAGAGAGATTTTCAATCTCCAAACATTTTAATATCTTGGAGGGGGATACCTATGGAGTTGAGATAGGTAGCCCCTCCACGACGTAGACTATGCGTTGTAATATTATTACCAATTTTTAACTTAGAGCATATACACTTTAACCATGTGTTGTAATAATTATATGACAATGGAACCTCTTTCTTAGAGGGTTGGTGAAATAAAGGATCCCCAGAAGTTTTTTTATATAAATGGATAAGTCTTTTAATCCAACGTACAGGGCATAAGGGGGATTTTTTCGATTGAACAATCGGAATAATTAAGTTTCTCTCAGAGAATTGTATTGTCTTAGAAGAAGAAATGGTGATGGACATCCCGTAGTCTGTGAAGATGATATCATCAGTTTTAATAAAGTGGATTGAATTTGTGTAGTGGGATTTTCTGAGAAGACACCTAAATGCAAGTGTCATAGCGGACCAGAGAATAAGGTCTTTTTCTATCCCCACATCAATATGAGAGAATATTTTCAACAAATCATGTGGTAGGAGTGGGGGTGCCTGTGTTACCTCAGCACCAAAAATCCTTTGATACCCAACATAGTACATTTTAACAAGAAACAACCACGAGAAGTCGGATTGTAATCAAAATATTGGTGTAAGCTCCACACTGAGCTGATATAGTTGTTAATAGAAGAAAATTTTAGACTCTTAGACAAATAAGTTGCGTAAAGACAAATAGTCTCGTCTGTTGCGGGTAAAGGAGTTAAATCATAATTTTCGCAAAAGTCCAAATATTTTTTCCACTGGCTCTTCTTGGTTGACCAAGTGGAATCAGCCCAGCATATAGACTGTAGAACTTTACATTCGGTCTGTAGTGAATCCATCGATGCTGGGAAAACAACATGTAATGAATTTTTTAGGAACAGTTAAAGTAAAACGTTTTTTTACATCAAATACTCTCGAAAGAGAGTCTGGGATAACATTATCAATTGTGTTGATATAATGTGGGATAATAACAATATTATTTAATGAAGATATCCAGTAGATTTCACGAATCCATTGCATGGCAAAATAATTTCGGCTTCTACCTGAAGCTAACATTGAGTTAACTTGTGTATTATCACAATATATATGGAGGTATTTATTAGAGAGTTTGGGTAACCAACGTTGTAGACTCTTTACAATGGGCCACATTTCTAATATATTAATATTATTATTATCATAAAGATCAACGATAGGACCTGTTGTTTGGTGTGGACAAGTTAAAGGTATCTGATTCCAAGAACCAAAAAGAAAATCGTCATTAGTTATACTACCGAAACCTGATAATGATGCATCTGTAATAATGATTTCATTGTCTAGAACAGGGTCTAGGATTTTTGTGGTGCCGTTAAAAAACGGTAAAAACGATTTCCACCACGATAAATCTTGTTTCATAACCTCAGAAATGGGTATGGTTTTTTTGTTCCTATATAACTTAAGACAATCATAAATTCTTCTTGTGAAGGTGCGACCACCTTTTAATAAGGTTGAACAATAGGACAATAAGCCTGCTAGGCGTTCAAGTTCAATAAATTTACTTTTTTTCTTTACAATAAATTTGTCAAGAAGTGAAATAGTTTTTCGAACTTTCTCTTCTGGCAAAGATAGAGACACTGATTCAGTGTTAATAATAATGCCTAGATATTTCGTGATACGCGAAGGGTTTGAAAGTTTTTTCAAATTTATCGCAAAACCCATGAATCTTAGTAATTTGATAAGATTAAGCTGACTTGTTTCACAATTTCCCTTGGTAGTATCTGACATGAAAAAATCGTCCAAGTAGTTTACTACTTTTAGGCCTAGTGTTGTGGCCCTTCTAGTGATGAAATCGTTCACCATATTAAAGATGTATGGTGCGGATTTAAAACTGAACATAATACATTGTCAATTAGATACCTTTTTTTCCCCCTAATTTTCCACGATATTCCCATAAAGTCTCTATGGGGTGGGAAAATATTGATATGTCTATATGCATTTGCTATATCTACCACAGCACTATAATCATTATAGGAGAGATATGATACTGCATTATCCACTGTTTTGAATTTAAAACTGATAGCAGTAGAGGTCATATAATTGTTAACCGAATTTTTAGGACAGGAGCAGTCAGTGATCGGTCTTATTCTGCCGTCAGTCCTTTTAACGGCCCTTAGGGCATGTACACAAGAGGGTTTGACCTTTGTTAAAGATAATTTTTCACTTAATAGTTCATTATTTATTATTTCTGACATTTTACTCTCATTATCAGATAATAAAATAGAATTATAATTCTCTAAGTCATAATTAAGTACACAGTTATCATCAATAATACAAAAACCTCTGCAGATTCCAGGTAGTACGAATAGATCATCATATGTTGGTTCTGGGATATCTATAAATAGTGAGGCTATCCTGCAAGGATGTAATTGATGTGTAATACCGTCTAGAAAGTACTTGCAGGTACAGATACCTTTTTGACACTTGACATAAATACTTAGATGTACTTTAGTGTATATCTTTACTGAGAAAATATATTTGGAATCTACCGATTCCATATGACGACAAGAGCAGTTGTGTTGTCCCACCGTTTTGGTGGGACTGGTCACTGCTGACGACTGGTGGACAGATCTCACACCAATCTCACCTCACACCTCATCTGGCGCACACGTACCGCCTGCGCTCCATTCCTTCACCAAACCTCTCACCACACACATCGTTTCATTTTACCCTCACCTCTTTTTGGCAACTCATTCACCTACACCTGCGGTACTTTACAACCAACTTACAAGAACAAAGTACAAGAACGGCCGTTATTATGGCCCCCCAGACAAGAGGAAAAACGAGAAGCGAGAGGAATGAGAGAATGGAGAGAGAAAGGGAAGAATCAGAGGACAGGTCCGAGGCCATTGAATCCCAGAGCAAAGCCGAGAACGAAGTAATCTTCAAATACGACCGGTCGGGTTACGAAACCATCGACCAGGCAAGTACCTGTAGCTCTCGGTCCAGTAAAAGGGTGGATCGCCTGGAGGAAGATGTCCGCGGGCTCGGCCGAAAAATGGACCTCCTCCTCAAATCCAACATGGACCGCCAGCACCCCGACTGGGGCACCCCGGCGCGCACTCCACGACGAGAACCTTCAGAGCCGGTACGATACCATTCTACAGACCAGGTCATGCCTCCCCCGCGACAACTACGTAGACAACAGGACTACGACGGTTATCTGGAGGATGAATTTGCCAGAGAGTTTATGCGACCACTCCGGTCCGAAGGTAAGGTCGCACTCTCTTCCGATATATTTATCGACCGTTACATCCCCAAACCCTTCATGTATCTCGACCGGGAGGGGGTGGACAGTCTCAAGCAAAAGCTGGAAGCACGTAAGGACATTACCATGTTGGAGTACATAAGAGCCCTTATATGCCTTGTTAGAGATGAACGCCGGTCGGACCTCTACAATAACCCCCACATACTCGAGCATCTCCAGGGTGTCGTAGACGACGCAATGGTGCGACCATGGCCCTCGGTCAGGAGATTTTCTCAACATATTTTTGACCAAATAGAAAAGGGAAAGATAACGTGGTCGGACTGGCATGTGATACAACATGAGCGAGTTCGATTATGCCTCATGGACCGTGCCCCGGTACATACTGGGTCAAGTAGGCAGGCAGCTGTCGCCCCCCCTAGAGGTGCGACAAACAACACGAGCTCAAGGACCGGTCAGCGCGGTCGTGAGGTTGCGTGTAGGGACTTCAACGCTACTAAGGGCTGCACCTATCGAGGCGACCACGAGGAAGGTGGGATTACATGTGTTCATGCTTGCTCCTACTGTTACGGGCGTACGGGCAACTTCTACAACGGGCACAACATGTCCGTCTGCGACAGGTTGGACCATGACAGGAGGCAGGGAGACCAACACGGCCGTACGGCACCAAAAAACGGGCAATAGGCGTCTCCGGCACTTCGTTGTTAGAGACGCCTGTACCCACTGGTTTGACGCGGGAAGGAGACGAAACATCGGGGAGGAGAGCAGCAGCGGCAACCGCTGCGTCTCAACGTAGGGATCTACACTACCAGACGGGCAAGCCGAAGGCTACGCACGGAGAGCGAGTACAAGATGGCGGCGCCCTATGGTCAACCGGAACTGGCACCAGCAACACGCAGCCGCAACGGCCTGCGGGGAACAAGCTCCAACCATTCCAAGATGGCGGAACTTCCGGTCTGCTCGATCGGAGCTCGATCCGCCACGGATTTCAGGCTCCTGCGAAGTATATAGTGCCCGCTAGACGTCGTAATGAAGAGGATCGATGCCAAAAGATACGGCCGTCCAGGGAAAATTCAGTGGAGACATCTGACTGGCGTACGACGTGCGTCAGCACTCGAAATGAACACTCCGACTCGACCGCGGCTGCAAAGGAAGGGGGCGTGGCCACCGCTCACCAACAAGCAAGTGCAGGTAACGACCCCGACTTCAAAGCTATACGACATATATGTGAAAATAATATTATTGACCACGAAATTGACATGTCCCCTCAGGCGTTTAAATATCACAGGGAAATACACTGGCCGAGCATGTCTGTGTCCGCTGCCTCGACTGACTCGGTCGAGCTGGCACGCATCTATGACACTGTACGAGCGAGTGGACTCCCTAATTGCCTACGGTTTTCCCCTGGGGTATATGGGACCGGTGAGCGACAGTGTGGGAACGCCTAACCACGCTAGCGCGACCGACTACCCACAGGCTATTGACTCGTTCATATCCAAGGAGCTCAGCCTTGGAGGGCTGGTCGGCCCCTACGGCTGTCCCCCGTTCTCCCCCTGGTGCCATGTCGCTCCGCTCATGTCATGCCCCAAGAGGGACTCGGAGGAGCGCCGTGTCATATCGGACCTCACGTTCCCCTACGACAACTAAGTCAATGCTTACGTTGTTAAAAACTCCCTATTTGGAAATGTGCAGAGCCATGGTCTACCCTCAATTGATTCTATAGTGGACGACCTGGTCGGGATGGGCGATGAGGTACACCTTTTCTCGACCGACGTCAGTCGCGCTTACAAAAACTTTAAGTCAGACCCACTCGACTGGCCCCTCCAATGCCTCGAGTGGGGCGGAAAATTCTACCTGGAGGCGAGTATGGTGTTCGGGGCCCGATGCTCGAGCTGCCACATGCAGCGGGTCGCGGATGCCATAGTCGCGACACTCCGTGCCAGGGGCCTCAAAGCATGGATGTACCTGGATGACATTATTGTTCTATCTCCTTCCAGAGAGCAGTCGGTCCAGGATGCAGCCGAGGTCACCAGCCTGCTGGAGGAACTAGGCCTACCCGAAGCTCCCACGAAGAGGCAAGGACCGGCTCGGTCCCTCACATGGCTCGGCATCACGATCAACGCAGAGACCAAGACCCTCTCGGTGCCTCAGATGAAGCTTGACGAGATACGGGAAACAGTCGCCGCCTTCCTCAAACGCTGGTCCGTCTCCAGAAGAGAAATGGAATCGTTGGTGGGTAAATTGGTTCACGTGTCTAAATGTATCCGCCCAACACGCCTCTTTATCTCGAGGCTGCTGGAGACGCTACGAGGACCGAAAAAGAGGTATATTAACATTAGCAATGACGTGAGGGCCGACCTCAGATGGTTCGACGAGTTCTCAAACGCGTGGAACGGGGTAGCTCTCATCCCCCTCCCCACTCCTAACCGTACGATCGGCGTTGATGCCTGCCTCAGTGGGATAGGAGGCAACGACGAAAAATGGGCATATGCCGGTCAGGTCGCCCCGGTCGAGGATGGAGCGGTTAACATCACCGAGCTGGAAGCAGCTAATGTCGTCATAGCCCTCCAGACATTCATCCGGGAATCTGACCAGGGGGGACATATCCGTATTATGTGTGATAACCTCCCAGCTGTCCATGTACTTCAGAACGGCAGGGGCCACAACAAGGTCCTTCTAGACTGTGCCAGGGCTGCCTGGATGGTACAGGCCCTCTTTCAGTGTGAAATATCCTATGTACACATACCAGGTGTTGACAATGTGGTCCCTGACAACCTCAGTCGAGCACATCTCAATAACAAATATTTTAATGACGCATGTAACGATGTACGACGATTCAACCTTACACTTGTCGACCCATGTACGGACTTCCTCAACAACGTACGTCCATTTGTATTATCCAGATCAGGCGTACCTATCACTGCAGCGAAGGGCGGCAGCATGACAGCAGGCCTCGCGCGCCCCTAGGACCATGTGCGCTCACCGGACCTCGGTCGAGACATATATAGCATTCTGCAGGAGGGTGGGCGACCATCACCTACGACCACGACCCCAGACGGTATCAGCATTCGCCGAGTACCTAGCACAAGGGGACCCGTCACCTGCCACGGTCAGGAACCACGTCGCAAGGGTACGGCAGCATCTCAAAAGGGTGGGCGTGGCACTGTCGCCAGCCGCGTCCGCACGGCTGACAATGACCCTCGAGGGCATCGACCGCACCACCCCCTATCGTCCTCGTCAACGCCCTCCGATCCCGATGGACACCTTCAAGCAAGCGGTTGAGGCCTTACCCTACGACAGAGATGGTATGACGGTCAAGACGGCCGTACTCCTCATCTTCTACGGCGCCCTACGGCGCTCCGAGGTGGCGCCTCCGTCGGTCGCGGCCTTCGACCCCAAGAAACACCTCACCCGTGGAGACGTCAGCTACCACGAGGGTGCACTACGGCTAAAAATAAAATACGCGAAAAATGCCCAGAAATACGACCAGCACCAGGACCGCCTGATACTGCCCGCCCCCGACGGGAACATGTGCCCGTGCACGGGTGTGGCCGCAACGGTCGCACGAAACCCCCAGTGTTCAAGGGACGACCCACTGCTGGTATTCCACGCCTCCAGGCGGCCGATGCCGGCCACATACGTCGCGAAACAGTGGGCGGTGGCCGTGAGGGCAGCGGGGGCTGACCCCACCCGCTACCCCCTGCACTCCATAAGGAAAGCAGCCGCCACGGAGGCATTCAGAGCAGGGCACTCCGAACTAGACATCCAGAGGTTCGGGCATTGGACGTCGGACGCCTACAAAGCATATATACAGACGTCCACCGCGAAAGCCGTAGGAACCTCCCTGATACGGGCAATCACTAAATAATAAGCCCCAACGGACTCACTTACCAACTTCTTATACTACTATAATCTTAATAACTATTTAATATTTACCTATTTCCACCACCACACCCCACCATCTCAACCCATTAATGGCATTCTTGGCGTTATATATATTTTACAAATATTATATGTATTAACATCATCATATTTTATACAAATATTTATGTTATTACCTCTTTTATCATAAATACTCGTTGTACTTCAACTCAACTACAACTTATATATACTCTTATCAAACGTATTAACTCAACCAACTCTTATACTTCACCTACTATTTATTATCACTTCACACATTCCATAAACAATGTATTAATTATGTATTAATTCATTTTATTTATATAATCAATCATTTATCATTTTACAATAATAATAAATAATTTATTCCCAAGTTTGCCTCGTCATCTTCTCTGTCCCTAGCTCAGCAGTGATCGCTACATTTGATAATTTGAACTAAGTTATCTTCAAGTTCATATCGTATTGGTGTGACAACCTGGATATTACGATTTGTAATTGGTATATCTTGTGACAAAGGTATACTTATATTATACGGTATATCATTGGAAGTTTCTGAATTTTTTTCATTTACCTCATTCCCAGAAGTACAAGGGTTAATTTCCTGTGACAAGGAAAAAACATTTTCGGCAGTGTGACAACTATAGACCGAAGAGTGGTGTGTATCTCGGTCAAGGCTATTGGTGGAGCCTTGCCGAGTAACCTTTTGTAAGGGTCTTACGTAACCTTTTCTATATCTTGTTGTCGCGTTTACCTATGTGCTAACTGCGGGTGTGGTTTGAGTCACGCGGCAGTTATGCTGGGTATGGGAGGCCGAAAAACACTTAGAACAAACATGGGGATACCTACAGGGCTGAAAAGTACAGCCTTCCCCATTCCAGGCCATGCAATGGGGTCTCATACCTGGGACCTTACTATCTTTGCTAGGATATTTCTTTGTAGGGAAATTTACAGGTTTTTTCTTTGGTTCACGAGCAAATTCAGGACACAAGAAACGCATTGAAATCGAAAGATCCCCTCCAGAGTAGGCTTTGGGACCTTTTTCGATAGCTTTTTCTCTTACAGCGTGGTCGTATTTCACCAAACCTGAGGTTTGGAATACTCTGGTAGCAGCCTTTTCGGCTATATAGCAATTATGTTTCAACATTCCACCGATGTCTTTCCCTTCGCTATAAAGTTCGTACATTAAACGGCCATGGCAGTACCAAAGTTTTTCAGTGGACAGGGATTTGTCTTTATCTTCTTTCGGTAAGAATCTTTTAAGGTTGTACCTACGTTTTTCTTTTCGTTTACTCTTTCTTGTGTCTGCTTTCTTGCGACGTGAGCGTTTTGGTGATTCGTTAGAAGAGGAGGAGCTCGTTGGTCGATGTTTGTGGCGTCGCCCTTTCTTTTTCCTTGTGCTGGAGGGACTAGTCATTGAAGTCGTGGTAGTGGATGATTCGTCTGAAGAACTCGTTTCCTCTGAGGAGATGAAAGACGCCCTCGTGGTGCCTCGTGCGCCCGAACGTGACCTCGTGTCTCGTTTAGTCTTGCTTCTGGTGGGTGGTCTAGAAGTAGAATGGCTTGACTCCCTCGTTGCACGGCTCGACTCCCTCGCTGCACGGCTAGGGTGAAGTGTTTTCTTCTGTTTATCTTGAACGAACTCCAAAAGAAAAGATTCAATTTTACTGAGTTTGCTATCGGTAGCCTCACTTTTTTTCGACAGAGTCGTTACAGCGTAGTTCAAATTCGTTAACTTTGCTCTTAAAAAATATTCACTATTGTCTACTTCTTCAGTATTCTCAAAATGGGACTTATAGCGGGTTTTTGACTTACCTTGCTTGCCCATTGAGTTGTCTGAATCCTCATGGTCGGCGTCTGTGTCTTTGTTTGGTTGGTTGTCTGCATGGCTAACCTCGTGGTCAGGGCCACTGGTCGTTGGAGTCGTCGTTTTCTTCGAGAGAATTGAATTTCTGCATTTTTTCCCGGTGGGGGGTGAATACTTGTTATCGCAAGTGCGGCAGAAGCGATGTTTTCCCATGTTGAAGGAAAACGGCTCCCCGCGGCTCAGGAAAAAAATGTTCACAAGTAAGACAGGTCTTGTCTGGTGTGTGTGTCGACAACAAGTGAGGCCGGGTCTTGCCCGTGGCGTGGTACCTGCCAATACTTTGGTATCGCCCTCTGGACAATTGTAGAGAACTATATATCATAGTTGGGTAGGTGCCACCATGTGGAGTAATTATACTTACTTCTCCATTCTAGAGAAGTTCCCAGAAAAAATCCCATTCCAGCTCAACAAATTTTCCCAACACGTTCATGCACGGTATATAAAAATTCATTGATTAACTGTATATGTCTTTATCATGAGGTTTCTATGTATGTATTTGTCGGAATCTCATAGATTCCATGTTGCTGCGGTACTACCCTGGGGGCTGTTGAATAAAGTTCCTTCGTTTGTGCTGCTGTTGCTGGAAGATACGATGACTCCAACGATAAACGACATCCTGGACGATTTTTTTCGCATTCAGGGTTTTACGACAAAACCGAAGATAATTATTTGCATATAACCCCTTATAAAAGCGTTAGGTTAGTTTTATCATTAAAAAATCTTATGCTTACACCACCTTACTTTATACAACACAATGGCAAAGACAATTCTAAGATACTTTTATCCCGTTCGTAGTTTATTCAATGCCCCCCCCCCCCCCCCCGGTTGTTGCTACGTGTAAAACTCTATCAGTCAGCCAACATCAGTTATGGAGTGGCAGGGTGCCTGACAAGGAGGGTGTTTGACTGTTCCCCGGTCCCCCTATTGGATTAGGCCTGGCTGATTAGTGCCGCCTCGCCCTCTACCTGGCATGATTCTATTTGTGAGCACGCCCATTGAGCCTCAGCTGCAAACAGGTGCCGCTACTCTTGTTGCTAATTCTCCTCTCAAACGATTTTCACCCCCCCCCCCCCCTCCTTTCAGTTGTGGATGCAGTGTGTAAGGGTAGTATGGCTGCTGTGTGTAGGATGGGTGGTCACGACAGAAGTGGGTTTTTTTCAGTAATTCAATTATACTGGTCGAAGCTCAGCAATACATCTTGCTGGTTTTCATGCACGGCCAGTTCCGTGTTACAGTCATGATTCCAGAGTTTTTTGTTTGGTAACAGACAACATACAATAGGTAAGTAACATTGGTAAACGGGGATTTTCAATTGCAAAAAATATCTTCGTGAGTTAATGAGCATAATCATAAAGCTAGGTCTATTCAGTGGCTGAATCGAACAAAATGTCTTCGTACTCCAAGTGCGGCAGTATCATGGACTTGTATATTTTTGTACAAACTTCCGGGGTAAGGTATTTTCTTATTTTGTTGAGTAAATACAGTTTCTGTGATACAATTCTTCGTATACTGTTGATATGTTGCCTAAAAGTTTCTGTCGATAGTTATACCCAGATATTTGTACGATGATACAAGCTGCAACACATTATCGCTAATGGTTAATAAACACTGATTATTGAAATAACTGGCATTGGTATTCTTATTTGACTTTTCTTAATGATAATTATTATACTGGAGTTATCTGTTCGGCATTAAGGTTGCCCATCTCCACAGGCTCCAGACTTGTTTCATGTTAACAAGACTATCGCTGTAGAGGATTGTCGGTCGTGAAGTTGAACCTAGGATTGGGGTATCTATAATGCAGTGCAACGATTGCTGGGTACCAATGGTATTTGACCGGTATTTTTGGGGTGTTTCTTTAGTTCATTTACTATCAACAAACCCCCATGTTTTCTTCTTCTTCTGCAGCCCACTATTCTTCAAGACATATCCTTCTATCACCAATATTTCTCCCCCTGGTGCCACTTAGCAATTCTGCCAAGTATCGTTTGTGTGGTCTTCTGGGAACAAGCCGTTACATCGAGTATATTACTAGAATTGAACCTAACACTGAACCTCCTATATTAATTCTTCGAAGACCTTTTTTTTTCAAGGAGAGTTTATTGTCGGTAAAAAATGATGTGATATACATCTAGATGCCGTGTCATCTTTTTGTGATATGAATTGGCCTTTAACATAACCTTCAATACATCGGATATCGCTATTTAGATCTTCTTCTCCTAATTGTATATAGTATTACAAAATTGTAATAACCAAGCTATGTGTCCCGGATAACAGTAATTCCCTGACAATGTCACTTACAGATCAGGAGTTCATCATGGACTATCTGTTACCACACAAAAAGCCTTACAAAGAAAAAGGACAAGTTCACAGACAAGTATATAGAAAAGAACGTGAACTAAAAACTGTGGAAGAGAATACAGATCCTGTACATAATGGAAATCCAACATTTCCTTCTACTTTGTTAATAGATACCATAGATATGTCCATTGTGTCATACTCTGTTAACGCTTAAATAATGAATAATTTATCCGCCTATTCTTTCAAGCGCTTCCTATTCCCTTCCTGATACTCATCTCATCTCTTTATAGAATAGAATCGTACACTATTTAAAGATTTCATGCCTAGCCTATGCTTCCCTTTGATACATCCCTATTTCATGATTCATATTTTGTAAACGATTTGATGCTTACGTAAGTCCCTATTGACTAAACTGTTGGCTGAACGGCTGAACGGCTGTGTGCTGTTTTTATTCTACCTTTTAGATAATACAAAGTAGTAGATATGAGATATCTGGTATGGATAATGCAGCTATCGTTTACAACATTATATCCTTGTTATTACTGCTGATGGATGTTTAATATCTAGAAGGTATGTGATATGATAGTGATAACCTTTTCGTTCGTACTTCCCTAGACGTTAGAAAAAAAATGTCAAGCCCTAGAAGGGCTAAACACCATAGACAATAGATATGGATAACCACTCCGGGAGTAGACTAAAAGATAGGATACATCCATCACATCTCTACACCAATGCCATGTCAAAAAAAAAATTCTAACGTCTCCCGTAAGGGAAGTACGAATGAAAAGGTTATCACAATCAATTTCATAACGTAGAGAATACGGAATAACACGGCTGATTGAAAAGAGCAAAATCCAGGGTATATCGATCCTCCTCTAGGCAGCAGATTTAGAGGGAAGACCACCAGCCATATATGAACATGGAAAAACCACATTATCGCACGACACCTGACGAGACCTGCCAAAGGTCGAAACCACATAACATTCCCATTAGAAACAGCGAGAGCCGAAGTCTCGAAATTCAACATCAAAACAAGCACTCCCCCCAACAAATCATCCATAAACAAACCCAACAGTAAAACTACGAGACAACTACGCGATAATATTGTGAGGTGTGGCCACCGCCAGAGTGACCAACCTGTTTAACCCTTTAAAGACGGGGGTATGTGGCAGAGCGCTGTTGGTTGGGGCGGGTACTTTGGATTGGCATAACTCCAGGGGACGGGCCAAATTTTGTCTAAACCCATATTCCATTATTTGATCATGTGATATGACACATCATTCTTATCTATATTATTTGGTTTACCAAATAATATCAAATACTATATCATAAGTATATTCTCTGAAAGTTTCAGATATATCGATCAATTATTTCTTCATAAAACAATGAAATGGTAAATATTACTAAATTTCATAAATAATGCCTCAAGGCATTATCCGGTCTCCGCTGGGGAATGCCTCAAGGCATTATCGGGTCTATGCTGGGGAATGCCTCAAGGCATTATCCGCCCTGAAAGGGTTAACAAATTCAAAAACTAATGTCAAAATGGCCACCGCCAGAGCGACCATTCAAACTAAAGTCTGTCCAACAAGAACAAAAAGGAATAGCCGAACCAGCAACAAGTCACTACGTCGCTGTCACGGTTCAAAAGTAAAAGAATACAGTAACAAGTGGGACAGGTAAACAGCGTTCACCTCCCATTGACAAACAGTGCACACACCGAAAGCCTTCTGGTTGACACATATCACCCCACAACCAACCACAAAACCCATGACCCATTAACCAACCCATACCCACCCAAATGCCCCTCTATACCCTCCCAGTCCCTCCAAATAACACCAAACCACTCACCGAATCTACACACTACACAGTTGAGAGACACTGCAAGATGTCGATGACAGCACGATTCCAACGTGATAACGCACGAAAACATGATGTCAAACGAATAATAACCGCTCCCGCTGGTCTCGGAGGGGAGGGAGAAAGAACAGCCAATGCGCGCCACATTAAGGAGGGACGAAAAAGAACAGCGACTTGCGCGAACCAGTAAGGGGAGGGAGAAATACTCGCCCGCCGCACTACGGGGGTACATAAAAAGAACAGCCGACGTCTCAGCCAATGGGAATCCAGGAAGCGGGGTCGATAGGAGAAACGCCAAAACAAGGCGCCAAACCCGTATCCTCTTTTCAATGTGGTCATGGAAGCGGTAGGGGTAAGCCAGCAGCCTAGTCACACCCTCATACGGTATGTGATATGATAGCCCTAGGACTGACATAGGATGGTCCATGTTTAATAAATATGAATTGTCCTTTCAATGGACATGGAGACGGAGAGAGGCTTGAAATATGCTCCCAACCTTTAGAATAAATCTGTCATTGCCCTGACCTCGATCCTGAAAACACTCCTTTTGGAAGCACATTCCAATAGGTTTCCTTCCTGATACTGGTAGCCTTACTAACCAATAGATAATCAATGTACACGCTTGAATAGTCTTCAGAATTTCTAACAATTATACGAAATAATACATTTATCAGCTATTAGGTGAGAAGTATAGAATTTCTTTTAAATTGAAAAAAGAACTATCAAAACTGGGCTTGACTAGGGTTTGAACCCAGGACCTTATGATTAGCACTGATTTGGGCGGGCCCCACCAGTGCCCAGAACTGACAAATAGGAGAACCAATCACTGGAGAGCTTGCATAATGAGTTATCCTTCCAAAGGATTGAGGTCAGGAGCAGGATCCTGGTCATTATCCTCCTACGTGCTCTCTACCATTGTCCTTATCCTTCTCACAGTCCCCAAATATGAAACGGCCCCCTGGAAGGATTCTCCAATGACTGTCATACGACAGTCCTTGCACTACCATAGGACAGTGCACGTCTGATAAACAACCTTCTCCCTGTCTTTTGAAAGGACAACCCATGTTTATCAAACGTGGACTGTCCTATGACAGTGCTAGGACTGCCATATGACAGTCGTAGGAGACTCCTTCCAGATATTAAACGGCTCCCTGCATCCTTTCTTTGGAATCCTGTTCAGAATGGTTCTAGTTTAGTTATTCATCATGCAGTGTTAGATAATGTTTGATGCAGTTAACATTTTAACTGTTAAATACAACCAGAACAAACTAAATATTAGAACAGAAAAAGCATATCTTACAAGCACGACCACATGGGTGATAAAGGGGTGTGTTGGGAGTCAGCATGAATTTGTCTCTGTTTAAACACGGCGGGATTGGCGTGGTGGCCCATGTGGGCAAACAGGACCGGCCACAAGGCAAACACCACAGATGTATGTGGGATGGGTGGTGCGAGGCTGCCGGGAACCGTCTCCGGGCAGACATACGATCTCTGAGGGCTAGAAACTCTAATGTCCATGTCAAATGGGTGTCATGGGACGGTGTCTTACTGTACAGTGCAAATAAAAACCTGCAGTCTGCAGCAGAATCTCTTTTAAAGTGGAATTATATAGATAGCGCTCTGAGAGTTTGGAACCTGATCACCTCTACAAGAGGCCGCGCAGAGTCTGGGACCTATTAGGGTGTGGGCTTGTCTGTGTTGTTACCTCATAGACATGTCTGTCGCTGCTAATTGTAGCAGATCGGTCTTGTTTGGTTGGGAATATTGTGTACCGGACACATAGCTGTTCATTTTAAAGCTGAAATACGGGAACTAATCTTAATGATAATTTACTTTTAAATATAACACCGCCCTCTCACTGTGTGAAAGGGCGGCCTTTGTGTGAAGCACCTGCCACTGTTGCAGTCAACAGAGTTGCATACATCCTCTCCCTCCAACATATCATGTTTACAAATAACCTATACATGACCAGTACAACCTTGACCCTCATGTCATGGCTCACTGCCCTGCCAACTTTCTCTCTCCTTGCCTTGCAAATTCATTACAAAACATGCAAAATACAGTGAGATTATCCTGTGCAGATAGAGATACACGGATACAGGTACACAGATATACATAGATATTGAGCATATATTGTTTTAGTTACCATATTTTCTTTTTGTGGTCTTTGTAATGCCTATTGTGCTTGTCAGGGTAGGTAAGCACGGCTGTGTGTACGCTGCTGAGTGTTAGATGTGACTGGCTGCCCCCAGCTCCCTAGGTGTCAGTTTTATAGCTCCAGTCTGATAATCGGCGCAGGTAGCGACTGCCTTAAACTTTCCAGGTATAAATTAGTACAAGGTTCCAGAATAATGCTTGGAGAGTTTCCAAACAGAATGGTCCCATGTTGGTACTCACCGACAACTCTCCCAGTTGAGATATGATCCATAGGCTCCACTCCACACAGCCTCTGGGGTGGAGCCTAACTTTTAGGATTCATTAACCTACCTTTAGGCTTTAAACAGGGGAGACACTCACAAGTGATGTGTCCTGCTTGTGCATATTGATCGACTGGCCTGCAGAAAACAGCAGTCATTAGGTCCAATCCGACATTCGATGTACATTACCTCAGTATAAAATCATATCTAGCCATGTTCAGATTCACGTACATGCAGACGTATTTATAGATAAACCTGAAGACAATTGATATAGATCTGTTAGTATTATATGTGTACGAATCGAAAACCATATATCTTGCATAAACAGGGGTGATGTGATTGGATGAATCTGTGAAGTCGGGTTTGCATTGGTTTAGAGATATTTTTTTATTATGTATATTTGTTGGTGGCCTTTAGTATATATTTCTTTCTTTAAGTTTTATTGCGGTATGGATGTTATATCGATCTTCGGGCTCGGCTAATTAGCCTGGTCCCTCCCATCATTGCTTTTATCAAATTTTTAGTAAATATGCTGCGGCAAGTCATTAACATGTCTATATCATATTAATCATGTTTTGCAACACAAGCACTTGAATAATTGTCTCATAAGATGTTTTAATGAGATGAGACAATATTTGTGATATGCTTCAATGATATACATGAGAGTCATTTGAATTTTAACACCCCTTGATTTTATCTTTACGTCGCCATATCATTTAGAATAGATGAAATGATATTTATATCAATTGACATTACCCTCAGCATAATTTATATTTCATATATAGTCACTTTCCTGTATGAGGCAAACAAAATTGATCAATTTCTATGATTTTTAGCTAAGAAAGTTTCTGTCAACTTTTACCATATTAAGGAAAATAAAGATATCTTTTAAAAAAAACTGCTACAAGGCCTAGTTGGATATCATCCCTTTCTATATCATATCTTTGAATGATATCAATTGGATATGATATTTCTTAAATTTTCATTACAAAATGGACGATGTAAAGATGCAAAATCAATCTTTCTTTTTTTTTTATTGTGGAGAATATTTTATTTTCAACTAGTCATGAAAATCATGTTTCAATGTGACTTGTAACTTCAGAATGAGATACAAATTGTACAGGATATATACACACAACTATTCTAGCAGCCATAAAGAAACAGATACATTTCTAAATGATATAGGGTTGTAATGCACTGGTAAATTAATCTACCCTGTTTCTACAGATTTTCAAAATACATGTGTCACATCTCACCCATGGAATATTATTTCTTCTCCCCATTTTTTTATTTTTTTATTTTCATACAGGACAAAACACAACAAGACAATATGACAGACGCAAAATCAATCTTTACATCGCCCATTTAAATAAGTCTCTAGCAACAAAGATTTAAATTTAAATTTGAATGTCTCAGCTTCAAATTCAGCCTCAACCTATGTCTCACTGTCACTGATAGTCCCACCCTGGTCACATGGTTTTAAAACAAGATATTGGGCTTTAAGCTGGCGACGTAAAAATGACTATTCATCTTTAGATCGCCCTATTCATCTTTACATCATCCACCTATATATTTCTCTGGCAGCAAAGAAATAAGTTGGAAATTCACAGTTTCAGGCCAAAAACTCACCCTCGCCCTATATCTCACCCTCACTGATAGTTCTACCCTAATCACATAATTTGAAAATAGTCAGAGATGAAAGATAAATGGGCGACGTAAAGACAAATTTCTCATCTTTACGTTGCCGTTTTTTGAAGGCTAATATATTAGATTTAAATAATGAGACCAGTGTGTGACTATCTGTGAGGGTGAGACATAGGTTGAAATTGGGTCTCAGACTGAAAAAGAGGGTGAGACATAGGTTAATGGTGGGTTTGAGGTTGAAACAATCAATTTTAATTGAAATATTAGTTTCCAGAGACATATATAATTTGGCGACTCTATGTCACTGTTTTTAAAGGCTAATATCTCATATTTGAATAATGAGACTAGTGTGTGACTATCTGTGAGGATGAGACATAGGTTGAAATTGGGTTTCAGACTGAAAAAAAAATTAGATTTAAATCTTTGTTCTCAGAGACATTTATAAATGGATGATGTAAAGATGTGTAGTCATCTTTACATCGCTGTTTTTTAAAGGCTAATATCTCATGTTTGATTGTTATGACCATGGTAGGACTATCAGTGAGGGTGAGACATAGGTTGAATATCAGTTTGAGGCTGAAACATTCAAATTTAAATTAAAATCTTTGTTCCAAGTGACATATATAAATGGACAATTGTTTACACATTTATGGCAACAAAAGAACAGTGAAAAATGGGTGGTTTTTCAATCATATTGTCTCTTCTTATGCATTGACCAAGGTAAAATTATCTATGGCGTTGAAGCTCTCAGTGAGATCTACTTGATGAAAAATAAAATGGATGAGTAACTCCAAAATTGAATGAGTTACAACATGGTGAACCTGAAATCAAGAGTTCCTGCCATTTCGTGAGAACGGGTCATATATATATATATATATATATATATATATATATATATATACATATATATATATATATATACATATATATATATATATATATATATATACATATATATATATATATATACATATATATATATATATATATATATATATATATATATATATATATATATATATATATATATATGTACCGTAGTCCCGGTCACGTGAACCGCAGCCACGTGACCACTACACCGCATACGCCCGTTGGTCACTCGCTCCTGCCATGCCAAAGACTTCGGATCCACGCACCCACCCTACAAAGACTCTTTTATTTACTTCTCAAATTCTCCTACATAGGCCTATTTAGTAGCTCGTGACCACCTCTCTTGTATTACTCTCAAATTCATTTCGTTGATCATTTTCAGTGTAACTCAATAAATGTATCCATATTACCTCTCTTCCGTGTTAGCCATTATCATTAATGGACCCCAAACAGCGGGTAGTATTTCTAACATGTTCGACCACATATCAAAGCTGCTCCAAGCACTGTTTAAAGTAACTGTCTATGAATATATCTTTGTTGTAGCATCTCGCTTTTACTTTTTGTTTCGCTATAAAATCTTTCCTAGGTGCCTTCAATATTTTTTCCTTTTTTTCAATAACGAGCAATGCTCTTTTTTATTTATCATATAATTTACATTGCAATCAAAAATATTTGACTGAACATGTTGACGAGTAATTAACTATATAAAAGTTTGTAATTCTTTACAAAGTCATTCGACTCCAATGGAAAAATTCGACTTGAACAGTACTGGTTGCCTTCAATATTAGTGAAATTGGAAGGTGATCACTATTATTATACTCCATAGGACTAGGAAATACAACATTAGAACTATCAGAGTATGTATATACGATCAATAATAGTGGCTATATCCTTTGTAATTCGTGAAGGTAGCTCTTTTCTTCGGAATAGATTAAATGAACCATACAGTGCATATAAAAATTTCCCTGTACAGAATTTCCTTTTGCTATGTGTAGATTATATACCTTTAAGTATCATAAACTACCAGTGCCACATTTACAGGTTGTCCAGCGTCAATAATCTATGGACTATAGTATCAAAGGAGACATCTGAAGTCTCATCAGCAACGCCGTCCTTACTAATTCAGGGGCATCGTATTGCTACAGATACTCTGCTTCTAGTTCTACTTTCCATAACAAATGGTTTCTCATATACTTTATGGAATTTGATGGAGTATTTCGTCTTGAAATGATTGTAAACGCATTGGCTTGCAATAACAGTTACTCAGCAACATACACTTTTGTGATCGTGATAATTCTAGCATCCTGTCAACTTACTTAGTTCTGCAATGTTAGTTAATTTACAGAAATACATTTACGGTTAAAGCATGAAATACACAAATTTGCCGGGAGTTAATCTGTACATAAAACGATGATGGAGTGTAGACTGAAAGAAAAGGAAGTATTACCCATGCATGGTACGAACACATTGTCTGACATCTGTCTCCGATCTTTAAACTATTTCTTTTACCTACTTGGGATTCCCACTCGCTCAGCATAGTCCTAGGTCCCCTCCCAGCGCAGTTCTAGGTGGGGATCGCATCAATATATTCACTAGCTTCCTCTTGCTGATAGAATTCATATATTCTCGAAACATATCGTTAGCTTTGAGCTGTGCTTTTCAAGCTTACACAGAACCATTACATACTAGTTTGGTCCTGCATCCACCTACTACGATATGGCTCCGATATGGTCTCCGATGCGCCTCCCGATAAAAAATCAAAATCACGTCAGAAAGGTCACCTAATATTGGGGCAGTTGATCACGTTCCTGCAATTAGACACCGATAAAAAAATCCCATACAATGCGTGGTGGATTGGCATGTCTAGACATATGTCTACGATGCGTGGTGGATTGGCATGTCTAGACATATGTCTACGATTTTGCACCTTCCCGATATGTCTCCGATATTGACTTTTTGTATCGGAGCCATATCGGGAGGTCTAAATTTCTTTCTTAGTAGGTGGACGCCGGGCCTAAGGCAACAGTTACAATATTTCACAGTGCATACCTGCTGATCTGATTGATCATAATGACTAATGCGGAGAGAGAATGGAGCAATATTTTGAGTCAATTGAAATATTGTAGAAATGGATTACGAGTGAATTAGATGCAGGAGTAGATCATTGTCCATGGCTTACTGAATGCTGAAATTCTACGAGTGAGTGAAGGAAAACAGTTGAGTAAATGTTGTTTTTGTAGGGTGGTTAGGTGATCACTGTCATGTTGCCCTTGGATGGAGAGTGTATAAGACTCCCACGCGCATTACAGCAAACAAGTTGGCCACAACAGCTGACTAGATGGAATAACTTGATTTTAATCAGACAGTAAATGGGATAAGTCATATAGTAAGCTTACTGTAACTACAATCATACAGGTTCAGCTTAGACATGATCTATCATATTATTAGGCCCGGCATCCACCTACTATGATAGAATCGTAGACTTCCCAATATGGCACCGATACAAAATGTCAAAATCGGTGCCATATCGGGAAAGTGCAAAATCGTAGACATATGTCTAGACAAGCCAATCCACCACGCATTGCATGAAGTTTTTATCGGTGTCTAATAGCAGAAACGTGGTCAACTGCCACGATATTAGGTGAGCTTCCGACACAATTTTGATTTTTGATTTCAGAGGTGCATCGTAGACCATATCGGAGCCATATCGTAGTAGGTGGACGCCGGACCTTCGTTATATTTGCAAGTCAGTAGGTGAGTTGCTGTATGTATATATATATAGGTTGGTGATACTCGTTTATCTTTGCGTGAGACAATTCTGAGGAGAATAAGCGCCTCCTCCCCCCCCCCTCTAGGGTCACAACGGCGCATTCGGCAATGAACTGAATCATTCTTGAACATTATAAACACGAAAAAAATCTTCGTTTACTAATCTCAATATATCAGTAAAAGTTGCGGTATGCTTTATGTCTAAAATAATTTTTGAATTGTCAAATAGGAATTAACGTGAATACGCCATTTGGTCTAACGATTGCCTAAATGTCCTATGAGAGCTTGTTTCAATATCGGTGTAGATGAGTGGCGATGGTAAACATCAATGACATTATCGATTTTCATTTACACTATTCACTGATGAGAGATAGTTTCCGTGTCAGTGTCCCACATATTGATAGTTGATATAGCGCTTGCTCCTAATTCGTGTTATAACCCCAAACACACAGGATATGTACAGGACGGTGTGTTTTTCAAATCAGCGGGATAGGGGATAGAGACGAAATCGTCAACGCTACATAGTTTGAAAACAGATCGTTGTTACCCCCACCCCCACCCCACCTTTCTGTTGCATGATGGATGGTCTCTCTTTACTCATCGCCGATCCTTACCAAACAAACTACTCCACATTCAGGGCAGAAATGTCAGAGGTTCTAGCTTCGTATACAACTGTATACTGCGTCCCGTGTTACGCACAAAGTTCATAGAAATCCAAATGTCAAAGAAAATAGAGGGGAGTGGAGAGTATGATTTAATAACAGGCCCCTACTCGTCCTTTTCATGCAAAGATCTGCAGTATTGTATGACCTTTTTCCTAAATAACCCAAGATCCCTCATATCATCACAAGCAATAGAGTTCATCATATCAGAATAAATGATGTTTTTTCATTAGTAATATGAAAAAACGTGGTTACTTAGCCCGTACGCACTGCGTCACCTGTTGCGGGTGATTTCCGCGTTTTGTACAGGAATGAGGGGGTGGGGTGTTGTTATCATTCAATCTCGCATATTTCAGCTACTTAAACGGTATTGTGTGTATTCCCCAAGGTAGATACCTCGATTTTTTTGGTAAATACGCATTCGTTCTGGGGCGCTTCGACAGAAACTCTATTTTGAGGGGTGGCCGCTAAGGAGCAGTCCAAGTGCCTAAAATTAAGGGATGACAGGCTGGTATATTCTCTTATAGGATTGAGTTCGCAATTTTCCGGGAAGGCACTCCACCAATGAATAATCGATAATAAATGACACTTCCTTCGGTACTCTAGTGTTCTCATTTTACAATATTCCAGCAAATCAATGGTTGATATTTCCTCCCTACGTCGTTTAGTTACTGCAATTCGTAAACTTGTATTTATCACTATTTGTAAAATTTTCAATCTAGTTTTCCCAATCATTGCAAAAATTATGTCACTATATTCTACAACTGGCAAAAGCATTTGTTTTACTAGCTTAATCTTAGTATACTCGCTTAATATATAGGACTCAATTTCCTAAATTTAAACTGTTTCATTGAATATTCTTTAACAACTTTATCATAATGATCCTGTAAATTTATTCTATTATCTATCAACACTCCTAAATATCTATAGTTATTTACCACTCCAAGCTTCTCAGCTCCACCCTTAATCTCGATCTCATCATTTATTTTTCTTATTTGATTATGGTGCCACATTACTTTAGTTTTTTTATAATTTATCCTTAGTTTATTTTTACTTATCCAGTTTTGTAGCACAAGTAAATCCTGTTCCAGTTTATATTTAATATCCTGCTGCCTGTCACCAGTTGTTATAGGAGCTATATCATCCGCATACATTATTATAGTACTGTACTTAATATTCGATGGTAAACTATCAATAAAAATTAAAAATAACAATGGTCCTACAATAGAACCCTGCGGGACTCCTGTGTCTATGTTCGTCCATTCAGATAAATTACCATTTAGCTTGGTTCTATGTTTTCTCTCTGAAAGATAATTTTCCAATATTCTGATCAAACATTCCGGAAGTTGTAACATTATTAGTTTATCAATTAACAATTCATGATTTACGCTATCGAATGCTTTTTTTAGATCGATATACGTACTGGCCACAAACCTTTTTTCATCAAGGTGAGTTAATATTTCCTGAGTTAGCTTAAAAATTGCCTCAGCAGTTGATCTCCCAGGTAAAAATCCAAACTGATCTTTCGAAAGTATGTTATTAAGTTGGCAGTGTTTCAACAGATCATTATGTAAAAGAAATTCAAATATTTTTGAGAGAAACGGTAACACCAATAAGGTCACCTAACCCAATAATGAAAAATACAAGAGTAGCGTGTTCTACCGGGGTGCAGTTGAGTGGAATTGTATGACCAGTGAAATCAGAAATATAAACAATTACGAAGACTTTAAACGATTTCAGAAGTGGTGGTCATTAGGTCATAACTGGCCAGATGTCTGAAGGACAACCATATATGTACACTGGAAAAGGGGGCACCAATCAGCTACCTTGTACCCATGTGATACGAATACATGTCTTGTAAGAATCGGACACAAGGGAGTAATACCAACCGCTAGTTTATCGGGAAGAATGACCTTCTGCACCGATCAAAACGAACTATGAACTGGACTTATTGCTATATAAGGCAAGAAAGAACAACGAAGTGTGCAGTGATGTGGTGTATTATACTTTATTTGAATATGTGGATCATATGTAATTACAATTACTTGTTACCTTTTACTTCTTTTCTGTTACTAAAGATTGCATTGTGCAAAGTCCATGTGTAAGGACACTACAAAACCAGGTGAAACTATATGTGAATGACATATGGCTGGACACGATGTCAAACCGGTTAAAAACCGATCGTGTTCCAGGATAAATAAAGTATTTAAAAAAAAAATATTGACAATCATAGAGTGAAGAGGAGTGTAGACACAGATCACCACCTGAATATAGGTAGGTGTCTGGGCTATCAATAATTGCAAATTGATTATTGATAACATAGTTGCTAGTGCATGTGAAGTGACGCTTAACAACTAATATCATGAAGAAAACAAAGGAAATCTTTCGATTATTATTTGTTGATATTCCCACTCAATATGAGCAAATATGGCGTTTAATTGCGAGGCAGGCAGAGGTAACTAACACTTCTACTTTCTCGGATATTACTACCTTCCATAATATTATTTCTTACTCCAGTCTGAGAAACTATACTTTACAGTATCAGTATAATATTTGTTTATGATATTTTTTTTTTTTTTTTTTAATTTTCATGAAAGACGAACGGTACAATCACCCTTTACAAGGCGTTCTTCCTTGAGTTGTCCGGAACAAATACACAAATACAAATTCAGCACAGGACATTACATTTAGACAAGTACATATTGACAGGTAGTATGGCTGGTACAAGTGTTTCTTCAAAAGTATCAACATGTCCAGATTAATCATGATGCCTCAATGTTTTTATCGATGTAACTAGATAACACTCTTGCAACTTCCCACTGGACCTGGTAATAGGGATAGACTCCATCACATAATTTGGCATAGCTATACACAGTACCTTCTCCCACAATGTTCCGGTGTAGGATTCTCGTCACGAAGGGAGTCAGCACTCCGTTGGATACTTTGTTGATATCAGATATCTCCTCGTTCAACTCCCTCACTATCATCTCCACTTTCGGTTGGACCTTGTGCCTACCAGTGTAAATACCATTTGCATGGTTCAAATGGACAGAGTAGATTGAACAGAGGATTACAGTAGCACAGGGGTCCATTGCCTTGATCGCTAGGGTGTATTCCTTAAATGCCTCTGCCTCATCCGCCACGATTTTGCCGATTCTTCCTTCCCTCAACTTTATAATAGTCGGTGTATACGTCTTGGAAGTAAAATTGTTTATAAATACCTCCCATCACATATATCGGCTTGTAGAAATGTCCGTAGTTAATTGCGCTTCTCAGCTCCCGTAGCGTAGTAGCTTGTAGTTTCTCAATAGTAGCTCCTCCGATCCATAAGGTGGTGCAATAATTGCCCCTTGAGTTTTGAAACATGTCGTCCATGCCACGAGCTCTGGAGTCCCCGACAATTAGGTAATCCGGATACATGATTCGTTTTTCTATCATTAATTCATAGGAAAGAATAAGTTGGGTTATTTCCACACAGAAGAACAAGTTTTAAAATTGTGACATATACTTCAGATTTGAAATAACTTTTACAATTTACTCCGATTAAGCTAAACAATTACTCATCAATTTTCTTCATAAACTGTTATATACATCCGTCATTGGAAAAAGTTGAAAAAAATTATCTAGTTGTTTATAGATCTACGGCTTTTTATATATTAAAAGTTTATCGCCTCTTATCAAATACAATGCAATTTATAAATATCTACCGTTCTGTATATCCTTCTAATTTGCTACCTGCTTTACTTGAGTTATAGCATTTAGCTTTTCAGCTCTCATATCTTCAGTGATTTTTTCCCTCCTGAGTTCTGCTCTCAAGTTTGTTAGAATTTGTCCCAGCATATTTTCTCCCGGGTAGTATCCTGTTTCATATGTTTTATCATATATGTCAAGGCCTCCACCCTAGAAACGGTCATGAGTTGCTTCTACCAGCAGTTGAGGGTGTGTTTTTAGTAGTGCTTCGGCCATTTCTGGATTTTGTTTGTTTTTGCGGTTTGTCACAAACTCCATTACTTGAACTTTTTGTGAATGCCATTTGTTATCTGCTTGGCATTTATCTCCAATTTGTTTTGCCTCGTAAGGGTTCGTTGTGCGTAATATTTCTATTATTAAATCTGGCCTGTTACAAACCCTTGCCTTCTCAGTCTGGTAACAGTGCTCAGCTGTGGTGTAAGATACCCCGTTGTGCTTGAGTTTACACTCAGCGAAATTGCTGAGGTAATCGTCTTTCCCTTTAGATAGGTATCCTGACCTAGTCAGCTTTGGCCCAGTTTCGTTAGTCAGATTTGGCCCAGTTACTCTAGTCATAATGGGTTGGAATATGTTTGTATTTCCACCTTGATAGATTTCAGCTGATTTGTTGTGAGTATGTGGTTGATAAGTCGTTTGGGTATCCACTGTAGGGTTATTGGTGGGTGCACTGCGCTATGTGTGTGTCTGTATTCTCTGGAATGTGGTTTGGTTATACTGAGTACGTTGGTGTGTAGATTGTTATTTTAACCTGTTCAACTCTTCGATGAAGTAGTCAGGTAATTTTTCAATACTACTACAGTCATACCAGTTACCTTCTCCCCATAGGTCACTGCCTCTCAACCTTACATTCCTGCCCTGATTTCTTAAACTTCCAGCAAGTGCTCTAGCCTGGCCTCTCGCCTGTCTCACCTCAATAGTCTCATGCGGGTTAATGTATATCCTAGCAAAACCTTCTGCATTTTTCAGATACCTTTTATTACGTAGTATCGCATAGTGTACACATACTGTAGTTAGACACACAAGTAAGGGAGCATTGGCATTTTGCCTTCCATCATTTTTTCGGATGCGCTGTGCATAGTTAAAATCGTGTAGCTGTATCTCAGGATATACTTCCTTTAACACGAAGATACCAGGAGCAAATAGAATGTTCATCATTGATGAATGAGCGTGCAATTATACATGAATAACAACTAAAAGGTTTGGGTTACATTCAGTCTATGGATAGTTTTCTGTGACCTAATAGAACCCAGTCAACCTGCTATTTCTGCAACCACCTGAGTCTAGGATCCAACAATATCAAGGTCAAACACCAATAGGTCACTGAAGTATTTCGGTCAGCTGAGCATACTTCTAAGACCCTGAGACACTGGCACCCTGCTCTTTTCACACTATCGCAGTGGATAACACGCAGATAGTGGAGGGATAGTTTTCTGGCAGCATGCTGAAAGTGTATATATGTCACCACTCTAACCTGTAGGTCTATAGATGATGTATATAGGCGTGCAAGCACGCTCTAACTAGCTTGATATGGGCATTCATGTTGTTGCTCATATAATCCCTCAATAAACAGATTTAATCGCTTAGGTGAGTTGTACCTTCCAGCGTCTGGATTTTCAGAGGTATTTTGTTGACTGTTTTGCGCTGTTTCAGTGGTTTTTGTTGTACTATTTTCTTTTAACTTGATTAATTCCGCACCATGATTGTCTACTACCCCAGCTACTGCTAATACCTCATCCTTGATGATTTTGATTGATGCATTCACTTCTGTACTCAATTTCGCAATTTCCACATCCAGATCCCTATCTCTGTCAAGAGCCTGATCACTACTACTTTTCAGTTTGACTGACATATCTTTCAATTTGTCGTTTACTACTGTTTGTTCGGCTATTACATCGTCAGGCGTTTCTCCAATGTCAACTATTTTGGTGTTCGTTTCCTTATTT
The DNA here is from genome assembly GCA_950022655.1 of Alentia gelatinosa. Taxonomy (NCBI): domain Eukaryota; kingdom Metazoa; phylum Annelida; class Polychaeta; order Phyllodocida; family Polynoidae; genus Alentia; species Alentia gelatinosa. The sequence continues at coordinate 51,318,315 of OX465579.1, read as the reverse complement.
TTGTTTAATAGGTTTGATTCTGCAGTCTTGATCGTATCATCAATCTGCGATATTTTGAAGTTGAATTCATCTGCATCACTTTCCTGCTTTTTAGTTATTTGTTCAATATCAACGTTAACCCTTCTTATATGTTCTTCCATGATCTCATTATGTTTTTCAACTTTTTTTGTTAGTTCATTTCACTGTTCTACTTTTGTCCCTATTTCTTTCATTTCTGATATCAATTCTTAAGTCAGTGAGTCTAGTTTAGCATTCATTTTTACAAAGAACTCTTTAATGGTTGCATTAGTTGTATCTGTAACCTCCAGTCCCTTGGTTTTTTGCGATCTCGTGTTAGGTACTTTCCTAGGAGGTTTATCCGTACTTGGACTAATGCTAGTTAGCTGACTACTATTGTTGTTCTCTGCACTAAGTGTTCTGGATCGTTTGAATTTACCTGCTCTGCCCTTACCCACATTCAGTCGGCACCTGCCTACCGAGAGTTTGTCAATTTGTACAGCTGCCTCTAAATTGTCATAGAGTTTGTCTTGAGTTCGATTGGTACCTTATCTACAACATTCACAGTATTTACAGCATTATTTACAACAATCTCATCTGCCTGATCCAAACTATTTACATGTACTTCGTCTTTCGACGTAACTTTATCTGTTGTGTCTGTTTCCATACCTGTAGATCCGTGTGTGCTCTGTCGTTGACGCGACCTAGTGCCTACAGTTTGTGCCCCGTATGTACACACTGGTGCACCGATCTTGTTTTGAAAATCCTAGATATGTATCCCTTTTCACGCAAACACTCCGATTTTCCACTCAGTGGTTGCTACACACCTTTACAGGTTTAGTAATCCTCCTCTTTTGCAAGAAAAATAGTATACTCCAGTAAAAATCCTATTAATTTACGCTGCCTCTACGCCTCTACCTCGCCTTCACTATCCAACCATAGCCTCTCTCTCTTTCATAGACGTTTGCTCACAGGTGTATAGTAATATGAGATAACTTGCCATTCAAGGTAAGTATTGAGGCGATCTTAAAAAAACATTTGAAAGCTTCAGATTTGTTTTACCCTTACGCTTCTTTTCAAATTATCAACATGGCCGCTGGGAACCGGTACATGTATAATCTTTCATTGTGTGGTGTCATTTGTGATAGTGATACACTACTCCTGTGTTTAGTGGCGTGATATCATTGGACCCCGCTTTGCTTGCAGTACCACACACTGACTTGTAAACCAGCCATTGTTTTCTCACACAACAGTGTTCTTTACTCTCTCTACAGGCGCCACATTAACAAGGTTAGGTGGAGACTAAGTCAGCGGGAACAGCAACACAAAATTGTGTCTGCACTATTTCGGCCTGGACGATATTGACGTAACCAATTCCCGATCCGATTCTGCCTGACGGATTTCTCGGATCGGCCACAATCGGTCACAATCAGAACAAATGTATGCACTTCAAGGACTCGATTTGTGTTGCCCTCTTGACAACACATGGTCATTACCTTCATGAGAGATGTCAATTATGCCGTCTTGCAGTCTTGTCAATATACATTCTTCACCAATTGAAACCATTCTTCATTTAAGCGGGCCGCTTAATCAGTGCCGACGTGGGTATTCCGATTAATATATGCGCATACTGTATCGATTCGAAGGGGGCACGATCGTATATCTGAAAAAGCTTTCTAGATACCTTAATTAGATTAAATTCTATCAAACTTTGCATTTTTATCTATGGAGGATAGCAATTGACTCCCCGAGTTGGAGGGGTGGGGGGGGGGGGAATTCGGCTGTGGTAGCTGTGACTCTGATTCGAGGAAAATATATTGTAGTCCCTGCCTTTCAAAAGCTATGATTAAATCGTAACCTGTACACATGATATGCCAATCTGAACGAATCCCCCTCTCGGCTTATTGTTTAGAAGTTTACAAACTACAAGATTTACTGGTTCCCTATCCCAATGAAATATGGGACTGTTAACGCCCAGCTATAAGCGAATTTGAACTTTCGCTGGTTCTACGCTCATTTGCAGTGGAAAGGATAACCACCACAACCTCTTCCCCACTTTCCCAGCAGGATCTCTGCTAGAAGAGTGTCTCTCCCCCTCACGAGCTTTCCCAAATACCTCACTTCTACTTGTTTAAAATAAAAGATGATAAAAATTGAAGTAATAGCAACTCCAAATATAAAAGATGATTTCTCTAAGAACCAGTGTAGGACTAACTGAACACTGCCGTGATGCACCAGAAGTAAGCACATAGGCCAGACTTCCAGGCTATGACACGGTCTGCAGCAGGGTGACACGGGCGGGGTGGCCAAGGCAGAGTGGTCGAGGTGGGCAGTGCGGACTTGAGGGGTGGGCAGGCTGTCGGGAGGGCGGGTGGGCGAGCTCGCCGATAGCACGCCTGACTGACAACTGACTGTAATGCCTCCCAAGGGTCGGGCCAGGCACGCCCCGGGGACATGCCGTCTTGCGCAGGTCCGTCGAACGAGGGGTGGATGGGATGACGGGGGTATGAGCGGGCAGGGCCGTTCTAGCAGCCCTGTGTCACTGTCACCAAGCAATGAAAGGCGAAACTGAAGTAGGCGAGTCTGGGACAGGGCGGAGGAAGAGCCGGGGCGAACAGCACGCTGACGCCGTGCCGTCCTGTGGACTGACGTGCCACCAGGATAGGCGAAGAACGACTTGTTACGACCAACTCGTGTGGTGCTAGAGGCCCATGCTGGTGACGTCACAAGACAATCAGACACGCCAGTCTGTCACGCCCCGCCAGCCGCTCGAAGATGTTCGGAGACGTTTGGAGCTGCTCGCTGCGGGCTATCTAGTACCGCACCCCCACCACACACACACAACCAGAGCACCAAGCTAATTGTCATAGTACAATAATCTCTTATGTTAGAGATGTGTCAGCGACACTCTTTCTGCCTTCGTCCTTTTGTAGTTTAAAAAGATTCGTTATATTAATATTTTTTTTTATATATTTTCATGATACTGAGGAAGAGTGGAGGTTTTCTGCATAGTGGAATTTTGTTGATATTAACAATTAGTCTTGACATTTAGCAAGATTCACACTTTATTGAACGTGGGCCACACGCTCATATATTTTGCCTAAAGGTTAGAGTGGTCATATTTACTTGGAGCTTGCTGTTAAAAACTAACCCTTCACCATATGCGTATCAATGATGTGACATTGGGATAGGAGCAGAAAGCTAGTGTCTTTGTGTTCTTGAGGCGGGCACAACTGACCATGATCAATCACTAGAGACTGAAATACCTCACTGACCCATTTTACTTGACAATTTTGGATCCTAGGAAGGCAGGTTCAGAAATGGCAAGATGACTGTGTGCAAATGGGTTACAGAAAACGACCCTAGACTGAATATAACCCAAACTTTTGTTTATTTATAATTCCACGTCCATTCATCAATAATGAATATATTATACCATTTTATCCAAGTTTTTCAAAATGCTGTTAAGTATCGCTTTACAATTGCATTAATTGAAGCTACCTATCCACATCTTGATCTAGTCAATCTACGATATTTTTAGGCCTAACCCACCACAAATTGCAATAGATCTTTTTATTCACAATGCATCCGAGACAGGTCTCCAGAATATCATATCGAATATCCACTAAAACACTATTTGGGGATTTGCATAAATCCAATTAACCACTGAAACACCTACAGTAGGCATAAAACAATTTCTGGATAACATTTCTGAGTTATCAAGAAGACTAGACGGCAAAAGACATAGTTCGTGTAAGGACAACACTGTATTCTGATCAATACATCTGAAAAGATTCGAATATGCTGCCTTAGAAACAAACCAATCCTAGTTATCTTTAATTATCTCATCCCGGTATTTTTCTCCATAGGCTTAACATTAAGAACTCGTGCTCCACGGCCGTGAGGTTCGTGTACCCAATACTCAATGGCTAACTGGGTGATTCATTTCATCAAATATTAATGTTATACGGGGTGAGATAAAATCAGAAACCCACTCGATGAAAATAACCTGGTCTGTACTCCACCTCGTTTGACCACAGAGTAGTTCACTCAGCTTCGCTTCGTGAATTACTCTGCAGTCAAACTCGGTAGAGTACTGACCAAACTATTTTCATCTCGGGGGTTTCCTTCTAAATACTCTACAGCATTTTATATTGAATTGTTTAAACATTCGGTTAAAGGTATCTGGAGGCGACTTTCAAACTTCCACCCCCTCCATGAGAATGCTTGAAGGTGTCACTTGCTACTACTGTGGGGTTCCTCCAGACATCATTTGGAATGACGGAGATGATATATTGATGATATATGTGACAATTAAGTACTGAATGATTTAGACAAAATACATTATTTTAAAGCTTTACGTTGAAATAGAAACCCTAATCCGTTTCAGTATATATAAATATATATATATATCCCAAAATCAGCCATCTCATCCGTGATTGTACTCGTGAACGTTAAATCTGAGAAAACAGACCTGAACGAAAGGTTAACGTATATAGTAGAAATAATTGACCAGAAAGTACATACTGATATATATTTATTATATACATGTGCCAGTATGTTACACAAATACCAACCTCTGCTAGGGTATTGGTATCAAATATATACCGGCACAGTATGGTGGTATAAAATTATGTACCACCCTACTTTGAATACAAATTCTGATTGGCTGAAAAAATTGCACTGACCTACTTATGAAGTGCTGGAAGTGACTTGCAGCACTCCACTAATTTATGCGTGCAAAGGATCACAGGAGTTGAAGGGGAAAAAAGAGTAAAAAATGCACTTTCTGTGCTTGACTTTCACTAAGATGTCAACAGATATACCAGCACACTTTGAATCCAGCTCGGACGTTGTATTATTACCTTATGCAATTGATCAAATACACATATTTGAAGGTATATAATCAAATAAAAATGTATTACCCTACTGGTACATCCTTGCACACCTTGTTTCTTTGGCTAAAAATATTCAACTTGCTCTGCGAGCTCGTGGAATATTTCTAGCCAAAGAAACGCGATATGCGAGGACGTACCAGTAACGTAAATACATTTTATCTTAATACCTGTCTGTGAATTTCTACACATGCTGCCCGCTGCTAGGGGTACGGTAATAATAATGTTCGTGCCCACTGTAACGGTTGGCCGTTAGCATCGAGCTTAAATGCTTTAAGTGCTTAGAATTGTGGGTTTAAAAAATATATATTTTCATGTGTATATTAATAAGTACACGTCCTCACTGTGTACGGCGTCAGGCCGTATGAAATCGATGACTGACCTTGAACGAGAACCGTTTCGTCCACAGTAACCTGGAGGTTTCCTGATATTATGTAATGTAAAGACAATTTGAATTTGATGGATTGTCGGTGAGCATGTTTTGAGGATAGTAATTTAAGTCAGTTCACTTGATATGTATTAGAGGTATCTGTCAGATTAGATTTTGATGCTATTAATTTTTAATCTTCCCAGGTTTTCTTCCACGGTCTAATATTACTTTAATAATGCCTAGGTCACCTGAGCGGAGAATCATGCACTTCCGACCTGTTTGTCTACCGCATCTGCCTGTATATGGGTGCATTAATGGCTATACATGTATACCAACATAGCACTCCCACTTCCATATACTACTGGGGGAGCAATGGGAATACTCATATGTGAATATATGAATTCTATAAGAATGAACATTGGATATTGAAAAGTGAATTACTTTTTTTGTAACCAGACGTCCCCTGATGTCATAAGAAAGCTCTTAGAATTCTAAACATGCATTTGCCTCATGAGACTAGACAAGTTGGCATTTTTTTTAAGCTGTTATGTTTATTTACATTCTTTATCAAGCTTAATATTGCACTGGACCATGAAGAAATATTCATACACATACAGAAACTGCTGCATTAATTTACTTAACATTTGTAATGGACGACCCAGTAGTAAGACCTTTTAAGTTTAATAATGATCCACAGCTCTTTCGGCTATGTGTTTTAGAATGACAAGACGGCAGACATAAATCAGAATCCTCAATTCGACAATGGGTGTTATCTTTCTATCTCAAGATTAATGCTTTTGATGGATTTGAAAAGACAAAGAATGAATTAATGTTACATTTTAGATATGAATGATTGATAGGTCATCATCCTAAAGATGAGAGAACAAGGATATTATGCGTACTACCTCAGCTTTCTTCATAGTCCATGATATCTGCCATATCACATACTGTACGGTAAATACACAATATTAACTGGTTTCAGATACAAGCAGCGGTAATCTCCGAGGACATGACGCGTAGTAATCTCCGAACGATAGTGAGGTGATTACATATAGTCTAGTCCGAGGAGATTGAGGCCGCTTTTATCTGAAACCAGTTTATATTGTATTTATTAACAACCGTTCCTTGCTAATAATTACGATGCTCTTCTGATACTTGACCGATGCGCCTCCTATCGTTAATGAAAATATACAGCTGTAGTTTTTAAATTACCCACGAGATGACAGTTACTTTGAATCAGTTCGCCATGTTGGTTTTATACGGTCACCGGAGGATGGATTTTACACTAAAATACGGAAATAAAACAAGGTAAGAACTTGTTGAAAACTGTAATCTGATAGATTGTGAAGTTTTGGAGACACTGCGACAGATTAATTCACTAAACTTGAACTATTCTGTAGTTCACATTGATTGTTACATTGTGTGATTGTCTGCTGCTGTTACTGCATCAGTGCATGTATTAGTTTGTGTTTCGCTCGCTAGGGGCCCGATGACGTTTTGGGAACTATTTCCAGTTATCTCCTGATTTTAGAGTCAGGAGGTTACGGGCCTCAGTAATCTCCAGGCAGCAAAATACCCACACCCAGTGCTATTACTATGGAGACTCCGTATTAGGTGGTTAATAATAAGTATGACTACCGGGCAATTAACAGAATTGTTTCGAAGGTATTCCTCACACCTTTAAATAATGTGTTTAGCGTCTTGTGTTCAATACTCTGGTACCAGGTTTATGCCTTTCGTTCTATTTCTAACTCTCCCATTTCCCACAGGCTTTCGCTTTTTAATTTATATTTTTAGTCTCCCTTTTTCTTCTTCATATCTCATGCTCTCTCTTGGCCATCTCTCACTCACACTCTCTCTCTGATGGTCCCCCTTTCTTCATATCTCACCCTCTGTACATACATCTCGTCATGGTTAATTCTCTTCTCACTTGCTTTCATTCTATTCTACCCCTTCCTGTTTATCTGTTTATCTGAATTGATCATTCCCTTTCTGTGAATATCTCTTTCCCTTCCTCTCTCTCTCTCTCTCTCTCTCTCTCTCTCTCTCTCTCTGTCTCTCTCTCTCTGTCTCTCTCTCTCTCTCTCTCTCTCTCTCTCTCTCTCTCTCTAGCTGTATGTTACTGTACATCTTTTCTAGCCTCCCGTACATTTAGAAGCAACTAGTATAATTCATATGTGCGTGATTTTCGAAAGGGAGTTATAGATGTATCTGAGAGACTCGAGAGAGAGAGAAAAACACGACAACAAATACATATCCAGCTGTTAATTTGTAAAATGATTTAGACGATCCGTCGCTGATGCCGGGGTGGGAGAGGCGGGCTGTGCACGGTCGTCACAGAACACATTACCATCATAGGCCCGTATGACAGGCGGGAAAAGTTGGCGCCATTCATTATGTCGCCAATGGTTGGTGCCGCTGCCTCGTTGTGTTTGACCCGCTACGTTAATGAAGCAGAACAATTAGTGGCAGCAGTCTGGCGCACCCGTCACAGCCCTCCACTGTGTATTGTATTGTTTTAATTGAGGTTGGCTCTGCCAGTCTCAGCCGATTCATTTATCGAGGGGGTGGAGAAGCAGGGGTTGGGGAACAATTAGTCTGGCTGCGCCGGCAGGCGGGAGGGTGACAGCTCCTGGTGAGCAATGCACGTCATATACATATATTTTATGTTGTATGTACGTATGGAGGTCGTCCATACACGTAATATACTTTTATTACAGGAGTTATCCAACATAAATATCAGAGGATATGACGAATACTCATGGATGTATCATGCATTTATTGTTTCCTTCAATTCACACCTATTGAATAATAATTTTCCTTGTTGACAGTCCGCTGGAATAAAGACGATGTAAATGGATACGATAGAGCAGTAACATCGGAAATGTATCATAGCCTACATAGTTCTGCCATGTAGTAAATACAATATCAGATCTGCTGAGATAGGATGCTGAATGGATGAATTATCCCAAGTGCTTATTTGGGGTACGTGGGAGATTTCAAGGAACGTTAACTGTATAATAGCCTCTTGGCAGACTATTTGCAGGTCGCAATGCCTGTTGTTGGCGGTTTGTATGGCAGGCGAGTAGCAGGATATCAGCAGGCTGTCGGAGGTCTATGTATATATTTTATGCAGTGCTCAGGATTTTCTTAGACTGTAGGCTGTCCTTTAGCATGACTATTGGCAGTCTGCTGAAATTCTATTTGCAGGTTATTTTAGCTGGATGTAGGCAGGACCTTTGCAGGCTGTATACTGGCACTAACTGGTAGGGGGATAATTCGGAGAATTCTGCAGTAAAAGACTTCGATCTTCCGTCATGCTCTTTAATATTTTTGTATAAGTATTAATATTAGTATCCGTTGCTAGGCTCACGACAATGTTTGTTATTAGGCCGGGAATGTGAGTGCGTGATGTACGCTTTTCTGTTTGACCCCTATGAGGAGGACACGGGAGGGACAATCAATGACAAATATGACGACAGAACAATCTGTTTTAGAAACATTCTTCATGTGGAATTGACTGCCTAAGAGAGATTGATAAAACATGAAAATACATCAATGTCGGTCATTTAATAGGGCTGAGGGTGTTATCGGCACTAACGAAGCTCAGAACATACTATCTCTGTTGTATATAAGAAACATAATTCTATGAGCTGGAAATGACAACAAGGATCGCCATTTATAACTGGGAAAATGCCATCTCTGTTTAAAAACACGAGTAACGTGTCTAGGAGTGTCCTTCTAACCCGGACCGACCACTACCTCACCCTAATCACCATGACACCGAGAAACCCGGGTTCTGGTGACCAGTGTTTGCGGGCGTGTTAGTAGAGGGTGGAACTGGGGTACTCTGAAATGGGGAGTAATCCGCTTGCTGTACTAGAAGCTCTACAGAGATGTCTCCTCTAGGGGCGGGGCTTGCCGTGTCCTATCAGCCATGTAAGGAACCAGGCTCAACAGACTAAAGACCCAACACCTCCTCTGAGATTGGCTGGCGCCTTTGTATGGCTATCTACAAGCACCCACTCCCATTGCCTGCAGCTAGCTCTGGTGGTTGCCCGACACAGAAGGACAATTTTGGAAGCCAAAAAGCACATTTAATGACACTCGATATCCCAGATACATGCACACACAGATATGATGTATTGAATGACTTGTAGGCCTCAGGTGTTACCCGTCAGATTTTACTTCGCATGACAAAATGAACGATAGAGCATTTAAAAGGGTATGGTAATTGAGAAGGTTCTATTTTCACTCCAACGGCGCCTTAATAGTGAATGTGTGGATGAGTTACTACCGTTTAGTTTAGTATTGCAGCTGATCGGTACATAGAAGTGTTGAAAAGGTTTATTACAAAGCATTGACCTACGCGAATGATATCATTTAATTCAATAGAAAGAATGAAAACGGACATGGCAATGTCTACATCCTTTTGCCTAATAGATTCAACCCCACTGTATTTATAAACAGGAAAAGATCGAATGAATGGCAAATTCAAGGAGTTCTTTTGATGGACTAGGTACAGATCAGTACATAAGGTGCCAGGTTTTCATCCGGTTACACAGTGGCATCTCTTTACGCCATGAGTGAAATAAAGTCCACACCCCAAATGACTAAGACGTTTTGTGACGTCGGACCGGTAACCAATTTTTATTTGTAAAACAAACAAAATGGCGGACGTTTCATTGGTTAGATTACTTCACTGAACTATGTTACATTTCTTTCTGTTAACCCCACCCCGTAGGTTAGTTCACAATACAATGCCACATCTCTCTCCTGTCACCAGAACCTGATGGCTTTGTTCACGGCGTTAAGTTACACATTCTTCCTGTCATATCCATCGAGTAGATTAGTTCTCAGTGATGTGTCATATTTCTGTCCTTTCATCCTTGTTTTATAAACTAGTTCATGGCACGTTGTGATATCTCTCGCATGTCACCCTCATCTCGTAGATAGGTTTATATTACATTTCTCTGTCTCTTTATCCTGGTCAGGAACGTGGACCAGAGTATTTAGTAAGTAACTCAACTTAATGTCAGTACGGGCCATATAGCTGTATGTAGAAGAGATGGTATTTAATCTGTAACACATCACTTCTATGCATGTAGGCGTTATACAATATAGCTCACCTGACGTCATTGCTTATGCTCTGAATATTCTAAGGATGTTGTTCCTCTGTTGGCCGATTTGTGTTGTCCCCTGAAATACTGCATTATTGAAGGCTGACTGACGGCTCTAAATTTAAATGGATTTAGGTGCAAACAGCATTTGCTCTTTGAAGTATTCATTCTCTGGTGACATTTTCGGTGACATTTTCTCAAGGTCTGTCCATTTTTTTATCTTATCTTGTTCTTGAGAAGCCTTTTCAGAGGTGTCGAATAAAATTGACCAATCTCTATCACTAATTACCAAATGCATCCTCGTTTTGAAATAATCGAATTTTCCCTCTGATGGTGATAATGAAAAACTAACCCTTTAGTTCTAGCAACTTTTCCTTTCCGTTTGAGGCTTGTCATACGTCTTTATTGGAGATACTTTGATAGTGTTGCAACATGCCTTTTCATCGTCTAAAGAGATATTCACACACAGAGACTAACGTACCTGACGCGGGTGTGACTCACACCTTTCACTTAGTCTCAAACAATTCTCCTTTGGTACAAAAATCTCATGGCAAGGTGCTTTTAAAAGTCTCAAGGAAGAATAGCGAGTTTGATCCACGTGGAAGGATACACCTGGTGCATCGTCTCAGATATCTTCACAGTCTGAGACTGGAGAGTGGTAGAGTGGTTTTTTTCATAACCTCGAAGCAAATTTACCATTTAGTTTATTATTTTCTTTTGTGTGTATTTTTGAAAATTACAATGTACATAGAAGTAGATTTTAGCATATATTTGTTAGCTATGGATATATTATATTAAGTATTTCTCCTTTTTAGAACCATCCTAGAACAAATTTATTTGGTTCGAGGTGCACACCGCAGATACCGTGTGGCATTTAACCCGACCAACGTCTTAGTCGGAACAGAGTGGACACAGAGGTGGCAGCCAATCAAAAGTGGAATTCACACGGTGCGGTTCATGTACCTCACAGGGTGTTTGTCTGAGACAAAATACCCCTGTAAATTTGAAACGTGTTTAAAATCGTAATTTATCATGGGATACTGGACCTTGTTAGGGGTACTTGTCGCCAACAATTTTGTCGCCAATAATTGCAGGGGCAAAATCTTGTCCCAGGGAAATGAAACCCTACAATTCAGACAATGAGATTGTGTTCCAGTACATGATGTCAGCAGGGATTGTCTAAGACAGACACCCTGTGAGGTACATGAATCCCATCATGTGAATTCCACTTTACAGTGTAGTCTAAAGATGACATATAAATGTTTCCCTGTAGAGCATAATTCATTATAGGCATAGGATGATTTTTGTGGCCTTCCAGTAATTAAAAGTCTATCGAGATGACACAACGTATGATATTGTGACATATTGTCTGGCGCCTCCATGCATTTTCATCTGGTCATTTGTATACCGGGTAGAATAAGCAGTGATGTCGTTCTCCAGTGAGATGGCCATGAGAAGGCTGTTAAAGGTGGCCTCTAAGTGGTTCCCCCTCAGAACTGCCCCACTCGTCGACGGGGCTTGGCAGTTGTCGGCAAACAGAGGCGCCTGGCTGTGGGCCGTCTAGTACCTGCCGACGCATTCTGGCGTGGTCACTTCAAGACTGGACAAACAGCTCTGTGGGGTTAGCTGAGACTGGACATATGGCGCGTGGAGGGGCGCTGTGGGAAGCGAGGCGGCCGGCCCGGTGTCAGAGACTCTCTGACACCGCGCCGCGTACCATCCATCCACCCGCAATCGGCAGCCCACTTGTACAGTGCACAGTGTGTCGGGGCTGTCAGGTAATCAGCCGCCGCAAATACACAACGACAGGTCCGGAGCTGTGAAGGGGAATGTCCCCGTTTCATCCATGGACCCTTTCTGTATGGCCTTCAACTTAATTTTGTGGGTAATTAACCAAAGTTTTTAAAAATCAACTGTGGTTCTGGAAGCGTTTGCCATCAATCGGAGAAAATTAAACTAAAATAAGGAGCAACTGACTTGAAAAGTGGATCTTAGGGGCATAGGTCAGTGCCTTTCTATGAACTGGGTTGTCTTTTTTGTGCTCCTTAGGCCCGGCGTCCACCTACTACGATATGGCTGCGATATGGTCTACGATGCACCTTCCGATAAAACATCCAAGTTTGATCGCGGAGTAACTCATGAAGCAAAGCTGCGTGAATTACAGAGCGGTCAAACGAGGTGTAGTGTGGACCAAGTTATCATCATTGAGTGGGTTTCTGATCTTATCTCACCCTGTATACATGATCAGGAACATTACTAATCGATATTACTCATCCAATTAGCCATTGAGTATTGGGTATACTACCTTCACGGCCGTGGAGTACGAGTTCCTCATGTTAAGCCTATGGAGAAAAATACCGGGGTGAGATAAGAGGCATTATCTCACCCCAGTATTTTTCTCCATAGGCTTAACATTAGGAACTTGTACTCCACGGCCGTGAAGTTTGTGTAACCAATACTCAATGGCTAGTTGGGTGATTCATTTTATCAATAAATAATGTTATACGGGGTGAGATAAAATCAGAAACCCACGAGATGAAAATAGCTTGGTCTGTACTCCATCGAGTTTGACTGCAGAATAATTCACGAAGCTATTTTCATCTCGTGGGTTTTTTTCTAAGGACCACATAGTTTTGATATGTTATTACAGTGACTGATAAAATAATACTAACTTAGATGAAAGACCTATATTCTTCTTCTTCTTATATCCCATGCAATTCAGTCATATTTGGACTTGTTGAATAAATGAATAAATACCCTCTCCAGTTTTGAAAGGAGGCATCATGCTGCACGTATACGGTTAAGGTGTATGGTGTCTGCCGTATCAGAGATCTCTGGTCTCTGTTGGTGTTTGAGATGTTCCCATACAAATATCATGGGACTAGAATGATTTTAATGCCTGATACAGAGACCACTCTATCTCGCCGTCCATGCAGGCGCACGTGTACTTCAGCTATTAACACTGATGCAGCAGTAGGACAGATTAATGAAACCAAATGCATGGTCTCGCAGCATACTGGTCGACCTAATGCAAATGTTCCATGATATATAACCATTGACTGCTCGCTACCAACTATATACAAAAACATGCTAATTGGTGCTTGCATCTGCTAATTCTCAGATAGATAAAGTAATGGACAAATTTTCCAACAGTAGACATGACTGTGTTTCAAACTGACATCTCTATATTCTAAACTGGGACTCTTTTGATAAAATGCGACTGCGTTTCGTGCCACATATACGTTCATCGATTTAATGGTGGTTTAAGCTTGGGCAATAGTTACGTTTACATATACTTAAATAAATGGAAATTATATTGCTGCTACAGTTACTTATGTTCCTCCGGGCAAAGGAAATGTTTTCTATATATCCACTGCTGTCCAATACATTTCCTAATGTGCTATAGATTTCTACATAGAATATATCAATCGAGGTATTATAAGGTATTATCAGACAGTTGTCGATCAACTGACCACTAAACGTTAGGCCATTTTGAGGAGACCTTTATATTTCTATAAAATGTAATAAAGTATTCATCGTTACTAGAAAAGCCTTCGGTTGCCGTAAAGCCGGGCTCCCACTGTCCCGACACACTACGAAATGTGCTGCGATTGGGCTACGATAAGAAATTTTCTAATCGTATAGCTATCGGGAGGGCTCTCTCGGAGTGTGTCGCAGTGTGTCGGAATGGGTTTAGCGGCAATAAAAAGAAGACCACTGTACCGACACAGGCTACGATTCAAGAGGTGCGCCAATGCAAATCTCAGGCAAACAATTAACATTATTTGTTAACCTTTTGGCTACACTATGATGCCTGGAGGCATTCCAGGGTGTAGTAGGCTATGATGCCTGGAGGCATTCCCAAGCATAGTATGTTTTGATGCCTGGAGGCATTCCCGGGCATAATACGCTGTGATATCTGGAGGCATTCCCAGGCCTAGTACCCGACGATGCCTGGAGGCATTATTTCTGAAACTCAAATAAATGCTACTTCTGGATGAAATAATTCGAATATTATCATAATATTGATATATATACATACATACATACATACATACACACACACATATATTATATTCTATAAAATGTATATATATATATCGGAGTGTGTCTATAATCACTGTACAATACAAGACGAGCTGATGCTTGATATAATATGCGGAATGACGCTATGAATATTTTCACCTTCATCGTGTGAATAACTTCAACATATAATTATTATGTACCCAAAATTCATAATATCTTACCACAAATTGGCATAGAGAGCATGTCGAAGTGAACTCCACACTCCGCCGATACTCAACCTGTTCCATGTAATAGTGTATGGCACATGATGCCCTGTACAATACACATTTATCTCACCCCTGGTATTTTTGCCCCTTAGTCTTAAGATTAGGAACATGTTCTCCATACCCATATATGTAGTACGGTCCGTTCACAATGGTCTATATCCTGTGTGTCATCATTTCTTTAGTGTGTACCGAGGTGATATAAATACAGAAAGCAACTCATTTTCATCAAAGTCGTTCTTCACAACTCATTTTAATGTGATATTCACTTGGCTGTCGCCCTGTACATATCACTCTGCATCAACCTCGTGGAAAATTTGTGACTTTGACCAAAACTTGTAGGTTTCCTGTTTAGTACAGTATGGAGTTCAGTGGTGCGTAACTACCAAAAGAATGTGCAGGGGTATATGTAGAATTATTTTGTATAATCTGGTCTGTTCCTGGCAAATGTGATACTTCTTCCTTCTTCAATATTCATATACTCAAGTTGCAAGCATTGTACAAACTTAAATTATATTTAGTCCTTGACGGCTCAGTTATCGCTCATAGGGATGGGAAAGCAAATCTGTGGAATTATAGCGCGCCCATGGTTTGTACACATAATTTCTTAGCCCCGCTCAATGGGCAAAGCATTGCCCACCAGACCGCCTTAAATTCCCGTTTTGATTGGATAAGCTTTAGTTACTGGACGTGATGGACTCGTAAACTGCACTCATTGGAGCAAGAAGCACGACAGAGAGGGACACAGGTCGCACCAGGGGTGAGCACACCTCAATAAATCCGCCATTTTTACCTCTTCGCCTTCGAAAACAGACACGCATAATTCATAGGTAAAAACAACGATTCCTTGTACGATCACGTCTCTTCAGGCAGGCACATTGGTCAAGGAGCAACCTGGTATTATGTACAGGTGCCTGCTATTTATTGTGACTATTGAGTAGCAGAGAGAGGACCTTCCACTTAAATCTAAGTATGTGTGCGTGTGCGTATGTGTGTGTGTTGGTGTAGGTACATGTATAGATGTGGAGGGGGGGGGGGGGGGTGGGGGCGTGCGTGTGTGTGAATTATTTCAACAGATTTTCAAATACACATTACATGTCGTAACGATGTCACGATGATATTCAGCTGTAAATTGAACCTTACACGGACCCATGCTAACAAATGCTCACATCGGTTACTGTCACATGGGCTCTATGTCATCAGTATTTTGATTCTAGATCGATTATCCATACATCACCTGAACATCCGACACAGGTGACCGAGAACTAAGACATAGTTCTGGCCACAGTCAGGACGTTTTCTTATCATAACATACCTTAATTCGATCATAAAACGCCATTTACGAAGACGTTAAGTAACAACCGCTTCATGTTGACACTGTCTGCACCTAACCGGAAGTCGCGCAGGATGTGCCCGTTGCGCATGCGCCAAAATATGTAAATTAAGCCTCCACTCGCCTAGCGGATGTTTGACCGCTTTTCGGTTAGGGTGCAGTTAGCAGAAGAGCGTTAGGCGTGTGTGGAGGCCTATACTCCGGGAACCGGTGTAAGCGTTTCTGTGCGTTGCCCGACTCTAGGCTAGAAATACGATATAAGATTGCAGTGTGACGAAGCGCACCATAGTGGGCCGTAGTCGGCGAATAATGCATACCCCGGGAGAGGGTCGTATTTGAGTAACACTTGTACACAGGTATGTAAGAATAGAGGGAAACTATGTTCCGGTGGGAATAAGTCAAAGTTACGAGGTAAGGCTTGGAAAAATTACTGCCCAAGGCGTAGCCGCGGGCAGTAATTTTCCCAAGCCTTACTGAGTAACTTTGACTTATTTCCACTGGTACATGGTTTCCCTATTCCTATATACCTTAAATTGTCGGCTAATATCGATAAAAACCGAATGTCTCTGAACGTCAACCTGGGCAGTAAACGTCAGCCTGGGCAGTAAACGTCAACCTGGGCAGTAACTTCAACCTGGGCAGTAAACAAAAGTTATTCCACCCCCAGCAGCGTTAAGTAATCATAGGTTGTTCGATCATAGGTATATATAGGAATAGTGTTTATCGCACAACAGGCAGGTTGCAAATTACTGCGCGAGGCGTTGGCCAACCTTAGTGAGAAGCCAACCTGACCAGAGCATGCTAAACACTAACATAACTGACTTGAGTTCAGTTTAGTATTTATCCTACCCCACCTCCCATAATTCATTTGTTACACGTGTGCAATAAATAACACTTTACTGCACACTCGTCAGAGTAAAGTCAGCCAATGTTAAGCTTATTGCGTTTTTATTAGGGGTAGGATAAAGTGCATGTCTTTGTCGTTGTATGCAAATATCTGTCTGTCTATGTACTTGTGTTTATCTGTATCTCAGTGTGCAGCAGGTACACTAACCGCTAACACACAGGCTGCCCTTTCTCTGGGTGAGAGGGCGGAGCTATATTTTTAAAAGTTATCATTATGAGTAGTTCCTGCATATCAGCTTTAACCCTATGTAAACAGACACCTTGGAGAGACACCCTATCAAAAACGGCTTAGGGTGAGCCGTCAGGAGCCGAGTCGGGGTGAGCCACAAGCCGTTGGTGTATACATATGCATAGAAAATAATTCAATAGCTTTGGATCCAAATAAGATATCAGAAAACGGTTTTTCGGCTTTACCATCACTCCTGTTTCCCATACACATCAATATATAAATATGTATACTTCTACGTCGGACTGGAGGACATTTGAAAACCCTTTGTAAGTGAACACCCCGCAGAAGCGGACGCTTTGGCCTAAAACGGAAGATGGCCGCTTATTCGGGATTCTGTATTTATATTTTCCCATCAATAAGGCATTGAGTTGGCAGCCATTGCAAGACGACAGAACATCAGCCAATCGGCATCGCTTGTTGTTATCGCTTTCGGTCAATTTTACCCTCTGATTAGTGACCTCATAGGAAATACTGTTTTACCAATGTTATTCTGCATATTGCCAATAACCGTCCCTGCTTATTGCCATATTCTTATAAATCTCGATATCATAAGATATCGAGATTTTTATGACTGTTCTATTTTTTGCCTGTTAAGAGAGATCCATGGTAGAGCGAATCTATTACTCTCTTTATATTTTTCATTGAATAAAAAAAGGAAAATATAGAGATTGTCACTACAAAATGGCAAATGTTTTACTTTCGTTCGTCAGGGTTGGTCTGGATTCAAACTCATTTCAAGATCATGCTTATAGATATCAGGGGTTATGAAGTTAGATAGAGTCAATTCGTGCACCCTTCATATAGTTTGAAGATCATTAATACCTCTTATCGAAGGATGTAATGAAAGGTCTGCATGTTGCTTCTACCTCCTCCTAGACGTATAGTCACGTGACGACGCAGTCACGTGACAACCCAGTCACGTGACACATGTCTCTGGCGTTTGTTAGTGAAACCCTCCAGTCACAAGGCAGCGGCGTCGTCAGGTAGGCTTCCCTTGCTCAGCGTTCGTTAGGCCCCACCCGGTCAGGCTGTCTCCGTGAAGCCCCACGTGAGACCACGCGAAACAACGCCACGCACTGGAGACTACACGAGACTAGACGGCGCCACCTAAAGGAAGCCACGCCCGTGCCCACCCTGTTGGGAAAGGGTCATGCTCGGTTTGTTAACACGGACGACTACATGCCAAGCCAAGTGTTGGTTGTCTCGCTATCAATCATTGTAACATCTGATTGGACGCTAAACCCCTTTCACGAACATCGAAGGTACATGGTATGGTTGGTTAGAAGTGTCCTAGCCTCTAGTCTCCTTTCAGAAAACCTGATTGAATTGTCGTCAGTTAGATCCATTCACTTATATATTAGGCTTGTTTTCAACTAAAGCAGCAAGAAGTTTCAGGCTAACGGTCACCTGTGTCAACAGCGTACAAAGTAATAAACAAAGAACATCCCAACACATTTGATCATTTCTTAAACTTGAAAGTACAAGTTCAGTCATTCATTTCTAGAACCCAATTCTTCCCCAGAAATTGGGTGATATCTATTCAATCATTTCCGAACAGAAGGGCAAAGTCCATGTTTGTTCTTTAAATGGCAACCAAGTTACAAATACTTCAAATAAGACCAAATTAACCCTAAACGGGGAGAGCCACCTGTGAAAAGCTCGGTTTGATCAGAGGCATCACTAACAATGAGCTAATGACATCATCAAAGACAGTAACTGCTGAATGGAGTGGTAGTTATTAAGGCATACCCCTGCTTGGCTATGAAGTCGAGCTCTGATATTGGAAGCACAGCTAGTTTTCGATCACGGGTACATGAATCCCATCGTGTGAATCCCACTTCATACTATACTATCAAACGGTGGTGCGATCCTGCAGGGAATCGTTGAATAGCTTATGTCAGTGAAAGGACAGGGCATAAAGAGACCTCGTAGACATAAGGATGAGAAATAAAATCATCGTCGTTAACGTGACTCGTGCAGGTCGAGAATTAAGGGTTATCAAACGAGACTGTCCGAAAAAATATATTAAGACCTTAAAATCTCATTCGTCCAAATTATTCAACAAGCCCCTGCTGTCTCATTTCGGTCTGCCGCACAGGTCAGTGAGGGCACTCCTGAGACTAACATCGTCATTGTTAGAGAACCCTGTCACCATAAGCATAGGCCGGGAACTAGACCGAGCGATAATGAGAGTAAACATGTCATTCGTTACAAGAAGGATGTACTCTCAACATCAGGACAGGAGGGAGCTGTTTCAAAATGGTGACCTTTTCAATTCAGTAGTTTTGCTACTAATAAATACGGATGATTTTGATAATTGATAGAAACCAATATAATGGGTCACGATAGGATATATAGACCAGAATTTTACATATATATGGTTAATGCTTCTTAAATCACATTTAATGAATAATTTACTGATGTCCATTCACTTACGTATGTTTCACACGAGAGGGTTGCGGTGTGTGAATTCATTGCCCTTGCAGAGGATTATGATTGGTTAAGATGCTCTTCTATTTCCATCTACAGGAATTGAGCCTCTAAAACCCTCATCCTGGCATTGACAATGTCTTGGCTCCGACCGCAGGGTTGAATGTGTCCACCTTCCGGCCCACCCGACAGCTGATCGTACACCCCCGGCCTGCCACACCCTATAACAGAGGAGTGGAGGCGAAGTGAGGGTGGAAGGGTAACTTCCGCCACCCCAGGCCTGCCGCGACCTGGGACGGGAGAGATGGAAGGTAGGGGACACCGTCGCCCGTCTTCGCTCTATCCTGAAGTCGGCCTCAGTGAGACCACCACGTGGCAAGAGGTAGTGGATGTGGAAGGGGAGGATCACACTGCTCATTGGTCAAGGCCACTATACGCCCACCCCCCCCCCCCCATGTACCTGTCCAGAGAGGGATAATAAGGATGAAAAGCGCGTCCATAAGTCAGCATTACGTTTACCTGTGGGGGTGCCTGACCCACTGACCTGGTCCTTCCTGACCCACTGACCTGCCGCCAACACGCCGCATCCTCACCTTGTGTTTTCGTACCTTGATAAAGGGGTCTTCTAGGAATATGATACCGTGGGCGTCCTACATTCTATGATTTCACATTTTACTCCAGAAAAGAAACTCACAACTACTTGTATGAGCTTATAATCTCAACCTGGATGAATGGATGGTTCTACTCTGTATCAAATCGTTTTGCCCAGCCTAACTTAGATTGTCCTTATTCGTCCCCTATTTATCAGTAAATTTTTATACGTATTTCTAGAGCATAGGTGGGTCCCTAGGCCCACTGATCAATATTGACATTTTTCAATATTTTTAACTCCCACATTCAACAGAACAAGTATATAGACAGGCGGCCATAAACCACGAGGGGTTGATGGGTAGTAATACACGATCGCTAGCAAGTGTATTACGACGTCAACCTCGTGTGGTTATATATAATCCATCTTTTCAAATAAATCAAACTCAGTAATTGTCATAACAAAGGGTATAACAATAGGGACTATTTCTTTGCTCTATAGCACATAGGGACTATTTTCTCGTATACCATGGCTGTGAGGCCAGATACCACAGATTTGAATCTCTATAATACAATTATTGTGTCTGACAGGTTTTATATAATGGGCCGTGGTTTACTGAATCCCCATACATTTTCAATGGGGTTTGTAAGTACTGACCTACAATCTATGAGAAGGGCAGTGGTATGTGAGGTCATAAAAGTTAGCCTGGTGCAGTGACATATATATATATATATATATATATATATATATATATATATATATATATATATATATATATATATATATATATATATATATATCGCTTAGTTTGCACTCCATAACAAATATGCACCCAATAAGATAGTATTCGGTATGCACTACAGAAAATAGTTTGGTGCAAAGTGACAATTATATATACTGCTCACCACTTACTGCCCGTACACTCATAGCAATATACCTCTTCTATCTTTTTATAAAAAGACAGCGACTATTTTTTATTGTTGTTGTTCACGCTGAGGAATTTCTACCAGGGTGAAGAGCAACTTCATTTTCAGTGGGCATTAGTGGCTAAGCGAATCAATTTATGCCTGATGTTTTCTAAATAAACACAGCTTGATCCAAAAGAATTATGAATGTCTGGATCTATTGTGGGTATGAACCCGAACATAATGACAAATCTATGAATAAGACACAGATAATTCACTCAGTTGGCGGGTAGCAAGAAAGTGCCATAAAACCAAATATTTGTGATATGATATATGCAATGATATTTTGGACGTTATCTGAGATCTGCACCCACTACTTACGATACACTCAGACAAGCCGTATGAAACACTCTGACACATAATTCCTGTGTCGTAGCTTAATCGTAGCGCACGTGTCGGAGCGTGTCAGATTGGGCAATAATGGCCTTAGCCTAAATAGAAAGGAGACCACGTTACCGACACACTACGACAAAATCAACAAAAAGAGTAGTGCTCGGCCTTTAAGGACGGGTGCCTGTGGCCAACCTACTGCCTTGAGGACGGGTGCTGGTGGCAATGTATACCGCTAGGGGACGGGCACACAGTCGTTAAAACCCATAATTCAATTGTTTAATCACGTGATATGATATATAATCTTAAAAATTTTATTTCTTTTGAATAGAAATATTAATAATGGTATCATACACACATTTTGTGAAAATTTCATTAATGTTCCTCCATTATTTTTTGTTAAAAACGATTTTATAGGTTTTTGAGAAATGATGCCTCAAGGCATCATTCGCCCTGGGCTGGATGATGCCTCAAGGCATCATTCGCCCTTAAAGGGTTAAAACGGACGACAAATCCAAAAGGAAATGGCTACCAAATCAAGGCTTAACGGTGTCCAATCTGCTTTCGTTAAGTTCATCTATTTATCTACATAGGTGATGGAAATCAGCTAAGGTAGATATTGGGATAGTTATCTCGTATTGTCTATGGTTTGAATTCATTATAAGTGTTGACAATGTGAATTTAATAAATTCCATGCTGTCGCAGAAAATAAATCGGTGAAGAATAACAATCTTATACACTAATCACTCAGGACTATCAATGTAAAGGGGGGTGTCCACTGAGCTGCCAACATACTCCGACTATCTCCGACAAGCCCTTTCATCACAGAACCGAACGTTTTAAGTTTTTGTCGAAGCAGTAGACACCCTGTTCCGACAAGGCCTTCTGACACACTACGACAGACTCCGATATGGCTATGACACGGCATCCTTGTTGTAGCCGTGTTGTTTTATTTCCCCTAAAACCGTTTTTAGTAAATTGAAGAAATTATATTTCTCAGTATATTCCCTATATGGAGCTGTGAGGTGGTTGTGTCGGAGTATGTGGGTACCGTAGCAACCTATGTTTTCCCACCAATCCCCTGTGATACACTCCAACAAGGCTTTGTGACATACTCCGACACACTCTGACAGAGCCCTTCCGACATGGATTTTCTTTGTCGGACTGTGTCGTAAGCCTTGTCGGAGTGTGTCGGAAACAAGGGGTACCACCCTTTAAAGGGGGCATCCACCAACCACGACAAGTGCTGACATGAAAGTTCCAATCGGTGCCTTGTCACAGCCTTGTCATGAGAAGGGGGCTCTGCAACAGCGTTGTCGGGGCGTATCGGGAAGTGCACACTCCACCAAAATTTCCTATCGTAGGCCTCTGCGACACACTCCTGACACGCCATGATACTCCACGACAAGGGTCAAGTCGTGGGGAAAAATCGAACATGCTCGATGTTGTCGTAGCCTTGTCGGAAGGCCCCCGACAAGCTTCCAACCGTGGCCTTGTCGTGGCCTTCTTGCAGACTCTTGTCAGGAACTGGGGTCCACCAACCACGACAAGGCCTCCAGTCGTAGGCCAGTTGTGGACCTTGTCGGGAACCCATTGTCGTAGCCTTGTCGTGGTTGGTGAACGCCCGCCTTAAGTGAAGTTGTTTTTCATTTTCGTAAAGAGATTTTTTTCTGCGATTTTTTATTCAAGTACATCATTCACCACAAAGGCGATCTTCCATTATGACAGTTGTTTACAATACAGACGTTGCATCCAGTTATAGTGTTTTCCTATTAAGTAAAATTTGAGAATAAATCATGCGATAACAATACGTACGACCATCGACTTCAAATTCCGTTCTTTATACAGATTATAGAACAAAGGTAGTGATAATGGATGGAAGGATTTGGCAGTCCGTTGCGACCATTTCTGAAGGCAATCTTGCTGGGTAGTGTGGTTTTTTTTTAATTTCCGCTTTCGAAAGGAGCGTTGCAACAGTAGTATCCTCCCCAACAAAACAATCTCCAGTCCCCACTTAACATAGGGGATATATTTCCGATCCAAATGTCCCTCGACGATTTACAATTACAAGTAACCAAAACGAAAGTAGAAGTATTATCCGAGTTATTGGTACATGTAATATATGGTTCCGAAGAATGTGGACCCGATCTAATCTATATATTGCCCCTTTATTTCTAAATAGTAGAATTGCTCTCTAAACGTTTTTGCTCTAGCGTCTGGTTCCAAACAATTCCATGACATATCATTGTTGTCGTGTTTTAAAATGTCGTTCTTCAATTAGAATAGTTGAGACAGTAGTTCATTTGTTGCATTTTTCTCTTCATTTTTGATTTTCTTCCATTTTGAGCTTTTATTTTCATTAAATACTAATTCTCAATTCTCGCGGTGCATGTGAACTTCCCAAAAGAACAACTATGCTCATTTTATAACGTGTATTGTTCACAAGTTGCATTAGGGTATTATCTTCTACACCCATAACGTGATTGCAGGTTCACGAGAGAACATGTCTTTTTATGTTTCCTGTATGTTAGGAGGCAATTAATAGGCAATGAGAAGGCCCTGGATATAAGAAGTTTTGTTGTCTGTTTTCAGTTTTCACGAAGGAAATATGATTTACGTAATGTGAACTCAACAATACATTTATCAAATTTTTTTTTTATAATGAAGACCTCTGATAAACAGTCCGCAAATGTATGTTAAGCTGTAAAGTCCCTAACAATGGTAATTTGACAAAATGTTTCCAGTTTTAAACATATTGAGATATTCCTGAATATCGGTCTTTATACTTCTCTAATAGTCACGGCTCTAAACGGAATCCAGAGCAGGAAACTCCATCGTCGTGACGACTTTTGAAGATATTGTAAGAGAACCTTTACATTCAAATCAACATATCCGGACGCAGAAGAGCACTTTAATTTCAGATAAATTCTGAAAATCTACATGGCATCTTTTCTCCAAGAGTGTCTATTTCACAGTTGAAGCAGATGAGCAGTGTGTTCCTTGGAGAATATCTAACGTGAGATGGTTTTGTTTGATGGGGATTGAGTACAGAATCTAAATGTCTTCCCGATGTAGTTCCTTTATTACTGAGGAGATAGCCGATAAATGAAGCTCCCATTTAGTCTGACAGTGCTTTCCTTCCATGCTCATAATTCTCCCTTTAGTTTATTTCTCTCATGAATCATACAGGTTTCTTTATAAAGTGCAAATGCATTTTTTAGATCGTCAATTAGTATACAGAAAGACACAGAATATGTACCCATCAGCTGTTCATCATCGCCTATCAGCATTGTCTTTAAATGAAACTCATGAATTACATGGCATAACGATTCGTAATATGATCTAAAATGTTGTCGCTGAATAAACATCCTATTTTCGTTTTCCAAAGAATAAAAAGGCAGGAATAAAACGTATTTGGTGATTTTTTTCTGATTCTCTTAGGTAAGAGGAGCACATCTAGGAAGTTGGTATTTAGGTGGTGAGAGGGATGCATGACACCAGGGAGCGGCCTGACCAGAGCTAATCCATTCATGGGTCCTGGGACCAGCGCGGATAGAGTTGATAAAGCACGGACAACATAATTCACATACATCAGAATGGGACTCTCTGGAATTGCCACTAACCACAAGCGCACCAGGGGATATTACAATAAGACGGAGAATTCCGCGGTGAGCACAGACTAATTCCATCAGTTGATGTATCTAGAATTGAAAATAGCTCGGTTTACAGTGTAATCTCGAATTTTAGCAAAGAGAAATGATAAGCACATTGAGTACTCACATAGAGTGTCTCAGTGGTCTCTTCATGGAAATATCTGGTTAACAGAGCGTTATCAAATAGTATGGTTGAAAGGATACAAAACACAGTTACCCCCCACCAACACTTCTTCGAGCATCAACGGAATTTTGTATAGAATTCATACGAAATATCTCTTAATTTGAATATCCAAAGTAAAGAATATTTAAATGTTCTCAGATCTTTAAACAGTTTGGCTGTACATGTATATATTTTAATCTGTATGTTGTGGGTATGAAGGGTAGCATGCACTTTATGATATATTAGCATCTATGGTTATTACATGTTTGTGTTATGGGTCTCACACTTTATTGTTTTAACCTTTTTATTTTCAACTGCGGATACACGGCTCAACATGAGCTTGGCTCTCTGTATTCACTCTAGAGGTTCTGCATGTGCTCATCCTTCGATGATGGTTTCTTATCTGTAATTGACTGATATTCATTTTCATGAGAAGGCATCATTGTTCAAGGAATTCAAGGAAAAATACTAGTCAGTCATGCCTAAGTGCATGCTTGATGTTATTCAATCCGATTTGGTCACATATCCCTACGCGCAGACACACACACACACACACACACACACACACCACGTCCTGAAGTCCATAGGAACCATGTGTTTCCTTATTCCCACTATCCATCATCACCGTGTGTAGATGGCAATGGCCATTCCACGGTCCAAGAGACAACAGGCGGCGCAGGTGTCCAGTATAGACACTGGAGATAGCTAAGAGCACCTTCTACATTAAGGTACATTTAGGACGAAGGCTTCCTGTCAGCGACCCCATCTACGCATAGTACACATGTTAATGCAGCAAAACCAGTATCAGGATTGAATTACTTCTCAGGGCGCGCGACTATTTCATTTGTCATCTCCTATCCCGTAATAGCACCGGGATACAGAGACAGAAGCTGGAATGATTTTATAATGGTCATGTCTCCAGTTTCTCCTATATGTCGCCCGCATTTGATAGTATCATTCTTTCCAGCTAATATTAGTCCTATACTCCAAATATTTGTAACCCCATATTGGAAATAGTTTTATCTTTGTACCTATTTCACCCACTACTCCAACTAGTATAAGTCCAATACCCCCAGTGTGTGATAAATACAAGAGGAGTGTTAGTGTTAGTTTCATGTCCCAGTGAGTTTTAGTTCACTACCTCATTGAGTAATTATTCGATACCCAGGGATAGCTAAGTCAATAACCTATTAAGCATTATTTAGTTAAATACCTGAACAAATGTTAGCTCGATGTCCTTCGCACCGCTTCATATAGCTGCCGTATGAAATACCTGGGCAGTTATGTGCATGTCGGCCACCCTTTAACAGTAAATGAAAACAAGAATCTGCAAACAGGTGGATTAAACAGCTTTATCACATTACGAGAATTTGAGTAATGATTCATTAAACAAGAAATAAAACAAAGACGACAGAAGAGGACCCTGCTTCCGCGAGTGTGAGCTATATCTTCTTGCAGATACAGCAGGCAGCGCGATCCCTGATGCAGATACCTAAGCTTTTTACAGAGAATTGTGCTCTCTCACACAAAGACTTTCTTTTTCTACAAAGCAATATTCTTGCAGGAATATTGAACTTTGATGGTTGGATGACCTGCTAATTCATTCTGGGCTGTGAAAACATAGTTCTTGTTGAATATCGGATGTACTGTTTCGAATTTAGGAATCAGCCCCAGGTGCTAGTGAATAAGTGAGCTTAGTGAGGGCCAAGAAGAGCCACCTGGTATGGGGTACAGAAACACCCGGCCTATAATATATCAGCCTTAGCCCTGGTCTGTTCCTAAAGTCAGTCTGTAAAGTTCCTGTTCGTGTGAGTTGTCTTTTCCCTGGTCGTAAAGACCGGCACAAAATACACATTTACCTTATACATGTCATCTAATTTAATTCTGAAAGATGACGATAAAATTCATTGGCCTGCATTCTGGAAGTTGAAAATATAACTTCCAAGGTAATACTATACGTTCCTCTTAAGTCCCAGCCGCGGGATCAGATACTACAGTGGGTCGGTTTGGAGACTGGACATTTTATGATAATCATACATTTTATGATAATCATACATTTACGTTTATCTATATCATAATTAGACCGGCAGTCATTGAACTGTTTGTTACCCTTTATAGGTAATTATCCGAAAGGAAATTGTTATTGGATCAAGGCTTAACGGTGTCCTATTTCCTTTCGTTAAGTTTATCAACTGCTTATATAGAATATGTATATTCGTTACGAAAAACTTGAATTGATTTAATGGATGGTTGATTTAATGGATGGTTAATTGTCAGCATAAAAACCCTGCTCTCTCAAATGCAGAGATGATAGTTGGAGAACTTTTCATACTTGTTTGATATTTGCCACCCCCCTGACAATAGATTGAATTGTCATTCAGTCAGGTATTTACTTTACGGCCCTCCGCCTGCAGCGTCAGGCCGTATTTTCGAGTCAATTAGACCTCGAATGATCATCCCTACTGGCTCAGTAACCCTGTTTTCTCTTAATACTATCGTAGTATCTCTTTACTCCTATCAACTATTTTACTATCAAATATCATCATCTACTCATCAATGTATACATATATGATTTATTAGATATTTTGGTGATTGCTAAACCTCTCTTTTATCGCTGGAGCGTGTCCCGGATATCTATGCGTATCTCTTTATATATTGTGGACAATGGAGTACCACATACATGTATGGTCGGTTCACCTGGCATTGTTTCACCAGCTCATATATAAATACATATACATGTATACATATATTCCGAGAAATGAAGAATGGATCATGTCCAGATGAAGTAAAGTCCGATGGGGGCACCGATGACAGGTGTGGTGCCGGCCACGCATGCAATGTATATATACATACATACATACATATACATACAATGTCTGCTTACGCGAGGTTAAATAAACATCTAATAGAGGGAGCCGTTCTAAGCAAAGGTGTCCGTTAACGCGAGGTGTCCGCTTACGCGGGGTGTCCGTTGAGCGGGGTTCTACTATATATACATACATATACATGCATACATATAAATATATACATATAAATATATATATATGTGTATATATATATATAATATAACCTGTACAGTGATATTTAGACAAACAGCCACATAGATACATGGATAGACAGACAGACTATATGCAGACACACACTGCCAGTCACATACACACAGGTACATGCACTGACAGAATGAGATGAACAGACAAAGATACACAGATACACATACAGATATGTCCGTTAGGCGGGGTTCTACTACATATACATACATATACATGCATACATATAAATATACATATAAATATATATATATATATATATATATATATATATATATATATATATATATATATATATATATACTAGCACACAGACGGTTACATCCACCTCTGAAGCCCTTAAAGAGCTTCTCCACTAGCACACAGACGGTTACAGCCACCTCTGAAGCCCTTAAAGAGCTTCTCCACTGAGTCTGGACTAAGGATTTCTCCATGTACGTATCTCAGCCACGTACCTGTCACATCATAGCAGCACAGTCCTGAGTTTAGTACTTTCTTTCTCATTTTATACAGATCATAATGGTTCTTGCGTTTACACTTAGTGTATTTCAACTAACCAGTTGGTGCCCCTATCAAGAGGAGATATTTCACAATGCACTTTGGGACCAATTTGTATTTATATGTGCTCTTTAAACATGATTTTCTATAAATTCCAGCGTTTACCGTCGTAACATCGTGATATGACAGGAGGGTGTTGGATGGCTTGATTCACCATGCCTCATCTATAAATAGACAGGGTCCGAGTTCGTGTCTCCTTCATGTGCAGTATCATATTTTAGGCCCGACGTACACCTACTACGATAGAAATTTAGACCTCCAGATAAGGCACCAATACGAAAAACAAATATCGGAGACATATCAAGAAGGTACAAAATCGTAGGCATATGTCGAGACATGCCAATCCAACCCAAATGGGGTTTTTCTGTGCCTAATCGCAGAAACATTGTCAACTGCCCCGATATTAGGAGATTTTGATTTTTTTATTGGGAAGGGCATCATGGCCATATTGGTGCCATATCGTACTAGGTGGACCCACGGCCTTATGCCCCATCTTAAAGGCCTCGCATCGGTATGTCCCTGATTATTACCACGATTCTAAGGCCTGGAGTCCACCTACTACGATAAAGATTTAGACCTACCGATATGGCACCCATACAAAAACCAAATATCGGAAACATATCGGGAAGGTCCAAAATCGTAGACATATGTCGAGACATACCAATCCACCATGCATGGTAAGGGTTTTCTTTCGGTGCCTAATCGCAGAAACGTGGTCAACTGCCCCTATTATGTGACCTTCCGACGCGATTTAGATTTTTTAGCGGTAGGTGCATCGTAGACCATATCGGAGCCATATCATAGTAGGTGGTACTGGGCCTTTTGCCCCATCTTAAAACACTTGCATCGGTATGTCCCTGGATATTACCACGACTCCATAAAGATATGGCACTATTTTCCATTAGTACTTATCAAAGCTTAATCTTTTATTGCAATGCTTTGTGAAACAGCTATGATAACAAAAATTGAAATGATATGAATACGAAGCGATGTTGATAAAGGATATCATGATATGACGACACCCTGTGGAAAATTACCTGAAGTAATTCTACTGATCTAAGCTATCGATTTAGTATTTACATATTTTGATACTTACAATGGATAATATCTCATTTAGAAGAGTCAGGAAATGAAGGATAAACCTTCTTTGATTTATATCTCCATGTCTTCAGTATTACTATTAATCCAACTAAATGTACTTGATTTGTATAAATACATGTGTCATTTCGCCCTATGCTTTTTTTCTACACCGATTGGCCCTTTGCAAAAGATGGGCTATAAATATACTTTTTATCTGTTACATATTCCTTAAAAGCTCGCATATGGAGAGCACAATCTCGGTTCTCACTTCCTGGAGACTTTTTCCTCTCCAGCGGACCTGCCTCATAACAGTCTTGTATTTGTGGTTAATGTGGCCTGTGTATGTACAATAAACCAGAACATCTTCTTGACTTCCCGTGAAATTAGATACAGGATGGGGCTTGCTTGGAAGGCCTGGGTGGAATGTCTTCTTGTCCAACTTTACAAGGGGAAAAAGAGGCCTAATTTAAGGATGTAATCAGGCGCTCCCAAATGTGTGCTTTTTGTTCATTTGCCAGAAACATGAACACAGAGATCAGGATGGATCTACAAGACACGACGCCCACTTCGCATTTGGCCTAGTTAGAATAGGGTGAAGAATGGAAATCAAAAGAATTATGGTGAACTAATACAAGCCCGCGCAATGTACACCACATAAGTGATTGTTAGAGATTCAAAAATGAGGTGTACATTAACAGTGAATAGAAAACTAATATTTTCAAAGATGTTTCTGATATATTTACTCTGTTAGGACCATATCTTGCATCGAAATATGTGTATAATGTGAAACACCTAGTGATGTGACTACGCGTCTTCGTAAATAAATAGGTGTAAATTCATGTTGAATTGCACGACTTCTCTGTGGGAGCATCCAGCTCGTGATAGTGTCTTCTCATTGCAATGGTGGCGCCATCTAGTAAAATACACATTTCCTAGTGTGCTTCTTGTTATTTGCTTCAAAGGCGTGATCTTGCTGTGATGTAAACCCAGGCCTTTGCTAGAATATAAAGCATAAAACTATAACAGGTTCTATCCCAGGATCCTCTCAAATCGCTATATTGCTTTCCTGGCCAGGATATGTTTTTAAGGACGTTCATAGATGTCATAGAAAAAGACGGAATGGCTGGGTGAATGACCATCGTTTGGCTATATATTTATATATACGAGGAATGGTAATATATTTCTACTAATATTAAGACCAAATTTGTTTCCATGTGTACAGGCGATAGAAGAAAAATCCGGTTTGAAGTTGGGAGAACGAGGGCCGGTCGAGGGAATGCATGCCAGCCTGTGAGTGATGGATGGCTGTGAAACATTTATTTCCAGTCGGCACTAGTCCGAGTACGTTTTGTTTGCCTATGACCCAAAGCCCAGACACCAATGGGCTAACGGCAGCGACTATCGGCAAACGGTCAGAAGCAAAGGGTGTGCAGGGTAAGGCAAATGTCGGGCTGTATACAGTAAAGAGATGGTGGCACACGGCAAACGTTGTGCGGTATACGTCAAATGACGGGCGGCGTGCGGCAAACGTCAGGAGACTTGCTGCAAATGACAGGAGACGTGCGGCAAACGACAGGAGACATGCGGCAAAGGGCAGCAGATGTAGCTGTGCAGTGAACTACTCAGCAGTTACTAAGCTGACTCTGAGCTCAAATTATTTCCTTGTAATTCGTCACTGCCCCACCTGCTGCCCAGCCTCCGCACTGCCACTCTGCCCCGCTGAGCCAACCGCCCTGCCTACTCTTCACTGCCAACTAGACTGGTTCCCCACCCAATTGAATAATGGGACAGGTATCGCTCGATTTGAAGCGACCTTGAACGTACACTTGTTCCCCAGTCATTTGCACGATAACTTTAATATCTGACAGATTTCGCCATGCCCCCTAGCGGGGAACCAGCATAAAAACTAATTAGTATTTGTCAGGTGCTCAATGCAATTCCACAAAACACTAGAAAAATGACGGGCGATACCTGGCTCAATATGTGAATACATGTATAGGCCAGGCTTCCAGGCAACGCTGCCCACCTGTACCTACATACTGACAGCATACCGACTGGCCAAACCAGGTTGACATGCATGTGAGCACGTCCCGAGAAGTTAATTCGCACCCTATGACAGTTTGCGGTCACTGCTGGCAAGCCAGGGTCTAAATTCCCTGCATACATCATGCTAAACAAAAGCAAATATGCTGCTTTTATTTTGCTTTTCATATGACCGTAATTATACCTGCTTAGACCAGGCATTATATTTTGTCGCGGAGAGCTAGGTGGTAATCGCCTGAGGCAAAGGTCTGGACAACAATTTAACAAAAATGTCTGCTATAACTGCACGGAACCTACATTTGCCACTCTCAATGTAACCCCACAAAGACCGGGGCACATGGACAATTTTTTTCAAAATTAAAACTGTAATATGGCAATGACTAACACAAAGCGCGGGTGCGGACATAAAATTTATTGAGTACGAGTAGAGTACGAGATAAGTTTTAGTGGTCCAATATAAGATACGAGTCAGAGATAAGAAGATGAAGTGAACGCAGGCGGGTTGGGGTGGCGTGGTCACGTGACCGGGACCACGTGACCGGAACCACGTGAGAGTCCCTAACGACGAGGAATGAGTCCGTAACGACCGCGCTCTGATACTCATTAACGCCAACTCTTCAGTTAGCCCCAATGGACTAAATATGCAATACTTCATGAAAGCGTAAATCGAACAACAAGACTGAACAAGCACACTTCTATTTCTATCTGCCTCTCATTTAAATGGATTTGATCATTTGATAAGATTTCGGGGGAAAGTATGGAGGAAGCTTTCATCGGTTTGGACCCATTTTCAGATACCGTATTAATGCGCCTTCATTATTCCCTGATGTAGACTGCCATTGTATTTCTGCTTAAGTAACGTTCTCTTAAACTCTGATGGGAATATCATTTTATCATTCCTCTGATTCCTTTGAACTGCATTGCAATGGCAACAGTACAGTTGAAAGGATTCTTATAAGATTTTTTGTAAATTTTTTCCTGTTCCCGAAACTAATCTTGTTTGTTTCTGCCACCATATCAATCCATCACCAACGATGGATAGTGGCTTGACATATCTTCATTCGGCTTCCCCTACTACTAATTAGTTTTTCCCATAAATTGATCTGTTCCTCACTTTCCTGAAGTCGGCTCCGTACAATTAACAATAGGAACTATCAATGTGCTCAGTCAGTTAGACAAGAGAATAGAAATACACGAACTCATTCTATGAAGGGCAAGATGTATGGTTATGTGACATCTAAGGATATTAATAGATGTATGAATACCATCAGTTTCAAAACTTAAATGTATCATACGATGAACACAAATTTATGGCCTAGTCTATGTCAGAATATTATCGTATGAAGAAATCCATATGTATGTGTCATTAGTATAATGGTGGGTTGCGGTAGTAAACTTTATTAAGAAAGTGCTGAACGAGCAAAAGGCGTCTGAAAAGGAACTGATAATGTTAAATGTTTTCTTTTTGTAGAGTCACCATAGAGATATATAAAATGCGGTGTCGGTTTAGGAAATGCATTGTTATGAAATGAAGTGTAAGAGCTAACCCCGTAAATATGGTCTCCGTATATCTTTAGTCTCCTAACGCTATTCAATCGTTCCGAGATGGATTTGCTCTATTACCAGTATATTTGCTCCACCGTATATTTTTATGAGAACCTTCTTTAAATCACCTTGTATATAATTCTCTGGACTGAGGAGAATTCCAATTTCTCATCCGGATATCCTTAAGGAGAGCTTCAAGATATGACTCATTGTCGTACATCTATAAATGACACTCTTAGAGGATACATAAAACAGTATATATGATGCACAAAGGAAGCCGGTAATGAGAAGAATTCTTAACAGGGTGCAGTGGGAACCTTCAGAATGGCATATATCAGTAAGCAACAGCAATAATTCACTTCTACTCTCCAACCACCTCTACGGCAGTATGCGATGTGCATATAAAACATCCATCAACATTGAGTAACGGTGCAAATATAAATAATATATAATTTAATTTTGGACGGATATCTGAAAAATAATGTATCACAGAGAAAGTCTGTAATCCATTCATTTCGGTATTGTTTTACATTATCAAGATATCATATTATTACATATGCCAACCAAAAGAGCTATCAATCAGTACCCTTTTTATCCTGAGCTGCTTTAACTAACATGGAATAAAATGACCTCATCGTACTTGGTGTAGAAGATGAAAACTATAGCGCAGGTCTATCATCAGTTGTGTCGTTGAGTAGAATTACGGCACTAAAATGACAGGTCGATTAACCTGAGGGCAATACAATACTGTACATCACTGATTTGATTATTTCTTATTAATGCCTTTGTCATCTAATATTTCCCAGATAGCATTACCCCTACCCTGGATAAAAGGAGAGAAGCAGGGGCTTGGGAACATAAAATTTTATTGAATTTTATATGGTAATATATGGTAAAATTTTATGCCGACCTTATTGGACGACATATGAATATGATATTAATATGAGGATAAGTAATAAGGTAAAGGTAATTGACAAATAGAGTAACGGTCAATTATGATAAGAAAAATATGATATACAATATAAATGTTAATTGTACGTGATACAATACATGGTAAATTGTATATGGTAAATAAAAATGCCCTACGTGAGTAGGAAAAGAGAAGTGAGGTTGAGGGTGGGTGGGACGAGAAATGCTGGAGTATGTGTGTACTGCAGTGGGGCTGGAGAAGAAGTGAGACCGGGACCGGTGCCGTGGTCGCGCTCGTGACTGCGCAGTACGTGTGAGGGCCGCTAGAGGGCAGGAGGGGCGCTCGTGTCGCGCGAGAGGGGGGAACACCAGGGGGAGCAATGACCACCCCTGACCAACGGCCATGAGTAACCCATTACCCCTACCCTGGATAAAAGGAGAGAAGCAGGGGCTTGGGAACATAAAATTTTATTGAATTTTATATGGTAATATATGGTAAAATTTTATGCCGACCTTATTGGACGACATATGAATATGATATTAATATGAGGATAAGTAATAAGGTAAAGGTAATTGACAAATAGAGTAACGGTCAATTATGATAAGAAAAATATGATATACAATATAAATGTTAATTGTACATGATACAATACATGGTAAATTGTATATGGTAAATAAAAATGCCAAAGAGCCATTAAAAGGAGAGGGTGGGAGGGAGTAATTAAGAGTTTTTGTTGAGTAGGGACTGTACCAATGCATGGTTGACTGAGTCGGCGTCATTGTTCTTTATGTAAGTCCTATGAGCGTTAGATCTCCAGCCGCCATACCTTTGGATGGAGAGTTCTGGCATACCGGCCTGGTATGCCTGGGTAGCTGCGGCCTTGCGAAGGCCATGCAGCGTAAAGGTGGTCGGCTGGTGAGCAACTTGTAGGAAGTCTTTCCACTCTTTAGTCAGGATTCTGGTCGTAACGGTCGCTCCGTGTACGTGCTGGAGGAACGGGTCCTCGGGGCTGGCCGTAGGGGACGCCACCAACATCTGACGTATAGCACGTACCGGGCAGAACCGCGGATCGGGTGACTCCTGCAGCGTGACCGTTTTCTCCTCTCCCACGTGCTGCATATTTTTGGCGGCTTTGATCTGGACGGTCACGCGTCGACGGCCGACCACCACATCCCGGCGCAATAGGTGTCGCGCCGCGTCGTACCTCGAGGCCGTTGGGGGCGCCACTTCGCTCTGCCTGAGAGCCGCGTAATAAATGATCAGGATGGCGGCCCGTAGAGCGAGGTGAATTGGAGAGTCCGTAAGGGCCGCGAGGACGGCCCGGATCATGGCCAACGGCACTGGTGGTTTCACGTTGGGCTGATAGGTCTTGTTTCGCCGCATCACCTCGAGGGCCCGCCTGATCCGGAAGTCCTCCGTGGGTGTGACATCCCCTCCCGTCAGTCGCAGGTGCGACCGCACGTGTGAGAGGTGATTCGCGACCGTGGCCGGCGAGGGGGCGTGGTCTGCGACGTATTCGAGGTACGCCATGGTAAAGCTCACCATGGGCCTCTGCAGGTCCGCCCCCATCCGCCGGCAGAACGCGAGGTAGGTCGCGACGGCGCTCCGCTGGTTCGCGACCGTTCCGGGGGCACGTGCCTCTGATTGTCGAGCAGATGCCCTCGTCTGGAGACAGCGTAGCGCCGGATCTGCATGTGAGATGTAGAACAGGAATAAATGCCGCGTGAGTACATGGCATAATTTCAGTGAGGGAATGGAATTTGGTGAACGTGGCCGCTTTGTCAAATTCCCTCGAGGTCAGGTGAGCACGGCTGAGGGCATCCGCCACGGTGTTGAGTGCCCCCGGAACGTGCGTGTTGATGAAGTCGATCTGTAATTTTGCCTGGACCATCCAGGCTTGCCGGGCACACTCCGCAAGGACTGAGTTCCTAGCCCGGCCGGATGTGAGTGCCTGGACGGTGCCCAGGTTATCACAGAAGACTTCTACCCGCGTGCCTCGATCCCGGTCGGTGAGGAAGGTATTCATCGCGAATATGGTGTTAAGTGCCTCGAGCTCGGCGATACAGTCGACGGGGTCGCTGACAGGGCACACCTGCCCGGAGTACGAGTACTTCCCGTCTGTACCTCTGATGCCCGAGAGGCACGCATCGACGATGATACACTTGGTAGGCGGGCCGCGGGGAATGAGGGCGTGGTCGTTCCAGCCCTCAGCGAAGCGGAGGAACCATTGCAAGTCTTGCCGCATCTCGGCGTTGATATTGACGTAGAAGCCGGACATCCTCCATAGGGCCTCGAGCAATTTACTCACGAACGGCCAGGCCGTCCGTATGCACTTCGACACGTGAAGTATTTTGCCGAGGACCGATTGGAGTTGGCGCTTCGTGAGTGATCGTTTAGCTGATACCGCCCTCACATGCGCCCGTACGTCCAGCAGCTTGTCCTCGGGGATGGTGAGAGACATCTCCGGGGCATTGATGATAATGCCCAGCCACGTAACGACCGGCGCCGGGGTCTGTGCCTTCTCTCGTGCTTCCGGGAGCCCGAGTTCGTTGAAAAGCTCACGGGCGATGATAAAGTCGGCGGTCGCCTTGGCCCGGCTCGGGGACAGGATGATCAGGTTGTCCAGATACATACATGCCTCGACCCCCTTCTGGCCGAGGATACCCACGATGCAGTCTGCCACGCACTGCATGTGGTACGAGGAGGCCCGGGCACCGAACGGCATGGCCGTATCACAGAAGTACCCGTCCTCCCATGCAAAGCATAACAACGGCCAGTCGAGGGGGTCGCACCTGAAATTCTTATAGGCCCTGGCGATGTCTATGGTGGACATATAGCTACCGGGCCCGGAGGCCACCAGGCGGCCGACGAAGCTGTCGACGGTCGGGAGGCAGTGGTCGCGCTCCTGCCCGTAGACTGAGTTTTTGATGATATACCCGTTAACACTTTGCTCCCTCGGGTAGGTCATATCTGTAATGACACGCCGGTCGTTGGAGGCTCGCTTTTCCCGTGTCATTAGAGGCGACACGTGGCACCAGGGTGAGAACGGAGGCTCCTGGAATTGCCCCAGGAGATTACTGTGTCCGCGCTCCTTTCTGATAAACTCTCTGATGTGCTCTGGGTACCCCGTGGCGCTGGGATGATTGGGTACCCCTCGGGTGTCGCTGGTGGGTCCGATGTACCCCAGAGGGAACCCGTAGCGCACGAAGTCCAATAGCTCCCTCCTCTCCGGTGCCTCTCCGAGGTATCGTACCCAGGCCGGTACGTTGAGGTCGGATGGGAGCTCGATCCGTGCCCCCAGTGCGTTGGGCAGCCCGGTTTGCCGCACCTCCGAGTAGATGTATGCGTGTCCTGGCGGCCCGGGCCCGGCGAAGTCTGGCCAGTGGGCCCGCCTGTGGTCTGCGAACGCCCTGGGGTCCGTCCGGATGCCGGGGGAGGGGACACCAGTCTCACAGACCTCCCTAATGGCCGAGAAGTCTGGCGGAGCGGCTGTGTCCATTTCTCCCCGGGGCAATTGCCGAGGCAATTGCTCGCTGTGCACGCTGTCACTGATAATACTGGGAGTGGATTCAGTGGGCATGTCGTAAGCGTCCTTTGTGCTCGCCACGTGTCCGGCGGGAGGTGTTGTTGACACGTGGGGTGTTGCGTCACCCCTGATGCACCCTTTGATCGTTGAGCCCCCCTTCCGCTGTGGTGCGGACGTACTGGGCGGGGGGGGGGGGGGGGGCGAGCGACGCGCCTCGCTCACTCGCGGGGCGCGTCCGGTCCGTTTTTTTAACTTTGTTGTGGGAGCCCTTTGGTGTCGGCGGCGCGAACCGAGTGTCCGGCTTGGTGTGTCCGGCGTGGTGCGGGTGTCGGTGTAGGCAGAGTACTGTCGTACCCCATGCCGTACGACAGCTTGCGGTTACAGGCGTTGATGGAGTGTGTGCACATCCTGCCGACCGAGTCGCAGAAGGAGCACACGTGTAACCACTTAATTCCCCGCTCCTGGTGGCCGTTGCGCTGCCGGCACCCCTTCTCCGAGTTGTAAGCCCGGCATGGCAGCTCGTGCCCGCCGGACTTGTCTCCTCCTTGACCGGCACCGTTCCCACCCGTAGGGGTCATGGCCAGACGAACCCGTTCATCCTGGATTCGTACATGATCCGACCAATAAATACGTCCTGCCTCCACCTGGTCAAAAATGAAGTTAGACCAACGGCGCACGCCGGCCCACGGCCGTGCCTGCGCGTCCACGGAGACCTGGTGGAGGTGGCGATACATATCCTTACGATCGCACTCCTGGGTAGCACGGTCGTCCTCCATGAGGGCCAGGAAAGCACTGATGTACTCGAGGGGGCCCAGCGTACCCCTGACCTCGAGTTTCTGACTGAGGGTATATATCCCCTCACGGTCCACAAACATGAACGGCTTGGAAATTAAGCGAGAAGTGGTCAAATCTGAGGCCAACTTACCAGCCGTTCTATCATGTCATAGGGCCTCACGGTCTAGCTCCCTTTGTAGAAAATCCTCCGGCACGAACCGCTCCCGCAGCTGCCTCGGTGGTGGTAGCCGTGCGGTCTGCTCGTTCGCCCATTCCCTGGTCCGGGCCTCCACGGCTGTCGGTTCCGTCGGCGGCCTCGACCTTGAAGCCCGGGACGAGGATCGTTGGCGAGACATTCTGTTGATGGCCTCCATCATGGTATCCATCTTGTTCTCCAGGGCGGTCATCCTCGAGGACTTAACGGTCGAGCCGTTGTCGGAGACCGACGCCACATGCTCCATACCCGTTTGCCTCGAGTCCGTGACCGTACCTTCTGTGTCTGGTCCTTGGGATGGTCCAGCGACGGGGTTGCTGCGGGTATTCGGTGGACCCATGTTGTCCTCTACTTCTCACTCGTGATGCATGTTCCTCGTGGTAGAATGGCGAGCCCGCCTATACTCGTGGAGTGAAGGCAGCGAGCACGTGGCCAAAAAGACGAGAAATGCTGGAGTACGTGTGTACTGCAGTGGGGCTGGAGAAGAAGTGAGACCGGGACCGGTGCCGTGGTCGCGCTCGTGACTGCGCAGTACGTGTGAGGGCCGCTAGAGGGCAGGAGGGGCGCTCGTGTCGCGCGAGAGAGGGGAACACCAGGGGGAGCAATGACCACCCCTGACCAACGGCCATGAGTAACCAATTGTTAAGATAACGATCAACAGCGATTTCAGAAATCACTTTCGACTGAGTCACCCCTAGATGGGCAACGAATAACTCCCCAGAACGTTAGTCCATAAGGACATAGATCGCGGAACATGTTTCTCTCACCATATTCGGGTAAAATGCTATCGTCCCTGTGTATTCAATAATGGAGAATTTTACACAAAAGCGTATCTACAAGAATGGAAGCATGTCAGGCATTTTCCAATTACCAGCTCTCCCAGGTTTCTCTTCAAAGATTACGTGCTCAGTTTCAAAGAAACATGATTTTATTAAGATGCCAGATACATGGGCATGGTGACTTATCTTTCAAAGTGACACGGGACCTCCCATCTCTTCCTAATCGACTCGTTATTGATGGTCTTCTCAATGCACATTTGATATTCATAATCTCTTCATGAAAACAAGACCAACTCTATACTCATCTCAATAGGGGGCCTATAACTTGCTGTTATCGATCGATGCACACCCGATCCAACATAGTAAGGTTACGTAATCATCTTTATGTCGTCGTATTGTGTTCCATCTATCTCCACCCCGCTTATTTACAGCAGTGTAATCAAAAAGGAGAAATATGTTGACAGGAGATATAGGTTACTATTGGCGTTTTGAATTTGATCATAACAAAAAACAATGATTATTTCAGATGACATTAAGTATATTCAGCCGCTTTCATAGTTAAGTTTAGAGGAGGATAATGGCCTTACTATGGTCATATGGATTTGAAATAGAACATAATTTGATTACCTTTGAAAAGAATGTGGAGAAAGATTTGGGTTGCCAAAAATGAGAGTATCTGCGTTAATAGTCTGTATCATCGGTACCGTTTATCTTGTATCCTATAAAGGCGTTATTTATTCAAGTGTACATCCAGGCATGAGAACCACCATAAGTATCGGGGTTTAGTTCTGATCTGAATTCCCACTTGTTGGAGAAATACGGTGACATCTCCAGGTACTTACAGAAATGTCTTTCTTTTGAAACTGAACACTCCATCACTGATTCATTAAAAGTGTTTAGAGTCTGGTGGGGAAACTACATACCCCATGCAAGATTAAAGACGGAATCTTTCTCCATTTCATCTAATTCAGCGGGAATGCAATAAAAAACTGAAATCGGAATGCGACGGCCGCCTCGCCGATTGCCAATACCATGTGTCATAACTGAACGCGTAGTACAAAGCTAGGACAAAAGAGAAACATTATCCAAAAGGCATTTTATTTGGGTGTAGGTCTTTTTTATTGGTAGGGAAATTCAAATAGGATAAGTGTCACAAAGGTGATATGACCGACGTTATAATTGTTTTTTTATTGACAGAGAATCAGCACTCGGAGCCTTCGCGTGTTCATACATGTTTATTGGTATGTTTAGTATGAACATGCTGTAAGAAATGTATTGTATAACAGCTTTAGTTTAAAAGAAACAGTAAATTTCCGGAGGATTATTAACTTAGTAGACGCGTGAGAATAAAATAGGTAAATATGTAGGAGGATATTAGCATGATGCGACAGGGCCAACAGCAGGTGACAGAGACAGATAAACATTATCGAAGAGACGTATTAAACACCTTATAACATGTAAATCTTCAAAACGGTCTGAACTTCTTCTATAAATTGAAAATAAGGTTAAATCATCAAAAGGACAAAAACGCTGAAAATGGAAAGAAATTAAGGAGGTTTAATGGAATATTAAATTATTCAGATAATCGAAAAACAAAAAGCAAAGTATAAAGTAGGGCGTCCGATATATATGGATACGATGGCGCGGAATAAATTACCAATGCGTGTACATGGATCGCAATATCTGACCTGGAGAAATGTACGGCCACTGTTTGACATAGGCATTCATTCGTTCCTATAAAACATCATACTGTTCCTGCCAACCGCCTATCTACCGCCGCCCACCGCCTGTCTCTGTGCAGTGACTACTGTGGGAGATGTTGCCTGACAGATGGACTAAGTTACCCCACACTATAGTCTCTATCAGATAAGATATCATGTCAGAAGAAGCCATGTCAGCTACGGCTGACCTGCACATAGGCAATGTCCTATAAGAGGCAGGAGAGATGAAGACTGGCAAACAGACACAAAGACACCGACAGCCATTTGCAGGGCGTGTAGCTACAATTCAATTTAAATGCACATCTTTAAATAGGTCTTTATATGTAAACAAGAAGCCATCACACCTTGCTTTGAGTAAGTAGAGCAGTAAAATCAAATACCTGATCAGTACATGCAATCGAATGTATCAATATCAGTGTGAGAAATATAGAGCACTTTGTGTCAGAGTTAAACATCAAGACAACCTCTGTCAATGTTACTAATCTGAATGATTCAGTATCAGTTTTGATTATCAGTGTTAGCTTTGGTGATTTACATAACTAGGCATCAGCCATAGCGATCTCAATAAGTGAGTGTCAGTTTTGAAGATCTAGATTACTAAATGCCAGTTTTAGCAATTTGAATAATCCAATGTAAGTGTTGGTATGTTAGTAGCTAAGTGCGAGTGTTGGCAATCTAAACAACTGCGGGTCTTGGAAATCTGGATAGCTCACTGTCAATCGTAAGAGTGAGAGTGTTGGCAATCTATTTCTCCCAGTGTTTGAGATGTCAATATAAAGAAATGAACATCTAATTTTGCAATTTGAATAGCCACATGTTTGAATTGGCGGTCTAAAGAACTGTATACGAAAGACCTGAGAGGAGAATCTACAGGCAGAGCCTACAACACAGACTTCGCTAATACTAAAAACAATGAAATATACAGGCGCCAGACCATGCTGCAGCACAGGCCTTGGCAAGTACAGAGTGGTGCGGGCAGTTTATGACCGCTGCTGCCCCTAGCGGCTGTTAATCATGCGGCTTGTGGGCGATAAAAGGCTGACCTGTTTGATTTACATGTTAGGGGGGCACATAAGGCTGTATGTAGGGCAGGGAGCCACTCTGAGGCCCTGAGCACCGACTCCCTCCGCCACCTGGCGAACGGCTACTGTACCATGCCCGGGGCTACCCCGCTTTGTTAGCGGCCACTTTCAGCTGCTGGTTCCCGTTGTGCTGTACTGTTCGATGGGGAACAAGCCATCCCAGGGCAGGGTAGACTCTAC
This sequence comes from Alentia gelatinosa, assembly GCA_950022655.1. Taxonomy (NCBI): domain Eukaryota; kingdom Metazoa; phylum Annelida; class Polychaeta; order Phyllodocida; family Polynoidae; genus Alentia; species Alentia gelatinosa. The sequence goes on along the minus strand of OX465579.1, from coordinate 51,275,587 downwards.
TTGGAGGGACAGCAGGTTTCTGCGAGGTCCTGCTGTATCATAAGTGGCGTCCAAAGGATGTCTTTATTAAAAATTATTCAGCAGTTTCATTTATTCAGGGGTCTTTGTCGTGTCATTGAAAAGAAAAGAGATTACGAAGGCTCTTTTTTATTTTTAATGTTTACATCATATACCTCTCTTCAGAGATTGATATTTTATCAGGAGAAAGGTTATCAGATTACACCTGCAAGCATCATAATTTAATTAACTTTTAGTAAAGTGCTAAACAGGCTGAAGTAATACGACATTTGCAGTAGAAAAATGAAGCTCGGAACTAGACCTATTGAAGGGAGCAAAGATATCCTGTTTGTATTGTCTTAATTTAATAACAATATTTACTGGATTTTTAACAGTATCGCAATCATTTGGTTGTTATTGCAATATTCCTTTAAAACTTGTCTTGTTGTCCGTATCTCTATACGAGATTTGATAAGTTCAACATCGCTATATTACCTCATGAGACTTGTTCACTCTCCTTTATATGTCAGTTTCCTCGTTGTGATGTCAAGTATAGGAATCAGATTATTCCGCCAGGCTCTACATTCTATCATTTCATCTTCAGCGGTCAGCCTCAGCAACTCCCTGGCAGTTTCTACTACGCATCCACCAACCTCACAAATAACTCCATCTCACATGACATTACCTGGTGCAGTTTTTACCTAGGTTCTATACTGCTTTCTTTTAAGCTGCCGGTGGATGGATCCGGAGGAGACATGCGACGCATCATCGTGACCCAGGCATGTAGGGTGGAAGTAACTTTTGATGGCAAGTAGCACAAATCGTGATTATATCTTGTTTTCCCGATGGCTGGGGTCATTCCATGAGACAGTGAAACAAGATGTATCATGTCTGAATGGTTATCGTGATTCGGTCTAAGGACGCGTAAAAGGAAATGGAATACATTAGTTTATAGATAAAGAATATAAGACATGAACTTTCGCCTGTTGTAGGATTAGTATAAAGAAATGCCATAGACTCACACGTAGCACGTAAACTGTCCAGAAAATCAAAAGATGCATGACAAAAATCCATCCTGCCAAGTCTAACTCCTTAAATACGGAATCACCAAATGACTTGTTAACAAACATACAATACTCCCCGTCGAACACCAGAGGACATACTAACACGCACCTAAAACCCATCAAAGGGATTGATCTCGTGACACCCAGAAACACCACAGCACATACTGATATACACCTAAACATCCCCTGTACATCCATCCTGGAACTTTGAAACATCACAATATTATACATTAACACCCTTCCGACACACTTGAATACCGACACACTACAAAAAATTACTAGACCTAGACACCCTAAAAGCATTATCTTCCATGAACATCAGAAGACATACTAAAGGCTTACCCCCACCAACGCTGATTCTGGTCCTGATAGGTCTTACGATTGACTTCCCGATCTGAACCCGATTCTATCGTGAGGTCAGAAAAAAATCTCGGCAGTGGAACAGGTTTCTGCAATTGACTGTACGATACCTCACAGTTGTATATCTATGAGGTATCCCTACAATCAGATAACCCTAAAGACATACTCGCCGATACACACGAGATACACACACTACACTTAAGTTTGGCACACATTGCATGCGACATTGTTCTGATATGAATCAAAATTCCTGCGTCATAGCTTTGTCAGAATGTTGAAAAAATCTGTTTAATAGAATATCAGATTATGAAACTAAATTACTGCATCGCCGCTGTTTCGGAATATTGAAAAATACTGTGTCGTAGTTGTCGAAACGCTTGTTGTAGTGTGTCGAGAGATCAGTAGGTTCACGGCGTTTCAGACCCCCGGAGATCCACTCGCAAACAGAGGATTACGCCCATACACCCACACCGGGATCTCACCACCTAACACACCCCTATTAACTCATCAACATTCACTCACCTCTCCTACCCAAGAAAATTCAAACTCATAGAGTATATTTGCACTAGGCTAGCTTAAGACTCGAAGTGGACTCAGCCCTGTCCTCCTCCCCTGACAATCCCTAAGGGCCCTGGGGCAGAGGGACTGGCCACCATCAAACCCGGCATCGCATATTACCATGCCGCACCGTCCTGTAAATTAATCACCTGGCCATCCCAGTGCATCAGATTAAATGTGGTGAACGGCTTGTCATAGATCAGATTTTACAGAGCGGACCGGACACCGGATTAACCCACCCTGCCCCTCAGTCTTAGTGTCCCGGGTCGCCGCCAAGGAGCCGGAGGCTATCAAGGTGCAGTTTTTACAGAGACATCTTTATCCACCTGTATTACGACGCTGATCCCTACCCCCATTAAGGAAGGAAGGTGAGGCCGTTAGATGGGATATTTAGGCCTGAGTCATACCTGTTGAAGAAAGAGGCTGGGTAGTAGTTGGGAGAAGCCAGTTGGCGTGTGTTAATAGATGTATTTTGGGGCGAGAGTGGGGGAGGATTATGTGTTAATGTGAGGCACCCCTGCGGAGGGACGGCATGTGTTAAACCAATGATTGGCCATAAACGTCTGCGTGTTAATGCCTGATGTAGTACCGCTACGTCTTGATCGAAATTCAAACTCTCTTATCAGGCTATGTTGGTTTTCTTACTCCTTCAATGGATTATATTATATCTAATGTTCTTTTGAAATAAATAGGGACAACAACGCGGCCTCAGGATCTTGATTTCAGAAGCGTGGATGTTGAAATATGTAGTAATAGTAGTGTAAACCAATGTTTCGGCAAGTACGTCTGCAGTTTGTGCGTCCACAGGCAGGGTCTGCGTATGAATGCTTACCTTAAATACGTCAAAACTCCTTAAAAAAAAATTGGGGTAAAAGCGCATTTCCAGTTCCGTCTGCCAGCCATCTCATAGAACTGAAGGATCAACATTCTGTAGATATACAGTTCCGATTTGCTCATGTATGTGTATTTGAGCTATCTGATATTGGCTATTTGGAGTTGCAAAGATAAGTGCTATGTTACTGGTTTATAATTGGTGATTACAAATGTCTCAACGTTATACTTCTAGGGCACTGTTGGCTGTTTTTAAATTTCTTTCTACGGCTCTTATGCCACTCATTGCTTTGGTGATTATCATGAATTGTCACTTGATAGTGGTCAATTGAGATGGCTTTCTTGGTTTCTTGTAGGTAAGAAGTCTTTTCCTCACTCACACCCCAACTCTCATTCACTTACCGGCTTGCGTTGTCTTCCATCCTTATAAATATTCTCTCTCTCTCTTTCTCTTTCTCTCTCTATCTACCTGTCTGTGCCTCTTTCCATCTCTATCTCTGTCACAGTCTCTCCCTTTTCCTTTTTAAACTCCGCCACGCTCCTTATTTAATCACTATATAGGATCAAGATACACATATAAGATAATCCAACACTTCCCATTTATTATACATCACATCACCCCTCCTCCATCCAAACCTCATTCTTTGTCATGCTACCTCTACCTTATATTCGGTACAACCCACCAAAGGTTCCGATACATCATCTCTATTCCCAAGCACTCCATGAATTGCAACCCATATTTCTACTTATACGGCTCTGTCTGACTTCCCTGGTTTTACAATCATCACAAATCTCCGGGGATCCTAAGATATCGCTCACACAGCACTTATCATGCAACAGACTGAAGGATTGGAGACCGACGACACGTATACATGCGCGACAATTCAGCGGTAGGACTCAGCGGGCTTCACTCATACACCTCAGTAATACATGCCACACATGCTGTTGATGAATGTTAGCATAAAGAAAACAGAGCAACGCTGTACATCAGCTTACATGGTGCATTCTGCATTTTCATTGTATTACAACGACAACACCATACCAATATCACAACAAATTTAAAATATTTGACTAAAGACAGGCATTCAAACTTAATATATTTGAAATTACATGATATTGCCTTAGTAACACGAGTCAATGGAAGTGAGGTATAATTGCGACTGACAAGCAATTTGCAGAAAAATTCTCGGGACAAGTTTAGTTCATACAATGAACCATGAAGTAAATAAATCACCTATTTATAGCATCAAGACGTGTTGGCACTAACCACTTCTTTGACATGGCCTACCCTCTAGTCCCCGACTCCGAACTCAGGTCACATCCATGACATCACAACCACACTGCACTGCTTACAAGCATGCAGTGGATACCATAATTATATACGGCCGTGCGCTATTGTTCTTCACATTAAGAACCTCCTACTTCCCTCATCCCATGTGCCCCCCCCCCCCTCTCCCCGCCTCCTGTTGGCGTCTCAGAGCGGGCGCCCCCTGGTGAGAGGCCTACGGGTGCGTGTTCTCAGCAGGTGGCGCCGGGTGGGATCTGTCAGGGCCACTTGTTCTCCTGGCGGCAGGTGAATGAGATGTGTCGTACACAGGGCGGCTTATCCGTGCCGGCCTCCATGTCATAAGCGGAGCGCGGTGTGCGGTGGACACTTTAATAGCGGGCCGCTGAGCCGCGTCGGCCGCCGACACGCCCGCCGGCCGCAATTAGGTGCGCCCCTCTTGCTCCACGAGATGGGAATCCCAGCTCTCCCTTTACCCTCTTCCTTCTCATTGCCTGTGGCTTCTTTCGTCCCACCGGGCACTGTCTCTCCTCTCTGGCATTCCACACTCAGCAACCTCTCTGGGGCAATCCATAAAGTACGTACGCAGAATTTCTGAAAATGTTTAACCCCCCACGAACACCTCCTCCCGATCTTGTACGCAATAGAAAAACGAGGGAGCACGCGCAAAATTTCCAAAATCTTTATGGATGGCCCTTTCCCGTTTTCAGTCTCCCTTCTATCTGCTATTTATCCGCCCTCTCCAATCTACCTTCTCTTCCCTCTGTACGCTCCCCGTCCCCACCCGACACCTCTTGTACATCGGCCCCTCTCCCCGCTCACTCATCCCTCCTCTCCGATCACTTCTCCCTCTCCCTGCCAGCCGCTACCCCACCTCACAGCACTCTGTCTCTCCTCTCTCACAGTCCTCTCCCGATCACCCCTTTTTTTACCCCTCTATTCCCGCGTGCCACCCGCTCCCCCCCCCCCCCCCCCTTACTGAACACTGACCCTTCTCTCCTCTCCTCCGATCCACCACTTTTCTCCTTCTCCCCTCTTTCCACCCAAACCCTCTCCACTCAGCTTGACCTCTCCCTTCACTTTTTGACGCCCGGAGAAATCTTCTCCCAGACCTTTCCCGTCCTTTTCTCCTCTCATCATCATTCTCCTTTCACCCTTCCTCTCGCCTGAGCCTAATGCGCCCCGTCAGGACGTATTGGACCAGACTTCTGACAGGAAATGGCGAAAAGATGTTAAACGTGTGGCTGGAAGGAGTTTGTGGATGGATGGCGGTGTATTTGGTATCGTGTGGTGTAGAGTTGTGGGTGATGAACTTCAGGAGGTGGTTTTGTTTGTGCGGTGAGGAAGGGTGAGGCGGAGAGCGGTGCCACTGGGTAAATTGAGGTTTGAGGATTGGTGGCGTCAGACTGAAGAAGGAAGGATTATGGCTGATGACTCTGAATTTGGAGGAAATAGGAGCGTGGAGAGGGTGGCGGTTGATGGGAGGGGAATGGCCGATTATGGGGTGGTTGGGGAGAGTGGACAGTGCCTGGGTACTTGCTGGTTGCTGCCTCTTGGAAAGCTGACTTGCTGGAGAGCTCAATGCTGAGTGTGCTTGTTGGGACGATGGTGTCGGAAATGCAACACGGCCTGTTGCCTGAAGCATAAAACCAATTCTCTACATCTCCTACCCCTGCCACCCCACCCCAACCACCCCTCCCCCATTTACCACCAGCCAGGGGCGTAGCATGGATTCTGTTTCGGGAGGGACACGCCTGGGACTACCTGGGAAGATTGCCGGGATCCAGGGGGCCGCGAACCCTGCCCCCCACCCAACCGGTTGGGTATAGGGACTAGGCCCCCTTCTTAGGGCCAAGGGGGTAAAGCACCTAGATTTATTTTAATTTTGTTCCTATTTTGGAGGGGACACACCTGGAACTACCTATACTTGTAAGTATCAGGGTTATGTGGCACTTACGGCAGGGTGTATCACTGGACAGTATCGGGGGCGTGGCTGGCAGGAGCGTATTGGGGGAAGGGGAGGCGGGGGCATGTGGCACCCCTCCCCGAAGGTTATGCCAATGATGATTTATTCCGCCTGAAAGTTCAGTGAACACACTTCTTTGAAGTGTGTTTCTATCTGTCATAGTTGAAACGTCATGACGATGTTAAAACAATGGGCTATCTATCATTCGGGAAAAGATACTGACACTATCAGAACATATTTAAGTTGTGTAGGTCGCAGGTGTCAATACTACCTGGTGTTATCGGATGGACAAAAAATATTACTGCAGTTTGAGCTACTTTCGTGGGTTTGTATATCCCGCTGCTACTTAGTAAAGCAACATATATGCCTACGAGTGGAACACCATAGTGACCACTCTTCTAATTAATATCTAGGTTACTGTTTTCACGTAGAATGTTTTAAAACCGAGTTCGGATCAAGATTTCCATTTATGCACTCTGTTGTTGGTGGAAGATCGAAGAAGATACATTATAAGAGTTTTAGGTGAATTTAAAGGCAGGTCAAAAAATTAAGTTCATCTTCGAAATAATACTTTTATATGATTTTAAAATGGCTTATTGCGCTCACTCTCTGCCTACACACTCGCAATTAGTTACTTTCCCTCCCCTCACCAGCCTCTTACCAGTCTCCTGTTACCACTAGTCCCCTGCTTGTTAGGCTTTGTTTATTATCTATTGATAACGACTGTAATAGTCGAAACGTCGATCCCCATAGTAAGACCATCACTAAATGATATATATTATGTGGTTGTGTTATTTTCTACGACTAGATATTGAGACCCTACACACCCTGTTGTGTTCATCTCGTTAAAATCCTCCAAAATTCTTTTTATCACATCTCCTTTTCCTGTTACCACCCCTCCCCCTGTCCCCACCATTCGCTTTTGCCTGTCTCTAAGTATCCCTGTCACCACCATTCTGTTTCGCCCAACTACTATCCCTGTTACCACACATTCCCTTGTGACCACTATTCTGTCAAGCATTTATCTCCTATCCCTGTTGTATTCCTGTTACCACCCTCCCCCCTCCCCAGCCATCATCACTTTGGATTGCACGTCGCCCTACTTTCACCGGGTGACATCTGATCGCTCGCCTCTCTCGTCCGCCGCTTTCGGCACGCTGCGAGCGGCGGCAAATGACAGTGATTGGGTCTGAGGTGGGCGGTTTGCAAGGAGCGTCTTTAAGCGAGCGTTACCCGCCAACCCGGGACAAAACACCCCGCCAGACCAGCGCCCTAAATACCCGCGACATCCGGCGAAAAAAGCACCAATCCTAACAGCGGACGTCAATTATTGCCGAACTCATGTCGCTGCGCCGAGTACCAGCAGACCTCAGTAACAAGAGGTGTGGGTGTCCCCGGCAACCAGCTCTGTAACAGACACCCGCCGGGTCCCGGCCACTGTAGGCATCAGTTGTGAGCAGGCGTTTGACACCAGCAGCGAGATATAAGAGTATAAGAGGATAGAGTAAGAGCAATCGTATCAAAAGATCCCATGCCAGAAGCCGGCGTCAGTTGTACTTGGACTGATGGCCCCGCTTGCCTGGACTGCTGGTACCACTTTATAAATGCTTTTTGCCTGGACTGGTGGCACCACTTGCTTTATAAGTCATATGTAATACTATGTTCAGCATTCAGGGTTTCTTTTTTCTGAATTTGATAGGGATAGACCGTTGGAGGGGGGCAGACTGTTGACCGTTGACAATCATGACAATTGGCAGTTATCAATCGACCTCCTGGGGGTCAAGCGGATGAATCCTCAAAAAGCACTTGTATTTTATAGATTATGCAAGTTGTTTCCGGGTTTTTAATATTGGCAGGGGTCCAAAGGCCAACACCCTATTGGGAGTACAGAGGGTAAAGACTCTAGAAGATTTTGGATTTTATAGATTATACAAGCTGTATTCAGGATTTTGTTCAGGAGAAGGGGATCACACACCTGAAACTATACCTGGGAAGATTGGCAGGGGTCCGGCAGCAATGCTCTTACCCGGGGAAGGGGGAAGCCCTTAAATACCATATGCGTTTTTGATACTATACAGATATGTTATATTGAAAACTAACATAGACATGACCGCAGCTGACAGGTAGCCAGTTTTATTAGTTAAAACTATGGTGACTGGAGTATACAATGTATACGTAAAAGAAAATTGAAATAAATCACGTCGATTTGCAATCTATCTACGATATGGGGATATGAGCACTGCAACTTGGGGCATATCTGAATCAGGTGGAAATCCAAGACTTGCACATTGTGAATAAGTAGACTTGGATCGGATTCCCATACTTCAACCACCGCATTAGAACAGATTTGAGATGTGTAAGAGCAATAATTGAGTATCCCAGTCCACCGTGGTCCTGAATATTTCCAGTGAGTCTCTCATCACCATAAAACTATTTTTCACAAAATCCCACAGAATATAAAGTGCAGTATATTTAGCAGAATATTATGAAGAAACAAGCCACACTAACCAGCATAGATATAACGAAACACCAGATAGGGGTAAATAACAACCGACAAGACAAACTATGCACAATATGTTATATGTCAGAAATAGAGTACAAAATAGAAACAAACAACAACCTGTGGGACAGAGAGCACCTACAATGAAATAATGAAGTATCAGATAGACGCAAGCCAAACCCTGTTAGACATACAATGCATACGCAGTACCGGGTCAGATAATCAATTGCAGGTATCGAATAGAAAAATAGAAAAGCAAACAGAAAGTCTTGACCTGTAATATGTGAAACCATTCTTATGGTGACAATACACACTAGCCTTTTCTGTTGTCTCCGATGAATTCCTTCAGAATGAGCTCTTCGGAAAACACGCGTTTTCAGAATGTGCAGTCTGTCAACCAAAACATGTAGGTTAATTCCTAACCAGGCGTTTACACTGGACGATTATAGGCGGCGATTCTTGCATCTTGGAGCACCCGACGACTTTCAGCCGTCAATGGCTAAACATTGGTACATATCAAAAGTGTAAGCGTGGCCGATATTGCGTAATCGAGCGCCACCTGACGACTATTGTCTAGACAGTGTACAGTCGTCTTATTTTAGTCGTCTGATGGACACTCCGGGAAAAGGTGCAGTCTGTCCACCAAAGCATGTAGTACTAAGGCCACCAGTGCGAAGGTACACAGCATACAGTGAAGTGTTGGTGCACTAATTGAACAACATATCTCTAGCATACATATCTCTTATCATATCAACCAGATCTTCGCGTTGTGAAACAATACATTTAGTCTGAGAAAAGAAATAAGGAAATCAACTAGTTATGCCAAATCTGATTTATAAGGAATACTCTAGATAACAATATGGACATTCCTAAATAGCTCTGGTACGAAATTGATGAAATTAATTGATCCTGTCGATCTACTCGTAGATAACCAGGAATTTGTCAGGCTATGGAAACATGCGCACCTCGGTGCTGAAGGACTGCCTGTTGTTATGCCTTGACCAGTTGACTTTTCTATATCAAAAATGGTTTCGATACCAGTGTGTTCCCCACTTTTTGGAAGGTGGCGAGAATAATCCCACTCCCTAAGACCTGAACTTTATTTAGGTTTTGAAAAACTTTTTCGTTCTTACATGCCATGGCACGTTCGTTGGAATGAAAATAAATAACTTCCCAAACGCCGGAAATATAGTAAAAATAGAAAATTTAATAAAAAAAAAAAAACCGCCCATAGAAATCACGAATACAAAAATATAACCAAAAGTGCCAACCATAAAACTATAAAAATATAGAAAAGTAGAGAGAAAATAGATTTTTAAAAAAACAGCACACCAAAAGGAGAAGTATAAGACAGGGACAAAGACGCCCACAGTCTTAAAAACACAAACCACAAGAAAGGAAAAAACTAAGTAGATCAACTTCAACTCTCTACTCATACACAAAAGAGAAGAAAGGAAGCAACACAATCAAAAAACAAAAAGTGGCACAGAAGGAAAATACGGAGTTGGGACAACAAGTACTCACCTTGGGAAGAACCAATGGGAAGCAGCTAAACAGGCACTCTCCCAGCAGAGATCTTGCGCTTTACTTCCTGTGGCCGCTTATAACCCTGCCCCAACCTGCCTGTTTGGGCTCAAATCTGGCCCATACGCCAGTTTCTAAAATATCCTAAATTGTTAGCGCTTTGGGGAGTATTTTGTGGTTTACTTGTAAATATAGATGTACATATTTATATGATAAATAGTATACTCTCATTTCTGTTATTTGTTATGTCAAATCAGACACAGTCATAGGGATTACTTTCTTCAGTGGAATGCACCTCATGTGTTGCAGGGTTTTGTTAACAATGCCCATGTGCTCCTATGAAGGGGCAGTCTAATCAACTGTGGATTCCCATTATAAGATGGTTTAAGTCTGAAATAGAAACAGCTTGATTTTCTGTGAAGCTCCTTTGACAATCCCTACTCATAATATGTGAGTTGTTTGACTTGTATAACTTTTCACGGTTGCCTTGTTTTGAATCTGAAAAGTTCGCTGGTCTCCTCTGTATTAGAGTGGATAACCAGGGAACAGGCTCTGGGTTGGGGCAGAGACTAAGCCAGCGCTAGCGCCGCGAAAGATCTGGGGGGAGAGTGCGAAACAGGGCTGGAATGCGGGGACGCGCAATAGCGTGATCACCCTACCCGTTTCTCTCTATTCGTGGTCGTACAGCGGAATGGAATAGATCATCTGCCGCGTCTTACACATCTGGAACTTTATTTAGCCCAAACAATTTTAGGCCAATAAGCCTACTCCCATTACCATGGTAGCTTTGTGAAAAGCTGTTTCATATCTTTCTCTCCATCCAACTAGAAAAAAACATGATTCTGCCCAACCAATAATATTATTTCCGTAAGACGCACGGTACCAATAATGCAGTCTACTCATTTGCAAATGAGCTGTATACAGTACATGATCATGGGTTAATTGCTGAAGTAATATTCGTGGACCTTCACAAGTCCCTTGAAAGTGTCCATCATGGCTTGCTTATAGGTAAAACTGATTGCCTTAAACTGACTTATCGGCATGTAAACTGGATCAGATCATATTTAACTTGCAGGAGACGGTATACCAAAGTCACTAAATCTGCGTTGAGCTGGAAGGATGTTAATTCTGATGTGCATCAAGGTTCGGCACTGGGGCCACTTTTGTTTGTTTACTTTATCAATGACCTGGAGAAGGTCCTCGAAAAGGTTAACTTCCACTTACATACAGACGACATGGTCATGTTCACTAGTGCTAGTGATCACAGAGTCATAGCCTCGATTCTCTTGGAGGAACTGACCAATTTCATGGACTGGTGCGAATCAAACATTATGACTGTAAATACGAAAAAAAGAATTATCTTGGTTTTCATTGCCAAACAGAAAAATCTGTAGACCAATCACTGCACGAAAACCACCAGTTTATTCCTATATACGCCATCGCGGAAGTGTATGTTTCGGCTGTAAATCGACTTGTTTTCATATATATACGCCCGTATTTCACGCCAGCGTATGAGGCATATACAAGACCGTTTCCTTTTAAATACGGACGCGTCTTGGCTGTATTTCACACCATGCGTATACAAGAGGAAATATTCTCTGCGCGATATGTATACGCCAGGCGTATATGTGTACCAATAGAAAAATTTTTAAAAAGTCGGGTAGGAGTCGGGGTGGTCTCTCAAGTCCCTCCCTACACTCTCAGTGAAGCCCTGTTCCCGACTGCGTAGTGGTCTCAGTGGTATGTAGATCTAAGGACCCACCACCCTCCTTATACTCATTCTACCAACACTGAAAGTGTGTTATTTTAGCACTCTAGCACGGACATGAGCTGGTAGAGGTTTTATAGTGAAGTTACCACCAGAAATGTTAGCATTTGAGAATAATCCCCTTATTAAGTCTCTTTGATTCGTTTTATTTTGTGTATTTGTTGTCGAAATCGTCTTAGTTTCGTGGAGTTGTGATGGTATTTTTTGTGGTGCAGATTCCAGGAAATCGTCCTCCTCCAGATCTTGACTAAAACTCTCCGGAATCGCAATAGCCTGAAATGATAAAACATGAAATGTATTATTTTATATATAATTATTACACCATCTTTTTTATGAACATGTTCACAGTTGAAGTATATAAACTTCCTAACAAAACGTTGAGGCATGCTGGTGATAATTCTTCTATATCGCATTCCTCTTTATCTCTTATGGCGACACCATGTATTAAATGCTATAGCATCTCGTTCCGTTTTCTTTTTGGTTTCATCACTTTTTTTTGCTGTTAATGTAAGATCGCAAATCTTTCAGAGTTCTTACTGCAACGTTTGGCAATGGTTCCTTCCATTCCAATAGCCAAGCTAGAACGAGTGATCAGAATGAATATGAGAACACGAGGGCCAAACTGACACAAGCTACAGCTCTAGCTAAATATACAAACCCTTGAGATGCATATGTGCCCTGATTTAGAACAAATTATAACGAACGATTTAAGACATGAGGTCTACCCATCACACGCCATATACAAGCAATATATGCAGGAACGGTCCTCACAGAATATGCAGGTGTCCCTACAACGAAAGCCATGATAACATGCTTAGTCGCCTACACAGCGACGGGAAGCCACTGAACAATCAATAACTATAGGCAAACAGTCATATAATGAACATTATAATCCATCGTATACAAAACCGCCATAGAAATTGTGTGGGGACTCAGTAAACCACTACCCATTGTTTAGAAGTTGTCAGATACCCTAACCATTGTAAACATATTCAAATCCATTGTATACGGCCTTTAAGCCATTGTATATGGAAAACTTGCACCTTTTTGTTGTAGGGCAAAAAACTTGGTTTAATGTACTCATGAAGATGAATAATAAATACAACAAACGATGGCTTTGTGAACAGGCGGATCTGTAAACCACTTGAGGTTGACTTCGTGATACACCCACTAACGCTCGTGTATAACTACAGGTCAACCTTTCGTGGTTTACGGCTGCCTGTCCACAAAACCATAGATTATTTTATTTTATATTACCTATAAACATGGTAATGTCCCGAGACCATGTGATAATAGTTCCGAGGAGAAGAGCAATAAACAGATGTGCATCCACAAACAACAAGTTATTGTCTCTGAAAATAGTCATATTACAATGATGAAGGACAGTATTAGAAAAAAAGGACAGTATTAGAAAAAAAGACCTAGGAGCAACAATATCTTTGTGAGCATGAAAACAACTGACTGACGATTGTCGTGCGTTTTACAATGCCAGATTAAGGCTTATATGTTCCCAAAATATATCATATTTATATGCCATATCCCAAACTACAAGAACAAGAACAAGAATAACCTTATCTTTAAAGCAGCATGATCCGATCGATTCAAGGAATGGCAGAAAATTGTAGTATCCGTCTCGTTACAAATATTAGTGATGCCCTAAAATGTATTCCCTGTGATCACCATTGAATATATTTCTAACCATAGACAGAAGCAAATCAAAGGCTTAACATTAAACTAAGATCTTATTGGGCTTTCTATACCGAGAAGTGTGGAATGAGCAGTGAGCGTGACGCTTCAGTCGACCAGTTGCCAGTTGCCAATGAGTAGCGAGCATGACGCACCATTCTTCCTTCCATTCATACACTTCCTCAAGCGTCGATTCTCGTACTGTGTCGCTCGCCCAACAAACGGACTCTGGCCTCGCATGGCAGATACTCATCTGTTCCTGTTGATTGGATTCCCCTCACAAATGAAGTCAGAGGCGACGACCACGCTACTTAGTATCGGCTCAATGAAAGCCTTCTCCTGTACCGGATGCCCGCCGCCCTGCTGCCCGCCAGGGGGTGCTGACCGCTTACGGCCGCGCAATCCATGCGATGGGTATGAGGTCAGAGTGTGTCTGGGGAGGGGGAGAGGGAGGGAGGGATCCATTGTCCGATGGCGGATCGTTGGTCCATCACCAGCTTTTTGGTAGGATTGCAAAGTAAGACTTCCTCCACGGATTCTGCTTGTGTATGTAGACGGCAACGTTTGAGGGCCACTAGGAACGATAAAGGAAGGATACAGGGCATAGTATATGTTAATGGAGTATTGTCTTGAGAGATTTAATATAACCACGGACTGTACACAGTGTATATATTTTTCAAATATAGCGTTTGATTTTTCATCCTGAATCCCTTCCATAATAGATGCAAAGAGTATCTCCTTTATGTACGACTAATAAGTCCAGGCTTTATCCATGAGCACCAATCTCGGACCAAGCAAATTTGTTCTACGTGGTTTCTGAGAGCCAAAATATTAAGAAATATTCATAGCTCAAAACACTGATAATAAAGTCTAGCTTTACAGTTATTTTCTTCAAAGTACACACATGAAATCAGAACATAAAAAACCGCTCCAAGATTACGAAGTGACAGACACTTACAGTGTGTCCGTCAAAATGGTGACGGGATTAAAGCTGATAGGAAGCAATTACTCCTTGAGAATGTTATCAAAAAATATAAGGCCCGCCTGTCACACAGTGAGAGAGCAGGCCTGTATGTACAGCGGTCAGTGCATGTATCCACAGGTGAGGCATGGAAAAAGTCACACTATAACATAGATTCACAGTGAGTGTGTGAGGAGCAGGTTTACGGAAATACACACAGAAACATAGATACACGGAGATACAGAAATACATAGATACACTGAACGACAGATATACACAAACAAAAAAGATACTCAGTTAGACTTTAAGTCACGCTCTGACACACACTCTCAGATACATACAGATAGTTACACTGACAGACTGAGACCTACAGCCGGGAAAAGAAAAACAGGTAAAAATATCATATTTACAAATAACCTTTGATGGACCAGTAAAGCATTGACCCTACCTGTCATGGCTCACTGCTTTGCCATCCCATAACGTTTTATGTAGAGCAGTACGGACGGTTACTGGGGAACTCGACCCGAAATGAACTCGACCCTTAGTTGTCCAGGAGAACTCGACCCGTTTTGGACAAATCGATTGGAGAACTCGACCCGTTCCAGATACTCATGGATAAGACATTTTCATATACAAGTAAAGGGCTGATTAGTTAGTTTTTAGACAAATAAACCAGCGCTTATATAAAATAAGTCCAGCTAGGTTTAGGGTTAGGGTTAGGGTTGGGGATAGGGTTATATTAGGGTTAGGGTTTGGGTTAGGGATAGGGTTAGGGTAAGGGATAGGGTTTGGGATATGGATCATAGGTTTAGGGATAGGGTTAGGGTTATGGTTAAGGGTAGGGTGTTCTGTTTGTCATCTTCCCCAGAGAAGATTAAATTTGAGGTCAAATTAATATCGAACCGGTGACGTCATGACCTGGTGGTAGACGGTGGTCTGGGCAGTGAGCGTGAAAATATACGAAATTTGTAGGAAAACAACGGATTACGAACATATAAACAAGTAAGGAGGAACATAAAGGTTGGTAGTTTCAACTGATGGTAAAATCGACCCTGAAGCTACAGAAGTTTTGGAGATATAAACGGTGTATGAGAGTGCAAGCCCGTGCACTATACATACCTGGCGAGTCCTTTGTTGTAGCAACGCGAGGATTGTAAACAATGTCGGGACCCGCGCCGCCGGACCCACCGCTGTCACTAATGCCGAACATACCAGAAGATCCTGAACCTAACCAGAATGCAGGAAATACAGAAGATAGTATCATTATGGGAGATACTCAAGAGGATCATTTATATCAGGATGAAAACCCAACCGAGGAGGGTACGGAAGTAAGTACAAATCGAGTCTTACGCACAAGAGCAAGAATAGGAATCAAGACATACTCCAGGGGTATACAGTTTACTACTCCCAACTTAAAACAACGCACAAAGAGAGTCAGAACTGCTAGTGGAGATACCAACTGTTTTACGCAAACGAACTCAGATGCACCTGACATGCAACCACTAAAAAAGAAAAACATTACCAATAAGACAAACAAACAAATTACTGCTGAAGCGAGTGTAATACAAACAGAATCGAAAGCACAAGACTTAATTCCCGAACAGATACTAAATCAACTATCCACAATAGTCAACACTTCAATCGAAACAATGACCTCAAAAACAATAAACACACTCAACAAAACAATCGAAGATAAGTTGGACTTGAGTAATAATGAAATGAAACAATACACAGAAACTCTAAACAAACGTATAATCAATGTTGAACAACTGATAAGCAATCAAGAAACCAAACTGTCAAAAAAAATGGGGGAAGTTGAAGACAAGCTAAGAGGTGTTCAATTTAACCTTGAAGTTGATAGGGCCGAAAAATCAGTTTTCCAAAAGGTTTTGTTGGAGAGAATCAAACACATTGAAATAGTAGGGGATGAACAGGATAAAAGAGTAACAGCAAGGGTAGAAGAACTCGAAAAATATGTGGTACACCAAAAAGAAATTGCATTAGAAACAAACGAACAAATGGAGAGGAAGGTTAATGAAATTATCTCGACAGTTGAAACCCAAAGACAGGCGATCCATCAAACGTTAGATACACAGAATCAACAACCGGATAAATATCTCTCACCACTCAGGCTAAACGTGTATATAGACGGAGTTAGAGAAGTAACTGATGAAAACCCATATACAACTGTATTGGGAATATTAAAGGAAGTTGATGAACAAATCACATTAGGAGATCTTAACTTTGTACAGAGACTTAGACGTAGAGACTACACTAAAAATGAGCCGCAACCCATCTTAGTCTGCTTCACAAGTATCCGCATACACGACAGTATCCTACGTAACAAGAGGAAATTGAAAGAAGTAGAGGGAATGAACCAGGTTTACATTAACCCAGACGAGACAGAGGAAACCCGTAAAGCAAGGGGCAGGGCTAGAGCTATCGCGATTCACTGTAGGAAGATGGGGTATAGCACACGGTTATGAGGGGAGGAACTTGCAGTAAACAACACATGGTTTAATGCCAAATTTCCTGATAACATCCCAGATGAATACTTACCTTGGAAATCCATGCAGCTACCAGGTCGATACTCTGATACCTACCGATATAATGAAATGATGAGTAGAAATACCGCACCTGAAGCCAACGAAACAGTCATACAGATGAACGTTGATGTTGACCCACTCCCGATTAGCGGTAACAATCAATCCAACCCACCTAACATGAGTGGCACTGTCAATCACAATACAACACCCAATCCTAACAACAATGAGCAAAGAACAATCTACACGAACAACCCCGAATCGAATAGTAACAACCAACCCATAGTACCCAGCCTAAATAGTGGCAACAATCAACCCGTAGTACCAAACCTGAATAATAATAAACAGAATACAACCTACAAGAATAACCACCAGCAGAACACGATAACAATTGAAGAACTCAATAACGCTATCAAAGAAACTAAAGCAGGTCTCGTATTCAGGGGTCCATCCAACCACATGAGTAATTTCTACCAAACGGGAGTCAAGTTTAATGGGGTCTACTACAGATCTAGTGAACAGAGCTATCAAGCGGAACGTTGTAGAGCTAGTAACAGACCCGACTTGGTACTAAGGGTACTAAAGGCAGATACGCCCCTAGAGGCAAAAAGAATCACGGAAACTTGTGATGCTTCTGACCAATGGCAAAGAACCAAAGTGGAAATAATGAAAAAAATGGTAGGCCTTAAATACCGTCAAAACAACATGCTAACCGAAGCACTCATCGCTACACACCCGAAAGCTTTGATAGAGGGGACTAAAGACAAATTCTGGGGAGGAGGAGGTAAGGCTGACGATCAACAATATGAGCAAGGTTTTGTATCGGGAAAAAACACACTGGGCTCCATTTTGATGGAATTGAGGGATGATCTACGTAGGGAACAAATGTGTGAGGTCATGAGATCAAACACAGAGAATCAAACAACACTTAATGCAACATCACACACCCAGGTGGCGCCACCGCAAGCAACAAACATACAACCCAACACATAGGTAGTTACAAATCACTCACACCAGGTGATCTCTATGAAACACTGAGTCACTGCATGGAAAGTACTAGCTTCTCTTGGTAACCGACTCTGTTGTAGCAACCTGACCTGGTATATGACCAACGGGGAATCATAATGGCTCGACACCTAATCATAGGCGATTCCAGGCTACGCCACATGCAAGAATTCCTCAACGATTTTAGAGGAAACGACTGTATGGTGATATACAGACCCGGGGCAAATATCCAGGAAATTACCAACACTGCGGTGAGTGAACTAATCTACGCTGACAAAGGAAAGCAATACATACACTCGATGTACATAGCTGCCGGTATAAATAACGTCACTCAACTTGTAAGTAGGAAACCATGGTCCATTAAACTACGATCAGGTGAACTTGATGAAATTGTGTCGGACACAACTGAACTCTATAATGATCTAAAACTTGCTATCAACGTTGTAAATAAGCAAGTCAGACTCATTTTCTGTTCTTTGTACGGAGTAAACCTTCAACAAGCCAGCACCTATATACCGGAAGTAAATGAACAGTCTAAACTAGAGCGAATTATAATTGACATCAACAAGTTCATCTCCGAAAAGAACTTCACAAATAAATGTTATACACCGTACCTGGGAAGATCGATTGCGCGAAGTCACGCTGGAAAGCCGGTCAAGTACCTATATGAAAAACTACACGATGGAGTCCATCCAACCCATGATACCCAGCAGGAAATAGCTAGATTACTAAACATAGCTATCAATAAGAACAATAGCCTTATATAATGCGGTCATCAGATAGCATTATCTAAGTATGTGACATACTTTCAGTCATGAGATTGTAGTACTTATTGTTGACATATCAAATAACAACGAACAGTCATGAGATTGTTTTATTTCTTCATGGTATAAGAACTTTACTTCTTAAACTGATGATAAATTATACTTTCAATCTTGAATACTCCTTGCTCCAGCCATTGTTCTTCCATCGATTGTCTATAAATATGCTATCGTACAATACTGCCCGCGCACTCTCTCGCATTTACTTTTGGTTTATTCTTTGTATTTTTTTGTCTTTACTTGTTGCACTAGTAACTATGCCCTCTCAACCTTTTAAGGTCATTATGGGCCATGATAGCTACTCCTTAGGGAGGCTTTATTTTTTGTGTACACCCTGTGTTGTCGATTGTAAGTTGTGTGACTGCTTCTTTTTGCTATTGTCTTATGCTTATATAGGTTCCTCCTCAAAGAATTGGCGCGGATATCCGACGATGTTTATAAATGCGGCCTCTTTAGGGGCAATTGGTCCTTTTTCCAATGATTTACAAAACCCCTGATGAAATCAAGATAATGAAAGGTATGAAATATCTAAATGCTAATGTTCACAGTTTATATGGCAAGTTGACAGAATTGGAAGAAACCATCAAGCATTATGATGTGTGCGTCTTCACTGAAAGCTGGCTGACTTGTAACTATCTCAACTCAATGTTATATATTGAAGGTTCAACTGTATATAGAAATGATAGAAATTACGAAACACCCAAGATTGGAGGAGGTATTGCCATCTATGTCAAAAATCTTTTAGTACCATTCATTGTACAACTGCATGAATTTACAATATCAGAACACAGAATTGAATGTATGGCAATTTTACTTGAACAACCGTATAGGAAAAGACAACTAATTATAGCAGTTTATAGGCCACCCCATAAGGATGTCTCTTTTGCCTATAACCATATTGAAAGTATATTGCAAGACGACCGTTTTTGCCACGACGAGGTATGGATCATAGGCGACCTAAATGTCAACATTCGGGCTAAGAAATGTTATAAATATAAAATAATGCGAAATTTTTTGACCAGAAATAACTTAAAATTACTTGATACTCATGAAACTTTTCTTCATCCAAAAGGTAAGAGTCAAATTGACCACTTCTATACTAACTGTCCCTTTGTTCAATTATCCGGCAACCTTAATCAATATATTTCCGACCATGTCGCAATTTTTGCAATTAGGAAAAAACAAAGGAATAGGATTAGTAAAACTAAACTTAAAGGTAGAAATCTGAATAAAATAAAATGGGATGATTTAGAGATTTACATGAATGACTTGCAACTAGATGATTCAACCCTAACAAATGACAAAGCACAGTTATTAACAAAGCATATAGAAAATTACTTGGATAAACATCATCCAATTAAAAACTTCACTTTAGAGAAGACACAGGGTTTTGAACCAACTTTAAATACAAAAAAGAAAATCATTAAAAGAAAAAAATTGCTAGTCGTACTCTCTAGGACACAGAGCTTTGATCAGCACTACCGAAATACGCTACAGATGGTTAGGAAATTACGAAGAGAAATAAATCAGGAGCTTAGAAACACGAAAGCACTGGCTATACAGAGAAACCTTGAATTGAACAGCACCAATCCAAAGAAATTCTGGAGATGCTTGAACATGGTCTGGGACCCTGGAGGGAATTGTAATAACAATACTACAAATAAGTTAGTACCTCAGGCAGACACGATTAATGATTTCTTTACGGATATCGGACAAAATCTCTTGGACAATATCAGAGAACCAAGAAGTAACCTGATTTCCAGTATGGAACATTTGCGAACAGATAACATAAAACCCACTGACCCTAAAGAAATAACTAAGTACCTCAAATCAATGGATAATTGTAAGAGCACTGGCATCCCAAATCTCAACTCAACTCACCTGAAAAGAATTCTTTTACTAAATGTTAGGATACTAGTTTGCATTGTAAATAATATTCTTACTACATCAAATTTTCCAAATAGTCAAAAAAAGGGTTTAATAACACCAATACCTAAAAACGGACCCCTTGATCAACCATCTAACTGGAGACCCATCACAGTTCTGCCTTTTATATCTAAAATAATAGAAAAGGTTATACATGATAGACTCTTAAGCACACTTTATGATAATAATGTAATTTATAAACAACAATTTGGATTCGTCCCAGGACGATCAACTCAACAAGCAATCTTCTCACTTATCACATTTCTACATGAAGCACTAGATGATAACGAACATGCTATAGGAATTTTTTTCGATATAAAAAAGGCATTTGATTGTGTCGACCATATAATCTTAATAAATAAATTAATTGAATTAAATCTTAATCCTGCTTTAATAAAACTTATCCAGAACTATTTACAACAAAGAATTCAAATCACAAAAGGAACCCCTAATTATTCAAAACAAAGACAAGTAACCTATGGAGTCCCTCAAGGCTCAATTTTGGGCCCAATCCTTTTTGTAATATATATAAATTCCCTTAAGGATCTAACCCTAAATTCTAACTTAATTCTGTATGCCGATGACTTAGTTCTCTACAATAAAAATAATTCTTTAGATCAACTAGACTTTAATATCAAAAGAGATATTACGCATTTTAATACCTGGATAAACAACAACCGGTTGACAGTCAACTACAATAAAAGTAAACTTATATGGTTCAGCAACAATCGAAAGACAGTAATTCCAAAACCCGAAATTTACATCAATGGTAATCTAATAGAGTCAGTAGATTCAATAAGTTACCTTGGTGTGATAATCGATAAGCGATTAAAATTTATAGAACATTATAACAAAATAAATGCCGAATTTAGGATAAAGCTTTTTAAATTTCGAAAAATACGGTATCTTTTAAATTTCAAACAGAGCCTAAAAATTACAAAACAAATGTTACTATCGGTACTCAAATTCTCCGACTTCATACAATGGAACTTTACCGTTAGTATGCGTAGAACTATCCAAATTAATCTTAACCATGCTCTGAGATGTTGCTTGAACATAAAAAAACCTAGAGATATGAGCACTGACGAATTATTAACACGATGTCGTATTAGAAGTTTAAACTACCGTAGACTCTGTCATACCCTCAGTTTAATCAAATGGTGGTCGATGGACAAAACGCATCTCGATATAAACCAATCGTATAATACTAGAACGTCAAAAAAGGTCATATTAAAGCAAAAGAAGCCAAACCGAGAAAAATACAAAAGCAGCCCATTTTATGTTGGTGCTAAATATTGGAATCTACTGTCTGAAGAGACCCAAAAAACTACGTCAAATGATAACTTTAAATTACGGGTTAAGAATGAATTGTTGCAGTTAGAACGACAAGAAGACTTAGACCTAGATGTGTAAAACGGTTGTCATTAGATAACCATGATTCATGATTTTTGATTTGTAGTATTGGTATAAAATCCTATGGCTTCTCTTGTTTGTGTATAAATGGAGTATGCCTGCTGACGTATTGTCATTTTTTTTTTTTTTTTTTTTTTTGACCCTTCTGGGAAGAACGTCTTCGGACGACGGACTGTGTCTTTGTTTGATGTTTACGTGAATAAAAAAAAAATATATATATATATACTTACTACTAAATATAGTATTCATTCACAGTTGAGATGCAAGAGTAGGCAAGATTCAAAATGGGTCGAGTTCGTTACGGGTCGAGTTCTTATAACGGGTCGAGTTCGTTACGGGTCGAGTTTTTTATGGGTCGACTTCATTACGGGTCGAGTTCTCCAGTATTCGTACGGACTTAGCATTTGCATCATACTTGATGAGTTACAAATACTGCAGGATGTGGCATGTCATTAGATGCAGCGCAGCTTTGGTGTATTTTATTTGCTCAGATATACTTCCAAAATCAGTTTTCGTGTATCAGCCGTGTATGTGTTCACATTGAGAAACAGAGAGTCAGTGAACCACACACATGCCTTAAAATGGTTATATAGGTGGTGAGGGGCTGAAAGCGCAGGGCCCCAAGTCGCGACGCCGCCTCTACACTTCGGTATAGCGAGCCAAAGTGAACCCGCTGAAACCACAAATACTCGTTTACAAAACACCATTTCCGGATATAGGGGCTCAGTACTTTGACTATGTAGGTACTAGATTGCATGTGTCATTCGAGAAGATAGTAGTAAACTACACTTCAAAAGTAACAAACAAGACCGATGCCAAAATTCTAGCCTCAAACCCCCATAAGTTTAGCATTAAGCCTCGTTTTTACTGGCCTCCGGAAATGGTGTTTTGAACACAGGTATCTGCCATTTTAGCGGGTTTTACTTTGGCTCCCTATAGGGGACCAGTGTCACTCTCCTAGCAGAGATCCTGTGCTCTTCTTCCTGTGGCCGCTTATATCTCTGGCCTTACCTGCCTTGTTTTGGACAAATTCTGGCCTATACATCAGTTTGTTTAAATATCCTTATTCTAAGTGCTTTGGGGAGTATTTTGTGGTTTACTTGTAAATAGTGATGCACATATTTATATGGTCAACAATATACATTAATTTCTGTTATTTGTTATGTGAAATCAGGCATAGTCTTAGGGATTACTTTTTCAGTGGAAAGCAGTGTTTTGTTCATCAACATGCCACATGAGCTCAATTGAAAGGGCAGTCTAATGAACTGTGGATTGACGTCATAAAGTGGTATAAACCTGAAAAACAAAGAGCTGGATTGTCTGTAAAGCTCATTTAACAATTCCTATATTTTCCAGCTCAGAACTGTTTGAGTTTCATAACCTTTGACAGTTGCCTTGTTTTGATCACAAAATGTTGGGTGGCTCCCCCTGTCATTATCAGTTACCTGTAGAACCAGCGTATAGCCTGTATTCCACCAACAAGACAAAAACGTTGTACAGCGCCCTTATGGCGGTTGCTGCGGTTGCTGGCAGATCTGCTCTATTTTAATCATCTGTCGGGTTGGTGGAAGCACACACCAGACGTTTCAGCAAGCATCGGCTCTCCTGCCAGACGTTTCAAGATGTCTGTTGGAGGATATTGGGGGTCGTTGGAGTGTCGCTTCACGGTTGCGGAGCTTCTGGCAGGAGAGCCAGTTGAGATGCGCTTCCACCAACCAGATTTTTTCAGGCGATATCCCAACCGATACTCCAATAACCCTCCAAGAGACGGAATTTGCCCATCTGGCGAAAAACTGATTCATTAGGTTTTTATCGGCTGGAATTGGGCATCTGGCCGATGCATTTGAAGAGGTACGACACCCGCCCACGGGCTCTGCCGGGAATTGTGGCGAGGGAACGCCGCCAACATAGTGTGGGCAATACCGGCGAAACCCGAAGTCGCAAACGGACATAGAAAATTCCGACACTTTCGATATATTCTAGCACCATAGCATGCCATACACATCCATAACATCAATCCTTATCTTTATTTACCTTCATTGTTCGAATAAATGTGTAATTCCGCGGTTATTTGACGTTTTCTGACCGTTCCCATACAAATCCCGACATGCCGATACACTGCTCCGCTCGATTCGCGGCTTTCGCGGGTTCGGAGTGTCGCAGTGTATCATCGCACGCCGCGCCGCCTATCGGAGAACTCAATTACTACGTGAAATGCGGCCAACGTCCACCAGTCAGCGCCACGGCAGGGGCCTCGGCTAGGATCTGACGGTCGTATGGCGACCACATGACTGTCTGTTGGGGGTTTCGGTGGAGCAGATGTTTCAACCGACGTCGGCTGAAAGGTCGGCTGGAACGTCTGTTGACGTTGAAAAAGCGGTTGTCTGGTGGAATAAAGGCTTATGATGTCACTAGGTTGAGGCAGAGACTAGCAAACGCTGGCTGGAGTGGGTCAATGTTGGTCTGCAGTGCCCCGCGCTGCTCCCAGCTGAGATATGTACTTCTTAGCCCAGGTCTTTGAACGCCAACAGGAGTGGTAGGCGCTTTATCCTTTTGCTTCATTAACAGAGCTTAATTGGTTAAGTTCGTCCTTAACCCCACCACGTACTGTAGCTCTGGTAGCTAATGTAATGTGAGGGTTGATGTCAGGTGTTAGGGTGAAGTGGTAGGTGTTGTGCCTGTAATACACTGGCCACGACAGCAAATGCTTGCTACACTATACTAGCTCCGGTGGAGTACAATTTTTTTTTTCTATTTATTAAGTACTGTAGAGAGGTACATTAGTCGGCCTCTGCATGGCAGTTATTCTGGCCCGACTTCCGATATCGACATAATTTGTAGAACATGTAACAGATGGTAGTCTAGTGTGCATTATGTACATATTATGATCATTACCCCTATCCCTGAACACAAAGAAGGAGTCGATAGTTGGGAATAATAAAATTTATTTTAATTTTATATACCTTTACCGACATGAATATTAATATGTAAATATGAATATGACATAAGGTAGATAAAGTAATTGACAGAGATATAAAGAGGTCAATTACGTATAATATACATATTTGTAATTGACAGGTATAATGGTATGTCAATTATGTATATGGTTGTATAACAAATAGTATGGTTATACAATATGAGGTATAATGGTTATACAATATGATGTATAAAAAACGCCCTACGGAGTAGGAGATAAGAAAGAGAGGTGAGGGTGGGTGGGAAAAGAAAATATGTGTGAACGTAGTGGAGTACAGGAGCAGAATGAGGTGGAGGTCAGAGACGCGGTGGGCCACATGACCGCGGGGTTCACGTGACCGACACCAGGGGGGAGTGCGCAGGGTGCGCGAGGGGGCGTGTCAGGGGGAGCAATGACCACCCCTGACCAACGGCCATGGGTTACCCATTACCCCTATCCCTGAACACAAAGAAGGAGTCGATAGTTGGGAATAATAAGATTTATTTTAATTTTATATACCTTTACCGACATGAATATTAATATGTAAATATGAATATGACATAAGGTAGATAAAGTAATTGACAGAGATATAAAGAGGTCAATTACGTATAATATACATATTTGTAATTGACAGGTATAATGGTATGTCAATTATGTATATGGTTGTATAACAAATAGTATGGTTATACAATATGAGGTATAATGGTTATACAATATGATGTATAAAAAACGCCAAGACCATAAAAATGAGGCGAGGTGGGAGGGAGAAAAGTTTGTGAGGGATGAGAGTCACTGGTTGAGGGACTGTATGAGGGACGCATTCACCTCGTGTGCGTTGGAGTCCCTAATGTATCCCCTGTGTGCATTTGAACGCCACCCCCCGTAGCGTTGAATGGAGAGTTCAGCGACCCCGGCCTGGAAGGCCTGAGTGGCGGCGGCCTTTCTCAGGCTGTGTAGAGTGTAGGTCTTAGGGGGGTGGCCTGCTGTGGTGTTGAGCCGCTCCCACTCCTTTGACAGCGACCGCGTCGTTATTAGCGACCTGTCAGCGTTGAGCAGGAACGGATCCGTCGGTATCAGCGTGGGGACCGCGGCGAGCATATTCCTCACGGCCGTCACCGGGCACGACCTCGGGTCCGGGGAGGATTGGAGCCTCACGTGTTTTTCCTCCCCCACGCACTGGAGGTTCTTGGCGGCCTTGATGCGGACCGCCACGTGATTTGCCGTGAGGACCACGTCCCCACGTGAGAGGTGTCGCACCGGATCGAATGCCCTGGCCGTAGGGGGGGCGACCTCGCTCTGCCGCAGTGCGGCGTAGTACAGGAGGAGGAACGCGGCCCGTAGGGTCAGGTCGAGGGGCGTGTCCGACAGTAGCTCGAGGATCCCCTGGAGGGCGGCCATGGGGATCGGAGGCTTGACGTTTGGTGTGTAGGCCTTGTTCCTCCTCATGGCGTCGAGGGCCCTCCTGACCCTCACGTCCTCTGTAGCCGTAACGTCCCTGCCCGAGAGCCGTAGGTGTGTCCTCACATGCGAGAGCTGGTTGGCCACGGTCGCCGGCGAGGGGGCGTGGTCCGCGAGGTACTCGAGGAAGGCCGTGATGAAACTCACGGACGGTGCCTGCGGGTCGGTCCTCGTCCGTCGGCAGAAGGCGAGGTAGGTGGACACGGCGCTCTTCTGGTTCGCGACCGTGCCTGGGGCACGTGCCTCGGCCTGCCGCGCAGATGCCTTCCGTTGGAGAGAGCGTAGCGCCGGATCTGCAGGACAGGCGAAGCACAGGCACGAATGAAGCATGATTACAAGGCACCACGGACCACAGATCATGATATCTCATCAGGCATGCAGCATTGTTAAAATCCCTCGAGGACAGGTGGGCCCTACTGAGTGCGTCGGCGACCGTGTTGAGGACCCCGGGGACGTGCGTGTAGACCAGGTCGACTTGCAGCTTGGCCTGGACCATCCAGGCCTGTCGGGCACACTCGGCGAGAACGCGGTTGCGTGCCCGCCCCGACGTGAGTGCCTGGACGGTCCCCATGTTGTCACAGAAGACTTCGATCCTGGTCCCACGATCACGGTCCCCGAGGAACGTGTGGAGAGCATAGATTGTGTTCAGGGCCTCGAGCTCAGAAATGCAGTCCACGGGGTCATTGATGGGACAAACCTGGCACGCGTAGGCCGCACGGCCGTCTGTACCCCCCACGCCCGAGAGGCAGGCGTCGACCGTGATGCACTTTGTCGCCGGCCCTCGAGGGATGAGGGCGTGCCCATTCCACCCGGCGGCAAACCGTAGGAACCACTGGAGGTCCTGCCGCATGTCCGAGCTTACGTTGATGTAGAACCTGTCCATCGACCGTAGGGCCTCCAGTAGTTTGCTGACTAACGGCCTCGCCGGGCGGATGCATTTCGCGACGTGCAGGATTTTGCCGAGGACGGATTGAAGCTGTCGCTTCGTCAGCGACCGCTTCCTGGCGACCGCCCAAACGTGCTCCCGCACGTCCTCCAACTTGTCCCGGGGGATGGTGAGGGACATCTCGGCGGCATTGATGTCGATGCCCAGCCAGCGCACGGTCTGACTAGGGGCCTGCGCCTTTTCCCGGGCCTCGGGGAGGCCGAGCTCGGCGAACAGGTCTCGGGCTATGGCAAAGTCCGAGGCAGCTTTCTCCCGAGAAGGCGACAGTATGATGAGGTCGTCCAGATACATGGCGGCCTCGACACCCTTACCGGCGAGTATCCCCACGATGGCCTCGGCCACACACTGCATGTGATACGAGGACGCGCGGGCGCCGAACGGCATGGCCGTATCACAATAATACCCGCCGTCCCACAGGAAACACAGCAGAGGCCAGTCGAGGGGGTCGCACCTAAAGTTCTTATAGGCGCGCGAAATGTCGATGGTCGCCATGTAGCTCCCTGGCCCCGAGGCCACGAGGCGGGTGACGAAACCGTCGACCGTAGGGAGGCTGTGCTCGCGCTCTTCTCCGTAAACCGCGTTCTTCATCACGTACGCGTTGACGCTACGGTCCCGGGGGAAGGTCATATCCGTTATGACGCGGCGGGCCTCGGACCCGCGCTTCTCCCGGGACATCAACGGCGAAACGTGGCACCACGGCTCGAAGGGAGCCTCCGTGAACGGTCCCATCAGGTTTGAGAATCCACTCTCCTTTCTGATAAAATCCCCGACTTGCTTCGGGAATCCGGTGGCGCTCGGATGGTTGGGGACGTCCCGAGTGTCGCTGGCCGGCCCGAGGTAGCCGAGGGGGAATCCGTATCTTATAAAACCGAGGAGTTCCCCTTTTCCCTCCATGCCCGTCAGGTAGTGCTCCCACGCCCGTAGTTTGAGGTCCGTTGGCAGGGTTATCTTTGTGCACAGGGCGTTGGGCAGGCCCGAGGCCCGGACCGCCTCGTAGATGTGGCCGTGCGCCGGGGGGCCGGCCTCGGTGAAGCGGGGCCACTCGGCCCGCCTGTGCTCCATGAAGGCCTCCGGGTCCGTCCGGAGTCCGGGCGACGGAATTCCGGTCCGGCAGACTTCCTTTAGTCCGCCGAAATCCGGAGTGTTAGTTGGATCCTCAGTCGGCGCGGTAACACTAACACTCGTGCTACCGCAGTGGGTTGGCGGTGGCCGCGCGGTGAACCTGTCCTCCACGTGGCGGGTCCCGCCCCCTTCGTTGTTGTTGTTTATGTTCGGGGCCCGACCACGTGGGCCGGCGGCCTTCGTGTTGTGGTCACGTGGACCCCCCGTGTGGTCCCCCCTCCACGTGAGGGGGTGGGGGCCCGCAGTGGTCACCGGGCCGCTTCCTTTTACGACCCCCGCCCACGTCCGGTCACCGGAAATCCTGTTGGGGGTGGTGGAGATCACAGGGCCCGCTGGTGTTACATCACGTGGATTGCACCCCACGACCCCGGGCTCGGGGGGGGAGGCACGTGTTGTGACTGTGTGGGGGTGCGCTCCGCTCACTCGCGGGGCGCACCGTAGCCGTTTTTTGCCCCGTGTCCGTGTTGGGGGAGCACATCCGCTCTGGGGTCGACCGCCGGGGCGTGTGTCCGGCCTGGGGTGCGTGTCCGGCCTGGGGTGCTCGCCGGGGTGCCGGTGTGGGCGCAGCCTGACCGTTCTCATAACCCATCGTATATCCGAGTTTCCGGTTGCACGCGTGTAACGAATGCCCGCATTGCCTCCCCACGGAGTCGCAATACGAGCACACGTGCAGCCATCTCACGGGCCCGTCATCGTGACCGCTCCTATGGCGGCACCCCCTCTCCGAATTAAATTGCCGGCATGGCAACTCCCGTCCTCGGGCTTTCCCGGTGTCGGCGCCGCTGGTGAGGGTCCCGGTCGTCATCGCGAGTCGGACTCGCTCCTCCTGGATCCGCGAGTAATCGCACCACGACAGCCTCCCGGCCTCGATCTGGTCGAACACGTGGTTAGACCATCTCCTGACTCCGGCCCACGGCCGGCTCTGGGCGTCGATTGACACTTGATGTAAGTGCCGGAACATGGCCTCACAGTCCACGGGGTCGACCGCACGGTCATCCCCGAGCAAGCCAATAAACGCACTCAGGTACTCGAGGGGGCCCAGGGTTCCCCTCAGTTCCAGCTTCTGGGACAACGTGTAAACCCCCTCCCTATCCACAAACATGTACGGTTTACTGATCAAACGGGTAACATGAATATCTGACTGCAGCTTACCAGCCGTCTTGTCGTGGCGGATGGCCTCACGGTCGAGCTCACGTTGGATATACGGGTCCCCTGCGTAGCGGTCTCGTAGCTGGCGGGGTGGAGGCATGGCGCGGCCGGCTTGATCCTCGGCCCAGTCCCGAGTCCTTACTTCGGCGACTGAGCGAACCGTAGGGGGCGATGCTTGTCCCGTCGACCGTTGTGTCTGTAGTTGAATTAATGCGTCCAACTTCCTACTCATGTCCGAGAGTCCGGTCTCTACGGCCACGAGGCGGGCCGACCGGAGGCTTCCGGCCTGAGACGCGGACTCCACCTGATCACTCTCCCTCACGGTTGACTCCGAGGCCTGGTCCGTGGTCGTGGAGGCGCTCGCTTGAGCGCGTGTCGTTGGTGGTGCCATCCTAGCTGTCCTGTAATTCACGTGAACTTTACCCGTATTCAGACACTGTCTCTGCACGGTCAGATACTCGGGGAGTATCGAAGACGGCGTGGAGAGTAGGCCAAAATGGAGGGAAAAGAAAATACGTGTGAACGTAGTGGAGTACAGGAGCAGAATGAGGTGGAGGTCAGAGACGCGGTGGGCCACGTGACCGCGGGGTTCACGTGACCGACACCAGGGGGGAGTGCGCAGGGTGCGCGAGGGGGCGTGTCAGGGGGAGCAATGACCACCCCTGACCAACGGCCATGGGTTACCAATGAGCTAATGAGGTAATGAAATGTTATACTATATCATACAGTTCCAAAATGCGATTTAGATAAACCACAACTTCAGTTAATGATCAAAACGTTGGTAATATTTCACTCTTAAGAACTTCTTATAACTATACATTGACCCGTTCTGAACCTCAACAGGCAGAGTGTTCCAATCCATCATTCCCTTGTATACGGGGCTACGCTTAAAGAACGATGTTCTCGGTCTTTGGAGCTTAATGTTCCTTTTATTTTGAGCACGAGTTTTTGGTTCTTCATTTAGATTCACGTCCTTGGCTATTTTTCGCATCAGTAATAGTCTCAAGTACCTACATCTTTCGCTTAATTTCTGTATCTTACATATCTCGTGGAGCGCGTCTGTTGATAATTCTCCTATTTTTGTCTGCGTGCATATCCGTAACCCCCGATTTTGTGCCGTTTGTAATTTCTGGAGATAATCTTTACGTACCCCATCAATAAAATACCCACTGTAATCGAAAATAGGTCCTATTAGCGTTCTAAAAATTTTGATACTAGTTTCCCTATTTATATATCTTCGAATTTTCGCAAGCTTAAACAAACCATAATTCACCCTTTTAAGCGTTCCCGATATACTCCTTTCCCAATTTAGTGATTCATCTAGGGTTATGCCTAAGTATGTAAATGCATTGCAATACGGCAGTTCCGCTCCTTCCATGGTTATCCTTGGAAGATTCTGCCTTTCCTGTAGCTCTCTATTTAGTTTTGCGTTGCTCCCAAATAAACAGATTTTAGTTTTTTTTGCGTTTATCATCATATGATTATTTTTGCACCAAACACATAATTTTTCTAGGTCATTTGTCAACCTATTTAAAGCTGCAACTTGACATTTGTCTGAGGTGAATAAAACAAGATCATCCGCATAGAACAGGTGTGAACAATTAAAAGACTCAGCCGTAACATCATTTATATAACAATTAAAAAGTAGTGGGCCCAATATGCTTCCTTGTGGTACACCGGCCCTGACATTTAGGTAGGTCGACAAAGAATTGCCTACTCTAACCCGCTGCTGCCTGTTTGATAAATAATCTTTGACCCATAAAACAATTCTATTATTTACTCCCATATTTAACAGTTTTTTCAACAGAAGTGGGTGGCTAGCGCGATCAAACGTTTTACTTAGATCTACAAAAATACAAGTGGAGATGCGGCCGAAATCCCTGTCTGAAAAGAGTGTCTGGACTAATTTTATGACTGCATCAGTCGTACCTCTACCTTTCCGGAAGCCATATTGATGAGGATTTAATAAATTATTTTCTTCTATATGTGAGGTCACAAACTGATGTATAAGTTTCTCCAACAGCTTCCCTGGTAGAGGGAGGAGTGACACTGGTCTCCAGTCTCCAACAGCTTCAGACATACCATTTTTAGGGATAGGTATTATGTCAGCTCTCGCCCATTTTGATGGAAAAACCGAAACATGTATGGAGGTTTGGAACATACATCTAAGTTGATCAACTAAAATTTCTAAAGCATCCTTTAAGACCAACGAGTTTATATTGGGTACTCCACTACTTTTGTGCACATCAATATCCTTAACTATACGTATTACATCACTCAACAATATAATAGGCTCCACATCCTTGGGTAAGTCGTTTAGATAGTTACCATCTTCGTGAATATAACCAATACCTCCATCTTCATTAGTGTGCGAAGAATCGCCCACCTTAATGTAATGAGTGTTGAGAAAATTTGGAATATTTGATTCTTCGACCAATTGCCCTATGTCGGTGTCGAACAGTCGCGTTACCTTAGTGTCTGATTTTGGATCATATAAGCTCTTAATTGTATTCCAGAACTTCCGTGCATTATTTGTCGAACCAGCTAATTTGTCTGTCCAATAGTTCTTTTTAGCTATTCTTATTTCCCTATTTATTTTCCTTTTCAAAAATCGTACTCTATTCAACAAAACGAGCGTGCCATATTTGTTAAATAAAAGTAGGGCTTCCTTACGTTCTACAAAGAGGTCCATTATATAGTCAGTCATCCACTCATTTTTCTCTCTGTTAAAACTCATCTGTCTAACTGGACAAACCTTATTCAGATATTCTTCTATAACTTGTATCAGCTTATCCCATTGAAAATTGGGGTCACTTGATCGGTAAAAATCGCTCCAATCATGACTCAGTAGATGTTCCTGTAGCTCAATTTTACGATACTTCCTGTAACTACGCCCCTTAAAGCTATTAAATACCTTAGGTTTGGATATTTTTAAACGATTAGATAGTACAGCCAGATGGTCGCTTATGAGATTCCCATCTATACGAGGGTTATGAACATGGTCCGAGTTTGACACAATCTGCAGCTGCCGCGACCCTAGATTGGCTGCCACCACTATCTCCACTCAGCTCCGACTTAGAGGTTAGTGAGGTCCAGTTGCTTTCTAATCCAAAGTGATTGATACAAAGTACGATTCTGAACATGGTGGATTATAAATTGGAAATACTCATTACAAAATATTGTTAGCTCAGATAATTGAAAGCAGAGCCTAACTTCATGGTCTCTCTATCACGATACACAAAAAAAGAATACAAAAACATGAAAAAGGGACTTTGAGAGTACTGGACACTCTCCAAGCATGACGAAAGATCTCACCGACTATTCGTGTACACAGGATTGGTGGATGAAAGTGAACGTTAGGCAATAGGGCCATCACCGATCAACTTGGCCAACGACCGACAGAATCAAAACACTTTGATTGCATCGATTAAGCAGACACTGCATCCTCATCGATGATACCAACGTGCACTCGATGGTCAACACCGACAGACCTTTATAGTCGAAAGATCAGTGCTGTTTTCGTTGGTTAATGGAGACGGGCCTTTAGTGTAAGGGTCATGGGCATTTGGACCAACAATAAGACAGCCATCTGAAAACCCTATTTATTAAGAACGACATTTTCCGTGGCCGCCCTTCAATTCATAGATCGTATCGTCCAGCATAATTATCATTCCTTGATTATTAAACACAGGTCACTGGCTGTCTGTCTATTGCTGTCGGAAACATCATTCTTATCTCATTTTGATATTCCCTATGATACATGCTTTTGCTACAGCATGAAACCCCATTAATACAATCCAATCAACTTTCACTGTTTTTAGTAAGTTTGGCTCCCATCTGGAGTCTTTCCCAAGATATCTGAGGTAACAGATATCTTAGTTATTACCAACCATATGATTTTACCCTTTAAGGACGGCTACCTGTGGCAGAGCTGTCACCTTAAGGACGGGTGCCAATGATTATGTATATCTCTAAAGGACGAATACATTTTGGATAAAGTCCTAATTTGATGTTCCATCACGTGACACTATTGGTAATCAATAATATTTCACTTATTTAGGCTTACTAATATTAATTCTGATATTATACCTACATTTTCTAAAGATTTCATGCATATTGATAAATTATTTCCTTAAGCGAAATGATGCCTTGAGGCATCATTCGGCCTGGGCTGGTTGATGCCTCGAGGCATCATTCGGCCTGGGCTGGTTGATGCCTCAAGGCATCATTCGGCCTGGGCTGGTTGATGCCTCAAGGCATCATTCGTCCTTAAAGGGTTAATTAATGTGCCCTTTTTATAGTGTATCAAATGCCCAGAATTGGAAAACCAGTGCAACGACCTCAATTGATTAAGCCCGATGCCAATCTACCGATTTCGGAACATTCATGTACCTTTGTTGGCGACAAACGGATGATAATTTGTCTCAGCCAAGGCATCCTGACGGAGTCGGCCGTAGTCGGTAGATGTGAGCCGCCGATTAGTAGACTGATTTACTTAGGACTAATATCCACCACCCCATCTCCTCAATGTCTGCTGGTCGAGCAAAGGGTTATGTAATTTGCCTGCGACAAGTTCACTGACTCCTATACCATTTGGGAACTAATCGCTCAACCCTGAATCGGTAGATGGGCATCAGGCTTTACACTTGCGACGGCTTTCAGACAAGCTCTAGTTTATCCAGGTAAAAGTAACTTCTTATGTCATGGCGTCGTTATCCGGATACATGTGATTGGTGAAGATAAAGAACATGCCATAAATCGATCAATGATAATCACGCCCACAGTAGTAAGCCCACTAGGGACCGGTCTAATACCAGTGATTGATTAGTTGTAATAAAAGAGTCCAAGTTATCACACCAGCATGAAACAGAGGAAAGTATAGAAAACCTCTCATTGCATTTCATAAATTGGGTCCTCATTAACATCTCTTGCAACAACAGGACTCTCATGAAGTTGTTTCCTAACTGTAGCATGGTTCAAGACTGTTACACAAATATGAATGGGACTCGGCCGAGCCCTTTAGAGGTGCCCTTTGTTTAAACGGTCTGAGTGAACTTCTAGCGAATCATAGGAATACCCGCCTTTTCAGAGGACACATTTTATTACACTTATGCACGACTTTGTCCCTGCTTCGACAGGCTTTAGCTGACATATGACATGTCGTTGTCTTCTTGAAAGGATGTCACAACGTTTTATGACTAAGTGAAGTCAATGCACAGATAAGGAATAAAGTATAGATGCAGTAAGCAGTTGTATAATGACAAACGGGTAATAAGCGAATAAAGAAATTAACAGTGATTGTTTGCTATAAGACACGGGGCTTATAATATCTGAATTATAGGTCTTGACATTACATAGATCTTGGATGACAACCAATATTTACCTGATGAATTGGAAAATACCGGCGGGCCACGAGGAACGTTATGGCCTATAATATCCATCTTAATGTTAAGATAATGTTCATGATAGGATAAAATTGGTTTTCTATACTGAGAATCATTTACCACTTTCAGATTTATTGGGATAGTGTGTCGTCTAAAATCCATGTACTTTTCGCGATTCAACTCACAGCACTTTTCCATTCAGTGTGGATCATGTTCCCGACATGGTTTATACCATGGTATGTGTGTATCGGTCGGTAAAGAAGAGTATCCGACGTTTGCTAAACGATTCATTTACCCCGTCAAACAATTATGAAATAGTTAAAGGCATATCGGACAATATTACCCATGTCAATTTCCTGGAAATTGAATATGATGATCTCCAAGTGTCATAAAACATATTTATGATTTAGAATATGTGGGTTACCAATCCAGGTTTTTGATTCAGAGATAAATGTTATGATACTGTTATGATAGAATATACAGAATTTATAAAATGTTTCTCACATTATTGTACCGATAAGGGGCCATTTTTTGTGTTATTAGTATTCTTGAATAGTTCTTTCCATATGAGGAAGAATGTTGCGGATTATCATATAGGTTGATGATCTTACGATGATACATCAAGCGATTGTCTTAAACGTAATTGTGAAAACACTAGCTTAAGTCTTGATCATCGATTCCTAATTGCTGGTTTTGACAATGGCGGTGTGAGCTCAGGCGCGCACTGGGAGAAGAAGCACAACATTTCGGAAGTATCCACTCAAAAAGTCAGTGGTGAACCGGAAGTAACATGACAAAGGACTTATAGAGTAATTGTGATCCACAAAGAAGTATATCAAGTTGGATTACTTATGGGAAACGTGGAGAAAGGTCGGTGTAACTCAATCATAAGCTGAGAATCGGCGGACATCTGCAATTTGGTGGAACTCTTCAATATAGCAAGCAGTGGAGTAAGTGAGCAAGAGGTGAAAAACCTGAAAATGAAGGTAATGACAGCATCGTTATTAAAAACTCACACATATCGTCAGGTTCAAATGACCCCGACCAAATTCCGCCCAAGATGAACAATGAAACAGGATATGGAACTATCTTATGAATCTGAGAGTCCACAACTGCAACATAGGGCGATAACTGGGGTAAAATGAGCCACCTGTAACAAAAAGAAGTACTAAAAGAGGGAGAACACAAAGTAATGAAAATCAGACAGGGTCACAACCACCAAGCAAAGTAGCTAACCATAGAAAACAAACGCATAGAAAAATTCTATCCTTGCGACAAACGACAAACAACACTGAGGTAGGGCAGCATATCAACATGCATACTTCCAAAATACACACTGTGTCACAGGATGTGCTAGGGCAATTTTTCGACACTGTGAACAAAAGAATCAACATAGTTTCTGAAAGCATGATTCAAGAATCAAAAAGTGATTCCCAGGAACTAAAATGGATGCAACAACTAAAGATATAAGAGCGAAGTTAGTCGAGGTTGATACAGCTATAAAAGCGATTGCAAAAGATCATAAGGAAAATCTTGAAAATAACAAACAAGTGCACGCAGAAGAAGTAGCTAGGTTAAATTAATACAAAAGTGTAATGGAAAGTAGTAAAAAGGTACAGACTGAGATGGTTGAAAGGATAAAGTCTTATAAGCAGGCGCTTGGCAAAAGTAAAAATATACAGACAGACATTGTAGATAAAAAAGATAAAATTTTCTATCCAATGAAGGTCCCCACCGGGACCCTCAGGTGGGAATTGAGGGACCCTGTGGGTCCACCACAGACACCACCTAACAGGAAAAGAATTTCACACACAACAGACATTGTAGGTCAGTTGAGAGAATGTCAAATTCAGTTAGAAATAAACTCAAAAACATGGGACGATATGGTAGAGAAAATGAAACATCTTGAAATAATAGGTGAAGGAAGGCAACAAAATTGGTAGACACTACGATTGATAGAGCATGCAATGTAGTCAATAGGATAAAAGAGTGCTTTAATAAGGTACAAGAATCAGTGAAAGAAAAAATGGATGAGGTAACTAATGTTGTTAATAGTCATGGGGATATTATAGACGAGCTTCAACATAATGGGCCTTTTGTAAAATTAGAAACTAAATATAGTTCCCCGAAACATTTCATTATTTACATTGATGGAATGTTTGAAAATACAAACAAAGACACATATGCAGACTGTATATTGTAATATGCCGTGAGTTATCAATAGATCACTCATAAATCGTATATGTTAATCTGAATGTTTGTTTCACTTGTATGATTTGTATGTACAACAACTCTAACATTATGATATATTTGTATGTATGAATGAATAGGTGTATAATAATATAATGAAACACCCAGTTATTCCATATATATGCCACTGCGTAAATGCAAATTATACAATGTACATATTGAAGTGTTTTTATATACATATGTCCACATTTCACGCCAGCGTATATATAAGATGTGTTTTCCATATATACAGAAGCGTAATGGCTGTATTTGCCCCCAAGCGTATACGAGAAGGAATATTCTGTGCTCAACATGTATTCGCTGGTCTTATACAAATCATATATCTTTGGCATATACATGTTTGCCACCCAACCACTCTTATCTGTATCACCCCCTTCAATTCCTGACCACCCGTCCGAGGTGTAGTGTTGGTAGAGTGCCCGCGGTCCCCTACTCCCCCCTCTCTCCCTCCCCAACTCTTCCCAGGCTCCCCAAAGCCTCCCCCAGTGTGTGTGGTCAGATGATTCCAAGTCCTCTGCCTACACACATTATCAGAGTATTGTTTATGGTTGGGCGGGCGCATGGCTGTGTGCAGACGGGTGTTAAAATGGCATTGGCCGCAGAGGTGTTGGCTGGAGCAGCAGTGGCGGTGGCGGCGGCTGTGTCGCGGCACTTGCGACGGTAGGGTGATATCTGATCAGAATGGTGCTTCAAAAGTAAAATCTATTCAAAATAGGTTAAAAAAACAAGAGAACAATGGGTTTATTTTATATAATTAATCAACTGATACTTAAGGGGTTTTAAAAATTTATTTATATTAAAGATTGGTAATAAAGCATTAGATTCTCCATATACCACATACTTTGATGACCAATGGCAAATGTAATAAAAACAACAGTGACTGCAACATGGGCACATGCATACGTCTTGGAGATGAAGCGTCTACACAATGGCAAGGAGGACTTACTTATTTATGCAAAATTATAGCTATATACGCCGTACATATACATATGTAAATCAGGGTTTTTCACGTTGTGTAATGAACTCTGCTACCCCCCAATGTGATTATTTTTATTACTGTACTGTATGAAATATATTAGCACAAGGCAACTATGCCCAACTACTCCTTAGTAGGTTCAAGGGCTTCTACAGCTTCTTATTAGTAAGCTGAGCTTTATGTCTGCACATTTGTGTTGTTGTATATTCTTGTTCTTTTGTGTTTTGTGTTTTTCTCTTGTAACATTAAGGATATTTTCCGAAAATAAGAGACTGAACTGCCCAGAATAAGATATCCCATTTGTCACCAATGATTTATAAAACACCGGAGGAGGTCAGATGTATGAAAGGGATGACATTTTTTAATGTTAATGTGCAGAGTCTTTATGGTAGAATTAATGAACTGAATCTAATTCTTGATGATTTTGATTTTGTAACGATAACCAAAAGCTGGCTCACAAGTAAGTGTTTAGATAAAATGTTGGATTTACGAGATAGAAAAGATAGAAATTATGAGACTCTTTAAAAAGGAGGGCGGGTTGCATTACTTTTGAGTGAATCTTATGTGCCTCATATGGAAATTGTTACTGAACACTGTATCTTTAAACCTAGAATCGAATGCTTAGTTTGTAGAATTACTGAACCTTCAAAAACGTCGTTATTAATAATTTTGCTTTATAGACCACCTAATGAAGATGTCGAATTCTGCTACTATTTTATAGAAAATATATTTCATGATGATATCTTTAGACATGATGAGATATGTGTTCTAGGAGACATGAACTTGAATGTGAAATGTAAAACCAGTTCTATATATATAGTTATGAAAAATTTACTTTTACGTAATAACCTAACTTTACACAAAAAACAGCCGAAAACCTTTTTACACCCAAAAGGGAACAGTACTATCGACCATATTTGTACAAATTCAAAATTTGTTTCTATATTGGGTAATCCTAATTACTATATATCAGATCATGTGCCACTTTTTGCTCTAAAAAAGATAAGAAACAAATTGGTTAAGAAGACACTAGACACTAGAAATTTAAGTAAAGTTTATCATGATCAACTGAATAAACATATGGGGTCTTTAAGTGACGATAGTTTTATAGATAGTATGGACCATATACTTGAATATCTCGATGAAAAACATCAAATAAAAAAAACATTAGCTGAGAAACCA
Source organism: Alentia gelatinosa (assembly GCA_950022655.1). Taxonomy (NCBI): domain Eukaryota; kingdom Metazoa; phylum Annelida; class Polychaeta; order Phyllodocida; family Polynoidae; genus Alentia; species Alentia gelatinosa. The sequence continues at coordinate 51,235,956 of OX465579.1, read as the reverse complement.
GAGAAAACCTAATTTTAAGGGGGTACATTGACAGACTAATTAAACGAAGGGCAAAATCGTTTGGGAGATTAAGGAAAATCAACTACATGTAATAGAGATTCAACTGAACTTACTCTCATTGATAACCAAGAGATTATAAAAATAGTTAAAAGTTTGGATAATCACAAGTCTATGGGTATATTGTTCTTTAACTCAACTTATCTTAAAAGGCTGATCCTTGACATTGTAGATATCTTTACGAGTTTAATTAACAATATTCTGACCACAAGAGAATTCCCTGATAGCTTGAAAAAGGAGTAGTAACACTCTTCCCTAAGGACGGAGATCTCTGTAAATTAACTTACTGGAGACCCATAACAGTGTTACCATTCCTTTCTAAAGTCGTAGAAAAGGTACTGCATATATGCGTATCAATATTTATCTGAAAATGATATATGATTAGTGAAAACCAGTTTGGGTTCATGCCCGGAAGATCAGCTAACCAAGCAATTTTCAAATTATTAACTGATATCCACCTCAGCTTAGATAAGCATAAATCAATCTTAGCAATATTTTTTACTTCAAAAGAGCATTCGATAGCGTAGATCACTAGATTTTATTAAACCATTTAAAAAGATTAATCTAGATATGAAAGTAGATGTCTACAAACAAAGTTGGACAACAAATTTTCCGAAAAGGCAAAGGTTAAATCTGGGGTTCCTCAAGGGTCTATTTTAGGGCCATTGCTCTTAATCATTTTATAAATCGTATTGCATTTTAAAAACTTTCATCGTATTTTATGTATGCTTTATTTGAAAGGTATCAATTGTAACTTGATTTATGAAGGAATGAAACCGGAATCTTTTTTATAAGGAGACTGTAAACTCTAACTTAATTCTAAATTACCAGAAAATTTTTCAGATACAGGAAAATACGTTACCTTTTAATAAAATGAAACCAGTCTAAGCCAGGTTGTAAAACAATTTTAATACCAGTTCTGGAGTGAAGAAAACTGTGTTTTAAGTACATTTCCTATATAACTCAGTCAGATGAAAATTGGCCTAATATACCTATTGGGTTAAACTCAATGATATGTTATAAGTTACTTATTTTGTATCAAAATTAGTCAAAGGAACAAATTTGAATAAATGATTGCCAGTATTTGAAAATCCCCAGGTGGCACCACTGTGTATTGTAGGATATCCCTTGAAGGAATATGGGGAACACAGAAAATAAGGGAGGTTAAGATGATAAGTGACTATATGATATAATCATTCCGTTGTAACATCTTACACCACTTTCTGCACAATATTCATCAGACGCATCACTTTCATATACCACTACTATGAGCTTTGAGAATAAATGTATTTAAGTATTCTTTGTTTCTAACAGAATACCATACATTAAGCAGCGAAAGTATGAACTAACACAGTAATGGAATTTGATAAGTTATAATGAATGTGAAATAGTATGCAAAACATACTATGGCTGGTATAGTCTTCTAAAACTTCGTCTGTCTGTATGTATTGTTATGTAATAATAAAGTATTACACGGCAATAGCCTGCAATAACTAGGTATGATTGTAATAACCTAGTACGCGTGAGTAATAACTTAATCTTAACTATCAAAAGTAATGAGCTGTGTGTATAGAAGTAAATGGCAGGCTACGTACGTTGGCAATATTTTGGAGATCGGTCAACGCTCAAGAGTGACGTAACGGTGAGCTATTGAGGGGTTCAAACACGAGTTGTACATAAAATTAGTCACTAAGGAGACCGTTTCTGTGTCGCTGTGTGCTAAAAGACACTTGACGTGCGAACGGAAGTACTGTTTGTTCCCGTTGAACCAAATTAACGCCAAGAGCTTAGCTGTCGACAGAACAAAAGCAAATCCAATAAACACTTCCCTAAAAGCTATTTTCCGCTCCAAGTCAGGAGACGTGCCAGTCCTCCAAATTGGAAAATGAAATGCCTGGAATCTGTTTTAAGAATGGTCTCTTAGAAGTTCTTCATCGAATTACCGAACCAGGTTCTCATCTTTTCCATCATGCGTGCCACTGCCACACAAGATCACGTCAAAATAGTTAATATTTCGTAACAAAACTAATGTTTTCTCTGACAAATTGCTTTACTGAACCTGAATCTCATAGACAAAGTACTCTCATATTGAAAGCATAAATTAAGAAATACACAATGCTTCAATTAATTTCCGTCCCGGCAATTCTAATGATACATGCAATCCACAAATACAATGAGGTAAAGCCATCTACACAATCCTATCTAAATGAGATTGTCCTTTCCCAAAAACTATACAATTTGCAAACCAAACACGGCAGATTTTACTCAACTGGGAATCGTGATCTAATAGAATACATGAATACTGCATGTCTTACGACATAATTATATCATGTCAAAATTGTGTGTGATATGTAAGTTGTCTAGAAACTTTAGAGTGACTGGATTGAATCCAGTTTGACGATGACGCTGTCTTACCACAGGCTAGAATATAGACAAGAACAAGTTGGTTTGAGAATTTAAAAGATTTAATGGCATGGGTATTTTGCTTCAACGATGTCCACTGGGTGGTCACTTTAAAACTTACTCTTTCTCTTATCATTATTGCTTTTATTTACCTACCTGTATATCATATGGCATCACCTTTGTACAAAGGTCTCCCTTTATATTATAGCTACAATCGCCTGATGAGACCTGATGGTCGAAACTATTGAGCAAGAATGGGAAAAACTCGAAAAATGTTCCCAAACGTGAATATACAGATTTTGGTTCGCCAAACAAACACCAGTAGGCAAACTAGTCACCAGTGTAGTAGTTAACGACTCACCCTCCAGGGAGGGATCGCACACTGAACAGAGAAGCAAGGGGCACCACTAGTTCCACTCCTGCCTACCACACTACCAATGGGGGCCTTCCACTGTGTACTTATTCACAGACAAGGAATATTCAATTACCTCAGGACACGGTATAATGGCGTCCATTCAGTCACTTGCTCATTAGTCGCGGTAGCAGTCACCTTTTACCACAAATTAACTGATTCGTGTTGTTTCTGACATAAACCCTTGTACCACAGGTATTTGAAGAAGACTATTCATTGCTATTCAATGACATGACTTTATTGTTAATCACTTGATATATAGCAAATGGTTATTTCTATTAGATACGGGAGTTTGATTTAATCACGCCTTGCTTTAACTTGTAGCTTTCCTTTCGTTAATGTCTTTTCGAGGGACCATGTACGCATAATATACTAACACTACTTTCTGAATGATGAAGGGCAATATTCATGATTGACAGTGACATGCATAATAATACATTGGGGCATGTATGGTTACTGCATCAGTTATCGAGAAGCCATGGAGTATACAAGACATGACGAATGTAATTAACAAAAATGACTGCACTACAGCGAATAAAGCATGAACACGAAGACATATGAGCGGATCTTTACCATTGAAAATCGTTTGGCCGACTGAGGAACTTGAATATAAGGCCTGCAATGTAGAATACACTTAATTCCAATTGTGCTGAAATTTTAAAAGATATTCATCCATAGTTCTCTTGAAATTCTAATGTGGGCAACCACCGAATATTACAAGTTTGCAAAGGTTTCCTCATTTGTATTGCAGGACTCTGTGCCCTACTTCTTTGGTGGGGTTGCAAAAAGGATGTCTATTGCGTTTCCGTCTGCCAACGAAACCCACACCGATAATATTCACGGTGTACTAAAGTCGTATTTTATGTATTATAGATTTAACCTGTAAGGGTAATACGAGAATTTCTCCTTAATACGAGAAAGTGGACGTTCGCCCCTCCGCCTGCGGCGTCGGGGCGAACGTCTACTACAGGTGACCTCGCACTAAGACATAGTTCTGGCCACAGTTAGGGCGTTTTCTTATTATTACATACCTCAATTCGATCAAAAAACGCGATATACGAAGTCGTCGAGTCACAACCCCTCCATGTTGACACTGTCTGCTGCTAACCGGAAGTTGCGCAGGATGTGCTCGTTGCGCATGCGTGAAGATATTTAAATGAACCTCACTCTCTATATCGTAGTCGCTCACCCACTTCCGCTGCTTCGAACCAAACAGTACGCAAAGCTTGCGTCTAAGACTACGATTCGGAGAGTGACGTCAATTTACATTCGGGAACTTCCGGCGTGCCTGTGTGTCACCCTTTGCGGACCAGAGCAAGTGGCATGTTGTTAATATCGATGGATTTCGCATATCTGAGCAATTTAAACGGTGTCAGGTGACCGCCACCCATTAGTTGCCTCGATATTTGGTCAGTACTCACTTGTAGTCGTAACGGGGGCCTGTATCACGAGTTTAAAGTCGCGATTCGACCTCGTCCGCCATGTTGACATCGGTAGCTTTGACGTTGTTTATGCACGCTAATCAAATAGCAGATGTCTTTTATTTTCGATTTTTATACTGCCATCTGCACAACTTTACAGCTGGTTTGAATGTAGAGCCCGTATCCACCCCCCAGAAGCGATCCTGTGTATCCTTATATAAGTGCCCATTCAGGTTTATGAGTGCGTCTCTCAGCCCGTCGTTCTGGTCGAACCTTTTCTTCAAGATAGATTCCATTACCTTTTATAGCGAGTTTTAAGACACCATGCGAGACTGCTTTGCGATAACAAAACAGTTGTTCCGCTGTTGACCACTGATGATCTGAGTCTTCAATGATGCACTCATACATATTTGGTAGCATAGAGTGGTGGGACTGAAATGCCCAGCTGTCACTCACCCTCACCGTCTTGGCGGCTTCAGGTGTAATTACCGTGGGAAATTTGTTGATGTCCCTATGTTGGTAAGGCTTATTGTTTACCAATAGCTTAGGGCCCTTGATTACTGCTTTGAAATTAATCTGTTTTGCATATACTGCCTAAACTGGAAAAATGCCAGGAACTGTATCAAATCAGAAAATAGATCCAGATCCTTTTTGTCTCACATTCTCTTCACCTATCTAAGGAATACCTTCTATCAGTAGATTTGTGCAACGTCTATCATCCTCTAGAAAAGCAACACAGGCTTCTAACTTCTCAATTTCATCCATCAACTTCTCAAACGTTAATTCAGGGTTCCAATTTCCCTCATGAACATCCTGTATTTGTTTCTCAATCTCCACTAGTTTCACCTCAGTATCATCGATTCTTATTGAGAGTGCCTCAACTTACTCTTCAATAGACTCATATATTTGTTTCAGACTCTTGCCTTGTTCATCTAATTTCCTTTCAATCGTAGATAAACCTTCTTTTAGTTACTTTTTAGCCTTTTCCCTAGCTTTTTAATCATTAGTCATAAGCAAGTATATGGAACGCTGTAGATCCACCAGACCCTGAATTTCGCACACCTGAGATTCTTCCGTTCTCACGGTTCTAGAGAAGTTTGAACGCGTAGGCATACCGTGTGGCATTTTCTCCAAGATCACATCCCACGATGTTCCAGGGGTGGTATTCTTAAAACAAGAGTTGCCTTCTTGAGTACAAGCATTAAAGCAAACAGAATAGCGGAGAGGTGCACACGTGTCCTCAACTTTTGTAGAATTTCTAGGGTTTATTTTCAAGGTAGCATAAGTAGTTCTCTACTCTGACCTTCTTCGTTTTTTTATTGTGTCAAGGCAACATTCACCCCATGAGGGCGTTTTTACATGCTGTCATAGATACAAATAACGAGAGAAAAACGAGACAATAGCAAATGGCTATAACGGTATATATGAGGCACGAGTTGACATCAGACATAACAGGACAATACTGATTGGATAGTTTATATGGCCAAGGACTATCAAGAGACAAGATTTTTGCAAAACTTATTCCCATAATTGTCTATTCTCCATTATAAAGATCTTAAGATATGAGCTGTCTTCCATTTCTTGGATGTTTGTGGGCAGTTTATCCCAGGATTTTGCACCTAAATATAGAGGGTTATTCCTGAACTTTTCAGTTTTAGGGAAATCTATTTTTAGGATTCTTTTTTTCTTGGTTTCTAGTATTTCTTGTGGGGGTTTTTACAATAGGTGGTCTCATGTGACCACCATCAGATGCTCATCAGCCAGTGAAGCTGCCTTCAGTAGGATAGTGGTCTCAGTTTACACTGATTATATAGGTCATCTATTTTTGGTCCCTTTTCCTTTCGACTCCCAGGCAACTCTCATGCATTGATTGAAGGAGATGTCTAATCGTTTTTTAATCTTCTTTATAAATAAGCCCCTGTATATATATATATATATGTACTACATAATCATATATAGGTAAAATAGATTGTTTTAACATAGTTATTCTAGCTTCTTTGGGGATCTGGTATCTCAATAGGTGTAGTTTGTATTCACCCCCAACTTATTTGCTTTCAGCCATGTTGTTATTCTATTCTTTATTATAGAAAACATAATTTATAAAAATACTAAGTAGGGATGGACCGAGAACAGATCCTTGAGGGACTCCACAGATTATGTTTTGCTCAGATTAGTCCATTTAGTTTAACTATTTGACTTCGATGTTTTAAATAGGATTCCATCAGGGATGTTGCGTTTTCATCAAGTCAAATTTTTTTAGTCTTTGTTTATAGATGTAGAACTTCAGACATAGGGCAAGGTGGTTCCCATATGGCATTCCGTTAGCAAAATTTTCACCGGTGACTGCTTATGTTGTACTATAGAGACCTTACCTATCCAGCTCCATGTCTTTTTCCAAACGTCTCCCACCTTGTGACATCCAATGAAGAAGTGTTCTAAATCATCCTCTTCTCGTGCGGTAATTACAGATGTCTGAATCAACAATTTGAGTGTGCAGAGCATAAATTTTAGTCTTTATCCTGGTATTACTTCGGGGAGGATTGTGAAGCATGCTATACAGATAATAGTATACACGCATGTTCGACCCATAGTTTTGGTAATAATTTGACATTTGCAAGAATGTTCGAAATCATGTCAAGTAGACTTTAATGTAAAAAACAAACGCGAAAAGATCTACGGGAATAATAAGTCTATAGTTGTAGAACCATATTTTATTAAGGAAATGTGGGACGAATGGTAAATCGGCTTGCAATAATGCATATGCTTCTTCAACGACTTAACGTGCTGTGACGAGTCACAACATGTTCCGTCTCTGATTTCCTAGTGGTCGCTCGTATATTTGACGCCGGTCCAGAGAGACTTCTTGGGGTCACAACGCTCCCGTATCGTCTATGACCAGCATGGAAGGACGACTTGTATGTGTCAATAAAACCTTATTTAAAAAAGAAGAAAACCCAGCTCTATAGCCATCATCCTGCCCATCTCCTCTCATACAGTCTGCCCCTCTTCTTGCATACCAATACTTTCTCTGATGGCCACCCTTGCTGTGCCTATGGCCCTCTTCTCAACTTCGCCTATCCCATTTATTGCCCTCCCTTTTCTAGCTTTCCACCTTCTTGCGCATGCGTACCGCTCTATCCTCTTACAGTCCCTGGCCCGTCCCAGCCTGCCTTCTGTTACCTTCCACATCTGACGGCAACCCGCAGCCACTTCTACTTTCAGACTTGACAGTCACCCACTCAGCCGACCACCTGTTGCCCTGCTCCATAACAGCCATATCCTCACCAACTCATCCATCCGCCTCTTTCCCCTTCCCCTGTCCTCCTGTTTCTCTCCCACCTCTCCCACATTACACCCTGCTGCTCTCCCCTCTCCGTCCCAGCCAGCTGTGCTTATTTCTACCCTTCAACCCTCCCTACTCCTCTCCCTCGATCCCCTCTCCCCACCTACTTCCCGGGCTGTCACATGCCCCGCTCCCTGCTTGCCCCCTCCCCCCGCCCGCGTAATGACCAGCCCCATCGCAAGTCGGCGCTGTCCATCCCACTGCTCAATGTGATTTATGTGCTCCCAACTATCAATGCGTCTGTCCCGTTTCCATGGCAACATGGTTTAGTACCATTTATCCGTATTGAAACCATTGGGCGGGGGAACCTGCTGGTAGAGGTCGCGTCGGGAGTGTGGAAGGGAGAGGGTTGTTGGCAGCGTCTCTGCCTGTAGACTGACCACTAGGTGTCTCTGTGTATAGACTATATCCTCCCTGCCCAACTCTCCCGCCTCGTACTTGATAAGGCCCTGTCAAATGCCGCCTGGTGGCAGCCTATTTTATTTGCCCTCAAATCAATTTGGAAGGCGAGGCAGCGTCTGCTGGTCCCTCGGCCCGCATACACGGCGCGTGAGACGAATGGCTGGCGAGGGGCTGGTATTTATCGTGTATTCTCCCCGCATTAAAGTCCGCCGTCTCCGTAATACATCAGTGAACGTGTTTTAAAAAGTCGGTTTTTGTTCTCTCTGATGACAGTATTCTTGCCGGCCTGGGGGTCGAGGAGCGTCCTGGTACCCCACCCTTCTCCACTCCACCTGGTCTCCTGCTGCACCTGTAGCCATCATTCTTACACCCCGGGTCTATTACAACCACCACTCCACTCCCTCAGGTACTGGTCTTTGCTATTTCCTCCTCATTTGAAATACTTCTTGGTGAATATGGAAACTGACTTTAAGGGGTATGCAGATCAAGGAAGGGTACCAATATGACTTACAAAGTATGGGCCAGGTTGCATTCTCACTCACAGATCTATGAGAAATGTGGCTCTGTGAGTCTCAGGTATAGAACCGGTTGTAGTATGACTTAAAGCGTCAGATCACTAGAGTAAAGTGCCCTCCCAGCACACTTTGAATAGTGGTTCGACATTGTCATGTCTTGGTAAATGTTTGATTGATTATCAATAATTATACGTACATAATACAAGTGAAACGTATGGTTTATCTCTTTTAGAACGTCCTCTCGTACCTTGTTTCTTTTGATGCAAGAAACGCCGTATGAGAGGACGCCCCAATAAGGTGGATACGGTTCACTAGAATATGGCTTGCAAGTATAGTGTTGGTAGCGACGTTAACTTAAATTAAGATACAAGATAATCCCGGAAAATCAAGCGTTGGCTATCAAAAGACACAGCGGGTATATCCTATCCTGAGAGCGAGAGCAATCAATTTGAGATTTAAAAGTACCTTGAAATTTGAGGTATGTTCCCTAAGTAGCCCCAGTAGCAAAACACATTGCGAATGACATCTGATCTTATTCTTATGAGAATCTAATAATCTGCCTATTTTTCAGCACAAAAGGGTTTGAGGTCTAGTGGAGAAAATTATCAAAGCTGAACCAGCTCCCGTTATTGTGAGATCTCATTTCTGCCTTTGTCCCACTCTCCATCCCATTACACATATCTCTCTCCGACTTCCTGGCACACCCATTTCCTCCCATCAATCCCTTAACACTTACCCACCTATCTGCCCCTTACCCCAATCCATTGCCACACCTTACACACCTTTCTCCTGCTCCCCGGTGCCTTCACGCACCGTATCTGCCTCACTGTCCTGCTCCTCTATCCCTTCACACAATCCACTCATCTCTCTGTCCCTCCTTAGATCCCTTCAGACAAGTCTCTTTCGTGCACCCTGCATGCTCACGTACTTAATCCCCTTCTATATCCCATTTCCTGATCCCTTCATATACCCTGCAGCTGTCCACCTTCCTGTCGTGCTCCCCGATCCTTTTACACACCTGTCCGTTCGCTCCTCGAGACCTTTCCAACAACCCACGCACTTTCCCCCTTTCTATATACACTGCTGACTTTCCACATGCTGAGATTCCGGTTTCTGCCAAACCCCTCTCCGGCGGCCCAGGACGTCCATCCATATGGCGTGTTAACAGCATCACTTATGCATGGCCTGTTTGGGGAGGAGATGACAGCTGGTGGTGGTGTGTAGACGTTAGGCATGGCCAGGCAATCAGCATCCCCTTCGCCTGCTAGGTCCTATACATAGACACCGGGTTCACACTGACAACTATATGTATGCCGCTCCCTGCCCACTAGGAGTGCTGCCAAAAACTCCCTACATGAACTGTTTCTCAGGATCTACAGTTCCGTTTCCTCCTGTAGGAGTGTCAGTTATTAAGACACTCTATTCCACTATTCCCCTGTAGGAGTATCAGTTATTAACACACTATATTCCTCTATTTTCTCCTGTAGGAGTGTCAGTTATTAAGACGTTCTACCCTCATGTGTCCTCCTGCCGGATGGTAGTTAGTAATACTTTTTACCCTCGCGCTTTCTCCTGTGTGGCTGCCAGTAATGATAAGACTCTCCCTTTCTGTTTCCTCCTGAAGGGGTGTCAGTTATTAAGACGCAATTATATAGATGTTATTGATCATTAGGTCCTATATTCTAATTTCTTTTAGATCATTATCTGCGTAATACACATACAAGCTCTACACATTTCCAGGAAGAACCACACCGTGGAAAGATAGATTTGGAAGTTCCTAGCTGGAAGCCTTTAGAAAATACTGTATAGCAAGACAGCATAGCATATTAATACGGTGACATAAGAATTCCACAGAGCAGCTCAGACATCGCTTAAAGGGAACGGATATACAGAAGCTTCCCTATGGCGTCTGTTTGTGTGTCTGTCCATCAGCGTGCCTGAAAAGCGTAGCAACAGGTCCCCCTTTCCCCTGCAGATATGTATACATGTACGCATCAGACAATTTGGACTTCATCCTACTGAATCGTATCTTTTTCCAAAGATCATATCGCGATAGTTGATTTGCCATATGAATTTGATAGATGGTATGCTATTCACTATGAACAAATAGCGACTTTTTGAATATTGATATACATGAGGGACGTTTGCTTTCACCAGTAGGTTTCTTGGTGTAGGATGAGGATGCCCTGCGTAATTCGGTAGCTACGATGTGGTCTGTGCCTCAGTACCCTCCCATCACCTCATCTCAGAGAATCACATCTCCACCTGATATCACCTTGCCGGTTGCTATGGCGTTAAAACACCGAGAACCATCAAATTTCCACTAAGTTTCAGCCTCTGTTTAGTAGAGGGCTCTGTCCGCGTTATCACGTGACTGGCCCGTCATTTTATTCGACTTGAGAAGTTTACGCACAGAGTAGAAAAGGCCCGACGCGGCGTGGGCGGCCATTTTATTTCCTCGGTGCTCATGTGGGCCGTCTATAAATCCGCGAAGCTAGACGCCATCTTCTCCATCGCAGCTCGGGGCTCGACCCGATAAAAGACAGAGTGAGAGTCACGTGTGGCGCCCTCTGCCGAGCACGGTGTGGCCATCTAGTGGCTGTGACCTGTACTATCAACATGTTATTGCTGGTACTTCCTTTGCTGGTCCGTGGAAGTACCATTGGGACCCTTTCAATTCTTCATCCATGTTGAGGTAACTAGAGCCAGTGAGAGCGTCACCATGCGACCATGACTGTAACTACTACACACTACGTGACTAAAAGCTTCAGGGCCAATCGAAGCACTGCAACATCTGATATTTCGTTCAGCCCACATAGTGCGTTTCATTCAGTTCATCTTCCTCATGTCTAAGTTCCACTGGGGGTATCTGTACTTACAGAAACTGGAGTTTTAATAGTCTATCTACTTCTAGTTAGTCAATCGTAATCAAAGCAAAGCATCTGTCACTCTTCCAATTGATATTGTAATTCGGATTTCATATAATTCTTTCCTAAATTCAGTATTATCGTGAACACACCCCTATTCCATTATCTTTGGCATTAAAATCCATATCATTGTCAGTTTTCGTCTTCATTCTTGAAATCACATTTAAAGGTAATTATGGGAAGGCAACCTATTGATGGTGGGCTATTGTTGAAGTGATGCCTTCTGAGAAAGATGGTCGGCTATGATTCATTGATTGTGGTGATGGATCATACGACTAGCAGCAAATGGTTTGTCCATCATCGATGAATGAGCGTGGAATTATAGATAAGTAACAATAAAAATGTTAGAGTTATGTTCAGTCTTTTGGTAATTTTCTGTAACCCACTTGCATTGTTTCTACAAGAGCTTGTCAGGGATCTAAATGTTTCAAGCACCAGTCAGTCTAGTGATTGATCATGGCCAGTTGGACACGCCTCTAAGTCCCAAAGATACTGGCCCTCTGCTTTTTTCACAATGTCCCAGTGTTATAGCACGCAGATGGTGAAGGGTTAGTTTTCTGTAGCAATGTGACTAATTTTAGGCAGAGTATGTGAGCGTGTGGCCCATGCTCATAGAGCGGTCTGCTATGATTGTGCCGAAGGATAGTGAAAACGAGGATCGGCTTTGGTTGTAGATTAGGATGCTGAGAAAGGCAACTGGCTATGATTGCTGCGATGGTTCCGGAAGAAGACATTCAGCTATATTGTTGGGTTGTGTGCTGGTGGTGACATGGAAAGCGTCCGGTGCGTCCAAGTTATGTCAGGCACCTCTGTGTACTGTCTGGGCGCCTGTTGACTCGTTTACTTTCTGTGTTTGCCGTGTCCGCCCGACTGCCTACCTGATACATACATGAACCCTATCCTGTGTTTGATACTCACGGCAGGCCATACAAGAGCACATTCTTGTAAGCTCCAGGGAATATTGGTCACTCCCATCTCATACAGATGATCTCGCCATTATGGTAAAGGTTCAAACCCCATACAACTCGGGGAAACAATTCAATAATTAAGAAGCTCCAAACATTATATTATCTCATGTACGCTGGTAACATAATAGATCGTATGCAAGCAGTTTTATCTAATTTCATAAAGTGTTGTGTGTGTTGGAATAGTCCTCGTAGTATCTACTACAATCGGTGATATCTACTGTTATGCATTTACTGCTAGTTCTGAGTAGTTGGGATATTATGCCTTTTATGTTTGATTGCTTCGTTTAATGGCCTCGGATCGAAGCACACCCGCAGCGAGCCTTTCTTTTTTCAACAATTACTAGATTACTAACCCACTTGCTTTACTGCGCTAAATCTGCAAGCATTTTTGTTTGCTTTGCCTAGGGAATTCTGTGTAGATGCTGGATTGTGCCCTTGGCTTTTTCGTTTAGCTGCATATCATCATCTTTGTCATACTGACCTACTCCTCTAAAGACATCTGTACTTTTTTCTACATGGTCTTTCGTTAAATTGGAATCCTTTGGCAAATATTTACATGCTTCATAGGATGCAGCTGCTCACATGCTTTATGTCCCAGAATTGGCAGGTCTGCTTTATCAGTAATATAGAATTTAAAATTGCAGCTCTGACCTGTATGGACCTGAAAATATCCATGTATCACTCTCAGACTGCTGCTGGCGTCAATGCTGCTTTGCATACTAGTCTTTCCTTCTGACACCATGTAATTTTGCCTATATTGCTTAGATTTGTCAGGACTAGTTCTAAGATTGAGAAACAGTGTGTGAACAATGATAGAAGCACTTCAGGAATCTTTTATTCGGGTTTCACATCTGTTACAGATACTACACGCCTAGTATAGTTCAGGTAGGAGTACTGCCATATAATAATCTGTGGTTGTATGCTTGTACCACATCTCACTAGCAGCGCTGTATAATCCCCATCTAAAGCCCACACTCGTACTTCCAGTTAGTGACCCAAGGGGTTGAGTCAACCTGCAGCATACATCATCTCTGGCCACCACCTGCCGGCGTGAGCGCACGGACTTATAAATGCCTCATAAGTAACTTCAATGTCAATTTACGACATGCCGAGATTCCACATTCTAAGTGCAGCCTCCACCTGGGTCCCCGTCATGTTCAATAGACGGTAGACTAGCAGCATTTGCCCCCTGCTTGGCGTCGTGCATCCAGCCTGGTCACCATGCTTACTTCACGCTCATTTATAAGCAAACGCCAATACATCAAGCGGTGTATTACTGGCTAATCAGTTACATGTTCCCTGTCAGTGTGCCTCCCGTGTCGCAAAGTCGTAAATGTGTCGCAAAACGTGTCATATGTCGTAAACATGTCGTCAAGACTGACGTAGGGTCATGAAGCCTCACTTACATAAACGGTGGGTCATCTAGTGATTAGTTCCAAACAAATGAAATGCGTATGATCAATTTCATCCGAGAGTAGTTATATGCCCAAAGGTAAGTGGCTACAAGGAAATGAAGCAAATGGATGAGGAGTCCATGATGACTGTATGGACTGAGAATTGGCGTTGGGACATAGTGGTATGTGGAACTACAAAAGGGTGAAGAGTCTATTTTGGATTGAGAAGGGCGCCCTTAAGTGTAACTGAATAGTGACAGGAAGGTGGCCTCAGTAAGTTAAAGTAGAGTGTCCTAAAGCATAACTGAATATTGATGGGTAAGTTGTTTCTGTAGGACTAATTGGTAACCCATGGCCGTTGGTCAGGGGTGGTCATTGCTCCCCCTGACACGCCCCCTCGCGCACCCTGCGCACTCCCCCCTGGTGTCGGTCACGTGAACCCCGCGGTCACGTGGCCCACCGCGTCTCTGACCTCCACCTCATTCTGCTCCTGTACTCCACTACGTTCACACATATTTTCTTTTCCCTCCATTTTTGGCCTACTCTCCACGCCGTCTTCGATACTCCCCGAGTATCTGACCGTGCAGAGACAGTGTCTGAATACGGGTAAAGTTCACGTGAATTACAGGACAGCTAGGATGGCACCACCAACGACACGCGCTCAAGCGAGCGCCTCCACGACCACGGACCAGGCCTCGGAGACAACCGTGAGGGAGAGCGATCAGGTGGAGTCCGCGTCTCAGGCCGGAAGCCTCCGGTCGGCCCGCCTCGTGGCCGTAGAGACCGGACTCTCGGACATGAGTAGGAAGTTGGACGCATTAATTCAACTACAGACACAACGGTCGACGGGACAAGCATCGCCCCCTACGGTTCGCTCAGTCGCCGAAGTAAGGACTCGGGACTGGGCCGAGGATCAAGCCGGCCGCGCCATGCCTCCACCCCGCCAGCTACGAGACCGCTACGCAGGGGACCCGTATATCCAACGTGAGCTCGACCGTGAGGCCATCCGCCATGACAAGACGGCTGGTAAGCTGCAGTCAGATATTCATGTTACCCGTTTGATCAGTAAACCGTACATGTTTGTGGATAGGGAGGGGGTTTACACGTTGTCCCAGAAGCTTGAACTGAGGGGAACCCTGGGCCCCCTCGAGTACCTGAGTGCGTTTATTGGCTTGCTCGGGGATGACCGTGCGGTCGACCCCGTGGACCGTGAGGCCATGTTCCGGCACTTACATCAAGTGTCAATCGACGCCCAGAGCCGGCCGTGGGCCAGAGTCAGGAGATGGTCTAACCAGGTGTTCGACCAGATCGAGGCCGGGAGGCTGTCGTGGTGCGATTACTCGCGGATCCAGGAGGAGCGAGTCCGACTCGCGATGACGACCGGGACCCTCACCAGCGGCGCCGACACCGGGAAAGCCCGAGGACGGGAGTTGCCATGCCGGCAATTTAATTCGGAGAGGGGGTGCCGCCATAGGAGCGGTCACGATGACGGGCCCGTGAGATGGCTGCACGTGTGCTCGTATTGCGACTCCGTGGGGAGGCAATGCGGGCACTCGTTACACGCGTGCAACCGGAAACTCGGATATACGATGGGCTATGAGAACGGTCAGGCTGCGCCCACACCGGCACCCCGGCGAGCACCCCAGGCCGGACACGCACCCCAGGCCGGACACACGCCCCGGGCGGTCGACCCCAGAGCGGATGTGCTCCCCCAACACGGACACGGGGCAAAAAACGGCTACGGTGCGCCCCGCGAGTGAGCGGAGCGCACCCCCACACAGTCACAACACGTGCCTCCCCCCCCGGGCCCGGGGTCGTGGGGTGCAATCCACGTGATGTAACGCCAGCGGGCCCTGTGATCTCCACCACCCCCAACAGGATTTCCGGTGACCGGACGTGGGCGGGGGTCGTAAAAGGAAGCGGCCCGGTGACCACTGCGGGCCCCCACCCCCTCACGTGGAGGGGGGACCACACGGGGGGTCCACGTGACCACAACACGAAGGCCGCCGGCCCACGTGGTCGGGCCCCGAACATAAACAACAACAACGAAGGGGGCGGGACCCGCCACGTGGAGGACAGGTTCACCGCGCGGCCACCGCCAACCCACTGCGGTAGCACGAGTGTTAGTGTTACCGCGCCGACTGAGGATCCAACTAACACTCCGGATTTCGGCGGACTAAAGGAAGTCTGCCGGACCGGAATTCCGTCGCCCGGACTCCGGACGGACCCGGAGGCCTTCATGGAGCACAGGCGGGCCGAGTGGCCCCGCTTCACCGAGGCCGGCCCCCCGGCGCACGGCCACATCTACGAGGCGGTCCGGGCCTCGGGCCTGCCCAACGCCCTGTGCACGAAGATAACCCTGCCGACGGACCTCAAACTACGGGCGTGGGAGCACTACCTGACGGGCATGGAGGGGAAAGGGGAACTCCTCGGTTTCATAAGATACGGATTCCCCCTCGGCTACCTCGGGCCGGCCAGCGACACTCGGGACGTCCCCAACCATCCGAGCGCCACCGGATTCCCGAAGCAAGTCGGGGATTTTATCAGAAAGGAGAGCGGATTCTCAAACCTGATGGGACCGTTCACGGAGGCTCCCTTCGAGCCGTGGTGCCACGTTTCGCCGTTGATGTCCCGGGAGAAGCGCGGGTCCGAGGCCCGCCGCGTCATAACGGATATGACCTTCCCCCGGGACCGTAGCGTCAACGCGTACGTGATGAAGAACGCGGTTTACGGAGAAGAGCGCGAGCACAGCCTCCCTACGGTCGACGGTTTCGTCACCCGCCTCGTGGCCTCGGGGCCAGGGAGCTACATGGCGACCATCGACATCTCGCGCGCCTATAAGAACTTTAGGTGCGACCCCCTCGACTGGCCTCTGCTGTGTTTCCTGTGGGACGGCGGGTATTATTGTGATACGGCCATGCCGTTCGGCGCCCGCGCGTCCTCGTATCACATGCAGTGTGTGGCCGAGGCCATCGTGGGGATACTCGCCGGTAAGGGTGTCGAGGCCGCCATGTATCTGGACGACCTCATCATACTGTCGCCTTCTCGGGAGAAAGCTGCCTCGGACTTTGCCATAGCCCGAGACCTGTTCGCCGAGCTCGGCCTCCCCGAGGCCCGGGAAAAGGCGCAGGCCCCTAGCCAGACCGTGCGCTGGCTGGGCATCGACATCAATGACGCCGAGATGTCCCTCACCATCCCCCGGGACAAGTTGGAGGACGTGCGGGAGCACGTTGGGGCGGTCGCCAGGAAGCGGTCGCTGACCAAGCGACAGCTTCAATCCGTCCTCGGCAAAATCCTGCACGTCGCGAAATGCATCCGCCCGGCGAGGCCGTTCGTCAGCAAACTACTGGAGGCCCTACGGTCGATGGACGGGTTCTACATCAACGTAAGCTCGGACATGCGGCAGGACCTCCAGTGGTTCCTACGGTTTGCCGCCGGGTGGAATGGGCACGCCCTCATCCCTCGAGGGCCGGCGACAAAGTGCATCACGGTCGACGCCTGCCTCTCGGGCGTGGGGGGTACAGACGGCCGTGCGGCCTACGCGTGCCAGGTTTGTCCCATCAATGACCCCGTGGACTGCATTTCTGAGCTCGAGGCCCTGAACACAATCTATGCTCTCCACACGTTCCTCGGGGACCGTGATCGTGGGACCAGGATCGAAGTCTTCTGTGACAACATGGGGACCGTCCAGGCACTCACGTCGGGGCGGGCACGCAACCGCGTTCTCGCCGAGTGTGCCCGACAGGCCTGGATGGTCCAGGCCAAGCTGCAAGTCGACCTGGTCTACACGCACGTCCCCGGGGTCCTCAACACGGTCGCCGACGCACTCAGTAGGGCCCACCTGTCCTCGAGGGATTTTAACAATGCTGCATGCCTGATGGGATATCATGATCTGTGGTCCGTGGTGCCTTGTAATCATGCTTCATTCGTGCCTGTGCTTCGCCTGTCCTGCAGATCCGGCGCTACGCTCTCTCCAACGGAAGGCATCTGCGCGGCAGGCCGAGGCACGTGCCCCAGGCACGGTCGCAAACCAGAAGAGCGCCGTGTCCACCTACCTCGCCTTCTGCCGACGGACGAGGACCGACCCGCAGGCACCGTCCGTGAGTTTCATCACGGCCTTCCTCGAGTACCTCGTGGACCACGCCCCCTCGCCGGCGACCGTGGCCAACCAGCTCTCGCACGTGAGGACACACCTACGGCTCTCGGGCGGGGACGTTACGGCTACAGAGGACGTGAGGGTCAGGAGGGCCCTCGACGCCATGAGGAGGAACAAGGCCTACACACCAAACGTCAAGCCTCCGATCCCCATGGCCGCCCTCCAGGGGATCCTCGAGCTACTGTCGGACACGCCCCTCGACCTGACCCTACGGGCCGCGTTCCTCCTCCTGTACTACGCCGCACTGCGGCAGAGCGAGGTCGCCCCCCCTACGGCCAGGGCATTCGATCCGGTGCGACACCTCTCACGTGGGGACGTGGTGCTCACGGCAAATCACGTGGCGGTCCGCATCAAGGCCGCCAAGAACCTCCAGTGCGTGGGGGAGGAAAAACACGTGAGGCTCCAATCCTCCCCGGACCCGAGGTCGTGCCCGGTGACGGCCGTGAGGAATATGCTCGCTGCGGTCCCCACGCTGATACCGACGGATCCGTTCCTGCTCAACGCTGACAGGTCGCTAATAACGACGCGGTCGCTGTCAAAGGAGTGGGAGCGGCTCAACACCACAGCAGGCCACCCCCCTAAGACCTACACTCTACACAGCCTGAGAAAGGCCGCCGCCACTCAGGCCTTCCAGGCCGGGGTCGCTGAACTCTCCATTCAACGCTACGGGGGGTGGCGTTCAAATGCACACAGGGGATACATTAGGGACTCCAACGCACACGAGGTGAATGCGTCCCTCATACAGTCCCTCAACCAGTGACTTTTATCCCTCACAAACTTTTCTCCCTCCCACCTCGCCTCATTTTTATGGTCTTGGCGTTTTTTATACATCATATTGTATAACCATTATACCTCATATTGTATAACCATACTATTTGTTATACAACCATATACATAATTGACATACCATTATACCTGTCAATTACAAATATGTATATTATACGTAATTGACCTCTTTATATCTCTGTCAATTACTTTATCTACCTTATGTCATATTCATATTTACATATTAATATTCATGTCGGTAAAGGTATATAAAATTAAAATAAATTTTATTATTCCCAACTATCGACTCCTTCTTTGTGTTCAGGGATAGGGGTAATGGGTAACCCATGGCCGTTGGTCAGGGGTGGTCATTGGTCCTCCTGACACGCCCCCCGCGCACCCTGCGCACTCCCCCCTGGTGTCGGTCACGTGAACCCCGCGGTCACGTGGCCCACCGCGTCTCTGACCTCCACCTCATTCTGCTCCTGTACTCCACTACGTTCACACATATTTTCTTTTCCCACCCACCCTCACCTCTCTTTCTTATCTCCTACTCCGTAGGGCGTTTTTTATACATCATATTGTATAACCATTATACCTCATATTGTATAACCATACTATTTGTTATACAACCATATACATAATTGACATACCATTATACCTGTCAATTACAAATATGTATATTATACGTAATTGACCTCTTTATATCTCTGTCAATTACTTTATCTACCTTATGTCATATTCATATTTACATATTAATATTCATGTCAGTAAAGGTATATAAAATTAAAATAAATTTTATTATTCCCAACTATCGACTCCTTCTTTGTGTTCAGGGATAGGGGTAATGAAAGTGTATTAAAACATGACTTTAAACAAAAACATTAAAGCACTGAATCGGCTTCAGTAAGTTTAAGTGGATTGTCCTCAATATCAACAGGGACGTGGCTCAGAAAATCCAATTACACTGTCGGGAAAAGTAACTTAATAGAGTGCCCATTACTAAATACCGGTACCGAGGTGGCTTCAACAGGTTAAATATTGACATCGAAGTGGCTTCAATAGTGAAATATCAATGTCGACGTGGCTTCAATAGGTCAATGTAGAGTGGGCTGAAACATGACCCGATACCAAACAGGGGATTGCCTTCAATCGGTTGGAATAGAGTGTGACGGCACGACTATTGACAACAAACTGTCTTTAATCGGTTGGTCTAGGGTTACTTTCCTAAGGTAGCTTAAGTGAGATAAATATGAAACTCCTAACACAATGTGCACCGTGCACGACGTTCACAAAAAGTCCTGAATACTAGCACTAGATACCAATACCAGATACTAGAATCATTTTTTAAAAAGATAGAAAGGAATATAACTCCATTTAAAGACTGTTTAGGGGTTCTTTAACTTCACATTTAGTTACACCGTATGTGATAACAAACACGTTGGTGTGTGCCCCGGTGGGTGTATATATGTGTGGCGGACCTATGGGTGGACCAGTGAGTGGGCGGATTGAGTGTTTGGCTTCGTGGGTGGTTGGGTGGATGGATCGTTGGGATAGGGTGGGCGGATGGGGTTATTTGGTATTCCAGGGTAGATGGGTGGGAGGTTTTTGGGATGTTGGTAATGTCCTGATTTCCTGCGTGGTCCCAGAAGGCTGAAACATGACACGCTAACATTACAGAAAGGTGGCAAAGCATAGCGTCGCGCTCCATCAGGGGAGGGGGGTTCAGATAACGTCACATGTCCGAGCATCCCCGAGAGGCACCGAGCAACGCCGAGCAGCTCCCAACGGCGCCGAGCGCCGTCGAGCATCCCCGAGCAGTGCCAAGTTGTGCTGAGAAGATGCGAGTGACACCGAGCTACTACGAGAGGCGCCGAGCAGTACATTTGGGGCCGAGAAGCTTGTGGGGAGTAAGTCAGCGAAGGGGGTGCTATTACTACGTCCAAGGAGCATACTGAGTGCATGATAAGGGATGCAAGCGCACCACCACCTGTCAATGCAGGTGATGACATTTACATGGCGTTCCCATGACATTTCCGCATCTCCCCCCCCCCCCCCCTCCTCCTCTGTCTGCCAATTGTCGATAGTATAACTGATAGTGAAACACAGATCTTAAAAACCCGGTCGGTCGTCTCCGACGGTCTCGTATTTTGATATGGTGGCGATCCGTCCCGTATGGGAATATGAATGCGAGCGTAGATATTTTACCATCATTATCCAAACCTTCACTGCCCTGCCCATGATTTGTCTGGACTCTACCCACTCATGCACCTCTCCCGACACGTTTCATTCCCCTACGCGTCTGAATCCCGCGCTCCTCGCCGCCTGTATCATTTAAACTCGCAGCTCGCAGCTTGCAGACCGCAGCTTGCAGCCCGCCGGCCAGGGTGCGCTGGCCGCCGATCCTGAGGCAGGCCTCAGACGGCATGGTCCCAGCGGGCGGGGCGTGCCTGCCCGCCGCCCATTACCACACGGCTCCTGTTTCTGTTCACACCGCAATCTAATTCATTTGGGCGTTAGTAGGTAGACGGGATGAGACAGTGGCGCCGAAATCTCATCACCGCCCGGGGTGCCTGTCCGCCCGCCCACCCAGCCGCCCGCTGCCCAACCCCCGCCTAATTATTGGATGTGGGCTCAGCAAAGGCTCTACTCCAATTTACATATGACACCTTCCAGTCATTTATGTCCAAAATCGAATTGTATCTGCGTCAATCTCATCAGGGCTGGATATTAATGGCGCGCGAAATATCGGTTATGGAGAAGGTGGAGGTACTCGGCGCAGCTCAGAGCCGCCCAGAGCGCAGCAAGAGGCCATTAGTTCTCAGAACACATCAGGATAGATCTCACGCCGCAAACTTGTCCCGACTTCAAAATGCTTATCTGTAGTTTGTGTCACTCGCGCTGCCCGCAGAACGCCGTGCTCTGAGTTCATTCTGCTGAATATGTTCAGTGAGGACATTTGTATGCGTGAGGGGATACTCTCGATGATTCTTTAGGTAATTAGATCACGTTTCAGGCTTGACACCCACAGATACCGATGTTGCAAGTCAGCTAATATAACCTCCCGTCACCAGGTGGCCAGAGGTCAAGGGACCTCAGTGACACACGTGGTCACTCATGCAGCAATACCTCTTTATGTATGGGGGGCCGTTCTGGACATAATAATTTCGTCATATAGCATCCATTTCGTCCCACGAAATGGATTTCGTCCACGAAATCCACCACAAAATCAATTTTTTTGCCATAATCATTTTCGCGAAGGGGCCCCAATGTGTCCTTCGCCGTTTATTTACATTTGGTGCTTTGTTTACAATTTGCTTTAACTACCTTAGTGATCGGCAACCATAATTACCTATAAAAGTATATTATCTGAAAGCTTACAGCCATCTTAATACGATGCTATGGTTGTCAAGTCGTTATTCCAAAATTCCGAATATTGACGAATTAACGGTCTGTGCGAGGGGAGGCGGCAACAGCGTAGGACTAGTGATTGAGGACTGGTGAGTACTGGTGAGTGAGAACTGGTGAGTGCAGACTGGTGAGTGAGGACTGTTAAGTGAGGACTGTTAAGTGAGGACTGGTGATTGTGGACTGTTGAGCGAGGACTGGTGAGTGTGGACTGGTGAGTGAGGACTGGTGAGTGAGGACTAGTGAGTCAGTACTATTGATCGAGAACTGGTGAGTGCGGACTCTTGAATGAGGACTAGTGAGTGAGGACTGGTGAGTATTGTTGAGTGAGTACTATTGAGTGAGAACTGGTGAGTGCGGACTGGTGAGGGAGGACTGGGGAGTGAGCACTGATGAGCGAGCACTGGTGAGTTGAGTCAGTGAGGTATGGGTAGAATGTAATGATAATGGTAATGGAGTAAGAAGGTTAGAATGGTTATGCGGACACATTGTCGGCCCCTGGTGTAAGGAGAGAGAAACGGACGAAATGACTTTCGTGAATCACAAATTCATTTCGTGAATCATGAATGTCCAGAACGGCCCCCCATATTATGTAGGGAGCCAATTATCATTGCATATGAATATTTCCGTGAATTCTTTCTAAATAATTTGCAATTTAAATGGAATGATTTTGCTGTCCTGACGAATTAAGTGAGATTCGTAACACTGAAGACAGGGCCAATTGTTATACAAACCACTCACAGTAATGAGCTCCACTTTCTACTTATGTGTAATGGAATATCACCTCCCAGAGTTACTTACAAATCAGTAAGGTTTCATTTCGTCCTCCATGCCAGATTCCACTCAGGCAAGTAACTAATTCTGGAGATTGACACCTGAGGACCTGCATCAGTTTCTCACGTTCTATTGTGCCTCTGGAAAGGACCTGTCTTGCAAACCACTAGGGTGACCTAGAGACATCATTGTAGATCCCATCTTGGAAAGTACACTGTGACCTAGATATATTATTGTAGAACCTGCACTGTAAAATATGTGGTGATCTTCATTTTAGAATCCATGCTCTGACTATTTGGTGGCCTGGATATATCACACAGTTAGAGAATTCGAAGTTGTGCTCTAAGCCCTGTGTATAGATCATTTTGATATAGTCGCATGCTAATTGAGAGGTCCAATTCTGGCCGAACAAATGTGGGTTTTTTTCATACAACGTGCAATATGGATTTATGAATGGCTGGATCTACTTTAATCAGAAGTGAGTGCTGCCACCGAATGTTAAGCAAAGTGTCACTTAGAACTGTAAGACCTTACCCAGTCCTATATAGTGAAAAGATCACGTTGTCAATGGTTTAAGGTTAAAAGTTATCATGTATACTTCCTTCAGGGCCCAAGTATCAGCCCAAGCCCAGAACAGTGGTCACCTCCTATAATTGACTATACATCACAACTATTCGACTTTTACTAATACTACCCTAATCTAAGTCAAATAAATGAATGAGAGGAGGAAAGAGAAAAAAGGGGGAAAAACAATAAAACTAAAAAAAACAAGCAGTTGTAAGGAAGCTCATTATCAACTTACATGTGTGGCATGTGAGTTCAAAACTGAGGGTCCATGGAACGACTAGCCAGACTGTCAATGTAGTTTTAAGGATATCAGGTGAATAAACACTGCAAACTTTAAAAAAAATATATGTACAATTCTTGAAAGCGAATAATGATTTCGGTTGAGATGAGAAGTGCCAGCTACCTCAAAATGTGTCATCTAAACATATGGAGTTTGTTAAGTAAGCAAGACTTTTTCAATGTCCAAATGTCTGATGTATTTGATAACAGTCACAGAAAGTTGGATGACAGAATCCTCACCGGATGGATTATTCAAACTTGACGAGCATAATGTTAGACGGTTGGAAAGAACTTAACATGAAGAAGGTAAAGACGGACCAAAAATCGAAGGCGGGGAATTCTGCACATACAATCTGCAGATAAGAAAAACTAGGTGTAAATCATATTGATATGAGAAAATATGACAGATTGTGTAAAGACACCAAGGTACAATGTCTAGAGAAAGTCAGACTAAACCAATCAAATATTACTTATGTATCAATCTATAGGCCACCTAATTGGTCAATTACAAATTTTTTCGAATTCTACAGACTACATTATTTTAAATTGGTTTATTCACAAAACATTCGACATTACCTCGCCATTGTTCAACGTACCTATGATAAAGATAGCAGTTATCGGAGAAAGACATGTATTTAGGTGACTTGAATATTAACTGGACTTACAGTAGAGATACCACTACATGGGTATATAAAATCTGGTTGAAATCCAATGGCCTGGTATTTAAATGAAGATCCGCCAGAAAGTTTAACCCAGATACATACCAAAATTAGATAAGTGAATCAGACCGGGCCAACTTTGATCATGAAGCAGATGTCAACGCAGTATGGACTGAAATGGACTAAGTATTTCTGTCATACCCAGACAAAATTGTGTCATGTCAAACCCTTTAAAACCTGACAAGAGAAAAGAACCATGGCTTAATAAAGAGCCAATAAACCTCATAAAGGTCCTCAGGTATCTAACTTATTTAGACTTTCCCTAGAGACCGACATGTTTCCCAGTTACTGGGGAAAAAAGTCCCAATATCAGAGAAAGGGAACATAAATTCTGTAACCAATCTACGACCTATTACGCTACTACCCGTACCCTTACATCATCAAAACTTCAACTTTAGATTCAAAACAGATGTTTGAAAATATGTATTAGTTCAAAACAAACTACCCTGTAATGAGGCTTCACCAAATGGTTAACGTTGCAAATCCCAAAACGAGAACTAACGCACACTTGGTGGATGTAATGCACAAGTAAGAGAACTGATAAACTACTGGTTGAAAGAGAGGTAAATGCAACAAGAATGTTCGATGCCAATGCATTCAAAGTAACCAAACCATCAATTTAAAAATTCTAAAGTAACTGTCAGTAAAGAGGTGCTTTGGAGTGGAACCCCCTAGATCCAATAATACAAAATATATCGTCATTTTACTAATTCAAAAACCATCAAAAAGGATGGGCACTGGCCCAAAATTGGCCAGTTGTATAACATGCCACATGGAGAGACATCTCAGCACAAACTGAATACCTAAAAGACGGGACTATTTCAGCAAGATACATCGCAATGATGTTGAAAATAGAAATTTTATATGTCTAAATACTGTTGTTACACATAAAGACACTATCATTCATAAATGTATAAAAACGGCCCCTTACAATTTTCTTCAAGAAAATTCCGATCTATGAAGGGCCGAATCTCTGGAATGAGTTGCCACTAGAAATACAAGATTCTTCTTCAATGTACCAGTTTAATTAAATATGCAAAGATTAAGTCTTGTTTGAGACTGGTACTACATAGGAACGGCAGAACTACCATCTCATCTCATCCACTCATCCAAGTAAATCACTTCCATGTGCAATGACATGTCTAGTTAGTGACTATGGAAATATGTACTTGTTCACCAAGAGGGCATACAAAACCTGCTATTGGCAGACTGCTCTGTAATGTGCTTCTTCCTGAAATAAAAAAAAGGTGAACACAAGTGAGAAACAAATTATATTCAAAGGACTTACAGACCTATATGTCAATATACAACACTGTATATGAACTGAAAATCGAAAAATCTATGGAAATTAAAACAATCTTATGATATCTAGGTGTACATTACGGTCCTTGGACGACCTGATGATAAGCTGGTTAAACTACAGTCAACTAACCATTAATATCTAATCAAAATCCGTGTGTTCCTTTATCACAATTTGTATTATTTTCCCATAGATGACCAGAAAGGTTGGAGGAACTGTTCAACAACTGAAATGATAAATAAAGCCTTAAACAGGAACGTATGGGTTGGAGAAACACGAGAAAGGCTGGTAACCCCCGAAAATAATTCTGAATGAGACCTGCAGTAGGGGGAGAGGGGTCGATAAGTGGGCAGTCCTGATAGAGAGAAATGAGGAAACCATGAACTGTGAGACAAATCTCCAAAATGGACAATTACTGAAAATAAATAAAAGGAACTGCCGTGATTAAACCCGGTTATTTCGAGCCACAAGTGTTCAATTTTCAATATTGAAATGTGTAACTTGACCTAGGGATCTGAGTTGGGGAGTCCCCAGGGGGGCGTTACATAAGTTTGTCGCCAAGACCATTGCAAACATTTTGCGATATAACTTTTTAGCGGTCCTGTTTTCTTTCTGTTACAATTGAATGCTTAATCAAGATCGCTGAAATTTCGCTCGACATTTTACAACGACAACGATGAAAATACTGCTACAACTACAAAAAGTTTGCGATATATAAATTTCAGTGGTTGTCTGTGTTTTTCTGTGGTTATCGTTGGCTCCGACAAACTCCTAAGTCATCGCAGGGAATCCCCCTGTGACGTCATAAATTTGGTGGAGATTCTCAAGTTTTCATCGCAGGGACGAACAGACGCCAGTAGCATCGGGCATCTCATTTACTTCTTCTTGCGTATATGTATTCGGTGTTTTATACCTTCCCTTGAATAATAGTAGCATGTAATCATGTGTTCTGGTCAGTTTCACCTACTTGTAATATGTTGACAATGTGTATATTTTGTTAGTTTAGTGGTTTTTGCGTGTCAATGTGAGCGTGTGTGACTCCCTTTTGTCGCTGTATGGTCATCAAATATTTTCATCAACAATTGAACTTATTATATAGTGTATTGTTTGTTTCCTTTTATGAAAACTTAAATTCAGACATTTGTAACTGTATGTACGTAATGTATGCTTGCAGGACAGTGCTTAACAGACAGTAAACATGCCACAAGGGGTGGCAAAACCTAAGATATTCCGGCCAAAAAATTCAGACCTCGAGGACGACGTCGTTAAATCAGACTCAACCTTGCCACTAGTACTTTTTTTTCTAATGCATTGATGTTATTTGATTAAAAATAAATACTTACTATTTAAAATATTTAGATACTGGCTTCTAACATTAATTAAAATTGGTTGTATATAATAGGTAAGATTGATTTTATCATTTAAAGAATGATCACCTCTTTGAAAAATATGGTGACAAGGATGGCAACATAAAACCTGGGTCCATAGCTGCACGTGATAAACTAGACTACAGCCAGCTACCTAGATGTTACACAAATTGCCGGTGTGTATATATATATTTCAATAAAATTCCTTTGTATAAGAATGTTATAGTCCTAGGTCAATAAAATTTTATCGTTAATTGGGCGTAAAATGTAAAAAAACACGCAAGTTAATTGACTTGTCGTTTCCAATATGCAGTGATAAAAAACTCCAATGCAATGTGTTTGCTGAATATTTCAACATCATATTTCTGTTTATTGGTTACTTTAATTCCTGATTCATCCTATTCGACACAAATGATTTATAGAAAATTTGTGATTTCCGAAAGTATATTATACTTGTCAAATTATTTTATACTACAGTATTAAAAAAACCTAGCGTACTATATATAGCTACAATCTATACAATTTTATACTTTTCTAGGGTTTCATCGTAAGGAGGACAAACCGGAAAAGACAGTGAATGTGACCTGTGAGAGTGTGTACTTGGAAGGTGAAGTACATGAACCTAAGATGACGGCCAAGGCACCTGCTGTAAAACCTATAATTCCCAGAAAAACTGTTTTGTCAACTACAGACCTGAAAGCAGAACCGAACAAAGAAGATATCATTTGCGATGATCCAGCCTCTCCTGTTCATGTTCCCTCACCTCCACTGTCTTCACCGGTAAACATCAATCCAAGCCCAGTCAAGGAAATAAGGCCGCCTTCTTTTCAAGGAGAAGTGCAAGTGCATGCGATAAACAAAGATTTACTGACAGATGCTTTAGCTGTAGCTATAACAAAACCACCAGCCCCGTTTCAGCATGTTGCCCAGTCTGTGGCAAAAAACATAAGTGTACCGCCAAAAAAAACCGCCCCCGTTTCAATTTGTTGCACAGTCTGTGCCTGCCAATGTTAGTGTAACTGACATTTCCGATCCACCAGTAATCACCAAATCGTACTAGGTAATCGCCGTCAGAGAAGGCACTGTTATCGGTTGAGGAGGTATCACCTACAAAAAAACCATTTAAAGAGCAGTTAACTGTCCCTGAAAGTATATCGCTGCAAGACAGTACTGTTAAATCTAGTGTAAGTGTAGGGGAAAAGGCAGAAGATCAATTAGTGATGTGTAAAGCTGATAAACTTCAGCAACTTTTGGAAATGAATCAGGAAACCAATCGTTTGATGGCAGAAAATCTGATAGCAGTGACAGCGATTCTTGAAAAGCTACAACGTAAAATTATGGTCACAGAAAAAGATGTTCAGGTTAAGTCTACTACTTCCACTACTGTGTCTCAGACGGAACCCTTAGATTTGAGTGTAAATTTGCCCGGAATTACAAATGTTGCTGTAGTTAGCGAAAATCCAATGAATGTTATTCGAGTCGTTGATACTTATATACAAAATTCAATAAATAAAACAATAATTGTTTGAATTGAAAGAAATTTTGACATTTTAAAAACAGCATATTGACCTTTGATTTGGTATAACAAAATAGCATCAGTTACCAAAGTAAATTACTCAAATCACATGACACATCATGTGACATTGCTATTTTCAAAAAAAGGTGCCTGCTGTAGTAGGGCCGTTTATGCAGGCAATGCCTGCTGTGTAATGGTGTTCAGAGGAATTGGGTGCTGCAGGGAAAGGGTTAATAGATATTGAGTTTCCTATGTCATTTGTCTAAAATGGGCATACCTCTGCTGTCAAAAGATTACGTCTCATGGTGCTGAAAACGACACAAACATTTTCACTATTAAATACCTATAAGTCATAAAGTACTCTGCTGGTATTGTTAACAAAGTTATATCTTACTTTTGTGTTAGTAGTTCTTAATTGTAGAAACCTACTACTTTGTATGTAAGGTCTGAAAACTATTAACAGATCTTTTTAAGTTTAAGATAGGACCGCACAAAAACTTTATATATGTTTAATGTTCACATTTTCTCCACACTCGCAGTACTAGGCGCCTTTTGTTATTTGTGGTGAAAGTCCAACTTTTTTTCTGCAGAAGCAGTAAAATATTTTATTTACTTGGTTAGAAGTAAGCTCGTTTATGACTTTATGGCTACTTTTTATATTTGTGCTGTGGTTTCTACCACAAACATCAAGTTAGAAGTACCTTGGAAATTTGTTCCAATTAAAGGAAAAAAATCAAAAGTTTTATTGATGACGTGGCCTTGTTTCAATTCATGTTTATCTCTAATTCGCAATACTTTCATATAACTGCAAAACGCCTAAAAAATAAAATGGTAACAATAAAGTTCAACCTACAACAGAGTAACAGTGCCTGAGGACAGTTGTCCATGTAACCAACGATAAATAAAGTACTAATTGACAAAAACAAAATAAAGTGTTCTTTGTGTGTGAAATCCTGTTCACATCGTTAGCCATCAGCGATCAACGGTGACAAAATACTACTTTAATTTTGGAAATGTGTCCTCGCATACTCATCATGTGCATCTTCATCTTCCTCTGCTGGAGGAACTTGATGGAATTCATGTGGTTGTTGCGGAGGCAGCCTTACCCTCCGGAAGGCATCAGGTCCGATGTCTTCTCTCACATCGATGACAGGGGCACGATCAAGTACTGCCATGTTATGCAGACAGGCACAGGCAACAACTATCTTGGCAGTACGTTCCGGTTGATGATGAAGGTAGCCACCACTGGCATCTAAGCAGCTGAAAAGTGAATAATTCATTATATAAGAAAAAGAAATTAACTCTATATATTGATTTAAGATAGTACGACAAAATAGAAATATAAACCTAGCTTACCGCCACCGCTGCTTCATGATTTCGATAGTCCTTTCCACTATGGACCTTGTCGATGAATGCCAGCCGTTATATGCACGTTCCCTCGGACTGTTAGGGGCATGGTAGGGGGTCAGAAGATACTTCTTAACGCTGTACCTAAAATGGTAGGTAGTACAAGTGTAAATCGCTAAGTCTGTCACAAAATAATTCATTAAAGATTAACAATTAATATGAATATAATACAAACACATACAAGCAGTGACCAACTACTGTTTTAGGTAAACATGTACTGTACAATATTAAATAATGTTAAACACACACAGACACCCACCCAGAATCTCCTAATAGCACAAAGTCTTCCCAATGTTCAGCTTCAGCGTCATCATACAGAGCACTAGTGGTGAAGGCATAGGCATCATTGGCTGAACCAGCAAACGAAGTGTCCAAATGCGTAATCAGGTTGTCCGCATCACACACCACCTGTTTCAATTAAATGTTGAATTATAATAGTTATTATAAATTCATTTCACAACTATTTAAATGCTATATGCATTTTAACATGAATGATTAAATACATTAAATTGGCTACCAATTTGCAAATTAAAACAAATCTTAATAGTTACACACCATACAGTTCAACGAATAGTAGCCTTTGCGATTGACGAAGACAGCTTCTCTATCCTTTTTGGGAGAGACAATTGCAACATGGGTCCCGTCAATACAACCCATCACCTTCGGACGATTCCCATGTTTGTGGTAGAATTCAGTAGCTTTACCCATTTTCTGCTGCAAAGTATGAGGCCAGACTATGTACATGAAAAAATATATGAAACAACATTACTTAAAGTTTAGAATAAATGTTAGACAAAGGTACACATTTGGACAATATGCTAATTTTGGGGATTAGTTTTAAGGCAGTGGTTTAGATGTAATTTGTTTTAAATAATGTAACCTACTTGTTGGCGAATTCGTAGAAATAGTTGGACAAGTCTTCTACACACCTTGATAAGGTTGCAGTCGAAGTACGGTGTTTGTCCGCTATAGTCATGAATGCAGCACTGGTCACAAAATGTCATACAGCCGTGCACACCTGTAAAATTATCATTCATAAAATAATTATAAATATCTTAAGTATGTTCAATATTAAGAAACCATAACCCAGTTTATAACCTAAGTTTATTATAATGAAATAGTATTTCATTTAAAGTTAGTAATACCGACCATTACGATCCACTTCTTGATTGAATGCCGCCGTTTTTGTAATGTATCATAGCTGGTTATCCGGTGAAATACCAGCGCAATGAAATTATCGCTGTCGCTAAACCATGAAAAATTGCCGGATTTGACTATATGATGCATAGTTTAAAAAAAAAGGTAATTCACAATTTTTTTCCGTAATTTCTTTATTGGGTATAATGAACAACATCTTGAAGTAGGTAACAGTCTAATTTTTAGGAAAAAACATTAAACGATTATATGGTTAAAAACAACTTTTGTGGGGAATCGCTAATGCGAGACCCACCCTTTGGGTCGGGTCTGGTTTATCATAGTTAATGATCTTTAGCGATAAGGTCAACGATCAAAATTGTCTTTTTGTAATGGGCGTAGTCGCTAAATTTCATCGCAACAATTTTTTTTGTGATTGCCAGTGATCCATGAAAATCTAAGAAAATTTGTCGCTAAATTTACTAATTGAAACAATCCAAATTGCTAAAGTACACTTTCATAGTTGTCGTTATTTATGTAAAGGCCCCCAGGGGAAGTCCAGCTATTCATGGTGGGCAATAAAGAAAGAAATCACACTGCCAGCACCGCAACCTTTCATCTGTCAACAGACTCCCATTTTATATCACAGCCAGTTTCCTAGTGATGTATTATCAACCACATGTCTTTCACACTTAAAGAAGGACGGTGGCCCTGCCACAGGGAGTTGGTAGGACTGAAGGTCTCCAGCTGGGGATCCTTCACTCGCGCACCAGCTCTGGGTTAGAAAAGACCAGAAAAGATTTTCCGGCTAAGAAAATGTTTTTCAATATGAGAAGAGCAGAAATGTGAGACGTTGTGAGACATGCAACAAAGAATCCAGCTGTAGGTCGCACAGGGACGGATGTCCCAACTGCCGGTTGATGACTTTGGAACATGATATTCAAATAGAAGAGAGAGCGTTTTCTCTGGAATATATGCGAGGAGCAGTAAAACAAGATGGCGACAGTAGTGCGATTAAACCACCAGCGTCGTTTGGTTCATTTGTTCATGAACAGAATGATCTTAGTCACGAAGTCGCTTTGCTCAGGGGTAAATTGAAAAGTTTGAGCGAGTCTATCATCCATGCAGATATCTGCGAGTCCAAAAATGAATCCGGGGGCAGAGGCCAGGACACTTCACAGGCACCTGACACGTCATAGAATGCACCGGCGCACCAGTCGAGGGCACCTGAGGACGCCTATACATTGCTTCAAGGAGCAGTCGGCGAAGGTAGAGACCAGAGCTATGTCCGAAAACAACGACAGGTGTGCGGCAGAGGTACAAACCAGCGTCTCTGTGAATTCAAACACACAATCAAAAATAGTAGACCACGCCCGAGCTAGTGATCGTATTCTCATTTTCTCCTCATCCTATCATCCACACCCAATCACATAAAACAAACAATAATTTAAATCCTTGATGTTGTATCATTGAGTTGTGATACTTTGATACCGAAAGATTGTAACTGAGAAACTTGCTCTGCGAGAGTTTGCAATAAAGAATTTTTTTTATTTAATGTGAAGGGTGAGATAAATTCAGACACCCATTCAAGTTTAGGGTCAGAACTTGATTTCATCTCGTTTAATTCACAAGGGGAAGCCGCGTGAATTACTACGTGATTCAAACTCGATGGGATACGAGCAAATTTTCTGGTGATTATGATGCAGTTAATTATAATAGTATTCTTGATCCTGAGTTCAGGTCCCAAATGAATGCTATTATTCAAAGAGAATTGAATGAAGGTAAAGTCACTATTGTTAGCGATAAACCAAGGTGTGTACATGCCATAGGAGCGGTTATCAAAAAAAGATTCTGGTGCCCTTAGACCGATAACAGACCTTTGAAAGCAGTATTAATAATTTCATGTCTATTACATTTTGTTATTTAAAGTAAGATGAAGTTACTGATAATATCACCGAAAATTGTTACTTTGTCATTGTTGATATTAAGGATGCATATCGTTCTATTCCCGTGTATCCTCTACACCGCACTTTCCAAGGTTTTCGATGGGAAATAAATGGAGCAGATTGTTTTTTAGAATCTTATTCGCTAGTATCTGGTTTAAAGTGCGCTCCGTTTATCTTTACTCAGATAACAGAATTTATTGTGCGGTGCATGAGGAAGAAAGGTTTTTTGCGAGTTTATGGCTATTTTGGCGATTTTTTGGCAATGGGTCAAACCCAAGATAAACGCTCTTTTGGCAATTAATGATTTAATTCATTCTCTTGGTTTTGGAATCTCATGGAAAAAAGTTTTTCCCCCTAGTCAAGAAGTTATTTATTTAGGCATTGCTATTAGTAGTATTTCAATGACTTTGTCCCTACCTGTGAATAAATTAGAAAAGTTGAAAGAGTTGATTAACGATTTTTGTTCAAAAACAAAAGCCTCTTTTAAGGAAATTGAGGTTCTATGTGGGATTTTGGCCCATTGTAGAACTGTAGTATGTGGTGGCCGTACTTTTTCTAGACGAATTATAAATTTTTCAAGACATATCAGAGATACAAAAGGACTACAGGTTCTACCCGACTGGGTTAAAGACGATTTCTCATGGTGGAAATATTTGTGTAGTATTTTTAACGGTAGTGCAGACATAATCCCCAGATATGAAATTTCCTTTTCTGTGGACTCTTCTATGTTCAGTTTTGGTGCTATTTTTTCACAATTTTTGCCCAGAACCAACAGAATTTGATGATTCCATGGATTATAACGTACGGGTCTTTGGCCCGTCATTTGTGCAGCTTATCGCTGGGGACATCTTTGGTCTGGGAAGAAAGTTCGTATCGTTTCCGTTAATACGCAGGTGGTGACAGCTATTAATACAGGACGCAGTCGATCTCACGCCACCATACATTGGATCAGAGAACTCTTTTGGATTTCTTTTGTGTATAATTTTCATGTTAACTATTTCTTCACATATCAGTATAAATGACAATATCGTACCTGATTATTTGTCTCGTTTTTTTTTAAACGCAGGAAATGTGAAATTCCGTGGTTGTTTATAGATGGGTTTTGTTGCTTGCAGCTGCTGAGTTATCAACAAAAATGACAATCTACCATGAGGCATGGCTTTCCTCTAACTCAGCTCGAACCCGCAAGTGCCAGTGGAATCATTACTTGAATTTCTGTAATAAATTTAATTTGTTACCTTTACCTGGTTCTGAGAACACAATAATGTTATATATTATAATTATGGCAGACAGTTTCAAATTTGTGTCAATAACCAATTATTTGTCGGCCGTAAAATCTTTGCATGATTTTCGAATAATAACGAGTAGAGAATATTTATATATATATATATATATAAACACACATTCTATGGGAAAATGTCATTTTGGTGTCGGGTAGGGGTCGCAACACAAATCTGTGAAAATCACTTAAAACTCACTTGGATTTCAATGGTTATAGATATTATACAACATCAGATTTTATAATGTTGAGAGACATTAGAAGAGTTTTTTTTCTTTGTAGAGTGAGCAGGTGGAAGTCCATGGCCGAAGGCTGAAGTGAATGATGCCAGGATAGGATCGCTCACGTCACTTCTTGCCATCAGCTTGAAGCTTAGAACGTTCGCGCTCGCATCAACAATACTTAATCAAGTTGGTCCTATTGGTAACATTCAGAACACTTAACTGCACTTTACAGGCTGAACTTGTAATGATAACAAGTCTTAACCCCAATACTGGGCACTGGATCTGCAGTTATAATGAGTCTTAGCCTAGTATATGGGCACTGAATCCACTATTTCCCCTCATGGATTACAAACAGATACTAAATAAGGTGAATGCTGTTGTTAGTGAACATTTTCTGATAAAGATATTACACATTGTCACCAACAAATGATACATCTAGACAAGGTGTAAGTAAAACCAAATGTCGTGACTAAAGAATAAAAGGCACATCTTGGTCAAAAAATGTATTATGCTCCAGACACTTACTCACACATATAGGCTACAGCCAAACATTTTTTCACCTATGCCCATATGCACAGTATATCAAGAGACGTCACTCGTTTGCGGTTGAGTCTATTCATCTCACTCATTGAGTTGGTGGATAAATCTCACTCGTCAAAGACGAGTGCGAAGACGAGTGAGATTTATCCGCCAACTCAATGAGAGAGATGAATAGACTCAACCGCAAACGAGTGACGTCTAGATTTTATCCTACCCCGTCTCAAAGATCTTACAATATAAATACAATTGTTTAAACTCACCAAAATCCATTTTAGCAAATGTATTTATCCATTATAGCTCCATGTTGATACTCGTGAATGCGCTCGAGTCTAGCGGGCGTCTGCGTAAGGAATTGACAGTTCGTGACAGTTGTTAGGTCGGGGTCAGGTCAATAATAGTTCCCGATACGTTCACTGCAGACGATATAATCAGTTTAAATATTAATCTTAGATTAATGTCACAAGTTTGAATTGAACCTTTAAAGACTTATAATTATTTTGAATTCGCTTTTCTAACCGATATCATAAGTCGTAAAAAATATAAACAAACCGTTAGCGTCCCTACGGGCAAATGGCGAACTAAGGAGTGCACTTTGTATAATCTACCATTTATCGGTTATTCTTAAAGCAATAATTTTCAAGTTACGACAGCAGAGAACTTAATGAACCAAATAAAAAACAATATATGTAATAAATTCAACATTTTTTATTGATTTTGCGGAAAACACTGAATAGCATAGAGACCAACATCAATCTGGGTCAACCGTCTGGACTTGTCTGGACTATATCTAGTCGAGAGGTTCGCGTAATGCAGTTAGCACGCGATACATAGGCTCCACAGATCTATTTATTTCGAAGAACTGGAGAAAGATTAAGAGTATTTTGTGAAGAAGACACATGTTATAATTGAATGTGACATTGATATTTCCTGTTATCGTTGAGGACTGAAACATTCCTGACACCGCATTTTGAATCTCGCTTGGTTTTATCACCCCAGCAACAGAAGACATGGTACAAGTCCCCGCCGGCACAACGCTGTCAGCCCAAGACAGTGTGGAGGATTTACTATCTGGATTACTAGTTGATGGACCTGGACATATAGCGAATTCATCTGATTTTCGCTTCCTCGTTAAACCAGAGGTAAGGATGGAACTCATTGCTTTTTGTTGATGCTTACTGGCCACCGCATAGCGATTAAGCGAATTCACGTTGCGGTGACCAGTAAGTTGACAGATTATATTCGGCGGCACGTTTTTGTCCTGTAGTGTTTGACATGCCGTTTTCCTTAGCGAGTGATTCGTGAATCGACCCACTAATCCCGCTGATTTTGCCATGGTAGGCACAACCTTTGACAAATATTTTATTCCCATCTCGTGACAAATATAACAAACAGAATCGGAAAGAGTTGATTTTACTTTAACCGATAGGAAAAACCCGTAGTCGTCTTCGCAAGTCAGTGGGGGGCGCTTGCTCACATACAGCTTGTAGAGCCTGACACAGCATCTGTCAGTCCCAGTCGCCCAGATCTTAGGAGCGAAAGCACGGGAATCAGAACCTTTGGTACCTTTTCTAGTTTTTGTCGTCCTTTCATTCCACACCAGAAATTCATTGCCATTTTCAGATTGGAGCGAAATATCGCCAAATCTACATTGTTTTCCCTCATCACACCCCCTCCAACCAAATCCTTTAGTAAAATAATAAAGCAATGTCTCTTTTAAAGTGCGCGGAGATGTTTTTCCTAGTAGCCCTTTCTCCCAGAATAATGTTTCGTCTTCCTCTGTAGAGGCCTGGGCAGCTTTTGGTTTATTTCCATAGCCTTTTTCTTTAAGATCTTTCCTCTTGCTTGCCAGGACATTTCTAGAAGGGAGAAATTCTTCCGATCGGAGAACACTATGTAGATAACCTTTATCACGAAGGTATCTGAAAAATTGAATTAACCTTTTTTTTTTTTTTTTAACCTATCACGAACAAGAAGGATGAAATCTGTAATTTATTAGAGATGTCATTACACAATTTTAAATGAAATTGCATGATTATTATTACTGGTATTTTTTTTCTTCCACTTTATACATTTATTTAGCGTACCTATCGAAACTGCAGTGGTAACTTGTCAACGTGTCTGGTTCATATTTCTCTCCGTTTGGTTTGCGAACCGTCAACAGGAAGTTGGATATGTAATTATTAAGCAAGGTAACACGGTCTCCATTGGGCTTTGGTCATTATATTTTTCTACCATGAAACTATGGAAGCATCTGATCACCTGTAATTGAATCGTATAGTCATGTTTTCTTTGCAATTTGCGAAAGAATTTGTGGTAAAAACGACCGCAAAGTATGATTAGCGAAAGCGTTTTATCTCGTTCTTTTTTTAGGGGCCTTGACAGTGGAAATGACAGCTTGTTGACATTATGAATTGTAATCGGTTTTAGAGGTTGTATTCTTATTTCTCTTGCTTTGAATAAATTCATGCAGGTGAGAATCCATTAATATTGCATTTTCTGCCTTTTTTCAGGGTTTTCTTCAAGATACGACACATTTGCGACACCGGCGCGATAGGGAGCAGACAGCTTTTGCGATGTTGATGTCTGTTCACTGTCATCGGTGGGTGCATTGTCTTCTTCTAGGAATGAATCCCACTCGTCCTCGACAACTTTGAAGGTATTTTTATCTTGCTCTTTCTCTGTTTCCTCTAAAATTACCTCTTCTGCTATCTCGCGTATAAAACCAGATAATATCGGCGACATGATACCATTTAAATATCGCTCACTGATATCGCAAGCCATTGTCACGAATTCTGCATTCTCATCGACGCGACTCGGACCTACTTTCGGGCTATCTAGCGACGTGGTTGGCTGATTTGTCGGTTTTTTTAATGACGTCACTTCATTCATTTAAATGATTCCCATGTTAAGCCATTTATCTCACCCCTATACACATTAAAAGAATGGATGACACATAGGATATAGACCATGGAGAACGGACCGCAATACTCGTAGGGGCATGTTGAA
Organism: Alentia gelatinosa; assembly: GCA_950022655.1. NCBI lineage: Eukaryota > Metazoa > Annelida > Polychaeta > Phyllodocida > Polynoidae > Alentia > Alentia gelatinosa. The sequence continues at coordinate 51,197,727 of OX465579.1, read as the reverse complement.
CGAGTTCCCAATGTTAAGCCTATGGGCATTTATTCCAGGGGTGAGATAAACACTCACACTAACCCGCATGTGCAGCACACACACAACATTCCCAATCACATAAACTCATATGTGCAGTACACGCACCACATACACACTCACATAAACCATATACAGTTCACGCACCACATGCATACTCACATAAACCCATATGTGCAGTACACGCACCCCATACTAACTAATGGCACACACACACCATGTACTCATTTCCGTCAGTGGCGTCAGAAAAGGGGAGGGCGGCAGGGGGGCCCCTGCAACCCTCCCCATTTATTTGCCAGCCCAAAAAGTCAGCAGCTTCAAATTTTACTCAATCAAGTGTAAAAGCTGTCTTGACTTCTCAGCATCGAAAAATGAAGACCTAAGTCTAATTTCTAGCATACAATAACGGCTAAGCCCTGACTTTTCACTGTAGAAAAATGTCAAAGTCTGAATTTTTAGCATGCAACGATAACAAACCCCTGACTTTTCACTGCCGAAAAATGTCAAAGTCTGACTTTTTAGCGTGCAATGATGGCTAACACCTGACTTTTCACAGGTGTTAGCCTGAATTTTTAGCATGCAACGATAACAAACCCCTGACTTTTCACTGCCGAAAAATGTCAAAGTCTGACTTTTTAGCGTGCAATGATGGCTAACACCTGACTTTTCACAGGCCTTTCGTAGATTCATGGTAAATCCAGTTGAACAGGCTTATGTCAATGTCTAACTCCATACCAAGTTCGCCCCCCCCCCCCCTTTCAAAATATTCTGAAGCCCCTGCTTACGTGCAGCGTATGCACAGCAAACATCCCACACACCCGCTGGCATAACCTCATATGCGCAGGACAGTACCAGATACCTACATACTGCACCCATATACACAGTAGATGCACCACATACCCACTGACATACATCCATACACTTTATGCTTGTTGCCCAGCTGTCCCTGCCTATGCCCGGCTTGTTTTATCGCTCATGGTCTGCCGGGATCTATGATCATATAATAATGATGGCAGAGGTGACGTAATGAACTAATACCCCTGGGAACCAGCACAAATTACCCCAGCTCAGAGGTCGCCATCAATACACAAACACGGCCATTTTCCCGAGCAGCTCACCCGTACTCCCCGTCCTTACCGCGCTCCGTGCCTCCATATACACTGCAGCAGGAGACAGCTGGTTATGTGGCACTATGTGAACTTAATATTCAATCAAATTACAATCGTCGAATACCAATATTTGGTAAATGTGACTTAATTACAAATTTCACCTATTCCCTTCCTTTACTGAAAGTCCCAATACATAATGATTTAAATATTTAAACATGTCATACTTTTGGCACCCCATATGTGATTATTTCTCTTAGGAGTCAGAGGCTGGGTCTAAGTAAAGGGTCTGAGCAGGTATGAGCAGCTCAGAATGTACTCCTGGGTTAAAGATGTAGCAGTCTGCCAGTTCTGGATCTTTCACGGATCACTTTCCGAGAACTAGATTAGTCTATTCCGGTGGAGTGAGACTGCGCTACCCTATGTTGACCCTATCACATAGTTGGTTCGGTATATTTTTGGCAAGTCAAGAAGATGCTAGATCTTCTTTCGCTAAACCTACTGAACACAAAACCAGACTCTGATCTCTTCGATATATTGGTGTTCTTACTATACCTCCTTTCCTTTCACAATATAGTTCCTAAGTAAAGCTGGGCAAAGGAGTCCAAAAGCCAAAGCAAGTTCCCTCACTCAACCACTGAAAGGTTCCAGAGAAACTTAACCAATCTGTGAGGCTCCAAGTTCTTTGCTCTACACGGAGGAATGCACAAGTAACCTGTCAACCTGCTGCGGACTTGGCTTTATATGCAGACCAAGTTCCGTAATCCAGGCAAACCCCTAGCACTCTCATGCACAGGTTCTCTGGGACCACCACACAACAGGGATCGGCACCCGCGGCCTCTAGCATAAACCGTACAAACCACTGCTAAACTAACCCATCCCCTACAATGATAAAGAGGGGTACACGCTGTGACTGACGATAAACGTGGCAATGGGTCAGGTAGACATCTAGAATTCGGCACAAACTGGTATGTCTTTGAAATCCCACAAAGTTACTATTTTATTAGTTAATTATCTATGACAGTTCCAGGATCAACAATCAGCGATGTATGACATCATTTTTTCATCGACGCCAGCATAATGATTTATGGTGTGTTTGGCTTGGCACATTTCATCATATCTTATTTTCATATAATTTCTACGCACGTCATGTTTAATGCTGGATAGCATAAAGTTAATACGTATGTTTAGGACCTCTAAGACCATTGAACCGTATGACCTACATAAGATGTTGAAACTAACTCAGACCTACTAGGGTCAGACACGACTGCAGTTGTTCTATTACTGCCAGTAGTGACCAGCCGGTCTAGATTGGCTGAGAACTTGAAGTGTTGTGTTGTAGGCGTATCTTAACCCAGGCTAATTAATATACAACAAGTGTGAAATGATACCACAACTCCGACAAATTTGTTTCATCATTTTATTTAACTTGTCTGATCATAATACAACTTATGCTTGATTCCATATAGCCAGTCGTGGTCCTAAGGCTCACCTACCCTATTCCATTGCTCCGATGGGCTCCATACAGTGACCAGACATGGGCCAGTATTAGTGCCAGGGCATAAACTGCGGTACATCTTGACCACACCCGGAGAGAAATTGGTTATATGGAATAAAGCCTTAACCCTTTAAAGACGGGGGTCTAATGCAGGGCCCTGTTGGTTGGGGCGGGTACTTTGGATTGGCAGAACCCCAGGGGACGGGCCAAATTTTGTCTAAACCAATATTCCTTTATTTGATCACGTGATATGACACAGCATTCTTATTCGTATTATTTTGTTTACCAAATAATATCAAATACTATATCATAGGTATATTCTCTGAAAGTTTCAGATATATTGATCAATTATTTCTTCATAAAACACTGAAATGGTAAATATTACTAAATTTCATAAATAATGCCTAAAGGCATTATCCGGTCTCCGCGGGGGAATGCCTCAAGGCATTATCCGGTCTAAGCTGGGGAATGCCTCAAGGCATTATCCGCCCTGAAAGGGTTAAAACGCATTATCATGAAACATCACGAAATTTCATATGATTGTTTATATGGCATGAGTTGTCTTCGCGGCATGATATCACCAAGCGGAGCTGAGTGATATTTGTAGCAGAAGACAACAAATGACATATAAACACTGACATGAAATTGAGTGATATTTAGATTTTGTCCTACCCTGTTACATGTTTTTAACTTCATATGTCACCAGTGGCATATAAATATTTTATGCCATAACCGTGGCATACAGTCACACCATGTTAAATCTATGGAGATTTATATGAGGCGTGGCGATTCGTGGCGATTGCCCCATCATCAGGACTAAGATTAAAATAGGTCGGATTGAATCTGCATGGGACCCCTTTGCAAAGAACCACTATAATAACTAAGCTGTATCCAGGATAGATAGGATCCTGGTTGATAAAATCACATTTTGTGTCCAGTATCTGACCTGGTTCAAGAGCCTGTCAATATCATATTCAAGTAATTCGCGATAAGCACATGAATACACGAGCTAGTTTAACTTATAAATATAACTATCCAACTTGCAGAAAGCCAGAAACAATGAGAAGCAGCAGACGCTATGTGAGAGGCAATTTTGAGAGATTTATTGACCAGCACACTAATGTGCACCATATACAAAATTCGCTACGACATAATTGCGGCCCACAGTCCGCTAGGGGCGCTGTAGGTCGCGGGGGCAGGCGCCCACCAGGGGTCGCGCGGATGCGGGGCTTTATTAACGGAGCATACACACTAATTCCGTAGACGGTGCCTGGAGGTAAATGATTCGCCACCCAATGGGGAGGTAAACAGCGGGCACAGACCCGCGAGCGACCGCGGCTGACTCAAACAACCTGCCTCATACAAAATAAACAACCAGGGTTAGATTGAATAATAGACCACAAATACTCTCTTCCAAAACTTACCCCATTATGGGTCGAATATTCTAATCATGTGACACTGCAATCAATAAGGCCTTACTTTTTGCTCATTCGGAAATTATTAGATTAACTTTTGTGATTTCCGCCCGCTTATAGTATCGTGGGCTTCGGGACACCTGTGAGCCTAATTATGTTTCTTAAATAGCATATTTACGTCAAAGCATCGCGGTGAGACGACTTACAATATCAATATGATATCATTTTTCCGATCCAACCGGGAGAGCCAAGGAAAATGAGGCCCAAACCCCCTCCCAACAGGCAGGGAATTTAAAAAGAAAATTATATGTATGTAGGGGTCGGGGAAGTCGAGCAGTGGTGTGTTCGGTTTACGCTGGAGGATTCCGGTGGTGAAGCAAAACTATGTCCCTCCGCCTGCGGTGTCGGGACATATTTTGGCATCAAATGACCTCGAACGGCCATCTGTATGGGCTCAGTAACCATGTTTTTACTAGTACAGAATGAGGAGTTTATGCAGAGTTCCATGTACAAAACTTAGATTATCATCTTGTTTTGTAGCTTGTTCGAGATAGAAGGTTGTTCCAGATTTATTGAATGCCCAAAATTTGCAGAAAAAATGTCCCTCACATACAAAATAGATTGGCAGTCATTTAGTTTTTTCATTGATAACCTAAATTTGCAATGCTGAATATTACATACAATACAAGGTTTCAGATAAAAGCGGTCATAATCTCCTCGTAACCGCTCAAAATTCCAATTACCACATGGCATCCAAAGGTAAACCAATCTATTGTGGAAAATATGCACCTTATAGTGTACATTGATCTTTTTTTATTATCCCATTAATGACTGTAATCATTAACTAAGTGGAGCTCAGCAGGTAAACGACCGATATGTACATCAAAGGTTCCTATGACAGGAATATCAAAGCCAAACAGTTGGTGGGATTTCAAGGAAAACCTTTTCAAGAAATACATACATACATGCAGACAGACAGACAGACAGACAGACAGACAGACAGACAGACAGACAAACCTAATCCAACCCAGAGTTGGCATGAGAAACAAAAATATAAAAATTATTTAAAAATATTCAAGTTAACGACCCGACAAATTAACCTGTAGATCCACATGTAGTCCAGACTCTCTTTTGTCAGTTGGTACAGGCATTCTGCAGGTTACACAATTCCACTATAATATATAGGTACTCGCGGACAAAAATGGTATAACATACACATATTATATCATATCACCAGGCAATCATAGACATATTTACAAATATTATAATTGTGTGTTATTCCTCACAGAGAAAATTATCTAAGAATAATTTTGAGTTCCATACATACTACGAAAGTACTAATAGTGATAGTGATCGTAGGTGACCCTACACAATATCCTAGAATTCGCTCGGACATTACTACGCGCCAACTACGAGGAGATACGACCATGCGAATCAAAATCATGGTAATGTTGTATTAATCATTCAGTATTCCAAATATGAGTTATCAAAGGAAACACAAGCAAACACAAAATCGCCGCCGATATTCTCATGCACTATTTTGCATCTGATTCTTACTGAGAAGGATAGGGAAAGCCGGACTCTTCTTAAAGAAGGGAGCCCATGGCCTTTCGAGATTTATGTCTATAGAATGCGATGAAATGTATTTCTCTTATATATATATGGTATCAGTTAGGTTCTGGCGTTTTACATCAAGTATTTGCACATTGCAAATTTGATGAGGATATTTCTAGCGTTGTTTCTCTTGTTGAACAGCATGTACTGTCTTTTCTGTTTACCATCGCCTTTCCCGCTTGGGTAGTCCTGCAGGTGCACCTCGGTCATCCAGTCCACGTGAGCAAGCAGATATTTGTCTTCAGAAGTTCAGCAGTCGACTCAACCACCACCTCAACTGGTAAGTCAACCACTATCCGCACCACCAACTGAATCAAGATTAAATCACAATCACAAAATAAAGACAGAGGGTGCGCGCCAAGCCATTGCAGTGCACAATCGGCTCGATTCAACCCGTGATCAATAGTGTGATCTAACTATATAATAATCTGAATGCAAGGATGGATTATCAATCTGTCCCCGATCATTACTTATCGTGGCACTCTAGTATTACTCTACATGTGTCTCTGTGTGAAGAGTCTTCTTCGCATATATACATTGAGATGTAAACAGGTGAGAACGTTAACGTCAGTTTATGATGGTTGTTTGTTGTCTATTATAAATATTAAATGAAAACAAGGGTATAAAACTGCCGGATACTTTGGTAGGGTTTACTCTCTGTAGGTGTAATCCTGTGTGAAGATGGTTGGCTGTAGAGAAATACCAGTGTCGAAAGTACAGAAAGCAGTTGACTGACACTCTTTGTCTACCACCTACGCCTTCTGTAGCTAATGGACACTGAGTCTGTAGGTGTAATTCAATTCGGCAGTGGAATCCCCAGATTGTTCATTCTGTGCAGCGATGGATTCATTCAGAGAGGTGGCCTGTATATAGGTGCATATTTAACACGTAATATATTCGTTTTTATCAAATCCTGGCTCATATCCTATTTCCCTATTTGAAGGCTTACAGTAATGCTACCCGTGTCCTATTTGAAGGCTTACAGTGATGCTACCTGTGTCGTTATCGTAAGAGATGAAATACTTCATTATCTATGTAACTATGAAGGAGAAGAAACTGGAGGTGCTAGTTCATCAAACTCAAAAGACAGCAGGATATGTCAGCTACAAAGAACAATACATGACATATCATATTTAGCGGTTATGGCCCGAGGTGCCGTTGCCGATTTTGATATGGTATGGGATGAGTTTACGGCAGGAGCGGTGTATTGATACAAACAGGCTAAGGTCAGAGATTTGGCGTAGCCGAACCGCTGACCACACTGTAGGGCGTTCTATATACTTACTTATTTACTATATACTCGAAATTTAAGAAATATCATTAATCAATTTTGGCCAACTAATATTTTATTCAAAGTGTATGGTACAGTGTTCCGTATTTTCCCGTATGGAACAGTATACCGTATGGTATATAATTTACGTTAAGGGCTGGTTCCACCAACACGACGGATTTGCCGTGGTATGTCTTGGTATATCTTGTTACATCTTACAGTGTCAGGATATGTCGTATCTCCTATGTCATGATACATAGTGCGCAGTGACGTGTGTGTGTTTTGGTGCTAACCACCACGACACCCCAAGGAACATCGCAGCAAATGTGCACGCGATTATTCAAAACCTAGCAAGATCTAGCAAGACAACCATATCAGGACTAATCTCGCTATTTTTTTTTTAATTACAACCAATTCTGTCACAACTGGACATATCTTCCACTGGAAGTTCAAAGGAATACAATGATACAACATACATAGGTGGTTACAGTGTCTCAACTTCTAATTGACAAAGATGGCTCAAGAATGAGCACTATGAGATGGGGATGGTAGGATGTTGCCGATCGTATCAGGAAGCGAAACACAACACATTAGTTACACCATTCATAGACAGATAATTCTATCTTTACCAGCTTCTTAAATTCCTGCTAAGAGGCAATTCATGCCACCACTTAGTACCCCTGTACCATGGTGGTTGTTGGTAATGACTACTGTTTATTCTCTTGGAAATAAACTTAATAAGTGTATCACTCTAAGTCCGTGCAAGGAGTCATTTGTCTGACATCATACAGAGTATCCTTGAACAACCCTCAGGGCCCTTTTCTGAGCCAATTGACAGGAGTTTATGTCAGCTACTGTCGCTCCATCCACCAGAAAAGAACAATACTCCAACATTGGTCTGATCGTTGTAGCATAGATTAACAAGGCGACATTGCCACTTACCCATCTTCTTAGCTTTGACAACTTAAATAATTGACTGTGTACATTTTTGACTGTCTCATTGATAAAGCGACGGAACATTGAATTTGATTCTACATACACTCCCAAGTATTTATAGTTATCAACTGCTTGAAGCACACTTCCATTACACATAAGCTGCGTTCTGGGCAAATAGGGTTTCCTTCGGTTCGAGAAATACCATACACATTTTGTTTAACCCGACTTAATTGTCATACCATTTCTTTCACACCAGTTTGTTACAAAATCTAAGTAGGTTTGCTGTTTAGCTAAAACTTCTAAATGGTTTCGACCAGAATTATAAAAGCATCGGCGTACTGAATATACAAACAATATGCTAGGTGACAACACATATCATTAATAAATAAAATAAAGAAAAGCGGCCCCAAGACCGAGCCTTGGGGTACACCGAACTTAACAGGGACTGTGACGGATTGCTTCTGATTCATGCCTACTGATTGCCTCCTTCCACTAAGGTAATGGGCACTCCAGGCCACAAGCTGATCAGGTAAATTAAAGCTATGTTTCAACTTGGCGAGGAGTAGTGAATGGGGCACAGAATCAAAGGCCTTTCGCAGATCCACAAAACATGCTACAGTACTATAACCTTGGTTCCTTGCATCAAATAAATCATTGGTAAATTTGAATACTGCATCTATGGTCCCTAGCTTCTTACGCAAACCGAACTGTTTATCGTTTATCAATGACCTACCGTCGACATACGATCTAATTTCTTGGTATACTAGTTTTTCGAGTACCTTGGCAGGGGCAGATAGAAGGGTAATAGGTCGCCAGTTACTATAACATGCTTCAAGTTTCCACCTTTAGGAACCGGGATAATTGTTCCAATCTTCTAGGCATCTGGCACTATCCCTTGAACTATAGAAGAATTCATTAGGTGACAGAACTCACTTGATAGAATTAGCATGGTGTCCTTAATGACACGTCAGGACATACCTTCGTATCCCAAGCTTTTATGAATATTTATCTCTTTAACAAATTTCAAGAAGCCTTCCTTTGCGAAGTGAATTTCATCTCTATTATTTTCAGTCGGCAAGTCTGTTAAATCTTGTAAGTACTGATTAAATGCGGCTGGGTCCCTATTAAGAAATAGCTTTTCTCCTATCTTAGCGAAATATTCATTGATAAATTCTGCTGTCTCATCATATCGAACTTCCTTACCAGTGTCTTCCTTAATAAGTGAGCATTCGTTCAGACTTTCACCAGGGCTTATCACTTCCTTAATCAGCCGCAAAATTCCTTAGGATTCTTTTTAGATTTTTCTATTTGGGATTTACAGAACTCATCTCTAGCTGAGTGCATAGCTAGCTTAATTTCTTTTCCTATTCTCTTCGCATTATTTAAATTGGTAGAATCTTTCGTCACTTTAAAAAGCGCTATTTCTGTATGGCATTCTTCAATCAGGTCATATATTTCACCCAAGGCTTTCTTTTTTTACAAAACGCATCTGGCGCATTGGGCAACTATCATCCAGGTATAGATTAATGTTAGATTCAATGAGAGTCCACATATCATTAACATTCGTAGGTTCCCAGAAGTCTGCCCAATTTAGATTACTCGGAAAGTCTGCCATCGATTCAAGACTATACAATTTGTAGCTGCGGCCCTGAAATTTTACCTTGGTAGGCATAAGTCGGTTTTTTCTAACAGCATAGATGGGCAGGTGATCACTAATTAAGTCACTTCGAACACCGCTGTCTTTCACTATAGGACAGTTGATAAATAGTAAATTAATTAACGTCCCTCCGTTATCATTAGGCCTGGTTACTTCCTTTATGTAGTGTTTAAGTCCCCATAACTTACTAAACAACTATGTCTTGTGTGTTGGAGGAATCGGCACTTTGTATGGCGAAATGGTGTGTATTTACAGTATATACGGCATGGGTATATAATAAAATTATATTGCTTTATAACTTTTTCATACTTGAAAATATCAATTTTCTTTTAATTCAGATTTTCTTTAAGAACGAACCTTCCGTATATAATTCAATTCCAGGCCAACCTTAACAGAAAGTTATTTGCACTTTACCTAGGATTCTTGGAATTAAGGAGAAACCTCTCGGTCACACACCCAGTACGGGAAAATTTTGGATTACCTACCAACGAACTCTCTATATAATAACCAGGGGCGTACCCAGGATTTTGTTTCGGGGGGGGGCACACCTCTGAAGATTGACAAGGGTCCAGCTAAGAAGACCCTCCTGTGGGTCACTGGGGCAAATTAAGCCTTGGACGCACTTAGATTTTATAGATTAAACTGCATTCAGGATTCTGTTTCAGGGGGAATGTGACCAGGGATCCAGCTCCTCCTGGGGGTCCAGGGGGCAAAGCCGCCAGAGGAACTTCAATTTCATGGATTATACAACCTGTATCCAGGATTTTTTTCTCAAGGGACAGGGATTACACATCTTAGGCTATCTAGAATTGTTTCCAGGAGTCTGGCTGCAAACCCCCCTCTTGTTGTCCAGGGGGCAAAGACCCTGATAACATTTGGATTCTATAGATTATAAAAGCCATCACAAGGATTTTCTTTGAAGAGGGGCACACATCTTAGGTTATCTGTGAATATTGTCAGGGTCTAGCAGAAAAGCCCTTTCTGGGGGTCCAGGGGGGCAAAGCCCTTGAAAGAACTTGGATTGTATGCAATCTGTAATCAGCCATTTATTTCAGGGATGGGGGTTACCCTTCTTAGAGTATCTGGATATATAGCAAACCCCCTCCTGGGAGTACAGGGGGTAAATCCCATAGAAGACCTTGTATCATAAAAATTCTACAAGCTCTCCCCAAGATTTTGTTTCAAGGAGGGGGTTACATATTTTCAGCCATCTGGGAATATTGTCAGAGGTCTAGCAGCATGGCCCCACATGGTGGTCCAGGGGGCAACACCCCCAGGATCACATGGCAATATTGCCAGAGGTTCAGGAAAGCCCCTAATGGGGTCCAGGCAAATCCCTCTGAAACATTTGGATTTCATAGATTTCACAAGCTGTCCCCAGGTTTTTGTCTCAGGGAGGGGGAGATACATACCTGAGACCAGGTACCAAGGGTCCATGATTAAAGTCCTTCTGGAGGTCAAGGGGGTGAACCCCCTGGCTATACTTGGATTTTACACTTATAAAAGCTATACCTAGGGTTATGTCTTGGGGAGATTTATACACCTGAGACTGGGGAGATTGTCAGGGGTCAGTCGCAAATTCCAGCCCTTCCATCTGTTAGTCCAGGGGGCAAACCCCGGAAACACTTGGATTTTATACATCATAAAAGTTGTTCCAAGGATTTTGGTTCATGGAGGGGGGTACATACCCGAGACTACCTAGGAATATCAGTGGGGGTCCTTGGGACAAATCCCTTAGAAGGACTTGGCTTTTATACATTATACAATTTGTATCGACAGTTCTTTTCAGTGAATGAGGTGGTAACAGACCTAAGATTACTTGGGAAGATTAGAAGGGGTCCATCAGGTAAATCACCCCTAATAGCTTAACATTTAGATTATTTTCAGGTGGCATACTTGCCTTGTTCAATGACACTGAAACAAGGGCATATAGGCATGTGCTTATTCGGGGCGGGGTGGGGGGCAAACTAATTTCTACTATCTTAACCACATTCCCCTCAAGCAGCATTCACCAGGGGCATACCCAGGATTTAGTTTCAGGGGAGGGGGGCACAACTTGGACTACCTTGGATGATTGGCTTGGGATCCAGGGGCAAAGCCCCCAGCAGCATTTTAAATGTGTTGATTATACAAGCGGTATCTAGGATTTTGTTGAGGGAGGGGGTCATATGCTTGACACTATCCAGGGGTCAAGAAGCAATGCCCCAGTTGGAAGGGGAGTCCAGGGACCAAAGCTCCCAGAAGAATTTGGATTTTTATTAAAAAAATACATCTTAGGATTGTTATGGGGAGGGGAGCCATACACCTAAAATTAGATGGGGGTCCAGCAGCAAAGCCTCTGCTGGGGATCCAGGAGGCAAAGCCTCAAGATTGGGTTTTAGATTTTATACAAGCTGTATCGAGGATTTTGATTGAGGGATGGGGATCATTACACACCTGAGACTACCTGGAATGTTGCCACAAGAGTAATAGCATAGCCCCTCTGGGAGGTCCAGGGGGCAAAACTTTTGGAAGCACTTTAATTTCAGATATTATTTATAATGTCTATATCCATGATTTTGTTTCAGGAAAGGGTTACACACCTGAGACTACCTGGGGGGATTGTGAGTCTAGGGGCAAATTGCCTCCTTTGGGATCCAGGGGCCAAAACCCCTGAAGTGTTTGGCAGGGGCTCCAGCAACAAAGCTCCTCCTGGGGGTTTAGGGGGTGAAGTCCCTGGAAGCAGTTGGATTTCTAGGTTGCCAGGGGTCCTGTAGCATAACCCCTCCTTGGGGTGCACTCATGAAGCCCCAGAATTTTTGAGTGAGAGGGGTCACACACCTGAGATTATTTGGGAATATATTGAGTGGTCAAAAAGAAAGGCCAATCCCAGGGGTCCAGGGGCAAAGCCCCTGGAAGTATTCACATGTTAGTGACTCTATTTAGGGGAAGAGTTTTTACACACCTGAAACTACATGTGAAGATTGCCAGGATCCAGTTGCAAAAACCCATCTGGGAGGTCCAGGGGTCAGAACCCCTGGAAGCACTTGGGTTTCATAATTCAGAAATTACAATGGGTCAGGGGCAAAGTGCTTCTTTAGGGATCCAAGTGGGGAGGGGGTGAAGCCCCTAGGTGCACTTGTATGTCAAAAGATTATACAAGCTATATCCAGGATTTAATTCCAAGGGGGGTGGCACACAACTGAGGCTATTTCTGAACATTACAAGGGGTCCAAAAGGAAAGCCTATCTTCAGGGTCAAGGGGGCGAAGCCCCTTGAAGCACTTGTATTTTACTGTGCCTAGAATTTTGTTTTCAGGAAGGGGTTTTACAGACCCTGACTGCATGGGAAGATTGCCAGGTGTCTGGTGGCAAAATCCATCTGGGTGTCCAGGGGGCAAAGCCTGCAGAAGAACCTGGTTTCTATATTTTATACAAAATGCCTCTTGGAATTTTTTTTCAGGGACCAGGATGGTAACCGATCTAAGGCTATTGATGAAGATTGTAAGGGCCCTTAAAGTGCCTCTTTGGGAGTCTAGGGGCCCCCTGAAGAACTCTCTCTCTCTCTCTCTCTTGGGGACATATTTGCTTTGTTGAATGATGTACATATGGTAACAAGGGCATGTAGTGGGATATTTTTAGAGGGTAGGGGGGGCACACCTTGGACTACCTTACATGCATCCTTCAAGTGTGCACCCCCAGCCGGAGGGCCCCAAAAAATTGAATTAAAAAAGAAAGAAAAAAAAGTACCCCCAACCCCACCCCTAGATAGATTTCAATATCTCATTTATGTGTAAATATCCCATTCTTGTATAATGCTGTAACTTTTTAACTATGATAGATAGAACAAAATTTCAAAAAACAGTATGTGTAGAATTTCCAGTCGGAACAGACTATCCTTGGAAAAATTTCGGGGGGGCACGTGCCCCCTGTGCCTCCCCCCTGGGTACGCCCCTGAAATTATTATAACTGAACGATGCCCTGTGGCTGTTGCAACATAGCTGTATATTTATATCTCATCCCTCGTCGTCATTATCTACGTCCAAAACAGAGTATCATATTTGATCAGTCTCTACGGGGAAAATATTTTACATTTCTCCCAAAGGGTCATTGGAATTTTACAATTAGGTTTTCCTCCTTGTGTTTGTGCCTTAAATATTCTGATTGGTACTTAGCTTTATCTCACCCCAGATATTTTTTCTCCATAGACTTAACACCCATTAGATATTTAGGAAAAATATCAAATGGGGGATAATGTCACAAATATTAGCCCATTAGTCAATATTAAGGGTGAGATAAATTCAGAAACTCATTCAAGTTTAGGGTAAGAGCTTGATCCCATCTCACTTGAATCACATAGCAATTCACGCGGCTTCGCCTTGTGAATTACTACGTGATTCAAACTCGATGGGATACGAGCTCAGACCCTAAACTTTCATGGGTTTCCTCTATATAATCTCATTCTTATAAACTCTAGTTGGGAAAAAGTTTGTTACATGATAAACAAATTATTTTGTACCCTATGTGATAATTCCTGATTTTTCATTCTTTATTTTCTATTAACATAATATATATTGTCAACTCTACGGGAGTGTCATTCGTCGTAAATCCTAAGCAATCCTGTTAGTTTCATAGTTTTTGAGTCGGTGCAGTGGAGTGGTTGTGCAGGCGAGCTATAATAGAGAAGTGATTAGACCAGTACCCAGGCGGGCTCGACACAGACCATCCCGGTCAAGCCCGGTCTGCTTGACCCCTATTAACCCTGGGGTCAGAGGTCACACGTCATACCGTGCAGCGACCCCTGGGGGCTGTCTGTGAGCTACTCAGCAGCTACTCACTCCGTTCGGGTAGTCAGAGCGCCTCCTCCTGCAACGGACAGGCATGGGAGAGAGGGAATACGGAGGGATGGGACATAATGGGGGGACAGACAGCCATGGTGGACATACGTAAAACAGGAAATGACGCCTACGGGACTGAGCGCTGTCAGAGGTTGAATGAAAAGAGGTATCAGACAGGGAGGCTAAGGAGAAACATTCCCTATACAGTTGGGACAAAGCGGGGAAGCCAACAGAAGCCGAACACAAATGGATGGGACACATCAGACATGGTCAACAGAAGTACAAGAAAGAGGTCCAAGTCTAAGTGGAGACAGATATCTCATGAAGGAAGGGGAGGGGAGGGGTGAGAGATAGGGACCTGAGAGTTGTAGACTAATGCTAGGTTTACACCATCACCCCGCAGTCCTGGCATTGAATTTCTTGCCGATCGTAAGTCGCCGTGAAACTTTTATGGCATTTTTATGGGTTTTGCCCGCTCGGCCTAAAACAAGTCGTGAATTTAAGGTGCAGCACATCGAGTTGAGGCTGCTGCATATCAACATGTTCTTGTCGGGCTCTGGTTGGCATGCCGCCATGGTTCTGTTGTGTAACGACTTACGTTCGAAAACCCGACAGTTCGCCAACAAGTTCACGTCAACATAAGACTACTTCTTGACTGTGGTCTTCATAGTACACAGCACCAGTACTGGCTTTCATAATGGTGAAAAAAGTTGATGTTATGCTTGACTGCATACTTGCAACACTGATAGCATCTCCCATTGAGCAGAAGCAGAACAGTGTGAAGCGTCACACAGGCTTGGGACATGACGGTGCAGTTCGGCGAGCCAGCCAGGTGCCACATAAACAGGTGCAAAGCTTGGGTACAAGCTTGGTTGCATGAGTCAGGCAAATGCCTGGAATGACTTTAATGGTATGGAGGATTGGATAGTAGGCCTGGCACCTTTGTCTCATCTCCTCCCCGATAAAGGCAGCACAGATGTGTGGCACTTCCTCTGTGTTGACGATTTCTGGAACGGTGTGATTAAGCCGCCGGGGTCAAGGGCCTTTCCAAAGGAGAAGAGTATTTACAACTCACGATGATACTACACTTGCAATGCTTCTGGTATTTTCCAAAAACTTTAGTATATTATGTGGCATGTGACATTTGGCAGACACAATATCTATGTGCAGATTTTTCAGGACACTAACCAATCTACCTCTGAACCAGATATTTCTACTGAGTCACTGTCGGAACTGTCACTCTCAGAGGTGGTTGTGCAGGTGGTAGAGGTGTTTGTGTAGGTGGTAGAGGTGGTTGTGCAGGTGGTACAGGTTGAAGTATATTATCTGCGGAATTCACGCACTCACTACAATGTAGTCTTGACCACGCACAGATAACTCTGAACTGGAAGCACAGACTTCCACTCCCAAAATCAGGCGACACCGAGCTAGTCGAAACTGTAGGCCAATCAGTCTATTACCAGCGCTCTCCAAGATTTCAGAAAAAAATAATACAACAATTCTTGCTTCAAAAATAAAATTAGCGTTAATCAGTTCGGCTTTAGAGCAGGCTATGGTACTGGCGATGCTATCTTTAAACTAACCCAAAGTGTCTACGTCAATAAAGACGATGGTAAGATCACAGGGTGCTGTTTCTTCGACGCAAAAAAGGCATTCGATTCGACCAAGGCCAAGCAACAATTTGATCTGTCTAAGTAGTTATATGTCTGGCTAGAAAATTACTTAAGCGAGTGCACTCAGTCGGTCTTGTTGAACAGTGTTCAGTCAGAGAAGGAAGTGATAGCCTTTGGAGTGCCCCAAAGCTCCGTCTTGGGGCCTACTCTCTTTAACATGTTCGCCAATGACCTGACAGAAAGCATATCGGGGTGTGAAGCTATACAATACGTGGATGACCTTGTAATTATGTCCGGTGGCCACAAAGAAGAAACTGTTCTGAGAGAGTTGCAACAAGGCATAGACGAGGTCACACAATGGTGTGGAAAAAAAACCTTGACGATCAACGTATCTAAAAACCAAAACTAGTTGGTACTGTACACCCTCCCGTTTAAAACGACTGAACAAAATTAAGCTAACCTACAATGGCAACAACATCCCATACGTAGCAAACTACAGATACTTAGGCATGAACCTAGATAACGCATTAGATTTTAACTCACACATCAAAGATATAGCAAAGACCGTAAACCAAAAGATTTACCGCCTAAGTAAGATGAGATCTTTTATCGCACAAAACATAGCGCTCACTATATACAAAGCAGCAATCAGACCAGTGATAGAATATTGCAGCTTCCTGTATGAAGGATCTAGCGAAGCTAACACCAACAAACTACAAAAACTCCAGAACCGCGCATTGCGAATCGTTACCAGATCATATATAACACTAGGCAGTGTATTCGCAATTTACACTGTATCGCTGAGATAGAACCCCTCCAAATCAGGAGAGATAAACACCTGTTGAGCTTGAAGTATAAACTGTCGAGGAAACCTGCGTTTTTAGACAACCGAAACCGTAACACTAGAAGCGACGATAAAATTAGGCTAATAGAGAGGAGGTTTAAAAGTATGACCTATACCAAGCCGCCTATGTATCACGGCCTAAAGCTCTGGAACTCACTGCCTGTAATGCTGCAGAAGGCAGAAAGTAAAAAGGAATTTAAAAGAGGAGTCGGGGAGTTGTACAAGGTTTAAGTGACGTAATTAGCACGGGCTACATGACCCGTTAAATTCTTTTCCCTCATCCTCATTATATTCATATAATATTCAACAATTATGCATGACAATGATGCAACGAGATCTTCCAACTTTAGAAAGAAGTGATCAAAATCTTGAGTTTCCCGGTGGAGCGGTCAATACCTTTCGCCTGCTGATCCCACAGCAGATCCTTGTGTTCAGTGGAGCAGAACACAGTGTACCTTTACATATAATTCCAGATTATGTTGAAGGAACAAGATAATATCCTCCTTTTGTTCCTCACTGAATTTTGCAAAGGTCCGGTTTACACAGCGGCCATGGCGACTGGGGTGAGCAGGAGTGGCACAGGCATCAGGTGCAGGGTCAGTATCTGCTCCTGTAGTGCAGGTTCTATTTTTTCGTAGCTCGGAATTGCCAAATGTTGGAGGGGGGATTTCATCTAGAGTGCAGGCTTTCATCAGATAAGTTCATCCCGAATTACATCTCTTTTTTTATAAAGATGCCTGTTATGTATACCAAATGGATGTGTATTAATATGACGATTGATGAGCGATAAGATGGGGCAACATGAGTAGTACACGCACTTGCATACAAAAGGGTGCACGTCAGCGCGCTATCTAAGCAGGTATCTTTATTTACCAGATTGCAGCTCATTCCAGAGCAGCGTTTCAGATTGAGTGGGTAGCCTCTGCCTGTGGTGGGTGGCTAGAGGGTGACGGGTTCAGGCGAAGGGGAGAATTCTGGAGCACACATGGTGAAGGGTTCAATATGGGAACAGGTGGGCAGGTTTGCCGGACGGATGGCGGTTAAAGTATGGTCAGTGTATGATCTATCACTACATGTCAGTTAGCTACTACATAACAAACTACAGAGAACTTTAAACTTCTTAGGAGTCTTCGTGTTCATCGGAGTTACTTCTAAAAATCTCTGGCATAAAATTGCAGAACGGTAAAAACTTAAACAATGTGCCTGATATTTTTTCAATTTTTTTCTTTTTATTTAAAGTAGTTTATTAAATCTAGCTACGTCGGGATATCCTTGTACGAAACTTTGCAATTGGTATGTGATTATTGCAATCACAAGCATGAACACAAGAGCAAATTAGGAAATCCATGCATCTGACAACCGACATAAACAAAGGAACCGTTTCGTCCACAGTAAGGACGTTTCCTAATATTCCGGTGGGAATAAGTCAAAGTTACGAGGTAAGGCTTGGAAAAATTACTGCCCAAGGCGTAGCTGCGGGCAGTAATTTTTCCAAGCTTTACCGAGTAACTTTGACTAATTTCCACCGGTACTTGGTTTCCCTATTCTTATATACCTTCAATTGTCGGCTAATATTGATAAAATCCGAACGTCTCTGAACGTCAACCTGGGCAGTAAACGTCAACCTGGGCAGTAAATGTCAACCTGGGCAGTAAACAAAAGTTATTCCACCCCCATCAGCGTTAGGTAATCATTGGTTGTTCGCTCATAGGTATATAGGAATAGAGGAAAAATATGTTCCGGTGAGCAAAAGTTCCAAGTTACGAGGTAAGGCTCGGAAAAATTACTGCCCAAGGCCTTGGCCGCGGCCAGTAATTTTTCCGAGCCTTACCGAGTAACTTTGACTTTTGATTACCGGTACTTGGTTTCCCTATTCCTATATTCCTTAGAATATCGATAAAAATGATTATTTCTTTTTCTGCAATAGCCCCAGAAAAATGGCCATGCTTATCGAGTAACTGCAATAGCTAAGTTTTCGTTCGGCTGCTCTTTATGTCACGTGGTCAGGCCGGGATGAAAACGTCAGCCCGGGACAAAAACGTCAGCCTGGGACGAAAACGTCAGCCTTGCTACATAACTTATAGTTACTGCACCCCCAGCAGCGGTATGTGACTATAGAGGTTTCGGAAATGGGTATATAGGAATAGTATTTCATTCAAGGCATGTATTTGAATGCAGATATAGTGGAAACCTTGGTTAATTGTCATCGAAATAAGGCGGAACTGGTAATTAGATTTGCAGAGATAGTAGATAAATACAGGTTCTAGCCACTTGAATGTATCTACCCCTACTTCCTCTAGCACTGCAATGGCAGTATATAGTGCAATATCAATCCTGGGCACTTCTTATAAGATTATGGCAGAAATTAATTCATAATACTGCAAAGAGTTCATAAAGTTTCTCTGAGCAGAACACTGTGATTTATTTGCAGACAGATGGTATTTCTCCGACGTACTGACTCGGTCCCTTAACAATACGGTGATAAAATGATAGAGTGGTCTTAGTTATGTATGGAGGCTAATTAGAGGACGGTCATCTGCAACATGGAAACATTCGATTTCTCAAGCTTCATCATCTTAGTGCTATTTATCAACGGTGCAATCAGCATACGGGCACAAATACGTATTACGTTGGAAGTCATCTTACAAGGAAGGTCATATTTCTGTTGAAGCTTAAACTACGAGAGGTTATTTCTATTCTTGGTCATGATACTCAGCCTATTTCATGATTCATAGAACCATTCCGTTGATAATCCACATTCTTGCCTTGCTGTTTATCAGTTCCATTTCCTTTCATGTGGGATAGGAACATTTTAACGCATTTTCCCCTTGAATAAACTGAACAATTTGAATTGCATATATGAGATAATTGTATTTTGTCTAATAGAACACAAGATCGAGATATTTTTATAGAACATATTAGCACGATAATATTATAGCGTTAGTGTTAGCCGCTATTCCGTTTCCCTGACAGGGTGTATTTAATGTTTGTATACAAATTTCTGTATGGTTGCTGATTCATCACTGCCTAATGTGATTAAAGTATGCGACCGGGTAGTGACTGTTGCCGGTAAATCTCTCTCTCTCTCTCTCTCTCTCTCTCTATATATATATATATATATATATATATATATATATATATATATATATATATATATACACTCTATCTCTAGTCTAGAGGTGATTGTGCCGCTTTTAATCTATAATAAATACACTTCCAGACCGCAGTGGCGGGCACCACTCGTTCACCTTAAAACACTTCCAATGTTTCCCTTTCTTATTCACCTGAATCCAGAATTATAAAATTCGCTGCCAATGATAAACTGCTGAGTTTGGTAATGCAATTGGAGTAAATGTATTATCTATATCTAGATTTCATTACGCTGTATATAAGATTACATATATATATTATATATTATTAATATATAAATATAAATATCGAAAGAAAATGTATTTATTATTCACCTCGGGTTTATTGATACATCCGCTGTTGGGTTGGTTGATATGATTAATGCGCATTCCATGGTTACGCTTCTATAACCAGGTGATCTGAGCTGCTCTAACTGTTTTTGCCACTTCTGTTCCAGCCTCCGACCTGCTCAGTCGAGCAATTCACTGTACTTGAAAAAAACTTACTTACTTGCGAGGCTAGCTCAATTTGATGTACCTATTCTTTTGTGGCAGGTTTATGGGTTTTTATTCCCATTGTTAAAAATTACTATAATAAAGTCTGTTTATATATATTTATTACCGCCAACTGCTGTGCTTCTCTCCTTCTTTATAATGAGATAAATATTATACATACATACATACATACATACATACATACATACATACATACATACATACATAAATACATGTAACACATGTCGGTACCTCTACAAATATAACGTTACACCGTGTTGATAGCTTTGCTGAGACACTGCTGATGCACTTAGGATAACCTGTAAAATAGTAATAGGATAACATTTATGACCATCTTGAAGACCCATTGACGACCTGAAAGGTGATGATAACCCCTCGCGCCGTCGCCGAATCACCGTGTGACTTCTGTGTCTATCAGATACAAAAGAAGGCGATTGTCTTTTAGTTCGAGGGAATACTGCATTAGGCGCCTTGATTATAGAGCGTACACGTCATCGCTAATCTAATTATCGTTGATAAGGGGGCTCAGACATCAAAGACCCTCATCAGGTCGTGTTAGGACATGTCGGCCCACCTCCAATCCATTACTTCACTGTGACGACGAGTAATATGTCTTTACTTCGCTCCGTCTACCTTCCCAGGGTTCCTAAATCACGCGTTAACGTGTCTTACTCCGAGACAATCCGATTTATGCGGCGTCCCGAAAGAGGGCGCCCCAACCCCCACACACAGCCGTCACGTGACTCACCGGGACTAGTTCAGAAAGAGGCCAAGACCTTGACACAGAGGGCTCCATAAGGGATAGGCTACTAGTGAGTATCGAGACCAGAGGTGAAGTAGCCTTACGAAGGAATACATCTGATTTTTGGAATAATGTACAACAGAAGATACTGGATGATAAGGTTTCATTTGTGTCTATAGCAATTTTGAAATTAAAGCGAAGGGCTTTGCTTGTCACCTAATGAATTGTTTCAAGCTGTGGTGTGCTCTATCTATATTATATCGGGTAGGTTATATGAATTTTAAGATATTTTATATTAGACTGGTATAAACGTCTATAGGCTTAACGTTAGGAACTCATACCCAACGGGCTTGCAAGTGTGCTAACTTATATTCGATGGGCAATAAACAGACTTGTCCAGGCAAAGGTAAAAGTAGAAACATATTCGTCTTTTGTCTGTGTCCCCGATTGCCATCTCGTTTGGTGCACTTTGGAATATTCACTCGGTTATCGCTTCTATCAAATCCCTGATGAACGGGGACACAGACTAAACACTGATCAGTTTCTTTCCCAGTCTCTCAATTCAGCCTATATAACGAGTACAAATTTGGGGTATAACCACTGTGAATAAATTGAAAATATAAAGGAAAGCTCTTCACATTTTAGAGCTAGGACTGTCCTCAGTGTCGGAGATGTGGCGTCCAAATCAGATTCTAATCCAGTTGTTTAGAAATAAATTTCGGCTATTAATATTCCAAGTATTAAATTGATGGATTATTTCTATTAGATCGTGTTGTACGACTTCATAATCAATAGATAAAACCAATATCAAATACATAATATCATCGGACTCAACAAAGGCATTTTAGGCCCGGCGTCCACCTACTACCATATGCTTTCAATATCGTCTACGATGGACCTCCCGATACAAAATCTAAATCGCGTCGGAAGGGCACCTGATAACGGGCAGTTGACCATGTCTCGGCGATTAGGCACCGATAAAGAATGGGGGTCTACCCCTGTCGATGCATGGTGAGTTGGCATGTCTAGACATATGTCTATGATTCTGCACCTTCTCTGATATTTGCTTTTTGTATCGGTGCCACATCAGTAGTTCCAAATTTCTATCGTAGTAGGTGGACGCCAGGCCTAAAGCGCCAAAATACGATGCTTATCATACATACCTGTTGAATAGATAAGTATTCTGGACTCGGGAGATTCTGGAAAGAAAGATTGATCAAATGAAAGGTATAAGAATGCCGAAGTGGGATACACCTATCTAAACCCTAGATTATACTAGACTAAAGTATTGTAGTGGGGCGGGAATCCAGCAGTGTTTCGTACGTTCTACGGAAGGTGGCGCGGAGAGTCAATCCTTACTGTGTAGTGATTCCGGGCAACCATCACACGAGAGTGGCGCGGTGGGGGGCCAGGATTACTTAACGCTGGGTATATATACTCAGCGTTCACAGTAGGTCGACAGGCTGTCCTCACGCGTCTCTCCTCGAGAGCAGACCCTTGGACCCTCACTTTGCAGGCGGGTTCTCGTAACCTTCCTGGTGGTTAGGCGAGTCTTTCAGATTGGCCTCTCCAGCATTACCTGGCATGCCGTGCTGGGGTACTGTACTTGTGGGAGAGATCTTCCAGATCTCTCCGGGAAGTAGTTGTTAATAAACATTCCTGTTTATTAAATGTGTGAGTTGTGTTTTGTGTTCCTAGGTTCATGCAGACTAACCGAAAACCGAACCGACCTACGTAATTGCTTGTAGGGTGGGATCCCGCCGGGAACTAGCGTTCCGCAAGTGGATCTTCCAACCTGCTAGTCAAGCAGCGACCACCACAGTAGCATTGTAATAGTCATCGTTGTGGTTACACTAAACCGTTCATCATCTTCATCAAATCCCATTATTATCTAAGGAACAGAAAACATCGAATTAATACCACAAAACTAGGGTTTTGTTTATATTTTTGACATTTAGTTTAAACATCGAAATGGTCATGTTAGATGGTTACCACGGTATCAGAAAATCATCAAACCATTTTCTGTATTGCTAGTTACTATAGCAATAATCCATTTAATTCTTCACAAACCCTTCCTGTAAAGATTATTAGACTTTGGCAGGAAACTGATAAGACTTTTAACTTTAGTCCGTCACAGTAAGCATACAGAACGCCATCTTGGACATTGTAATTCGGAAGGGTGACAGGTCTACACCACCAAAGATCTCATTTATGTACCATAAAGATGAACAATTAGCAGAGAGAAAAAAAGTGTCAAAATCTGTAAAGCAACTCTGTTGAGAAAGCTGGACACTATGTAGGGAGTCGAGAATAATCTTAAACATTATGAAATAATGTGAAAGTTTAAGTTATACTTTCATTCAGTTCTAAATGTCATGCAGTAAAATTGCTTTCGGGGCCATTGTAATCTGTAGTAGCATGAAAAGATTCAATGTTCCCCTCCTCGGGTAAGAACCCCATCTTAGGATGTTATTACTAAGCAAAATGTGGCTTCCTATTCCTTTTTTCCAATTTGTGATGACCTTTAGAAAACCAATCAACGTGTTCAAACAGTGTTCAGGCAACATGTTAAGCCCTGTCTCCATTGTGCGATCCAAGGTACATAGGTACGCCCAGTCTGAGACTGGGCATACCTTCAGGATCGCAACGCAGCAAAACGCACAGTGGAGACGGCAAGTTCCCTCCAGTCTGAGACTGGGCGTACCGGTACACCCAGTCTCAGACTCGCAAGCGTTTTTAAATATCAAACATGTTTGATATTTGGTTCGCCCAGTCTGAGACTGAGCATACTTCACAAGCGGGGTAGTCTCCATACAGAATCAGTTTTACCTTGCGAGGTACATGCGGTACCGATCGCAAGCTATATAGAACGTTGCGCTTGCGGCCCTGTACCTCCAGAGGGACAGGATCGTAAGCCCCCCCAATCGCACAGTGGAGAAAGGCCTTAAGGTTATTAACTGATTGAAGATATTACATTTTATATTTTATATTTCCCAAACGTAAGACGAGTAATTTCAGTCGAAGTAGAAAACATGTTATCAATTTGAATATATGTATACTTCCAAACCATTAACTTGTTTCGAAAGTGCATTTAAAAATAATTTGGCCACTATACACCATACTGAACCATTCAGTTCTGCAATACACGAAAATCCAACTCTATAGAATTAATTTCGTCACAGATACCAAGTGACAACAGAATGAAAAATTTGGAAATGACTACAAGTAATTTCTATTCCTCAATATTCTTAAAAGAGCCTAATATTAAGGTCGCAGAAAAAATCACCTCTATAAGAATTCTTGTTTTCTCTCTGGACAATACTGCCGCATGGCGGTTAGCCATTATGAAGATGACAGAACATAAGATTGAATATGTATCGTTTTTCTGTATGTGTTTGATGTTTGTAGTATGCTTTGCTATTAGATACTGTCCGATGAACCAACATAAAACATCACCCTCTTCAGGTGTATCGAGGAAATGATGAGTATAATCTCTGACAGAAACATCCCTTTTTACGAAACAATACGACGCAGCATATTGGGGGAACCTAACAATTATTCGAAAGATCTGCTCTAGAACCTCTGTTTTAAATTATGATATTATATACATCCTGCAGTTCCCTAATTCATCAGGTTTTACAACATGTTTTTCAGGCAAACATCACTCCAATATATTGGATATACTTATTTTAAACTGCTAACAACAACTTTAAAAGAAGGGCGGTGACGTTAAATTCAGGTCAAACATGCATCTATGCACTGCAGAATCATATGGCAACATGGATGTCATGCTTCTTGGTAGAACAGCTCTTTGGTGGATTGTGCAATTATTGTGGTGTGTTTTTATGGCGATAGTTGCTTGAAATATTTCCAGTTAAGGCATGGGTTATGAATGATGTGTCTCGACAATTAACATATTAGGTAGAAAACATAATTTGATGCTGATATGAATTAGATATGGTGAATTTGGGTTAATGGGTGTAAATACATTGATTTATTGGTCATGTACATAAATCTATTAATAGAAGATTCAGGATTGTGGTTCTGCCCTTGCTCTATGGCCTCTACAGACACTTCTTTCCACATCGAGCACTCCAAACATCCTTGATGTAATATAAAAGACATCTGATGAGAGGGACATGTCTTTTTAAGACATTTTTCGGACCGCTCAGCACTGATCAATGGTGTTACATAAAAGATGCTGTGGAGAGGCAGGCTGCCGTGTGGGGTGGATAGAGGTCGATGGGAGGGGGTGATCAGAGGATGAATTGGCTGATCCTGCACCTATTCACCACCTGCAGCTCAGTCTAGTGGTCACTTGAGGTCAAGATAAATAGACAGCTCCATAATCCCCTACCTGACCGATCTGTAAGATGAACTTCTTTAAAAGTTTACACTTTGAAATTCTTCAAGGATGAAAGGTGTACAGAAATACCCTGAGTGTAGTGATGTATCAACTGGCTAATTAATCGGCTCGTCTTAAGTACATTCAGGAATCTGCCTCATCTATCTACCAAATCAGGTTTTATAATGTTTGGTTGGGGATTTGCAGGGTTCTATAAAACTATATTGAAATTGAGCATCTTCATTCTGTCCACTTCAATCTAAATCATCTGCTGACCCCCTACCCTCACTAAGAAACTTTAATTTCCGGTAAAGCACCTGCTTCCCTTCAGCTGACACGGCACAATGACAGGAAGTTGGTCATGGCGTGTAAACACCTTATTATAGAATTGACCATGATTTAGGTGAGAACATGCATTATTTTTCGATCATGTTTATCCTATAATATTTTATTTTTCACATTTTTCAGCTTTGGCAACTGAGCAACTAGTGGATTTCCTCGTATATGGGAAGCGATTAGGAACTGCAAATGGACTGCACATGGCTACCCATTCTAGCCATTGATAGCTGAAATTCGTCAGATAGTGCAAAATTCAAGAATCACCGCCTATAATCCTTCAGTGTAAACGCCGGCTAAGAGGCTGGGACAATCATAGAAATCTGATAAGAATTTGGCACAGATCCATGGATCAGGAAGTTCCCAGCAGTTCAGCAATACCGGATGACAACTGAAACATGAGATTGTATGATTATATGAAAAGGTATTACGGCATGACCTGTGAATCATGGGTACTTTATGGACGGGCCAAACGACACACGACTACCCGTTACTCGTGTGCCTTTTTCTAGCCGTATGAGACACCGGAATGATGCAAATTATGGATGTATGGGCAACTATCATTCTCAAAAGATTGGGAATACCCTCCTAGTATGCAAAGAAAGCTCGGCAAGCTCGGTCTCAAGGGTCAACTATTGCTATAAAATGTGACTTTAAGATAGAAAGATTGGCTTACAAGGTGGTATAATGGTGGAAGTACTGTATAGTATGAAGATAGTCTTGCCTGGTATAATCCCTGGCATTAATGGAACTACAGTGAAACCCCGGTTGCGGGACACCCCGCTTAAGGGGCCACCTCGCTTAAGGGGACAATTTGCTCGGAACCGAAATTGTTTCCTCTAATAAGAGTTTATTTTCACCCCGCTTAAGGGGTCACCCCGCTTTAGGGGGCACCCCGCTTTAGGGGACACCCCGCTTTAGGGGACAGTTTTTCGGTACAGAAATGCTTCATTTGAAACCCCGCTTAAGGGGGCAGTTTGGAGGGGCATCTTTTCAAATACACTCTAGATCATCTGAAATCCGTGTTTGTGGTGTATGTGTATACTGGCCAGACGGGAATCGCAACAATGCGACACCAAACGATATCAAGACAACAGACAAAGTGTTCTCGGGCGGGCACCAGCGGCCCGGGTTTGTTGATTCTGTGCTAATCCCTGCATCTCTAGCGGGCCTGAGCGGGACACAGTTAGTGAGTTTTAACACCATTGAGTTTCGCGCCTGCTAAAGGTGCCAGGTAAGAGGCCCTCTTACAGGTTAGTGGTGGGAGGCCCAGGCCGGGCTGGAGTCTTTGAAGGTACTTTTGAGGCAGTACCTAAGCACTGCATCGGTACTGTCAATAGGCATGTCTTCCTGGGATTGTGAAACTGTTCTTTGATCTTTGTTAGATGCTGTAAATACATTTAATATTTATCTATTTATTCTATACATTTTTGAATTTGTTTTATATTTATTTGGTATCTATTTTCCATTCATTTGCTTAGAATGTGTTATTTAATTAACCTTTTATCTAATAACTGGTGTTTCCTTCGTTTATATAGGTATACTCTACTATATAACCATTGGCAGACTGAAAACCCCGCTTTAGGGGACACCCCCCTTAAGGGAACACTTGGCCCGGAACGGAGGGTGTCCACTTAAGCGGGGTTTTACTGTATTAGTTAAAAATACATGATGGAGTGGGACTGTCACATGTCCTTCGATGGATTGGTCACATGTTCCTCGATGGGTGTCCACATGTGAATAAGGCAAATTGAGATTTTATTTTTGCAAAAAGAAGGAGCAATGCTCGAGTTTTTTAATCAAGTACTAAACTGCACAGACTCGATCCGATTCTACCTGACAAATATGTGTATGAGATGCAAGCCGACTGTTCCAGACACGACGGTTCGATCAAGTCTATCTAACAAAATTATTACTCTGCCCGACATATCAGCATTTTAACCGAAGAAGATTGTTTGATTGAGACAGAATGTGTGAAGACAATTCACACGGCTAATCTTTTGAATCGGGGTATGTTTTTTTATCTGAGTGATTTTTGTCCCCAACACTACGGTGATATCTGCTGTGGCAAAGTCGAAGTGCATCTTTCACTATACGTCAAATCGCATCTCACATGGTCTAAATATTTACTGCTGATAAGGGCTGTCAGACTCTGAAAGCTGACCGGCTGGTCGCTCCATCGAATTCCGCCTTTGTCATGCAGATTTGTGCCTCGTCTCTGTCTGGATGTAGCGGTTATGTAGATGAGACCATTTATCAGTAGCCCTGAGCACTACGCCCACTGATTGGAAGGAGAATGGCAATATTGGGAGCAGTGTAACTGTGTGGGGGATGCGGAGAGATGGGGAGGGATGGAATACAGCTGGCTATGGATCTCTATACTTAGAAGTGTGAAGGTGACTTGAGATGTCTGTTAGTAAAGCGCATTTCATATTGGTCATCAATAGTGGTTTTGCTTCGCAGAGGCCAAAGTGGTCTCATGTTGGATCTGAATTTGTAATACGACTAGAGTGATTCCGTCTAAGCATAATGACCTTGACTTTATTTCTGACAAAGAATATCCAGAAGGTAATCGATATTTGACCAGGATTTCAATTAACGCATCCTTGAATAACTAAACTTAACCTAATCCTCTACTGTTGGCGACGCACTTCTTGAATTGACCCGTCCGTAGTAATCACCAACTACAAATACAACATTATAGATTACAACCCTTCTCCTCTACTGATGGGGAATTGTCTAGTTCCGGGTATCAGGTTCCAGGTATGTACCTGGTTCCGCTTCTCTGGTTTGATCAGCCATCCCACTTAAATGGCACCTGCAACTGACCAGCCAAGCGACCATATTCTTCTGGCTCCTTTTTTATCCTAGATCTAACCCCCTTATTTCTGTGGTATTTAGGTATTTAGTAGCCGGTCCTAATTTGTAGGATTGAGAGGAAAGGAGTCCTGTCGGTGGTTCTGTGGCGTCCAGAAACCACGAGTGGTTGACGCGTATTACGAGTCAAGCTTGAGTAGTTTACAGTGGATTTTTTATCCATCTTTTGCCCAGGAATTACCATCTCGTTAGGTACATATATCATTTTATTGCTCTCCTATACGAAAGGACTATTTTCACGTATCCGTAATCAATGGTCATGGTTAAATATGGGGCGCCGTTCTGGACAAACCCATTTCGTCAAACTTTTCGTCATACAGTATAACGGCGCCCCATAGGTATAAAACAACATAGAAACATATTGGTTTACATTTTCGGTCATTGAAAATTGGCATCACAATTGCTTCACCACAGAAACTAGGTTAGGACAGGTATACTAGACTAACATACCTATGCTTGACTAGAGAAGCAGAATTAACTAACCAAGCCTCATTTCATAGTCCATTAACCACTCACCAATTACTCACAAGTCAAATGTCTGGTTCATTTACCAGAGAGGGCGCCTAAGCTATTTGGGAATTGCTGGTCAATGTCCAGCCACCTCTCACACCAAGCCACATCTCCACGGGTCACTCTCCTCCCAGATCTTACACGGCGCTAGCACTTACTGATGATCTCTTACTAATCTCTGCCCCAACCCAAAGCTGGTTCCCTGGGCATCAACTAAAGACAGGGGAGACCAGCAAACATTTCAGATTCAAAACAAGGCAACTGTCAAAAGGGAATCCACAGTTTACTAGACTGCCCTCTCATAGGAGCACATGGGCATTGTTGACAAAACAAAACCCTGCAGCACATGAAGTGCTCTCCATTGTAGAAAGTAATCCCAGAGACTGTCTGGTTTGACATAGATAATAACAGAAATGAGAGTATTTTATTTACCATATGAATATGTTCATCTCTATTTAAAAGTAGAACACAAAATTTATAATCCCAAAAGCCCTGACAATCTAGGATATTTCAAAAACTGGCGTATGGTCCAGATTTGGGCCCAAATAAGCAGGTTGGGGCAGAGATACAAGCGGCCGCAGGAAGTAGAGCGCAGGATCTCTGCTAGGAGAGTGATCTCCACCATCATTCACAGCGCCGCCCGCGGGAGTGGGGTGAAGACACGCCACGTATCCTCACTTATTGCTCATGAATTTAAATGTTCTCATGGAGAAGCTGGCGAATCCACGACATTCCATGACGTAATCAGCTGCAAGGTTCCCAACCGTATTAAAGACTTACATAAGAGTGGGGCGAGCCTCTTAATCTGTAATGAATAAAGATGGAGTCGGTGAAGACGTGGGTTCCGTACGATCAGGGACGAGCGTTTAGACCCCTGCCTTTACTAAATGACTTGTCAAGAAGTAAATTTCCTTAAGCTTGCTAGGAGGCGCTACTGACCACTGCGTTCTGGGCCAGATGTCAAACAGAGCAGCATCGTTGAACCTGGCTTATTTTAAATCTTCAGGGTAGATCTATGACAGAAATGTGGTTTTGCTGTGAGAATGTGAAATTAAAAGTTATTAAGTTCAACAGCGAGGCTTCGCAATATCCTTGAAGGGCAAAGGCTGGATTTGGAGATGGTCTGTCATCTTGATCATTAAGTATTACTAAAATATAATTTTGAATGCAATGTATGTTCTGGAAACTAGCTAACCAGACATCCGAGACGTCCTATATGTCTGTAGTTGGTGTAAACACGGTAATAAATATCCATCCATATGTCCAGAGGAGGAGCTGTGGCATCGACTTGTGATTTGTTGTGTTATAGATGTAATTGGAGTGCAGATCATGGCCCTAGAAAGAGGTATCCCGACGCAAAGTGTGTAGAGAACCCAATCATGAGATATTTTACAGCCAATTTCCGGTTTGCATTAAAATTCTAGTCACTACTGGTTGTATTCTGGTAAAACCAACGTATGAGTGACTGCCACATGTTATACACGATGATAACAGTTAGCAGTCCAGTTCTCTTTATCTATCAAATTAATATGTATTTTCTAGTTAGACTAGGAACGTTTCCAATACTTTTTTGGACTTATGACCGTAGTATTTCATAAATGATTGTTATAATCATCAATCTTATTTAACTAGATGATTCCGAGTCTAGTCTTCTCGATTGCAGTTTATATTCTTGCTACAACGGAATGACGGAATTCATTGAAGTACATGATGTACAGTAGTTTTAAAGGTCATAAACCCAAATCAGTTAATGTGTTTGGTATAAAAAAAAATTCTACGTCCGAGCTACGTTCTGATTCAAAGTGCAGAATTACAAACTGTTGAGAGTGTCTCAAGACAATATTTACCTTTCGTCATTCGTTCCTGGATATAGCTTCAAAACAATGCAAAGCAGCTTCGATGTTATACTTAATACAGTTGACATTAAAGCTTTAAACCTACATCCATGATCTTAAACATTTCATATTGGTATTACTCCAGCCACGACACCCTCTAGTGTCAAGGATCACGACGAATTTCCAGGCTCTGGGACGATAGAGGTGAATGGAATTATTTATTTTGCGAACCATTCTGGGAGACTTTAAAAGCATCAATGCACTACATGGTCTTTACCAATGCTAATATCATATTAAAAAATACGAACTATTACCCCCCCCCCTCCTCCGGGGGTCTTGCAGTCTCATTTGAGACGTCATTGCACGTAATTTTGAAGGTTTTGTATGAAACAAAGATATATACCGTTGTCTAGTTAACTGTTGAGATGCCTTCATAGATGTAATTTAGCCTCACAAAAGGCGTATCTTTTTTGTGAATACAACACACAACTATAAACATATTACTTACCTGTAATACGGCGATAACTATGATAGAACTATAAATGTTATGGTTGGTTTTTGTTGTAACGAACGTGAGACCCATATCCCAAAGAATGTACTTTGTAGTATACAATATTTTATTTCCTGTATACCACAGGTGTGTTTCCCGTACACCATAGCTGTGGTTTGCTACATAACAGTATTAAACCAATATAGGTCTTTTTCTGCGTCCCGTAGACTTAGATTTGTACTTTGTAATGAAATATTGATAAAAAAAAATTGGTTTCAATGGGCAGCACCTGTGTACTTTACAGAACAATACCTGTTTTCCGTGACCTACAAAGAAGAAATTTCATTAAATAATCTCATTTCTCGAGAAATCGAATATGGCGGGGACCTTTACAGGATAATGCTTGTATTTATAAGCCGAACTGCGAGAAATGACCAAAACAAGATTTCACAAGAGAACATTGATGTGACAAATTGGACGAAATACAATCTGAAGATCATGAATCACAAGG
This sequence comes from Alentia gelatinosa, assembly GCA_950022655.1. NCBI lineage: Eukaryota > Metazoa > Annelida > Polychaeta > Phyllodocida > Polynoidae > Alentia > Alentia gelatinosa. The sequence continues at coordinate 51,165,650 of OX465579.1, read as the reverse complement.
CATAAATAGTAATGAAATATCAATTTGGTTATTTTATAAAACTCCATTTTTTCTCCTGAAGTCTGCGTAAAAGGTCAGATAACGTCAGAATTGTCTCCAGTCCTCGTTATCATTTGTTCTTTCATGAATCAGATATCTATCAGCCTCATATGACTATATCAATCTTTGTACCATAATGCACCTGTGAATGAATGAACATATTAATCAATGAACGAAACAATAGCTGTTGTGAACTGATAAGGAAGTGTTGCACCTGCAAACTTATGGTATGCTCTTGTCACTTACACACATTGCACAAACCGAAATGTTCTATTGTAGGAAAATGTATTATTACTCTATTGTCTCCGTTCTTAGTCAGTTTTTTAAATGATATAGAATGTTTAGTAATTGGTCCTTTTAGAACTTTTATTCTTCAATATTGGCGCCTCCTGCATTCTATTTCCCATAGAGAATTATATTTTTTGTTACTAGATGCTTCATACCACATGCCACACATCACATCTCTACATACCTTTACCTATACTGTACAATATATCTACATATAGGATGCATGGCTGGGTAGTGCTATGGGATATTTGCTAGAACTCAGGCAAATGGGGGTAGGCAGTGCCTATGTTTTGTTTTTTTCTAAAGATCTTTATTGTATTCAATGTCCTTGCACTGGTCTTCATACAATGATAGTTTCTTGTGACCATGTAGTGTTAAAGGATTAGGGTTTATACATACATGTATATTCTTTTATCCTACCCCTCATATAACTCTATATAGACTTACCATGGTGTGACCGTATGCCACGGTTATTCCATGAAACATTTATATACCACACGTGACATATAAAGTTAAATACATGTGACTGGGCTGAATAAAATCTGAACGTCACTTATTTCATAGGATTGTTCATATGCTGTTTGTCTCATCCGCTACAGATATCACTCAGCTCTGCTTCGTGATATCATTCCAAGAAGACAACTCACGCCTTAGTAACAATCTTATGAAATTTTGTGATGTTTCTTGATAGTATTACATATAATGCTTTGTCCTACATGGTTTAATTCTATTCAATTCCTGCTGAGATATATTCCAATCACTCAGTCTTTGTTTGGTTAAATCTATTGTGCTATTCATTTAATAGGTTGCACAAATTATATAACCTTTCTTCAAGTTTCACATCTCCCATGTTTACTTTACCCGGGAGAAAGTCCCAAAAGGTACCATTACTAACCATCTCATATCAGTTAAACGACTAGCCAAGAACGGAGACAATTCGCATGTACGTCGGAATATTTACTTTTTGCTTGCTCGCTGTGCTAAAGACCGTGAAATTCCAGTGAATACGAATAGACACTCGCTTGCGCAGGTCTGGCACAGTGCTAGATACATTATATCGAGGGGCTACTGAGTTTGAAAGTTGAGTTGTCCCAAGGGTGTGCTTTGGAAACGTTCAATATGGCGAAGTGAGTTCCCGTGCGGCCACATCCTAATACCGACATCCGCCAAATATGTGGTGAGAGATGGGTTCATTTCCAGCCCATCGTGCGTGCGCCCTGTCATTTCCCCGCCATTACGGGTCGCGCAGCGGGCGCCACCTGTTCCCATCAACTACGCATGCTCACTGTGCACTGCGAACGTTCGGGTTGAGGTTTACCTTAGCGTTCCCAATACAGTGGAGTTCTTCTACAGTGTGAACCCCCGACCAATCCATCAAGCATGTTTTCAGGTCCCTGTTTTGCAGTCTCTGGAGTTTCGGCAACCATTTAATGGCTGCTCCCTCCAGAACAATAGAGCAGTACTCAAAGATAGGGACTATTGTTTGCTTATGTAGCAGTCTGCTGGTTCTAAGTCTTTCTTGGATCATTTCCTGAGAACCAGGTTAGTCTCTTCTGGTGGAGTGAGACTGCGCTACCCTATGTGGTATGTATTACATAGGTTGGTGTGGATATCTTTCGGTAATTTAAGAGGATGTAGAATCAACTATTACTAAACCTACTGGACACAGAACCAGACTCCGAGATCTTAGGTATATTGATCTTTATCTATACCTTTCTGTTCACAGTACCTTACCACCGGATTCTTTAGGTTACCCTGGTAGCAGTGTTACCATCGCAAATTTCCACTGTTTCGGGAAAATTCCCTTATCAAAACTATTCTGAAATAACTTGGTGAATTGATTTATCGTCTTTTTAATAGATAATTTCAAAACTGAGGTTCTAATACCTTCTAACAAATGTTTTCACAAATGTTTTAACAAATGGTAACATAGTAACAGGGTTAAAACGGTAACTCTAACTGGTTAATGATGTTACAGGATTAGGATGTAACGCAGTTGAAGAGGTAACACGGTAATGCGGTTATAATGGTAAGGCAGTTAGAAATGGTAAGGCAGTAATAGGGTTCGAACGAGGTTACAGGATTAGGAGGTATTGTTGTTAGAGAGGTAACGCAGTAACAGGGTTAGAATGGTAATGCGGTAAACTGGGAGAAAACGGTAACATGGTTATACTGGTAAGTTGGTTACGGGTTATAACGGTAATTCAGTGACGGTAACGCAGTAACCGGGTTTGAATGGTAACGCTGTAACCGGATTAGAATGGTAACGGTATGCTGTTACGGAGTTAGAATGGTAAAGCTGTTAGAATATTAATGCAGTAACGGTATCATGATAACGGGGTTAGAATCGTGATGGTAACGCGATAACGTGGTAATTAGGTTAGGTTGTAACCCGGACTGAAATATAACACATTCGTAGGTAGATTCTTCAGTTGTAACACAGTTTGATCAGTAACGTTTTCTTGGGTATCGAGTTCTTGAATAACTTCGCCAAGATTCTTTTGTCATCTTATGATCTCAGCCACCTTTCATTCGTATTTATGATTCACCAAGCGCGAGTATTATTACCATACTTCAGAGTGTAACGTTTCCTATTTTCATTTAATTCCGGTATTGTATTAATACTAGGATTCAGAATTATATGTCCCTTACTTACTTTTAATTTAGGTATTGTATATCGTTCCATTGTTATACTGTCTGTCCTTTTATGTCATAATACAAACACACAAAAAAAGAGATAAAAAAGAGCAAACTCGTTAGTGAAAGCATATATATATATATATAATATTAATACAACAATAGTCAATAAGTAATACTATAATTATTGTGATAGAATAATTGAGACGAAGACGTGAATGGCGGAAAATATCAAATAACAGGGTTTATTCAATAATACATTGGGACAAACCCCAGTCCTACACATCAAGGTATACAATACTAAGGTTAAAATAACTAATTATATATCGAAGTAAGATTAAAATTGAACTGCTCGGTTGAGCAGATACGAGCGGAATGCCGTTTAAATAACCTGGCGTCACCAAGTCAACTCCGGTTACCGCATCAGGTAACCGGGTAACCTGGAAAATATTACGTGACGCTTAATAACAAATGAGGTCCCGCAGTGAATAAACCTGTGAAGGACAATGGTTGATAATTTATATTTATATAATACTAGGATTCAGAATTATATGTCCCTTACTTACTTTTAATTTAGGTATTGTATATCGTTCCATTGTTATACTGTCTGTCCTTTTATGTCATAATACAAACACACAAAAAAAGAGATAAAAAAGAGCAAACTCGTTAGTGAAAGCATATATATATATATATATATATATATAATATTAATACAACAATAGTCAATAAGTAATACTATAATTATTGTGATAGAATAATTGAGACGAAGACGTGAATGGCGGAAAATATCAAATAACAGGGTTTATTCAATAATACATTGGGACAAACCCCAGTCCTACACATCAAGGTATACAATACTAAGGTTAAAATAACTAATTATATATCGAAGTAAGATTAAAATTGAACTGCTCGGTTGAGCAGATACGAGCGGAATGCCGTTTAAATAACCTGGCGTCACTAAGTCAACTCCGGTTACCGCATCAGGTAACCGGGTAACCTGGAAAATATTACGTGACGCTTAATAACAAATGAGGTCCCGCAGTGAATAAACCTGTGAAGGACAATGGTTGATAATTTATATTTATATAAACGTAGTTATATAGTAATATAATATTAATACAACAATAGTCAATAAGTAATACTATAATTATTGTGATAGAATAATTGAGACGAAGACGTGAATGGCGGAAAATATCAAATAACAGGGCAAAAACCCGCCAGACACAACAGAGTTCAATTAATACATTTTAAAAATTTTGAAGCAATTAAATCTGAGGAGGCGACCGACATAGAGGTTTCATGCAGATAGGAATAAACCGCTGAGGAAGACCAATTACCTCGGGCCTTGATATCATTGATATCCACCCCTATGTCCTTTAGAAAGGTCGCCCCTCCGTGCCTCAATGAGTGACAGGAAACCCGGTCATCTCCGAAACCACACAACCTTGAAAGAGATTTCAATTTATTATTAATTTTCTGGTAATTTAGTGGCAATAGAACCTTACCCGAGGGTAATTGAAGCAGAAAATCGTCTGGATGAGGATTATACCGTGAAAGATATAAATTGAAAAATTTGTACAAACAAAAAATAGACTCCGGGATTCGATCAAAACGAAGAATTTTTTTATCTAGACCTAACTGGTCTACTTTAGATGATGAAATTTTAATTTCCAAGTGATTACTGGAAATAGATAAGTCTCTCCTTCTGAGAGTATGAGTGGAAATTGTAAAATGCGATTTCCTAAATAATCCTCTAAATCCTAAGAGGAAAGATATCCAGAGAACCAAATCTTCATCTGAAGACATTTTTAATTTTGAAAACAGAGACCTCATATCTAAAACTGTTATGGGATATCTGGAATTAGAACTATTATCCCCTAAACGGGTTAAACCTTTAATGGTCATCTTAAGAAGTAAATCCGATGACATATCATTATGACCTCTCAGTTTATTCTCGAAATTGACCGCTGAGATATAATTTCTGATAGAAATTGGTTTTAAATATTGTGACAAAAATACACAATATAACGATAAATGAGAGTTATTTGTTGGGAAATAAGACCATTCCCTATCGTCGCAAAAACGATAATAGCAGGATAACTGCTTACTCCTGACCTTTTTAGTATTTTCAGAAACACACCCTCGTAACACCAACTCCTGTTTTACCAACAGAGATTCCAGGATCACATCTGTAATTGAAACCAAACATTCCTTTGTCTGAAAGTGTTTTAACGATTTTTTCTGGTACACCCCTGTAATTTAACTGAGACAATTGATCAGCTAAGACATTTTCAGCTGATCTGATATAAGAAGCTGTTAGGCTTAAATTATTTTAAAAACAGACCCAAAACAGCTCTCGTAGCCAGGCCATGCACTGTTTGTTCCTGCTACGACCAGTATTGATCATAGCCAATACCTGCATATTATCGGTGATAATACTTACTCTGCAGTTTTTATAACACTGGGACCATCGTTTAACACCGACCAATACAGGCCTAAGTTCATAAAGGTTAATATTCTGTTCAATAATTTCCAATTCTGGAGATTTCTCAAAATGAGAATTTTCAATAATTTCACATTTTTTATCGTTCCAAGAACTATAGAAAAAATCGAGGCCTGCCCAAGCCCCAAAACCTAGCATAGATGAATCTGAAATAATCGGGCAATGATTACATTCGCGTTGAATAATTTCTTTCCCATTAAATACACTGCAAAATTTGTACCACCAATTTAGATCTTCCAGTAAATCGTCAGTTAATTCGATTTTACCACTTTTGGACAAGAAGCAGAAAGATCGAAAATCCTGCGACTAAAAGTTCTGCCTCCACGTACCACCTGAGAACAGAAGGAGACTAACCCCCCTATCTGTTCCAACTCTTTTTTCGATACCCTATTATTTTCACGGATTAATTCAATCAATTTTTTGAGCTTTTAAACTTTACCTTCAGGTAACGAGAGGGTTAATTCTTCAGAATTTATTAAAATTCCAAGAAAAACAGTCAATCTAGACGGTTCTGTCACTTTAGACATTGAGACCTCGAACCCAATATTGTTGAGAATGTCAATAAGTGCATTGCGTTTGTTAAGACAATCGTTATGGTTTTTACCGATAACCAAAAAATCATCTAAATAATTGGTAACCCCCGTTATCCCATTTTGACAAGCAATATCTACGACTAGATTAGAAATTCTAGTAAAAATGTTTGGAGCGCATTTTAGGCCAAAACAGAGGCGCTTATCCTCGAAAAATCTAGGACCCTCGCCTAAATCCCAGGAGAAACCTTGAAAAACAGTTTGATCTGATCTAACATTAACCGAACGATAAGCCGACTTTATGTCAACCACACTCATAAACTCGTTACCTTTTAGGGTTTTAACCGCATCATATACTGTATTATAAGAAAACGACTCGTAAGTATCTTCCATAAAATTATTGATACTTATTTTTTCCGGACAAGAACAATCCGTTATGGGCCTTAGTTTCCCATTGGCCTTTAAAACTGGCAGTTCAATTTTAATGTGTGAAGGACAATGGTTGATAATTTATATTTATATAAACGTAGTTATATAGTAATATATATATATATATATATATATATATATATATATATATATATATATATATATATATATATAGGTTGACCATAGTCATTACGTATGGCTAATTAATATGTTCAGTAAATTCTATGAACTTACCATGATGTAATGTTGGACTAACACAGTAAAACTATGCTTAATTTTTGTAAACGCTTAGTTCGACGTTGGATAGTACACCTGTCCCCTAAGGAGCTTAATTGTGCTTCGAGGGAATGAACACTTGTACTTTATGTCTCAGGATAATTTTCTATTTTGAATAAAGAAGAACAATGCTCGTTTAAACAAATTCTTTTGTCATTTTCATATAGTTAAATTATGCTGCCTTCACATGACAAAAATGTTTAAGAAAAAAAGATTTGAAAAAATCAAAAAGAAATTGTTCTTCCCAAATAATGATACGTACTCGTGCTACGTGGATAAGTTCTATGGTTATACTACATAAACTATTTCTTGTTTTCATGAATGCCTACAGCAAATTGCGGAATTCTTTCAATACAAATATGTTAAATTAGTACAACTAAACATTTTAAACACATAAAAATAGTTGAAACATGAAAATGAAAACAAAATGGCATGTCACCATGCTAACTTCTATGGGAGGGCCATCTGAAAATGTAAGTGCTTAACTATTGGTGTCTATGGAAAAATGCAATATTTTGACTTTGCTGCTAAATGACACTGATGTTCTATTGCTATCTTCAAATAATTCTGGATTGTGATAGTTGGGAACATCTACAAATGAAAAATGCTAAAAAATACTATGTCACCATGCTAATTTCTATGGGAAGGCCATCTGAAGAAGGTAAGTGCTTATCTATTGGTGTCTATGAGAAACTGCTATATTTTCATGGCCCCAGATGGCACCACCAGTGTTAAACCGGGGGCGTTTCGGTACCTACCCGCATTTGTCTTTAAACCCGCGGCCGCCTTCACCCAGTCAATTCAATTATCAAGCTTTTGAGGATATATAGGATTTTTTTACATATTGGTTCGATCATTCATTTGTAAGTAGAGATGTTACACTAACATCAGCTGTACTTGAATTCATTGAATTAATTTTCTGTAAGAACTACAGTAAACGAAAAGTTTGTGCTTTCCTGTAATTGAAAAAAACAGGGTTTTCAGGATAGTGAAATTTGAATTTCGGCTTATAAAAAAGTCCTCTAAGATTTTTATCCCCCCCCCCCCCCCCCCCCCCCCAGGCCATATGCACTGGTTTCGTGAGAATCGACCTACGACACCAGGTACTCTCCGCCTTGTGAATTACACACTCAGCATTAGTTGGAAAATAAAGACTTATACATGTTTTCTTTTGAGCTATGTCAATGTACTTCTCAGGCATGAAACATCGTCAACCTTCTATAAGTTGTTTATACATTTAACTAAAGTCCTAGCGAAATATGAAGGGACACGTGAGTAAAGATCTTTCTTGTGTATCTCGGTACATCGCTGGGATACGGCGTTTTAATCTGCAACGTATTCTCATGTAATTATTACTGGACATTATCCTCATCCAATGTTCCGGTTGTGACCTGTGGTGGGCCGGGTCGGGCTGTGCGAAGATGACTGGGACCACTTGGAGATTCTATATTTGATTCTTCATAGATAATTAGGGAAAGTTTTATAATTGTCATCCAATTAAGATATCAGCCAATGGTATTTCTTTAAATCTATTATCACATTTATGAAGTTCAAGTCGGTATATTTAATGTGCATATAACATTCAAGAGAATATAAAGTAATGCTAAAGCAGCCTGGTTACAATCAGTGATAGTCAGGTATAGTGTGTTCATCGCCAAGATTGCAATCGGGCGGGGTTGGCTATTCCGTACTTGTAAGCCAGTAAGGACTGATGGTCGTGTGGGGGATAAATCGGGTCTGTGAAGTGCGTGCATGAACCCAATTGTGGCCGACCTGATGAAATGGACCAGTGATAATCGGTAAATCTGATGTCTTCTAGGCATAAATTCATAAGAGTTCCATTCAAATCCACTATTTCTATTTTTTCTTATATAAAACTTTAAACATTATGCTCCTCCTTAGACACAATGTAGTGGAACTCCATTCTATAGTCCACCCGAATATCGCTCAGGGATAAAACGGTGTCTGTGGTAAGTCACCAAGCGGAGATTTAACTGCAGTCAGAAGATGAACTGCGACAGGCCTCTTGCATAAATCACTAGATGATGTATGGAGCAGTTCTAATTGTGCTCTGAAAAACGACGACCATGGGATGAGCTGCTTCCCTAATGGAAGGAACTGTTCAGTGCGCATGTGTCTGTCTCTGTGAGCAGTCCTCACGTCACGTGTCAAATTGCGCATGACAGTGTATCTGAGCGTTGTGTAAGAGATGGTGGGTGACAAGGCGAGGGACGTCTTTAATGAATTATTGAGAAGTACATCCATCAAAGAGATCCTCAATGGTCATGACAGCCACAGCTACCGATGGTATTTGTGGAGATTTTTTGATAGTTTGATTTTGGACTTTGGACGCACTATAGATAATTTCGTTGATGACCAGATACCAGAGCGAGATTACTTCGTCATTCTTATTCCTCCCCTCTATAGGTATTACACAAGGTGTCACATGGGGTATAAAGTATCATACTACTATCTCCTATTTAGAAAATGTTTCACGTATCATATGTCACTATCCATTTCTCTCAACCATGGCTCATACAACAATTGATATTCTGTGAATATAGCTGGTAAGTGCTTATTCCAGTACTGGAGTTCAGTAGGGGCCCTCGCAACACACAGTTCCCCACACAGATCCCACGTGAACAGATGCGGCTTTTTGGCAACACTCTCCTGCCGCTGGTCACACTCTCCTGCTGAAAATCGCTGCCGAGTAAAAGGCTGTGGGCCATCCTCAGCATGATGCACAGTATACATAAGTTGCCGTGGATCTCGAACTTGACCAAGTCCAAATGTAGGGAGCATGTGTTCTGATAGAGGGCGGAGGTCGAGGCCCGACTTATCCAAACAGTGTTGGATGCCCGATGCTTTCACTTCCTCAAACGTATCTCCTGAGATCATACTCCCCAATCTGATGCAGGGTCGCTGACCTGATGCAGAACTGTAGACCTTGTTATCTAAATGAATCCTGTCTACCTGCCTTTCCCGCCTTAAAACTGAGGCAGTTAGGAAAATCTGAAATTACAGGCATGTTCCTTTAATGACTGTCGTATTGATATTATCGAATGGACTTTCAAGTAAAGACGATAGGATCAATATTCATTCCTAACATGAATATTTTCGGTACATCTTCATTTTATATATATATATATATATATATATATATATATATATATATATATATATATATATATATATATATATATATATATATATATATATATATATTTATTTATTTATTTATAACATACTTATGTGGGCAATACGCTATCAGAAGAGAGGACAGACACATTATATGTGGATATTGACATCGCAATTCTGCGAATCTGGGTTGTTTATTTTCTTTCATATTTGGACTATTTGAGAGCCATGGGGCATGGTAGTGAAAAACGGGAACTGATGCCGCAGCCTCTTTGTTGGCTGAACGTTATATATACATGTATGTTACAAAATTTAATGAAAGACCTTGCACACTCATTGTCAATAAAGCAATCTTTTTTTTAAATATATATAACTTGCATACTTATGTGCTATATATATATGGGGCTCGTAATACGTTCAGTTCTGCGCAATTCCGGGGAACTCCCTGTCACTAGTGTCTTGCGGTGGCATCTCCCCAGCTGAATAAAGATGAAGACGTGAGAAGGTTTGAGTCATGGCTCAGGTACAACTGACTGTACAATTGAGGCCAGTCCTCAATTAAAAAGACGTGTCACCTGTCAATTATGTTACGCAGTTGTCCTAAGATATATACATACAGTCGCTGCATCGGCTGATACACTAATCCACCTTTGGACAATATTATCCACCCCCACCCCCAGCTTATTATGAGGACTACCTTATAGATTAAACTTGCTCAGTTCAGGTATCAGCTGTAAGATTAAATATAATTTGATAATATCATCACTCGTGCATTTTAGATTAGCATTCATCATTCTCTGGTTGATGATATCGATCCTATATTGGTCATGGTTGTGGAACCCCCATGCGTTACTGGATGAATAATTAACGCTAACGCCATCCCCAACCTGGAACTATAAGATTCATCGCGACGTAACAAACCGCCTCAGAACGGATTAGTTAGTTTAAAGATCTTACTATCACCCACCACACAGCCATTTTGATTTAAAATAGCGTATACCCATATAATTACAGTGCTTCGCAATATGTTTGATACCATAATCCTCATGGTGTCCTTGTGGTTCATTCGAATGGGTTTGAACTGTCGCACTGTGAGGCAGACGGAACAGCAACATACCCATTTGCATTGTTTCTGTTACGTAAATTTCTTTGAAATATCCAAATTCAGCCAGTATGCTCATATCGAACCTCATTGGGCATAGACTGCATTCTATTACCAAACAACTCGAATACGTTCTTTGAGATCCCATTAAAAGGAAATGCAGTATGCTATTGAATTACAGTAATCATATACAGCATCAAAGTATTAAAGTTGGCTGTAGACAAAAGTAGAGTTAATGACACGACAGCGAGGAAGCCTGATTTCTATCCGGAGGCTACACTTCATGCATACATGGCGTTCAGAAGCACGCTCTATGTATTGAGGTTACTGAACACCAGTTTTTCTGGGCCAGCCTATCCCTTGTTTGCATAATGACCTCATAATCGATATTCTAGGCTATCTAGTTTTCGCCAATAGCACGATACTGCAGTCAAACCGAATGAAATTATTCATAAATTCAAATGGTTATAACATGAACTCCCAATTCATACTGCCAGGCAAATGTAGTTGCTCTCGTCGTTAGATTTTTTTTGTAAAGGTAGCGAAGTTTGCAATTTGTTGCGCATCTAATCCTTTCAATCCCCTTTCTTTTCGGTCGAAGCAGTAACGAGGTTTTTTTAATCCGTTCGAGGGCTCAAATTTGAATATCAGAATAGATCTGAAAAGCATTTAACAACGGTTAAGGCTACGGGTGGCTTCTTCAACCATTGAATTATCATTAATGTACCCGTTAGAGGGCGCCTGCAGCCTCCACGTGGTGGCGCTGATTCCCGCCCAGTGGCGCCCTCTGGTCGAGGAGGTGGCGTCTCTTTGCTATAAGATGTGTCGTGCTTTGCCGATGTCAGACATAGGCTACGTAATGTTTAAGTAATAGCAACAATAAAAATGAAACACACAGGTTGTTGTGGAGTATCGAAATGCATCTATAATAGAATATGAAGGTCAATACATACATAATATTACCATGATTTCGATCTGAGTGGCCGTATTCTCCGCTTAGTTGACGCGTAGTTATACTCCTCGCTATCGCTCGGAGTATTGCGTAGCATCCACTACAAGGAGAATACGGCCACACATATCGAAATCATGGTAATGTTGTATTTATTACTCACCTTCCGACTAATTATTAAGGAGAATACGTCTTTCCGTATTCTACTCAGTAGCGATCTGGATGCTCCATAGGCTTAGTATGGAGACTCTGTATTGGGTGGGTAATAAAAGGGGATTCCTTTCCTGTCCCCTCCAGAGATCAGAGGACCCGGGGCACACGAACTATTGATATCCTACTCACAAAACTAGGCTGTTCTGTAGGAGTCGCCGTACCCTTAGTGACAATCATATACTACTTATACATGGTACGCTTAAAGACGGATGCTCAGTGTCCACAGAAGACAGGTAACTGTAGGGTGGCTGGGAGTGGTTTTAGGATCCGGGTGCTGGTAATTGGCTCCCAGGAGGATGCGTACATGTACAATTATAAGATGACGCACTATTAAATTTCAATTCTAAAACGTGAATTGAAAGAAAACGGGATTATCCCAAACATACAGATTACTGATAACTTAAACCGATTACAGCTGAGCTATTAAAACCTGAATATATTGGTAAATGATTGGGAGATATGAGGCTAAAATCCTGTCCTCCTAGAGTAAACTGAGGTTTACCTCTATGAAGTTTGTGTGTCTCAATGTATTCTTTGCAGACACATGACTGGTTTACCTAATGTCACGAAGAAAACCCCGGCCTGTGATGGAGGACCTCTGCGGCCCCTGGCGCCCGAAGCCAGCCACCGACACAAGATTCAATTAGACATCTTTGAATAGTCTTCCTCTGAGCCACTCAGAGCCACTCATTAAACACCACCTCTTTTCGCCGGTTGACCAGGGAACAGTGTAAATTATATAAGAGACGTGTGGTTACTCACAGGCCACAGGAGTAGATGTGCATGTGACTGGTGGATGTGTAACAAAGGTGTTATGCTGAACGATTAATGTAGTTATACATTCACACGAAAAATACCGCTTGATATGACAGGTTATAACCCCGAACAGGGTTAAACAAAGAGGTGGTAGGGATGGCTGTGGCAACACTCTGCATACCTACATATATAAAGACCCACGTGTATCCATGTACGATTGTACATTACATACAGACAGAAAATAAATATAGACATATTTACGCGAACATAGATATATCGCATACATGTCAAACTACCAAAGCCCGGCGTCCACCTACTACGATACAAATTTAAACACGCCGATATGGCTCCGATGCAAAAAGTCAATATCGGAGACATATCATGAACGTGCAATATCGTAGACAATTGTCTAGACATGTCACCTCACCACGCATCGTAAGGGTAAAAAATGGTGACCATGGTCCCGATATGCCCCACAATATTACCAGTGCACACGAGCCTATCTTGAGCTGTTATCTTCATCTTTAGATATATGATATACTATAATTCAGGAAATATCGCATTGATAATGTTTCCCAGGATACATAGAACAATATTTTTTCCCATGCACTAAAAGCTCTGTTTCAAGTCAAACTAAGAAAACATTGGTTTGATACTCTTAAACCTAATAAAAAGAATCACCAAATTTACAGGGCACATGTATCTTCTATTAACTCCAAATTTTTTATCAGTATCTCACACGCACACGATTAGCCACCACCGTTGGTTAAATGTCGTAGACAATCTACGATACACGTTTTTCATGGGAACGAAATCGTAGACCCCCATTTTGTATCGGTGCCTAATCATAGAGACGTGCTCAACTGCCCCGATATTAGGTGACCTTCCGACGCGATTTTGTTTTTGTATCGTGAGGTCCATCGTAGACCATATCTGAACGTATCGGAAGCTCAGTGCATGCCAGGCATAAGCATTTTACATATATATATATATATTTGAAAAGACATGGCGTCAGTGGAGGCGACTACTGAGCGAGTGATCTGTGTATGGATCCGGCCGGCGTTTCGCGGGCCCGGTGCGCGTCACTGTCACTTGGAACCTTTGTTCTAATAGGTTTAAACCCATGTTCGACCCTTGACCTCAACCCTGACTGGTCAGTCACCCCCCTACTGTGGCGGGAGTCGTGCTATATCCAATCAGAATCGATTTTATATTGGTTTATTGGGAGAAACATGTAACTTGGAGTGTGCAGGTGCCAGTGGGTATTACTGCTGCCTCCTAGTGGGTGTTTTGTGGGTCTGGGACCCTGTCTCCCTACACTTGCTTGATAGCAGTGCGTTTCTTCCAGGTCAGGTGGGGCTGGTTCCATACTTGGTTGAGATTTATATTTTATTATTTCTTAACCAATGGTCCTGCCTGCCTAGCTGGGGGGGCCGTTTTACTCAGTAGTTTCGATATGGATATCTCTTCAGGCCTGTTTTACCGAGGCTCTCTCGTGTGTATTAGGGCTTTGTTTTTTGCCGTAATAGAAAGTGGCGCTTTACTGCAGATCACTCACAGATGCAGTGGACAGGGCCCTAGTGGGAATTTTATTGGTTCAAATCTTTTTTTTTTTTTGACGTGGCATTATTTCTCGGGTCCTATCCATATCTGCTGTCCATTGTGTTTATACCTTTTGGAGCCTGACTTTGCAGTCTATGGATCCAGTTGTACTCTATTTTGTCTCTCAATTTCCGTGCCCGGTCACTATCTGGGTGTTAGAAAATGAAGTCCAAAATGTGTACAGACACATTTTCCTCTCCGCAGTGATCTGCTTGGTTGAAATGTGTCGGGACATCACTTATTTTTTACATTTTCCGGATGGATCTCAGATGTTCCGAGATCCTATCCTTGACCTTCCTTTTGGTTTGGCCCACATATTGATGGCCACATTTAGTGCATTCGATGCAATAAATGACGTTTGCGCTGTTGCACGAAACATTGTGTTTCGTTGTGAAGGTAGATTGATTTGTCTTTGACTTCACTGTTCACACTCAGATCAGAGGCCAGTTTCACAACTAGCCCACCAAATTCTATACAAGTTGGGATAGAAAACCCAAACTGATGTTCTTCTTCTTCTGTTTTTTCATCTGCACAAGTGATTGATGAACTTCTACCGCCGTCAGTACAAAGGGCTTGGCGCGACCTCAGGGAAGCAAATTGCTGTATGCACAAGAGCGAAGCAAGGGGGAGTTTCTACCACACCTGTGTGGAGACCGATCATGTTGAGCAGTGGGCGGCTGGCCTAGCGCCACTTCCAGCCTACCTCAACCAAGATGCACGCCGCCAGATTGTAGATGAGAGACGTCGCTCAAGTCTCCGCATCATGGAGATAGTGGCGACAACCCTGGCACGTCAGCAACAGATAGCACGAGACGAAAAACGTCAACTATCAGAAATGATAGAATCAGCTGTTATCAAGAGCGGCAAATCCCAAGAGGCTGCCGAGGAGGCAGTTAAACAGACGCGCAGACATACTGATATCTCCGCGAAACGGGATTGGAAACGCGAGAAGTCTAATCTGGATGAACGTATCCAGAATAGACACAAACGGGCACCGACTGCGATCCAGTATTTTTTACCTTTTCTGGATGGATCTCAGACGTTCCGAGATCATATCCTTGACCTTTCTTTTGGTTTGGCCCACATATTGATGGCCACATTTAGTGCATTCGATGCAATAAATGACGTTCAAGCTGTTGCACGAAACATTGTGTTTCGTTGTGAAGGTAGATTGATTTGTCTTTGACTTCACTGTTCCTTCAGGTTTCAGTCTACTGCAATGTTTACAGTTGATCTTTTTACACAAATTGCGTGTATCCCCTGTTTTTCGAGTCTTTTTCGTTGTGTCTGGGGCGTATTGTGTTTTGGCCTGTATCAGGTAGTCCCTGATGTTTTTGGGTCTTTTGTACCCTTTCATTAGTTTGCTCTGGTAGATACTTTTGGTGGTTGTTGATTTGCCAAGTATCTCCCAGTTTTTCTCTATCACCTCAGGCAGGATATTGCATCCTTGCCTGTATGTGCTTGTGAGATAGATTTTTTCCTCCACCTGCTCCTCTTTTTTCTTTTTCCACGATCCACATCATCATCTCGGGATTTGCACTCTTTTAAGAGAGTGTCCAGGTAACCCCTTTCTTTGAATTCCCGGATTTTATGTGTCGCATTGAGCTCATAATCGATATCCCTGCTGCATATTCTTTTCACCCGTAGTAGTTGGGAGTATGGGATGCTTCTTTTCTGTGAGGGGGGGTGGGCGGAGTCATGGATAGGACCCGAGAAATAATGCCACATCAAAAAAAAAAATTTCGAACAGCGCAAGCTGCGAGAGGATTTGAACCAATATATATATATATATATATATATATATATATATATATATATATATATATATATAAACTAGTGGTCTTGCACAGATGATAATTATACAATTATATAGACATGAATGAGATAATGTGATAATAATATACATATATAATAATAGTAAGTAGTGAAATAAGACATAGTAATAAGACTGCGTTTGGGCGTGTGTAGATATATATTTATTCAGGCACTAAAAAATGTGCCCTTTCAAAAAAGAAAAATTTCTGGTTGGTGAGTGACAATTCACCCCAGAGTGTGACCCATACCTTACAGAGGTGACGCTTATAGCGCCAGTAGCGGGGTTGGCCGTCAGTAGCGCCACCTGGGTTTATAGTCAGATATACCTGTAGCATATCTTTACAATTATATATATATATATATATATATATATATATATATATATATATATATATATATATATATATATATATACATGTATATATATATACATATATGCGGGTGTGATTTATATCCATATGAATATATAAATGTGGACAAAGCCAAAATCATGCCTTTAAATATAAGGAGACAAATTCATACTCTACCATTTATACATTGGTGCATTTATGAATAAGGTAAGGTGAGTCAAAGGGATACAGGATATGGAACGAGAGAAGGAGATGATATCAAAACTGAGGTCGAGCGACCAATAAAGGAATTCTATAGAAAAAGTCTGTTGTATAGGGGAAGCCTGTTATGGAGTAAATTACCTAAAAGGAATAGGGAAATTGCTGATAGAGAGCTATTCAAGATGGAGGTGAAAGAAGGACTTATGAAAGGTAAATTCGATCTGGAGTGAGATAATTGATAAATTACATTTGTGTCAGATAGTTACGTTCGTAATAATTTACTAAAAAAGACAATGTAATTAGAAGTGTTACATAGATATGACTATTTGATTGTTTGTACCGGGTGTGTCATTGTTCCGTTTTGTGTATTGTTTTGTATTGTATTGCTACATTGTTATATGTTGATCTATTAATACATTATCTTGTTTTGTTATAACAGAAAATCTAAAAGAGTCTCAAGGAGACAGATGATTTATGATGACTGTTGAATGGATGGAAAACAGGACATATACCAAGATATAAACTTGATTATACTATGGTTAAGTATATGGTCGAGCGACCAAAATATGATGTATAAATGTTTGTATTTTTGAGTGTGAAATATTATACTTTTAGTATGAGAAACGCATATGTACTGAATGAATACCACCTGTACTATGCTGAACATGGGATATCTTTGAAATTGTTGTAAGGTAGTCGTGCGACTATCACTTTGTAAAACACCATTTATATGGTGAAAGAGATTGTCGATAATAAATTTATTAAAAAAAATATTTAAAAAATGAGGGATGTATCTGCCTTCATGATGAATGCACGCAGGTGTTCTCCTGGCTAGCGTATATATATTCCGGCATTACTGGACCAATAACCTATACAGTAAAACCATTCAGACAGTACATTAATGCATGTTTAAAGGCTGTTAAAGGGGAAATGAATTCCAAAGAGAATGCTTGATTCAAATTCGAGAGGTTTTCTCAGGACTCCTCTGCATAAAGCTTTCAAAATAAAAGGGTGGCATTGCAGTGGTACTCGAATATTTATAAGACAACTCATTGGATATTATGTCTTTTTCTCCATGTTCCATGTTTTCAAGTCATTTCAAAAGCTATCCCTGTGTCAGGTCTGAAGTGACGATGACATAGAGAACATTCCCAGCTTCTACTTTGCAACCGTACTCAGAACGGAACAGAACAATGAACATAGTAAATGAGATTTCCGCGAAACAACTTCACGAAGGGCATCGTTGTGAGAGATCTTAACAAAGGAGACACGACTTTAAAAGATGATATCAAAGAATGGGCTAAGATGACTACGCTCAGTAACATAATAAGCTGGAACATGCTATTAAACATTAAAGGATCTTGCGAGCCGTCAAGCCTCTATGGCCCTATTTGTTCTGTATTATTAATTTGTCTAAGGAATTCTTTTAGCCATGTATTATGTTTTTGGGTTCTTTGTATCAGACTGTCTGCCGAACTGCGTATCGTTAGCGTGAGAACTGAGAACCTGCCACCTACGACTGACTATCCCATAAGCCTGCTGATGGCATTACCAATTCAGCAAACGTACTTAAGTCTTTAGTGGGGGAGTGTTTGTTGAGGAACCAAATATGGCTCGGATTTAGTATATTACATATTAATATATTATAAAACTTACCTTGCGATACCGGTATGTCAACGGCAATTGCTACAGACTGACAACTGTAGAGCAACAGATAATTAACAGCGTATAGCGACAGGTTGACGGTGAAGACCCGGCGTCCACCTACTACGATAGAATCGTAGACCTTCCGATACGGCACCGATACAAAATGTCAAAATCGATACCATATCGGGAAGGTGCAAAATCGTAGACATATGTCTAGACAAGCCAATCCACCACGCATTGTATGGGGTTTTTATCGGTGTCTAATCGCAGAAACGTGGTCAACTGCCCCGATATTAGGTAACCTTCCGACGCGATTTAGATTTTTTATCGGGAGGTGCATCGTAGACCATATCGGAGCCATATCGTACTAGGTGGACGCTGGGCCTTACACTTACAAATTAAATTATCTGGAATACCTTAAAGGTCTGTAAGTTGGGATATGCTGCCAAACTCTTCGCAGTAATGTTTGGTTTGAATACACGATATAAAGACGACTCACAGACTTACGACGATACATTTTGCTTTAATATCATCACCCTATAGATAGGTCAAAACCATAAGTTTAGGAGCCAATTCGTGCAGTACATCTAGCCCATTTTGTAGTTTTCCTATTATTACATACCTATGCCCGAACGTCTATGAAATACTACCCGCTGCTATGGGTGCAATATAGATTATGTTCGGGCGCACTGCGCCCGTAGGGAATATTCGGGCGCACTGTGACAACCTGATGAATTGGTTGATATGATAGGTATTTAAAATGGCCTTTTTGTTGTATTTAGGTATGTAATAATAAGAAACCGTAGTGACTGAGCCCTTAGGGATGTCATTCTCGGTCTTTTGATGCCATAAATACGTCCCTCTGCCTGCGGCATTGGGACGTATTTATGGCATCAAAAGACCTCGAATGGCCATCCCTTCGGGCTCAGTAACCACGTTTTCTCTTATTACTACTTCCACCCTTGCATCTCAAGTATAGATGACTAAATTGCCTGCATAGAGCTTATATGCCTTTTCGAAATACTGACATCGTTTATGTAGAAGATAAATGATAGGGGTCCTAAACCGGGCATCGTGAGTAGAGATCACTGAAGTAAAAGGATAAAGTCCTAATGAAAGAAGGCAACGAAGATGTTATTCCTATCCCACTGCCCCCACCCCAAGAAGACAAGTCTTCCGAACCCACCACAGTTCCAGCACTATCCATCCTTCCCTAGGTTGTAGGATCACTCTTGCTCGTCACCCCACCATCCATCCAACGGCTGAACGTACTACTACTAACACCCCAACCCTACAATCAATCTGCCTTGAGTAAAAGTCCCCCTACCCCCGGGTTGTAGGATGATCCCAGGTGGTTGGGGGCCTCCAAGGCCCGCCCTTTGTCAATACTTAGTTATTTCCTACTCAATTGTATAGACCCTGCAACATCTTTTATCCGCGTGTTTTAATATATACATACTGGAATTGAGTATTTGTGGCTCATCAGATTTGACTGAATAGATACAGCAACCTGAAGTAAAAATCATCGAGACTGAATGTATCGTTTTATGAATATTTCTGTACTACAATATTGCCCTTACAATTGCCGCAATAGCTTGTGGTGTAACACAATGCTTGCTGTGTGGCTGTACCTTCGAGGTGTTTTAAAACACAAGGCAATCCAAATCCACACCAGCAAAAACAATTTTACGGCACTAAACCCATCGAGGTAATTATAGAGAACGTACTGACCATGCTGTGCAAGCTGCAAAACGAGATGATAATTTACTATTTGTAAGGAACGAGGCGTTTTCGCCGGGTTCCGTACAAATCATAAATTATCATCGAGTTTTGTGGCTTTTACAAGCATGGTAGGTCATTCTATATTTACTATATACCTGAAATTAGGCAAAATCATTAATTCATTGTGGCCTAACAATCAATATTGTATGGCGGGCGTCACATAAATCCACTCCAGTTAGTATTACTCACGGTTCCGGTACCTCGCAATAGTTTGCTTGAAGAACAGTGCAAACTTTGAATGTAAATAAAGATTTATTTAAGCAGATCAAGCATTCTACTGGTCAGTATATTATTATATACCTGTGGGCGAATGTCCCGTATTTACTACCCGCTGATAGGCATATAGTAATCATATAATTCGGCAAGGGTGGAGCGTATTTTACCATACGTTCACAGTGTGAGCGTATTACATCGCATGCGCAGTGGGTAGGCTACTCACGGGCAAAAACAAAATGGCGGACGGATTACATCGATTCGATTAGCGCTAAATAGATCGGCGAGTTAACGTGAACGGAGGCATGTACACCATCGAAATGCAGATTACACACATGAATTACGAAATTACAGCAAAGTACCAAAGGAATCACCGTAGAAAGCGGTTAAACTCATCTTATGGAGACTTGAACCCTTGCTTTACTTCCCTACGGCACGCCATAGCCGCCTACCCTTCACCAAAGTGTAAGAGAAAATCACTTGTTACTTTTATTTTTAATTAATTCGTCAAAATTCATAATATTAGAATAATGTTTTAATAATTACAGCATCAAATTCAGATTGTTTTAAGTTTTCAGATGATATATACTTTCATAGGTTTTCATGAAAGGGTAATTATGGTTGCCGATCACTACGGTGGTGGAAGCAAACCTACTGTCCGACAGGATATAGATCTATAATATATGTAAACAAAGCGTCAAAATGTAAACAAACAGCGAAGGACATATTGTTTACACGTAAAAATAATATAAATCTTCTTAGTTTTTAAAATTTGATTATATATCATTGCAGATTCTCGATACACTATTCCATTTTATTTAAAAAAGAAAAACATAAAATGAAAAGTCGCTTCCTGGGTGCGAAACCCCGACCCTCGGATCCCAAAAGGCATATCCTAACCACTACACCACCGAGTTCAATTTCCTTGTTCATGCTGGACGGGTGTATATATATATATGTGTATGTACATGTCTATATGTTTATCTATACATACACACATATACTGTAGGGATACATATCTTTATTATCCATCGTATACAAAGTCCCCATTGAAAATGTATGGGGACTCAGTAAACCAAAACTAATATTATTATTCTTAGCACTTTTAGATCATATATTTCGTATTGATTCTCTCTACATTGGCGCTTTTCCTTTTATTTTAAAGCAAAAAAAAAAAAAGTTGGATGTGGTCGGGGGCTGAACACCCGACCCCAAACCCAAGACCCTAACCACTACACCACTGGGTGTAACACCTTATGAATGGTATAAAACGGTCTAAATGTATATAACATGGGATTGAAGGGTGGCACGTATCCTGTATTTCGGTTCGACCGTCCTGTGCCCAATTGGGCCTAGAAACGGCTGCTACAGCTTAATTATTGACATTATTGTAATTATTTCGAGGTATATAATAATAAGAAAACCGTATACCTGTGTTTGAATTATTATTTTACCTCACCCCTGTCCTCCGGCCCTTGTAACCTCGGTCTACGACCTCGGTTACAAGGGCCGGGGACAGGGGTTCAGTAAAATAATAATTCGGCCACAGGAATACAGTTTTCTCATATTATTCCGTGTGCATAAAGATTTCCCCCTGACTGTTCGAAGTGCAGCTCGCGGCTGAAGATTCCCACTAACTGCCTTTTACTCTGTGTCTATGTTTTATTAATCCCGAGCAGTCGACACAGTATTGTTGGTAGCTTTTGATCCACTACCTCGCCGCAGATGATATCTAACGGCTTCTTTTACTCGGCCTGCACCTGTTGTAGGCCTATCACTGGTTTCCCGTCGATGCGCATACCGTCCGGTATGCAGCGGCAACAAGCGACGGTGACTTGTACCACTAGTACGCATTGTCGTCTGGACCGCGTGGCATATTGTTGTTCTGACGTCGGCTACCAGGTGGCGCCGTCGGCCGGCAACACCACTCTCCCGAGTAGAGATTTCCCAACGGTAACCCCCTCCCTCATCACCCCGCCCCACCTGCCACTCCTCGCCAAGTTTGCCCTGAGCAGTTTGGCTTACCACGTGGTGAAGTAACGTCAGGCAAGGCGTGCTAACAGGTATCGAGCAGCTGTTTAGTTTGTACGCATGTGGTACCTTCAACTGTAATAGCTTGATATAACTACTTTTGTTAACTTCTGCTTTCGTATTCCTCTTTATAGTTTCAATCCGTATCATGGTTATCTATCGTATTCCTACAGGTCTTAACATTGGGAGGTATTACAGATACAATATCAACTGTTTTCAGACACAAGCCTAATTTGTGGGAAATCTAGAGCTTCCTTCCATTCTGCTGACAGGCTTCACTGTCACAAATTCCCTCGAATTATAGCAACCCCATTTGGATCACATCCAAAGGGGCGACTTCATATCCTCCGAAAAAGTCTCATCTGTTAACTATACGCCCAGTCCATTTGGAAATTTTGTTTTTAAGTCCACCCCTGCCAAATAGGGCCATTATAAACAAGTGAAATACCAGATGTTGTGATTTACATGATCCTGGTAAGAGCATTCTATAGTCCTTATCAAATACATGGGAATTTCAAACAGTTTTACCAGAACACAAGCCCATGTATGTGTTTTGATTCCAGTCGGCAGCTGCCAATTTGTCATATTTATCACATCCAACATTTTTATTTCAAGACTGGGAAGGGCTATTTCAAGTTCCTGTGCGCATGTTCTCAGCTTCCAGATTTACATTGCAATTACCACACTCTGTATGTGGTATGTAGAGTCCGATATAGTTTACATCAGTTACTACGATAGTGGAAGTACATGTAGTTCTCTGTGCCATTCGTATAAACTATCATGTATAGATCATGCAGAACTATTATCTAGTCTGAAAATTGAAGCAGGATGTAACAAAGTGAGCTTCAGTCAGAAGCGAGGTCAGTGCAATGACTGTTCAATTAAACGGCCTGGAAGGACATTTCGAGGCTCTCCGTCAGGGAGCAAATGGTATGTTCATCATTAATCAATGAGCGTGGAATTATAAATAGATAACAATTAAAAGGTTTTGGTTGTATTCATTCACAGGGCCATTGTCTGAGACCCACTTGCACCCAGCCAACAAATTTCCGCAACTGCTTGTCTAGGATCCAAATATATATATATATATATATATATATATATATATATATATATATATATATATATATATATATATCAAGTGATTTGTCCTGGTCAGCTAAGCATTAATGCCTCTAAGACACTGCCTAATATCACAGTGTTAGCATGCAGATGGCGAAGGGTTGTTTTTTGAGGCAACCTCGAAGTGCATGTGACCACTTTAACCTTTCTGCAGAGTATATGATCGTGCGGTCCACGCTCAACAGGGAGAGATCCTTTAGATATTTAACGGCTCCCAGGTATCTTGGGGCGAGAATATATTAAGGCATTATTTACAGTTACCAGTGTCACGCCACCTTAACGACTTTATCATGGTCATAATTGTTGGGTGTCTTTTTTCAATAGAAGGGCCTCCAGCAATATAAGGGCCGTGATACATATACAGAATACGTTTGCTGTTCAGATATTTCTAAAGCTAGCAAGACTGCTTAAAAAGCAGCCCCCTTCCCTCCCCTACTGATATACTGCCGAAAGGCATTCTCGTCCTCTACTAATATACTCTTCTAAGACATCCTTGCCAGAAAAGGTTTCGGGAAAGCCGGGGTGGAACAACGTTCCAGAACGCGATACGTGGCGACGATTGATTCCCATGTGTCGGAGAGATATAGAGGCCATTGGGAATTCACCTCTATGATAGACCACTTTTAAATCTCTCGGCTTGTCACATCTAAGCCCAAGGTCGTTAATAAAGTCAAGTAGTCAGCGTTAATTGTGACCTATGGGGTCATTAAACAATATGCATCCAAGGCAACTCCCTGGTCGGGAGACAGGAACAATGATTGATTGAAATACTCATAAATCTCCTCACAAAAATAAACTCATCCGACTTACTCCTCCAAGTACACTATATCCAATAGCTGAGGCCATTGACCTGTAGAGACATTGACGTCAACCGGTGTTTACGTGGGACTCTTCCATAAATAGGACAAAATGGGAGAGACTGCATTCAGTTCAGAAAATGATCCAGGCGGTATTGTAGCTCTGGGCTAGAAAAGCTTGAAATTATAGAAGGGCAGGTCTGATGTCAGTGACCGCTTATGAGTTCTTGCTAGTGGCGTAAGTTTAGCTATACCTGCACACTTTTAGTGCAGGAAATGACCAGTGGATGTAGACTGAATGAGTTGAGAGGTGTACCTCAATGGGTCCATTCCGTCCTTTACAGAGTTACCCGGGTCTTGGGTCTTTGAGCCATGATGGAGCACGCTGATAAAATGACAGTGAGCTCGCCAATCAACAAGGTTCATGAGGGAGGAGTGGCTCAGGGCGGGCCGAGCTAATTACGGGATGAGGCTCAATCAGGGCACCGCGTGATGGATGCCACCTGCTGAGCGGGCCTGCTACACGCTGCATCTAGAAGACGAATTCATGACGTATGGATGATGTATCGACATGACATTCGCATGAGGAATGGATGACCCATGGGCATGGCATCTGCATGGCGTATGGATGATCTATGAACATGATATTCACATGAATGATCTACGGATATTTGTTACACAGGACATGCATATGACATGGGTGGTCTATGCACATGCCGTACACATGACGTGGATGTTATATGAACATGTATACAAGTTTACTGACTACTCAACAGATCAATGACCCATGGGAATGATGTACACAAAGTCCATGAGCTATACCCCCATATTCCGGGTCGGGGGAGGGGGGGGGGGTACTACTTCAGCCGACTATACATAGGTCAGTGCTAATCCTGGTACATTTGGATAAACTCACTAAATACACTATTTGAGCCATGAAGATATAACCAGTTGATACATACCTGTAAGTTTGACACAATACACTCATAGCTACAAAAATATTAGTGACCCAGATACAGGACAAGGTCAGATTTCGATATTCCAAAATATGGAAAATAGCGAAATATTTTCTATAGACTAACCTTCGTTTGTTCCAATACCCTTATACTTAAAGAGTCAGTGTAAACATTCAGGTATATGCCCAAATGTATGAGGAACACATGAATAATAACATGACCTATGTATATGTATGGATATGCTGCAATAAGGGAGCGTTCATTAATTATCGCCAAGGGGGGGCACAGTTTTTCTAACACCAATCGGTTCAAAAAAAAAGTTGCCCCCCCCCCCCTTGGGAATACCCAAAAAAGAATTGCCCCCCCCCCCCCCTTGGAATGCCCAAAAAAAATTGGCCCCTCCCCCTTGGAATGCCAAAAAAAAGTCCCCCCCCCCCCCCCCCCATCAGAATAATGTAAAAACTGAGAGGAGGCCAAACTGATGTGGCATTTTTTCCATAAGACTTTCCATCTTTGCTTTAGAACAAACCCAGCTACATTCAATCATTTATCACAATTTTGACCAATCTTGGTGGGTAAGTGGTAGGGGTATTCGCCTCAAGCATGGTAGGTCATGGGTTCAAACCCTGGTTGGGCTATACCAAGTACTTACACAAAAATAGTACCCACTGCTCATTTGGCTTGACACCTGCCATTAGAATGAGGAGCAAGGGGCTAGGGTCCAAGTGGAAGAATGGCTGTACCACCAAATTTGGTGATTGTACACACAATATTCACTTCATAAAAATTGATTAAAAATGAAAATAAAAGAAACAAGTAGCAAATAAACATCTGTTGTTGACAGAACAGCACCGATGCAAAAAAGATGGGGTAGTCTGGAGCAGGACTGAAACACACACCATGTGAAGTCCTTGGAGAGCCTATATATGAGAAGTATCTGTGTCCTGCTTTTAACATATGGCATCGGCTGTGTGTAAGGCCCCGCACCCACTTACTACGATTTCACTTCCGACACGCCCCGATAGCCCTTCCGACACACTTCCGACATAAAATCGAATGTTGTGTCGGAAGTGTGTGAATTATCGCAGGAGTGGAGGCCGACATGGCTTCCGACACGCTCCGACATGGGCACCGTGTCGTAGGCCTTGCGACACGGCGCCCTTGTCGGAACGTGTCGGGGCGTGTCGGAACGTGTCGGAATGCTATCGTAGCGTTCATCAGTAGTGGAGGCAGGCTTCCGATAATGGTTACGACACCGTACGACACCGTTCCGACATATTAACACTGCCGCCTATGGGAGCAATGGTAATTCAATGGGCTTTTATATTTTCCTCTATATCTCCGTTAAAACTTTGAAAATTTCGACAAAATTTTGGTTACGTACTAATCAGGATGTACCCTTTCCGTAACCCAAGAGTTTTAAAATATTTGATAAAAGGAAATATAAGAATTCTGAAAAGTTCAATTTCACTCAGTAAAACCCATGTCACCTTCTCCAAACTTTACCAGGATATAGTATATGCATAATGCTACTTATTTAAGTTTTAAAAATCATAGGTTACTCTCATCATTTTTTAAATAATTGAGAAAAACCGTATTCTGTCATAGCCCGTGTCGTAGCCCGTGTCGGCGCCATGGTATCCTTTTTTTTTCGCCAAAAAC
This sequence comes from Alentia gelatinosa, assembly GCA_950022655.1. Taxonomy (NCBI): domain Eukaryota; kingdom Metazoa; phylum Annelida; class Polychaeta; order Phyllodocida; family Polynoidae; genus Alentia; species Alentia gelatinosa. The sequence continues at coordinate 51,138,612 of OX465579.1, read as the reverse complement.
CGTTACAACACGCTCCGACACGCTCCAACATGTTACGACACGCTACGACAAGAGTGCTACGATTGCACTACGACAGAGAAATTCTGTGTCGGAGTGTGTCGGAACGCTTGTCGGAGCATGTCGTAATTAGTGGGTGCGGGGCCTAAAAGTGTTCCTGCCTCATATTCTAAACTGCTTTCAACATATGAATTTGAATCATACACATGATTTGAATGATGAATTTACCTTGCAACTGACAGCAACAATTTTCAAATTGATGCACAAGGTACGGTAACTATAGTTTCAATGTCAGTCATTGCCAACTGGAGTCACCTCTGTTGGAGAGGTGCTCGCAGTTGCACCAATGGCAACCAATAGCGGATAATGTCAGCCCTTAAGTATTCCTTGGGCAGTTTTACAGGAGAGTCCTTGGAGAGCCTATATAAGCATCAACAGGGGCATTTTGTAGCAATTGATGTTGTAGGAAATGCTCCTAATTCATCAATTGTGAAGAAAAAACTAATGATCTTGTGAGACTGCATTGATTCTGGGACAAATGTTAGTGTTCGTCCATTGTTGTCTCCCTGTCAGACTGAGGGAGGGTGAACACCCATTTCGAATACAGGTGTTGCCGTTCAGCGCCGCCTAACGGCCCACTGTCTGGTAACGCGGCCACTCGGACAAACACCGCGATTCCAGCGGTATTCATATAGAGACACACAGCAATCACACCTAAAGTGTGAACGATGGGTGTGATTGCAGCAGTGTTGTTTTTTGACAGATTAAATTATTGGAGCAAGCAAGGGTATTGTATCAACAAGTCTGGGATGTATAAACTTTATAGTTGATAATTATCTTGGGTTCATCTTGGAAAAAGATAAGCATATTATAGCTAGGCCTGCCAATGTATTACTGTATATTCAATTTTGGTGTCCCTGTGTTATCTAACCTATATCTATAGTATCATTGAAGTGATATACATGTATGATACATCAAATTGGAGCTGGAATACCATAGAATACGATGAAATCATTGGAATTTCTCTGAAAATGATATACACAGGCCTTATGAACGTATTACGCTCATATACTGAGTGATCCAAGGCTAACGAATGCGTTGCCAGGGGTATGTTTGGCTGCAGGCATTGCGTAACCAACCAGATAAGGTGCGACACCGGCCTGTGGAAAAAGGCCTATTGGCGAACAGGACTGTGACCAATTCGTGCACAGCTTATTGAAAAATAGTGCGAACCTAAAAATAGCATACGTGTATATCAGGACGCCATTTATCCGGAAAATGTGGATAATAAATACAAAGTAGACTGGTTTCAGATAAAAGCTGTTATATGTGCTCCTTGGAGTTGACTCTATGCAATATCCTCGCATGCGTTCGGATAATGCATGTCAACTCCTCGAGGCATGTAGGGCCACGTGTATTTGAAACCAGTTGATATTGTGTATGTATTGGCATGATGGATACATGACATACCCATGATGTGTGAGCATAATGCATAAGATACGCGTAGTATATGAATGTGTTAAATACAGGACGTACATGACTACTGTCTGTAAACTGGTACGTGTGAATACAGGGGAGACAAAGCAGACAAAGAGGGTGGATACCAGGCACAGACGCACCGAAATGGTATCAAGCTCCGCCATGGGCACCTGGTCGTCAGGCTAATCTGATAATTCATAGTCTCAGAACACCCCGGGTTGGAAAGCATTCATGACTCCAGCTGGGTGTGATGGTAACCGTGAATCACAGCGCCTTTACTCGCCCTATCCTTCCTCTCCACCATGCCACCCAAGCCCAACCCCGACAAAACCTCCTGACAATATCGCTCTTAATACACTGGAGCCCTGTTTACCCTCTCTTGACTGATGGCGGTGTACATACATGTATTTCTGCAAAGGAATATCTGCCGGTTCTCAGTGAACTCCCGACATACATGGATCTAATAATAAGATAAAATGTATATACCTTACTGGTACGTACTCGTGTACCGCGTTTCTTTCAATGAAAATATTCCATGAGCTCGCAGAGCGAGTGGAATATTTCTATTGAAAGTAACAATCAAACAGAAAAAAAACAGCCAATCAAAATGTGCATTCAAAGTAGGGTGGTACATCATTTTATACCACCATACTCTGCCGGTACATATTTAATACCAATACCCTAGCAGAGGTTGGTATTTGTGTCACGTATTGGCACAGGTATATAATAAGACGCGTGGAACCCCTCCTCTTCCACTCCCTCATGGGACATTTCCTCTTGCCTTCCCAAAAACATACACTGAAGCGGGATTCACACGAGGGGATTCATGTACCTCGCAGGGTGGTTGTCTGAGACAAGTCCCGCTGAAATTTTGTACTCGAACACAATCTCGTCGTCTAAATTGTAGGGTCCCATTTCCCTATTCCCTGCAATTGTTGGCGACACTTACCCCTCAAAAGGAACAGAATCCCATAAGATTTTTAACCCCGTGAGGTAGGCTACCTGAATCCCACCGACTGAATTCCACTTTATACTCAATAGATGTCCCCATATCTCCACTCTTCATGGCTATTTCATTTCACGTATGAATAACAGTGGCCAGTCTTCCTCTCCTTCAGTACCACAGGAGTCTGTGTAGTATCCTTGCATACGTCAGGGGAATTACCAATGCGCAACATAAATTCCGAGGAAGTCCTCTGCAGAGGGAGTTATTAAAGCGGGCGCTCGTAAAGTACATGCAGCACAGACAGAGTAGGCTCAAGGGGGCTCATTAGGCTCAGCTAGCCCGCCTAAGTGCCTGGCCCCACCACCAGGCTGACGCACAGCACTCGACAATGCATCCATACGAGGTCAATAATCTCCAATGAAAACGCTGTATCCGAGCAGGTGTGATCCGACTTGTTGCTCCTAGCGGACCATCCATCTAAATCAGTATCATGCATAAAATGAGCGGATGTAATAAGTGTGTGTGTTTACAACTTTCCCATTTCTTGCTGTATTTTGAAAATTGGATGCCCATTGTTTGATTAATAGGTTACCGAAATAGGTTGGCCGGAACTAGTATTGCACCCAACACACCATGTGGCCTATGATCTTCCTTGGAATTGTTGAATTTTCTATTATAGAAATCTATTAAGAAATTAAACTACTTTGAAGTAAGTAAACTTCCCGTGACATCTGACAGGCCCAGGAATCAGTCGAAGTGGAGCGGAGTTAAAGGGTTATGACAAGGATTGAGGCCAGTTTAGGGCGGATTCTATAGAGTTTAATTGAAGAAACTGCTTTTGCAATCCCTGTATAATTTGGAAACTTAATATTAGTGTACAAACTTTGCTCTTTCTGGTTTACACTAATCGGATAGCCCGCCGGCTGTATATAGCCGGCACTGGAAAACTTGTAGCTTCCTCTGTGGTAAAAGTACTAAATAGGAATTGATATTGCCTTACAGATGTTTTAAAAGGGATTTCAAAGTTTAAACGGCCCTGTATTAAGTACCGGAATACATCGGAAATAATAATAATGATAATAAGATGTTATCCTTTTATCACTGAGGATGTGCACTTGTAACAATGGAGAAGGACGCACATATGTATAAGATTGCGATTTTGAATAAAAGGGTTCATTGTTCACATTAAGAAAAGAAGGATTTCCCCCATCTCTTTCAAATACGGTAATTAAAAGATCCCATTTTTATGTATTTTGAAATATCGTGAAGGAGGCATTAACACAAAAGGAAATGCCTTTTATGAATCAACGGAATGAACAATACAGTTTCCGTACAAAAGACAAAAGATAATCATCTGCCTGAGTGATGTTAGGCATCATTTCATAAAGTTAGAAAGTATGATGTGCAACAAAGTTGTATCTGAATTGATATATGTATCTCACATTTGGTACAGTCCTGTGATCTCGATAAACCTGATGACACTAATTTCACATGTCGCATAGGAAATGTATTTCTATTTGTTATTAAAGATCATGAAAACATAAATGAACAGTGCAAAAGTATATATTCGAAAAAAATGCCCTTAACTCTATATGGCTCGTGTCATATTTCAGCAGGTACAATTCCTCGGTTTGCATAGCATGTACTATCGTAAAACTGGATGAAGTTTAATCTTGGCCACCGTATTCCACGACTGGAGTTTGGCAAAGTGACTTCATGAGGCGAAGCCGAGTGAAGTCCGGAGCCAAAACTTCAGGAGTGGTATGCGGTGACCAAGATTAAAACGAATCAGGTTTTGATTTTATCCTACCCTATCTCCTCGATTTTGGAATATTACGTGATAACAATGCTGTATGCCACGGAAACCCAATGTTAAGCCTATGGGATTTTATATTAGGGGTAGGATAAATAGTAGTATCTACTGTAGTGAACATATATATCCATCACAGATTATCAACCATTAAAAGGTAGTTTATCTATTTCAGTGTACAGTGATGAACTAAAAGAGAAACCAACATGTTCTAGTCACATGCATCGTTCTGCATAGAGTTTGAATATTGCGTTCAAACAATATGGAGATCGACGACTGTGACTAAAACGAATTGCTTTCTGTATTCGTCTGGCCCCCTGTATACACTATATGAACTATATAATCACATATTTTGTGATACCATCGCCCATTAAGTATTAGTGCTATTACTCGAAGGGCCATGTAGAACGAGTTCATAACGTTAATGGGACAAAATGCAAGGGATGAGATAAAAGCCTGTATATAAATATATAATGAAAATTGGTTTTAAATCATTTTCATTTATCTCCCCAAATTTCACTCGGAAAAACGAGCAGATGTTGTCAGAAAACATGAGATATTAAAGAAGAATCTGTGTGAGAATCTATGGTTCTGTGAGGGGGGTGCAATGTTACCAGTGGAGGTACATCTCAGGCGTGTGAAGGAGTGATATCCGGTGAGGCTAATTTGAATCCATCAGTAATTCAATATAACATCCCATATTATGGCACACATGCGCCTTTCATTCTATCTCAATAGATGAAACGATTTGTAACAGAAATCACGGGTAGAAAAGTTTACATTTTACTGAATTATCATAGATTTATATTCTTTCTATCACTGCTTTAGAACGATAACTCATAAGAAGATACTGTCCTTCTGACCTAGAAACACGGGTTGTGCACATTAGCTTTCTTATATGTTCCCTGAAAGTTGCACCTGCTTCAATCACATCTTTTTTTATCTGGCTCCACCCTATTTAGGTCAACTCATTCCCATTCCCCCTGATAACCAAACCGCTTTTTCTGCATTAACACAACGTCAGTGGTTTTTCTCTGACTTTTCCGTATCAAAAAGCAGCCGATCTCCTAATGGTCAATTATCAACCCTTAAGTTAAATATAAATCACACAGGCTATGTAGATTCAGATAGGAAAATTCCTCAGTAAAAAGGAATTATTCACCTACGCCTATATGTGATTACCAGCAATGAGCACCCCACTACATAAATCAACCTAATATCCACGTGCGTAAGATGCAAATACAGATATGTGTAGACCCTACATGTCTCATCCCCGGATCATTGTAACACAGAGGAGCAGTGGCGCTACCTAGTGTCGTATAGGTGTATTTCATTCAGGGACCTGACTGATTCACGCTGGGAGATTGACCGCCCACCTAGCACTGACTCACTGAGCCATTGCCATTGGCCGACGAAAACGGTGGAGATTTAATCTTCCTAAAGGCCCATTTCCATTTTAGTACACCAGTGTTAATGGTCTACTCCTCTGAGCCCTGTATGAAGTATGTAGATCGGTGACGGCCAATGGAGATGGGCTTTTAGGAGAACTAAAAAAATCTACACCGTTTTCGTCGACCAATGAAAAGGGGCCTTCAGGGGTCGGCAGGGTACCCCAGTCTCTTTATAAGATCAACCTTGATAGATATCATGAAAGACATGTGTATTTGGTATCAAATGAAAGTTCCTGGTGTCAGGAATACACTCAATGAGGTATTATGTGTATCTAGGTATTCCCCAAACCATGGTATTCATATTTCTCTTCATACAGCCTCCACAACCTACACAGCCAATAGTTCTGTGCTGCTACCTATTGTCAAACTATGGTCTACCATCTTTGATCCAGCCAAAAACAAGAAGAAAAGCGCCCTCGTCATATTTGTCATTGCTTGGTGATGAGAAACAAGTTTTTCTCATGGCCTTAGGTCCTACCTCGATTTTAAACATCTGCTCACAGACTGGATTTATTAGGCATAATGGCTTACTCTGTGCTATCGTATGTGTAAGGAAACACACTTTGTTGGCAAGATTATTGATAGATAAAGGTTTGCTAAACTGAATATTTTCAAACCCTGGACTTTCTGTGGGTGACCCTGTGAAAATGAGTGGTTTCTGAGAGGCGCTGAGAGCTGAAGCCACCCAAATTATGCCAATTTTGTTCTGTTTAGGAATATTGCTGAAAACAACTACTAAATAGTTTATAAAAGCTTCTTAGAAAAGTTAAGACAAAAAGCAGAACATTGAAAATAACAAGAGCTAAGTGTGCATTTAGAAAATAGAAATATTGGCCTTTAAAGACCAAATTAGCAGGTGGACGCATTTAAAGCTCAATAAGGTTCAAAGGTCTACCAGTAATTAATTAGTATGATAACAAGGAAGCCCCCAGGCCAGGAGGGAGGGTAGGGAGGGTAGGGAGGGTAGGGAGGGGAGGGAGGGTAGGGTAGGGAGGGGAGGGAGGGTAGGGTAGGGAGGGGAGGGGAGGGGAGGGAGGGGAGGGAGGGAGGGGGGAGGGAGGGAGGGAAGGCATCCATGAATAGGGAAGGGCCTGCATTGATTGGATATTTAAAGCCCTACTCCTCTGTGAACTCAGTAGGTCATGGCTCAATGCACACATACATTTAGCTACCTATATATAAAACGTTTTGCTTCATGGTGATCATTCATGGATGAGTGCACACAGACCTGTCTGCATGATCCCGAGCCAAGTGGGGGACACAACTTTGTTTCTATGTACACCAATAGAGTAGGTCAAGCTAATATCTGGTAGTAAATGATATTGCAAATAATTTTACAAACCAATATCATTTGACTGGGTCTTGATTGATTCCTAGAACAAAGTTATGAACCATTTTGACTTCTATTTATGTGTAAATATGCTAAATAAACCATCCTCTCATGCCCCAGGCACACTGGCGTAAAATTTGGCGTTTCTTCTACATATTTGAATTCTTGGGGACCACATATTAGCTACGGATTTGGAACGTATTTGTTTGCTTTTCTTTAACGTTTTAGTACGCTTCTCAACGTTCATCAACGCTCATCTACGCTTCTGTAAGCATTGTGGCGTTTTTCGGCGCATTCCGACTTTCCTCTACGCATCTCCGCATATTGCGGCGTTTGGCGGCGTATTTTGAGATTCCAAAATGCATAGAAGAACGAAGACGTGCGTACACGGAAAAACGCTGTTTTTTACGCCAGTGTGACTGGGGCATCATACACCTGATATCCCCCCCCCCCCCTCCTATTATGAGATTTGGCAAAAATACATGAATAGCACATCACATATACATTTCACCTAAATAATGACACTTCCTAGAGTGCAAGCAACTGTCAGTGCCACTTATGGAGATGGTAAATGTTACACCAATGCTGGATGTAAATCAATATTGAGTAAACATCTGTTTGAGCATGCCAATTTCACTGAACCCCCCCCCTGCCCACTTTCAACAAATACTTGAATATCTCTGTAAATATAGAATCTTCTTAGAAAATTCCACTTCCTAGCACCTACTGCTTTTTATTCTCTTTCAAATGAGGCATATCATAGTATGATTCAACCAGTTTTAGGGGTAGAAATATGTCCATAAAGGAGTTCTTAAATATGGACCTGTGACTACCAGAGTTCCCCCCCCCCCTCCAAAACAGAAATCATATTCCTATCTGTACTTAGTGAGCTATAAAAAGCAAAAGTATGGTCAGGTCACCTAATGACTTTACAAACATGTGTACTACAGTAGGCTATAGCCATAACCTAAAGACCAACCGTCCACCTGCTAATAAATGGTTACGTCTGAAATTGTACCAAAAATGATCTTGGTCTGACAGGCGTTGGGTAAACTGTGCTAATGTCGGAATCATTCTACACCATGTGATAATCATAAAGGTTAAGTTGTTCAACTGAATGACTAGTAATAATCATTTTGCTACGAATAATATTTATCAGCAGGTCAATGTATGCCCTCGTCTGTAATAACACCATCAAAGAACTCTAAATAGTTTAGCAAGTCTAGGGCCTGTACCCCATCTTACTATTTTTTATAAACAGTAAATATAAGAGACTGCATCTAAACATGAGAATATTTGAGCATATTCATAATGTCAAAAAAAAACCTGATAGCTTGAGAAGAGGTATCCATGCAAATATGAATGAACAAAGTAACATATTCTGATGTAGTTGATGTTATTTTTATTTGTATATTGCACACAAAAAAAACGATATCAAGTTTGAAACAGCCGCTGGTGGTCGACTGAAGGAGGGTATATTGGCGGGCATACGAGTGGGCGGGACGATACTTCAATAGTATAAATCATCCCGCTCACCTCAAGACCACATGACCATATCCCTACTAACTGGAAAAAAAACCCGCTAGTCTACTCATAATGGTTTCCATGAAACATGGTAGTGCTCCGACCCTCCTCCAAATGGATTCCTCTTTATCATCATTATAATTGGTATACAAACAAAATTCACCTCATCAGTAATCGCTGAGGTTACCGTATTATTAAATAATGTTATGAAGCTTGTTCTCCCGTCTTAGATTCCACAATCCTGCATCACTAATTAGCATAGTATCACAATAAGTGTGCTTCATTTGATAGACGCTGGGTATCTATGATATTGTCGGTGTGCATGCATGGTTCTACATCATGTGGTAATTAGAAAGGTTAAGTTGACCAACTCAAAGACGAGTGATAATTATTTGGCTACGAATGACGTGTGTGTGTGAACAGATGTATGTCATAATTAGCAGGTTAGTGTAGGCTCTCCTCATTAGAACACCTTCCAAAAGCTCTGAAGTACATAAACATTTCGTTAACATCTCCATTAAAGTGCCCCCATCATCGATTATCATCAAACAGAAACAAAATCACTTCTGAAAAATCTGTAAACTAGATGATGGGTCTGACAATGTATACCCCCCCCCCCCCCCCCCCCCATAAAAAACGCAAAATGTAAACAAAGAGACGGTAAGATTGTACAACGATGGCCCGCAAGACGAACAAACTCAATATGTACACCTAGAAAATAGTCCACGTCGCCACACAACATCCTTTGTGCGGAGACGATCAAAACCAAATCACAACGAATAAACATAAGTCTATGTAAAACTCCATGAAATGTAAAATGTATATAAACTAAAATGCTCTAACCTTGCGCCAGTCAATGACGCTCAGAATACGGCTGGGTGGCCCCGGTTGCACGCCCATAGCTCGGCGCCCACATCATAGAAATGTTTGTAAGTTAGGTGTTGAGGAGTATTATTAGTACATGCTTGGCAAGAGAGCGTTTCCAGTCGTCATTTTCCCCACATTCTCATAGTATCTACTCAGCCTAGCTGGTCAGAGAAAAGCTGGACAAGGGCCCGGCTTGAGAGAGCATGCCGAGGCCTCCGTATCCACCTGCACTGCTCTTCGCTTCCTTGGGTGATACAACATTCACGTAGAATCAAGCGTTAGCAAATCCACTGCACTTTGTACTTTCTAGATGTCGGGTTCACCTGTAGGTCTCCCATTATTAGTTCAAGCCCGGGTTTTCCGCCATTTTGGCTTTATTTCTTCGATTATGAAAGGTACGGAAAACGCACCGATATTCGCACTGGATCGGTTGTATGACACCTCAGGTCGTAAATGTTCAGATATGGAATGCAGTATCTCGACGTATACTCTATTTACACATAAGTTCGGTTGGGATAGAGGATGTATGATAAGAGAGAAGATTAGGGGAAAGCACTCAATGTCCTTTAATAATATATTAATTCCTTCATTCTCTGATTAATAAGTCTAACTCTTTTAATATATATATGTTACACATGTGAGTTATAAATCCGTTACAAGGGCGAACTTAAAATGAGAGAGTTTCTGAGATATGTCAGATAACAAACAGTTATCAAAGGTAGATAATGACAGCTGCAGTGGATGCAAGAAAAATGTCCAATCGAGGCCCGGTGTGGTGTAGAGAAACGCCGCTAGAGGGCACCACATGTTGGGGCAGGTTGCTAAATGTGACGTGGGTGGTGAAGAACGCAGGCGTCTGTAGGAGCAGGCAGTGATGATTGTAGGTAGAAATACACGGGACACAGGGCCGCGTTAACGTAGCAACCATCCGGCACGCAGCGGCACGTAGCAACCAGCCAGCACGTAGCAAACAGTTGGAACGTAGCAGCCACGTAGAAACCTCAGCTGGATCGTAGCAGCACGTAGCAACCAGTTGGAGGCGTAACAGCACGTATCAAACCAAGTGCAACATAAGGGCAGGTAGCAACCAGTTGGAACGTAGTGGCATCTAGCAATAACCCGCTACGTCACGGCACTTTCGTAACCAGAAAGAACGTTATAACACGTATTAATCAGCCGGTACGTAGTGAGACATAGCAACCAGCCGATACGTAACAACATGCAGCAACCAGCCGGCACATAGCAACCAGTTGCGAACGTAGCAGTACATAGCAACTGGCCGACACGCAACAGCACATAGCAACCAGCTGGAACGTAACGGCACATAGCGGCACGTAGCAGCGCTAAAGCCCACCCGTGGCGACAGCTGGTGAAAGCTCGTGACATCAATACTGGGTAGAGGCGAGTGGCGCCACCTGGTAGTCTCGGCGTGAGATGGACTGACAGAAGAAACATGCGACTGGAGGGAAGCGACGCTCCTAGATCGAAGCCTGGTTTTCTCTGGTATAGAGACACCAAAGATTGGCTCTCAGTCTGCTTGCCTCGTCAGCAAGGTTTCCCTTTATTCATACTTATCCGTGATATGATGAACTATTTGAATTTTCGAAGCAATTCAACAAGCTCCTTAAAAGAGGGCCGTTCACCTTTCCTGAAACACACGACAAAAGAATCCCCATGTAGATTAAAAGGACTAGAAAAGATTTCACATTAATTATACAATATTCTTACTTACGTTTTCTTAACACGTCTAAATGAACCCAAAAAAAATTGTCCAAAGAGATGTTTCTTTCAGTTCTGCCCAGGCACTTTTCTCTTCTATCGAAGCAACATTAAATAAACTAGATGTTTTCACAACACTATCTTATATATTCAAGAAGCAAGATCGCCTAGAGTGATCATCACCGTTATGTGGTGCAACATTAGCTTTCTTTCGGGGGTTGTTGCCCTATGCTACTACTATTTTGTTAATAGAAATTCGGTAGGACCCCCATTTTCAAAAACGCTAAAAGAATACGCAATTATAAACCGTATAATAGATTAGAAGCTGGAGAGAAATACACATACTCATATCGCCAACACCGCTGCATGATTTCATATACGCCCGGAGGACACCGTTCAGGTCGGACTAACCGCCCTTGGTTCTCAATCAGCTCCAGGATCTGTTGTCCTTTCAGCCCCTGGAAGACAAGACTCTATGCATCAACATCCTTCATGCTAAATATTCATAAGAAGCTATCCACAGCCTTCTCTGCGTTGCTTATAGGCTTGGATCACATTTTGTAGACAGAAAGAGCAGGTCTTCAAAATAAAAAATGTACTAAACAATTGAAGTATAGTCTTTATAGAAGATTTTTAAGGAAAATACTTCGAATCCAATTCTATGGATCACAAAAATCTTCATGACATTAATTGATACTACAAAATGTTTCGAGCCACAATTCATTACTAAATGTTACATACAATAGTTCATGGCACTGTGAAGTTGACTAACTAGTATGTGGTGTGAAACGAAGTCAATTAAAGGCCCTATTCCACTGAAAGATGTAGCAAGAGCATCACCAACTCACCTTATACGGCTTTGCCCCATAGGACAAGGCCTCCCACAATGTGACGCCATAGCTCCATACGTCAGACTTAGAGTCAAACTTGAAGTAGTAAATACACTCTGGAGCATACCATTTCAACGGCCATTTCACGGCGGTTTCAGCCTGGACGTAAAGATAATATTCAATTAGGTAAGATACACATCCAAACTGGAGGTCGGAGAGGGGGGGTGGGCATTACGCCTATACCACCGTTATATGGTCATCTATACGCCTAGTATGTGATATTCTTTTAACAGCAATCTCACAGAAATAGATTTGTGACAATAAGGTATTCTCCCCAAAGAAGTCCGTGCAGAGAAATGAGTCGTAATATAGACTATGCGATGAAGAAGATAAGATAATAATCGCCATTACTACCATGATTAACTTTAATGTTACCTGGTAATAGTTATTGCCGAACCCAAGTGCCTTGGACATGCCAAAGTCTGAGATTTTGGCGAAGCGCTCATTGACGAGAAGGGACATTACGAGCTGCCAGGTCTCGGTGCACAAAGTGTTTGCTCTCAGGTAAGCCATGCCCTCTGCCACCTGGAACATCAGCTCCACCACCGTCTTCACCTGTAGGTCTCTGTAAGCCATCACAAGCACAGTCAGTACTGATTTGTACAATGTCTCACCATCAAAACTGGTTCGGTTA